>JAQPPZ010001708.1:0-2736240 GCA_028583015.1 Wollemia nobilis
TCTATTGCATTTGTCAGATCTTGTATAAGCTTTACTTTCTCTTCATCACATTCTTAAAATTGAGCCTTGAATCTTTAGTTCTACTTTTTGACCTTTTTCAATTATTTTAGAGCAAAAATAAGTTCAGCTTCTAAATCTATTATTTCTTCCTCTTTATTTTTTGATTCTTTCTCTACTTCTTTGTCTTCAAGAGCATCTTCATATCTTTCAAATTTATCTTCAATAGGATCACTTCCTTCATATTCTATTGCCAAGAAGAGAATTTCTTCTTCTTCACTATCTGAGGATATTTCATCACTATCACTTGAAACCTTGCTTGTATTATCCGTATAAAAACTCTTCTTATGTCTCTTAAAAACTTCTTTTCATGCTTGCTTTGTTCATATCCATTTTTCTTTTCATACCTATATTTGCTTGCTTCCTTTCTCTTATATCTTGTTTCCCTTCACTACTACTACTTTCATCTTCTGGACAGTTAGATGCATAGTGACCATATTTACCACAATTGAAACACTTAACTATTTTTTTACCTTTGTGCTTTCTTGAGTCCTTGTTCCTTCTACCATAGCTTACTTCTTCATCATTGGATGACTCATCACTTGAATGTAACTTCTTATATTTTTTCTTCTTTTCTACTTTGAAGGCTACCACTTTCTTGGGGATAGGATCATTTTCTATTCTCATATCATAAGCTGTGAGAGTTCCTTGCAACTCATCCATAGTCAAAGTTTCAATATTACATATTTCTTATATGGTTAATATATTTTTAGTATACATCATAAGGAGTGACCTTAAAACCTTTTGACAAAGATCTAATTCTTCAACTTTGAATCCAAGTCCTTACATGAAGTTAAAAACATCATCTATACAAAGTAAGTATGTAGTAATATATTCCTCATCCTTCATCTTTAAGTCTTCAAATTATTTTGGATGAGGAAAAACTACTCTGCTAGGGTTTGATGAAGAAAAACTGCTCTACGGGGATGGCAGCAACTTCTAAAGGAGGTCTAAAAATTGGAGGAATTTTATGATGGCATTGGGTTCGGTACAGCGAGTGCATGCTCATGATGTCTTTTCATCTAAAAATGACTAGAAGGAACATGATTTTTTAGTGCATGTAGGGAACTACTTGTTAAAGAATAATGGATGTTTGAAACGATGTGAAGCTAGGCTAGTTCTAGTGGTTCAACCAGACTCGATGGTAGAAGATGTGGATTATCTAACCAAACATGCCCTTATTGGCAAATTTTTGGGCATCCAAATTTCTCTCCCCTTTGTAGAGGCTTGGGTCAGGAATACTTGGAATCCTGAAGGTGATGTGGAGGTGATGGTGAGTGCGAACAACCTTTTTATGGTGGTTTTCTCTTGTATTGCAGATCGTAACAAAGCATTTGAAGGGGGTCCTTATTTCTATAACCAAGTGGGACTCTTTATTAAACCCTGGCATGTGGGTTTCAACCCATCATAGGAGCGACCATCACAGGTTCCAATATGGGTGTGGCTTCCATGGCTCTCATTGGAATTCTGGAGAACTGATATCTTGCATATGATTACCCTTTTTCTTGGGAATCTGGTTGGACCGTCACAACAAATAATAGATAAAAATGTAATCTCTGTTGCTCGTATTTATGTTGAAATTGACTTAAATAATCCTATTCCAGATTTTATGGAAATATAATTTGGATCAACTACATGGGTTCAAAAAATTGACTATGAAGCTCTTCCATTTCGTTGTCGGATTTACCATGAATATGACCACCTGCAAAGAAAATTCCCTAATTTTCTCTTGCTTGTGGCTTCAAATAATGGGCCCTCTCAGTTTGGACAAAGTTTAGATAAAGGAAAAGCCCCGATAAAGGAAGGGCAATAGGATAAGGAAGGTTTTGTTTTGGTAAAAGAACAAAATAGAGGACGAAGGGCAAAAAATTACCTTAAGGATAGCCAGGTAGATGCTCTACTCAACCATTTTGAAATATTAGATGATCTTGATCAGTGCATAGAGAAACCTGAAATGTCGATACATGATTTAAAATTAAGTTAATGGGGGAGACTTTGGTGGAGTCAGGCTTGGTGAGAACATTGGACTCCCATTTTTACAACCCCTAAAAATGATTATCCTCTCATGGAATGTAAGGGAGATGAACAACATCCTCAGATAAAAAGTTGTTTATGATTTGGTTCATGTGCATTCTTCGGATATGGTTTTTATTTAGGATACTAAATTGGCTATTGATAGTATGTTCAATATTGCTCCCAATTTGTGGATAAGGGGGTAATGCCAGTATATTGGTGCATGTGGATATGCTGGTGGTGTCGCTTGTTTATGAAATCTGGTTATGATATCCCCTCTTACTTAGATTTCCAGCAGATGGTCTATTTCGATGGTTAGACATGATAATGAATCTGGTGAAACCATCCTACTTACAAATGTGTATGCTCCTATTTATTACAATGGTAAAGTGAATTTGTGGGAGCACATTTGCTTTGTGAGAATTTTGGTTCCCATGTACCCATGGATTTTGGCTGGAGATTTCAACTCTATCGCTTGTTTGAATAAGAAACATGGTTGGGTGGACTGTCTCAAGCCTTTTTCTTCTATATTTAATGCTCATATCCAAGCCCTAAACATGGTTGACATCAATCTAGATAATGGGATATTTACTTGGCACAATAGAAAATGTGGGGAAGCTTCCATATCAAAGAGACTGGATAGGTTTTTGATATCTAGTTATTGGATGGGTATTAATAGAAGTGCTAGTTCTATGATTCTGGAGGGTAGGGGATCTGATAATTGGCCTATAAAACTCCCTATTTTGGAGTTAGGGCTAAAAAAGAATCCCTTATTTAAATTTCAATTAATGTGGCTTCATGATCCTAATATTCATGATTTCATACAATGTTGGTGAACTACTAGAAAACCTCATCATGGCATTGCTATGTATTCCTTTATGAAGTGACTACAATTTATACAACATAAATTGAAGAGATGGAATAGAATAAATTTTGGGAACCTTTCTTTGGCTAAGCTGATAGCTCTTCAAAGGATGGAAGAAGCTTCAAGGAAGATTAGAGATTAGGGATTCATGAAGGAGCTTCTTATTGAGGAATCTAAGGTTGTGAAAGACCTTGCTGAATGGGAACTGAGGGAAGAAATTTTATGGAAATAAACAGCTCGAGTAGATTGGATTCAGGAAGGGGATAAGAACACAACCTTATTTTATAACTCAGTTAAGGCTCGTCGTAATGGTAACCTGATTACCTCTCTTGTGAATTCTTCAGGTGCCCTACTCTCTTATTTCAGGGATATTTCAGAAGAGACTAAGAGGTATTTTTCCTCTTTCTTCAAGGAGGACTTCCTATCAGATGATGAAAATGAAAAGCTTATTCTAAAATATATTCTAACAATTTTTTATAGAGAGATGAATGAGCATTTGATGGGTCCAATTTCCCTTGAGGAGTTGGAAAATATGGTATTCAATATGAAAAAGGAAAATCCTCAGGCCTAGATGGATTCTTGATTGAGTTTTATCAGGAGTTTTGGGATTTAATCAAATTTGATCATTTGGAGGTAGTCCATGAGTCCCAAAAGAACAAACAAATGGTAACGGCCCTAAATGCTACCTTTGTGGTGCTTATACCCAAAAAAGAGGGATCAAATTCCTTGGATATGTTTAGGCCTATTGCTCTCTACAATGTTGTGTATAAGATCATCATAAAAATTATTGCTGAGAGGCTGAAGATATGGTTGAGAAAAATCATCTCTGAGAAGCAAGGAGGGTTTTTTGTTGGCTAAAAAATCTTTGATGGGGTTGTTATTGCTACAAAAGCTATTCACTCGATGGAAACTTCTAAGGAGAAAACTATGTTCATTAAGTTGGACATGGCCAAAACCTATGATTGGGTCATATGGTCCTGTATTTAGAAATTTCTTATTGATTTTGGATTTGAGGAGTAATGTATTAGATGGGTGATGAGCTGTGTTTCTTCTTCCTCATTCTCTGTTCTTGTTAATAATGAGCCATCAAAGCTGTTTGAGGTCTCAATGGAATTAAGGCAAGGATATCCTTTATCTCCTTATTTTTTTATCATTATGGCGGAAGGGTTGGGAAGATTGCTCAAGTCTAAATTCATGTAGGGTATCATTCAAGGGTGGAAGTGGGATAGTAGTTTGCCACCTCGTTTCCACCTTCAATTTGTTGATGATACTGCTTTGTTGGGAGTTGCCACTATCAGGGAAGCTAAAAATATTAGACAGTCTCTTGACATATATCTTGGTGCTTCTATATAGTTGATTAATGAGGATAAGTCTTCTATTTTCTTCTTCAATACCCCTCCTATTATTCAAGCCAGGATTGCTCACATTCTAAGATTCTAGGTTGGGACTCCCCCATTCATTTATCTTGGTATTCCAATTTCATCTCATCCTCTACCTAGATCTTCTTGGTAGTCTATGCTTGATAAGTTTAGAAGGAAGGTGAATCACTGGACTTTCATATGGCTATCCACTATAGGTAGAGTTTTGCGTTTAAAATTTGTTGTTCAATATTTACCCATTTATAGATGTTTTTTACAAATAGGTCCCTCAAGACTATCATCAACAAATAGCCTTATAGATGTTTTGTTCTACCTAGATCTCTTTCCATTGAAGACTCATGTCCTCTACTCTATCATCTCCAAAGCTTACTCTCAACTCTATCTTAGATCTATACCAAACTCTGTCCCAAGCATAGTATAAATTTGAGCTAACTCTATCTCAAGTCTAGCATAAATCTACTCATAAATTTATACCAAACTCTATCATCAAATCTATCCTCAAGCCTTAACATAAAGCTTGATCCAATTACAAATAAACTCTGCTTAGATTTTTCCCAAGCCTTAACACAAATCTTGAACAAATCAATCAATAAAATCTGCTCTCAAATCTTCACAAAGACTTACCTCAAATATACCTTCAAGTCCTCTCAAGAACTTGCTCAATCTACTCTTAAGTATTCACCAAGACTTATCTCAAATTTACCTTCAATTCCTCTCAAGAACTTGCTCAATATGCTCTCAAGTATTCACCAATACTTGCCTCAAATATACCTTTAGGTCTTCACCAAGAATTGCTCAAGTTCTGTCTTAATACATACTCAAAACAACTCACAAAATATGCTCAATCAATATCAAATATTTGCACACAATGTTACCAATTGATTTATCTAATATTCAAAATAATTTCTTTAACTTGAAGTAGTTTAGACATATTCTATTCAAAATTTGTTTAACCTTTGGAACATATAGAGAATGATGTACTCTATCAAAAACTCAATATGTTCTACCCAATCATTAAATTTATTGCTTTCACATATCTGATTTCTAATGTTTGTACATTCACTTTCAATATCACTCAAAACCAATAATCAATAATTTCATTCAATCATTCAACCAATGAAACACAACTTGCTCACTAAACCTAAACAAGTATTTTTAAACTTCTTCAAATAAAGTGCACAATGTAGGTTTAAAACCCTAACTCAAATAATCCTCAATCTCTACCTCAAATGTTCTCTAAATATTCACCAATGAAGTATATAAGAATTCACTCAAATATTTCCAACAATATTTATCAAATACTCCTTTTCACTCCACCTTATATTTTGCAACATTCATTCCAAAATTTCAAACAAAAAACGATGTGCCCATACCTCTTTACTTTGATGGAGATATGTCTTCAAAACCTATTTTACTCAACCAAATCCTTTTGCCAACTCTAGGTTAGATAGCAACAGTCTATATCAAAATATCTATAATAATATTTACCTCAAAAAATATTTCACCATACAAGAAATACAATAAATTGTCAATTCGTAAGTACACCTTATCACTCCACTTTCAAAATATATATAAAAAATAAAGTTCCTTGTTTACACATTATAATCTCCTTCTCTTTCAAGATAATATTCAACACATAAAAAAATAAAGTTCCTTGTTTACACCTTATAATATCCTTCTCTTTCAAAATAATATTCACAACACATAAAAAATAAAATCCCTTTGTTTACATCGTATAATCTCTAATACTTGATTTAATTCCTAAACACCCAAAATAAAAAAATTAATTAACACACCTTATGACTCCTTAAAAAATTCCACACATGGCCCTTTTTATATTACCTAGCCTCAAAAAAAAAATTATTTTCCAAAAATCTTTGGCAAATTTAACTCAAAAATTGTATACCTTAATATTTGCCCCATGTTATAAAAAGGATTGCACAAGTCTCAATGACCAACGTCCAAGTTCAAACTTACAATATTAGCCACCACAATGCCCTAGCCTAAGGCTAGGCTACCACCTGGGCTACACGTCCACATAAAAACCAAAGGATACTCTATCCTATACAATGTTTGCTTCTCACGATTTTTTTTTTTTAAATGAAAAGCCCTTTCCTCCTTTGCAATACAACCTACATTGAACTTGAGACCAACCCTTCACAAGCACCTTAACCAAGCCTCAACTACCGTCTATGCTCGCACTCTCCATGATTTTTAACAAAATCCTCCTTGAATAATTTGCTTGAATTATGCTTGGTCCCTACCTCTCATGAACGATGCGCAAAAAATATATTTTCACTTAGGCATTCAAATATGATTAACCTTTGGAAATGAAAAATCATTTCTTTTAAATACTCTTTTCTTTGTTTTAAAAAATGTCAGCCCTCTCTTACTTTTGAACTCGAATCCAATTTGGAACTTTGGTATGAATAAAGTTTGTTGTTGTTTTAGGCATCTTTAGGGTTTGTAGTTATTTTATGTGCTAAAGTCTATTGTTTTCTGTACAAATCACCTCAGAGCGATTTCATTCGGGTTCTATAAGTTAGAGCTTAGATCTAAAACATTGGACTCAGATCCAGTGTTTCTCTCTTTCGTACAGTTCTTCCCAAGCCAGGGAAACCAACGCCGCAGCCGTGCAAGCCTCTAGACAAGAAAAGTTTCCAAGGCCAAAATTTTGCAAGGCCAAAATTTGGCTAAGTCTGGAGCTGTCTTCCCAACTTTTCCCATGCGAAATCCGATTTTGCCCATGCAACCCGACTTCGCCCGCATAACCTAACTTTGCCTAAGATCCGTGCACAACTTGACTTTTCCCGTACAACCTAACTGTTCTCGAGATCCATGTGCAACCCAACTGTGCCTGTGCAACCCGACTACGCCTTTCCATACTGTGCACTTCGCACTGCACTCTCCATACTTTGGCAAAAGAAATTTTAAATAATTTCTTTAAATTGGTATCAGAGCTACTGATCCCTTGACATGAAGACTGAAGCAGAATGGCTTCCACTAGCAAAAACTTGCAGTTGTATATCCCACACTTCAACAAGAAAAATTACGATTACTGGAGCATCCAGATGAAGATCCTTTTTTAGATCTCAAGAGCTATGGGAGTTAGTCGAGAACGGCTACCCATAACTGGTAGATGCAGTAGCACTAGCCACCCTCTCTCAAGTAGACAAGGACCTGTTGAAAGAGAACATGAAGAAATACCATAATGCCCTCTTCTACATCATGCAAATGATCGAGGAGTCCATATTCCTACGGATCGCATCAGCCACTAAAGTGAAGCAGGCCTGGGAGATTCTAGCCAGCTCATACTAGGGCACCAATAAAGTAAAGTTGGTGAAACTGTAGATGCTCAAGAGGGAGTTTGAAAATTTACAGATGAGTGAGTTCGAGTCCATGAGTGATTTCTTCACCTAGATGATGAACATTATCAACTAGATGCGGTTGAACGGAGAAAATGTGCAAAGCCAGAGAATCATGGAGAAGATTCTCAAAAGTCTGCCTGCCACGTTTGACTTGATTTTGATAACAATCGAAGAGTCAATGGATCTAACAACCCTCTTGATAGACGAACTCATGGGTTCATTGCAGACACATGAACAAATGCTGAGCCACTCATCTTAGACCTCTATGAAGCAAGCATTCAGGGCTTAGGTTTCATTCTGAGACAACAGTAAACAATATTCTCACCATGGTGCCTCTAGTTCTCACGGAGGAAGAGGCAAAGGCAAGCATGGGAAAGGCAACAAGTCAGGAGGACGGTCAAACCCTAGCAAATGGGAGACCAACTGTAATTTCCATCAACAAGGTGGAAGAGGCAATTTGAGAAATCAGCAAGCTGGATCTGTTCATAAGGACATGTCAAAGGTCTAGTGCTATTTCTATGGGAAGTTCAGCCATTACATCTCATAGTGCAAAAAATGGATGGCCAAGGAGAACCAACAACAAGCCCATTACATGGATGAAACCAGAAATGCAGAAGGAGGAAAAGTGTTGTTGACTTACAACATTGAGGAAGAGTGCCAGAAGAATGTTTGGTATTTAGACAGTGGGTGCAGAAACCTCATGACGAGGAACAAATATATGTTCTCCCAACTAGATGAAAGAGTCTAGTTTGAGGTAAATGTGGGGAAAAACAACAAAGTTCCCATAATGGGGAAAGTAAAAATCCTCATTCGCACCAGGAACGATGAACGAAAGCAGATCTGTGATGTCTACTATGTGCCTGGCCTAAAGCATAACCTGTTGAGTTTTGGATAGCTTGTGTAGAAGGGACATACGGTCCAGTTCAAATATGGAGCTTGCACCATCAGAGACAAGTCACATTGTCAAATTGCTACAATATCCATGACGAAGAACAAAATGTTTTTGCTATAGATTCAGAATGAATCATTGATGTCTTTGAGTGCAGTTGTGAAAGATGCTACCTGGTTGTGGCATCTCATATTTGGTCACCTGAATTTCAATGGCCTAAATCAACTACACAAGAAGCATATGGTGAAGGGTTTACCCCTGATAGAGTAGCAAAATCAAGTTTTTGAGGGTTGCTTAGTCGAAAAACAACATAGGGATTCATTCCCTTCCGGTCAGTCTTGGAAAGCATCACAGCCACTAGAGCTGGTGCACTCAAACATTTGCGGTCCGATGTAGACCAGCACGTTTTCCGACAACAAATACTTCTTAACATTCATATATGACTTCAGTTGAAAGACTTGGATCTATGCCATCAAGTTGAATTCAAAAGCATTTTCCAGATTTAAGGAGTTCAAGGCTCTAGTGGAGAAATAGAGTGGATATCAGATCAAGACTCTTAGGATAGATTGTGGAGGTGAATACATCTCCAATGAATTCCATAACTACTGTAAGCAGCATAGAATTTGAAGGCAGTTCACTTCCAGATACACACCACAGCGGAATAACTGGACCATAATGGATATGGCACGAAGCATGATGAAGGCAAAGGGATTGCTGCATGAATTTTGGGATGTAAACATACATTAAAATTGTAATGCATCGTTTTCACTCTCACTTTTGATAGGAACAAAATCATGACAAAAAACAACAGGACGACTGACTTCATCGCTTTAAAAGCCATGTCCACCGCTCGAGTCACTCTTGCCCGCCAATGACGAAGTCAATTTAAGATTATTGAAACACGTGTTACCAAGCAAGCACAATGCACATTATATAGTCATATAGGAGCATGTTTTTGTTTGGTACGGAGATTGCTAACTATTGAAAGCATGTAGTTTAAGTTGGGTTGGTATGAGGTCCTATTGTTGTGTCCTCTTTAAGAAGCGTTAGATGTTTGTCATAAATCTAGCATGGTTGGTACCCTGACATAAAATGAAATTGTAGATTATTTAGTTTGAGTAACATTATTTAGTCTTTTATCCTTATGAAAAAGATACATTTTATAATTAAATATAAAATATTGAAAGCATGAGATTTCGGAAGCTTTTAGAAAGGAAAACTACTTCGATGCATTCAAATCAAAATAACGCTTAAGTCCTAGAATATGAAGTGCATTAAACGAAAGAGGCAAATTGATTGAAACCAGTTACAAGAATTTAGAGAAGTCACAGCCCTTTTATTAAACTCTTTAACCACGGTTACAAAATCGCCTCCTCCCTTTTTAGGGGCTAGGAGCGTTAAATGGATTTGGTTACAATCTTGATCATTGATCCCTCTTTCGCATGCCCACGTTTGAAATGGGCGGGCCAAATGTTGCCGCCGCTTACGCCGATGAATCCTCACTTCTTGTTGCTCCTCCTGCAATCAAAGAAACAAACAAGGCGTTAGTAGCACCTGTGACAAAAAGGAAAATTCATGCTTTGAAATTGCTAAAAGATGCATATGAACAGTTGTCTAAAACAATGAATAAAGTGAATCTAAATGACCTAAAAACCTGACAGAGGACAGAAGACATTACCAGAGGGCCACTGCCATTGAAACAGTCGGCCAATCTGCTTTCAACTGGAATTCGTCCCTTGGGCAGGACGAATTTCGACTGCTATTCGTCCCTGGGTGGGACGAATTCTACTGTGTTAGAAAAGCCGAAGTGATCCTGCTCCAATGTCGACCCTCGAGACCTCCAAAACACCTGCAAACAGAGGGGTTATGTAATTGGGGCCATTTTGGGATGACCCAGATGGTCGGATTCTCCCAATTTGGCCTCTATCCTCGGGAATTCGATGTCGCCACCTGCAAGTTAGTGGGACAACAAAGCGACAAAAGGCATGATAAAATCTGATCAAAATGTTATGGAATTGGAGCTATGAGTTAACTAAATAGAATAACATAAAATGCAACATGAACAAATAATCTAGAATGCTTTAGAATAAAACTTAGAAAATGCGGGGGTGCCCAAGTGGGCCTCCCACCGTTGGCACTTGATTTTGGCGCCAATCCACTAGGGATGGGCCCAAAACCTCTTAGGATTGGGGTGTCGGCAAATTGGTGGTTTAAGGTGGTCAAATGTTGGATTTGGGTTGGATCCACGCTTCCAAAAGCCACCCAATAACCTCCCTTGCGAAAGAGATTAATGGATGTGAGAAGGTGAATCAAAAAGATGCAAATGGGTGTTCAATTGGACAGCACTTCGTTGCTTGAAATCGCCTCCAATATGTCCTCTTTTGGGTGGGAAAGTCCACCATTTTATAGACCCATGGGGTCTCTTTGGAGGGGCATGCAGGGATGCCATGTGGCGGCCATGCCTTCCCAAGAGGGAGGAGACTCCTCCCTGACTTGGGCTTCCATGATTGCCCTTGTGACAGTCCACTAACTGCCAACCTACCCACCTACACGCGCATGCATGGCAGGAGGCAATAATTGACTGTCCTTGGCTGCCACTTGGCGGCATTTTTCTTTTTGCCCGTTAAACCTGGAATTCGTCCTGACCAGAGACGATTTCAGAATTCGTCCCTGGGTGAGACGAATCCTAGTTAGTATTCGTCCCTGGGTGAGACGAATACTGGACAAAGTGCCTAAATGTGCCAAATTGCTTCTTGACCTTACAAAATTGCTATGAAAGTGGTTAGGACCACTGTTTGACCTCTGAGGGCTGCCCTGGGGGCTGTGTTTGTCAAAGCGATCAGTGTTTGCAGTCACATAATCGGATTGGTGTTGTTTTGGTGTCTATAGATGCCCCTTTTTGGGATGCGCTGTGCATGGCGCAGCGTCGAGCAAAAATAGATAGCCAAAGCACTAATGATTAGGGTTTCTTGGTAACCTAATCAACTTTTGATGCCCCAAGCATGGAAAGGGCATGCATTCTTGAATCCTTGCTTCTGACGAGCTAAGGAATTTGATTTCAAGTATTAACCTATTTTGGTGAGGTGTGACTTGAGCTTGGACATTGATCAGTCATGATTAGGCAAAGGGCGCAACCTTTTGTCCACGGGGGAACCTTGTGTTCATGATTCACGAATGCCAAGTGTTTGATCAATTTGATTGTTATTGCTTGTTTACTGCCCCAAGCAGGAGCGTAATTGTCTTTGTCAATGATTCTTTGAATGCATGTCGTTTTCCTTAATTGGGTGTGTGCTTGTTGATTGGTGACTAAGTGTGACTACCCCCTCAAGCGACGAATCGATGAGGGAATGACCTTCGTGAGAAAAGCGACGAGTCGCTTGACCCAAGATGACTTGTGCAAGGGTGCCTTTAGATGGTTTATCGTTAAGCATGTGCAATTTTTCCAACATTTGGACCTATTTTTGGTGGGTGTTAACCCTTTTTGCGACGCTATTTGGAGCTGAAATTGGCAAAAATCCGTCTTCCCATGGAGCGGTCCGGCTAAAGTAGCCTTCTTAGGGAGTAGGATAATGACAATTTGTGACCCCAACGTCTATTTTGTATGCCCGGGATGTCAAGTGCAACAGCACTCTTATCGGGCAAATTTATTGTTGGTTTTTAGTGCATTTTTGTTCATTTTTTGATGTTTTTGAAGTTTTTGGCCCGAATTCGTCCCAGGGTGGGACGAATTCCAGTAGTAGAATTCGTCCCTGGGTGGGACGAGCGCTAAACAGAGTGCTCATCCCAGTCAAGGATGAATTCCAGCTCAAAGGCCTATTTAAGGGCCAAAACTTGAATTTGGGCTCATTTGTGTCAAATTTTTCTTGCGATTTTGGAGCTCTGGGAGGAGGAGGTAAATTCTGCGAAGCGAAGCGCTGCTGAAATTTTCCCTGCCATCATGAGTGCACAAACTGGTTCGAGCGGCGGAGCCGAAGCGAGACCTGTAAGTGCTCCCTAGAGTTTATTTTTGTTTTTAAAGCTGTAAGTGTGTTGTTTTTCTGTACAATTTTTTTTTATGATTTTAATTAATTTTTTTGTTGAATTATTTTCTTTTGCAGGTTGTTAGGAGCCGGTACCGTGTACCTGCTGCTTTCACTGAGGCATGGGGGGCACTGTCTGATGATGACTGGGAATGGCTTGATGCCCTTGGGCTCAAGCAGGTGGCTCGACTGGAGCCTGTGGTCCCGGATCAGGCTTATCTGACGGCCCTGATCAAACTTTGGGATCCGTGGACCAACACCTTCCATCTCTCGACCGGGGAGATGACTGTGACTCTAGAGGATGTCTATCGGCTTCTTCGGATTTCGATAGATGGACTGCCTATCAGGACATCGCCGCGTGATCAGCGGACTGCTATACTGACGAGATGCTTCGGGCATGGGGAGCGGCTGGGTGTAGAGAACCCAGTGGAGACGGTCGAGGTGGACTGCCAGGCTGGCGGGATTTTGGTTGGATGGTGGCAGGAGAGGGGGGTGTTAGGAGTGAGGCACGCATTCTTGATGGGCCTCATTTCTAACATGTTACTACCTGACTCGTCAGGCGCGAGGTTCCCGTGGAACCTGCTGGATTTGGTGTGGCAGTTGGTAGAGTGCCCGATAGAGGCACCGCTGATCTTGAGATGGGGACAGACATTGTTGGCACAGCTCTACGGGGAGCTGTATGGGGTCCGCTGTCGGCAGCGGAAGGGGGTCAGCTATAGTTATCTATTGCAGTGCTGGGGTTGGCAGCACATAGCAGTTGAGAGGCCAACCGGGTTACCATGGATGACTCGGGCGATGATGGAGGATAAGGAGATAGGTTATGCAGTTCTATGGTGGCGGTCCGTAGAGCAGGGGCAGAGTCGGTGATGGGCAGGTGTCGTAGAGCACTATACTGATGCCTTCTCTCGGCTCACTCTAGGGGAGGTGGTTTGGCGCCCTTATCGGGACTGTCCAGCCTGGCCGGAGGCTGGAGAGTGGCTCCGACGGGTACGTAGGGAGCGGTGGTTGATTGGGCGACATGGGACCGAGCATGAGTTATTCTCATATAGCCGAGTTACACGATAGTTTGGGGTGCGCCAGGGGTTTCCTGGTGAGCCCGTGGTCTATCGACGTCGGGGAGATGAGAGGACTCTAGATCGACCGGTCATCGTGCCATTGGGCGAGGAGTCAGATGCGGTGATTGACGTCCCGGACGTGGATGACGTCGGGACTACCACTGAGTATGACTCATGGTGGGTACTACGGTGATGGAGAGGAGAGGGGCCACTAGGAGGCACAGAGGCGATAGTGGAGGGTGCTGAGGCAGCAGGGGATGATTGGGGAGTTCCATTGGATGATGCGGACATGGTTGAGGTGGGGGATGAGGATGTAGATTTGGGAGCTCCGGATCAGCCGGACATGCAGGACATGGAGGAGCAGTGGGAGCCAGAGCAGGCTGCTATTCCGAGAGTCCTGTACTTCAGGCGGATATAGAGGAGATGGAGTCCGGGATACGCGCTGAGAATGCATGACTGATAGAGCTGCTACGGATGCGGGATCTAGAGCTGGGGGACGCGCTGCGGGAGAGGGATCTCCTACGGGCTCAGCTAGCAGAGCGGGATAGGGTTTTGGCACAGTGCGATGATGCAGTATCTTACTATCATCGACGGGAGGCAGAGTGGTTTCGACATCGGCTAGACTTGGAGAGGGAGGTCATCCGCCTTGGTGGGCGGCTACCTGAGCCCTCGAGAAGTGGATCTTCACGTCGGACGAGGGATAGTGTGACTGAGCAGTCAGCATCATCTCGTCGTAGGCGATTGGATGAGGGAGGCGGTAGCAGGCGTGATGCGGGGGCTAGTAGTAGCCGCCCTACAGGGTCCCATAGGACCCACACCACGGGGGGTAGTTCTCGTCGCACCGATCCTACGTGATCATGGTGGTCGACGCCTTAGGTTGGGTTTTGTTATATGATTGTGGGGTCTGAGGACCAGTTTTGTAGCTACATGGGCATTTTTTTTGTATGTATATATATATATATATATACCGGTTTTATTTTGGTTATGTACATGTGATGATTTGATCTTTATGCATGATGGCTAATGACTATGGATGTATGCATGTTTATTTATTTTGATGAATGCATATGTTATGATGAATGCAAATGTTTTTGATTTTTATGTGATATGCAAGATGAAATGGATGAATGGAATTTGTGATGGTTGGTTATGGCACCATAGACTGTTTAAGATTCTGTTTATTTCATTTTTAGGCGATTGCTATGATGCATGACTTTGTATGTATACATGTGGTTTTTCTTTTTTTGTATTTTTTGATGGTATTGTAAGGATGAAAAGTAGCGCAGTTGGTTTAGAAATGTAGCTAAGGTTTTCTGAGACTCAGACGGTTTTAACTCACTAGCCATGACTGGACTTTATCTTACAAGACTTTTGAACAAGGTATGAATCGGACTTGTTTTTGACCAAGCTATTTCACATCCCTGTGTGTGCAATTGAGTTCATTTATGTGGTATTTGTCAGGATACCGCCAGTGCCAGATGGGCTTTCAACCGAACTTGTACCGAGGATCACCTAATTAGCTCCACTAACTCCTTTGTTGTATTTAGTTAGATTAATCTGCGGTGTTATCCAGGATACCATAAGCTAGCTCATCCTTATGCAAACATTGGTCTACACATACGCAAAGCGAATGTGACAGACATATCGTCATGCGGGTAGGATACCACCATTGCCAGATAGGCTATCAACCAAACCTGTAATGAGGATCACCTAGATGGTTTTCGAATGCTGAGAATTCCAAGGATTCAAGTTCAGGATATTTGTTGGCTGAATGATTTAGAAAGTTGCTCGTCTATATAGTGATGAAAATCACTGTTTATTTTCTATTAATTCTTTTTGAGCAAGGATTTTGAATAGTGGTGATAACCACTGTTATTTGATTTTGTATTTTGAGTATTGTGAGTTTGGGCTTGTGAGTGGCCTTGATCCTTGTGGCCTTGGGGATGACTATGCATCCTTTGCAGGGACGTGTAGTACGAATCCTTACGACGTTGGGAACCAAGGGGGTGATGGAGATTATGGAGTAAGGGCATTGATCTTTTAGGCCTTGGGGATGACTACCCATCCTGGTTAGGGGTGGATAGTACGAATCCTTACAACTTGGAGACCAAAGGTGAATGGAAAGTGTTAGGATGATGATTTGTTGGAATTTTGTTTGTGAATGGTGTTGATCCTTTTAGGTCTTGGGGATGACTACCCATCCTTGGTAGGGACGTGTAGTACAAATCCTTACAACTTTGGGAACCAACTATGATTGGGATTTGGTAGTGGTGAAAACCACTGTATATGGAGGTGAATGGATAGGAAAGAGCTTGTCCTTTTGTCAATTCTCAGCATTCTGGAACCATTCGCACGGGGGATGAGCAAGATAACCGTTTCGCTTATGGTGACCTGGATTACTACGTAGGTTTCATCTTTCGTTCACACAACTTGGGAATTTTTATGTGTTTTAATTTGTGTTGGGATGTTACGTAACAAGGTGTATTTCAAGTGTAACTCTACCTTCGTAAAATCTGTCTGACTCGGTACATTACATAGCTAAAGAGCAAAATGATGACTGAATCACGAAAACTCTTGATACATTAAAAGACCACTGACTCTAGTGTGGTAAAAGCAATGCATGGTGTTTTTGTTGTTTTTGTAAAATGGAACAGTGGGGAACAAGATGGACTAGCAGAGCAATTACAGCCTATGGTGCCTTTGACCTGTACGACCACAAATATGCAATGTATGGATGCAATGCTTGATGCAGCTACATATTTTTGTATTTTTGATGGATTGATTTTTGTGAATATGAAGATGAAGTGCGAGAAGAGCTCTCTATTGATGAATTTGAGTATGCCTAGAAATGAGATGCAAATTTTTGTTGTTTTTGATGATTTTTGTTGTTTTTGAATTTTCTTGATTTTTGACCAAGCGATTGTGGAAATCCTTGGAGCATTTTTGGGATTGACCAAGCGATTTTAAGAATCCTTGGAGCATTTTGGGATTGACCAAGCGATTGCAAGAATCCTTGGAGCATTTTGGGATTGACCAAGCGATTGCGATAATCCTTGGAGCATTTTGGGTTGACCAAGTGATTGCGATAATCCTTGGAGCTTTTGGGGTGACCAAGTGATTGCGATAATCCTTGGAGCTTTTGGGGTGACCAAGTGATTGCGATAATCCTTGGAGCTTTTGGGGTGACCAAGCGATTGCGATAATCCTTGGAGCTTTTGGGTTGACCAAGTGATTGCGATAATCCTTGGAGCTTTTTGGTTTGCTTGTCTTCAGGGGATAGAGGTACCCCGAGCTTGATGGTCTTTGCGCTCCGGATCTGGCTCTAGAGGGATGGGCATGAATGGATCGGCCCTATGCACGGATAGGAGGACAGGGTCCGCCCTCGGCACTGATGTTGCTATGGGGTCTCTGGGTGAAAGTTGATCTTTGTATGCCCAAAGTGGCGGATGTAATGCTTGGTCCCACTGCGGTGGGTTAACGCGCCACTCATGCCCTAGTATTATGTTTATCTATTGACATGCTTCATCGATATTTATGGGATGTCGATGCTGTCGCATGTGATTGTTGTGGGCTATCTCTGTTTTATCCTCACCTTCGACCAGTGAGTATAGCTCATCAAAATCTGGAGATTCTGAGACATGGAGGACTGCATCATCAGGTAGCCCTACGGTTAAAGGTTGATCCTCTTCGAAAGGAGCCTCATGTAAGTTGGGCCTTGGGAGCTCCAAAATCTTGGTCTCTACCGACTCTAAGTGCTCTAGCGCTTTGCATGTATCGGGAGATTTGAGCTCCTCCTCTTTGGTTGGTTCTTGTTGAGGAACTTGGGGCCTATGGAGGGGTGGCCAGATAGCACCCCCATGCCTTGGTAGGGCTTTTCATCCCGCTCTTCTTCTCGCTCTGATTCCTTAGAGGCTTCTTGATGAATTTCTAAGGGTGGCCCATAAACCTGAGTGGGTTCCTGAGGAAGGCACCCGTCATTGGTTATAGGAGTGGCCTCCCGCTCATGTCTAGGAGGCATCGGGGGTGGTGCTTGATGAGGTCGCGAAGACTTGTCTCGCACCCAGGGGTTGTGCCTCTCATAATGTTTTGTCTTATGCGTGTGAGGGGTTGGAGTCCTCTCCTGCATAGTGTGTTGGAACAACTCATCCTTCTAGTGTAGAAGGTGCTCTTTATTTAGATAGATACCATTCCTCTAACACATTGTCGTTCTAGCTCAAGTTGCGTGAGTTGCATCCGATGTGTGAAATGCTTGATAGATTCTAAGATAGTTGGTCCTACCGCCTCATGTCTAGAAGGCCTAGATGCCTCTCCTAGATATCTATCTCGGTCATAGTGATCCAAGATCTCTATAGGCCGCCTCCCTCTGTTGGAGGTAGTGGCATTTATCCGAGGCTTTGGCCTCAGTAGGTGATCCTGATAGATAGCAGGTGCGGAGGCGTCTTGCTCCCATGATGTATATTGCTCTTGAGGAAGGTAAGGGTTTTCCTCATGCTCTCTTTCATAAGTGAAAAAGGGACGGCGGAGTTGGCTCACCCTGCCCGAGGAGCCTTGTGCTCTGGATTTGTCCTTGTAGTCCCGATAACTAGAGGGGGTGAAGGAGGGATAGTGTAATCATGTGGTTCCTCCCGTCGAACCCTATGTTGACTTAGCGCTTCATCGCATGATGACCGCTCATAGCGAGCATCTAAGGGAGCTCTCCTATGGATGTACCCCTCATGGAAGGGTGTGTGTTGGGTGCTATGCTGAACAGGAGTGCTCCTAGAAGGGGTGCCCCTATAGTCCCTATCCGTTAAGGTGTGGAGGGGTCTGCCTTGTGTGTCAGGCCGCCAAGGTGGTATGACCAAATCCTTGGGGCTATACCGGAGGTGACTTGTGCCTCCTTGGATATTCCCCACAGCATCCGCCCGTGATTGGGCTTGGCTACGGGTGAGCACCATGACGATGTCTCTCTAAAAACCCTAAAAATTGAAAATGAGTCAGATGGGGCCCAAAATTGGTGTGCGCATCCCTCTTACAATAGATAAGACAAAAATGAAGTTTCAAGTCCTAACTCTAAATACATTAGGAGATATTGACATCCGAACAGCTCAAAAAGCATAAAAAATTAGGTGAGCAATTTTAAAACCTAATTTCGGGGCACTAGATGATGGAATTTGGCCCCAAAAACTGGTTTTCTAGGAAATACAACTCTAAGAGTTATATTTGTTTAAAATTCTCCCAACTAACTCCCTGTAAAATTTCAAGTCAATCGGAGCTACGGTTGAGAAGTTATGGCCCCGACAAGATGCACTAAAATTTAGGGAAAAATATAAGATTTCCCATATTTTGTTGGATGCTCCCGCATCACTTATGGGCACCTTTGGGGTGCTCTTGGGTTGACCAAAGGGTTCATGGACACCTTTGGGGCATTTTGGGGATGACCAAGCGATTGCGGGAATCCTTGGAGCTTTTTGGAGCGAGTGACAAAATGCATAGATTTTTATCTTTTGTTTATGATTTTTCTAATTTTTTTTGTTACACTAAGCAGAAATGAACACACACATACACAAACGGTGATTATCTCTTTTAAGGATTAATAGTGTGTCCTAAACTGGTTTAGTGCATTTTGATGTTTTGTTTTGTTTTTGCAAGTTTTGAAGAACGTTTAAATGCATAATGTTGGCTCATATGACTCCCATAAATGGTCGCCCCTTCAATATACCATTGTCGGACCGATATACCAACCTCTCTATATACCCGCCCTTACGAGAGGGAAACTATAGGTACGTGAGAGCAGATGGTACGTGGAACATAGGCGGTACGGAAGGGGGATTGTCCTGTTAATGACACCTACCATAGAAGACTTATCCTCGCGCGCATGGGAATCACCCCAGCGACACTCGGTCAGCTTTCATCAGGATTTACGCCTAACAACAAGTGACAATCGGGGAAATGGATGCAAAGCTAAGCCAAGGTGGTGATGAACCCACCGTTGGTCTTGCTCAAGGGCTGGGGTCTTACGACCAGCTCCTTGGTTTAAAATGTGCCACGTGATGTGTGTGTGGTTTATTTTACTTAGAAAAATGAAACATGCAATCAACCACTATTTTCTTTAAGCACGCAAGAATTGACAAAAAATGAAAGCAAAAAATCAAAAAAATGACAAAGACAGTTTGGAACTTTACCTCTTTTCTGCCCGGACTTGCTGTTTCTGATCTTCGGCTCTAAAAATTTACAGGCAAGAATTCGTCCCTCTGTGAGACGAATTACAGAACAAAATTCGTCCCCCGCGAGACGAATTTAAATTCGTCTCAGGGTCAGATGAATTACATGAAGGTATTCATCACAGTCAGAGACGAATAACAATATGCTTTAAAAAAACTTGTACCTGTCAAGCACAAAACACAAAAAGGATCAGTTATTTGATCTTAAAACCAGGGGACAGAGTCCCACCGTGATCGCCACTGAAAGCATGAGATTTCGAAAGCTTTTAGAAAGGAAAACTACTTCGATGCATTCAAATCAAAATAACGCTTAAGTCCTAGAATACGAAATGCATTAAACGAAAGAGGCAAATTGATTGAAATCAGTTACAAGAATTTAGAGAGAAGTCACAGCCCTTTTATTAAACTCTTTAACCAAGGTTACAAAATCGCCTCCTCCCTTTTTAGGGGCTAGGAGCGTTAAATGGATTCGGTTACAATCTTGATCATTGATCCCTCTTTCGCATGCCCACGTTTGAAATGGGCGGGCCAAAGTGTTGCCGCCGCTTACGCTGATGAATCCTCACTTCTTGTTGCTCCTCCTGCAATCAAAGAAACAAACAAGGCGTTAGTAGCACTTGTGACAAAAAGGAAAGTTCATGCTTTGAAATTGCTAAAAGATGCATATGAACAGTTGTCTAAAACAGTGAATAAAGTAAACCTAAATGACCTAAAAACTTGACAGAGGACAGAGGACATTACCAGAGGGCCACTGCCATTGAAACAGTCGGCCAATCTGCTTTCAACTGGAATTCGTCCCAGGCAGGACGAATTTCTATCGCTATTCGTCCCCGGGTGGGACGAATTCTACTGTGTTAGAAAAGCCGAAGTGATCCTCGCTCCAATGTCGACTCTCGAGACCTCCAAAACACCTGCAAACAGAGGGGTTATGTAATTGGGGCCATTTTGGGATGACCCAGATGGTCGGATTCTCCCAATTTGGCCTCTATCCTCGGGAATTCGATGTCGCTACCTGCAAGTTAGTGGGACAACAAAGCGACAAAAAGCATGATAAAATCTGATCAAAATGTTATGGAATTGAAGCTATGAGTTAATTAAATAGAATAACATAAAATGCAACATGAACAAATAATCTAGAATGCTTTAGAATAAAACTTAGAAAATGCGGGGGTGCCCAAGTGGGCCTCCCACCGTTGGCACTTGATTTCGGTGCCAATCCACTAGGGATGGGCCCAAAACCTCTTAGGATTGGGGTGTCGGCAAATTGGTGGTTTAAGGTGGTCAAATGTTGGATTTGGGTTGGATCCACGCTTCCAAAAGCCACCCAATAACCTCCCTTGCGAAAGAGATTAATGGATGTGAGAAGGTGAATCAAAAAGATGCAAATGGGTGTTCAATTGGACAGCACTTCGTTGCTTGAAATCGCCTCCAATATGTCCTCTTTTGGGTGGGAAAGTCCACCATTTTATAGACCCATGGGGTCTCTTTGGAGGGGCATGCAGGGATGCCATGTGGCGGCCATGCCTTCCCAAGAGGGAGGAGACTCCTCCCTGACTTGGGCTTCCATGACTGCCCTTGTGACAGTCCATCAATTGCCAACCTACCCACCTACACGCGCATGCATGGCAGGAGGCAATAATTGACTGTCCTTGGCTGCCACTTGGCGGCATTTTTCTTTTTGCCCGTTAAACCTGGAATTCGTCCTGACCAGAGACGATTTCAGAATTCGTCCCTGGGTGAGACGAATCCCAGTTAGTATTCGTCCCTGGGTGAGACGAATACTGGACAAAGTGCCTAAATGTGCCAAATTGCTTCTTGACCTTACAAAATTGCTATGAAAGTGGTTAGGACCACTGTTTGACCTCTGAGGGCTGCCCTGGGGGCTGTGTTTGTCAAAGCGATCAGTGTTTGCAGTCACATAATCGGATTGGTGCTGTTTTGGTGTCTACAAATATTAATTCTTAGAAGCAAGGTAGTGTTTTTCTAGATTTTATTATTATGTTTTTATTTATTAATGTAGTATAAGATACATTATCTTTAATGTTTTTAAAAAATATTTAAGAAGCATTATGAAAAAGTTTTACAATGTAATTTTCACATAAACAAAAATATTTTATCCTTTGATTCAAGAACCACATTATTTTAAGAACAAATGAGTGCCCTTGTTCATGAGAATAAACCTTATAATTCAACATATTTTGATCATTTTAGGAGTCTTGGAAGAGAATACTCCAAATAAGAGTCTTGGTGAAGGTAGGAGATTGGTGATCTTGATTGAAGATTGAAGACTTCACCCTAAAAAAGTTGAGGAGACCCACCAAAGGCTATTGAAGAACTTCCATTTTTGGAAGAGATAGAGAAGGACTAGCGAACATCAAATTCCAAATTTCAACAGTAATAGACTTCAGAGATCCAAGAATGAGATCTCATTGCAAGGTCTCAAAGAGAAAGACCAAAGAAGTTGTGAGAGTGAAGACCCTAGAGAAGAGGTCTCAAATATAAACAAGAATAAGGCTTGGAGAGCTTCATTGAAGGAGATTCAAATAAGGCCATTGAAGGAGTTCCTAGGAGGACTCATTGGATAAATTTAACATTAATAAGAAGTTCTTGATAAAGGAATATTTTGTGATGATTTTCATCGTCTGACAACAAGTCTAATCGAATATAGATTTGGAAAGAAA
Organism: Wollemia nobilis; assembly: GCA_028583015.1. Lineage (NCBI taxonomy): Eukaryota > Viridiplantae > Streptophyta > Pinopsida > Araucariales > Araucariaceae > Wollemia > Wollemia nobilis. The sequence goes on from JAQPPZ010001708.1 coordinate 22,530, forward strand.
ATTTCTAAATTTTGGAGGAGATTGGTAAAGATCTCAAGACTTTCAAATTCTTGAAAATAAGGCCTATATTGAAGTCAAAATTTCATACGGATACTGAAGGAGAAAGAAGCTAGATGAAACTACCAAATACAAGAGATTTCAATATTACCATAGAAGGTTTATTCGAAGATAGAGGTTTGCTAAATTTATAATAGAATACTGAAGGGTTCTTGAAGGAAAGCTTAAATATAATTTGGAGGAGTTCCCTATCAATTTTTTAAGATTCAAGTATAACATTTTAGTGGAGAAATTGACTATGAAAGGGTAATAATAAGAACAATATTACTAGCTTCAAAATTTTAGATTTATAGAGTGCATTCTAAAGTATGGTTAAAGTCACCTACTATAGATTTATTGCAGCAAGTCAAAGGGTTTCAAAGATATAAATAGATGAATTAGAGATCTATTTTAGATATTCAAGAAGAGTTGCAAGTTCATCTAGTAAAAGTTAGTATAAGGTGAATATAATCACCTCACAAATCCTTCATGTATAGAGTTCATTAAGGATAGATTCGTTACTAAACATTAAGTTACTTAGCTCGATTAGTAAATTTCATTAAGCATCATACTAGAGTTAAAGTTACATGGAGAAGGTTGCATATTAAAGTCTTCATAGGATTGTAGAAGATAGTTTCTTATAAGGTTAATACATGCACATTAAAATAGGAGTTAGATATATTTTGATAGAAATAAAAATATCATCTTCCTATTATCAACTAGAAGCAAAGAAGACTATACTCTAAAGCATTGATTTTAGTGCAAGTTTCAAATTACTTTTAAGAGTTCTTCAAAGGAGCAATAAGGAGAAATTACTAGTGCATGATTTAAGGTTCATTCAAAGGAGCAATAAGGTAATATTAATAGTGCACTATACTATTTACTCTTAAAATTTATTAAGTGCATTGGTTTTTAAGTTAAGGTAGAAGACCAAAGTGCATAAATCAGCATAATATCAAAGTGTCTAAAGACACTATTTAGTGCAAAAAACCTACAACTTATTATGGCATAGAGAAGCCACCTAAAATGGTGATATACCTCCAAGAAGTGTTGAAGAAAGACATATCTCAAATCAAGAAAAAAAGCTACAAAAATGAGAATAGGAGATTCTTAGATTAAGGTGTAAATTAAATAACCTATTATAGGTTATTATAGAGTTATTTACTACACCATACTTTTATTCTACTTTACACCAAAATAAGATAAAGTTTTGAGTATCTTAAGGACACACTAGGTAGCTCATTGGTACCTCTACAAGTGACCACTATTAGCAAGTGTAAAAGAACAAGCTAAAATTCTTAAAAGAAGTAAAATCCAAAGAGCACAATACCAATCATTAGCAAGGGTAAAAGCATAATCCAATGTGAATAAAATAAATTTCATTCAAATGGTGCAATACCTGCCATTAGCAAGGGTAAGCACAAGCCTAAGTGCTTAAGAGAAGATCCATACAAAAGGTTTGATATCCTCTCATCAAGGTGTTAAAAGACACCATAGCTTGATGCTTAGCAACATAGGATCAGTACCATTGTGAATAACACCTATCATGATACAAAACCTACAATAAAAAGAGAATATCAAGGTAAGCCAAGGGTCAATAGTGTAAGTTGGAAATAATTCAAGATAGTCAGTTACCCAAGAACTAAAATAACTCAAAGGGCCATCCATATATGTTAGAGAACAACCATTTCCAAGAAGCCAAGGTAACCTATGAACAAAGCTAGAAAGAATAGGTCCTAAAGGAAACAAAGAAGCCAAGATAAGCTCTAGGGTTAAAACAAATGTTTAGTTATTTGATTGTATGCAAAGAAGGTGCTTCCATTTATCTTAACATTACCATAAATGGAGTACCACTTAGCACTAGGTAAGAGAGTGTTTGCATTTTCTCACTCTCATAACACTTACGCTTAGGAAGATGAGAAATAAAGGTTTGTGAAGCATTTTTTAATCATTATTCAATGCTCAAGTAAAGGTTGGCACCACCCAAATAACGCATCCAAGAATATAGCCTCCAAAATGCCATGAAGTATGCATTGCTAGCAAGAACATACCACTTGGCATTCACATCAAGGGAGGTGTAAGGTATTTAATAGTTGAAGCTACAAATAGAAAGTAGAAGAGAAGAGCACAAGAGGAGTGATTCAAGCTAGAGTGGTCAAAGTACACTAAATAAAGGAGAAAAATATCTTACGAGGAGTGCTCGAATGTTGAGCATTAATTGCTCATTACCATACATAGGAGACCAATGAATTCAAAACTCAGGTTTGGATAAAGAATCAAATCAAAGGGTCAATCACACCGCAGCATAAAATATTCATAGGTGATATTAAGGAGTTATAAGGTGGTTTATTATTTAAGGTTGAGATTATTTACTATTTGCTTAAAAATATAGGCAAATTCCAACCTTAGAGATTAGAAAGCAAACCTAAAAGTTTATTTCCTTGAATGATATTTCAAAAATGTCATTAGTATAAATATACACATTATAATAGTTTATTTCATTAAGGAGTGATAAAGAATAGTATATATGGTTGAAATCATTATCATTTGCATTGGAGATGCTGCAAATTCAACCTTATTAAAATTGAAAGTAAATCAAAAGGAGTTTATATCGCTAAATAATATTTCCAATCATATTATTTAAAATACAAATATATTAATATTTGCAATCAATATCATAGGAGATATAATAGTTTATACTTGAAAAACAAATTATTATTATATTGTAAATATCATCAATATCTACAATTCTAAACTAAGGAGATATAAAGAGTACTACATCAAATTTTAATTAATTAGAATTTTGAAAATTGAACCATTGAATATTTAAGGATAGAGAAGAGAAATTGTTGTTTTCTTAAAAGAGTTGAAATTTATTGCTTATACTTGTTTCATAATCACATTAAAGGGATAAAAGAAATCCAACCATAAATAACTCCATCAAATTGATAAGTGCATAGTTCAATAGGAGAAATAAGGTGGAAATAGGAGTTTATTAGTATATTACCATTATTCTCAAAACATTACAAAATCAACTCAAAGTGTGAACTAATAATAGCTAAGCACTTTATCAAGTTTATAGCATACTCTAAACTAGGAAGTTATAAGGTAGCCTATAAGGACCTTTATGACAACAAACAAATTTTTCCTTGTAAAATCCTAACTACTCAAAGGTCCAAATTACTCCTCATGGAAAAACAAAGCAATTTTCATAGTTGAAAAGCTTTGAAAAATTATCAAAGGAACAACAAATAAACCTACTTTAGGTGATAAAATATTCAAAAGTTTGAAGCAAATGATGCAAAAGTATTAGTGATAATAAATTTTATCCATTACGGATGAAATAGAACCTTACATTAGTTTAGCAATAACATCTACATAATATTAGAAAACCTTATCCAAAATATTTGAAGGGAAGAATAAAGCCACTATCTTAAATCTTCAAACACAATTACACTCATTGAAAATGAATAGTAGTGATAGTATAGAACTATTCCTAAGGAAAGTAACAGATATAAAATAAAAATTATTAACCTTAAGAGAAGAGATTGAAGATAAATTTCTTTTTCAAATAACCTTGAGAGAACTTCCAAACAATTACAACCACTTAGTCACATCTTTACAAATCCTCAGTAAAGATATATATTTTGATGAGTTAGTCAATATTATTCAATAATATGAAGTGGAAAATACGATTAAAGATAAAATGACTAACAATACATTATTTTCAAAAGATAATCTACAGGGAAATGTTACCTCATCCTCAAAAGGATGAAGACCATGGAATAAAAAATATTATCAAATTTGTATGAAGAAAGGACATAGTACCAACTACTAAATATTCAATTCTAGAAATTAGCATCAAGGAAATTCAACAAACTATGGAAGCCAACCAAACAGTTCATTCCAATCAAGACAATATCATAATAAATGTAGTCCACATCAGTAACAATTTCAGCATCAAAATCCTTCTTAGAATCAATACAATTATCCTAGAGTGCAATATCGAGAAGGAAATTAAAAAGCACATATAGTTCATGAGATTTAGGAGATTCAAAAACTTGAATAACCTATATAAGAACATGATGTTAAATCTCTCTCAATAAAGATAGCTCTTTATGAAGATACTAACTACTTGCTTTAACAACTTGTAGAAAACAAAGAAGGATAATACAAACTCTAGAACCAAAATGATGATCTATATTGAAGACTAAAGTCTTCAATACCCAAATAATGTAATACAATGGGGTTTTAGAGTATATTACATTATTTGGTACATATCAATGTACCAACTTTGGTACATTACTAGAGTAGGAGTTTACTTTAGAGTAAAGTTAAGTAGTTACTTCAAGTAATGTAATAAATACACAAGTGTTAGAATATGCAATGATGTAAATGTGCATGTGGTCCATATGTACATGAGTCATAGGATATATTCAAAGGTAGAGTGAGGGTCAAGGAACTTATATTCCTATATATAGGACTTATAGTGAGTGAAATTCAGGGAAAAAGAATATAGAGAGTGCATAGTATAGATTAGTTAGAGTACAATGTAGCCTCTTTAAAAATAGTTTATGGATTATTAATGTCCTCCATTATACTATATTGTACTATTTTTGTGATCTTTCATTAATGACATATATTTGAATTATTGTAGATGCTTATACTATTACTATCCTGCATATTATAGTGTCATTATCATACAATCATATTAGACTACTTATCTTACATATTTTGGTTGTATTCCTTGTATTATATATCCATAAAAAACTAACAAATGACACACATTCAAATCCCATTGACAAAAAAAAATTTCTATGGCTCAATTTAACCCATGTGAAAAATATAAAAGATCACCATTTATATTCCTTACTTTAGAGGACAAAGTGGAATCCTAGTTAGTCCAAAAGACTTAGCTTCCAATCAACATATGATAAAATTCCTAATTTTATATTTTAAAAAGGAATGAATGATGCAAAAACAAAGACACACTCTCCAAGTAGAATCAATCATGTTATTATCTTCTTAAATAAATCGGATATGGCACTTTTGTAAACAATTAGAAATTATTCAGTCTTGATGATCATACAATTAGAAATTATTCAGTCTTGATGATCATAAAATTCGAGGTAGTCATACAACCTAAACTGTGATCATACAATGTGAGCGGTAACCATACAATCCTAGTCAATCATACCACATGGGATAGTCGTACGATTTAAATCATACACCACTAGAAAATCATACAAGTCAAGCTATATCCATTCAATCTAAATAACAATTGTATAATATGCGTTAATCATACAAGGCAAACTACAATCATACATGGTTAGGTAATCATACAAGGTAAATTATAGTTGTTCAATTCAAACTAAAAATGCTCAATATTTAGATGATCATATGGTTTGAGGATCCATTCAATAAAATAATTTAGTTGTGTGAGGATCTCTTTATTATGGTAACACAATGACACACTTATAGATCAAACCCTAACAATGTGCTCCTCCTCCATAATATTGGATAGTTGGATTCAACTTGTAAGGTTAGGTTGAAGTTGAACCCTACTATGTCAAATATGTAATCAATTTTGTACAATGTTGTTCTTTTTTTATCTTATTCCAAAGTGAATAGTAGATCTTCCTCATATATTAAAGCCTCAACCACTATTTATTGGAATTAGATTCACCTTTATTGATCAAATTGGTTCATTAATGATGTTCTTACCAATATAATTACATTTCATTGGTGTTGTTATCATCTATTATCGATGACAATTTTTTGTGGGTTCCTTCCTCCTATCATTAAAAGGTTTTCATTAGTTCCTAGTGCTAACATCACTATTCTTATTACTAGGTTGCAATGGGTCCAATGATCATCAAAAACTTGAACAATGGAACAAAAATATACATGCTTTTTTGAATATGCATTTCATATCAATAAAATTACAAATTCAAATGGATGAAAATATTTATTTATTTAAAGAAGTTAAAATTCAATTGGAAAACTTCCTTTCTTCTCTATGCCAACCTATTATTAGACAAGAATAAAAAATTTATAGCCATAATTGCACAAGAGAAGAATGGTTAGCCTTTAAACTCAATGACTATTCATTTTTTAAATATTATCAGGATGCTCCTGCATCATAATCACTCGGTAAAGAAAATGGTTCATGAATATTCAATAATTTTTCAATATGAATCTGTATTTGGTAATATCAAATGCATTAATCCATGTGGCATCCTTAATTTATCAATTATTCCATTTGACTAAGTATTCATGATATTCCTTACCTATCATCTTTTTGGCAACCCTGGAATCTATGATCATCTCAGTTTTATCACATTCCTTTTTTCGTAACTCTTGTAACCAATAAATGATTGGAATTATTAAAATTACATCCTCTTGTTCACAATATGATCCCTCATGGTATAGATATAAACCTTCTATATTTAATATGGGTGATATATCTACCCATTTTAGCAATTCTATTTCATAAGCATTGGTAGTAAACTTCCTCAAGACCTTATAGGGTCCAATATTCTTCTAATATTCTTACTGTAAGTACCTTTTGGAAATCATTCATTTTGTAAATATGCTAGAACCAAATCTCCAACCTAAAATTCTAGCACTTTTTACTTATCATAAACATGTTTTTTATACTTCATAACACTCCTTTCTAAATCACTTCGCACCTCCTGATGTAAATCATGAATATAATCAATAAAATCCTCTGCAAATCAACTGTATTTCATAACTCATATTATCTACATAGACGTATTCCATAAACAATGTAGAATGGAATTTTACATGTGATTTGACTCACTAAGTTGTTATATGCAAACTCTGCTTGTGCCAAAATAGCATTCCAAATTTCACCTTCTTGCTGACCAAGCATCTCAATAAATTTCAAGGACTCCTATTCACAAACTCAGTTTTTCCATTAGTATGTGGATGATAAGTCGAATTGAATGCCAACTTAATACCTAACTTCTTCTATAATGTCCTCCAAAAATAACCCACAAATTTGCTATCCCTATGAGATAATACTCTTTTGTAATCTATGCAATTTCACAACTTATGTAAAGAATAAAGTAGCAATATGTGTTGCATCATTCATATTATTTCAAGGTATGAAATGTGCCATATTTTAGAATATATAAACCATAACAAAAATAGAGTCATTCCTCCTTTGTGTCCTCGGTAATCCAAGGATAAAATTCATGCTTATATCTTCCCATGATCTCTTTGGAATGGATAATGGCTGATATAATATGGTATTTTGGCTCCCTTATTTTACATGTTGTGATATATGACAACCTTGCACTAATGTACTTTCATCCATAGTCATTCCAGGCCAATAGTAACCTTCTTCAAGTTTTTTCATGGTTTTATCCATCCCAAAATGTCCTACAAGTCCCCCATAATATTTTTTGTTATCATATTTTTTCTCATCAAACTTTGTGGTATGCATAGTCAATGCCCCTTTAATAACATCCCTTCTTGGATGAAATATTAAATCCATTGATTCATATTTCCTATAGTATGATAACTACATACTACCCAAGCTTCCTTGAATTCTTCATCATCCTTATAAAGCTCCTTCATGGCATCGAAAGCAACAACTTCTACTCTCATCATATTCACCATCAAATTTTGACTGCTCAAGGCATCAACTACTCAATTTGATTTATCACTTCCATATTTTAAGATAAATGAGTACCCTTGCAAGAATTCTACCCACTTCATATGCCTTTGATTCAAATTTTTTTAATTGTTAATAAACTACAAAGCATTATTATATATAAATAAGATAAATTCCTTTGGTAGCAAATAGTATCTCCACTTTTTCAGGGCTTGAATGATAGCATAAAACTCCTGGTTATAGACTGAGTATTTCCTCTTTGATTCATTTAGCATCTCATTGAGATAAGTAATGGGCTTACCCTCCTAGCTTATATCTCATCCTTTTGTTATCCCACTTGCACCACAATCCACCTAAAAAATCTTATTGAAATATGGTAAGGATAGAATCAGTAGCTTTGTCATATTTTCCTTTAGGTTTCAAAAACTCCTTTTTGCTGCACTTGTGTACTTAAATTCATATCTCCTTCCTTTTAGAGTTTCTATAATTAGTGTACAAATCCCACTAAATTTTTTGATATACTTTTTATATAAAATTGCTAGCCCTTGAAAGCTCCTTGCCTCAAACTCACTTCTTAGTGATGGCCAAATCATAATGGCCTTAACCTTCTTAGGATCCATTTGCAATCCTTTCAAAGAAATCACAAAATCTAAGTACACTGTCACCAATTCCTCTTTCATAGAACTACACTTCTTCAAGTTTACCAACAACTTCTCGTCCTTCAATATTTGTCAGATCAACATCAAGTGTATCAAATGCTCTTCCTTTCTCTTCAAAATATTAAAATATCATCCAAATAGACAACTACAAATTTTCCAAGAAATACCTTAAGCACTTCATTCATTAATCGTATAAAGGTACTCACTGCATTTTCCAATATGAATGGCATAACCAGCCACTCATATAATCCATCCATTATTTTGAATGCATTTTTCCACTTATCCCCTTGCTCGATTCATATTTTATGATAACCACTCTTCAATTATATCTTTGTGAAGTACTTTTCTCCACTCAAGCAATTTATTAAATCATCCATACATGGTAATGTAAATTTATACTTTATGATTATCTTATTGATAGTCCTTAAATCTATACACATTCACCATTATCCACCTTTATTTGGTGCAAGTACAATTGGTACTACACATGGGCTCAAAATGTCCCTAATCATTCCCTTGTCCAACAACTCTTAGACTTGTTTATTTATTTTCCCATTCTCTATTGGTGTTAGTCTATATGCTACCTTATTTCGTAAACTCAATCTAAGAATTAAATCAATATGATGTCTAATACTCCTCATCGATGGTAATCCATATGGAAATTCTTCTGAGAAAATTCCTTCATACTCTTCCAATAACTCCTTGAATTCACTTGGAATCTTATCCTCTTGTTTTATTAGCCCACCCTTAGTAGATTTGGCAATCAATATTAAACACACTTTCATCCTTGTTATTTATTTTAAAAATTGCTTTCCAAAAATTAAACATATCTTTGGATCATTGTCCCCTCTTTCATCCTTGTCCTTCAAGGGACCCAACACATACTTCTTACCATCCTTCATGATGGTTTAGGTGCTTTCCCTACCACCATGTACAACCTTTCTGTCAAATTGCCAAGGTTTTCCCAACAAAACATGGCAAGCATCCATAGGCATAATATCACACATGACCTTATATTTATAAGATCTAATCTAGAATTTCACCCAATATTGTTCACTAACTAAAATTTGGTGTCCCTTTTGCAGCCAAGATATTTTATACAGATTGGGGTGCTCTATTTGACTCAAACCTATTTTCTCTAATATTTCATTGGATACGATATTATTTGTACCCTCACTATCTACAATAACCTTGCAAAATTTATCCCCTAATTTTCAAATCATTCTAAAATACTTCTCCTATGAGTAGGTTCACATTCTTTCTTTTTAGGTTTTAGAAGAAATATCTTCATCATGAGGGATTCTCCTCGTTCCAACTCTTCTAGGTATCATGGAGAAGCAATGTTTTCCTCATATGCTACTGCAACATGGTTCTTAATATCCTTTCCTTTAATACCATTTTCTTGTGCATTTGGACATTCAAATGCCTAGTGACCATCTTATCCACACCTATAACACCTTATAAAGAATCCTCTATCCTTCACTTACCAAAACTACCTCTTCCTCTTGATAAATATCATCCTCCTCTAGCATTATGGATAAAGTCCTTATTAGAAGTATGAGCTTGTTTTTAAAAATTTTATTGTCGTCTTCCACTACTTACTTGCCCTCATCCTCATGAAGACCACCCTCTTCATATTTTTTTATTTTGTTATCTTTGCAAAAACTTATATTCAGCCTTCAAGGTATATTGGTAGGCTTCCTCTACCATACTTATCTTTATCATGCTAACTTCATCTTGTATGGATAACCATAGTCCATTGATATACTTCAAAACCCTCTCTTCGTCACCTTCCACATGGCTAAACCAAATGGTGAGCTTATAAAATTCTTGTGTGTATTCTTTCACAATCATTTCTTTTTGTCCCAAATTCTACTATCTAAAAAGACCCAATTGGTAATCTGATGGAAGAAATTTGGCCTTCAACATGGTGACCATTTTATCCCATGTATTTATCTTATATTTTCCTTTTCTTTTTCTTTTATTTTAGACATGGTCCCACCACAAGGATGCATATATTTTCAACTTTGTACAAGAAAATTTCACTCTCTTGGGGTCTACAATTGATTCAAAATCAAAATATTTTTCCATCTCTACAATCCAATCGATGAGTTATTTAGGGTTTAAATTTCCATCATATGATGGGGTTTCTAATTTTGTATTTTTACCCATATTAGAAATTTCCAAGATTAATCTTTCCCATAGGTCTCCTTCTTCTTATTCATTATGAACTCTTACTTGGTTTACTCCCTCTTCTTCCTGTTCTTTACTATCGCTCACATCCTTGACCTGGGTGCCCTTCTGCTAGGTAGTTTCTAATGCATCCAATCATGCAATAACTCCTCTTATCGTTTCTATTAAATATGTAATTCGAGGCCACCATGGTATATCTTCCTTATTGTGCCATATCTCCTTAAACACATATCACCCCTTGCTCTTAAGAGATCTTCTAGGTTTAATACCAAATGATGTAGTAGCAAAGACACACTCTCCAAGTAGAACAAATCAAGTTAATATCTTCTTCTTTGATAACCTGGTGATGGAACTTGTGCAAATAATTAGAAATCATGCATTCTTGTTAATTGTACAATTCAATGTAGTCATACAACCTAAACTATGATTGTACAATCTAAGTGGTAATCATACAAACCTAGTTAGTCATACCACCTAGGATATTTGTACGATCTAAATCATACACCACTGGGAAATCATACAAGGTAAGCTATATCCATTTAATATGAACAATAACTATACAATTTGGGTCAATCATACAAGGAAAAATTCAATTGTACATGCTTAGATAATCGTACAAGGCAAATTGTAATTGTTCAATACAAACTGCAATCGTTCAATATTCAGATGGTCGTATGGTTTGAGAAACTATTCAATAAAATCATTCAATTATGTAAGGAGCTCTTTATTTCTATAACACAACATCACACTTCCAAATAAAACCCTACCAATGTGCTCCTCCTCCATAATATTTGATAGTTATCTTCCACTCGTAAGGTCAGGTTGAAGTTAAACCCTACTATGTCAGCTACATAATTGATTTTGTACACTCTTGTTCTTTCCTGTATAATTACAAAGTGAGTAGTGGTTGTTCCTAATGTATTAAATCCTCACTACTATTTTTAGGAATAAAATTCACCTTTCTTGATCACATTGGTTCATCAACGATGCTCTTGCCCATATAACTACATTTTTATGGTGCTCTTATCATCTATTGTTGGTGATAAATTTTTGTGGGTTCTTTCCTACTGTCATTAAAAGGTTTTCACAAATTTTCAATTCCAATGTCATTATTCTTCTTATCGGGTTGCAATGGGTCCAATGATCTTCAACAACCTACACAGTGGAACAACAAGATACATGTAATTTTAAACATATGTTTTATAGCAACAAAATTGCAAATACAAATGGATGAAACACTTTATTTATTTAATAAATTTATAATTCAATAGAAACCCTTCCTTTATTATCTACACCAACCTAATATTAAATAAGAACAAATAATTTATAGTCGTAGTTGCACAAGAGGTGAACGATTGGCCTTTCAACTCCACAAGTATTCATTTTCTAGATATTATCGGGATGCTCCTAGATCAATGAATGCTCTCTTACTTGATATGGAATCCCTATGTGTCACATCACCAAAAAATTTACCTTTTTATACATCATTGACCAATCATAGAGTGGTATATTTCATGTTTATAATGAATCTATGATAGCTAGGTCACATAAAATGACCGTCTATTACTAATGAATGAGTGGGAAGCATGTAATTGACTAGGATTGGACTAATTTCCTACGGATTGGGGGGTTGGTGAGGATTATTAGCGAAAATGTTCTAAAGATAATAAATTTTGCATGCATGTGTAGTTTGAGTCCATTTAGTTTCTAAAGCTTATGAATTTGTAAAATCTATGCATTGGCGATATCAATTTATAGACCTATTCCAATGATCAAACTTGAATTAGTAGAATTTTCCTCAATCCCTGTTCTCCTATTTTGAAAGGGTTGAGTTACCATATTCTATGTAATAAAAATATTTGATTCACTTTTTTGGGAGATGTAGTTGACTTTTTTATTGTTGTAATATATTTTATATTTTAGATATATGCAATAAAATAATTTAGGATGATATTTGGTCAATACTTCTTCTTATTTTATGCTATTGATTCAATATATTCATGATAAATTCCTTATTTTATTATTTTTCCAAGTACTCTTGGAAGTTTGTAATGGATGTTTTTATAAATAATTCCAAGCAACCCCTTCATTGGTGATAGAAATCAGGTGGACCAAGGAAAAATTGATATCTTCAAACAAGGCAACATATGTTTTAAAATGGAAAGCTATGATTCTATGTCTTACCTTATGTGACTATAGAAGATTGAACCAATGTGTATTTAGACTGATTACTATTGGTTTCACTTCCCCATATGAAGTCTAAGTTCAGGTATTCTTTGAATATGTGTAGGATTATTTGATATTGCTAGTGATGAGCATGGTCTAGCTTGAGGAGATTCTTGTGCAAAAGCATATTTTAATTAAAAAATTTAGATGACATGGGGGATCCATATGATTCTTTCCCAAGTGAGGAGGTCCACTGCAACATATATTGTGGAAGATGTAATATTATTACTAATATCTTCTCTCCTTTACCCCTCAATTTAGATTATGAGGAGGTGTTAAAAGTTTAATATGAATTATAGCTATTTCTAACATTGTATGATGTAATCCTATATAGGCCTAAGAAAAACTAATGTACAATGCATTCAATTTATTCTAATTTTTTATTAAGTAATCTCTATGGGTCACAATTAAACTTTTTATGGTTAAGCATATATAAATAATTTAGAAAATAGATATTGGTATAAATACCCTAACCACTCCATTCATAGTGTTATGGTGTTGTGCATCTTTCTTTTGGTATTATTATGAAAAGAGGGTTTTGAAAGGAATCCCCCAAAATTTTACATCAACTCCACTAAAAGGGACAAACCAAAAGATACCATTGTGCAAAAAAACCAACCTAACTCCGTAGAAAAAACACAAGAGACAAAGAAAGTGTCCTCAACCTTCAAATCCAAGCGACTCACTATAGAGGACTGATGACCACTAGAAATGCTCATTTTATATACATTATTAAGGGTTATTATTACTGATTAATTAGCATGTGATATATTTTTTTATTTAACTTATGCATATAATTGATAGAAAATTTGATATTATGCTTGACTGGTGTTTTTAGTTGAAACTGTGTATAAGTGCAGGATTTACTACTAATCTAGTGTTTTCTATTCTACACCCCACTTGGACCTGGCAGTGTGCAAGAAGGATCCCTACTCAAGCAGTGCCTTACTCAAGTGGTGCCAAGTAGGTGCCTTACTCTAGCACCTTACTCAAGTAGGTGTTAGGTAGGCACCTTACTCAAGTAGGTGCTAAGCAGACACCTTACTCAAGTAGGCACCAAGCTGATGCCTTACTCAAGTAGGCGCCTTACTGGTGCCTTACTCCCATGCATTGAAAACACCTGTATTGGAGATGCCACATGACCAAGTCAACATTGACCAGGTTGACCAAGGGGCTAAGGAGGAGGTTGCATGTGAAGACAAAGGAGAAATATTTTAAATCATGCATTATTATTAATAGAATAAAGTATTTATTATTATCAATCGATTGGTCGGTTGACCTTATAAATATCTCAAGGCATTATTTTTAGGATGAATTAGTTTAGGATTTTTTTATTACGTACACCTAAGGATTTTCATATATTTATCCTTTTGGTGAACGAACATGCTTTAAATAGGAAAATAAAATTTGTGTAGAACCAATTGTAACTAATCACATCATGTGATTAAATTAGATTTATTTGTTATTGTAACAATATCTTGATGTGTTTTATATAAATATGCAGGCCAAATGAACAGATGATAAATGATTAATTTTACAGAACAATTATTTTATTATTCTTTTGTATTTATTAAGAGTACAATTTCTCTTATTCGGGTAAGCTCTACATAGCTAGCTAGGTGAACTATCTACAAGATCTTGGGCCCATTACCTATAGTAGTACTCCCCTGTTTCATTTGTGTTCTTTATTTTTTATAGCTTAGATTTATTGGTTTATTTACTGATTTGTTTAATTTTAGTTGCGTGTGTTTATTTCCTTACATTTTATTTTCGTACTTTATTTTCAGCACTTTAATTTAGTTGTAATTTATTTATTTAATTTTTTGTACTTAATTTATTTAGTTTGGCTGAATTAAAAATGCACAAACATCCCCCACCAAACTAAATAAGGTACATACTAATTCATTTCCCAACACTGCAGGCATATACTATACATGACACTCATAATTTTACGGACTTACCAGATTTATAATTTATGGAAGAGAAATGAATATTTTTTGAGACATAATTTCTGCTCACCATTTTTACACTGTTTTCGAGGAGTGTCTAAACTAGAGTGTTCTGATTTATAGTTCAGATAAAAATTCCATTTAAAAATTACCTGTAGATCTTTTACCTAAGAAGTGTGAGTCCACCAAGGACCTTTTTATAAGGCCAAAAATAGTTGTCGGCAAAGTCAGAGCCAAATCCCATAGGTAATAGTTTAAATTTACCAGCTTCTTAGGTAAATATGGGAATGAACTTGATGTACAATATTAAGTGTAGAAGTAGGAATAAAATGTGTTGTTGAAAAAAATTAGAAAAATCTAGCAATGAAGGATTTCCATCATGCTCTAAATGGTTTCAATAAATCAAAGAAATAGCACAACCCAGGTCTAATTAAAAATTTTTAGGGATGTGTTTTTATATAGAAACCATTGGAAAATTATGCCTCTAGAAGCTTGGTTTTAAAAATATATTTTTTTATAGACTTAACGCTTTGCAACATATTGGCAAATTCTTTTAATGATGTAGGGAAAATGATAAAGTTGAATTTAAAAGAACATGTTGTTATGGAGTATGCTCTTCACTTCCACTTAAGGCGATCTAGTGAATCATAAAAAAGCACATGTTTTGAAAATATTGCTACGCCTTACTTTATTCAAGGTACTAGCCCGCATATAGTCATTTTCCAACATACACATTTTTTTGTAACGTTAAAAGAGTTTGGTTAAAGAGACCATGAAGAAAAATACTCTTCTCATGCTATAGCGTATCAAACTAGTTGATCAAGAAGGATGTGATTATGAGAATACTAGTTCAGATGTAGGCATAAGAGGGACTCACCTTCATCAATGCCACCAGCAACACAATGGACGCTATTTACAATGTTCATAAAAAAAGAAAAAATAAATATTTTGATAAAAAAACTCCAAATTAAATTGCAGAATTGAAATAAAGTTTTTTTACTACTTGTTGGAAGAGAGTATCCTCTTTCCTAAGGACCAACTTGTTCTAGAGGGGAAATGAGAAATCTCCAACCTGTAGCTAAAAAAATATGGGAGGAGCCTAGAATAAATCAGATGTCAAATATCTGCAAGAAAGCCACATGGTGCCTGAGCACGAAAAAAAAAATATGAATGGAGCTCCTAGTGGCTAGAGAAAAAAAATAGCATGAGGTGTCTCATGGAAGCATCACATCTGAACACCCGATGATGGTGAATGGATTGATTTATCTCCATTCTCAAAATAGAGGATCACAGTGTTGCTCTAAATTCTACCTGTGAAGAAAATAATTCAGAGTGAGATATTATTCATAGGCATGTGCGTTAGGGCTACTCAATTGAAAACATGATGCGTTCAAGAGCACACAATGAAAAAATAATAATGCACAAATATTAATCCTTGCAAATGCATTCAGAGAAAGACACATCTAATCCAGATTAAGATATTTTTTTGTGTTGTTAATGATGATTTGGGTGTTTTACAGTTGGAGCTTTTGGTAATTGGCTGCCATTAATCCTCTACTAGCGGTATATGGGACAAAAAAAATTCCTACGCAGCCTTCACTTTTTAATTAATAGTGCCAATATTACTATTTTCCCTGGCAACATTTTATTTCCATTAAAATATGTGGGAAAAGAAAATACAGGGAAGAGGCAGAATTTTACTATGATGAGGAGAACACCAACTCTGTAAGGAAATGGTGAGGATTTGAAATCATGGATAAATTTGTTGTCACAATACAAATATTTAATTATTTCCCACAAATAGTCGAGTGGATAAAACGTTCCATTACACAACATAAAATAAATATTCCCAGGGTGGATCGGTAATAGTTCTCCAGCTTGGCCACCGAATTTTAAAATCCCCAGCTCACATGGTTGCAGTTGAAATTTTGTTCTTCAGTTCAAATGATGAGAAAAAAAAATATGAGCTAAGAGCTGGTCTGGTCATGGTAAAACAGACAAAAGGAAAAAAAAAAAAAATTAATTAGAATTTTATTAATGCCTTTAGTTTATTTTTTTATGTTTTGTAGTACAACATGAAGTGCGAAGATGTCATACCAATAGTTTTCAGGAGTGCCTTACTCAAGCAGACACCAAAATGAGGTAGGCGCCTTACTTAGGTAGGCACCTTACTGAGGTAGGTGCCTTACTGAATTAGATGCCTTATTGAGGTAGGCTCCTTACTGAGGTAGGCACCTTACTAAGGTAGGTACCTTATTTAGGCAAGCACCTTACTAAAGTAGGTACTTTACTTAGGCAAGCACCTTACTCAGGTAGGCACCTTTCTAAAATAGGTACCTTACTGAAGTAGGTTCCTTACTGAGGTAGGTGCCTTACTAAGGTAGGCACCTTACTAAGGTAGGCACCTTACTCAAGTAGGTACCTTACTCCTAAAATAGTCACCTTAGGTAGGTGCCAAGTAGTGTCTTACTCAAGTAGGAGTCAAAAAGACACCTTACTTAGGTAGGTTCCAAGAAGGCACCTTACTCAATTAGGTGCCAAGCAGATGCCTTACTCGGGTAGGTGCCAAGAAGGCACCTTACTCAAGTAGGCATCAAGTAGGTGCCTTACTCAAGCAGGCACCAAGCAGGTGCCTTACTCAAGTAGGCGCCAAGCTCTTGAAGCGACACCTCAATGTCCATCAGCGGAGGCACCTGATCACAAAGAAAAAATAGGAAAAGCACCTTGATGTCATGCATCAAGGGTGCCTTTATTATTATTAAAAAAAAGGGAAAAAAAAAATTGCACATCATCTATCATGCTCAGCATACAATTTCTTGTGTTGCTTTCATGTGTTGTAAGGAGATTTCCATCATGCAAGCTGCAGAAATCCTGAGAGCCAAGGCCTAACAGGCACAAATTGCATGAACTACATTTTAGTTTTCTTAGTTTTTATTTTGTAGGGGAAATGACCTGATTGTACAAAAAAATAGGTTTTTTGGGATACAAGGCCTATACCGACTCAAAATTCATGAACTTGCACATTTTTTAGGGAGGTAGTAATTTGAATATTTACATTCGAAGAAGATAGTCACCATCTGAGCATGGACATGGGTGTTATTTTTCTACAAATGGAAGAGGTACCCACCTCTATGCTTGGATGAAGCAAACGCTAATGCGGAACGAGAAGAGTTTTGGAGAGCTTGATCAACTCTACAATAGTAGATACATCAGGGAATATTGACTTCTTAATAGTAAGAAGGTGCCTTGATGCTAATTTCTAGGAATGTGTAACTTCTATGAGCAGTCATTTAAAAAAAAAACCCGTGTGGAGAATTTAATGAAAGAAAAGAATGTTGCAAAAGAAAAATTGCAGATCCCCTTTATATCCGTAAGCACTCAAACTTCTTCTCCCTAGGATGGGGATACCTTTTGATCATTGTGGGACCTAATATTCAGATAGTTGTAGACTTTTTGCATAGAGGGACGTGTTACTGGCAACGACAACATCACCAATTTAAGTGGGGGAGGATATGGGTGAATATGAATCTCTTGTAAATAAAATAGGGGAAGAGCGTGAGCTAGTGTCCATATTTTATGGTAGCATGCTCACTATCAAGTGGAGAACTACCACTCCACAATAATGAACATTATTTGACAAAAAAAATATAATTCCCCTGCTTTCCATAAAATGTGGTGCATAAACCACATAGAATAATTGGGTCCTGTCATTATTTTCTTGAGGAGAACAACACAAAAAGTATGCCATGATTTATTTACCATTCTCTAATAGCAATACATACGAGAACAATATTTTATATTTACCTTTTCGAAGCCACATAGAAAATATCCACCATGGAAAATTCAAATACTGCATCATTTTCCATATTATCACAATCATAGGAAATGACATCTTCATTGATTTTTGAAGGTGGTTGAATAGAAATTAGCTAAATATACATAATTTTTCTTGAGCAAGGAAGTGATGAAGAGAAAATTGGTAGTAGTTGTGGGGACCTCGTGGTTGCCACATGAATTCAAATGGACCACAAAAACACCATTGCATAGCTCTACCATTGTAGTTTTCAATCAATGCTCAAAGGAAAAACGAATATGTTTAGTTGTGTGGATGATGAATATGACTAGAAAAATAAAGAAATATATATATATATATATATATACAAATTCTCTAGGAGCATCAACATCACAACAATATTTTCTGGAACACCTTGGTTACGGGTAACATGGAAACATTTTTACACCACCAGCATGCTACAAATCAGAATCTACGAAATTCACCTAGGTATGTACTGAGTTTTCCATTAATTATGTGTATGGTTATTTTAAAAATAAATTTCTCTGCTAATATCAGTATATGCCCCCATAAATTCTTCATCAAAATCTCCTAGTAGAGATCAGTCACATGACATGCCTCGGATATGAAAAAATTCATTACCCTGGAATAAAAAAAGAAGAAGAAGAATAAGAGAAAAAAATGATTGAATATTTTAAAACCACAATGGGATGGCATAGGAATGCATGCAACAAGTGAGAGTAATGATAATTGAGTCCGGTAGTGAAATTGCAATCCAGGAGTTTGAAGGTTTTATTTACAGTTGAGTGATAAGCACTCAGATCTAGGACATAGGCAAAAATCTGCTATGTAAGACAAATAAATAGAGGTGTGGGTAGTATTCCACTTCATTTAATATAGGAGGAGGAGTAGACTCGAAATCCAGAGAAATCCAAGGATGACTTCACTCTAGGTTCAATTTAGAAGTAGAATATAAATTTGCTATCTGATATAAAGAAGTGAGAGCGGAATGCAATCCACTGGAAAATATATGGAAATTGGAGCAGAATAAAAAAAATGTTTGGTTCCAATTCGATAGCAGATTCATGGAGGAACGAAAGAAGAACCCCCACTCCAATATTAAGCAATTATAATTTATCCTACATCAAGTATATCATAATTATTGAGCGGGATGGAATCCATGAAAGTATTACATAGTTGTGGGAGCAGAATGGCAAATAAAAGATAGCATACCAAAAAAATGATTTTCTCACATCACTTTAGGTTCAATTTCAGAGTAAACTAGAAATTTGCTACCTAAAACAAAGAAGTGAGCAAAATAAAATCTATTGGCAAAAACAACAACTCTCAATGAAACAACAGTGCTCAATAGAAGATAAATAGCCACGCTCAAATAAAAAAATAGATTAGTGCTCAATGAAAAAAAATATTATTATTATTTCGAGGGCTATTTTCACGAGGACATGACAATATTTAGGTATGGGGGGATGATGAGCACCAAAAATGCTCATTTTATATACATTCTTAAGGGGCATTATTACTGGTTAATTAGCATGTGAGATATATTTTTATTTAACTTATGCATATAATTGATAGAAAATTTGGTATTATGCTTGACTGGTGTTTTTAGTGGAAATTGTGTATAAGTGTAGGATTTACTACTAATCTGGTGTTTTCCAATATACACCCCACTTGGACCTAGCAATGTGCAAGAAGGAGCCCTACTCAAGTGGTGCCTTACTCAAGTGGCACCAAGCAGGTGCCTTACTTCGATGACTTACTCTGGTGCATTACTCAAGTAGGTGCTAGGCAGGCCCCTTACTCAAGTAGGTGTCATGCAAGCGCCTTACTCAAGTAGGTGCCAAGTAGGCACCTTACTCAAGTAGGCACCAAGACATTGTCTTACTCAATCAGGTGCCTTAATGGCACCTTACTCCCACACATTGGAAACACCCGCATTGGAGATTCTTACTGATCAAGTCAACATTGACTAGGTTGACCAAGGGGCTAAGGAGGAGGTTGCATGTGAAGACAAAGGAGAAATATTTTAAATCATGCATTATTATTAATAGAATAAAGTATTTATTATTATCAACCTATTGGCCGGTTGACCTTGTAAAGCTCTTAAGGAATTATTTTTAGGATGCATTAGTTTAGGATTTTTTTGTTACGTACACCTAAGGATTTTCATATATTTATCCTTCTGGTGAACGGACATGCTTTAAATAGGGAAATAAAATCTATGTAGAACCAATTGTAACTAATCACATCATGTGATTAAATTAGATTAATTTGTTATTGTAACAATATATGGCTGCACTTTATATAAATACACATGCCATATGAACGAATTATCAATGATTAATTTTACACAACAATTATTTTATTATTCTTTTGTATAATTTATTAAGAGTGCAATTCCTCTTATTAGGGAAAGCTCTACATAGCTAGTCGGGTGGACTATCTACGGGATCTTGGGCCCACTCCCTACAATAGTCCTCCCCTATTTAATTTATGTTCTTTATTTTCCATAGCTTAGATTTATTTCTTTATTTACTACTTTGTTTAATCTTAGTTGTATGTATTTATTTCCTTGCATTTTATTTCCACTTTATTTTCAACACTTTAATTTAGTTGTAATTTATTTATTTAATTTTATGCACTTAGTTTATTTAGTTTGGATGAATTAAAAATGCACAAACATTCCCAACCAAACTAAATAAGGTACAAATGGATCCATTCCCCAACACTTTAGACATATATTGTATGTGACACTCATAAGTTTATAGACAACCGGATTGATAATTTATAGAAGAGAAATAAATATTTTTCGAGACATAATTTTTGCTCACCAAGGACCAACTCGTCCCAACCTTGATAACATAGAAAAATATGTTGAAAGGGGTGCCTTATACGAGGAAATAAATCAACCCATACATTTCATTAAAAAACAACACATCATCTCAAATTGTCAACTAATACCCTCTACCAAGGTGTATTTAAAACTTGGTTGCCAAGAAGTACAATATCAAAATGGACACCATTCTTCTAATTTGAATTTGAAATAGATAATTTATTGAAGGAGGTGACCATGACCATCTAACCAGAATAGATGTGATGAAGAATTATTATCCTTAGTCAGAAACTAGACCACCAACGGATCAATTGAATATTGCAATCATAGGAATAGATATTCCAACAATTCAAATTACCATAATTGACAACACTTTTGAAATAAAGAGGATGTAACATGTTGAATTTCCATTGATCGAATCCTTGATAAACTAAGAGAGTTCATCAATCAAAATATTTAGATGATCCACTAGGAAGTTATATATTGGTGAATATCAAGCCACACTAAACAAACCATACGTAGATGTTTTTCCTTTTACCATGTCAGAGAACCAAAAATTCTGATTTTTTTTTTCATCCCAAAGAGGTTACAAAAGAAATACCCCTTTTACAAATTCAAAATTTCCCTCTAATACCCTGTTTTCCCCTTTTCCTGCCTAAAACAATGCATTTGAAATTTGAATTTAGGAGGCAAACTTCCTAGGGTCATAACTTCATGCTTGTTGCCCTGATTGACTATTATTGCATGTTTTCAAAAATGGCACGAGACAAACTAAGCAGGGCAGGCCTTAGCTCCTCACATTTAATTGAAAATCCTCAAATTTTACCTCTAAGGCCTTCAAAATTCACCTGCAAGTTTTACTAGTTTTACTAGTAGGAATTTTTTTCACTAGTTTTTGATAGGGTAGGAGACACTAAAATTTACATATCTCCCAAACCGCTTAGGATATTGGGATGATTATTTTTATGTTGGGTCAATTTATCCATACTCTAAAAAACTAGACCAAATTTATAACAAAATTAAGCAATTACAATTTTTGGGTGATGCATGATCACTCTTACACCACTAGATACTCTTGCATCATATCTCCACATTGTAAAGCAAGGAAGGTTGGTTTCAATATTGTCCAAATAGTCTACAAGTGAATTACTCTTACTCAAAATATGTGCCACACTAAATTGATTAAAATATTGGAGGTACCTTCTTGATTCCCACATTATATTTACAACATTCCAACCTATATCTACATTGGAATTAGGTATATTGGTCATATTCTTTGAGTCCCATTCAATCTCAGCAATCAAAGCCCCAAAATTGGTTAGTATTTTAATGCCTTGGAAAATGTCTCAAGCCTCCATAAAGTGGGATGTTTGGGATGATAATGTTAGAATATATTACATCATTTGGTTATGTTAGATTACTTTAGGGGGAATTTATCTATTTGTTTTATACAATGTAGTAAATGTACAAGTTTCAATATGCAAGTTGTAAACGTGTAAGGTGTCTCTTGCACAACTAGGTAGAGTTTTGGACAAGGAATACATATTCCTATATAAAGGGCCTCATATCTCTACTCGAATATATTAATTCATTCTCAATAATATATGTTGCTTTTCTCTCTCTCTCTTTCTCATGATATGATGGAATGGTTCTAAAACCATCAATGGTATCAAATCCACAATGAATCTATATAGGAATAGGAAAAGCTACCATTGTTACTATATTCTTGTGTCTTTACAAACTATACCTACCATTGTGTGTAATTGCATACAAATTCTACTAGCAGAGAATATTCTAATAGCAAAGGAGTTGGGACAATTATCGCCATCCAACAACAAGTCCAAAAGGATAAGGATATGGTAAGAAATTTATCAAATTATAGAGAAGATAAGAGAATATCTCAAGACATCCAAAATATTGAGAAGGTCTTATTTGAAGCTATAAGCATTAGGGAGCTATAATTTAGGTGAATGAGAAAGCTATTTGTGATAGCCAACAAAGGATTTACATATTCATCTACTACAAGGTAGAAACTTGGTGAATCAGAAGAACCAAGATCTACATCATCTTCTTCAAAAGCCATCCAAAAAGTGAAATTGCAAAATAATTATTGAAGGTTAATTTTAGATCATTCTTGATTATTTGTAGTAAATTTTTAAAGTGTATTAATAAGTTATTTTGAGATTTTATTGGAGTGATAAGATGATATTGTTAGTGCATTAAAAGTTAAATATTATTAGGTTCATTTTCACTATTATATTGCTCTCAAAAATATTATTTTTTCTGTTCTTGAGAAGGGCACAAAATCAAAAATTTTAAAAGTGTCTAAAGACACTATTAGTGCACAAACATTTTCAACACATATTGGCCAAGGGAAGCCATCAAAACAGGTTAGAATCCTCCAAATTTTGGAGAAAATAGCAACTAACTAAAGTCAGCAAAGGAAGCTTCAAAAATTGAGACTTGGTGAGTCTCAAATCCAAAGCATTACAAGGTTAGTTGCAAGGTGAAAGTGCAAAAAATTACATCAAAGAGAATCTTCTATCTAAACCATTATAATATTGGTATTGTTATCAAATTATCCAAGCAAAAATGGAAAATATGTCTATTCAACAAGACCACCTCAAACTCCCCATTACATTCAAATTCTGCCATAAAATTCAGAAAATTATATCTACAAGAAGGAGTGCAAAGAGAAGTGCAAGAAGGTTTCTTATAACCAAATTAATTACATTATTGTGCATAATTCTAACTGGCTATACATAGGTCTTAGGGTATAATATAGAGTGCCTTAAGGGTATATTATTACATTCAACAACAACTAAATAACAATCCACTCCAAGCATAGAAAGGAAGCTTCTAAAAAGGCTCACAATTCCTCTATTTTGGATGGCCGAACATGTAAGAAAATAAGACAAAATACAAAATAAAGAAAGAGCATTACATCCAAGGTAATATCATCTACAAAGGATCATACAAAATAGGTTTTAAAAGAAGGGAAAGCATAACAATCCATGTACGTCCAAGGAGCTCCATAAAGGCACCACCAAATCTCCATCAAGGCCCCACCAGAGCTATACCAAGGCACCATGAAAGCTCCACCAAATACTATTCAAAATACTCCAAAAGAATTTCGTAGAATTACCTCATCGAACATTCACCACAAAGAAATAATTGGCCAAGGAACATTGCTAATAAGAATATTTTCCAAGGCATGTTGAGAGGGTGTTACATAGAAGACTCATGCACAAGGAGGTGATGACACTTGTTATCTAAATATAACCCTAATATCTCTCACACAAGCATCCACACAAGTGCCCATGCATTACAAGATTGACCAAGGAACATTACACAAAGGAGGTTGGAATGTTAGGAAGAAAAAAGACACTTAGAATGGAAAATAATGAGTGCTCATATTAGAATATAACATTCCTTTTAGACCTAACATAAGGTTTATAGGTGGTAAGAGGTATCTCTACTTCTCTAAAATGCTCATAAGAAATGATTGTGACACTTTTCATAAGGTCCAAGATTCCTCCATAAAAAGGTGCCCAAGTCCAAGGAGTCTGTATTCATAGCACAATCAAAGCAAGCCAAATTGTAGCGTGAAAGCAAGGAGAAGAAAGCATTAAAAGCTCTGCTAAAGGGATGTCAAACACCCCATAGTTTGAAGTTCCAATATTCATGTATTTAAGGTATAGATATTCCAAAGCTTGGACAACATTTTTAGTGCCAAAGGAGAATAGTACATTATTTTCATATAGAGACAAAAAAAGGTGTCGAACATTGTGGTAATACAACATTGAAAGGTAATAAATAACCCTTATTTATTATTGCTTTTATTCTTAGAGAGATATAAGTATTGTAAACTAAGGTAAAATATTAGAGAAAATATATATATTTAAAACAAAAATCAAAAGGTGAAATATAAAAAATCAAAATAATATTTGCAAAATAAACCTAGGAGAAATAAGGGATACTACTTGGAATTAATTCTCTAAATATTTGCAAATATTATTATTTTCTAATTTTCCAAATTTGGGAGTTATAAGGGTTACAACACCAAATTAATTGTTTTGGAAATTAGAAATACTAAAATCAAAATTCAAGGAACATCAAAGGGGGTTTATTAAAGGTTCACAAAAGTTGAAATTTAGCAATATTCTTGTCTCAAAATTTCACAAAAAGAGATAAAATAAATCCAACATTAAAACCTCTTCAATATAGAAAAGTGCATAGTTAAATAGGAGTAATAAGGAGAACTAAAAGTAGGTTCGTAGCTTGCACATGGTTTGGATGAGTTTCGAGTGGCGCAACCATGGCATCACGAGGTGAGAAGGAAGACGAAAATAAGACCTCGTATTGCGATGCGACGAGTGGCCCTCATAATGCCACAAGAACCATTGCAAAGGTGGGGAAGATGGTGGGTTCGACCACCACTAATCAAAATGGGGAGAGTAATGACGATACTAGGGAAAATACCACCAATGGTGGCCATACCTATGGAAACCCTTCGTATGTAGAGTTGCTTCAGAACAAGCAAAGAACCAAACCTAACACCACATGTGAGTTCGTTACACAGGGCTGCGATGTCTTATGCCCTAGGAGCCTCATGGAAGACTACAAAAGTTGTGACACTTACTCCCTAGAGGGAAATTTTATAGGATGCCACCCAAAAATGAATTCAATTTGCAGATTGGTGGCATCCAAGTAGAAAAATCTGGGAAGCATGTAGCTATCGACAATGACTCGAGGTTTATTTATGATCCATATCAACACCTAGGAGGATGCAGATCACTTCTTGTCTGGAGGACCATGGTTTTTTTGGAGGAGAAGCATGTTTTTAAAAAAATGGAAACTAAATTTTGATCCAAATTCTTAGAATATCAACTACACTCCGCTCTTGGTGAGGCTTCCAAACCTTTCGAATCATTTCTTCTATGAAGATGCTCTACAAGGTTTAACCATGGCTATCAGGGATCTCATGGTCATTGACCCAGCCACCCGAACGAGAATGCGCTTACCTCAGGCCCACATCTACATCAATGTGAACTTGGAAAGACAACTCCCGAAATACTTAAACCTCATATATGGGGAATTTAAATGGAGGTAACCACTGATATATGAGAACAAACTGGCATTTTGCCCTGACTACCAGATGTAGGGCCACCTGCAGTACCAGTTTTCTAGGTCTAATAACATTATCTTGGACAACCATATCATGCATCATCTAAAGCAGATTTCTAGACAATATTCAAAAAATCACACTATGACTGTCGAGCATCAAGCTAGACTTTGGGTAAACAACCCATATCAAAAGGTAAGTGCTTCTGTCCCTATTACTAATAAATTTGATGCACTCAAATATTATGGTGTTTCTAAGGAAGTTGAGGAAGGGGAAATCCTTGTTGATTCTAACTTGGGTTTTAACCCTGAACCCCTTCAATGCCCTAGGCCCAGCCCCACCCACCAAGCCCCCAAGTTTGCCTCTCCCCTGAATCACTCTCCCAGTCCCTCCCCCTCCCAGTCCCCCCGTAGGCCCCACTAAAACCCTCTGTCCCATCATCCTCCACCCTACAGGACTCTCCTCCCCTGGAATCCAGGGCTCCAACCTCACCCACCTTCTATGATCATGTTTACTTTGATAGTGAAGTTCATGAAAAACCTTCCCCTGAGTAGTGGAGCCCTAAGAAAACTCGTAGCTTCAGGAAATCCTAGATGGATGTTGGTGGGGAGAGTAAAAAAGGTAAACCATCAAAAGCAGACAAACATATTAGGGATACAAAAGAAAATATCACCAATGGGACCCAAAAAACCCTTTTCCAGGGTAACGAAATCAGTTCTAAGGAAGAAAACCAAAGATGCAAACCCCCTACACAACAATGAAAAGGGGGTAAAATAATTCTAAAAAGTTCCAAATGAAGCAAGTCACACATCCTAGAAGACTGGGAACTGAGGTGTTAGGTTCGTGTGAAGCATGGGCACGATGGTGTTTGTTTTTGCTTTACTCTGTAATTGGAATTTTTTGTACGTTTGTGGAAGGACGCCTGTGCAGGTGGTCCATGAAACTTTTTTACTAGCTGCTTTATGTTGTTGGTTCAATACCCCTTGGGTAGTGGAATATGGCCTTCCAGCCGCAGTTGATTCAAATGTAAAAAGGGGTGGGTCCCTTCAACCCGTAAAGTAAATAAAATTACTTTTACCTACCAAAAAAAAAAGGAGAACTACAAGTTGGTTTTGGGATTCTTAAAACTGAACTATATTTCACAAAAGCACTTTCACATTTATAAAATCACTAGGGATACATAAGATATTCCATAAATATTGATAATAATAACATTTTGGTGCAAGTAAGCATATGACAAGAAACATACATTGGTTCAATTCTCTGAAGAAGATAAATGAAAAACCAATTATTATAGTAGACAACAAAACATATGAAGTAAAATGAATTGGAAATATCCCAATAAATCTTAAGGATGGAAGAGGTATAATAAAAATGAATTGTATATTCCAGGATTAACTACTCATCTTATTTTTATTTATCAACTCATGGATCAAGACTTAACTATTGAGTTCAAGGTTCTCACTAGACAAAAACAATATCACATCTCTAAAACAGGAATAATGATAGCATCAATATTGTATAAAAATGGTCTATTTATCCTACACACTGTTATTTACTTAGCTCTTTCAGTCAATGTTTTAGAACTATGACACAAATGACTAGGACATACTAGTGAGGCATCAATGGAGGTATTATTCAAATATCAAATGGTAGAAGGACTACCCAACTTATTAGGGAATATGACTACTTGGATGGATTGCTTAAAAGCTAAAGCATGATCCTTTTTCCTGGATGTCACATACATACATCCTTTTGAAGTAGGAAATAAAAATATTAAATGATATTTAAGTGTCTTCCATAAAACATGTACATCATTAAAAAATAAAAAATGTTGAATGAAAGAGAAACATATAAACAACTTACAAAAAATCCAAATATTATATAATTGATGTATTCAACTCAAAAATATTATATGAATCCAAGAATATTTGGATTAATTAAGATGATTTGAAGAATTTTTATGGACTAGATGTGTTTGAATTAGAATGATTAGAATCTTGAAAGATGGGTGGACCAATACATTTAATAATTTATAACTTTGTACATAGGCCATATGATTCTATTCTTAGGAGGATGTTTTAATATTAATTTTTGTATTAGGAAACTAACTTGGATTTTAGTAGAAACCATTTTATTAGATTCTTAACAAGGATAAGAATTTGTTGGATTAGTTATAAAATTGTTTCTTTTGGATTATTAAAAAATGAGAAAACAACTACAATCAATGAATCGAAGAAATTGGATTTATAAAAATAGAAATTTAAAAATTGGTGATTGAAATTAATGTTTGTAATTAGCTCACTTAATCCATATTACCAATTTTATTATGTCATTGCTTCTATGTGCTCGGTTTTGCTCTGAGAAAATATTTTTGGGATAATGTTGAGAAGAGATGTTAGGAAATATGTAATTGTTATATTTGTTATATTTCCATAGAGTGATAGCAAAATACTATATTGAATAAACTAATTTATGTCCTTGAAAGACCTTAGGGTACTATTTTAATGAATATTCTTTTGGATACCTTGAAATCAAAGAGGTACGAGATCTATATTCTTTTTTATGCATAGATATTTTAATATGATCAACTTATTTGCATGGGAGAAAACTTGTTATATGTGTAGTATTTTCTATTTGCCTTTCAATAAAATTGTATATTTGTTTGGAATGTTATGAATAAGTTTACTAGATATAAGGGTAATAGATTTTTAGTCACCTTTGGATGACAATATGGATGAAATTCAATGATAAAGAAAAGTTTAATTCACATCTCACCTTTAAGTAGATAGTCA
This sequence comes from Wollemia nobilis, assembly GCA_028583015.1. NCBI lineage: Eukaryota > Viridiplantae > Streptophyta > Pinopsida > Araucariales > Araucariaceae > Wollemia > Wollemia nobilis. The sequence continues at coordinate 51,802 of JAQPPZ010001708.1, forward strand.
AACACAAGTGATAAATACAATATTATGAAATTCACTACATATTATAATTTTTGAACATCTAAAAGAATGGAACGAAGTACTGACACATATTGAATGTGCCTATAATTGAATATTAGTAACTCTATTCATACATTTTTATTTAAATTATTTATTATGATAATCTAAAATGAGTTGTACACATATTAACTTAACATGGACTATGACCTATTAGCCATCATGTAAAGAGTTGAACAAATAATATTCAATAAATAAAATAAATAATTACATTTAAACTACAAAATACATATAATCATCATAACCAAATATTTGACTTGTGTAGAAGGAAAAAAATATTTCATTGGCTCCATTAGGATAAAATATTAGTCGATTCCATTGGCTTAGTATTGGAAACCATGTCTCTACATAATTATTTTAGTCCCTTAGAGGGAGAGGTGCAACCCAAGAAATAAATTTCATTAGATTGGTACAAGAAATGCTCATAGAGCTCTTGGATAGAGTACAATCATTTTTTTAGCACTATTAGTAATTACTTAAGGCACATGAACCTTTTTTATACAAGAGTGTACTTTGAAACAATGTGTTAGCATGATCTATTTTTTACCCTTCGCCTCTAGTAAAACTTTTGTAATAGTTTTCTCTCCATGAATGATCTCAAATATGTTATCTTTTCCATGGATAATGAAACATTCTTATCCTGTGATGGGTACCCTTTAAAATTCTACAAATATCTCTAGGATATTCTGTGATATGACTTATACCATGTTTATATTGAAGTATTAAAATTCAACTCCTCATGGTAATTAATTAACAAGGGAAACATAAAATACGTCTCCAAATTTTGTGACTTAGAGGATATTTACAATTGGAGACTAGTAAATTTATTGAATGTCTCATATAAAATTATTTCCAAAGCTCTTACTCTTAAGCTAAGGAATATTCTTCCTATAATCATACACCTAGAGCAAACTGGCTCTATTAAATGTAGAATATTATAGATGACATTATTATTGTCTACAAAGGTATGGAGTGGGTAAGGCAATCCCAATAGAAAGCCATGTTTATTAAGATTTACTTTGCAAAGGTCTATGATAGGATTGAATGGTCCTTCATTTTGATGATTTTGCATGAATTAGGATTTGGACCCAATTTTTCGCAAATAGTTAAAGTTATTTTCCTAGATGCCTATTTTGCATTACTATCAATGACAAGTAGTCAATCTCATTCGGACTACACAATTAAATTTATCAAGGATACCCACTTTACCTAGCCTTGTATGTTTTGGAAACCAAAGGCTATAGTTGCCTTCTAGAAGATGAAGTATCCAAGGGTCTGGTGGACTCGATTTCCCTCCTTGAATCCTCTTAGTAACTAGTAAATGAGTATTTTATAGATGACTCTTTTCTCACTCTTTTCAAGTAAGAAGATACATCAAGCACACCATGTAGTGTTTGGACATATTTTGGTTGGCCTCGAGCTCAAATATTTATTGGTAGAAGACTTAGTGCTACAAATAATCCATCCTTCTAAAGCCATCATGGATCAATAGGTATTGTTGTAAGTGGATCCATACAAGAGGAATATTTATATTTTTAGAAATATTTTTTGCTTTCCAATCCTTATTTTCTACCATTTTGCAATATGTTATGATAGAGTGGAAATAAATTTAAATAAGTGGTAGACCAAGCTTCTTATATTAGCTAGGAATTCTAAGTCTACTCCAAGATAATAGTAGTCACTCATGTCTATTACTCATTATATTGGACCCCTTGAAAGACTCATACTAGAAATTGGAGAAAATTCTTAGAGAGTTTTATGGGACTCTTTAAAGTAGGGTAAAAGTTTCCATAGAGGTTTTAGGAATTCTAGTGTCTCCCAAGGGAATATAGAGGTATGGATCTTCTAGACGCATAATGGAAAGGGATTTATCTCTATACCAAATGGGTCATTAAATGACAACAATATAATGAGACTTGGAAAATATTGCTTCACAATTGCATTACCTCTGGAACACCCTAAATATGAAAAACTTGGAAATAAATTAGCTTACGCTCAATTTTAGCTATGGAAGTGCCAATACATGTTCAAGGTATTTTTATGGCTAAAAGCATATGGAAGTCCTAGGAGGTAATCAAACCTTGGCTTCTTTGAAATGGTAACATACTGAATAATTAAATTTCCATAAAAAAAAAATTAGTTTCATGGTCCCCAACTTCTATAGTTCATACAATCTTGTATTTGGCTATCAAACTCTCGAAATATAAAAAATATAATAGTTAAATATTTACTAACGTCTCTTCTCAACTTTATCCAAAAAATATTTCTCATAGCAAAACCGGGCACATAGAAACAATGATATAGATAAAATTGAGAAAAAAATAAGTGAGCTAATTACAAACATTAGTTTCACTCAACAATTTTTTTCTTTCTATTATTATGAATAGAATTCATTTGATTCATTGATGGTAGCTATTTTCTCATATTTCAATATGCTAAAAGAAACAATTTCATAACTAATCCAACAAATTCTTAACCTTGTTAAGAATCCAATAAAATGGTTTCTACTAAAAATCGGGTTAGTGTCCTAATACAGAAACTAAAATTAAGACATCCTCCTAAGAATAGAATCATATGGCCTATGTAAAAAATTGTAAAAAAATAAATGTATTGTTCTACCCACCTTTCAAGATTCTAATATTTCTAATTCAAACACATCTAGTCCATAAAAATTCATCATATCCCAAATACATTGAAGATATGATGAATGATTATATATTAATGAATACATTGAATAACTATCCCAAAAGAAGAAGAAATATTGACTAAATATCATCCTAAATCCTTTTATTGCATACATACAAAATATAAATTATATTCTGCCAATAAAAAATTCATCTACATCTCCCAAAAAAGTATAACAAATATTTTAATTACATAGAATATGGTAACTCTAGCCTTTCAAAATAGAGCAATAGGGATTGAGGTCTATTCTAATACTTTAAGTCCTATCATTGGAATAGGTTTATAAATTGATGTCACCAATGCATAGATCTTAAAAATTTATATGATTTAGAAAAAAATGGGCTCAAACTACTCATGTATGCAAAATTTATGGTATTTAGAACATTTTACTTAATAATCCTCCAAAACTAAAAAACCAACCCCTTAATACGTAGGAAATACTATCCAATCCTAGTCAATTACATGATTCCCACTCATTCATTAGTAATAGTCAATCATTTTATGTGATCTAGCTATCATAGATGCATTATAAATTAGAAATATACCACTCTCTAATTGATTGAGGATATATAAGAAAGTACAAGTTTTGGTGATGTGACACATAGAGATTTCATATCAACTTAGAGATCATTCATTCCTTTTTAAAATACAAAAATAGGAATTTGATACTATGTTGTCTAGAAGCTAAGTCTTTTGGACTAACTAGAATACCATTATGTCCTATAAAGTAAGGAAGATAAATGGTGATATTTGATATTTTTTGCATGGGTTAAATTTATCCATAGCAAACATGTTTTATCAATGGGATTTGAATGTGTGTCATTCTAATCAAAACACAGTCTGATTAACCAACACAATAATGTGCAACTTTCATGTTTGGTTTTTTAGAGGAAATTAGAGTTATTACATCATTTTTTACTTTACCATGAAGATATTCATTATTACAAATATCTTATGGTTAGTATATTAGTGTGATTTGTTAGCATTGTTAGTTGTTAATGCCATATTATTTTTGGTTGGCTACAAACTAGGGCATATTATTTCACTTCATGTGCAAGATTATTTTTAGCCTATATCAATTGTATTTAAACCTTTGATTATTAGTATTTTAGTATTGTTCACTTGATTACTTTATTGGTGTCAAAGCCAATTTGATTGCGGAACGGAAGCAAACCAGTGGGCTCAATTTTAGAGGAAGCAGATGATTGGATAAAGGGGTATAAATCCAAAATTGGGATCCCCTCCTAAATATTACATAGAAATTGAGGCACCGATTGATGCATAATTTTTTATAGAATGGAATTTTATGCATCTGACATCGCAATTTTTTTTGTTTTTGCTAACATTTTTTGGAAGATCATTTTTGGTGAAAGCAAGGCACTTTGGAGATAATTTGTGATGGTTTTTTTACATTATTATTATCTACATATGGCCATTTTTGACCACCTAACATCATCACTAATGTCATGTACAGAGAATCTATGGAAGGCACAAATTCCTCCATTGACAGCTCCACCTATGTAGAGCTGACATAGCCATATTCATATGTAAATCACAATAATCACTTGACATGTTGTCACAATCCTCACCTGCCACAAATGACCTAGAAATCCTCAATTGAAGCTATTGACATAACTTGATCGAAACTAAATTCAAAGGCACATATCACATAGACATCATAGTGCACGTGATCCAAAGCTGATGTCAACTTTTGATACAAATATAATCAATGCAAATCCTGAGACCATCTAATGTGGTAGGCATGAACTTCAAGGTTGATATGTGCCACATGCTAACAGCTAACATAGCTAGCTCAATTTTTTAGGATATGTGGCATGATTCTGACCTAGTAGGCTTGAATCCTGAGGCTAATATGGCACCTCTACTAAATAGGAGGACACCCAGTTGACACGTGGTAGATTGAATATAAGGCTAAGGTGGCATTGCACAATTTGCCAAAGAGGTGGTGATGTTTTTTGCATTGATTTGTTGTATTATGTGGAAAAACATGTGTTCTTTTATTTCCTGAAGATAATCATTATGAAAATATTTCCATTTAGGTTTTAAAGTTCAATAGAACATCCACACAACAAATGTGGGACATTAAGTCCCAAAGATTTTTTTAAGCTTTATTTTTTTATTTTTCTTCTACCTTATGGTGGATAACAAGGAGAAATAGGATCTCTTATCCTAAGAGTTCCCAATGGTGTGGCTAGCTTGATTTCTTACTCGGGTCAGCCAAAGTAACTACGTGCGGGGTTGCAGGTTCAAACCCCTATGCATGCAAAACCTATTTTTTTACATTTTTTTTTAATTTTTTCATTTGTGTTTTTAATAATTTAATATTATTGTTAAAAAAATCATTGATTAAAAATTAATTTAATTTAGTTTTTAATAAAATTAATGATTTTTAGACAAATTTATTTTATTATTAATTAAAAATTTGATTAAAATTTTATTTTTACAATCAAATTCAAGAGCAAATAAACCTATTTTTTTGTAAATTTCAAACGAAAGAGTGTTTTTTTTTTTCTCCAAAAAAAATGGGATCTAACACAAATAACAGCACTATTTTTTTTTTGCAAATTAGGGAGATCTAAAAACACTTTCTAACATTTGTTTTGAGAGTAAGAGTTTTTTCTCATGAATAATTAAGGGTTCAATAATACCAAGTTGTGTGTCGATTGGTTCTGGATTGCCTTTCAAATGTGGGTCGTGTGTCAACTTGAATTGAGAGGTGTGCTACCTTGTTAATTTTGCAAAACAAAGGGGGGACAAGAAATTATGATTATTTTTTGCAAAATTGTAACACAAAAAGGAGGGGAATTTGAATATCAAAATTTTTGCAAACCCAAAATCAAAACTTTTTACATAAATTATTGTAATAAGGTGCATTCTCGATAGCATTCGACACCTTTTAAAAACTTGGGATTGTAAAAATAGGTGCATTTTTTATCAAATATGACGCCTACGTGTTAAAAATTTGTGGGCATTTTTTGATGGTTTATTGCATTTAAATTCCTTTTGTTTTTTGCAATTATATATTATGTTAAAAATCCATATCACTTAAGAACCCAAATTTTACGCCCATTTATGTAATGTTTTTGATACTATTAAGAAAAAAAAGGGTTTTGAAAGGAACCCCATAACCTTTTACAAGATATAATCCCTAGGGACCATAACCAAAGAACACAAATAAATACCCTAATGGTGAACCAACAAAACAACCAAAAAGACAAGAGCAGACAAGATGAATAAACAAAAGGGCCAAAGATAACCGAGGAAGTTCTACTCCGAAGCACCAAGGGAACAATCCCATGTCCACCACGTTTCTTCAAGGGCAAGGATTTAAAATTTAAAAATTGCCAATGACTCCACAAGGCACATGCCATGAGGAGAACCACGTACCCAATGGGAGGGTGAAGGTATAGTAATTATTATCAATATATCCAAAGGCACATGTCATAAGGAGATCCACATACCCAATGGGAGGGAAAAGGTACAACAAATAAGAGCAAAGTCAATCACACACAAATGGTACCATAAATTCCATGTACCTACAACACACTACAAAATATCTGAGGAGGCATCAAACGGTTCACCACGAATGCAACCTATGAATAAAATTATGACAACATTTAAGAAACTTCATCTCTAATGTGACTAACTATATCCAATGGGAAATTCTCTTTCCAAACAAAAAATCCTTGGGATGAAACACCCATAATCGCGAATAAATTGACCGTTGCCTTCTCTGAGCATGTGATCAAACACCACATTATAATAGGAATGGAAGTTCCAAATAATTTTATTAATAAGATTAGACACCTTCCAACTAGGTTGATAAGCCCCTTTAAGCATATTAATTACTAACAAGGAGTCATTTTCGATTATTACATTATGGATACCAATATTTTTTTAATGCATTACACCAACAAAGGTAGCTCACGCTTTTGCAAAAATAGAAGATTAAGTATCGATACAATATGCAAAGGCTATAATAAGATCACCATTACTATCCAATATCACTCCTCCCACACTTATTTGTGTAATTAATTGCATAGGTAAAGCCAATTTTACTTTTTGATATTCACTCTATAAAAACCCTAATTCACTCTTCTTGTTTGGTTTAAATTCCTCAAATTGATCATCCTTCTTCAGGAGTATTTTTAGGCAGGTATCATTTAATATCAATTAGAGTGAATTTTATTTTAGTACTCTTTTAGGGTATATCGAAAGAAATACCATTTTGGTGCAATAAGAAACCTTCATAATGGCTACTATAAACAAGTATTTGAATGATACCTAGTTGCTTAAGGGTTATAATTATTTTTCATGGATTACCAAAATGAAGTTCATTCTTACTATAGAGGAATTATTTTATATAGTGATAGACATTGTAAAAATATCCACTACACCAGGAGGAGATAAGAATGCATGGGATAAAAAGGACAACAAACTTTTCATGCTAATTTTTTTAGGTACTATTGATGAAATACCATCTCACATTTGTGATGCTCAACATAGTAAATATGTGTGGGCTACATTATCTACCATTTTTTAAGGGAAAAATCAAGCTACAATTCTTAAAATTCAAATCCAACTTCATACTCTCCACATGAAGTCATGTGAAATAGTAGAGTTATTCCTTTGTAGAGTGGTAGAACTAAATTCAAAACTGAATGCTTTGGTATAAAATGTTGAAGATAATGTCTTGAATTCATTCATTTTAAGGGCACTTTCATACTCTTACAAAATTTTAAACAACATACCTTTAAGTATCTCAAAGACAAGTGACGTTTGTGGAGTTGGTAAATTTACTTCAAACTAAGGAAGTAAATCAGCTACAAAGATATTAAATATCCAACGTGCACTTTACTCTAACAAAAAGGGTCCAATTAATAAGGGGGTATTTTATTCCAAATATAAATCTAATCAAACTCAATCACAGAAGAAGTTTTGCACAAATTGTAAAAAGGATAACCATGACACCAACAAGGTGTTGGTTTAAGAATAAGATCAAGGACATACCATAGAGGAATAATATGCAAAAAAATAACCATGTTGCTATTGAAAACTCATTTTCTTATTCTTAACAAGCATACGAAGTGCTTATGACCCATACAAATTCTACACAAAAGAATTTTGTATGGTGTGTTGATTTAGGTTCTAGTCATCACATGACTAGTCACAAAAAAAGGTTTGAGATATTTGAGGCAAAGGAAGGCAAACCAATAACTATTGTTGATGATAAGACCTACCATGTCCAGGGTGAAGGAAATGTTTCTGTTACCCTTCCATATGGAAAATATCACATTCAAAATGTCCTTTATGTTCCAAAATTGGCAAACAACTTATTGTTAGTACATCAAATTTTGGATAAAAACATGGTTGTAAACTTTAGAGTTGAGGATGGGAAAAAATGTTGCTTTATTTCAAATAAGGGTAAAAATATAGCAACCACTTCATACAAGCATGGCTTGTTTGCATTAGATGCCTTAAAAACTAAAAAACCTCAAAAATAGCTCCATGCTCTCATCTATAGTGACAAATACCATATTGTTAAAAGTGTTGACGAAGATGAAGAAATTGGGTGTTTTGAAAAACACACAAAAGGCATTGGATCCAAACTGATGAAGAAAATGGATTTCAATGGAAAAATATTAGGTAATAATTGGAAAGACATTAAAACTCCTATAATGCCAAATATCAGGCCAAAGATTAAAATCCTTAGTTATTATGAACAAGAAAGTACTAGTAAAACCATGCTTATAAACCCTAAATATCCTACAACTCCTACAAAGCATTGTTGTAGTCATTATGGAAAAACAAGACATATAGCAGCTAGGTGTTGGAAAATACATCCTTGTAGTTTTTGTGGATGTATAAATCACTATTCAAATTGTTTGTACAAAGTTAAAATGGTCAACAAGGTTCATATCAATTATGGATGAACAAATCTCACACAATGGACCAAAATGAAATAAATGTTTTATGGCTTCTATAGAAAAGGTAAAACCTATATCGCTCCAAATTTTTCGCATCCTTACCTTTAGGCTATAGGATCCATGCCCGGAATGAGGATGGGAAAAGGATGGCACGGTACCTCGGACTGAGAGGCCTTGCGAAGGTCCCGCCTCTCGGGGGAGGTGTATTATGGTGATTTTTTGACGGATGGTGGGTTCACCAAGAAATTTTTGAATGACATTTTCCATGCCTAGGTTGGGAATGTGTTTTATGTGTTCAATTTTATATTTAAACATTCGAGTCCTAGGTTTTGCCAAATGAATCTAAGTTATACTATTATGAAAATGCAAACTAGATGAAATACAACAAACAAATATGAACAAAAACAGAGAGAAAGAGCTAAATTACAGAACCATGCCTGATCCATATGTCTGATGGAGATTTTGATTCTTGAAGTAGTCAGGATCGCCTCTGATTTGACAGGATCATCTGCTATCAGACAAGATCGTCTGAGATTTGATGAATTTTTCAAATGAATTCATCAGAGACCTGCAATCAGAGAAGTAGACATAAAATGCAAAAAATGCAACTATTCTAACAGAGGGCAATGATGTATAATAACAGCAATAACATTAAAATGATGATAATAAGCAAAATACGAATGAAATACAATGATTTGATGACAATTGGTAACTTAATTATGCATTTAAAGCTACATGGGTGAACTCCAAAATGCAGAATAGCAAAAAATAATAAATAAACTAGCTAATTACAAAATAAAATAGTAGATGAAAAGAGGAAAATGCAAACTCTTGGCACTGATTTCCCCCAATGATGATTGCAATCGAAATCATCTCTGATTTGACAGGATCGTCTTCGATCTAAACAGGATCATCTGCAATGATGTAAGCCTGCTCCGGCTAAAAAATGACAAGGTTCCTGCAAGAAAATTGGATGCAACAAATGTAGATGGTAATACAAATTATTCTAATGCATGTGAAGGTTGATTTACAGGAAAATTCAGCCAGGGGAAGGTTAAGGGGAGGGCCTAAGTTTAAATAGGCTTAGGAGGGAGGTTAGGAGGTTGGATATCATCCCAATTTGGGAGATCTCCAATGGGGAGGGTCTCTAACGACGTAGACACGCTTCTACCCGGATTAGAGACGTCGTTGGAATAGAGGCTAATTGAGAAAAATTAGTTTTGGGACAAGATCGTCTGGATGTCCTAGTCCAGACGAAATCGTTCGATCTGAGGCGATATTGTCTGATGGGCGACGATATCGTCAAACGATCAAAACAAATTCTAAAAATGGCATGGGAAAGGAGGAAACGGATTAAACGACGGTTTGGGAGTGGTTTTGGGGGTTGAAATTTGAATTTGAATATTTACTTAGAGTAATTGTAATTATTAAGGTTTTATTGCGTCAATTTTAGGGTGCTACATTTTGCCCCCTCTTTAGCAATTTTTTTGAAGAAAATGCATTAAATATGAGTTCTTCTCGATCTACGAGAAAGCAAAACTTATTCCCATTTTTAGGCGATGATTCTAGGTCGAATCGGACGACAGCTTACTATGGTGCCCCCTCCGTGTTTTTTACCCAAATCGAATGTTTGAGGTAAAAACACGGAAAAGGAAAATTTTTAAATGTTTTTAGTTGTTTTTGAATAAAATTAAGAAAAATAGGGTAAAACCCTAATTCATTGTTACTGTTCATCTTTGAGTTTTCTGGTTTTTGGAGCTCTGCAGACAAAATGGTCGAGACAGTGCATAGATCAACAGAGGTCTAGCGCGGGCTATGGGTAAGGGTCTAAACTTAGTTTAGAATGCTTTACTTTAGAATTTAATGCTTTTTACACTAGATTTGCTTGATTTTTGAGCATCGTGGCAATTTTTGGGCCATCAACATCGTCGAGACGAAATCGTCTTGATTTCGCTGAAATCGTCTCGATATCGCCGATTTTGTCTGAGGGCGAAATCAGCGATAGGGAGATGATTTCATCAAAAAGAGGACAATTTTGACTGGAAAAATCGAAGACGAATTTGTTCAAATTGAGGATGATATTCTCCAATTGTGGATGATATCATCATCTATGAAATTGAACTTATTTTAACTTGCATTTTTAATTAATGATTTAGTAATGATTTTTATTGTTGATTTTGTTTATGTTGTAGAGGGGATTGCTAAAGAGCAGAGAATGGAAATATGGCGGGTTGAGGTATGACTTGGCCGCCCTATCTTAGGTAGAACGAGATTAGTTGGAATAGGTCGACTTGCAGCATGTGGTAGAGATGCCACAGGTATCTATAGATATGGGGCTATTGGTAGCCCTAGTAGAGAGGTGGTATCCGGGTTCTTCTTATTTTTCGTTATCGACAGGGGAGATGACTCCCACATTGGAGGATGTATGGAGAATATTGAGGATCCCCATACAAGGATGGTTGATCACTCCTACGGCCAACCAGGGTCATGTTATGATGCGATTGTGTGGCGATCCGAGCTTCACCCTGGAGAAGGGCGGAGTGAACATCGAGTCGTTGTGCTAGATGCCTGGGGAATCTAGCCTCACATGGGTTTTGGCCGAAGTGGTAGGTGGACTTCTACTGTTCCACCAGAGTAGGTGCAGGGTACCATGGGTACTGGCAGATGTGGTCTGTGATATGAGAGACCACGGATACAAATTTTCTTGGGGGAGCTTTGTGCTTTGTCGATTGTACAAGATCCTACATGGGGTCGTGTACAAGGGTGGCCGATGTTTGGTTATAACATCGCTACTATAGGTTTGGTGCTAGGAGCACATCATGGTGCAGAGGTCGGTAGGGCTTCCATTGATAGGGATTGATGGGGAGAGGCCCCAAGTTTTCTATTGGTGGCTTCGAAGAGGGGCACAGTGGCGGATAGATCTACCAGTGTCCCATAGACTATTAGATGACCTCGTCTCTGACCAGATCACCTGGAGGCCTTAGAGAGATCATCCAGGGTGGGCCGAGGATAGACAGGAGCTGGCTCGCATCAGGCGAGTCTACTGGCTAAGGATGGAGAGGGGAGAGGTGGAGTCCACCAGTACGATCGAATTTTGAGGCAGTTCGGTCTACAGCAAGGGATTCCATCTCTGAGAGACTACGAGTTTTATTAGACTGTCTGGGATAACACTATAGTTAGCAGGGCTCCAGATATGTAGCGATTCTAGAGTCAGGATGCATATGATGCCCCCATTCAGCTAGTGGAATGGGACGATGCTGGGGTAGCCGACGGATATGATGCCTGGTACATAGGCATTCGTCCTCCTTGGATGCTAAGGGCTCAAGAACCCATGTAGTTGTGCATCATATGGGAAGGCAGTGCCAGACGTCCATTGAGGCAGCACAAGGTCATGGCAGGAGAGAGCAGAGGAGACCATAGGTGCAATCAAGGTTGTGATAGCGGGAGAGGAGGGAGGAGAGACCCCCTTCTCCATATAGAAAGAGGACACCATCGCTTGATAAGGGCAAAGGTGTTGAAACTGGGGAGAGCAACGAGACAGTGACTCTCCAAGCAGAGACATTTCGTATTTAGGCATAGATGCAGACATTGCAGGATGAGGCTACATGCCACTGAGTTGAGGTTACATAGCTCAGAGATGATATTGCATGCCTTAGAGCATGGGGCAGAGGAGTGAGCATGTAGAAGCTGGTGCGGTCGATTGCTCAGACCGCATTCTACCAAGGCATATACTTCTAGATGGTGCCATAGGTCAAAGGGTATAGTTGCCAGTCAACATTGCTGACCCGATCAGGATTGGGTCGTCGAGGGCTTCATCTCGATTGACAACTAGGACTTGTAGTACCACACATGCTACGATGGGGCCACCTCATCCACCTCAGTGTGGGGGAGGAGATGAGGCTGAGAGCTCGAGGGGTTCTCGAGACACTGCACAGAGGATATATGATTGAGAGGATTGAGTATGCCAAGATGTAGATTGTGGCATACCAATCTATTTTTGAGATGATGTACATATATTTGATATATATATATATATGAGATATTTTTTTTGATCATATGACTTGTCTTATGTGTTTGTATGATGCTTTTAATTTTTTGGTGTGATTAATTTAATGATTCATGTAATTATGTCATTTGAAAATATGTATGGTTTTTAATAAATGCTTTAAAATTTAAATGAAATAATTTGATAGAACAAATTGGTTGTTTGTGATGAGGTGATTTGATAAAAATAAAAATACTTAACAATAATTTCAAAGGACATTGTCGCTATTATAGACCATTTCATGGAGTCGTCGCTCACTCGGTCGTCAAGCTAATCCCAGTATAGAAATATTGTTAAAAGTAAAAGGGTGCTTAAGAGACTGTCTTAAGATTTTGGTTATGAGGATACAAATGATGATGATGATGATTTTGTTTTCAGAATTTTCATGAAAATATTATGCATGAAATATTTTAAAATGGCTTTTGCTAGGCATAAATTCCTAAGTGTGATAAAATGTTGAATAATTCCTTAGAAATTATACCATGGTTGCAAATTTGCAGTTTGACATGATGACATGAAATAGAATAGGTGTTTGTTTTTAAAGCATAATTGTGTAACAGAATGATTTAAGTCATATGGTTTTTTATGATTTTTAAATAAATGGAGAATAAAATTGGTATAATGATTTGCGCTAGGCATAGAATATTTAGGTATAGACTTATACCATCATCATGAAATCCAAAAAGAGATAGTTTTATTGCATGGTTTATTTTTAATAAACATAAAATATGAAGATGAGGACTTGCGCTAGGCATAAAATTCCAATTTTGGTTTTGGAACTATACCATCGTCGCAAAGTCGACAATATATATATATATATATATATATATATATATATATATATATATATATATATATATATATTGTGTGTGTGTGTGTGTGTGTGTGTGTGTATTTTTATTGTATGGTTTGAAAGAAATTTTGATTTTTTTGATTATGAATGTAGTTGTCTTTATACTAAACAACTGTACTTTAAAGAAGAAAATGAATTTATTCCAAACATTTTGCGTAAATATTTCAAAGTATCTTAAAGACAAAGGTTAGATTTATAAGGAATCCCATGTGCATATGTGAGTTCATTTCCAATCTTGATTTATCATAATGATACATAAAATCTTTCAAATACAAAATGTGTGTGCAATTGCATTGTTCATTTACCAGTTTGAGCAAGATACCATGATACAAGTGATTTGAATGAACCAAATAAATGTTCATTAACCATGATTTAGATGCATATAACCATACCAGACTACTATGTAAGTCAAATTATCAAGAGCTAGCTAATCCATAAGCAGAAATATGTCTGTAAAAAAGAAGGTCGCTAATGTGACAGACATATCGCCATGCTAGGAGTTACCCAAGGCCAAGCAGGTTAGGCACAAACCACCTGTTATGGGGCTTACCTCACAGTTTTCGAATAATTGAGAATTCTAGGGATTCAAGCTCATCAACCCTTCTTTTCTTTTCAAAGGGTAGGGAGAGGGATTTCATTGCTTTTGTTTTTTTTGTCTTTTGCTTTTCTTTTGTATTTTTGCTTTATAATGCTTGGAACATTGTTGTAATGATATAAAACAACATTTTTCTTTTTTCTTTTTTTTTCTTGAACTTTGCTTTTTTTTTTTTTTTCTATGCTAGGGATACTTGCTCGGATTAGATGTAGAGCAAGGGATTTTTATTCTGGGTAGGGGTGAGCTTGTCCTTTTGCCAATTCTCAAAGATTCTAGACCATGTGCATGATAGGATAGCAAGGGAAACTTTTCTCTCAAGAAACCACTTCTACTATGTAGCATAGCATGGACATTACAAATATAATCATTTTATTGTGAAAGGATGTGCTTGGTTTAAGTAAATAACAAGATCAATTATCTATGCTCAAACTTTATTTAATTGAATTTTGTGAATTTTGATATAAGAGAGATTAGTAATCATGCCAGATAAAATCAAGATACTTATTTTTGTGTTTGCAAAAGTGAGAGATTCCAAATAAATGCTAATTTATCCAAAATAATTTGAAATATATAACTGCAACATTTGTAAGAAGAAATATATACAAATACTTTTTTGAGAAGTTTGAGAATGTTGACTCTCTCTTTCTTCTTTATTTGGTTTTGGTTTCGAAAGAGTCAAGAGTATTGCTATTTTTATTTTTATTATTTTTATTTTTTTTTGTGTAAACAATTTGATATATATATATATATATATATATTTTTTTTTTTTTTAAATAAAACAACATGCAAAATATGTACAAATGATGAAATGATTAATTTTTGTTACGCATAGTAACGTTTAAGATGCAAAATGTTCATGGGTTCTTTAAGTTCTTTACCATCTAAGGTAGATAATTTATATGCTCCTGATTCAAATTTAGCAGTGATAATGTATGGTCCAAGCCAGTTGGGCTCAAATTTACCTTTTAGGTCTTTAGTTGCATTAGTATTTTTTTGATTTTATTTTAAAACAAGGTCGTCGATCTCAAAGGATCGAGGACAAACTTTTTTAGCATATGATATTTTAAGCTTGTCTTGGTAGGCACGAAAATGCTCCAAAGCATTGATGTGTTTTTCATCTAGGAGTTCTAGCTGATTGAGTCTGCCAGCTCGATATTCATCTCCTACTTCGGTATCTTGAAGTAGTAGAGCCAAAGAAGGAACTTCTAATTCAAATGGAAAAACGGCTTCAGCACCATAAACCAAAACAAAAGGTGAAGTTCCAGTGGGAGTTCGAACACTAGTTCGATAGGCCCACAAGGCTGGATATAATTAAATGTGCCAGTCATGACCAGTTTTATTGACCAATATTTTGAGAATTTTTATTAAGGTTTTGTTAGATACTTCTGCTTGACCATTACCCTGAGGATAATAGGGAGTGGACCAACGATGTTGAATCTTATATTTTTGGCATAATTTCTTGACATCTTTATTTTTGAAACAAGTTCCATTATCAGAAATGAGATTTGTAGGAATTCCAAACCTACAAATGATTTGATTAAAAATAAATTTAGAAACTTGTGTGTCAGTGCAAGAAGTTAAAGGCATAGCTTCAACCCACTTCGTGAAATACTCAATGGTGGTTATGATGAATTTGTGTCCATCAGATGACACAGGATTGATTTTGCCAATAATGTCTAAGCCCCATTTTGAAAAGGGCCAAGGAGATGAAATAGCCTACAGTTCTTGTGCAGGTGCATGGACAAGGTCAGCATGTTTCTAGAACTTGTCACAATGGCGCACATACTCATGTGCATCATTCTCCATGGTAGGCCAAAAGTATCTTATACTAAGGAGATTTTTAGCAATGACACTACCACTGAAGTTTCCTCCACAAGATCCATCGTGGGCTTCACTCAAGGCTAATTTGGATTCTTCTAAATTCAAACATCTTAATAGGATACCTTCAAAATATCTCCTATATAAAGTATTACCAATTATTACAAATCGACTTGCTCTTCTACATAATAACTGACACTGGTTTCTATTAGAATTGGTAGGGAAAGTCCCATTTTGAAGAAAATCAAATATATATATATACCAAGGTTCAGGAGTAGTTTCATTGATTAGAAACACATCCAAAGGTTCTAAGCATGACTTATTTGAAGTGGGTTCCTGGAGTCAACAAATAATGATAGTGGCATATTCATCATCTAACTCCAAGGGCAAGAGAGATGCAGCTGTGGCCATAGCATCAGCTGCACGATTGCTAGTTCAAGGAATAGCTTCCAAGGTATCTTTATCAAATAGAGACATTAATTGTAAAACATAGGCTTTATATGGGCGCAATTTATCATCTTTGGTCTGATAAACTTCATTAATTTGGTTTATGACAAGTTGAGAATCACCAAAAACTAACAGATTTTTAATTTTTAGCGCTAATGCCACTCGTAATCCAAGGATTAGAGCTTCATATTTGGAAGTATTATTGGTGCAAGCAAATGTTAATTTGAAGGATAGAGGAATAAGATGTTTTTGCAGGGATATTAAAATAATACCCGCACCAGCCCCACTCATGCATCGGGCTTCATCAAAGTATAAGGACCATTGTTCAATATGGTCTACCTCTAATTGAAGGCATTCATCAGGAAACTCAATGATGAGGGGATGGGTAGACTCTAAGGGTGCAGCAGCTAATTGATCTACTATGATTTGACCTTTAACAAAATTTTGTCCTATGAACGTGAGGTCAAAATCGCTTAGAGAAAGAACCCACTTGGTTGTACGACCCGATAAATAAGGTCGACTCATGAGATACCTCAAGGGATCATATTTAGCAATGACATAAGTTTTTTGATTAAGCATATAATGGCATAATTTTTTTGTAGCAAAAATGACTGCTAGACATAGCTTTTCTAATGTTTTGTAGCGGGTTTCATAACTGATGAAGGTTTGACTAATATAATAATTAGCACGTTCTCTCTTTGCATCATCAAGCTGAGTTAACATAGCTCCTAAGGCAAAATCTGAAGCTAAAATATACAAGAGAAATGGGCGATCATGTCTAGGTGGTGAAAGCACAGGTGGGTTAATGAGGTATTGTTTGAGAAGTTCAAAAGCTTCTTTACATTCGTCATCCCAATTAAAGGGGACATCCTTCTTAAGGAGCTTAAGAAAGGGACCGGTTTTATCTGCCAACTTATCGATGAAGCGACAGATAGCTTGAAGCTTACCTTGTAAAATTCGTAATTCAGATGTATTGGTAGGTGTGGGCATATCAGTGATAGCCACAATCTTGAGAGGGTCAATTTTGATACCATGTAAAGAAACTATAACCCCTAATAGTTTACCGGACTTAACTCCGAATATGCATTTGGTTGGATTTAATCGAATAAGATATTCTCTTAAGCGATTAAAAAACTTTTCTCAAATCATCTAAATGATTATCTTCATTAATAGAGTGAGCTATAATATCGTCTACATAATCATGTAGGATATCATGCATCATATCATAAAAAATATAAGTCATAGCTCGTTGATATGTTGCACCTACATTCTTTAAGCCGAATGGCATCACTTTCCAACAAAAGGTACTCCAAGGGGTATTAAAGGCTGTTTTAGCCTAATCTTCAGGAGCTATCTTGATCTGATTATAGCTGGAAAATCCATCCATTAGGGACATCATTCCACTTTCGGCAGTAAAGTCAATGATTTGATCCATGTTTGGAAGAGGAAAATCATCCTTAGGGCATGCAACGTTAATATATCTAAAGTCTGTGCAAACCCTAACTTTGGTAGCTTCTTTCTTGGTGACTGGAACTACATTTGAGATCCATTCAGCATAATCAATATCTTGTATAAAAACAACATTTAGGATTTTTTCTAACTCCCCTTTGACTAGCAGGGCCACTTTGGGATGCATTTTTCTAAGTTTTTGTTTAACAGGTTTAGCATCCGGATGGACTACTAGATGATGCATGACTATGAAAGGGTCCAAACCTGGCATATCTTTGTATGTCCAAGCGAAGACATCTTCATATTATTTAAGGAATGCAATGTATTGCTCTTGTTTTTCTTGACTTAATTATGACCCAATATTGATTATGTGAGGATTATCCTCAGTTCAATGTTAACTTTAATGATGTTTTTGACTTCCATGTGTAGATCTCTTTCAAAATTAGGTGGGGCGGGTGAGACACCCAATTCTTGTAATTATTTTAAGGTTAAGTTGGATAATTCATCTTGAGGATTAGTGGCCTCAAGCTGGGCTATAGTTGGTATAGAACCATCAAAATAAAATCCATTGTGTAACATCTCTTCAACGGAGACATCGTGGAAGATATCTCCTTCCAACTCCTCATCGAAGTCAGCAATCAATTCAGGGTAAGCTATGGATAGCATGTTACATGGAAATGGCTGATTTTTTAGAGGCAAATCATCGCGCCTATCCAAATAATCTTGATAACATATGAGTTGATCATCATATTCAAAAGGAAAGGGTTGACCCTTACTAGGAAATAGGCCCACACCACATCGAGTAGGCCACGGTTCTACCTCGAAAGGTTCTTTCATGCCATTTTGGAAAGGTCCCAAGCCTTTCCCTTTATATCCCATTTTAAGCATTATGGGTTTAGCTTTAATATACTCATTAGTAAAATAACACCGAGCATATCCATCATGATGAGTTTTGATATTTCGAGGTATTCTTCCCCAGTCATATCTGTTATAAATAAAAGCACAACTCTTGACTTTGTAAGTACTTCACATAGGTTGTGGGAGGCCCAAGGTACGAGGAGATGGCAGCAAGTTATTGAAAATAATTGAATCTTGCATGAAAGCATTTGTTTTTTCTGATATTAAGATTATGGATAAATCTGGTAAAAGTTCATCAAAAAGAGCATACGATGTAGAAGGATCATTCCCTATATATTTAGATGTGGAGGGTATGATATATGTAGATGGTGTGGAGGTGTTAATGAATGGGTCTATAGGTTTTGAAATTATAGGGATAGAACATGAAGGATTGGTTGTAGATTTAAGATATTTTTGAGGTTCTAGAGTGATTTGTTCAAAATATGGTTGAGTTAAATGTATAGGTGTAGTTGATGGGGTAGATGATGTTATGTGTGTGTGTTTCACACGTTTAGATGAAAAATAAGAACTAGGATGTGTGGATGACAAAGTAGGGCAAAATTGCACTCCAACAGGTTCTACCAAAGCACACATATCAAAGGGTCTAGGGTCACCATGGATAGTGACCAACTGGTTTTTAAATTCGAATTTAACACATTGGTGTAAAGTTGATGGGACATCCCACATTGCATTGATCCAAGGACGACCCAAAAGTATATTGTACGATGTTGGGCAATGTACAATAAACACGGTTGTATCTAGGGTTCTAGGACCAACTTGCAATGGGATGGTAATAACTCCACACGTTTCTTGTGTTTCGTCATTGAAAGATTTTATGATCATGTCAGTTTTCTTCATTTCATCACTTCTAAAGCCAAATCATTGGTAGAAGTCAAAAGTGTAAATGTTTAGAGATGAACCATTATCAATCAAGAATATTTTAATAGCTACATCTCCAATTAGAGCAGTAATATATAAGGGATTATCCTTATGTAAACTATGTTGTGGGATATCTTTATCCCGAAAGTCAATACAATCGACTTCTCTAGTGATGATAGTATTGGCCATGGCTTCAGGTTGAATGTTTTGAGGTACCATCATTTGGCTTAATGTAAGTATCAACTCATCCCTATGGGTAGGAGAAGATCTTAATAAATCCAAAAGGGAAATTCTGGCTGTAGTATTGGATAATTGCTCATTAATATTGTAAGGGGGTTTAGGTTGAACATTAGGAGCATGATTCCATTTATTGGGATTTTTCAAAACAAATGGAGCTGATCCATCATTCTGGTTTGGTTCTTGTTGAGAATTTTGAGCCTGTTGTCGGGTAACGACTCCGATGGTACCTACAATGTTATATTGAAGACGCTGAACTAGTCTCGATTGAGCATTTATGGCTTATTCATTTGGGAGGAATTGATTAGAATAGGGTTGAGTAGTAACTCTTCTAGGAAATGGTTCTTCTGAAACCATAGCATCTGTGATAGGTTGAATAGGATCTGATTCATTTTCAGAACTATTCGATTGGTTTGAAGTGATGTCTATTTCACTTTCAGTATCTGATTCTACATCACTAGGATCGGGAGTTTGAAAATTATGTAGGGGACTGGTTGTGACCAGGGATAATGTTGTGTCAAATATTTGAGGATCCTGAATAGGTAATTGTTCGCTAATAGTACCTACATATCGGGTAAGAGGGGGAACATTATGATGTTCGATTTGATTGGCCACCTCTTTACCATGTCTTGGTAAAGGATGTTGAAATATGTCTAATTTTTTATTAGCATTTTGATTTTGATTTTGGGGAATAGTCTTTTGAGGATTATTAGGAGTATTTTGTTTAGGTTGGAAAGCTTGCACTTCCATTCCATTTTTATCAATCAAATCTTGTATTTTATGTTTCAACCTTTTACAAGCATTGGTAGAGTGTCTAGGTCCTCTATGAAAATCATAGTGTAAGTCAGCTCTGTATCTGGGTATGGTTGGATCAGGTTCCCGGATAGCTGGTAATTGAATCAAACCTCTTTCGAGTAATTGAGGTAAAATAGTTGATAATGGTTGATTCAATCTAGTAAACTCTCGAGGAGGTTTATCAAGAGGTTTCAATATAAATTTTTCTATTGTCTTCGTTGCATTGATATTAGCAACATTTCTACTATCAGTGACTCCGTCACCTACGACTTATTTGTTTTTATACTAATTTCTGGATGTTTTCTCATCATCCTTCTTCCTAAGTTGGCCTCTCCTAATGAGGGCATCTTCTACTCTTCGAGCTAAATCTATAGTTTGATCGAAGGTAGTTAAAGTAGTAGTTGATAACTCATAAAATATTTGTTCTTGCAAATTATTGATAAAAATGTCCAACATTTCTCTATAAGGTAGCACAAAGTGTAGTTTTCCTGTCAACTACCTCCATCTAGCTAAGAAATTAGAAAAACATTCATCCTTGTCTTGTTTTAAATTGTATAAATATTTAATAGTGACATGCCTCTCGATGTAGGCACTAAATTGATGGACAAAATATTCAGTTGTTTCTTCAAAGTTTCTCAAAGAATGAGTGGTCAATTGATAGTACCACTCTAATGACATTCCACCTAAACTTTTTGAGAACATTTTTAGTAATAGCAATTCATCATGTGATATATCATGACATGCTATCCTAAACATGTGAAGATGCTCTATGGGATCTTCAGTTCCTTTATATATAGGCAGGATGGGCATGGGAAAATGCTTAGGGTACGATTGTGCTACAACTATGGGATCCAAAGGCTTACTACATATCTCTCGATAATTGTACGAGGGATGGTAGGGATCTATCTGGTCCATATGCGAAGCTAAATATTTCACCATGGCTTCCAAATTACTAGTTTGCCCACCATATTGGTTCGGTAGGGCATTGATATGGGATTTGTGAGCATATGATGGAGGGACATGCATATTAGATGCTATATTGCTATTGTGTAAATTGTTGGTAGGAAAGGTGTTATGAAGGAATTTTGAAGTTGTATTATGCTGTATTCCAGATTGTTGAAAATTGGTGTTTGGCTTCGTTTTAGATTTTTGTTTACTTGAAGCATATTGATCAATAGTTTGGCAAAGTAAAGTAGTGAAGGAAGTTTTATTTTGTGTGGGAATGATTTTAGGCTCAATAACGGGTTCCTTAGGAGGTTGGGTAACCTGTTGTTTTGGCATGTTTTGAATCATAGTGACCATATCTCTATTGGATGGTCCAACCTTATCACTTTCTTGATCAATAAAAGACAAGGGATTAGTGTGCACATCAAACATATGTTCCATGGCTTCTTGAGTGTCACTAATTTGTCCTTTATCAATACGAACTGCCATATTAAGAGTGCCAATGTTATTATTGAAAAATTTCCAAAAATGATCTAAGTTATCAAAAGCAATAGTTCCATCTAGAGCTACTCTAGGGGATGAGGATCCATCCTCTTTAACATTTTCTTCTTGTTAATTGTCTTCACCTAGGTTATCTTCTGGTTGATCTAGAGTTTCTCCTTCTGGAATTGAATCCTCAAGAAGGAAATTTGGGTTTCTAGTTTTATCTTCTAAACAATCTTCTTCTTCTCCTTCAGTTTGTTTACCATTCCTAAGTTTAGGCATTGTTTAAATTTAGATTTCATAAATATATATATATATGTGTGTGTGTGCAACAAGCTTAAGAGGTATATATTAATTATATACCTACTACAATATTTAAATGAAATGTTTTGGTTTTTATGTTTTTTTTTGTTTTTGTAATAATATTGTAAATATAAGAAACAACACAATAAATGCAAGAAATAATGAAAGCAATGATCTAGTTCTCTATAAATAATTTGTA
Organism: Wollemia nobilis; assembly: GCA_028583015.1. Classification (NCBI taxonomy): domain Eukaryota; kingdom Viridiplantae; phylum Streptophyta; class Pinopsida; order Araucariales; family Araucariaceae; genus Wollemia; species Wollemia nobilis. Next base: position 74,434 of record JAQPPZ010001708.1, read on the forward strand.
AATGTCATAATGGGCTCAAGTTCTTCAGGAGTCATGAAGTGTTCTTCAAATTTAAAATTTTCTTTTAAGAATTTAATGAAAAGGGCTATAGTGATATTATCTGTATTAGATTCTGGTTGATAGAAGTAAAGCTCATGGCAATACTCTCAATATAACACAGCTCGAGGAACTCTATTCCATATTTCTCTATTTGTAAGAACGACCTCTTGGTCTTCTATACGACCTAGGAACTAGTGTATAGTGGCTGCATTCTCGAGGTATTCCTCGAAGGTGAATAATTTTGAAGACACAAGAGCTCTCCTATAAGCTAACCATCTATGGAAGGCTCTCTGAAGTTCATGATAAAAGACAGGTTGATGAGGATCCATTATTCTATCTAGGACAAGCCTTTTTATTTGTTTAAGTTTTGTTGACCAAGATGAAATGACACCTAGTCTTCTATCAAGTTCGTTGCACAAAAGTTGATTTCTATCTGTTTCAGGTACACTAAGCATAGAATTAACTTCTATGGAAGCAAATTGGTTTTCGACATTTATAATAACTACTAATATTTTCTTAGGAGCTACCATCTAAACATGATATGCAACTTATTATTTTTAAATGATTTTAAATGCATCTATTTTTTTTGGTTGTTTTTTTTTATTGTTTTCAAAAGGTTTTAGTTTCACGTCGGGTTCACCAAAATGTATCACTCCAAATTTTTTGCATCCTTACCTTCAGGCTATAGGATCCGTTCCCGAAAGGAGGATGGAAAAAGGATGGTGGGGTACCTCGGACTAAGAGGCCTTGCGAAGGTCCCGCCTCTCGGGGGAGGTGTATTATGGTGATTTTTTTATGGATGGTGGGTTCACCAGGAAACGTTTGAATGGTAGTTTCCATGCCTAGGTTGGGAATGTGTTTTATGTGTTCAATTTTATCTTTAAACATTCGAGTCCTAGGTTTGGCCAAATGAATCTAAGTTATACTATTATGAAAATGCAGACTAGATGAAATACAATAGACAAATATGAACAAAAATAGAGAGAAAGAGCTAAATTATAGAACCATACCTGATCTGGATGTTTGATGGAGATTCTAATTCTTGAAGTAGTCAGGATCACCTTTGATTTGATAGGATCGTCTGCTATCAGACAAGATCGTCTGAGATTTGATGAATTCATCAGAGACCTGCAATCAGAGAAGTAGATGCAAAATGTAGAAAATGCAACTATTCTAACAGAGGGCAATGATGTAGAATAACAACAATAACATTAAAATGATGATAATAAGCAAAATACGAATGAACTACAATGATTTGATGATAATTGGTAACTTAATTATGCATTTAAAGCTACATGGGTGAACTCCAAAATGTAGAATAGTAGAAAATAAAAAATAAACTAGCTAATTGTAGAATAAAACAGTAGATGAAAAGATGAAAATGCAAACTATGGGCACTGATTTCCCCCAATGATGATTGCAATCAAAATCGTCTCTGATTTGATAGGATCATCTCTGATCATCGACGATGTAAGCCTGCTTCGACTAAAAAATGACAAGGTTCCTGCAAGAAAATTGGATGCAAAAAATGTAGATGGTAATACAAATTATTCTAATGCATGTGAAGGTCGATTTATAGAAAAATTTAGCTAGGAGAAGGTTAAGGGGAGAGCCTAAGTTTAAATAGGCTTAGGATGGAGGTTAGGAGGTTAGAGATCATCCCAATTTGGGATATCTCCAACGGGGAGGGTCTCTAACGGTGTAGACATGCTTTTCCCTGGATTAGAGACACCGTTGGAACAGAGGCTAATTGAGAAAAATTAGTTTTGGGACAAGATCATCTGGACGTACTAGTCTAGACGAAATCGTCCGATCTGAGGCGATATCGTCTGATCGACGACAATATCATCAAACGGTCAAAAAAATTCTAAAAATGGCATGGGAAAGGAGGAAAAATATTAAACGACGGTTTGGGAGCGGTTTTGGGGGTTGAAATTTGAATTTGAATATTTACTTAGAGTAATTGTAATTATTAAGGTTTTACTGCGCCAATTTTAGGGTGCTACAAAACCCATGGTAGACCCAGAAGCAGATCCAGAGGTGATGTTCTAGTGGAAATTCTAGAGGTAATTTTAGTATCATGAGCCAAAAATATAGCCAACAAAAAGTGTATTTCATTTTTCTCTCCTCCATATTAAGGGGGGAGTTATATACATTTCCACCAATGAATAGGTTGCAGATATATTCACTAAGGTACTTGCATGTGTCAACTTTGAGTTGTTTTGAAACACTCTTTGTATTTCAAAATAATGTAATAAAGGGGGTATGTTAGAGTAAATTAGAGTTATTACATCATTTTTTAGTTTACCATGAAGATATTCATTGTTACGAATATCTTATGGTTAGTAGGTTAGCGTGATTTGTTAGCATTGTTAGTTGTTAGCACCATATTATATTTGGTTGGCTACAAACTAGGGATATTATTTCACTTCACGTATAAGGTTATTTTTAGCCTATGTCAATTGTATTTAAACCTTTGATTATCAATATATTAGTAATGTTCACTTGATTACTTTAGTTTTTGACTTATCCTTGATGAAATGCATCCAACCTATCAAAGGGGGTTAGTGGATGCAAAACAATATGGATGTAGGTTTTGAATGATGCACCTCCCTCTACTCATGACTATACCATTGTCATAACACATTTTTTACCCTAAAACTCATAATAAAGAATAGGATCTAAACATTTTTTTGGCATCACCAAGTGATAAAGCTCTATGTATGCTCTAATACAACGTTGAAATTACCACTTATTTGTAAAAATAAACAAAAGTAATATATCCACTCAAATATTATACATAGAACACAAACAACGATGAAAGAGAAAAAAATAGCAAGAATCTGTAGTCACCATAAATATTCACTATGTTATCTATAGATAAGATAGACAACACTTCAACACTATGGATGGAATGGTTGAGGGTCACTTTAGCAATACCTAGTTTTAAACTACATAAATAAGTTTAACCTCATTTTATATCTCAAGATGATTTTAAGGTTAATTGTAAGTTATAATATGGTTTTAATATTAACAAGGTTAATAATGGCCGATAGAGCTTACATAATAATATATTATACTAAATTAAATATGTTTTACAATGAAATCCCTTAGTATTATATAATTTTACATCATATAATGTCAACCTTGGTTATAAGTAATGTTACACTTTCAACAACTCTAAGGACTAATAATTCCAATGCATGTTGTGGTTTTTGTAGAGGAAAATTTTGAAGGAAGTTGTGGCTATTTTGAGGTCTATAATTATAGGTAATAGTAGGAATAATAGAAAGGTTATATCTATGTATATTTCATCTATCCTTGAAAATAATATTTAGGTACATGTATATCCCTTTCTAGGTTATAAGTCTTCATATTTTTGTTTTCTATATATATATATATATATATTTGGTAATATTAAGAAAGAGGATTTTGAAAGGAATCCCACAACCTTATACAACTCCCAAAGGGAGAGAAAACTGAATACTATCTCCAAAAGGAGACTAACAACCGTCCACCCCAAAGGGGAAAAACAGCCAACAACACCGACCAAGAAAATACAACAATCAAATCCAAGGTACCGAAAAAATTGAGAGAAGGCAAAAAAATAAAAAATGAGCAATTGAAACTATGCACAAACATTTCTTCCTCAAAAATACAAATGAAAATTTCAAATTTTAAAATTTTAAAAAGCCCGTTCGTCCCATAAAGGAACATGTTGACCCCATCAACGGAAGCATCGAAAACACTGGCCAAGAGATTGAAAAAGTGAGCCTCACACCACCTGAAGAGTACCAAAATAATTAATGCAAATAAACAACTTAGGAAGATAACAAAAAAATACACATTATTTTTATTATGTGTAATTTTTTTGTATATTTTCTCTACCTTTGAATGTGATATTTTCTATAAGAATATACCCCTTACTTTTATGTCAAATATGTTTTTTCTACTAGAATGTATTAATTATATTTGGTAAAGTTATATAGGTATTATTGGATGAAGTATGTATGAATTCCCTTCCCCTTAGTAAGTTGGTCAGAAATATTGTAATCAAAATTAGAATATACTACCAAGGAATTTTGTTGAAGTCTTCGTATTAACTAATTTGGAATTAGCAAATTATTCTCTTTGTAATTATTGTAGAAGATGACCATTAATTTTATTTCGAAGAAAATATGTTTTTTGTAATATTATTGTTTACAAAACTATCTATAGTAATTGTACAACCAATTAATATCAAAATTTTATACTTTGATGTTGGATTTAGAATTAAAATATATGTGATATTTGATAATATTGCATTTCAGAGTATTCTAACATTTAATGTGCCTCAAAAACCCATTTCAAAATTGGATTCAATCTTGATCTTTATTATCCTCACTAATATTATATAATCTAAGCTAAAAATATAAATATAAATACATAAAATTAAATACATAAATGTAAGAGTATAACATATTAGTATAAGTTACTTGAAATAAAATATGGTCATAATCGTAGCAAGGAGAACATGTGATCAATCAACACATGAATAAATTGAATAATATCAATATGCTCATGCATAATAAATTACAAATAATATAAGCATAGGACTAATATAAAACAAAAGCACAATGCCACAATCACTATGTATTCCATCATCGAAAACAACAATGCCAATATTGGAAAGTAAATGTTATACATAGTCATTATGTTATTCCAAAATTATTATCATGAATACCATATGTAATCCATAGTATATAGCTTTGATTTTGTTAAAGGCCAAAATATATTTACAATGAATCCCTTACCTCATTTCTCTAACAAATTATTTACCTATGAGTTCCCTAGGGTAGCAAGTTTCTACTATAAGTAATTATACTAATTTAGGGGTACTTTTAGCAAAATGTGAACCACTAAATATTATTTTCATTCAAAATTATACCTAACCTACTTAAAAGACGTTAAATTATCCTACAAACCATAAAATGACAAAAATAACATTTTTCTAACGGCCTCCTTGAATTCTATGTTTTATCTCCTAGTTGCCTTCAAAATGAGTGATTTTCTCATTTGCAAGCAAATCACACCATGTTTTTGATGAGAATAAAAACTTTTGGAATAAATCATTCCTTTGAGAGTGAATCAGATATTTAGGAGAGAATTGCTTCTTTGGGAGTGAATTACTCTTTTAGAACTTAGCTAGTTTTGTGATAATTTTCTAAATTTTATTGTTTCACATTCCTTCTCCTAGGCATATAAATTCATTTGTTTTTTTAATTAATTGACTAATTCCTTATAGGAATTTAAAGTCAATAGTAAATATTCTACAAAACCTTATACCTATATATGGATATTAAACAATTGTTATATCTTACCAATATAAATTTGATATTTAAAATTGTATTAAGTTTCAAAGTTAAAAGCTTGGTACTTATTTTAAAATAATAAATTGAAATCAATATTCTCTAAATTAAAAGTAGTAGTTTTAAGGTAATAAAGTTTTATCATCAATATTGAGAAAGGTTAATCTTCATATTTTTTATAGTTACTAGATTTTATGCAATCGTTTATTGAACTTTTGTATTATTTAACATCACATTGAATGCATAAGGTAATAAATGCTACACTTATCAATGTTGCATAGAGTACCTTTGTCTCCGGTAGGCAGATTTGTGATGGTGCTATTATGATTCATGAATTGGTGCACTTTGTGTATAAGAGTGAGTGAGCAGGGTTTTTCCTTAGTTGGATATTAATAAAGCCTATGACCGTGTTTCTTGGATATTCTTGGTCATATTTTTGAGGAATTTTAGCTTTTGCAAGGATTGTATTAACCTGGTTAAGGCTTGCATTTTGTCCATCTGGTTTTTGGTTCTTTTGAATGGGTCTCCAGCAGGATTTGTTTACTCTTGTCATGGTTTGAGACAAGATGATTTGATGTCTCCTTTTTTATTTATCATTATTGGGGAGACTTTGGGAAGAATGTTTTCTATATGTTGTAATAAATTAGGAATGCAATGAACACTTCCTTGCAACCTGATCTCTCATCAGCAATTCACAGACGATACCCTTATTTCTTGTATGGCATCAATGATTATTGCAAGGGAGGTGAAAACCATTTTAGATTGTTATGAAAAAATTACACGATAGAAAATTAGTTTTATAAATAGTAGCATGTTCTTAATTAACATGTCGGAGGTGCGATAGAGAAGAATTACTGATATTTTGAATTGTCATATAACTTATCTCCCCTCCTTGTAACTTAGTTTACCTCTTTTTATTGGAAGGGTTAAGAATGAGATGTGGTCCTCCATGGTGGAGAGAATTCAATGCAAGATTTCAACTTGCAAAGGGGCTCTGCTAAGTTAGGATGGCAAGGTGGTTTTGGTTCAAAGAACTTTGTAGAGCATCCCGATTTATTTGTTGTCTCTGTTCCATGTTCTTGGGAAAGTGGCATCTAAGGTCAACAACATTTGTAAACCCTTCTTGTGGGCAGGTCCAAAACTCAAAGGCATGTTTCATATTATCTCCTGGGAGCAGATCTATAGGAGAAATAATTTAGGAGGTCTAAATTTGAAGTGTGTTAGTCATATGAAAAAGGTTCTTATTGCTAAACTTGGGTGGAATATCACCTCCAATGATTGTAGGTTATGGTGCAATATCTTGAAAGCTAAGTATATTTTTTATTCCTTTATTTCTAACTTTTTACCTTTTGGAGGCTCAATGTTTTGGAATAGCCTGGTGAAGTTAAGGGATTTTATAAAATATAATTATAGATGGATTGTTTGTAATGATAAATCAATTAACTTTTGGGATGATGTGTGGATAAGAGATCAACCACTAAATGAATATGTTCGATTCAGGGATCTCATTGATGGGTCCAGGGTTTCCAGGTTGGAGAAGGTTTTAGATTTCACTAAGGTTCATGAGAATATAATTGTTTGGGTAAATCCACCAAGGTGTGTGAGGAATGTTAGGGATCATAAATTGTGGGCTCTCCTTATGGAGGAGCTCCATCTCTATGTTTTATTTCAAGTTAATGTGGAGGATCATCTGATCTGGAAAGACGAGAGTTCTAGTTTCTTCTTTGTGAATTCTGCCTATGGTTGGAGGAGAATCGTTATTTTCCATATCATGCGATATGGCTGAAGCACCTTACTTCCAGGGTGAACTTGTTTTTCTGGATGGTTGTTCAAAATAAGATTCTAATGATTTACAATATTTACAAAAGAGGTTGGTGCTTGGTTAACATATGTTACCTATGTAATTCTACCTAGGAATTGACATCGCATTTTCTTCTCAATTGTGATATGTTTAAGGAGATCTTGTTATCTATTCTCGGACATCTGGGTGTAAATTAGGTTTTCCCAAACTCTATGTTTGACTACGTTCTTCAATGGGATCCTCCCTTCTTGTTGTCTAGGCTTAAATTTTTTGGATATTTCTGCTTCCTCATGTCATGTGGGGAGTTTGGAAGGCAACGAACACTTGGGTGTTCAATGACAAAGAATTTTCTTCTTAGCTCCTGAGCATTCGAATCATGGGTAAGACAATGGATAATGTGAAGAGTGCTTACTTAGAATTGGACCTTCCTGAATATTCTTCTCCAAGAAAATTTTGATTGATCATGGTTTAGGTTTTGGCCATGTGGATCGCCCTCCTCTTGCTCCTAATCTAAGAAGCTCAGTGTGCTAGTCCCCCCTCCCATGGGTTGGGTCAAGTTGAATTTCAATGGGACTTCTAAATGTAATCCCAGTTTGGTCAGTGCGAGGGGGGTTATTCATGAAAATGAAAGTAACTTGCTTCTTGCCTATGTGGAGATGATTTGTCTATACTCTTCCCAGGTTGCTTAAGTGGGGGTGGATTTTTTAGGTATTTCTTTGCTAAGAATTTGATTTTAGGAGAGGAGTTATTAAAGGTTATTCACAAAACATTGTTAATATATTTAATGTCTCTTGCCATGTCAATTGGATGGTGGCCAATTTAATTGATGAGACAATTAGAGAAGGAAATGCGGTTGTGGACTTAATGTCAAACATCGTGGTAAATATTCAAATATTTATAGTCTAGTAGATGGATTTCCCTCCTGATATCATCAATCGCACTTGCTTAGATGTTCATTAATTGGTGGTTTATGGTTAGAGTTTTTGTGTTTGGTCTAGTGGGTGTGGGAAGTAATTATAGTAGAAGGAGGGCAGATACTTATCCTCAAGTGACAATGAGGCTAAGCCCCTTTTTCAAATTTCATGTTCTAAATTTTGCCTGGCCTGGCACCTTCATGGTCAAGGAATGTCCTTAAGATTCTGTTTGATCTAGATGATGTAATCTACCTGAATACTTCCTTTGGTTGTAATTTTATTGTGCAATCCTTGGTTTGCTTATTGGCATCGATATGTTCTTTGGAGGTCGTTCCCTATGATAATTATGTTTTGGTTCTTTCTACAGAGCTTTTATTGTCAGATAGATCCAAATATTGGTGTGTCTTGGGTGTCGCTTTCAATTGATTTTGGTTCTTGGTGGCTTCTATTCCACCTTTGTTGTTAGGAGGATCCTGAGATTAGAGTTTTAAAATTTCATTGGGACAGACTCTTAATATTTCTTTATAGTTTCTCGTATTTTGGGTGGCCCACTTATTTTCTATCACCTTTCATGATGTTTGTGGCTAGGTGGACTTCTATCTGGGTTCCACCTCTTCACTTAAACAATGTGTTGTTTGGAGTTCGATGAATATGGTGTTAGACTTTGCTGAGGAGGCTACCCAAATGTTTGGAGAAATTATTAACGAGTTTGATTCTTTGATGTATAACCATCTCGGTTCACTCACTTGTCATCTCATGGATTTTTAGGCATTGTTGGGTCCCTCCTATCTATCTATTTTGTTTTTGTTCTATATTTTTTGGTGTCTATTTGTTTTGTACAAGGTTGTCGGGTCCCTTTCAAAACCCTCTTTCCTATTACCAAAAAAATAAACGCTACACTTTAAATGTGATGTTATTAAGAAATTTAAATTACTAGCTATAGTAAAATATTTAATGTTTGTTATATCCTAAATATCGAACCTTGTGGTATTAGTTACACTTTGAATAACATTGAATTATGCTATTAGTGCACAGTTGATTCACTCAAGAATAAATGAAAAAAATATATCCTCAAAGTACTACAATGCAAAATATTTTTCATTTCTCTTCCCTTCGTGTTAATGGCTCTTCACGCTTTTTGCATGTTATCTCTAATACATTCTCTAGAGATACATCTTTATCAAGGATAAAACACAAATAGCTTGTAATAAGTGCTTACTCACTATATGTTGCTAATATGACATAATCACCTAGTAAATATCTAATAATTTTATTATGTACATTCATTTCTTATGCCCATGATTCATCATCCATAAATACATTTTTTTAAATAATTAATTTTATCTTATTGTAACAATTTCTAAATTGCCAAGTAGTCATGGATGTTGACAATGTCAATGCTAATTCAAGAGTCCATTCTAAGAAAACTATAATTTTAACTACTAATGTGGTTTGAATCCTTTCATGTTCAACTTATAGTTCTCATTATTGCTATGATCTCTAATTTCCCCTATATATATTACTAAAATAATAATAACAGTAATTAATTCCCAAGTAAAATTTATGACAAAGTTAATCAAATTGTTTTAAAAGAGTTTCTAAACTCATTATCTTACTGTGGATATTTTTGTTTTGTATGACAATTTGGAATCATTCATTGTAAACCTTCTCTTTTTACCATTAAAAATGGTTAAAGTCTTGTTATGTTGTCATGCTTCCACCAACTGTCTCTTCTAAAAAAATGGTATGCAATGCATTGCTTGGTTTCCTATCTCTTTGTATATTTTCTATGTTTTTATATCTTTCCTAGTATGTTGCATGCAAAATTGTAAATGTTTTAGCATGGGCAATCCACTAATGAATTTTCCATAAAATTGAAAAATCTTTCTTTCACATAGCTATAATTCTCATTTTTTCTTTACTTAGGTAAGTTTTCCTTTTAAAATAAAAATTGTGTTTAGACAGCATAACCATGAGCCAAACAGTTAAAGTCAATAAAATTGCTAAGTATAAAAGGAAATGGAAAAAGCGCTCCACAAGGGAGTGATCAAGTGGAAAGCACTCCACAAGGGAGCACTCAAGTGGAAAGGTCTCCACAAGGGAGCACTTTGTTGGAAAGCACTCCACATGGGAGCACTTTGGTGAAAAGCACTCCATAAGGGAGCACTTTGGTGAAAAATGCTCAACAAGGGAGCACTTAAGTGGAAAGCGCTCCACAAGAAAGAACTCAAGTGGAAAGCACTCCACATGGAAGTGCTTTGGTGAAAAGCACTCCACAAGGGAATGCTTTGTTGGAAAGCACTCCATAAGGGAGTGCTTTGGTGAAAAGTGCTCCATAGGGGAGCGCTTTGTTGGAAAGCTCTCCACATGGGAGCTCTTTGGTGAAAAGTGCTCCACAAGAAAGCGCTCAAGTGGAAAGCACTCTACATGGGAGTGCTCAAGTGGAAAGCACTCTACATGGGATAACTTAAGACAAAAGTGTTTCACATGGGAGCACTTTGTTGGAAAGTGCTCCACATGGGAGCACTTAAGTGGAAAGTGCTCCACATGGGAGCGCTTAAGTGGAAAGTGCTCTACAAGGGAGCGCTTCTTCACACTAAATCAAATCAAGTAAGGAGGATCGAGAAAGATAAGACTACACCCATTCAATAATTCTATGATTGCACCACTCCTTTGCTACATTTTAGATCGCCCATTTGTGGATCATTGCTAAAACTTTCTAACTTTGAAACCAAGTTACCTGTAATACCGAATTGACTATTCAAGTTAGTACCGAAACCTTCTATCATCAATACTAAGTTATCTATAAGGTAAAATACTGACTATTTTTTGTTGTCATCAAAATTGGATCCACCCATCTCTGGAGTGGTTAGGTATTAATGTTCTAAATGATAGATTTATTCTATAAAAGCTTACTTCTTTTATGTACTTTGGATGGATAACTTTTTCTAGAAAAGTAGTTGTGTACTTGAAATCTGCTTCCAAAATAAAGGCTTATGGTTCTAGTTTGAGTTCTATATATCTATGTATGACTTCTATTATGTGATTTCTATTAAATTAGTCCCTTTATTATTCAGCTTAATTATGTTCTCTAGATTTTTCTATTGATAGAATATTAATTCTTGGAATACTTGTTGGATTTTACATCTGGCGACTCTAATAAACTCAAATACCTTCGAATCTCATAGACTATCATAAAAACTCGTGCCTTCATGTATAAAATGTGGAGAGCTATAAATACAAAAGAAAAAATTAAGTTCTATGAGATTGACATCGATGATTTAGGATAACATCCTAGGGTGGTCGGGTCAAATATTCCACTTGTCGAAACATCATCACAAGAAGTTCTTGATTCATAGAATTCAACTCCTGATAGCACAACAAAGAGCTTACCTCCAAATCTATTGAATTCTATGGATCACCAATATACTTCAGCTCTATTGAATGATCAACCAGGTGCTCCGAGTGTTCTGATTGTTCCAACTTAGTAAGTTCTACCAACTCCACCACTTCATACCAATCTACCTCTCCACATGGCACAACTGGCTCCATCCAGGAAATTTGTAGCCTGGAACCATACATGATTGCTTGCCTTGTAGGCTCAACACACCATGTCACTCATAACTTTGAAAGCCCTACCTACCTACGATGGCATGGGCAATAAGGTACAAGAACACATCCAAGATGTTGCAGGACTAGCGACCATCCATCAAATCACAAATGAAGATGTCATGGTAAATTTATTGGTTCTTTCACTGAGAGGTAAACTTCTTTACTGGTATCGATCGCTTTTGTCCAACACCATTACTACATGGGTTCAACTAGTTGGACAACTGATAAGTTGTCTCAGTGAAAAAGTGGATCCCTTATCTCTATTGCACTAGTTTACTACTATTTAAATGTATCCTTAGGAATAGATAACCGACTTCAATGTTAGGTTCATAAGAACCTAGAAAAGAGTCATAGACGACCTTCAACCCACTCTTGAGTAGGCCGTGTTTTATTACCTAAGGGATTTTCACTCAGATATCAACATGATCATTTGAAATTCTAACATCAATATATTCCCCACCCTCTATGAGTAGGCCTAGAAAGTAGAGGCTGAATTAATATATATAAAGAATTTACCCCCCAAGGCGACAACCCCAATTTATCTATATTTTTCACAAAATATGTACCCAAGGGCATCCACTTCACCTATGTCTCATACGTACCCTAACCAAACATGGAATCCATCCTCTCAATACAAAATGATGTCCACTTGAAAATTCCAAATGTCCATGCCATAGTATCAAGTACCTACTTCTTCCAAACCACCAACTCCTATCTAGTACCCAGTGCTACCTGCACCACTGACTCCATTGCCAATATCTATAGGTTAGACAACTACCAACCAAGAAGCCGTGAATGAGGCACAGGCCAAATAGCTACAATAGGTGAAGGAATACATGAAGACTATGGATAATTATATGATAGTCATGAGGAGAAGATAGGATGACAAAGGCTTTTAGCATAGAAGATTCCCTCCTCCTCTGATCTGAAAAGAGGAGGCATCATCTGCCCACTAATAGTCTAAAAGAAATTCAACTATAATGAGCAATGAAAAGGTCAATGTCTCAAACCTGACATATTGGTGTACTACATGTAATGATCCACACTATGAAGAAACCTGCATAGTACACCTCAATTATGTTAAGATGTTGTACGATGGTGCTTATGAGCAAGACAATATAATCCAAGAAGTTGATCATAATTTTATGATTTCTTCTGATGAGCAAGTCTTGGTCCTCACCAAAGCTAGTAAGAAATCTATTAAAGAAAATATGGCTCATATGGAGCCATTAAAGGTATCAACACCACCTAATATATGGATTCAAAGGACATAGCCTTCAGCAAAAGATTCCAATCCAACAACGACCTCAGAGCCGCCTGAACTCGTGAAGGACTACTTGTCACCTTGTGCTAGAAACAAAAAGGTGTTTTAGTCCAAAATGCCAACATCCTAGCTACAAGCAAACATGCAATATGAGGCTAGAGAAAAACTCAAATATCCCTCACTGACCAAGTGTCAGTGAGTTGATGCCACATAGCAGTATTGAAAGACCTATGAACCTATGAAGCAGGTAGGAGAATCAAGCACTTTGACATATAGCATTTTCAAATAAAGAAATAAGTCCTTGGCTAAGGTAAGTCTCTATGATGCCCTCCAACTCTTGGGTCAAGTTGACCTTTTGTAGGAATTCCTTAAATCATCAAAGGACAAAGTGAGTAATCCAACATAGATAGTATTTTCATCTCCGTTGATGACCTGAGCCATAGGAAAAAATTGGCCCCCACCATTATACATATCCCTTCACATGGAAGGATGGGTCGTGCATAAATGCATGATCGACTCAGGCACTGTGATGACCATTATGCCCAAAGAAGTCTATGAAATCATGGACATGTAGTACACTCAAAGTAGCCTTGGAGTGCTACAGCTAGATGGGACCCCCATAAGGATGGTAGGAGTTATCAAAGATATTCCCATCCAACTCCACTAGACTCCACAAGTCACCATTATCCAAGAGATTGTAGTAGTTGACTTAGATCCATACTTTATTATGTTACTATTGTGAGAATTCATAGCTAAGTTGGGAGGCTATATCTCCCACAACTACTCACACCTAGATATCCCTTTCAAGGTGAAAGCATGAGGATACAAAAGCAAACAAAAAGGGAAATGTAACGCTAAGTCCTACGAACGAGAATGCATGAAAAGAGGGAAAACAAATGAATTGAAACGAGATTTAAAGCAAATGTAAAAGTGCAGCCCTTTATTTTATTAATTTTCTCGAGATCGGGTTACAATGCGTCTCCTCCCTTTTCAGGGGCTGGGAGCGTCGGACATAATTTTGTTACACCACAAATGAGATATTCCCCTTTGGGATCTTCCGCGTGCCCACATTGAAAATGGGCGGACCAAACATCGTCGCCGCTTGCGTGAGTGCATCTATAGTTCCTTGCTGCCCCTCCGGTGTCGAGATCCTACATTCAGAGAAATAGTAAACGGTTAGTAGCACCTGCGGATGGAGGGAAACATGCGATCCCCAAGGCCTACGGTTGATGCATGCATAAAATAATTAAAATGATAACTAAAACATATCAGAATGAGCTAAAAATTTGATAGAAGCAAGAAAACATTACCAGGAACACACTACAAAAGGAACAATCAAGAAATCTGCCACAGATTTCTAATCGCTCCGGGGTGGGACGATTAGGACTGTCATAAAATGTCAGAAGGTGACCTCCTAAATGTCCCATCCAGGGGCCTCCAAAACACCTGCAAAGTTGGGGTTAGACAAAAAGGGCATTTTGGGATGACCCAGATGGTCGGATTTTGCAGATTCTGCCTCGATTGCCCTGTATCCGATGATGCTCCCTGTATGTTAGTGAAAGCGAGAAACATTGAAAGCACAGTCAAAACTCATCAAAATGACATGAAATTTAAATGACAACATATATGGATGACCTAAAATAAAATGCAAAAGAAATAGTAGGGAAATCTGCCATAGATTTCTAATCACTCCGGGGTGGGGCGATTAGGACTGCAGTAGTGCGGGGGGCACCCAGGGGCAGGACGCCCACCGTTTGGGGCTCGGTTTCGGCACCAATCCACTTGGGATGGGTCCAAAACCTCTTATGGGGTTGTGTCAGAAAATTGGGTGGGGTATTGTGGCCAAATGTTTGGGTTTTGGGTCCGGATTGCGCTTCCAATAATCACCCAATAACCTCCCTTCCAAAAGAGAGATCAAGGATGTAAGAAGCACAAACGATGGGTGAGGATGTAATTCGGCAGCACTCCGTTGCTCCAAATGCTCCTGCTCTATCTTTTTTTTGGGGTGAGAAGACTCACCATTTTATAGACCTGAGGGTCTCTTGTGAATGAGCATGCAGAGGCGCCACTTGGCCATCATGCCTTGCCGAGGGGAAGAAGATTCCTCCCCGATTAAGGGCTCCATGACTGCCTCTATGATTGCCTCTTTGAGCTCAAAAATGCTCACTCACACTCCATGCATTGAAGGAGGAGTTAAGTGGTGGATCTGAGCTGCCATTTGTCAAGGTTTGACCTTTTTCCCATCAAACCTGCTATTCGCCCCACCCTGGAGCGAATGCTGCTAATCGTCCCAGGGTGGGACGAATACCGTTTGTAATCATCCCAGGGTGGAACGAGTAGGGAGCAGAGTGCCTGAAAGGTGCCAAATTGACCTCTGACCTTCCAAAACTACTGTGGGAGTGGTTAGGACCACTTTTTAACCTCTGGGGGCTGCCCTAGGGGCTGTGTATGTCAATTCGATCAGTGCTTGTCGTCACATAATCGGATTGGTGTTGTTTTGGTGTCTACAGATGCCCCTTTTTGGGATGCGTTGTGCATGGCATAGTGCTGAGAAAAAATAGATAACCAAAGCACTAATGATTAGGGTTTCTCAGTAACCTAACCAAATTTTGATGCCCCAAGTATGGAAAGGGCATGCATTCTTGAATCCTTGCTTCTGACGAGCTAAGGAGCTTAATTCAAGTGTTAACCTTTTTTGGTGAGGTGTTACTTGATCTTGGACATTGTTCAGTCATGAATAGGCAAAGGGCGCAACCTTTTGTCTGTGGGAACCTTGAGTTCATGATTCTAGAATGCCAAGTGTTTGATCAGCTTGTGATTATTGCTTGTTTGCTGCCCCAAGCAGGAGCGTGATTGTCTTTGTCAATGATTCTTTGAATGCATGCCATTTCCTTGATTGGGTGTGTATTTGTTGATTGGTGACTAAGTGTGACTACCCCCTCAAGCGACGAATCGATGAGGGAATGACCGACATGAGAAAAGCGATGAGTCGCTTGACCCAAGATGACTTTTGTAAGGGTGCCTTCACGCGATTTTTGAATAATTTGACCTATTTTTGTGGGTTTACCCTTTAACGAAATTTTATTGACCTAATTTTGGGTGGGTTTGGACCCTTTTTGTGACGTCGTTTGGGGATGAAATTCTCAAAAATCCAAATCCTCCTCGTGGAGGTCCGTCGTCTATGGTAGCCTTCTTAGGGAGTAGGATAGTGAGGTATTTGTGACCTCACATCTATTTTGTATGCCAAGAAGAGCACAAAGGCGCCTTGTTCGACAATGTTATTGCTATTTTTGGGTGGGTTTGGACCCTTTTTGTGACGCCTTTTGGGGATAAAATTCAGTATGGTAGCCTTCTTAGGGAGTAGGATAGTGAGGATTTGTGACCCCCCCACTCCTATTTTGTATGCCAAGAATGTCAAGTGCAAAAGCACTCTTATTTGGCAATTTTATTGCTATTTTTTGTGCATTTTGGTGCAGTTTTTGCTATTTTTGATTTTCTTGCTCTGTAATCATCCCAGGGTGGGACGAATACCAGTTTTGTAATCATCCCAGGGTGGGACGAGTGCTAACTAGAGTGCTCATCCCAGGGTGGAACGATTACAGGCCTAAAAGCCTATTTAAGGGCCAAAACTAGGTTTTGGGCTCATTTACACTTTGTTTTTCTAGCGATTTGGAGCTGTGAGGAGGAGGAGGTCGAGTTCGCGTAGTGGAGCGCTGTCAGATTTCTTGGACACCATGAGTTCATGGACCAGATCATCAAGTGGCAGAGCCGAAGCGAGACCGGTAAGTGCTCCTTCTCTTTATTTTGCTTGTTTTGTTTTACAGTTTAAAATCGCAATTCTTTTCTTTTGTAGTTTGTTTTTCGATTTAAAAATGAAAACCCTAGTTAATATTTTTTTTGTGTTGGTTGGAATTTGTTTTGCTTTGTTAAAACTAAGATCGAAACCCTAGTTGAAATCATTTTTATTTTTTTTTTTGTAAACTAAAAAGAAAACCCTAGTTTAAACTAAGATCGAAAACTTAGCTTAAAAAAAATTGTTTTTATGTTGTTTTCTATTTTTTATCAGTTTAGACTAAGGTTAAACCCTAGGTAACTGAAAACTATTTGTGTGTGTTTTTTATTGGTTTTTCAGTTTTAAACTTAAGGTTCAAACCCTAGGTAACGAAAACTTTTGTTATTGTGTTTTGTATTTTTTAGTTTGACACTAGAATGAAAACCCTAGGTTAAAGTGTTTTACTTTGTTTTTTGTATTTTTATTGTTTAGACTAGGATGAAAACCCTAGGTTAAACTGTTTTATTTTGTTTTTGTATTTTTATTTATCAGTTTGAACTAAAGTTAAAAACCCTAGGTAACTGACAAATTTTTTTTTTTTTTTTTTTTTTTTTTTTTTTTTTTTTTTTTTTTTTTTTTTTTTTTATTTTTTTACAAACAAACTTTTTTTATTGCATTGTTTATTTGATTTTTTTGAATGTTTGTACTATACATGTTGTTAATGTTTTTGCTGTACATTTATCAAATGTTTTAGCTGTACACTTATTAAATGTTTTTGTTGTACAATTTTTTTGTTTCATGTTTTTAATGTTTTTGTGTTGTTTTTTATTTTCAGGTGGTGAAGAGCCGGTACCGTGTGTCGACGATGTTTTTGGAGGCATGGGAGGCGCTGACTACGATGGACTGGGATTGGCTTGATGCCCTTGGGCTCAAGCATGTGACTCGGTTAGAGCCTGTGGTGGGGGATCGGGCATATCTGATTGCCTTGATCAGCTTATGGGATCCTCGCACCAATACCTTTCATCTCCCAATAGGGGAGATGATGGTGACTCTAGAGGATGTCTATCAGATTCTATGGATTTCGATAGACGGGCTTCCTATTCGGACTACTCCACGTGATCAACGGACGATGGTGCTGACACGGTGCTTCGGGCATGGGGTGGAGATGGGGGTGGATAGTCCGATGGAGAGGGCAGAGGGGGATTGCCTGATTGGTGGTATTTTGGTATGGTGGTGGCTAGAGAAGGGCGTGTTGGGGGTGAGGCATGCACTACTGATGACCCTCATCTCCAACATGCTGCTTCCTGACTCCTTGGGTGTGAGGTTCCCGTGGAACCTACTGGAGGTTGTTTTCAGACTGGTTGAGTGTCCGACCTTAGAGCCACTGATTATGAGGTGGGGTCAGACACTACTGGCATAGCTCTATGATGAGTTGTACGAGGTTCGCTATCGAAGGTGAAAGGGGATTGGATGCAGCTACCTATTGTAGTGTTGGGGATGGCAGCACATAGCTATGGAGAGGCCACAGGGTTTGTCATGGACTACTCGGGTAGAGATGGTGGATAGGGAGATAGGGTATGCGGCTCTATGGTGGAGGTCCGAGGAGCAGGGGTAGAGTCAATGGTGGGTAGGTGTCGTAGGGCACTATGTTGATGCTTTCTCATGTCTTGCTCCAGGGGAGGTGTTCTGGCATCCATATCGAGACTGTCCAGCCTGGCCTGAGGTGGGAGAGTGGCTCCGATGGGTGTGCAGGGGGAGATGGCTGATCGGGCGGCATGGGACCGAGTAGGAGTACTTCCCGTACATCTGGGTGACGTGATAGTTTGGGGTGCACTAGGGATTTCCTGGTGAGCCCTTGATTTATCGACATTGGGGCGATGAGAGGACTCTAGCCTGGCCGATCATCGAGCCACTGGGTGAGGAGTCGGATGCAGCGATCGATGTCCCTGATGTGGACAATGTCGGGGTGACTATAGAGTATGACCAATGGTGGACGATGCGGCGATGGTGGGGCGAGGGGCCTCTAGGAGGTCCAGAGGTGGTAGCAATAGGTGGGGAGGGTGTAGAGGCATCGGGAGAGGGTTGGGGGGCTCCGCTCGAGGATGCGGACATGGTGGAGGTTGATAGCTTTGGGGGGATGATTTTGGGATTCTGGAGTAGTCGGATACGTAGGACGTCCCAGAGTAGTGGGAGCCGGAGTAGCCTACCATCCCGGATATGCCTATGCCTCAGGAAGTCCTAGAGGGTATGGAGGTGAGGCATCACGCTGAGATAGCATGATTGGAGGATCTACTTCGGAGATGGGATGAGGAGCTCGAGGATGCTCTACAAGAGAGGGATCTCCTACGGACTCAGTTGGTAGAGTAGGAGACATAGGTGGGATGGGGACACAGATGCTTCATGGGAGAGGGATCTCCTACGAACTCAGTTGGCACAGTGCGATGATGCATTGGATGCATACCATCGATGGGAGATGGATTTGGTTCGACATCGGATGGAGTTGGAGGTAGAGATTATCTGCCTCGATGGGTGGTTACCTGAGCTCCCTGGAGGTGGATCTTCATGTCGGATGAGAGACAACGATATTGAGCAGTCAACATCTTCTCATCGTAGGTGGCTGGATGAGGGGGGCGCTAGTGGGCATGATGCGAGGGCTAGCAGCAACCACCTTGAGAGGTCCCATAGGACCCACACCATTGGGGGTAGTTCCCGTCGCACCGATCCTATGTGATCATGGTGGCCGATGCCCTAGGCTTGGGGGTTTTTGAGATTTTGCTTTTTTTGGTGAGGTTCGAGGACCATTTTATTGTAGCCTGAGGGCCTTTTTGATGATATATATACATGACTTTCTTTGTGTTTATACACTTGTTATGGTTTGATTTTATGCACATGTATTTACATTGATGTATGCATATGTTATTGTGAATGTGATGTTTCTAATTATATGATGTATGCATATGGTATGGATGAATTGAGTTGTTGATATTTGGTGGTGGCACCATAAACTGTACAAGGACTTAATGGATTTTTTGTACTAGGTGATTGCGTTATGAAATGACTTTGTATGTATATATTTTTCTTTTGTTTTGTATATATTTTTGATGATGGTGTAATAATGGAATGTATCACAGTTGGTTTAGAATGTAGTTAAGGTTTTTTGAGACTCAGATGTTTTAACTAACTAGCCAAGACTGTACTTTTATCTTACAAGACTTTTGAACAAGGTACGAATCGGACTTGAGTTTGACCAAGTTATTTCGCATCCCTGTGTGTGCAATTGAGTTTGTTCATGTGGTATTTGTCAGGATACCGCCAGTGCCAGATAGGCTGTCAACCAAACCTGTACTGAGGATCACCTAATTAGCTCCACTAACTCCTTTGTCGTATTTAGTAAGATTAATCTCAGAGTGCCATCTAGGATACCATAAGCTAGCTCATCCACATGCAAACATTGATCTGCACACAATTTAATGTGATAGATATATCATCATGCGGGAGGTTTACCACCAATGACCGATAGGCTATCCACCAAACCAGTACTGAGGATCACCTCATGACCTTTCGAATGCTGAGAGTTCCAGGGATTCAAGTTCGACTCCCTTCTTTTCTTCAATTGTATTGGGATACTTGCTCTTATATAGTGATAAAAATCATTGTTTATTTTTGTTTTTTTTTATTTTTTTTTTTGAGCAAGGGATTTAGATATTGAGTGATGAGAATCACTATTGCTTGTGCTTTTTGATGTATGCACTTTGTGGGTTTTGATGTCAAATTTTGGAGTTTTGAATTTTGCAAATTTTTTTATGTTTGCAACTTTTTGAGAACTTGGGATTTTTGGGGAATTGGGTAGGGAAGATGCTTGTCCTTTTGCCAACTCTCAGCATTCTTGGGGTCATTCGCATAGGGGGATGAGCAAGATAACCTTTTCACTGTATGGTATCCTGGATTGCTTTGCAGGTTTCATCTTTCGTTCACACAACTTGGGAATTTTTTTTTATGTGTTTTAGCTTGTGTTGGGATGCTACGTAACAAGGTGTGATCCAAGTAGAACTCTACCTTTGTAAAATATGTTTGAATTTGTATAGTTTTTGGCTAGAAATCTAATGACAGCTGAATGATGAAAACCCTAGATACATTAGAAGACAACTGACTATGATATGGTGAAAAATGTGAATGGCGTTTATTTTTGCTGGATTATTTTCAAAGTGGAAAAATGTGGAGAATGATGGAATTGCTCGTAATTACAGTCTATGGTGCTCTTGACTTGTATGATCAACAAATGTGCAATGTATGTATGCGATGCCTAATGCAACTATTTTTTTTTTGTGTTTTGATTTTTAAGAGTATGCATGGAAGTGAGATGCAATTTTTTTGTTATTTTTTATTATTTATTGTTTTTGAATTTTATTTGAAGGGTATTTAAAGGGCATTTTTTGGTGACCAAGCGATTGTGGAAATCCTTGGAGCTTTTGGTTTGACCAAAGGGTTTATAGACACCTTTGGGGCATTTTTGGTTGACCAAGCGATTATGGGAATCCTTGGAGCTTTTGGTTTGACCAAAGGGTTTATGGACACCTTTGGGGCATTTTTGGGGTTGACCAAGCGATTATGGGAATCCTTGGAGCTTTTGGTTTGACCAAAGGGTTTATGGACACCTTTGGGGCATTTTGGGTTTGACCAAGCGATTATGGGAATCCTTGGATTTTAGGTAGACCAAGGGAATATGGAATCCTTGAGCATTTTGGTTTGACCAAAGGGTTTATGGACACCTTTGGGGCATTTTTGGGTTGACCAAGCGATTATGGGAATCCTTGGAGCTTTTGGTTTGACCAAAGGGTTTATGGACACCTTTGGGGCATTTTTGGGTTGACCAAGCGATTATGGGAATCCTTGGAGCTTTTGGTTTGACCAAAGGGATTATGGACACCTTTGGGGCATTTTTGGGGTTGACCAAGCGATTAGGAATCCTTGGAGCTTTTGGTTTGACCAAAGGGTTTATGGACACCTTTGGGGCATTTTTGGGGTTGACCAAGTGATTATGGGAATCCTTGGAGCTTTTGGTTTGACCAAAGGGTTTATGGACACCTTTGGGGCATTTTTGGGGTTGACCAAGCGATTATGGGAATCCTTGGAGCTTTTTGGTTGGGCTATGGCTCTCTTAAATATGGAATGGCCTCAAATGACTGATGTTCAAGGGTTCTAGTTCCTTGATTCCATCAAGAGAGGCTAGTCGGTATGTCCCAGGTCCTATTTTACTATCAATTACATAAGGACCTAACCAGTTTGCCATGAACTTGTCCCTTAGATGGGGCGGCAAGTTAGAGTTTTGTTGGTTCTCTTTTAAGACCAGGTCACCAACCTGAAAGTCCCTCAGGTGAACTTTCATGTTGTATGCTTTCTTAAGTCACTCTTGGTAGATACACAAATGCTCGAGAGCATTGATGCATCATTCATCAAGCAACGTAAGCTGGTCTAACCGGGCCTATCATGCAGTGTCATCATCGATGAACTCTTGCATTGATATGCGTAGGGAAGGAATTTCCAACTCGAGAGGCATGACTACCTCGGAGCCATACACCAATGAAAATGGAGTTGCCCCAGTGGGCATCCGAATGCTAGTGCGATAAGCCCAAAGAGCAAGTGGTATTTGAATGTGCCAATCCTTATGACTATCTGTGACTATATTTTTGAGGATGGCAACTAGCATTTTGTTTGATGCCTCTGCTTGCCCATTTGCCTATGGATAATAAGGTGTCAAAAAACTATGCTGAATTTTGTACTTTGTGGTCAAAGCATGCACGTCTTTGTTCTTGAAGGACGTCCCATTATCCGAGATGATCTTGGATGGAATACCAAAATGACATATGATGTTATGTAAAATAAACTCTGCAATGCGGGATCCAGTCGTAGAGGTAAGCGGAATTGCTTCCACCCACTTGGTGAAGTACTCTATGGCCATTATGATGAACGTGTGATGGCCTGACGACGTAGGGGAGATATTTTTGATTAGATCTAAGCCCCACTATGAAAATGGCCAAGCCGATTGGATCGGCTGCAAGGCCTGAGAAGGTACGTGTGTCAAATTAGCATGGTGTTGACACTTCACGCACTTCCTTACATAGGCGCAACAATCTCGCTCTAAATATGGCCAATAATAGCCCATGCGAAGAATGCGCTTTGCGATGGCCATACCACTGAAGTGGCCACCGCATGTACCATCGTGCGCTTGGGTGATCGCCCAAGTGGACTCTTGTTGGTCCAAGCAACGGAGGAGGATTCCTTCATAGCTTCGATGGTACAAAATGTCTCCTAGCAAGACATGTTTTGCCACTTTCTATTTGAATGATATTTTCATGGCATGCGTCAATCCAAGTGGGAGGTTACCTAACTTGAGGTAGTCCCTTATGGGTGTGTACCAATCCTGCTGATCAGAAGCCTCGATGGTATGAACAACCAATCCCTCTTGAAGTTCATCCCTAGCAAAAGCTGAGCGGGAAAGAACCTGTAAGAATAGCATTGTGTTGCTATTGAGGGGAATAGGGGAGAACAAGGACCCCTAGTTGGCTTGATTCAGACAATCATGGATTCGAGAGAACCTATCCTGAGATGGTTCAATCTGGATCAGGTGGATTCCTAGCGTTAAGTCAGAGCTTGCACGCTCCATCATGGATTGTGATAGTGTTTTGACTTGAATGGTTGTCATCTCACCGGAAGGGTCTTGCGGGATTAGTGACCCCAAGGAGGCCATAGTGTCCACAAAATGATTTGATGATCGAGGGAGTGCCTCGATGTCGTACCATTCAAGATTTGCCAAGAATTTATCCACAAGGGCTTTGTAGGCCTACAGAACTGGGCATTTACATTGGAATACCCCTTTTACTTGGTTGACAATTAACAGTGAATCACCAAAGATGTTCAAGCATTTGATGTTCATGGTGATTGTTGTCTGAAGACCTATGAGCAAGGCTTCATATTCTGCATTGTTATTGGTGCATGAGAAATCAAGTTTAAATGATAGAGGCATTGGAGCCCCTTGTGGTGTGAAGAATATGATTCCCATGCCACCCCCTTGCTCACATTTAGAACCATCAAAAAATAGGGTTATGTCGGCTTGTGACTCAGGCTCATCAAAATCTGGCGATTTTGAGACATGGAAGACCCCATCATCGGGTAGCTCTATGGTCAGAGGCTGATCATCTTCGAGAGGAGCCTCTGCTAGTTGATCGGTGATGACTTGACCTTTGATGGACTTCTGTCCAATGAATTCGATGTCAAACTCCATCAACAACATGATCCATTTCGTCGTGCGACTACTATGATAAGTATGACTCATCATGTACCGCAATGGATTCTCCTTAGACACAACATACGTCATGTTGCTCAACATGTAATGGCATAGCTTTTTGGTAGCAAACACCACCGCCAAGCATAGCTTCTCAACGTATGCATAGTTAAGTTCATAACCGACCAGGGTGCGGCTAAGATAGTAAGTAGCCTGTTCTTTGTGTAGTTCATTTTTTGGGCTAGCATGGCGCCCAGTGCCACCTCAGTAGCTGAGATGTATAAGTAGAATGACACTCCTGGTCTAGGTGGTGCCAATATTGGAAGTGAAGCCAAGTATTGTTTAATGTCATCGAAGGCTGACTGGCACTCGTCATCCCAATGAAATGCTACCCCCTTGTGCAATAATTTATTCATGGGTCGGCACTTGTCAGATAGCTGCGCTATGAAGCGCTTGATTGACGTGACCTTTCCCTGTAGGCTTCTGAGCTGCTTGATGGTAGTTGGGGGGAGCATTTCAAGGATTGCCTTGAATTTATGTGGATCCACCTCGATGCCTCATTTTGAGACTATGAAACCCAAGAGTTTTCCAGATGTGATGCCAAATACGCACTTCTTGGGGTTTAGTCTGACTTTGTGTTCGATGAGGCGATCGAGGATCTTGCTTAAGTCATCGAGATGATCCGGGCACAAAAGAGATTTGGCCAACAAATCATCCATGTAATCTTCCAAAGTTTTATGCATGTGATCATGGAAGATGTATGTCATGGCACGTTGGTAGGTGGCGCCAACATTTTTAAGGCCAAAGGGCATGACCTTATAACAAAATGTCCCCCAAGGCATTGTGAACGCCATTTTTAGTTGGTCCTCGAGATTGATACGAATCTGATTGTATCCCGAGAAACCATCCATGAGGGATAGCATTTCATGGCCTGTTGTAGCATCTACCAATGCATCGATGCTAGGCAAGGGGAAATCATCCTTAGGACTCACTTTGTTTAGATCTCAAAAATTAGTGCATATGTGAATCCTCCCATCAAGCTTCTTGATGGGTACCATGTTGGACAGCCATGGTGGGTAATCCATGTAGATGACAAACTATGCATCCAACAACTTTTGTAATTCATATTTGACCATTAAGGCCATTGTTGGGTGCATCTTACGTAGTTTTTGCTTAACTGGCTTGACTGTCGGATCAAGCGTTAGATTATGCATGACTAGCTACGGGTCTAGCCCCGACATGTCTTTGTAGGACCATGCAAAAACCTCCTTCTTCTCTTTGAGAAGGGCAATGTAGTCGGCTTGCTCTTCGGGGGATAGACTTACCCCCAGCTTGATGATCTATGGATTCATTGGATCAGAGCCGATGTCTACATCAGTCGTCTCCTCGATCGACATGTGGGACCCATCCTCCAACTGGTGTGGAGTTGGGATCAAGTGGATATCATTCGCTGAATTTAGATCTACGTTAGGAACTTTGGGTCCCTCTTCAACATGGAAGATATCCTGAGTTGGTCCTGGGGTGAAATGAAGCATCTCATCGCAAGGCCAGTACTCTGATGGGGATGGTGGTGAATTAACGTGATCCCAGTCTATGGCATCTAGGTCTAGATACAATGACCATGCTGGATCGGTTGGATTGTGGATGGGGGTGGTTAAGTCAATGGAGATCATGTTGATGAAATGATTTTGGTCTCCATTACCATGGGGGTGGTGACTCGGACATCCTTGATGATTTTTGTGCTCCGGATCTGGCTCTGGGGGTATTGGCACAAATGGATCGGCCCTATGTGTGGATAGAAGGATAGGGTCTACCCTTGGCACTGATAACTCTATAGGGTCTCTAGGCGGAAGGTGCTCTCTGTATGCCCAAAGTGGCGGATGCAACACTTGGTCCAACTATGTTGGGTTTAGGTGCCACCTATGCCTTGGCCCCATGTTTAGTTGTTCAAACATGTCATCAATATCCATGGGGTATTGTTGCTACCGCATATGATTGAGATATGCCATCTCAGTTTCATCTTCATAATCACTATCGGAGATCCACAGGCCTTCATTGGCTTCGATAACTATTTGCGGCATGTGAGGCTCATCCTGCTCGAGCAAATTGATCTGGTCCCATCAGGGTTGTTCCGCTCTCTATGAGGGGACCTAAATTTCTTGAGGTGGCACTTGCTCGATTGGAGCATCCAAAGGGAACATTGCCAAGAGGCTTTCTTGGTAGTCATCCATGGGGGTCACTTGTGAGTGATTGCTATCCGATTCGAAAGGGTCCCATGGTGCTATCTCATACTCTGACTCATCTTTCGAAGATCCTTCCTGACCTTGTCTATATCCCTCTTGTAAGTGAGTTCTCAAACTTTCTCCTTTCTCGATCAAAGGGACGGGGTTATCAAGGTCAACAAGGTGTGTTGTCAACAATGGGAGATAATCCCCCAATGTATATGTTGTGTTAGGATTGGCATATGGATCTAATGCCAACCCATCCTTGTTGCCTATCCCTAGGCCTTGCATGTTCTCTACCAAGATGTCCAGGGGCAGGGGGTGGTTGAACCCTACTCCTGACTTGTCGTATGGCATCTGATATCTTGGTTGGCAAAGAACGTGCACTCCTTGCTCATATCGGCCCAACCCATATCCATGCCAATTGCATTGGCCAAGATATCTCAAAGTGAAGTCTGGTTGGAAAAATAGTTGACATCCTCAACAAAGGGCTCTTCATCTTCTTCTTCTTGCATGTAAGGTTCAATGCCATTATCGAGGCCCCCATATACAAAGTTTGTCTGATTTGGTGGGTAGCCTAGAGGAACAATAGTGCCGATGGGGAGGCGAGGTCTCCCCATGTCCTGCATGGACTCAAGTGTGGGTGTTGCTACAATGTTTCATACCAGGTACTCCCCCAGGCCTGTATTGGCCATCTCAACGGTGATTGTTGGTGGTTGAGGGGAGGGAATGGGAGTTCTTCCTGAGTCCACTCCATGTCGGGTGAACTAGGCATCTCGACTTCCATTCGGCTAGGCATCTCCTCGGTAGAGATGGTTGAGACTGATGGTGGTGCCTCTTCCAGGGGTTTCTTCCCATTGTCCTTCGATGTGGCCACCGTAGGTGGCATCATTGGTGAAGGACCAGATGATGAAGATGGACCCGAATGGGGGTTTGATGGACTTAACAATGGGGATGTATGCAGAATCGGACCCTGTTTAGATGGATTCAACTAAAAATCCAAATGTGTTGATGGAAGGGTCGATTGCGGCATCAGTTGTACCGCATTGCAATACTTGAAGGGTTCTAAGTCCATCGGGACTACATGCACTTGCCCTTCGAATGTGTACTTTAGGCATTGGTGGGCTATCGAAGGGACACACTTCATGTCCCTGATCCAAGGCCGGCCCAACAAGATATTATAGGCCATCTCACCTTCCAAGATGTGGCACAATGTAGGAATAGTCTTTTGTCCCACCTGGATGGGCAGGACAATTGTGCCAACCATCGAGCATATCGCATCATTGAATGCTCGTAGAGTATAGGTGGAGGCCACGATGTGAGATGCTGGCAACTTCAGGTGTTTCAATGCCGCTATTGTAATTATATTACTGGATGAGCCAGTGTCCACCAACACCCTCTTATACGGAATCCCGTTGACCCATGCAATGACGTGCAGGGGTGGATCCGCCATGTCACCAGTCACTGATTTTAGCTCATCCTCTCTAAAGGTGATGACTGGCTCGGTGCATCATTTGACATGTCCCACGAAGTTGTTGAAAGAGTTTGCTTCATGGGGCTGCAACTCGATGGCTTTTAGTATCTCCATTAGAGCCTCCCGATGGGGTGATGATTGTTGTATGAGCTCATAAATGGAGAGCCTAGCCGACGTGGTCCTCAAACTTTGGGTAAGTTTGGTCCGAATCGTGGCCACTGGTCTAGGCGGAGGAGGTTGTGTAGGGTGTTGTTGAGGTTGTGACGTTGATGGAACCTCTCCTGTAGCCACCATGGGGGCAGCTATGCTTGGGTACCTCTTGTTCCTAGTCACTATGCTTATCATCCCTACATACCCCTGCATGGGGCAGTTCTGTGTCACCTCATTGACTTGTAGGGTTTTTGCCTATGCATCATGGGCAGGCAGGGGGTCTTTGAAGACCTCCATCTATTGGTTGTTTGGTGCTATGGGATTATCCACCACTAGCGTCTTGTTGTCGATTAGGTCTTGCACAAAGCTTTTAAATTTCCAACATGCATAAAGGTCATGTCCCTTCTATCGATGAAACCTACAATACAAGTCTTCCCTATAACCTTTGGGTTTTGGCACGTTGGGGTCTACAGGTCGACTCTCTGGCAGGTTTATCAAGTTTGCCACTGACAAATGGTCAAACAAGGAGTCTTTAGACTCTGTAAAGGGTGTGAATTGTCGCCTAGGGTGACGCTATTGATTTTGCTCTTGTCGATGATTTTCTCTTTCATAACTGTCAAGAGGGACCACTTGATAGTTAGCCTTTGGGGGCTATGTTGCTTGTGCAGGCTTAGGCATGTTTATAGCAACCTGATTGACCGTAATGGGTTTCGGTTGCATGGTCCCTATTTTGGCATTTTTAGGCCACTCTTTCTTCCATGGCTTGGCAATCTCGCCATCCTGTATCTTGATCTCCTCAATGATTCTGGCTTGCACCAGGGCTTCCTCAAGAGTGGCATATTGCTACAGCTGCAATAGCATGGAGATCGACCTCAAACAACTCTTTGAGAACATTTGGGTCAGGTCGGCCATGGGAGGGAGGTAGGGCAGCTTTGAAAGCAATGTCCTCCACCGATTTCCATAGGCCACCATGGTTTCTTCCTCATACTGCTTGAGGCTAGCTAGGTCGCTTAGTGATGCCTTCTTCTTGGTGTTGAAGGTGAAGCATTCGAGGAATGCGTCCACTAGCTGATCCAAGTTACTGATGCTATGTTTTGGTAATTGAGTGAACCAATCCGAGGTAGGGCCTACGAACGTGGTTATAAATGTTCTTAGTAGCAAAGCATCATTGTCCTGAATGCCAAAGCATTGGCTCAAGAATCTAGTCACGTGCTCTTGGGCATCCTCCTCCCCTCTAAATATTGCCAACTAGGGCAGTTTAAAGTGTTCAGGGTATGGGGGTGCCGACACTAACGGATGCATAGGGTGACTATGGAGCTGGCGTAAAGTGGGCTTTTGGGGCCCAGAAGTCTTGGTCTCCATAGACTCTAAGCGCTCTAGCAGCGCTTTATATGCATCAGAAGATTTGATCTCTTCCTCCTTGGTTTGTTCTCGCTACAGGTTGTGGGGAACTTGAGGCCTATGGAGGGGTGGCCGGATAGCACCCCCTATGCCTTGGTAGGGCATTTCAGCCCACTCTTCTTCTTGCTCATACTCCTCATAGGCTTCTTGAGGAGTTCTTGGGTGAGACCTATAAACATGGGTGGGTGCCCACGGAGGGTGCCCATCATTGTTTCTAGGAGTGGCCTCCCGCTCAGGTCTAGGAGGTCTCGGAGGTAACATTTGGTAAGGTCATGGAGACCTGTCTTGCACCAAGGGGTTGTGCCTCTCATACAGCTCTGCCCTCTATGTGTGCGAGGGGTTGGAACCCTCTCAGGCATAGTGTTCTAGAGCAACTCATCTGTTTGACGTCGAATGCGCTCTTTGCTAAGGTGATACAGGTGCTCCAACTATTGTTGGTCTTGCTCAAGCTGCATGATTTGCGCTTGGTGGGTGGCATGTCTGGAAAATGCCAAGTCAATTTGTTCTACCATCTTGAGTCTAGGAGGCCTAGATGCCTCTCCTACATATTTATCTCGGTCATGATGATCCGAGATCTCTATAGGTCACTTCCCTCTATCGAGGTTGGTGGCATTCACCCGAGGCTCTGGCCTCAGTAGGTGATCCTGATAGATAGTAGGTGCGGAGGTGCATTTCTCCCATGCTATGTATTGCTCTTGAGGAATGTAATGGTCTTCCTCATGCTCCCTTTCGTATATGTGAAAGGGGCGGGCAGAGTTGGCTCGCCCTGTCTGAAGAGCCTTGTGCTCTGGATTTGGCTTATTATTTCTAATAGTGATAAGGGGTAGAGGAGGGATGATATAATCATGTGGCCCCTCCTTATGGACCCTATGTTTTTCTAGCGCTTCATTGCATGGTGGCCACTCATAACGAGCATCTAAGGGAGCCTTCCCATTTATGTTGAGTGCCACATGTAAGGACTCCTCCTGAAAGGGTCTATGTTGAATGGGAGTGCCCCTCGAAGGGGTGCCTCTATAGTCCCATTCTATAATGGTATGATGTGGACTATCTTGTGGGTCAGGCCACCAAGGTGGTATGACCAAGTCCTTGGGGCTATAGCGGAGGTGACTTGTGCCCCCTTGTACACTTTTCATAGCTTCTACCCGTGATTGGGCTTGGCTACGGGTGTACACCATGGTGGTGTCTCTCTACAAGCTATGTAGGTTTTTATCTTCTTTATGATTTTTTTATTCTACACTAAACAAAGGGAACCACACAATCAAAGAAGTGATTATCTCATTTATAGATTAAAGGTGTGCCCTAAATCTGGTTTAGTGTGTTTTGATTTTTGTTTTGAAAGCTTTGTAAAGAACGTGTTGTTGTACATGCAATATGATGGCTCTTATGTCTCCCAAAATGGTCGCCCCTTCAATATACCATTGCCAGGCCATTATACCAAACCTCTCAATATACCCGCCCTTACGTGAGGGAAACTATTGGTACGTGAGAGCAGAATGGTACGTGGAACATAGGCGGTACGGAAGGGGAATCACCCTATTTTTGACACCTACCATAGAAGACTTATCCTCATGCACTGGGAATCACCCCAGCTACACTTGGTCAGCTTTCATCAGGATTTACGTCTAGCAACAGTAGCGATCGGGGTTATGTATGCAAAAATTCAAGCCAAGGTGGTGATGAAATCCACCGTTGGTCTTGATCAAGGGTTGGGGTTTTACGACCAACTCCTTGGTGTTTAAATTACCACGTGGTGTGTGGGGTTCTTTTTATTTGTGCAAAGAAAGAAAAACATGCAGCAAAACTCTCCTATGCAAGCAAAGAAACATGAAATGACAGAGACAGAAAATAGAAAATGACAGAGGATGCTAGAACCCCTACCTCTTCTCTGCCCAAACCGGATGCCTCTGAGTTTCTGCTCTGAAACTGCATAGAGAGCTAATCATCCCAGGGTGGGATGAATAATAGATCTGTATTCATCATAGGGTGGGACGAATGCCCATTCGTCCCTGGGTGACACGAATTCCAGCTCTGTATTCGCCATAGGGTGGAATGAGCAGCAGTCCAGTGCTTGAAATATTGACACCTGCAAGCAAAAACACACAACTTTTGATCAAAAATTTGATCTCAAAATTAGGGGACAGTGTCCCACCATGATCGCCACTGAAAGCACGAGGATACGGAAGCAAACAAAAGGGAAATGTAACGCTAAGTCCTACGAACGAGAATGCATGAAAAGAGGGAAAACAAATGAATTGAAATGAGATTTAAAGCAAATGTAAAAGTGCAGCCCTTTATTTTATTAATTTTCTCGAGATCGGGTTACAATGCGTCTCCTCCATTTTCAGGGGCTGGGAGCGTCGGACATAGTTTTGTTACACCACAAATGATATATTCCCCTTTGGGATCTTCCACGTGCCCACATTGAAAATGGGTGGACCAAACATTGCCACCGCTTGCGTGAATGCATCTATAGTTCCTTGCTGCCCCTCCGGTGTCGAGATCCTACGTTCAGAGAAATAGTAAACGATTAGTAGCACCTACGGATGGAGGGAAACATGCGATCCCCAAGGCCTACGGTTGATGCATGCATAAAATAATTAAAATGATAACTAAAACATATCAGAATAAGCTAAAAATTTGAGAGAAGCAAGAAAACATTACCAGGAACACACTGCAAAAGGAACAATCAAGAAATCTACCACATATTTCTAATCGCTCCGGGGTGGGACGATTAGGACTGTCATAAAATGTCAGAAGGTGACCTCCTAAATGTCCCATCCAAGGGCCTCCAAAACACCTACAAAGTTGGGGTTAGACAAAATGGGGCATTTTGGGATGACCCAGAAGGTCGGATTTTGCAGATTCTACCTTGATCACCCTGTATCCGATGATGCTCCCTGTATGTTAGTGAAAGCGAGAAACATTGAAAGCACAGTCAAAACTCATCAAAATCACATGAAATTTAAATGACAACATATATGGATGACCTAAAATAAAATGCAAAAGAAATAGTAGGGAAATCTACCATAGATTTCTAATCGCTCTGGGGTGGGGCGATTAGGACTGCAGTAGTGCGAGGGCGCCCGAGGGCAGGACGCCCACCGTTTGGGGCTCGATTTTGGCACCAATCCACTTGGGATGGGTCCAAAACCTCTTATGGGGTTGTGTCAGCAAATTAGGTGGGGTATTGTGGCCAAATGTTTGGGTTTTGGGTCCGGATTGTGCTTCCAATAATCACCCAATAACCTCCCTTCCAAAAGAGAGATCAAGGATGTAAGAAGCACAAACGATGGGTGAGGATGTAATTCGGTAGCACTCCATTGCTCCAAATGCTCCTGCTCTATCTTTTTTTGGGGTGAGAAGACTCACCATTTTATAGACCTGAGGGTCTCTTGTGAATGAGCATGCAGAGGTGCCACTTGGCCATCATGCCTTGCCAGGGGGAAGAAGATTCCTCCCTGATTAAGGGCTCCATGACTGCCTCTATGATTGCCTCTTTGAGCTCAAAAATGCTCACTCACACTCCATGCATTGAAGGAGGAGTTAAGTGGTGGATCTGAGCTGCCATTTGTCAAGGTTTGACCTTTTTCCCATCAAACTTGCTATTCGCCCCACCCCGGAGCGAATACTGCTAATCATCCCGGGGTGGGATGAATACCAATTTGTAATCATCCCGGGGTGGAACGAGTAGGGAGCAGAGTGCCTGAAAGGTGCCAAATTGACCTCTGACCTTCCAAAACTATTGTGGGAGTGGTTAGGACCACTGTTTAACCTCTGGGGGCTGCCCTAGGGGCTGTGTATGTCAATTCGATCAGTGCTTGTCGTCACATAATCGGATTGGTGTTGTTTTGGTGTCTACACAAGGAAAAGAGGTTCAATCTATACAATGAGAAGCCTACCACTTTTCACATTGAAAATTTGAAGACGAGGAAAAGAGCTCGATCTCTGTCAACCTGATGGTAAAATAAATACAAATAGTAGATCTGGTAGAGGCATCGCTTGATGATTTTTGGGTAGAAGAAGGTTTTTCTATGATAGAATTTAATGTTGTTATAAAGACTGATTTGGTTTATTACTCACTGACAAAACCTAAAAATGCTAAAATTATAGCACCCACAGAGGAGTCTCTTGCACATGATCAACTATGGAAGTTGTACATTGATGGTGCCCATTGCAAGAATGATGCAGGATATGGTATCGTGCTCATCTCCCCATTAGGTGATCATAAGACTTATTCATATAGGATTGAATGGATATGTATGAATAATGTGGCAAAATACGAGGCTATGTACCTTGAACTCAAGAAATCCGAAAACCTTGGCATCAAATAGTTACAAATATTTAAAGATTTTAAATTAATCTGCAACCAGATTACCATTAAGTGCATCTCTAAGTAACAATGCTTAAAAACATACTACAACAATGTGTGGGATTTAATCGAATCATTCACAACACTGAACGTCAATTCAATTTTGCAAGAGAAAAATAAACTTATGGATATCTTAGCCTCCATCAACATCCGATTTTCACCAATAGACGATATGATTCACAAGCCAAAAATAGTGAGGCTTATCTATAGACCTTCTATGCCTGATAAAAAACTTCACTAATAGGTATTCAACAATGATGAACAAATGGTCAATTTTTTGGTAAGTGATGCATCCTCTATCGAAGAGCAGACCCTAAATGAAGACCATGAGGGATTAATCCAACTGAAAAACAATCACATCCCAAAGGGTCTGATCAAGCTAGAGATATTATTCGACCATAATAATAGGTCTATCGACCACAAGATTAGGGTGTACCAAAAAGAATTCATGGACCTAGAGTTATAGCTAGGAAAAATTATCAAGGTAGGGGTCAATTGTATAGTCGAAGAGCTTCATCAATTTCGTGTCCTATGCAAGGAATACCCCAACATAATTTCTTGGTGCAACCAATACCTAAAGGGATATGATAATAATATCATCCAGCACACCATTGAGCTAGAGGAGGGAGTCAGACCATTCAGATAGAAGCAGCGACCCGTCAATCCAAAAATTGAAATGCTAATGAGTGCTGATCTCCTAAAGATGCTTGAAGCTAAGATTATTTATTCGATCAAGCATTCCTCCTAGGTGGCCAAACTTGTTCTAGTATGAAATAAGAATGGAAACATCTACTTAAGCATTGATTTCCAAAATATCAACCAAGCATTGCTCAAATATGACTACCCGCTACCATAGACAGATCAAATACTTCACATGGTGATAGGAGCATAGAGTTTTTTCTTTTTGGATGGTTTAGCCATGACCAGATCTGGGTCAAGGATGAAGTCCAACATAAGACCATGTTCACCACTAAGTGAGGAACATTCACCTACCAATGAATTCCCTTCGACCTTTCAAACACCAGGGAAACTTTCTAGAGGGAGATGGGCCTTGCCTTTGGTGAACTATTGAATCATGTCATCATAATTTTATTATATGACATGTTGATATTCTCCCATAAGAGGGAGGATCATGACATACATTTACAACAATTTTTTGAAAAATACTAGGAGTTCAAAGTCTCCATCAATCCCAAGAAGTCTATCTTTGCAGTGAAATAAGGAAAGCTACTCAGTCATGTGATCTATGAAAAGGGGTTAACTATTGATCTGGCCCGAGATGAGGTGCTTTTTTTACTTCCACTACCAACAAATGAAAAGACCCTTTAGTCCTTTTTAGGATAGATAAAATTTGTGAGAAATTTCATTGCTAACTTTATAAAAGTAAAAAAGTCAATGGTCAAGCTCCTAAATAGAGATGTCGAATTCAAGTGGATAGATGGAAGAAGATAGTATTTTCAATAAATTAAGGATCGGATCACCCAGTCTCCTATCCTCATCAATCCTGACTATTTGTGAGATTTTATCCTATATGTAGTTAGGGAACTAGAGAGCTATGTTGTTGTTTTGACACAAAAGGACAAAGACAAATATGAATGCCCAATAGCGTTCCTTAGCTAAATGATCCAACTACATGAGGAAAAGTTCAATTTTATTGAACGATAGGTGCATACGATAATGATGTCTTTTAAAAAAAATTGGTATTTCGTCTCTCAGAGTAAGATGATAGTGTATGTGATACACCCAAACATCCATAATTTCATCATTTAAGGTGAGTTGGGTAATAAGAGAACCATATGGGTCACCAAGATTTAAGAATTTGGCATTGAGATATGCCACACCAAGCTAGTAAGAGGCAGAGCGCTATGCCAAGAGTTGGCCAAAAATGTTGTGGCTAGAGCTATGAATCCTAACTTAGAACACCATGCCCCCTACAAAAATCTCACTAATTCATCAGTCAATAGTCTAGATTAGATAGATGATCTGGTTAGGTACTTTAACATAGGCAGATGTATGTCTCACTTCAATGCTTCGTAGAGAAGAAGATTTCATCTACAAGCTAGCAGGTACATCTTGACACTCAATCGACTATTTTATTAGAACATTTATGGAGTTCTAAGATGTATTAAAGGGTTGAAGAAGGCAAAAATCCTAGAGGAGTTTCACTATAGGATTTCAAAAGGGTATTTTGCAGGTATACCGATGGCACTTAAGATCATCAAAGTAGGCTACTATTGGCCCACTCTTTTTTGGATGCCTTCAAGATTAGTCAACACAGTGATAGTTGTCAGTGCTACTCAAGAAGGACTAGGAATGCATCCCTTCCTCTCCATCCCATCCAAGTTGAATCTCTATTCCAATAGTGGATTATGGACTTTATTGGGGTCATCAATCCCAACTCCATCAACCAAAAGTACATTTTGACCACCATAGATTACTTCACTCGGTGGTTGGAGGTAATTCCAACCAAGTAGGCTAACCAGGATGTGGTTATATCCTTCCTCGAAGATCTGATCACTTGCTTTAGTATACCTGAAGCCATTGTATCTAATAATAGCACCCCTTTTACCAGTACAAAAATCTATGAGTTCCCAACCAAATATTGTATCTATTTAAAAGCCTCCTCCAACTATTATCGATAGGGCAATGGGCTGGTAGAATCTACAAACAAAAAAATGCTACTGATATTGAAGAGGAAATTGTTGGAAAATAAGCAAATATGGCATCTAATCTTGGACCAATCACTTTGGACTGACTAAATTTCTATCAAAATATCAATCAAGATTTTTCCCTATTCATTGGTATACGAGAAATATGCAGCCTTACCCATGCATGTCGAGCTACCTATATTATATTTGCTTAAGTGGATCGATACTAAAGAAGGCCAATTCAATATGATGGATGTAAGGTTGGCCCAGTTGCTATAATTGGAAGAAGAAAGGGATAAAGACTATGAAGTATTCACCAAGCATGCCAAATCCACAAAATATTGGTTTGAAAAAAAGACTTCAAACTGAACCTTCAGTGTTGGATATTTGGCCTTAAAGTGGAATGAAAACAAATACAATCTAGGGAACCACAAGAAGTTTAACATCTTTTGGGAAGGTCCATTTTGATTCTTTGTAGTTAACTAGATCAACTATTTCATTCTCCAATATATGAAGGGTTTCACCCTCCCAATCATGGTAAATATATTTCTTCTAAAAATTTATCATCCATCGAGCTCAGATGGAGATAGCTTATCTCTTAGGTATTTCTTGTGTATATAAGCTTATTTTTAAAAGTATGTATAGTTAGATTTTTCATAGCCAAGATGAGATATTTGGCATTTGGTTTTGTTACTAGTAAAAGCTAGAATTATTTTCTTAGTAATATTTTATCTTTTATCATGTAACATATTCTCAAGGGGTGCTTTGAGATAAAGCACCATGTGGTCTCAAAAAAAAAAGTCTTCCCTCGAAAAGTGCTCCATCCGGGAGTGCTCAACCTAAAAGCACTCCACAAGGGAGAACTAAAGGGAAAAACACTCCATCTGGGAGAGCTTAAGCAAAAACCACTCCACAAGAAAGAGCTCAAGGGAAAAGTGCTCCATCTAAGAGCGCTTAAGCCAAAAGTGCTCCACAAGGGAGTGCTCAAGATAAAAGCACTCCATATAGGAGTGCTCAAGCTAAAAACACTCCATAAGGGAGTGCCCAAGGGAAACGTACTTCATCTAGGAGTGCTCAAGTTAAAAGTGCTCCACAAGGGAGCGCTCAATGGAAAAGTGCTCTATCCGGGAGTGCTCAAGCTAAAAGCACTCCACAAGGGAGCACTCAAGGGAAAAGTGCTCCATCCGGGAACACTTAAGCCAAATATGCTCCACAAGAGAGTTCTCAAGTGAAAAGCACTCCATCCGGGAGCACTAAAGCTAAAATCACTCCACAAGGGAGTGCTCAAGGGAAAAGCACTCCATCCAGGAGTGCTTAAGCCAAAAGCTCTCCACAAGGGAGTGCTCAAGGGAAAATCACTCCATCCAGGAATGCTCAAGCTAAAATCACTCCATAAGAGAGAGCTCAAGGGAAAAGTGCTCCATACAGGAGTGCTTAAGCCAAAAGCGCTCCACAAGGGAGTGCTCAAGGGAAAAGCGGTCCATCTGGGAGCACTTAAGACAAAAGCTCTCCACTTTAAAGTTGTTTTTTGTTTTGTTTTATACTAGCCATCTAGATCATGCCAAGTTTCTCATAGGGATAAGAGGATCAATGGAAGGGTCATTTTCAAACCCTAACCCTAAAAGCATAGTATTTTATTTTAAAAGCAAGAACCGTAAAACCACCCAATAAAAGCAGTTCTATTCTTGATTAGCCAAAGGGTTCATTCCATGCAGATTAGTATGTGTATTTCTCCCAACAAGAAGCATGCACCCCAAGGGAAGGTCCTTATCTGCCACCATTTTTGTCATTTCCAAAATGCAACCACCAACACATGGATAATTCAAGGAACACACTCTCTTGCATATTCTCTATCGATATTAACTTTGAGTGCTCAGCATTAAAAGGTGGCTAACTAAAATTTCATGCTATAAGATGGCAGGCTCCTTAAAATATTTGTTTAAAAATGACCTAGAGAATTTTTGTATTCCCCCCACCATTGTACTCAATGCTTTGTTAGAAATCTAGGGTTTTCAAAGTGCGAATTACACTAATTTGTACAAAAATTATGCATAAGGGGAGTAAAAAGGCAGATAAAAAGGAGAAAAGGGAGATATAACCCAAAGAAAAGGTGACGTAGGTGGAGGCATCTGGTTAAAAAAACCAAAGAAGACATGGAAGCGAGAAATAAGGCAATCAAATTAATAGCACTACAACATCCCCTCTTCTGGTACTGAGATTGCTTGGTCACCCACAAGGATGTGGAGATTTTGCACTCAGAAATTGAAGAAGTGCATAGATAGACCCCAAACATGAATCCACTATCGACTATTTACCACTCACATCTGTATTTTAACACATGCACACTGGTACATCACTACCCAAAATTCATAAAGGACATGTCGATGTTCTATGATGCCTAGTCGATAATGGTTTAGAATGCTTAGGCAGTACCATTATTTACCATTAAAGCTAAATCTATCCAAGAATATTTTTCCTATGATAGGAAGCACTCATCCGAGTTCATTATGATAAAAATACACATAGATGAAGAAAGTGAAAGAAACCAATCAACACCAAAGATACAATGTTTTCCAAGGGGACAGTTAGGGAGCACCGTAATTGTATATGAAATTCCCTGGCTTCTGAAACCCCTAGCTGAGTTCACACACATTGAAATTTTTTCCATCCTGGCTTACATATCAGGTCTCCCAACATACGAGTGGGCGTATGACTGGTAAGTCTTGATGGTGCAATCCATACTAGAAAATGAGATTGATTTTCCTTCCAAAGTGAGGCTAGGAATTATTCTAGTCTTCTATGACTGGGTATAGTTCTTAGCACAGTAAGTGCATGGATGTTTAGCTCATATTTGGTGTGCTGATGCTAAGGATGAAAATTTTTGACTCTCATCCATGCTAGTGTGGTATTTCTTCTAGCATACGCACAAAAATTTCCACAGTATAGCAAATAATCAGAAGGACAAAGAGGGCAAGCCTTTTCTAGTCTATCGATGGATGAACAACTTGTCCATAAATAATCTTATTATATCTTAAATCATATTTTACTCAGGCTAATGTTGGAGATGATATATGGCCGATGCGAGTGGGTTCCAATGGAGTTAAGGATCCAGGTGGTAGATGAGCAATTGGGAGACACTTTTCTCCTTAACCAGGGCTTGGTCGTCAGAATCTATGGGTTTACAAAAAAGCTTTTTTGATTACCCTATTACACCATGCCCTATCTATTCTCCTTGGAAGTTGCTAGATAGCTCGACCACTCCAATGAGTAGTACGGGAAATGTCAAGGTATGAGAGTGATAGTATCTACTCCTTTCGATATTGGATACATTAAAATAACATAGTATGGTCAAAATGTTGTGTTGACCATAATTCTCGTAGATTACATGCTGATAAAACTTCCCCACTATTGGAAATGGGATCCACATAACATCATTCAAAAACATATCAATGTCAAATATTTTCACTCTTGTCCCAATTTGTATTTGGAGTGCCAGTGTAATAATACACTAGGTCTAGATCTAGAATGGCATGTAGATAATATGATGCCTTCACCCTTGTGGCTAGAGTTTTACAATATGGAGACTGAGTGCAATTCAACTATCAATCAAGAGCAGAGACTATCCAGGACGGTCATCACCAAAATGAAATTCAAGCACCTGGATTGGACTGACCATAAAATTTAGTAATGGTGGATCATGAAGGTCCACTTTGATAAGGCCTCCTCGAGCGATGCACTGGAAATCGATGATAAGTTTTCAATATTTTATTAAAATAACAATAAAACTTATCAGCTTTTCTCATTCACTGATATAGTTCCCCTGGCGGACATAACCCTGAAGAAGTTGATGACTTGGAGCATCCAAGGCAAGTGTAGGGCAAGGGCAATGTCATATTATGGGTGTCATTATATAATGAATAAAAGAGCCCAATATCCCCATATATGAAAAATTCCCCCTCAAAGAGAAATTTTGAGGTCCCCTTTTTATCGTAAACTACAAAAAGATCATGCACTGGTTCTCAAAAGCCTTTTATGTCAATTATCTAGGCTACTTCTAAAGCTTCCTAAGAAGATTGCTGAAAAAACTAAAAATTTGACCAAAATGACTATGGCCATGGGGATTGAAGAGCACAAATTTGAGAATGAAGAGAGCCTCACCACAATTGAGGAGCAGGTAAATGAAGACACTAGCCATGTAAGCATTGATGCACTAGACATGGAAGAAAACATGGAATAAAAGGATAAAGTGATGGATACATCCTCCACAACCCCCTTGGTCACAGATCCCCAAGGTATGTATTTATCCATTTTTAGTTATTTTTGACTCATCCCCATTGTTAGATTTTTCTAACCCCTATGTGCACTTGTTCGAAGTTTGGGAAATATTAGCATATTAGAAGCCCCAATGGTTCTTGTATCAAGTGTGCTTATATTGCCTAAGTCCACCCTTCCCAGTTCTTTAGTCGTTTTGACACTATATCTTCCCTCATATGGAATATTTGTGTCTTTTATCAAAAACCCCAATGCCTATTTAGTTCCTTCTTATTTTATCTTCTATATTTATGGTTCATCCAAGCACATCACTGACATATTTGACACTAGGGAACTTGATCATCTTTCAATCCCCTTCCATTTTATCAATTTCTTGATACCTCAGCCCACCATTCTTGATGTGGCTACTCAAGTACCTTTAAGGGTAAGCACAGTTGCTTCCTCTTTAGATTCCCAAGTAATTACTAGTTTCAAATCTAGTCTTCCACTTCTCCTCTTTACTTCAATCCTCGGTATTGGAGTCCAAGAACCATTAGAATTTGAGTTGGAGACAACTCAACAGTTCACAACTGCACAAAGTATCTGAAGGGCTCATTACAATACAGTATGCTATATGAGGGATCAAAAGAAGAAGGAGTTGTTGGACTTGGTGCAAGCCCAAAAGATTTACATAATTGATCCAGATACAAAGAAGCTACACACCATTGAAAAAATACCACGGGCACAAAAACCTTTAGGAGAGATGACCCCACTTGATTATGGAATCTGCCACATTGAAGAGGATATTTCCAAGATGGACACTACACAAAGAATAGGTGATGTTCAAGTTGTTACGGGATCCATATATGCTCATGGTGATTACTACAAGGGCCACTTTTTTAAATAACAATCCAAAATTGATGAGTTTGAAGAAGCCCTAGCTACAACAAAGTGACAAAGTGAGGTGTTAGAATCATAGTACAAAAAGTAGGTTAAATATTTGGAGGTTCAGATTGAAGAATTAAAAGAAAAACTATAGTTTCTTGATGATGAGAGCAAGGATGTGTCCAAGTTACATGAATATCATGTCAAGATGATCACCAAATCTAACCAAGAAATATAGGCCCTTGTTGTCCAAAGGAATGAACTACAGACCCAGTTATTTGAGAGAAATGATTAGCCTATTCTTCCTTCCATGGACCACCTCAAGGAGATGCACCTAGACTTCCTGTAGGATTTACCAATGAGAGCAACAAATGGGATTATAGTCTTGACCTTATTAAAAGAAGCACATGAGGCAGTGGTTTCGGGTAGACATATCTTGGAGTTTGCCCAGGCGGATGTTAACTATTTACTAGATCTGACCACCCAACTCCAGAAGATTGAAGATGTCCCTATTCGCCTTGCCCCTATGAAGGACTTGGCTCGATCGTTGGCAACGACAAAAACCACTTTGCACTATTTTTCACCAAGGTGGAACTGGTAAAGAAAGCTTGCCTGCTTTAGTATTTCGTTATTTTAGAGTGTGATATATCATTACGATATTTTGATGCCTTGGTTAAAATTGGCATCCCAGGGTTCGTAGATTTAGAAGACCCTATTCCATCAATTCAAAATTTGGAACTCTTTTGGACTGCTTTTATGGGTAATGCCTCAGACATCGACACTCTGGAAGCCTCTAGCTATGATACTTAAGTAATCCTCCTCATGGCCAAATATACTTAGATTTATTCTTTCTTGAATGAGTTTGATAGAATA
This sequence comes from Wollemia nobilis, assembly GCA_028583015.1. Classification (NCBI taxonomy): domain Eukaryota; kingdom Viridiplantae; phylum Streptophyta; class Pinopsida; order Araucariales; family Araucariaceae; genus Wollemia; species Wollemia nobilis. The sequence goes on from JAQPPZ010001708.1 coordinate 116,739, forward strand.
CTAGAATTTGATGATGTTGAGCGCATCGAAACATTCCATTGCTTGATCCAAGAGCTATAAAACCAACCAAATTTTCCTTTGGAGAAATGAGTTGATGCTTTAGTGATATATGAGCATGTTTTCAAAAGGTCACTAAAACCATATCTCCCTCAACTAGACAGGTAGAATGAGGAAAAGAGAATAGATAGTACTACAGATTTAGGGACTGGAGAGACCACTTCAGATATCAAGAGAACAAATAGTGAAGCCAATTCAAAGTCCAAAGAGTCTGATAGTTTAGATGAAGACACCAACAGTAGTGATAAAAAATTAGAGAGATAGCTAGAAAAATTTGAGAAGAAGGAGGACTATGATGCCCAAGGATGAAGTTTGGGATCCCTATATTGAGGCAGGCCCAATACCCCTGTAAGCCACCAAATGTGTTGCCATTTTTGTCACACTATTACTATTTTTGTTTTGTATCATAGTTTGGAATCGTTCATTGTAAAACTTCTCTTTTTCTCATTAAAAATGGTTAAAGTGTTGTTATGTTGTCGTGCTTCCACCAACTGTCTCTTCTGAAACAAAAGTATGCAATGCTTTCCTTGGTTTCTTATCTTCTTTGTACTTTTTATACGTTTCTATATCTTTCTTGATATGTTGCATGTAAAATTGTAAATGTTTTAGCATGGGCAATCCATTGATGAATTTTTCTTTGGCACTTGAAAAATATTTCTTTCACAAAGTTGTAATTCCTAGTTTTTCTTGACTTAGGTAAGTTTTCCTTTTAAAATAAAAAAAAGTGTTAAGACAACAAGACCAAGAGTCTAAAAGTGAAAGCTGATAAAATGGCTAAGTATAAAATGAAATGATAAAAGTGCTTCACAAGGGAGTGCTCAAGTGCAAAGCACTCCACAAGGGAGTGCTCAAGTGGAAAGTACTCCACAAGGGAGTGCTTTGTTGGAAATTACTCCAAATGGGAGCACTTTGGTGAAAAGCACTCCACAAGGAAGCGCTTTGGTGAAAAGCATTCCATAAGGGAGTGCTCAAGTGGAAAGCGCTCCACAAGGGAGCGCTCAAGTGGAAAGCACTCCACAAGGGAGTGCTCAAGTGGAAAGCACTCCACAAGGGAGTGCTTTGTTGGAAACTGCTCCACATGGGAGCATTTTGGTGAAAAGAGCTCCACAAGGGAGCACTTTGTTGGAAAGCGCTCCCTAAGGGAGCGATTTGGTGAAAAGTGCTCCACAAGGGATCACTTTGTTGAAAATCACTCCATATGGGAGTGCTCAATTGGAAAGCACTCCACATGGGAGCGCTTAAGCCAAAAGTGATCCACATGGAAGTGCTTTGTTGGAAAGAGCTCCACATGGGAGCGCTTAAGTAGAAAGTGCTCTACAAGGAAGTGCTTCTTCACACTAAAGTAAATCAAGTAAGGAGGATCAAGAAAAAGAAGACTACACCCATTCAAGCATTATGTGCTTGGATCGCTTCTCTACTGCATTTTAGATCGCCCATTTATAGATCATTTTCAGAACTTTCTAAATTTGAAACCAAGTTACCTGTAATACCAAATTGACTATTCAAGTTAGTATCAGAACCTTATGTGTCCAATATTAAGTTATCTATAAGGTAAAATATTTATTTATTTTTGTTGTCACTGAAATTAGATTCACTCATCTCTGGAGTGGTTAGGTATTAATGTTTTAAAAAGCAAATTTCTTCTATAAAGACCAGATTCTTTTCTATAATTTGGATGGATAACTTTTTCTAGAAAAGCAACTATGTACTTGAAATCTACTTCCAAAATAAAGGCTTATGGTTCTGGTTTGAGTTCTTTATCTCTGTGTATGACTTCTATTCTATGATTTCTATTAAATTAGTCCCTTTATTATTTAGCTTAATTTTATTCTCTGAATTTTGATGTTGATAGAGTACTAATTCCTGGAATACTTGTTGGAGTTTACATAGTTCTGAGGATTTTATATTGGTTTCTATTAAAAGTCATTGTTTTGATTGTTGTTGGTTCAAATATTTAATTTTTCTATCATGCTCCTGATACATCACCCCGCATATCTGGCCTTTGACCATTTCCCATTCATTTTCATAATTTCTCATCTCTTTCAGTATTTTTCTATCCTTCATCTCCAATACCCTATTTTTATTTTTGAAACCATCCCTACAAAATATTTTCACTAAGGACATCCCTTTCCTTCGGGCATTCAATGCTTGGAAGCGGGCCTAGGGCGCTGTCGACTTAGAAAACCTGTATCTAGGCCGGTTCAATTGCCAATACTTACATGTAAAACAAATTATTTGACAATAGATCATACAAGCAGTGGTACATGCTTGGATTAGGTGAAATTATTTTCTTGGTGTTACATTTATAGGTCTGGCTTCAAAATCAAGTGATTCACTTTTAAGCACCAACACACAAATAGCAATACATTCCATCATGAGAAATAAATGATGGTTATTACATATTCAATTTTAAAATAATTAAACTATGAACAAGGGCACTTATTTTGTTCTTAAAGCAATATGGTTCTTGAATCAAAGGATAGAAAATTGTTGGTTATGTGAAAATTATACTGTAAAACAATTGCATAATGCTTTTTAAATAATTTTTGAAAACATTAAAAAAATGTATCTTATAATCAATTAATCAAATAAAAATATAATAATAAAATATAGAAAAACACTACCTTAAACATATAAATAAAATATTAAAAAAACACTACCTTTGCTTCTAATAATTAATATTTTATATTTAACATTATAAAATATTTACTTATATTCTTTATAACCTAATTTATAAACGTTACATATGTATTGGCATAAGAGAAGGTACTTCGCTCTATTTGTCTATGACATAGAAAAAGGATAGTCTTGCAACGACTATGGCATAAGAGAAGGTACTTCGCTCTATTTGTCTATGACACATAGAAAAAGGATAGTCTTGCAACGACTAAGGGCCTTCACTGCTAGTAAACGGAAATTTGAAATGAAACGAAGGCTGATGCAGGTATTATTTATTTATAGCACAAATGGATACGAAAGGAAACCAATAATGATGCTGGTTTAAAGGTGTTATTATTGGATTAAAGCACAAATGGATATAATAGGGATTTCAAAGTTGATTATATTAATGGTCAAGTGAAAGTAACATGCCTCGAATCAGAAAACAACAGCCTTAATATGATGTTCGAAATGCTTGTAGCTAAAGTTTAAGGTTGCGAGCGCGCGACTTCCGAAAAGGGTGAAAATGGAAATATGACTTAACTAGAATGCTCTGCATACCAAGAATGTGATTTGGTATTCAATCCGTGAGTCTAACGGCGATCTGTTAATCTCAACTGGGCGTTATGGTGACTTGGTATTCAATCCGTGAGTCTAACGGCGATCTGTTAATCACAACTGGGTGTTATGGTGCGCTGTAACATCAATTGAAGAGAATTAGAGGTGGTTGTAAAACATATTCACAAAAGGCGTGGAGACCTTGATATTTCTCCCACGTCGTTAAGAGGTATGCAACCAGACAACCAACTCTTCTGTTGTTGACGCTCGCCGATTTCTATTTGCTCAGTGTCTGCGCGTTTAGATGCTAATAGGCATGTGGATTATAACCACTGAAAATGAGATCTACCCAAGCTTGGTTCTTCGGATAAGCATTGGCAGGATGAAATCGTTTCTGTGTATTGCACTCAAACTAAATAATTCTGTGGATTTTTTATTGTGGTATCAAAACCTACATTATGCTATTAGTGCATGGTTGCTTCACTCGAGACTAAATAAAAAAATCAAAACATCTTCAAGATAAGATAATACAATACATAATATTTGTCATTTCTCTTCCCTATGTATTAATGGATCTTCATCCTTTTCGCATGTTATCTCCAATACATTCCTCTAGAGGTACATGTTTATCGAGAATAAAATACATGAAGTTAATTCTTGTAATAAGTGCTTATTCACTAGATACTGCTAATAAAACATAATCAACTAGTAAGTATCTAGTAATTTTATTATGTAAATTCGTTTCTTATGCCCATGATTCATCGGGTATAAAGAAATATATTTGATAATTAATTTTTTATTATTATAAAAATTATAAAATGCCAAGTGGCCATGGATGTTGATAATATTAATGTTGACTCAGCAATCCATTTAAAGACTCCTATAATCTTAACTATTCATGTGATTTGAATCCTTGCATGTTCAACTTATAGTTGTCATTGTTGCTATGATCTCTAATTTCCTTTATATCTATTACTTCAAGAATAATAAGTAAACTTTATGATAAAGTTGATTAAATTATTTTAAAAAAGTTTCTAAGCTCATTATCTTCCATGTAAAACAAATCATTTGATAATACATCATGCATTTTCATGATTGCTAAAATTCCATAAGACATGTTTGGATTAGACAAAATTATTTTTTTGGTGTTACATTTGTAATTCTGACTTCAAAACCAAGGAATTCACTTTTAAACACCAACACACAAATAACAATACATTTTATCATGAGAAATATATGACGGTTATTACATATTCGTTTTTAAAACGATAAAAATATGTTAAATGGTGAGGTTTACTCTCTTGAACAAGGGCACTCACTTTATCCTTAAAACAATATGATTCTTGAATCAAAAGATAGAAAATTGTTGTTTATGAGAAAATTACACTATAATGCTTCTTAGACAATTTTTAAAAACATTTAAAAAGTGTATCTTATAGTACATTAATAAATAAAAACATAATAATAAAACATAGGAAAACACTACTTTGCTTTTGAGAATTAATATTTTATATTTAACATTATAAAAATATTACTTGTATTCTTTATAACCTAATTAAAAAACGTTACATATGTATTGGTATAAGAGAAGGTACTTAGCCCTATTTGTCAATGAGAAAAAGATAGTCTTGCAACGACTAAGGGCCTTCACTACTAGAAAAAGGAAATTTGAAATGAAACGAAGGCTGGTGCAGGTATTATTGATTTATGACACAAATGGATACGAAAGGAAACCAATAATGATGATGGTTTAAAGGTGTTAGAATTATTTATTTAAAGCACAAATGGATATAATAGGGACTTGTAAGTTGATTATTTTAATGGTCAACTGAAAGTAACATGCCTCGAATCAGAAAAGAACAGCCTTAATATGATGTTGGAAAACAACAACCTTACTGCTCGACCCCTCATCCTTGAGGGCCTTCGGTGGAGGGTTGGCACCGGTAGTCAGATTGATTTTTGGAGGGACATTTGGGCGCTGGAAACTCCTCTGATTCAAAACCCACTGCTGGCTAATCTCAAACCGTTCACAGACATCAGGTTTGGTCCCTCGGTGTCTGACTTTATTGAAGATCATAATGGGCAGAGAAGGTGGAAGCAGATCAATATCAATGAGATGCCAATTGAGTCCACCCAGCTCCAAGCAATCATCCAGACTGTCTTCATTCGACCACATGCTCACATTGATCAATTTTTTTGGCAGGGTTCTGAGTCAGGGGTGTTCTCGGTCAAGACTGCCTTCAATATTCTTATGCCAACTGAACCTACTGATTTGCCTTTCAAGCTCGTGTGGTCCAAATACCTAATTCCTAAAGTTGCTTCCTTTGTGTGGGTTGCCATCCAAGGGAAAATTCTGACCAATGATAACCTTTTGAAAAGAGGTATGCTTATCCCCAATAGATGTCATCTCTATTGCTGCAATTGGGAATGCCCACGACATATTTTTCTAGATTGCCCGTTCACTACACCAATCCTTCACAAACTGTTTGACTGGTTTAATATTGCCTGGGCTTCCCCCCAGACCCTTGCCGATATTTTTATACAGTGGCCAAACCCCTTCATTAACCTTTGCCTCAAAACTTTCTGGATTTTCTGTCTCCATCATTTTATGTGGCATATCTGGCTTGAAAGAAATAGGTGTATCTTCAAAAACTTGTCTCGGAGCACTGATTTTCTAAGTTCTAAAATCCTCAATGCTGCAAAAGAGAATGCTGGCCTGGTTCCATTGCAATCCAAGTCTTGTCCAGTGGCTGAAGTCAGTTTAGCTGAATCCTTAGACTTTCCCATTGTCACCTCAATGCCCTCAAAACCCCAACCTAGGCACTTATCTAATTGGATCCCCCGAAGGCTGGGTCAAACTTAACGTGGATGGGGCAGCTAAAGGTAACCCCGACATCTCCGGTGTTGGAGGTGTTCTCAGAGATTTCCAAGGTAATGTTCTCTGTGCCTTTGTCGAACCACTTGGTCTTCACTCCAACCAAGTGGCAGAAGCTAGGGCTCTTTGGCGGGGACTTACCGTTGCTCAAAGGTTTGCAGATTCAAAGATTTTGGTGGAAGGAGACTCCTTAACCACCATCAATTATTTTAAGAATAATAAGACTCCCTCTTGGAAGGTCAGGAATTGTATCGACGATTCCAAACTCCTGTCCTGCAATTTTCAAGAAATCATTTTTCAACACACCTTTCGGGAGAACAATAAGCTTGTTGATGCTCTTGCAAATCATGTTGTTTCTATTGACGAGCTGTCCACATGGAATTCTACCCTACCTCCGATGTTCGAGCAGCTGATTACTTCTGATAAAATTTCCTTTGGGGGCCAATCAAGTTCCATTAATGCCACCCGTGTTAGCTCCAATCCTGATGAAGTGTGATTTCCTCTTTGGTGACCGATTTCTCGGTCACCCTTTTCAAGCATTGCCTTGTGTTTGATGATTTTTTTGTCTTGTTTTTACATTTCCTGGCACCTTTCATGGAGGTGTGTTCCCCTTTCTACCTCCATGAATCTATACTTTTGTCTGTGCCATGAGCTCTTCCTTCAGTTCCACTATTTTGGTCCTCCCTCGGTGTCCCAAATACCTTGCTCCTCTGTGCCTGTGGCCTCACTTGTCAACCTCAAATTCATCGCTTACTGGCCTGCCTAGACTTTGGAGTGGATCTTTTGCTCCTTTAAGTTGGCCTTCTGTCGATGGAACCATCATTCCCAATTTTTGTATTCTTGTTGCTTTCTTGTTTCTCTATTTGTGTCCCCCATGGATGGTATCATGGAACCCTTCATTGAGCCTTCTGAGGTGATCATGGATACCATAGCTGAGTCTTACTTTGCTGGTACTAATTTCCTTTCATTTTTCAAGAGGTTCAAAGGGGAAGATCCAAAAATCACCCTAGCTTTCATGGAGACATGGAAAAAAGGGAAGGTGTCTATCAGAGGCAAGAATTTTGTGCTTGACATTAAGACTCTTGCTGAGATTACGGGCCAGCCTACCATCGAAAGATCCATCAGACGAGAGAAGCACAACTGGGAGGAAGAATTAAAAGAAATTACTGACAAAGATTTTTGCAGGAGAGCTAAACTGGTTGGGCTGCGGTGCTTCAATCTTCCCTTTCCCTGGGGAAGTCTCCTAAAGCCCATCATGGAGTTCATTACTGTTGACGATCCAGATAAGTCCCTTACCTATTTTCATTTTGCCTTCTTTAACCATTTTCGCAATGCCAAGGTTATGAACATTCCCAAATACATTTTCAATTCCATTAGCCACACCTTGGAGGACTGTAACAGAAATAAAGACAAACTCCCCATTCATAGAGGCCTTTTTAATGTGCTCTATAAGCATTGGCTGTTACACTATCCTGAAGGTGTTATCCTGAAGCCTGAGCCCAGTCCATCCAAAGCCAGTTCTTCCCAGTCCCTGCCCAAGAACCAGAGTATGTCGGCAAGAAAGCAAAAAATTATTGAAAATGTTTCCAAACTTAGAAAGAAGACGTGTACCATTGATTCTGACAGTGACTATGATTTCAAAATTGGCAATGATCCTAAGCTTCAGCATGTTCCTGTTCGGAGCTCGGCGAGATTGAAAAGCAAATCTAAGAAGGAGATTTTTGTGGGTGATTCTGCGGGCGACTGCGCTTCTGAACCAAAAACCCACCTGGAGAATTATGCTATGAATTATGTTATAAATTCCATCTCCAATAGCATTCTCCACCTTGTGGACCTGCGTACCGCTCTCAATGCTCACTTTTTCAAGAAACCCCACACCAACGATGACCTGAAGGCGGTGGCCGATGGTATCCGTATTCTTCCTGAGGACTCCCCTGCTGTTGGGACCGAAGCTAAGTTTTTCACTAATATTGGCAAGTCTCGCATGGAGAAAAGTCTAAATTAATTTTCGTGGCTCCTCTTCTGTCTCTTTGGGCTATGGTCTTTGTTTCGTAGTGGTGTTCCTTTTCTTCTGTCCTCTCCCAGGACTTCCTTCTTCCCTTTCTGCTTAGCTTCTGTTTAGCTTCTTAGTGTCCTCTCAAAGGTCAACCTCTGTTCCAGTTTTTTCTTCTTCTCCACCTTCTTCTGCGGCTGGTATCCTGTTTCCTCTTGTACTCAGGGCAAGGGTCCCTATCAAAACCCTGTTTTAATATATACCTCATATATTTAACCGACCAAAAAAAATGATGTTGGAAATGCTTGTAGCTAAAGTTTAAGGATGCGAGCGCGACTTCCAAATTGGCTGAAAATGGAATGTAACTTAACTAGAATTCTATGCATACAAAGAATGTGACTTAGTATTCAATCCGTGAGTCTAACGGCGATCTGTTAATCACAACTGGGCGTTATGGTGACTTGGTATTCAATCCGTGAGTCTAACGGCGATCTGTTAATCACAACTGGGTGTTATGGTGCGCTGTAACATCAATTGAAGAGAAGTAGAGGTGGTTGTAAAACATTACAAAAGTTTCATTCACGAAAATGCGTGGAGACCATGAGAATCATGAGATTTCTCCCATGTCGTTAAGAGTTATGCAACCAGACAACCCACTCTTCTGTTGTTGATGCCCACCGACTTCTATTTGCGCAATGTCTACGCGTTTAGATGCTAATCGGCATGTAGACCTTTTTATGCGTGTCTCCCAGTTCTATTGTAACCACTGAAAATGAGATCTACCCAAAGCTTGGATCTTCGGATCAGCATTGGGTGTGTTTTGCACTCAAACTAAATAATTTACATTTTATTTTATGTCAGGGTACCAACCACCCTAGATTTAGGCCAAACAAACATCTAACGCTTCTTCGGACAAAAGAAAAAAAAGAGGACACAACAATACCATGCTTGCACTAGTTAGCAGTCTCCGTACCAAACAACAATACCATGCTTAAACTGCATGCTTGCACTAGTTAGCAGTCTCCGTACCAAACAAAAACATGCTCCTATATACTATATAATGTGCATTGTGCTTGCTTGGTAACACATGTTTCAATAATCATAAATTGACTTCGTCATTGGCGGGGGCGAGTGACTTGAGGGGTGGACATGGCTTTCAAAGCGACGAAGTCAGTCGCCCTGTTGTTTTTTGTCATGATTTTGTTCCTGTCAAAAGCGAGAGCGAAAACGAGGCATTACAATTTTAACGTATGTTTACATCCGTGTGTGTCTATGATTGGATTCTCTATTGCTAGCTCGCACTTATTGTCAGTAGTAATTGTGATAAAAGACTGATTGTTTCAATTGGCCATGTCAAATAAATCTCCGTGTCGCAGATAAGACTAAAGAATGTTACTCGCTTATGTCATACCAAGCCCATCGTTACGGTGAACGGCAAGTATCCAGGACCGACTTTATATGCACGAGAGGGGGACAGAGTGCTCGTGAATGTCACAAATCACGTGAAATACAACGTTAGCATACACTGGTAATTCCTCTCACTATATCTAAGAAAATATTGTTTGACTTAGATTTTATTCAATTTGTTTTTGGGTTGTAAATGGTACAAGACTTACTTACTATGCAGAGTTTAGTGTTAGAAATATTAACCCCAGATGCTTTGAAATTGGGTGAAGCCGGACTGTGCTCGCGCAATTGGGGATCCCGGCAAAAAAGTTTGACATGACATCGCACCTACCCTTTGACAGATGTGACGTCTGATAGATCCGATCGCTGTAGAAGTTAATGCCAGTTCGGCGATTTAATGCTAGTTCGACGATTGGTTAGAAACCCTAGTTGAGGGCCTATCAGAACCTATCAGAGGATAAGCCCTATCCTCCTCTTCCCGTGGCTATATAAGGCATCTCGGGTATTTCAGAAATAAGGAGAAAGGCAGGTGAGCAGAAGCAGTAGCAGAGAGCAAAGAGGAGTGAGGAGAAGAAGAGTATCTCAGTGAGTAGTGTGGCTCATCTGATTAATGTCCGAGCAGCCGACTCGACATTTTGTCTTTTAGTTTATCCTACAGCCTGGCCTGCAGATGTTATTTCCTCAGTTGAGGACCTCTGTAACCCCCGTTTCATATAAATAAAGCTTGCTGTTTGTTTTAGGCATCTTTAGGGTTTATAGTTAATTTGTGTGTGTTAAAGCTTGCTGCTCTCTGTACAAATCGCCTCAGAGCGATTGTGTTCGGGTTCTAATAGTTAGAGCTCAGATCCGAGACTCAGATCACAGTTTCGGTGTTTCTCTCCTCCCAGCCAAGCAGCAGTTGCCCCAGCCGCAGAAGCCTTCCGAAGCAGAAAATATTGCAGAGCCAGATTTGGCTAAGTTCGGAAGAGTCTTCCAAGTTCGCTGCCGCAACCCGACTGCGCCCGAGATCCGAGCGCAGCCCGAGTGCGCAAGCGAAGTCTGAAGTCGGGCGCAGTTTGCACTTCGCCCATCTTCCGAGCGAAGTCCGTTGGTGCCCCCGAAGTGCAAACTTCGCCCATTTTCGGGCGAAGTCCGTCAGCGCCCCCGAAGTGCAAACTTCGCCCAGTTTCGGGCGAAGTCCGTCGGCGCCCCCGACATTCGCACTTCGCCCATTTTCGGGCGAAGTCCGTCGGCGCCCCCGACGTCCGCACTGCGCCGCAACTCGAGCGCAGTCCGCACTCTGCTCTCGAACGGACGTCGGCAAATCAGAAAAAGAAATTAAAATTCTTCATTAGGCTGCTCAGAACAGGTTGGGCTGATGGACCAGCATACATTACTCAGTGCCCTATTCAAACAGGCCAAAGTTTTGTCTACAACTTTACAATCGGCAACGAGGGACACTCTTCTATCATGCCCATATCCTTTGGCTACGTGCAACACTCTATGGCCCCATTGTTATCTTACCCAAGAAACATGTACCATATCCCTTCGCAAAGCCTCACAAAGAGGTCACTCTCATCTTAGGTGGGTTTTAGGTGCCCAGATATAACGCATTAGATATTTGCATTCTCCATGATTGTGTTGAACAACTGAAAATGTCATTCTAACGTCGCCTACATATACGCTACAGGTGAATGGTGGAATGCAGACACCGAGGCGGTGATTAATCAAGCTCTCAAAACAGGAGGAGCGCCAAACACCTCGGACGCTCACACCATTAATGGTAAGCACGGGCCACTCTTCAATTGCTCCACTAAAGGCGAGTACAATTATGTTGGTTCATGAATATGAAGTTGATCATGAACGGCGTTTACTTTTCCGAGAGTTCTTAGGTTGCCTGTTCCTTTATGTGAAAGTGCAGATACTTACGCGCTTGAGGTTAAGCCTGACAAAACCTACCTTGTTCGAATAATCAACGCTGCACTCAACGATGAGGTCTTCTTCAGCATTGCGGACCATCACATAACGGTGGTGGAGGTCGATGGCTTATACACCAAGCCTTTCGAGACCAAGGCAGTAGTAATTGCTCCGGGACAGACAACCAATGTTTTGCTCCATGCAAACAAGAAGTCTGGAAGGTATTTCATGACTGTCCGAGCATTCATGGACGCACCTGTAACCGTTGATAACATGACTACCTCCGCTATATTGCAATACACTGGAACCTTCAATACTTCCAACCCTGTAATGCCTGTAATTCCCGAGCTAAACGATACGGCCTTCTATAACAACTTTACCAGGGCCCTCAAAAGCCTGAATTCTGCGCAGTATCCAGCAAAAGTTCCGCAGACAGTAGATCGCCATCTCATGTTCACGGTGGGGCTTGCTCTGGACTCATGCTCCACCTGCGTAAACGGCAGCCGGGCGTCTGCATCGGTGAACAACGTGAGCTTCGTCATGCCAACAGTTGCCCTTCTGCAAGCTCACTATTTCAATATCAGCGGCGTTTTCACAACAGACTTCCCCGATAATCCTCCCACGCCCTTCAATTACACTGGCACCCCTCCAAAGAACCTGATGACATCCAAGGAAACAAGGCTCACCCGCCTTCCCTTCAATTCCTCGGTGCAGTTGGTACTTCAGGACACCAGCGTGCTTACCGTGGAAAACCATCCAATCCATCTGCATGGCTTCAATTTCTTCGTCATTGGAAGAGGTGTAGGAAACTACCACCCAAAGAAAGACCCAGCCAAATTCAATCTGCTAGATCCCCCCGAGCGGAACACAGTGGGAGTGCCAACAGGCGGATGGACTGCCATCTGATTCAGAGCCGATAATCCCGGTATGTATAAGCTATGCCATTTCAATATAAGCACTTGCATTCTAACTAATAATAATAACCATTTTGAATTCGAATTCGATACTGATTTCATTTGATGAACACTGTATGAACATGAACATGAACAGGGGTGTGGTTCATGCATTGCCATCTGGAAGTGCACACGACGTGGGGACTGAAGATGGCGTTCCTGGTGGAGAATGGAAAGGGACCCAACCAGTCCATTTTGCCTCCCCCAAAAGACCTGCCCAGGTGCTAGGTCAATCCAACTGAAAAAGATTTCTTTCCTATTGTCAGCGAAAATTGCCGTTAAGGCAGCGGTTTACGGTTTACTATTGTGAATGAGAAGTGCCGTTCTGGCAGCGTTAGTATCTTGGGACCTTGGCAAAGGTTTTGGACGACGACTGAAATGATGTCAAGAAATTAACTGATGACATCCAGAAATGAAAATATTTTGTTAATTTAAAATAATCTTTCAAATTGTTTTTTTTTATATATATTATTTCCCACATAGATAGATAGGTAATTGAGTAATGCGATCAATAAATTTGTTTTTGGCGAATAATGTGGTAATGATATTTTAAATTATATTGTTGAAGAATATGTTTTTAAATTTTAGTTGGATAAAATAAAATTAGCTTTGGGTATGATCTCTCTTTCAATATTATCTAGGAACTTTAATTAACAAAATATAGTTATGGTCTCTCTTTCAATATTATCTAGGAACTTTAATTAACAAAATACAGTTTTAAGTGCTTTTAATTTTGATTAATTTGCTTAATAACATGTTAGTAAATAAATTTTTTTTCCAGTATTAATTATTAAAATGAAGATAACATTTTAAATAGACATATTTATATATTAAAAATTAAAAAATGTTAAAAATGAATGTCATTAAAATATAATTGAAATAAATTTATAGATTAAAAGCCATTATAACAAAGCCATGGAGATAGAAGCAATGAATACACATAAAATTAGAAAGAAAAATGAGTGAGATGATTACAAATAATAATTGCTCTCACCAATTCCTTTTTTTTTTACTATTATACATATAATTTCTTCCTTCAAATAATTGATTGTAGTTATTTTTTCCTTTCGTTATAATATTTATAATAAAAAATTAAAAACTTATAACTAATTTAATAAATTCTTATCTTTATGGTAAGGAAACATAAAAATTCCTTACCAGCAAGGGTGTCCAACACTTGGTCTATAGATGGTAATGGAAAGTGATCTTTATGTGTGATCTTATTCAATTCCCTGTAGTCCACACATACTCTCATATTCCCATTTTTCTTTGCAACAATGACCAATGGTGAAACCCACCTACTGTCTAAAATTGGATAAATGAATCCTACATACAATAGTTTTTCGATTTCTTCCTTAACAATATCCTTCAGAGTGGGATTTAGACGCCTTTGTGGTTGTCTTACTGGTTTGAAATATTTAGTGTATATATTATGTGTACACACATCAGGGTGAATGCCAGTCATGTCCTTATAACTTCAATCAAAAGCTTGAACATGTCTCTGTAAAATAACAAATAATTTGGCTTCTTGCTCATTAGTCAACTAGCTATTAATGTTCAAAAATTTTCTTGGCTATATCCCAATATGCTTAATCCATAGATAAATAGAGTTGACAGCCTCATATTTACTTATTAAATCATTTAAAAGACAATGATGTGGCTAGAGAGTATGAAATACTCTTTATTCTAGTGTAAATGTGATACCTGATGGGATCATTTGCATAAGACAGGTGAAAGAAGTCAAAATATGATGATGCCATCCATGTGGCAATGTGAAGGAGCTTTCTTGTAGTGGAATAGATGACAGATGTTCAACAGTTTGTTCTTCATATTTTCATAACAAACGATGGACATTAATTTGATCATCCCTAAGGCCTTCTTGCAATGTTTTCAACAAAATTGTTTCATGTTCAAATATTTCTCTTTCTGGTGAATTAAGTTCTTCAACATGTTCTTTTACTACAATGGTGGCCAAGGTGACAATAGTTTCTTGTTCTTCATCAGACTCAGGATACCATATCTATCCAAAAAATTTGGCTGAAGGTTGGGCTGGTGGATACAAGGAAATATTTTTAGGTCTAAACCATTTGAAATGGTCATCTCACATAACCTATAGTCTATAAATGCAGCTGCAGTGGCAATCCAAGGTCATCATAGAATAATAGGATAGACATTAGCTGAGTTTCTAGGTTGCAACACTAAGAAATCTACATGGTATTCCCAAGAAGACACTTCAATGGCAACATCCTCCAAAATTCCTTATGATTTAGCCACTGACCTATCTGCCATTTCCAAAACTGTGGTAGTAGGACTAAGGTTATTGAGCTACAATGTTTGCATGGTTTCCTTAGTCATCACGTTGATTGTAGCTCCTAAATCGATAAGTAAATTTGGAATTGGAACTAACCCAACAATAATTGTAACTATTGGACTCCCTGGATCACCATATTTAGGGGGTACTAGTTTTCTAGAAAGTACATCAGCCAACTTACCTTCTACTTGTACAGTCTTAGGAAAGGCTTTCTTCTTCCTGCTAGGTTTCCTAATACACAACTCCTAAATGGTTTTCCTAATAAGAGGTACATCCTTTATTGCCTGCAACAAAAGGAGTGAGATAGATATTTTCCTCAATTATGTGATTAATTATGATTTAGGAGCAATGATAGGGTGGTCAAACATTTCAAGATACGATAGGTCTGTCGAGGTAGGTTCAAATTTTTCTTGTAAAATTTCAGTTTTTTCTTTCTTTTTCTTTGTTTGTGGTTTTTCTAGACTTGAAAATTCTTGCTTTCCATCAATTTATTCAATAGTGGATGGTGCAGGGTTAGGAAAAACCTTTCCTGAATGTAACTGGATGTTACTATAGTCAAGGACATGGATTGCAGTAGTCTCTTCAAACTCAGCTCTATAAACAAGGGATGCTTGTTTGTTGTTATCGGGGTTAGCCATAGGCTAATATGGAAGTGGAGGTTTCTTAACTGGCTATGTTTTTTGTGGTTGAACTCTTCCCTAAAAATTTTTATTAGGGGATGGAAGCAAGTGTTGATTTGGTGATTGATACCTATGTTGCCCTTAATAGGATGGGTATTGTGGCCCCCATATTTGCCCTAACTGATTTGGTACCCAATATGGATTAATTGGATGCCATGGTTGACTTCAACAAGAATGTGACCAATATTTAGGGGCTACCCAAGATTGATTCTAATTTTGGGGAGGAGGTTTGGTATACGCCCATGGCATATTCCAAGGATTCTATCCCCAATTTGAATAAAAGCGAGGGGTATTTTGGTTTTGTATGAAGTTACCTCCTAGACTTTGCCCAATAGCATGAAGTTATTCAACTAGGGTTTCTAAAACACTTTGAAGATAGGGCAAAAGATGATATTTATATGTTTTATGCTCTTTTGAGAAAATGCCACAAATTGCTGAAATTGAAGTCTTGTCAAAAGGATAATCTTGTAGAGCATGCTTATTTATACACCTAGGACAATAGATAGACAAGGGTGGTGAAGAATTGGATCTTGTATTCCTTTATAATAAAGTAGTGTTTAGCTGAACAAGTATATAAGTTTTCATATTAGCCATTTCCTCCATAAAATATTTTATATCAGTATTACCAGGATTCCTTTTCCTTCTTCTTTGCATAGTGTGGTAAATATTTTACACAACTCTACAATATCATGAATATCAAGCTGGTTTATATCTCCTTTTCCCATTCAGTCTAATACTTCTCTAGAATCATCCTGCAAACCTCTTAGAAATATAGTTTTTAATAAGTTAGTTTCCACAGGACCATATCTCTTTTGGATAAAGGTAAATCAAAACAATGAAAAGGATAAGTTAGTTTTTAATACTGAAAGAGATAAGAAATTATGAAAATGAATGGGAAATGGTCAAAGGCCAGATATGCGAGGTGATGGATCAGAAGCATGATAGACAACTTAAATATTTGAACCAACAACAATCAAAACAATGACTTTTAACAAAAACTAATATAAAATCCTCAGAACTATGTAAACTCCAACAAGTATTCTAGGAATTAGTACTCTATCAACAACAAAATCCAGAGAATAAAATTAAGCTGAATAATAAAGGGACTAATTTAATAGAAATCACAGAATAGAAGTCATACACAGAGATAGAGAACTCAAACCAGAACTAGAAGCCTTTATTTTGGAAGTAGATTTCAAGTACATAGTTGCTTTTCTAGCAAAAGTTATCCATCCAAATTATAGAAAAGAATCTAATATTTATAGAAGAAATTTGCTTTTTAGAACATTAATACCTAACCACTCCAGATATGAGCGAATCCAATTTCGGTGACAACAAAAAAAAATAAATATTTTACCTTATAGATAACTTAGTATTGAACACATAATGTTCTGATATTGACTTGAATAGTCAATTCGGTATTACAGGTAACGTGATTTCAAAGTTAGAAAGTTCTAACAATGGTCCATAAATGGGCAATCTAAAATGCAGTAGAGAAGTGATGCAAGAACATAATGCTTGAATGGGTGTATTCTTCTCTTTCTTGATCCTCCCTACTTGATTTGCTTTAGTGTGAAGAAACACTTCCTTGTAGAGTACTTTCCACTTAAGCGCTCCCATGTGGAGCGCTTTCCAACAAAGTACTTCCATGTGGATCACTTTTGGCTTAAGTGCTCCCATGTGGAGTGATTTCCACTTGAGTGCTCCCATATGGAGTGCTTTCCAACAAAGCACTCCATTGTGGAGCACTTTTCATCAAAGTGCTCCCTTATGGAGTGCTTTCCAACAAAGTGCTCCCTTGTGGAGCACTTTTCACTAGAGTGCTCCCATGTGGAGCAGTTTCCAACAAAGCTCTCCCTTGTGGAGTGCTTTCCACTTGAGTGCTCCCTTGTGGAGCACTTTCCACTTGAGCTCTCCTTTTTGGAACACTTTTCACCAAAGTGCTCCCTTTTGGAGTGCTTTTCACCAAAGTGCTCCCATGTGGAGTACTTTCCAACAAAGCACTCGCTTGTGGAGCACTTTCCACTTGAGCACTCCCTTGTGGAGCGCTTTTCACTTGAACACTCCCTTGTGAAGCAATTTTGTCATTTTATTTTATACTTAACCATTTTATCAACTTTCACTCTTCGACTCTTGGTCCTGTTGTCTTAACACCTTTTTTTATTTTAAAAGGAAAACTTACCTAAGTCAAGAAAAGCTAGGAATTACAGCTTTGTGAAAGAAATATTTTTCAAGTGCCAAAGAAAAATTCATCAATGGATTGCACATGCTAAAACATTTACAATTTTACATGCAACATATCAGGAAAGATATAGAAACATAGAAAAAGTACAAAGAAGATAAGAAACCAAGGAATGCATTGCATAATTTTGTTTCAGAAGATACAATTGATGGAAGCATGACAACATAACAACACTTTAACCAATTTTACTAGGGAAAAGAGAATTTTTACAATGAATGATTCCAAAATATGATACAAAACAAAAATAGCAATAGTGTGATAAAAATGGCAACACATCTGGCGGCTTACAAGGGTATTGGACCTACCTCAATATAGGGATCCCAACATTCATCCTTGGGCATCAGATTCCTCCTTCTTCTCAAAGTTTTCTATCTATCTCTCTGATATTTTATCACTATTGTTAGTGTCTTCATCTGAACTCTCAAACTCTTTGGACTTTGAATTGGCCTTACTATATATTTCCTCGGTCTCTGAAGTAGTCTCTCCAGTCCCTAAATCTATAGTACTATCTATTCTCTTTTCCTCATTCTACCTGTCTGGTTGAGGGAGATATGGTTTTAGTGACCTTTTGAAAACATGCTCAAATATCACTGAAGCATCAACCCATTTATCCAAAGGAAAAGTTGATTGTTTTTATAGCTCTTAGATAAAGTAGTAGAATGTTTCAATGCGCTCGACATCATCAAATTCTAGTATTCTATAAAACTCATTCAAGCAATAATAAATCTAAGTATATTTGGCCATGAAGAGGATTACCTAAGTATCATAGCTAGAGGCTTCCAGAGTGTCGATGTCTGAGGCATTATCATAGGGACTAGATGATACAAATTCCAGCCAGCTGTACATATAGATCATGTCGTGGTTTGAGACAAGAGGATATGATGTCTCATTTTTTAGTTATCATTATTGGGGAGAATTTGGGAATAATGTTTTCTAGATGCCATAAATTGGCAGTTCCTTGCAACCTGATCTCTCATCAACAATTCATAGACGATACCCTCATTTCTTGTATGGCATCAATGGTTATTGCAAGGGAGGTGAAAACCATTTTAGATTGTTATGAAAAAATTGCACGCTAGAAAATTAGTTTTATAAATAGTAGCATGTTCTACATTAACACTTCGGAGGTGCGATAGATAAGAACTACTAATATTTTGAATTGTCATATAACTTATCTCCCCTCATTGTACCTTAGTTTACCTCTTTTTATTGGAAGGGTTAATACTGAGATGTGGTCCTCCATGGTGGAGAGAATTCAATGCAAGCTTTCAACTTGGAAAGGGGCTCTGCTAAGTTATGCTGGCAAGGTGGTTTTGGTTCCAAGCACTTTTTAGAGCATCCCGATTTATTTGATGTCTCTATTCCATGTGCTTGGGAAAGTGGCATCTAAGGTCAACAAAATTTGTAAACCCTTCTTGTGGGCAGGTCCGAAACTCAAACGCATGTTTCATATTATCTCCTGGGAGTAGATCTATAGGAGAAAGAATGTAGGAGGTCTAAATTTGAAGTGTGTCAGTCATATGAACAAGGATTTTATTGCTAAGCTTGGGTGGAATATCACCTCCAATGATTGCAGGTTATGGTGCAATATCTTGAAAGCTAAGTATATTTTTTATTCCTTTATTTCTAAATTTTTACCTTTTGGAGGCTCAATTTTTTTGAATAGCCTGGTGAAGTTAAGGGATTTTATCAAATATAATTATAGATGGATTGTTGGGAACAATAGATCAGTTAACTTTTGGGATGATGTATGGATAAGATATCGACCACTAAATGAAGATGTTCGATTCAGGGATCTCATTTATGGGTCCAGGGTTGCCGGGTTGGAGAAGGTTTTAGATTTCACTAAGGTTCATGAGAATATAATTGTTTGGGTAAATCCACCAAGGTGTGTGAGGAATGTTAGGGCTCATAAATTGTGGGCTCTCCTTATGGATGAGCTCCATATCTATGTTTTATTTCAAGCTAATGTGGAGGATCATCTGATCTGAAAAGAGGAGAGTTCTAGTTTCTTATTTGTGAAGTTTGCCTATGGTTGTATTAGTGAGGAGGAGAATCGTTATTTTCCATATCATGCAATATGGCTGAAGCACCTTACTTCTAGGGTGAAATTATTTTTCTGGATGGTTGTTCAAAATAAGATTCTAATGATTTATAATCTTTACAAAAAGGGTTGGTGCTTGGTTAACATATGTTACGTATGTAATTCTACCTAGGAATTGACATCGCATTTTCTTCTTAATTGTGATATGCTTAAAGAGATATTATTATCTATTCTTAGACATCTGGGTGTAAATTAGGTTTTCCCAAACTCTATGTTTGACTATGTTCTTCAGTGGGATCCTCCCTTCTTGTTCCCTAGGCTTAAATGCTTTTGGATATTTTTGCTTCCTCATGTCATGTGGGGAGTTTGGAAGGTGAGGAACACTTGGGTGTTCAATGACAAAGAATTTTCTTCTTAGCACCTGAGCATTCAAATCATGGGTAATACAGTGGAGAGTGTTTACTTGGAATTGGACCTTCCTGAAGATTCTTCTCCAAGAAAATTTTGATTGATCATGGTTTGGGTTTTGGGCACGTGGATCGCCCTCCTATTACTCCTAATCTAAGAAGCTCAGTGTGCTAGTCTCCCCTCCCATGGTTTGGGTCAAGTTGAATTTCAATGGGACTTCTAAAGGTAATCCTAGTTTGGTCGATGCGAGGGGGGTTATTCGTGACAATGAAATTAACTTGTTTCTTGCCTACATGGAGCTGATTTGTCTATACTCTTCCTAGGTTGCTTAAGTGAGGGTGGAGTTTTTAGGTATTTCTCTGCTGAAAGAGTTTGATTTTAGGAGAGGAGTTATTGAAGGTGATTCACAAAATATTGTTAATATATTTAATGGCTCTTGCCACATCAGTTGGACGGTGGTCAATTTAATTTATGAGGTAGTTAGAGAAGGAAATGCGGTTGTGGACTTAATGTCAAACTTGGTGGAAAATATTCAAAGATTTACAGTCTAGTAGATGGATTTCCCTCTTGATATCATCAATCGCACCTGCTTAGATGTTCATTAATTGGTGGTTTATGGTTAGTGTTTTTGCATTAGGTATAGTGGGTGTGGAAAGTAATTATAGTAGAAGGAGGGTAGATACTTATCCTCCAAGTGACAATGAGGCTAAGCCCCTTTTTCAAATTTCATGTTCTAAATTTTGCCTAGCCTGACACCTTCATGGTCAGGGAATGTCCTTAAGATTATGTTCGATCTAGATGATGTACTCTACCTGAATACTTCCTTTGGTTGTACTTTTATTATGCAATACTTGGTTTGCTTATTGGCATCGAGATGTTCTTTGGATGTCATTCCCTATGAGCATTATGTTTTGGTGCTTTCTATACAACTTTTATTGTCAAACAGGTCCAGATATTGGTGTGTATTGGGTGTCGCTTTCAATTGATTTCGGTTCTTGGTGGCTTCTATCCCTCCTTTATTGTTAGGAGGATCCTGAGATTAGAGTTTTAAAATTTCATTGGGACAGACTCTTAATATTTATTTATAGGTTCTCGTATTTTTGGTGGCCCACTTATTTTCTATCACCTTTGGTGATGTTTGTGGCTAGGTGGCCTTCTATTTGGGTTCCACCTCTTCACTTAAACAGTGTGTTGTTTGGATTTCAATGAATATGGTGTTACACTTTACTGAGGAGGCTACCCAAATGTTTGGAGAAATTATTAACGAGTTTGATTCTTTGATGTAGAACCACCTCGGTTCACTCACTGGTCATCTCATGGTTTTTTAGGTATTTTTGGGTCCCTCCTCTCTGTATATTTTGTTTTTGTTCTATTTTTTTTTGTGTCTATTTGTTTTGTACAAGGTTGTGGGGTCCCTTTCAAAACCCTATTTCCTATTACCAAAAAAATAAATGCTACACTTTAAATGTGATGTTATTAAGCAACTTAAATTACTAGCTATAGTAAAATATTTAATGTTTTTTATATCCTAAATATCGAACCTTGTGGTGTTAGTTACACTTTGAATAACACTGAATTATGCTATTAGTGCACGGTTGATTCACTCAAGAATAAATGAAAAAAATATCCTCAAAGTACTACAATGCAAAATATTTTTCATTTCTCTTCCCTTCGTGTTAATGGCTCTTCATGATTTTTGCATGTTATCTCTAATACATTCTCTAGAGATACATCTTTATCAAGGATAAAACGCAAATAGCTTGTAATAAGTGCTTACTCACTATATGTTGCTAATATGACATAATAACCTAGTAAATATCTAATAATTTTATTATGTACATTCATTTCTTATGCCCATGATTCATCATCCATAAATACATTTTTTTAAATAATTAATTTTATCTTATTGTAACAATTTCTAAATTGCCAAGTAGTCATGGATGTTGACAATGTCAATGCTGATTCAAGAGTCCATTCTAAGAATACTATAATTTTAACTACTAATGTGGTTTGAATCCTTTCATGTTCAACTTATAGTTGTCATTATTGCTATGATCTCTAATTTTCCCTATATTTATTACTAAAAGAATAATAACAGTAATTAATTCCCAAGTAAAATTTATGACAAAGTTAATAAAATTGTTTTAAAAGAGTTTCTAAGCTCATTATCTTACTGTGGATATTTTTGTTTTGTATGAAAATTTGGAATCATTCATTGTAAAACTTCTCTTTTTCCCATTAAAAATGGTTAAAGTGTTGTTATGTTGTCATGATTCCACCAACTGTCTCTTCTGAAAAATGGTATGCAATGCATTACTTGGTTTCCTATCTCTTTGTATTTTTTTACGTTTCTATATCTTTCCTAATATGTTGCATGCAAAATTGTAACTGTTTTAGCATGGGCAATCCACTGATGAATTTTTTACTTGGCACTTGAAAAATCTTTCTTTCACATAGCTATAATTCCCAGTTTTTCTTGACTTAGGCAAGTTTTCCTTTTAAAATAAAAAAACTATGTTTAGATAGCAGGGCCAAGAGCCAAATAGTGAAAGTCGATAAAATGGCTAAGTATAAAAGGAAATGGTAAAAGCGCTCCACAAGGGAGCGCTCAAGTGGAAAGCACTCCACAAGGGAGCACTCAAGTGGAAAGTTCTACACAAGGGAGCACTTTGTTGGAAAGCACTCCACATGGGAGCACTCTGGTGAAAAGCACTCCACAAGGGAGCACTTTGGTGAAAATGCTGCACAAGGGAGTGCTTAAGTGGAAAGCACTCCAAAATAGAGCACTCAAGTGAAAAGCACTCCACATGGAAATTCTTTGGTGAAAAGCACTCCACAAGGGAATGCTTTGTTGGAAAGCACTCCATAAGGGAGCAATTTGGTGAAAAGAGCTCCACAAGGGAGCGCCTTGTTGGAAAGCGCTCCACATGGGAGCACTTTGGTGAAAAATGCTCCACAAGAGAGCGCTCAAGTTGAAAGTGCTCTACATTGGAGTGCTCAAGTGGAAATCACCCTACATGGGAGAACTTAAGCCAAAATTTTTCCACATGGGAGCACTTTGTTGGAAAGTGCTCCACATGGGAGCGCTTAAGTGGAAAGTGCTCTACAAGGGAGCACTTCTTCACACTAAAGAAAATAAATTAAGGGGGATCAATAAAGATAAGACTACACCCATTCAAGAATTCTATGGTTGCACCACTCTGCTGCATTTTTAGACCACCCATTTGTGGATCATTGCTAAAACTTTCTAACTTTAAAACCAAGTTACCTGTAATACCGAATTGACTATTCAAGTTAGTAACGAAACCTTCTATCATCAATACTAAGTTATCTATAAGGTAAAATATTGAATATTTTTTGTTGTCGCCAAAATTGGATCGACCCATATCTGGAGTGGTTAGGTATTAATGTTCTAAATGGTAGATTTATTATATAAAAGTTGACTTCTTTTATGTACTTTGGATGGATAACTTTTTCTAGAAAAGTAGTTGTGCACTTGAAATTTGCTTCCAAAATAAAGGCTTATGGTTCTAGTTTGAGTTCTCTATATCTATGTGTGACTTCTATTATGTGATTTCTATTAAATTAGTCCCTTTATTATTCAGCTTAATTATGTTCTCTAGATTTTTCTATTGATAGAATACTAATTCTTGGAATACTTGTTGGATTTTACATAGTTTTGAGGATTTTATATTGGTTTCTATTAAAATTCATTATTTTTATTTTTTTTGGTTCAAATATTTAAGTTGTCTATCGTGCTTCCGGTCCATCACCCGCATCTCTTGCCTTTGGACATTTCCCATTCCTTTTCATAATTTCTCATCTCTTTTAGTATTTTTCTATCCCTTATCTCCAATCCCCTATTTTTATTTTTGAAACCAGCCCTACTAGATATTGCCACAAAGGACATCCCTTTACTTCAAACATTCAATGCTTGGCAGCAAGCCTAGGGTACTGTAGACTTATAAAACCTGATACTAGGCTTGTTTGATTGCCAATAGTTTTTGATATGCTCAATGGGATGCCAATAGTTTATTGTTATCCAATATAAACATCCGACGACTCTTCTAAACTCAAATACCTTCGAATATTATAGAATAGCATAAAAAATCATGCCTTCATGTATACAATGTGGAGAGCTAGAAATACAAAAGAAAAAATTGAGTTCTATGAGATTGACATCGATGCTTTATGATAACATCCTAGGGTGGTCGGGTCAAATATTCCACTTGTTGAAACATCATCACAAGAAGTTGTTCTTGATTCATAGAATCCAAATCCTGATAGCACAACAAAGAGCTTACCTCCAAATCTATTGAGATCTCTGGATCACCAATATACTTTAGCTCTATTGAACGATCAACCAGGTGCTCCAAGTGTTCTGATTGTTCCAACTTAGTAAGTTCTACCAACTCCACCGCTTCATACCAATCTACCTCTCCATATGACACAATTGGATCCATACAGGAAATTCATAGCCTAGAACCATACATGATTTCTTGCCTTGCAGGCTCAACACACCATGTCGCTCACAACTTTGAAAGCCCTACCTACCTACGATGGCATGGGAAAGAAGGTACAGGAACACATCCAAGATGTTGTAGGACTAGCGACCATCCATCAAATCACCAATGAATATGTCATGGTGAAGTTACTAGTTCTTTCACTAAGAGGTAAGCTTCTTTACTGGTACTGATCGCTTTTGCCCAACATCATTACTACATGGGATCAACTAGTTGGATAGCTGATAAGTTATCTCAATGAACAAGTGGATACCTTCTCTCTATTGCACCAGTTTACTACTATTTAAAGGTATCGTTAGGAATAGATAACTGACTTCAATGTTAGGTTCACAAGAACCTGGAAAGAGTCATAGACGGCCTTCGACCCACTCTCGAGTAGGCCATGTTTTATTACCTAAGGGATTTTCACTCAAATATCAACATAACCATTTGACATTCTAACATCAATATATTCAACACCCTCTATGAGTAGGCCTACAAGGCAGAGGCTGAATTAATAGCTATCAAGAATTTACCCCCTAAGGTGACAACCCCAATTTATCTATATTTATCACAAAATATGTACCCAAGGGCATCCACTTCACCTACATCTCTGACGTACCCTAACCAAACATGGAATCCATCCTCTTAGTACAAAATTGTGTTCGCTTGACAATTCCAAATGTCCATGCCATAGTATCAATTACCTGATTCTCCCCAACTGTTGGCAATTTTGGGTACTTTGGGTACATTGCCTTTGCTAAAGTGTATAAGTTGTCATTGATGTCAAGAAACTCTTGAAGGAATTTGATTTGATGTCAAATAACTTGTTTTGATGAAGGTTACAGCATGACAGTTTCAAAGGTCTTTTGTAAACCCCAAGTTGGCAGGTTTAAATATTACAGGTGGATGCATTAGTTTAATGCATTTGGGTCCAAGAGGAAGTATTTATTTAATAATTAAAAACCTTGTTAAGGTTCCTTTTAAATATTTTTAAATAAATATTAATTTATTGTTTGCATTGGGTTCTCCTAACCCATGGCGCAAATGTCTTAACTTTAATGGCACTATGTTCTAAGATTGTGGGTGCTAGCCAAGACCTCTGCCGATGTGTTAAAATCCTCGCCGACGTCAAGAGTTTATGGGAAATATGCATATAAATCTCCCACGATGAAGATCAAAGATTATCCCATCCGTATTTTTGAAAAGTGTTGCTCGTTGTGAATTCATGATCTGATGTTCGATTTCTTCCTCATTGTGATTTTGTCATCCGCTGTTCGGATATCTGTCATTCATTTTCTGTATCCGCCATAATGTTTCATCGTCATCGTTCACATCAGAAGACAAGGAGGCCTGTTGTTTATTTTAGCCCTGGTGTAGAAGGTACAAGGGAAACAGAGTGAGGTTTAAACCTCATCGGACGCATTTGGCACACCGATAGCGGCTAGGCTGTTGGCGCGCTACCCGAATGGGAGGTTCCACGTTTGAATAACGTGAAATGGTTTTTCTTCATTGAAGTGGACACAGCGGGTGGTGTTAGAGTTCGTGCACAATTTCTCCATAGCATGATTTTTGGTGTTGGCCAAGGTATTTTCGAAATTAATTTTTGCTAGTGTATTTTGCGGATGGAGGAAGTTTATTAGAGATAAAAATAGCTTAGGAGTTATAATGAGTTTGAATCTTGCTTTATTTTGATAAAATATTATTTTGAAAGTGTTGGTTGCATTATCTTATTGCATTCTTATGAGAGATAAAATTTTTTGTTGATAAGATTATAAGGGAGAAATAAGGTGTTTAAGGGATAAATATTTCTTGTAATGTTGAGAGTGCTTTTGGTTGATTATGGAAATGAAAGCATGATTTTTTAAGGTTAGAATTGCTTCTTGTGTGAAGTTGTGGAACCTTAAGTGGGCAAATTTGATATTAACATTAGCTTTCATTAAATTGGTTATAATCAAGCTATTCTTTACTTGGTTAAAGTGTTGGGCTTATTCCTTTGTTGATGATTTGAAAAGTTGTTTTATGCTTGGTGATTTGAGTTGGTGGATGCTTTTTGTTCAAACAATGTTGGAGAGAAAAGGAGTTCTACTTGTTTCCTTTTCTAGTGTTGATTGTGAAATGCTTCAAGGTTGTGTTTTGAGTTAAATTGTGTTGATTGAACCTTGGTTGATGAGCATTGTTGTTGAAGCCCTATTTGATGGTGAAAAGAACATGAGTATCATTGTTATGTGATTCTTTTCATAGTTGGCAATTGTTGGGGTTTCATTTTCTTGAAAGAAAGCATTCTATCCTATCCATTTCAGATATTGAGTTGAGTTTTCAGATTTGATATTGAGATTGAGCTAAGTTGATTTGAGTTGAGTTTTGATATTGGGATTTGAGTATAGAACATATTGATTCTCTAACAATTCTCTTTATGCTTCTATGAGTTTGACAAATCACATTGGGTCTCTAACAATTCACTTTGTGATTTCCTACTAAGAAAGTTTTTCTTGGTGAGCTTGCTGAGTTTTGGATAGGTTCCGATGGGGACTTGTGAGCAGTTTTGGATAGGTTCCGGTGGGGACTTGTGAGTAGTTTTGGATAGGTTCCGGTGGGGACTTGTGAGCAGATTTGGATAGGTCCTATTAGAGGACTTGTGAGCTGAGTTTTATAGTTCTATCAGAGAACTTGAGGACAGAGGTGCATTGGTTCTATGAGAAGAACCTGAGGACAGATTTGGCAAGTCTTTGAGAAGGCTTTTATGTGGAGGATTGATTTGTTCAAGAGTTGGATAGATCTGACAGACAAAGGAAGACTTGTACTAGACTGACTGACTGTGTTTGGTATAGGTTTCTAAGCTATTGTGGATGTGATCATAGAAGGCAAAGGTATCTTAGGCTAAGCATTGAGGACAGGAGGTCTTCGATGGAAAGGAGTTCCACATGCTGGCAAGAGGTACAAGCAGTTGATCTTCTGAGGGATCATTTCTAGAGCAGAGGGGAAGGTATCTCCTTTGATCAGAGGCTCATAAATTTTGATTGGGGGAAGGTATCTCCTTTGGGCCGAGGCTCATAAAAATTGTAATTGGGAAGGATTCCCAAAGAACTTTGAGATAAATTTTAGAGAAAAGTTTTGTCGACGTAGCCCAGCCATTCTGGGTGAACCACGTTAAAATTGGTGTCACTTTGTGAATGATATTGTGCATTGCTTTGATATTGCTTTGGGTATATTTCTTTACTATTTTGAAGTATAATGGAAAAAGTAAAAAAAGGTCTTATACTGTTCACCCCCCCTCTCAGTATAAGCTTGTGTTCTTCAATTGGTATCAAAGCAGGTGTCTTTAGAAAGTTTAACAGCTTGAAGGAAAGCTAGTAAAGAACACAATATATCATTCAAGTGGCAATGCAGCACCTATTCTTGATGGGTCAAATTTTTGTCTTTGGATTGCAAGGATGAAGGTTCATCTAATGGGACTTGGTAATGAGGTTTGTGAAGTGATTGAATATGAGTACACTATTGCTGAACATGGTCCTAATACTAAATAAGAAAGGCTCCTACATCATAGCAATTCAAAAGCGATGAATGCAATCCTAAAAGGCTTACAGAAAGCAGATCTCACCAAAGTGATTCACTACAAGACAGCTAGTGAAATGTGGAAATAGTTGAAGGTGGTTCATACAGGTGATACAAATGTTAGAAAGGCCAAGTTGAGACACTTCAAAGGTATGTTTGAACAACTCAAGATGAATGATGATGAAAATATTAGTGACTACATGATTCGTATGGATGAGGTTGTTAACTCCATGAAAGACTTAGGTCTTGAGCTTGCTGAAAATGATGTTTGTGATAAGATTTTAAGATCTCTTCCTAATAGATTTAGTGAAAATATTTCTGTTGTTGAGGAAGCTAAATATTTGGATAAGTTGAAAAAGGATGAGCTCCATAGTATACTTGCAGCATTTGAGTTCAGAACTCAAGTGAAGGTTGATGTCAAGAAAGATGCAACTTTCAAGGCTACCAAGAAATCCAAGGGTAAACAGCTTCATGATAGTGATGAGTCTTCTAGTGATGAAGAGGCAAATTACAGCAAAAAAGGCAAGTTCTATAGAAAGCACAAAAGTATGAAAAATATAAGATGTTTCAATTGTGGAAAGTTTGGTCATTATGCTACTGACTGTATTGTTCCCAAGAATGAAAGTGATGAAGATAAACAGGATTCTAAGAGCAAGGATTTTGAAAAGCACAAGCATCATAGGAAAAACAAAGATGAGCACAACAATCAAGGAAAGAGGTATTCTCACAAGCACAAGAAGAGTTTCTACCTAGACAAAGCAAGTAAGTGTTCTAGTAGTGATAGTGAAATTTCTTCAAGTGATGATGAAAATTAGATGTTGTTCATATCAAAAAAAGACGAAGAACCGAAACATAGATTCATTATCATGAAATGTCTTAGATGTGGAAACTTTGGTCACCTTGAGGATGATTGCACAAATAATGATTTGGTTTCTAGTATGTATGAGGATGCTTCAGAAAACTATAAGGAAGATGCATGTATGGTTTTTGAAAAGGGTAGCACCTCTAGTGATAAGAAATCTGAAAAAGGCTTTGATGATTCAAAAAGCAAACAAATAGAGGAAGATATAGAGAAAGGAGAAGTAGATCTTAAAGGTGAACTTATTAGTGCTCTTAGTGCTTTGAAAAAGGAAATAAATAAGAATGCTAGACTCAAGGATAAGTTAAATGAATGTTGTATGAAGAGATATGATCTTATAGAAAGTCTTGACTTCTCTATACCTAAGACACAGGAACTCAAAGATGAGTTAGAGTCTAAATTTCTTGAGTATAGTGAGTTAGAACAGAAAATGGCTTCTTTGAAAGAGGAAACTAAAGAGTACAAGAATAATATTTACAGGTTCCAAGATAGCTCCAAAAAGGTTAAGTCACTCATCAAAGGTCAAAGAAAGACAATAGATAAAACAGGCCTTGGTTTTGTTAAGCCACACAAGGAACAAGTTGGAGAGTCTAGTAAGAGACTCCATAAGGAAGAGAGTTCTGATGAGGAAAGTATTTCAAAAAAGGAGTCCTTGAATGATAGATGCACAAAAATAGAAAACATAATTCAGAATGAGAAAAATAAGTTTTTAGAACCTAAGAGGTCAAATAAAGTAAAGTTTCAAGGCAGATGTTTTGCTTGTCACAGGTTTGGTCACATGGCTTCACATTGCATGGCTCAAGTGAAGAAGGTAAATGATAGTTTTAGAAGTGCTAGTTACTTTCAAGGGTATTGCTACTCTTTTCAACAGTTTGGGCACAAGGCATTTTATTGCAAGGCAAATAACAAGAACAGGTTTGGTCAGAACAGGTTTGGTCAGAATAGGTTTGGTCAGAACAGGTTTGGCCAGAACAGGTTTGGTCAGAATAGGTTTGGTCAGAACAGGTTTGGTCATAACAAGTTTGGTCAGAACTGGTGGATTCAAAGATTAGGTTTATCTCAAAGAAACAACATTGTCAAGTGTTTCAAGTGCAACAATGAAGGTCACATAATAAGATAGTGTAGAGCTAAAATTCTAGAATATAGGAACAGGAACAGTGGCATGATCAGGTCCAAGGATCAATGCATGGACAAGAACAGGGATGAGAACAAGAACAAGAACAGTGACAAGAATGGGAATATGGGCAAAGAGTTCAAGAGAAGGCCCGACAAGGAAGTTATAGACGATGATGATGATCAGTGCCTACTGGGAGTTTTACTCCCACCCCAAAATTAATCACCTCATCATGAGGTGGGGGAGGGACTAAGCTAAGAGGATCATTCTTAGTCCCAAGCCCCAAAGGTGACCCTTTGCCATTGATGACAAAGGGGGATAGATATGAGTAAGGGGGAGAGTTTCAAAGTGAAGAGGAGAGCTTCAAGTCAGGGGGAGAAAAACTTCAAAGGAAGATTCTCAGTTGTGGGCATAGTTGGTAAGTTGTTAGCACAGTTGGTTTCAGTTTTGGCTCTTGAGAAGTGTTTTTAGTAAAGGTTTGCCATCAATGACAAAGGGGGAGATTGTTGGCAATTTTGGGTACATTACCTTTTCTCAAGTGTATAAGTTTTCATTGATGTCAAGAAGCTCTTGAAGGAATTTGATTTTATGTCAAATAACTTGTTTTGATGAAGGTTACGGCATGACAGTTTCAAAGGTCTTTTGTAAACCCCAAGTTGGTAGGTTTAAATATTACAGGTGGATGCAATAGTTTAATGAAATTTTGGGTCCAGGAGGAAGTATTTATTTAATAATTAAAAACCTTGTTAAGGTTCCTTTTAATTATTTT
Source organism: Wollemia nobilis (assembly GCA_028583015.1). Taxonomy (NCBI): domain Eukaryota; kingdom Viridiplantae; phylum Streptophyta; class Pinopsida; order Araucariales; family Araucariaceae; genus Wollemia; species Wollemia nobilis. The sequence continues at coordinate 147,620 of JAQPPZ010001708.1, forward strand.
TAAATAAATATTAATTTATTGTTTGCATTGGGTTCTCCTAACCCATGGTGCAAATGTCTTAACTTTGATGGTGCTATGTTCTAAGATTGTGGGCGCTAGCCAAGACCTCCGTCGACGTGTTAAACTCCTCCATCGATGTGTTAAAATCCTCACCGACATCAAGAGTTTATGGGAAATATGCATATAAATCTCCCATGATGAAGATCAAAGATTATCCCATCCACATTTTTGAAAAGTTTTGCTCGCTGTGAATTCACGATCTGATGTTCGATTTCTTCCTCGCTGTGATTTCGTGATCTGCTGTTCGGATATCCATTGTTCATTTTCTGTATTCGTCGTAAGGTTTCATCATCGTCGTTCATGTCAAAATACAAGGAGGCCTGTTGTTTATTTTAGCCCTGGCATAGAAGGTACAAGGGAAACAAAGTGAGGTTTAAACCTCATCGGACACCTTTGGTGCACCGATAGCAGCTAGGCTGTTGGCGCGCTACCTGAACAGGAGGTTCCGCATTCGAATAACGAGAAATGGTTTTTCTTCATTGAAGTGGACGCAGCGGGTGGTGTTAGATTTCATGCGCAATTTCTCCATAGCATGATTTTTGGTGTTGGCCAAGGTATTTTCGAAATTAATTTTTGCTGGTGTATTTTGCGGATGGAGGAAGTTTATTAGAGAGAAAAACAGCTTAGGATTTATAAGGAGTTTGAAGCTTGCTTTATTTTGATAAAAGATTCTTTTGAAAGTGTTGTTTGCATTATCTTATTGCATTCTTATGAGAGATAAAGTTTTTTGTTGATAATACTATAAGGGAGAAATAAGGTGTATAAGGGATAAATATTTCTTGTAATGTTGAGAGTGCTTTTGGTTGATTATGGAAATGAAAGCATGATGTTTTAAGGTTAGAATTTCTTCTTGTGTGAAGTTGTGAAACCTTAAGTGGGCAGCTTTGAGATTGACATTAGCTTTCATTAAATTGGTTATAATCAAGCTATTATTTACTTGGTTAAAGTGTTGGGCTTACTCCTTTATTGATGATTTAAAAAGTTGTTTTGTGCTTGGTGATTTGAGTTGGTGGACGCTTTTTGTTCAAACAATGTTGAAGAGAAAAGGAGTTCTACTTGTTTCCTTTTCTAATGTTGATTGTGAAATGCTTCAAGGTTATGTTTTGAGTTAAATTGTGTTGATTGAACCTTGGTTGATGAGCATTGTTGTTGAAGCCCTAATTGATGGTGAAAAGAACATGAGTATCATTGTTATGTGATTCTTTGCATAGTTGGCAATTGTTGGGGTTTCATGTTCTTGAAAGAAAGCATTCTATCCTATCCATTTCAGATATTGAGTTGAGTTTTCATATTTGAGATTGAGATTGAGCTGAGTTGATTTGAGTTGAGTTTTGAGATTGGGATTTGAGTATAGAACATATTTAGTCTCTAACAATTCTCTTTATGCTTCTATGAGTTTGACAAATCACATTGGGTCTCTAACAATTCACTTTGTGATTTCCTACTAAGAAAGTTTTTCTTGGTGAGCTTGCTAAGTTTTGGACAGGTTTCGGTGGGGACTTGTGAGCAGTTTTGGACAGGTTTCGGTGGGGACTTGTGAGCAATTTTGGACAGGTTTCGATGGGGAATTGTGAGCAGATTTGGACAGGTCCTAGCAGAGGACTTGTGAGCTGAGTTTGATAGTTCTATCAGAGAACTTGAGGACAGAGGTGCACTGGTTCTATGAGAAGAACCCGAGGATAGATTTGGCAAGTATTTGAGAAGGCTTGTATGTAGAGGATTGATTTGTTCAAGAGTTGGACAGATCTGACAGACAGAGGAAGATTTGTACTAGACCGATTGACTATGTTTGGTATAGGTTGCTGAGCTACTGTGGACGTGATCATAGAAGGCATAGGTCTCTTAGGCTAAGCATTGAGGACAGGAGGTCTTCGGTGGAAAGGAGTTCCATGTGCTGGAAAGAGGTAGAGGCAGTTGATCTTCTGAGGGATCATTTCTAGAGTAGAGGGGAAGGTATCTCCTTTCAGTAGAGGCTTATAAATTCTGATTGGGGGAAGGTATCTCCTTTGGGCTGAGGCTCATAAACATTGTAATTGGGAAGGATTCCCAAAGAACTTTGAGATAACTTTTAGAGAAAATTTTTGTGGACGTAGCCCACCATTCTGGGTGAACCACGTTAAAATTGGTGTCACTTTGTGAATGATATTGTGCATTGCTTTGATATTTCTTTGGGTATATTGCTTTACTATTTTGAAGTATAATGGAAAAATTAAAAATAGGTCTTATACTATTCACCCCCCTCTCAGTATAAGCTTGTGTTCTTCACCAACCACCAGCTCCTATCTAGTACCCAGTGCTACCTGCACCACTGAATCCATTGCCAATATCTATAGTTTAGACAACTACCAACCAGGAAGCCAAGAATGAGGCACAGGCCAAATAGTTGCAATAGGTGAAGCAACACATGAAGACCATGGAGAATCATATGATAGTCATGAGGAGAAGATAGGACGACCAAGGATTTCATCATAGAAGATTCCCTCCTCCTCCGATAACAAAAGAGCAGGAATCATCTACCCACTGGTAGTCTGAAAGAAATTCAACTATAATGAGCAATGAAGAGGTCGATGTCTCAAACCTGACATATTGGTGTACTACATGTAATGATCTACACTATGAAGAAACCTACGTAGTACACCTCAATTATGTTAAGATGGTGTATTGTGGTGCTTATGAGCAAGACAATATAATCCAAGAAGTTGATCACAATTTTATGATTTCATCTGATGAGCAAGTCTTGGTCCTCACCAAAGCTAGTAAGAAAGCTATTGAAGCAAATTTGGCTCATATGGAGCCATTAAAGGTATCAAAACCACCTAATATATGGATTCAAATGACATAGCATTCAACAAAATCTTCCAATCCAACAACGACCTCAGAGCTGCCTGAACTCCCAAAATACTACTTGTCACCTTATGCTAGAAATGAAAAGGTGTTTCAATCCAAAATGCCAACATCCCAACTACAAGCAAACATGCAATATGAGGCTAGAGAAAAACTCAAATATCCCTCACTGACCAAGTTCCAGTGATTTTATGCCACATAGTAGTATTGAAAGACCTATGAACCTATGAAGCAGGTAGGAGAATCAAGCACTTTGATATATAGCATTGGCAAATAAAGAAATAAGTCCCTGGCTAAGGTAAGTCTCTATGATACCCTCCAAATCCTGGGTCAAGTTGACATTATTTAGGAATCCCTTAAATCCTCGAAGGACAAAGGGAGTAATAAAAAATAGATAGTATTTTCATCTTCGTTGATGACCTCAGCCACAGGAAAAATTTACCCCCACCATTATACATATTCCTTCGCATGGAAGGATGGGTCGTGCATAACTACGTGATCGACTCAGGCACCGTGATGACCATCATACCCAAAGAAGTCTGTGAAATCATGGACATGGAGTACACTCAAAATAGCCTTAGAGTGATGTAGCTAGATAGGACCCCCATAAGGATGGTAGGAGTTATCAAAGATATTCCCATCCAACTCCACCAGACTCCACAAGTCACCATTATCCAAGAGATTGTAGTAGTTGACTTAGATCCATACTTTAGTATGTTCCTATCATGAGAATTCATAGCTACGTTGGGAGGCTATATCTCCCTCGACTACTCACACCTAGAGATACCATTAAAGGAAAAGAGGTTCAAGCTATACAATGAGAAGCCTACCACTTTTCACATTAAAAAATTGAAGATGAGAAAAAGAGCTCGATCTCTATCAACCTGATGGTAAAATAAATACAAATAGTATATCTGGTAGAGGCATCACTTGATGATTTTTGGGTCAAATAAGGTTTTTCTATGATAGAATTTAATGTTGTTATCAAGACTGATTTGGTTTATTACTCATTGACAAAACCTGAAAATGCATAATGATAGCATCCATAGAGGAGTTCCTTGCACATGATCAGCTATGGAAGTTGTACATTGATGGTTCCCATTGCAATAATGATGCAGGAGTTGGTATCGTGCTCATATCCCCATCAGGTGAGCAGAAGACTTATTCATATAGGCTTGAATGAAGATGTACAAATAATGTGGCAGAATACAAGGCTCTGTGACTTGAACTCAAGAAATATGAAAACCTTGGCATCAGATAGTTACAAATATTTAAATGTTTTGAATTAATATACAACCATATTACCAGTAAGTGCATATATAAGTAACACTACTTAAAAATGTACTGCAACAAGGTGTGGGATTTACTCGAATCATTAATGACACTAAACATCAATTCAATTTTGTAACAGTAAAATAAAATTATGGATATCTTAGCCTCCATCGACATCTTATTTTCACCAACGAACGATATGATTCACAAGCCAAAAATAGTGAGGCTTATCTATAGACCTTCTATGCTTGATAAAAAACTTCACTGGCAGGTATTCAACAATGATGAACAAATGGTCAATTTTCTGGTAAGTGAAGCATCCTCTATCGAATAGCAGACCCTCAAAGAAGAAGACCATGAGGGATTAATCCAACTAAAAAACAATCACATCCCAAAGGGTCTGATCACGCTGGAGATCTTATTCGACCAGAACAATAGGTCTATCAGCCACAAGATTAGGGTGGACCAAAAATAATTCATGGACCTAGAGTTATAGCCAGAAAAAATTATCAAATTAGGGGTCAATTTCATAGTCAAAGAGCTTCATCAAGTTCATGTCCTATGCAAGGAATACCCCAACATAATTTCTTGGTGCTACCAAGACCTAAAGATATATGATAAGAATATCATCCAGCACACCATTGAGCTAGAGGAGGGAGTCAAACCATTCATACAGAAGCAGTGACCCATCAATACAAAAATTGAAATGCTAATGAGTGTTGAGCTCCTAAAGATGCTTGAAGCTAAGATTATTTATTCGATCAAGCATTTCTCCTAGGTGGCCAACCTGGTTCTAGTATGAAAGAAGAATGGAAACATCTGCTTATGCATTTATTTCCAAAATCTCAACTAGGCATTGCTCAAATATCACTACCCGCTACCTTAGATGGATCAAATATTTCACATGGTGGTAGGAGCATAGAGGTTTTACTGGATGGTTTCTCTGGCTAAAACTAGATCTAGGTCAAGGATGAAGACCAAAATAAGACCGCGTTCACCACTAAGTGAGGAACATTCACCTACCAACGAATTCCCTTCAACATTTCAAACACCAAGGCAACTTTCCAGAGGGCAATGAACCTTGCCTTTGGTGAACTATTGAATCATGTCATCATAATTTTCTTATATGACATGTTGATATTCTCCCATAAGAGGGAGGATCATGACATACATTTACCGCAATTTTTTGAAAAATACTAGGAGTTCAAAGTCTCCATAAATTCCAAGAAGTCTATATTTGTAGTGAAATAGGGAAAGCTACTTAGTCATGTGATCTATGAAAAGGGGTTAACTATTGATCTGGCCCGAGCTGAGGTGCTTTTTTTACTTCCACTACCAAAAAATGAAAAGGCCCTTCAGGCCTTTTAGGATAGATAAACTTTGTGATAAATTTCATCGCTAACTTTACACAAGTAAAAAAGTCAATGGTCGAGCTCCTAAATAAAGATGTTGAATTCAAGTGGATAGATGGAAGAATACAGGATTTTCAAGAAATTAAGGATCAGATCACCCAGTCTCCCATCCTCATAAATCCTGACTATTCATGATATTTTATCCTATATGCAGTCGGGGAGCCAAAGAGCTATGTTTTCATTTTGACACAAAAGGACGAAGACAAATATGAATTCCCAATAGCGTTCCTTAGCCAAATGATCCAGCTGCATGAAGAAAAGTTCAATTTTATTGAACGATAGGTGCACACGATAATGAGGTATCTTTAGAATTTTTTGTATTTTGTCTCTCAAAGTAAGATGATAGTGTATGTGATACACCCAAACATCCGTAATTTCATAATTTAAGGTGAGCTGGGTAATAAGAGAGCCATATGGATCACCAAGATTTAAGAATTTGATATTGATATATGCCCCACGAAGCTAGTAAGAGGCAAAGTGCTATACCAAGAGTTGGCAAAAAATGTTGTGGCTAGAGCTACGAATCCTAACTTAGAGAACCCTACCCCCAACCATAATCTCGCTAATTCATCAGTCAATAGTCTAGATTAGATAGATGATCTGGTTAGGTGCTTTAACACAGGCAGATGTATGTCTCACTTCAATGCTTCATAGAGAAGAAGATTTCATCTGCAAGCTAGTAGGTATGTCCTGACACCCAATCGATTATTTTATTAGAACATTTATGTTCTCCTAAGATGTATTAAAGGGTCGAAGATGACAAAAATCCTAGAGGATATTCACTATAGGATTTCGAAAGGGTGTTTTGCGGGTAGACCAATGGAACTTAAGATCATTAACGTAGGCTACTATTGGCCCACTCTTTTTTGGATGCCTTCAAGATCAGTCAAAACTATGATAGTTGTCAGTGCTACTCAAGAAGGACTAAGAATGCATCCCTTCCTCTCCATCCCATCCAAGTGGAATCTCCCTTCCAATAGTGGGTTCTGGACTTTATTGGGGTCATCAATCCCAACTCCTCCATTGGCCAAAAGTAATTTTTGACCACCATAGACTACTTCACTTGATGGTTGGAGGTAATTCCAACCAAGTAGGCTAACCAGGATGTGGGCATATCCTTCCTCGAAGGGCTGATCACTTGCTTTAATGTGCCTAAAGCCATTGTATATGATAATGACACCCATTTTACCAGTGCAAAGATCTGTGAATTCTCAACCAAATATGGTATCTATTTAAAAGCCTCATCCAACTACTACCCACAGGGCAATGGGCTGGCAGAATCCACAAACAAAAACTTGCTACTGATATTGAAGAGGATAGTATTGAAAAGTAAGCAAAGCTGGCATCTACTCTTGGACCAATCGCTTTGGACTGACTGAATTTCTATCAAAAGATCAATCAAGATTTTTCCCTCCTCATTGGTATACCAGAAAGATGCAGCCTTACCCACGCATGTCGAGCTACCTATATTATAGTTGCTTAAGTGGATTAATATTGAAGAAGGCCAATTCAATATGATGCATGCAAGGTTGGCCCAGTTGATTTAATTCAAAAAATAAAGGGATAAAGAATACAAAGTCTTCACCAAGCATGCCAAATCCACCAAATACTGGTTTGAAAAAAATATTTCAAATCAAACCTTCAGTGTTGGAGATTTGGCCTTAAAGTAGAATGAAAACAAATACAATCTAGAGAACCACGAGAACTTTAACGTCTTCCAGGAAGGTCCATTTTGATTCTCCGTAGTTAACCAGATCAACTCTTTCATTCTCCAATATATGAAGGGTTTCACCCTCCCAATCATGGTAAATATCTTTCTTCTAAAAATTTATCATCCATCGAGCTCAGATGGAGATAGCTTATCTCCCAGGTATTTCTCATGTATATAAGCTTCGTTTAAAAAGTATGTATAGTTGGCATTTGGTTTTGTTACTGGTAAAAGCTAGAATTATTTGCTTAGTAATATTTTCTCTTTTATCATGTAACATATTATCAAGGGGTGCTTTGAGATAAAGCACCATGCAGTCTCAAAAAAAATAGTCTTCCCTCAAAAAGTGCTGCATCTGGGAGTGCTCAACATAAAAGCACTCCAAAAGGGAGCACTCAAGGGAAAAGTACTCCATCTAGGAGTGCTTAAGCAAAAAGCACTCTACAAGGAAGAGATCAAGGGAAAAGCATTCCATCTGAGAGCGCTTAAGCCAAAAGTGCTCCACAAGGGAGTGCTCAAGGGAAAAGCACTCCATTCGGGAGTGCTCAAGCTAAAAGCACTCCACAAGAGAGTGCTCAAGGGAAACATACTTCATCTAGGAGTTCTCAAGTTAAAAGCGCTCCACAAGGGAGAACGCAAGGGAAAAGTGCTCCATCCGAGAGTGCTCAAGCTAAAAGCACTCCACAAGGGAGCGCTCAAGGGAAAATTGCTCCATTCGGTAGTGCTCAAGCTAAATGTGCTCCACAAGAGAGTGCTCAAGGGAAAAGCACTCCATCCAGGATAAATCAAGCTAAAATCACTCCACAAGGGAGTGCTCAAGGGAAAAGCACTCCATCCGGAGCACTTAAGCCAAAATCTCTCCACAAGGGAGCGCTCAAGGGAAAAGTGCTCCATATAGGAATGCTCAAGCTAAAAGCACTCCATAAGAGAGATATCAAGGGAAAAATGCTCCATCCAGGAGTACTTAAGCCAAAAGCGCTCCTTTTGGGAGCGCATAAGACAAAAGTGCTCCACTTTAAAGTTGTTTTTTGTTTTGTTTCAAACTAACCATCCAGATCATGCCAAGTGTCTCATAGGGATAAGAGGATCAATGGAAGGGTCATTTTCAAACCCTAACCCTAAAAGCATAGTATTTTATTTAAAAAGCAAGAATCGTACAACCACCCAATCAAAGTAGTTCTATTCTCAATTAGACAAAGGGTTCCTTCCATGCAGATTAGTACGTGTATTTCTCAAAACAAGAAGCACGCACCCCAAGGGAAGGTCCTTATATGCCACCATTTTTGTCATTTCCAAAAGGTAACCACCAACACATGGATAATTCAAGGCACACACTCTCTTGCACATTCTCTATCGATATTAACTTTGAGTGCTAAACATTAAAAGGTGGCTGACTAAAATTTCATGCTATAAGGTGGCATGCTCCTCAAAATATTTGTTTAAAAATCACCTAGAGAATTTTTGTATTCCCCCTACCATTGTACTCAATGCTATGTTAGAAATATAGGGTTTTCAAAGTGTGAATTACACTGATTTGTACAAAAAATATGGATAAAGAGAGTAAAAAGGCAGATAAAAAGGAGAAAAGGGAGATAGAAACCAAAGAAAAGGTGACATAGGTGGAGGCATCTATTTCAAAAAAACCAAAGAAGACATGGAAGCAAGAAAATAAGGCAATCAAATTAATAACACCGCAACATCCCCTCTTCTGGTACTGATATTGCTTGGTCACCCACAAGGATGTGGAGCTTTTGTGCTCAAAAATTGAAGAAGCGTATAGAGATACCCCAACCATGAATCCACTATTGACTATTTACCACTCACATATATATTTTAACACATGCACGTTGGTACATCACTACCCAAAATTCATAAAGGACATGTCGATGTTCTATGATTCCCAGTCGATAACGGTTTAGAATGCTTAGGTAGTACCATTATTTACCATTACAGCTAAATCTATCCAAGAATATTTTTACTATGGTAGGAAGCACTGATATGAGTTCATTATGAGAAAAATACACATAGATGAAGAAAGTGAAAGATACCAATCAACACCAAAGATACAATATTTACCAAGAGGACAGTTAGGGAGCACCGTAATTGTAGATGAATTTCCTTGGCTTCCAAAACCCCTAGTTGAGTTCACACACCTTGAAATTTTTTCCATCCTAGATTAGGTATCAGGTCTCCCAAAATACAAGTGGGCGTATGACTGGTAAGTTTTTATGGCACAAGCCATACTAGAAAATGAGATTTATTTTCCTTCCAAAGTGAGGCTAGGCATTATTCTAGTCTTTTATGGTTGAGCAAAGCTCTTAGCACGGTAATTGCATGGATGTTTAGCTCATATTTGGTGTGCTGAAGCTAAGGATGAAAATTTGTGACTCTCATCCCTATTGGTGTGGTATTTCTTCTAGCATAGACACAAAAATTTCCATAGTATAGCAAATAATCAGAAGGACAAAGAGGGCAAGCCTTTTCTAGTCTATCGATGGATGAACAACCTGTCCAAAAATGAGTCTTACTATATCTTAAATCAGATTTTCCTCTGGCCAATTTTGGAGATGATTTATGGCCGATGTGAGTGGGTTCCAATGGAGTTAATGAGCCAAGTGGTAGATGAGCAATTGGGAGACACTTTTCTCCTTAACCAAGGCCTGGTCGTCAGAATTTATGGGTTTACAAAAAAGCTTTTTTGACTACCCTATTACACCATGCCCTATCTATTCTCCTTGGAAGTTGCTAGATAGCTCGACCACTCCAATGAGGAGTACGAGAAAGGTCAAGGTATGAGAGTGATATTCTCTACTCCTTTCGATACTCGATACTTTAAAATAACATAGTACGGTCAAAATTTTATGCTAACCATAATTCTCGTAGATTACGTGTTGATCAAACTTCCCCACTATTGGAAATGGGACCCACACAACATCATTCAGAAACATATCAATGTCAAATATTTTCACTCTTGTCCCAAATTGTATATGGAGTGCCAACAAAATAATCCACTAGGTCTAGAGCTAGAATGTCATGTAGATAATATGATGCCTTCGCCCCTGTGGCTAGAGTTTTACAATATGGAGACTGAGTACAATTCAACTATCAATCAAGAGCAAAGACTATCCAAGACAGTCATCACAAAAATTAAATTCATGCACCCAGATTGGACTGACCATAAAATTTAGTAATGGTGGATCATGAGGGTCCACTTTGATAAGGCCTCCTCAAACGATGCACTAGAAATCGATGACAATTTTTCAATATTTTATGAAAATAATATTAAAACTTATCAGCTTTTCTCATTTGCTGATATAGTTCCCCCTGGTAGACGTAACCCCAAAGAATTTGATGACTTGGAGCATCCAAGGCAAGTTTAGGGCAAGGGCAATGTCATCTTAGGGGTGTCATTATATAATGAATAAAATAGCCCAATATCTCCATATATGGCAATTTCCCCCTCAAAGAGAAAGTCTGAGGTCCCATTTTTATCACCAACTGCAAAAAGATCATGCACTAGTTCTTAGAAGCCTTTCAGGTCAATTATCCAGGCTACTTCTAAATCTTCCTACGAAGACTGCTGAAAAAACTAAAAATTTGACCAAAATTACTATGGCCATGGGGATTGAGGAGAACAAATGTTGGAATGAAGAGAGCCTCACCAAACATGAGGAATAGGTAAATGAAGACACTAGCCATGCAAGCATCGATGCACTAGACATGGAAGAAAAAATGGAATAAAATGATAAAGTGCTGGATACATCCTCCATGACCCCTTTGGTCACAGAGCCCCAAGGTATGCATTTATCCATTTTTAGTTATTTTTACCTCATCCCCATTGTTAGATTTTTCTAACCCTTATGTGCACCTGTTCGGTGTATAGGAAATATTGCCACATTAGTAGCCCCAATGGTTCTTGTATCAAGTGTGCTTCTATTGCCTAAGTCCACCCTTCCTAGTTCTTTAGTCGTTTTGACACTATATCTTCCCTCATTTGGAATATTTGTGCCTTTTACCAGAAACCCCAATGCCTATTTAGTTCCTTCTTCTTTTATCTTCCCTATTTATGATTCATCCAAGCACATCACTGACATCTTTGAAACCAGGGAACTTGATTATCTTTCAATCCCCTTCCATTTTGTCAGTTTCTTGATACCTCAGCCCACCATTCTTGATGTGGCTACTCAAGTGCCTTTGAGGGTAAGCATAGTTGCTTCCCATTTAGATTCCTAGGTAATTACCAGTTTCAAATCTAGTCTTCCACTTCTCCTCTTTACTTCAATCCTCGATATTGGAGTCTAGGAACCATTAGAATTTGAGTTGGAGACAACTCAGCAGCTCACAACTGCACAAAGTATTCAAAGGGCTCATTACAATACAATATGCTATCTGAGGAATCAAAAGAATTGTTGGACCTGGTGCAAGCCCAAAATGTTTACATAATTGATCCAGATACAATGAAGCTACAGGCATCGAGAGGTCATTAGGGGGCTCTGCTCAAGGATGTGGACATGGTGGAGGTTGATAGCTTTGGGGGGGATGATTTTGGGATTTCAGAGTAGCCAGATACGCAGGATGTCCTGGATTAGTGGGAGCTAGAGCAGCCTACCGTCTTGGATATGCCTATGCCTCAGGCAGTTCCAGAGGGTATGGAGGCGAGGCATCGTGCTGAGATAGCATGATTGGAGGATCTATTTCAAAGATGGGATGAGGAGCTTAGGGATGCTCTGTAGGAGAGGGATATCCTACAGACTCAGTTGGCAGAGTGGGACACAGGTGGGATGGGGACACAGATGCTTCGCAGGAGAGGGATCTCCTGTGAACTCAGTTGGCACAGTGTGATGACGCATTGGATGCATACCATCAGTGGGATATGGGTTTGGTTCAACACCAGATGGAGTTGGAGGCAAATATTATCTGCCTCGATGGGCAGTTACCTGAGCTCCCTGGAGGTGGATCTTCATGTCAGACGAGAGATAATGATACTGAGCAGTCAACATCTTCTCGTTGCAGGCAGCTAGATGAGGGGGATGCTAGTGGGCATGAAGCGGGGGCTAGCAGTAGCCACCTTGAGAGGTCCCATAGGACCCACACCACTGGGGTTAGTTCCCGTCGCACCAATCCTATGTAATCATGGTGGCTAATGCCCTAGTCTTGGGGGTTTTTGAGATTTTGCTTTTTTTTTGTGAGGTTTGAGGACCGTTTAATTGTAGCGTAAGGGCCTTGTTGACGATATATACATGACATTCTTTGTGTTTATACACTTGTTATGGTTTGATTTTATGCACATGTATTTACAATGATGTATGCATATGTTATTGTGGATGTTATGTTTCTATTTATATTATGTATGCATATGGTATGGATGAATTGAGTTGTGGATATTTGGCGGTGGCACCATAAACTATACAAGGACTTAATGACTTTATTGTACTAGGCGATTGCGTTATGAAATGACTTTGTATGTATATATTTTTCTTTTTTTTTGTATATATTTTTGATGATGGTGTAATAATGGAATGTATCATAGTTGGTTTAGAATGTAGTTAAGGTTTTCTGAGACTCAGATGTTTTAACTAACTAGCCAAGACTGTACTTTAATATTCCAAGACTTTTGAACAAGGTATGAATCGGACTTGAGTTTGACCAAGTTATTTCTCATCCTTGTGTGTGCAATTGAGTTTGTTCATGTGGTATTTGTCCGGACACCGCTAGTGCCAAATAGGCTGTCAACCAAACTTGTACTAAGGATCACCTAATTAGCTCCACTAACTCCTTTGTCATTTTAGTAATATTAATATGCAATGCCATCTAGGATACCATAAGCTAGCTCATACACATGTAAACATTGATCTGCACATAATTTAATGTGACAGATATATCATCATGCGTGAGGTTTGCCACTAGTGACCGATAGGCTATCCACCAAACCGGTATTGAGTATCACCTCATGACTTTATGAATGCTGAGAGTTCCATGGATTCAAGTTCAACTCCCTTATTTTCTTCAATTGTATTGGGATACTTGCTCTTATATAGTGATAAAAATCACTGTATATTTTTGTTTTTGTTTTTGTTTTTTTTTTGAGCAAGGGATTTAGATATTGAGTGATGAGAATCACTATTGCTTGTGTTTTTTTATGTATGCAATTTGTGGGTTTTGATGTCAAATTTTGGAATTTTGACTGTTGCAAATTTTTTGTTGGTTGCAACTTTTTGAGAACTTGGGATTTTTTGGGAATTGGATAGGGAAGATGCTTGTCCTTTTGCTAAGTCTCAACATTCTTGGGGTCATTTGCATAGGGGGATGAGCAATATAATCCTTTTCATTGTATGGTATCTTGGATTGCTTTGCAGGTTTCATCTTTCGTTCACACAACTTGGGATTTTTTTAATGTGTTTTTAGCTTGTGTTGGGATGCTACGTAACAAGGTGTGATCCAAGTAGAACTCTACATTTGTAAAATATGCGCAGGGAAGGAATTTCCAACTCGAGAGGCATGACTACCTCGGAGCCATACACCAACAAAAATAGAGTTTCCCCAGTGGGCATCTGAATGCTAGTGTGATATGCCCACAGAGCAAGTGGTATTTGACTGTGCCAATACTTATGACTATCTGTGAATATATTTTTGAGGATGGCAACTAGTGTTTTGTTTGACACCTCTGCTTTCCCATTTGCCTACGGATAATAAGGTGTCAAAAAATTGTGCTAAATTTTGTACTTTGTGGTCAAAGCATGCACGTCTTTGTTCTTGAATGACCTCCCATTATCTAAGATGATATTGGATGGAATACCAAAATGACATATAATGTTGTGTAAAATAAACTCTGTAATGTGGGTTCCAGTCATAGAGGTAAGCGAAATTAATTCCACCCACTTGGTGAAGTACTATGTGGCCGTTATGATGAACATGTGACGACCTGACGATGTAAGGTAGATCTTTTTGATTAGATCTAAGCCCCACTAAAAAAATGTCCAAGTCGATTGGATTGGCTACAAGTCTTGAGAAGGTACATGTGTCAAATTAGCATGGTGTTGACACTTCACACACTTCCTTACATATGTGCAACAATCTCGCTCTAAATATGGCCAATAATAGCCCATATGAAGAATGTGCTTTGCGATGGCAATACCACTGAAGTGGCTGTCGCATGTACCATCCTACACTTGGGTGATCGCCCAAGCAGACTCTTGCTTGTCCAAGCAACGGAGGATTCCTTCATATATCTGACGATACAAAATTTCTCCTAGCAAGACAAGTTTTGCCACTTTCTATTTGAATGATATTTTTGTGGCATACAACAATCCAAGTGGGAGGTTACCTAACTTGAGGTAGTCCCTTATGGGTGTGCACCAATCCTACTAATCAGAAGACTCAACAGTATGAACATCCAATCCCTCTTGAAGTTCATCCCTCACAAAAGATGAGTAGGAAAGAACCTGTAGGAATAGCATTGTGTTGCTATTGAGGGGAATAGGGGAGAACAAGGACCCCCAGTTGGCTTGATTCAAAAAATGGTGGATTCGAGAGAACCTATCCTGAGATGGTTCAATCTGGATCAGGTGGATTCTTTGCATTAAGTCAGAGCTTGCACGCTCCATAACGGATCATGATAGTGTTTTTACTTGGATGGTTGTCATATCACCGGAATTGTCTTGTGGGATTAGTGACCCCAAGGAGGTCATAGTGTCTGTAAAATGATTTGATGACTGAGGGAGTGCCTCGATGTCATACCATTCAAGATTTTCTAGGAATTTGTCCACAAGGGCTTTGTAGGCCTGTAGAACTGGGAATTTACATTGGAATACCCCTTTTACTTGGTTGAAAATTAATAGTGAATCACCAAATATGTTCAAGCGTTTGACATTCATGGTGATGGCTGTCTGAAGACCTATGAGCAAGGATTCATATTTTGTGTTGTTATTGGTGCATGAGAAATCAAGTTTAAATGATAGAGACATTGGAGTCCCTTGTGGTGTGAAGAATATGATTCCCATGCCACCCCCTTGCTCACATTTAGAACCATCAAAAAATAGGGTTATGTCGGCCTATGACTCAAGCTCATCAGAATATAGTGATTTTGAGACATGGAATACCCCATCATTGGGTAGCTCTATGGTCAGAGGTTGATCATATTCAATAGGAGCCTCTGCTAGTTGATCGGCAATGACTTGACCTTTTATGGATTTATATCCAATGAATTTGATGTCAAACTCTGTCAACAACATGATCCATTTTGTCGTGCGGCTACTGTGATAGGTACGACTCATCATGTACCGCAATGAATTCTCCTTAGACACAACATACATCATGTTGCTCAACATGTAATGGCATAGCTTTTTGGTAGAAAACACCACTGCCAAGCATAACTTCTCAACATATGCATAGTTAAGTTCATAACTGACCAGGGTGCGGCTAAGATAGTAAGTAGCCTGTTCTTTGTGTAGTTCATTTTTTTGGGCTAGCATAGCACCCAATGCCACCTCGGTAGCTGATATGTATAAGTAGAATGACACTTCTGGTATAGGTGGTTCCAATACTGGTGGTGAAGCCAAGTATTGTTTAATTTCGTCAAAGGCTGATTGGCACTCGTCATCCCAGTTAAATGCTACCCCCTTGTGTAATAATTTATTCATGGGTTGTGAATGCCATTTTTAGTTGGTCCTCGGGATTGATATGAATCTGATTGTATCCTAAGAAATCATCCATGAGGGATAGAATTTCGTGGCCTGATGTAACATCTACCAATGCATCAATGCTAGGCAAAGGGAAATCATCCTTAGGACTCAGCTTGTTTAGATCTTGAAAATCGGTGCATATGCAAATCCTCTCGTCAGGCTTCTTGATGGGTACCATGTTGGACAGACATGGTGGGTAATCCACGCAAATGACAAACTATGCATTCAACAGATTTTGTAATTCATATTTGAACATTAAGGCCACTGTTGGGTGCATCTTACATAGTTTTTGCTTAACTGTCTTGACTGTCGGATCAAGCGTCATATTATGCGTGACTAGCTGTGGGTCTAGCCCCGACATGTCTTTGTAGGACCATGCAAAAACCTCATTCTTCTCTTTGATAAGGGCAATGTAGTTGTCTTGCTCTTTGGGGGATAGAATTACCCATAGCTTGATGATCTATGGGTTCATTAGATCAAAGTCGATGTCTATGTCAATCATCTCCTCGACTGACATGTGGGATCCATCCTCAAACTGGTGTGGAGTTGGGATCAAGTGGATATCATTTGCTGAATTTAGATATACATTAGGAACTTTGGGTCCCTCTTCAGCATGGAAGATATCCTGAGTTGGTCCTAGGGTGAAATGAAGCATCTCACCGCTAGGCCAGTACTCTGATGGGTATGGTGGTGAATTAACGTGATCCCAGTCTATGGCATCTAGGTCTAGATACAATGACTATGTTGGATTGGCTGGATTGCGGATGGGGGCGGTTAAGTCGATGGAGATCATATTGATGAAATAATTTTGTTCTCCATTACTACGGGGGTGGTGACTCGAACATCCTTGATGATTTTTGTGCTCTGGATCTGGCTTTGGGGGTATTGGCACAAATGGATCAGCCCTATGTGCAGATAGAAGGATAGGGTCTGCCCTTAGCACTGATAACTCTATAGGGTCTCTGGGTGGAAGGTGCTCTCTGTATGCCCAAAGTGGTAGATGCAACACTTGGTCCAACTATGCTAGGTTTAGGTGCCACCTATGCCTTGGCCCCATGTTTAGTTGTTCAAACATGTCATCAATATCCATGGGGTATTATTGCTACCACATATGATTGAGATATGCCATCTCAGTTTCATCTTCATAATCACTATCGGAGATCCATAGGCCTTCATTGGCTTCGATGACTATTTGTGGTATGTGAGGCTCATCTTGCTCGAGAAAATTAATGTGGTCCCATCAAGGTTGCTCCGCTCTCTGTGGGGGGACCTAAATTTCTTGAGGTGGTGCTTGCTCGATTGGAGCATCCAAAGGGAACATTGCCAAGAGGCTTTCTTGGTAGTCATCCATGGGGGTTACCTGTGAGTGATTGCTATCCGATTTGAAAGTGTCCCATGGTGCTATCTCATACTTGACTCATCTTTCGAAGATCCTTCCTAACCTTGTCTATATCCCTCTTGTAAGTGAGTTCTTCAACTTTCTCCTTTCTTGATCAAAGGGACGAGGTTATCAAGGTCAACAAGGTGTGTTGTCAACAATGGGAGATAATCCCCCAATGTATATGTTGTGTTAGGATTGGCATATGGATCTAATGCCAACCCATCCTTGTTGCCTATCCCTAGGCCTTGCATGTTCTCTACCAAGATGTCCAGGGGTAGGGGGTGGTTGAACCCTACTCCCGACTTGTCGTATGGCATCTGATATCTTGGTTGGAAAAGAACGCACACTCCTCGCTCATATCAGCCCAACCCATATCCATGCCAATTGCATTGTCCAAGATATCTCAAAGTGAAGTTTGGGTTTGAAAAATAGTTGACGTCCTTAGCAAAGGGCTCTTCATCTTCTTCTTCTTGCATGTAAGGTTCAATGCCATTATTAAGGCCCCCATATACCATTTTTTTCTGATTTGGTGGGTAGATTAGAGGGACAGTAGTACTGATGGGGAGGCCAGGTCTCCCTATGTCCTGTGTGGACTCAATTGCGGGTGTTTCTATAATTTTCCATACCAGATACTCCCCTAGGCTTGTATTGGCCATCTCAATGGTTATTGTTGGCGGTTGAGGGCAAGGGAATGGGAGTTCTTCCTGAGTCCACTCCATGTTGGGCGAACTAGGCGTCTCGACTTCCATTCAACTAGGCATCTCCTCGGTAGATATGGTTGAGACTGATGGCAGTGCCTCTTCCAGGGGTTTCTTCCTGTTTTCCTTCGGTGTGGCCACCATAAGTGGCATCATTGGTGAAGTACAAATGATGAATATGGACCCAGTTGGGGGTTTGATGGACTTAACAGTAGGGATGTATGCATAATATAACCCTGTTTAGATGGATTCAACTAAAAATCCAAATGTGTTGATGGAAGGGTTGATTGTGGCATTAGTTGTACCGCATTGCAATACTTGAAGGATTCTAAGTCTATCAGGACTACATGCACTTGCATTTCGAATGTGTACTTTAGGAATTGGTGGGCTATCGAAGGGACACACTTCATGTCCCTAATCTAAAGCCATCCTAGCAAGATATTATAGGCCATCTCACCTTCCAAGATGTGGCACAATGTAGGAATAGTCTTTTTTCTCACCTAGATAGGCAGGACAATTGTGCCAACCGTTGAGCATATCACATCATTGAATGCTCCTAGAGTATAGGTGGATGCCACGATGTGAGATGCTGGCAAATTCAGGTGTTTCAAAGCTACTATTGTAATTATATTGTTGGACAAGCTAGTTTCCACCAACACCCTCTTATACAGAATCTCTTTGACCCATGCAATGATGTGCAGGGGTGGATCTACCATGTCACCAGTCACTGATTTCAGCTCGTCCTCTCTAAAGGTGATGACTGAATCGGTGCATCATTTGTCATGTCCCACAAATTTTTTGAAAGAGTTTGCTTCATGGGGATGTAGCTCAATGGCTTTTAGTATCTCCATTAGAGCCTCTCAATGGGGTGATTATTATTGTATGAGCTCATAAATGGAGAGCCTAGCCGATGTGGTCATCAAAATTTGGGTAAGTTTTGTCTGAATCGTGGCCACTGGTCTAGGTAGAGGAGGTTGTGTAGGGTGTTGTTGAGGTTGTGACGTTGATGGAACCTCTCCTATAGCTGTAGTGGGGGTAGCTATGCTTGGGTACCTCTTGTTCCTAGTCATGATGCTTATCATTCCTACATACCCCTACATGGGGTAGTTCTGTGTTACCTCATTGACTTGTAGGGTTTTTGCCTATGCATCATGAGCAGGCAGGGGGTATTTGAAAAATTCCATCTATTGGTTGTTTGGTGCTATGGGGTTATCCACCACTAGCGTATTGTTATCGATTAGGTCTTGCACTAAGCTTTTAAATTTCCAACATGCATAAAGATCACGTCCCTTATGTCAGTGAAACCTACAGTACAAGTCTTCCATATAACCTTTGGGTTTTGGCACGCTGGGATCTATAGGTTGACTCTCTAGCAAGTTTATCAAGTTTACCACTGACAAATGGTCAAACAAGGAGTCTTTAGACTCTATAAAGGGTGTCAATTTTTGCCTAGGGTGATGCTGCTGATTTTGCTCTTGCCGATGTTTTTCTCTTTCATAACTGTCAAGAGGGACCGCCTAATAGTAATTCTTTGAGAGTTGTGTTGCTTGTGTAGGCTTAGGCATGTTTATAGCAACCTGATTGACCGCAACGAGTTTCGGTTGCATGGTCCCTATTTTTGAATTTTTTGTCCACTCTTTCTTTCATGGCTTGGAAATCTCGTCATCCTGCATCTTGGTATCCTCAATGATTCTGGATTGCGCCAGGGCTTACTAAAGAGTGGCATATTTTTGCAGCTGCAATAGCACAGAGAATGACCTCAAATAACTCTTTGAAAACATTTGGGTTAGGTTGGCCATGGGAGGGAGGTAGGTTAGCTTTGAAAGCAACATCCTCCATTGATTTCCATAGGCCACCATGGTTTCTTCCTCATACTGCTTGAGGCTAGCTAGGTTGCTTAGTGATGCCTTCTTCTTGGTGTTGAAGGCAAAGCATTCAAGGAACGTGTCCACTAGCTGATCCAAGTTATTGATGCTATGTTTTGGCAACTGAGTGAACTAATCTGAGGCAGTTCCTGTGAACATGGTTATAAATGTTCTTAGCAACAAATCATCATTGTCCTGAATGCCAAATAATTGGCTCAGGAATCTAGTCACGTGCTCTTGGGCATCCTATTCCACTCTAAATATTTCCAACTAGGGTAGTTTAAAGTGTTCAGGGTATGGGGGTGCCGACACTGACGGATGCACAGGGTGACAATGAAGCTGGTGTAAAGTGGGGTTTTGGGGCCTTGAAGTCTTAGTCTCCACAGACTCTAAGTGCTCTAGTAGCACTTAATATGCATCAAAAGATTTAATCTCTTCCTCCTTGGTTTGTTCCTGCTACGGGTTGCGAGGAACTTGAGGCCTATGGAGGGTGGCTGGATAGCACCCCCTATGCCTTGGTAGGTCATTTTATCCTGCTATTATTCTTGCTCATACTCCTCATACACTTCTTGAGGAGTTACTGGGTGAGACCTATAAACATGGGTGGGTTCCCGCATAGGGTGCCTATCATTGTTTCTGGGAATGGCCTCTCACTCAGGTCTAGGAGGTCTCAGAGGCAATAGTTGGTAAGGTCGTGGGGACCTGTATTGCACCAAGGGATTGTGCCTCTCATACAAATCTGCCCTCTACGTACGACGGGTTGGAATCCTCTCAGGCACAATGTTCTAGAGCAACTCATCTATTTGATGCCAAATGCACTCTTTGCTAAGGCGATACAGGTGCTCCAACTATTGTTGGTCTTGCTTAAGATGCATGATTTGCGCTCGGTGGGCGGCATGTTTGGCAAATGCCAAGTCAATTTGTTCTGTTGTCTTGAGTATAGGAGGCCTAGATGCCTCCCATGCACATCTATCTCAGTCATGGTGATCTTAGATCTCTATAGGTCGCTTCCCTTTATCGAGGTTAGCGGCATTCACCTGAGGCTCTGGCCTTAGTAGGTGATCCTGATAAATAGTAGGTGTGGAAGCACATTTCTCCTATGCTATATATTGCTCTTGAGGAATGTAATGGTCTGCCTCATGTTCCCTTTCATATATGTGAAAGGGGCGGGTAGAGTTGGCTCACCCTATCTGAAGAGCCTTATGCTCCAGATTTGGCCTATTGTTTCTGACAGTAATAAGGGGTAGAGGAGGGATGATGTAATAATGTGGCCCCTCCTTATGGACCCTATGTTGTTCTAGCACTTCATTGTGTGGTGGCCACTCATAACAAGTGTCTAAGGGAGCCTTACAATTTATGTCTAGATTCCTCCTGAAAGGGTCTATGTTGAGTGGGAGTGCCCCTTGAAGGGGTGCCTCTATAGTCCCATTCCATCATGGTATGAAGTGGACTATTTTGTGGGTCAGACCACCAAGGTGGTATGACCAAGTCCTTGGGGCTATAGCAGAGGTGACTTGTGCCCCCTTGTACACTTTTTGTAGCTTCTACCCGTGATTGGACTTGGCTACGGATGTACACCATGGTGGTGTCTCTCTACAAGTTATGTAGGTTTTTATCTTCTTTATGATTTTTTATTCTACACTAAACAAATGGAACCACACAATCAAAGAAGCGATTATCTCGTTTATAGATTAAAGGTGTGCCCTAAATCTGGTTTAGTGTATTTTGATTTTTGTTTTAAAATATTTGCAAAGAATTGTTGTTGTACATGCAATATGATGGCTCTTATGTATTCCAAAATGGTTGCCCCTTCAATATACCATTGCTAGGCCATTATACCAAACCTCTCAATATACCCTACCTTACGTGAGGGAAACTATTGGTACATGAGAGAAGAATGGTACGTGGAACATAGGTGGTACGAAAGGGGAATCGCTCTGTTTTTGACACCTACCATAGAAGACTTATCCTCATGCATTGGGAATCACCCCAACTACACTTGGTCAGCTTTCATCAGGATTTACGTCTAGCAATAGTAGCGATTAGGGTTATGTATGCAAAAATTCAAGCCAAGGTGGTGATGAAATCCACCATTGGTATTGATCAAGGGTTGGGGTTTTATGACAAAATATTTGGTGTTTAAATTACCATGTGGTGTGTGGGGTTCTTTTTATTTCCGCAAAGAAAGAAAAACATGCAACAAAAATCTCCTATGCAATAAAAGAAACATGAAATGACAGAGACAAAAAACAAAAAATAACAAAGGTCAGAACCCCTACCTCTTCTCTGCCCAAATCAAATGCCTTTGAGTTTCTGCTCTGAAACTACATAGAGAGCTAATCATCTTGAGGTGGGACAAATAAAAAATTTGTATTCGTCACAGGGTGGGATGAATGCCCATTTGTCCTTGGGTGACAAATTCCAGCTCTGTATTCGCCATAGGGTGGAACGAGCAGCAGTCCAGTGCTTGAAATATTGACACCTGCAAGAAAAAAAACACAACTTTTGATCAAAAATTTGATCTCAAAATTAGGGGACAGTGTCCCACTATGATCACCACTGAAAGCATGAGGATATGAAAGCAAACAAAAGGGGAAATGTAACTCTAAGTCCTACGAACGAGAATGCATGAGATCAGGTTACAATACGTCTCCTCCATTTTTAGGGGCTGGGAGTGTCATACATAGTTTCGTTACACCACAAATGATATATTCCCCTTAGGGGTATTTCGCATGCCCACATTGAAAATTGGTGGACCAAAAATTGTCACCGCTTGCATAAATGCATCTATAATTCCTTGCTACCCCTTCGGTGTTGGGATCCTACATTCAGAGAAACAATAAATGATTAGTAGCACCTGCAGATGGAGGGAAACATGAGATCCCCAAGGCCTACGGTTGATGCATGCAAAAAATTATTAAAATGATAACTAAAACATATCAAAATAAGCTAAAAATTTGACAAAAGCAAGAAAAAATTACTAGGAACATACCGCAAAAGGAAAAGTCAAGAAATCTACCACATATTTCTAATCGCTCCAGGGTGTGACGATTAGGACTGTCATAAAATGTTAGAAGGTGACCTCCTAAATGTCCCATCCAAGGGCCTCCAAAACACCTGCAAAGTTGGGGTTAGGTAAAAAATGGCATTTTGGAATGACCCAGAAGGTCAAATTTTATATATTTGGCCTTGATTTCCCTATATTTGATGATGCTCCCTGTATGTTAGTGAAAGCGAAAAACATTGAAAGCACAGTCAAAACTCATCAAAATGACATGAAATTTAAATTACAACATATATGGATGACCTAGAATCAAATGCAAAAGAAATAGTAAGGAAATATACCATATATTTCTAATCGCTCTAGGGTGCGGCGATTAGGACTGCAGCAGTGCTGGGGGTGCCTGGGGGCAGGACGCCCGCCATTTGGGGTTCGGTATCGATACCAATCCACTTGGGATGGGTCCAAAACCTCTTATGGGCTTGTGTTGGCAAATTGGGAGGGGTATTGTTGCCAAATGTTTGGGTTTTGGGTCAAAATTGCACTTCCAATAATCACTTAATAACCTCCCTTCCAAAAGAGAGATCAAGGATGTAAGAAGCACAAACGATGGGTGAGGATGTAATTCGACAACACTTTGTTGCTCAAAATGCTCCTGCTCTATTTTTTTTGGGTTGAGAAGACTCACCATTTTATAGACCTGAGGGTCTCTGTGAATGAGAATGCAAAGGCACCACTTGTCCATCATGCCTTGCCAGGGGGAATAAGATTCCTCCCTAATTAAGGTCTCCATGACTGCCTCTATGACTATCTCTTTGAGATCAAAAATGCTCACTCACACTCCATGCATTGAAGTAGGAGTTAAGTGGTAGATTTGAGCTACCATTTGTCAATGTTTGACCTTTTTCCCGTCAAACCTATTATTCACCCCACCCTGGAGTGAATGTTTCTAATCATCCCAAGGTGGGACGAGTACCAATTTGTAATCATCCCAGGTGGAACGAGTAGGGAGAAGAGTGCGTGAAAGGTTCCAAATTGACCTATGACCTTCCAAAACTATTGTGGGAGTGGTTAGGACCACTATTTAACCTCTGGGGGCTACCCTAGGGGATCTGTATGTCAATTTGATCAGTGTTTGCCATCACATAATCAGATTGGTGTTGTTTTGGTGTCTACATAAGGAAAAGAGGTTCAATCTATACAATGAGAAGCCTACCACTTTTCACATTGAAAAATTGAATATGATGAAAAGAGCTCGATCTCTGTCAACCTGATGGTAAAATAAATAGAAATAGTAGATTTGGTAGAGGCATCGCTTGATGATTTTTGGGTAGAAAAAGGTTTTTCTATGATAGACTTTAATGTTGTTATCAAGACTGATTTGGTTTATTACTCACTGACAAAACCTAAAAATGCTAAAATGATAGCACCCACAAAGGAGTCTCTTGCACATGATCAGCTGTGGAAGTTGTACTTTGATGGTGCCCATTGCAAGAATGATGCAGGAGCTGGTATCGTGCTCATCTCCCCATTAGTTGATCATAAGACTTATTCATATAGGCTCTAATGGATATGTACGAATAATGTGGTAGAATACGAGGCTATGTGCCTTGAACTCAAGAAATACGAAAACCTTGGCATCAAATAGTTAAAAATATTTAAATATTTTAAATTAATCTGCAACTATATTACCATTAAGTGCATTTCTAAGTAACACTACTAAAAAATGTACTACAACAAGGTGTGGGATTTACTCGAATCATTCATGACACTGAACATCAATTCAATTTTGCAAGAGCAAAATAAACTTATGGATATCTTAGCCTCCATCGCCATTCGATTTTCACCAACAGAAGATATGATTTACAAGCCAAAAATAGTGAGGCTGATCTATAGACCTTCTGTGCCTAATAAAAAACTTCACTGGAAGGTATTAAACAATGATGAACAAATGGTCAATTTTTTGGTAAGTGACACATCCTATATCGAAGAGTAGACCCTAAATGATGATCATGAGGGATTAATCCAACTAAAACACAATCACTTCCCAAAGGGTTTGATCACGTTGGAGATATTATTCGACCAGAATAATAGGTCTATCGGCCACAAGATTAGTGTGGACCAGAAAGAATTCATGGACCTAGAGTTATAGCCAAGAAAAATTATCAAGGTAGGGGTCAATTGTATAGTCGAAGAGCTTCATAAAGTTCATGTCCTATGCAAGGAATACCCCAACACAATTTCTTGGTGCTACCAATACCTAAAGGGATATGATAATAATATCATCCAGCACACCATTGAGCTAGAGGAGGGAGTCAGACCATTCAGACAGAAGCAACGACCCATCAATCTAAAAATTGAAATGCTAATGAGTGCTTATATCCTAAAGATGCTTGAAGCTAAGATTATTTATTCGATCAAGCATTCCTCATAGGTGGACAACCTTGTTCTAGTATGAACAAAGAATGGAAACATCTTCTTATGCATTGATTTCCAAAATATCAACCAGGCATCGCTCAAATATGACTACCCGCTACCCTAGATAGATCAAATACTTCACATGGTGGTAGGAGCATAGAGTTTTTTATTTTTGGATGGTTTATATAGCCATGACCAGATCTGGGTCAAGGATGAAGTCCAACATAAGACCACATTCACCACTAAGTGAGGAACATTCACCTACCAATGAATTCCCTTCGACCTTTCAAACACCAAGGAAACTTTCCAAAGGGCGATGGGCCTTGCCTTTGGTGAACTATTGAATCATGTCATCATAATTTTATTATATATCATGTCGATATTCTCCCATAATAGGGAGGATCATGACATACATTACAACAATTTTTTGAAAAATACTAGGAGTTCAAAGTCTCCATCAATCCCAAGAAGTCTATCTTTGCAGTGAAATAGGAAAAGCTACTCGGTCATGTGATCTATGAAAATGGGTTAACTATTGATCTGGCCCGAGCTGAGGTGATTTTTTTACTTCCACTACCAACAAATGAAAAGGCCCTTTAGTCCTTTTTAGGATAGATAAACTTTGTGAGAAATTTCATTGCTAACTTTATACAAGTAAAAAATTCAATGGTCAAGCTCCTAAATAGAGATGTCGAATTCAAGTGGATAGATGGAAGAAGATAGGATTTTCAATAAATTAAGGATCAGATCACCCAGTCTCCCATCCTCATCAATCCTGACTATTCATGAGATTTTATCCTATATGCAATCAGGGAACTAGAGAGCTATGTTGTTATTTTGACACAAAAGGACAAAGACAAATATGAATGCCCAATAGCGTCCCTTAGCTAAATGATCCAGATGCATGAGGAAAAGTTCAATTTTATTGAATGATAGGTGCATGTGATAATTAGTTCTTTTAAAAAAATTTGGTATTTCATCTCTCAGAGTAAGATGATAGTGTATGTGATACACCCAAACATCCGTAATTTCATCATTTAAGGTGAGCTAGGTAATAAGAGAGCCATATGGGTCACCAAGATTTAAGAATTTTGCATTGAAATATGCCCCACCAAGCTAGTAAGAGGTAGAGCGCTATGACTATCAGTTGGCCAAAAATGTTGTGGCTAGAGCTACGAATCCTAACTTAGACAACCCTGCCCCTATCACAATCTCACTAATTCATTAGTCAATAGTCTAGATTAGATAGATGATTTGGTTAGGTACTTTAACACAGACAGATGTATGTCTCACTTCAACGCTTCATAGAGAAGAAGATTTCATCTGCAAGCTAGCAGGTACATCTTGACACCCAATCGACTATTTTATTAGAACATTTATGGAGTTCTAAGATATATTAAAGGGTTGAAGAAGGCAAAAATCCTAGAGGAGTTTCACTATGGGATTTCAAAAGGGTATTTTGCGGGTAGACCGATGGCACTTAAGATCATCAAAGTAGGCTACTATTGGCCCAATATTTTTTGGATGCCTTCAATATCAGTCAACACTATGATAGTTGTCAGTGCTACTCAAGAAGGACTAGGAATGCATCCCTTCCTCTCCATCCCATCCAAGTGGAATATCTATTCTAATAGTGGATTATGGACTTTATTGGGGTCATCAATCCCAACTCCTCCATCAGCCAAAAGTACATTTTGACCACCATAGACTACTTCACTCGATGGTTGGAGGTAATTCCAACCAAGTAGGCTAACCAGGATGTGGTTATATCCTTCCTCGAAGGGCTGAAAACTTGCTTTAGTATACCTGAAGCCATTGTATCTAATAATAGCACCCCTTTTAATAGTATAAATATCTATGAGTTCCCAACCAAATATGGTATCTATTTAAAAGCCTCGTCCAACTATTATCGATAGGGAAATGGGCTGGTAGAATCTACAAACAAAAACCTGCTACTGATATTGAAGAGGACATTGTTGGAAAATAAGCAAATATGGCATCTACTCTTGGAACAATCACTTTGGACTGATTGAATTTCTATCAAAATATCAATCAAGATTTTTCCCTATTCATTGGTATATGAGAAATATGCAGCCTTACCCATGCATGTCGAGCTACCTGTATTATATTTGCTTAAGTGGATCAATACTGAAGAAGGCCAATTCAATATGATGGATGCAAGTTTGGCCCAGTTGCTATAATTGGAAGAAGAAAGGGATAAAGACTATGAAGTATTCACCAAGCATGCCAAATCCACCATATATTGGTTTGAAAAAAAGACTTCAAACTGAACCTTCAGTGTTGGATATTTGGCCTTAAAGTGGAATGAAAACAAATACAATCCAAATAACCACAAGAAGTTTAACCTCTTTTGGGAAGGTCCATTTTGAGTCTTTGTAGTTAACCAGATCAACTCTTTCATTCTCCAATATATGAAGGGTTTCACCCTCCCAATCATGGTAAATATATTTCTTCTAAAAATTTATCATCCATCGAGCTCAGATGGAGATAGCTTATCTCTTAGGTATTTCTTGTGTATATAAGCTTATTTTTAAAAGTATGTATAGTTAGATTTTTCATAGCCAAGATGAGATATTTGGAATTTGGTTTTGTTACTGGTAAAAGCTAGAATTATTTTCTTAGTAATATTTTATCTTTTATCATGTAACATATTCTCAAGGGGTGCTTTGAGATAAAGCACCACGTGGTCTCAAAAAAAAAGTCTTCCCTCAAAAAGTGCTGCATCTGGGAGTGCTCAACCTAAAAGCACTCCACAAGGGAGCGCTAAAGGGAAAAACACTCCATCTGGGAGAGCTTAAGCAAAAACCACTCCACAAGAAAGAGCTCAAGGGAAAAGTGCTCCATCTGAGAGCGCTTAAGCCAAAAGTGCTCCACAAGGGAGTGCTCAAGATAAAATCACTCCATACAGGAGTGCTCAAGCTAAAAAAACTCCACAAGGGAGTGCCCAAGGGAAACATACTTCATCTAGGAGTGCTCAAGTTAAAAGCGCTCCACAAGGGAGCACTCAAGGGAAAAGTGCTCCATCCAGGAGTGCTCAAGCTAAAAGTACTCCATAAGGGAGCACTCAAGGGAAAAGTGCTCCATCCAGGAGTGCTTAAGCCAAATATGCTCCACAAGAGAGTGCTCAAGCGAAAAGCACTCCATCCAGGAGCACTAAAGCTAAAATCACTCCACAAGGGAGTGCTCAATGGAAAAATACTCCATCCGGGAGTGCTTAAGCCAAAATCTCTCCACAAGGGAGTGCTCAAGGGAAAAGCACTCCATCTAGGAATGCTCAAGCTAAAAGCACTCCATAAAAGAGAGCTCAAGGTAAAAGTGCTCCATACAGGAGTGCTTAAGCCAAAAGCTCTCCACAAGGGAGTGCTCAAGAGAAAAGCAGTCCACCTGGGAGCACTTAAGACAAAAGTGCTCCACTTTAAAGTTGTTCTTTTTTTGTTTTATACTAACCATATAGATCATGCCAAGTTTCTCATAAGGATAAGAGGATCGATGGAAGGGTCATTTTCAAACCCTAACCCTAAAAGCATAGTATTTTATTTTAAAAGCAAGAACCGTAAAACCACCCAATCAAAGCAGTTATATTCTTGATTAGCCAAAGGGTTCCTTCCATGTAGATTAGTATGTGTATTTCTCCAAACAAGAAGCATGCACCCCAAGGGAAGGTCCTTATCCGCCACCATTTTTGTCATTTCCAAAAGACAATCACCAACACATGGATAATTCAAGGCACACACTCTCTTGCACATTCTCTATCGATATTAACATTGAGTGCTCAACATTAAAAGGTGGCTAACTAAAATTTTATGCTATAAGATGGCAGGATCCTTAAAATATTTGTTTAAAAATGACCTAGAGAATTTTTGTATTCCCCCTACCATTGTACTCAATGCTCTGTTAGAAATCTAGGGTTTTCAAAGTGTGAATTACACTAGTTTGTAAAAAAAATATGCATAAAGAGAGTAAAAAGGTAGATAAAAAGGAGAAAAGGGAGATATAACCCAAAGAAAAGGTGACGTAGGTGGAGGCATCTAGTTAAAAAAAACCAAATAAGCCATGGAAGCAAGAAATAAGGCAATCAAATTAATAACACTGCAACATCCCCTCTTTTAGTACTGAGATTGCTTGGTCACCCACAAGGATGTGGAGATTTTGCACTCAAAAATTGAAGAAGCGCATAGAGAGACCCCAACCATGAATCCACTATCAACTATTTACCACTCACATATATATTTCAACACATGCACACTGGTACATCACTACCCAAAATTTATAAAGGACATGTCGATGTTCTATGATGCCCAGTCGATAATGGTTCAGAATGCTTAGACAGTACCATTATTTACCATTACAGCCAAATATATCCAAGAATATTTTTCCTATGGTATGAAGCACTCATCCGAGTTCATTATGAGAAAAATACACATAGATGAAGAAAGTGAAAGATACCAATCAACACCAAAGATACAATGTTTCCCAAGGGGACAGTTAGGGAGCATCGTAATTGTAGATGAATTTCCCTGGCTTCTGAAACCCCTAGCTGAGTTCACACACATTGAATTTTTTTCCATATTGGCTTACATATCAGGTCTCCCAAAATATGAGTGGGCGTATGACTGGTAAGTTTTGATGGTGCAATCCATACTAGAAAATGAGATTTATTTTCCTTCCAAAGTGAGGCTAGGCATAATTCTATGTCTTCTATGACTAGTCATAGTTCTTAGCACAGTAAGTGCATGGATGTTTAGCTCATATTTGGTGTGCTGACGCTAAGGATGAAAATTTTTGACTCTCATCCATGCTAGTGTGGTATTTCTTCTAGCATACACACAAAAAATTCCACAGTATAGCAAATAATCAGAAGGACAAAGAGGGCAAGCCTTTTCTAGTCTATCGATGGATGAACAACCTATCCAAAAATGAGTCTTACTATATCTTAAATCAGATTTTCCTCAGGCTAATGTTGGAGATGATATATGGCTGATGCGAGTGGGTTCCAATGGAGTTAAGGAGCAAGGTGGTAGATGAGCAATTGGGAGACACTTTTCTCCTTAACCAGGGCTTGGTCGTTAGAATCTATGGGTTTACAAAAAAGCTTTTTTGATTACCCTATTACACCATGCCCTATCTATTCTCCTTGGAAGTTGCTAGATAGCTTGACCACTCCAATGAGGAGTACGGGAAAGGTCGAGGTATGAGAGTGATAGTCTCTACTCCTTTCGATATTGGATACGTTAAAATAACATAGTATGGTCAAAATGTTGTGTTGACCATAATGCTCATAGATTACGTGCTGATAAAACTTCCCCACTATTGGAAATGGGATCCACACAACATCATTCAGAAACATATCAATGTCAAATATTTTCACTCTTGTCCCAATTTGTATATGGAGTGCCAGCGTAATAATACACTAGGTATAGAGCTAGAATGGCATGTAGATAATACGATGCCTTCGCCCCTATGGCTAGAGTTTTACAATATGGAGACTGAGTACAATTCAACTATCAATCAAGAGTAGAGACTATCCAAGAAGATCATCACCAAAATGAAATTCAAGCACTTGGATTGGACTGACCATAAAATTTAGTAATGGTGGATCATGAAGGTCCACTTTGATAAGTCCTCCTTGAGCGATGCATTGGAAATCAATGATAAGTTTTCAATATTTTATTAAAATAACAATAAAACTTATCAGCTTTTCTCATTCGCTGATATAGTTCCCCTGGCGGACATAACCCCGAAGAAGTTGATGACTTGGAGCATCCAAGGCAAGTGTAGGGCAAGGGCAATGTCATCTTAGGGGTGTCATTATATAATGAATAAAAGAGTCCAATATCCCCATATATGACAAATTCTCCCTCAAAGAGAAAGTTTGAGGTCCCCTTTTTATCGCAAATTGCAAAAAGATCATGCAATGGCTCTCAAAAGCCTTTCATGTCAATTATCTAGGCTACTTCTAAAGCTTCCTAAGAAGACTGCTGAAAAAAACTAAAAATTTGACCAAAATGACTATGGCCATGGGGATTGAAGAGCACAAAGTTGATAATGAAGAAAGCCTCACCACAATTGAGGAGCAGGTAAATGAAGACACTAGCCATGTAAGCATCGATGCACAAGATATGGAAGAAAACATGGAATAAAAGGATAAAGTGTGGGATACATCCTCCACAACCCCCTTGGTCATAGATCCCCAAGGTATGTATTTATCCATTTTTAGTTATTTTTGCCTCATCCCCATTTTTAGATTTTTCTAACCCCTATGTGCACTTGTTCGGAGTTTGGAAATACTGCCACATTAGCAGCCCCAATGGTTCTTGTATCAAGTGTGCTTATATTGCCTAAGTCCACCCTTCCCAGTTATTTAGCCATTTTGACACTATATCTTCCCTCATCTGGAATATTTGTGCTTTTTATCAGAAACCCCAATGCCTATTTAGTTCCTTCTTCTTTTATCTTCCATATTTATGGTTCATCCAAGCACATCACTGACATATTTGACACCAGGAAACTTGATCATCTTTCAATCCCCTTCCATTTTATCAATTTCTTGATACCTCAGCCCACCATTCCTGATGTGGCTACTCAAGTGCCTTTAAGGGTAAGCACAGTTGCTTCCCCTTTAGATTCCCAAGTAATTACCAATTTCAAATCTAGTCTTCCACTTCTCCTCTTTACTTCAATCCTCGGTATTGGAGTCTAGGAACCATTAGAATTTGAGTTGGAGACAACTCAGCAGCTCACAACTGCACAAAGTATTCAAAGGGCTCATTACAATACAATATGCTATCTGAGGGATCAAAAGAAGAAGGAGTTGTTGGACCTGGTGCAAGCCCAAAATGTTTACATAATTGATCCAGATACAATGAAGCTACACACCATTGAAAAAATACCATGGGTGCAAAAACCTTTGGGAGAGATGACCCCACTTGATTATGGAATCTACCACATTGAAGAGGATATTGCCAAGATGGACACTACACAAAGAATAGGTGATGTTCAAGTTGGTACAGGCTCCATCTATGGTCATGGTGAGTACTACAAGGGCCACTTTTTTAGAGCACAATCCAAAATTGATGAGCTTGAAGAAGCCCTAGCTATGACAAAGCGACAAAGTGAGGCGTTAGAATCATAGTACAAAAAGTAGGTTAAAGATTTGGAGGTTCAGATTGAAGAATTAAAAGAAAAACTATAGTTGCTTGATGATGAGAGCAAGGAGGTGTCCAAGTTACATGAATATCATGTCAATATGATCACCAAATCTAACCAAGAAATATAGGCTCTTGTTGTCCAAAGGAATGAACTACATACCCAATTATTTGAGAGAAATGAATAGCCTATTCTTCCTTCCATGGACCACCTCAAGGAGATGCACCTAGACTTCCTGTAGGATTTACCAATGAGAGCAACAAATGGGATTATAGTCTTGACCTTATTAAAATAAGCACACAAGGCAGTGGTTTCGGGTAGACATATCTTGGAGTTTGCCTAGGCGGATGTTAACTATTTACTGGATCTGACCACCCAGTTCCAGAATATTGAAGATGTCCCTATTCGCCTTACCCCTATGAGTGACTTGGCTCGATTCCTGGCAACGACAAAAACCACTTTGCACTATTTTTCACCAAGGTAGAACTGGTAAAGAAAGCTTGCCTGCTTTCGTATTCTATTATTTTAGAGTGTGATATATCATTATGATATTTTGATGCCTTGGTTAAAATTGGTGTCCCAGGGTTCATAGATTTAGAAGGCCCTATTCCATCAATTCAAGATTTGAAACTCTTTTGGACTGCTTTTATGGATAATGCCTCAAACATCGACACTCTGGAAGCCTCTAGCTATGATACTTAGGTAATCCTCGTCATGGCCAAATATACTTAGATTTATTCTTGCTTGAATGAGTTTGATAGAATACTAGAATTTGATGATGTCGAGCGCATCAAAACATTCCATTGCTTGATCCAAGAGCTATAAAAACAACCATATTTTCCTTTGGAGAAATGAGTTGATGCTTCAGTGATATATGAGAATGTTTTCAAAAGGTCACTAAAACCATATCTCCCTCAACTAGATAGGTAGAATTAGGAAAAGAGAATAGATAGTACTATATATTTAGGGACTAGAGAGACCACTTCAGATATCGAGAAAATAGATAGTGAAGCCAATTCAAAGTCCAAAGAGTTTGAGAGTTCAGATGAAGACACCAGCAGTAGTGATAAAAAATTAGAGATAGCCAAAAAATTTTGAGAAGAAGGACTATGATGCCCAAGGATGAAGGTTGGGATCCCTATTTTGAGGCAGGCCCAATACCGCTGTAAGCTGCCAGATGTGTTGCCATTTTTGTCACACTATTACTATTTTTGTTTTGTATCATAGTTTGGAATCATTCATTGTAAAACTTCTATTTTTCTCATTAAAAATGGTTAAAGTGTTGTTATGTTGTCATGCTTCCACCAACTGTCTCTTCTGAAACAAAAGTATGCAATGCATTCCTTGGTTTCTTGTCTTCTTTGTACTTTTTATACGTTTCTATATCTTTCCTGATATGTTGCATGTAAAATTGTAAATGTTTTAGCATGGGCAATACATTGATGAATTTTTCTTTGGCACTTGAAAAATATTTCTTTCACAAAGTTGTAATTCCCAGTTTTTCTTGACTTAGGTAATTTTTCCTTTTAAAATTAAAAAAAAAGTGTTAAGACAACAGGACCAAGAGTCTAAAAGTGAAAGCTGATAAAATTGCTAAGTATAAAATGAAATGATAAAAGTGCTTCACAAGGGAGCGCTCAAGTGCAAAGCACTCCACAAGGGAGTGCTCAAGTGGAAAGTACTCCACAAGGGAGTGCTTTGTTGGAAATTACTCCGCATGGGAGCACTTTGGTGAAAAGCACTCCATAAGGGAGCGCTTTGGTGAAAAGCGTTCCACAAGGGAGCGCTCAAGTGGAAAGTGCTCCACAAGGGATCGCTCAAGTGGAAAGTGCTCCACAAGGGAGTGCTTTGTTGGAAACTGCTCCACATGGGAGCACTTTGGTGAAAAATGCTCCACAAGGGAGCACTTTGTTGGAAAGCACTCCCTAAGGGAGCGATTTGGTGAAAAGTGCTCCACAAGGGAGCGCTTTGTTGGAAATCACTCCATATGGGAGAACTCAAGTGGAAACTACTCCACATGGGAGCGCTTAAGCCAAAAGTGATCCACATGGAAGTGCCTTGTTGGAAAGCGCTCCACATGGGAGCGCTTAAGTAGAAAGTGCTCTACAAGGAAGTGCTTCTTCACACTAAAGTAAATCAAGTAAGGAGGATCAAGAAAGAGAAGACTACACCCATTCAAGAATTATGTGCTTGGACCGCTTATCTGCTGCATTTTAGATCGCCCATTTATAGATCATTGTCAAAACTTTCTATCTTTGAAACCAAGTTACCTGTAATACCAAATTGACTGTTCAAGTTAGTATCAGAACCTTATGTGTCCAATATTAAGTTATCTATAAGGTAAAATATTTTTTTTTTTTTGTTGTCACTGAAATTAGATTCGCTCATCTCTGGAGTGGTTAGGTATTAATTTTCTAAAAAGCAAATTTCTTCTATAAAGACCAGATTCTTTTCTATAATTTGGATGGATAACTTTTGCTAGAAAAGCAACTATGTACTTGAAATCTACTTCCAAAATAAAGGCTTATGGTTTTGGTTTGATTTCTTTATCTCTGTGTATGACTTCTATTCTATGATTTCTATTAAATTAGTCCCTTTATTATTCATCTTAATTTTATTCTCTAAATTTTGATGTTGATAGAGTACTAATTCCTGGAATACTTGTTGGAGTTTACATAGTTCTGAGGATTTTATATTGGTTTCTGTTAAAAGTCGTTGTTTTGATTGTTGTTGGTTCAAATATTTAATTTTTCTATCGTTCTCCTGATACATCACCTCGCATATCTGGCCTTTGACCATTTCCCATTCATTTTCATAATTTCTCATCTCTTTCAGTATTTTTCTATCCTTTATCTCCAATACCCTATTTTTATTTTTGAAACCATCCCTACAAAATATTTTCATGAAGGACATCCCTTTCCTTCGGGCATTCAATGCTTGGAAGCGGGCCTAGGGTGCTGTCGACTTAGAAAACCTGTATCTAGGCCGATTCGATTGCCAATACTTACATGTAAAACAAATTATTTGACAATATATCATACAAACAGTGGTACATGCTTGGATTAGGTGAAATTATTTTCTTGGTGTTACATTTATAGGTCTGGCTTCAAAATCAAGTGACTCACTTTTAAACACCAACACACAAATAGCGATACATTCCATCATGAGAAATAAATGATGGTTATTACATATTCAATTTTAAAATGATTAAAATATGAACAAGGACACTTATTTTGTTCTTAAAGCAATATGGTTCTTGAATCAAAGGATAGAAAATTGTTGGTTATGTGAAAATTATACTGTAAAACATTTTCATAATGCTTTTTAAATAATTTTTAAAAACATTAAAGAAAATGTATCTTATAATCAATTAACAAATAAAAATATAATAATAAAATATAGAAAAACACTACCTTAATAAATAAAATATTAAAAAAAACACTACCTTTGCTTCTAAAAATTAATATTTTATATTTAAAATTATAAAATATTTACTTATATTCTTTATAACCTAATTTATAAACGTTACATATGTATTGGCATAAGAGAAGGTACTTCGCTCTATTTTTCTATGACACATAGAAAAAGGATAGTCTTGCAACGACTAAGGGCCTTCACTGCTAGTAAACGGAAATTTGAAATGAAACGAAGGCTGATGCAGGTATTATTTATTTATAGCACAAATGGATACGAAAGGAAACCAATAATGATTGCTGGTTTAAAGGTGTCATTATTGATTTAAAACACAAATGGATATAATAAGGATTTCAAAGTTGATTATATTAATGGTCAAGTGAAAGTAACATGCCTCGAATCAGAAAACAACAGCCTTAATATGATGTTCGAAATGCTTGTAGCTAAAGTTTAAGGTTGCGAGCACGACTTCCAAAAAGCCTGAAAATGGAATGTGACTTACCAAGAATGCTATGCATACCAAGAATGTGACTTGCTATTCAATCCGTGAGTCTAACGGCGATCTGTTAATCACAACTGGGTGTTATGGTGCGCTGTAACATCAATTGAAGAGAATTAGAGGTGGTTGTAAAACATATTCACAAAATGCGTGGAGACCTTCAGAATCATGAGATTTCTCCCACGTCGTTAAGAGGTATGCAACCAGACAACCAACTCTTCTGTTGTTGACGCTCGCCGATTTCTATTTGCTCAATGTCTACGCGTTTAGATGCTAATAGGCATGTGGATTATAACCACTGAAAATGAGATCTACCCAAGCTTGGTTCTTCGGATAAGCATTGGCAGGATGAAATCGTTTCTGTGTATTGCACTCAGACTAAATAATTTACATTTTATTTTATGTCGCATCACATTATAGTTGAGGTCCTGCAGGCTACTCTTTTAAACTCACGGTACCAACCACTCTAGATTTACGACAAACATCTAACGCTTCTTCGGACAAAAGAAAGAGAGAGGAAGGGACAATATGACCTCATACCAAACTAAAGTTGAACTGCATGCTTGCACTAGTTAGCAATCTCCGTACCAATTGAGGGGCACTTTTAGCAAAACTTGCACCACTAAATGTTATTTTCCTCCAAAATTATACCTAACCTACTTAAAAGACCTTAATTTATAAAATAATAAATTGAAATCAAAATTCTCTAAATTAGAAGTAGTAGGTTTAAGATAATAAAGTTTTTTTTTACTATTAAGAGGGGGAGGGTTTTGAAAGGGACCCACAATCTTTTACAAAGAAAACAGCCACATAGACAAACAGAAGAAAACACAATAGAACACAAAACAAAGATCCCCCATACAAAGAAAATCCAACGATTGAACTAATAAGAAAACCGAAAAAGTTTTACAACATTGAATCAAGATCATTGACAACATTACCAGACATTTAGGTAACCTCCTCAGCAAAATTTAAAGCCATCTTAACAGAACTCCAGACCGCACATTGTTTAATCTCTATCACACGCAAACTATGTAAAAGAGCACTCTTCTTAACAGAAACTTCCCTTGGGAAATAAACTTCAGCCACCAATTTTTCTTTGACGAATTCCTTAGGAAAAACCTTCACTTCATCACCTTTGAAAAGTTGTCATAGATGTTGATAGTGTCAACTCAATAGTTCCTTAAAAGACTCCTATAATCTTAACTATTCATGTGGTTTGAATATTTGCATGTTCAACTTATAGTTGTTAGCATTGCTATGATCTCCAATTACCCATATATTTATTACTAAAAGAATAATAACAGTAATTAATTCTCAAGTAAACTTTAAGATAAAAAATATTGAAGTTAATTAAATCATTTTAAAGAAGTTTTTAATTTCTTATTATTTTATATGTAAAACAAATCATTTTACAGTAGATCATGTAAACACATGATTGCTAAAAAGGTGAAATTATTTCTTTAGTGTTACATTTCTAAATTTGACTTCAAAATCAAGTAATTAGCTTTTAAGTACCAACACAAATAATAATACATTCCATCATAAGAAATATATGATGATTATACATATTCTTTTTTTAAAATATCAAAATATGTTAAATCATAATGCTAAATCATAAGGTTTATTCTCCTTAACAAGGGCACTCATTTAATTCTTAAAACAATATGGTTCTTGTTCTTGAATCAAAAGAATAGAAAATTGTTGTTTACGTGAAAATTACTGTAAAACATTTTCATAATACTTCTTAAATAAATTTTGAAAATATTAAAGAAAATGTATCTTATATTACATTAATAAATATAAACATAATAATAAAATATAGAAAAAACACTACCTTTGCTTCTAAGAATTAATATTTTATATTTAACATTATAAAAAATTTACTTATATTCTTTATAACCTAATTTAAAAAATTTAAATATGCATTGTTATACTTCGCTCTATTTGTCTCTACATAGAGAAAAAGGACAGTCTTCCAAGGACTAAGGGCCTTCACTACTAGTAAAAGGAAATTTGAAATGAAACGAAGGCTGATAAAGGTATTATTGATTTATAACACAAATGGATACAAAAGGAAACCAATAATGATGCTGGTTTAAAGGTGTTATCATTGACTTGAAGCACAAATGGTTATAATAGGGATTCGAAAGTTGATTATCTTAATGGTCGACTGAAAGTAACATGCCTCGAATCAGAAAACAACAGCTTTAATATGATGTTCGAAATGCTTGTAGCTAAAGTTTAAGGTTGCGAGCACGACTTCCAAAAAGCCTGAAAATGTAATGTGACTTAACTGCAATGCTATGCATACCAAGAATGTGACTTGCTATTCAATCCGTGAGTCTAGCGGCGATCTGTTAATCACAACTGGGTGTTATGGTGCGCTGTAACATCAATTGAAGAGAATTAGAGGTGGTTGTAAAACATTACAAAAGTTTTATTCACAAAAATTCGTGGAGAGCGTGAGAATCATGAGATTTCTCTCATGTCGTTAAGAGGTATGCAACCAGACAAGCGACTCTTGTGTTGTTGACGCCCACCGATTTCTATTTGCGCAATGTCTACGCGTTTAGATGCTAATCGGCATGTAGACCTTTTTATGCGTGTCTCCCATTTCTATTGTAACCACTGAAAATGAGATCTACCCAAAGCTTGGATCTTCGGATCAGCATTGGCTGTGTTTTGCACTCAAACTAAATAATTTACATTTTATTTTATGTCAGGGTACAAACCATCCTAGATTTAGGGCAAACAAACATCTAACACTTCTTCGGACAAAAGAAACGAGGGACACTCTTCTATCATGCCCATATCCTTTGGCTACGTGCAACACTCTATGGCCCCATTGTTATCTTACCCAAGAAACATGTGCCATATCCCTTCCCAAAGCCTCACAAAGAGGTCACTCTCATCTTAGGTGGGTTTTAGGTGCCCAGATATAACGCATTAGATATTTGCATTCTCCATGATTGTGTTGAACAACTGAAAATGTCATTCTAACGTCTGCATCGGTGAACAACGTGAGCTTCGTCATGCCAACAGTTGCCCTTCTGCAAGCTCACTATTTCAATATCAGCGGCGTTTTCACAACAGACTTCCCCGATAATCCTCCCACGCCCTTCAATTACACTGGCACCCCTCCAAAGAACCTGATGACATCCAAGGGAACAAGGCTCACCCGCCTTCCCTTCAATTCCTCGGTGCAGTTGGTACTTCAGGACACCAGCGTGCTTACCGTGGAAAACCATCCAATCCATCTGCATGGCTTCAATTTCTTCGTCATTGGAAGAGGTGTAGGAAACTAACACCCAAAGAAAGACCCAGCCAAATTCAATCTGCTAGATCCCCCCGAGCGGAACACAGTGGGAGTGCCAACAGGCGGATGGACTGCCATCCGATTCAGAGCCGATAATCCCGGTATGTATAAGCTATGCCATTTCAATATAAGCACTTGCATTCTAACTAATAATAATAACCATTTTGAATTCGAATTCGATACTGATTTCATTTGATGAACACTGTATCAACATGAACATGAACAGGGGTGTGGTTCATGCATTGCCATCTGGAAGTGCACACGACGTGGGGACTGAAGATGGCGTTCCTGGTGGAGAATGGAAAGGGACCCAACCAGTCCATTTTGCCTCCCCCAAAAGACCTGCCCAGGTGCTAGGTCAATCCAACTGAAAAAGATTTCTTTCCTATTGTCAGCGAAAATTGCCGTTAAGGCAGCGGTTTACTATTGTGAATGAGAAGTGCCGTTCTTGCAGCGTTAGTTTCTTGGGACCTTGGCAAAGGTTTTGGATGACGACTGAAATGATGTCAAGAAATTAACTGATGACATGCAGAAATGAAAATATTTTGTTAATTTAAAATAACCTTTCAAATTGTTTTTTTTTATATATATTAGTTCCCACATAGATAGATAGGTAATTGAGTAATGCGATCAATAAATTTGTTTTTGGCGAATAATTTGGTAATGATATTTTTAATTATATTGTTGAAGAATATGTTTTTAAATTTTAGCACCTTTTGTTGGATAAAATAAAATTAGCCTCGGTATGCTTTCTAGGAACCTTAATTAATAAAATGTAGTTTTGAGTGCTTATAATTTTGGTTAATTTGCTTAATAAATAATATTTTTCTTGCAATATTAATTATTAAAATACATGAACTTATCTATATATTAGACTTAAAAAATATCAAAAATTAATTTCATTAAGA
The DNA here is from genome assembly GCA_028583015.1 of Wollemia nobilis. Taxonomy (NCBI): domain Eukaryota; kingdom Viridiplantae; phylum Streptophyta; class Pinopsida; order Araucariales; family Araucariaceae; genus Wollemia; species Wollemia nobilis. Next base: position 188,267 of record JAQPPZ010001708.1, read on the forward strand.
TATAATTGAAATAAATTTATAGATCATAGTTTATCATAACAAATTCACGGAGATAGAAGCAATGAATACACATAAAATTAGAAAGAAAAAAAAGTGAAATGATTACAAATAGTAATTGTTCTTACCAACCCTTTTTTTATTAATATGAATAACATTTCTTCCTTCAAATAATTGATTGTAGTTGCTTTCTCCTTTTCTTAGTAAGTGCTTAATGGATTCACAAATACAACAAAAAGGGCATCGAGGGTTAGTAATCCCCAAGTGGACTAGGCATTTCTCAATGGGCAGACCTTGCTATAGAAGACACCATGTAAAATGAGGTATATTTCGCTCCACACCTACATCCCATATTGTGTGAAGCTTGTGTTGGCAAATTATATTGGAAAACTGAAGTCCTCACCTTGTATTAAGTATTGGTAGTATCAGAAGGTGGGGTGATAGCCAATATTATCATTTGTAGGGTAATCTTGGCTATGATAGAAGTGTATTACAAAGCTTCTTTTACTAGTTGTAAATTCCAAGTTTACTCCAACATCTTTGTAGCCACTCACATATATCACTCATCATGTTGGGCTCCCTCAAAAGCCTCATACTAGAAATTGGAGAATTTTCTAAAAGAAATTTTGTGGACCTCTTTAGAGGAAGGTGAAGGTATTTATAGAGTTCCTTAGAAAAAAAAATTCTATTGAGAGACTTTGGGGGGATGGGTCTTCTAGATACAAAATAACAAGGGATTGCTTTCTATGCCAAATGGGTCATTAGAGCACAACTAGATAATCAGTCCTAGAAAATATTACTCCATAATTGCATTGCCTTTGGAACACCCTATGGTCAACTAGTTTGGAAAGGACTTGTCTTACACCCAATTTTTATTGTAAAAGTGCTAGTGCATGTTCAAGGTAATTTTATGACCAAAAGCATATGGAAGGCTTTGGAGGCCATTTGATATTGGCTTCTATAAAATGATAACATGCTAAATAATGGGTTGTCCATCAACCAAAAATTAGTTTGGTGATCTTCCAGTTTTACTTACCAAGCTTAACCACTAGCTAAAGCCCCTTGGATACATGCCTTGTGGCTCTTCCCCTTTCTAGACGTTAAGATTCAATTCAATCTGACAAAGTAAGACAAGAAAATATTTTAGGCGGCCATGGATTATGTCCCCCATGACATTCTCCATAAAATATTTTGGATGCTTATTTTCTATTTTGATGTAACCTTAGATCCTACATTTTAATGTGCTTGATTAAGAGTGATAATTTTGTAGAAAATCATTGATGAGATAGTATTAATGAAGATGCATTTTTTTATTGATTTTTACTTGCATGAAATTACTTGGCTCTTTGATTGAATCTTTAATTTGTATTTCATACTATAAAAAGGGATCAAATGTTAATTTTTTTTTTTTTGTATTTACATGGTGGAATCGGTAGCCGCCACGAATCCGAGCAGGCTGTCCGACTTTTATGGCTGCCACAGTATTTTGCATTGTCCGCCTCGGAAGTCGCCACACAGATCTTTGTGCAATCTGCCCCTATAACCACCATGCCACAATCATTTTAAACCTTTTATGCTGCTGAAAGCACCAAGAAAGGGACAAGCGTTCAGCCCGATGAGGCCCGAGATTTGAACCTTGGACTTCCGCCTCCTTAGAGGGTTTGGTTGAACCAATTGATCTACACCTTGGACCTTGGGATCAAATGTTATTAAACTTTATTTTTGTATGCTTTTATATATTCCTTGTAAAATAAGCTTTTTATTTGAGTAAGCATAAATTGAATTTGAGGTAATAAGACCAAGTTGTACATTTTGAAATATAGACTTATCAAAGTGGTTCTTATAAATCTTAGCCATAGTAAGTGGCCCTATAATATTCTAAAAATATTGCAATAAATTTTTTCTTACAGAAATTTATATTATTTTTATTAAATAGAAAAAGAAATCATGAAAAAAAAAATAAAAATCTAAAGAAACCAACATGACTAGAATTTTTCAAACTTCTCTTTATTAAAAATAAAAAGGGGTGTTGTAAAATGTTAAAATACTAATGTTTCATTGTTTCTTTTTGTTACTAATTATCTTCATTACAATGTAGAGGCTATATATTTGTAATCGTATTAAACCATACTATAATTATATATAATTCTCAAATTATATATTTTTATTGCTAAATATTTAAGCTATTGAAGGATCATTTTCATTCTATTAATCTAAATTACAAATAATAAGTTATACAACTAAAAACTATATGAATTTAAAAATAAGATCTCAATTTCTTCTAAGTGGTATCAATAAAGCAACACGTGACTAGCATTTCATTCATTATTAAGACATAATACTATCCAACAATGTTGAAATACATAATATATCACTTATTGGACAAGGATGGCATTATATTTTGTTATATATATATATATATATATATATATATATATATATATATATATATTTTTTTATATTATTATTTGGATTTGGTTAGTGTGATAAACCCTTATTACAAATACATAGGACTGAGAAACCTCCTCCCAAACACGACCCCTCGTAAATTCAAGAGATATACTTATTAATAGGGAATTTAACACACATTCATCCCCTTATACACTCACCCACACTGCAGTTTGAACCTTGGACCTCCCAAAGAAGAGCCAAAGCCAAAAGCATTGTGCTATTCCTTACGATAATATTCCTAAGTCAAAAAATTCATCTCATCCAACAAAAAGAAGATACAAGAGGTTAAAAATATTTTAGATTTATTTATGATTTGATGTTCTTAATACTCAATTTTGTTCTAATATTTTTTACTATATAATTTTAGTTTATGATATTTTGATATCACTAAGTTGAAAGTTATATTAGAAGTCAATATCTATTTTAGAAATATTCAAGTTTCTTCCTCAAAATACATACATTGAAAAAAAAAATTGAATGAGTATAATCACATAAATTGTTTGTACACAATATAATGCTATATAATTTATTTGTGCAACTAAAAATATTATACGATAGTATTAACAAAGATGATTTTATGAATGTTTGTGTACTAATGCATTTGAATTAGAAAGTTTAGAATTTTGAAATGTATGGAGGAATAATACTGTAGATACCAAAACAACACCAATATGATTATGTGGCTACAAGCACTGATTGAATTGACATACACAGCCCCTAGGGCGGCCCCCAAAGGTTCAACAGTGGTCCTAACAACTCCCATAATAGTTTTGAAAGGTTAGAAGTCAATTTGGCACCTTCTTAGCACTTTGGTCCCTACTCGTCCCACCCTAGGATGATTACAAAATGGTATTCATCCCACCCTGGGACGATTAGCAGCATTCGCTCCAAGGTGGGATGATTAGCAGGTTTGACTGGCAAAAAGTCAAACCTCGATAGGTTTGCCACTTAACTCCGCCTTCAGGGCATGCAATTACGAGAAACGGCTTCAAATCAGAGAGAGGGACTTCAGTCAAGAATGCCTTGATCATGGAGGCCTCATGCAAGGAGACTCTAAATTAGGGAAGAATATTTTCTCCCAAAATAGGGCAAGCAAGTTAAGTGGCGCCCTCGCATGCGCATTCAAAGATAGAGACCCTAGGTCTATAAATTGGTGATTTTTCTCACCCCAGAAAGGATAGATTAGGAGAATTTAGAGAAAAGGAGTGCTACCGAATCAAACCCTCACCCTCATTGTGCTTCTTACATCCTTGATCTCTCTTTTGAAAGGGAGGTTATTGGGTGATTATTGGAAGCGTAATCTAGACCCAAACCTAAAATTTTGTCCATAATACCCCACCAAATTTGTCAACATAACCCCATAGGAGGTTTTGGACCCATTCCAAGTGGATTGGTGCTGAAACAAGTCTCAAACGGTGGGCGTCCTGCCCCTGGCCCCCCCCCGCACTACTGCAGTTCTAATCGCCCAACCCCAGAGCGATTAGAAATATATGGTAGATTTCCTTGATTTTTATTTTTCATTGGATTCTAGGTCATCCATATATACTGTCATTTAAATTTCATGTCATTTGGATAAGTTTTGGCCGTGATTTTATTATTTCTCGCTTTCACTAACCTACAGGGAGTACCATCGAATACAGGGCAACCGAGGTAGAATCTACAAAATTCGACCATCTGGGTCATCCCACAATGCCCCGTTTTGTCTAAATCCAACTTTGCAAGTGTTTTGGAGGCCTCTAGATTGGACATTTAGGAGGTCGCCTTCTGACAACTTATGATAGTCCTAATCGTCCCACCCTGGAGCAATTAGAAATCTATGGTAGATTTCACTACTGTTCATTTTGCAGTGGGTTCCTAGTAATTTTTTATTGCTTCTGCCAAATTTTCAGCTCGTTTTGATATGTTACAGTTATCGTTTTAATTATTTTATGTATGCACTGACCGCAGGCCTTGGGGATCGCATGTTTCTCTCCATCCGCAGGTGCTACTAACCGTTTGTTGTTTCTTTGAATGCAGGATCTTGACACCGGAGGGGCAAAAAGGAACTAAATACACATTCAGGCAAGCGGCGGTGACGTTTGGTCCACCCATTTTCAATGTGGGCACGCAGAAAATCACCAAGGGGAATGTATCATTTATGGTGTAACAAGACTGTGTCCGACTCCTAGCCCCTGAAAAGGGAGGAGACGCATTGTAACCCGATCTTGCGCAAATAAATAAAATAAAAGGCTGCACTTTTACATTTTCATTTAAATATTTTTTTAGTTCGTTTGCTTTCTTTCTTTTCATGCATTCTCGTTTATAGGACTATGTGTTACATTTTCCTTATGTTTTGCTTTCATATCCTCGTGTTTTCAGTGGCGATCACGGTGAGACCTTATCCCTTGATTTTGAGATCAAATATATGATTAAAATTGTGTGTTTTTGCTTGCAGGTATCAATCTTTCAAGCACTTGCCTGCTGCTCGTTCCACCCTATGACGAATACAAAACTGGACTTCGTGTTGCCCAGGGACGAATGGGCATTAATCCCACCCTATGAATAATATAGATATGGTAATTCGTGTTACCAACCCAAACTTAAACTGCATGCTTGCACTAGTTAGCAGTCTCCGTACCAAACAAAAACATGCTCCTATATACTATATAATGTGCATTGGGCTTGCTTGGTAACACATGTTTCAATAATCATAAATTGACTTCGTCATGGGCGGGGGCGAGTGACTTGAGGGGGGTGGACATGGCTTTCAAAGCGACGAAGTCAGTCGTCCTGTTGTTTTTGGTCATGATTTTGTTCCTGTCAAAAGCGAAAAACGAGGCATTACAATTTTAACGTAAGTTTACATCCGTGCGTGTCTATTGACTGGATTCTCGATTACTAGCTCGCACTTGTTGTCAGTAGTAATTGTGATAAAAGACAGATTGTTTCAATTGGCCATGTCAAATAAATCTCCGTGTCGCAGATAAGACTGAAGAATGTTACTCGCTTATGTCATACCAAGCCCATCTTTACGGTGAACGGCAAGTATCCAGACCGACTTTATATGCACGAGAGGGTGACAGAGTGCTCGTGAATGTCACAAATCACGTGAAATACAACGTTAGCATACACTGGTAATTCCTCTCACTATATCTAAGAAAATATTGTTTGACTTAGATTTTATTCAATTTGTTTTTGGGTTGTAAATGGTACAAGACTTACTAAGCAGAGTTTATGTATGAGCAGGCACGGGATTAGGCAGCTCAGAACAGGTTGGGCTGATGGACCAGCATACATTACTCAGTGCCCTATTCAAACAGGCCAAAGTTTTGTCTACAACTTTACAATCAGAGGGCAACGAGGGACACTCTTCTATCATGCCCATATCCTTTGGCTACGTGCAACACTCTATGGCCCCATTGTTATCTTACCCAAGAAACATGTGCCATATCCCTTCCCAAAGCCTCACAAAGAGGTCACTCTCATCTTAGGTGGGTTTTAGGTGCCCATATATAACGCATTAGATATTTGCATTCTCCATGATTGTGTTGAACAACTGAAAATGTCATTCTAACGTCGCCTACATATACGCTACAGGTGAATGGTGGAATGCAGACACCGAGGCGGTGATAAATCAAGTTCTCAAAACAGGAGGAGCGCCAAACACTTCGGACGCTCACACCATTAATGGCAAGCAGGGGCCACTCTTCAATTGCTCCACTAAAGGCGAGTACAATTCTCATACACATACCCATATTATGTTGGTTCATGAATATGAAGTTGATCATGAACGGCGTTTACTTTTCCGAGAGTTCTTAGGTTGCCTGTTCCTTTATGTGAAAGTGCAGACACTTACGCGCTTGAGGTTAAGCCTGACAAAACCTACCTTGTTCGAATAATCAACGCTGCACTCAACGATGAGGTCTTCTTCAGCATTGCGGACCATCACATGACGGTGGTGGAGGTCGATGCCTTATACACCAAGCCTTTCGAGACCAAGGCTGTAGTAATTGCTCCGGGACAGACAACCAATGTTTTGCTCCATGCAAACAAGAAGTCTGGAAGGTATTTCATGACTGTTCGAGCATTCATGGACGCACCTGTAACCGTTGATAACATGACTACCTCCGCTATATTGCAATACACTGGAAGCTTCAATACTTCCAACCCTGTAATGCCTGTAATTCCCGAGCTAAACGATACGGCCTTCTATAACAAATTTACCAGGGCCCTCAAAAGCCTGAATTCTGCGCAGTATCCAGCAAAAGTTTCGCAGACAGTAGATCGCCATTTCATGTTCACGGTGGGGCTTGCTCTGGACTCGTGCTCCACCTGCGTAAACGGCAGCCGGGCGTCTGCATCGGTGAACAACGTGAGCTTCGTCATGCCAACGGTTGCCCTTCTTCAAGCTCATTATTTGAATATCAGCGGCGTTTTCACAACAGACTTCCCCGATAATCCTCCCACGCCCTTCAATTACACTGGCACCCCTCCAAAGAACCTGATGACATCCAGGGGAACAAGGCTCACCCGCTTTCCCTTCAATTCCTCGGTGCAGTTGGTACTTCAGGACACCAGCGTGCTTACCGTGGAAAACCATCCAATCCATCTGCATGGCTTCAATTTCTTCGTCATTGGAAGAGGTGTAGGAAACTACCACCCAAAGAAAGACCCAGCCAAATTCAATCTGCTAGATCCCCCCGAGCGGAACACAGTGGGAGTGCCAACAGGCGGATGGACTGCCATCCGATTCAGAGCCGATAATCCCGGTATGTATAAGCTATGCCATTTCAATATAAGCACTTGCATTCTAACTAATAATAATAACCATTTTGAATTCGAATTCGATACTGATTTCATTTGATGAACACTGTATCAACATGAACATGAACATGAACATGAACAGGGGTGTGGTTCATGCATTGCCATCTGGAAGTGCACACGACGTGGGGACTGAAGATGGCGTTCCTGGTGGAGAATGGAAAGGGACCCAACCAGTCCATTTTGCCTACCTCAAAAGACCTGCCCAGGTGCTAGGTCAGTCCAAGTGCAAAACACTGATAATTTATTTCCTATTATCAAAGAAAAGTGTCGTTATAGCAGCGGTGATATCTTTTGGCCTCGCCAAAGGTTTCGGATGACAAATGAAATGATGTTAAGAATTTCAAACTGAGAAGAAGCAGAAATGAAAGTATTTTTTTTTAAAATAATAATTACAATTGAGATTTTTTTTTTAATTCTTGTTAATATTATTTACGACAGAGATATTGCTAATTGACTTACGGGATCACTAAATTTGTTTTTTTTAGGAAATAATTTGATAAACATATTTATAATTATATTGTTTTTAACTTTTGTATGTTTTGTTGGATAAAATAAAATTAGACGGGTTATGCCATCTCTATCTAGTATCTTTAATTAATAAATTGTGGTTTTGCGTGTTTCGAATTTTGTCTAATCTCATAAAATAAGACCAACAGTATATATATATATATATACTTTAAAAAAAAATTAAAAGGGTCGTCACAATCTTTTACATTAAAAAGCGAAAATCAGAAGAAAAATAAACACAACATCTCTTAAAAGAACCAAAAGAAATGAAGATCACAGAAGACAAACCAGAAGACAAACCAGAAAAGAGGAACATCCCCAAGGGAATAAAAAAAAATGAAGATCACAGAAGACAAACCAGAAGACAAACCAGAAAAGAGGAACATCCCCAAGGGAATCAAAAGAAATGAAGATCACAGAAAAGCAAAAACAAACCTGAAAAGAGGAACAGTAGACCAAAACTCCTAGCTTTAGTCAACCATATATGTTTACAAAAATAAAAAAATATATACTTTCACTATTAAAATACCTTTTAAAAGAATTTATTTTATTCAACTGCATGTTACAAGGATACCACTTAAATTATCGACCTAAATTCGACCTCCTCTACTTATATTAAAAAATTCATATATATATATATATATATATATATATATATATATATATATATATATATATATATTAATCTTGAAATCTTTAAAATTCTTTAATTTTTAATGAAAAGGTAAATTTATATTAAATTAAGATAAAAGCCTTTATAATACTAAAAAAAAATGGTCAGTGGGTTAACACAATCAAACTAACCCTAATTGACAAGGGATAGGAAACAAAGCTCCCAAAAGAGCACAAGTTTACCAATCATGATCATTATACATCAAAGAAAGCATATCATATAGAGTAATGTGTTGTGTCATGTTGTTTTGCATAAAATGCTAGTGATTATGGGATGGAAATCCACATCTCTATATTATGATTAACGCCTTTAGTACCCGCATCCACCAAACCAACAACAACATAATGTCTCTTCCTAAATGGCTAGGACTAGGACCAATGTCTATCTTTGAGAGCACTTCTTGCATATGATGAAGGCTAGTGTGCTAGAAGAACTTACAGGTGATCCAAATATATAGCAAATTTGTTGGCTTGAGTTATATCTGTAGTCACATGTCATTAAAAACTTTTAATTTATCATCATGAGTAAATGTGACAAAAAATGTATACTATTTTTCATTAAAAAATTTTAATTTATTAACATAAGTAAATGTGATAGAAGGTGTATACTATTTAAAAACAATTCTATTATGGGCATTCCAAATATGAAAGAACAGGTTAATCCTAAAAACCTACCACATTTTAAAATGTAGGAGAGATAAAGTAAAAGAGTCCCCAAGAAAAGTTTGGGACCAAGAAACTCTTGCGACTGTAAATAAAAACAATTAAGAAAACTCATGACAAAAAAACATTTAAGATTAGGAATTCCAAAATGCTTCACTTTTCACGATGGTAAACATACGTTTTAACTATGGATAAATTGTTGTTGTATTATTTTTTAAATGGATTTTTAGTTTTTAAATTGATTAAACTTTTTCGAATTAAATTTTCAAAAATAAAAAATAAATGATTAAAATATGAAACTATCAGATTATATGTGTTAATAGTTATTTATCAATATATAGTATAATTAATATTTTCATATTATTATATTATATTTGTACTAATATTATATTTACAATATAGCGTGATGTTAGTAAACACCATTTTTTTCTATTTTGTTAATAAACATATTACATAACAATATCTCTTATTAAAGCGCAAGACATTATTTTAAATTGTCCGATTCACGCGTTAAAGATTTAAAAAATATTTAAAAAGAGTTTCATTAAGATACAATAAAAATAAATAAATTTATAAATCCCACGTTATCATAACAAAGCTACGTAGATAGAAGCAACCGATACACATAAAATTGGGAGGAAAAATGTAAAAAAAAAAAAAAAAATTAACTTATCCAGCAAAGTTTCTAAGAAAAAATTTGTAACTTATCCAGCAAAGTTTCTATTCTTCTTAACAATCCAATAAAATGGATTTACTACGAATACTAGGAATCTAGTTAGTTTCTTAATAGGAAAACTAAAACTAAGTCATCCTCATAAGAATAAAAACATATGGCTTCTATGTGAAGTAAATCATTAAATGTATTATTCCTTGCAATCTTTCAAGAGTCTAAACATTCCAATTCAAATAATGTAGTATTTTCATTGTGTACAAGTAATTTGTGTTTTCAATTTTTTATAATATTTTATTTCAGATTACAATTGGATAGTTGTATGTGACATCTAAGAAAAATATTTATTCTTTAGTATTTAAGCAATTCATTCATATAATAATTATTACTAATATTTTTATTCTTCTATTTGAGTTTGTTATAGGTTTCCTTATAAAACTATTCTAACATTAAAATAGGCCACAACCCACTCTATTTCATGAAAGATATTTGTCTTTTTTTTTTTGGAAAAGTGACTTTGTATTAATTCAAAATTAAATTAAGAGTATGATATTGACAACAAAAATGGGTGGTATGGTAGCACACCCCAAATAGATAGATAGATAGATAGATAGGTATTAACATGGAATGGAATTCCAATCATGGAATATGCCACTAGACTTGCATCATCACATTAACTTGTTAGAAAGCAAGACCAAGAACAAAGTAATTTCATTAAACTACAAGAACAAAGTAATAGCTTGTATTATGGGGTTAGACCAAGAACAAAGTAATTTCATTAAACTACAAGGTGAAAATAAAAATAGTAAAGAACAAGAACCCATCCCAAGAACAAGTAGAGTTTAAGGAATTATAAAGTAAAAATAAAAATAGTAAACAACAAAAACCTAATTGAATAATTATTACAAGATTATTGCAATGATAAGGACTTTGGCCTCTCTTTGAGAGGTCAAGGTTTAAACCCTAATTAGTATGAGGGGATTGGGATCCCTTATGAAAACATGTGTAAACTCATTGAAAAAACAAACCAATCGAATAACAAACTATGTTCCAAGAAATTTAAACTAAAAATATAATTCAATAAATAGTGGGAACCCATTCCAAGAATAAATTAAGTTTAGGAAACTAGAAACTAAAACCAATAAATAATAAATAATAAATACTTCCTAGGGTCTTGGAATTTCGATTGCTAAATATGTATGGTTGTAAGCCCAATTTTGACCCCTTGGAAAATCTTGGCTTCTCTATGAGAGAGAGGAGGGTAGGATTCAAACCATAGGATATGGAGCATTTTTCCAATGATCTAATAGAGATTGCAAATAATAGAATTTGAGAGCCACCTTATTTTCCTAAGCTTGGATCTACATTAATACATTCAATCATATCACATCCTTAGCATATATACAAAATATTGTAGATGCATTGACATTACCAAAAATAACACTATTTTTATTTTTCATATATAAAAAAAATCTATGCTAAAAAAATCTTCTAAATTTTGATTGAAGTTTATAGGTAAGCTAGTCCTATTACCTAGAAGAATCATGTTCTAATAAAATAGCCTAGGCTTGAATTGTGCAAAGATATCATGAATCCATATCCATGTTGCTTGAGCTCTAAAAATAAACTAAAATAAGTGCTAAATGGATCTATAACTATGATAAATAAGAAATCTATGGTTAGTCACCCCTAAGTGGACTAGATATCCCCCAATGGAAAGACCTTTGTATAGAATACACTAGGTAAAATGAGCCACCTTTGGCTCCACACCTATATCCCATAATGTGTAAAACTCTTATTCCAAAATTATGCTAGAAGATTGAAGTCCCCACCTTACATTGAGCATGGGTAGTATGGGTAGGTTGGGTCTTAGCCCAAAGTACCCTTTATAAGGTTTATAACTCATGAATGAGTTATCTATAAGAAAATTTTACTCTTTCCACATGGATGAGTGCTTCTAACCCTAATTGTATGGAGCATGTCATGGGGGACTAAATCCATGACCATCTAAAATATTTTTTATCTTGCTCCATTAGATTGAATTGAGTCTTATCTTCCAGCTAGGGTAACTAATTTATAGTATGCTTAGAAAAGAGATTCAAAATGATCTTTATTCTTTTATAGAAGAACCAAAATTTATGTATCATAGGACTTTATTGAGTGGTTTATCTTGGTAAATAAAATGGGAGGACCACAAAACTAATTGTTGATTGATGGAAATTAACTATTCATTATTTTACCATTCTAAACAAGATAAGGTCTAAAGTCCCACTAGGACTTCCATATGCTTTTAGTCATAAAAGTGCCTTGAGCATGCATTGGTACTTTCATAACTAAAATTTAGTGTAAGCTAATTTTTTTCTAAAATTTTCATCCTTAGGATGTTCCAAAGGTATTGCAATTATGAAGCAAGATTTTTTAGGTCTCATTATCTTGTTTTCCTTTAATAATCCATTTGGTATAGAGATAAATCCCTTGCCATGGGATGTCTAGAAGATCCATCCCTCTAGATTCCCTTGGGAGACAATATAATTTCTAAAACCTATATGGAAACCTTTACACTACTCTAAATTGTCCCACAAAAATTCTCTAAGAAGTTTCTCAAATTTCTAGTTCGAGGCTTTCAAAGGGTCCAATATAATGAGTAATAGACATGAGTGGCTACTATGATCTTAGAGTAGACTTAAAATTCCTAGCTAATGAAAGAATCTTGGTATGCATTTCTATACATTTATTTCCACTCCATCATGACATATTGTAAAAGGGTAGAAAACAAGGATTGGAAAGCAAAAGGGATTTCCCAAAATCTAAATATTTCTCCTAGATGGATCCAATTTCAATAGTAGCTATTGTTCCATGTCAGCTTTAAAAGGAACGATTATTTGTAGCATTGAGTCTTCTACCATTAAATATTTGCAAGGCCAAGTAAAATGTGTTCAAATACTACATGGTGTGCTTGATGTATTTTCCTCCTTGAAAAGAGTGAGAAAAGAATCATCTACAAAATGCTCATTTACTATTTACTAAGAGGATGAAATCTCTTCCACCAAACCCTTGGATACTACTTATTCTAGAAGACAACTAAAGCCTTTGGTTGTCAAAACATGTAAATCTAGGGAAAGTGGGCATCCTTGATAAATTGAATTATGTAGGCCAAATAATTTTGACTACTTGTCATTGATAGTAAGGCAAATAGAGACATATAGGAAAATCACTTTAACTATGTATAAAAAATTGGGTCCAAATCCTAGTTCATGTAACATTACAAAAATAAAGAATCGTTCAATCCTATCATAGAACTTTACAAAGTCAATCTTAATAAACATGGCCTTCTATTGAGACTACCTTACCCACTCCATACATTTGTAGATAATAATAATATAATATATAATATTCTACATTTAATAGAGTTAGCTTTATCTAGGTGTATGATTACAGGGAAGAAGATTCCTTAGACTAAGAGTAAGAGATTTGGCAATAATTTTACAGGAGACATTCAATAGAGTTATTGGTCTCCAATTGTAAATATTCTCTAAGTCACCAAATTTGGGGATGAATTTGATGTTTCCCTTATTAATTAATTAACACAAAAATTTGGTTCTAAGGACTTCAAATAAACATGGTATAAGTCATATTGCACAACATCCTAGAGGGCTTCATAGAATTTTCAAGGGTACCCATCACAGTCTAGATATTTGTCGTTATCCATGGAAAAGATAACATATTTGAGATCATTCATGGAATGAAAACAATTACACAAGACTTACTAGAGGTGAAGGGTAAAAATGGACCATCTGAACACATTGTTTCAAAGCACACTCTTGTGTAAAAAAGGTTCATGTGCTTTAAATAATTTTTAATAGTTCTAAACAAAGACTTGTAATCTATTCAAGTGCTCTATGAGCAATTTTATCCATATTTAATGAGATTTATTTCTTGGGTTGCATATCTTCCTCTAAGGGACTAAAAAAATAATGTAAAGACATGGTTTCTAATCCTAAGCCAATGGAGTCAGCTACTATTTTATCCCAATGAAGCCAATGAAAGATATTTTTCCTTCTATGCAAGTCAAATATTTGGTTATGATGATCATATGCATTGTATGGTTTAAATTTAACTCTTTACTTTATTTATTGAATATTATATGTTCAACTCTTTACGTGATGGCTAATAGGTCTTATTCCATGTTAAGTTTATATGTGTACAACTCATTTTATATTATCATCATAAATAATTTAAATAGAAATGCATAAATAGAGTTACTAAAGTTAAATTATAGGTATATTCAATGTGTTATATGTTTAAAAATTACAATATGAAGTGAATTTCATAATATTCTACTTACCACTTGTCTTTGATTATCTACTTAAAGATGATATGTGAATTAAACTATTCTTAATTATTGAATTTCATCCATATTATCATCCAAATGTGACTAAAACTCTATTACCCATATAGCTAGTAAACTTCTTCATAACATTCTAAACAAATATACAATATTCTTGAAAGGTAAATTGACAATACTTCTCACATAATGTGTCTTCTCCCACACAAAGAAGTGGGTCATATTAAAAAATCTATGCATGACCAAGAATATAGATCTCCTACCTCTTTAATTTCAAGATATTCAAAAAAATATCCATTAAAATAGTACGGTAAGGTATTTCAAGGACATAAAGTAGTTTATTCAATCAAGTATTTTACTACCACTCTTTGGTAATATAACAAGTATAACAATTAAAATATTTTCTAACATCTCTTCTCAACTTTATCCCAAAAATGTTTTCTCATAGAAAAACCAAACACATATAAGCAATGACATAAATAAAATTAGGAAAAAACATTAAGTGATCTACTTACGAATATTAATTTCACTCACAAATTTTTATTTTTCTATTATTATGAATCTAATTCCTTGGATTCATTGATTGTAATTGTTTTCTCATTTTTCAATAATCTTAAAGAAATAATTTCGTAACTAATCCAACAAATTCTTATCCTGGTTAAAAATCCAATATAATGGTTTCTACTAAAAATCATGTTAGTTTCCTAATATAAATACTAAAATTAATATATCCTCCTAAGGATAGAATCCCATGGCCTATGTACAAAGTTGTAAATAATTAAATGTATTGTTCCACTCACATTTCAAGATTTTAATATTTCTAATTCAAACACATATAGTCCATAAACCTTCATCAAATAATCTTAATTAATCCAAATCTACTTGGATTCATTTAATATTTTTAGTTGAATAAGTAAATTATATAGTATTTAGATTTTTTGCAAGTTGTTTATATGTTTCTCATTCATTCAATATTTCTTATTTTTTTTAATAATGTATGTGTTTTATGGAAGACACTTGAATTCAAAAGGATATATGTATGTGACATCTAGGAAAAAGGTTCATGCTTTAGCATTTAAGCAATCCATCCAACTATTAATCCTCCCTAATCCTTTTGATCATTTGAAAAGGCTCAAAAATATTTTGTTTGATTTAAGATATGTTCTCTTAAAATACTATCCTATGCTTCAAATACACCATAATCCTCTCTTATATAAATTATATTATTTCCTTCTACCAAAATCTAAATTTTTATTGTGATGTTCATATGTATTTGGTAGTTTATATTGATTTTTTTAATTCACTTATTAAACATGCTTTATAAAATTCATTATGTGATTACTAACAAATCTTATCTCATGTTAATCTAACATGCATACAACTTATTTTAAATTATCATCACAATTTTTTTTAAAAGAATTTTTTGAATAGAGTTACTAATGTTGATATATACGCACCTTTGATGGAGAGGCATACAAGTAAATAAATAATAATAATAATAACAAATTTTAGTTTGAAACCATGGTCTTGAAACCATTAGTTTGTGCACATAGTTTTTAAAAACCATGATTATTGCACATTGTATTATGACCTAGTTTATATAATTTTTTTCTACATGTAGATTTTAGCACATGGTTTTGTGCCCTTAGTTTGTATATTTTGGTTGGGTATAAATGTATGCAAAGGGGAATAAGAGGGACTTGTGAAGAGAAAGTGAAGTACATGGATTTTGGCAAATGGGTTATTTCAAGTAGGAAAAACATTATGAAGGCTACAAATGTCTAGATATGGAAGTTGATTTGTACTGCTCTATGAAGAAATGTTAGAGTTCTATGGTAACTATAGCCACACTCATATTATGTAATTATATATGTTGAAATATAAACATAAAAGCAATATTATAATTTTTTTGATTTTACAATTTTTTTATGTATTTTGATCATATAGTTTAAGATCTATTTACATATTAAAATCCCACCATTGAATTGTTAGACTGTTTCAAGTGATATCAAAGTAGTATTGATTTCTAGTCGTTGGAAATATAGTTAAGAGGTAAAGGTAGATTTGTGCCACTTATGGGTGGACTAGAAAGCCACATGAATAATAGAAATATAGAATTTCTAGAAGCAATTAGAGGTTTATAATCCTGAATAGAATCTATTGAAGCTACCAAAAGAAGGAGGGAGGAAGAAAAAAGTGATTCTAAAGATGTCAAAGAATAATAACTTGCATAGGAAGACAAACTAAAATAATGTGTACTTAAGGAAATTACAAAGATTAGAAGATAGACAAAGATGGATTTTCCTAGTTATCATAGAAGTCTAGATCCAAACTAAATGATAGACTAGATCTCAAATATGAAAAAATATTTTGATCTCAAATACATCAAATATCCGAAAAAGGTTAAGATAGTTGTTACAAACTTAATATTTGTGTATACTTAGGGTGGAATCATGTGAATATATATATATATATATGTGAAGGAAGAGAAAAGATGAAAGCTTGGGATGAAATGGTGAGCAAGATAAAGAGAAAATTCCTTCTAATCAATTATTCAATGATGTTGTATAGGAAGTTATAAAATATTTAGTAGAATAATTTTAGTGTGCGAGAATATCCCAAGGAGTTGTATATATTGACTATTAGGAATGTCACTCTAGGGAAACCACATAATATATTTTAAGATATATCAATAGATTGATGTTGGTAATACAATATGAGATTGGGTTATTGAATATCCTAATAGTGGAGGAAGACTATAAATATGCCATTAAGGTTGAGGAAACATTGGCTAGGATAATCCAACACAAATCAAATGAAGGAAGACATCAAGGAAATAAAGCAGGAAATATCAAAATCTAAAGAAGGACAAAGTGGTAGGTTCAAGTAGCTCACAATGAGGAATATTTTAATCTTATAGAGGTATAGTATATGGATCTATAGTATGATGTATAATATACAATGGTACGTTAGGAAAAATGAGTGAGATGATTACAAATATCAAAAGTCATTATAACAAAGCCATGGAGATAGAAGCAATGAATACACATAAAATTAGAAAGAAAAATGAGTGAGATGATTACAAATAATAATTGCTCTCACCAATTCCTTTTTTTTTTTTACTATTATAAATATAATTTCTTCCTTCAAATTGATTGTAGTTGCTTTTTCCTTTCCTTATAATCTTTATAAAAAAAATTTTAAAACTTATAACTAATTTAATAAATTCTTATCTTTCTTAACAATTAAATAAAATGGGTTCTACTAAGAATCTAGTTAGTTTCCCAAGTTCCCTTTTGGCATTCGGTTTTTGACTTTGTGGATAAGGACTCTGTAATTTTATCTTGTTATGTCATGGGGTTTCTTCACCGGAGTCCTTTTTATGGTTCGAGTGTTGTTGCTCGGGTTTTTCCCCTCCTATCTGTGTGTGGGAGATTCTGGTTTCTTGTTATTATGGGTAAGGTGAAGATCTATTCGTCTAAGAAAAAGTTGAGTAAGCCCCGATTGGAGCCCGCGTCCATATCCTTTGATAATGAAGTTAAAGTTATTATGGCAAAAGGGGTCTCCTGGAGTCTATTATGAAGTTCTATGTCAGACTTATGACTATGTTAATGACAATAAAAAATTGAAGTTATTTCCCTCTACACTTAAAGTTGCAGCTTTACGATGGTTTATGAGCCTTGAACCAGATTCAATCCGCACTTGGGATCAAATGGAAACTGGATTTTTGGATAAGTATCAGGGGTATTGTAGAGTGAGAAATAGGAAGGATGAGTTATTTTGGATAAGACAATAAGAGGGTGAAAACTTAGAGGATTATCTTGATAGATTTACCTTTATCCAAAAGAGATGTGGTCTTGTGGAAACTAACTTATTAAAAACTATATTTCTGAGAGGTTTGCAGGATGATTCTAGAGAAGTATTAGACTGAATGGGAGAAGGAGATATAAACTAGCTTGATATTAATGATATTGTAGATTTGTGTAAATTTTTTTACCACACTACACAAAGAAAAAGGAAAAGGAATCCTGGTAATACTGATATAAAAGATTTGATGGAGGAAATGGCTAATATGAAAACTGATATACTTGTTCAGCTAAACACTACTTTAGGATAAATGAATACAAGAGCAATTCTTCACCACCCCTGTCTATATATTGTCCTAGGTGTAGAAATAAGCATGCTTTGCAAGATTATCCTTTCGACGAGACTTCAATTTCAGTAATTTGTGGCATTTGCTCAAAAGAGCATAAAACATATAAATATCACCTTTTGCCCCATATTCAGAGTGTTTTAGAAACCCAAGTTGAATAACTTCATGCTATTGGGAAAAGTCTAGGAGGCAACTTCATACAAAACCAAAATAACCCTCACTTTTATTCAAATTGGGGATAAAATCCTTGGAATATGCCATGCGCATATACCGAACCTCCTCCCCAAACATAGAATCAATCTTGGGTAGCCCCTCAATATTGGTCACATTCTGGTTGGAATCAGCCATGGCATCCAATTAATCCATATTGGGTACCAAATCAGTTAGGGCAAAGATGGGGGCCACAATACCCATCCTATCAAGGGCAGCAGAGGTATCAATCACCAAATCAACACTTGCTGCCAGCCCCTAATAAAAAATTACGGAAGAGTTCAACCACAACAAACATAGCCAGTTAAGAAACCTCCACTTCCATCTTAGCCTATGGCTAATACCAATAGCAACAAACAAGCATCCCTTGTTTATAGAGCTGAGCTTGAAGAGACTACTGCAATCCATGTCCTTGACTGTAGTAACATCCAATTACATTTAGGGAAGGTTTTACCTGACCCTGCACCACCCACTATTGAATAAATTAATGGAAAGCAAGAATTTTCAAGTCTAGAAAAACCACAAACAGAGCAAAAGGAAGAAAAAACTGAAAGTTTACAAGAAAAAATTGAACCTACCTCGACAAACCTATCATATCCTAAAATGTTTGACCACCCTATCACTGCTCCTAAATCATAATTAATCACATAATTGAGGAAAATATCTATCTCACTCCCTTTTTTGTAAGCAATAAAGGATGTACCTCTTATTAGGAAAACCATTTAGGAGTTGTGTATTAGGAAACCTAACAGGAAGAAGAAAGCCTTTCCTAAGACTATACAAGTAGAAGGTAAGTTGGCTGACCTACTTTCTAGAAAACTAGTACCCCCTAAATATGGTGATCCAGGGAGTCCAATAGTTACAATTATTGTTAGGTTATTTCAAATTCCAAATTTACTTATCGATTTAGGAGCTACAATCAACGTGATGACTACGGAAACCATGCAAACATTGTAGCTCAATAACCTTAGTCCTACTACCACAGTTTTGGAAATGGAAGATAGGTCAATGGCTAAATCATAAGGAATTCTAGAGGATGTTGCCATTGAAGTGTCTTCTTGGGAATACCATGTAGATTTCTTAGTGTTGCAGCCTAGAAGCTCAGCTAATGGTTATCCTATTATTCTAGGAAGACCTTGGATTGCCACTACAGCTGCATTTATAGACTATAGGTTAGGTGAGATGATCATTTCAAATGGTTTAGACCTAAAAAAATATTTCCTTGTATCCACCATCCCAACCTTCAGCTAATTTTTTTGGATAGATATGGTATCCTAAGTTTGATGAAGAACAAGAAACTATTGTCACCTTGGCCACCATTGTAGTAAAAGAACATATTGAAGAACTTAATTCACTAGAAAGAGAAATCTTTGAACATGAAACAATTTTGGTGAAAACATTGCAAGAAGAAGACCTTAGGGATGATAAAATTATTTTCCATCGTTTGTTATGGAAATATGAAGAACAAACTGTTGAACATCTGTCATCTATTCCACTACAAGAAATCTCCTTCACATTGCCACATGGATGGCATCATCATCTTCTGACTTATTTCACTTGTCCTATGCAAATGATCCCATCAGGTATCACATTTACACCAGAATAAAGAGTATTTCATACTCTCCAGCCACAT
Source organism: Wollemia nobilis (assembly GCA_028583015.1). Lineage (NCBI taxonomy): Eukaryota > Viridiplantae > Streptophyta > Pinopsida > Araucariales > Araucariaceae > Wollemia > Wollemia nobilis. The sequence goes on from JAQPPZ010001708.1 coordinate 208,371, forward strand.
CATTGTCCTTTAAATGATGTAATAATTAAATATGAGGCTGTCAACTCTATTTATCCAAGGATTAAGCAGATTGAGATATAGCCAAGAAAATTTTTGAACATTAATAGTTGGTTGACTAATGAGCAAGAAGCCAAATTATTTGCTATTTTACAAAGACATGTTCAAACTTTTGATTGAAGTTATAAGGACATGACTGGCATTCACCCTGATGTGTGTACACATAAGATATACACTAAAAAATTCAAACCAGTAAGACAACCACAAAGGCGTCTGAATCCCACTCTGAATGATATTGTTAAGGAAGAAATCAAAAAAATATTGTATGTAGGATTCATTTGTCCAATTTTAGATAGTAGGTGGGTTTCACCATTGGTCATTGTTCCAAATAAAAATGGGAATATGAGAGTATGTGTAGACTACAGGGAATTGAATAAGATCACACATAAAGATCACTTTCCAGTACAATTTATAGACCAAGTGTTGAACACCCTTGCTGGTAAGGAATTTTTATGTTTCCTTGATGGTTTTAGTGGTTATAATCAGATCCATGTTGCACCAAAAGACCAGGAAAAGACAAATTTCACATGTCCTTGAGGAACATTTTCTTATAGAGTTTTATCCTTCGGTTTGTGCAATGCACCAACAACATTTCAGAGAGCTATTTTGGCTATCTTTTTTTATCCAACAAATGAAAGTGTAGATATTTATATGGATGACTTCACAGTGCTTGGAGATACATTTGAATATACTTTAGAACAACTTGAAAATTTTTTAATACACTATGAAACATATCATTTGTCTCTGAATCCTAATAAATATTTCTTGATGATGGAAGAAGGAATTCTTCTTGGACATCATATTTTTGCTTATGGAATTAATGTTGATCCTAAAAAGGTAGAGGTCATCAAGAACCTTCCTCCTCCAAAAACTCAAACTGATGTCAACAGTTTCTTAGGACATATTGGATTTTATCACAGATTTATTGCTAATTTTAGTACCATTGCTAATCCAATGTTCACATTGTTAACAAAGGATTCTAAATTTTTTTGGTCTATTGGGTGTCAACAGTCCTTTGAATTTTTAAAGGAAAATTTAACAACTTTGCCTGTATTGAGAGGTCCTAATTGGGAGTTACCCTTCTATATTCAAACTGATGTTTCCAATACTGCTATTGGAGTTGCATTAGGATAAATTGAATATGGACAACACTATGCCATATACTACATTAGTAAAAATTTGACTAGACCTAAAAAGAATTATACCACAATCGAGAAGAATTTTTTAGTTGTGGTGTATGCTATTGATAAATTTCAACACTATATCACAGGATATCTCATATTCATACACACAAACCATGTTGCTATAAAGTATTTGATGAATAAACCCTTGGTTAGTGCACAAATTATTCGTTGGTTAATACTATTACAGGAATTTGATATTACTATAGTCAATAAACCAGGGAAGTCTAATGTAGTGGCAGATTTCTTGTCAAGATTATCAAATGTAGATACGAAGGAATTGGTTGAGAATGTGTTTCCTGATGAGAAATTGTTTATTGTTTCTATACAATCTCCATGGTTTGTAGATATAGCTAATTATTTAGCTATAGGGAAGATTCCTCTTCACTTTACTCCTAAACAAAAGAAACAGTTGATCAAGAAAAGTTCTTCTTTTGAATGTATAGGAGGTTTATTGTTTAAATGGAGTCTTGACCATGTTTTATGCAAGTGTGTTCGCAAGGACGAGGTATATGAAATCCTGTGAGCATGTCATGATGAACCTTCAGGAGGACACTATTCAGTCAAGAGTACAATTCAAAAGATCTTGGGAACTGGTTATTACTGGCCATCTTTGCATAAAGATGTGAAAAATTATGTTAGACATTGTGATGCATGCCAAAGGATGGGAAAACCTACCTTCACTAGTGAAATGCCATTACAACCTCAAGTAGGAACAAAACCATTTGAAATGTGGGGGCTAGATTTTGTAGGACCCATTGATCCACCTTCCCAAGGGAAAGTGCATATCTTGGTATGTACTAATTATGTAACAAAATGGGTAGAAACTCGTGCTTTTAAGCATACCCGAGAAGAGAAAGTTGCTGATTTCTTGTATTCACAAATATTTTTGTGAATTAGAGCACCACACTCTATCACCACTGATCAAGGACCTCAGTTTACCTCAAAATTTTTTGAAGCCTTTACAAAGTTATATGAAATCAAACACCGAAAATCCTCACCTTACCATCTGCAAGCCAATGGCCAAGTTGAAGTGACAAATATGGAATTAGAGAGGATCTTAACCAAAACTGTAGCAGCCCATAGGAGGAATTGGGTGGAGAAGTTACTTGAAGCAATTTGGGCTTACAACACTACTTGGAAATCCACTACTAGATTCACACCATATGAATTGGTTTATGGTAAAAAGCCTCTTTTGCCTATTGAATTTGAGTTATTGACTCTTTGAACTACTTTGGATGTAGGTGTTTATTTGTCACAAGCACAAACAGACCGAATTCTACAACTCAATGCATTGGATGAGCTACAGAAGGATGCATTGAACCATACTAAGATGATCCAGTCACAATGAAAGTTGTGGCATGATAGTCATATCCAAAAATGGAAATTTCAACAAGGTGATTGGGCTTTGTTGTTTGACTCACAATATGAAGACTATCCTGGCAAGTTGCAAACTCGGTGGCTCAGACCTTATCGGGTTGAGCAGGTATTTGCAAATGGAGTGGTACATATTTCACCAATAGATGTTTCAAGAAGGAAAATGGTGGTTAACAATCATCATCTTTGGATATATCACAAACCGTTAACCAATGAGGAGTTTCTCAAGCAAGTAGGAAACTTGGATGTATCAATGTTGGAAGAAACCACTTCTTCCAATATGGACTAAATCAAGTGAAATGAACCAAAATATATAAAAAATAAATAAATAAATAAAAATATATTAAAATATATATATATATATATATATATATATAAACAAATAAATCAGAATGTGAAAACCTCTTTGAGGCACATCTGAGTTGAGTTTACCTAAAAACAAAGTTTTTCGACATGTTTGCCTCCCAAAACCACCACCATTCCATCCATTCTCACCATTGTTTCACTATTTACCATTCCATTCATTCTCACATCTTTTTCACTATTTTTCAAATTGCACCTGTTACACTCTATGAGGAGTCAATTTAAAATCAACAGGAAATATCATCTGTACAAAATATAGATAGAATGGTTTCTTTAGGTATGTGCCTTTTTCTATTCTAATATTGTAAATATTTATTATGTAGTGTATGATATCCCTAGTTAGTATAAAGTATACATAAGGTCTGGTTCTATAAAGTTATCAAGGTAGTCTAATACAGAAAAGGCTATTCAAATGCTCTTGAAAGGTATTGCTCTGGAACGAACCTATTACACATAACAAGTTTTCAAATGAAGAAGCTTTAGAATTAGTTTTGAAATGAAAAGGGTATATGATCTGGAATGGACTACGCAATAAAATTGATTGGAATGAATTAAAAAAAAGGTTAATTAATTAATCTCCAAAATCACATGGCTAAAAATTCAAATAAATTAAAATTTCTTAAGGTTTTGTGCCAATTGGGTTGGAAATAGTATTTGGAATGCAGGTTTCAAATTCGAGTTCCAAAGCAAATATTTTATGGGGCATGGAGTTTCAAAAATTATCGCATATGACCATTATGGCACACAACTCAAAGCCTGTTGAAAAGGATGACTCTCATAAAAATTTAATTATCCCATATCACTCTCGCAAACTGTAATTATATGATGAAACGTAGTAATATCTGATGGATAATAACTTCTACATGCAATGAATTGCCACCACGTACCAAGTTCACGTTACCTAGCATGTTTGGAAGTTATTCTCACACTACACTCATTTACTCTTCACCCTCGAGCATTAATATTTACAAACTCAAGCATTCCAAAGCTGAGAAAAACTTGAAATAAAATTTTTAGACCTAAGATATGTAGAACCCCAATCATTGATAATGGGAGAACAAACGAATAAAATTGAGCCAGATAACATAGAATATTTGCAAAAATATGGGGAATGCATGCAAATTTTTATTGAAGGGGGATTTCTGCCCTTCTTGCACAAGTTCAATGGGTATTCAGAAGGGTTGGCTTCTGAGTTTGCACATACCTTCCGCAACAACCAAATTCATATCAGCAGCATGACCATCCATGTAAGCCCTGAAATTCTTAGCTAGGTTATTTAATTATCATTGCATGGGTTTCAAATTGGAAAATTAAGAAAAAATACTTTAGTTGAACTTGTAAATCAGTTTAGGGGAAATGAGGATAGGCCCACTGAGTTTGTATTAAGTAATAATATCTGCAACGGGGTCAAAAGAACAAGTTTACAACATCCTTGGGATGAAGTTGCAGTATGGGTCATTAGGTTTTTAACCTACGATGGGCAATTCCCTATCCTCTCAGGACATCATATACGAATTTTAACCCATCTTTTTCATGACCTCTCAAACCTTGAATTGAAGGTAAATCTGCCTCTGTACATATACCAGGAGCTGGTAAATATGGCCAAAAAGTAACAAGTAGGAAAAGGGTCTCCCAAACACCATGGCCTAATCAAGATGATATGCAGACATCAGTTCAAGGGAAACTCTATAATCTTTGATAGGTTTTTTCATGGATGGAATGATTTTATTGAGGAAGAGGCAGTTGAAAGCCCTAGATTTGAAGAAGAGGTAGAGATTAAAGGACCTTAATCTAAAGCAGAAATATAAATTGAAATTTCTAAACATGAAATTGAAATTGAATCCTCTAAAAAAGAAATTTCCTCCTCACCAAAGGGACCTCCATCCTCTAGGATAAGGAAGCAAAGAGAGAAACAGCCTAAGATTGATCTTGTAGGTAAGAGGAAGAAGGTTACATTTTTTGAAAATATAATTGTTTTTCCCATTCAGTCCACTAAGCAATTTAGAATTTCAAGCAGGGAAGGGCAGATGGAGAAGGGAACACCTAAATCAGACCCTACCCTAGGATTGACAAGCCTTATTTCACAATCTAAAAAGAAACAAAAGAAATTGGCTTCAATATTGAGAAGGTCTTCAAGATTTCATAAATCCACCAACATAGGTGATGTGGAAAAGGAAGAAGGAGCTGCACATGTTGATACCTTACATATGAAAGGAACTATGGATAAAGTTGAAGATATAAGTACCAAGGGCACAAATAGTGTAAAAAATATGTCTATGCCTACAATGGCCCTCAATTACCCACCAGATTTAGAATATAGAACCATAATAGAAGAAGCAAAGGGACACACCACTATTGCAGAAATTTTTGCACCACTTGTGGATTATTTAGATTCTTAGGAAGAATCCGACGCAGCTGAAGAAGGAAAGAATGATTTGAGCACTGAATAAGAAGAGGAAATGGACATCAAGACTCAGTTGCATGTAGCCAAGAGTGTAATTAAAACATATACATGATGGATTGAACAAAGTGAAGCTTATTTGAAGGAAAAATATGATATTATTGCTAAGTTATGGCAAGAGATAGAGGTTGTCAAGGTTAGACTCACACTTTTTTAGAAACATCCTCCTCAGTATAACTCTGGAGATGAATTAGCCAATATTCTATTGAACTTGGCTGGTGATGCAGCCTTATCTAAGAGGAACTCACCAATTAGGGCAATAATTGAAGAGGAAGAAGTTGCACAAGCACCACAGCAAGTTGAAGACAGAACAAAGGATGAGCATCTAGGGACACGGTAGATAACCAAATCAATAACACCTATAGAGGGAGAAATAACAGTACAAGAAGAGGTAATTCCATAGTCTCCTCAAAATCTTGTTAATTTGAATGCACCTAATATTGAACTAGTAGAAATTGAAACACAAACAAAGCCCCTTGTAATTGAAAAGGTGGATGTAGGCATCCAAGTTAATGTCATTCCACAAATGCAACCAATAGTTAGGTCACCAAAAATAGTTACATTAGAAAAATATAATGAATATGTGGCATATTGGATGGCAAGATATCATCAATTAGAAGGAAATGTCTCATCATCACAGACCTTAACAAAAGAGCTAGAACATAAAAATTTAAAAATTTAAAAATTGAAGGAACAAATGTAGGATTTATTCTAGATTGCAGAGTGTATGGTTCAGTCTCGGAGGTCATCCTGATTCTATAGCTTAATTTTGAAAGAAAAATACCTTTGTTGGCAAACAATGAGGATCACCTCTGGCCTCTCTCACAAATTGGAAACATCTAGTGAGTTTCTAGAAGCTTTTTGGTAAATTTTTGCATAACACCAAAATTTTCTATGTGAATTGTTCCTGCATAATTTATTTTTACCAACCAAAGTTATCTTCCTTCCCCATGTCTTCACTGATGATCTTTAGCTTAGGGCTTTTCATTCTACACTCTAGAATCAAATATATTGGGATCAGGAAAAGAAAACCAGCAAGGCCATGGAATTACAGGCAATTTTATTCATTAGGCCTATTCACCTGAACCATAAGACCTCCACCAGTGAGCACTATAATCTAATGAGGGATGACAGAGTAAGAAAAATGTATCTGGGGAACTTTTAGAAATGCATATATGGTTTTCAAACATTTTGTGTAGCATCTTTTGTTGATGCTTTATCAGCTTTCAAAAACAAGTGGGGAGAGTTACCTATATCACTGCAGAAGATAGAACCCATATCACAAAATAACCTAATGTGGTCTAGAAGAAGGGTAGAATGTATAATCCATACCATATTTGAGGTAAAGGAGCAGTGGATAGGTCTCAAGTACAGGAATTCAAAAATTATCATCCCTGTTCCATATTTCTTTGATAATGACCCTCAATCAGATGATCAATTCCAAGAGTGGCTCAGGGAAATCAAAGAGCACAAAGGATATTACAAAGTTGCAAGCAGACTATGGAAATATGTTGAACACTATCTTGACATAGATCTTTGTTCTGTTGTAGCAGAACAGAATGCATGAGGACATGTATTACAATAGGTTGGGGGGAAATGATGAGGTAGAACATTACCTCATACAAAGACTACTTTTGATAACTTTTTAAACTATTTGGAACCACTTATGATATTATTTTGTACTAATTTTAGTGATACTATGCATTATATGATGATGTTTGCATATTGGAATGATAAAGTGCATATGACCTATTTTGACTATTTATCTATGTTTTATAATTTGTTTCAGCTGTATTATTTAGTATATTTTGCATTAAGTTAATGTTGTAATATTAAGGTGCTACTATCTATTTGGTTTTGTGCTTCTTTCATAATATTTCCCCACTATTTAACCATTTTAAATAACCAAAAGGTGCTAAAAATTTATCAACAGTTTGACTATGTAGAAAATAGGAACTTTTTCATACAAATTCCAGCCAGCTGTACATATAGATCTTGTTGTGGTTTTAGACAAGAGGATATGATGTCTCATTTTTTATTTATCATTATTGGGGAGACTTTGGGAATAATTTTTTCTAGATGCCATAAATTGGAAGTTCCTTGCAACCTGATCTCTCATCAACAATTCACAGACGATACCCTCCTTTCTTGTATGGCATCAATGGTTATTGCAAGGGAGGTGAAAACCATTTTAGCTTGTTATGAAAAAATTGCATAGTAGAAAATTAGTTTTATAAATAGTAACATGTTCTACATTAACATGTCGGATGTGCGACAGAGAAGAATTACTATTATTTTGAATTGTCATATAACTTATCTCCCCTCCTTGTACCTTAGTTTACCTCTTTTTATTGGAAGGGTTAATACTGAGATGTGGTCCTCCGTGGTGGAGAGAATTCAATGCAAGCTTTCAGCTTGGAAAGGGACTCTTCTAAGTTAGGCTGGCAATGTGGTTTTGGTTCCAAGAACTTTATAGAGCATCCCAATTTATTTTATGTCTCTATTCCATGTGCTTGGGAAAGTGGCATCTAAGGTCAAAAAAATTTGTAAACCCTTCTTGTGGGCAGGTCTAGAACTCAAAGGCATGTTTCATATTATCTCCTAGGAGTATATCTATAGGAGAAAGAATGTAGGAGGTCTAAATTTGAAGTGTTTCAGTTATATGAACAAGGCTCTTATTGCTAATATTGGGTGGAATATAACCTCCAATGATTGTAAGTTATGGTGCAATATCTTGAAAGCTAAGTATATTTTTTATTCCTTTATTTCTAACTTTTTACCTTTTGGAGGCTCAATTTTATGGAATAGCCTGGTGATGTTAAGGGATTTTATCAAATATAATTATAGATGGATTGTTGGGAATGATAGATCAGTTAACTTTTGGGATGATGTATGGATAAGAGATCGACCACTAAATGAAGATGTTCAATTCAGGGATCTCATTGATGGGTCCAGGGTTGTCAGGTTGGAGAAGGTTTTAGATTTCACTAAGGTTCATGAGAATATAATTGTTTGGGTAAATCCACCAAGGTGTGTGAGGAATGTTAGGGATCATAAATTGTGGGCTCTCCTTATGGAGGAGCTCCATATCTATGTTTTATTTCAAGCTAATGTGGAGGATCATCTGATCTGAAAAGAGGAGAGTTCTAGTTTCTTATTTGTGAAGTCTGCCTATGGTTGTATTAGTGAGGAGGAGAATCGTTATTTTCCATATCATGCAATATGGCTGAAGCACCTTACTTCCAGGGTGAAATTATTTTTCTGGATGGTTGTTCAAAATAAGATTCTAATGATTTATAATCTTTACAAAAGAGTCTGGTACTTGGTTAACATATGTTACGTATGTAATTCTACCAGGAATTGACATTGCATTTTCTTCTCAATTGTAATATGCTTAAGGAGATCTTATTATCTATTCTCAGACATCTGGGTGTAAATTAGGTTTTCCCAAACTCTATGTTTGACTATGTTCTTTAGTGGATCGCCCTTCTATTGCTCCTAATATAAGAAGCTCAGTCTACTAGTCCCCCCTCCCATAGGTTGGGTCAAGTTGAATTTCAATGGGACTTCTAAAGGTAATCCCAGTTTGGTCAGTGTGAGGGGGGTTATTCGTGACAATGAAAGTAACTTGCTTCTTTCCTATGTGGAGTTGATTTGTCTATACTCTTCCTAGGTTGCTTAAGTGAGGGTGAAGTTTTTAGGTATTTCTCTGCTGAGAGAGTTTGATTTTGGGAGAGGAGTTATTGAAGGTGATTCACAAAATATTGTTAATATATTTAATGGCTCTTGCCACATCAATTGGACGGTGGCAAATTTAATTTATGAGGCAATTAGAGAAGGAAATGTGGTTGTGGACTTAATGTCAAACATGGTGGAAAATATTCAATGATTTATAGTCTAGTAGATGGATTTCCCTCCTGATATCATCAATCACACCTGCTTAGATGTTCATTAATTGGTGGTTTATGGTTAGTGTTTTTGCATTGGGTCTAGTGGGTGTGGGAAGTAATTATAATAGAAGGAGGGTAGATACTTATCCTCCAAGTGACAATGAGGCTAAGCCCCTTTTTCAAATTTCATGTTCTAAATTTTGCCTGGCCTGGCACCTTCATGGTCATGGAATTTCCTTAAGATTATGTTCAATCTAGATGATGTACTCTACCTAAATACTTCCTCTAGTTGTACTTTTATTGTGCAATCCTTGGTTTGCCTATTGGCATCGAGATGTTCTTTGGATGTCATTCCCTATGAGAATTATGTTTTAGTGCTTTCTATAGAGATTTTATTGTCAGAAATGTCTAGATATTGGTGTGTCTTGGGTGTCGCTTTCAATTGATTTCAGTTCTTGGTGGCTTCTATTCCACCTTTGTTGCTAGGAGGATCCCGAGATTGGAGTTTTAAAATTTCATTGGGACATACTCTTAATCTTTCTTTATAGGTTCTCGTATTTTGGGTGGCCCACTTATTTTCTATCACCTTTGGTGATGTTTGTGGCTAGGTGGCCTTCTATATGGGTTCCACCTCTTCACTTAAACAGTGTGTTGTTTGGATTTCAATGAATATGGTGTTAGAATTTGCTGAGGAGGCTACCCAAATGTTTGGAGAAATTATTAACGAGTTTTATTCTTTGATGTAAAACCACCTTGATTCACTCATTGGTCATCTCATGGTTTTTTAGGTATTGTTGGGTCCCTCCTTCTCTCTGTCTATTTTGTTTTTGTTCTATATTTTTTGGTGTCTATTTGTTTTGTACAATGTTGTGGGGTCCCTTTCAAAACCCTATTTCCTATTACCAAAAAAATAAATGCTACACTTTAAATGTGATGTTAGTAAGCAACTTAAATTACTAGCTATAGTGAAATATTTAATGTTTTTTATATCCTAAATATCGAACCTTGTGGTGTCAGTTACAATTTGAATAACATTGAATTATGCTATTAGTGCACGGTTGATTCACTCAAGAATAAATGAAAAAAAAAAATCCTCAAAGTACTACAATGCAAAATATTTTTCATGTCTCTTCCCTTCGTGTTAATGGCTCTTCACTCTTTTTGCATGTTATCTCTAATACATTCTTTAGAGATACATATTTATCAAGGATAAAACACAAATAGCTTGTAATAAGTGCTTACTCACTATATGTTGCTAATATGACATAATAACCTAGTAAATATCTAATAATTTTATTATGTACATTCATTTTTTATGCCCATGATTCATCATCCATAAATACATTTTTTTAAATAATTAATTTTATCTTATTGTAACAATTTCTAAATTGTCAAGTAGTCATGGATGTTGACAATGTCAATGCTGATTCAAGAGTCCATTCTAAGAATACTATAATTTTAACTACTAATGTGGTTTGAATCCTTTCATGTTCAACTTATAGTTTTCATTATTGCTATGATCTCTAATTTTCCCTATATTTATTACTAAAATAATAATAACAGTAATTAATTCCCAAGTAAAATTTATGACAAAGTTAATAAAATTGTTTTAAAAGAGTTTCTAAGCTCATTATCTTACTGTGGATATTTTTGTTTTGTATGACAATTTGGAATCATTCATTGTAAAACTTCTCTTTTTCCCATTAAAAATGGTTAAAGTGTTGTTATGTTGTCATGCTTCCACCAACTGTCTCTTCTGAAAAAATGGTATGCAATGCATTGCTTGGTTTCCTATCTCTTTGTATATTTTCTACGTTTCTATATCTTTCCTAATATGTTGCATGCAAAATTGTAAATTTTTTAGCATGGGCAATCCACTGATGAATTTTTCCTTGGCACTTGAAAAATCTTTCTTTCAAATAGCTATAATTCCCAGTTTTTCTTGACTTAGGTAAGTTTTCCTTTTAAAATAAAAAACTATGTTTAGACAGCAGTGCCAAGAGCCAAATAGTGAAAGTCGATAAAATGGCTAAGTATAAAATGGAATGGTAAAAGCACTCCACAAGGGAGTGCTCAAGTTGAAAGCACTCCAAAAGGGAGCACTCAAGTGGAAAGTTCTCCATAAGGGAGCACTTTGTTGGAAAGAACTCCACATGGGAGCACTTTGGTGAAAAGCACTCCATAAGGGAGCGCTTTGGTAAAAAATGCTCCAAAAAGGAGTGCTTAAGTGGAAAGCACTCCACAAGAGAGCACTCAAGTGGAAATCACTCCACATGGAAGTGCTTTGGTGAAAATCACTCTACAATGGAATGCTTTGTTGGAAAACACTCCATAAGGGAGCGCTTTGGTGAAAAGAGCTCCACAAGGGAGCGCTTTGTTGGAAAGTGCTCCACATGGGAGCACTTTGGTGAAAAATGCTCCACAAGAGAGTGCTCAACTGTAAAGCACTCTACATGGGAGTGCTCAAGTGGACAACACCCTAAATGGGAGAACTTAATCCAAAAGTGTTCCACATGGGAGCACTTTGTTGGAAAGTGTTCCATATGGGAGCGCTTAAGTGGAAAGTGCTCTACAAGGGAGCGCTTCTTCACACTAAAGCAAATAAATTAAGGAGGATCAAGAAATATAAGACTACACCCATTCAAGAATTCTATGGTTGCACCACTCCTTTGTGCTTCATTTTAGACCACCCATTTGTGGATCATTGCTGAAACTTTCTAACTTTGAAACCAAGTTACCTGTAATACCGAATTGACTATTCAATTTAGTACCGAAACCTTCTATCATAAATACTAAGTTATATATAAGGTAAAATATTGACTATTTTTGGTTGTCGCTGAAATTGGATCCACCCATCTCTGGAGTGGTTAGATATTAATGTTCTAAATGGCAAATTTATTCTATAAAAGCTGAATTCTTTTATGTACTTAGGATGGATAACTTTTTCTAGAAATGTAGTTGTGTACTTGAAATCTGCTTCCAAAATAAAGGCTTATGGTTCGTTCTATTTTGAGTTCTCTATATCTATGTATGACTTCTATTATGTGATTTCTATTAAATTAGTCCCCTTATTATTCAGCTTAATTATGTTCTCTAGATTTTTCTATTGATAGAATACTAATTCCTGGAATACTTGTTGGATTTTACATAGTTTTGAGGATTTTATATTGGTTTCTATTAAAAGTCATTATTTTTATTTTTGTTGGTTCAAATATTTAAGTTGTCTATCATGCTTCCGGTTCATCACCCTACATTTCTTTCCTTTGGACATTTCCCATTCCTTTTCATAATTTCTCATCTCTTTCAGTATTTTTCTATCCCTTATCTCTAATCCCCTATTTTTATTTTTGAAACTAGCCCTACTAGGTATTGCCACAAAGGACATCCTTTTAATTCAAACATTCAATGCTTGGCAGCAAGCCTAGGGTACTATAGACTTAGAAAACCTGATACTAGGCTTGTTTGATTGCCAACAATTTTTGGTATGCTCAATGGGATGCCAATAGTTTATTGTTATCCAATATAAACATATGGTGACTCTTCTAAACTTAAATACCTTCGAATCTCATAGAATAGCATAAAAACTCATGCCTTCATGTATACAAGGTGGAGAGCTAGAAATACAGAAGAAAAAATTGAGTTCTATGAGATTGACATCGATGCTTTAGGATAACATCCTAGGGTGGTCGGGTCAAATATTCCACTTGTCGAAACATCATCCCAAGAATTTGTTCTTGATTCATATAATCCAACTCTTGATAGCACAAAAAAGAGCTTACCTCCAAATCTTTTGAATTCTCTAGATCACCAATATACTTAAGCTTTATTGAACGATCAACCAATTGCTTCGAGTGTTCTAATTGTTCCAACTTAGTAAGTTCTACCAACTCCACCGCTTCATACCAATCTACCTCTCCACATGGCACAACTGGATCCATCCAAGAAATTCATAGCCTGGAACCATACGTGATTGCTTGCCTTGAAGGCTCAACACACCATGTCGCTCACAACTTTGAAAGCCCTACCTACCTATGATGGCATGGGAAAGAAGGTACAATAATACATCCAAGATGTTGTAGGACTAGAGACCATCCATAAAATCACCAATGAATATGTCATGGTGAAGTTACTGGTTCTTTCACTGAGAGGTAAGCTTCTTTACTAGTACCGATCACTTTTGCCCAACACCATTACTACATGGGATCAACTAGTTGGATAACTGATAAGTTGTCTCAATGAACAAGTGGATCCATTCTCTCTATTGCACTAGTTTACTACTATTTAAATGTATCATTAGGAATAGATAATTGAATTCAATGTTAGGTTCATAAGAACCTAGAAAAGAGTCATAGACGGCACTCGACCCACTCTCGAGTAGGCCATGTGTTATTACCTAAGGGATTTTCACTTAGATATCAACATGACCATTTGACATTCTAACATCAATATATTCCCCACCCTCTATGAGTAGGCCTAGAAGGTAGAGGCTGAATTAATAGCTATCAAGAATTTACCCCCCAAGGTGACAACCCCAATTTATCTAGAATTATCACAAAATATGTACCCAAGGGTATCCACTTCACCTACATCTCAGACGTACCCTAACCAAACATGGAATCCATCCTATTAGTACAAAATGATGTTTTCTTGACAATTCCAAATGTCCATGCCATAGTATCAATTACCTGCTTCTCCCCAACTACTAGCTCCTATCTAGTACCCAGTGCTACCTGCACCACTGACTCCATTGCCAATATCTATAGGTTAGACAACTACCAACCAAGAAGCCATGAATGAGGCATAGACAAAATAGCTGCAATAGGTGAAGGAATACATGAAGAATATGGAGAATCATATGATAGTCATGAGGAGAAGATAGGACGACCAAGGCTTTCATCCTAGAATATTCCCTCCTCCTCCGATCACAAAAGAGCAGGAATCAACTACCCACTGATAGTCTAAAATAAATTCAACTGTAATGAGAAATGAAGAGGTCGATGTCTCAAACCTAACATATTGGTGTACTACATGTAATGATATGCACTATGAAGAAACCTGCGTAGTACACCTCAATTATGTTAAGATGGTGTACGGTGGTGCTTATGAGCAAGACAATATAATCCAAGAAGTTGATCACAATTTTATGATTTCTTCTGATGAGCAAGTCTTGGTCCTCACCAAAGCTAGTAAGAAAGCTATTGAAGCAAATCTGGCTCAGATGGAGCCATTAAAGGTATCAACACCACCTAATATATGGATTCAAATGACATAGCCTTCAAAAAAATCTTCCAATCCAACAACGACCTTAGAGCCACCTAAACTCCCGAAAGACTACTTGTCACCTTGTGCTAGAAATGAAAAGGTGTTTCAATGCAAAATGCCAACATCCCAACTACAAGCAAACATGCAATATGATGCTAGAGAAAAACTCAAATATCCCTCACTGACCAAGTTCTAGTGATTTGATGTCACATAGTAGTATTGAAAGACCTATGAACCTATGAAGCAGGTAGGAGAATCAAACACTTTGACATATAACATTAGCAAATAAAGAAATAAGTCCCTAGCTAAGGTAAGTCTCTACGATACCCTCCAACTCCTGGGTCAAGTTGACCTTTTTTAGGAATCCCTTAAATCCTCAAAGAACAAAGGGAGTAATCCAAAATAGATAGTATTTTCATCTCTGTTGATGACCTCAACCACAGGAAAAATTTTCCCCCACCATTATACATATCCCTTCGCATGGAAGGATGGGTCATGCATAACTGCATGATCGACTCAGGCACCGCGATGACCATCATACCCAAAGAATTCTATGAAATCATGGACATGGAGTACACTCAAAGTATCCTTGGAGTTTTGTAGCTAGACAAGACCCCCATAAGGATGGTAGGAGTTATCAAAGATATTCCCATCCAACTCCACCAGACTCCACAAGTCACCATTATCCAAGAGATTGTAGTAATTGACTTAGATCCATACTTTAGTATGTTCCTGTCATGAGAATTCATAGCTAAGTTGGGAGGTTATATCTCCCTAGACTACTCACATCTAGAGATCCCATTCAAGGAAAAGAGGTTCAAGCTATACAATGAGAATCCTACCACTTTTCACATTAAAAAATTGAAGACGAGAAAAAGAACTTGATCTCTGTCAACTTGATGGTAAAAGAAATACAAATAGTATATCTGGTAGAGACATCGCTTGATGATTTTTGGATTGAAGAAGGTTTTTCTATGATAGAATTTAATGTTGTTATCAAGACTGATTTGGTTTATTACTCACTGATAAAACCTAAAAATGCATAATGATAGCACCCACAAAGGATTCCCTTGCACATGATCAGCTATGGAAGTTGTACATTGATGGTGCCCATTGCAATAATGATGCAGGATCTGGTATCGCGCTCATCTCCCCATCAGGTGAGCAGAAGACTTATTCATATAGGCTTAAATGGAGATGTATGAATAATGTCATAGAATACAAGGCTCTGTGACTTGAACTCAAGAAATCTGAAAACCTTGGCATCAGATAGTTACAAATATTTAAATATTTTGAATTAATATACAACCAGATTACCAGTAAGTGCATCTCTAAGTAACACTACTTAAAACGTACTGCAACAAGGTGTGGGATTTACTCGAATCATTCATTACACTGAACATAAATTAAATTTTGCAAGAGTAAAATAAACTTATGGATATCTTAGCCTCCATCGACATATGATTTTCACAAACGAACGATATGATTCACAAGCGAAAAATAGTGAGGCTTATCTATAGACCTTCTATGCTTGATAAAAAACTTCACTGGCAGGTATTCAACAATGATGAACAAATGGTCAATTTTCTAGTAAGTGAAGCATCCTATATCAAAGAGCAGACCCTCAATGAAGAATACCATGAGGGATTAATCCAATTGAAAAACAATCACATCCCAAAGGGTCTGATCACGCTGGAGATCTTATTTGACCAGAACAACAAGTCTATCAGCCACAAGATTAGGGTGGACCAAAAAGAATTCATGGACCTAGAGTTATAGCCAGGAAAAATTATCAAGGTAGGGGTTAATTGCACAGTCGAAGAGCTTCATCAAGTTCTTGTCCTATGCAAGGAATACCCCAACATAATTTCTTGGTGCTACCAAGACCTAAAGGGATATGATAAGAATATCATCCAGCACACCATTAAGCTAGAGGAGGGAGTCAGACCATTCAGACAGAAGCAGTGACCCGTCAATCCAAAAATTGAAATGCTAATGAGTGCTGATCTCCTAAAGATGCTTGAAGCTAATATTATTTATTCAATCAAGCATTTCTCTTGGGTGGCCAACCTGGTTCTAGTATGAAAGAAGAATGGAAACATCTACTTATGCATTGATTTCCAGAATCTCAACCAGGCATCGCTCAAATATCACTACCCGCTACCCTAGATGGATAAAATACTTCACATGGTGGTAGGAGCACAGAGGTTTTTATTACTAGATGGTTTCTCTGGCTACAACCAGATCTAGGTCAAGGATGAAGACCAACATAAGATCGTGTTCACCACTAAGTGAGGAACATTCACCTACCAATGAATTCCCTTCAACCTTTCAAACACTAGGGCAACTTTCCATAGGGCAATGGACCTTGCCTTTGGTGAACTATTGAATCATGTCATCATAATTTTATTATATGACATGCCGATATTCTCCCATAAGAGGGAGGATCATGACATACATTTACCTCAATTTTTTGAAAAATACTAGGATTTCAAAGTCTCCATAAATCCCAAGAAGTCTATATTTGTAGTGAAATAGGGAAAGCTACTCAATCATGTGATCTATGAAAAGGGGTTAACTATTGATCCGGATCAAGCTGAGGTGCTTTTTTTACTTCCACTACCAACAAATGAAAAGGCCCTTCAGGCCTTTTTAGGACAAATAAAATTTGTGAAAATTTTCATTGCTGACTTTACACAAGTAAAAAAGTCAATGATCGAGATCTTAAATAAAGATGTCGAATTCAAGTGGATAGATGGAAGAAGATAGTATTTTCAATAAATTAAGGATCGAATCGCCCAGTCTCCCATCCTCATCAATCCTGACTATTCATGAGATTTTATCCTATATGCAGTCGGGGATCTAGAGAACTATGTTGTCATTTTGACACTAAAGGACGAAGACAAATATGAATTCCCAATAGCGTTCCTTAGCCAAATGATCCAGCTGCATGAAGAAAAGTTCAATTTTATTGAATGATAGGTGCACGCGATAATGAGATCTCTTCAAAAAAAATTGTATTTCACCTCTCAGAGTAAGATGATAGTGTATGTGATACACCCAAACATCCGTAATTTCATCATTTAAGGTGAGCTGGGTAATAAGAGAGCCATATGGATCACCAATATTTAAGAATTTGACATTGATATATGCCCCACCAAGATAGTAAGAGGCAGAGCGCTATACCAAGAGTTGCCCAAAAATTTTGTGGCTAGAGCTACGAATCCTAACTTAGACAACCCTACCCCTGACCACAATCTCACTAATTCATCAGTCAATAGTCTAGATTAGATAGATGATCTGGTTAGATAACACAGGCAGATGTATGTCTCACTTCAATACTTCGTAGATAAGAAGATTTCATCTGCAAGCTAGCAGGTATGTCTTGACACCCAAACGACTATTTTATTAGAACATTTATGGAGTTCTCCTAAGATGTATTAAAGGGTCAAAGAAGGAAAAAATCCTAGAGGAGTTTCACTATAGGATTTTGAAAGGGCATTTTGTAGGTATACCGATGGCACTTAAGATCATTAAATTAGGCTACTATTGGCCCACTCTTTTTTGTATGCCTTCAAGATCAGCCAACACTATGATAGTTGTCAGTGCTACTTGATAAGGACTAGAAATGCATCCCTTCCTCTCCATCCCATCCAAGTGGAATCTCCCTTCCAATAGTGGGTTATGGACTTTATTGGGGTCATCAATCCCAACTCCTCCATTGGCCAAAACTACATTCTGAACACCATAGACTACTTCACTCAGTGGTTGGAGGTAATTCCAACCAAGTAGGCTAACCAGGATGTGGTTATATCCTTCCTCGAAGGGCTGATCACTTACTTTAGTGTACCTGAAGCCATTGTATTTGATAATGGCACCCCTTTTACTAGTGCAAAGATCTACAAATTCCCAACCAAATATAGCATCTATTTAAAAGCCTCGTCCAACTATTACCCATAGGGCAATGGGCTGGAAAAATCCACAAAAAAAAACCTGCTACTGATATTGAAGAGGACATTGTTGGAAAATAAGCAAAGCTGGCATCTACTCTTGGACCAATCGCTTTGGACTGACTCAATTTCTATCAAAAGATCAATCAAGATTTTTCCCTACTCATTGGTATACAAGAAAGATGCAACCTTACCCATGCATGTCGAGCTACCTGTATTATAGTTTCTTAAGTGGATTGATACTGAAGAAGGCCAATTCAATATGATGGGTGCAAGGTTGGCCCAGTTTCTATAATTGGAAGAAGAAAGAGATAAAGACTATGAAGTCTTCACAAGCATGCCAAATCCACCAAATACTAGTTTGAAAAAAAATATTTCAAACCGAACCTTCAGTGTTGGAGATTTGGCCTTAAAGTGGAATGAAAAAAAATACAAGCTAGAGAACCACAAGAACTTTAACATCTTCCAGGAAGGTCCATTTTGAGTCTCCGTAGTTAACCAGATCAAATCTTTCATTCTCCAATATATGAAGGGTTTCACCCTCCCAATTGTGGTAAATATCTTTCTTCTAAAATTTTATCATCCATCGAGCTCAGATGGAGATAACTTATCTCCCAGGTATTTCTCATGTATATAAGATTATTTTAAAAAGTATGTATACTTAGCTTTTTCGTAGCCAATATGAGATAGTTGGCATTTGGTTTTGTTACTGGTAAAAGCTAGAATTATTTGCTTAGTAATATTTTCTCTTTTATCATGTAACATATTCTCAAGGGGTGCTTTGAGATAAAGCACCATGCGATCTCAAAAAAAAATAGTCTTCCCTCAAAAAGTGCTCCATCTGAGAGTGCTCAACCTAAAAGCACTCCAAAAGGGAGTGCTCAAGGGAAAAGCACTCCATTTGGGAGTGCTTAAGCAAAAATCACTCCACAAGGAAGAGCTCAATGGAAAAGAGCTCCATCTGAGAGCGCTTAAGCCAAAAGTGCTCCACAAGGGAGTGCTCAAGGGAAAATCACTCCATCTAGGAGTGCTCAAGCTAAAAATGCTCCACAAGGGAGTGCTCAAGGGAAATGTACTTCATCTAGGAGTGGTCAAGTTAAAAGTGCTCCACAAGGGATAACTCAAGGGAAAAGTGCTCCATCCGGGAGTGCTCAAGCTAAAAGCACTCCACAAGGGATAGCTCAAGGGAAATGTGCTCCATTCGGGAGTGCTTAAGATAAATGTGCTCCATAAGAGAGTGCTCAAGGGAAAAGCACTCCATCCAGGAGCAATCAAGCTAAAATCACTCTATAAGGGAGTGCTCAAGGGAAAAGCACTCCATCGAGGAGTGCTTAAGCCAAAATCTATCCACAAGGGAGCACTCAAGGGAAAAGCGCTCCATCCAGGAATGCTCAAGCTAAAAGCACTCCATAAGAGAGAGCTCAAGGGAAAATTGCTCCATCTAAGAGGACTTAAGCCAAAAGCGTTCCATTTGGGAGCGCTTAAGACAAAAGCGCTCCACTTTAAAGTTATTTTTTGTTTTTTCTAAAACTAACCATTCAGATCATGCCAAGTGTCTTAGAGGGATAAGAGGATCGATGGAAGGGTCATTTTCAAACTCTAACCCTAAAAGCATAGTACTTTATTTAAAAAGAAAGAACCGTACAACCACCCAATCAAAGCAATTCTATTCTTGATTAGCCAAAGGGTTCCTTCCATGCAGATTAGTACGTGTATTTCTCCAAACAAGAAGCACGCACCCTAAGGTAAGGTCATTATCTCCCACCATTTTTTTCATTTCCAAAAGGCAACCACCAACACATGGATAATTCAAGGCACACGCTCTCTTGCACATTCTCTATCGATATTAACTTTAAGTGCTTAGCATTAAAAGGTGGCTGACTAAAATTTCATGCTATAAGGTGGCAAGCTCCTTAAAATATTTTTTTAAAAATCACCTAGAGAATTTTTGTATTCCCCCTACCATTGTACTCAATGCTCTGTTAGAAATCTAGGGTTTTCAAAGTGTGAATTACACTGATTTGTACAAAAAAATGGATAAAGAGAGTAAAAAGGCAGATAAAAAGGAGAAAAGGGAGATAGAACCCAAAGAAAAGGTGACATAGGTGGAGGCATCTGGTTCAAAAAAACCAAAGAAGACATGGAAGCAAGAAAATAAGGCAATCGAATTAATAGCACTGCAACATCCCCTCTTTCGGTACTGAGATTGCTTGGTCACCCACAAGGATGTGGAGCTTTTGTGCTCAAAAATTGAAGAAGCATATAGATATACCCCAACCATGAATCCACTATTGACTATTTACCACTCACATCTATATTTTAACACATGCACGTCGGTACATCACTACCCAAAATTCATAAAGGACATGTTGATGTTCTATGATGCCCAGTCGATAATGGTTTAGAATGCTTAGGCAGTGCCATTATTTACCATTATAGCTAAATCTATCCAAGAATATTTTTCATATGGTAGGAAGCACTGATATGAGTTCATTATGAGAAAAATACACATAGATGAATAAAGTGAAAGATACCAATCAACACAAAAGATACAATGTTTCCCAAGGGGACAGTTAGGGAGCAACGTAATTGTAGATGAATTTCCCTAGCTTCCGAAACCCCTAGCTGAGTTCACACACCTTGAAATTTTTTCCATCTTGGCTTACGTATCAGGTCTCCCAACATACAAGTGGGCGTATGACTGGTAAGTTTTTATGGTGCAAGCAATACTGGAAAATGAGATTTATTTTCCTTCCAAAGTGAGGCTAGGTATTATTCTAGTCTTTTATGACTGGGTAGAGTTCTTAGCACGGTAATTGCATGGATGTTTAGCTCATATTTGGTGTGCTGACTCTAAGGATGAAAATTTGTGACTCTCATCCCTGCTGGTGTGGTATTTCTTCTAGCATACACACAAAAAGTTCCATAGTATAGCAAATAATCAGAAGGACAAAGAGGGCAAGCCTTTTTTAGTCTATCGATGGATGAACAACCTGTCCAAAAATGAGTCTTACTATATCTTAAATTAGATTTTCCTTAGGTCAATGTTGGAGATGATATATGGCCGATACGAGTGGGTTCCAATGGAGTTAAGGAGCCAAGTGGTAGATGAGCAATTGGGAGACACTTTTATCCTTAACTAGGTCCTGGTCATCAGAATCTATGGGTTTACAAAAAAGATTTTTTGATTACCCTATTACACCATGCCCTATCTATTCTCCTTGGAATTTTCTAGATAGCTCGACCACTCCAATGATGAGTACGAGAAAGGTCGAGGTATGAGAGTGATAGTCTCTACTCCTTTCGATATTGGATACTTTAAAATAACATAGTACGATCAAAATTTTATGCTGACCATAATTCTCGTAGATTATGTGCTGATCAAACTTCCCCACCATTGGAAATGGGACCCACACAACATCATTCAGAAACATATCAATGTCAAATATTTTCACTCTTGTCCCAATTTGCATATGGAGTGCCAATTTAATAATCCACTAGGTCTAGAGCTAGAATGACAGGTAGATAATATGATGCCTTCGCCCCTATGGCTAGAGTTTTACAATATGGAGACTGAGTACAATTTAACTATCAATCAAGAGTAGAGACTATCTAGGACTGTCATCACCAAAATGAAATTCAAGCACCCAGATTGGACTGACCATAAAATTTAGTAATGGTGGATCATGAGGGTCCACTTTGATAAGGCCTCCTCGAACGATGCACTTGAAATCGATGACAAGTTTTCAATATTTTATGAAAATAATATTAAAACTTATCAGCTTTTCTCATTCACTGATATAGTTCCCCCTGGTGGACGTAACCCCGAAGAAGTTGATGACTTGGAGCATCCAAGGCAAGTGTATGGCAAGGGCAATTTCATCTTGGGGGTGTCATTATATAATGAATAAAAGAGCCCAATATCTCCATTTATGGAAAATTCCCCCTCAAAGAGAAAGTCCGAGCTCCCCTTTTTATCGCCAACTGCAAAAAGATCATGCATTAGTTCTTAGAAGCCTTTCTGGTCAATTATCTAGGCTACTTCTAAAGCTTCCTAAGAATACTGCTGAAAAATCTAAAACTTTGACCAAAATGACTATGGCCATGGGGATTGAGGAGCACAAAGGTGGGAATGAAGAGAGCCTCACAAAACATTAGGAGCAGGTAAATTAAGACACTAGACATGTAAGCATCGATGCACCAGACATGGAAGAAAACATGGAATAAAATGATAAAGTGTTGGATACATCCTCCATGACCCCCTTGGTCATAGAGCCCCAAGGTATGTATTTATCCATTTTTAGTTATTTTTACCTCATCCCCATTGTTAGATTTTTCTAACCCCTATGTACACTTGTTCGGTGTCTGGGAAATATTGCCACATTAGTAGCCCCAATGGTTCTTGTATCAAGTGTGCTTCTATTGCCTAAGTCCACCCTTCCAAGTTCTTCAACCATTTCAACACTATATCTTCCTTCATCTGGAATATTTGTGCATTTTACCAAAAACCCCAATGCCTATTTAGTTCGTTCTTATTTTATCTTCCCTATTTATGATTCATCCAAGCACATCACTGACATCTTTGACACCATGGAACTTGATTATCTTTCAATCCCCTTCCATTTTGTCAGTTTCTTGATACCTCAGCCCACCATTCCTGATGTGGCTACTCAAGTGCCTTTGAGGGTAAGCAGATTTGCTTCCCCTTTATATTCCTAGGTAATTACTAGTTTCAAATCCAGACTTCCACTTATCCTCTTTACTCTAATCCTTGGTATTGGAGTCCAAGAACCATTAGAATTTGAGTTGGAGACACCTCAGCAGTTCACAACTGCACAAAGTATCCGAAGGGCTCTTTACAATACAATATGCTATCTGAGGGATCAAAATAAGGAGTTTTTGAACCTGGTGCAAGCCCAAAAAGTTTACATAATTGATCTATATACAATGAAGCTACACACCATTGAAAAAATATCATGAGTGCAAAATCCTTTTTGAGAAATGACCCCACTTGATTATGGAATCTGCCACACTAAAGAGGATATTGCCAATATGGACACTGCACAAAGAATGGGTGATGTTCAGGTTGGTATGGGCTCCATCTATGCTCATGGTGAGTACTACAAGGGCCACTTTTTTAGAGCATAATCCAAAATTAATGAGATTGAAGAAGCCCTAGCTATGACAAAGTGACAAAGTGAGCCATTAGAATCATAGTACAACCAATAGGTTAAATATTTAGAGGTTCAGATTGAAGAATTAAAAGAAAAACTATAGTTGCTTGATAATGAGAGCAAGGAGGTGTCCAAGTTACATGATTATCACATCAAGATGATCACCAAATATAACCAAGAAATATAGGCTTTTGTTGTCCAAAGTAATGAACTATAGGCCCAGTTATTTGAGAGAAATGAATAGCCTATTCTTCCTTCCATGGACCACCTCAAGGAGACGCACCTAGACTTCCTGTAGGATTTACCAATGAGAGCAACAAAGGGGAATACAGTCTTGGCCTTCTTCAAAGAAGCACATGAGGTACTGGTTTCTGGTAGACATATCTTGGAGTTTGTGCAGGTGGATGTTAACTATTTACTGGATCTAACCACCTAGCTCCAGAATATTGAAGATGTCCCTATTCGCATTGCCCCTATGAGTGACTTGGCTTGATCACTGGCAACGACAAAAACCACTTTGCACTATTTTTTCACCAAGGTGGAACTGGTAAAGAAAGCTTACCTGCTTTTGTATTCTGTTATTTTAGAGTGTGATATATCATTATGATATTTTTATGCCTTGGTTAAAATTGGCGTCCCAGGGTTCGTAGATTCAGAAGGCCCTATTCCATCAATTCAAGAGTTGGAACTCTTGTGGACTGCTTTTGTGGATAATGCCTCAGACATCGACACTCTGGAATCCTCCAGCTATGATACTTAGGTAATCATCCTCATGGCCAAATATACTTAGATTTATTCTTTCTTGAATGAGTTTGATAGAATACTGGAATTTGATGATGTCGAGTGCATCGAAACATTCCACTGCTTGATCCAAGATCTATAAAAATAATCAACTTTTCCTTTGGAGAAATGGGTTGATGCTTCAGTGATATATGAGCATGTTTTCAAAATGTCAATAAAACCATATCTCCCTCAACTAGACAGGTAGAATGAGGAAAAGAGAATAGATAGTACTACAAATTTAAGGACTAGAGAGACCACTTCAAAGACCTAGGACATAGATAGTGAGGTCAATTCAAAATCCAAAGAGTCTGAGAGTTCAGATGAAGACACCAGTAGTAGTGATAAAAAATCAGAGAGATAGCCGAAAATTTTTGAAAAGAAGGAGGACTCTGATGCCCAAGGATGAAGGTTGGGATCCCTATATTGAGGCAGGCCCAATACCCCTTTAAGCTGCCATATGTGTTGCCATTTTTGTCACACTATTGCTATTTTTGTTTTGTATCATAGTTTGGAATCATTCATTGTAAAACTTCTCTTTTTCCCATTAAAAATGGTTAAAGTGTTACTATGTTGTCATGCTTCCACCAACTGTCTCTTCTGAAACAAAATTACGCAATGCATTCCTTGGTTTCTTATCTTCTTTGTACTTTTTTTACGTTTCTATATCTTTCCTGATATGTTGCATGTAAAATTATAATTTTTTTTGCATGGGCAATCCATTGATGAATTTTTCTTTGGCACTTGAAAAATATTTCTTTCACAAAGCTGTAATTCCCAATTTTTCTTGAATTAGGTAAGTTTTCCTTTTAAAATAAAAAAAATGTTAAGACAATAGGACCAAGAGTCGAAGAGTGAAAGTTGATAAAATGGCTAAGTATAAATTGAAATTACAAAAGTGCTTCACAAGGGAACGCTCAAGTGCAAAGCACTCCAGAAGGGAGTGCTCAAGTGGAAAGTGCTCCACAAGGGAGTTCTTTGTT
Organism: Wollemia nobilis; assembly: GCA_028583015.1. NCBI lineage: Eukaryota > Viridiplantae > Streptophyta > Pinopsida > Araucariales > Araucariaceae > Wollemia > Wollemia nobilis. The sequence goes on from JAQPPZ010001708.1 coordinate 233,849, forward strand.
GGAAAGTACTCCACATGGGAGCACTTTGGTGAAAAGCGCTCCATAAGGGAGCGCTTTGGTGAAAAGTGATCCACAAGGGAGCACTCAAGTGGAAAGTGCTCCACAAGGGAGCGCTCATGTGGAAAGCGCTCCACAAGGGAGCACTTTGTTGGAAACTGCTCCACATAGGAGCACATTGGTGAAAAGCGCTCCACAAGGGAGCACTTTGTTGGAAAGCGCTCCATAAGGGAGCGATTTGGTGAAAAGTGCTCCACAAGGGAGTGCTTTATTGAAAATCGCTCCATATGGGAGCACTCAAGTAGAAAGCACTCCACATGGGAGCGCTTAAGCCAAAAGTGATCCACATGGAAGCACTTTGTTGGAAAGCACTCCACATGGGAGCGCTTAAGTAGAAAGTGCTCTACAAGGAAGTGCTTCTTCACACTAAGTAAAATCAAGTAAGGAGGATCAAGAAAGAGAAGACTACACCCATTCAAGCATTATGTGCTTGCATCGCTTCTCTACTGCATTTTAGATCACCCAAGTATGGATCATTGTCAGAACTTTCTAACTTTGAAACCAAGTTGCCTGTAATACTGAATTGATTGTTCAAGTCAGTATCAGAACCTTATGTGTTCAATACTAATTTATCTATAAGGTGAAATATTTATTTATCTTGGTTGTCATCGAAATTGGATTTGCTCATCTCTAGAGTGGTTAGGTATTAATGTTCTAAAAAGCAAATTTCTTCTATAAAGACCATATTATTTTCTATAATTTGGATGGATAACTTTTGCTAGAAAAGCAACTATGTACTTGAAATCTACTTCCAAAATAAAGGATTTTGGTTCTGGTTTGAGTTATCTATCTCTGTGTATGACTTCTATTCTATGATTTCTATTAAATTAGTCCCTTTATTATTCAGCTTAATTTTATTCTTTGGATTTTGATGTTGATAGAGTACTAATTCCTGGAATACTTATTGGATTTTACATAGTTATGAGGATTTTATATTGTTTTATGTTAAAATTCATTGTTTTGATTATTGTTGGTTCAAATATTTAAGTTTTCTATCGTGTTTCTGATCCATCACCCTGTATATCTGGCCTTTGACCATTTCCCATTCATTTTCATAATTTCTCATATCTTTTAGTATTTTTCTATCCTTTATCTCCAATCCCCTATTTTTATTTTTGAAACCAGCCCTACAAAATATTTTCACGAAGGACATCCCTTTCCTTCGAGCATTCAATGCTTGGAAGCGGGCCTAGGGCACTGTAGACTTAGAAAACCTGTATCTAGGCTGGTTCGATTCCCAATACTTACATGTAAAACAAATTATTTGACAATAGATCATACAAACAATGATACATGCTTGGATTAGGTGAAGTTATTTTCTTGGTGTTATATTTATAGGTCTGGCTTCAAAATCAAGTGATTCACTTTTAAGCTCCAACACACAAATAGTGATACATTCCATCATGAGAAATAAATGATGGTTATTACATATTCATTTAAAATGATTAAAATATGAACAAGGACACTTATTTTGTTCTTAAAGCAATATGGTTCTTGAATCAAAGGATAGAAAATTGTTGGTTATGTGAAAATTATACTGTAAAACATTTTCATAATGCTTTTTAAATAATTTTTAAAAACATTAAAGAAAATGTATCTTATAATAAATTAATAAATAAAAATATAATAATAAAATATAGAAAAACACTACCTTAAACATATAAATAAAATATTAAAAAAACACTACCTTTGCTTCTAATAATTAATATTTTATATTTAACATTATAAAATATTTACTTATATTCTTTATAACCTGATTTATAAACGTTACATATGTATTGGCATAAGAGAAGGTACTTCACTCTATTTGTCTATGACACATAGAAAATGGATAGTCTTGCAACGACTAAGGGCCTTCACTGCTAGTAAACGGAAATTTGAAATGAAACGAAGGCTGATGCAGGTATTATTTATTTATAGCACAAATGGATACGAAAGGAAACCAATAATGATTGCTGGTTTAAAGGTTTCATTATTGATTTAAAGCACAAATGGATATACCAGGGATTTCAAAGTTGATTATATTAATGGTCAAGTGAAAGTAACATGCCTCGAATGAGAAAACAACAGCCTTAATATGATGTTCGAAATGCTTGTAGCTAAAGTTTAAGGTTGCGAGCACGACTTCCAAAAAGCCTGAAAATGGAATGTGACTTACCAAGAATGCTATGCATACCAAGAATGTGGCTTGCTATTCAATCCGTGAGTCTAACGGCGATCTGTTAATCACAACTGGGTGTTATGGTGCGCTGTAACATCAATTGAAGAGAATTAGAGGTGGTTGTAAAACATATTCACAAAATGCGTGGAGACCTGGAGAATCATGAGATTTCTCCCACGTCGTTAAGAGGTATGCAACCAGACAACCAACTCTTCTGTTGTTGACGCTCGCCGATTTTTATTTGCTCAATGTCTACGCGTTTAGATGCTAATAGGCATGTGGATTATAACCACTGAAAATGAGATCTACACAAGCTTGGTTCTTCGGATAAGCATTGGCAGGATGAAATCGTTTCTGTGTATTGCACTCAAACTAAATAATTTACATTTTATTTTATGTCGCATCACATTATAGTTGAGGTCCTGCAGGCTGCTCTTTTAAACTCACGGTACCAACCACTCTAGGTTTACGACAAACATCTAACGCTTCTTCGGACAAAAGAAAGAGAGAGGAAGGGACAATATGACCTCATACCAAACTAAAGTTGAACTGCATGCTTGCACTAGTTAGCAATCTCCGTACCAATTGAGGGGCACTTTTAGCAAAACTTGCACCACTAAATGTTATTTTCCTCCAAAATTATACCTAACCTACTTAAAAAACCTTAATTTATAAAATAATAAATTGAAATCAAAATTCTCTATATTAGAAGTAGCAGGTTTAAGATAATAAAGTTTTTTTTTTACTATTAAGAGGAGGGAGGGTTTTGAAAGGGACCCACAATCTTTTACAAAGCAAACAGCCACATAGACAAACAGAAGAAAACACAACAGAACACGAAACAAAGATCCCCGATACAAAGAAAATCCAACGACTGAGCTAATGAGAGAACCGAAAAAGTTTTACAACATTGAATCAAGATCATTGACAACATTACCAGACATTTGGGTAACCTCCTCAGCAAAATCTAAAGCCATCTTAACAGAACTAAAGACCGCACATTGCTTAATCTCTATCACACGCAAACTATGTAAAAGAGCACTCTTCTTAACAGAAACTTCCCTTGGGGAATAAACTTCAGCCACCAATTTTTCTTTGACGAATTCCATAGAAAAAACCTTCATTTCATCACCTTTGAAAAGTTATCATAAATGGTATAGTGTCAACTCAATAGTTCCTTAAAAACTCCTATAATCTCAACTATTCATGTGGTTTGAATATTTGCATGTTCAACTTATAGTTGTCAGCATTGCTATGATCTCCAATTACCCGTATATCTATTACTAAAAAAGTAATAGAATAATAACAGTAATTAATTCTCAAGTAAACTTTAAGATTAAAAAAATATTGAAGTTAATTAAATCATTTTTAAAAAGTTTTTAATCTTTTATTATCTTACATGTAAAACAAATCGTTTTACAATAGATCATGTAAACACATGATTGCTAAAAAGGTGAAATTATTTCGTTAGTGTTACATTTTTAAATTTGACTTGAAAATCAAGTAATTAGCTTTTAAGCACCAACACACAAATAATAATACATTTCATCATAAGAAATATATACATATTCTTTTTTAAAAATATCAAAATATGTTAAATCATAATGCTAAATCATAAGGTTTATTCTCCTGAACAAGGGCACTCATTTAATTCTTAAAACAATATGGTTCTTGTTCTTGAATCAAAAGAATAGAAAATTATTGTTTACGTGAAAATTACTGTAAAACATTTTCATAATACTTCTTAAATAAATTTTTGAAAATATTAAAGAAAATGTATCTTATATTACATTAATAAATATAAACATAATAATAAAATATAGAAAAAACACTACCTTTTCTTCTAAGAATTAATATTTTATATTTAACATTATAAAAAATTTACTTATATTCTTTATAACCTAATTTAAAAACTTTAAATATGCATTGTTATACTTCGCTCTATTTGTCTCTACATAGAGAAAAAGGACAGTCTTCCAAGGACTAAGGGCCTTCACTACTAGTAAAAGGAAATTTGAAATGAAACGAAAGCTGATAAAGGTATTATTGATTTATAACACAAATGGATACAAAAGGAAACCAATAATGATGCTGGTTTAAAGGTGTTATTATTGAGTTGAAGCACAAATGGTTATAATAGGGATTCGAAAGTTGATTATCTTAATGGTCGACTGAAAGTAACATGCTTCGAATCAGAAAACAACAGCTTTAATATGATGTTCGAAATGCTTGTAGTTAAAGTTTAAGGCTGAAAATGTAATGTGACTTAACTACAATGCTATGCATACCAAGAATGTGACTTGCTATTCAATCCGTGAGTCTAGCGGCGATCTGATAATCACAACTGGGTGTTATGGTGCGCTGTAACATCAATTGAAGAGAATTAGAGGTGGTTGTAAAACATTACAAAAGTTTTATTCACGAAAATTCGTGGAGAGCGTGAGAATCATGAGATTTCTCTTATGTCGTTAAGAGGTATGCAACCAGACAACCGACTCTTCTGTTGTTGACGCCCACCGATTTCTATTTGCGCAATGTCTACGCGTTTAGATGCTAATCGGCATGTGGACCTTATTATGCGTGTCTCCCATTTCTATTAACCACTGAAAATAAGATCTACCCAAGCTTGGCTCTTCGGATGAGCATTGGCAGGATGAAATCGTTTCTGTGTTTTGCACTCAAACTAAATAATTCACATGGATGTTGGATTTAGAATTAAAATATATGTGATATTTGATAATGTTGCATTTTAGAGTATTCTAACGTTTAATGTGCCTCAAAACTCCATTATTTCAACATTGGATTCAATATTGCTCCCCATTGTCGGCACTAATCTTATATAATATAAACTAAAAATATAAATATATAATATAAACTAAAAATATAAATATAAATGCAAAAATATAAATACATAAAGTTAAGAGTATAATATATTACTATAAGTTACATGAAATAAAATGAAGTTATAATTGTAGCAAGCAGATCATGTGATCAATCAACACATGAAGAAATTAAATAATATCAATATGTTCATATACAATAATGTAGAAATGATAGAAGGATAGGATTAATTGAAAAAAATGCACAATACCACAATCACCATGCATTCCATTGTCAAAAAGAGTAATGTCAATATTGGAAAGTAATGCTATACACAATCATTATGTTATTCTAAAATTATTATCATGAATACCATGTGCAGTTCATAGTATATAGCTTTGATTTTCTTAAAGGCAAAAATATATTTACAATGAATCCCTTAGCTTCTATAATTACCTATGAGTTCCCTAGGGTAGCATGTTTTTACTATATGTAATTATATCAATTTAAGGGTACTTTTAGCAAAATGTACACCACTAAATATTATTTTCCTTCATAATTATACCTAAACTACTTAAAAGACCTTAAATTAGCTTACAAACCATAAAATGATAAAAAATAAGATTTTTCTACTGGCGTCCTTGAAGTCTATGTTTTATCCCCTGGTTGCCTTGAAAATGAGTGATTTTTTCATTTGGAAGTAAATCACCCCATGTTTTTCGAGAGAATCAAAACTTTTAGAATAAATTATACCTTTGAGAGTGAATCACATATTTAAGAGAGAATTGCATCTTTCGGAGTGAATTACTCTTTTAGGACATGGTCAATTTTGTGATAATTTTCTAAATTTTGTTGTTTCACATTCCTTCCCTAGGCTTACAAATTAATTTGTTTTTTCATCCATTGACTAATTCCTTATAGGAATTTAAAGGCAATAGCAAATATCCCATAAAACCTTTTACTTAGATATGAATATTAAACAATTTTTATGTTTTACCAATATAAATTTGATATTTAAAATAATATTAAGTTTCAAAGTTAAAATATTGGTATTTATTTATAAAATAATAAATTAAAAGGTAGTAGTTTTAAGGTAATATATTTTTATCGTCAATATTGAGAAAGGTTAATCTTCACATTTTGGATGGTTACTAGATTTTATACCATTGTTTATTGAACTTTTTCATTACTTAACATCACATTGAATGTATAACATAATAAATGCTACACTTTAAATGTGATATAATTAAGCAACTAAATAAATAAAAATTATTAGCTACAATAAAATATTTAAAGTTTGTTATATCCTAAATATTGACCTTGTGGCATCCATTACACTTTGAATTTTATATTTTTTATTGTGGTATCAAAACAAACACTACATTATGCTATTAGTGCATGGTTGCTTCACTCGGGACTAAATAAAAAAATTAAAACATCCTCAAGATAATATAGTACATAATATTTGTCATTTGTCTTCCCTATGTATTACCATCTTCATCCTTTTCACATGTTATCTCCAATACATTATCTAAAGGTACATCGTTATCAAGGATAAAATACATGAAGTTAATTCTTGTAATAAGTACTTATTCACTAGATATTGCTAATAAAACATAATCACCTAGTAAGTATCTAGTAATTTTATTATGTACATTCGTTTCTTATACAAATTATAAAATGCCAAGTAGTCATGGATGTTGACAATGCCAATGTTGACTCAACAATCCATTCAAAGACTCCTATAATCTTAATTACTCACGTGATTTGAATCCTTGCATGTTCAACTTATAGTTGTCATTGTTGGTATGATCTCTAATTTCCTTTATATCTGTTACTAAAAGAATAATAACATTAATTAATTTTCAAGTAGACTTTATGATAAAGTTGATTAAATTGTTTTAAAAAAATTTCTAAGCTTATTATCTTACATCTAAAACAAATCATTTCATAATACACCATGCAAATGTATGATTGCTAAAATTCCATGAGACATGTTTGGATTAATCAAAATTATTTCCTTGGTGTTACATTTGTATATCTGGCTTCAAAACAAAACACCAACACACAAATAGCGATACATTTTATCATGAGAAATATATGACCGTTATTACATATTCATTTTTAAAAATATCTTAAAACAATATGGTTCTTGAATCAAAGGATAGAAAATTGTTGTTTATGAGAAAATTACACAGTAAAACATTTTCATAATGCTTCTTAAACAATTTTTAAAAACATTTAAAAAGTGTATCTTATAGTACATTAATAAATAAAAATATAATAATAAAACATAGGAAAACACTACCTTTGCTTCTGAGAATTAATATTTTATATTTAACATTATAAAAATATTACTTGTATTCTTTATAACCTATTTAAAAAACTTTACATATGTATTGGTATAAGACAAGGTACTTAGCCCTATTTGTTAATGAAAAAAAAGATAGTCTTGCAAGGACGAAGGGCCTTCACTACTAGAAAAAGGAAATTTGAAATGAAACGAAGGCTGGTGCAGGTATTATTGATTTATAACACAAATGGATACGAAAGGAAACCAATAATGATGCTGGTTTAAAGGTGTTAGTATTATTGATTTAAAGCACAAATGGATATAATAGGGACTTGTAAGTTGATTATTTTAATGGTCAACTGAAAGTAACATGCCTCGAATCAGAAAACAGCAGCCTTAATATGATGTTGGAAATGCTTGTAGCTAAAGTTTTAGGATGCGAGCGCGACTTCCAAATTGGCCGAAAATGGAATGTAACTTAAATAGAATGCTATGCATACCAAGAATGTGACTTGGTATTCAATCCGTGAGTCTAACGGCGATCTGTTAATCACAACTGGGTGTTATGGTGCGCTGTAACATCAATTGAAGAGAAGTAGAGGTGGTTGTAAAACATTACAAAAGTTTCATTCACGAAAATGCGTGGGGACCATGAGAATCATGAGATTTCTCCCATGTCGTTAAGAGTTATGCAACCAGACAACCCACTCTTCTGTTGTTGATGCCCACCGATTTCTATTTGCGCAATGTCTACGCGTTTAGATGCTAATCGGCATGTAGACCTTTTTATGCGTGTCTCCCATTTCTATTGTAACCACTGAAAATGAGATCTACCCAAAGCATTGGCTGTGTTTTGCACTCAAACTAAATAATTTACATTTTATTTTATGTCAGGGTACCAACCACCCTAGATTTCGGGCAAACAACATCTAACGCTTCTTCGGACAAAAGAAAAAAAGAGGACACAACAATAGCACCTCATACCAATCCAAACTTAAACTGCATGCTTGCACTAGTTAACAGTCTCCGTACCAAACAAAAGCAGTATCCGTACCAAATAAATTGACTTCGTCATTGGCGGGGGCGAGTGACTTGAGGGGTGGACATGGCTTTCAAAGCGACGAAGTCAGTCGTCCTGTTGTTTTTGGTCATGATTTTGTTCCTGTCAAAAGCGAGAGCGAAAACGAGGCATTACAATTTTAACGTAAGTTTAGATCCGTGTGTGTCTATTGACTGGATTCTCGATTACTAGCTCGCACTTGTTGTCAGTAGTAATTGTGATAAAAGACTGATTGTTTCAATTGGCCATGTCAAATAAATCTCCGTGTCGCAGATAAGACTGAAGAATGTTACTCGCTTATGTCATACCAAGCCCATCGTTACGGTGAACGGCAAGTATCCAGGACCGACTTTATATGCACGAGAGGGTGACAGAGTGCTCGTGAATGTCACAAATCACGTGAAATACAACGTTAGCATACACTGGTAATTCCTCTCACTATATCTAAGAAAATATTGTTTGACTTAAATTTTATTCAATTTGTTTTTGGGTTGTAAATGGTACAAGACTTACTAAGCAGAGTTTATGTATGAGCAGGCACGGGATTAGGCAGCTCAGAACAGGTTGGGCTGATGGACCAGCATACATTACTCAGTGCCCTATTCAAACAGGCCAAAGTTTTGTCTACAACTTTACAATCAGAGGGCAACGAGGGACACTCTTCTATCATGCCCATATCCTTTGGCTACGTGCAACACTCTATGGCCCCATTGTTATCTTACCCAAGAAACATGTGCCATATCCCTTCCCAAAGCCTCACAAAGAGGTCACTCTCATCTTAGGTGGGTTTTAGGTGCCCACATATAACGCATTAGATATTTGCATTCTCCATGATTGTGTTGAACAACTGAAAATGTCATTCTAACGTCGCCTACATATACGCTACAGGTGAATGGTGGAATGCAGACACCGAGGCGGTGATAAATGAAGCTCTCAAAACAGGAGGAGCGCCAAACACTTCGGACGCTCACACCATTAATGGCAAGCACGGGCCACTCTTCAATTGCTCCACTAAAGGCGAGTACAATTCTCATACAATTACCCATATTATGTTGGTTCATGAATATGAAGTTGATCATGGACGGCGTTTACTTTTCCGAGAGTTCTTAGGTTGCCTGTTCCTTTATCTGAAAATGCAGATACTTACGTGCTTGAGGTTAAGCCTGACAAAACCTACCTTGTTCGAATAATCAACGCTGCACTCAATGATGAGGTCTTCTTCAGCATTGCGGACCATCACATGACGGTGGTGGAGGTCGATGCCTTATACACCAAGCCTTTCGAGACCAAGGCAGTAGTAATTGCTCCGGGACAGACAACCAATGTTTTGCTCCGGGACAACAAGAAGTCTGGAAGGTATTTCATGACTGTCCGAGCATTCATGGACGCACCTGTAACCGTTGATAACATGACTACCTCCGCTATATTGCAATACACTGGAAGCTTCAATACGTCCAACCCTGTAATGCCTGTAATTCCCCAGCTAAACGATACGGCCTTCTATAACAACTTTACCAGGGCCCTCAAAAGCCTGAATTCTGCGCAGTATCCAGCAAAAGTTCCGCAGACAGTAGATCGCCATCTCATGTTCACGGTGGGGCTTGCTCTGGACTCATGCTCCACCTGCGTAAACGGCAGCCGGGCGTCTGCATCGGTGAACAACGTGAGCTTCGTCATGCCAACAGTTGCCCTTCTGCAAGCTCACTATTTCAATATCAGCGGCGTTTTCACAACAGACTTCCCCGATAATCCTCCAACTCCCTTCAATTACACTGGCACCCCTCCAAAGAACCTGATGACATCCAAGGGAAGAAGGCTCACCCGCCTTCCCTTCAATTCCTCGGTGCAGTTGGTACTTCAGGACACCAGCGTGCTTACCGTGGAAAACCATCCAATCCATTTGCATGGCTTCAATTTCTTCGTCATTGGAAGAGGTGTAGGAAACTACCACCCAAAGAAAGACCCAGCCAAATTCAATCTACTAGATCCCCCCGAGCGGAACACAGTGGGAGTGCCAACAGGCGGATGGACTGCCATCCGATTCAGAGCCGATAATCCCGGTATGTATAAGCTATGCCATTTCAATATAAGCACTTGCATTCTAACTAATAATAATAAGCATTTTGAATTCGAATTCGATACTGATTTCATTTGATGAACACTGTATGAACATGAACAGGGGTGTGGTTCATGCATTGCCGTCTGGAAGTGCACACGACGTGGGGACTGAAGATGTCGTTCCTGGTGGAGAATGGAAAGGGACCCAACCAGTCCATTTTGCCTCCCCAAAAAGACCTGCCCAGGTGCTAGGTCAATCCAAGTGCAAAACACTGATAATTTCTTTACTATTATCAAAGAGAAGTGCCCTTAAGGCAGCGGCTTACCATTGTCAATGGAAAGTGCCGTTATGGCAGCGGTGATATCTTGTACCCTTGCCAAAGGAAGAATTTCAACTGAGGACAAGCAGGAATTAAAATATATATTTTTTTTTAAATCATTCAAATTGAACTTTAATTTTTTGTCAATATTATTTCCGCGAGAGGTATAGGTAATTGACTTATGCGATTACTAAATTTGTTTTTGGAGAGAATAATTTTATAAACATATATTGTTTTTAACTTTTGTATATTTTGTAAGATCAAATAAAATTAGACGGGGTATGCTTCATCTATCTAGGGTCTTTAATTAATAAAATCTAAATTTGTATAGATATTTAGTAGAAGAATTTTAGTGTGAGGTAATATCCCAAGGAGTTGTATAGATTCACTATTAGGAATGGTTACTGAAATAAAACCATGTAAGAGGTTTTAAGATATATTAATAGATTAAAGTTTCAAGATGAAATTATTTATTGATTATCTTAATAGTGGAATAACCCTACTAATATGCCATGAAGGTAGAGGAAACAAAACCCTCTACTTAGACTTCATATGAGGAAGTGAAACCAAGAGTATTCAGTCTAAGCACAAATTAGTTCAATCTTCTATAGTCACATAAGGTAGGACATAGAATCATAGTTATCCCTTTTAAAACATATTTTACCTTGTTTGAAGACATCAACTTCCCCTTGGACCACTTGATTTCTATCACCAATGAAGGGTTTCCATGGAATTATTAATGAAAACATCTATTACAATCTTCCAAGTGTAGTTGGAAAAATAATAGCAGATGGAAGATATCATGAATGAATAGATATTTAAGAGTACATTGAATCAATAGCCTAAAATAAGAAGTAGTAGTGACTAAATATCATCCTAAATCCTTTGCATGCATACATTTAAAATATAAAATATATTGCACCAATAAAAAAATTCATTTGGACCTTCCAAAAAAGTAAACCAAATATTTGATTACATAGAATATGGTAACTCTACCCTTTCAAAATAGGGGAATATGGATTGAGGAATATTCTAATAATTTAAGTCCTGCCATTGGAATAGGTCTATAAATTAATTTCACCAATGCATAGATCTTAAAAACTCATATGATTTATAAAATAAATGGGCTCAAACTACTCATGTATGCAAAATTTATGGTCTTTAGAACATTTTCCCTAATAATCCTAAAAAGGTAAAAAACCAACCCCCTAATCCTTAGGAAATAGTATCCAATCCTAGTCAATTACATGCTTCCCACTCATTCATTAGTAATAGCTAGTCATTGTATGTGACCTAGCTATCATAGAAGCATTTTAAAATAGAAATATGTCATTCTTTGATTGATCAGGGACGTATAAGAAGGTAAACATTTTGGTGATGTGACACATAGAGATTTCATATCAAATGAGAGATCATTCATTTTTTTTTTAAATAGAAAAATAGTAATTTGATACTATGTTTTAGAAGCTAAGTCTTTTGGACTAACTTGTATACCACTATGCCCACTAGGTTAAATTGAGCCATAGAAATTTTTTTTGGCCAATGGGATTTTAATGTGTGCCATTCTACTCATAACACCATATGATTAGCAAACATAACAATGTCCATTGTTCATATTTGGTTTTAACCCATCCTTGATGAAATTCATCCACTCTATCAAAGGAGGTTAGTGGATGCAAAATAATATGGGTGTAGATTTGAATGATGCACCTCCCTCTACTCATGACTATGCCCTTGTCATCATATATTATTTTCCCTAAAAATTTGAAGAAAGAATAGGATCCAAAAAACAATCATCACCAAGTGATAAAGCTCTATGTATACTCTAATACAATGTTGAAATTACCACTTATTTGTAAAAAGAAATAAATGTGATCCATCCACACAAATCTTATACATAGAGCACAAACAAGGACAAAAGAGAAAAAATAGCGAGCATGTGTAGTCCCCATAAATATTCGCTATGTTATCCATAGATAAGATAAACAACACTTCAACACTATAGATGGAGTGGTTGAGGGGTATTTTACCAATACGTAATTTTTAAACTACATAAATAAGTTTAATCTAATATGATATGTCAAGAGGGTTTTAATATTAACAAGGTTAATCATGGCCTATAAATCTTACATAATAATATATTATACTATATTAAATACAATTTACAATGATTTCCCATAGTATTATGCAATTTTACATTATGCAATGTCAACCTTGGTTATAAGTAGCATTATACTTTCAATAACTCTAAGGGCTTATAATTGTAGTGCATGTTGTGGTTGTTGTAGAGGTAAATTTTGGAGCAAGTTGTGACTATTTTTATGACTATGGTTCTAGGTGGTCCTAGAAATAATAGAAAAGTTATGTCTTTATATTTCATATGTCCTTGACAAAATATTTATGTACATGTATATTCCTTGCTAGATTGTAAGTATTTGTATTTTTTTGTCTATATATACACAATATTTTTATTATGCGTAATTTGTTTGTATATTTTCTCTATCTTTGAATGTGAGATTTCTATAAGAATATAACCCTTACTTTTATGTCAAATATGTAATTTATATTGTATTAGTTCTATTTGGTGAAGTTATATAGGTATGATTGGATGAAGTATGGATGAATTCCCTTTCCCTTGGTTAGTTGGTTAGACGTATTGTAATCAAAATTAAAATATACTACCAAGGGATTTTGTTGAAGTCTTCCTATTAACTAGTTTGGAATTAGCAAATTATACTCATTGTAATTATTGTTGAATATGGCCATTAATTTGATCTTGAAGAAAATATATTCCTTAATATTTTTGTTTACAAAACCATCTATAGTAAATTATAAAATCAATTAATATAAAAAATTTATACATGGATGTTGTATTTAGAATTAAAACATATGTTATATTTGATAGTGTTGCATTTTAGAGTATTCTAACATTTAATGTGCCTCAAAACTCCATTTCAATATTGGATTCAATATTTCTCTCCATTGTCCGCACTAATCTTATATAATATAAACTAAAAATATAAATATAAATACATAAAGGTAAGAGTATAATATATTACTATAAGTTACATGAAATAAAATGTAGTCATAATTGTAGCAAGGAGATCATGTGATCAATCAACACATGAAGAAATTGAATAATATCAATATGCTCATACACAATAAAGTAGAAATGATAGAAGGATAGGATTAATAGAAAATTTGCATAATACCACAATCACTATGCATTCCATCATCAAAAAGAGCAATACCAATATTGGAAAGTAATGCTATACACAATCATTATGTTATTCTAAAATTATTATCATGAATACCATGTGTAGTCCATAGTATATAGCTTTGATTTTCTTAAACGCCAAAATATATTTACAATGAATCCCTTAGCTCCTGTATTTACCTATGAGTTCCCTAGGGTAGCATGTTTTTACTATAAGTAATTATATCAATTTAAGGGTACTTTTAGCAAGATGTACACCACTAATTATTATTTTCCTTCAGAATTATACCTAAACTACTTAAAAGACCTTAAATTAGTCTACAAACCATAAAATGACAAAAATAAGATTTTTCTAATGGCCTCCTTAAAGTTTATGTTTTATCCCCTAGTTGCCTTGAAAATGAGTGATTTTTTCATTCGGAAGTAAATCACACCATGTTTTTGAAGAGAATCAAAACTTTTAGAATAAATCATACCTTTGAGAGTGAATCACATATTTAGGAGAGAATTGCATCTTTGGGAGTGAATTACTCTTTTAGGACATAGTCAATTTTGTGATAATTTTCTAAATTTTGTTGTTTCACATTCCTTAGGCTTACAAATTAATTTATTTTTTCATCCATTGACTAATTCCTTATAGGAATTTAAAGGCAATAACAAATATCCCATAAAACCTTTTACCTAGATATGGATATTAAACAATTGTTATGTCTTACCAATATAAATTTGATATTTAAAATTATATTAAGTTTCAAAGTTAAAACATTGGTATTTATTTATAAAATAATAAATTTAAAGGTAGTTGTTTTAAGGTAATAAAGTTTTATCATCAATATTGATAAAGGTTAATCTTCACATTTTGGATGGTTACTAGATTTTATACAATTATTTATTGAACTTTTTCATTACTTAACATCACATTGAATGTATAAGGTAATAAATGCTACACTTTAAATGTGATATAACTAAGAAACTAAATAAATAAAAATTATTAGCTACAATAAAATATTTAAAGTTTGTTATATTCTAAATATTGACCTTGTGGCATCCATTACACTTTGAATTTTAAATTTTTTATTATGGTATCAAAACAACTACTACATTATGTTATTAGTGCATGGTTGCGAGACTAAATAAAAAAATTAGAACATCCTAAAGATAATACAATACACAATATTTGTCATTTCTCTTCCCTTTGTATTAATGGATCTTCATCATTTTCACATGTTATCTCCAATACATTCTCTAGAGGTACATCTTTATCAAGGATAAAATACATGAAGTTAATTCTTGTAATAAATGCTTATTGACTAGATACTGCTAATAAAACATAATCATATGTACATTCATTTCTTATGCCCATGATTCATTGCATATAAAGAAATATCTTTGATAATTAATTTTCTCTTATTATAAAAATTATAAATTGCCAAGTAGTCATGGATGTTTTTTTTTTTTTTTTTTTGTGGAAAACATCCCAAAATGGATGCCACTTTCGGGTAAGACCCAAGGATTCAGGGGTATCCATTCCGTAAAAAATTCCTAGGACTCGAACTTGGCCTACCACCTTTGACATACTCAAGGAGCAAACAAACACACAAAACCAAATTAAAATAAGTAAATAAATAAGAAAATAACAAAAAAAATAATAAAATAAAATAAAAAACATGCTCCTTGAGTGTGTCAAAAACAAAAGCACAACCAAACACGCACAATAAGATAAAAGAAACCACAACACGAACCACATAACAAAACACAAACAAGACAAAAACAACAGAACACTACAAAGACATAACCCAAAACAAAAACATGAAAAATAAACACAACCAAAACCTAAAAAAATTAAAAAAATAAAATAAAAATAAAAATAAAAAACAACCAACAACAGACAATAAACAAAAACAAAAAAATAGAAAACACTCACACATAAAAACATGAATTAACACAAACAAAGAGAAACCCAAGAACAAGAACGAAAAAAACACAAGAACAATAACAAAAAACATAAAAAAAAAATACAAAACAACAAAAACACAAGAACAATAAAAAAAAACACAAAGAACACAAAAACAAAACAAAACAAAAGAACCCACCCACCTTAAAAAACTAAACAAAACAAAAAACATAAAACAAAAAAGAAAAAAAATGGAACATAACAATGACCTATCTAGACCAGAAAACTATTAAGGCAAGAATCAACAGAGGAAACAAAAGAAATAATAGAATGAGCTAGGGAACTAAACAAAATTGAATGAACCAAAGAGAAGCAAAACAAAAAAACAAGAAGAAACTAGGTACCTTCCCTAATTTGAGAAGCCAACCACAGATATGATAGAAAGAAGATCTTCCCTAATTTGAGAAGCCCACCATCTAGGAGGGTGGCCATAACAAGTAAGATCACCTTTGTCCAAAGCCTAATTAGCGAAAGCATCAGCACTCTTGTTTTGATCTCTGACCACATGATTGTAATCAACTTTCAAAAATCCCATCTGGATTAATTGAATCTTCTCAATAATCATTTTTATTCTCCAATCTGTCTTATGATTATTAGGAGTCTTCAAGAGATTAATCATAAGTTGAGAGTCAAACTCAACTAACACCTTTTTCCATCCAACCTTAGTAGCCTCCTGAAGGCCTCTGAGGATACCATACCCCTCAGCAAGGTTATTGGAAAGAATACCCAAATTCTCAGCAAAAGTAAAAACCAGGGAGCCATATGAAAGTCTACCAATTCCTCCCACATTGGATTTTCCAGGGTTCCCTCTAGAGGCTCCATCAGTATTGAATTTTCCAAAATCCTTAGGAGGAGGTTGCCAATTTATTGTCCTATCCATCTTACTAATACTCACATTCCCTTTAATTTGGTTACCATTAGAATATTTAATCTTCAATATTTGCATCACTTGATCCCATCTTTGGTGGGAGTTTTGGAGGTGATTAAGGAGTTGATGGACTGATTCAACTAAGTTGGATATGGTATTTTGCCAAATATAGTGAATATCCTTCCTATGTTGGTTAAAAATTTTGTTGTTCCTCTCATTCCAAATATTCCAAAGAAGAATGGTAGAACCCATCCAAACTAACTGCCTAATAAAATGATCAACACCCTCTTTATTAGGCTAATCCCTCCAAAGTTGTTCAAAAGTAAACAAAATTGGACCACTGTAAGCCAAGTAAAGTGGCCATTCTCCTCCATAGCTCAGAGGCTAAAGTACACTCAATAAAAATATGGTTGAGAGTTTCTACATTCTCTTCACACATTTCACATATAAAATGGGCATGAAAACCATGCTTCATAAGTTGATCACCAGTAAGCACCCTATAATGCAATAAAATCCAATTAAAGAACCTCACCTTAGGCCAAAGCTTTTGAGCCCACAATTGAGAAAATATGTCAGAATAATGGTTGGGATTATTATGGCATATGGTCAAATAACCTTGAGCAACTGAATACTCACCCTTAGTAGTGTTGTTCCATCCAAAACAATCTTTTTCATGGGACAAAGAAAGGGATCTCATATGAAGGATGCCTTGGATATCTTGTCTTTGCCTTTATGGAATTTGAATAGGCCAGTCCTCAATAGGGATCCAATATCTACCAACCTTTGAATTACTAGTATGGTAGTGATAGTAATTAGCCACCTTTTTCCAGTTAGCTTGATGAAGCTCCTCTATCCAAGGCCTCCAATAGGGAAACTGAGTTATCAAAGGCTTGTGATCATCCCAAGAATCTGTCAAAAAATTTATCTGTTGACCATTATGAATGATCCAAAATAATTTTTTTTTATCAAATCCTCACCAGTCTTAAGAACTGCTAAAATGGGAGAACCTTTGGTAGGAATTTGAGATCGAACAAGGTCTTTAGGACTTTTGTTCTCAGCATATTTAGCATGAAGATTATTAGCCCAAAGAGCATTGGGGTTATGCAATATCCTCCAATATAATTTAGCAGCTAAAGATTTTTTGTTATTAATTGAACACCAGAATCCTAAACCCCTTTCATTATTAGGAAGACATAAAGTATCCCATTTCACCAAGGCCCATTTTTTTTCTCCGTAGTACCACTCCAAAGGAAACGATGACTGATTTGATCCAATTCTTGAAGAACAACCTTTGGGATATTCAAAATTGAAGAAACATAAATAGGAATAACTTGAAGGACTGATTTTACCAAGGTGATTCTACCCCAGAAGAAAGCCACCTGTTGGTCCACTTTCCAATTTTCTTCTTAACTTTGTCCAATGACCAATTCCAATATTTATTTTTCTGCCTTTGAATATTTATGGGAATACCTAAATAAGTGATTGGAAGGGAGGTCTTATTATATCTTAATTTATCCAAGACAATGGATTCCTGTCTAGCAGAGTAGTGAAATAAAATAACTTTAGATTTGTCTTCATTGATCAACTACCCAGTAGCCTTAGAAAAATAGCTAATTATTTTCTTAATATTAGAAGCTTCCTTAACTATAGCTTTACCTAAAAGAGTAGAGTCATCCAAAAATTGAAGATGAGAGATAGGTCTAGATCCATGAGCAATGGTAACTCCCTCAAGGGTTTTGTTTTCTCTCTTTTTGGTTATAGTCCTACCCAAGCATTTAGCAAGAATGATGAATAAATAAGGGGATAGCATGTCACCTTGCCTAATACCTCTGGAAGCTGGGAATGACTGATAAGGCCTGCCATTGATAAGAACCAAGTAGGAAACTAAAGAGATACATCCCATAATCCAATCCATCCAATCCTTAGAGAAACCAAATTGCCTCAAAACTTTGATAAGGAAGTGCCAATCAACTCTGTCATAAGCTTTGGATAAGTCTAACCGAATGAACATGGAAGGAGATTTTTGCACATCCATGGAATTTATGGCTTCTTGAGAAAGAACTATCTCATCTACTATTTGACATACTTCCACATAAATCCCTTGCTCTGGGGAAATAATCTTATGCAAAAGAGGCTTCAACATTTCTGCCATAATTTTAGTAATGATTTTGAGAAGAACATTACATAAAGCAATAGGTCTAAAAGCTGAGATATGATCAACCTCTTGAGCTTTTGGAACAAGAGTAATATAATTTTTATTGATAACCTTCAAAATTTCTTTGGCTTTCCTAGCTTCTTCCACCACATATAATAAATCAACATGAAGGATATCCCAAAACTCTTGGTATAACTCAATGGGAAAACCATTAGGACCTGGGGTTTTCCCTTTTTGCATTTTAAAAACTACTTGTTGAATCTCATTGATAGTAACAGGAGTAGTAAAAATAGATTTCTCCTCAGAAGTGATAAGAGAAGGGATTTCTTGAAGAAAATTTTGTTGTGAAGCTGAGTCAAGAGGAGTAGCAGCAAAATATTGGAAAAGTAATCAACAACAATAAAGTTCATGTCATCCCAAGTATAAAAAAAATATCCAGAATCTAATTTTAAGGAAGAAATAAAGTTGTGGGATCTTCGAGCTTGAAGAGATTTGTGGAAGAAATTTGTGTTTCGATCTCCTTCTTTGAGCCATTGAATTCTAGATTTTTTCTTCCATAAAATTTCTTCTCTTTTTTCCCATTCCTCTAACTGAGTTGTGAGTTTAATTTCATCTGCACTTCTCTTCTTTGTGAGGTCTAAATGGATTTTTACATTCAAATTTTCAATATGAGCAATAACTTCATGTTTTTTTTATGAACATCCCCAAACTCTTTCCGGTTCCAAGTCTTGATTTTGAATTTAATGTATTGCAGTCTTTTGGAAAAATAGGACATGTTAGTCCCATGCCTAAGTTTACCTTCCTTCCACAATTTTTGGACACGAGGTCTGAAGGAAATGTCTCTAAGCAACATTAATTGAAAAAAAAAGGAGAGAAACTCACATTGGTTTTCCACATTTCCACCATGACTGGCCAATGATCCGAACCAACATTATTAAGAGTCTTCACTTTAGGAATATGACCATGGATTAAGAAATTTTTAGAGAGAAAAAACCTATCCAATCTCTCTATTATACAAGCTAAGCCTTGCATTCTATTAGACCAAGTCATAAGGCCATTATCTGGTTGGATATCCACAAGATGGAGGTTTGCAATATATTCACTCATGAGGTCAGTGCTTTTGTCCAAATTTCTATTTCCCCCCATTTTCTCATCCAAAGAGAGGATGGTATTGAAATTTCCTCCGATAAAGATCCAAGCTTCAAGAAAATGAGAGACAATATGAGTAATATCCTTCCACTGTCTTCTTTTTTCCTCCAAATAAGTCAGAGCATAAACAGTAATGCAGAGCATAATTTAGTTGGAATGTCTACTTTGAATAGCTATAGCCAACAAACCCCAAATGCTAACCATATGGTGAATAACTACCTCTTTTGGGTCCCAAAGAAAAGCAATGCCACCAGAAGTCCCTTGGGAACTGAGGGAAACCACTTTTCCATCTAACCAAATTTTACTGGAAATTGAGTCCATATCCTCCATTGACATCTTTGTTTCTTGAAGGAAAACAAGATGTGGATGATTAATCTGAATCATTCTTCTAATTTCATTTTGTTTTGAAAGACTCCCTTTGAGTCCTCTAATATTCCAATTGATGATCTTCATTAATACCAGGGCTAAAAAATTTGGGAAGGGCATTAATCTTACCTTCCTCTACAAGCTTTTCACCTTCTTTTACCATATGATATTGATTGGTCTTGCAACCTGCTTTTTGATTAGAATCCATCTTCAATTTTTTTTTCCCTGTTTCTTGACTTATTCCAATTGAATCTGAGATGGCTTCTAACCTCGAAGAATGCTCGTACATAGTCAAAATTTTATTAGATGGTTCAACGGAATCTATATTGGGACCTACATTATTTAAAGTTTTGACATTTGAAAGATTGTTTTTCTTGCGTAAATTTTCTCCCTTTTTTTCTGTTGAAAACCTTTGATTTGTTGGTTTGTCTCTGAGTTCTTCCCTTCATATTTAAATTGTGCTTCAAATATTTTAGTTTCCATTATTTCCTCTTCCTCACTTGGGCAATCATTTGTGAAAAGGATTTCAAACATATTAGCAGATGACTTTGATTGATCCTTCATAACTGGTTTTTTCTGAGTGTTCTTATTCTTAGGTATTTGGAAACTTATTGATTTTATATCTTATTTCTTTTGATTAGGAATTTTATTTGGGCAAGCACTGGCCAAATGACCATATTCATGGCAAATTCTACAACGAAAAGGAATTTTCTCATAGTCCACTACTTGCTCCCAAGTGTCTTCCCCAAATTGTAATGTGATCTTTTTAGGTAGGCATTTGTCAAAATCCATTAAAACACAAATTCGAGCATAAATAATATGTTCAAAATTTTTAGTACAATCAACAGTCATCATAAAAGTTCCTAAAGAGTTTCCAATTGAAGAAAAAATAGTAGGATTCCAAAATTCAATAGGGAGGCCAAAGATTCTAACCCACACGGGAGATATAGAAGGCATCACTTCTTTGGATTTAAATTTAGTATGCTAGGGCTTCATGAAAATCCATGCCCTTCCAAAAAACCAAGGACCCCCTTTAAAGGTTTTCTCTCTATCTTCATTATTAGCAAATAAAACAAGAAAATAACCATTTGGATAAATAGATATTTGTAACTCACCTTTAGTTTTCCAACTTTTTGCAGCCCATGCTTTGAAAGCAGATAGAATCGAACGAAAACCAATGAACCAACAAATTTGTCCTTTTTTTTCCAAATCTTCAATGCCAGTATGAATGTTACCCATATCAAGCTTAACAATAGGAGTTCCATCAGCTGCTTTAAGACATCCTGACTCCGTTTTCCTAGGATCAATATTAGGTATTCTTAGAGGTTTATGGGAAGCCCTAATATTGATATTAACATTGGGCTGAGGTTGTCCACTATGAAGGCATCCCTAAAATTCATTTTTGGGGCTGAGTCTTCGAAATTCTTACCATTGACAGGGGTTTTCATAGTAGAATTATTTTGTGGGTGTCCCTTAGCACCAGATTCACTTGAGATATGAGCCATTTTTTTATCAACTGCTTGAAAAAAAATTTGTGATCTCTTTAATACTTGCCCTAGACTTCGTGGAAAGGTATGGTTTTCACTTTTCTTTTGTGCAAAAAATTGGAAGCCGTTGTCACTCAAGTTCACAGTATGATCTATTGAAAGATAAATTTCTAACCCATATTGGATCCCCTGCAATATTTCTTGCTAAAATATTGAGCATAAACCACAAAAATATTGGTTGCTAGGGCCCGAAGGCCCTAAAAACCAACCTTTGGAGCTGCTTGCACTCAACCTAGATGAAACCCTCGCATAGCCACTTTCCAAATATCTCGTTCACACATAGGGATGCGCTAGGATCTGTATTGCTCCAAATGATATGAAAATTGGTGGAGATATTCTAGGATTTTTCAACCATCTACTCTCAAAATTTTAGCTCAATCCGAGTCCTAATGAGTGAGATATGGCCGAAATGAGTTAGATAGTTTAGACAGTCCTGCGAAAACATCCCTCATAGTCATGGATGTTGACAATGCCAATGGTAACTCAATAATCTATTCAAATACTCCTATAATATTAACTACTCATGTGATTTTAATCCTTGCATGTTCAACTTATAGTTGTCATTGTTTCTATGATCTCTAATTTCCTTTATATCTATTACTAAAATAATAATAACATTAATTAATTTGCAAGTAGACTTCATAGTAAAGTTGATTAAATTATTTTTAAAAAAATTCTAAACTCATTATCTTACATGTAAAAAAAATCATTTGACAATACATCATGCATTTGCTAGTGAATTACTCTTTTAGAACTTAGCTAGTTTTGTGATAATTTTCTAAAATTTATTGTTTCACATTCCTTCTCCTAGGCTTATAAATTCATTTGTTTTTGTAATTAATTGATTAATTCCTTATAGGAATTTAAATTCAATAGCAAATCTCCTACAAAACCTTGTACCTATATATGGATATTAAACAATTGTTATATCTTACCAATATAAATTTGATATTTAAAATTGTATTAAGTTTCAAAGTTAAAAGCTTGGTACTTCTTTTAAAATAATAAATTGAAATCAATATTCTCTAAATTAAAAGTAGTAGTTTTAAGGTAATAAAGTTTTATCATCAATATTGAGAAAGGTTAATCTTCACATTTTGGATAGTTACTAGATTTTATGCAATCGTTTATTGAAATTTTGTATTATTTAACATCACATTGAATGCATAAGGTAATAAATGCTACACTTATTGATGTTGCATAGAGTACCTTTGTCTTCGATAGGCAGATTCTTGATGGTACTATTGTGATTCATGAATTGGTGCACTTTGTGTATAAGAGTGAGCAAGCAGGGTTTTTCTTTAAGTTGGATATTAATAAAGCCTATGACCATGTTTCTTGGATATTATTGGTCAGAGTTTTGAGGAATTTTAGCTTTTACAAGGACTGTATTAACCTGGTTAAGGCTTGCATTTTGTCGATCTGGTTTTTGGTTCTTTTGAATGGGTCTCCAACAGGATTTTTTTACTCTTGTCATGGTTTGAGACAAGAGGATTTGATGTCTCCTTTTTTATTTATCATTATTGTGGATACTTTGGGAAGAATGTTTTCTAGATGTTGCAATAATTGGGAATGCGACTAATAGTTCCTTGCAACCTGATCTCTCATCAGTAATTCATAGATGATACCCTCATTTCTTGTATGGCATCAATGGTTATTGCAAGGGATGTGAAAACCATTTTAGATTTTTATGAAAAAATTACACGGTAGAAAATTAGTTTTATAAATAGTAGCATGTTCTTCATTAACATGTCGGAGGTGCAACAGAGAAGAATTACTGATATTTTGAATTGTCATATAACTTATCTCCCCTATTTGTACCTTAGTTTACCTCTTTTTATTGGAAGGGTTAAGACTGAGATGTGGTCCTCTGTGGTGGAGAGAATTCAATGCAAGCCTTTAGCTTAGAAAGGGGTTCTGCTAAGTTAGGCTGTCAAGGTGGTTTTGGTCAAGCACTTTGTAGAGCATCCCGATTTATTTGATGTCTCTATTCCATGTGCTTGGGAAAGTGGCATCTAAGGTCAACAACATTTGTAAACCCTTCCTGTGGGCAGGTCCAAAACTCAAAGGCATGTTTCATATTATCTCCTAGGAGCAGATCTATAGGAGGAAGAATGTAGGAGGTCTAAATTTGAAGTGTGTCATTCATATGAACAAGGCTCTTATTGCTAAGCTTGGGTGGAATATCACCTCCAATGATTGCAGGTTATGGTGCAATATCTTGAAAGCTAAGTATATTTTTGATTCCTTTATTTCTAACTTTTTACCTTCTGGAGGGTCAATTTTTTGGAATATCCTAGTGAAGTTAAGGGATTTTATAAAATATAATTATAGATGGATTGTTGGGAATGATAGATCAGTTAACTTTTGGGATGATATGTGGATAAGAGATCGACCACTAAATGAAGATGTTCGATTCATGGATATCATTGATGGGTCCAGGGTTGTCAGGTTGGAGAAGGTTTTAGATTTCACTAAGGTTCATGAAAATATAATTATTTGGGTAAATCCACCAAGGTGTGTGAGGAATGTTAGGGATCATAAATTGTGGGCTCTCCTTATGGAGGAGCTCCATCTCTATGTTTTATTTCAAGCTAATGTGGAGGATCATATGATCTAGAAAGAGGAGAGTTCTAGTTTCTTCTTTGTGAAGTCTGCCTATGGTTGTATTAGTGAGGAGGAGAATGTTTATTTTCCATATCATGCAATATGGCTGAAGTGCCTTACTTTCAGGGTGAACTTGTTTTTCTAGATGGTTGTTCAAAATAATATTCTAATGATTTATAATCTTTACAAAAGAGGCTGGTGCTTGGTTAACGTATGTTACCTATGTAATTCTACCTAGGAATTGACATCGCATTTTCTTCTCAATTGTGATATGTTTAAGGAGATATTATTATATATTCTCAGATATCTGGGTGTAAATTAGGTTTTCTCAAACTCTATGTTTGACTACGTTCTTCAGTGGGATCCTCCCTTCTTGTTGCCTAGGCTTAAATGATTTTGGATATTTTTGCTTCCTCATGTCATATGGGGAGTTTGGAAGACGAGGAACACTTGGGTGTTCAATTATAAAGAATTTTCTTATTAGCTCCTGAGCATTCGAATCGTGGGTAAGACAATGGAGAATGTGCAGAGTGCTTACTTGGAATTGGACCTTCTTGAAGATTCTTCTCCAAGAAAATTTTGATTGATCATGGTTTGGGTTTTGGGCACGTGGATCACCCTCCTATTGATCATAATATAAGAAGCTCGGTGTGCTAGTCCCACCTCCCATGGGTTGGGTCAAGTTGAATTTCAATAGGACTTCTAAAGGTAATCCCAGTTTTGTCAGTGTGAGGGGGGTTATTCATGACAATGAAAGTAACTTGCTTCTTGCCTACGTGGATATGATTTTTCTATACTCTTCCTAGGTTGCTTAAGTGAGGATGGAGTTTTTAGGTATTTCTCTATTGATAGAGTTTGATTTTAGGAGAGGAGTTATTGAAGGTGATTCGCAAAACATCGTTAATATATTTAATGGCTCTTGCCATGTCAGTTGGACAGTGGCAAATTTAATTGATGAGGCAGTTAGAGAAGGAAATGCGGTTGTGGACTTAATGTCAAACGTGGTGGTAAATATTCAAATATTTATAGTCTAAAAGATGGATTTCCCTCCTGATATCATTAATCACACCTGCTTAGATGTTCATTAATTGGTGGTTTATGGTTAGAGTTTTTGCGTTGGTTCTAGTGGGTGTGGGAAGTAATTATAGTAGAAGGAGGGCAAATACTTATCCTCCAAATGACAATGAGGCTAAGCCCCTTTTTCAAATTTCATGTTCTAAATTTTTCTTGGCCTGGCACCTTCATGGTCAGGGAATGTCCTTAAGATTTTGTTCGATATAGATGATGTACTCTACCTGAATACTTCCTTTGGTTGTACTTTTACTATGCAATCCTTGGTTTGCTTATTGGCATCGAGATGTTCTTTGGATTTCATTCCCTATGAGAATTATGTTTTGGTGCTTTCTACAGAGCTTTTATTGTCAGACAGGTCCAGAGATTGGTGTGTCTTGGGTGTTGCTTTTAATTAATTTTGGTTCTTGGTGGCTTCTATTCCACCTTTGTTGTTAGGAGGATCCTGATATTGGAGTTTTAAAATTTCATTGGGACAGACTCTTAATATTTCTTTATAGGTTCTCGTATTTTGGGTGGCCCACTTATTTTCTATCACCTTTGGTGATGTTTGTGGCTAGGTGGCCTTCTATCTGGGTTCCACCTCTTCTCTTAAACAGTGTGTTGTTTGGAGTTCGATGAATATGGTGTTAGACTTTGCTGAGGAGGCTACCCAAATTTTTGGAGAAATTATTAACGAGTTTGATTCTTTGATGTAGAACCACCTCGGTTCACTCACTGGTCATATCATGGTTTTTTAGGCATTGTTGGGTCCCTCCTTCTCTCTGTCTGTTTTGTTTTTGTTCTATGTTTTTTTGTGTCTATTTATTTTGTACAAGGTTATGGGGTCCCTTTCAAAACCCCCTTTCCTATTACTAAAAAAATAAATGCTACACTTTAAATGTGATGTTATTAAGCAACTTAAATTACTAGCTATAGTAAAATATTTAATGTTTGTTATATCCTAAATATCGAACCTTCAGTTACACTTTGAATAACACTAAATTATGCTATTAGTGCACGGTTGATTCACTCAAGAATAAATGAAAAAAAATATCCTCAAAGTACTACAATACAAAATATTTTTCATTTCTCTTCCCTTTGTGTTAATGGCTCTTCACGCTTTTTGCATGTTATCTCTAATACATTCTCTAGAGATACATATTTATCAAGGATAAAACACAAATAGATTGTAATAAGTGCTTACTCACTATATGTTGCTAATATGACATAATCACCTAGTAAATATCTAATAATTTTATTATGTACATTCATTTATTATGCCCATGATTCATCATCCATAAATACATTTTTTTTAATAATTAATTTTATCTTATTGTAACAATTTCTAAATTGCCAAGTGAAAACATGAGATTCCGGAAGCTTTAGAAAGGAAAACTACTTCGATCAAAATAACGCTTAAGTCCTATGCACGAAACAAAGAAAAGAGATAAAATGGAAATGAAAGAAAGATATATGAAAGCACAGCCCTCTTTATTCAATTTTCTTATCCTCAGTTACAAATACGTCTCCTCCCTTTTTATGGGCTAGGAGTGTTAAATGGATCTTTGTTACAATTTGTGACTTAGTCTTCCTCCTTCCGCATGCCCACATGCAAAATGGGCAGACCAAAGTATTTCCGCCGCTGATGTTGATAAATCCTCGCTTCCTATTGCTTCTCCTGCGATCAAAGAAACAAACAAGGCATTAGTAGCACCTGTGACAAAAAGGAAATTTCGTGCTTTGAAATTGCTAAAAGATGCATATGAACAGTTGTCTAAAACAGTGAATAAAATAAATCCAAATGACCTAAAAACTTGACAGAGGATAGAAGATATTACCAGAGGGCCACTACCATTGAAACAGTCAGCCAATCTGCTTTCAACTGGAATTCATCCCTGGGCAGGATGAATTTCGACTGCTATTCGTCCCTGGGTGGGACGAATTCTACTATGTTAGAAAATCCGAAGTGATACTGCTCCAATGTCGATTCCCAAGACCTCCAAAACACCTAAAAATAGAGGGGTTATGTAATTGGGGCCATTTTGGGATGACCCAGATGGTCGGATTCTCCCAATTTGGCCTCTATCCTTGAGAATTTGATATCGCCACCTGCAAGTTAGTAGGAAAACAAGGCGACAAAAGGCATGATAAAATCTGATCAAAATGTTATGTAATTGAAGCTATGAGTTAACTAAACAGAATAACATAAGATGCAACATGAACAAATAATCTAAAATGCTTTAGAATAAAACTTAGAAAATGC
Organism: Wollemia nobilis; assembly: GCA_028583015.1. Taxonomy (NCBI): domain Eukaryota; kingdom Viridiplantae; phylum Streptophyta; class Pinopsida; order Araucariales; family Araucariaceae; genus Wollemia; species Wollemia nobilis. The sequence goes on from JAQPPZ010001708.1 coordinate 261,797, forward strand.
GGGGGTGCCCAAGTGGGCCTCCCACCGTTAGCACTTGATTTCTGTGCCAATCCACTAGGGATGGGCCCAAAACCTCTTAGGATTGGGGTGTCGAAAAATTGGTGGTTTAATGTGGTCAAATGTTGTATTTGGGTTAGGTTCACGCTTCCAAAATCCACCCAATAACCTCGCTTGCGAAAGATATTAATGGATGTGGGAAGGTGAATCAAAAGGATGCAAATGGGTGTTCAATTGGACAACACTTCGTTGCTTGAAATCGCCTCCAATCTGTCTTCTTTTGGGTGGGAAAGTCCACCATTTTATAGACCCATGGGGTCTCTTTGGAGGGGCATGTAGGTATTCCATGTGGCGGCCATGCCTTCCCAAGAGGGAGGAGACTCCCCCCTGACTTGGGCTTCCATGACTGCCCTTGTGATAGTCCACTAACTGCCAACCTACCCACCTACACGCGCATGCATGGCAGGAGGCAATAATTGATTGTCCTTGGCTGCCACTTGGCGGCATTTTTCTTTTTGCCCATTAAACCTAGAATTCGTCCTGACTAGAGATGATTTCAGAATTCGTCCCTGGGTGAGACGAATCCCAGTTAGTATTCGTCCCTGGGTGAGACGAATATTGGACAAAGTGCCTAAATGTGCCAAATTGCTTCTTGACCTTACAAAATTGCTATGAAAGTGGTTAGGACCACTGTTTGACCTCTGAGGGCTGCCCTGGGGGCTATGTTTGTCAAAGCGATCAGTGTTTGTAGTCACATAATTGGATTGGTGCTGTTTTGGTGTCTAGAGATGCCCCTTTTTGGGATGCGCTGTGCATGACTGACAAAATGTGCATGCCCTTTCCCTTCGTGAGAAAAGCGATGAGTTTCTTGAACCAAGATGACTTGTGCAAGGGTGCCTTTAGATGGTTTATCGTTAAGAATGTGCAATTTTTCCAACATTTGGACCTATTTTTGGTAGGTGGTAACCCTTTTTGCGACGCTGCTCGGAGCTGAAATTGGCGAAAATCCATCTTCCCATGGAGCGGTCTGGCTAAGATTGCCTTCTTAGGGATTAGGATAATGACAATTTATGACCCCAACGTCTATTTTGTATGCCCGGGATGTCAAGTACAACAGCACTCACATCGGGCAAATTTATTGTTGGTTTTTAGTGCATTTTTGTTCATTTTTTGATGTTTTTGAAGTTTCTGGCCTGAATTCGTCCCAGGGTGGGATGAATTCTATCTGTAGAATTCGTACCTGGGTGGGATGAGTGCTAACCATAGTTCTCATCCCAGTCAAGGATGAATTCCAACTCAAAGGCCTATTTAAGGGCCAAAACTTGAATTTGGGCTCATTTGTGTCAAATTTTTCTTGCAATTTTGGAGCTCTAGGAGGAGGAGGTAAATTCTGCGAAGCGAAGCACTGCTGAAATTTTCCCTACCATCATGAGTGCACAAATTGGTTCGAGCAGCAGAGCCGAAGTGAGACCTGTAAGTGCTCCCTAGAGTTTATTCTTGTTTTTAAAGTTGTAAGTGTGTTGTTTTTTTTTTTTTTTTGTACAGTTTTTTTTCTATGATTTTAATTAATTTTTTTTTTGTTGAATTATTTTCTTTTGCAGGTTGTTAGGAGCCGGTACCGTGTACCTGCAGCTTTCACTGAGGCACGGGGGGCACTGACTTATGCTGACTAGGAATGGATTGATGCCCTTGGGCTCAAGTAGGTGGCTCGACTGGAGCCTGTGGTCCCAGATCAGGCCTATCTGATGGCCCTGATCAAACTTTGGGATCCGCAGACCAACACCTTCCATCTCCCGACAGGGGAGATGATAGTCACTCTAGAGGATGTCTATCATATTCTTCAGATTCTGATAGATGGACTGCCTATTAGGACATCACCGCATGATCAGCAGACTGCTGTGCTGACGAGATGCTTCGGGCATGGGGAGCGGCTGGGTGTAGCGAACCCAGTGGAGACAGCTGAGGTGGACTGCCAGGCTGGTGGGATTTTGGTTGGATGGTGGCATGAGAGGGGGGTGTTAGGAGTGATGCATGCATTTTTGATGGGCCTCATTTCTAACATGTTACTACCTAACTCATCAGGCACGAGGTTCCCATGGAACCTGCTGGATTTGGTGTGGCAGTTGGTAGAGTGCCCGATAGAGACACCGCTGATCCTGAGATGGGGACAGACATTGTTGGCACAACTCTATGGGGAGCTATATGGGGTCCACTGTCGGTAGTGAAAGGGGGTTAGCTACAGTTATTTGTTGCAGTTCTAGGGTTGGTAGCACATAGCAATTGAGAGGCCAACCGGGTTACCATGGACTTGGGTGGCGATGGAGGATGAGGAGATAGGTTATGCAATTCTATGGTGACGGTCCGCGAAGCAGGGGTAGAGCCGACGATGGGCAGGTGCCATAGAGCACTATATCGATGCCTTCTCTCGGCTCACTCCAGGGGAGGTGGTTTGGCGCCCTTATCGGGATTGTCCAACCTGGCCAGAGGCTGGAGAGTGGCTCCGAAGGGTATGTAGGGAGCGATGGTTGATTGGGCATCACGGGACCGAGCATGAGTTCTTCTCCTATGGCTGGGTTACATGACAGTTTGGGGTGCGCCAAGGGTTTCCTGGTGATCCTATGGTCTATCAGCGCTGGGGAGATGAGAGGACTCTAGATTGACCGGTCACCGCACCATTGGGCGAGGAGTCAGATGCAGTGATTGACGTCCTAGATGTGGATGACGTCGGGACTACCACTGAGTATGACTCGTGGTGGGTGCTACGGCGATGGAGATGATAGGGGCCACTGGGAGGCATAGAGGCAGTAGTGGAGGGTGCTGAGGCAGCCGAGGATGATTGGGGAGTTCCGTTGGATGATGCAAACATGGTTGAGGTGGGGGATGAGGATGTAGATTTGGGATCTCCGGATCAGTAGGACATGTAGGACATGGAGGAGTAGTGGGAGCCAGAGTAGGTTGTTGTTCTAGAGATTCCTGTACTTCAGGCAGATATAGAGGAGATGGAGTCTGGGACACGCGTTGAGAATGCACGACTGACAGAGCTGTTGTGAATGCGAGATCTGGAGCTGGGGGACGCGCTACGAGAGAGGGATCTCCTATGGGCTTAGCTAGTAGAGCGAGATAGGGTTTTGGCACAGCGCGATGATGTGGTATCTTACTATCATCGGTGGGAGGTAGAGTGGTTCTGGCACTGGCTAGACTTGGAGAGGGAGGTCATCCACCTTGGTGGGCAGTTACCTGAGCCATCAAGAAGTGGATCTTCGTGTCAGACGTGGGATAGTGTGACTGAGCAGTCAGCATCATCTCGTTGCAAGTGATTGGATGAGGGAGGCAGTAGCAGGCGTGATGCGGGGGCTAGTAGTAGTCGCCCTACAGGGTCCCATAGGACCCACACCATGGGGGGTAGTTCGTGTCGCACCGATACTATGTGATCATGGTGGTCGATGCCTTAGGGTGGGTTTTGTTATATGATTACAGGGTCTGAGGACCAGTTTTGTAGCTTACAGGCATTTTTTTGATGATATATATATACATATACTGGTTTTATTTTGGTTATGTACATGTGATAATTTGATATTTATGCATGATGGCTGATGACTATGGATGTATGCATGTTTATTTATTTTGATGAATGCATATGTTATGATGAATGCAAATGTTTTTAATTTTTATGTGATATGCAAAAATGAAATGGATGGATGGACTTTGTGATGTTTGGCTATGGCACTATAGACTGTTTAGAACTCCATTATTTTGTCTTTAGGCGATTGCTATGATGCATGACTTTGTATGTGTAGCTGTGGTTTTTCTTTTTTTATATTTTTTGATGGTATTGTAAGGATGAAAAGTAGCGCAGTTGGTTTAGAAATGTAGCTAAGGTTTTTTGAGACTTTGACGGTTTTAACTCACTAGCTATGACTATACTTTATCTTACAAGACTTTTGAACAAGGTATGTGTTGATAAGCAACACACCCCCACTGAAAAATGAGATTCCATCCTTAGAAAATTATGAACTTCCATTTTTGCAGCAGGGACCCTCTTGGTCATTTTCAGTTTTAAATCCATATTTTGCTTGCCTCCTTTTTAAAGTTGTGCTTTTTCTTCCATTTTAGCTGTGTTATCCAAGAATTCACTTTTTACATGCTAGAATCATTCATGCACAAGAAAATCTTGCACCATTACCGAGAAAAATCCAGAAAACAGTTGCATAAATTCACTGAAAAATCAAACTTTCCATTTTTGGTAGTGTCGCGATATCGCGACACTTCCATTTTCGAAAATGTCGCGATATCGCGACAGGTAAGTCAAAATGCGGCTAAGTGCCAGAAAGGTCGCGATTTCGCGACATGTCACAAAATCGCGACAGTTTTTTGACGAGAGAAGCAAGCTGTACGGAGGGCACGATTTTGCGACATGTCGCGAAATCGCGACATGTCGCATTTTCGCGGTAGGAGAGAGAAAGTGGGCTGCAGGATGAAAAATCGGCTAAGTCAGAAACATGTTCCAAAATCGCGGTCAACGCGGTCAACGCATGCAGGTAAGGGAACTGTCGCGATATCGCGACGTGTTCTCGAATCGCGGCTGAAAATAGGGATAGCTGTACGGAGGCCAGGAGGGTCGCGATTTCGCGACATGTCACGTTTTCACGGTCGACGAGGGAGGAAGTTGCCGATGCGCTGGCAGGGTCGCGATTTCGCGACATGTCGCGAAATCGCGACATGTCGCAGAATCGCGGTAGGAGAGAGAAAGTCATAGTTGACCTGAAAGTGCATTCCGGTGGGAAACAGAAGGCTTCCTGGGGTAGCGACATGTGTCAAAGCGTGAATGGGACAAACAGAAGCCGACATGCAAGCTTATTTTGCGGATTTAATCTGTTTTTAATGTTTTAAGCTTCTGATTTAATTAAAATGCTAATCTAATGCATCTTTTTGTCTTTCATGCAGGATTCCACCTGGCACTTGCGGGACAACCGGGAAAGACCATAAAGGCAAAGATAAAGTGCGGATTTAGTCAAGGACCGCCATGCTAGAGGAAAAGAAGCCAGTAAATGCATTTAATGGAGATTTATTGCAGAATTGATAGCATGAATACCATTTCAACTTCGGGATGGATTTGCAGAGATCAAATTGATGGAGAAGTGGTGACTCATCCGGCTCACCAGCAGAATTAATGGAGGCATTTATTTGCAGCTACGGATGAATGAAAATTGCATTTGATTTTATCTTCTCCATTTATGGCAGCTAACTGCACAGATTTGCCGAAGGGTTAAGTTCTATCCGGACTTTGGATTTAAATGGATTTTTATTGTAAAACCCGGGTCCTAGGGTTTAAGTGCGATAAGATTTAGGGTTTGAGCAAGATATTTTGGAAAAGATCAGGGTCTGTCCTGAGTCTATAAATACAAATTCTAAATGTAATCGCAGGAGGCGGAGACTTAGAAATAAAAGGCTTATAAGCAATTTCTTGCAAATTTTGTGAAATCCTTTGTTTCTGGACTTGGAGTTGATGTGCTTTAGATTTTCTGTGATAGCATGGCCAGGAGCCTAATATTTTGCAGAGTGTGATAAGTGTATTTTCTTTTGTTATCCGTTCCATTTAAAGTTTGTTAGATATATGTTGTAAATCTGCCATTGTCAAGATTAAATATGCTGTTAGGCTTCAGTTGTTCTATTGTCCGCTAGGGGAAATTACAAATTTGAGGTTAAGTTTGTTCTAATTGCTCTGTCTTCATCGTGCGAGCTAGGCTGCAGGTGAAAGATACCGATTTTAACCAACTGCCCTTGGATTTATGATTTTCTCGCTAGATCTGTTTCACTCTGCCTTGTGCTCTTAGTTGAAAGTGATCTTAGACTGACTGGACACTTTCTTCTGGGATTTGTTCTGTTGTGAAGCTGATAGCATAGATAAGATTGACAGTTTGGGTTTACAATCGATGTTTGATAAACTTCTCTTTCTCGCCCCTACCCTACCCTCTCTTTGCTTACCGTTAATGATCCATTTTTATTTTCTTTATTTGCCTTTTATTTAAATCTGCTGACCCATGAGAGCTAGATCAAGAATTCAAGTTAAATCTGATTGTCAACAACTTTTGCAACTACTGAACAAGTTCAGGAACCCCCTGTAAGGTAACAGAGCAGTCCATATTGAAATCTATTCCAGAAGTGGAAAAGAGTGAATTGCCATTCGACCCAACTCTGTAACTCGCACCTTGGATAACCAGCTAGATCCTAAAGATGAGTAGGATCAGTCCCGTGGGTGTCTCCGGAGCTTTCCTTGCCTTCATCCTTTTTCCCGGGGTGTGCATGAAATCCGGACCAACAGTATGAATCGGACTTGTTTTTGACCAAGCTATTTCACATCCCTGTGTGTGCAATTGAGTTCATTTATGTGGTATTTGTCAGGATACCGCCAGTGCCATATGGGCTTTCAACCGAACTTGTACTGAGGATCACCTAATTAGCTCCACTAACTCCTTTGTTGTATTTAGTTAGATTAATCTACGGCGTTATCCAGGATACCATAAGCTAGCTCATCCTTATGCAAACATTGGTCTGCACATACGCAAAGTGAATGTGATAGACATATCGTCATGTGGGTAGGATACCACCATTGCCAGATAGGCTATCAACCAAACCTATAATGAGGATCACCTAGATGGTTTTCGAGTGCTGAGAATTCCAGGGATTCAAGTTCAGGATATTTGTTGGCTGAATGATTTAGAAATTTGCTCGTCTATATAGTGATGAAAATCACTGTTTATTTTCTATTCATTCTTTTGAGCAAGGATTTTGAATAGTAGTGATAACCACTGTTATTTGATTTTGTTTTTGAATATTGTGAGTTTGGGCTTATGAGTGGCTTTGATCCTTGTGGACTTGGGGATGACTACCCATCCTTTGCAGGGACATGTAGTACGAATCCTTATGATGTTAGGGACCAAGGGGGTGATGGAGTTTATGAAGTAGGAGCATTGATCTGTTTGGCCTTGGGGATGACTACCCATCCTGGTTAGGGGCGGATAGTACGAATCCTTACAACTTGGAGACCAAAAGTGAATGGAAAGTGTTAGGATGATGATTTGTTGGAATTTTGTTTATGAATGGCATTGATCCTTTTAGGTCTTGGGGATGACTACCCGTCCTTGGCAGGGACATGTAGTACAAATCCTTACAACTTTGGGAACCAATTATGATTGGGGTTTGGTAGTGGTGAAAACCACTATATATGGATGTGAATGGATAGGAAAGAGCTTGTCCTTTTGTGAATTCTCAGCATTCTAGAACCATTCGCACGGGGGGATGAGCAAGATAACCGTTTCGCTTATGGTGACCTGGATTACCCTACAGGTTTCATCTTTCGTTCACACAACTTGGGAATTTTTATGTGTTTTAATTTGTGTTGGGATGTTACGTAACAAGGCATATTTCAAGTGTAACTCTACCTTCGTAAAATCTGTCTGCCTTGATACATTACATGGCTAAAGAGCAAAATGATGATTGAATCACGAAAACTCTTGATACATTTAAAAAGACCACTGACGCTAGTGTGGTAAAAGCAATGCATGGTGTTTTTGTTGTGTTTGTAAAGTGGAACAGTGTGGAACAAGATGGACTAACAGAGAAATTACAGCCTATGGTGCCTTTGACCCGTACGACCACAAATATGCAATGTATGGATGCAATGCTTAATGCAGCTACATATTTTTGTATTGTTGATGGATTTATTTTTGTGAATATGAAGATGAAGTGCGAGAAGAGCTCTCTATTGATGAATTTGAGTATGCCTAGAAATGAGATGCAAATTTTTGTTTTTTTTGATGATTTTTGTTGTTTTTGAATTTTCTTGATTTTTGACCAAGCAATTGTGGAAATCCTTGGAGCATTTTTGGGTTTTGACCAAGTGATTGTGATAATCCTTGGAGCATTTGGGGATTGACCAAGCGATTTTAGGAATCCTTGGAGAATTTTTGGGATATGGCTCTCTTAGATATGGAATGGTCGCAAATGATTGATATTCAAGTGTTCTGTTTCCTTGATGCCATCAAGAGAAGCTAGCCGGTATGTCCCGGGTCCTATTTTGCTATCAATGACATATGGACCTAACCAATTTGCCACAAACTTGTCCCTTAGGTGGGACGGCAAACTAGAATTCTATTGGTTTTCCTTCAAAACCAAATCACCAACCCGAAAGTCCCTCAGGTGCACTTTCATGTTGTAAGCTTTCTTAAGTCGCTCTTGATAAATACATAAATGCTCAAAAGAATTAACGCATCGTTCGTCAAGCAATGTAAGCTGGTCTAACTGGGCCTACCGCGTAGAGTCATCATCGATAAACTCCTGCATTGATATGCGCAGGGAAGGAATCTCCAACTCTAGAGGCATGACTACCTTGGATCCATACACAAGCGAAAACAGAGTGGCCCCAGTGGGTGTCCGAATGCTAGTGCGATAGGCCCATAGGGAAAGTGGGATTTGAATGTGCCAATCCTTATGACTATCTGCGATGGTCTTTTTAAGGATGGCAACTAGCATTTTGTTTGACGCTTCTTCTTGCCCATTCACCTGCAGATAATAGGGTGTTGAAAATCTATGCTGAATTTTGTACTTTGTGGTCAAAGCACGCATGTCTTTGTTCTTGAAAGGCGTCCCATTATTCGAGACTATTTTGGATGGAATACCAAAATTACATATTATTTTATACAAAATGAACTCCACAATGCAGGGTCCTGTCATAGAGGTAAGCGAAATCGCTTCCACCCACTTGGTAAAATACTTTGTGGCCGTTATGATAAACGTGTGACGGCCTGACGACACAGGGGAGATCTTTCCAATTAGATCGAAGCCCCACTGCGAGAACGGCCAAGCATATTGGACTATCTGCAAGGCCTAGGAAGGTACGTGCATCAAATTGGCATGATGTTGACACTTCATCCACATCTTGACATATGTGCAACAATCTTGCTCTAAAGATGGCCAATAATAGCCCATGCAAAGAATGCGCTTTGCAATGGCCATACCACTGAAATGGCCACCACATGTACCATCGTGCGCTTGGGCGATCGCCCAAGTGGACTCTTGCTGGTCCAAGCAACGAAGGAGTATTCCTTCATAGTTGTGACGATACAAAATGTCTCCTATCAAGACATACTTAGCCGCTTTCTGCTTGAGTGCTCATTTTGCGGCATGAGTCAATCCAAGTGGGAGATTACCTAACTTGAGGTAGTCTCTGAGGGGTAAATACCAGTCCTGTTGATCAAAAACCTCGACAGTATGGACATCCAATCCCTCCTAAATTTCATCCCTAGTGAACGTTGAATGGGATAGAACCTGTAAGAATAGCGTTGTGTTGCTATTAATGGTAGTAGGGGAGAATAAGGACCCCCAGTTGGCATGTTTCAGATGATCTCGGATTCGAAAGAACTTATCCGAGGATGGTTCAATCTAGATCATGTGGATTCCTAGCGTCAAGTCTGATCTTGCACGCTCCATCGCATATTGCGATAAGGTTTGGACTTGAATGGTTGTCATATCACCGGAAAGGTCTTGTGAAATTAGTGACCCCAAGGAGGCCATTGTGTCCGCAAAATGATTCAATGATTGAGGGAGTGCCTCGATGTCATACCACTCAAGTTTTGCCAGGAATTTGTCCACGAGGGCTTTATAAACCTGTAGGACTAGGCATTTGCATTGATATACCCCTTTGACTTGATTGACTATTAAAAACAAATCACCAAAGATATTCAGTCGTTTGATGTTCATGGCGATTGTTGTCTAAAGACCTAGGAGCAAGGCTTCATACTCTACATTATTATTGGTGCACGGGAAGTTTAATTTAAATGACAGGGGCATTGGAGCACCCTGTGGTGTGAAGAATACAATTCTCGTGCCACCACCTTGCTCACATTTAGAACCATCGAAGAATAGGGTTATGTTGGCCTGTGACTCAGGCTCATAAAAATCTGGTGATTCTGAGACATGGAAGACCCCATCATCAGGTAGTTCTATGACCAGAGGTTGATCATCTTCAAGAGGAGCCTCTACTAGTTGATCGGCTATGACTTGTCCTTTGATAGATTTTTGTCTAATAAACTCTATGTCAAATTCCATCAACAACATGATCCATTTCGTCATGCGACTACTATGATAAGTATGACTCATCATGTATCGCAATGGATTCTCCTTAGACACAACATACGTAGTGTTGCTCAACATGTAGTGGCGTAGCTTTTTGGTAGCAAACACCATTGCCAGGCAAAGTTTCTCAACGTATGCATAGTTAAGTTCATAACTGACCAGGGTGCGTCTAAGATAGTAAGTAGCCTGTTCCTTGTGAAGTTCATTCTTTTGGGCTAACATGGCACCCAGTTCCACCTCAGTAGCTGAGATGTATAAGTAGAACGACACTCCTGGTCTAGGTGGTGCCAATACTGGCGGCGAAGCCAAGTACTATTTGATGTCGTCAAAGGCTGACTGGCACTCGTCATCCCAATGAAAGGTAACCCCCTTGTGCAATAATTTGTTCATGGGTCGAAACTTGTTAGATAATTGTGCTATAAAGCGTTTAATCGATGCGACCTTTCCCTACAGACTTATGAGCTACTTGATTGTAGTTGGGGGAACCATTTCAAGGATTGCCTTGACTTTCTTTGGATCCACCTTGATTCCTCGATTTGAGACTATGAAACCCAAGAGTTTTCCAGATGTGATGGCAAATACGCACTTCTTGGGGTTTAGTCTAACTTTATGCTTCATGAGGCGATCGAGGATTTTGCTTAAGTCATCGATATGATTTGAGCGCAAAAGATATTTGGCTAACAAATCATCCATGTAATCTTCCAAATTTTTGTGCATGTAATCGTAGAAGATATATGTCATGGTATGTTGGTAGGTAGCACCAGCGTTTTTAAGGCCAAAAGGCATGAAATTATAATAAAATTTCCCCCAAGGCATTTTGAACGCCGTTTTTAGTTGGTCTTCAGGATTGATATGAATCTGATTGTATCCTAAAAAACCATCCATTAGGGAGAGTATTTCGTGACCTGTTGTAGTGTCTACCAATGTGTCGATGTTGGGCAAGGGGAAATCATCCTTAGGATTCGCTTTGTTTAGATCTCAAAAATCAGTGCATATGTGAATCCTCCCGTCGGGTTTCTTGACGGGAACCATGTTGGACAACCATGGCGGATAATCCATGCAGATGACAAACTATGCATCCAACAACTTTTGCAATTCATATTTGACCGTCAAGGCCACTGTTGGGTGCATCTTACATAGTTTTTGCTTTACAGGCTTGATTGTCGGATCAAGCGTTAAATTATGCATGACTAGCTACGGGTCTAGTCTTGGCATATCCTTGTACGACCATGCAAAAACCTCATTCTTCTCTTTGAGAAGGGCAAAGTAGTCGACTTGCTCTTTGGGGGAAAGACTTACCCCCAGCTTGAGAATATGTGGATTCATTGGATCTGTGTCGATATCTACATCAGTCGTTTCCTCGACTGACATGTGGGATCCGTCCTCCAACTGATGTGGAGTCGGGATCAAATGGATATCATTAGCTAAATTTAGATCTACATTGGGAACCTCGGGCTCCTCTTCAGCTTTAAAAATATCTTGAGTTGTCCCTGGGGTAAAATGAGGCATTTCACCAAAAGGTCAGTACTCTGATGGTGATAAAGGTGAATTGACGCGGTCCCAGTCGATGGCATCTATGTCTAGATGCAATGATCATGCTGGATCGGCCGGATTGCGGATGGGTGCGGTCAAATCAATGGAGATCATGTGGATGGAATGAATTTTGTCTCCATTACTATGAGTGTGATAACTTGAATCTTTTAGATTCTCCCTATACTCTGGATCTGGCTCTAGGGGAACGAGCACGAACGGATCGGCCCTATGTGCTGATATGAGGAAAGGGTCTGCCCTCGATACTGTTGTCATGATAGGGTCTCGGGGTGGATGGTGCTCATCGTGAATTTGGAGCCATGGATCCAACACTTGGTCCCACCCTGCTGGGTCTACCCACCATTCATGCCCTAACCTTATGCCCATCTGTCCCATTAGATCTTCATGAGTTAAAGGGCGGTTATGCCATCATGCATGTCTGAGATAGTCCATCTCAGTCTCATATTTTGAATCACTTTTAGAGATCCAAAAATGTTCATTCTCTTTAGCAACTGTTACTTGCGACATTGAGGGTTCTCCTTATTCCAGCAAGTTAATCTGGTCCCATTGCGGTTGTTCCACTCTTGGTGGGGGGACCTGATTCTCTTGACACTGTATTGACTCAACTGGAACCTCTAAGGGGAACAGCTTCAAGAAGATGTCCGAACATCGTGTATGTTCTCTTTGGGGATTAGTATCCAAGCTTTCACCTCTCTCGAGCAAAGGAGAGGGATTATTGGTGTTGCCAAGGGTGTTTGTTGACCATGGGAGGTAATCTCCCAATGTATATTCTGTATTTGGGTTGGCATAAAGATCTGGTGCCAATCCCCCCTTGTTGCCTATTTATAGGCCTTGCATATTTTCTACCAAGATGTCTAAGGGTAGGGGGTGGTTGAACCCTACTCCTGACTTATCATATGGCATCTGATATCTTGGTTGGCAAAGTACACGCATCCCTTGTTCATATTTGCCTAGCCCGTATCCATTCCAATTGCATTGGCCAAGATATCTTAGGGCAAAGTCTGGGTTTGACATATAGTTGATATTTTCAGCAAAAGGCTCTTCGTCTTCTTCCTTTTTCTTGCATGGTTCAAGACCATGATCAAGGCCCCCATACACAAAATTTTCCTGGTTTTGTGGGTAACCTAGAAGAACCACTGTTCCTATGGGAAGGCGAGGTCTCCTCATGTCTTGTACTGATTCTAATGTGGGCGTTGCGATAACATTCTGCACTAAATATTCCCCCAGGCCTGTACTGGCCATTTCAACAGTGATTGTTGATGCTTGGGAGGGAGGGAATGAGAGTCCTTCCTGAGTCCATTCCATGTTTGGTGTTTTAGGAGTCTCAGCTTCCGTTGTGCTAGGTATTTCCTCTGTTGATATCGTTGAAATTGTTGGCAACCCATCTTCTAGGTGCTGAGCCTCTTCCATGATCTATTTTCCCTTGTCCTTCTGTTTGGCCATGACAGGTGGCATTAATAATGAAGGATCATATGATGAAGACTCACCTAGCTGGGATTTTGCTATTTTGGTCACCAGTGGTGCCTGCGGTATTGGACCCTGTTTAGATGGATTTAACTAGAAATCCAAATGCGTTGAAGGGAGGGTCAATTGAGGCATTAATTGTATCGCATTATAGTACTTGAAGGGCTCTAAGTCCATCGGGACTACATGTATTTCTCCTTCAAAATCATACTTTAAGCACTGGTGAGCGATCAAAGGGACACACTTCATGTCCCTGATCCAAGGCCGCCCTAGCAGTATATTGTAAGCCATCTTGCCTTCCAACACATGGCACAATGTAGGTATTGTCTTTTGTCCTACCTGGACAGGCAAAACAACTGTACCAACTATCGAGCATATTGCATCGTTGAAATCTCACAGTGTGTATGTGGAGGCTGTAATATGAGAGGCTGGCAGCTTCAAATGTTTTAGTGCTGCAGTGGTAATGATGTTGCTAGACGAGCCAGTATCTACCAACACTCTCTTGTACAAGATCTTGTTGACCTGCGTGATAACGTGCAGGGGTGGATCTGACATTTCATTCAATATTGTTTTGAATTCATCCTCTCTGAAGGTAATGACCAGCTTCGTACATCGTTTCACATGTCCCACGAAGTTGTTGAAAGAATTTGCTTCGTGAGGCTGTAATTCAATGGCTTTTAAAATTTCCATAAGAGCTTCCCTATGAGGTGTTGACTGTTGAATAAGCTCATAAATGGAAAGCCTAGCTGATGTGGTCTGCAAAATTTGTGTGATTTTGGTCCGTATCATGACCTCGGGTCTAGGTGGAGGCAACTGCATAGGGCGTTGTTGAGGCTACGACATTATTGAAACTTCCCTTGTAGCTACCTCAGGGGCAACTGCTGGGTACTTTTTGTTCCTGGTCACTATGCTGATCATTCCCACAAATCCCTGCATGGGAAGATTCTGTCACACCTCGTTAACCTAGAGAGGTTTTTCCTGTGCCTCGTGGGTAGGCAAAGGGTCCTTGAATACCCCCATTTGTTGATTATTTGGTGCTATGGGGTTGTCCACGGCCAATGTTTTATTATCGATCAAATCTTGGATTAATCCTTTGAATTTCTAGCATCCATTCAAATCATGTCCCCTTCACCTATGGAATCTACAATATAATTCCTCTCTATATCCCTTAGGCTTGGGAGCATTAGGGTCTATAGTTTGGATCTCTAGAAGGGTGACTAGATTTTTCGCTGACAAGAAGTCAAATAAGGAGTCCCTAGACTCCGTATAAGGGGTGAATTGTCACCTAGGGCGACGCTGCTGATTCTGCTCTTGTTTCTTATTATCTCTTTCATAACTAGGAGGCACTGCCTGGTAATTAGCCTTTTGGGGCTGTATTTCTTGCACAGGCTTGGGAACATTTATCGCAACTTGGTTAACCATAGCGCATTGTGATTGCGTTGTCCCAGTCTTAGTGGTTTTATTCCACTCTTTCTTTTTAGGCTTGGCGATTGTGCCTTCACCTATTTTGATCTCTTCTATAACTCTAGCTTGCACCAAAGCTTCTTCTAAACTGTCGTATTGCTATAGCAGCAATAGCCCAGAGATTGATTTTAAGCAACTCCATGCAAACATCTGTGTGAGATCAGACATAGGGGGACGGTAGGGTAACTTAGAAAGCAAAGCCCTCTATCAATTCCCGTATGCTGCCATTTTTTCTTCCTCATATTGCCTGAGGCTGGCCAGATCACTCAGTGATGCCTTCTTCTTTGTGTTGAAGGCAAAGCATTCAAGAAACACATCTACTAATTGATCTAGGTTGTTTATGCTATGTTTGGTTAATTGTGTGAACCAATCCGAGGTAGGGCCTGTGAATGTGGTTATGAATGTCCTAAGCAACAATGCGTCATTATATTGGATGCCGAAGCATTGACTTAGGAATCTTGTGACATGTTCTTGTGCATCCTCTTCACCTTTAAAGACTGCCAATTAAGGCAACTTGAAATGTTCGGGGTAAAGAGGTGTGGGCACTGAGGGATGCACTGGATGACTGTGGAGTTGATGTAATGTGGGTTTTTGATGCCCATAAGCTTTTGTCTCCACAGACTCCAAACGCTCTAATAGCGCTTTGTATGCATCGGAAGATTTTATTTCTTCCTCTTTTGTTTGCTCCCGTTGTGAGTTATGGGATACTGGAGGCCTATGGGGGGGTGGCCGAGTGGCAGCCCTCCCGCCTTGATGGGGCATTTTGGCCCATTCTATTTCTGGTTCATACTCCTCATAAACTTCTTGAGGAGTCTCTGGGTGAGACCTATGACCTTGATTGAGTCCCTGCTGAGGGTACCCATCATTGTTTCGGGGAGTGGCCTCCCTCTCGGGTCTATAAGGTCTCGGAGGCAAAGCTTGACGAGGTCGCAGAGACCTATCCTACACCAAAGGGTTGTGCCTCTCATATTGTTCGGCTCTTTGGGTGCGAGGGGTTGGCACCCTCTTAGGTAGTTTATAGCGCAACTCATATGTTTCATGCTACATGCGCTCTTTATTCAGGCAGTATAAGTACTCTAACTCCTAATGACCTTGCTCAAGTTGCGTGATTCGGGCTTGGCGAGTGGCATGTCTGGCAACTGTCGGGTCAACTTGGTCTACCCTCTTTTGCTCAGGAGGCTTAAATGTTTCTCCTATGTGTTTTCCTCAATCTTGATGATATAAAATTTCAATGGGTTGCTTCCCTCTATCGAGGTAGGCGACATTTACTTGAGGCTCTGGCCTCGATGTGTGATTATGATATCTAGCAGGTGTGAAAATGCAAGGTTCCTATGTTGTTTGTTGTCCTTGAGGAATGCGATGGCTTTCCTCGTACTCCCTTTCATGGGTTTGAAAGGGGCAGGCGGAGTTAGCTTGCCCTATGTAAAGAGCCCTGTGCTCTGGATTTTGTCTTTCTATTCTGATGGGAGGTAAAGGAGAGATGCCATATCCACGTTGTCTCTCCAAATGAACACTATGCCTCTCTAGCACTTCATCGTGCTGCGACCACTCAGATCTAGCCTCAAGAGGCGGTTGTCTATTTACATTGAGATCTACATGTAAAGCTTCTTCCCGAAAGGGGCTGTGTTGAATAGGTATACTCCAATGAGGAGGGTCCCAATAATTCTTTTTTGATATGGCCTAATGCAGACTCTCTTGTAGGCCAAACCGCCAAGGCGGTATGGCCAAGTCCTCAGGGCTAAAGCAACGGCGACCAGCGCCCTCTCTTTGTGTACCTTTCACAGCGTCCACCCTTGATTGGGCTTGGCTACGGGTGTACACCATTGTGGTGCTTCTCTACTATCTAAGCAGATTTTTTTTTTTATCTTGTTTATGATGATTTTTCTTTTTTTCTACACTAAGAAAAAATGAACACATACATACACAAATAATGATTATCTCTTTTAAGTATTAATAGTGTGTCCTAAACTAGTTTAGTGCATTTTGATGTTTTGTTTTGTTTTTGCAAGTTTTGAAGAACGTTTAAATGCATAATGTTGGCTCATATGACTCCCATAAATGGTCGCCCCTTCAATATACCATTTCCGAACCGATATACCAACCTCTCTATATACCTGCCCTTATGAGATGGAAACTATAGGTATGTGAGAGCATATGGTACGTGGAACATAGGCAGTACGGAAGTGGGATTGTCCTGTTAATGAAACCTACCATAGAATACTTATCCTCGCGTGCATGGGAATCACCCCAGCGACACTCGATCATCTTTCGTCAGGATTTACACCTAACAACAGTGACAATTGGGGAAATTGATGCAAAGCTAAGCCAAGGTGGTGATGAACCCACTGTTGGACTTGCTCAAGGGCTGGGGTCTTACGACCAACTCCTTGGTTTAATTTACCACGTGATGTGTGTGGGATTCATTTTATTTAACGAAAATGAAACAAGCATGAATGAATTTCCCTAAGCAAGCAGGATAAACTGAAAACAACCAAAGAAAAAAAATAGAAATAGAAAAATTTAACAGAGATTATAAAAATCCCTACCTCTTCTCTACCCGGACCGGCTGCTTCTGACCTTCTGCTCTAAAAATTCACAGGCAAGAATTCATCCCTCTGTGAGACAAATTGTAGAACAGAATTCATCCCTGCCAGATATGAATTTGAATTCATCTCAGGGTCAGACGAATTACAGTAAAGAATTCGTCATAGTCAGAGACGAATAATAGTTTGCTAAAAAAAATTGTACCTATCAAGCAGAAAACACAAAAAGGATCAGTTATTTGATCTTAAAACTAGGGGACAGAGTCCCACCATGATCGCCACTGAAAGCATGAGATTCCAGAAGCTTTAGAAAGGAAAAATACTTCGATCAAAATAACGCTTAAGTCCTATGCACAAAACAAAGAAAAGAGATAAAATGGAAATGAAAGAAATATATATGAAAGCACAACCCTCTTTATTCAATTTTTTTATCCTCGGTTACAAATATGTCTCCTCCCTTTTTAGGGGCTAGGAGCATTAAATGGATATTTGTTACAATTTGTGACTTAGTCTTCCTCTTTCTGCATGCCCACATGCAAAATGGGTGGGCCAAAGTATTTTTGTCGCTGATGTTGATAAATCCTCGCTTCCTATTGCTCCTCCTGTGATCAAAGAAACAAACAAGGTGTTAGTAGCACCTGTGACAAAAAGGAAATTTCGTGCTTTGAAATTGCTAAAATATGCATATGAACAGTTGTCTAAAATAGTGAATAAAATAAATCCAAATGACCTAAAAACCTGACAGACAACAAAAGATATTACCAGAGGGCCACTGCCATTGAAACAGTCGGCCAATATTCTTTCAACTAGAATTCGTCCCTGGGCAGGATGAATTTCGACTGCTATTCGTCCCTAGGTGGGACGAATTCTACTGTGTTAGAAAAGCCAAAGTGATACTACTCCAATTTCGATTCCCGAGACCTCCAAAACACCTACAAACAGAGGGGTTATGTAATTGGGGCCATTTTGGGACGACCCAGATGGTCGGATTCTCCCAATTTGGCCTCTATCCTCGAGAATTCGATATCACCACCTGCAAGTTAGTGGGACAACAAAGCGACAAAAAGCATGATAAAATTTGATCAAAATGTTATGTAATTGAAGCTATGAGTTAACTAAATAGAATAACATAATATGCAACATGAACAAATAATCTAAAATGCTTTAGAATAAAACTTAGAAAATGCGGGGGTGCCCAAGTGGGCCTCCCACCACTGGCACTTGATTTTGGTGCCAATCCACTAGGGATGGGCCCAAAACCTCTTAGGATTGGTGTGTCGGCAAATTGGTGGTTTAAGGTGGTCAAATGTTGGATTTGGGTTAGGTTCACGCTTCCAAAAGCCACCTAATAACCTCCCTTGCGAAAGATATTAATGGATGTGGGAAGGTGAATCAAAAGGATGCAAATGGGTGTTCAATTGGACAACACTTCGTTGCTTGAAATTGCCTCCAATCTGTCTTCTTTTGGGTGGGAAAGTCCACCATTTTATAGACCCATGGGGTCTCTTTTTAGGGGCATGCAGGGATGCCATGTGGTGGCCATGCATTCCCAAGAGGGAGAAGACTCCTCCCTGACTTGGGATTCCATGACTGCCCTTGTGACAGTCCACTAACTGCCAACCTACCCACCTACACGCGCATGCATGACAGGAGGCAATAATTGACTGTCCTTGGCTGCCACTTGGCAGCATTTTTCTTTTTGCTCGTTAAACCTGGAATTCGTCCCGACCGGAGACGATTTCAGAATTCGTCCCTGGGTGAGACGAATCCTAGTTAGTATTCGTCCCTGGGTGAGACTAATACTGGACAAAGTGCCTAAATGTGCCAAATTACTTCTTGACCTTACAAAATTGCTATGAAAGTGGTTAGGACCATTGTTTGACCTCTGAGGGCTGCCCTGGGGGCTGTGTTTGTCAAAGTGATCAATGTTCGTAGTCACATAATCGGATTGGTGTTGTTTTGGTGTCTACACCAAGTAGTCATGGATGTTGACAATGTCAATGCTGATTCAAGAGTCTATTCTAAGAATACTATAATTTTAACTAGTAATGTGGTTTGAATCCTTTCATGTTCAACTTATAGTTGTCATTATTGCTATGATATCTAATTTTCCCTATATTTATTACTAAAAGAATAATAACAGTAATTAATTCCCAAGTAAAATTTATGACAAAGTTAATCAAATTGTTTTAAAAGAGTTTCTAAGCTCATTATCTTACTGTGGATATTTTTGTTTTGTATGACAATTTGGAATCATTCATTGTAAAACTTCTCTTTTTCCCATTAAAAATGGTTAAAGTGTTGTTATGTTGTCATGCTTCCACCAACTGTCTCTTATGAAAAAATGGTATGCAATTCATTCCTTGGTTTCCTATCTCTTTGAATATTTTCTACATTTCTATATCTTTCCTAATATGTTGCATGCAAAATTGTAAATTTTTTAGCATGGGCAATCCACTGATGAATTTTTCCTTGGCACTTGAAAAATATTTCTTTCACATAGCTATAATTCCCAGTTTTTCTTGACTTAGGTAAGTTTTCCTTTTAAAATAAAAAATTGTGTTTAGACAGCAAGGCCAAGAGCCAGACAGTGAAAGTCGATAAAATGGCTAAGTATAAAAGGAAATGGCAAAAGTGGTCCAGAAGGGAGCGCTCAAGTGGAAAGCACTCTACAAGGGAGCACTCAAGTGGAAAGTTCTCCACAAGGGAGCACTTTGTTGGAAAGCACTCCACATGGGAGCACTTTGGTGAAAATCACTCCATAAGGGAGTGCTTTGGTGAAAAATGCTCCACAAGGGAACACTTAAGTGGAAAGCGCTACACAAGAGAGCACTCAAGTGGAAAGCACTCCACATGGAAGTGCTTTGGTGAAAAGCACTCCACAAGGGAATGCTTTGTTGGAAAGCGCTCCATAAGGGATCGCTTTGGTGAAAAGCGCTCCACAAGGGAGCGCTTTGTTGGAAAGCACTCCACATGGGAGCGCTTTGGTGAAAAGTTCTCCACAAGAGAGCACTAAAGTGGAAAGCGCTCTACATGGGAGTGCTCAAGTGGAAAGCACTCTACATGGGAGAACTTAAGCCAAAAGTGTTCCACATGGGAGCACTTTTTTGGAAAGTGCTCCACATGGGAGTGCTTAAGTGGAAAGTGCTCTACAAGGGAGTGCTTCTTTACACTAAAGAAAATAAAATAAGGAGGATCAAAAAAGATAAGACTACACCCATTCAAGAATTCTATGGTTGCACCACTCCTTTTCTGCATTTTAGACCGCCCATTTGTGGATTATTGCTGAGACTTTCTAACTTTGAAACCAAGTTACCTGTAATACCGAATTGACTATTCAAGTTAGTACCAAAACCTTCTATCATCAATACTAAGTTACTATAAGGTAAAATATTGACTATTTTTTGTTGTCGCTGAAATTGGATCTACCCATATCTAGAGTTGTTAGGTATTAATGTTCTAAATGGCAGATTTATTCTATAAAAATTGAGTTCTTTTTTGTACTTTGGATGGATAACTTATTCTAGAAAAGCAGTTGAGTACTTAAAATATGCATCCAAAATAAAGGCTTATGGTTATGGTTTGAGTTCTCTATATCTATGTATGACTTCTATTATGTGATTTCTATTAAATTAGTCCCTTTATTATTTAGCTTAATTATGTTCTCTAGATTTTTCTTTTGATAGAATACTAATTCCTGTACTACTTGCTATATTTTACATAGTTTTGAGGATTTTATTTTGGTCTCTATTAAAATTCATTATTTTTATTGTTGTTGGTTCAAATATTTAAGTTGTCTATCATGCTTCTAGTCCATCACCCTACATCTCTAGCCTTTGGACATTTCCCATTCCTTTTCGTAATTTCTCATCTCTTTGAGTATTTTTCTATCCCTTATCTCCAATCCCCTATTTTCATTTTTGAAACCAGCCCTACTAGATATTTCCATAAAGGACATCCCTTTACTTCAGACATTCAATGCTTGGCAGCAAGCCTAGGGCACTTTAGACTTAGAAAACCTTATACTAGGCTGGTTTGATTGCCAACAATTTTTGGTATGCTCAATGGGATACCAATAGTTTATTGTTATCTAATATAAATATCTGGTGACTCTACTAAACTCAAATACCTTCGAATCTCATAGACTAGCATAAAAACTCATGCCTTCATGTATACAAGGTGGAGAGCTAGAAATACAGAAGAAAAAACTAAGTTTTATGAGATTGATATTGATGCTTTAGGATAACATCCTAGGGTGGTCGGGTCAAATATTATACTTATCAAAATGTCATCACAAGAAGTTGTTCTTGATTCATAGAATCCAACTCCTGATAGCACAACAAAGAGCTTACCTCCAAATCTGTTGAATTATCTAGATCACCAATATACTTCAACTCTATTGAACGATCAACCAGGTTCTCCGAGTGTTCTATTGTTCCAACTCAGTAAGTTATACCAACTCCACTACTTCATACCAATCTACCTCTCCACATGGCACAACTGGCTCCATCTAGAAAATTTGTAGCCTGGAACCATACATGATTGCTTACCTTGCAGGCTCAAAACACCATGTCACTCACAACTTTGAAAGCCCTACCTACCTACGATGGCATGGGAAATAAGGTACAAGAACACATCCAAGATGTTGTAGGACTAGCGACCATCCATCAAATCACCAATGAAGATGTCATGGTGAAGTTACTGGTTCTTTTAGTGAGAGGTAACCTTATTTACTAGTACCGATCGCTTTTGCCCAACACCATTACTACATGGGATCAACTAGTTGGACAGTTGATAAGTTGTCTCAATGAACAAGTGGATCCATTCTCTCTATTGCACCAGTTTACTACTATTTAAAGGTATCCTTAGGAATAGATAATCGACTTCAATGTTAGGTTCACAAGAACTTGGCAAAGAGTCATAGATTACCTTCGACCCACTCTCGAGTAGGCCATGTTTTATTACCTACGGAATTTTCACTCAGATATCAACATGACCATTTGACATTCTAACATCAATATATTCCCCACCCTCTATGAGCAGGCCTAGAAGGTAGAGGTTGAAATAATAGCTATCAAGAATTTACCCCCCAAGGCAACAACCCCAATTTATCTGGATTTATCACAATATATGTACCCAAGGGCATCCACTTCACCTACGTCTCAGATGTACCCTAACCAAACATGGAATCCATCCTCTCAGTACATAATGATATCTGCTTGAAAATTTCAAATGTCTATGCCATAGTATCAAGTACCTACTTCTCCCCAACCACCAGCTCCTATATAGTACCTAGTGCTACCTGTACCACTGACTCCATTGCCAATATCTATAGGTTCGACAACTACCAACCAGGAAGCTGTGAATGAGGCACAGGACAAATAGCTGCAATAGGTGAAGGAATACATGAAGACTATGGAGAATCAAATGATAGTCATGAGGAGAAGATAGGACGACCAAGGATTTCAGCATAGAAGATTCACTCCTCCTATGATCACAAAAGAGCAGGCATCATTTGCCCACTGATATTCTAAAAGAAATTCAACTGTAATGAGAAGTGAAGAGGTCTATGTCTCAAACCCGACATATTGGTGTACTACATGTAATGATCCGCACTATGAAGAAACTATTGGCAATTTTGGGTTTGAGATCCTAGCTTCTTGTCTATGAGTTGTCATTGATGTCAAAAGGAAATGGAATTAATGTTAAGAGGATGTTTTGGCTTCAAAGGTGGAAGATTCCAAGAGAATCTTTTTAAGAGAATCTGAAGAGATTCCATTGGCAAGGGTTTTTCATTAAAACCAAACCGACTTTTATTAAAACCAAGTTGGATAGGGTTTTTATTAAAACCAATGGAGGTTCTCTTTATTATTTATTTAATTATTATTTAAAACCCTTCAAGGTTTTAATTAATTAATTATTTAATTAATTAAGGGAGAAATTATTTTTAATTTATTAAAAATACTTAAATGTTTTTAAACCTTTTTTATTCTTAATTTATTTAAATTATTTAAGAGTTTTTAAACCCTTTTTGAAAAGACTTTTGATTAATTTCGAAATGGTCTTTATTTCCATCGACGTCAAAGTGTCTTCGAAGAGACTATTTATTCTCCAACTCCTAAGGTTGGAAGGCTAATGAATTCGAAATTCCTCAAATGCAATTTGCGGTGTTTGTGCTCTGTATTCGCTACGATCGAAGGAAGACTTAGAAGCACATGCGGTTGAAAAGTCTTCGAGAGTTTTTTCGAGGGTGAAGTGGAGGGAAGTTCACTTGTGAACTTCGTAGCCCACGTGGGCTAGTGGCAGTGAAGGCTTCTATTGGGCACTGCATTGGCGGAGGTCACCGTTTCGAGTCTCGCGAGGGTGCTTTGCTAGAGTAACACACGTTTTTATTAAAATGTCTTTATGCTGCAAAATTCAGAGTTTCTTGGACAACAATTTATAAGGTGTGATTAAATTTTATGAGTTTTGGCTTTTGTGATTAGCATTGAATAAAATATTAGGAGAAATAAGGGCATATTTCTTTGGATGTATTTTTAAGATTATTCTATGCTATGCTAAAATTAAAAATGGAGGTATAAGGTGTGAGTCTATGATTGTTGATTTATTGGCATGTTATGGTGGTTGTGTTTAAAGAAATGGAGCTAAAAGGTGTAATAAAGGAAGTTTATATTATTGCTCATTTATTTTTATTCTAACCCTAACTTGGTTGGAAGTTTGAGAGTTGTGTGTGGTGACAACTTGAAGGTTCAATTATCTTCTACTCCAATAAGGTATGGGCACATTCTTCTTATGAGTATAATTGGTGTATGTTTTCTGAAATAAGGTTGGAGTGAAAAGGTATTCTACTAGGTATCCTTTGGCTAGGTGTAAATCCTATTTTTTGGTTTGTTGAAGACTACTTATGCATTGTTATCCTTAAAGAGAGTTTTTGGTGAATGCATAATTTCTGGTTTGAGATAGTGGAAGCTTTGTGCACTAGGGTTTATATTTGTGAGTCTAGCTACTTGCATTGAGTTGTTGGAACCCTTGGTTGGTTTTTTTGAGTTTGATGGTTGATTTGCTTCCATAGAGGTTGTTTGATCAAGTTATTGCTTTACTTGATTCATGATACTGGGCTTACTCCATTGAGTTGATTTGAACAAGTTATTGTTTGCATTTGGTGATATTGTCTTGGTGGCTATTTTGTTTAAATATATTTGGAGGGAAAAGGATTTCTGCTTGTTTCCTTTTCTTGTGATGATTGGTTGAATGCTTCAAGGTTGATGTTGAGTTGAATGGTGTTGGTTGACTAAACCTTGTTTGATAAGCATTTTTGTTGAAACCCTAATTGATGGTGAAAAGAACATGAGTATCATTGTTATGTGATTCTTTGCATAGTTGGCAATTATTGGGGTTTCATGTTCTTGAAAGAAAACATTCTATCCTATCCATTTTAGATATTGAGTTGAGTTTTTATATTTGAGATTGAGATTGAGCTGAGTTGATTTGAGTTGAGTTTTGAGATTGGGATTTGAGTATAGAACATATTGAGTCTCTAAAAATTCTCTTTATGCTTCTATGAGTTTGACAAATCACATTGGGTCTCTAACAATTCACTTTGTGATTTCCTACTAAGAAAGTTTTTCTTTGTGAGCTTGCTGAGTTTTTGGACAGGTTCCAATGGGGACTTGTGAGCAGTTTTTGGACAGGTTCTAGTGGGGACTTGTGAGCAATTTTTGGATAGGTTCCGGTGGGGACTTGTGAGTAGTTTTTGGATAGGTTTCGGTGGGGACTTGTGAGCAGATTTGGATAGGTCCTAGCAAAGGACTTGTGAGATGAGTTTGATAGTTCTATTAGAGAACTTGAGGATAGAGGTGCATTGGTTCTATGAGAAGAACCTGAGGACAGTTGGCAAGTCCTTGAGAAGGCTTGTATGTAGAGGATTGATTTGTTCAAGAGTTGGACAGATCTGACAGAAAGAGGAAGACTTGTACTAGACCGACTGATTGTGTTTGGTACAGGTTGCTAAGCTGCTATGGATGTGATCATAGAAGGCATAGGTCTCTTAGGCTAAGCATTGAGGACATGATGTCTTTGGTGGAAATGAGTTCCACGTGCTGGCAGAGGTAGAGGCAGTTGATCTTCTGAGGGATCATTTCCAGAGTAGAGGGGAAGGTATCTCCTTTGAGTAGAGGCTCATAAATTCTGATTGGGGTAAGGTATCTCCTTTGAGCAGAGGCTCATAAATTTTGATTGAGGGAAGGTATCTCCTTTGGGCCGAGGCTCATAAACTTGTAATTGGGAAGGATTCCCAAAGAACTTTGAGATAACTTTTAGAGAAAATTTTTGTGGATGTAGCCCAGCCATTCTGGGTGAACCACGTTAAAATTGGTGTCACTTTGTGGATGATATTGTGCATTGCCTTGATATTGCTTTGGGTATATTGCTTTACTATTTTGAAGTATAAAGGAAAAAGTAAAAAGAGGTCTTATATTGTTCACCCCTCCCTCTTAGTATAAGCTTGTGTTCTTTAATTTGTATTAGAGTCGGTGCCTTCGGAAAGTTTAATAGCTTGAAGTAAAAGCTAGTAAAGAACACAATGGATCATTCAAGTGGCAATGCAACACCTATTCTTGATGGGTTAGATTTTGGTCTTTGGAGTGCAAGGATGAAGGTTCATCTAATGGCACTTGGGAATGAGGTTTGGGAAGTGATTGAAGATGAGTACACTATTCCCGAACATGGTCCTAATACTAAAGAAGAAAGGCTCCTACATCACAGCAATTCAAAAGCAATGAATGCAATCCTGAAAGGCTTACGAAAGCAGATCTCACCAAAGTGATTCACTGCAAGATAGCTATGAAATGTGGAAACAGTTGAAGGTGGTTCATACAAGTGATACAAATGTCAGAAAGGCCAAGTTGAGACACTTCAAAGGTATGTTTGAACAACTCAATATGAATGATGATGAAAATATTAATGACTACATGCTTTGTATGGATGAGGTTGTTAACTCCATGAAAGACTTAGGTCTTGAGCTTACTGAAAATGATGTTTGTGATAAGATTTTAAGATCTCTTCCTAATAGATTTAGTGAAAAGATTTTTTCTATTGAGGAAGCTAAAGATTTGGATAAGTTGAAAAAGGATGAGATCCATAGTATACTTGCAGCATTTGAGTTGAGAACTCAAGTGAAGGTTGATGTCAAGAAAGAGGCATCTTTCAAGGCTACCAAAGAATCCAAGGGTAAACAGCTTTAAGATAGTGATGATTTTTCTAGTGATGAAGAGGCATATTACAGTAAGAAAGGCAAGTTCTCTAGAAAACACAAAAGTGTGAAAAATATAAGATGTTTCAATTGTGGAAATTTTGGTCATTATGCTACTAACTGTACTGTTCCCAAGAATGAAAGTGATGAATATAAATAGGATTCTAAGAGCAAGGATTCTGAAAAGCACAAGCATCACAGGAAGAACAAAGATGAGCACAACAATCAAGGAAAGAGGTATTCTCACAAGAACAAGAAGATTTTCTACCTAGACAAAGCAAGTAAGTGTTCTAGTAGTGATAGTGAAATTTCTTCAAGTGATAATGAAAATGAGATGTTGTTCATATCAAAAAAAGAGGAAGAACAAAAACATAGATTCATTATCATGAAATGTCTTAGATGTGGAAATTTTGGTCACCTTGAGGATGATTGCACAAATAATGATTTGGTTTCTAGTATGTATGAGGATGCTTCAGAAAACTATAAGGAAGATGCATATATGGTTTTTGAAAAGGGTAGCACCTCTAGTGATAAGAAATCTGAAAAATGCCTTGATGATTCAAAAAGAAAACAAATAGAGGAAGATATAGAGGAAGGTGAAGTAGATCTTGAAGGTGAACTTATTAGTGCTCTTAGTGCTTTGAAAAAGGAAAGAAAGAAGAATGCTAGACTCAAGGATAAGTTAGATGAATGTTGTATGGAGAGAGATGATCTTATAGAAAGTCTTGACTTCTCTATGGGTAGGACACAAGAACTCAAGGATGAGTTAGAGTCTAAGGTTCTTGAGTATAGTGAGTTAGAAAAGAAAACGACTTCTTTGAAAGAGGAAACTAAAGAGTACAAGGATAAGCTTTACAAGTTTCAAGATAGCTCCAAAAATGTTAAGTCACTCATCAAAGGTCAAAGAAAGACAACAGATAAAACAGGCCTTGGTTTTGTCAAGCCACACAAGGAACAAGTTGGAGAGTCTAGTAAGAGACTCCAAAAGGAAGAGAGTTCTGATGAGAAAATTATTTCAGAAAAGGAGTCCTTGAATGATAGATGCACAAAAACAGAAAATAGAATTCAGAATGAGAAGAAGTTTTAAAAACCTAAGAGGTCAATTAAAGGAAAGTTTCAAGGCAGATGTTTTGCTTGTCACAAGTTTGGTCACATGGCTTCACATTGCATGGCTCAAGTGAAGGAGGTAAATGACAGTTTCAGAAGTGCTAGTTACTTTCAAGGGTATTGCTACTCTTGTCAACGGTTTGGGCACAAGGCGAGTTTATTGCAAGGCAAATAACGAGAACAGGTTTGGTCAGAACAGGTTTGGCCAGAATAGGTTTGGTCAGAATAGGTTTGGTCAGAATAGGTTTGGTCAGAAAAGTTTGGCCAGAACAGGTTTGGTCAGAATAGGTTTGGTCAGAACTGGTGGATTCAAATATCAGGTTTACCTTAGAGAAACAACATCGTCAAGTGTTTCAAGTGCAACAATGAAGGTCACAAAATCAGACAGTGTAGAGCTAAAATTCCATAATATAGGAACAGGAACAGTGGCATGATTAGGTCCAAGAATCAAGGCATGGACAAGAACAGGGATGAGAAAAAGAACAAGAACAGTGACAGGAACAGGAATATGGACAAAGAGTTCAAGAGAAGGCCTGACAAGGAAGTTATAGATGTTGATGATGATCAGTGCCTAATGGGATTTTTACTCCCACCCCGGAATTAAACACCTCAACAGAAGGTGGGGGAGGGACTAAGCTAAGAGGCTCATTCTTAGTCCCAAGCCCCAAAGGTGACCCTTTGCCATTGATGACAAATGGGGAGAGATTTGAGTAAGGGGGAGAGCCTCAAGACAGGGGGAGCTGTTTATGTTGAGTTTCTGTGTTGTTGAGAAGCATGGTTTGCCATCAATGACAAAGGGGGAGATTGTTGGCAATTTTGGGTTTGAGATCCTAACTTCTTGTCTATGAGTTGTCATTGATGTCAAAATGAAATGGCATTAATGTTAAGAGGATGTGTTGGCTTCAAAGGTGGAAGATTCCAAGAGAATATTTTTAAGAGAATCCAGAGAGATTCCATTGGCAAGGGTTTTTCATTAAAACCAAACCGGCTTTTATTAAAACCAAGTTGGATAGGGTTTTTATTAAAACCAATGGAGGTTCTCTTTATTATTTATTTAATTATTATTTAAAACCCTTCAAGGTTTTAATTAATTAATTATTTAATTAATTAAGGGAGAAATTATTTTTAATTTATTAAAAATACTTAAAGGTTTTTAAACCTTTTTTTATTCTTAATTTATTAAAATTATTTAAGGGTTTTTAAACCCATTTTGAAAAGACTTTTGATTAATTTTGAAATGGTCTTTATTTCCGCTGACGTCAAAGTGTATTCGAAGAGACTATTTATTCTCCAACTCCTAAGTTTGGAAGGCTCATGAATTCAAAATTCCTCGAATGCAATTTGCGGTGTTTGTGCTCTGTATTCGCTGCGATCGAAGGAAGACTTAGAAGCACGTGCGGTTGAAAAGTCTTTGGGAGTTTTTTTGAGGGTGAAGTGGAGGGAAGTTCACTTGTAAAATTCATAGCCCGCATGGGCTAGCGGCAGCGAAGGCTTCTGTTGGGCACTGCAATGGCAAAGGTCATCGTTTCGAGTCTCGCGGGGGTGCTTTTCTAGAATAACACACGTTTATATTAAAACGTCTTTATGCCACGAAATTCGAAGTTTCTTGGACAACGATTTATAAGGTGTGATTAAATTTTATGAGTTTTGGCTTTTGTGATTAGCATTGAATAAAAGCTTAGTAGAAATAAGGGCATATTTCTTTGGATGTATTTTTAAGATTATTCTTTGCTATGCTAAAATTAAAAATGGAGGTATAAGGTGTGAGTCTATGATTGTTGATTTATTGGCATGTTATGGTGGTTGTGTTTAAAGAAGTGGAGCTAAAATGTGTAATAAAGGAAGTTTATATTATTGCTCATTTCTTTTTATTCTAACCCTAACTTGGTTGGAAGTTTGAGAGTTGTGTGTGGTGATAGCTTGAAGGTTCAATTATCTTCTACTCCAATAAGGTATGGGCACATTCTTCTTATGAGTATGATTGGTGTATGTTTTCTGAAATAAGGTTGGAGTGAAAAGGTATTCTACTAGGTATCCTTTGGCTAGGTGTAAATCCTATTTTTTGGTTTGTTGAAGACTACTTATGCATTGTTATCCTTAAGGAGAGTTTTTTGTGAATGCATAATTTTTGGTTTGAGATAGTGGAAGCTTTGTGCATTAGGGTTTATATTTGTGAGTCTAGCTACTTGCATTGAGTTGGTGGAACCCTTGGTTGGCTGTTTTGAGTTTGATGGTTGAGTTGCTTCCATAGAGGTTGTTTGATCAAGTTATTGCTTTACTTGATTCATGATATTGGGCTTACTCCATTGAGTTGATTTGAGCAAGTTATTCTTTGCATTTGGTGATATTGTCTTGGTGGCTATTTTGTTCAAATATCTTTGGAGGGAAAAGGATTTCTACTTGTTTCCTTTTCTTGTGATGATTGGTTGAATGCTTCAAGGTTGATGTTGAGTTGAATGGTGTTGGTTGACTAAACCTTGTTTGATGAGCATTGTTGTTGAAACCCTAATTGATGGTGAAAAGAACATTAGTATCATTGTTATGTGATTCTTTGCATAGTTGGCAATTTTTGGGGTTTCATGTTCTTGAAAGAAAACATTCTATCCTATCCATTTCATATATTGAGTTGAGTTTTCAAATTTGAGATTGAGATTAAGCTGAGTTGATTTGAGTTGAGTTTTGAGATTGGGATTTGAGTATAGAACATATTGAGTCTCTAACAATTCTTTTTATGCTTCTATGAGTTTGACAAATCACATTGGGTATCTAAAAATTCACTTTGTGATTTCCTACTAAGAAAGTTTTTCTTTGTGAGCTTGCTGAGTTTTTCGACAGGTTCCAGTGGGGATTTGTGAGCAGTTTTTGGACAGGTTTCGATGGGGACTTGTGAGAAGTTTTTGGACAAGTTCCAGTGGGGACTTGTGAGCAATTTTTGGATAGGTTCTGGTGGGGACTTGTGAGCAGATTTGGACAAGTCCTAGCAGAGGACATGTGAGCTGAGTTTGATAGTTCTATCAGAGAACTTGAGGATAGAGGTGCATTGGTTCTATGAGAAGAACCTGAGGATAGTTGGCAAGTCCTTGAGAAGGCTTGTATGCAAAGGATTGATTTGTTCAAGAGTTGGACAGATCTGATAGATATAAGAAGACTTGTACTAGACCGACTACTGTGTTTGGTACAGGTTGATGAGATGTTGTGGACGTGATCATAGAAGGCAGAGGTCTCTTAGGCTAAGCATTGAGGATAGGAGGTCTTTGGTTGAAAGGAGTTCCACGTGCTGGCAAGAGGTAGAGGCAGTTGATCTTTTGAGGGATCATTTCTAGAGTAGAGGGGAAGGTATTTCCTTTGAGCAGAGGCTCATAAATTCTTATTGGGGGAAGGTATCTCCTTTGGGCCGAGGCTCATAAATTCTTATTGTATGCACCAGAATACAAGATGCCAATCTTCGAATAAATAGTGAAAAATAATATGAGAACCTAGAACCATAACATTGCTTATGAAAATTAGCTAGAAAACTAAAACAAGACGTTAATTTTATTAGCAATCTCCTCCCTGCAAAACCCCAAGTTGTGAGACAAAGTTCTAAAACAACCTGACCTAACAGACCTGCACTAACACACAGTCAAATCAGATCAGATGCAAGACTCTAAGGAAATAAAATGATTGCATCATTATGCAATTCACCTATCATAACCCATCTCATGGCGTAAATGGATAGATACAAGAGAAAATAATGCAAAATAAAGATTAACAGGGAAAATAGTAGTATTAGCTTCAATCTCCTTTTGGTTTTGCACACAAAAGTTGCTCTTGCCAAATAACTCCTTTATTAAAAATAATGCTTTCTTGCTACAATTTCCAGCCCCATATCAATCTACATTTCTACTATTTAAACTTTATGTTGCTGCTCTCGGCTGCTCTGTGATGCTTCGTTTCAGTTCCCAAGATGCTTCGTTTCAATTTCCCACCTTTTTGTGTTTTAACCCTTCACTTGAATCTGCAACGCTTGATCTTCTTTGCGGCCAATAACTGTCGATCTGAAGCGTTACTCTGATCCTCATGCTTTTCTTCCATGTTTTCAGTGCTCTCTGCATGTTCAGTAACGGTCCCATGAAAATCATGACCAAAAATAGCCCACGGCCTTGCTCCTTCGCTTTCACAGTGAAAACATGACATGTCGTAAAATCATGACATGTCGCGATATCGCTACACTTTTGTTCTCCGTACGCTGCTGCCGCAACCTATCACGAAATCATGACCATTTTCTCCTTCGGGCCCTCTCGCCGCAATCTATCATGATTTCGCTACCGTTTCTCTGCTTCGGGCATGGTCTTCACTTTTTGTCGCGATTTCACGACGTCTTCTCTGTTCCGTACACTTTGCCGAAACCTATCACGATTTCGCTACCGTTTCTCTGTTTCGGGCATGGTCTTCATTTTCTGTCGTGATTTCATGACGTCTTCTCTGTTCCATACACTTTGTCGAAACCTGTCACGATTTCGCTACCGTTTCTCTATTTCGGGCATGGTCTTCATTTTCTGTCATGATTTCATGACGTCTTCTCTGTTCCGTACACTTTTCCAAAACCTATCGTGATTTCGCTACCGTTTCTCTGCTTCGGGCATGGTCTTCACTTTTTGTCGCGATTTCATGACGTCTTCTCTGTTCCGTACACTTTGTCGAAACCTGTCACGATTTCGCTACCGTTTCTCTGCTTCGGGCATGGTCTTCACTTTTGTCGTGATTTCGCTACCATTTTGATACTTAAGCTTTTTTATCCACTTGCATCGCGAAAACGCGACACGTCATGATTTCGCGACGCCTTTCGAGCTATGCACCTCTGTCCCAGTTTTGTCGTGATTTCGCGATGCCTTTCGAGCTATGCACCCCTAGCCGCTTCTGAAAAAAAAAAATCAAACACGTCGTGATTTCATGACTGTTCCGCCCCCTGCTGCCGTTGACTGCTTTGATCGCAATTTTCTGACACGTAGCGATTTCGCTACAATTTTTTGTTTTTGGCTGCGACGGCATAACGTGTCACAATTTCGCGACATGTCACGATTTCACGACACTTTCAGCACTTGTGCATTTTTTTGCCCCTTTTCTTCATTTTTAGCATCTGGGTCACTGAGATTTTCTCTAAAAGCCTGCACAAAGGTGGGTCCCCAATTTTGGGGTGTGTTGTGGATTAACCACAACAAATGGCGACTCTGCTGTCAAATGCTCCAGAGCATTTTTGTGAGAACCCAATCTGAAATATACAAGCTTAGATATAGGTGTTAGCCCATAAAAGATAAACAAATACCGACAGATAAAAAGTACATGAAACATCAAAATCATTAGTATTAGCTCAGTGTGTGCTATTTGTTTTCATTCCATATCGCTTGGACTTGATCAACATTCCATTGTCAATTTTACATGCACGCATGTGTGAGATTGTAAATGATTTGTGAAACCTAATGAATATGCTTAGAGATTTTGCTTTTACAAATGCATAGACCTTTTAATATCATACACAAATATTCAAGATTATCAAACCCTCTTAGGATCAACCATATGTATAATGAATTGTTTTATTAGATCCCAAAGTTGGTTATGAGTCACTACTATCTTGAACCCATGTGTAAGTGAAAGTGAAATCAGAGCTTTGGGAAATCAGACTCCCAACTTAATCTAGATGGGAGTTTAACCCTATTCTTACTACTCTGATTTGGAATTCATTACCTCACTTTGAGCAAAATGATTTAACCAATTATGGAAGAAATGGTCATGCTAGTCTAACCCTTTGAACAGTCAGTGGTCTTGTTTTTTAGACAAGACATGTTGTCATGCATGGGCATACCTAACCCCATAATCCATGACTTAACTTCATTTCTTTGGACTTTGGGGATGACTACCCATCCTTTGCAGAGGACAAGTAGTACGATCCCTTCAATCCAATATACAGATGAGATGGGAAAAAGTTAATTTTACTTCTTGGATCTTGGGGATGACTACCCATCCTTGCCAAGGATATGTAGTACGATCCTTCCAATCCAAGTCTTAGATGAAAAATGGAGAATATTAATTTTATTACTTGAACCTTGGGGATGACTATCCATCATTTGTAGAGGACAAGTAGTACGATCCTTTCAATCCAATTTTTATCTTGAAATGAGACATAGGAGCTTTGGGGAATCAGATTCTCAACCTAGGCGAGATGAGAATTATGCCCTATCCTTACTACTCCATTTAGGTCAAATCAAAGCTTTGGGGAGTTGGATCCTCAACCTAAGTTCGATGAGGACTTAACCCTATCCTTACTACTCTGATTTTAGGCTTTAAGCTTAATGGAAGTGGTAAAAACCACTATTTTAAGGATCATGTTGCATAATAGGATAGACATGAAATATTCCTTTCGCTTGACCCTTTTCCTCCAAGCAAGGTTTTGATCATTTTGCTCATGATTTTTTTTTAATGTGTACAAACTGTGCTTGGTTCTAGATATCTTGGGGCTCAGTTTCCAACCTTAGGATTTTTTCTTTATTTATGTTATAGTATAACCCTAAGAGGATTTAACACACTTTAATGATTTGTATTTGAAATGCATATGTAACTAAGATGGCATGAATATGCAAAGTGAGATGTACTATGAATGCATTGCCCTTTGAATTGCAGATGAAGTATTACCATAATTTGTAAAACTGACTACTTCATGCATCACAAGCCCCAAACGATATTATTTAACTATTTGTGTTATATGTGTAGCTTTTACAACATAATTCCAATGCTTCATCTTCACCCGATCTTAGGCATGTGTTACCATTTCAAACTTTTATTCCCTTTTGTTTTTTTATTCTGTATAAGACAATGAAAACATGTCAAACAAAAACACCACCTAAATGTCCAACCTGCACACACAAAAGAAACAAAGCACAGCATTAATACAAACCTAGACATTTCAAGGACACACAACTTAAATATCAAATCTGCACACAAAAGAAACAAAGCATGGCATAATTACATATAATACAAAACCCAGCTGCCTCAAGCCTGGAAGTAGTGTTTCAAGTGCAACCCATTGATAGGTAATGCCAAATCCTTTCCATCCAAGGTTCTTAGTCTAAAACTATTTTCCCCTAGGACTTCTGAAACTTGGTACGGACCTAACCATAAGTAGTCAAACTTATCATGATCCCCTTTCTTCTCATGTCTTTTGTCCCATAACAGCACTAGATCTGATATTTTAAAAGCCTTGGCTCTAGACTTTTTGTCAAACCATATTTTTACTACATCTTGATGTTTACTAAAATGAAGCATAGCTTCATCCCTTTTCTCATCCAGATGAATTAATTGTGTTAATCTAGACTCAAGTTTATCATTAGTTTCGAAATAATATTTCATGAAATGCAGCGTTTGAAACCTGATATTTGTAGAAAAAATGGGATCTTGTCCATAAACCAGATGGTAAGGAGATGTTCCTATTGCTTCTTTGACTCTGATTCTGTCGGCCTAAAGAGCCAACTTAAGCTTGTTATTCCAATCCCACGGATTTCTTTCCAACAACTTTTTTATGACATTCAACAAATTCTTGTTAGATGATTCGGCCAATCCATTGCCTTGCGGATAATAATTACAAGAGAATTTTAGACTCAAGCTATTATCAAAGGCCCAATTAGCAAACTCTAGAGAGGAAAAATCTAAACCATTATCACTTACAATGGATTTAGGCATCCCGAACCGAGTGACAATGTTATCCTCTAAAAATTTAATAACAACCTTCGAAGTAGCATTCTTTGTGGGGATAGCTTCGATCCACCTTGTGCAATAATCCATAGCTGTCAGAATGTATTTGTGGGAATTAGATGAATTGGGACTGATAATCCCAATGAAATCTAGGCCCCATTGCGCAAAATGTCTAGACTCAATTACGGATTGTAAAGGCATGGAAGCATTCTTGTCTCTATTGGCTGTAGTCTGACATGTATGACATGACCTCACATGAATATGGGCATCTTTGAACAGTCGAGGCCAATAATAACCAGCTCTAAGGATTTGGTGGGCTGTGGCATTAGCGGACTCGTGTCCTGTCCCATGTTTACCATGAAATTCCTCGAGGATTCACACTACTTCTTTCTGATCAACACAACGAAGGTAAATACCTTCATGGTTTTTCTTGTATAACATGCCAGATCTAATTAGGAAATTAGCAGACTTTAAGCGCAAGGCTCTTCGTTGAGTAGAATTCAAATGCATTGGACATTTACCATTTAAAAGAAAATACACCACATCTGTATACCACTCATCTTTGGTTATATCCACGACTTCGTAATGTTGACATGAAATCGCAAGATCCTTTTCTGCTATTGCCTTAACCAACCCTTGTCCCCGCACTATCTTCATCAACTGAATCTCAAGATCAAACTCCTGCAAAGTTGAAACCCACTTACCATGTCTTTCACCTAATTCATTCTGTATGAACATGGCTTTGACTGCAAGATCCGGGACGATAGCAAAGACCCTACTCGTGGACTATGTAATGCCTGAATTTTTTCACGGTCTTAACCGAGAGCATACATTTTCTTGTCCAAGATAGAGTATCTCAGTTTCGTATCTTTGAGAGGACTACTCAGGAAGGCAATAGGATTTTCAATGCTGCCTTCACTCTTCTGAGTTAAAACACTCGCAAAGGAGTGATCTGAAGCAAATGTGTAGATATAGAAAGGCTTCGTGTAATCAGGACTCACTAAAATCGGGGCTTTAGAAATCGTGTCTTTGATATTTTTAAAAGCATCTCTATTTTCATCTGTCCACTTGATCTGGACCTCTTTCTTTAACATGTCGTTCAAAGGCTTTGCTATTTCTGCAAAATCTGTAATAAATTTTTTGACGAAATTGATCTTCCCAAAAAATGATCTCAACCCCTTCTTGTTGTTGGGACAAGGAATCTGCTGTATGGCTTCTATTCTCTCAGGGTCAATGGAAATTCCATCCTTAGATATTATATGTCCCAACAGTTTTCCTTCCGTTACCCCAAAAATGCACTTCTTTGGGTTGAGAGAAATGCCATGTTCCCTGCATCTTTGAAAGACTTTCTTAAGATCCCTGACATGGTTTTCCTTGTTCTTAGAAAAGATAGGAATGTCATCTACATAGACAATGATGCACTTACCTATGAGCCCTTTAAAAGCAAAGTCCATAGCTCGCTGGAAAGTGGCACCTACATTCAATAGTCCAAAGGGCATTCTCCTGTATGCAAAGGTGCCCCACTTTGTGGTAAAAGCAATCTTCATCCTATCACTAGGATGGATAAGGACCTGATTATATCCTGAATAACCATCCAGGAATGACATCATCTCTGACCCGTTTACCCTTTGGAGTATTTCATCAATGGTGGGTAATGGGTAGTTGTCCTTTTGTGAGGCTTTATTAAGATTTCTAAAATCGATACATAACCTTATTTCTCCACTCTTTTTCCTCACAAGGACCAGGTTAGCAACCCATGTGGAGTGCCTAACAGGAAAGATGATCTTAGCTTCTAACAGTTGCTTTACCTCTTTCTCTATCAAGAGTTCTAATAATGGATTGACTCGCCTCTGTCTTTGCCTGAAGGGTTTAGAGTCTGGCTTCACTGGAATCGTGTGCATTATGACATTCTGATCATAGGTTTTCAACTCCTTATAACTCCAAGCTATGCAGTCTATGTATTCCTTTAATGCACTGGCAATGGAATCCTTCTCCTTCTTGGTACATGCTTTTGCTATGAATACTTCTCGAGGGCTTTCTGCACTTCCAATGTTAACCAAATCACAGGCTTCTCTGGGAGGTGGAACCTTTTTACCTTCTCTTGGTTGGTATCCGATATCGAAAGTTTTTTCTAACGAAGCCATCTCATCTGGCATCTTATTGTTTTTTTCAATAATTTTTTCTTCCAAATCTGCCTCCTTTAAATCCCTCTCATCTTCGTCTATAACCCACTTTTCAAATATACCAGAATTAGTGAAAAAATGGAATATGTGCCTGTCACTATCAAACACTTGGAAATTTGTTACATTATCCGGTATTGAGGGACAAGGGACCAGTTCTACATAGAATTTCTTGCATTTCTTATGGTCCACTGGTTTCAACATACTCGTGGCCATGGCTAAAGAATCTTCCAGACGATTGCCTTTTCTAGAGATCAGAGATATGTTAAAAGCATCAAACTCGTCTATTAAATCTCTAACCCTGGTTCGGTAAAGTCTAAGCCGCCTGTCCTTGCATACATATTGTCCCTTCACTTGTTTTACCACCAGTTCTAAATCACCAAGGACCTTGATACACTTAAATTTCTTTCGAAGTGCCAATTGAAGTCCGAGAATCAAGGCCTCATATTCTGCCATGTTGTTGGTGGCAGGGAACTGCAGTCTTTATGCAGCGAATATAGGCTCCTTATCCGAACATGACAGTTCAACACCGGCTCCTACTCCTTGTCTGGACCTGGATCCATCAAATATTAAAGTCCAAATGTCCTGATGTCCTTCAGTAACGTTTCACCCAATTCTTTCATTTTGGGAACTTTCAGGTGTTTCTATGTCCAAATAATATGTTCCCAGCTCTGCTTCAATGTATTGGATCTCATTCGGTTTGTTGTACTCCGTGATCATCTCCTTGAGCCTTAGTTCACTATAAATCTGAATTTGGTTGGCCACTCCCCTCCACGGCAACCACATATGTGAAGAATCTGTCATAATGTAACCATTCAGGTTTTTACTCCAATCTCTTCCCAAAACCATGCCATATTTGATAGGAATGTCGAGCACCAATATGTCTATGTGATGTTGAACCCTGGGTTATGAATTGACTTGAATAAGAACATCACCCAATTCTCCCACTGCCTCCATGGTTGATCTATCCAGCTGCACTACCCTGCTTCTAGAAGGCTTTGGTGTAAATCCCAAATTTTTACAGATTTCTAGGGGCATGATGGTAGCCGAGGCCCATGAATCTATTAAACAATTGTGCAGGTTTTTACCTGCAATTCTAATGGTTATCAAAAAAGGAGGTATATCTCGTTTTTCCTTTTGTAAAACCAATCGGGACTCAGCACTTTTAGCTTCATGAATTTGGGCAGATGGACCTAATATTTTTCGACTTACTTCTTGGCCTAATAATCGGGACATGTCATACATCGAGACATTGGCCTTAGTTTTCTTCATGTCTTCCACCAAGTCATAAGTGGGTTTTTCTGAATTTGACATATTTTGCACCATCTTAGACTTTTCCACCATGGATGGAGGAGGGGGATTGACATCTCCTTTGAAATTAGGAGGAAGTAATTGGTTGTTTGGAGGAGTAGAGGAAGTTTTGGGCTCCTTAGAACTCCTAGTGTAATACTTGTGATTTCCTTTCCCAAAACGTTTGTTGGCATGAACTTCCAATGTTTCTTCATCTTCGTTTCCAAAAAATTCCACATCCTCCTCTTCTTCACTTTCTTGGGAATGTATAACCTCAGTCAATATAGACTCATGCTTCTCGTGGCCACATTGCATACAATCATTGTCACAAGGTCCTGATTCTCCATAATCTTCTGAGACATCTGCCTGATTGGCTACGGGGTTGGGTACTCGTCCATTATTCGGCTACGTGTTGTATGTTCCTTTTCCTCTATGGTTATGAGGCCGGTTATGACCCATGGCTTGGTCCACATTTTTATTGACATTTCCCACCATAACCAAAAATTTGACCAAGGTTTCCTTCATGTTTTCTATGGTAGATTCAGACCCCTGTGGTTGAGGCACTGTAATTTCGGGTCCAGTTGTGTTTACTGCATTAGCAACCTCTGGAATAGGTACAATGGCTTGGGTCTAGGCAGGTGGATTCCACCCTGGATTCACACTTTGAATGGGAGTGATTGTTGGATAAGTCATTGGGCCTGGCATGCTAATCGGAGCAAACCCTGGCATGGTCAACAAATTACTGCCCATGCCGAACCTAGGCAAACCCATCGGGCTATTTTGAATTAATCCCTGTGTTTGGACAGAGGCATTTGGATAACCTGGAAATGGCGTCCCTTGAGTGGGTGTTTGAAAATTATTCATCATAGGAACTTGTGGTGCCATTAACTGGTTCATCATAGCAAATTGACTGTATGGACCGTATTGTCCCATCCCAGTCAATTGAGACAATCCTGCCCCTGGCAGGTTCATCTATTGCTCAAGAGTCATCGTTTCTGCATAAGCTAAAGGAAGTGTCGTAACCTGAGGGTTCCTTTTGGTCAACAGAGATGTCAAAACCAAAAAGAAAGAAAATATGGAATACAACCATTTTTATTATTTTGCTTTAAAATCTCGGTTACAACACGTCTCCTCCCTTTTTAGGGGCTAGGAGCATCAAATAAGGTTTCGTTACACCATGGGTGGTATGCCTTCTTTCGCATGCTCACATGTAAAATGGGCAGGCCAAACATTGTCGTCGCTTGCATGAAAGGGTATTTGATTCTTTGATGCTCCTCCGATGTCAAGATCCTATGTTCAAGAAAATAGAAAACAATCAGTAGCACCTACGGATGAAATGAAACATGCAATCCCCAAGCCTAAGATTAGT
The DNA here is from genome assembly GCA_028583015.1 of Wollemia nobilis. Lineage (NCBI taxonomy): Eukaryota > Viridiplantae > Streptophyta > Pinopsida > Araucariales > Araucariaceae > Wollemia > Wollemia nobilis. The sequence continues at coordinate 301,871 of JAQPPZ010001708.1, forward strand.
GCATGCAAAGAATAAATAAAATGACAACTAAAAGAGATCCAAATGAGCTAAAAACTTGAAAGAGGCATGAAAACATCACCAAAAAGGCACTGCAAAAAGAATAGTCAGAAAATTCGCCACGGATTTCTAATCACTCCGGGGTGGGACGATTAGACCTGCAACAATATGTCAGAAAGAACTGTCCCAAATTTCCCATTTGGGAGGCTCCAAATCACCTGCAAAGTTGGGGGTTAGGTAAAATGGGGTATTTTGGAAAGACCCAAAAGGTTAGATTTTGCCAATTCAGCCTCTATCACCAGGAATTTTATGATTCTACCTACTTTATACACCAAAACAGCACCAATCTGATTAAGTGACTACAAACACTGATCGCATTGACACACACAGCTTTTAGGGCAGCCCTCAGAGGTCAAACAGTGGTCCTAGCCACTTAAACAGCAGTTTAGAAGGTCGAAAAGTAAACAAAGAAAAGCTGGTCGTTTTAGCAAGCCTTAAGCAAGAGCAAACTTTAATTAAAAGCAAACTTTAATTACAAGCAAGCCTTAAGCAAAGGGGAACCTTGGTCGAGGGTGTCATGAAATCGCGACGGCGATTTTGTGACATCACAAAATCGCGACACCAAAATCCCAAAGGGGAGCCTTGGCCGAGGGTATCGCGATTTTGCGATGTCGCTAAATCACGACACCTAAGGCCCAAAGGGGAGCCTTGGCCGAGAGTGTCGTGATTTCATGACATCACGAAATCGCGACACCTAAGGCCCAAATGGGAGCCTTGGCCGAGGGTGTCATGATTTCGTGACGTCACAAAATCGCGACACCTAAGGCCCAAAGGGGAGCCTTGGCCGAGGGTGTCACGATTTTGCGACGTTGCAAAATCGTGACACCTAAGGCCCAAAAGGGAGCCTTGGTCGAGGGTGTCATTATTTTGTGACATCATGAAATCACAACACCTAAGGCCCAAAGGGGAGCCTCACCCAAAGTGTCATGATATCGCGACGTCGCGATATCGTGACGAACTTCGCATTTGCTCAAAAGCGGACATTAAAATACTCAAGAGCAAACATTCAACCAATCAAAGGCGCCATTAAAGCATTCAGAGGCAACATTAAAACCATCAGAGTAGACGTTAGACAAGTGGCAGTCGAGAACAGTCAATTATTGCCGCCTGCTATGCATGCACGCGTAGGTGGGCAGATTGGTAGTTAGCGGACTGTTGCGAGGGCAGTCAGGTAAGCCCTAGTCAAGGCGGAGTCTCCTCCCTTTTGAGAAGGCATGGCCGCCACGTGGCATCCCTGCGTGCCCCCTCCAAAGAGACCCCATGGGTCTATAAAACGGCGGACTTTCCCACCCAAAAAGAGAGGTTGACAAGCATTTTTTTAATGCAATGAAGTGCTGCTAAACCAGAGACCCGATTGCATCAGTTTTGATTCACCTTTTTCACATCTAGAATCTCTTTCGCAAGAGAGGTTGTTGGGTGGTTTTTGGAAGCGTGAATCCGAACCTTCAGACCCGACATTGGACATAGTATTCCATCAATTCGACGACAACTCATTCTCTGATATTTTGGGCCTATCCCTAGTGGATTGGCGCCAAAGTCAAATTCCAACGGGGGTGGCCCGCTTGGGCACCCCGCATCTTTTTGCTAGTTTGTTAGTTGCATGATTAGTTTATTCTGTCACGCTTTACATTCGAATATATCCTTTATCGAATATATCCTGCATTCTATGTTCTACGTCTAATGCTTTACGTTCGAATATATCTGTCGTGCGTTCTACACTTGCATTACATTCTGTCATTGCGTGTTTATCAAATTTAGAAGACGTTTATCAAATATCATCGTGCTTTTGTCGTTCTTGTTGTCCCACTAACCTGCAGGTAACAATAGCACTTTGGCTTTTCATCATAGGCGAAGTCGTCTCACCTGGAGACGAATTACAGCAGATTTCCACCGACTGTATCACTGGCAGCAGCCTCTGGTAAAGTTTTATGTTTTCTGTAAAAGTTGCAGGTTTGATTAGAGTTATGTTGTTTACCGATTTGATCAATCTTTTTGCATGCATTTCTTATTTATTTCTAAAGTCAAACGATATATCTTCTGGTTACAGGTGCTACTAACACTTTTATTGTTTCTTTGACAGGAGAAACAAAAGCAAGCAAGGATTCATCAGCATAAGCGATGGAAACACTTTGGCCTGCCCATTTTGCATGTGGGCATGCAGAAGGAGGAAGACTAAGTCACAATTGTAACAAAGATCCATTTAACACTCCTAGCCCCTAAAAAGGGAGGAGACGTCTTTGTAACCGAGGATAAGAAAATTGAATAAATAGCTGTGCTTTCATACATCTTTCTTTCATTTCCAATTTATCTCTTTTCTTTGTTTCGTGCATAGGATTAAAGCGTTATATTTTGTCTTATGTTGCATAGCTATAGTTTTCTTTTTATTTTCGGAATCTCATGCTTTCACCTACATGTTAGCGAAAGCGAGAAATAACAAAAACATGATCAAAACTGCTCAGAATTACATGAAATTTGAATGCAAGCCTATCTAAGCAACCTAGAATAAAATGCAAAAATAACAGAACTAAAATCTGCTACAGATTTCTAATCGCTCCGGGGTGGGGCGATTAGGACTGCAGCAGTGTGGGGGGCACCCGGGGGAGGACGCCCACCGTTTGGGGCCCGATTTCGGCACCAATCCACTTGGGATGGGTCCAAAACCTCTTGTGGGGTGTTGTCAAAAAATTTGGGTGGGATACTATGGCCAAATGTCGGGTTTGGGGTCCGGATTGCGCTTCCAATAACCACCCAATGACCTCCCTTCCAAAAGAGAGATCAAGGATGTGAAAGGCACAATCAAAAGTGAGTATGCAAAATGGTAGCACTTCGTTGCTCAAAATGCTCCTTCTCTCTCTATCTTTTGGGGTGAGAAGACTCACCATTTTATAGACCTGACGGTCTCTATGTATGAGCATGCAGAGGCGCCACTTGGCAATCATGCCTTTCCAGGAGGGGAGAAGATTCCTCCCTGATTAAGGGCTCCATGACTGCCTCTATAACTGCCTCTAGCGCTCCAAAATGCTCACTCGCACTCCCATGCAATGAAGGAGGAGTTAAGTGGTGGATCTGGGCTGCCATTTGTCGAGATTTGACCTTTTTCCAATCAAACCTGCTATTCGCCCCACCCTGGAGCGAATACTGCTAATCGTCCCTGGGTGGAACGAATACCAGTTTGTAATCATCCCTGGGTGGAACGAGTATGGAGCAGAGTGCCTGAAAGGTGCCAAATTGACCTCTGACCTTCCAAAACTACTGTGAGAGTGGTTAGGACCACTGTTTAACCTCTAGGGGCTGCCCTGGGGGCTGTGTGTGTCAACTCGATCAGTGTTTGTAGTCACATAATCGGATTGGTGTTGTTTTGGTGTCTACAGATGCCCCTTTTTGGGATGCGTTGTGCGTGGCGCAGTGCTTGAGCAAAAATAGATAACCAAAGCACTAATGATTAGGGTTTCTTAGTAACCTAACCAAATTTTGATGCCCCAAGTATGGAAAGGGCATGCATTCTTGAATCCTTGCTTTCGACGAGCTAAGGAACTCAATTCAAGTGTTAACCTTTTTTCGGTGAGGTGTTACTTGATCTTGGACATTGATCAGTCATGAATAGGCAAAGGGCGCAACCTTTTGTCTATGGGAACCTTGAGTTCATGATTCATGAATGCCAAGTTGTTTGATCAGCTTGTGATTATTGCTTGTTTGCTGCCCCAAGCAGGGGCGTGATTATCTTTGTCAATGATTCTTTGAATGCATGCCATTTCCTTAATTGGGTGTGTATTTGTTGATTGGTGACTAAGTGTGACTACCCCCTCAAGCGACGAATCGATGAGGGAATGACCTACATGAGAAAAGCGACGAGTCGCTTGACCCAAGATGACTTGTGTAAGGGTGCCTTTTAGTTGTTTATCTTTGAATGTGTGTGCAGTTTCCCAACATTTTGACCTATTTTTGGGTGGGTGTTAACCCTTTTTGGGACGCCGTTTGGGGATGAAATTCTCGACAATCCATCCTCCCGTGGAGCGGTCCGGCTATGGTAGCCTTCTTAGGGAGTAGGATAGTGAGGATTTGTGACCCTGACATCTATTTTGCATGCCAAGAAGCAGAGGCACAAAGGCGCCTTGTTCGACAATGTTATTGCTATTTTTGGGTGGGTTTGGACCCTTTTTGGGACGTCATTTGGGGATGAAATTCTCGACAATCCATCCTCCTGGAGCGGTCCAGCTATGGTAGCCTTCTTAGGGAGTAGGATAGTGAGGATTTGTGACCCCGACGTCTATTTTGCATGCCCGAAATGTCAAGTGCAAAAGCACTCTTATTGGACAATTTTATTGCTTGTTTTTGTGCATTTTGGTGCAGTTTTTGCTATTTTTGAAATTTTTGCTCTGTAATCGTCCCTGGGTGGGACGAATACTAGTTTTGTAATCGTCCCAGGGTGGGACGAGTGCTAACTAGAGTGCTCATCCTAGGGTGGAATGATTACAGGCCTAAAATCCTATTTAAGGGCCAAAACTAGGGTTTGGGCTCATTTGCATTCGATTTTTTTGGCGATTTGGAGCTCTGAGGAGGAGGAGGTCGAGTCTACGAAGCGAAGCGCTATCAAATTTTTCCTGACACCATGAGTTCATGAACCGGATCGAGTGGCAGAGCCGAAGTGAGACCGGTAAGTGCTCCTCTTCGTTTAGTTAGCTTGTGTTTTGTTTTATAGTTTAAAATCGTAATTTATTTTGCCATTTGTTTTTCCGTTTAAACTAAGGTAAAACCCTAGGCTAAAAAGAAATGTTTTTTATTTTTTTGTTTGTATTTTTGTTAAGGTTATAAGAAACCCTAGGTTTAAATGTGATGTTTTTATTGTTTTAAAACTAAAACCCTAGGTTAAACTGAGAGCAAAACCCTAGCTTAGAAAAATTGTTTTAATTTAAATTTTTGTATTTTCATTTTTTTTTTTAAACTAACCTAGGTTAAACTTAGAGAAAAACCCTACTTTAGAAAATTATTTTTATTCTTTTAATTTGTAACTTCAGTTATAAACCCTAGGTTAACGAAAACTGTTTTTGATTTTGATTTTTTTGTTTTTATTTATCAGTTTAAACGTAGAGTTAAAAACCCTAAGTACTAACAAACTATTTTTGAATTTTTTTGTTTTTATTTATCAGTTTAAACGTAGAGTTAAAAACCCTAGGTACTGACAAACTTTTTTTTTTTTTTTGATTTTTTTGTTTTTTATCTGTCAGATGTAGACTTAAAGTTAAAAACCTAAGACGACAAACTTTTTTTTTTTATTTTTTTTTTTATTTATCAGTTTAGAGTTAAAAACCCTAAGGACTGACAAACTTTTTTTTTTTTAATTTGAACTTGTTTTTGTTTTTTGTTTGTTTTTAGCTATACATTTTTTATGCATTGTTGTATATTCATGTTATTGTTGTACAGTTTATCATGTTTTAATGTTTTTGTTGTTTTTGTTTTTTAGGTGGTTAAGAGCCGGTACCGTCAGCCGACGGTGTTCTCTGACGCCCGGGGGGCGTTGACTTTGGTGGATTGGGAATGGCTTGATGCCCTTGGGCTCAAGCATGTGACATGGCTAGAGCCGATGGTGGGGGATCGGGCGTACCTGACCGTGCTGATCAACCTATGGGATCCCCGCACCAATACCTTCCATCTCCCAACAGGGGAGATGACAGTGACTCTAGAGGATGTCTATCAGATTCTATGGATTTCGATAGATGGGCTACCGATCAGGACGATGTCGCATGATCAACGGATAGCTATACTGACATGATGCTTCGGGCATGGGGAGGAGTTGGGTGTGGACAGCCCAATGGAGAGGGCAGAGGGTGACTGCCAGATTGGTGGCATTTTGGTATGATGGTGGCTAGAGAGGGGCATGTTGGGAGTGAGGCACGCATTACTGATGAGCCTCATTTCCAACATGTTGTTGCCCGATTCTTCGGTGGAACCTACTGGAGGTGGTCTTCAGGTTGGTGGAGTGTTCGACCACAGAGCCCCTGATTATGAGATGGGGTTAGACACTACTGGCATAGCTCTACGATGAGTTGTACGAGGTCCTTCTCGAGATGGAAGGGTATTGGATGCAGTTACCTATTGCAATGTTGGGCTTGGCAGCACATAGCTATGGAGAGGTCGATGGGGTTGTCGTGGATGACTCGAGTGAAGATGGTAGACAGAGAGATAGGGTATGGGGCACTGTGGCATCGGTCAGAGGAGCGAGGGCACAGTCGATGATGGGCAGGTGTCATGGGGCACTACGTTGATGCTTTCTCATGGCTTGCTCCTAGGGAGGTAGTCTGGCGGCCATACCTAGATTGTCCAGCTTGGCCTGAGGCTGGGGAGTGGCTTCGATGGGTTCATAAGGGGAGGTGGCTGATCGGGTGGCACGAGACCGAGTAGGAGTTCTTCCCGTATGGTCGGGTGATGTGACAGTTTGGGGTGCACCAGGGATTTCCTAGGGAGCCCTTGATCTATCGATGTCGGGGCGATGAGAGGACACTAGACTGGCTGATCATTGAGCCGCTAGGTGAGGATTCAGATACAATGATTGACATCCAGATGTGGATGACATCGAGGTTACTACTGAGTATGAGCAGTGGTGGACGTTGTGGCGGTGGTGAGGTGAGGGGCCTCTAGGGGGTCCAGAGGTGGCAGCAGTAGGTGGGGAGGGTGTAGAGGCACCAGGAGAGGGTTGGGGGGCTCCGTTGGATGATGCGGACATGGTGGAGGTTGATGAGGTGGGTGAGGATTTTGGGGTTCGAGAGCAGCCAGAGATGCAGGACGTCCCGGAGTAGTGGGAGCCAGAGCAGGCTACCATTCTGGAGATGTCGATGCCTCAGGCAGTCCCAGAGGATACGGAGGTAGGGTTGCACACTGAGATAGCATGATTGGAGGGGCTACTCTGGAGATGGGATGAGGAGCTTGAGGATGCACTACAGGAGAGGGATCTCCTATGGACACAACTGGGAGAGGGAGAACGCATTCGCTACATACCATCGATGGAGATGGGGATACAGATGTTGAATGGGAGATGGATCTCCTATGGACGTAGTTGGTGCAATGTGATGATAACTTGGTGATGTTTCATCAATGGGAGATGGACTTGATTCGACATCGATTTGAGCTGGAGGTGGAGATTATCCACCTCGATGGGTGGATCCCTATGGTTAGTGGAGGTAGATCATCATGCCGCATGAGAGGGAGCGATATTGAGCAGTCAGCATCCTCTCGATGTAGGCGACTGGATGAGGGAGGCGCTAGTAGGCATGATGCGAGGGCTAGCAGCAGCTGCCCTAAGGGGTCCCATAGGACCCACACCATGGGGGGTAGTTCCCGTCGCATCGATCCTACATGATCATGGTGGCCGATGCCCTAGGCTTGGGGGTTTTTGAGCTTTTGCCTTTTTGTGAGGTCAGAGGACCGGTTTATTGTAGCTTACGAGCATTTTTGATGATATATATATACAGATGACTTTCTTTTGTTTATACACGTGTTGTGATTTGATTTTATGCACAGTGACTGATGTTTGATGGATGCATGTTAATTTATATTATGTATGGATATGTTGCGATGAATGCTAATGTTTCTAATTTATATGATATGCAAATGGAATGGATGAATTGAATTTGTGAATTTTGGTGGTGGCACCATAGACTATTTAGAACTTATGGCTTTTTGTCCTAGGCGATTGTTATGGTAAATGACTTTTCATGTATACATGTTTTTTTGTATTTTTTGATGGCGATGCAAGGATGAAAGATATCACAGTTGGTTTAGAATGTAGTTAAGGTTTTTTGAGACTCAGATGTTTTAACTAACTAGCCAAGACTATACTTTTATCTTACAAGACTTTTGAACAAGGTATGAATCCGACTTGTCTTTGACCAAGTTATTTCACATCCCTGTGTGTGCAATTGAGTTTGTTTATGTGGTATTTGTCAGGATACCACAAGTGCCAGATAGGTTGTCAACCAAACCTATACTGAGGATCACCTAATTAGCTCCACTAACTCCTTTGTTGTATTTAGTCAGATTAATCTATGATGCTATCTAGGATACCATAAGCTAGCTCATCCACATGCAAACATTGATCCACACACAAGTTAATGTGACAGATATATCATCATGCGGGAGGTTTGCCACTAGTGACCGATAGGCTATCCACCAAACCGATACTGAGGTTTACCTCATGACCCTTATGAATGCTGAGAGTTCCAGGGATTCAAGTTTGACTCCCTTCTTTTCTTCAATTGTATTGGGATACTTGCTCTTATATAGTGATAAAAATCATTGTTTATTTTTGTTTTTTCTTTTGAGCAAGGGATTTGAATTTTGAGTGATTAGAATCACTATTGCCTATGCTATTTGATGTATGCACTTTGTGGGTTGTGATGTCAAATTTTGGAGTATTGACTTTTGCAAATTTTTGATGTTTTGCAACTTTTTGAGAACTTGGGATTCTTGGGGAATTGGGTAGGGAAGATGCTTGTCCTTTTGCCAACTCTCAGCATTTTTGGGGTCATTCGCATAGGGGGATGAGCAAGATAACCTTTTCACTAGATGGTATCCTGGATTGCTTTGCAGATTTCATCTTTCGTTTACACAACTTGGGAATTTTTATGTGTTTTAACTTGTGTTGGGATGCTACGTAACAAGGTGTGATCCAAGTAGAACTCTACCTTTGTAAAATATGTCTGACTTTGTACAGTATTTGGCTAGAAAGCTAATGACAGCTGAATGACGAAAACTCTAGATACATTTAGAAGACAACTGACTATGATATGGCGAAAATATGTGAATGGCGTTTATTTTTGATGGACTATTTATAGAGTGGAGAAATGTGGAAAATGATGGATTTGCCGAGTAATTACAGTCTATGGTGCATTTGACCTGTATGATCAACAAATATGCAATGTATGGATGTGATGCTTAATGCAGCTATTATTTTTGTGTTTTCGATTGATTGATTTTTGTGAGTATGAAAATGAGATGCAAAAGAGTTCTTTATTGTTGTGATGATTTTGAGTATGCATGGAAATGAGATGCAAATTTTTGTTATTTTTGATGATTTTATTGTTTTTGAATTTTCTTATTTTTGACCAAGCGATTGTGGGAACCCTTGGAGCTTTTGGTTTGACCAAAGGGATGATGGGTACCTTTGGGGCATTTGGTTTGACCAAAGGGTTTGTGGGCACCTTTGGGGCATTTTGTTTTTGGGTGACCAAGCGATTGTGAGAATCCTTGGAGCTTTTGGTTTGACCAAAGGGATTATGGGTACCTTTGGGGCATTTAGAGGTTGACCAAGCGATTGTGGGAATCCTTGGAGCTTTTGGTTTGACCAAAGGGATTATGGGTACCTTTGGGGCATTTAGGGGTTGACCAAGCGATTATGGGAATCCTTGGAGCTTTTGGGGGTTGACCAAGCGATTATGGGAATCCTTGGGGCATTTTGGTTTGACCAAAGGGTTTATGGACACCTTTGGGGCATTTTGGGGGGGTTTGACCAAGCGATTATGGGAATCCTTGGAGCTTTTGGTTTGGGCTATGGCTCTTTTAAATATGGAATGGCCTCAAATGACTGATGTTCAAGGGTTCTAGTTCCTTGATTCCATCAAGAGAAGCGAGCCGGTATGTTCCAGGTCCTATTTTACTATCAATTACATAAGGACCTAACCAATTTGCCATGAACTTGTCCCTTAGATGGGGTGGCAAGTTAGAGTTTTGTTGGTTCTCTTTTAAGACCAAGTCACCAACCTGAAAGTCCCTCAGGTGAACCTTCATGTTGTATGCTTTCTTAAGTCGCTCTTGATAGATACGCAAATGCTCGAGAGCATTGATGCGTCGTTCATCGAGCAACGTAAGTTGGTCTAACCGGGCCTATCGTGCAGTGTCATCATCGATGAACTCTTGCATTGATATGCGTAGGGAAGGTATTTCCAACTCTAGAGGCATGACTGCCTCAGAGCCATACACCAACAAAAATGGAGTTGCCCTAGTGGGCGTCCGAATGCTAGTGTGATAAGCCCATAGAGCAAGTGGGATTTGAATGTGCCAATCCTTATGACTATCTATGACTATATTTTTGAGGATGGTGACTAGCATTTTGTTTGACGCCTCTGCTTGCCCATTTGCCTATGGATAATAGGGTGTCAAAAAACTATGCTGAATTTTGTACTTTGTGGTCAAAGCATGCACGTCTTTGTTCTTGAATGACGTCCCATTATCCGAGATGATCTTGGATGGAATACCAAAATGACATATGATGTTATGTAAAATGAACTCCAAAATGCGGGGTCCAGTCATAGAGGTAAGCGGAATTGCTTCCACCCACTTGGTGAAGTACTCTGTGGCCATTATGATGAACGTGTGATGACCTGACGATGCAGGGGAGATCTTTTCGATTAGATCTAAGCCCCACTACGAAAATGGCCAAGCCGATTGGATCGGTTGCAAGGCCTGAGAAGGTACATGTGTCAAATTAGCATGGTGTTGACACTTCATGCACTTCCTTACATATGCGCAACAATCTCGCTCTAAATATGGCCAATAATAGCCCATGCGGAGAATGCACTTTGCGATGGCCATACCGCTGAAGTGGCCACCGCATGTACCATCGTGCGCTTGGGTGATCGCCCAAGTGGACTCCTGCTGGTCCAAGCAACGAAGGAGGATTCCTTCATAGCTACGATGGTACAAAATGTCTCCTAACAAGACATGTTTTGCCACTTTCTGCTTGAATGATCATTTCATGGCATGCATCAATCCAAGTGGGAGGTTACCTAGCTTGAGGTAATCTCGTATGGGTGTATACCAATCCTGCTGATCGAAAACCTTGACAGTATGAACAACCAATCCCTCTTGAAGTTCATCCCTAGAAAAAGTTGAGCGGGAAAGAACTTGTAAGAATAGCATTGTGTTGCTATTAAGGGGAGTAGGGGAGAACAAGGACCCCTAGTTGGCATGATTCAGACAATCATGGATTCGAGAGAACTTGTCCAGGGATGGTTCAATCTGGATCAGGTGGATTCCTGGCATTAAGTCAAAGCTTGCACGCTCCATCATGGATTGCGATAGTGTTTTGACTTGAATGGTTGTCATATCACCAGAAATGTCTTGCGGGATTAGTGACCCCAAGGAGGCCATAGTGTCCGCAAAATGATTCGATGATCGAGGGAGTGCCTCGATGTCATACCATTCAAGATTTGCCAAGAATTTATCCACAAGGGCTTTGTAGGCCTGTAGAACTGGGCATTTACATTGGAATACCCCTTTGAATTGGTTGAAAATTAACAGTGAATCACCAAAGATGTTCAATCATTTGATGTTCATGGTGATTGTTGTCTGAAGACCTATGAGCAAGGCTTCGTATTCGGCATTGTTGTTGGTGCATGGGAAATCTAATTTAAATGATAGAGGCATTGGAGCCCCTTGCGGTGTGAAGAATACAATTCCTATGCCACCCCCTTGCTCACATTTAGAACCATCAAAAAATAGGGTTATGTCGGCCTGTGACTCAAGCTCATCAGAATCTGGCGATTCTGAGACATGGAAGACCCCATCATCGGGTAGCTCTATGGTCAGAGGCTGATCATCTTCGAGAGGAGCCTCTGCTAGTTGATCGGTGATGACTTGACCTTTGATGGATTTTTGTCCAATGAACTCGATGTCAAACTCCATCAACAACATGATCCATTTCATCGTGTGGCTACTATGATAAGTATGACTCATCATGTACCGCAATGGATTCTCCTTAGACACAACATACGTCATGTTGCTCAAGCATGTAATGGCATAGCTTTTTGGTAGCAAACACCACTGCCAAGCAGAGCTTCTCAACGTATGCATAGTTAAGTTCATAACTGACCAGGGTGCGGCTAAGATAGTAAGTAGCCTATTCTTTGTGTAGTTCATTTTTTGGGCTAGCATGGCACCCAGTGCCACCTCAGTAGCTGAGATGTATAAGTAGAATGACACTCCTGGTCTAGGTGGTGCCAATACTAGCGGTGAAGCCAAGTATTGTTTAATATCATCGAAGGTTGAGTGGCACTCGTCATCCCAGTGAAATGCTACCCCCTTGTGCAATAATTTATTCATGGGTCGGCACTTGTCAGATAGCTGTGCTATGAAGCGCTTGATTGACGTGACCTTTCCTTGTAGGCTTTTGAGCTGCTTGATGGTAGTTGGGGGAAGCATTTCAAGGATTGCCTTGACTTTGTTTGGGTCCACCTCGATGCCTCGCTTTGAGACTATGAAACCCAAGAGTTTTCCAGATGTGATGCCAAATACGCACTTCTTGGGATTCGGTCTGACTTTATGTTCGATGAGGTGATCGAGGATCTTGCTTAAGTCATCGAGATGATCTGGGCGCAAAAGAGATTTGGCCAACAAATCATCCATGTAATCTTCCAAAGTTTTATGCATGTGATCATGGAAGATGTATGTCATGGCACGTTGGTAGGTGGCGCCAACATTTTTAAGGCCAAAGGGCATGACCTTATAACAAAATGTCCCCCAAGGCATTGTGAACGCCATTTTTAGTTGGTCCTCGAGATTGATACGAATTTGATTGTATCCCGAGAAACCATCCATGAGGGAAAGCATTTCATGGCCCGTTGTAGCATCTACCAATGCGTCGATGCTAGGCAAGGGAAAATCATCCTTAGGACTCGCTTTGTTTAGATCTCAAAAATTAGTGCATATGCGAATCCTCCCATCAAGCTTTTTGATGGGCACCATGTTGGACAGCCATGGTGGGTAATCCACGCAGATGACAAACTGTGCATCCAATAGCTTTTGTAATTCATCTTTGACCATTAAGGCCACTGTTGGGTGCATCTTACATAGTTTTTGCTTAAGCGGCTTGACTGTCGGATCAAGCGTTAGATTATGCATGACTAGCTACGGATCTAGCCCCGACATGTCTTTGTAGGACCATGCAAAAACCTCCTTTTCTTTGAGAAGGGCAATGTAGTCGGCTTGCTCTTCGAGGGATAGGCTTACCCCTAGCTTGATTATCTATGGATTCATTGGATCAGAGCCGATGTCTACGTCAGTCGTCTCCTCGACTGACATGTGGGACCCATCCTCCAACTGGTGTGGAGTTGGGATCAAGTGGATATCATTCACTGAATTCAGATCTACGTTAGGAACTTTGGGTCCCTCTTCAACATGGAAGATATCCTGAGTTGGTCCTGGGGTGAAATGAAGCATCTCACCGCAAGGCCAGTACTCTGATGGGGATGGTGGTGAATTGACGTGATCCCAGTCTATGGCATCTATGTCTAGATATAATGACTTTGTTGGATCGGCTGGATTGTGGATGGGGGTGGTTAAGTCAATGGAGATCATGTTGATGAAATGATTTTGGTCTCCATTACCATGGGTGTGGTGACTCGGACATCCTGGATGATTTTTGTGCTCCGGATCGGGCTCTGGAGGTATTGGCATGAATGGATCGGCCCTATGTGCGAGGAGGAGGATAGGGTCTACCCTCGACACTGATATCGCTATAGGGTCTCTGGGCGGAAGGTGCTCTCTGTATGCCCAAAGTGGCGGATGCAGCACTTGGTCCAATTGTGCTGGGTTTAGGTGCCACCTATGCCTTGGCCCTATGTTTAGCTATTCGAACATGTCATCAATATCCAGGGGGTATTGTTGTTGCATCTACCACATGTGATTGAGATATGCCATCTCAGTTTCATCTTCATAATCACTATCAGAGATCCAAAGGCCTTCATTGGTTCCAACAACTATTTGTGACATGTGAGGCTCATCCTGCTCGAGCAAATTGATCTGGCCCCATCGGGGTTGTTTCGCTCTCTATGAGGGGACCTAATTTTCTTGAGGTGGCACTTGCTCGATTGGAGCATCCAAAGGGAACATTGCCAAGAGGCTTTCTTGATAATCATCCATGGGGGTCACTTGTGAGTGATTGCTATCCGATTCGAAGGGGTCCCATGGTGCTACCTCATATTCTGACTCATCTTCTAAAGATCCTTCTTGACCTTGTCTATACCCCTCTTGTAGGTGAGTTCTCGAACTTTCTCCTTTCTCGATTAAAGGGAAGGGGTTGTTGAGGCCAACAAGGTTGGTTGTCAACGATGGGAGATAATCCCCCAATGTATATGTTGTGTTAGGATTGGCATATGGATCTAATGCCAACCCATCCTTGTTGCCTATCCCTAGGCCTTGCATGTTCTCTACCAAGATGTCAAGGGGTAGGGGGTGGTTGAACCCTACTCTGACTTGTCGTATGGCATCTGATATCTTGGTTGGCAAAGAACGTGCACTCCTTGCTCATATCTGCCTAACCCATATCCATGCCAATTGCATTGGCCAAGATATCTCAAAGTGAAATCTGGGTTGGAAAAATAGTTGACGTCTTCAATAAAAGGCTCTTCATCTTCGTCCTCTTGCATGTAAGGTTCAATGCCATTATCAAGGCCCCCATATACAAAGTTTGTCTGGTTTGGCGGGTAGCCTAGAGGAACAATAGTGCCTATGGGGAGGCGAGGTCTCCCCATGTCCTGCATGGACTCAAGTGTGGGTGTTGCTACAATGTTCCACACCAGATACTCCCCCAGGCCCGTATTGGCCATCTCAACAGTGATTGTTGGTGGTTGAGGGGGAGGGAATGGGAGTTCTTCCTGAGTCCACTCCATGTTAGGTGAACTAGGCATCTCGACTTCCATTCGGCTAGGCATCTCTTCGATAGAGATGGTTGAGACTGATGGCGGTGCCTCTTCCAAGGGTTTCTTCCCATTGTCCTTCGATGTGGCCACCGTAGGTGGCATCGTTGGTGAAGGACCAGATGACGAAGATGGACCCGACTAGGGATTTGATGGACTTAACAATGGGGATGTATGCGGAATCGGACCCTGTTTAGATGGATTCAACTAAAAATCCAAATGTGTTGATGGAAGGGTCGATTGCGGCATCAGCTGCACCGTATTGCAATATTTGAAGGGTTCTAAGTCCGTCGAGACTACATGCACCTACCCTTCAAATGTATACTTTAAGCATTGGTGGGCTATTGAAGGGACACACTTCATGTCCCTGATCCATGGTCGACCCAACAAAATGTTATAAGCCATCTCACCCTCCAAGATGTGGCACAATGTAGGAATAGTCTTTTGTCCCACTTGGATGGGTAGGACAATTGTGCCAACTGTCGAGCATATCGCATCATTGAATGCTCGCAGAGTGTAGGTGGAGGCCACGATGTGAGATGCTGGCAACTTCAGATGTTTCAATGCCGTTGTTGTAATGATATTACTGGATGAGCCAGTGTCCACCAACACCCTCTTATACGGAATCCCGTTGACCCATGCAATGACGTGCAGGGGTGGATCCGCCATGTCACCAGTCACTGATTTCAATTCATCCTCTCTAAAGGTGATGACTGGCTCGGTGCATCTTTTGACATGTCCCACAAAGTTGTTGAAAGAGTTTGCTTCATGGGGCTGCAACTCGATGGCTTTTAATATCTCCATTAGAGCCTCCCGATGGGGCGATGATTGTTGTATGAGCTCGTAGATGGAGAGCCTAGCCGACGTGGTCCTCAAACTCTGGGTGAGTTTGGTCCGAATTGTGGCCACTGGTCTAGGCGAAGGAGGTTGCGTAGGGTGTTATTGTGGTTGTGACATTGTTGGCACCTCTCCTGTAGCTACCGCGGGGGCAGCTGTGCTTGGGTACCTTTTGTTTTGAGTCACTATACTGATCATCCCTACATACCCCTGCATGGGGTAATTCTGTGTCACCTCATTGACTTGTAGGGTCTTTGCCTATGCATCATGGGCAGGTAGGGGGTCTTTGAAGACCTCCATATATTGGTTGTTTGGTGCTACTAGATTATCCACCACTAGCATCTTGTTGTCGATTAGGTCTTGCACGAAGCTTTTAAACTTCCAACATGCATAGAGGTCATGTCCCTTCTATCGATGAAACTTACAGTACAAGTCTTCCCTATAACCTTTGGGTTTTGGCACGTTGGGGTCTACAGGTCGACTCTCTAGAAGGTTCATCAAGTTTGCCATGGTCAAGCGGTCAAACAAGGAGTCTTTAGACTCTATGAAGGGTGTAAATTGTCGCCTAGGGTGATGCTGCTGATTTTGATCTTGTCGATGGTTTTCTCTTTCATAACTGTCAAGAGGGACCACCTGATAGTTAGCCTTTGGGGGCTGTGTTGCTTGTATAGGCTTAGGTACATTTATAGCAACCTGATTGACCGCAGTGGGTTTTGGTTGCATGGTCCCTATCTTGGCATTTTTAGACCATTCTTTCTTCTTTGGCTTGGCAATCTCGCCATCCTGAATCTTGATCTCCTCAATGATTCTGGCTTGTGCAAGAGCTTCCTCTAAAGTGGCATATTGTTGTAGCTACAATAGCATGGAGATCGATCTCAAATAGCTCTTTGAGAACATTTGGGTAAGGTCGGCCATAGGAGGGAGGTAGGGCAGCTTTGAAAGCAACGTCCTCCATCGATTCCCATAGGCTGCCATGGTTTCTTCCTCATACTGCCTGAGGCTAGCTAGGTCACTTAGTGACGCCTTCTTCTTGGTGTTGAAGGTGAAGCATTCGAGGAATGCGTCCACTAGCTGATCTAAGTTACT
Source organism: Wollemia nobilis (assembly GCA_028583015.1). Taxonomy (NCBI): domain Eukaryota; kingdom Viridiplantae; phylum Streptophyta; class Pinopsida; order Araucariales; family Araucariaceae; genus Wollemia; species Wollemia nobilis. Next base: position 318,538 of record JAQPPZ010001708.1, read on the forward strand.
GATGTTATGCTTTGGCAATTGAGTGAACCAATCCGAGGTAGGGCCTACGAACATGGTTATAAATGTTCTTAATAGCAAAGCATCATTGTCTTGAATTCCAAAGCATTGGCTCAAGAATCTAGTCACGTGCTCTTGGGCATCCTCCTCACCTCTAAATATTGCCAACTAGGGCAGCTTAAAGTGTTCAGGGTATGGGGGTGCTGACACTGACGGATGCACTGGGTGACTATGGAGTTGGCGTAAAGTGGGCTTTTGGGGCCCAGAAGTCTTGGTCTCCATAGACTCTAAGCGCTCTAGCAGTGCTTTATATGCATCGAAAGATTTGATCTCTTCCTCCTTGGTTAGTTCCCATTGTGGGTTGTGGGAAACTTGAGGCCTATGGAGGGGTGGCCGGATAGCACCCCCTCTGCCTTGGTAGGGCATTTCGGCCCGCTCTTATTCTTGCTCATACTCCTCATAGGCTTCTTGAGGAGTTTTTGGGTGAGACCTATAAACATGGGTGGGTCCCCATGGAGGGTGCCCATCATTGTTCCTGGGAGTGGCCTCCCGCTCAGGTCTAGGAGGTCTCGGAGGCAACACTTGGTAAGGTCATGGGGACCTATCTCGCACCAAGGGGTTGCGCCTCTCATATAGTTCTGCTCTTTGGGTGTGAGGGGTTGGAACCCTCTCAGGCACAGTGTTATGGAGTAGCTCATCTGTTTGACGTCGAATGCGCTCTTTGCTAAGGTGATACAGGTGCTCCAACTATTGTTGGTCTTGCTCAAGCTGCGTGATTTGTGCTTGGTGGGTGGCATGTTTGGCAAATTCCAAGTCAATTTGTTCTATCGTCTTAGGTCTAGGGGGCCTAGATGCCTCTCCTACATATTTATCTCGGTCATGATGATCCGAGATCTCTATAGGTCACTTTCCTCTATCGAGGTTGGTGGCATTTACCCGAGGTTCTGGCCTCAGTAGGTGATTCTGGTAGATAGCAGGTGCGGAGGCGCATTGCTCCCATGTTGTGTATTGCTCTTGAGGAATGTGATAGTCTTCCTCATGCTCCCTTTCGTATATGTGAAAGGGGCGGGAGAGTTGGCTCACCCTATCTGAAGAGCCTTGTGCTCTGGATTTGGCTTATTATTCCTAATAGTGATGGGGGGTAAAGGAGGGATGACATAATCATGTGGCCTCTCCTCATGGACCCTATGTTGTTCTAGCACTTCATTGCATGGTGGCCACTCATACCGAGCATCTAAGGGAGCCTTCCCATTTATATTGAGTGCCACATGTAGGGACTCCTCCTGAAAGGGTCTATGTTGGATGGGAGTGCCCCTCGAAGGGGTGCCTCTATAGTCCCATTCTAAAATGGCATGATGTGGACTATCTTGTGGGTCGGGCCGCCAAGGTGGTATGACCAAGTCCTTGGGGCTATAGCGGAGGTGACTTGTGCCCCCTTGTACACTCTCCGTAGCTCCTGCCCATGATTGGGCTTGGCTACGGGTGTACACCATGGTGGTGTCTCTCTACAATCTACGTAGGTTTTTTATATCTTTTTATTTTGATTTTTTTATGCTACACTAAACAAACAGGAGCCACACAATCAAAGAAGTGATTATCTCATTTATAGATTAAAAGTGTGCCCTAAATCTGGTTTAGTGTGTTTTGATTTTTATTTTGAAAGCTTTGTAAAGAACGTGTTGTTGTATATGCAATATGATGTCTCTTATGTCTCCCAAAATGGTCGCCCCTTCGATATACCATTTCCAGGCCATTATACCAAACCTCTCAATATACCCACCCTTACGTGAGGGAAACTATTGGTACGCGAGAGCAGAATGGTACGTGGAACATAGGCGGTACGAAAGGGGGATCACCCTATTTTTGACACCTACCATAGAAGACTTATCCTCATGCACTGGGAATCACCCCAACTACACTCGATCAACTTTCATCAGGATTTACGTCTAGCAATAGTAGCGATCGGGGTTATGGATGCAAAAATTCAAGCCAAGGTGGTGATGAAATCCACCGTTGGTCTTGATCAAGGGTTGGGGTTTTACGACCAACTCCTTGTTGTTTAAATTACCACGTGGTGTGTGGGGTTCTTTTTAATTTGCATAAATGAAGAAAACAAGCATTAAAAACTCTCCTATGCAAGCAAATAACCAGAAAATAGAAAACAGAAAGCAAAAAATGACAGAAGGTGTTTAGGACCCCTACCTCTTCTTTGCCCAAATTGGATGGCTCTGAGTTTCTGCCCTAAAAATGCATAGAGAGCTATTCATCCCTGGGTGGGATGAATAATAGAACTGTATTCATCACAGGGTGGGGTGAATGCCCATTCATCCCTGGGTAAGATGAATTCCAGCTCTGTACTCGTCACAGACTGGAACGAACAACAGTCCAACATTTGAAAACTTGGTACCTGCAAGCAAAAACAAGCAATTTTTGATCAGAAGTTTGATCTCAAAAATAGAGGATAGGGTCCCACCATGATCGCCACTGAAAGCATGAGGATACGGAAGCAAAAAGGAAACACCAAGTGTGATGCAAGCGAAGCCAAAGATAACGCTAAATCCTATGAATTGAAAATGCATGAAAGGAGAGAAACATAAACGAATCGAAACCAGATAGAAAGCAAATATGGAATACAACCCTTTTTATTAGTTTGCTTTAAAATCTTGGTTACAACATGTCTCCTCCCTTTTCAGGGGCTAGGAGCGTTAAATAAGGTTTCGTTACACCATGGGTGGTATGCCTTCTTCCGCGTGCCCACATGTAAAATGGGTGGACCAAACATTGTCACCGCTTGCATGAAAGGGTCTTTGATTCTTTGCTGCTCCTCCGGTGTCGAGATCCTACATTCAAGAAAATAGAAAACAATCAGTAGCACCTGCGGATGAAATGAAACATGCAATCCCCAAGCCTAAGATTAGTGCATGCAAAGAATAAATAAAATGACAACTAAAAGAGATCCAAATGAGCTAAAAACTTGACAGAGGCATGAGAACATCACCAGGAAGGCACTACAAAAAGAACAGTCAAAAAATTCACCACGGATTTCTAATCGCTCCGGGGTGGGACGATTAGACCTACAACAAAACGTCAGAAAGCACTGTCCCAAATGTCCCATCCGGGAGGCTCCAAATCACCTACAAAGTTGGGGGTTAGGTAAAATGGGGTATTTTGGAAAGACCCAGAAGGTCATATTTTGCCAATTCGGCCTCTATCACCGAGAATTTGATGATGCTACCTGCATGTTAGCGAAAGCGAGAAATAACAAAAACATGATCAAAACTGCTCAGAATTACATGAAATTTGAATGCAAGCCTATCTAAGAAACCTAGAATAAAATGCAAAAATAACAGAACTAAAATCTGCTACAGATTTCTAATCGCTCCGGGGTGGGGCGATTAGGACTACAACAGTGTGGGGGGCGCCCGGGGGCAGGACGCCCACCGTTTGGGGCCCGATTTTGGCACCAATCCACTTGGGATGGGTCCAAAACCTCTTGTGGGGTGTTTTCGGCAAATTTGGGTGGGATACTATGGCCAAATGTCGGGTTTGGGTCCGGATTGCGCTTCCAATAACCACCCAATGACCTCCCTTCCAAAAGAGAGATCAAGGATGTGAAAGGCACAATCAAAAGTGAGTATGCAAAATGGCAGCACTTCATTGCTCAAAATGCTCCTTCTCTATCTATCTTTTGGGGTGAGAAGACTCACCATTTTATAGACCTGACGGTCTCTGTGTATGAGCATGCAGAGGCGCCACTTGGCAATCATGCCTTTCCAGGAGGGGAGAAGATTCCTCCCTGATTAAGGGCTCCATGACTGCCTCTGTAACTGCCTCTAGCACTCCAAAATGCTCACTCGCACTCCCATGCAATGAAGGAGGAGTTAAGTGGTGGATCTGGGCTGCCATTTGTCGAGATTTGACCTTTTTCCAGTCAAACCTGCTATTCGCCCCACCCTGGAGCGAATACTGCTAATCGTCCCTGGGTGGAATGAGTACCAGTTTGTAATCATCCCTGGGTGGAACGAGTATGGAGCAGAGTGCCTGAAAGGTGCCAAATTGACCTCTGACCTTCCAAAACTACTGTGAGAGTGGTTAGGACCACTTTTTAACCTCTGGGGGCTGCCCTGGGGGCTGTGTGTGTCAACTCGATCAGTGTTTGTAGTCACATAATCGGATTGGTGTTGTTTTGGTGTCTACATAATATATTCCAAGAAGTTGATCACAATTTTATGATTTATTCTGATGAGCAAGTCTTGGTTCTCACCAAAGCTAGTAAGAAAGCTATTGAAGCAAATCTAGCTTAGATGGAGCCATTAAAGGTATAAAAACCACCTAATATATGGATTCAAAGTACATAGCCTTTGAAAAAATATTCCAATCCAACAATGACCTCAGATCCACCTGAACTCCCGAAGGACTACTTGTCACCTTGTGCTAGAAATGAAAAGGTGTTTCAGTCCAAAATGCCAACATCCCAGCTACAAGCAAACATGCAATATGACACTAGAGAAAAATTCAAATATCCGTCACTGACCAAGTGCTAGTGATTTGATGTCATATAGAAGTATTGAAAGACCTATGAACCTATGAAGCAGGTAGGAGAATCAAGCACTTTGACATATATCATTGTCAAATAATGAAATAAGTCCCTGGCTAAGGTAAGTCTCTACGATGCCCTCCAACTCCTGGGTCAAGTTGACCTTTTGTAGGAATCCCTTAAATCCTCAAAATACAAAGGGAGTAATCCAACATAGATAGTATTTTCATCTCTGTTGATGACCTCAGCCATAGGAAAAAATTGGTCCCCATGATTATACATATCCATTCACATGGAAGGATGGGTCGTGCATAACTGCATGATTGACTCAGGCACCGCGATGACCGTCATGCCCAAAGAAGTCTATGAAATCATGGACATGGAGTACACTCAAAGTAGCCTTGGAGTGCTACAGCTAGATGGGACCCCCATAAGTATGGTAGGAGTTATCAAAGATATTCCCATCCACTCCACCAGACTCCACAAGTCACCATTATCGAAGAGATTGTAGTAGTTTACTTAAATCCATACTTTAGTATGTTCCTATCATGAGAATTCACAGCTAAGTTGGGAGGCTATATGTCCCTTGACTACTCACACCTGGAGATCCCATTCAAGGAAAAGAGGTTCAAGCTATACAATGAGAATCCTACCACTTTTAACATTGAAAATTTGAAGACGAGGAAAAGAGCTCGATCTCTGTCAACCTTATGGTAAAAGAAATACAAATAGTAGATCTGGTAGAGGCATCGCTTGATGATTTTTGGTTTGAATAAGGTTTTTCTATGATAGAATTTAATGTTGTTATCAAGACTAATTTGGTTTATTACTCACTGACAAAACCTGAAAATGCTAAAATGATAGCACCCACAGAGGAGTCCCTTGCACATGATCAGCTATGGAAGTTGTACATTGATGGTGCCCATTGCAAGAATTATGTAGGATCTGGTATCACGCTCATCTCCCCATTAGGTGAATAGAAGACTTATTCATATAGGCTTGAATGGAGATGTACGAATAATGAAGCAGAATACAAGGCTCTATACCTTGAACTAAAGAAATCTAAAAACCTTGGCATCAAATAGTTACAAATATTTAAAGATTTTGAATTAATCTACAACCATTTTACCAGTAAGTCCATCTCTAAGTAACACTACTTAAAAATGTACTGCAACAAGGTGTGGTATTTACTCGAATTATTCACGACACTGAACATCAATTCAATTTTGCAAGAGCAAAATAAACTTATGGATATATTAGCCTCTATCGGCATTAAATTTTCACCAACGAACGATATGATTCACAAGCCAAAAATAGTGAGGCTAATCTATAGACCTTATGTGCCTGATAAAAAAATTCACTGGCAGGTATTCAACAATGATGAACAAATGGTCAATTTTTTGGTAAGTGAAGCATCCTCTATCGAAGAGAAGACCCTCAACGAAGAAGACCATGAGGGATTAATCCAACTAAAAAACAATTACATCCCAAAGGGTCTGATCACGCTGGAGATCTTATTCGACTAGAACAATAGGTCTATCGGCCACAAGATTAGGGTGGACCAAAAATAATTCATGGACCTAGAGTTATAGCCAGGAAAAATTATCAAGGTAGGGGTCAATTGCACAGCTAAAGAGCTTCATCAAGTTCGTGTCCTATGCAAGGAATACCCCAACATAATTGCTTGGTGCTACCAAGACCTAAAGGGATATGATAAGAATATCATCCAACACACCATTGAGCTATAGGAGGGAGTCAAACCATTCAGATAGAAGCAGTGACCTATCAATCCAAAAATTGAAATGCTAATGAGTGCTGAGTTCCTAAAGATGCTTGAAGCTAAGATTATTTATTCGATCAACCATTCCTCTTCCTCTTGGGTGGCCAACCTAGTTATAGTATGAAATAAGAATGGAAACATGTGCTTATGCATTGATTTCTAAAATATCAACCAAGCATCGCTCAAATATCACTACCCGCTACCCTAGATAGATCAAATACTTCACATGCTGGTAGAAGCACATAGGTTTTTCTTGCTAGATGGTTTCTCTGGCTACAACCAGATCTGGGTCAAGGATGAAGACCAAAATAAGACCACGTTCACCACTAAGTGAGAAACATTCACCTACCAATGAATTCTCTTTAACCTTTCAAACACCAGGGCAACTTTCCAGAGGATGATGGACCTTGCCTTTGGTGAACTATTGAATCATGTCATCGTAATTTTCTTATATGACATGCCGATATTATCCCATAAGAGGGAGGATCATGACGTACATTTACAAATTTTTTTTGAAAAATACTAGGAGTTCAAAGTATCCATCAATCCCAAGAAGTCTATCTTTGCAGTGAAATAGGCAAAGCTACTCAGTCATGTGATCTATGAAAAGGAGTTAACTATTGATCCAGCCTGAACTGAGGTGCTTTTTTTACTTCCACTACCAACAAATGAAAAGGCCCTTCAGTCCTTTTTAGGATAGATAAACTTTGTGAGAAATTTCATCGCTGACTTTACACAAGTAAAAAATTCAATGGTCGAGCTCCTAAATAAAGATACCAAATTCAAGTGGATAGATGGAAGAAGATAGGATTTTCAAGAAATTAAGGATCAGATCGCCCAGTCTCCCATCCTCATCAATCTTGACTATTCCTAAGATTTTATCCTATATGCATTGGGGGAGCCAGAGAGCTATGTTGTCATTTTGACACAAAAGGATGAAGACAAATATGAATGCCCAATAGCATTCCTTAGCCAAATGATCCAGCTGCATGAGGAAAATTTCAATTTTATTGAACGATAGGTGCACACGATAATGAGGTCTCTTCAAAAATTTTGGTATTTCATCTCTGAGAGTAAGATGATAGTGTATGTGATACACCCAAACATCCGTAATTTCATAATTTAAGGTGAGCTAGATAATAAGAGAGCCATATGGGTCACCAAGATTTAAGAATTTGACATTGAGATATGCCCCACCAAGCTAGTAAGAGGTAGAGCGCTATGCCAAGAGTTGGCCAAAAATATTGTGGCTAGAGCTATGAATCCTAACTTAGACAACCCTGCCCCTGACCACAATCTCACTAATTCATCAGTCAATAGTCCAGATTAGATAGATGATCTGGTTAGGTACTTTAATACAGGAAGATGTTTGTCTCACTTCAATACTTCATAGAGAAGAAGATGTCATCTGCAAGCTAGCAGGTATGTCCTGACACCCAATCGACTATTTTATTAGAACATTTATGGAGTTCTCCTAAGATGTATTAAAGGGTTGAAGAAGCAAAAAATCCTAGAGGAGTTTCACTATAGGATTTTGAAAGGGTATTTTGCGGGTAGACCGATGGCACTTAAGATCATCAAAGTAGGCTACTATTGGCCCACTCTTTTTTGGATGCCTTCAATATCAGTAAACACTGTGATAGTTGTCAGTGATACTTGAGAAGGACTAGGAATACATCCCTTCCTCTCCATCCCATCCAAGTGGAATCTTCCTTCCAATAGTGGGTTATGGACTTTATTAAGGTCATAAATCCCAACTCCTCCATCATCCAAAAGTACATTTTGACCACCATAGACTACTTCACTTGGTGGTTGGAGGTAATTCCAACCAAGCAGGCTAACTAGGATGTGGTTATATCCTTCCTCGAAGGGCTGATAACTTGCTTTAGTATACCTGAAGCCATTGTATCTGATAATGGCACCCCTTTTACCAGTGCAAATATCTACAAGTTCCCAACCAAATATGGTATCTATTTAAAAGCCTCATCCAACTATTACCCACAGGGCAATGGGCTAGCAGAATCTGTAAACAAAAACCTACTACTGATATTGAAGAGGACATTGTTGGAAAATAAGCAAATATGGCATCTGCTCTTGGACCAATCACTTTGGACTGATTGAATTTCTATAAAAATATCAATCAAGATTTTTCCCTACTCATTGGTATACAAGAAAGATGTAGCCTTACCCACGCATGTCGAGCTACATGTATTATAGTTTCTTAAGTGGATTGATACTAAAGAAGGCCAATTCAATATGATGGATGTAAGGTTGGCCTAGTTGGTATAATTGGAAGAAGAAAGGGATAAAGACTACAGAGTCTTCACCAAGCATACCAAATCCACCAAATACTGGTTTGAAAAAAAAGACTTCAAACCGAACCTTTAGTGTTGGATATTTGGCCTTAAAGTGGAATGAAAACAAATACAAGCTAGAGAACCATGAAAAGTTTAACGTCTTCTGGGAAGGTCCATTTTGAGTCTCCGTAGTTAACCAGATCAACTATTTCATTTTCCAATATATGAAGGGTTTCACCCTCCCAATCATGGTAAATATCTTTCTTCTAAAAATTTATCATCCATCGATCTCAGATGGAGATAGATTATCTCCCAAGTATTTCTCATGTATATAAGCTTATTTTAAAAAGTATGTATAGTTAGCTTTTTCACAGCCACGATGATATAGTTGGCATTTGATTTTGTTTCTAGTAAATCTATAATTATTTTCTTAGTAATATTTTCTCTTTTATCATGTAACATATTCTCAAGGGGTGCTTTGAGATAAAGCACCATGCGGTCTCAAAAAAAAAATAGTCTTCCCTCGAAAAGTGCTCCATCTGGGAGTTCTCAACCTAAAATCACTCCACAAGGGAGCGCTCAAGGGAAAAGCAATCCATATGGGAGAGCTTAAGAAAAAAGCACTCCACAAGGAAGAGCTCAAGGGAAAAGTGCTCCATCTAAGAGCACTTAAGCCAAAAGTGCTCCATAAGGGAGTGCTCAAGGGAAAAGCACTCCATCTAGGAGTGCTCAAGCTAAAAACACTCCAAAAAGGAGTGCTCAATGGAAACGTACTTCATCTAGGAGTGCTCAAGTTAAAAGGCTCCACAAGGGAGCACTCAAGGGAAAAGTGCTCCATCCGAGAGTGCTCAAGCTAAAAGCACTCCACAAGGGAGAGCTTAAGGGAAAAGTGCTCCATCTGGGAGCACTTAAGCCAAATGTGCTCCACAAGAGAGTTCTCAAGGGAAAAGCACTCCATCCGGGAGCACTTAAGCTAAATCACTCCACAAGGGAGTGCTCAAGGGAAAAGCACTCCATCTGGGAGCACTTAAGCCAAAAGCTCTCCACAAGGGAGCGCTCAAGGGAAAAGCACTCCATCCAGGAATGCTTAAGCTAAAATCACTCCATAAGAGATAGCTCAAGGGAAAAGTGCTCCATCTAGGAGTGCTTAAGCTAAAAGCACTCCACAAGGGAGTGCTCAAGGGAAAAGCGCTTAAGACAAAAGCGCTCCACTTTAAAGTTATTTTTTATTTTATTTTAAACTAAACATCCAGATCATGCCAAGTGTCTCAGAGGGATAAGGGGATTTATGGAAGGGTCATTTTAAAACCTTAACCCTAAAAGCATAGTATTTTATTTAAAAAGCAAGAACCGTACAACCACCCAATCAAAGCAGTTATATTCTCTATTAGCCAAAGGGTTACTTCCATGTAGATTAGTATGTGTATTTATCCAAACAAGAAGCATGCACCCCAAGGGAAGGTCCTTATCCACCACCATTTTTTTCATTTCCAAAATGCAACCACCAACACATGGATAATTCAAGGTACACGCTCTCTTGCATATTCTCTATCGATATTAACTTTGAGTGCTCAGGATTAAAATGTGGCTAACTAAAATTGCATGCTATAAGGTGGCAGGCTCCTTAAAATATTTTTTTAAGAATCACCTAGAGAATTTTTGTATTCCCCCTACCATTGTACTCAAATGCTCTGTTAGAAAGCTAGGATTTTCAAAGTGTGAATTACACTGATTTGTACAAAAAATATGGATAAAGAGAGTAAAAAGGTAGATAAAAAGGAGAAAAGGGAGATAGAACCCAAAGAAAAGGTGACGTAGGTGGAGGTATCTGGTTCAAAAAAACCAAAGAATACATGGAAGCAAGAAAATAAGGAAATAGAATTAATAGCACCACAAAATCCCCTTTTTTGATACTGATATTGCTTGGTCACCCACAAGGATGTGGATCTTTTGTGCTCAAAAATTGAATAAGCACATAGAGAGACCCCAACCATGAATCCACTATTGACTATTTACCACTCACATCTATATTTTAACACATGCACACTGGTACATCACTACCCAAAATTCATAAAGGACATGTCGATGTTCTATGATGCCTAGTCGATAATGGTTCAATGCTTAGGTATTACCATTATTTACCATTATAGCTAAATCTATCCAAGAATATTTTTCCTATGGTAGGAAGCACTCATCCGAGTTCATTCCGAGAAAAATACACATAGATGAAGAAAGTGAAAGATACCAATCAACACCAAAGATACAATTTTTTCCAAGGGGACAATTAGGGAGCACCGTAATTGTAGATGAATTTCCCTGGCTTTCGAAACCCCTAGCTAAGTTCACACACCTTGAAATTTTTTCCATCCTGGCTTACTTATCAGGTCTCCCAACATATGAGTGGGCGTATTACTGGTAAGTTTTTATGGCCCATTCCATACTGGAAAATGAGATTTATTTTCCTTCCAAGGTGAGGCTAGGCATTATTCTAGTCTTTTATGACTGGGCAGAGTTCTTAGCACGGTAATTACATGGACGTTTAGCTCATATTTGGTGTGCTGACGCTAAGGATGAAATTTTTTGACTCTCATCCCTATTGGTGTGGTATTTCTTCTAGCATACGCACAAAAAGTTCCACAATATAGCAAATAATCAGAAGGACAAAGAGGGCAAGCCTTTTCTAGTCTATCGATGGATGAACAATCTGTCCAAAAATGAGTCTTACTATATCTTAAATCAAATTTTCCTTAGGCCAATGTTGGAGATGATATATGGCCGATGCGAGTGGGTTCCAATGGAGTTAAGGATCCAGGTGGTCGAAGATCAATTGGGAGACACTTTTCTCCTTATCCAGGGCCTGGTCATCATAATCTATGGGTTTACAAAAAAGATTTTTCGATTACCCTATTATACCATGCCCTATCTATTCTCCTTGGAAGTTGCTAGATAGCTTGACCACTCCAATGAGGAGTATGGGAAAGGTCAAGGTATGAGAGTGATAGTATCTACTTATTTTGATATTGGATACTTTAAAATAACATAGTACGATCAAAATATTGTGTGACCATAATGCTCGTAGATTACGTGTTGATCAAACTTCCCCATCGTTGGAAATGAGACCCACACAACATCATTCAAAAACATATCAATGTCAAATTTTTTCACTCTTTTCCCAATTTGTAAATGGAGTGCCAGCATAATAATCCAATAGGTCTAGAGCTAGAATGGCATGTAGATAATATTATGCCTTCGCCCTTGTGGTTAGAGTTTTACAATATGGAGATTGAGTACAATTCAGCTATCAATCAAAAGCAAAGACTATCTAGGACGGTCATCACCAAAATGAAATTCAAGCACCCAGATTGGACTGACCATAAAATTTAGTAATGGTGGATCATGAGGGTCCACTTTGATAAGGTCTCATCGAATGATGCACTAGAAATCAATGAAAATTTTTCAATATTTTATGAAAATAGCATTAAAACTTATCAGCTTTTATCATTCGCTGATATAGTTCACCCTGGCGGACGTAACCCCGAAGAAGTTGATGACTTGGAGCATCCAAGGCAAGTGTAGGGTAAGGGCAATGTCATATTAGGGGTGTCATTATATAATGAATAAAAGAGCCCAATATATCCATAGATGGCAAATTCCCCCTCAAAGAGAAAGTCTAAGGTCCCCTTTTTATCGCAAACTACAAAAGGATCGCGCATTGGTTCTCAAAAGCCTTTCAGGTCAATTATCCAGGATACTTCTAAAGCTTCCTAAGAAGACTGCTGAAAAAACTAAAACTTTGACCAAAATGACTATGGCCATGGGGATTGAGGAGCATAAAGGTGGGAATGAAGAGAGCCTCACCATACATGAGGAGCAAGTAAATGAAGACACTAGCCATGTAAGCATTGATGCACCAGACATGGAAGAAAATATGGAATAAAAGGATGAAGTGCTAGATACATCCTCCACGACCCCATTGGTAATAGAATCCCAAGGTATGTATTTATCCATTTTTAATTATTTTTTAATCATCCCCATTGTTAGATTTTTCTAACCCCTATGTGCACTTGTTCAGCATCTGGGAAATATTGCCACATTAGCAGCCCCAATGGTTCTTGTATCAAGTGTGCTTCTATTGCCTAAGTCCACCCTTCCCAGTTCTTCAGCCATTCTAACACTATCTCTTCCCTCATCTAGAATATTTGTGCCTTTTAATAGAAACCCCAATGCCTATTCAATTCCTTCTTATTTTATCTTCCCTATTTTTGGTTCATCCAAGCACATCACTGACATGTTTGGCACCAGGGAACTTGATCATCTTTCAATCCTCTTCCATTTTGTCAATTTCTTGATACCTCAGCCCACCATTCCTAGTGTGGCTACTCAAGTGCCTTTGAGGGTAAGCATAGTTGCTTCCCCTTTAGATTCCCAGGTAATTACCAGTTTCAAATCCAGTCTTCCACTTCTCCTATTTACTCTAGTCCTCGATATTGGAGTCCAAGAACCATTATAATTTAAGTTGGAGATAGCTCAGTAGTTCACAACTACACAAAGTATCTGAAGGACTCATTATAATACAGTATGCTATCTGAGGGATCAAAATAAGGAGTTTTTGGACCTGGTGCAAGCCCAAAAGGTTTACATAATTGATACATATACAATGAAGCTACACACCATTGAAAAAATACCATGGGTGCAAAAAATATTTGGGAGAGATGACCCCACTTGATTATGGAATCTGCCACATTGAAGAGGATATTGCCAAGATGGACATTGCACAAAGAATGAGTGATTTTCAGGTTGGTATGGGCTCCATCTATGCTCATGGTGAGCACTACAAGGGCCACTTTTTTAGAGCACAATCTAAAATTGATGAGGTTGAAGAAGCCCTAGCTATGGCAAAGTGACAAAGTAAGGCATTAGAATCATAGTAAAAAAAATAGGTTAAATATTTGGAGGTTCAAATTGAAGAATTAAAAGAAAAACTACAGTTGCTTGATGATTAGAGCAAGGAGGTGTCCAAGTTACATGACTATCACGTCAAGATGATCACCAAATCTAACCAAGAAATATAGGCTCTTGTTGTACAAATAAATGAACTACAGGTCTAGTTATTTGAGAGAAATGAATATCATATTCTTCCTTCCATGGACCACCTCAAGGAGACGCACCTAGACTTCCTGTAGGATTTACCAATGAGAGCAAAAAATGGGATTACAGTCTTGGCCTTCTTCAAAGAAGCACATGAGGCAGTGGTTTCTGGTAGACATATCTTGGAGTTTGCCCAGGTAGATGTTAACTATTTGCTGGATCTGACCACCTAGCTCCAGAAGATTGGAGATGTCCCTATTCGCCTTTCCCTTATGAGTGACTTGGCTCGATCACTGGCAACGACAAAAACCACTTTGCACTATTTTTTCACCAAGGTGGAACTGGTAAAGAAATATTTCTTGCTTTTGTATTTCAAAATTTTAGAGTGTGATATATCATTATGATATTTTGATACCTTGGTTAAAATTGGTGTCCCAGGGTTCGCAGATTCAGAAGGCCCTATTCCATCAATTCAAGAGTTGGAACTCTTGTGGACTACTTTTGTGGATAATGCCTCAAAAATCAACACTCTGGAAGCCTCCAACTATGATACTTAGGTAATACTCCTCATGGCCAAATATACTTAGATGTATTCTTGCTTGAATGAATTTGATAGAATACTAGAATTTGATGATGTCGAGCGCATCGAAACATTCCACTGCTTGATCCAAGAGCTATAAAAACAACCAAATTTTCCTTTGGAGAAATGGGTTGATGCTTCAGTGATATATGAGCATGTTTTCAAAAGGTCACTAAAACCATATCTCCCTCAACCAGACAGGTAGAATGAGGAAAATATAATAGATAGTACTACAGATTTAGGGACTGGAGAGACTACTTCAGAGACCGAGGAAATAGATAGTGAGGTCAATTCAAAGTCCAAAGAGTCTAAGAGTTCAGATGAAGACACCATTAGCAGTGATAAAAAATCAGAGAGATATACAGAAAACTTTGAGAATAAGGAGGACTCTGATGCCCAAGGATGAATGTTGGGATCCCTATATTGAGGCAGGCCCAATACCCCTGTAAGCCGTCAGACATGTTGCCATTTTTGTCACACTATTGCTATTTTTGTTTTGTATCATAGTTTGGAATCATTCATTGTAAAACTTCTTTTTTTCCCATTAAAAATGGTTAAAGTGTTGCTATGTTGTCATGCTTCCACCAACTATCTCTTCTGAAACAAAAGTATGCAATGCATTCCTTGGTTTCTTATCTTCTTTGTACTTTTTCTATGTTTCTATATCTTTCCTGATATGTTGCATGTAAAATGGTAAATGTTTTAGCATGGGTAATCCATTGATGAATTTTTCTTTGGCACTTGAAAAATATTTCTTTCACAAAGCTGTAATTCCTAGTTTTTCTTGACTTAGGTAAGAATTCCTTTTAAAATAAAAAAAAGTGTTAAGACAACAGGACCAAGAGTCGAAGAGTGAAAGTTGATAAAATGACTAAGTATAAAATGAAATGACAAAAGTGCTTCACAAGGGAGCGCTCAAGTGAAAAGCGCTCCAAAAGGGAGTGCTCAAGTGGAAAGTGCTCCACAAGGGAGTGCTTTTTTGGAAAGTACTCCATATGGGAGCACTTTGGTGAAAAGCGCTCCACAAGGGAGCACTTTGGTGAAAAGCGCTCCACAAGGGAGCACTTTGGTGAAAAGCATTCCACAAGGGAGTGCTCAAGTGGAAAGCACTCAACAAGGGAGTGCTTTGTTGGAAACTGCTCCACATGGGAGCACTTTTGGTGAAAAGCGCTCCACAAGGGAGCACTTTGGTGAAAAGTGCTCCACAAGGGAATGCTTTGTTGGAAAGCACTCCATATGGGAGTGCTCAAGTGGAAAGCACTCCACATGGGAGCGCTTAATCCAAAAGTGATCCACATGGAAGCACTTTGTTGAAAGCGCTCCACATGGGAGCGTTTAAGTGGAAAGTGCTCTACAAGGAAGTGCTTCTTCACACTAAAGCAAATCAAGTAAGGAGGATCAAGAAATAGAAGACTACACCCATTCAAGCATTATGTGCTTGCACCGCTTCTATACTACATTTTATATCACCTATTTATGGATTATTGTCAGAAATTTCTAACTTTGAAACCAACTTACCTGTAATATCGAATTGACTGTTCAAGTTAGTATCAGAACCTTATGTGTTCAATACTAAGTTATCTATTAGGTAAAATATTTATTTTTTTTGGTTGTCACCGAAATTGGATTCGCTCATCTCTAGAGTGGTTAGGTATTAATGTTCTAAAAAACAAATTTCTTCTATAAAGACCATATTCTTTTCTATAACTTAGATGGATAACTTTTGCTAGAAAAGCAACTATGTACTTGAAATCTACTTCCAAAATAAAAGCTTCTGGTTCTAGTATGAGTTATCTATCTCTGTGTATGACTTCTATTCTGTGATTTCTATTAAATTAGTCCTTTTATTATTCAACTTAATTTTATTCAATAGATTTTGTTGTTGATAGAGTACTAATTCCTGGAATACTTGTTGGAGTTTACATAGTTATGAGGATTTTATATTGGTTTCTATTAAAATTCATTGTTTTGATTTTTGTTGGTTCAAATATTTAAGTTGTCTATCGTGCTTCTGATCCATCACTCCGCATATCTCACCTTTGACCATTTCCCATTCATTTTCATAATTTCTCATCTCTTTCAGTATTTTTCTATCATTTATCTCCAATCCCCTATTTTTATTTTTGAAGCCAGACCTACAAAATATTTTCACGAAGGACATCCCTTTCCTTCGAGCATTCAATGCTTGGAAGCGGGCCTAGGGCACTGTAGACTTAGAAAACCTGTATCTAGGCTGGTTTGATTGCCAATACTTACATGTAAAACAAATTATTTGACAATAGATCATACAAATAGTGATACATGCTTGGATTAGGTGAAATTATGGTCTGGCTTCAAAATCGAGTGATTCACTTTTAAGCACCAACACACAACTAACGATACATTCCATCATGAGAAATAAATGATGGTTATTACATATTCAATTTTAAAATGATTAAAATATGAACAAGGGCACTTATTTTGTTCTTAAAGCAATATGGTTCTTGAATCAAAGCATAGAAAATTGTTGGTTATGTAAAAATTACACTCTAAAACATTTTCATAATGCTTCTTAAATAATTTTTAAAAACATTAAAGAAAATGTATCTTATAATCAATTAATAAATAAAAATATAATAATAAAATATAGAAAAACACTACCTTAAACATATAAATAAAATATAAAAAAAAACACTACCTTTGCTTCTAATAATTAATATTTTATATTTAACATTATAAAAGATTACTTATATTCTTTATAACCTAATTTATAAACGTTACATATGTATTGGCATAAGAGAAGGTCCTTCGCTCTATTTGTCTATGACACATAGAAAAAGGATAGTCTTGCAACGACTAAGGGCCTTCACTGCTACTAAACGGAAATTTGAAATGAAACGAAGGCTGATGCAGGTATTATTTTTATAGCACAAATGGATACGAAAGGAAACCAATAATGATGCTGGTTTAAAGGTGTTATTATTGATTTAAAGCACAAATGTCTATGACACATAGAAAAAGGATAGTCTTGCAACGACTAAGGGCCTTCACTGCTACTAAACGGAAATTTGAAATGAAACGAAGGCTGATGCAGGTATTATTTTTATAGCACAAATGGATACGAAAGGAAACCAATAATGATGCTGGTTTAAAGGTGTTATTATTGATTTAAAGCACAAATGGATATAATAGGGATTTTAAAGTAGATTATATTAATGGTCAAGTGAAAGTAACATGCCTCGAATCAGAAAACAACAGCCTTAATATGATGTTCGAAATGCTTGTAGCTAAAGTTTAAGGTTGCGAGCACGACTTCCAAAAAGCCTGAAAATGGAATGTGACTTACCAAGAATGCTATGCATACCAAGAATGTGACTTGCTATTCAATCCGTGAGTCTAACGGCGATCTGTTAATCACAACTGGGTGTTATGGTGCGCTGTAACATCAATTGAAGAGAATTAGAGGTGGTTGTAAAACATATTCACAAAATGCGTGGAGACCTGGAGAATCATGAGATTTCTCCCACGTCGTTAAGAGGTATGCAACCAGACAACCAACTCTTCTGTTGTTGACGCTCGCCGATTTTTATTTGCTCAATGTCTACGCGTTTAGATGCTAATAGGCATGTGGATTATAACCACTGAAAATGAGATCTACACAAGCTTGGTTCTTCGGATAAGCATTGGCAGGATGAAATCGTTTCTGTGTATTGCACTCAAACTAAATAATTTACATTTTATTTTATGTCGCATCACATTATAGTTGAGGTCCTGCAGGCTGCTCTTTTAAACTCACGGTACCAACCACTCTAGGTTTACGACAAACATCTAACGCTTCTTCGGACAAAAGAAAGAGAGAGGAAGGGACAATATGACCTCATACCAAACTAAAGTTGAACTGCATGCTTGCACTAGTTAGCAATCTCCGTACCAATTGAGGGGCACTTTTAGCAAAACTTGCACCACTAAATGTTATTTTCCTCCAAAATTATACCTAGCCTACTTAAAAAACTTTAATTTATAAAATAATAAATTGAAATCAAAATTCTCTAAATTAGAAGCAGCAGGTTTAAGATAATAAAGTTTTTTTTTTACTATTAAGAGGAGGGAGGGTTTTGAAAAGGACCCACAATCTTTTACAAAGCAAACAGCCACATAGACAAACAGAAGAAAATAGAACAAAACACAAAACAAAGATCCCCCACACAAAGAAAATCCAACTACTGAACTAATGATAGAACTCAAAAAGTTTTACAACATTGAATCAAGATTATTGACAACATTGAATCAAGATCATTGACAACATTACTAGACATTTGGGTAACCTCCTCAGCAAAATCTAAAGCTATCTTAACAGAACTCGAGACTGCATATTGTTTAATCTCTATCACACGCAAACTATCTAAAAGAGCACTCTTCTTAACAAAAACTTCCCTTGGGGAATAAACTTCAGCCACCAATTTTTCTTTGACGAATTCCTTAGGAAAAACCTTCACTTCATCACCTTTGAAAAGTAGCCATGGATATTGATAGTGTCAACTCGATAGTTCCTTAAAAGACTCCTATAATCTCAACTATTCATGTGGTTTGAATATTTACGTGTTCAACTTATAGTTGTCAGTGTTGCTATGATCTCCAATTACCCGTATATCTATTACTAAAAGAATAATAACAGTAATTAATTCTCAAGTAAACTTTATGATAAAAAATATTGAAGTTAATTAAATCATTTTTAAAAAAGTTTTAATCTCTTATTATCTTACATGTAAAACAAATCATTTTACAATAGATCATGTAAACACATGATTGCTAAAAAGGTGAAATTATTTCCTTAGTGTTACATTTTTAAATTTGACTTCCAAATCAAGTAATTAGCTTTTAAGCACCAACACACAAATAATGATACATTCCATCATGAGAAATATATGATGATTATACATATTCTTTTTTAAAAATATCAAAATATGTTAAATCATAATTGCTAAATCATAAGGTTTATTCTCTTGAACAAGGGCACTCATTTAATTCTTAAAAAAATATGGTTCTTGTTCTTGAATCAAAAGAATAGAAAATTGTTGTCTATGTAAAAATTACTGTAAAACATTTTCATAATACTTCTTAAATAATTTTTGGAAATATTAAAGAAAATGTATCTTATATTACATTAATAAATATAAACATAATAATAAAATATAGAAAAAACACTACCTTTGCTTCTAAGAATTAATATTTTATATTTAACATTATAAAAAATTTACTTATATTCTTTATAACCTAATACTTCGCTCTATTTGTCTCTACATAGAGAAAAAGGAGTCTTCCAAGGACTAAGGGCCTTCACTACTAGTAAAAGGAAATTTGAAATGAAACGAAAGCTGATAAAGGTATTATTGATTTATAACACAAATGGATACAAAAGGAAACCAATAATGACTTGAAGCACAAATGGTTATAATAGGGATTCGAAAGTTGATTGTCTTAATGGTCGACTGAAAGTAACATGCCTCGAATCAGAAAACAACAGCTTTAATATGATGTTCGAAATGCTTGTAGCTAAAGTTTAAGGCTGAAAATGGAATGTGACTTAACTGCAATGCTATGCATACCAAGAATGTCAATTGCTATTCAATCCGTGAGTCTAGCGGCGATCTGTTAATCACAACTGGGTGTTATGGTGCGCTGTAACGTCAATTGATGAGAATTAGAGGTGGTTGTAAAACATTACAAAAAAAAAAAATCACGAAAATTCGTGGATAGCGTGAGAATCATGAGATTTATCTCATGTCGTTAAGAGGTATGCAACCAGACAACCGACTCTTCTGTTGTTGACGCCCACCGATTTCTATTTGCGCAATGTCTACGCGTTTAGATGCTAATCGGCATGTAGACCTTTTTATGCGTGTCTCCCATTTTTATTGTAACCACTGAAAATGAGATCTACCCAAAGCTTGGATCTTCGGATCAGCATTGGCTGTGTTTTGCACTCAAACTAAATAATTTACATTTTATTTTATGTCAGGGTACCAACCGCCCTAGATTTAGGGCAAACAAACATCTAACGCTTCTTCGGACAAAAGAAAAAAAGAGGACACAACAATAGGACGTCATACCAACCCAAACTTAAACTGCATGCTTGCACTAGTTAGCAGTCTCCGTACCAAACAAAAACATGCTCCTATATACTATATAATGTGCATTGGGCTTGCTTGGTAAGACATGTTTCAATAATCATAAATTGACTTCGTCATTGGCGGGGGCGAGTGACTTGAGGGGTGGACATGGCTTTCAAAGCGACGAAGTCAGTCGTCCTGTTGTTTTTGGTCATGATTTTGTTCCTGTCAAAAGCGAGAGCGAAAACGAGGCATTACAATTTTAACGTAAGTTTACATCCGTGTGTGTCTATTGACTGGATTCTCGATTACTAGCTCGCACTTGTTGTCAGTAGTAATTGTGATAAAAGACTGATTGTTTCAATTGGCCATGTCAAATAAATCTCCGTGTCGCAGATAAGACTGAAGAATGTTACTCGCTTATGTCATACCAAGCCCATCGTTACGGTGAACGGCAAGTATCCAGGACCGACTTTATATGCACGAGAGGGTGACAGAGTGCTCGTGAATGTCACAAATCACGTGAAATACAACGTTAGCATACACTGGTAATTCCTCTCACTATATCTAAAAAAATATTGTTCGACTCAGATTTTATTCAATTTGTTTTTGGGTTGTAAATGGTACAAGACTTACTAAGCAGAGTTAATGTATGAGCAGGCACGGGATTAGGCAGCTCAGAACAGGTTGGGCTGATGGACCAGCATACATTACTCAGTGCCCTATTCAAACAGGCCAAAGTTTTGTCTACAACTTTACAATCAGAGGGCAACGAGGCACACTCTTCTATCATGCCCATATCCTTTGGCTACGTGCAACACTCTATGGCCCCATTGTTATCTTACCCAAGAAACATGTGCCATATCCCTTCCCAAAGCCTCACAAAGAGGTCACTCTCATCTTAGGTGGGTTTTAGGTGCCCACATATAACGCATTAGATATTTGCATTCTCCATGATTGTGTTGAACAACTGAAAATGTCATTCTAACGTCGCCTACATATACGCTACAGGTGAATGGAGGAATGCAGACACCGAGGCGGTGATAAATCAAGCTCTCAAAACAGGAGGAGCGCCAAACACTTCGGACGCTCACACCATTAATGGCAAGCCGGGGCCTCTCTTCAATTGCTCCACTAAAGGCGAGTACAATTCTCATACACTTACCCATATTATGTTGATCATGGACGGACGGCGTTTACTTTTCCGAGAGTTCTTAGGTTGCCTGTTCCTTTATCTGAAAGTGCAGATACTTACGCGCTTGAGGTTAATCCTGACAAAGCCTACCTTGTTCGAATAATCAACGCTGCACTCAATGATGAGGTCTTCTTCAGCATTGCGGACCATCACATGACGGTGGTGGAAGTGAAAGCACGAGATTCCGGGCAAAGGGAGCACTAATTATGCAACATAAGACGAAATGTAACGCTTTAATCCTATGCACAAAAACGAAGGAAGGAGACAATTTGAAAATGAAAGAAAAGATGTAAAGAAATCACAGCCCTCTTTATTCAAATATCTTATCCTCGGTTACATAGACGTCTCCTCCCTTTTTAGGGGCTAGGAGCGTTAAATTCGTCTTTGTTACAATATGTGACTTAGTCTTCCTCCTTCCGCGTGCCCACGATTGCAATGGGCGGGCCAAGATGATGCCGTCGCTGATGTCGATGAGTTCTTAACCTCCGCTGCTTCTCCTGCGAACAAAGAAACAACCAAGATGTCAGTAGCATCTGCTGCAAATGAAAAGTGTTTGTTCTCTAAAACTAACGAAATATGCATGCAAACATTTATCTAAAACAGTAAACAAAATGATTCCAAATGGCTTCAAAACTTGACAGAAGACAGGAAAAGTTACCAGAAGGCCATTGCCACTGAGACAGCTGGCCAATCTACCTTCAACTGGAATTCGTCCCTGGGTGGGACGAATTCTGACTGCAATTAGTCCCTGGGTGGGACGAATTCTTCTGTGTTGAAGAAGCCGACCTGCTGCTGCTCCAATGTCGATTCCCGAGACCTGCAAAACGCCTGCAAACAAGGGGGTTATGTAATTGGGGCCATTTTGGGATGACCCAGATGGTCGGATTCTCCCAATTTGGCCTCTACCCTCGGGAATTTGATCTCGCCACCTGCAAGTCAGTGAAACAACAAAGCGACACAAAACATACTAGAATCTACCAAAAGTTACAAAATTGCAGCTATGAGTTAACCAAACATAATAACACAAAATGCAACCTGAAAAAGTAATCTAGAATGCTCTAAAACTTAAAAAGGACTTGGGAAGTGCGGGGGTGCCCAAGTGGGCCTCCCACCGTTGGCACTTGATTTCGGAGCCAATCCACTAGGGATGGGCCCAAAACCTCTTAGGATTGGGGGGTCGGCGAATTGGTTGGTTCAGGTGTCCATGTGTTGGATTTGGGTCAGGTTCAAGCTTCCAAAGGCCACCCAACAACCTCCCTTGCAAAAGAGATTGGTGGATGTGGGAAGGTGAACCAAAAGGGATGCAAGTGGGTCTTCAACTCGGCAGCACTTCGTTGCTTGAAAACTCCTTCAACCTGTATATTTTGGGTGAGAAAAGTCCCACCTTTTATAGACCCATGGGGTCTCTTTTGGGAGGGAAGCACAAATGCCATGTGTTGGTCATAGGCGCCATGTGGCAGTCTTGTCTTCCCATGAGGGAGGGGAGTCCTCCGTTGACTTGGGCTTTGATAAATGCCTTTTGTGACAGTCTTCTAACGGCCCCTCTGTCCACCTACACACGCGTGCAAGGCAGGAGTCATCAACTGACTATTCTGGGCTGCCACTTGGCGCCATTTGTCTTTTTGCCCGTTAAGCTTAGAATTCGTCCCACCCAGGGACGGATTCAGAAATCGTCCTGGGGTGGGACGGATTCTATTTTGAATTCGTCCCTGGGTGAGACGAATACTGGGCAAAGTGTCCAAGTGTGCCAAATTGCTTCTTGACCTTACAAAATTGCTATGAAAGTGGTTAAGACCACTTTTTAACCTCTGAGGGCTGCCCTGGGGGCTGTGTTTGTCAAAGCGATCAGTGTTTGCAGTCACATAATCGGATTGGTGCTGTTTTGGTGTCTACGAGATGCCCCTTTTTGGGAAGCGCTGTGGGTGACGCAATGCTGAGCAAAAATAGATAACCAAAGCACTAATGATTAGGGTTTCTTGGTAACCTAACCAACTTTTGATGCCCCAAGTATGGAAAGGGCATGCATTCTTGAATCCTTGCTTTCTGACGAGCTAAGGAATTTGATTTCAAGTATTAACCTGTTTTGTTGAGGTGTGACTTGAACTTAGACATTGATCAGTCATGAACAGGCAAAGGGCATTTTTATCCTCAGGGGGAACCTTGTGTTCATGATTCACGAAATGCCAAGTGTTTGATTGATTTGATTGTTGCTTGTTTACTGCCCCAAGCGGGAGCGTGATTGTCTTTGTCAATGATTCTTTGAATGCATGTCGTTTTCCTTAATTGGGTGTGTGATTGTTGGTTGGTGACTAAGTGTGACTACCCCCTCAAGCGACGAATCGATGAGGGAATGACCTTCGTGAGAGAAGCGACGAGTCGCTTGACCCAAGATGACTTGTGCAAGGGTGCCTTTAAAGGGTTTACCGTTAAGCGTGTGCAATTTTTCCAACATTTGGACCTATTTTTGGTGGGTGTTAACCCTTTTGGTGATGCCGTAATGAGGTGAAATCATCGAAAATCTAACTTCCCGTGGAGCGGTCCGGCTATTGTAGCCTTCTTGGGGAAGTAGGAGAGCGATAATTTGAACCTCGACATCGATTTTCTTTGCCAAGAGGTTAAGTGCAAGAGCACTTGTGTCCGGCAATGCTTATTGCTTTTTTTTATGTTGCATGTTTTGTTGTTTTTGTTTTTTTTTTTGTGACACCATTTGGGGATTAAATTTGTCAAAATCCGTCTTCCGTGGAGCGGTCCGGCTATGGTAGCCTTCTTAGGGAGTAGGATAGTGATAATTTGTGACCCCGATGTCAATTTGCTATGCCAAGAGGTTAAGTGCAAGAGCACTTGTGTCCAGCAATGTTTATTGCTTTTTGTTTTTGATTTTTTTGTTGTTTTTGAGTGGGCTTTGACCCTTTTGTGACATCATTTGGGGATGAAATTGTCAAAAATCCATCTTCCCGTGGAGCGGTCCAGCTATGGTAGCCTTCTTAGGGAGTAGGATAGCGACAATGTAGACCCCGACATCGATTTGCTATGCCAAGAGGTTAAGTGCAAGAGCACTTGTGTCCAGCAATGTTTATTGCTTTTTGTTTTTGTGTTGCATTTATTTGTTGTTTTTGTTGTTTTGATTTTCTTTGATCTTGTGCATGATGGTTGATGAATATGGATGTATGCATGTTGATTTATTTTGATGGATGCATATGCTATGATGAATGCAAATGTTTTTGATTTATATGTGATATGCGGAGATGAGATGGATGAATGGGATTTATGATGTTTGGCTATGGCACCATAGGACTGTTTAGAAGCTCTGTTATTTTGTTTTTAGGCGATTGTTGTGATGCATGACTTTATATGTATACATTGGTTTTTCTTTTTTTGTATTTTTTTGATGGTATTTATAAGGATGAAAAGTAGCGCAGTTGGTTTAGAAATGTAGCTAAGGTTTTATGAGACTCAGACGGTTTTAACTCACTAGCCATGACTGTACTTTATCTTACAAGACTTTTTGAACAAGGTATGAATCGGACTTGTTTTTGACCAAGTTATTTTCACATCCCTGTGTGTGCAATTGAGTTCATTTAGTGGTATTTGTTAGGATACCGCCAGTGCCAGATGGGCTTTCAACCGAACCTGTACTTGAGGATCACCTAATTAGCTCCACGAATTCCTTTGTTGTATGTACTAAGATTAATCTACGGTGTAATCCAGGATGCCATAAGCTAGCTCATCCACATGCAAACATTGATCCGTACGCAAGTTAATGTGACAGATATATCGTCATGCGGGAGGTTTACTTACATTACCGATAGGCTATCAACCAAATTGGTACTGAAGCTTGCCTTATGACCTATAAAGGTCAACTCCCTTCTTTTCTTCAATTGTATTGGGATACTTGCTCATTGTAGTGATGAGATCACTATTTATTTTGATTTGTTTTTCTTTCGAGCAAGGGATTGGGGATATGGAGTGATGAAAATCACTATTGTTTGTGCCTTTTGATGTGTGCACTGTAGTTTGTCAAATTTGGAGTTTTGACATTTTGCAAATTTTTTGTGTTTTGCAACTGTTGAGAACTTTAGGGATTCTTAGGGAATTGGGTAGGGAGGATGCTTGTCCTTTTGCCAACTCTCGGCATTCTAGGGGTCATTCGCACAGGGGGATGAGCAAGATAACCGTTTCGCTTGTGGTGACCTAGATTATTTTGCGAGGTTTCATCTTTCGTTCACACAATTTGGGAATTTTTAGTGTTTTGATTTGTGTTGGGATGTTACGTAACAAGGTGTATTTCAAGTATGACTCTACCTTCGTAAAATCTGTTCGACTTGATACACTACATGGCTAAAGAGGAAAATGATGACTGAATCACTGAAACTCTTGGTACATTCCCAGGACCACCGATCGTAGTGTGGTAAAAGTTATGCTTGGTGTTTTTGTTGTTTTTGTAACATGAGACAATGCGGAACAAGATGGACTATCGAGCTATTGCAGCCTATGGTGCCTTTGACCTGTATGACTACAAATATGCAATGTATGGATGCAATGCTTAATGCGACTATGTATTTTTGTAATTTTGATGGATTGTTTTTGGTGAAGGTGAAGATGAGGTGCGAGAATATGAATTTTTTGATGAATTTGAGTATGCCTAGAATTGAGATGCAAATCTTTGTTGTTTTTGATGATTTTTGTTGTTTTGTTTTTTGAATTTCTTGATTTTTTTGACCAAGCGATTGCGATAATCGTTGGAGCTTTTTGGGTTGACCAAGAGATTGCGATAATCCTTGGAGCTTTTTGTAGTGACCAAGAGATTGCGATAATCCTTGGAGCTTTTTGGATTGACCAAGAGATTGCGATAATCCTTGGAGCTTTTTGGTGACCAAGAGATTGCGATAATCCTTGGAGCTTTTTGGGTGACCAAGAGATTGCGATAATCCTTGGAGCTTTTTGGTTGACCAAGAGATTGCGATAATCCTTGGAGCTTTTTGGGTGACCAAGAGATTGCGATAATCCTTGGAGCTTTTTGGGTGACCAAGAGATTGCGATAATCCTTGGAGCTTTTTGGTTGACCAAGAGATTGCGATAATCCTTGGAGCTTTTTGGATTGACCAAGAGATTGCGATAATCCTTGGAGCTTTTTGATTGACCAAGAGATTGCGATAATCCTTGGAGCTTTTTGGATTGACCAAGAGATTGCGATAATCCTTGGAGCTTTTTGGATTGACCAAGAGATTGCGATAATCCTTGGAGCTTTTTGGGTGACCAAGAGATTGCGATAATCCTTGGAGCATTTTGGGTTTGAATTATGGTTCTTTAGGGGATAGAGGTACCCCCAGCTTGATGGTCTTTGCACTCCGGATCTGGCTCTAGAGGTATGGGCACGAATGGATCTTTCCTAGGTGCAAATTTTGTGAAAAGGAGGGCAGGGTCTTCCCTCGGCACTGCTGTCATGATGGGATCTCGAGGTGGACGATGCTCATCTTGAATTTGGAGCCATGGATCCAACACTTGGTCCCACCTCGCTGGGTCTACATGCCATTCATGCCCCAACAGTATGCCCATCTGTCCCATTAGATCTTCATGAGTTAGAGCGCGGTGATGTCGTCGCGCATGTCTGAGATAGTCCATTTTAGTTTCATCTTCTGAATCGCTTTCATAGATCCAAAATTGTTCATCCTCTTCAGCATCTGTTGCTTGCGACGTTGAGGACTCTTCCTGTTCCAGTGAATTAATCTGGTCCCATTGCGGTTGTTCCACTCTTAGTGGAGGGACCTGATTCTCTTGAGACTGTGTTATTTCATCTGGAACCTCTAAGGGGAACAGTTTCAGAAAGATGTCTGGCAGCCGTTGATGTTCTCTTTGAGGATTAATCTCTGAACTTTCGCCTCTCTCTAGCAAAGAAGAGGGATTACTGTTGCTTCCAGGGGTGTTTGTTGACCATGGGAGGTAGTCTCCCAATGTGTATTATGTATTCGGATTGGCATAAGGACCCAATGCCAATCCCCCCTTGTTGCCTATTTCTAGGCCTTGCATATTTTCAACCAAGATGTCTAATGGCAGGGGATGGTTGAACCCTACCCCTGACTTGTCATATGGCATCTGATATCTTGGTTGGCAAAGGATCCGCATCCCTTGCTCATATCTGCCGAGCCCGTATCCATGCCAATTGCATTGGCCGAGATATTTTAGGGCAAATTCTGGGTTTGACAGATAATTGATGTTTTCAACAAAAGGCTCTTCGTCTGTTTCCTTTTGTTGGCATGGTTCAAGACCATGATCAAAGCCCCCATACACAAAATTTGTCTGGTTCGGTGGGTAGCCTAGAGGGACGATTGTTCCAATGGGAAGGCGAGGTCTTCCCATGTCTTGTACTGACTCCAGTGTGGGGGTTGCCACAACATTTTGCACTAAGTATTCCCCCAGGCCTGTACTGGCCATTTCAACAGTGATTGTTGATGATTGGGTGGGAGGAAACGGTAGTCCTTCCTGAGTCCATTCCATGTTTGGTGGTTCAGGAATCTTGGTTTCCGTTGCGTTGGGCGCTTCCTCTGTTGTTATTGTTGAAATTGTGGGCAACCTTTCTTCTAAGGGCTTAACCTCTTCCATGATTTGTTTTCCCTTGTCCTTCTGTTGGGCCATGATAGGTGGCGTTGATGATGAAGGAGCCGATGATGAAGTCTCACCTGGCTGGGATTTTGCCTTGTTGGCCACCAGTGGTGCCTGCGGTATTGGACCTTGTTTAGATGGATTTAATTGGAAATCCAAATGCGTTGAAGGGAGGGTCGATTGAGGTATGAATTGTACCGCATTGCAATACTTGAAGGGCTCTAAGTCCATTGGGACTACATGTATTTCTCCTTCATAAGCATACTTCAAGCACTGGTGGGCGATCGAAGGGACACATTTCATATCCCTGATCCAAGGCCGCCCTAGCGGTATATTATAAGCCATTTCACCTTCCAACACATGGCACAGTGTAGGTATTGACTTTTGTCCTACCTGGACTGGCAGAACGACTATGCCGACTGTCGAGCATATTGCATCATTAAAAGCTCGCAGTGTGTACGTGGAGGCTGTGATGTGAGAGGCTGGCAGCTTCAAATGCTTTAAGGCTGCGGTGGTTATGATGTTACTGGACGAGCCAGTATCTATCAGCACTCTATTGTACGGAATCCCGTTGACCCGCGCGATAACGTGCGGGGGTGGATCTGCCATGTCATTTGATATCGTTTTGACCTCATCTTCTCCGAATGTGATGACCGGCTCCGTACATTGTTTCACATGTCCCACGAAGGCGTTGAAAGAATTTGCCTCGTGGGGTTGTAATTCAATGGCTTTTAAAATGTCCATAAGAGCTTCTCTATGGGGAGCTGATTGTTGAATAAGCTCGTAGATGGACAGCCTAGCCGACGTGGTCCGCAAACTCTGCGTGAGTTTGGTTCGTATCGTGACCTCAGGTCTAGGCGGAGGTAACTGCGTTGGGCGTTGTTGAGGATGCGATGTTGTCGGAACTTCCTTCGTAGCTACCTCAGGGGCAGCTGTCGGGTACCTTCTGTTCCTTGTTACTATGCTAATCATTCCCACAAATCCCTGTGTGGGAAGATCTTGTCGCACCTCGTTAATCTGGAGTGGTTTTGTTTGTGCCTCGTGGGCTGGCAAGGGGTCCTTGAATACCCCCATTTGTTGGTTGTTTGGTGCGATGGGGTTGTCCACAACCAATGTTCCGTTGTCGATCAAATCCTGGACTAGGTCTTTGAATTTCCAGCACCCATTCAAGTCATGTCCTCTGCGCCTATGGAATCTACAATACAATTCCTCTCTGTACCCCCTAGGCTTGGGAATGTTAGGGTCTATAATTTGGATTTACGACAGAGTGACTAAATTTGCCGTCGACAAGCGGTCAAATAAGGAGTCCCTAGACTCCGCATATGGGGTGAAATTTTGCCTAGGGCGACGCGGGTAATTTTGCTCCTGTCTTCTATTATCTCTTTCATAAGCAGGAGGCACTTGCTCGGTAGTTAGCCTTTTGAGGCTACGTTTCTTGCACAGGCGCGGGAACATTTATCGCAACTTGGTTGACTGCAGCGTGTTGTGGTTGCGTTGTCCCAGTTTTAGTGGTTTTATTCCACTCTTTCTTCTTAGGCTTGGCAATTGCGCCTTCGCCTATCTTAATCTCTTCTATGACTCCGGCTTGCGCCAAAGCTTCTTCTAAGCTGTCGTATTGTCGCGAGTAACAATAGACCAGAGATTGATTTTAAGCAACTTTTTGCGAACATCTGCGTGAGATCAGACATAGGAGGACGGTAGGGTAACCTAGAAAGCAAAGCTCTCCATCGATTCCCGTACGCTGCCATTGTTTCCTCTTCAAATTGCTTGAGGCTCGCTAAATCACTTAGTGATGCCTTCTTCCTTGTGTTGAAGGCAAAGCGTTCAAGAAACGCGTCTACTAATTGATCTAAATTGCTTATGTTGTGTTTGGGCAGTTGTGTGAACCAATCCGAGGCAGGGCCTACGAATGTGGTTATGAATGTTCTAAGCAACAATGCGTCATTATCTTGGATGCCGAAGCATTGGCTTAGAAATCGTGTAACGTGTTCCTGTGCGTCCTCTTCACCTTTAAAAACTGCCAATTGAGGCAACTTGAAGTGTTCGGGGTAAAGAGGTGTAGGCACTGAGGGATGCACCGGATTACTGCGGAGTAGACGTAATGTGGGTTTTTGATGCCCAGCGACTTTTGTCTCCACAGACTCCAAACGCTCCAATAGCGCTTGGTATGCATCGGAAGATTTTATTTCTTCCTCTCTTGTTCGCTCTTGTTGCAAGTTACGATAAACGGAGGCCTATGGAGGGGTGGCCGAATGGCATCCTTCCTGCCTTGATGGGGAGTTTCAACATATTCCTCTTCCGGTTCATACTCCTCGTAAAATTCTTGAGGAGTCTCTGGGCGAAACCTATGACCCTGATCAAGCTCTTGCTGAAGGTACCCATCATTGTTTCGGGGAGTTGCCTCCCTCTCGAATCTATGAGGTCTTGGAGGCAGAGCTTGACGAGGTCGTGGAGACCTGTCCTGCACCAACGGATTACGCCTCTCATATTGTTCAGCTCTTTGGATGCGAGGGGTTGGCCCCCTCTCAGGTATTTCATAGCGTAACTCATCCGCTTCGCGTTGCATGCGCTCTCTATCCAAGCGGTGTCGATACTCTATCTCCTGATGACTTTGTTTAAGCCGCATGATTTGGGCTTGACGGGCGGTATATCTGGCGACAGTTGGGTCAATTTGGTCTACCCTATTTTGCTCAGGAGGTTCGAATGTTTCTTCTATGTGTTTACCTCGAGTTTTGCTGGTCTAAGGTTTCAATGGGTCGCTTCCCTCTGTCGAGGTAAGCGGTATGTGCTCGAGGTTCTGGCCTCAAGGGGTGATCATGATATCCTGTTGGTGCGGAAATGCAAGGTTCCCACGTTGTTTGTTGCCCTCGAGGAATGCGATGGCTTTCCTCGTACTCCCTTTCACGGGTGTAAAGGGGGTGGGCGGAGTTAGGTCGCCCTATGTAAGGAGCCTTGCGCTCCGGATTTGGTCTCTCTATTCTGATGATAGGTAAAGAAGGGACGCCATATCCACGTTGCCCCTCCAAATGGACGGTGTGCCTGTCTAGCGCTTCATCGCGCGGTGGCCACTCATGCCTAACTTCAAGAGGTGATTCTCTATTTATGTCAAGGTCTACATGTAAGGCATCTTCCCGAAAGGGGCTGCTTTGAATAGGCATACCCCACCGAGGATTCCGAATTGGATTCTTTTGTAGGTTAGACCTATAAGGCGGTATGACCAAATCCTCAGGACTGAAGTGAAGGCGACTTGTGCCTACTTTTTGTGTACCTTCCGGAGCTTCTGCCCTTGATTGGGCTTGGCTACGGGTGTACACCATTGCGGTGCTTCTATGCTATCTAAATAAGTTTTTATCTCGTTTATGATTTTTTTTTGTCTACACTAAGCAGAATTAAGCACACACATTCACAAAACCGTGATTATCTCTTTTAAGGATTATTGGTGTGCCCTAAACTGGTTTAGTGCATTTTGATGTTTTGTTTTGTTTTTGTAGGTTTTGAAGATCGTTTAAATGCATTATGATGGCTCATATAACTCCCAAAATGGTAGCCCCTTCAATATACCAACCAGGCCGATATACCAACCTCTCTATATACCCGCCCTTACGAGAGGGAGACTATAGGTACGTGAGAGCAGAAGGTACGTGGTACGTAGGCGGTACGGAAGGGGGATTGTCCTGTTAATGGCACCTACCATAGAAAACTTATCCTCGCGCGCATGGGAATCACCCCGGCGACACTCGGTCTGTCTTCGTCGGGATTTACGCCTAACAACAGTTGACAATCGGGAAATGGATGCAAATCAAGCCAAGGTGGTGATGAAATCCACCAATGGTCTTGATCAAGGGCTGGGGTCTTACGACCAGCTCCTTGGTTTAAAATTGTTGCGTGAAGTGTGTGGGATTCATTTTATTTAACAAAAATGAAACAAGCATAAATGACTTTTCCTATGCAATGCAGGAAAAAATGAAAACAATCAAAGAAACAGAAACAGAAACAAAAAATTTAACAGAGATCATAAAAATCCCTACCTCTTCTCTGCCTGCTCCAGTTGCCTCTGAATTTCTGCTCTAAAAATCTACAGGCAGGAATTCGTCCCTCTGGGAGACGAATTGCAGAACAGAATTCGTCCCTCCCAGAGACGAATTTGAATTCGTCCCAGGGTCAGACGAATTGCAGAATAGAATTCGTCCCTGTCAGAGACGAATAGCAGTCTGCAACAAAAAAATGTACCTGTCAAGCACAAAACACAAAATTTAATCAGTTTTTGTGATTTTAAAAACAGGGAACAGGTCCCACCGTGATCGCCACTGAAAGCACGAGATTCCGGGTAGAGGGAGCACTAATTATGCAATATAAGACGAAATGTAACGCTTTAACCCTATGCACAAAAAAAAGAAAAGAGACAATTTGAAAATGAAAGAAAAGATGTAAAGAAATCACAGCCCTCTTTATTCAAATATCTTATCCTCGGTTACATAGACGTCTCCTCCCTTTTTAGGGGCTAGGAGCGTTAAATTTGTCTTTGTTACAATATGTGACTTAGTCTTCCTCCTTTCGCGTGCCCACGATTGCAATGGGCGGGCCAAGATGATGCCGTCGCTGATGTCGATGAGTCCTTCACCTCCGTTGCTTCTCCTGCGAACAAAGAAACAACCAAGATGTCAGTAGCATCTGCTGCAAATGAAAAGTGTTTGTTCTCTAAAACTCACGAAATATGCATGTAAACATTTATCTGAAACAGTAAACAAAATGATTCCAAATGGCTTCAAAACTTGACAGAAGATAGAAAATGTTACCAGAAGGCCATTGCCACTGAGACAGCTGGCCAATCTACCTTCAACTGGAATTCGTCCCTGGGTGGGATGAATTCTGACTGCAATTCGTCCCTGGGTGGGACGAATTCTTGTGTTGAAGAAGCCGACCTGTTGCTGCTCCAATGTCGAATCTCGAGACCTGCAAAATGCCTGCAAACAGGGGGTTATGTAATTGGGGCCATTTTGGGATGACCCAGATGGTCGGATTCTCCCAATTTGGCCTCTACCCTCGGGAATTTGATCTCGCCACCTGCAAGTCAGTGAAACAACAAAGCGACACAAAACATACTAGAATCTGACCAAAAGTTACAAAATTGCAGCTATGAGTTAACCAAACATAATAACACAAAATGCAACCTGAAAAAGTAATCTAGAATGCTCTAAAACTTAAAATAGGACTTGGGAAGTGCGGGGGTGCCCAAGTGGGCCTCCCACCGTTGGCACTTGATTTCGGAGCCAATCCACTAGGGATGGGCCCAAAACCTCTTAGGATTGGGGGGTCGGCGAATTGGTTGGTTCGGGTGTCCATGTGTTGGATTTGGGTCAGGTTCGAGCTTCCAAAGGCCACCCAACAACCTCCCTTGCAAAAGAGATTGGTGGATGTGGGAAGGTGAACCAAAAGGGATGCAAGTGGGTCTTCAACTCGGCAGCACTTCGTTGCTTGAAAACTCCTTCAACCTGTATATTTTGGGTGAGAAAAGTCCCACCTTTTATAGACCCATGGGGTCTCTTTTGGGAGGGAAGCACAAATGCCATGTGTTGGTCATAGGCGCCATGTGGCAGTCTTGTCTTCCCATGAGGGAGGGGAGTCCTCCGTTGACTTGGGCTTTGATAAATGCCTTTTGTGACGGTCTTCTAACGGCCCCTCTGTCCACCTACACACGCGTGCAAGGCGGGAGTCATCAAGCGAGCGTTACGGGCTGCCACTTGGCGCCATTTGTCTTTTTGCCCGTTAAGCTTAGAATTCGTCCCACCCGGGGACGGATTCGAAATCAGTCCTGGGGTGGGACGGATTCTATTTTGAATTCGTCCCTGGGTGAGACGAATACTGGGCAAAGTGTCCAAGTGTGCCAAATTGCTTCTTGACCTTACAAAATTGCTATGAAAGTGGTTAAGACCACTGTTTAACCTCTGAGGGCTGCCCTGGGGGCTGTGTTTGTCAAAGCGATCAGTGTTTGTAGTCACATAATCGGATTGGTGCTGTTTTGGTGTCTACAGGAAGTCGATGCCTTATACACCAAGCCTTTCGAGACCAAGGCAGTAGTAACTGCTCCGGGACAGACAACCAATGTTTTGCTCCATGCAAACAAGAAGAGTGGAAGGTATTTCATGACTGTCCGAGCATTCATGGACGCACCTGTAACCGTTGATAACATGACTACCTCCGCTATATTGCAATACACTGGAAGCTCCAATACTTCCAACCCTGTAATGCCTGTAATTCCCGAGCTAAACGATACGGCCTTCTATAACAATTTTACCAGTGCCCTTAAAAGCCTGAATTCTGCGCAGTATCCAGCAAAAGTTCCGCAGACAGTAGATCGCCATCTCATGTTCACGGTGGGGCTTGCTCTGGACTCGTGCTCCACCTGCGTAAACGGCAGCCGGGCGTCTGCATCGGTGAACAACGTGAGCTTCGTCATGCCAACAGTTGCCCTTCTGCAAGCTCACTATTTCAATATCAGCGGCGTTTACACCTCGGACTTCCCCGATAATCCTCCCACGCCCTTCAATTACACTGGCACCCCTCCAAAGAACCTGATGACATCCAAGGGAACAAGGCTCACCCGCCTTCCCTTCAATTCCTCGGTGCAGTTGGTACTTCAGGACACCAGCGTGCTTACCGTGGAAAACCATCCAATCCATCTGCATGGCTTCAATTTCTTCGTCATTGGAAGAGGTGTAGGAAACTACCACCCAAAGAAAGACCCAGCCAAATTCAATCTGCTAGATCCCCCCGAGCGGAACACAGTGGGAGTGCCAACAGGCGGATGGACTGCCATCCGATTCAGAGCCGATAATCCCGGTATGTATAAGCTATGCTATTTCAATATAAGCAGTTGCATTCTAACTAATAATAATAAGCATTTTGAATTCGAATTCGATACTGATTTCATTTGATGAACACTGTATGAACATGAACATGAACAGGGGTGTGGTTCATGCATTGCCATCTGGAAGTGCACACGACGTGGGGACTGAAGATGGCGTTCCTGGTGGAGAATGGAAAGGGACCCAACCAGTCCATTTTGCCTCCCCCAAAAGACCTGCCCAGGTGCTAGGTCAATCCAACTGAAAAAGATTTCTTTCCTATTGTCAGCGAAAATTGCCGTTAAGGCAGCGGTTTACTATTGTCAATGAAAAGTGTCGTTCTAGCAGCGTTAGTATCTTGGGACCTTGGCAAAGGTTTTGGATGACGACTGAAATGATGTCAAGAAATTAACCGATGACATGCAGAAATGAAAATATTTTGTTAATTTAAAATAATCTTTCAAATTGTTTTTTATTTATATATAATATTTCCCACATAGATAGATAGGTAATTGAGTAATGCGATCAATAAATTTGTTTTTTTTGGCGAATAAGTTGGTAATGATATTTTCAATTATATTGTTGAAGAATATATTATTTAATTTTAGTACATTTTGTTGGATAAAATAAAATTAGCTTGGGTATGATCTCTCTTTCAATATTATCTAGGAACTTTAATTAAGAAAATACAGTTTTAAGTGCTTTTAATTTTGATTAATTTGCTTAATAACATGTTAGTAAATTTTTTTTTTTTTCAATATTAATTATTAAAATGCAGGATAACATTTTAAATAGACATATTTATATATTAAAAACTAAAAAAATGTTAAAAATGAATGTCATTAAAATATAATTGAAATAAATTTATAGATCAAAAGCCATTATAACAAAGCCATGGAGATAGAAGCAATGAATACACATTAAATTAGAAAGAAAAATGAGTGAGATGATTACAAATAATAATTGCTCTCACGAATTCCTTTTTTTTTACTATTATAAATATAATTTCTTTCTTCAAATAATGTATTGTAGTTGCTTTTTCCTTTGCTTATAATCTTTATAATAAAAAATAAAAAACTTATAACTAATTTAATAAATTCTTATCTTTCTTAACAATTAAATAAAATGGGTTCTACTAAGAATCTAGTTAGTTTCCAAAGTTCCCTTTTGGCATTCAGTTTTTGACTTCATGGATAAGGACTCTGTAATTTTACCTTGTTTTGTCATGGGGTTTCTTCACCGGAGTCCTTTTTATGGTTCAAGTGTTGTTGCTCGGGTTTTTCCCCTCTTATCTATGTGTGGGAGATTCTAGTTTCTTGTTATTATGGGTAAGGTGAAGATCTATTCATCTAAGAAAAATTTGAGTAAGCCCTGATTGGAGCCCACATCCATCTCCTTTGATGATGAAGTTAAAGCTATTATGGCAAAAGGGGTCTCCTAGAGTGTATTCGAAGTTCTATGTCAGACTTATGACTATGTTAATGACAATCATAAATTGAAGTTATTTCCCTCTACACTTAAAGTTGCAGCCTTACGATGGTTTATGAGCCTTGAACCAGATTCAATCCGCACTTGGGATCAAATGGAAACTGGATTTTTGGATAAGTATCAGGAGTATTGTAGAGTGAGAAATAGGAAGGATGAGTTATTTCGGATAAGACAAGAAGAGGATGAAAACTGAGAGGATTATCTTGATAGATTTACCTTTATCCAAAAGAGATGTAGTCCTGTGGAAACTAACTTATTAAAAACTATATTTCTGAGAGGTTTGTAGGATGATTCTAGAGAAGTATTAGACTGAATGGGAAAAGGAGATATAAACCAGCTTGATATTAATGATATTGTAGAGTCGTGTAGAAATTTTTACCACACTATGCAAAGAAGAAGGAAAAGAAATCTTGGTAATACTGATATAAAATATTTGATGGAGGAAATGGCTAATATGAATAACTGATATACTTGTTCAGCTAAACACTACTTTAGGATAAAGGAATACAAGAGCCAATTCTTCACCACACCTATCTATCTATTGTCCTAGGTGTAGAAATAAGCATGCTCTGCAATATTATCCTTTCGACAAGACTTCAATTTTAGTAATTTGTGGCATTTTCTCAAAGGAGCATAAAATGTATAAATATCACCCTTTGCCCTATCTTCAGAGTGTTTTAGAAACCCAAGTTGAATAACTTCATGCTATTGGGTAAAGTCCAAGAGGTAACTTCATACAAAACCAAAATACCCCTCACTTTTATTCAAATTGGGGATAGAATCCTTGGAATATGCCATGGGCGTATATCGAACCTCCTCCCCAAACTTAGAATCAATCTTGGATAGCCCCTCAAGATTGGTCACATTTTGGTTGGAATCAGCCATGGCATCCAATTAATCCATATTGGGTACCAAATCAGTCAGGACAAAGATGGGGGCCACAATACCCATCCTATCAAGGGCAACAGAGGTATCAATCACCAAATCAGCACTTGCTACCAACCCCTAATAAAATATTTTAGGGAAGAGTTCAACCACAACAAACATAGCTAGTTAAGAAACCTCCACTTCCATCTTAGCCTATGGCTAACCCCAATAACAACAAACAAGCATCCCTTGTTTATAGAGCTGAGTTTGAAGAGACTACTACAATCCATGTCCTTGACTGTAGTAACATCCAGTTATGTTCAGGGAAGATTTTACCTGACCCTGCACCACTCACTATTGAATAAATTGATGGAAAGCAATAATTTTCAAGTCCAAAAAAACCACAAACAGAGCAAAAGGAAGAAAAAATTGAAAGTTTACAAGAAAAAATTTAATCTGCCTTGATAGACCTATCGTATCCTGAAATGTTTGACCACCCTATCATTGCTCCTAAATCATAATTAATCACATAATTGAGGAAAATATCTATCTCACTCCCTTTGTTGCAGTCAATAAGGGATGTACCTCTTATTAGGAAAACCATTCAAGAGCTGTGTATTAGGAAACCTGGCAGGAAGAAGAAAGTCTTTCCTAAGACTATACAAGTAGAAGGTAAGTTGGCTGACCTACTTTCTAGAAAACTAGTACCCCCTAAATATGGT
This sequence comes from Wollemia nobilis, assembly GCA_028583015.1. Classification (NCBI taxonomy): domain Eukaryota; kingdom Viridiplantae; phylum Streptophyta; class Pinopsida; order Araucariales; family Araucariaceae; genus Wollemia; species Wollemia nobilis. The sequence continues at coordinate 356,623 of JAQPPZ010001708.1, forward strand.
GATCCAGGGAGTCCAATAGTTACAATTATTGTTGGGTTAGTTCAAATTCCAAATTTACTTATCGATTTAGGAGCTACAATCAACGTGATGACTAAGGAAACCATGCAAAAATTGTAGCTCAATAACCTTAGTCCTACTACCATAGTTTTGGAAATGGTAGATAGGTCAGTAGCCAAGTCAGAAGGAATTTTGGAGGATGTTGGCATTGAAGTGTCTTCTTGGGAATACCATGTAGATTTCTTAGTGTTGTAGCCTAGAAACTCAGCTAATGGCTATCTTATTATTCTAGGACAACCTTGGATTGCCACTACAGCTACATTTATAGACTGCATGTTAGGTGAGATGACCATTTCAAATGGTGTAGACCTGAAAAATATTTCCTTGTATCCACTAGCCCAACCTTCAGCCAATTTTTTTGGATAGATATGGTATCCTGAGTCTTATGAAGAACAAGAAACTATTGTCATATTGGCCACCATTGTAGTAAAAGAACATATTGAAGAACTTAATTCACCAGAAAGAGAAATCTTTGAACATGAAATAATTTTGGTGAAAACATTGCAAGAAGAAGGCCTTAGGGATGATCAAATTCTTGTCCATCATTTATTATGAAAATATGAAGAACAAACTATTGAACATCTGTCATCTATTCCACTACAAGAAATCTCCCTCACATTATCACATGGATGGCATCATCATCTTCTGACTTCTTTCACCTGTCCTATGCAAATGATCCCGTTAGGTATCACATTTACACCAAAATCAAGAGTATTTCATACTCTCTAGCCACATCATTGTCCCTTAAATGATTTAATAAGTAAATATGAGGTTGTCAACTCTATTTATCCATGGATTAAGCAGATTGAGATATAGCCAAGAAATTTTTTGAACATTAATAGTTGGTTGACTAATGAGCAAGAAGCCAAATTATTTGCTATTTTACAAAGACATGTTCAAGATTTTTCTTGGAGTTATAAGGACATGACTGGAATTCACCCTGATGTGTGTACACATAGGATATACACTAAATATTTCAAACTAGTAAGAAAACCACAAAGGTGTCTGAATCCCACTCTAAAGGATATTGTTAAGGAAGAAATCGAAAAACTATTGGATGTAGGATTCATTTATCCAATTTTAGACAGTAGGTGGGTTTCACCATTGGTCATTGTTCCAAAGAAAAATGGGAATATGAGAGTATGTGTGGACTATAGGGAATTGAATAAGATCACACATAAATATCATTTTCCATTACCATTTATAAACCAAGTGTTGGACACCCTTGCTGGTAAGGAATTTTTATGTTTCCTTGATGGTTTTATTGGTTATAATCAGATCCATGTTGCACCAGAAGACCAGGAAAATACAACTTTCACATGTCCTTGGGGAACATTTGCTTACAGAGTTTTACCCTTCGGTTTGTGCAATACACCAACATCATTTCAGAGAGCTATTTTGGCTATCTTTTCTGATCCAACAAATGAAAGTGTAGAGATTTATATGGATGACTTCATAGTGCTTGGAGATACATTTGAATATACTTTAGAACAACTTCAAAAAGTTTTAATACACTATGAAACATATCATTTGTCTCTAAATCCTACTAAATTTTTCTTGATGATGGAAGAAGGAATTGTTCTTGGACATCATATTTTTTCTTATGGAATTAAAGTTGATCCTAAAAAGGTAGAGGTCATCAAGAACCTTCCTCCTCCAAAAAATCAAACTGATGTTCATAGTTTCTTAGGACATATTGGATTTTATCATAGATTTATTACTAATTTCAATACCATTGCTAATCCAATGTTTGCATTGTTAACAAAGGATTCTAAATTTGTTTGGTCTACTGGGTATCAATAGTCCTTTGATTTTTTAAAGGAAAAGTTAACAACTTCGTCTGTACTGAGAGGTCCTAATTGGGAGTTACCCTTCCATATTCAAAATGATGTTTCCAATACTGCTATTGGAGCTGCATTAGGACAGATTGAATATGGACAACACTATGCCATATACTACATTAGTAAAAATTTGACTGGACCTGAAAAGAATTATACCACAATCGAGAAGGATTTTTTAGCTGTGGTGTATGCTATTGATAAATTCCAACACTATATCATAGGATATCCTATATTCATCCACACAGACCATGTTGCTATAAATTATTTGATGAATAACCCCTTGGTTAGTGCATGAATTATTTTTTGGTTAATACTATTGCAGGAATTTGATATTACTATAGTCAATAAACCATGGAAGTCTAATGTAGTGGCAGATTTCTTGTCAAGATTATCAAATGTAGATACGAAGGAATTGGTTGAGGATGTGTTTCCTAATGAGAAATTGTTTATTATTTCTGTACAATCTCCATGGTTTGTAGATATAGCTAATTATTTAGCTACAGGGAAGATTCCTCTTCACTTTACTCCTAAACAAAATAAATAGTTGATCAAGCAAAGTTATTTTGAATGGATAGGAGGTTTATTGTTTAAATTGAGTCCTGACCATGTTTTGTGTAGGTGTGTTCGCAAGGACGAGGTATATGACATCCTATGAGCATGTCATGATGAACCTTCAGGAGGACACTATTTAGTCAAGAGTACAATTTGGAAGATCTTGGGTACTGGTTATTACTCGCCATCTTTGCATAAAGATGTGAGAAATTATGTTAGACATTGTGATGCATGCCAAAGGATGGTAAAACCTACCTTCACTACTGAAATGCCATTACAACCTCAAGTAGAAACAAAACCATTTGAAAGGTGGGGGCTAGATTTTATAGGACCCATTGATCCACCTTTCCAAGGGAAAATGCATATTTCAGTATGTACTGATTATGTAACCAAGTGGGTAGAAGCCCGTGCTTTTAAGCATGCTCGAGAAGAGAAAGTTGTTGATTTCATGTATTCACAAATATTTCTACGAATTGGAGCACCACACTCTATCACCACTGATCAAGGACCTTAGTTTACCTCAAAAATTTTTGAAGCCTTTACAAAGTTATATGAAATCAAAGACCAAAAATCCTCACCTTACCATCTGCAAGCCAATGGCCAAGTTGAAGTGACAAATAGGGAATTAGAGAGGATCTTAAGCAAAACTATAGCAGCCCATAGGAGGAATTAGGTGGAGAAGTTACTTGAAGCAATTTTGTCTTACAACACTACTTGGAAATCCACTACTGGATTCACACCATATGAATTAGTTTATGGTAAAAAGCCTCTTTTGTCTATTGAATTTGATTTATTGACTCTTTGAACTGCTTTGGATGTAGGTATTGATTTGTCACAAGCACAAACAGACTGAATTTTGTAGCTCAATGCATTGGATGAGCTACGGAAGGATGCATTGAACCATACTAAGATGATCCAATCACAACACAAGTTCTGGTATGATAGTCATATCCAACAATGGAAATTTCAACAAGGTTATTGGGCTTTGTTGTTTGACTCACAATATGAAGACTATCCTGGCTGAAAGCACGATATTCCAAAAAACAAAAAGGGAAAACTCCAAACACGATGCAAGAATGAAACTAAACTTGATGCTACAAATTAGAAATGTGTAAAATGGAGAAAGCATAGACAAATTGAAACCCAAATGGAACGAAACAACCCTCTCATTTTATTGATGTATTTCAAATTTGGTTACAATTAGCTTCCTCCCTTTTTAGGGGAAAGGGGCATCAAACTTGTCTCTCGATCACATCAATGGAAAGTCATCTCTCTTCCGTGTGCCCACATGCAAAATGGGCGAGCCAGAGTGTTGCCGCCATTGGTGTGAATGAATCCTTGATCCTTGCTGCTCCTCCTGCATTCAAAGAAACAACAAAATTGTTAGTAGCACCTGTGTCAAAGATGAAATGTTTGTTCTCTAACAAAACAATGACAAATGCATGCAAAAGATTGATTACAGCGATAAATAAACCAGTTCAAAACCATCTACAAATTTAACAGGAACCAAAGAATGTTACCAGAGGGCCATTGCCATAAAAAAATTTCTAGAAATTGGCCGCCGATTCGAATTCATCCCTGGGCGGGACGGATTTGACTATAATTTGTCCCTGAGTAGGATGAATTCGCCTGCGACAAAATGCCAAAGTAATCCTGTCCAAATGTCGCATCTCAAGAACTCCAAAATACCTACAAACTTGGGGGTTAGCTAATTGGGGGCATTTTGGGAAGACCCAGATGGTCGGATTTTCCCAATTTGACCTCCATCAACGGGAATTTGACGTTGCCACCTGCAAGTTAGTGAGGACAACAAAAGCGCCAAAACATGGTAAAATTTGATCAAAGCCTTGTGAAATTGGAATTACAAACTATTGAAACAACATAAAATGAAATGCAAGATAAACAAGTGACAAAAGGAACAATTTGCCATGAATTCCTAATCATTCTAAAAAGAAGATTAGGCTCGCATCAATGTAGGGCCCCCGGGTGGACCACCCACCGTTGAAACTTGATTTCGGCACCAATCCACTTGGGATGGGCCCAAATTCTCTTGTAATAGGTTGTCGGTGAATTGGTAGATCAATGTGGTCATGAAAGCACGAGATTCCAAAAATAAAAGGAAAACTATAGCTATGCAATGTAAAACAAAATATAACACTTTAATCCTATGCCTTTGAAATGCACGAAACAAAGAAAAGAGACGAATCAAAAATGAAAGAAAAGAGGTATGGAAAGCACAACCCTTTTATTCAATTCTCTTAACCTCGATTACAAAGACGTCTCCTCCCTTTTTAGGGGCTAGGAGCGTTAACATGTTTCCATTACAAAAGTGAATAATGATCTTCTTTTCGCGTGCCCACATGCAAAATGGGCGGGCCAAAATGTTGTCACCACTGGTGTTGATGAATCCTTGGTTCTTGTTGCTTCTCCTGCGATCAAAGAAACAACAAAGGTGTTAGTAGCACCTACTGCAAATATGAAATGTTAGTTCTCTAAAATAATGAAGGATGTATGCCTAAGATTGACTAAAATGATGCATGAAATGAATCTAAATCACCTGCAAACTTGACAGAGACCAGAAAACATTACCTGAGGGCCATTGCCATTGAAACAGTCGACCAATTTGCATTCAACTGAAATTCATCCCTGGGCAGGACGAATTCTATTGTAATTCGTCCCCGGGTAGGACGAATTCAACTGTTTTAAAACGTCGAGTTGATGCCGTCCAAATGTCACACCTTGGGATCTCCAAAATACCTGCAAACAAAGGGGTTAAGTAATTGGGGCCATTTTGGGATGACCCAGATGGTCAGATTCTCCCAATTTGACCTCCATCAACGAGAATTTGGCATCGCTACCTGCAAGTTAGTGGGACAACAAAAGCGACGAGAACATGATGAAATATGATTAAAAAATTATGAAGTTGAATACATGAACCATCTAGTCAGCATAGAATGGAATGAGAGATGAATAAATGACAAAAAAATGAATTAGAATGAAATTCAAAAAGTGTAGGGCACCCGAGTGGGCCGCCCACCGTTGGATCTTGATTTCGGCACCAATCCACTAGGGATGGGCCCAAAATCTCTTAAACTAGGTTATCGGCAAATTGGTGGACTAAGGTGGTCAAATGTTGGGTTTGGGTTCGGATCCACACTTCCAAAAGCCACCCAATAACCTCTCTTGTGAAAGAGATTAAGGATGTGGAAGAGGTGAATCGAAAAAGGGTGCAATGGGGTGTTCAATTTGGCAGCACTTCATTGCTTGAAAATGCCTCCCACTTCTCCCTTTTGGGTGGGAAATTCCACCATTTTATAGACCCAAGGGGTCTCTTTGGAGGGGCATGCAGGGGTGCCATGTGGCGGCCATGCCTTCCCAAGAGGGAGGAGACTCCTCCCTGACTTGGGCTTCCATGACTGCCCTTGTGACAGTCTTCCAATGGCCAATCTACCCACCTACACGCGCATGCATGGCAGGAGGCAATAATTGACTGTCCTTGGCTGCCACTTGGTGGCATTCTTCTTTTTGCTCGTTAAACCTAGAATTTGTCCTGACCAAAGATGAATTTAGAATTTGTCCCTAGGTGAGATGAATCCCAGTTTGAATTTGTCCCTGGGTGAGATGAATACTGAGCAAAGTTCCTGAATGTGCCAAATTGCCTTTTGACCTTCCAAAATTGCTACAAAAGTGGTTAGGACCACTTTTTAACCTCTGAGGGCTGCCCTGGGGGCTGTGTGTCAAAGCGATCAGTGTTTGCAATCACATAATCAGATTGGTGCTGTTTTGGTGTCTATAGATGCCCCTTTTTGGGATGCGCCATGCATGGTGCAGCGTCGAGCAAAAATAGATAACAAAAGCACTAATGATTAGGGTTTCTTGGTAACCTAACCAACTTTTGATGCCCCAAGCATGGAAAGGGCATGCATTCTTGAATCCTTGCTTCTGACAAGCTAAGGAATTTGATTTCAAGTATTAACCTGTTTTGGTGAGGTGTGACTTGAGCTTGGACATTTATCAGTCATGAATAGGCAAAGGGCGCAACCTTTTGTCCATGGGGGGAAACCTTGTGTTCATGATTCGGGAATGCCAAGTTTTTGATCAATTTGTGATTATTGCTTGTTTGTTGCCCCAAGCAGGAGCGTAATTGTCTTTCTCAATGATTCTTTGAATGCATGTCATTTTCCTTAACTGGGTGTGTGCTTGTTGATTAATGACTAAGTGTGACTACCCCCTCAAGCGACGAATCGATGAGGAAATGACCTTCGTGAGAAAAGTGACAAGTCGCTTGACCCAAGATGACTTGTGCAAGGGTGCCCTTAGATGGTTTATCGTTAAGCATGTGCAATTTTTCCGACATTTAGACCTATTTTTGGTGGGTAAAATCCCTTTTGGTGATGCCATAATGGGGTGAAATCATCGAAAACCCGTCTTCCTGTGGAGCGGTCCGGCTATGGTAGCCTTCTTGGGGAAGTAGGAGAGTGACAATTTGAGCCCCGACATCGATTTTCTATGCCAAGAGGTTAAGTGCAAGAGCACTTGTGTCCGGCAATGCTTATTGTTGTTTGTTTTTGTGTTGCATTTATTGTTGTTTTTTGAATGGGTTTTGACCCTTTTGTGATGCATTTTGGGGTGGAAAAATAGAGAACCCCCCCCCCCAGGGGGGGGCCCCGGGGGGCCTTCTTGGGGGGGGGAGAGAGAGAGAAAAAAACCCCACAGCCTCCGATATGGAGAGGGGGGGGGGGGGAGGGACGCGTGTGACGATAAATTTTTTTTGTGTGTGTGTGTGTGTTTTTTTTTTTTTTTTGTGGAGTGTGTGTGTTTTGTTTGTGTGGGGGGGGGGGGGGGGGGGATGAACACATCTCCTCCGCGGGGGGGGGGGGGAGGTGGCGGGTGGGGGGGGGGGAGGAGAGAGACAATACAAAGAATGAGTGAGTTGAGAGGGGGGAGGGGGGGGGGAGAGTGGTATTATTTTTTTTTGTTTTGTGTTTTTTTTTGTTTTTTTTTTGTTGTTTTTGTTATTTTTGTTGGTTTTTTTTAATTTTTGCTTTGTATATATGTCATAATTTCATGTTATGCATAATGATTGATGTTGATGGATGCATGCTAATTTATATTTATGTATGCATATGGTATGATAAATGTGATTTTTGTTGATTTATATGATAGGTAATGGGATGGATGAAATGATTTGTTGATAACTTTGCATTGGCACCATAGACAATACAGGACTTATGGCTTTTTTTTTTTTTTTTGCAATGGGAGAATGAAGGATGGCAAGTTGGTTTCAAACATAGTTAAGGTTTCTTGAGATTCAGATGTTTTAACTGTCTAGCCATGACTGTATTTTCATCTCACAAGAATTTTGACCAAGGTATGAATCAGACTTGTTTTTGACCAGGTTATTTCACATCCCTGTGTGTGTAATTGAGTTTGTTTATGTGGTGTTTGTCAGGATACCGCCAGTGCCAGATAGGCTATCAACCAAATCTATAGTGAGGATCACCTAATTAGTTCCACTAACTCCTTTGCTGTATTTAGTCAGATTAATCTGTGGTGTAATCTAGGATACCATAAGCTAGCTCATCCACATGCAAACATTGATCTGCACACAAGTAAATGTGACATATATATCGTCATGCGGGAGGTTTACCACCAGTGACCGATAGGCTATCAACCAGACCGATACTGAGGCTTGCCTCATGACCTATCGAAATGCTGAGAGTTCCAGGGATTCAAGTTCAACTCCCTTATTTTCTTCAATTTTATTGGGATACTTGCTCTTTTATAGTGATAAAAATAACTATTTATTTTTTTTTAATTTGTTTTCTTTTGAGAAAGGGATCAAGATGTGGAGTGAGGAGAATCACTGTTGTTTGTGCCTTTTGATGTGTGCACTGTAGGATGTCAAATTTTGGTGTTTTGACGTTTTGCAAATTTTTGATGTTTTGCAACTATTGAGAACTTTGGGATTCTTGGGGAATTGGGTAGGGAGGATGCTTGTCCTTTTGCCAACTCTCAGCATTCTTTGGGTCATTCGCATAGGGGGATGAGCAAGATAACCGTTTCACTTATGGTGACCTGGATTGCTTTGCAAGTTTCATCTTTTGTTCACACAACTTGGGAATTGTTTTATGTGTTTTAGCTTGTGATGGGATGTTACATAACAAGGCGTATTTCAAGTATGACTCTACATTTGTAAAATCTTTCTGACTGTGTACAATTTTTTCTAGAAATTTAATGACATCTAAATGATGAAAAATCTAGATACATTAAATGACAACCTGACTTATGATATGGTGACTCTATGTATGGTGTTGTTTTTGCGATATTGTATGGAAAATATGAAAAATGGCATGCTTGCTAAGTAATGATAGTCCATGGTGCCTTTGATTTCTATGATCAACAAATGTGCGATATATGGATGTAATGGTTAATGCAACTATTATGTAGTGCTTTGATTGATGAAGTATACATGAGAATGAGATGCAGATTTATTTTTTGATATTTTGATGGTTTTTGTTGTTTTTGAATTTTCTTGATGGTGACCAAGGGATTTCGAGAATCCTTTGGGGCATTTTTGGGATGACCAAGCAATTGCAATAATCCTTGGAGCTTTTGGGGTGACCAAGTGATTGCGATAATCCTTGGAGCTTTTTGGGTGACCAAGTGATTACGATAATCCTTGGAGCTTTTGGGGTGACTAAGTGATTGCGATAATCCTTGGAGATTTTTGGGGTGACCAAGTGGTTGCGATAATCCTTGGAGCTTTTGGGGTGACCAAGTGGTTGCGATAATCCTTGGAGCTTTTGGGGTGACCAAGTGATTGCGATAATCCTTGGAGCTTTTGGGGTTTGACCAAGCGATTGCGATAATCCTTGGAGATTTTGGGTTTGACCAAGCGATTGCGATAATCCTTGGAGATTTTGGGTTTTGACCAAGCGATTGCGATAATCCTTGGAGATTTTGGGTTTTGACCAAGCGATTGCGATAATCCTTGGAGCTTTTTGGGTGACCCTTCAGGGGATAGAGGTACCCCCAGCTTGATGATCTTTGCACTCCGGATCTGGCTCTGGAGGTATGGGCACGAATGGATCGGCCCTATGTGCGGATATGAGGACGGGGTCTACCCTCGACACCGATGTCATTATGGGATCTCTGGGTGAAAGTTGATCTTTGTGTGCCCAAAGTGGTGGATGTAATGCTTGGTCCCACTGCGGTGGGTTAACGCACCACTCATGCCCTAGTATTATGTTTATTTGTTGAAGTGCTTCATCGATATTTATGGGATGTCGATGTTGTCGCATGTGATTGCTATGGGCCATCTCTGTTTTATCCTCACCTTCGGCCAGTGAGTCTAACTCATCAGAATCTGGTGATTCTGAGACATGGAAGACTGCATCATCAGGTAGCCTTACGGTCAGAGGTTGATCCTCTTTGAAAGGAGCCTCATGTAAGTTGGGCCTTGGGAGCTCTAAAATCTTGGTCTCTACTAACTCGAAGTGCTCTAGCGCTTTGCATGTATCAAGAGATTTGAGCTCCTCGTCTTTGGTTGGTTCCTGTTGAGGAACTTGGGGCCTATGGAGGGGTGGCCAGATAGCACCCCCCATGCCTTGGTAGGGCATTTCATCCCGCTCTTCTTCTCGCTCTGATTCCTTAAAGGCTTCTTGATGAATTTCTATGGGTGGCCCATAAACCTGAGTGGGTTCCTGAGGAAGGTGCCCGTCATTGGTTATAGAAGCGGCCTCCCACTCATGTCTAGGAGGCATCAAGGGTGGTGCTCGATAAGGTCACAAAGACTTGTATCGTACCTGGGGGTTGTGCTTCTCATAATGTTTTGTCTTATGCGTGTGAGGGGTTGGAGTCCTCTCCTGCATAGTGTGTTGGAACAACTCATCCTTCTGGCGCTGAAGGTGCTCTTTATTTAAAAGATACCATTGCTCTAACTATTGTCATTCTAGCCCAAGTTGCATGAGTTACGCCCGACATGCGATGTGGTTGGAAGATTCTAAGATAGTTGGTCTTACCGCCTCATGTCTAGAAGGCCTAGATGCCTCTCCTACATATCTATCTCGGTCGTAGTGATCCAAGATCTCTATAGGCTGCCTCCCTCTGTTGGAGGTAGTGGCATTTATTCGAGGCTCTGGCCTCAGTAGGTGATCTTGATAGCTAGCATTTGCGGATGCATCTTGCTCCCATGATGTATATTGCTCTTGAGGAAGGTAAGGGTTTTCCTCATGCTCTATTTCGTAAGTGAAAAAGGAATGGGCGGAGTTGGCTTGCCCCGCCTGAGAAGCCTTGTGCTCTGGATTTTTCCTTGTAGTCCTGACAACTAGAGGGGGTGAAGGAGGGATAATGTAATAATGTGGTTCCTTTCGTCGAACCCTATGTTGACCTAGCACTTCGTTGTGCGATGACCACTCATAGCGAGCATCTAAGGGAGCTCTCCTATGGATGTACCCCTCATGGAAGGGTGTGTGCTGGGTGCTATGCTGAACAAGAGTGCCCCAAGAAGAGGTCCCTATAGTCCCTATCCATTAATGTGTGGACGGTACTGCCTTGTGTGTCAGGTCGCCAAGGTGGTATGACTAAATCCTTGGGACTGTAATGTAGGTGACTCATGCCTCCTTGGACGTTCTTCGTAGTGTCTACCCGTGAGTGGGCTTGGCTACGAGTGAACACCATTGTGTTGCCTCTCTACAAAGTGCATAGATGCTTTCTAAAAAAAAACCCTAAAATTGAAATGAGTCATATGGGGCCCAAAATTGGGGTGCGCATCCCTCTTATAATAGATAAGCCAAAAATGAAGTTTCAAGTCCTAAATATAAATACATTAGGAGATATTGACCTCCAAACAGCTCAAAAAGCATAAAAAATTAGCCGAGTAATTTTAAAACCTAATTTTGGGGCACTAGATGATGGAATTTGGCCCCGAAAATTGGTTTTTCTGGACAAATAGAACTCTAGGGAGTTGTATTTGTTTAAAATTATCTCAACTAACTCCCTGTAAAATTTTGCATCAATCGAAGCTACGGTTGAGAAGTTATGGCCCCAGCAAGATGCACTAAAATTTAGGGAAAAATATAAGATTTCCCATATTTTGTTGGATGCTCCTGCATCACTTATGGACACATTTGGGGTGCTTTTGGGTTGACCAAAGGGTTCATGGACACCTTTGGGGCATTTTGGAGTGACCAAGCGATTGCGGGAATCCTTGGAGCTTTTGGAGCGAGTGACAAAATGCATAGATTTTTATCTTTTGTTTATGATTTTTTTAATTTTTTTTTTTTACACTAAGCAGAAATGAACACACACATACACAAACGGTGATTATCTCTTTTAAAGATTAATGGTGTGTCCTAAACTGGTTTTAGTGCGTTTTGATGATTTTGTTTTGTTTTTTTTTGAAAGTTTTGAAGAACGTTTAAATGCAGAATGTTGGCTCATATGACTCCCATAAATGGTCGCCCCTTCAATATACCATTGCTGGACCGATATACCAACCTCTCTATATACCCGCCCTTACGAGAGGGAAACTATAGGTATGTGAGAGCAGATGGTATGTGGAACATAGGCGATACGGAAGGGGGATTGTCCTGTTAATGACACCTACCATAAAAGACTTATCCTCGCGTGCATGGGAATCACCCCAGTGACACTCGATCAGCTTTCATTAAGATTTATGCCTAACAACAGTGACAATCGAGGAAATGGATGCAAAAATCAAGCCAAGGTGGTGATGAACCCATCGTTGGTCTTGATCAAGGGCTGGGGTCTTACGACCAACTCCTTGGTTTAAAGATACCATGTGATGTGTGTGTGGTTTATTTTAATTAAATTGAAACAAGCAGAAGCAACTATTTTCCTTAAGCAAGCAAAATTTGAAAGAAAACAGAAACAAAAAATAGAAAGTAATAGGAACAATTTTAAAACCTTTACCTTTCTCTGCCTAAACTTGTTGTTTCTGATCTTCGGCCCTAGAAAGTTGCAGACAAAAATTTGTCCCTCTATGAGACAAATTACAGAATAGAATTCATCCCTTTCTGAGACGAATTTGAATTCGTCTCAGGGTCAGATGAATTACAGTAAAGTAATCGCCACAGGCAAAGACAAATTACAGTCGAAGTTCGACAAAGGTACCTGTAAGCACAAATCAAATTTTTTTGATTAGTTTATCGATCTTCAAAAATAGGGGACATGGTCCCACCGTGATTGCCACTGAAAGCACGAGATTTTGGAAATAAAAGGAAAACTATAGCTATGCAATGTAAAACAAAATATAATGCTTTAATCCTATGCCTTTGAAATGCACGAAACAAAGAAAAGAGACGAATCAAAAACGAAAGAAAAGAGGTATGGAAAGCACAACCCTTTTTATTCAATTCTCTTAACCTCGATTACAAAGACGTCTCCTCCATTTTTAGGGGCTAGGAGTGTTAACATGTTTCCATTACAAAAGTGAATAATGATCTTCTTTTCGCGTGCCCACATGCAAAATGGGCGGGCCAAAGTGTTGCCACCGCTGGTGTTGATGAATCCTTGGTCTTTGCTGCTTCTCCTGCGATCAAAGAAACAACAAAGGTGTTAGTAGCACCTGCTGCAAATATGAAACGTTAGTTCTCTAAAATAATGAAGGATGTATGCCTAAGATTGACTAAAATGATGCATGAAATGAATTTAAATCACCTGCAAACTTGACAGAGACCAGAAAACATTACCTGAGGGCCACTGCCATTGAAACAGTCGGCCAATTTGCATTCAACTAAAATTCATCCCTGGGCAGGATGAATTCGACTGTAATTCATCCCCGGGTAGGACGAATTCGACTATGTTAAAATGTCGAGTTGATGCCGCTCAAATGTCACACCTCGGGATCTCCAAAATACCTGCAAACAGAGGGGTTAAGTAATTGGGGCCATTTTGGGATGACCCAGATGGTCGGTTTTCCCCAATTTGACCTCCATCAGCGGGAATTTGGCGTCGCTACCTACAAGTTAGTGGGACAACAAAAGCGACGAGAACATGATGAAATCTGATTAAAACATTATGAAATTGAATACATGAACTATCTAGTCAGCATAGAATGGAATGAGAGATGAATAAATGATAAAAAAATGAATTAGAATGAAACTTAAAAAGTGTAGGGCACCTGAGTGGGCCGCCCATCGTTGGAGCTTGATTTAAGCACCAATCCACTAGGGATGGGCCCAAAATCTCTTAGACTGGGTTGTCGGAAAATTGGTGGATTAAGGTGGTCAAATGTTGGGTTTGGGTTCGGATCCACACTTCCAAAAGCCACCCAATAACCTCTCTTGCAAAAGATATTAAGGATGTGAAAAGGTGAATCGAAAAAGGGTGCAATGGGGTGTTCAATTTGGTAGCACTTCGTTGCTTGAAAATGTCTCCCACTTCTCCCTTTTGGGTGGGAAAGTCCACCATTTTATAGACCCAAGGGGTCTCTTTGGAGGGGCATGCAGGGGTGCCATGTGGCGACCATGCCTTCCCAAGAGGGAGGAGACTCCTCCCTGACTTGGGCTTCCATGACTGCCCTTGTGACAGTCTTCCAACGACTAATCTATCCACCTACACGTGCATGCACGACAGGAGGCAATAATTGACTATCCTTGGCTGCCACTTGGTGGCATTCTTCTTTTTGCTCGTTAAACCTGGAATTTTTCCTGACCAAAGATGAATTTAGAATTCCTCCCTGGGTGAGACGAATCCTAGTTTGAATTCATCCCTGGGTGAGATGAATACTGAGCAAAGTGCCTGAATGTGCCAAATTGCCTTTTGACCTTCCAAAATTGCTACAAAAGTGGTTAGGACCACTGTTTAACCTCTGAGGGCTGCCCTGGGGGCTGTGTGTGTCAAAGCAATCAGTGTTTGCAGTCACATAATCGGATTGGTCCTGTTTTGGTGTCTACAGGTCAAATTTCAGGTTTTGGGTCCGGATTCACACTTCCAATAGCCACCCAATGACCTCCCTTGCGAAAGAGATCAAGGATGTGGAAGAGGTGAATCAAAAGGTAAAAGTGTGGTATCAATTTGGTAGAACTTCGTTTCTTGAAAATGCTTCCAACCTGTCCTCTTTTGGGTGAGAAATTTCACCATTTTATAGACCCAAGGGGTCTCTTTTGGAGGGGCATGCAGGGGTGCCATGTGGCGGCCATGCCTTCTCAAGAGGGAGGAGACTCCTCCCTGATTTGGGCTTCCATGACTGCCCTTGTGATAGTCCTCTAACGCCCACTCTGCCCACCTACATGCTCATGCACAGCAGGAGGCATTAATTGACTGTCCTCGGCTGCCACTTGTCACAATTTTTCTTTTTGCCCGTTAAACCTGGAATTCATCCTGACCCAGAGCGAATTCAAAATTTGTCCCTGGGTGAGACGGATCCCAATTTGAATTTGTCCCTTGGTGGGACAGATACTGAGCAAGGTGCTTGAATGTGCCAAATTGCCTTCTGACCTTCCAAAATTGCTAAAAAAGTGGTTAGGACCACTATTTAACCTCTGATGGCTGCCCTGGGGGCTGTGTGTGTCAAAGCAATTAGTGTTTGCAGTCACATAATCGGATTGGTGCTGTTTTGGTGTCTATAGATGCCCCTTTTTGGGATGCGTTGTGCATGGTGCAGCATCGAGCAAAAATAGATAACCAAAGCACTAATGATTAGGGTTTCTTGGTAACCTAACCAACTTTTGATGCCCCAAGTATGGAAATGGGCATGCATTCTTGAATCCTTGCTTCTGACGAGCAAAGGCACTCAATTCAAGTGTTAACCTTTTTCGATGAGGTGTTACTTGATCTTGGACATTGATCAGTCATGAATAGGCAAAGGGCACAACCTTTTGTCTGTGATAACCTTGAGTTCATGATTCACGAAATGCCATGTGATTTGATCATATTGTGATTGTTGCTTGTTTACTACCCCAAGAAGGAGCATAATTGTCTTTGTCAATGATTCTTTGAATGCATGCCATTTTCCTTAATTGGGTGTGTGTTTGCTGATTGGTGACTAAGTGTGACTACCCCCTCAAGTGACGAATCGATGAGGAAATGACCTTCATGAGAAAAGCGACGAGTCGCTTGACCCAAGATGACTTTTGCAAGGGTGCCCTTAGATGGTTTAGCGTTTAAGCATGTGCAATTTTTTGACATTTAGACCTATTTTTGGTGGGTGGTAACCCTTTTTGCGATGCTTTTTGGAGCTAAAATTGGCAAAAATTTGTCCTCCTGTGGAGCGGTCCGGCTAAAGTAGCCTTCTTAGGGAGTAGGATAGTGAAAATTTGTGACCCCAACATTGGTTTTGCATGCCCGAGATGTCAAGTGAAATAGCACTCTCATCGGGCAAGTTTATTAGCTGTTTTAGTGCATTTTTGTTCAATTTTTTTATGTTTTTTGAAATTTTTGGCCTGAATTCGTCCCAGGGTGGGACGAATACCAGCTTAGAATTCATCCTAGGGTGGGACGAGTTCTAACCAGAGTGCTCGTCCTAGGGGAGGATGAATTTAAGCTCAAAAGGCCTATTTAAAGGCCAAATCTAGGGTTTGGGCTCATTTGCATCTGATTTTTCTTGTGATTTGGAGCTCTGGGGAGAAGGAGGTTAATTCTACGAAGTGAAGTGCTGTCGAATTTCTCCAGACATCATGAGTGCACAAATCGGGTCAAGCGGCGGAGCCGAAGTGAGACTAGTAAGTGCTCCCTAGAATTATTACTTTTGTTTTAAAACTACAAGTGTTTTGTTTAATTATTTTTGTGATGATGTTTTTCAAAATTTTAAAACTTAAACCCTGAAACTAGCTGAAGACAACTAAGACTTAGTGTACAACTACACATAGTGCAAAACCTAGGGAGAGAATTTTTATTTTCCTTATAGATAAACCCTAGGATAAACGGAACATAAAACCCTAAGACTTAATTTTTGTTGTTTTTTGAATTTTTTTGTTCTATTTTTAAATTAATCAGTTAGGATTAGAAACCCTAGGACTGAAAAATTAATTTTTTTTTTTTTTTTGATAAGTAGCATTATATTTACAGTGGGTTTTTTGAGAAGGGACCCAAAACCTTATTTACAGAAAAATCCGAAGCTAAAGGAAGTACCACCGCCTGAATCTAATCCCAGGGCAGGAGTCCGGGGCCCGGGGCCCTTTTTTTTTTTTTTTTCCTTTTTTTAGCAGGTTTTGAAAGGATCCCAAAACCTTTTTACAACAGGTCAAAAGATCAAACCTAGGTTCAAAAACAAACCCTAGGACAGATCCCACCTAGTGAGAAAATCCGAAAAAGGGATGAAGTTGACAAATCCCGTCTTAGCGGGAAAAAATAGTAAACCCTAAAATCCCGTCTCAGGGAAAAAACAAAATTATTTGAAAAATCCCAACTAGTAGGAAAAGGAGCAAACCCTAAACTCGCATAATTGAAAAATCCCGCCCGACGGGAAAACCAGCAGGATTGTAAAACCCGCCACGTGGGAAAAAATAGTAGGAGCAGAACAACCCGCTCAGCAAGGAAACCAGCAGTAGCTGGAAGAGAAGGATCCTGCTCAGCGAGAAATCTGCCAAAGGAACAAACCCCTGCCCAACAGGAGGCCCGGAGCTGGGAAGCAAAAAACAAGGGAGGGACAGGGAAGCTGTCCCACGAGCGCCCGGGGCTGGAAAGGGAACCTTGGCCAAGACGAGAGCAGCGAAAGACCACTGAAATGACCAGCAAGAGAACAACTAGCCCCAACCATGCCTGGAGGAGACAGAAGCCTAGGAGATAGAGCTGTAGGTTTGCCCCCCCCAGGGCCCAAAGGGCAGACTACAGAAACCGAGGGTCCACCTCAAGACCAGACAAACCCCAGATCTACACGGAGATCCCGAAGGCAAAGGCAACCTGGAGCAACTGAGGAAGGGCCTCATATGCGGGAATAGGCCCCCCCCGAGGCCAAGAAAGAGCACATGAAGATCCCCAAGCGGCAACCAGGAAACCAGAACCAACCCTCTTTCAGCAGCCGCCCCTGGGCAAGCTGAAAACCCGCCAAACCAAGGAACTCGGGCCCAGAAACCGTGGACCCTGCCAAGCAAAAGCAAACCAAGCAACGGGAACCCTGAGCAAACACGGGATCTGGAAAAGTAAGGCAAGAGAGTTCCCGGGGAGGGGGGCAGGGGAAGGGGAAGAGGGACAAGAACCACCCCGCAACGGGGCCCAAATGCATAGGATCCACCAGCCCAGGGACTATCCCACCCAGGAGCCAGCCCGCACGGGAACCACCCCATCCAAGGGCCATCCCGTATGCCAGCAACCCACCCGGGGTCCAGCCTGAATGGGGACCAATGATGAACAGCTACCAGCACCCACAGAAGAACTCCGCGCAACGGATAGAGAAGACAACCAGCACAGCACCCCCAACCGCACAGCCGCCAGCCAGAACAGGAACCACCCCGCCTAGCATCCACCCCGCACCAAAGCCCGTCGGTGTAGCAGACGTCCACCATAGCAGCCAACCCGCCCAAGCACCGCCTCGCCCTAACCCGGCCCCCCCTGCAACATGATGAAACTAGGTTTTCTCGCAAGCAAACCCTAGCAGAGCGCCTTCCGATCCGCCCAATATGCCAATCTTGAATGCTCCTTTTGATCAATGTACCTAATTTTTTATTTTTGTTTTGTTTTATTTTTTGTAATTTATCAGTTAGGATTAGAAACCCTAGAACTAAAAAATTAATTTTTGTTTGAATTTTGAATTTTTGTTTTTAAATTAATTAGTTAGAATTAGAAATCCTCGGACTGAAAAATTAATTTTTGAATTTTTATGTTTGTTTTTTGTTGTACATTGGTAGGCAATGTTGTATATTCATGTTATTGTTGTACAGTTATTTTTTGTGATTTTAATGTTTTTGAATTATTTTATTTTGTAGGTTGTTAGGAGCCGGTACCGTGTACCCACTGCTTTCACTGAAGTGCGGGGGGCACTGACTAAGGCTGACTAGGAGTGGCTTGATGCCCTTGGGCTCAAGCAAGTGGCTTGACTGGAGCCTATGGTCATGGATCAGGCCTATTTGATGGCCCTGATCAATCTTTGGGATCCACAGACCAACACCTTTCATCTCCCAATAGGGGAGATGACTGTGACTTTGGAGGATATATATTGGTTTCTACGCATTTTGATAGATGGACTGCTGATCAGGACATCGCCACGTGACCAGTGGACAGTTGTACTGATGCGATGCTTTGAGCATGGGGAGGAGCTAGGTGTGGAGGATCCACTGGAGAGGGCAGAGGGCGACTGCCATATTGGTGGGATTTTGGTTCGATGGTAGCTGGAGAGGGGGGTGTTGGGAGTGAGGCATGCATTCCTAGATGTAGGACGTTGTGAAGCAGTGGGAGCCAGAGTAGGCTACTGTTCTAGAGAGTCCTATGCCTTAGGTGGATGCAAAGGACACATAGTCTAGGGTACACACTAAGATTGCATGATTGGCAGAGCTGCTACGGAGGCGAGATCAGGAGCTGGGGGATGCGTTGTAGGAGAGCAATCTCCTACGGGCTCAGCTAGCAGAGCTAGAGAGCGCACAGGTGGCATCTCACCGACAAGAGGGGGATACTGATGCTGCATGATAGAGGGATCTCCTATGGATGTAGCTAGTAGAGAGGGATAGGGTTTTGGCACAGTGCAATGATGCAATAGCTTACTACCATCGATGGGAGGCAGAGTGGGATTGATGAGAATTAGATTAGCGATGACATCGACTGGAGATGGAGGGGGAGATTATCTACCTCGATGGGCAGCTACCTGAGCTATCAGGAGGTGGATCGTCATGCCAGATGAGGGGCAGTGATACTGAGTAGTCAGCATCATCTCATTGCAGGCGACTAGATGAGGAAGGGGCCAGCAGGCGTGATGTGGGGGCTAGCAATAGCCACCCTGAGGGGTCCCATAGGACCCACACCATGGGGGGTAGTTCTTGTCACACCGATCTTGCATGATCATGGTGGTCGATGCCTCATGCTTGGGGGTTTTTGAGCTTTGGATTGTGTGGGGTCAGATGACCGATTATTGTAGCCTGCGAGCATTTTTGATGATATATACAGATGACTTTATTTTTTTTATGTGAGTGATGATTTGATTTTATGCCTGATGAGTGATGAGTATGGATGTATGCATGTTAATTTATTATGATGGATGCATATGATATGATGAATGCAAATGTTTTTGATGTATATGTGATATGCAAAATGTAATGGATGAATTGAATTTGTGTTGTTTGGTTTAGGGCACCATAGACTATTTAGGACTTTGTGATTTTTCTTTTAGGCGATTGCTGTGGTAAATGACTTTGCATGTATACATGTGGTTTTTTTGTATTTTCTGATGGTATTGCAAGGATGAAAAGTAGCGCAGTTGGTTTAGAAATGTAGCTAAGGTTTTTTGAGACTCAGACGGTTTTAACTCATTAGCCATGACTGTACTTTATCTTACAAGAATTTTGAACAAGGTGTGAATCGGACTTGTCTTTGACCAAGCTATTTCACATCCCTATGTGTGCAATTGAGTTCATTTATGTGGTATTTGTCAGGATACCGCCAGTGCCAGATAGGCTGTCAACCAAACTTGTACTGAGGATCACCTAATTAGCTCCACTAACTCCTTTATTGTATTTAGTCAGATTAATATGTGGTGCTATTTAGGATACCATAAGCTAGCTCATCCACATGCAAACATTGATCTGTACACAGGTTAATGTGACAGATATATTGTCATGCAAGAATTTTACCTTCAGTGACCGATAGGCTATCAACCAAACCGGTACTGAGGCTTGCCTCATGACCTATCAAAATGCTAAGAGTTCCAGGGATTCAAGTTTGACTCCCTTCTTTTCTTCTATTGTATTGGGATACTTGCTCGTTGGTAGTGATAAAAATCACTATTTATTTTTATTTATTTTTATATATTTTTCATAAAATCACTATTGTATGTGCTTTTTGATGTATGCAATCTAGGATATCAAATTTTGGTGTTTTGACTTTTGCAAATTTTTGATGTTTTGCAACTATTGATAACTTGGGATTCTTGGGGAATTGGGTAGGGAAGATGCTTGTCCTTTTGCCAACTCTCAGCATTCTTTGGGTAATTTGCACAGGGGGATGAGCAAGATAATCATTTCGCTTATGGTGACCTGGATTACTGTGCAGGTTTCATCTTTCGTTCACACAACTTGGAAATTTTTATGTGTTTTAATTTGTGTTGGGATGCTACGTAACAAGGTGTGATTCAAGTAGAACTCTACCTTCATAAAATCTGTCTGACTTGGTACATTACGTGGCTAGAAAGCAAAATTATGACTGAAAGAAAAAAACTCTTGATACATTCGAAGACAACTAACTTTAGTGTGGTAAAAAATAGTAAATGGCGTGTTTTTGTTGTTTTTTTTTTGGACTGTTTATAAAATGGAAAAATGTGGAACAAGATGGACTAGCAAAGCAATTACAGCCTATGGTGCCTTTGACCTGTACGACCACAAATATGCATTGTATGGATGCGATGCTTAATGTAGCTATATATTTTTGTATTTTTGATGGATTGATTTTGGTGAATATGAAGATGAGATGTGAGAAGAGATTTTTATTGATGAATTTGAGCATGCCTAGAAATGAGATGCAATTTTTTATTGTTTTTGATGATTTTTGGATTTTCTTATTTTTGACCAAGTGATTGTGGGAATCCTTGGAGCATTTTGGGATTGACCAAGCAATTATATGAATCCTTGGAGCATTTTTGGAGCATTTTGGGATTGACCAAGCAATTATATGAATCCTTGGAGCATTTTGGGATTGACCAAGCGATTATAGGAATCCTTGGAGCATTTTGGGATTGACAAAGCAATTATAGGAATCCTTGGAGCATTTTGGGATTGACCAAGCAATTATAGGAATCCTTGGAGCATTTTGGGATTGACCAAGCGATTATAGGAATCCTTGGAGCATTTTGGGATTGACCAAGCGATTATAGGAATCCTTGGAGCATTTTGGGATTGACCAAGCGATTATAGGAATCCTTGGTGTAGACACCAAAATAGCACCAATCCGATTATGTGACTGCAAACACTGATCGCTTTGACAAACACAGCCCCCAGGGCAGCCCTCAGAGGTCAAACAGTGGTCCTAACCACTTTCATAGCAATTTTGTAAGGTCAAGAGGCAATTTGGTACATTTATACACTTTGCTCAGTATTCGTCTCACCCAGGGATGAATACTAACTGGAATTCATCTCACCCAGGGACGAATTCTGAAATTGTCTCACCCAGGGACGAATTCCAAGTTTAACGAGCAAAAAGAAGAATGGTGCCAAGTGGCAGCCCAGGACAGTCAGTTGATGAATCCTTCCTCGCACACGTGTGTGGGTGGATAGATAGGCCATTAGAGGAATGTCACAAGGGCAGTTATGAGAGCCCAAGTCAATGGAGGACTCCCCTCCCTCATGGGAAGACATGACTACCACATGGCACCTATGACCAACACATGGCATTTGTGCTTCCCTCTCAAAAGAGACCCCATGGGTCTATAAAAGGTGGGACTTTTCTCACCCAAAAAATAGATTGGAGGCGATTTCAAGCAATGAAGTGTTGTCCGATTGAATACCCACTTGCATCCTTTTGGTTCACCTTCTCACATCCACTAATCTCTTTTGCAAGGGAGGTTATTGGATGGCTTTTGGAAGCGTGCATCCAACCCAAATCCAAAATTTGACCACCTTATACCACCAATTCGCAGACATCCCAATCCTAAGAGGTTTTGGGCCCATCCCTAGTGGATTGGCGCCAAGATCAAGTGCCAACGATGGGAGGCCCACTTGGGCACCCCCACACTTTCTAAGTTTTATTCCAAAAGCATTCTAGATTATTGTTTCAGGTTGCATCTCATGTTATTCTATTTGATTAACTCATAGCTTCAATTTCATAACATTTTGATCAGATTTTATCATGCCTTTTGTCGCTTTGTTGTCCTACTAACTTGCGGTGGCGACATCGAATTCCCGAGGATAGAGGCCAAATTGGGAGAATCCGACCATCTGGGTCATCCCAAAATGGCCCCAATTACATAACCCCTCTATTTTTAGGTGTTTTGGAGGTCTCGAGATTCGACATTGGAGCAGTACCACTTCGGCTTTTCCAACACAGCAGAATTCGTCTCACCCAGGGACGAATAGCAGTCAGAATTCGTCCTGCCCAGGGACGAATTCCAGTTGAAGGCATATTGGTCGATTATTTCAATGGCAGTGGCCCTATGGTGATGTCTTATGTCCTCTGTCATATTTTTAGGTCATTTAGAGTCATTTTGTCTATCGATTTGGCTAATTATTTACATGCATCTTTTGGCGATTTTAGAGAACAAACACTTACTATTTGCAACAGGTGCTACTGACATCTTTGTTGTTTCTTTGTTCACAGGAGGAGCAACAGAGGTTAAGGACTCATCAACATCAGCGGTGGCATCATCTTGGCCCGCCCATTTCAAGTGTGGGCACGTGAAAAGAGGAACCTTAAGTCTCGATTGTAATCAAATTCTTTTAACACTCCTAGCCCCTAAAAAGGGAGGAGGCGTATTTGTAACAGAGATCAAGAGAATTTAATGAAAGGGCTGTGTTTTCTCCATTTGCTTGTATCTCATTTCAATGCGTCTCTTTCATTTCATGCATTCTACATTTTTAGGACTTAAGTGTATTTGATTTTGAATGCATCACAATTAGTGTTTCCTTCGCCCGAAATCTCGTGCTTTCAGTTGCAATCACGGTGGGACCCTGTTCCCTGGTTTTTAAGATCACAAAAAATGATCAAATTTATGTGTTTTATGTTTGACAGGTACCTTTTTGGTTTCTGACTGTTATTAGTCACACTTAGTCACCAATCAACAATCACACACCCAATTAAGGAAAACGACATGCATTCAAAGAATCATTGACAAAGACAATCACGCTCCTGCTTGAGGCAATAAACAAGCAACAATCAAATCAATCAAACACTTGGCATTTCGTGAATCATGAACACAAGGTTCCTCCGAGGATAAAAGGTTGCGCCCTTTGCCTAATCATGACTGATCAATGTCCAAGCTCAAGTCACACCTCACCAAAACAGGTTAACACTTGAAATCAAACTCCCTAGCTCGTCAGAAGCAAGGATTCAATAATGCATGCCCTTTCCATGCTTGGGGCATCAAAAGTTGGTTAGGTTACCAAGGAACCCTAATCATTAGTGCTTTGGTTATCTATTTTTGCTCTGCGGTGCGCTATGCACAGCGCATCCCAAAAAGGGGCATCTGTAGACACCAAAACAACACCAATCCGATTATGTGACTGCAAACACTGATCGCTTTGACAAACACAGCCCCCAGGATAGCCCTCAGAGGTCAAACAGTGGTCCTAACAACTTTCATAGCAATTTTGTAATGTCAAGAGGCAATTTGGTACATTTATACACTTTTCTCGGTATTCGTCTCACCTAGGGACGAATACTAACTGGGATTCGTCTCACCCAGGGATGAATTCTGAAATCGTCTCACCCAGGGATGAATTCCAAGTTTAACGGGAAAAAAGAAGAATGGTGCCAAGTGGCAGCCCAGGACAGTCAGTTGATGACTCCTGCCTCGCACACGTGTGTGGGTGGATATATATGTTGTTAGAGGACTGTCACAAGGGCAGTTATGAGAGCCCAAGTCAATGGAGGACTCCCCTCCCTCATGGGAAGACATGACTACCACATGGCACCTATGACCAACACATGGCATTTGTTCTTCCCTCTCAAAAGAGACCCCATGGGTCTATAAAAGGTGGGACTTTTCTCACCCAAAAAATATATTGGAGGCGATTTCAAGCAACGAAGTGTTGTCCGATTGAATACCCACTTGCATCCTTTTGGTTCACCTTCTCACATCCACAATCTCTTTTGCAAGGGAGGTTATTGGGTGGATTTTTGAAGCGTGCATCCAACCCAAATCCAACATTTGACCACCTTATACCACCAATTCATAGACATCCTAATCATAAGAGATTTTGGGCCCATCCCTAGTGGATTGGTGCCAAGATCAAGTGCCAACGGTGGGAGGCCCACTTGGGCACCCCCGCACTTTCTAAGTTTTATTCCAAAAGCATTCTAGATTATTGTTTCAGGTTGCATCTCATGTTATTCTATTTGATTAACTCATAGCTTCAATTTCATAACATTTTGATCAGATTTTATCATGCCTTTTGTAGCTTTGTTGTCCTACTAACTTGCAGGTGGCGACTTCGAATTCCCGAGGATAGAGGCCAAATTGGGAGAATCCGACCATCTGGGTCGTCCCAAAATGGCCCCAATTACATAACCCCTCTGTTTGTAGGTGTTTTGGAGGTCTCGAGATTTGACATTGGAGCAGTACCACTTCGGCTTTTCCAACACAGTAGAATTCGTCTCACCTAGGGACAAATAGTAGTCAAAATTCGTTCTGCCCAGGGACGAATTCCAGTTGAAGGTAGATTGGCCAACTATTTCAATGGCAGTGGCCCTCTGGTGATGTCTTCTATCCTCTATCAGATTTTCAGGTCATTTAGAGTCATTTTGTCTATTGATTTGGCTAATTATTTACATGCATATTTTGGCAATTTTAGAGAACAAACACTTACTATTTGCAACAGGTGCTACTGACATCTTTGTTGTTTCTTTGTTCGCAGGAGGAGCAGCAGAGGTTAAGGACTCATCAAAATCAGCGGTGGCATCATCTTGGCCCGCCCATTTCAAGTGTGGGCATGCGAAAAGAGGAACCTTAAGTCTCGATTGTAATCAAATTATTTTAACGCTCCTAGCCCCTGAAAAGGGAGGAGGCGTATTTGTAACAGAGATCAAGAGAATTTAATGAAAGGGCTATGTTTTCTCTATTTGCTTGTATCTCATTTCAATGCGTTTCTTTTGTTTCATGCATTCTACATTTTTAGGACTTAAGTGTATTTGATTTTGAATGCATCGCAATTAGTGTTTCCTTCGCCCGGAATCTCGTGCTTTCACTTGGAGCATTTTGGGATATGGCTCTCTTAGATATGGAATGATCACAAATGACTGATATTCAAGGGTTTTATTTCCTTGATTCCATCAAGAGAGGCTAGCCGATACGTCCCGGGTCCTATTTTGCTATCAATGACATATGGACCTAACCAAATTTCTAAACTTGTCCCTTAGGTGGGATGAAAAACTAGAGTTCTATTGGTTTTCCTTCAAAACCAAATCACCAACTCGAAAGTCCCTCAGGTGAAATTTCATGTTGTAAGCTTTCTTAAGTCGCTCTTGATAGATACGTAAATGCTCGAGAGCATTAACATGTCGTTCTTCAAGCAACGTAAGCTGGTCTAACCGGGCCTGCCACATAGCGTCATCATCGATGAAATCTTGCATTGATATGTGCAAGGAACGAATCTCCAACTCAAGAGGCATGATGCCTCAGAGCCATACACAAGTGAAAACAGAGTGGCCCCAGTGGGCGTCCGAATGCTAGTGCAATAAGCCCATAGGGCAAGAGGGATTTGGATGTGCCAATCCTTATGACTGTCTACGATCGTCTTTTTAAGGATGGCAACTAGCATTTTGTTTGATGCCTCTACTTGCCCATTTGCCTGCGGATAATAGGGTGTCGAAAAGCTATGCTAAATTTTGTACTTTGTGGTCAAAGCACGCACGTCTTTGTTCTTGAATGACGTCCCATTATCCAAGACTATTTTGGATGGAATACCAAAACGACATATGATTTTATGCAAAATGAACTCCACAATGCGGGGTCTTGTCGTAGAGGTAAGTGGAACCGCTTCCACCCACTTGGTAAAATACTTTGTGGTCGTTATGATAAACGTGCGACGGCTTGATGACGCAGGGGAGATCTTTCCAATTAAATCAAAGCCCCACTACAAAAACGGCCAAGCCGACTGGACTTTCTGTAAGGCCTAGGAAGGTACATGCATCAAATTGGCATGGTGCTGACACTTCACGCACTTCCTGACATATGCGTAACAATCTCGCTCTAAATATGGCCAATAATAGCCCATGCAAAGAATGCACTTTACGATGGCCATACCACTTAATTGGCCACCACACATACCATCGTGCGCTTGGGTGACTACCCAAGTGGACTCTTGCTGGTCCAAGCAACGAAGGAGGATTCCTTCGTAGCTACGATAGTACAAAATGTCTCCTATCAAGACATACTTAGCTGCTTTCTACTTGAATGCTCGTTTTGCGGCCTGCATCAATCCAAGCGGGAGATTACCTAACTTGAGGTAGTCTCTAATGGGTAAATACCAGTCCTGTTGATCAAAAGCCTCGACGGTATGAATAGCCAATCCCTCTTGAAGTTCATCCCTAGCAAACACTAAATGGGATAGAACTTGTAAGAATAGCATTGTGTTGCTATTAATGGGAGTAGGGGAGGACAAGGATCCCCAGTTGGCATGTTTCAAATGATCGTGGATTCGAGAGAACTTATTCGAGGATGGTTAAATCTAGATCATGTGGATTCCTAGCATCAAATCAGAGCTTGCATGCTCCATCGTGGATTGGTATAAGGTTTTGACTTGAATGGTTGTCATATCACCAGAAAGGTCTTGCGGGATTAGTGACTCCAAGGAGGCCATTGTGTCCGCAAAACGATTTGATGACCGAGGGAGTGCCTCGATGTCATACCACTCAAGTTTCGCTAGGAATTTGTCCACAAGGGCTTTATAATCCTGTAGAACTAGGAATTTGCATTGGAATACCCCTTTGAATTGATTGACAATTAATAGCAAATCACCAAAGATGTTTAGTTGTTTGATGTTCATGGCAATTACTGTCTGAAGACCTATGAGCAAGGCTTCATACTCTGCATTATTGTTGGTGCATGGGAAATTTAATTTAAATGACAAAGGCATTGGAGTGCCCTATGGTGTGAAGAATACTATTCTCACACCACCACCTTGCTCACATTTAGAACCATCAAAAAATAGGGTTATGTCAGCCTGTGACTCAGGCTCATCAGAATCTGGCGATTCTGAGACATGGAAGACCCCATCATCGGGTAGTTCTATGACTAGAGGCTGATCATCTTTGAGAGGATCCTCTACTAGTTGATCGGCTATGACATGTCCTTTGATAGATTTTTGTTTGATAAACTCTATGTCAAATTCTGTCAACAACATGATCCATTTCGCCGTGCGACTACTATGATAAGTATGACTCATCATGTATCACAATGGATTCTCCTTAGACACAACATATGTAGTGTTGCTCAGCATGTAGTGGCATAGCTTTTTGGTAGCAAAAACCACTACCAAGTAGAGTTTCTCAATGTATGCATAGTTAAGTTCATAGCTGACTAGGGTGCGGCTAAGATAGTAAGTAGCCTATTCTTTGTGAAGTTCATTCTTCTGGGCCAGCATGGTGCCCAGTGCCACCTCAGTAGCTGAGATGTATAAGTAGAACGTCACTCCTGGTCTAGGTGGTGCCAATACTGGTGGTGAAGCAAAGTATTGTTTGATGTCATCAAATGCTGACTGGCACTCGTCATCCTAGTGAAATGTAACCCCCTTGTGCAATAATTTGTTCATGTGTTGGCACTTGTCAGATAGTTGTGCTATGAAGTGCTTAATTGATGCGACCTTTCCCTATAGACTTCTAAGCTGCTTAATGGTAGTTGGGGGAACCATTTCAAGGATTGCCTTGACTTTCTTTGGGTCCACCTCGATGCCTCGCTTTGAGACTATGAAACCCAAGAGTTTTCCAGATGTGACACCAAATACACACTTCTTGGGATTCAGTCTGACTTTATGCTCCATGAGGCGATCGAGGATCTTGCTTAAGTCATCGAGATGATCTAGGCACAAAAGATGCTTGGCCAACAAATCATCCATGTAATCTTCCATAGTTTTGTGCATGTAATCATGGAAGATGTACGTCATGGCACGTTGGTAGGTGGCGCCAACATTTTTAAGGCCAAAAGGCATGACCTTATAACAAAATGTCCCCCAAGGCATTGTGAATGCCATTTTTAGTTGATCCTCGGGATTGATACGAATTTGATTGTATCCCGAGAAACCATCCATGAGGGATAGCATTTTGTGACCTACTGTAGCGTCTACCAATGCATCGATGCTTGGAAATGGGAAATCATCCTTAGGAATCGCTTTGTTTAGATCTCAAAAATTAGTGCATATACGAATCCTCCCATCGAGCTTTTTGACGGGCACCATGTTGGACAACCATGGCGAATAATCCACATAGATGAAAAACTATGCATCCAATAGCTGTTGCAATTTGTCTTTGACCATCAAGGCCATTATTGGGTGCATCTTACGTAGTTTTTGCTTAACTGGCTTTATTTTTGGATCAAGCGTTATATTATGCATGACTAGCTACGGATCTAGCCCCAACATGTCTCTGTATGACCATGCAAAAACCTCCTTCTTCTCTTTGACAAGGGAAATGTAGTCAGCTTGCCCTTCAAGGGATAAGCTTACCCCTAGCTTGATAATCTGTGGATTCATTAGATCTAAGTCGATGTCTATGTCAGTCGTTTCCTCAACCAACATGTGGGATACATCCTCCAACTAATGTGGAGTTGGGATCAAATGGATATCAGTAGGTGAGTTTAAATCTGCATTGGGAACCTCGGGTTCCTCTTCAGCCTGAAAGATAACCTGAGTTGTCCCTGGGGTAAAATGAGGCATTTTATCAAAAGTCCAGTACTCTGATGGGGATGGAGGTGAATTGACGTGATCCCAGTCGATGGCATCTATGTCTAGATGCAAGGACCATGTTGGATCGGTCGAATTGCATATGGGTGCGGTAAAGTCAATGGAGATCATGTGGATGAAATGAACTTGGTCTCCATTACCGTGGGTGTGATGACTCAAAAATTTTGGATGTTCTTTGTGTTCTAGATCTGGTTCTGTAGGTACTAGCACAAATGGATCGGCCCTATGTGCTAATAGGAAGACAAGGTCTTCCCTCGGCATTAATGTCATTATAGGGTCTCGGGGTGGACATTGCTTGTCCTAAACTTGGAGTAGTGGATCCAACACTTGGTCCACACTCCATGGGGGGACCTGATTCTCTTGACACAACACTGGCTCGATTGGAACCTCTGAAGGGAACAGTTTCAAAAAGATCTCTTGATAGTTTTTCATGGGAATCTCTTGTGAGTGATCACTATTGGATTCGAAGGGATCATATGACACTAGTTCACATTCTGATTTATCCTCCAAAGATCCTTCTGGACACTATTTATGCTCTCCTTGAAAGTGAGTTCCTGAACTTTCACCTCTCTCTATCAAAGGAGAAGGGTTGTTGATGTTACCAAGGGTGGTTGGTGACCATGGGAGGTAATCTCCCAATGTATATGTTATGTTTGGGTTGGCATAAGGATCTGATGCCAATCCACCCTTATTGCCTATTCCTAGGCCTTGCATGTTTTCCACCAAGATTTCTAAGGGCAAGGGGTGGTTGAACCCTACTCCTGACTTGCCAAAAGGCATTTTGTATCTTGGCTGGCAAAGGACACGCACTTCTTGCTCATACCTGCCTAGCCCGTATCCATGCCAATTGCATTGGCCAAGATATTTTAGAGCAAAGTATGAGTTAGACAGATAGTTGACATCTCCTGTAAAAGTCTCTTCGTCCTCGTCCTTTTGCATGCATGGCTCAACACCATGGTCAAGGCCCCCATACACAAAATTGGTCTGGTTTGGTGGGTAGCCTAAAGGAACAACTATCTCGATGGGGAGGTGAGGTCTCCCCATGTCTTGCACTGACTCTAGCGCAGGTGTTGCTACAACATTCCACACTAGATACTCCCCCAGTCCCGTACTGGCCATTTCAACAGTAATTTTTGGCGATTGAGAGGGATGGAATGGAAGCCCTTTTGGAGTCCATTCCATGTTGGGTGGACTAGGAGCCTCAGCTTCCATTGTGCTAGGTATCTCTTCTATTGATATGGTTGATATTATTGGCAGTGCCTCTTCCAGGGGTTGAGCCTCTTCCAAGATTTGTTTCCCTTTGTCCTTCTGTTTAGCCATGATAGGTGGCATTGGTAGTGAAGGAGCGGATGATGAAGATGCACCTAGCTGGGGTTTTGATGGATTAGTCACCAATGGTGCTCACAGCATCGGACCCTGTCTAGATGGATTTAACTAAAAATCCAAGTGCATCGATGGGAGGGTCGATTACGGCATCAACTGCACTGCATTGCAATGTTTTAAGGGTTCTAAGTTCGTCGGGACTACATGTACTTCTCCTTCAAATGCATACTTCAAACACTGGTGAGCTATCGAAGGGACGCACTTCATGTCCCTAATCCATGGCCACCCTAGCAATATGTTGTACGCCATCTCGCCTTCCAAAATATGGCACAATGTAGGTATCATCTTTTGTCCTACCTGAACGGGTAGAACAATTGTGCCAACTGTCGAGCATTGAATGCTCGCAGTGTGTAAGTGGAAGTCATGATGTGAGAGGCTGGAAACTTTAGATGTTTCAATGCTACTATAGTAATGATGTTACTGGATGAGCCAGTGTCTACCAATACCCTCTTATACGGGATCTCGTTGACCTGCACGATAACGTGCAAGGGTGGATCTACCATGTCATTAGATATTGATTTAACTTCATCTTCTTGAAAGGTAATGACTGGCTCCATGCATCATTTTACATGTTCCAGGAAGTTATTGAAGGAATTCACTTCGTGGGGTTGCAACTCAATGGCTTTCAAAATCTCCATGAGAGCCTCCCGATGGGGCGCTGATTGCTATATAAGCTCATATATGGAGAGCCTAGCCGACGTGGTCCACAAACTCTATGTGAGTTTGGTCCGTATCGTGACCTTGGGTCTATGCGGAGGTAACTGCATAAGGTGTTGTTGAGGTTGCGACGTTTCTGGAACTTCTCTTGTGGCTGCCTCGAGGGCAACTCCTAGGTATTTCTTGTTCCTGGTCACTATGTTGATCATTCCCACATACCCTTGCATGGGGAAATTCTGTCGCACCTCATTGACTTGAAAGGGTTTTGCTTGTGCCTCATGGGTAGGCAAGGGATCCTTGAAGACCCCTATCTGCTGGTTATTTGGTGCTATGGGGTTGTCCACTGCCAATGTTTTATAATCAATCAAGTCTTGTATTAATCCATTGAATTTCCAGCATGCGTTCAGGTCATGTCCCCTTCGCCTGTGGAACCTACAATACAAATCCTCTCTATATCCCTTAGGCTTGGGAGCGTTAGGATCTATGGTTTGGATCTCTAGAAGGGTGATTAAATTTG
Organism: Wollemia nobilis; assembly: GCA_028583015.1. Taxonomy (NCBI): domain Eukaryota; kingdom Viridiplantae; phylum Streptophyta; class Pinopsida; order Araucariales; family Araucariaceae; genus Wollemia; species Wollemia nobilis. Next base: position 388,344 of record JAQPPZ010001708.1, read on the forward strand.
TCGTTGACAAGCAGTCAAATAGGGAGTCCCTAGACTCCGTATAAGGGGTGTATTGTTGCTTAGGGTGACGCTACTAATTTTGCTCCTATTTTTTATTTTCTCTTTCATAATTATTAGGAGGCACTACCTGATAATTAGCCTTTTGAGGCTATATTTCTTGTGCAGGCTTAGGGACATTTATCGCAACTTGATTAACCATAGCGGGTTTTGGTTGCGTAGTCCCTGTCTTTGTGTTTTTGTTCCACTCTTTCTTTTTAGGTTTGGTAATTTTGCCATCTTGTATTTTGATCTCTTCGATAACTCTGGCTTGCGCTAGCGCTTCTTCTAAGGTGGCGTATTGCTACAGCTACAATAGCCAAGAGATCGATCTCAGACAACTTCATGAAAACATTTGTGTGAGGTCAGACATAGGGGGAAGGTAGGGTATCTTAGAAAGTAGAGCCCTCCATCGATTCTCATAGGCCACCATTGTCTCCCCCTCATATTGCCTGAGGCTGGCTAGGTCACTCAGTGATGCCTTCTTCTTGGTGTTGAAGGCGAAGCATTCAAGGAACGCATCCACTAATTGATCCAAGTTATTTATGTTGTGCTTCGGCAACTAGGTGAACCAATCCAAGGCAAGACCTACGAATGTGGTTATGAATGTCCTTAGCAACAGTGCATCATTATCATGAATGCCAAAGCATTGGCTCAAGAATCTTGTCATATGCTCTTGAGCATCCTCTTCACCCTTAAATATTGCCAACTGAGGCAACTTGAAATGTTCAGGGTAATAAGGTGCGGGCACTGACGGATGCACTAGATGACTACAGAGTTTACGTAACGTGGGCTTTTGGGGCCCATAAGATTTGGTTTCCATAGTCTCCAAATGCTCTAACAGTGCCTTGTATGCATCGAAAGATTTAATCTCTTCCTCTTTTGTTTGCTTTCGTTGTGAGTTGTGGGAGACTAGAGGCCTATGGAGGGGTGGCCGAATAGCAGCCCCTCTGCCTTGATAGGGTGTTTTGGCCTGCTCTACTTCTTGTTCATACTCCTCGTAAACTTCTTAAGGAGTCTCTGGGTGAGACCTATGACCTTGAGTGGGTCCCCGTGGAGAGTACCCATCATTTTTTCGGGGAGTGGGCTCCCTCTCAGGTCTATGGGGTCTCGAAGGCAAAACTTGACGAGGTCACAGAGACCTATCCTGCACCAAGGGATTATGCCTCTCATATGGTTTTGATTTTTGGGTGCGAGGGGTTGGAACCCTCTCAGGTAGGTTATAAAGCATCTCGTCTACTTGGCATTGAATGTGCTCTTTGTTAAGGCGGTATAAGCACTCTAACTACTACTGATCTTGCTCAAGCCACATGATTTGGGCTTGGTGGGTGGCATGTCTGGAAACTGCCAGGTCAATTTGGTCTACCATCTTGGGCCTAGGAGGTCTGAATGCCTCTCCTATGTATTTGCCTCGGTCATGATGATCCAAGATTTCAATGGGTTGCTTCCCTCTGTTGAGGTTGGCAGCATTTACCTGAGGCTCTAGCCTCAATGTGTGACCATGGTATCTAGCAGGTGTGGAAGCACAAGGCTCCCATGCTGTATATTGCTCTCGAGGAATGTGATGGTCTTCCTTGTACTCCCTTTCATGGGTGTGAAAGGGGCGAGCAGAGTTAGCTTGCCCTGTTTGGGGAGCCTTGCGCTCTAGGTTTTGTTTGTCGGTTCTAACAATGATGGGAGGCAAAGGAGAGATTCCATAGTCATGTTGTCTCTCCTCATGGACACTGTGCCTCTCTAGCACTTTGTCGTGTGATGGCCACTCATATCTAGCCTCTAAAGGTAGTCTCTTATCTAATTTGAGTGCCACATGTAAAGCTTCTTCCTGAAAGGGGCTGTGCTAAACGGGCATGTCCCCCAGGGGGGTGTCCCTATAATTCCACCTTGACATGGAATGATGTGGGCTCTCTTGTAGTACAGACCGCCAAGGCGGTATGGCCAAGTCCTTAGGGCTAAAGTGAAGGCGACTTGTGCCCGCTCCTTGTACACTTTTTGTAGCATTTGCCCTTGATTGGGCTTGGCTACGGGTGTACACCATGGTGGTGTTCTTCTACAAGCTAAGCATATTTTTATCTTTTTGTTTATGATTTTTTGTTTTTTTTTTGTTACAGTAAGCAAAAATGAACACACACATACACAAACGGTGATTATCTCTTTTAAAGATTAATGGTGTGTCCTAGACTGGTTTTAGTGCATTTTTATTATTTTGTTTTGTTTTTGAAAGTTTTGAAGAACATTTAAATGCAGAATGTTGGCTCATATGACTCCCATAAATGGTCGCCCCTTCAATATACCATTGCCAGGCCGATATATCAACCTCTCTATATACCCGCCCTTACGAGAGGGAAACTATAGGTACGTGAGAGCAGATGGTACATGGAACATAGGTTGTAAGAAAGGGAGATTGTCCTATTTATGACACCTACCATAGAAGACTTATCCTCGCGCACTGGGAATCACCCCAGTGACACTCGGTCAGCTTTCATCAGGATTTACGTTTAACAATAGTGACAATCGGGGTAAATGGATGCAAAAATCAAGCCAAGGTGGTGATGAACCCACCGTTGGTCTTGATCAAGGGCTGGGGTCTTATGACCAGCTCCTTGGTTTAAAAATGTCATGTGATGTGTGTGTGGTTCTTTTTATTAAAAATTAAAACAGACAGAAGCAACTACTTTCCTTAAGAAGGCAAAATTGATAGAAAATAGAAATAGAAAAACAAAAAATGACAAAATTAGTTTAGAACCCTTACCTTTTCTCTGCCTAGACTTGTTGTTTTTGATCCTCGGCCCTAAAAATACACAGATTGAAATTCGTCCTTGGGTGAGACGAATTATAGAATAGAATTCATCCTTGTTTGAGATGAATTAGAATTCGTCTCAAGGTCAGACAAATTACAGTAATGTACTCGCCATAAGCAAAGACGAATGATAGTCAGAGTTCAAAAAAATGGTACCTGTAAGCACAAAAACACAAATTTTTAATTAGTTTCTTTATCTCAAAAACCAGGGGACAGAGTCCCACCATGATCGCCACTGAAAGCACAAGATTCCGAAAAAAAAAGGGAAAACTCCAAACACGATGCAAGAATGAAACTAAACTTGATGCTACAAATTAGAAATGCATAAAATGGAGAAAGCATAGACAAATTGAAACCCAAATGGAACGAAACAACCCTCTTCTTTTATTGATGTATTTCAAATTCGGTTACAATTAGCTTCCTCCCTTTTTAGGGGAAAGGGGAATCAAACTTGTCTCTCAGTCACATCAATGGAAAGTCATCTCTCTTTCGCATTAGCTTCCTCCCTTTTTGCTTGTTAAACCTGGAATTCGTCCTGACCCAGAGCGAATTCATAATTTGTCCCTGGGTGAGATGGATCCCAATTTGAATTCATCCCTGGGTGGGATGGATACTGAGCAAGGTGCTTGAATGTGCCAAATTGCCTTCTAACCTTCCAAAATTGCTACAAAAGTGGTTAGGACCACTGTTTAACCTCTGAGGGTTGCCCTAGGGGCTGTGTGTGTCAAAGCGATTAGTGTTTGCGGTCACATAATCGGATTGGTGCTGTTTTGGTGTCTACACTTGCAAGTTGTAAACTCGGTGGCTCGAACCTTATCGGGTTGAGGAGGTATTTGCAAATGGAGTGGTACGTCTTTCACCAATAGATGATTCAAGAAGGAAAATGGTGGTTAACGATTATCATCTTCAGATATATCACAAACCGTTAACCAAGGAGGATTTTCTCAAGCAAGTAGGAAACTTGGATGTATCAGTGTTGGAAGAAACCACTTCTTCCAATATGGACTAAATCAAGTGACATGAACCAAAATATATAAAAAATAAATAAATAAATAAAAATATATTAATATATATATATATATAAACAAATAAATCAAAATGTGAAAACCTCTTTGAGGCACATCTGAGTTGAGTTTACCTGAAAACAGGGTTTTTCGGCATGTTTACCTCTTAGAACCGCCATCATTCCATACATTCTCACCATTGTTTCACTATTTACCATTCCATTCATTCTCACCTCTTTTTCACTGTTTTTCAGATTGCACCTGTTACACTCTATGAGGAGTCAATTTAAAATCAACAGAAAATAACATATGTACAAAATATAGATAGAATGGTTTCTTCAGGTATGTGTCTTTTTCTATTCTAATATTGTAAATATTTATTATGTAGTGTATGATATCCCTAGTTAGTATAAAGCATACATAAGGTTTGGTTCTAGAAAGTTATCAAGGTAGTCTAAGACATAAAAGGCTCTTCAAATGCTCTTGAAAGGTACTGCTCTGGAATGAACTATTGCACATAACAAGTTTTTGAATGAAGAAGCTTTAGAATTAGTTTCAGAATGAAAAGGGTATATGCTATAGAATGGAATATGCAATAAAATCAATTGGAATGAATTAAAAAAAAGGTTAATTCATTAATCTCCAAAATCACATGGCTAAAAATTCAAATAAATTAAAATTTTTGAAGGTTTTGTGCCAATTGGGTTGGAAATAGTATTTGGAATGCAGGTTTCAAATTCAAGTTCCAAAGCAAAGATTTGATGGGGCATGGAGTTTCAAAAATTGTCGCATGTGACCAGTATGGCACACAACGCAAAGCCTATTGAAAAGGATGACTCTCGTAAAAAATTAATTATCCTATATCACTCCCGACAACTGCAATTATATAATGACATGCAGTAATATCTGATGGATGGTAACTTCTACATGTAATGAATTGCCACCATGTACCAAGTTTATGTTACCTATCATGTTTGGAAGTTATTCTCATGCTGCACTCATTTACTCTTCACCCTTGAGCATTACTCTTTATAGACTCAAGTATTCCAAAGCTAAGAAAAACTTGCAATAAAATTTTCAGACCTAAGATACGCAGAACCCCAATCATTGATAATGGGAGGATAGACGAATAGAATTGAGCCAAATAACATAGAATATTTGCAGAAATATGGAGAATGAATGTAAATTTTTACTGAAGGGGGATTTATGCCCTTCTTGCAAAAGTTCAATGGGTATTCAGAAGGGTTGGTTTCTGAGTTTGCATGTACCTTCCACAACAACCAAATTCATATCAGCAACATGACCATCCAGGTAAGCCCTAAAATTCTCATCCAGGTTATTTAATTATTGTTGCATGGGTTTAAAATTGGAATATCAAGAAAAAATACTTTAGTTGAACATGCAAATCAGTTTATGGGAAATGAGGATAGGCCCACTGAGTTTGTATTAAGTAATAATATCTACAAGGGGGTCAAAAGAACAAGTTTACAGCCTCCTTGGGATGAAGTTGTAGTATGGGTCATTAGGTTTTTAACCTACGATGGGCAATTCCCTGTCCTATCACGACATCATATACGAATTTTAACCCATCTTCGTCATGACCTCTCAAACCTTGAACTGAAGGTAAATCTATCTCTATACATATACCAGGAGCTGGTAAATATGGCCAAAAAGTACCAAGTAGGAAAAGGGTCTCCCAAACACCATGGCCTAATCAAGATGATATACAGACATCACTTCAGGGGAAACCCTAGAAGCTTTGATAGGTTTTTTCATCCATGGAATGAGTTTATTGAGGAAGAGGCAGTTGAAAGCCCTAGATTTGAAGAAGAGGTAGAGATTAAAGGACCTTAATCTAAAGCAAAAATAGAAATTGAAAGTTCTGAACATGAAATTGAAACTGAATCCTCTAAAAAATAAATTCCCTCCTCACCACGGGGACCTCCATCCTCCAAGACAAGTAAGTAAAGAGAGAAGCAGTCTAATATTGATCTTGTAGGTAAGAGGAGGAAGGTTACATTTTTTGAAAATGTAACTATTTTTTCCACTCAGTCCACTGAGCAATTTAGAAGTTCAAGTAGGGAAGGGCAGATGGAGAAGGGAACACCTAAAGCAGACCCTACCTTAGGATTGACAAGCCCTATTTCACAATCTAAAAAGAAACAAAAGAAATCGGCTTTAGGATTGAGAATGTCTTCAAGACTTCATAAATCCACCAACATAGGTGATGTGGAAAAGGAAAAATGAACTACACATGTTGATACCCTGCAGGTGAAATAAACTATGGAGAAAGTTGAAGATATAAGTACCAAGGGTACGAATAGTGCAACAGATATGGCTATGCCTACAATGGCCCTCAATTACCCACCAGATTTAGAAGATAAAACCATAATAGAATAAGCAGAGGGACACACCACTATTGCAAAAAATTTTACACCACTTGTGGATTATTCAGATTCTTAGGAAGAATCTAAGGTAGCTGAAGAAGGAAATAATTATTTGAGCACTTAATAATAAGATGAAATGGACATCAGGACTCATTTGTATGTAGCCAAGAGTGTAATTAAAACATAGACATGATGGATTGAACAAAGTGAAGCTTATTTGAAGGAAAAAAATGATATTATTGCTAAGTTATGGCAAGATATAGAGGCTGTAAAGGCTAGACTCACACTTCTATAGCAACATCCACCTCATTCTAACTCTAGAGATGAATTAGCCAATATTCTATCAAACATGGCTGGTGATGCAGCCTTATCTAAGAGGAACTCACCAATTAGGGTAGTATTTGAAGAGGAAGAAGTTGCACAAGCACCACAACAGGTTCAAGATAGAACAAAGGATGAGCATCCAGGGACACAATAGATAACCAAATCAATAACACCTATAGAGGGAGAAATAACAGTACAAGAAGAGGTAATTCCACAGTCTCCTCAAAATCTTGTTAATTTGAATGCACCTAATATTGAACTAGTAGAAATTGAAACACAGACAAAGCCCCCTGTAATTGAAAATGTGGATGTAGACATCCAAGTTAATGCCATTCCATAAATGCAACCAATAGTTAGGTCACTAGAAATAGTTACATTAGAAAAATATAATGAATATGTGGCATATTGTATGGCAAGATATCATCAATTAGAAGGAAATGTCTCATCATTACAGACCTTAACAAAAGAGATAGAACATAAAAATTGAAAAATTGAAGGAACAAATGTAGGATGTATGTTAGATTGCAGAGTGTATGGTTCAGTTTTGGAGGTCAGCCTGATTCTATAGCTTAATGTTGAAATAAAAATACCTCCATTGGAAAACAATGAGGATCACCTCTGGCCTCTCTCACAAATTAGAAACATCTAGTGAGTTTCTAGAAGCTTTTTGGTAAAGTTCTGCAGAACACCCAAATTTTCTATGTGAATTATTCCTACATAATTTCTTTTTACCAACCGAAGTTATATTTCTTCCCCATGTCTTCACTGGTGATCTTTAGCTTAGGGCTTTTCAGTCTACACTCTAGAATCAACTATATTGGGAGCAAGAAAAGAAAACCAGCAAGGCCATGGAATTACAGGTAGTTTTGTTCATTAGGCATGTTCACCTTAACCATAGGACCTCCACCAGTGAGCACTATACTCTAATGAGGGATGACAGAGTAAGAAAAATGTATCTGGGGAGCTTTCATAAATGCACATATGGTTTTCAAACATTTTGTGCAGCATCTTTTGTTGATGCTTTATCAGCTTGCAAAAAGAAGTGGGGAGAGTTACCTATATTACTATAGAAGATAGAACCCATCTCACAAAATAACCTGATGTGGTCTAGAAGAAGGGCAGAATGTATAATACAGACCATATTTGAGGTATAGGAGCAATGGATAGGTCTTAGGTACAGGAATCCAAAAATTATCATCCTTGTTCCATATTTCTTTGATAATGACCCTCAATAAGACGATCAATTCCAAGAGTGGCTCAGGGAAATCAAAGAGCACAAAGGATATTACAAAGTTGGAAGCAAACTGTGGAAATATGTTGAACGCTATCTTGACATACATCTTTGTGTTGTTGTAGGAGAACAGAATGCATGAGGACACGTATTACAATAGGTTGGGGGGAAATGATGAGGCAGAACATTACCTCATACAAAGACTGCTTTTGATAACATTTTAAACTATTTGGAACCACTTATGATATGATTTTGTACTAATTTTAGTGATACTATGCATTATATGATGATGTTTGCATATTGGAATGATAAAGTGCATATGACCTGTTTTGACTATTTATCTATGTTTTATAATTTGTTTCAGCTGTATGATTTAGTATATTTTGCATTAAGTTTATGTTGTAATATTAAGGTGTTGCTATCTATTTGGTTTTGTGCTTCTTTCATAAGCTTTCCCCACTGTTTAACCATTTTAAATAACCAAAATGCATTAAAACTTTATCAACAGTTTGACTATGTAGAAAACATGAACTTTTTCATACAAATTCTAGCCAGTTGTACATATAGATCTTGTCGTGGTTTGAGACAAGAGGATCTGATGTATCCTTTTTTATTTATCATTATTATGGATAATTTGGGAAGAATGTTTTCTAGATGCGATAAATTGGTAGTTCCTTGCAACCTGATCTCTCATCAGCAATTCACAAACGATACCCTCCTTTCTTGTATGGCATCAATGCTTATTGCAAGGGAGGCGAAAACCATTTTAAATTGTTATGAAAAAATTGCATGGTAGAAAATTAGATTTATAAATAGTATCATGTTGTTCATTAACATGTTAGAGGTGTGACAGAAAATAATTACTTATATTTTGAATTGTCATATAACATATCTCCCCTCGTTGTACCTTAGTTTACCTCTTTTTATTGGAAGGGTTAAGACTGAGATGTGGTCCTCCGTGGTGGAGAGAATTCAATGCAAGATTTCATCTTGGAAAGGGGCTCTGCTAAGTTAGGCTGGCAAGGTGGTTTTGGTTCAAAGCACTTTGTAGAGCATCCTGATTTATTTGATGTCTTTGTTCCACGTGCTTGGGAAAGTGGCATCTAAGGTCAACAACATTTGTAAATCTTTCTTGTGGGCAGGTCTGGAACTCAAAGGTATGTTTCATATTATCTCCTGGGAGCATATCTATAGGAGAAATAATGTAGGATGACTAATTTGAAGTGTGTCAGTCATATGAACAAGGCTCTTATTGCTAATGTTGGGTGGAATATCACCTCCAATAATTGTAGGTTATGGTGCAATATCTTGAAAGCTAAGTATGCTTTTTATTCCTTTATTTCTAACTTTTTACCTTTTGGAGGCTCAATATTTTGGAATAGCCTCGTGAAGTTAAGGGATTTTATCAAATATAATTATAATAGATTGTTGGTAATGATAGATCAGTTAACTCTTGGGATGATGTATGGATAAGAGATCGACCACTAAATGAAGATGTTCGATTCAGGGATCTCATTGATGGGTCCAGGGTTGCCAGGTTGGAGAAGGTTTTATATTTCACTAATGTTCATGAGAATATAATTGTTTGGGTAAATCCACCAAGGTGTGTGAGGAATGTTAGGGATCATAAATTGTGGGCTCTCCTTATGGATGAGCTCCATCTCTATATTTTATTTCAAGCTAATGTGGAGAATCATCTGATCTGGAAAGATGAGAGTTCCAGTTTCTTCTTTGTGAAGTCTACCTATGGTTATATTACTGAGGAGGAGAATCATTATTTTCCATATCATGCGATATGGCTGAAGCACCTTACTTCTAGGGTGAACTTGTTTTTCTGGATGGTTGTTCAAAATAATATTCTAATGATTTATAATATTTACAAAAGAGGTTGGTGCTTGGTTAACATATGTTGCGTATGTAATTCTACCTAGGAATTGACATCATATTTTCTTCTCAATTGTGATATGTTTAAGGAGATCTTATTATATATTCTTGGACATCTGGGTGTAAATTAGGTTTTCCCAAACTCTATGTTTGACTACGTTCTTCAGTGGGATCCTCATTTCTTGTTGCCTAGGCTTAAATGCTTTTGGATATTTCTGTTTCCTCATGTCATGTGGAAAGTTTGGAAGGCGAGGAACACTTGGGTGTTCAATGACAAAGAATTTTCTTCTTAGCTCCTGAGCATTCGAATCATGGGTAAGACAGTGGAGAATGTGGAGAGTGCTTAATTGGAATTGGACCTTATTGAAGATTCTTCTCCAAGAAAATTTTGATTGATCATGATTTAGGTTTTGGGCATGTGGATCACCCTCCAATTGCTCCTAATATAAGAAGCTCGGTGCGCTATTCCCCCCTCCCATGGGTTGGGTCAAGTTGAATTTCAATGGGACTTCTAAAGATAATCCCAATTTGGTCGATGCAAGGGGGGTTATTCATGACAATGAAAGTAACTTGCTTCTTGCCTACGTGGAGCTGATTTTTCTATACTCTTCCTAGGTTGCTTAAGTGAGGGTGGATTTTTTAGGTATTTCTCTACTAAGAGAGTTTGATTTTAGGAGAGGAGTTATTGAAGGTGATTCACAAAATATTGTTAATACATTTAATGGCTTTTGCCATGTCAGTTGGACGATGGCCAATTTAATTTATGAGGCAGTTAGAGAAGGAAATACGGTTGTGGAATTAATATCAAACGTGGTGGAAAATATTCAAATATTTACAGTCTAGTAGATGGATTTCCCTCTTGATATCATCAATCGCACCTACTTAGATGTTCATTAATTGGTGTTTTATGGTTAGTGTTTTTGCATTGGGTCTAGTGGGTGTGGGAAGTAATTATAGTAGGAGGACAGATACTTATCCTCCAAGTGACAATGAGGCTAAGCACCTTTTTCAAATTTCATGTTCTAAATTTTTCCTGGCCTGACACCTTCATGGTCAGGGAATGTCCTTAATATTATGTTTAATATATATGATGTACTCTACCTGAATACTTCCTTTGGTTGTACTTTGATTATGCAATCCTTGGTTTGCTTATTGGCATCGATATGTTCTTTGGACATCGTTCCCTATGAGCATTGTGTTTTGGTACTTTCTATAGAGCTTTTATTGTCAGAAAGGTCCAGAGATTGGTGTGTCTTGGGTGTCGCTTTCAATTAATTTCAGTTCTTGGTGGCTTCTATTCCACATTTGTTGTTAGGAGGATCATGATATTGGAGTTTTAAAATTTTATTGGGACAAACTCTTAATATTTCTTTATAGGTTCTCATATTTTGGGTGTCCCACTTATTTTCTATCGCCTTTGGTGATGTTTATGGCTAGGTGGCCTTCTATATGGGTTCCACCTCTTCACTTAAACAATGTGTTGTTTGGATTTCGATGAATATGGTGTTAGACTTTGTTGAGGAGGCTACCCAAATGTTTGGAAAAATTATTAACGAGTTTGATTCTTTGATGTAGAACCACCTCAGTTCACTCACTAGTCATCTCATGGTTTTTTAGGCATTTTTGGGTCCCTCCTCTCTGTCTATTTTTTTTTTGTTCTATGTTTTCTGGTGTCCATTTTTTTTGTACAAGGTTGTGGGGTCCCTTTCAAAACCCTATTTCCTATTACAAAAAAAATAAATGCTACACTTTAAATGTGATGTTATTAATCAACTTAAATTACTAGCTATAGTAAAATATTTAATGTTTTTTATATCCTAAATATCAAACCTTGTGGTGTCAGTTACACTTTGAATAACACTAAATTATGCTATTAGTGCACGGTTGATTCACTCAATAATAAATGAAAAAATATATCCTAAAAGTACTACAATGCAAAATATTTTTCATTTCTCTTCCCTTTGTGTTAATGGCTCTTCACGCTTTTTGCATGTTATCTCTAATACATTCTCTAGAGATACATATTTATCAAGGATAAAACACAAATAGCTTGTAATAAGTGCTTACTCACTATATGTTTCTAATATGACATAATCACCTAGTAAATATATAATAATTTTATTATGTACATTCATTTCTTATGCCCATGATTCATCATCCATAAATACATTTTTTCAAATAATTAATTTTATCTTATTGTAACAATTTCTAAATTGCCAAGTAGTCATGGATGTTGACAATGTCAATTCTGATTCAAGAGTGCATTCTAAGAATACTATAATTTTAACTACTAATGTGGTTTGAATCCTTTCATGTTCAACTTATAGTTTTCATTATTGCTATGATATCTAATTTTCGCTATATTTATTACTAAAATAATAATAACAGTAATTAATTCCCAAGTAAAATTTATGACAAAGTTAATAAAATTGTTTTAAAAGAGTTTCTAAGCTCATTATCTTACTGTGGATATTTTTGTTTTGTATAATAGTTTGGAATCATTCATTGTAAAAATTCTCTTTTTCCCATTAAAAATGGTTAAAGTGTTGTTATGTTGTCATGCTTCCACCAACTATCTCTTTTGAAAAAATTGTATGCAATGCATTGCTTGGTTTCCTATCTTCTCTGTACTTTTTCTACATTTCTATATCTTTCCTAATATGTTGCATGCAAAATTGTAAATGTTTTAGCATGGGCAATCCACTGATGAATTTTTCCTTGACCTTGAAAAATATTTCTTTCATATAGCTGTAATTCCTAGTTTTTCTTAACTTAGGTAAGTTTTCCTTTTAAAATAAAAAAATGTGTTCAGACAACAGAGCCAAGAGCCGAAGAGTGAAAGTTGATAAAATGGCTAAGTATAAAAAGAAATGGTAAAAGCGCTCCACAAGGGAGCACTTTGGTGAAAAGCACTCCACAAGGGAGCACTTTTGTGAAAAGCACTCCACACGGGAGCACTTTGGTGAAAAGTGCTCCACATGGGAGCTCTTAAGTGGAAAGTGCTCCACACGAGAGTGCTTAAGTGGAAAGCGCTCCACAAGGGAGCGCTTTGGTGGAAAGTACTCCACAAGGGAGTGCTTAAGTGGAAAGCACTCCACATGGGAGTGCTTTAGTGGAAAGTGCTCCACAAGGGAGCGCTTAGGTGGAAAGTGTTCCATAAGGAAGAGCTTTGGTGGAAAGCACTTCACATGGGAACGCTTAAGTGGAAAGCACTCCATATGGGAGCGCTTAAGCTAAAAGCACTCCATATGGGAGCGCATAAGCCAAAAGCACTCCACATGGGAGCACTCAAGTGGAAAGTGCTCTACAAGGGAGCACTTCTTCACACTAAATCAAATCAAGTAAGGAGGATCGAGAAAGAGAAGACTACACCCATTCAAGCATTTTGTGGTTGCATCACTCCCTTGCTACATTTTAGACCGCCCATTTGTGGATCATTACTAAAACTTTCTAACTTTGAAACCAAGTTACCTGTAATACTAAATTGACTATTCAAGTCAGTATGGAAACCTTCTATCTTCAATACTAAGTTATCTGTAAGGTAAAAGACTGATTGTTTTTGGCTGTCACCAAAATTGGATCCTCCTATCTCTGGAGTGGTTAGGTATTAATGTTCTAAGTGACATATTTCTTCTATAAAAGCCAACTTCTTTTTTGTAATTGACATGGATAACTTTTGCTAGAAAAGTAGTTGTGTACTTGAAATCTACTTCCAAAATAAAGGCTTCTAGTTCTAGTTTGAGTTCTCCATCTCTGTGTATGACTTGTATTATGTTATTTATATTAAATTAGTCTCTTTATTATTCATATTAATTCTGTTCTCTATATTTTGTTGTTGATACAATACTAATTCCTAGAATACTTGCTAGAGTTTACATAGTTCTTAGGATTTTATATTGGTTTTTGTTAAAAGTCATTATTTTGATTGTTGTTGGTTCAAATATCTAAGCTGTCTATCGTGATTCCAGTCCATCACCCCGTATCTCTGGCCTTTGGCCATTTCCCATTCCTTTTCATAATTTCTCATATCTTTCAGTATTTTTCTATCCCTTATCTCCAATCCCCCACTTTTATTTTCAAAACCAACCCTACTGGAGATTGCCACAGAGGACATCCCTTTCCTTCGGGCATTCAATGCTTAGTAGTAGGCCTAGGGTGCTATAGACTTAGAAAACCTGTACCTAGGTCGGTTCAATTGCCAATAGCTTCTGGCATGCCTGGTGGGATGCAAACATTCCATGTTTAACCAATATTAAGAAGTGATGTTCATCTTATTGTTGTTCAATCTGAACATCTGGTGACTCTACTCAACTCAAATACCTTCAAATCTCATAGACTAGTGTAAAAACTCATGCCTTCATGTGTACGAGGGGAGATCTAGAAATATAGAAGAAGAAATTGAGTTCTATGAGCTTGACATCGATGCTTTAGGAGAACATCCTAGGGTGGTCGGGTCAAATATTCTGCTTGTCAAAACATCATCACAAGAAGCTATTCTTGATTCATAGAATCCAACTCTTGATAGCACAATGACTAACTTACCTCCAAATCTGCCAAATTCTCTGGATCATTAGTATACTTTGACTCCATCGAATGATCAACCAGGTGATCTGAGTGTTTCGACTGTTCCGACTCAACAAGTTCTACCAACTCCGCTGCTCCATACCAATCCACCTCCCTAGATGGTGCAACCAACCCTACCCAAGTAGTTCGTAGCCTAGAACCATACAGGACCACTTGCCTTACAGGCTCAACACACGGTGTCATCCACAACTTTGAAAGCCCTACCTACCTATGATGGCACGAGAAAGATGACACAAGAATACATCCAAGATGTTGCAGGACTAGCGACCATCCATCAAATCACCAATGAATATGTCATGGTGAAGTTGTTGGTTCTTTCACTGAGAGGTAAGCTTCTTTACTCATACCAGTCGCTTTCACCTGACACCATTACTACATGGGATCAACTGGCTGGACAACTGATAAGGGGCTTCAATGAACAAGTGGACCCCTTATCTCTGTTGCACCAGTTTACTACTATTCAAAGGCATCCTCAGGAAGAGATAGTCGACTTCAATTTTAGGTTCGCAAGAACTTGACAAAGAGTCACAGAAAGCCTTCAACCCACACCTGAGTAGGTCATGTTTTATTACTTAAGGGATTTTCACTCAGATATCAGCATGACCATCCAACATGCTAACATCAATACATTCCCTACCCTCTACAAGTAGGCCCAGAAGGTATAGGCCGACTTAATAGCTATCGGGAAGTTACCCCCAAGGTGACAACCCCAATTTATCTAAATTTTCTACAAAATATATACCCGAGTGCATCCGCTCTGGCTACATCTCATATGTACCCTAACCAAAAATGGAATCCATCCTATCATTACCAAATGGTGCTCACTTCACAATTCTAAATTCCCATGCCATAGTATCAAGTACCTACCACTCCCCAACTACCAACTCCTATCCAGTACATGGCGTTACCTGCACCGCTACCTCCATTGACAGTATCTGTAGGTTAGACAGCTACCAACTAGGCAACTATGAATGAGGCACATGCCAAAGAGCTACAAGAGGTGAAGGTATACATGAAGACTATGGCAAATCAGATGATGGTCATGAGGAGAATATAGGATGACCAAGGCTTTCAACATAGAATATTCCCTCCTCCTTCGATCACAAAAGAGCAGGCATCATCTGCCCACCGATAGCCTAAAAGAAATTCAACTATAATGAGCAGTGAAGAGGTCAATGCCTCAGACCCGACATATTGGTGTACTACATGTAATGACCTACACAGTGAATAAACCTACGTAGTACACCTCAATTATGTTCAGACACTATATGGTGGTGCTTATGAGAAAGTCAATATAATCCAAGAAGCTGATCACAATTTCATGTTTTCTTCTAATGAGCAAGTCTCGGTCCTCACCAGAGCTGGTAAGAAAGCTATTGAAGCAGATATGACTCAGATGGAGCCATTAAAGGTACCACTTCCACCTAAGCTATGGAGTCAAAGGAAGCAGCCTTCGACAAAATCTTCCAATCTAGTAGCAACCTCAGAGCCTCCTGAACTCCCGAAGGACTACTTGTCGCCTCATGCTAGAAATTAAAAGGTTTTTCAACCCAGAATGCCAACATCTCAAATGCAAGCATACATGAAAGATGAGGCTAGAGAAAAACTCAAATATCCCTCGTTGACCAAACGCCAGTGAGTTGATGCCACATAGCAGTATCGAAAGACCTACGAACCTACGAAGAGGGTAGGAGAACCGAGCACCTCGATGTATAGCATTGTCGAAGAGATGAAGAAATCCCTAGCTAAGGTAAGTCTCTACGATGCCCTCCAACTCTCGGGTCAAGTTGACCTTTTGCAGGAATCCCTTAAATCCTCAAAGGACAAAGGGAGTAAGCCAACACAGAGAGTATTTTCATCTTTGTTGATGACCTCAGCCATAATAAAAAATTAGCCCCCACCATTCTACCTCTCCCTTCGCATGGAAGGATGGGTCGTGCATAACTACATGATCGACTCAAGCATCGCGATGACCATCATGCCCAAAGTAGTCTATGAAATCATGGGCATGGAGTACACTCAGAGCATCCTTGGAGTGTTGCAGCTAGACGGGACCCCCGTAAAGATGGTAGGAGTTATCAAAGATGTTCCCATCCAACTCCACCAGATGCCACAAGTCACCATTATCCAAGAGATCTTAGTAGTTGAATTAGAGCCATACTTTAGTATGTGCCTCTCATGAGAATTCATAGCTAAGTTGGGAGGCTATCTCTCCCTCGACTACTCACACTTGGATATCCCATTCAAGGGAAAGAGGTTCAAGCTCTACAATGAGAAGCCTACCACTTTTCACGTTGAAAAAATTGAAGACGAGGAAAAGAGCTCGGTCTCTGTCAACCTGATGGTAGAAGAAATACAAATAGTAGATCTGGTAGAGGCATCCCTTGATGATCTTCGGGTCGAAGAAGATTTTTCTATGATATATTTTAATGCTATTATTGGGACTGATTTGGGTTGTTACTCACTGACAAAACCTAAAAAGGCCAAAATGATAGCACCCACAGAGGAGTCCCCTGCACCTGATCAACTATGGAAGTTGTACTTTGATGGTGCCCATTGCAATAATGGCATAGGAGATGGTATGATGCTCATCTCCCCATCAGGTGAGCATAAGACTTATTCATATAGGCTCTCATGGAGCTGTATGAATAATGTAGCATAATACGAGGCTCTGTGCCTTAGACTCAAGAAATCCAAAAAGCTTGGCATCAAACAGTTGTAGATATTTAGATATTTTGAATTAATATGCAACCAGGTTACCAATAAGTGCATCTCCAAGAAGCACTACTTAAAAGCATACCATAACAAGGTATGGGATTTGCTTGAATCCTTCATGACACTCAACATCAAGTCAATTTCATGAGAGAAAAATAAACTTGCAGATATCTTAGCCTCCATCGATGCCCGATTTTCACTAGCAGACGATATGATGCACAAGCCAAAGATAGTGAGGCTGATCTACAAAACTTATGTGCCTGATAAAAACTTCACTGGTAGGTATTCGACAATGATGAGCAATTGGTCAATTTTTTGGTAAGTGAAGCATCCTCCATCGAAGAGCGGACCCTCAATGAAGAGGATCATGAGGGATTAATCCAACTAAAAAACAATCACATCACGAAGGGTCTGATCATACTGGAGAGCTTATTCGACCAAAACAATAGGTCTATCGACCACAAGATTAGGGTGGACCAAAAATAATTCATGGACCTAGAGTTACAACCAAGAAATATTATCAAGGTAGGGGTCGACTGCACAACCGAAGAAATTTAGCAAGTTTGTGCCCTATACAAGGAATACCCTAACATCATTTCTTGGTGCTACCAAGACCTAAAGGGGTATAATAATAATATCATCTAGCACACCATTGAGCTAGAGGAGGGAGTCAAACCATTCAGATAGAAGCAATGACCCGTCAATCCAAAAATTGAAATACTAATGAGGGTTGAGCTTCTGAATATGCTTGAAGCTAAGATCATTTATCCGATCAAGAATTTCTCCTGGGTGGCCAAACTGGTTCCAGTATGAAAGAAGAACAATGAAATCTGCTTATGCATTGATTTCTAAAATCTCAACTAGGTGTCGCTCAAATATCACTACCAGCTACCCTAAATAGATCAAATCCTTCATGTGGTGGAAAGAGCACAAATGTTTTTCTTGTTGTATGGTTTCTTCGGCTACAACCAGATCTGGGTCAAATATGAAGACCAACATAAGACCGCATTCACCACTAAGTGGGGAATATTCACCTACCAACGAATGCCCTTCGACCTTTCAAACACTGGACAACCTTCTAGAGGTGAACTATTGAATCATGTCATCGTAATTTACTTATATGAAATTATAGTATTATCCCATAAGAGGGAGGAACATGGTGTACATTTACGATAAGTTTTTGAAAAATATTGGGAGTTCAGAGTCTCCATCAACCCCAATAAGTCTATATTTGCAGTGAAAGAGGGAAAGCTACTCAGTCATGCGATCTCTTAAAAAGGGTTAACTGTTGATCCGGCTAGAGCTGAGGCACTTTTAGGCCTTCCACTACTAGCAAATAAAAAGGCCCTTCAGTCCTTTTTTAGATAGATAAAATTTCTCAAAAAATTCATCACTGACTTTACCCAAGTAATAAAATCGATGGTCGTGCTCCTAAAGAAGGATTGAATTCAAGTGGATAGATGAAAGAAGATAGGATTTTCAAGAAATTAAGGAGCGGATTGCCCAGGCTCCCATCCTCATCAATCCTGACTATTCATGAGATTTTATCCTATATGCAGTCGAGGATCCAGAGAGCTATGCTGCCATTTTGACACAAAAGGAAGAAGACGAAGATGAGTGCCCAATAGTGTTCCTCAGCCAAATAATCTAGCCGCATGAGGAAAAGTTCAATTTTATTGAATGACAAGTGCACGTGGAAATGAGGTCTCTTTAGAAATTTTGATATTTCATCTCTTATAGTAAGACAACAATTTACGTGATACACCAGACGTCTGTAATTTCATCATTCAAGGTGAGTTGGGCAATAAGAGAGCCATATGGGTCACCAAGATCCAAGAGTTTGATATTGAGATATGCCCCACCAAGCTAGTAAGAGGCAGAGCACTATGCCAAGAGTTGGCCAAAAATGTCGTGGCTGGAGCTATGAATCCTAACTTAGACAACCCTACCCCCGACCATAATCTCGCTAATTTATCAGTCAATAGTCTAGATTGGATAGACAATCTTGTCAAGTACTTTGACATGGGCAGATGCCCGTCTCACTTCAATGCTTCGTAGAGAAGAAGATTTTATCTACAAGCTAGCAAGTACGTCCTGATGCCCAATGGAATGTTCTATCAGAACATTGATGGAGTTCTCATGAGATTTATTAAAGAGTCGAAGAAGGCAAAAATCCTAGAGGAGTTTCACTCTAGGATTTTGGGAGGGCATTTCATAGGCAGACCAATGGCACTGAAGATCATCAAAGTAGGCTACTATTAGCCCACTCTTTTTTTGGACACCTTCAATATCAGTCAACACTATGATAGTTTTCAGCGCTACTCGAGAAGGACTAGGAATGCATCCCTTCCTCTCCACCCCATCCAAGTGGAATCTCCCTTCCAATAGTGAGGTCTAGACTTTATTGGGGTCATCAATCCCAACTCCTCCATCGACCACAAGTACATTTTGACCACCACAAACTACTTCACTCGATGGTCAGAGGTAATTTCGACCAAGTAGGCTAACCAGGATGTGTAGTTATCTCCTTCCTCGAAGGGTTGATCACTTGCTTCAGTGTACCTAAAGCCATTGTGTCTGATAATGGCTCACCTTTTATCGATGCAAATATCTACGAGTTTACAACCAAATATGGGATCTATTTAAAAGCCTCATCCAACTATTACCCGCAGGGTAATGGGCTGGTAGAATCCACAAACAAAAACCTATTGCGGATATTGAAGAGGACACTATTGGAAAATAAGCAAAGCTGGCATCTACTCTTGGACCATTCGCTTTGGGCCGACCGAATTTCTATAAAAATATCAATTAAGACATCACCCTACTCATTGGTGTACGGGAAAGACGCAGTCTTACCCACACATATTGAGCTACCAGCATTACGGTTTCTTAAGTGGCTTGATACTAAAGAAGGCCAATTCAATCCAATGGATGCAAGGTTGGCCCAGTTGCTGCAATTGGAAGAAGAAAGGGAGAAAGCTTACGAAGCCTTCACCAAGCATACCGAATCCACCAAAGGCTAGTTTAAAAAAAGACTTCAAACCGAACCTTCAGTGTTAGAGATTTGGTCTTAAAGTGGAATGAAAATAAATCCAATTCAGGGAACCATGAGAATTTTTACGCCTTCTGGGAAGGCCCATTTTGAATCTCCGAAGTTAACTAGATCAACTCTTTCATTCTCCAAGATATGGAGGGTTTCACCCTCCCAATCGTGGTAAATGCCTTTCTTCTAAAAATTTATCATCCATCGAGCTCGAATGGAGATAGCTAATCTCCCAAGTATTTCTCATATATATAAGCTTCTTTTAAAAAGTATGTATAGTTAGCTTTTCTTCAGCCAAGATGAGATAGTTGGAATTTGGTATTGTTACTGGTAAAAGCGAGAATTATTTGCGTAGCAGTATTTTCTCTTTTATCATGTAATATATTCCACAAGGGGCGCTTTGAGGTAAAGCACCATGAGGTCTCTAAAAAAATGCTCTTCGGCCTCATGGAAAAAGTGCTCCACTCAGGAGTGCTTAAGCTAAAAGCGCTCCACAAGGGAGCACTCAAGGGAAAAGGGCTCCATCCAGGGAGCGCTCAAGCCAAAAGCGCTCCACAAGGGAGCGCTCAAGCCAAAAGTGCTCCACAAGGGAGTGCTCAAGGGAAAAGCACTCCACCAAGGAGCGCTCAAGCCAAAAGCGCTCCACAAGGGAGCGCTCAAGGGAAAAGTGCTCCACCAAGGAGTGCTCAAGCCAAAAGCGCTCCACAAGGGAGAGCTCAAGGGAAAAGCACTCCATCCAGGAGTGCTTAAGCCAAAAGCACTCCACAAGGGAGCGCTCAAGGGAAAAGTGCTCCATAAGGGAGCGCTCAAGGGAAAAGTGCTCCATCTGAGAGTGCTTAAGCCAAAAGCACTCCACCAGGGAGTGCTCAAGCCAAAAGTGCTCCACAAGGGAGCACTCAAGGGAAAAGCGCTCCACTCGGGAGTGCTTAAGCCAAAAGCGCTCCACAAGGGAGCGCTCAAGGGAAAAGTGCTCCATCTGGGAGTGCTCAAGCCAAAAGTGCTCCACAAGGGAGCGCTCAAGGGAAAAGCGCTCCATCCAGGAGCACTCAAGCCAGAAGCCCTCCTTTAAGTTATTTTTTTTTTTGTTTCAAACTGTCCGTCTAGATCACGCCAAGTGTCATGGAGGGATAAGAGCATCGATGGAAGGGTCATTTTTAAACCCTAACCCTAAAAGCATAGTATTTTGTTTAAAAAAAGAGAATGGTGCAACCACCCAATCAAAGCAGTTCTATTCCCCATCAACCAAAGGGTACCTTCCACACATATTAGCATGGGTGTTTCTCCCAACGAGCAGCATGCACCCCAAGGGAAGGTTCTTGTCTGCCACCATTTTTTTCATTTCCAAAAGGCAACCACAAACACGTGGATAATTCAAGGGACACACTCTCTTGCACATTCTCTACCGATATTAACTTCAAGTGCTTAGTATTGAAAGGTGGTTGACTAAAATTTCATGCTATAAGGTGGTGGGCTCCTTAAAATATTTGTTTAAAAATCACCTGGATCATTTTTGTATTCCCCCTGCCATTGCAATCAGTGCTCTATTAGAGAGCTAGGGTTTTCAAAGTGTGAATTACATCAATTTGTACAATAGACATGGGTAAAGAGAGTAAAAGGACCGTGAAAAGAGAAAAGTGAGAGAGAATCCAAAGAAAAGGTGATGCAGGTGGAGGTGTCTAGTTTCGAAAAACCAAAGAAGATAGAAGCAGGAAAATAAGGTAGTCAAATTAATAGCACCATGACATCCCTTCTTCTGGTACCAGGATTGCTTGGTCACCCACAAGGATGTGGAGCTTTTGCACTCAAAAGTTGAAGAAGCGCATAGAGAGGCCCCAACCATAAATCCATTGTTGACCATTTACCACTCGCATCTATATTTTTACACATGCACACCGGTACATCATTACCCAGAATTCATAAAGTTCATGTCGCTATTCTATGATGCCCAATAAAGAACGGTTCAGAATGCTCAGGTAGAACCATTATTTGTCATTACAGCTAACTCTGTCCGAGAAGATTTTTCCTATGGGAGGAAGCACTCATCCGAGTTCATTCCGAGAAAAATACACATAGATGAAGAAAGTGAAAGATACCAATCAACACCAGAGATACAACGTTTCACAAGGGGATAGTTAGGGAGCGCCGTAATCGTAGGTGAATTTTACTAGCTTTCAAAACCCCTAGCCGAGTTCACACACCCTAAATTTTTTTCCATCCTGGCGTATGTATCAGGTCTCCCAACATACGAGTGGATGTATGATTGGCAAGTTTTGATGGCACAGGCCATACTGGAAAATGAGATTTATTTTCCTTCCAAAGTGAGGCTAGGCATTATTCCAGTATTTTATGACTGGGTAGAGTTCTTGGCATGGCAATTGCATGGATGTTTAGCTCATATTCGGTGTGTTGACCCCAAGGACGGAAAATTTAGACTCTCATCCCTATTGGTGTGGTATTTCTTCTAGCATACACACAAAAATTTCCATAGCATAGCGAATAATCAGAAGGACAAAGAGGGCAAGCCTTTGCCATTCTATCACTAGACAAACAACCTGTCCATAAATGAGTCTTACTATGCCTTCAATCATATTTTCTGCAGGCCAACGCTAGAGATGATATACGACCGATGCGAGTGGGTTCCAATGGAGTTAAGGAACCAGGTGGTAGATGAGCGGTTGAAAGACACTTTTCTCCTCATCCAAGGCTTGGTCGTCAAAATCTATGGGTTTACAGAAAAGTCTTTTCTGTTATCCTATTACACCACGCCCTATATATTCTCCTTGGAAGTTGCTAGATAACTCAACCAATCCAATTAGGAGTACGGGAAAGGTCAAGGTAGGAGAGTGATAGTCTCTACTCCTTTCGATATTGGAGACTTTAAAGTAACACAGTGCAGTCAAAATGTTGTGCTGACCATAACACTCATAGATTACAGGCTGATCAAACTTTTCCATCGATGGAAATGGGACCCACACAACATCATTCAAAAAAATATCAATATAAAATATTTTCACTCTTGTCCCAATAATGATATGGAGTGCCAGCGTAATAATCCACTAGGTCTAGAGCTAGAATGGCATGTAGATAATATGATGCCTTTGCCCTCGTGGCTATATTTTTACACTATGGAGACTGAGTACAATCCAGCTATCAATCAAGAGTAGAGGCTATCCAGGACGGTCATCACTAAAATGAAAGTCAGGCATCCGGATTGGACTGACCATAAAATTCAATAATGGTGGATCATGAGGGTCCACAATGATAAGGCCTCATCGGATGGTGCACTGGCAATCGATGACAAGTTTTCAATGTTTTATGACAATAACATTAAAACTTATCAACCTTTCTTGTTCACTGATATAGTGCCCCTTGGTGGATGCAACCCCCAAGAAGTTGATGACTTGGAGCATCCAAGGCAAGTGTAGGTCAAGGGCAAGGCTGTCTTAGTGGCATCATTATATAATGAAGAAAAGATCCCAGTATCTCCATAGATGGCAAACGACCCCTCAAAGAGAAATTTTGAGGCCCCCTTTTTATCGCCAGTTGCAAAAAGGCCATGCACTGGTTCTCAGAAGCCTTTCGGGTCAATTGGCTAGGCTACTTCTAAAGTTTCCTAAGAAGACTCTACTGAAAAAATTATAGCCTCAGCCAAAATGACTGTGGCTATGGGGATTGAGGAGCACAAAGGCAGGAATGAAGAGTGCCTCACCACACATGAGGAGCAGGTAAATGAAGACACTGGTCATGTAAGCATTTATGCACTAGACGTGGAAGAAAACATGGAAGAAAAGGAGAAAGTGCTAGATACATCCTCCATGGCCCCCTTGGTCATAGAGCCCCAAGGTATGTATTTATCCCTTTTTCGTTATTTTTTCCTCATTCCCATTGTTAGATTTTTCTAACCCCTATGTGCACTTGTTCGGTATCTAGGAAATACTTTCAAATTACCAACCCCAATGGTTCCTGTATCAAGTGTGCTTCCATTTCCTAAGTCCACCCTTCACAATTCTTCAGTCGTCTCGACACTATCTCTTCCCTCATTTGGAATATTCACACCTTTTTATTGAAAACCCTAATGCCTTTTTAGTCCTTTTTTCTTTTAGCTTCCCTATTTCTGGTTCATCCGAGCACATCACTGACATATTTGACACCAAGGAACTTTATCAGCTTTCAATACCATCCCATTCTACTAGTTTCTTGATGCCCCAGCCCACCATTCCTGTTGTGGCTACCCAAGCGCCTTTGAGGGTAAGCATAGTTGCTTCCCCTTCAGATTCCTAGGTAATGACCAGTTTCAAATCCAGTCTCCCACTTCTCCCCTTTACTCCAGTCCTTGATATTGGAGTCTAGGAACCATTGGAATATGAGCTGGAGATAACTCAATAGTTCACAGCCGCACAGAGTATCCGAAGGGCTTGTTCCAATACAGTGTGCTATTTGAGGGATCGAAAGGATTTTTTGGCCCTGGTGCAAGTTCAAAAGGCTTGCATAATTGATCCAGATACAATTAAGCTACACACCATTGAAAAGATATCGTTGGTGCAAAAACCTTTGGGGGAGATGACCCCACTTGATTATGCAATCCACCACATCGAGGAGGATGTTGCCAAGATGGACACTGCACAAAGAATGGGTGATGTGCAGGTTGGTATGGGCTCCATCTATGCTCATGGATTGTACTAAAAGGGCCACATTTTTGGAGTATAGTCCAAAATTGATGATCTTAAAGAAGCCCTAGCTATGGCAAAGCAATAAAGTGAGGTGTTAGAATCATAGTACAAAAAGCAGGTTAAAGAGTTGGAGGCTTAGATTGAAGAATTAAAAGAAAAGCTCTAGTTGCTTGATGATGAGAGCAAGGAGGCATCCAAGTTACAATATCATCATGTCAATATGATCACCAAAGCTAACCAAGAAATATAGGCACTCACTATTCAAAGGAATGAATTACAAGTCCATCTGCCTAAGAGAAATGAGCAGCCCATTCTTCCTTCCAGGGAGCACCTCAAGGAGATGTTCCTAGACTTCCTGCAGGATTTCCCAATGATAGAAGCAAAGGGGATTATAGTCTTGTCATTCTTCATAGAAGCACATGAGGCATTGGTTCCCAGTAGACATATCTTGGATTCTACCTAGGCAGATGTTAACTATTGGCTAGATCTGGCCACCCAGCTCATGAAGATTGAAGATGTCCCTATTTGCCTTACCCCTATGAGTGTCTTGGCTCGATCGTTGGCAATGAAAAAAACCACTTTGCACTATTTCTTCACCAAGGTGGAACTAGAAAAGAAAGCTCACCTACTTTCATATTCTCTTATGTAGGAGCATGACATATCATTGCGATATTTTGATGCCTTGGTTAAAATTGGTGTCCTAGGGTTCATAGATTTAGGTCCTATCCATCAATTCAAGAGTTGGAACTCTTGTGGACTACTTTTTTGGATAATGTATTAGGCATTGATGCTATGGAAGCCTCCATATCTGATGCTCAGGTAATCATCATCATGGACAAATATGCTCAGATTCAGTCTTGCTTGACAGAGTTTGAATTAATACTAGAATTTGTTGATGTCGAGCGCATCAAAATATTCTGCTGCCTAATCAAAGATCTAGAAAAATAGTTAAATTTTCCTTTGGATAAATGGGTTGATGCTTCAGCAATATATGAGCATGTTTTCAAAAGATCACTAAAATAATATCTCCCTCAACTAGATAGGTAGAATGAGGAAAATGGAACAGATAGTGTTGTAGATTCAAGGACTGGAGAGATGGGTTTAGAGATCGAGGAAATAGAAAGTGAGGCCAATTCAAAGTCTGAAGAGTTTGAGAGTTCAGATGAAGATGCCAGCAATAGTGATAAAAAATTAGAGAGATAGCCAAAAAACTTTGAGAAGAAGGAGGACTCTGATGCCCAAGGATGAAGGCTGGGATCCCTACATTGAGGTAGGCTCAATACCCCCATAAGCCGCTAGATGTGTTGCCATTTTTGTCACACTATTGCTATTTTTGTTTTGTATAATAGTATGGAATCATTCATTGTAAAACTTCTCTTTTTCCCATTAAAAATGGTTAAAGTGTTGTTATGTTGTCATGCTTCCACCAATTGTCTCTTCTGAAAAAAATTGTATGCAATGCATTGCTTGGTTTCCTATTTTCTCTGTAATGTTTCTATGTTTCTATATCTTTCCTGATATGTTGCATGTAAAATTGTAAATTTTTTAGCATGGGCAATCCACTGATAAATTTTTCCTTGAACTTGAAAAATATTTCTTTCATATAGTTGTAATTCCCAGTTTTTCTTGACTTAGGTAAGTTTTCCTTTTAAAAGAAAAAAATGTGTTCAGACAACAGGGCCAAGAGCTGAAGAGTGAAAGTCGATAAAATGGGTAAGTATAAAAATAAATGGCAAAAGCACTCCACAAGGGAGCTCTTTGGTGAAAAGCACTCCACAAGGGAGTGCTTTGGTGGAAAGCGCTCCACAAGGGAGTGCTTTGGTGGAAAGCACTCCACATGGGAGCACTTTGGTGGAAAGCGCTCCACAAGGGAGTGCTTTAAGAGAAAGTGCTCCACAAGGGAGCGCTTAGGTGGAAAGCGCTCCACAAGGGAGCGCTTTGGTGGAAAGCGCTCCACATGGGAGCGCTTAGGTGGAAAGCGCTCCACAAGGGAGAGCTTAGGTGGAAAGCACTCCATAAGGGAGTGCTTTGGTGGAAAGCACTCCACATGGGAACGCTTAAGTGGAAAGCACTCCACATGGGAGCGCTTAAGCCAAAAGCACTCCACATGGGAGTGCTTAAGCCAAAAGTGCTCCACATGGGAGTGCTCAAGGCAAAAGCACTCCACATGGGAGCGCTCAAGTGGAAAGCGCTCTACAAGGGAGTGCTTCTTCACACTAAAGAAAATCAAGTAAGGAGGATCGAGAAAGAGAAGACTACACCCATTCAAGCATTTTGTGGTTGCACTGCTCCCCTATTACATTTTAGATCATCCATTTGTGGATCATTGCTAGAAATTTCTAACTTTGAAACCAAGTTACCTGTAATACCAAATTGATTGTTCAAGTCAGTACCAAAACCTTCTGTTTTCAATACTAAGTTATCTATAAGGTAAAATACTGATTGTTTCCAGCTATCACCAAAATTGGATCCGCTCATCTCTGGAGTGGTTAGGTATTAATGTTCTAAGCAGTAAATTTCTTATATAAAGGCCAACTTTTTTTTTGTAATTGACATGGATAACTTTTGCTATAAAAGTAGCTATGTACTTGAAATTTACTTCTAAAATAAAGGCTTCTAGTTCTGATTTGAGTTCTCTATCTCTGTGTATGACTTCTATTCTATGATTTCTATTAAATTAGTCCCTTTATTATTCAAATTAATTTTGTTCTTTGGATTTTGTTGTTGATAGAATACTAATTCTTGGAATACTTGCTGGAGTTTACATAGTTCTGAGGATTTTATATTGGCTTCTATTAAAATTCATTGTTTTGATTGTTTTTTGGTTCAAATATCTAAGCTATCTATCATGCTTCCGATCCATCACCCCGTATCTCTGGTATTTGACCATTTCCCATTCCTTTTCATAATTTCTCATCTCTTTCAGTATTTTTCTATCCCTTATCTCCAATCCCCCACTTTTATTTTCAAAACCAGCCCTATTGGATATTTCCATGGAGGACATCCCTTTCCTTCGGGCATTCAATGCTTAGAAGCGGGCCTAGGGCACTATAAACTTAGAAAACCTGTATCTAGGCCGATTTGATTGCCAATACTTACATGTAAAACAAATTATTTGACAATAGATCATACAAACAATGATACATGCTTGGATTAGGTGAAATTATTTTCTTGGTGTTACATTTATAGGTCTGGCTTCAAAATCAAGTGATTCACTTTTAAGCACCAACACACAAATAGCGATACATTCCATCATGAGAAATAAATTATGGTTATTACATATTCAATTTTAAAATGATTAAAATATGAACAAGGGCACTTATTTTGTTCTTAAAGAAATATGGTTGTTGAATCAAAGGATAGAAAATTGCTGGTTATGTGAAAATTACACTGTAAAACATTTTCATAATGCTTTTTAAATAATTTTTAAAAACATTAAAGAAAATGTATCTTATAATAAATTAATAAATAAAAATATAATAATAAAATATAGAAAAACACTACCTTAAACATATAAATAAAATATTAAAAAAACACTACCTTTGCTTCTAATAATTAATATTTTATATTTAACATTATAAAATATTTACTTATATTCTTTATAACCTAATTTATAAACGTTACATATGTATTGGCATAAGAGAAGGTACTTCGCTCTATTTGTCTATGACACATAGAAAAAGGATAGTCTTGCAACGACTAAGGGCCTTCACTGCTAGTAAACGGAAATTTGAAATGAAACGAAGGCTGATGCAGGTATTATTTATTTATAGCACAAATGGATACGAAAAGAAACCAATAATGATGCTGGTTTAAAGGTGTTATTATTCATTTAAATCACAAATGGATATAATAGGGATTTCAAAGTTGATTATATTAATGGCAAAGTGAAAGTGACATGCCTCGAATCAGAAAACAACAGCCTTAATATGAGGTTCGAAATGCTTGTAGCTAAAGTTTAAGGTTGCGAGCACGACTTCCAAAAAGCCTGAAAATGGAATGTGACTTACCAAGAATGCTATGCATACCAAGAATGTGACTTGCTATTCAATCCGTGAGTCTAACGGCGATCTGTTAATCACAACTGGGTGTTATGGTGCGATGTAACATCAATTGAAGAGAATTAGAGGTGGTTGTAAAACATATTCACAAAATGCGTGGAGACCTTGAGAATCATGAGATTTCTCCCACGCCGTTAAGAGGTATGCAACCAGACAACCCACTCTTCTGTTGTTGACTCTCGCCGATTTCTATTTGCTCAATGTCTACGCGTTTAGATGCTAATCGGCATGTGGACCTTATTATGCGTGTCTCCCATTTCTATTAACCACTGAAAATAAGATCTACCCAAGCTTGGCTCTTCGGATGAGCATTGGCAGGATGAAATCGTTTCTGTGTTTTGCACTCAAACTAAATAATTCACATGGATGTTGGATTTAGAATTAAAATATATGTGATATTCGATAATTTTGCATTTTAGAGTATTCTAACGTTTAATGTGCCTCAAAACTCCATTTCAACATTGGATTCAATATTGCTCCCCATTGTCGGCACTAATCTTATATAATATAAACTAAAAATATAAATATAAATGCAAAAATATAAATACATAAGAGTATAATATATTACTATAAGTTACATGAAATAAAACGAAGTTATAATTGTAGCAAGCACATCATGCGATCAATCAACACATGAAGAAATTAAATAATATCAATATGTTCATACACAATAAAATAGAAATGATAGAAGAAATGATAGAAGGATAGGATTAATAGAAAAAAATGCATAATACCACAATATGTTCATACACAATAAAGTAGAAATGATAGAAGGATAGGATTAATAGAAAGAAATGCATAATACTACAATTACTATGCATTCCATCGTCAAAAAGAGCAATGTCAATAGTGGAAAGTAATGCTATACACGATTATTATATTATTCTAAAATTATTATCATGAATACCATATGTAGTCCATAGTATATAGCTTTGATTTTCTTAAAGGCCAAAATATATTTACAATGAATCCCTTAGCTCCTATATTTACCTATGAGTTCCCTAGGGTAGCATGCTTTTACTATAAGTAATTATATCAATTTAAGGGTACTTTTAGCAAAATGTGCACCACTAAATATTATTTTCCTTCAGAATTATACCTAACCTACTTAAAAGACCTTAAATTAGCCTACAAACCATAAAATGACAAAAATAAGATTTTTCTAATGGCCTCCTTGAAGTCTATGTTTTATCCCCTAGTTGCCTTGAAAATGAGTGATTTTTTCATTTGGAAGTAAATCACACCATGTTTTTGGAGAGAATCAAAAATTTTAGAATAAATTATACCTTTGAGAGTGAATCACATATTTAAGAGAGAATTGCATCTTTGGGAGTGAATTACTCTTTTAGGACATGGTCAATTTTGTGATAATTTTCTAAATTTTGTTGTTTCACATTCCTTCTCCTAGGCTTACAAATTAATTTGTGTTTTCATCCATTGACTAATTCCTTATAGGAATTTAAAGGAAATAGCAAATATCCCATAAAACCTTTTACCTAGATATGGATATTAAACAATTGTTATGTCTTACCAATATAAATTTGATATTTAAAATTATATTAAGTTTCAAAATTAAAAGATTGGTATTTATTTATAAAATAATAAATTAAAAGGTAGTAGTTTTAAGGTAATAAATTTTTGTCATCAAATTGAGAAAGGTTAATCTTCACATTTTAGATGGTTACTAGATTTTATATAATTATTTATTGAACTTTTC
This sequence comes from Wollemia nobilis, assembly GCA_028583015.1. Lineage (NCBI taxonomy): Eukaryota > Viridiplantae > Streptophyta > Pinopsida > Araucariales > Araucariaceae > Wollemia > Wollemia nobilis. Next base: position 418,797 of record JAQPPZ010001708.1, read on the forward strand.
CATTACTTAACATCACATTGAATGTATAAGGTAATAAATGCTACACTTTAAATATGATATAATTAAGCAACTAAATAAATAAAAATTATTAGCTACAATAAAATATTTAAAATTTGTTATATCCTAAATATTGACCTTCATCCATTATACTTTGAATTTTATATTTTTTTATTGTGGTATCAAAACAAACACTACATTATGCTATTAGTGCATGGTTGCTTCAGTCGAGACTAAATAAAAAAATTAAAACATCCTCAAGGTAATAAAATACATAATATTTGTCGCATTAATTAATTTGCAAGTAGACTTTATGATAAAGATGATTAAATTGTTTTAAAAAAGTTTTTAAGCTCATTATATTAAATGTAAAACAAATCATTTGATAATACATCATGCATTTGCATGATTGCTAAAATTCCATGAGACATGTTTGGATTAGGCAAAATTATTTCCTTGGTGTTACATTTGCAGATCTTGCTTTAAAACCAAGTAATTCACTTTTAAACACCAACACACAAATAACGATACATTTTATCATGAGAAATATATGACAGTTATTACATATTCATTTTTAAAACGATAAAAATATATTAAATGGTGAGGTTTACTCTCCTGAACAAGGGCACTCACTTTATTCTTAAAAAAATATGGTTCTTGAATCAAAGGATAGAAAATTGTTGTTTATGAGAAAATTACACTGTAAAACATTTTCATAATGCTTCTTAAACAATTTTTAAAAACATTTAAAAAGTGTATCTTATAGTACATTAATAAATAAAAACATAATAATAAAACATAGGAAAGCACTACCTTTGCTTCTGAGAATTAATATTTTATATTTAACATTATAAAAATATTACTTGTATTCTTTATAACCTAATTAAAAAACGTTACATATGTATTGGTATAAGAGAAGGTACTTAGCCCTATTTGTCAATGAGAAAAAAGATAGTCTTGCAAGGACTAAGGGCCTTCACTACTAGAAAAAGGAAATGTGAAATGAAACGAAGGCTGGTGCAGGTATTATTGATTTATAACACAAATGGATACGAAAGCAAACCAATAATGATGCTGGTTTAAAGGTGTTAGTATTATTGATTTAAAGCACAAATAGATATAATAGGGACTTGTAAGTTGATTATTTTAATGGTCAACTGAAAGTAACATGCCTCGAATCAGAAAACAGCAGCCTTAATATGATGTTGGAAATGCTTGTAGCTAAAGTTTAAGGATGCGAACGCGACTTCCAAATTGGCTGAAAATGGAATGTAACTTAACTAGAATGCTATGCATACCAAGAATGTGACTTGGTATTCAATCCGTGAGTCTAACGGCGACCTGTTAATCACAACTGGGAGTTATGGTGACTTGGTATTCAATCCGTGAGTCTAACGGCGATCTGTTAATCACAACTGGGTGTTATGGTGCGCTGTAACATCAATTGAAGAGAAGTAGAGGTGGTTGTAAATGCGTTAAGAGTTATGCAACCAGACAACCCACTCTTCTATTTGCGCAATGTCTACGCGTTTAGATGCTAATCGGCATGTAGACCTTTTTATGCGTGTCTCCCATTTCTATTGTAACCACTGAAAATGAGATCTACCCAAAGCTTGGATCTTCGGATCAGCATTGGCTGTGTTTTGCACTCAAACTAAATAATTTACATTTTATTTTATGTCAGGGTACCAACCACCCTAGATTTAGGGCAAACAAACATCTAACGCTTCTTCGGACAAAAGAAAAAATGAGGACACGACAATAGGACCTCATATCGACCCAAACTTAAACTGCATGCTTGCACTAGTTAGCAGTCTCCGTACCAAACAAAAACACGCTCCTATATACTATATAATGTGCATTGGGCTTGCTTGGTAATCATAAATTGACTTCGTCATTGGAGGGGGCGAGTGACTTGAGGGGTGGACATGGCTTTCAAAGCGACGAAGTCAGTCGTCCTGTTGTTTTTGGTCATGATTTTGTTCCTGTCAAAAGCGAGAGCGAAAACGAGGGATTACAATTTTAACGTAAGTTTACATCCGTGTGTGTCTATTGACTGGATTCTCGATTACTAGCTCGCACTTGTTGTCAGTAGTAATTGTGATAAAAGACTGATTGTTTCAATTGACCATGTCAAATAAATCTCCGTGTCGCAGATAAGACTGAAGAATGTTACTCGCTTATGTCATACCAAGCCCATCGTTACGGTGAACGGCAAGTATCCAGGACCGACTTTATATGCACGAGAGGGTGACAGAGTGCTCGTGAATGTCACAAATCACGTGAAATACAACGTTAGCATACACTGGTAATTCCTCTCACTATATCTAAGAAAATATTGTTTGACTTAGATTTTATTCAATTTGTTTTTGGGTCGTAAATGGTACAAGACTTACTAAGCAGAGTTTATGTATGAGCAGGCACGGGATTAGGCAGCTCAGAACAGGTTGGGCTGATGGACCAGCATACATTACTCAGTGCCCTATTCAAACAGGCCAAAGTTTTGTCTACAACTTTACAATCAGAGGGCAACGAGGGACACTCTTCTATCATGCCCATATCCTTTGGCTACGTGCAACACTCTATGGCCCCATTGTTATCTTACCCAAGAAACATGTGCCATATCCCTTCCCAAAGCCTCACAAAGAGGTCACTCTCATCTTAGGTGGGTTTTAGGTGCCCACATATAACGCATTAGATATTTGCATTTTACATGATTGTGTTGAACAACTGAAAATGCCATTCTAACGTCGCCTACATATACGCTACAGGTGAATGGTAGAATGCAGACACCGAGGCGGTGATAAATCAAGCTCTCAAAACAGGAGGAGCGCCAAACACTTCGGACGCTCACACCATTAATGGCAAGCACGGGCCACTCTTCAATTGCTCCACTAAAGGCGAGTACAATTCTCATACACTTACCCATATTATGCTGATCATGGACGGACGGCGTTTACTTTTCCGAGAGTTCTTAGGTTGCCTGTTCCTTTATGTGAAAGTGCAGATACTTATGCGCTTGAGGTTAACAAAACCTACCTTGTTCGAATAATCAACGCTGCACTCAATGATGAGGTCTTCTTCAGCATTGCGGACCATCACATGACGGTGGTGGTGGTCGATGCCTTATACACCAAGCCTTTCGAGACCAAGGCAGTAGTAATTGCTCCGGGACAGACAACCAATGTTTTGCTCCATGCAAACAAGAAGTCTGGAAGGTATTTCATGACTGTCCGAGCATTCATGGACGCACCTGTAACCGTTGATAACATGACTACCTCCGCTATATTGCAATACACTGGAAGCTTCAATACTTCCAACCCTGTAATGCCTGTAATTCCCGAGCTAAACGATACGGCCTTCTATAACAACTTTACCAGGGCCCTCACAAGCCTGAATTCTGCGCAGTATCCAGCAAAAGTTCCGCAGACAGTAGATCGCCATCTCATGTTCACGGTGGGGCTTGCTCTGGACTCGTGCTCCACCTGCGTAAACGGCAGCCGGGCGGCTGCATCGGTGAACAACGTGAGCTTCGTCATGCCAACAGTTGCCCTTCTGCAAGCTCACTATTACAATATCAGCGGCGTTTACACCTCAGACTTCCCCGATAATCCTCCCACGCCCTTCAATTACACTGGCACCCCTCCAAAGAACCTGATGACATCCAAGGGAACAAGGCTCACCCGCCTTCCCTTCAATTCCTCGGTGCAGTTGGTACTTCAGGACACCAGCGTGCTTACCGTGGAAAACCATCCAATCCATCTGCATGGCTTCAATTTCTTTGTCATTGGAAGAGGTGTAGGAAACTACCATCCAAAGAAAGACCCAGCCAAATTCAATCTGGTAGATCCCCCCGAGCGGAACACAGTGGGAGTGCCAACAGGCGGATGGACTGCCATCCGATTCAGAGCCGATAATCCCGGTATGTATAAGCTATGCTATTTCAATATAAGCAGTTGCATTCTAACTAATAACAATAAGCATTTTGAATTCGAATTCGATACTGATTTCATTTGATGAACACTGTATGAACATGAACATGAACATGAACAGGGGTGTGGTTCATGCATTGCCATCTGGAAGTGCACACGACGTGGGGACTGAAGATGGCGTTCCTGGTGGAGAATGGAAAGGGACCCAACCAGTCCATTTTGCCTCCCCCAAAAGACCTGCCCAGGTGCTAGGTCAATCCAAGTGCAAAACACTGATAATTTCTTTCCTATTATCAAAGAAAAGTGTCGTTATAGCAGCGGTGATATCTTTTGGCCTCGCCAAAGGTTTCGGATGACAAATGAAATGATGTTAAGAATTTCAACTCAGAAGAAGCAGAAATGAAAGTATTCTTTTAAAAAATAATAATTACAATTGAGATTTTTTTTTTTAATTCTTGTTAATATTATTTACGACAGAGATATTGCTAATTGACTTATGGGATCACTAAATTTGTTTTTTTAGGAAATAATTTGATAAACATATTTATAATTATATTGTTTTTAAATTTTGTATGTTTTTTTTGGATAAAATAAAATTAGAGGGGTTATGCTTTCTCTATCTAGGATCTTTAATTAATAAATTGTGGTTTTGCGTGTTTCGAATTTTGTCTAATCTCATAAAATAACACCAACAATAAATAAATAAATATATATATATATATACTCTTAAAAAAATTAAAAGGGTAGTCACAATCTTTTACATTAAAATCATTAAAAGGCAAAAATTAGAAGAAAAATAAACACAACATTTCTAAAAAAAATCAAAAGAAATGAAGATCACAGAAGAGCAAAGACAGACCAGAAAAGAGAAATATCCCCCAAGGGACTCAAAAGAAATGAAGATCACAGAAAAGCAAAGACAAACCTAAAAAGAGGAACAGTAGACCAAACTCCTAGCTTTAGTTAACCGGATATGTTTACAAAAATAAAAATATATATACTTTCACTATTAAAATACCTTTTAAAAGAATTTATTTTATTCACCTGCATGTTACAAGGATACCACTTAAATTATCGACCTAAATTCAACCTCTACTTATATTAAAAATTTCATATATATATATATATATATATATATATATATATATATATATATATATATATTTATATATATATATATATATATATATATAATTAATTAATTAATTAATTAATTAATTAATTGATTGGGGCTTGAAATCTTTAAAATTCTTTAATTTTTATATGAAAATGTAAATTTATATTAAATTAAGATAAAAGCCTTTCTAATAATAAAAACAATGGTTGGTGGGGTAACACAATCAAACTAACCCTAATTGACAAGGGATAGGAAACAAAGCTCCCAAAAGAACACAAGTTTACCAATCATGATCATTGATGATCATTACATCAAAGAAAGCATATCATATAGAGTAATGTGTTGTGTCGTGTTGTTTTGCATAAAATGCTAGTGATTATGGGATGGAAATCCACATCTCTATATTATGATTAAGGCCTTTAGTACCTGCATCCACAAAACCAACAACAACATAATGTAGCTTCCTAAATGGCTAGTACTAGGACCAATGTCTATCTTTGAGAGCACTTCTTGCATATGATGAAGGCCAGTGCGCTAGAATAACTTACAGGTGATCCAAATATATAGCAAATTTGTTGGCTTGAGTTATATTTGTAGTCACATGTCACTAAAAACTTTTAATTTATCAACATGAGTAAATGTGATAGAAAATGTATACTATTTAAAAACTTCATTAAAAACTTTTAATTTATTAACATAAGTAAATGTGATAGAAGGTGTATACTATTTAAAAACAATTCTATTATGGGCATTTCAAATATGAAAGAGCAAGTTAATCCTAAAAACCTACCACATTTCAAAATTTAGGAGAGATAAAGTAAAAGAGTCCCCAAGAAGAGCTTGGGGCCAAGAAACTCTTGCAGCTGTAAACAAAAAAATTTAAGAAAACTCATTCCCAAACTCATGACAAAAAAAAATTTAAGATTAGGAATTCCAAAATGCTTCACTTTTCATGATGGTAAACATACGTTTTAACTATGGATAAATTGTTGTTGTATTATTTTTTAAATGGATTTCTAGTTTTTAAATTGATTAAACTTTTTCGATTTAAATTTTCAAAAATAAAAAATAAATGATTAAAATATGAAACTATCAGATTATATGTGTTAGTAGTTATTTATCAATATATAGTATAATTAATATTTTCATATTATTATATTATATTTGTACTAATATTATATTTACAATATAGCGTGATGTTAGTAAACACCATTTTTTTCTATTTTGTTAATAAACATATTACATAGCAATATCTCTTATTAAAGCGGAAGACATTATTTTAAATTGTCCGATTCATGCGTTAAAGATTTAAAAAATATTTAAAAAGAGTTTCATTAAAATACAATAAAAATAAATAAATTTATAAATCCCATGTTATCATAACAAAGCTATGTAGATAGAAGCAACCGATACACGTAAAATTGGGAGGAAAAATGTCAAAGAAAAAATTTGTAACTTATCCAGCAAAGTTTCTAAGAAAAAATTTATAACTTATCCAGCAAAGTTTATATTCTTCTTAACAATCCAATAAAATGGATTTACTACGAATACTAGGAATCTAGTTAGTTTCTTAATAGAAAAACTAAAACTAAGTCATCCGCATAAGAATAAAAACATATGGCTTCTATGTGAAGTAAATCATTAAATGTATTATTCCTTGCAATCTTTCACGAGTCTAAACATTCCAATTCAAATAATGTAGTATTTTCATCGTGTACAAGTAATTTGTGTTTCCAACTTTTTATAATATTTTATTTCAGATTACAATTGGATAGTTGTATGTGACATCCAAGAAAAAGATTTATTCTTTAGTATTTAAGCAATCCATTCATATAATATTTTTTATTAATATTTTTATCCTTCCATTTGAGTTTGTTATAGGTTCCCTTAGAAAACTATCCTAACATTAAAATAGGCCACAACCCACTCTATTTCATGAAAGATATTTGTCTTTTTTTTTTTGGAAAAGTAACTTTTTATTAATTCAAAATTAAATTAAGAGTATGATATTGACAACAAAAATGGGTGGTATGGTAGCACACCCCAAATAGATAGATAGATAGGTATTAACATGGAATGGAATTCCAATCATGGAATATGCCACTAGACTTGCATCATCACATTAACTGGTTAGAAAGCAAGACCAAGAACAAAGTAATAGCTTGTATTATGGGGCTAGACCAAGAACAAAGTCATTTCATTAAACTACAAGGTGAAAATAAAAATAGTAAAGAACAAGAACCCATCCCAAGAACAAGTAGATTTTAAGGAATTATAAACTAAAAATAAAAATAGTAAACAACAAAAATCTAATTGAATAATTATTACAAGCTTATTGCAATGATAAGGACTTTGGCCTCTCTTTGAGAGGTCAAGGTTTAAACCCTAATTAGTATGAGGGCATTGGGACCCCTTATGAAAACATGTGTAAACTCATTGAAAAAACAAACCAATCGAATAACAAACTACGTTCCAAGAAATTTAAACTAAAAATATAATTCAATAAATAGTGGGAACCCATTCCAAGAATAAATTAAGTTTAGGAAACTAGAAACTAAAACCAATAAATAATAAATAATAAATGATAGTGAGAACCCACTAGAAATTCATATTCTTCTAGTTCCTTAGTCCTAGGGTCTTGGAATTTTGATTGCTAAATATGTATGGTTGTAAGCCCAATTTTGACCCCTTGGAAAATCTTGGCTCATCTATGAGAGAGACGAGGGTAGGATTCAAACCATAGGATATGGAGCATTTTTCCAATGATCTAATAGAGACTACAAATAATAGACTTTGAGAGCCACCTTATTTTCCTAAGCTTGGATCTACATTAATACATTCAATCATATCACATCCTTAGCATATATACAAAATCTTGTAGATGCATTGACATTACCAAAAATAACACTATTTTCATTTTTCATATATCAAACAAAATATATGCTAAAAAAATCTTCTAAATTTGATTGAAGTTTATAGGTAAGCTAGTCCTATTACCTACAAGAATCATGTTCTAATAAAATAGCCTAGGCTTGAATTGTGCAAAGATATCATGAATCCATATCCATGTTGCTTGAGCTCTACAAATAAACTACAATATGTGCTAAATGGATTTATAACTATGATAAATAAGAAATCTATGGTTAGTCACCCCTAAGTGGACTAGGTATTCCCCAATGGAATGACCTTTGTATAGAATACACTAGGTAAAATGAGCCACCTTTGGCTCCACACCTATATCCCATAATGTGTAAAACCTTTATTCCAATATTATGCTAGAAGATTGAAGTCCCCACATTACATTGAGCATGGGTAGTATGGGTAGGTTGGGTGTTACGCCAAAGTACCCTTTATAGGGTTTATAACTCATGAATGAGCTATCTATAAGAAAATTTTAGTTTTTCCACATGGATGAGTGCTTCTAACCCTAATTGTATGGAGCATGTCATGGGGGACTAAATCCATGACCATCTAAAATATTTTTTATCTTGCTCCATTAGATTGAATTGATTCTTATCTTCCAGCTAGGGTAACTAATTTATAGTATGCTTAGAAAAGAGATTCAAAATGAGCTTTATGCTTTTATAGAAGAACCAAAAGTTATGTATGTAAATAAAATGGGAGGACCACAAAACTAATTGTTGATTGATGGAAATTAACTATTCATTATTTTACCATTCTAAACAAGATAAGGTCTGAAGTCCCACTAGGACTTCCATATGCTTTTAGTCATAAAAGTGCCTTGAACATGCATTGGTACTTTCATAACTAAAATTTAGTGTAAGCTAATTTTTTTCTAAAATTTTCATCCTTAGGATGTTCCAAAGGTATTGCAATTATGAAGCAAGATTTTTTAGGTCTCATTATCTTGTTGTCCTTTAATAATCCATTTGGTATAGAGAGAAATCCCTTGCCATGGGATGTCTAGAAGATCCATCCCTCTAGATTCCCTTGGGAGACAATATAATTTCTAAAACCTATATGGAAACCTTTACACTACTCTAAATTGTCCCAAAAAAATTCTCTAAGAAGTTTCTCAAATTTCTAGTACGAGGATTTTAAAGGGTCCAATATAATGAGTAATAGACATGAGTGGCTACTATGATCTTAGAGTAGACTTAAAATTCCTAGATAATGAAAGAATCTTGGTATGTCATTTCTATAAATTTATTTCCACTCCATCATGACATATTGTAAAAGGGTAGAAAACAAGGATTGGAAAGCAAAAGGGATTTCCCAAAATCTAAATATTTCTCCTATATGGATCCAATTTCAATAGTAGCTATTGTTCCATGTCAGCTTTAGAAGGAAGGATTATTTGTAGCATTGAGTCTTCTACCATTAAATATTTGCAAGGCCAAGTAAAATGTGTTCAAATACTGCATGGTGTGCTTGATGTATTTTCCTCCTTGAAAAGAGTGAGAAAATAATCATCTACAAAATGCTCATTTACTAGTTACTAAGAGGATGAAATCTCTTTCACCAGACCCTTGGATACTACTTATTCTAGAAGACAACTAAAGCCTTTGGTTGTCAAAACATGTAAAGCTAGGGAAAGTGGGCATCCTTGATAAATTGAATTATGTAGGCCAAATGATTTTGACTACTTGTCATTAATAGTAAGGAAAATAGAGACATATAGGAAAATCACTTTAACTATGTATAAAAAATTGGGTCCAAATCCTAATTCATGTAACATTACAAAAATAAAGAACCATTCAATCCTATCATAGAACTTTTCAAAGTCAATCTTAATAAACATGGCCTTCTATTGAGACTACCTTACCCACTCCATACATTTGTAGATAATAATAATATAATATATAATATTCTACATTTAATAGAGCTAGCTTTCTCTAGGTGTATGATTACAGGGAAGAAGATTCCTTAGGCTAAGAGTAAGAGCTTTGGCAATAATTTTACAGGAGACATTCAATAGAGTTATTGGTCTCCAATTGTAAATATCCTCTAAGTCACCAAATTTGGGGATGAATTTGATGTTTCCCTTATTAATTAATTACCACAAGAATTTGGTTCTAAGGACTTCAAATAAGCATGGTATAAGTCATATTGCACAACATCCTAGAGGGCTTCATAGAATTTTCAAGGCTACCCATCACAGTCTAGATATTTGTCATTATCAATGGAAAAGATAACATATTTGAGATCATTCATGGAATGAAAACAATTACAAAAGACTTACTAGAGGTGAAGGGTAAAAATGGACCATATGAACACATTGTTTCAAAGCACACTCTTGTGTAAAAAAGGTTCATGTGCTTTAAAGAATTTTTAATAGTTCTAAACAAAGGCTTGTAATCTATTCAAGTGCTCTATGAGCAATTTTATCCATATTTAATGAGATTTATTTCTTTGGTTGCATCTCTTCCTCTAAGGGACTAAAAAAATAATGTAAAGACCTGGTTTCCAATCCTAAGCCAATGGAGTCGGCTACTATTTTATCCCAATGAAGCCAATGAAAGATATTTTTCCTTCTATGCAAGTCAAATATTTGGTTATGATGATCATATGCATTGTATGGTTTAAATTTAACTCTTTACTTTATTTATTGAATATTATATGTTCAACTCTTTACGTGATGGCTAATAGGTCTTATTCCAAGTTAAGTTAATATGTGTACAACTCATTTTATATTATCATCATAAATAATTTAAATAGAAATGCATGAATAGAGTTACTAAATTTAAATTATAGGTATATTCAATGTGTTATATGTTTAAAAATTACAATATGAAGTGAATTTCATAATATTCTACTTACCACTTGTCTTTGATTATCTACTTAAAGATGATATGTGAATTAAACTATTCTTAATTATTGAATTTCATCCATATTATCATCCAAAGGTGACTAAAACTCTATTACCCGTATAGCTAGTAAACTTCTTCATAACATTCTAAAAAAATATACAATCTTCTTGAAAGGTGAATTGACAATACTTCTCACATAATGTGTTTTCTCCCATGCAAAGAAGTGGGTCATATTAAAAAATCTATGCATGACCAAGAATATAGATCTCCTACCTCTTTAATTTCAAGATATCCAAAAAAATATCCATTAAAATAGTACGGTAAGGTATTTCAAGGACATAAAGTAGTTTATTCAATCTAGTATTTTACTACCACTCTTTGGTAATATAACAAATATAACAATTAAAATATTTTCTAACATCTCTTCTCAACTTTATCCCAAAAATGTTTTCTCATAGAAAACCAAACACACATAAGCAATGACATAAATAAAATTAGGAAAAAACAGTAAGTGATCTACTTACAAATATTAATTTCACTCACCAATTTTTATTTTTCTATTATTATGAATCTAATTCCTTCGATTCATTGATTGTAATTGTTTTCTCATTTTTCAATAATCTAAAAGAAACAATTTCATAACTAATCCAATACAATGGTTTCTACTAAAAATCGTATTAGTTTCCTAATATAAATACTAAAATTAAGATATCCTCCTAAGGAACAAAGTTGTAAATAATTAAATGTATTGTTCCACTCACATTTCAAGATTTTAATATTTCTAATTCAAACACATATAGTCTATAAACCTTCATCAAATAATCTTAATTAATCCAAATCTACTTGGATTTATTTAATATTTTTAGTTGAATAAGTAAATTATATAGTATTTAGATTTTTTGCAAGTTGTTTATATGTTTCTCATTCATTCAATATTTCTTATTTTTTTTAATAATATATGTGTTTTATGGAATACACTTGACTTCAAAAGGATATATGTATGTGACATCTAGGAAAAAGGTTCATGCTTTAGCATTTAAGCAATCCATCCAACTATTAATCGTCCCTAATCCTTTTGATCATTGGAAAAGGCTCAAAAATATTTTTTTTTTTATTTAAGATATGTTCCCTTAAAATACTATCCTATGCTTCAAATACACCATAATCCTCTCTTATATAAATTATATTATTTCCTTCTACCAAAATCTAATTTTTTATTATGATGATCATATGTATTTAGTAGTTTATATTGATTTTTTTAATTCACTTATTAAACATGCTTTATAAAATTCATTATGTGATTACTAACAGATCTTATCTCATGTTAATCTAACATGCATACAACGTATTTTAAATTATCATCACAATTTTTTTTTAAAGAATTTTTTTGAATAGAGTTACTAATGTTGATTTATGCGCACCTTTGATGGAGAGGCATACAAGTAAATAAATAATACTAATAATAACAAAAATTAGTTTGAAACCATGGTCTTCAAACCATTAGTTTTGTGCACATAGTTTTAAAAACCATGATTATTGCACATTGTATTATGACCTAGTTTATATAAAAATTTTCTACTTGTAGATTTTAGCACATGGTTTTGTGCCCTTAGTTTGTATATTTTGGTTGGGTATAAATGTATGCAAATGGGAATAAGAGGGACTGATGAAGAGGAAGTGAAGAACATGGATTTTGGAAAATGGGTTATTACAAGTAGGAAAAACATTATGAAGGCTACAAATATCTAGATATGGAAGTTGATTTGTACTGCTCTATGAAGAAATGTTAGAGTTCTATGGTAACTATAGCCACACTCATATTATGTAATTATATATGTTGAAATATAAACATAAAAGCAATATTATAATTTTTTTGATTTTACAATTTTTTTATGTATTTTGATCATATAGTTTAAGATCTATTTACATATTAAAATCCCACCATTGAATTTTTAGAATGTTTCAAGTGGTATCAAAGTAGTATTGATTTCTAATCCTTGGAAATATAGTTAAGAGGTAAAGGTAGATTTGTGCCACTTATGGGTGGACTAGAAAGCCACATGAATACTAGAAATATAGAATTTCTAGAAGCAATTAGAGGTTTATAAGCTTAAATAGAATCTATTGAAGCTACCAAAAGAAGGAGGGAGGAAGAAAAAAATGACTCTAAAGATGTCAAAGAAGAATAACGTGCATAGGTTACAAAGATTAGAAGATAGACAAAGATGGATTTTCCTAGTTATGATGGAAGTCTAGATCCAAAGAAATTGATAGACTAGATCTCAAATATGAAAAAATATTTTGATCTCAAATACATCAAATATCCTAAAAAAGATATTTGTGCATACTTAGGGTGGAATCAAGTGAATATATATATATATATATATATATATATATATATATATGAAGGAAGAAAAAATATCAAAGCTTGGGATCAAATGGTGAGCAAGTTAAAGAGAAAATTCCTTCCAATTAATTATTCAATGATGTTGTTTAGGAAGTTATAAAATATTTAGTAGAATAATTTTAGTGTGCAAGAATATCCCAAGGAGTTGTATATATTGACTATTAGGAATGTCACTCTAGGGAAACCACACAAGATATTTTAAGATATATCAATAGATTGATGTTGGTAATACAATATGAGATTGGGTTATTGAATATCCTAATAGTGGAGGAAGCCTATCAATATGCCATTAAGTTTGAGGAAACATTGGCTAGGATAATCCAACACAGATCAAGTGAAGGAAGAGATCAAGGAAATAAAGTAGGAAATATCAAAATCTAAAGAAGGACAAAGTGGTAGGTTCAAGTAGCTTACAATGAGGAATATTTTAATCTTATAGAGGTATAGTATATGGATCTATAGTATGATGTAGAATATACAATTGTACTTGATATAATTATGAAATATATGGACATCGAACCTATGAGCATATAGAACCTAAACATTGAAGAGGTGGCAATAGAACATGTATTGCCCAAGTAGTCAAGGTTAGAGAGGGGATAATTGTACATGTAGTATATGAGATTGGAGATCATTTGATGGTTCATAAAATAGGAAAGAAAATAGAGGAGACATGGCTAAGAAGAAATATCTTTAAGACCAGATGCTATTCCAAAGAAATATTTTATAAAATTATTATTGACTACGAAAGTACTAATAATTTTATCTCAATTGATATGGTAGAGAAGTTAGCATTAAATATTATGGCACATCTAAACTCCTACAAGATTTTATGTCTATATAAGAGTCATCAGGTGATGGTGATAGAGCAATGTAATTTTAATATTGGTCCTTGCTATGACAAAGTAAGGTATGATGTGATTTTTATGGATGTTTGTCATATTATTTTAGGAGGACCATGACAATATGATCGGAGTGTAATGCATGAAAAAACAAAAAATAACATCACAATATAAAAAGATGGTAGAAAATTTGAGTTATTGCCACAAAAAGAAGAAATAAAGGAGAATAAGAGTTGAATAGTAACAATGATTACTAAGCAATTCTTAAGAGGAGCCAAGGATACTTATAGAACAAGTATTTGTTACTCTTATTGAAATTTAGCCCTATTTATAGAAATAGATAAAAGAAATTGATCCACTCAAATATTATACAAAAAGTGCAAAAAGGATGAAAGATATAAACATATAGTGGGTGCTCTAGGTACCATAAATATTCATTATGTTATTCATAAATAAGATAAAAAACACCATAACAATATGGATAGATTAGTTAGGGTATTTGTACCAATATCTAATTTTTAAATTATGTATATATGTTTAACCATAAAAGGTTAACTATGACCCATAGGGATTACTTAATAAAATATTACAATAAATTGAATATGTTGTACAATACATTTTTTCAGGCCTATACAATATTATATCATACAATGTTAGACTTAGCCATAATTTATATTAAACTTTCAACACCCCCTAATAATCTAAATCAAGGGGTAAAGAAGAGAAAATATTAGTAATAATAATATCTCTTCTAGAACAGATGTTGTAGTGGGCCTCCCTACTTGGGAAAGAATCATATGGATCCCTCTTGTCATCAAAATTTTTATTGAAACATACATTTGCACAAGAATGTCCTCAAGCTAGACCATGGTCATTACTACCAATATCAAATAATACTATACATATTCAAAGAACACCTCAACTTAGACTTCATATGAGGAAATGAAACCAAGAGTACTTAGTCTAAACATGAATTGATTCAATATTTTATAGTCACATAAGGTAAGACATATAATCATAGTTTTACATTTTAAAACATATGTTGTCTTGGTTGAAGACATCAATTTTCCCTTAGACCTCTTGATTTTTATCACCAATGAAGTGTTTGCTTAGAATTATTTATGAAAACATCCATTACAAACTTCCAAGAGTACTTGGATAAATAATAGAATAAGGAAGACACCATGGATACATTGAATCAATAACATAAAATAAGAAGAAGGATTGACTAAATATCATCCTAAATTATTTTCTTGCATATATCTAAAATATAAAATATATTACAATAATAAAAATGTCAACTAAAGCTCCCAAAAAAGTGAACCAATGTTTACATAGAATATGGTAACTCAACCCTTTCAAAATAGGTCAATAGGGATTGAGGACTATTCTAGTTATTCTAGTCCTATCATTGGAATAGGTCTATAATTTTATGTCACCAATGCATAGATCTTAAAAATTCATATACTTTAGAATATAAATGGGCTAAAACCACTCATGTATACATAATTTATTATCTTTAGAACATATTATCCTCAAAAATAAAAATCAACCCCCAAATCCTTAGGAAAGTAGTATCAAATCCTAGTCAATTACATGCTTCCCACTCATTCATTAGTAATAGCCAATCATTTTATGTGACCCAACTATCATAGATGTATTATAAACTAAAAATATACCACTCTATGATTAATAAAGGATGTATAAGAAGGTAAATTTTTGGTGATGTGACACGTAGGAATTCAATATCAACTAAGGGATCATTCATTACTTTTTAAAATACAAAAATAGAAATTATATCCTATGTTGGAAGCTAAGTCTTTTGGACTAACTAGGATGCCAATTTGTCCTCTAAGGTAAGGAAGATAAATGTTGATCTTTTATATTTTTCACATGGTTTAAATTGAGCCATAGAAAAATTGTTTTATCAATGGAAATTTAATATGTGTCATTCTACCCATAATATAGTCTGATTGGCCCACACAAAAATGCACAACTTTGATGTTTGGTTTTTGACTCAACCTTGATGAAAGTTATATACCTTAGAAAAGGAGGTTAGTGGATGCAAATTGATATGGATGTAGGTTTTGAGTGTCATACCTCCATCTACACATGACTATGCCCTTATCATCATATATGCTTTGCCTTAAAACTTAGAAGAAAGAATAGGATCCAAACAAAAAATTTGCATCACCAAGTGAGAAAGCTCTATGTATGCTCTAATACAATATTAAAATTACCACTTATTTATAGAAATAAATAAAATTGATCCATCCACTCAAATATCATAGATCACAAACAAGGATGAAAGAGAAACAAACATAATAGACATCTATAGTCACCATAAATATTCACTATGTTATCCACAGATAATATAGTTAGCACTTTGACACTATGAATAGAGTGGTTTAGAGGTATTTTACCAAATACCTAATTTTTAAACTACATAAATAAGGTTAACCTAAGACAACATGTTAAGAGGGTTTTAAGGTTAAATGTAAGTTATAAGATGGCGTTAACATTAAAAAGGTTAATCATGACCTATAAAGATTACATAATAAAATATTACACTAAATTAAATATATTGTACAATGATTGTTCTTGGTCTTATACAATTTTACATCATATAATATCAACCTTGGTTATAAGTAACATTACACTTTCAACAACTCTAAGGGCTAAATACTTCTAGTGCATATTGTGGTTGTTGTAGAGGCAAATATTGGAGCAAGTCGTGTCTACATTGAGGTCTATGGTCCTAGGTGATCCTAGGAATCATATAAAGGTTATACATCTTTATATTTTATTTATCCTTGAAAAAATATTTGGTTATATGTATATCCCTTGCTAGGTTATAAGTCTTTGTATTTTTTGTCTATATATACACAATATTTTAATTATGTGTATAACCCTTCCTAAGTTATTTGTCTCTATATTTTATTTATCTTTGTATGTAAATTTTTCTATAAGAATATACCTCTTACTTTTATATCAAAATATGTTATTTCTACTATATGTATTATATTATTTGGTGAAGTTAGATAGGTATGTTTGGATGAAGTATGCACCAATCCCCTCTCCATTGGTTAGTTGCTCAAATGTATTGTAATAAAAATTGGAATATACTATCAGGGGATTTTCTTGAAAGCTTCCTATTAACCAAATTGGAATAAGCAAATTATACTCTTTGTAATTATTGTAGAATATGGACATTAATTTGATCTTGAAAAAATATATTCCTTGTAATATTCTTGTTTATAAAATAATCTATAGTAAATTGTACAACCAATTAATATTAGACTTGTATACTTAGATGTTGGATTTTTTGAAAAATTTGAAAAAAACTTGTATTAAAACATTGATCAGTTACAATTGGGATAAGATACATCCCAGCTGAAAACAATGAAAGCACATGATTACAAGAGAAGAGGAAGATTTGCACTGGATCCAAATCTCTTGAACCAATACCAAGCTAGCTGAGAGAGCTGATAGGTCTGTTACAACAACTTATTGTGAAAACATGCAGCAAACACCAATTTCACCTCTGTTCGTGAAAAATCTACAAGTCACGAAATCGCGACACAAGACACCTCTGACCGCAAAAAAGTCAACTTGTCATGAAATTGTGACATGTCATGAAATCGTGACAAAAATCCATCCTTGGCCGCGACGGAGCAACATGTCACGATCTCGTGACAAAAATCCACCAGCAGCCACAACGATGCAACACGTTGTGAAATCATGACAACATTTCTTCCTTGGCCGCGATGGCGGAACATGTCGCGATATCGCGACAATTTTCCTCCCTTGGTCGCGCTGGCTCAACATGTCGCAATATCACGATAATTTTCCTCCCTTGGCCATGCTAGTGCAACATGTCGCCATATCGCGACAACTTTCTCTCGACGGCAGCGATGGCGCAACATGTCGCAAAATCGCGACAACTTTCCTCCCTTGGCCGCGATGGCACAACATGTCACAAAATCGTGACAACTTCCCCTTGGCAATAGTGACGGCGCAACATGTTGCGATATCATGACAACTTTCCTCCCTTGGCTGCGACGGCACAACATGTCACAATATCGCAACAACTTTCCTCCCTTGGCCGCGATGGTGCAACATGTCACGAAATCGTGACAACTTTTCCTCGACGGCCGCGACGGCACAACATGTCACGATATCACGACAACTTTCCCACATCGGTCGTGATAGTGCAACATGTCATGATATCATGACAACTTTCCCTTGGTGGTAGCGACGGTGCAACATGTCACGATATCGCGACAACTTTCCTCCTTTGGCCGTGACGGCGCAACATGTCATGATATCGCGACAAATTTTCCTCGGTGACCGCAACGGCGCAACATGTCATGATATCACGACAACTTTCCCGCATCGACCGCGATAGCGCAACATGTCGTGATATCGCGATAACTTTTCTCCAGCAGCCACGACGACACAACATTTCACGATATCGCGACAGCTTTCCGCCAATGGCCGCGATGGTGCAATAGGTCGTGAAATCATGACAAAAACCACACTTAGCTTTTTCATTGATCATTGTCTCAAGGATCTTTCAAGGCCCTGCCTAATCACCTCATCTTCAATAGGCATGTCACTATGCAGCTGCACCCCTACCTCTTTCGTAGCACCCATCTTAGCCAGGAAATTGATCACTTTGTTTAAATCTCTGCTCACATATACTGGAATCACATCATCTAATTCCCTCCATAATTTCTTGATTTGAGATACCAGAATCCTCAACTTCCAAGCATTCAACGAAAAATTCCTCATGCAGTCTAGAGCTCCAACCAGAATTTAAGAATCAGATTCAAGAATTATCCTCCTGTGACCTTGAGTAACTGCCCAAATAGAGGCAGATTTGATAGCAATGGCTTCTGCTTCATTATTTTTGGCTCTACCCAAACCCTGTAATTCCCAATAAAGCACTGATCCCTCATGATTTCGATAGACCATGCCAATATCGGCACTACCCGAATTGCCCTTTGCAGCGCCATCAGTATTGATTTTAATCCAGCCTTCTGGGGGTGATTTCCAACTGGTTATGTTATGTCCCTCTCGTTGGTCAACTCCCTCTTCCATTGGCCTAGGAACAACCTGAGTTTCCTCTTTAGCATAGATGACAACAGTTTCGATGACTTTGCTCCAAATGACCTACCAAACTCCATCTAGCGAGGAAAAGGTTTCTCTAAAAATTCTAGAGTTTCTCTCCAACCATACTTGCCACCAAATGAAGTATAAACCAAGCTCCCACACAATTTGAAGAGCTTTGGATGTAAATATACCCCGCTTCCATCTTTCCCAAATATTATTCCGATTCATGTCACCATTAACCTGGATTTTATAATGAGAGAGCTAGCGCTTCCAAATCTGACGTGTGAAAGGGCACTCAAACATCAGGTGATTAGCTATTTCTTTGTTCTTATGGCATAAAACACATTGAGAAGGGTTGATGATTCCTCTACGTCTGAGATTTTCAAAAGTGAGAATACCATTGTGCATAAACTGCCAAGCAAAAAAGTTTACTTTCGGCCAGCCCTTAGAGTGCCAAATCTTTCTCCAATCCTCAACCAAAAAAGAATGGGGGGGAGGGTCTAGGAGGATCTTGTCATATCTGTCCTTCACTGTATAAAAACCAAGGCTCCCATAGCCCCAAGCTAATTCATCCTCCTCGTCTCTCCCAGTGAGAAGCCTTTCTATCAAGATTTTGGTTAAGATGGGTGCCAACTCTGGGGGGATTGGAATTGGCCACTCCTCCAACCTCTTAAACTTCTTAAACCTATACTCCCCCAGCTGAGAAGTGTTGAAATAAATTTCAATTTGGACCCAACCCATGATTTCTATGGCAGATTTTATTGGAAGTAACTCAAGGAATTCAACAATGATGGGCGGGTACTGATCCTAAGAATCAATCCAAAAATGAGCCTTCTCCCCTCTCCCCACTTTCCAAAATAGATGATCTTTAATAACCTGAGATCCTAGCTTGAGAGCCTGCCACACTAAGGATCCAGTACCATCCAGAGGGAAACGGCCCACCTCATTGGGGTTAACTTGACCCAAATATTTACTTGTGAGAATTCTACTGAATAAGGAAGTTGGTTGGGAAATCCACCTCCAGTACAACTTTATAGCCAAGGCTTGATTATTTAACTTGGATCCTCTCAGTCCTAGCCCACCTTTTACCTTGGGCTAAGTGACTTTATCCCAACCCACTAAGGCCCACTTTCTTTTTCCGTTAGCTCCTTCCCACAAAAAATTCCTAGCCATCCTGTCCAACTCTTTCCATATTGTAAGCGGGGCAGCCAGGATAGAAAATTTGTAGATTGGCATGGCTTGAATGACTGACTGTAAGAACGTTAATCTGCCACCATAACTTAACCACTTGTGAGACCAGTGATTAATTCTATCCTTGATACACTCCAGCATATTCCTCCAAGTGTCTAATTTTAGCCTCTTGAAGTGCAAGGGGATACCCAAGTAAACCACAGGGAGAGAAGTCCTAGTGAATCCCAGGATTTCTAAAATTTTGTTCTGAAGCTTTTGCTCCAGATTAAAAAAGACCACTTTGGATTTCTTGTCATTAATGACCTGTTGATTAGCCCTGAGATAGACATTAAGAGTATCCCTAATAGTTCTAGCTTCCCTGATGCTGGCTACTCCCATCAAACCAGTATCATCCATAAACTGTAGGTGTGATACAACTTCATCCCCCACCCTAATACCCAATAATCTGCCTTGCTGTCTTCTCCTCGAGAAAATTTTGCCAAGACCTTCAGCCATAATGAGAAAAAGATAAGGGGAACATGGATCCCCCTGGTGTAGACCTCGAGAAGCTCCAAAAGGTTACGAAGGAAGGCCCTTGATAAGTACAGAGTAAGTCGAGGAAGAGACACAGCTCATAATCCACTCAATCCAGCCCTGATAGAAGTCGAAGGCTGCCATCATTTTAGCCAAGAGGCTCCATTCAACCCTATCATAAGCCTTTGACATATCCAATTTAATGAACATCCCTTTATTACCAGAAGTGTGCATTGAATGGATTGCTTCCTAGGCCACAACCACCCCATCCAGAATCTGTCGTCCCTCAACAAAGCCTCCTTGCTCAGAGGAGATAATTTTGTGAAGAAGAGGTTTTAGGTGCTCAGCCATTACCTTTGTGAGTATTTTGTACACCACATTACATAATGCAATAGGCCTATAATCTAAAATATGAACCCCCTCCTCCCCTTTTGGAATCAAGGTAATGAACGTGTGGTTTATAGCTTTAAGCATTCTCTTATTTTCTCTGGATTCTTCAACAACAGCCCTTACATCTTCCTCTAAGCAATCCCAAAAAGCCTAAAAGAACTCAATTGGGAAGCCATCTGGACCAAGAGTTTTACCAGTGCTCATTCCAAAGACCATATTTTTCAATTCATCCATGTCAATAGGTTTGAGGAGGGCCTGATTTTCATCCTTTGAAATAATAGCAGGTATGACAGAAATAACTTCATTTTGGGCCTCTACATCTTGAACCACACTTTCCTTAAAAAGCTTTGAAAAATAATCCATAGCATGGGAATGAATACCTGGAAGAGTATAAAAGGAATGACCGTTCTCATCTTGAAGGGCCTCCATCTTATTCATCTGTCTTCGAGAACAAGCAGTCTGATGAAAGAATTTTGTATTTCTATCCCCTTCTAATAACCAGGAAGTTCTTGCTCTCTGTTTCTAATAGATACCCTCCTGGTTGTCAATGTCCTCAATCGTAGAATGCAAGGCATCATCCTCAACTTTGAGCTGATCAGTTATTACTCCTTCTCTAAACTATTTTTGGACCTCATACCAGCGGACCACCAACGGAGCTCTTTGGGTCTGGAAGTCAGATTTATTAGAACGCCTCCAATACTTCAACTGAGATTTGACATATTGAAGTTGTTTATGGATTCTAAACATAGCTCTCCCATAAGCTGGGCGGCCCTCTTCCCACCACTATGGAATTTTCTCTCGAAGTTCTTCTTTCTGAAGCCAAAAATTCTCAAATCTGAAAGGTTTGTGATGGATCCCCATCCTAGTCCCGCTTTCCAATAGAATAGGATAGTGATCAGAAACAGGGCCTTGCAAAATCTAAAAATTGATATTCCATTTTACAAACACCTCCTCTGAAAGCAAAAAGTGATCTAGCTTCACCTTCCTACTATGGGGCTCCCACATTTTATTAGTCCAAGTGAAGTTATTGCCAGGACATTTAATGTCCACTAAGTGCAAAGCCTGGACTTGAGCAATCATGAACCGGTCCCCTGGATCCAAAAGAGGTGATCCCCCTTCCTGGTCTCTAGAAGATAATTTAGCATTAAATTCCCCCACTATAATCTAGTCTATATCTTCCCTTGATGCTCGCATGTCATGCACAGCCTTCCACTGCCATCGCTGACCCTTGAGAGTTTGAGAACCATAAAAGTTAGTGACAAGAATAAATTTTGTAGAGACATTATTCCAAAATAGGGAAGTGAGAACACCCCTCCAGGCAAGGTGTTCTATTGCAGACCATTCTAGAGAGTTCCACAGAGTAAAAATCCCCCATGAGGCACCTTGGGCAGCCACATCCATATGACCAACACCCCTCAAAATTTTGTTGACTGTTTTAGACATAAGATCCAAAGACATCTTGGTCTCTTGTAAAAGCAAAAAATCAGTATTGCTATGCTCTAATAATATTTGAACAACAGATTGATGGGTTCTGCTGTTTAAACCCCTCACATTCCAAGATTGTATAATCATGGGTTACCCTGGGAGCAATAAGAGTCAATTGTCCTCACCAATCCTCCCATGATCAATTTGTCTCCCTGGGCTGCTAGCAGCTCCTTATTGGATCTTCTACCAGCTCCCTAAAAATTACTATTTTTTGATCTTTTTTCTATCTGGTTTATCCCCAAAGATGGCCTTTCCTTGTTTTTCTCTGCTATCCCCATGCGAACATCTTGAGAAACTGGCTGCTCCTGGTTATGGACTACTAAGGCACCAGAACACACTGGCTGTGATACCTCAGAGGGATCAACTATCTGCTGAATGACAGGAGAATATGAGAGGGGGAGTTGCCCAGGAACAACAGAGGTTTCCTTGAAACCCTCCAAGCCCTCCATAGATTGATCCTCTTCATCAACCAATGACTTAAAAATCGCATACCTATTGGCAGGCCTGAGATGAGATTGCTCCTTTCCCTCCTTTTTTTTTGTCCGTCTTTTTCTTCTAGGTTGTTCAAAACCCTCTCTCTGAGCTTCCTGGCCCTGACTGGTGCTAATAGGATCTTTATTGGGTGCAGCCTTATCCTCTTTAGGCAAGTTTGGCATTCCTGAGGAGGCCTCCATATTGGCATTCATATTAAGAGGACAAAAATAGGCCAAATGTCCATGCTTGTGGCAAACCCGACATCTAAAGGGTAGGGCCTCATAGTCCAACTGCTGAATCCAGGAAAGACCTGCCAGTTCAATTTCCAACTCTGCCAGCAAAGGCTAGCTCAGATTCATCTCCACACATATTCGAGCATACACCGCCATGCTTCCTTCAATAGTATCTCTGGCAACACCCAGATGTCTACCAATCAAATTGCCAATCATTGCCAGTACCTGCTCACCCCATAATTCCATTGGAAGAGCATATAATCGAATCTACATTGGGACAACAGTAGGTTCAACACAAGGATCGAATCCTACCCTCCAGGGTTGAACAAATAGCCTTGTTGGGCCATGGTTTTTCTTCTCCGACTCAAAATCCTTATTTCTATCGACCAGAGCCGAGAAGCTGACAATAAAATAACCATTACTAATAAACCACAATGAAAACTCACCGTGGGGCTCCCAGTTCTGGCGGATCCAAGAATGCAGAAAATATTTGATAATGTTGTATTTTAGAGTATTATAATGTTTAATGTGCCTCAAAAATCTATTTCAAAATTGGATTCAGTATTGCTCCCCATTTTCCTCACTAATCTTATATAATCTAAACTAAATATAAATATAAATATATAAAGGTAAGAGTATAAGATATTACTATAAATTAGTTGAAATAAAATATGGTCATAGTTGTAGCAAGGAGATCATATGATCAATCAACACATAAATAAATTGAATAATATAAATATGCTCATGCATAATAAATTATATAAAATATAAGGATAGAACTAATATAAAACAAAAGCACAATGCCACAATCAATATGTCTTCCACCATCAAAAATAGCAATGTCGCTATTGGAAAGTAAATGTTATTTAAAACCGTTATATTATTCCAAAATTATTACCATGAATACCATGTGTAGTCCATAGTATATAGATTTTATTTTTTTAAAGGTCAAAATATATTTACAATTAATCTCTTAGCTTCTATCTGTAACAAATTATGTACCTATGAGTTCCCTAGGGTAGCAAGTTTCTACTCTATGTAATTATACCAATTTAGGGACACTGTTAGTGAAACTTGCACCACTAAATGTTATTTTCCTCCAAATTTATCCCTAAACTACTTAAAATAACTTAAGTTATCCTACAAACCATAAAATAATAAAAAATAACATTCTTCTAATGACCACCTTTAATTCTATATTTTATCTCTTAGTTGCCTTGAAAATGAGTAATTTTCTCATTTGTAAGCAAATCACACCATTTTTTTGGTGAGAAACAAAACTTTTGGAATAAATCATACCTTTGAGAGTGAATCACATATTTAGAAGATAATTTCATCTTTGGGAGTGAATTACACTTTTAGGACTTAGCTATTTTTATGATAATTTTGTAAACTTTGTTGTTTCACATTCCTTCTCCTAGGCTTACAAATTCATTTATTTTTGTCATCCATTGACTAATTCCTTATGTAAAATTTAAAGGTAATAAAAAATCTCCTACAAAACCTTGTACCCATATATGGGTATTAAACAATTGTCATGTCTTACCAATATAAATTTGAAATTTAAAATTATATTAAGTTTCAAAGATAAAATCTTGGTATTTCTTTATAAAAAAATAAATTGAAATCGATATTCTCTAAATTAAAAGTAGTACTTTTTAGGTAATAAAGTTTATCATCAATATTGATAAAGGTTAATCTTCACATTTTGGATGGTTACTATATTTTATCCAATCATTTATTAAACTTTTGCATTAATTAACATCACATTGAATGTATAAGGTAATAATTGCTACACTTTAAATGTGATGTTATGAAGCAACTGAATAAATTAAAATTAGTAGCTATAATAAAATATTTAATTTTTATTATATCCTAAATATCAACCTTGTGGTATCCATTACTCTATGAATTTTATGGCTTTTATTATGGTATCAAAGCAAACACTACATTATGTTATTAGTGCATAGTTTCTTCACTCGAAACGATCCTCTAGATATTATAATGCACAATATTTATTATTTCTCTTCCCTTTGTATTAATGACTATTTATCCTTTTCACATGTTATATCCAATGCATTCTCTAGAGGTACATATTTATCAAGGATAAAATACATGAAGTCATTTCTTGCAATAAATGCTTACTCACTAGATCTTACTAATACTACATAATCACCTAGTAAATATCCAATAATTTTATTATGTACATTATTTTCTTATGCCCATAATTCATCACCCATAAAGAAAGATCTTTGACAATTATTTTTATCTTATTATAAAAATTTCTAAATTTCCAAGTAGTCATGGATGTTGACAATGTCAATGCTGACCCAACAGTGCATTCAAAGCCTCCTAGCAGTCCATTCAAAGACTCCTATAATCTCAACTACTCTTGTGGTTTTAATCCTCACATGTTCAACTTATAGTTGTTATTGTTGCTATGATCTCTAATTACCCCTATATCTATTACTAAAATGAAAATAATAGTAATTAATTCCCAAGTAGACTTTATGACAAAAGAATATTGAAGTTAATTAATTTTTTTTAAAAGAGTTTCTAAGCTCATTGTAAAAAAAATCATTTGACTATAAATCATGTAAAGGCATGATTGTTAAAAGTCTTATGAGACATGCTTGGAGAAGGTGAAATTATTTTCTTCATGTTATATTTGTAGGTTTGGCTTAAAATTCAAGTGATTCACTTTTAAGCACCAACACATAAATAGTGATACATTCCATCATAAGAAATATATGATGGTTATTACATATACCTTGTTAAAATTATGAATAAGTTAAATCATGAGGTTTATTCTCATGAACAAGGGCACTGATTTTATTCTTAAAACAATATAGTTCTTGAATCAAAGGATAGAAAATTATTATTTATGCGAAAATTACACTATAAAACTTTTTCATAAAGCTTCTTAAATATTTTTTTTTGAAAACATTAAAGAAAATGTATCTTACACTATAATATAGAAAAACACTATCTCTGTTTCTAAGAATTAATACTTTATATTTAATGTTATAAAAAATTTACTTATATATTCCTTATAAGAAAAGGTGTTATGCTCTATTTGTCTCTCACATAGAGACAAAAGGATAGTCTTGCAAGGACTAAGGGCCTTCACTACTAGTAAAAGCAAATTTGAAATGAAACGAAGACTGATGCAGGTATTAGTGATATATAACACAAATGGATACGAAAGGAAACCAATAATGATGCTTGTTTAAAGGTGTTATTATTTATTTAAAGCACAAATGGATATAATAGGGATTTCAAAGTTGATTATCTTAATGGTCAAGTGAAAGTAACATGCCTCGAATCATAAAACAACAGCCTTAATATGATGTTCGAAATGCTTGTAGCTAAAGTTTAAGGTTGCGAGCGCAACTTCCAAAAAGGCTGAAATAGGAATGTGACTTAGCTAAAGTTTAAGGTTACTTTCACTTCACCATTACTATATTCTACTTTGAAATCCCTATATTTCAATCATTAATAACACCTTAAAACCTGTGTCATTATTCGTTTCCTTTCATATCCATTTGTGTTTTAAATCAATAATAACACCTTTAAACCTGCATCATCGTTCGTTTCATTTCAAATTTGCTTTTAGTAGTGAAGGCCCTTTGTCCTTACAAGACTATCATTTTTGTATATATCATAGACCTATAATGAAGTGTCTCCTATTATACAGACCAATGCATAAGTAAGGTTTTACATAATGTTATAAAGAATATGAGTATTTTTTTTAATAGTGTTTTTTTATATTTTATTATTATGGTTTTATTTGTTAATGTAGTATAGGATACTTTTTTTCTAATATTTTTAAAAAATATTTAAGAGGTATTATGAAAAAGTTTTAGAGTGTAACTTTTCCTTAAACATATCTTAATCAATTTAAAAATGAATATTTAATAACCATCATATAGTTTTTATGTTGCAATATTTATGTCTCAAATGTTGGTCCTTAAAAATGAATCACTTGATCCTAAAGTCAAGCCTACATATGTAACACCACACAAATAATTTCACCTAATCTAAGCATGTCTCATGAATTTCTAGCAATAACGCACTTACATGACCTATTGCCAAATGATTTGTTTGACAATGTAAGATAATGAGCGTAAAAACTCTTTTAAAACAATTTAATTGCCTTCAATATTTTTTGTGATAAAGTCTACCTAGAAATTAATTAGTGTTATTATTATTTTAGTAATAGATATAGGGACCACAGTTGTAAGCTTATTGTAGTTGTAAGGGCTTTGGTCTCTCTTTGGAGAGGTCAAAAGGTTCAAACCCCACTTAGTACTAGGGGCTTAAGACCCATTATAAAAACCCATATTTTTAACTCAATTGTTTAAAAACATGCAGAAAATCAACAAAAAAATAAATCAATAAATAAATGAATAAAAAACCTCTAAATTTCAAAGCAAAAAGTATAGATATCTATGCTAGGGTTTGTACACAAGGTCATTGTCATTGAATGAAGAAGCCTCAACGAGGTGAAGCGAGTGCACAGGATATACATACAATAGATAAGAGAAATCAACAAGGACCTACAGGCTCATGGAGGAGTCAAAACATGGGAAAATTATAGGATGATGGCATGATTATTAGAGGAGAAAGTGACATGAAAATCATTTTTGCTAAGTAGTTTTAGACACAAACAAAATAGGATGAAAATAATTCAATCTTATGCAGTTAGATATATAGTATCTAGTAAAAGTGATTACAAACTAGCAAGACCACTTATGCATAGAGGATCAAAATAATTTTTAGTTTACAACACAATCTAGTGGGGAAAAGTCCCAACTAGCAAGGAAACATACCCAAGGGTAGAATAGATGAAGGACCATTATCTAGGGAGTAAATCAAAGGAAAAATAAATTTGTACAAAAAATCCAAATGAAAGCAAGGTTCTCCAAACCTAATATCTAAGCTAAACCAAAAGGACCAACCATAATAACACCTATAAAAAAATAAATATAATGGAGAAATACCCTAGAAAATGAGCTTCATAAATTCCTTCTAAGGAGACCAAGCCCATGCAATAGGCACTAACAATCCAAGAATTCTAAGATGAACATTGAGGATGCCAAATGTGGATCCAAGGAAAACAAATGTGGGATACATGAGATTAGTAGATGGGTCCTTGATAGTAAAATTGGAACCATATGATATATAAGATAACATATATTCCATGGAAAGAATGAATTAATTTGTTGATTTATGGGTTTTTGCCTAATCCAGTCATATTTCAAGCTATGAGCTACCAAACAGTGGATAACTAAGGTGAATTTTAATTTTTTTATTTTCCCAATGGGTATTTTTAGTCATGTTTACTACAAAAGGGGTTAAAAATAAATATTTCAAGGAGGGCCATGGTTCTTTGGTAGATCAGGGCTCTTCATGAAGCCCTAGCATATAAAATTTAAAGTGGAGGAAATGCTCTCAACTGGACCCATTTGGGTTAAAATTTATGGTCTCCCAACAGAATTTTAGAAGTTATAAGTCCTTACTATAATTGAGAACACCCTACGCACTTTCATGAAGATAGTTGATAGTATTCAAAAGTTTGAAGATTTTATCTATGCACGAATTTGTGTGTTGATAGATTTTGACAAACCCCTCCTGGAAAAGGTCATATTATAATTTGGGGATGATACATTGGAAAAATATATGGACTATAAGAATGCCCCCTTTAGATATAAAATTTACCATGAATATGGTGATTTGGCTAAGGATTGCCCACATAAATTTTAGAAGAAAAAAAAGATGAGGAATAGGTGGGATTCTAAATACCAAAGAAAAACATAGAAATAAAACCTATAACTAAGGAGAAGAAATTGCATTTGGTAAACATGTTGTTGGCAATTTTGGGTACCTTGGGTACATTGCCTTTGCTCTAAGTGTAGATGTTGTCATTGATGTCAAGAAGGTCTTGAAGCATTTTGGTTTGATGTCAAAGAATGTGTTTTGATGAAGGTTTCAGTTTGGATAGTGAGTTTCCAAGTAGATCAGAGTAGCCCAGTTGCAAAATATCAAGAAAAAGACAAGTAAGAAAAATTATGCAGGCGGCTCGAAAAACTGTCGCAATTTCGCGACATGTTTCAAGAGAGAGAAAGTGTTGGCAAAACTATCACGATTTCACGACATGTTTGAGGAGAGAGAAAGTGTTGGCAAAACTATCGTGATTTTGCGACATGTTTGAGGAGAGAGAAAGTTTGGGCAAAACTAACACGATTTCACGACATGTTGGCAGAGAAGGAGAGCAAGTTGGAAAGTGTCGCGATTTCGTGACATGTCACGTTTTCATGACACATTTTCATGACACATTGCCAGGAAAGCTGTACGGATAAAAAGATGTCACAATTTCATGACATAATGCAGAAAAGAGAGTCCGTAGTGTGAACTGTCACGATTTTGCGACAAGATCAAAGAGAGAGAAAGTTATTCAGGAACTGTCATGATTTCGTGACATGATGCAAAGTTCCAAGTGAGGATTGTTGTGTTTTCGCGACATGCTGCAGAGGTCAAGTTGAGGACTGTCACGATTTTGTGACATGTTAAAAAGTTCAAGGTGAGAACTGTTGTGATTTCGTGACATGCAGCAAAGGAAAGAGTTTGATATAAGAAGTGTCATGATTTCACAACAGGCTGAAGAAAAAGCATACGGACATAGAGAGTGTCACGATTTCGTGATAGGCAGTAGAGAAAGTGAATAGAAGCTGAAAGAATCATGATTTCATGACAGGTTGAAAAGAAAACTTGCGTTAGCAAAAAATACCATAATTTTGTGACAGGTTGAGAAGGCAGCATTGAGTTGGAGAAAGTGTCGTGATTTTGCGACAAAAAATGGAAGCAAGTCTTCTATAGGAGAAGTTTCATGATTTCATGACAGAAGTAGAGATGAAGGCTATGAAGACAAAAGCATCACGATTTCATGACAGGTTCCAATTTCACGGGCTTAAGGGAGAAAAGAGCTTAAGGCAGCGTAAGTGTCGCAATTTCGTGACATGTTCCAGTTTTGCGGGTGTAAGGAAAAAAGAAGCTCAAGGCAGTAGAAGTGTCATGATTTCGTGACAAAAGCTAATAGGAAGGCCATGAATACAAAAGGGTCATGATTTCATGACAGAGTTAAATATGATGTCAACAGAAGCAGATGTGTCACGATTTCATGACAAAAGAAGAGAAGAAGGCAATGAAGACTAAAGTGTCACGATTTCACGATAGGAGTGAAGATGATGTCAGCAAAAGATAGAAGTGTCACGATTTCATGACAAGCACGTTGTCAAGGCAGACAAAGGCAAACAGTGTCGTGATTTTGTGACAACGGGCAAAAGAAGGTGTACGACAGACAAAGGTGTCACGATATCGTGACATGTTGTAGTTTCACGACAAAAGATACAGGGAAGTGACAGAGGCATCAGAGGTGGTTGAAGCCGACAAAGTTAAATCTAGGCTAACGAAGATTAGGTTTTTGCAGTCGACGATCTTTAGGGTAATAGTCGACTAAAGATTATGTTTTTGATCATGAATTAATGCTATAAAAGGAGGACTGTTTTTGAGTTTCAAAGTATCAAATGTGTGTGTCGAATTTGCACAAGTGAATTCTGTTGTGCATAAGAGAGTGAGTTGAGTTGAATCGATCAAGTGTGCGTTTGAAGTGTGATTTGCACAGATAGAGTGCAGGGAGAAGTTTGATCACAGAGGTGCATAAGTGGAACTCTGATCGACTGCTGTGTTTGCACAGAGTGTGCAACGACTGTGCTACTGTGTTTGCATAGAGTGTGTGACAACTATGCTACAGTATTTGAATAGAGAGTGCAAATATTGTGCTGCTATGTTTGCACTAAATGTGCGAATACTGTGCTACTATGTTTTGGCAAAAGTGCATAAGTTTATCGAGTGCTACTGTGTTTGCGTAGACAGTGAAAAGTCGGTTTTGACCAAGTGCGGTTGTAACAGAAAAGAATTGAGGAAGAGGACAGATTTGTGCTAGACCGAAGGACTATGTTTGGTGTGAATTTGAGGAACATCTTTGCAGTGATAGAGTTGAGGACAGAGATCTCCAGCCAGAGTAGGGAAGATAGGTGTCTTCTATGGATAGAGTTCCACTTGCTAAGGGTAGAGGAGGTAGAGGTCCTCTAGAGGATCACCACTAATAGCAAAGCTAGGGGAAGGTGTCTCCTTTGGGTTGGTGCCCATAAAATTTGTAATTGGAAAGGTTTCCCAAAGAACTGTGATATAACTTTTAGATAAAAGTTTTATCCGTGGAGTAGCCCACTTTGGGTGAACCACGTAAATTGTTGTGTCACTTTGTGGATGGTGTGTTGTGCATTGCTTTGATTACTGTTGTTATTACTGCTATCTATACACTGCATTATACTATTTTGAAAGTTGATTTTAAAGAAAATTGAAAAAGTGGTCTTATACTGTTCACCCCCCCTCTCAGTATAAGCTTGTGTTCTTCAATTGGTATCAGAGCGGGTTCCTTAGAAAAGGTTTAATAGTCAAAAGGAAGAACTGGTTAAGAACACAATGGATTTTTCAGGTGGCAATGCAGCACCTATTCTTGATGGATCAGATTTTGGTCTATGGAGTGCAAGAATGAGAGTTTATCTAATGGCACTTGGTAATGAGGTATGGGAAGTGATTGAAGACGAATACACTATTCCTGAACATGGTCCTTATACCAAAGAAGATAGGCTCATGCTTCACAACAATTCAAAAGCCATGAATGCAATCTTGAGAGGCTTACAGAAAGCAGATCTCACCAAAGTTATTCACTACAAGACAACTAGTGAAATGTGGAAACAATTACAGGTGGTTCATACAAGTGATGCAAATGTTCGAAAGGCCAAATTGAGACATTTTAAAGGTATGTTTGAACAACTCAAAATGAATGATGATGAAAATATTAGTGACTACATGCTTCGTATGGATGAGGTTGTTAACTCCATGAAAGAAATAGGTCTTGAACTTGCTAAAAATGATGTGTGTGATAAGATTTTAAGGTCTCTTCCTAATAGATTTAGTGAAAATATTTTTGCCATTGAGGAAGCTAAAGATTTAGATAAATTGAAGAAGGATGAGCTCCATAGTATACTTGTAGCATTTGAGCTGAGAACTCAAGTGAAAGTTGATGTTAAGAAAGAGGCAACCTTCAAAGCTACCAAGAAATCAAAGGACAAGCAGATTCAAGAGAGTGATGAGTCTTCTAGTGATGAAGAGGCATATTACAGCAAGAAAGGCAAGTTTTCCAGAAAGCACAAAAGCAATAAAAATATAAGATGTTTCAACTGTGGGAAGTTCGGTCATTATACTACTGACTGTACTATTTCCAAGAATGAAAGTGATGAAGATATACAGGATGTTAAGAGCAAGGATTCTGAAAAGCACAGGTATTACAAAAAGAACAAATATGAGCACAGCAATCAAGGAAAGAAGTATTCACACAAGAACAAGAAAAGCTTCTACCTAGACAAAGCAAGTAAGTGTTCTAGTAGTGATAGTGAAAGTTCTTCTAGTGATAATGAAAATGAGATGTTGTTCATTTCAGAAAAGGAGGAAGAACCGAAACATAAATTCATTGTCATGAAATGTTTTAGATGTGGAAATTTTGGGCACCTTGAGGATAATTACAAAAATAATGATTTGGTTGCTAGTATGTATGAGGATGCTTCAGAAAACTACAATGAAGATGCTTGTATGGTTTTCGAAAAGGGTAGCACCTCTAGTGATAAGAAATCTGAAAAAGGCCTTGATAATTCAAAATGCAATCAAATAGAGGATCTTGAATGTGAACTTACTAATGCTCTTAGTGTTTTTAAAAAGGAAAGAAAGAAGAATGCTAGACTCAAGGATAATTTAGATGAATGTTGTATGGAGAGATATGAGCTTATAGAAAGTCTTGACATCTCTATGGCTAAGACACAAGAACTCAAGAATGAGTTAGATTCTAAAATTTTGGAGTATAGTGAGTTAGAACAGGAAATGGCTTCTTTGAAAGAGGAAACTAAAAAATACAAAGATAAACTGTACAGGTTTCAAGAAAGCTCCAAAAAGTTTAAATCTCTCATCAAAGGTCAAAGAAAACCAACAGATAAAACAGGTCTTGGTTTTGTTGAACCGCACAAGGAACAGGTTGGGGAATCTAGCAAGAGATTTCAAAAGGAAGAGAGTTTTGATGAAGAAAGTACTTCAGATCATGAGTCCGTAAGTGAAAAATGCGCAGAAATAGAAAACAGAATTCTGAATGCTAAGAAAAAGGTTTTGAGACCCAAGAGGTCGAATAAAAGAAATTTTCACAATAGATGTTTTGTGTGTCACAGGTTTGGTCACATGGTTGTACATTGCATGACTCAAGTGAAGAGAGTAAATGGCAGTTTCAGGGGCTGTAACTTCTTTCAAGGGTATTGCTACTCTTGTCAACAGTTCGGACACAAGGCAATTTTTTGCAATGCAAATAACAGAAACTGGGTTAGTCAGAACAGGTAGATTCAAAGAACAACTATGCCTGAAAGAAATAATATTGTTACTTGCTATAAGTGCAACAATGTAGGTCACACAGCCAGACAGTGTAGAGCTAATATTCCAAGGTACAGGAACAGGAACAGTGGTATAAACAGGTCCAAGGATCAAGGTATGGACAAGAAAAGAGATGAGAACAAGAACAAGAAAAGTGACAAGAACAGAAACACTGACAAAGAGTTCAAGAGAAGGCCCGATAAAGAAATTGTAGACACTGATGATGATGAGTGCCTAATGGGATTTTCACTCCCACCCTTGTTTTAAATCACCTCATCAAGATGTGGGGGAGGGACTAAGCTAAGAAGCTCATTCTTAGTCCCAAGCCCCAAAGGTGACCCTTTGCCATTGATGACAAAGGGGGAGAGATATGAGTAAGCGGGAGAGCTTCAAGTGAAGAAGAAAGCTTCAAGTCAGGGGGAGCAAAAACTTCAATTGCAGATTCTCAGTTGTTGGATCAGTAGGGTTCATTTTTGGCTCTTGAGATATGTTTTCAGTTAAGGGTTGCCATCAATGACAAAGGGGGAGATTGTTGGTAATTTTGGGTACCTTGGGTACATTGCCTTTGCTCTAAGTGTAGATGTTGTCATTGATGTCAAGAAGGTCTTGAAGCATTTTGGTTTGATGTCAAAGAATGTGTTTTAATGAAGGTTTCAGTTTGGACAGTGAGTTTCCAAGTAGATCGGAGTAGCCCAGTTGCAAAAGATCAAGAAAAAGACAAGTAAGAAAAAGTATGCAGGCGTCTGGAAAAACTGTCACGATTTTGCGACATGTTTTAGGAGAGAGAAAGTGCTGGCAAAACTATCACGATTTTGCGACATGTTTGAGGAGAGAGAAATTGTTGGCAAAACTTTCATGATTTTGTGACATGTTTGAGGAGAGAGAAATTTTGGGAAAAACTATTGCGGTTTCGCGACATGTTGGAAGAGAAGGAGAGCAAGTTGGAAAGTGTTGTGATTTCGTGACATGTCGCATATTTGTGACTCAAAAAGTGCAGGAAGGCAGAGAAGGAGAAAGTGTCACGTTTTTGCGACACATTGCCAGGAAAGCTGTACGGATAAAAAGGTGTCGCGATTTCACGACATAATGCAGAAAAGAGAGTCCATAGTGTGAACTGTCACGATTTTGTGACAAGATCAAAGGGAGAGAAAGTTATTCAGGAACTATCATGATTTCGTGACATGATGCAAAGTTCCAAGTGAGGACTGTCGCATTTTCACGACATGCTACAGAGGTCAAGTTGAGGACTGTCGTGATTTCATGACATGCTACAAAGCTCAAGGTGAGAATTGTTGTGATTTCATGACATGCAGCAAAGGAAAGAGTTTGATATAAGAAGCATCACGATTTCGTGATAGGCTGAAGAAAAAGCGTATGGATGCAGAGAGTGTCATGATTTCACGACAGGCAATAGAGAAAGTGAACGGAAGCTGAAAGCGTCATGATTTTGTGACAGGTTGAAGAGAAAGCTTGTGTTAGCAAAAAATGTTATGATTTCATGACAGGTTGAGAAGGCAGCATTGAGTTGGATAAAGTGTCACAATTTCATGATAGAAACTGGAAGCAGGTCTTCTATAGGAGAAGTGTCATGATTTCATGACAGAAGCAGAGAGGAAGGCTATGAAGACAAAAGCATCACTATTTCGTGACAGGTTCCAGTTTCATGGGCTTAAGGTAGAAAAGAGCTTAAGGCAGCATAAGTGTCGTGATTTCGTGACATGTTCCAGTTTCACGGGTGTAAGGCAGAAAGAAGCTCAAGGCAGCAGAAGTGTCGTGATTTCATGACAAAAGCTGAGAGGAAGGCCATGAAGACAAAAGGGTCACAATTTCATGATAGAGTTAAAGATGACATCAGCAGAAGTAGATGTGTCATGATTTCATGACAAAAGAAGATAAGAAGGCAATGAAGACTAAAGTGTCACGATTTCACAATAGGAGTGAAGATGATGTCAGCAAAAGACAGAAGTGTCACGATTTTGTGACAAGCACATTGTCAAGGCAGACAAAAGCAAATAGTGTCGCAATTTCATGATAGCAGGCAAAAGGTGTACGACAGGCAAAGGTGTTGCGATATCGCGACATGTAGTTTTGTGACGAAAGCTACAGGAAAGTGATAGAGGCAGCAGAGGCGGTTGAAGCCGACAAAGTTAAATCTGGGCCAACAAAGATTAGGTTTTTGCAACCGACGATCTTTAGGGTAACAGCCGACTAAAGATTATGTTTTTGATCATGAATTAATGCTATAAAAGGAAGACTTTTTTCAAGTTTTGAAGTATCGAATGTGTGTGTCGAATTTTCTCAAGTTTTGAAGTATCGAATGTGTGTGTCGAATTTGCGCAAGTGAATTCTGCTATGCGCAAGAGAGCGATTCAAGTCGAATCGATCAAGTGTGCATTCAAAGTATGATTTGCGAAGATAGAGTGCGGGGAGAAGTTCAATCATAAAGGTGCATAAGTGGAAGTCTGATCGACTGCTGTGTTTGTGTAGAGTGTGCAACGACTGTGCTACTGTGTTTGCGTAGAGTGTGCGACAAATATGCTATAATATTTGAGTAGAGAGTGCAAAGATTGTGCTTATGTGTTTGTGTTGAATGTGCGAAGACTACGCTATTGTGTTTTGGTAGAAGTGCATAAGTTGATCGAGTGTTGTTGTGTTTGCGCAGACAGTGAAAAGTTGGTTTTGACCAAGTGCGGTTGTAACAGAAAAGAACAAAGGAAGAGGACAGATTTGTGCTAGACCGAAGGACTATGTTTGGTGCAAATTTGAGGAACGACTTTGCAGTGATAGAGTTGAGGACAGAGATCTCCAGCCAGAGCAAGGAAGACAGGTGTCTTCTGTGGATAGAGTTCCACTTGCTAAGGGCAGAGGAGGTAGAGGTCCTCTAGAGGATCACCACTAATAGCAGAGCTAGGGGAAGGTGTCTCCTTTGGGTTGGTGCCCATAGACTTTTTAATTGGGAAGGTTTCCCAAAGAACTGTGATATAACTTTTAGATAAAAATTTTATCCGTGGAGTAGCCCACTTTGGGTGAACCACGTAAATTGTTGTGTCGCTTTGTGGATGGTGTGTTGTGCATTGCTTTGATTATTGTTGTTATTACTGCTATCTATACACTGCATTATACTATTTTGAAAGTTGATTTTAAAGCAAATTGAAAAAGTGGTCTTATACTGTTCACCCCCCCTCTCAGTATAAGCTTGTGTTCTTCACATGTTTGGAATCCTAGCAATTGGTAAAACATGTTTGGAAAATTGAGACATGGTACACAAATGTTCTATTTTTTTAAATGACTGTAGTATATTAAAATTAAAATTAAGGGATAGAATTAGGAATAATTTGAGGATGTCACAAAAACAAAACAAAATTTTATTGAACAACTAGAGGGTAGAATAATCAAATAAGAAATGGGGGCTCATGGAAACTAGGTTCTAAATAGAACTGTATCTCACAATCCAAAATGATAATAGAAAATAAGGAAGGACTTATTGAGGAAACAAATAAATAGAATCAAGTGGCTAAGATAAGGAGATAGAAACAAAGGATTTCTTTACAAGTACCTTTTACCCCATAGGACATATAAATTCATCTCTTCTATGAAAAATGAAGAAGGGCAGATAATTCACACATGGGAGGACATGAACTCAATAGCAATAAATTATTTTACAAATACATTTATGGATGACACCCTAGATCTAGCATCCCAAAAAAATCTGCTACAAGAGATACCCACACTCATTATACGAGAAGAAAATGATATACTAGGTTCACTAGTAATAATGCAAGAATTGTAGAAGGCTATGTTCAAAATACAAAAGGGGAAAACTCTAGGTCTAGTTGGATTCCCTATTGAATTCTACCAAGAATTTTAGGACATTGTATAGGAAAAACTTTTGGATGTGGTAGAATTAGCAAGAAAACCTAAGAAAATATTGAAGAAAATCAACAAAAATTACATAGCACTAATACCAAAGATAAGGGAAGTAGAAAATATAAGTGGATACCAGCCAATAGTATTATGTAATATTTTATTGATTATTATGACCAAGCTCATTGTTAAGAGGTTAAAACCACTTATTCATAGAATAACCTCCCCTAAAAAAGGTGGATTCATAGAGGATAGATAGGTAGTGGATGATATAGTGCTCGTACAAGCAACAATACATTCTATGGAAGCATAGAAATCCCCCACTATATTCATCTAACTAGACCTATCTAAAACTCATGACAGCATATATTGACACTTCTTAATCTAGATTATGAGAAAATATGGGTTCTCTAAGCAATGGATAAATTGGATCAAAGGCTACATATTGTTAGTCTCATACTTAGTTATCATCTTTGGATGCCCCACAAATCTATTACCAATGTTAAGATATATTAGACAAGGGGAACCTCTCTCCTTGCAGCTAAATTTCTAGGGATAATGTTGACTAAGAACATAGATACAAAGAGACTAGTGGTAGTTTTAGTTACTAAAGAAGCTAGCCCGATCACTCATTTATAATTTGTTGATGATTCCACATTTCTAATAAAAGCAATATGTAAATAAATAGTTAGAATAAAGTAAATCCTCAACTACTTTACTAACAAAATAAATAAATAGACAAAATGGTGAAAATAATAAATCTAAAGTAATATTCTTCTATTGGTCACCTCCACAAGAGACCCTGGTACTATACATGCATGGTTTTTTTAAAACCTTACATCGATTTATCTATTTAGGTACCCCAATAAAAATTGTTAGACAAAGAAACAAGCATTAGGTATGCTTAATAGAAAAAAAGGGTAAATTTGAGAAATAGAAAAACATGTGGCTATCATCAAGATGTCATATTACCTTAATCAATTTAGTGTTACAATCTATCCCCATATATGTTTCA
Source organism: Wollemia nobilis (assembly GCA_028583015.1). NCBI lineage: Eukaryota > Viridiplantae > Streptophyta > Pinopsida > Araucariales > Araucariaceae > Wollemia > Wollemia nobilis. Next base: position 457,676 of record JAQPPZ010001708.1, read on the forward strand.
TCGAATCTGGATATCTCAAATATGGTTCTTCGAGAGATTGATCACATAAGTCATAGTTTCCTTTGGATGGGTGTCAATGAGGAAAGGAAATGGACCTTGGTAAAGTGAAAACCTCTATGTTTGCTAAAACATGAAGGGGGACTAGGTTTTAGATTTGCAATAAAAAAATAACAAGGTGTTGACTACAAAATTATGTTGGAGAACACTCTAAAAATCTGCAAGTAAAGTATGTAGAGAATAAGACCCCAAAAGATATTATCCGATATCAATTGTCTAATGGAGGTTCTCCTATTTTAGTGATACTTAAAATAGGAGAGAATATGATCAAATAAATATTGTTTTGGATAGTTAATAATAGAAAATATATATTTCTATTTAGACTCATGGTATGGGCATCCACCTTTGGTGACTCAATATCTAGAGTGGACCCTAGTTATGGAGGAGCTAGATAGAAATCAATGGTTATAATTAATAAAATACTCAAGGGACCAAAAATGAGGATCAAAAGTTGGAATATTATGGATTCTATTAGAAGAATGGCCAATCTAAATTTTGGGGAGACTTGCAAAGGAAATTGATTGAATTATACAAATGAGACCATTATTATGGTTCTATGAGGAGGATAAATTTGGATAGAATTGTAGGACTAAGGGGGTGTATATAGTAGCACAAGGATACAAATAATTATGCCCTTTCATTGCTCATCCAAATGGGGATCTATTTACAAAACTCTAGATGTAAAATTTATGGCTAAATTTTAGGTTCTTCAACTGGTTACTCCTCCACAAAAGGATACTTATAGGAGATAAATTATTGAATAAGGGATTCTATGGACCTTTTATATGTACATTATGTATGGATAAGAATGAAACTTTCAACCACAGTTTTATAGAATGCCCCACAATGATGAAGATATAACAAATATGGGTATCTAGGTCTACATTAGACCAATAGTCAATTGATAGAAGATATTTGGAGAGGATGGAAGAATAAAAAAGGAGTAGATGACTATGTATGGTATATAGTGTGGACAGAGATGATGATCCTACCTTGGAACATCTAGAATAATCAAAATAGAAGGATCTTCAAACAAGAGACTAGATATATCTATTATATTTTGGTGAAGATCATATCCATTATAATAAAGACTATCTAATTTGTGTTGAAGAAAACATCAAAATTGCATCATCAATAGGAGAAAATAGTGGCAAGATTCAAGATTAGTCCGAGATTGATGGATCTAGAAGAGTCAAACCATGAGATAAAAGGATGGATATAACCCAATAATGGCAATGACCATTACTAGGATTTGTAAAGGTAAATATGGATGGGATATCAAGGGGTACCCCAAGAAAGACTAGTGTAGGAAAAATAGATAGACTACCAAACAATACCCTAACATTCATATTTACAGCAAACATAGATACTCTTTCCAACAACATTGTTGAGGGATATGGCATTTTGAGAGGGATGGAAGAGGCTATCAAGGCTAGATGGAATAGAGTGATAGTGGATTTGGACTTCCAATTATTGATTATTTACCTTAAATTCCTATTAAAAATTAAGAATGTTAGTTAGATAATTCAAAGGATTGTAGAGAAAATTAGAAAAATACAAAGTAGTTTTGTAGAAGTAATATACACCTATATAACAAGAGATAAAAATAAGGAAGCTGATGGTATGGAAAATAGGACTTTGGACAAGGGAGACATCATTTGCTAGGGGGACCCTCCTAAGTGGTGGGCATAGGAAATAAGGGAATAGATTTTGTATATTTAATATATTGATGATAAAATTCATAGTAATGTATAGAGATTCATTTTTTTGTGACACCTTTTATTGATAGGGATTTTGGTCCTTAGTAAAATGGTTGAGATAGATAAAATTGATGTATACAATGTCAAAACATGGGTGAAAAACCTAATGACCTAGAAATTCTAAAGATGTAATATGGTTTGATGATCAATATAATGTAATCACTCTTTTTGCCAAAAATAATAAAGATATAGTCACTATTGGATATCATAGCAATAATGATGAATATAAGTTGAACATAAATGGATTTAAACTGCATGAGTAGTTGAGACTGTAGGAGTATTTAAATGGATTGTCGGGTCAACATTGACATTGTCAACATCTATGAGTACTTAGAAATTTATAAAATTTTCTATAAGAGAAATTTTTTTTATGGGTGATGAAACACGAGCTTCAAATAAGAATGTACTTAATAAAATTGATAGATATTTATGAGGTGATTCTCTCCTATTAGCAACATCTAGTGAGTAAGCAATTATTGCAAGAGTTAACTCCATGTGTTCTATCATTGATAAATATGTACCTATAAAAATATATTGGAGATAACATGTGAAATGGATAAAGAGCCATTAATACAAAGGGAAGAGACGTAAAAATGTATTGTGCATTGTAATATCTTAAAGATGTTTTTATTTTTCCACTTAGTCTCGAGTGAAGAAACCTTGCACTAATATAATAATGCAATGTTTGTCTCAATACCATAGTAAAAACCTTAAAATTCATAGTATAATGGATGTCATAAGGTCGATATTTAGGATGTGACAAACATTAAATTTTTTCTTGTAGCTAGTAATTTTAATTTATTTATTTTCTTAATGACATATCATTTAAAATTTAGCATTGATTACCTTATATTCATGTGATATTAAGTCATGCAAAATTTCAATAACGATTTCATAAAATCTAGTAACCATCCAAAAAGTGAATATTAACACTTTCTCACTATTGATGATGAAACTCCATTACCTTAAAACTACTACTTTTAATTTAGATAATATCAATTTTTATTTATTATGTGATGGTACAATGCCAAGCTTCTAAATTTGAAACTTACTATAATTTTAAATTTCAAATTTATATTATTAAGACATAACAATTGTCTAATATCCATATCTAGGTATAAGGTTTTGTAATAGATTTTCTATTACCATTAAATTACTAAAAGAAATTAGTCAATGGATGACAAAGAAAAATGAATTTGTAATCCTAGGAGAAGGAATGTGAACCAACAATGTTTAGAAAATTGGCACAAATTTGGCTAACTCCTAAAAGAGTGATCCACTTCCAAAGATACAATTCGCTCCTATATATGTGATTCACTCCCAAAGGTGTGATTTATTCCAAATTTTTGTATTCTCTCTAGAAACAAGGCGTGATTAGCTTCCAAATGAGAAAATCACTTATATTCAAAACAATTAGGAGATAAAGCATAGAATTGTTGGAAATATGAGCAGGTTTTGTTGTCATTGATGTCAAGAAGTCAGGATCAGTGAGCATCAGTTTTAGTGAGCAGTATCATTTTCAGGTTCCATAATCAGTGCAAAAGAAATATTGCTTCCAGGTGGTCAGATGAGGTCTAAATGGCAAAAGGAAGGCCCAAGAAAAATAATATTATAATATTTTATTATAATATTAAAGGTCTAAGGTCAAGACCTAGAGATTTAATTAATTTATAATTTAATTTGATTAACTCTAAGAGTTATTAAGTTAATTATAAATTATTTATAATAAGTTAATTATAAATTAATTTATGATTTAATTTAAAACCCTAAAGGTTAGGGTTAAGAGGGTGCAAAGTTTAATAATTCAAAATTAATCGAATTAAAATATTTGCCGACGTCTTGGAACTTATGGCACTTTGCATATAAAGGAGGGTAAACACCATGGAAAATATCATCCATGTGATCCATAAGACATAAGTGTATATCGTGCGCAAAAGGTAAGGAAGAATATCGTGTGTGTTTTTAAAGTATTTGAGAGGCAAAACATAGGACAAGGGAGAGGGGAACCCACTCCATGTTGCAAGGCATTGGGTAGCGCAATTGGCAGCTAGAGGTTACATTAGAACATTTGTGAGCGCAAGGGTGAGGGATCGAATCTTGCGGTCTTCATTTTTGCTAAGTGGAGGAATATTTTTGGTGGAGTTTGCATTGTCAATGAAGGACAAATGGAATGCATTAGCCTTTTTCTTTGTGTGGGAGCATGTATCCCACGTGGTGGGTGTGCGCTTGGCAAAGGCGCTCGGTAGGGAGAGGTTACGAGTTTGAAACCCACTGAGGCCCTTTTGGAGAAGTGTATAAGGTATGTGATTTTATTACAAGGTCTAAATTACAGCATCGGAATTACTAAGGTGGAAATTAAAATTGCTAAGGTGGAAATTATTTTTAATTTCCTAAGGTCTTATTGATTTGATATTGCATTATTTTAAAAAGGATTTTTTGAGTTAAGGGAGATAAAAGGGTATGCATAATTTGATTTTTGATTGCTTTGAATTTATAATAGGAGTAATAAGGTGTGCCAAGGGAGTTAGATATTTTATTAAAAAAAAATTAATAAAAATTGCATTGAAAGGAGAAATAAGGTTGAGTAAGTTTTTGATATTATGACTTGGTGAAATATTTTTGTGAGAAAATATCAAGGATAGATATTTGCTATCTAACCCTAGTGTTGGTAAAAAGAGTTGTTATGATTGAGACAGGTGTTTGAGGTAATATCATCTTCAAATAAGAGGTAAGGGCACATTATCCTTGAGAGTGATTGTTGGATGTTGTGAATGCAAAGTTGGAGTGAAAAGGATTGTTTGATAAGCATTTTTGTGTTTGGTTTTCTGGAATGAAATTTGATACTGGAAACCTTGTTTGATAAGTATTGTTGGAAATATTGAGTAAGCTTTCATATACTTGACTAGGGTTTGTGAAATAACATGAGTATCATTGTTATGTGAAGTTGAGAGCTATCTTGAACTAGGGTTTGTGCAAAGAACATGAGTATCATTATTATGTGAGATTGTTTGATAAGCATTGTTGAAAATATATGAGTGAGTGTTCATATGTTTGGACTAAGGTTTGTAAGCAATGAGTGTTTCATTGAGTGATTGATTGAGTGGAGTTGTTTGAGCTTATTCAAGTGGAAGTGTTGAAGTGATAGTTCAAGTTCTGTGAAACAAATTGTTCTATATTCTAATTTTATTTGGAAGAGGGATTGAAAGTGATTGAGTGTTATGCAAGAGTGAAACATATTGAGTCTCTAGCAATTATCTTTATATTTCAGTGGTAAAAATAAATATTGAAAGTGATTGAGTATTGTTGTGAGTGTGAAGAATATTAAGTCTCTAAAAATTCTCTATATGTTTCTATGAGATTAAACAATATTTTGTGTGAATATTATTTATGTGATTGAAGAGGTTTTCTATGATAGATTTGTTTGAGATGAATAAGCTTTAGTGAAAGCTTCTTGAGTTGATTTGAGTAAGTCCTAGAGTGGACTTAAGGGCTGAGTTGAGTAAGATTTTGTGGAAGCTTACAAGTAGATTTTAGATAAGTTCTAGTGAAGACTTGTTGAGTAGATTGGACAAGTTCTAGTGAGGAGTTATTGAGAATACTAGACAAGTTCTAGAAAGAACTTGTTGAGAAAATTTAAGGTAAGTCTAGTGAGGATTTGTTGAGTAGATTTGACAAGTTCTGATAAGGACATGTTGAGCATATTTGAGGTAAGTCTTGGTGAAGACTTGTTGAGCAGATTGGACAAGTTCTAGAGAGGAATTGTGGATAGATTAGTGTGAGCTTTTATGGAAGTTAAAAATACATATTTGAGACAAGTCTTTGAGAAGACTTGTGAGTAGAGTTGATTGATTGATTTTTTCAAACCTTGGGTTAAGGTTTAGGGCATATCTAGCAGAGTTGATTTGTTATTGATTCAAGCTTTGTGTTAAGGCTTGAGGACAAATTTTGAGTAAATTTATGCTAGACGGAAGGATTGTATTTAGTGCAAATTTGAGGACAAAAATTGAGCAGATTTGTGCTAGATCAAAGGATTGTGTTTAGTGTAGATTTGAGATAGATCTGAGAGTAATATTTGGAGGTTACGGAGTATAGAGGATGAAATTATCGAGTAGATAGAGCTCCATTAGTCAAGGCAGTGAAGATAGGTCTTTTGAGTGAGGGCAAGAGTCTTCACTGCATAGATATCTATTAGCCAATGCAGTGGAGTCAGAAGTTCTTCTAGAAGATCACCAGCTAGAGCAAAGGAGAAAGGAGTTCTCCTATGAATAGATATCCATGAACCAGCTAAGGATATTGGTATATCCTATGGATAGAGATCCATGAACTTGATTAGGGGATTGGTGTCTCATTTGGATAGAGGTCCATAAATATTGTAATAGGTAAAATATTCCCAAGATATTTGTTGAGAAAATTTTAGTGAAATATTTTCTTCGTGGAGTATCCCACATTGGGTGAACCATGTTAAATTGGTGTCTCCATTATGTGTGGTTATTTTTACATTGCTTTGATTACTGCTAGTGATATTTCCATTGATATATTGCATAATATTGTTTGAGAAAGAAAAGTAAAAAGTGGTCTTATACTATTAACCCCCTCTCTTAGTATAAGCTTGTGTTCTTCAATTGGTATCATATCGGGTTCCTTCGAAAGAGTTTAACAACTTGAAGGAAAATCTCACAAGAATACAGATGGATTCTAAGAGTGAATCCTCCGATAATTCAGCACCATTGTTTAATGGGAATGATTATGTATTCTAGAGTATGAGAATGAATATTCACCTAATGGCACTTGGTAATGAAATATGGGAAGTAGTTTAAAATGGATACACACCACCAACTACTCCACCTACAGATAAATATCGTAAGATTCTACATCATTACAATTTAAAATTAATGAATGCAATTTTGAGAGGTTTGCATAAAATAGATTTTATAAAGGTTACACACTGCAAATCAGCAAAGGAAATATAGGATAAATTGCAAGGCATATATTAAGGAGATAAAAAGGTCAAAAAGGTAAAGTTGCGAAATCTCAAGGGAATATTTGAAGACCTAAAAATGAAGGATGAGAAAAAAAATAGTGCTTATCTACTTCGTGTAGATGATGTTGTTAACTCCATGCAATGACTTGGACTTGAAGTTCAAGAATATTATGTTTGTGATAAGATTTTAAGTTCACTTGCAAAAAGGTTTAGTGAAAATAGTTCAGCTATAGAGGAATCAAAATATAGTGATCTTTTAACAAGGGATGAATTACATGGTATTCTTACAACTTTTGAGATGATAACAAAAGAGTAACCTAATCCCTAGAAAGAAGCAAATTTTAAAGCTACCAAGAAGACAAAGGATAAGAATTCAGATTCAAGCAATGAGTTATTCAGTGATGAAGAAGTAAACTATGGCAGAAGGAAAAAGGATCCAAGAAATTTTAAAGGTACCAAATCTGTTAGATGTTTTAATTGTGGAAAGTATGGTCACTATGCATCTGATTGTCAAGAATTTGGAAATAACAATGATGAAGAAAATCAGGATCATAAGAATAGGGAAACGAAAAAATATAGGTACCAAAAGAAAAGTAAGGATGGACAAGTCAAGCAAGAAAATAAGTTCTTCCAAAGATAGAAGAAGAGTTTCTATGCAGATAAAGCAAGTAAGTATTCAAGTTATAGTGATGATAGTTCCTCAGATAATGATAAATATGAAGTTCTATTTATGGAAAAAGAAAAGGAAGTGGTTAAGAAGAGGTCACCAATAATTCTTAAGTGTTTTAGATGTGGAAATTTTGGTCATATTGAAGATAGTTGTACAAGGAGTGGTTTCAATTTTAGTGATGATGAATATGAAGATACACTTGAAGGACCATAAGAGAATCTACTTATGGAATTAGAGGAAATAAGGAGGCGATCCTATAGAAAATAAGTAAGAAAATAATGAAGATGTTTTCAAAGGTAAAAAAATAGAGGAAGAATCAAAGAATGGAGAAGTTGATATTGAGGGAGAGCTTATTCATGCCATTGATGCATTAAGGGAGGTAAGAAAGTAAAACTCCAAACTTAAGATTCAGTTTCAAGAATGTGATGAAGAGAAATGAAAGCTTATAGAGGATCTAAATAAGTCAATAGCTAAGACAAGGAGATTCAAAGAGAAGTTAGAAGCTAAGATTTTAAAATTTGAAAGGTTAAAGCATGAGGTGGACTCACTAAGGAAGGAATTAAAAGATTCTAAGGATAGGTTACACAGGTTTGAAAAAAGCTCAAAAATCATTGATAAGATGATCAAGGTACAAATACGATCAACAAACAAGATAGGTCTTGGTTTTGAATAGGTACAAAAGAAACAAGGAGAGGAGTCAACCTCAAGTTATAAAGAAGAAGAAACTTTAGAATAAGAGAGTGTAAGAGAGAGTGAGACTTCTGAGGATGAGTTGGACAATAGAAATTTCAACAAGGAAAGGAACAATGCACAAATAAGGAACATATGGAACATGAATTAGCATATGGTAGAAGAGATTAAGAGATCAATGAGGTCAATGCAAGGAAGTTTCAATGGAATATGTTTCTCATGTCATATATTTGGGCAAAAAGGTTCACAATGCAGGGTACATGAAAGACAGGAATATGGGAACTTCAAAAAAAGACAACTTTTTCAAGGGTATTACTACTCTTGTAATCAGTTTGGTCTCAAGGTAGTGAATTCAAAGGTTCATTATAGGAATAGATATGGCTTCACCAAGAGAAATCCTAAGACATTTGCACCTCCAAGGAATAACAATATTAAGTGTTATAAGTGCAATAATGATGGGCATACAATAATATGGTGTAGAGAATAAATTCTAGATACAAGCAGGAATAGGAATAGTCAGAGGAATCAGAAGGATTAGTTGAGGAAGAAAGTGGACAAAGGTAAATATCAGTGCTTTATGGGAGTAGAAATACTCCCACCCCATAATTAACCACCTCAATAGGATGTGGGTGAGGGGCTAAGCTAAGAGACTCATTATTAGCCCCGAGCCCCAAAGGTGACCCTTTGCCATTGATGTCAAAGGGGGAGAGATTTGAGTAAGGGAGAGAGATTTTAGTTAGGAGGAGAGCATTCAGTCAGGGGGAGCATTTTCTCAAGGGGAGAAGAACAAAAAAATATTAAGGAAACGGTAAAAGTTAATTGGGTTGCCATCAATGACAAAGGGGGATATTGTTGGAAATATGAGCAGGTTTTATTGTTATTGATGTCAAGAAGTTAGGATTAGTGAGCATCAGTTTCAGTGAGAAGCATCAATTTTAGGTTTCGTAATTAGTGTAAAATAAAGATTGCTTCCAGGTGGTCAGATGAGGTCTAAAGGGCAAAAGGAAGGCCCAAACAAAATAATATTATAATATTTTATTATAATATTAAAGGTCTAAGGTCAAGACCTAGAGATTTAATTTAATTATAAATTAATTTATAATTTAATTTGATTAACTCTAAGAGTTATTAAGTTAATTATAAATTATTTATAATAAGTTAATTATAAATTAATTTATGATTTAATTTAAAACCCTAAATGTTAGGGTTAAGAGGGTGCAAAGTTTAATAATTTGAAATTAATAAAATTAAAATATTCACCGACATCTTGGAACTTATGGCACTTTGCATATAAAGGAGGGTAAACACCATGGCAAATATCATCCATGCGATCCATAAGACATAAGTGTATATCATGCGTAAAAGGTAAGAAAGAAGATCATGTGTGTTTTTAAATTATTTAAGAGGCGAAACACAGGACAAGGAAGAGGGGAATCCACTCCATATTGCAAGGCACTGGGTAGCATGATTGGTAGCTAGAGGCTACGTTAGAACATTTGCGACCACAAGGGTGAGGGAACAAATCTCGTGGTATTTTTTTTTGCTAACCAAAGGAAGTTTTTTGTTGGATTTTGTGTCATTGGTGAAGGACAAAGGGAAGGCATTAGCCTTTCCCTTTGTGTGGGAACACGTAGCCCATGTAGTGGATGTGCACTTGGCAAAGGCACTCGTTAGAGAGAGTTTACGAGTTTGAAATCCATGGAGGCCCTTTTGGAAATTAAGGTATGTGCTTTTATTGCAAGGTCTAAATTACGAGTTTAAGGTATGTGTTTTTATTGCAAGGTCTAAATTACTGCATCTGAATTGCTAAGATGGAAATTAAAATCACTAAGGCAGAAATTATTTTTAATTTCCTAAGGTCTTATTGATTGGATATTGCATTATTTTAAAAAGGATTTTGTGAGTTAAGTAAGGGAGATAAAAGGGTATGCATAATTAATTTTTGTGATTTGCTTTTTGAGTGCTTTGAATTTATAAGAGTAATAAGGTGTGCCAAGGGAGTTACATATTTTTATTAAAACAAAGTTAATAAAAACTGTATTGAAAGGAGAAATAAGGTTGAGTAAGTTTTTGATATTTTGACTTGGTGAAATATTTTTGTGAGAAAATATTAAGGACGGATATTTGCTATCTAACCCTAGTGTTGGTAAAAAGAGTGGTTGTTATTGAGACAGGTGTTTGAGGTTAAATCATCTTCAAATAATATGTAAGGGCACATTATCCTTGAGAGTGATTGTTGGATGTTGTGAATGCTAAGTTGGAGTGAAAAATATTGTTTGATAAGCATTGTTGAGTTTGGTTTTTTGGAATGAAAGTTGATACTAGAAACCTTATTTGATAAGCATTTTTGGAAATATTGAGTAAGCTTTCATATACTTGACTAGGATTTGTGAAAGAACATGAGTATCATTGTTATGTGAAGTTGAGAGCTATCTTGAACTAGGTTTTTTGCAAAGAACATGAGTATCATTGTTATGTGAGATTGTTTGATAAGCATTGTTGAAAATATATGAGTGAGTGTTCATATGCTTGAACTAAGGTTTGTAAGAAAGGAGTGCTTTATTGAGTTATTGATTGAGTGGATTTGTTTGAGCTTAGTCAAGTGGAAGTGTTGAATTGATAGTTCAAGTTCTATGAAACAAATTATTCTATATTTTGATTTGATTTGGAAGAGGTATTGAAAGTGATTGATTGTTGTACAAGAGTGAAACATATTGAGTCTCTAACAATTCTCTATATGTTTCAGTGGTAAAAAGAATGATTGAAAGTAATTGAGTATTGTTATGAGTGTAAATCATATTGAGTTTCCAACAATTCTCTATATGTTTATATGATATTAAACAATATTATGTGTGAAGATTTTTTATGTAATTGAAGAGGTTTTCTATGATATATTGAGTTGAGTTGAATAAACTTTAGTGAAATATTGTTGACCAAATTTGAGTAAGTCCTAGAGTGGACTTAAGGGCTGAGTTGAGTAAGCTTTTGTGGAAGCTTACCAGATGATTTGAGACAAGTTCTAGTGAAGACTTGTTGAGTAGATTGGACAAGTTCTAGTGAGGACTTGTTGAGTAGATAACACAAGTTCTAGAAAGACTTGTTGCGCAGATTTGAGGTAATTCTAGTGAGGACTTGTTGAGCATATTGGACAAGTTCTAGTAAGAAATTGTTGAGCATATTTGAAGTAAGTCTTGGTGAAGACTTGTTGAGCAAATTGGATAAGTTCTAGAGAGGACTTATGGATAGATTAGTGTGAGATTTTGTGGAAGCTTACAATGTAGATTTGAGATAATTATTTGAGAATACTTGTGAGCAGAGTTGATTGATTGATTTGTTCAAACCTTGGGTTAAGGTTTGGGGCAGATCTAGCAGAGTTGATTTGTGATTGAGTCAAGATTTGTGTTAAGGCTTGAGGATAGAGATTGAGTAGATTTGTGCTAGATCGAAGGACTATATTTAGTGCAAATTTGAGGATAGAGATTGAGCAAATTTATGCTAGACCAAGCTGAGAGTAAGCTTTGGAGGTGATAGAGTATAGAGGATGACAGTCTCTAGTGGATAGAGGTCCATTAGCCAAGGTAGTAAAGACAGGTCTTACGAGTGAGATAAGGATTATTTAGTGGATAGAGATCTATTAGCCAATGTAGTGGAGGCATCAGTTCTTTTAGAAGATCATCATCCAGAGTAGAGGAGAAAGGATTTCTCCTATGGATAGAGATCCACAAACCAATTGAGGATATTGGTTTCTTCTGTAGATAGAGATCCATGAAATTGATTAGGATATTGGTGTCTCCTTTGGACAGAGGTCCATAAATATTGTAATAGATAAAGGATTCCCAAGAGATTTGTTGAGAAAATTTTAGTGAAATATTTTATCTATGGAGTAGCCCACATTGGGTGAACCATATTAAATTGGTGTCTCTATTGTGTGTGATGATTTGTGCATTACTTTTATTACTATTGTTGATATTTCCATTGATATATTACATAGTATTTTTTGGGAAAGAAAAGTAAAAGTGGTCTTATATTGTTCACCTCCTCTCAGTATAAGCTTTTGTTCTTCAAGAATTCAAAGAGGCCATTAATAAAATGTTTTTTTTTTCATATTATGGTTTGAAGGATAGTTTAAAGTATTACAATTATGTTAGGGAATATTTTTAAGGAAAGAAACATTTAACTGTGCATGTGTTTGCTAAAGGTTCCCCTAAATTGGTAGATTTACATGGAGTATAAATTTTCTACCTTAGGTAACTCATAGGTAAATAATTTGTTATAGATAGGAGCTAAGCGATTCATTGTAAAAATATTTTGGTACTTGAGGAAATCAAATCCATAGATGATGCACTACACACTATATTCATGCTATAATTTTGGAATAACATAAAATAGTATGTGACATTTACTTTCCTATTATGGCATTGTTATTTTGGATGGTGGAATGCATAATGATTGTGGCATTGTTATTTTATTGGCTATTAGTCCTCTCCTTATATTATTTATAATTTATTGCACATGAGCATATTTATCTTATTCAACTTATTCATGTGTTGATTGATAACATGCTCTCCTTGCTACAACTATGACTAGATTTTATTTCAAGTAAATTATTATAATATCTTATACTCTTAACTTTATGTACATAATTTATTGCATTTATATTTATATTTGTACTTTATATTATATAATATTAGTGATAACAATGAGGAGTGAGCTTGAATCTATGGTTGAAATAGATTTCTAAGCCACATTACTAGTTATAATGTTTTAAAATTCAATATTATCAAATATCACATATATTATAAATCTAATATTAACATCCAAATATAAACACTAAAATTAATTGGCAATACTATTTATTGTAGATTTTTCTATAAACAAGAATGCTACAAGGCATAATTTTTATTCAAGATCAATTGAATGGCTATCTTCTAGAATAATTACAAAGAGTATAATGGCCAAATTACTTAATAGGTTAACTTTAAAAAAGGCTCTTGAGAGTACCTTCTAGTTATAATTTCTCTATATTTGACAAACCAACTAAGGGTAAGGGTCTTGGTCCATAATTCTCCATCCAAATCCTACCTATCTAACTTCACGACATGGAACTAACACATGTTGGTATAACAAGAGGGCATATTCTTATAGAAAACCGTACTTACAAAGTTAGATAAAATATAGAGACAATTAACTTAGGAAGGGCTATAAACATAATAAGAATATTGCATATAAATATAGATTAAAAAACATAAATACATTAACCTAGCAAGGGATATACATGTACTCAAACCATTTTTGCAAGAATAGATAAAATATAAAAATAGATAACCTTTTGATGATTCATAGGACCATAGGCCTCAAAAGAGCCATAAATTGTTCTAAAACTTGACTCTATAACAAACACAACATACACTATAATTTTTATCCCTTGGAGTGGTTGAAAGTATAATATAACTTGTAACCAAGGTTGACATTGTATGATGTAATAGTGTACAGGCCTAAGGGCAATCATTATACAATCTATTTAATTTAGTGTAATATTTTATTATGTAAGATCTATATAACACAATTAACCTTCTTATGGTTGAACCCATCTTATAACTTGTAATTAGCCTTAAAACCCTCTTGTTATGTCATCTTAAATTAAACTTATTTATGCAGTTTTAAAATTAGCTATTGGTAAAAATACCCCTCAGCCACTCCATCAATAGTATTGAAGTGTTGTGTATCTTATATATGGATAACATAGTGAATACTTATTGTGTCTATAGGTGCCCACTATATATTTTTCTCTTTCATCCTTGTTTTTTCTCTATGTATAAGATTTTTTATTAGGTATTAAGAAGGGGTTTTGAAAGGGTCCTTGAACCTTTTACAAAGGGTTTTTGGAAAGGTCCCCAAACCTTTACAAAGCCACAAAAATATTCAATGAGCACCAAAGTGAAACATAAAAGGGACTCAACCACCCCAAGGGAAACAACACCAAAATCCAAAAGAAATCAGGATCCAAGGGATCCAATAAAACTAAGATATCAAATAATTGGATCCTACCAAACACAAGGATAGAAAAAAGAAATAAAATAAACCAAGAAAAGTGGTGGGAATATTCAGTTCCCACCCAAAAAGAACCAAGAGTGCTAAAAATTGATTTAGAATTCAAATTTAAGAACATCCCACCCAAATAGGAACCCTATTTCTAGAACTCTAGTATCCTATAGCATGCCAAACCTACACCTAGAATTCAAATTTTAACCTTTTTTACCCAAAAAAAAAGTAGTATTTTGGAACCAATAGCACTCAAAATGGAATAAAAAATCAAATTAAATATCTTCTTGCCCATTTGGAACCCTATTTTAGGAAAATTTAATCACCTGCAATGTGCACCTAACCTATAGCTAGAATTCAAAATCAAATCTTTCTCACCTAAAATAGGAAGTAGTGTTGTGGAACTAAAAGTTCTCAAACTTGAATCAAGAGGAAAATTAAATATCTTCCCACCCAATAGAAACCTTACATCCGAAATGCTAACCTCTGGAAGTAGGCACACGTCCTATAGTAGGAAATCCAATTTAAAACTTTCCCACACAAAATGGAAAGTACAAATATGGAACCAATGACACTCAAACTTGAATCAAAAAATAGATTAAATATCTTCCTACCCAAAATAGGAACCTTGAATTTGGAATATTTGAACTCCAAAAATAGGCACACATCAATCCTATAGCTAGAACTATCAAGAAAAAATATTGAATCTCAAATCCTCAAATTGAAGAACATAGAACTAGGACCAATCAAGAAATTGAAATCCTAAAACTTAGCTACTGAACACCTAAACTATAACAAGAAGCCAATAGGAGCCAGGGATTTGGGACTAAAATGAAACTATCTAGATAATCCTACGCTACACCATTCAAAAGACTCTAATAACCTAGCAAATATATCTTGAGAGAAGACCCATAGATCCTTCTCCTAAAATGACCCAAACCCTAAAATAAAAGAGGAGACTCCAACCCTCCGCGTCGTAAAAAAAAACAAAATTTAACATTAAATTTTACTTAGGACTCACTAAAGGACCCCAAACCTCAAGATCTAGAGAATACCTACATCTACAAAAGGATCCCTAAGGCAAGGTAAATCAAAAATCCACTAGATCAACACCTTGACCACTAACAAGATCATAAACATCAATCGATGCTTATGCAAACCACCAAAAACCAATATGTTGAATACTAAAATTGTAGCCCTAGGAACGATGGGCACTACCATAGAAATCTCATGTGTAATTGTATCTCTAAAATTCTTGCACTCATTTCCTTTAGGCTAATGGATCCGCACCTCGAAGGCGAATGGGAGAATAGGTCTACACCTTGAAGAGAGACACTTGAGTTTGTGTCTTCTTTGGTGAGTTTTGGACGAATTATTTAGGGTTCACCAGGAAACATTTCTTCGTAGTTTCCACGCCTAGGTTTGAAGTTTTTTTAATGTGTTCTTTTTAATTTCTTGCAATCACCTAGTTTTGGCCAATGCAACTAAACTATGCTAAATGCAATTCAATTTTTAATGAATACAATAGATAGTAGTAAACAGAGGAAAATTTAATGCAAATGTTTAATTATAAAGGAATTTGACACTCTTACTCGATCTAGAAGTCTAATGAAGATCGTACGATATGTGATCGTACCCGTTGATCAGTGATCGATAGATCTGATCACAGTAGAAACTTATAGTTTTATAAGTAGAGTGTAGGAAACCAAAAAATAGAATGTGCTAAAAAATTTATCAGATAGAAATCAGATTATATATGATCTAATGAGTATCTTGCTAAGAGGAATTATCATGTATATGCCTTAAACTATCTAAAGTATGCAATTGGATGCAAATTGGTGAACTCCAAGAATGAAAATAACAAAAAATTATACTATATGCAATGGAGAATGATAAATCAAATGATGATTATGCAAATCAGAGACTTGAACCCATGCTTGTAATTACCCCCAAGTGATTATAGGCAAAATCGTAATCAAACATCAAGATCGTATGCAACCAGAAAAATATCATATCTATGACTGCAAGATCGTAGGCAACCAGGACGAGATTGTATCCTCGATCACCAATCGTATCCTCCGATCCTACAAAAAAATAGCAAAATAACAAGGGCTAATGCAGAGAATTAAACGACTAAAATATGGAAATATACTGATGAGTTATAAGGGATTCAAGGGGGTAATACCTGATTACTCAAAAACATGATAGGATGCTCTTCACCATATTCCCCTTTTTGTGTCAGGACAGCAGCATAGCTTTCGGGTTCCCCTATGGCATACTGGATAAAATCTCGACTATAGTCAGGGTTGACCACGACCGGCGCCTGAGCGATTTGGGCCTTAATCTCTTCGAATGCCTCCCTTATTTCTTTTGTCCAGATGAATTTGGTGCCCTTATTCAAAAGATCAGACATTGGCTTGATAACTTGGGCAAAATTAGGGATAAACTTCCTCATGAAGTTGATCTAGCCGAAGAAAGATTGAAGTCCTTTCTTGTCTGCTGGGAGTGGGAGCTTCATTAGGGCCTCATATTTGTCAGGATCTATAGTGAGACATTTTTTTGATATCACATGTACCAGCAATTTTCCTTCGCTGACTATGAATATGGACTTCTTCAGATTAATTAATATGCTAAATTCTTGGCATTTTTCAAAATTTTGTTGTAGGTGTACGGGGTGATCCTCCCTTTTTTGGTAGAAAATGATCATGTCATCTAGGTAGATGACGATAACCTTGTTCAAAAGTTGGCCAAAATATAGATCCATCGCCCTCTGGAAAGTGGCACCAGCATTCGAAAGGCCAAATGACATTCGCTGGTAAGCAAATGTTCTCCACTTGGTGATGAACGCTATTTTATGCTGGTCTTCGTCCCTGACCCAGATCTGATTGTATTCAGAGAAGCCATCAAGCAGGGAGAAGCATTGAGCTCTAGCCACTGAGTGCAAGATTTGATCGATTTGCAGAAGAGGATAGTGATCTTTGAGAGAGGCCTAGTTTAGGTTGTGAAAGTCCACACATAACCATATATCTCTGTTATTTTTTCTGACGGGGACTAGGTTCGCTACCCAAGAAGAATGCTTGATGGGATAAATTATCTTTGCTTCAAGCATTTTCAAAAGTTTGGCCTTCATCAGGACCTCGATCTTCTAGTTAACTAGCCTTTGCTTTTGTCGAAAGGGTTTGACCCCCTCCTACAATTCAATTATATGCTGTATCAGCCACCGATCGTATCCTCTGAGGTCTTGGTAGGACCAAGCAATTATGTCAATAAACTTTCTGCACGTAGTCCTGGATCTATTCTATCTCTTTCGAAGTGCGATCGGTTCCAACTTTTATTGCTTTTCCGAGGTTCAAGCTCTAAATATTGATACTGCTTTTCATTGACTTTGATCATATGAGAGAGTGCTCAATCATTCTGATCAAAGAGGCTTTCAAGGGTGATCAATCCCTTGGGAATGTGGTTATTCTTCAATTGAACCAGCGCTTCATCTTCTTCTTTGTCAGATCTTCTGTCTTCGACTGTGGCGGCTTCTTGAATCATGAAATTTACAATCTGCTCGTCATTGTCAAAGACTTGCCAGTGTAGGTCTCTGTCTAGGATAGAGGATCTATAGATTATCCTCACTACTTTGGGCTTGTGCACCATGTTTTTTTCTAGAGAGTACTTGGCTATGATGGATGCCAGAACATCAGCATGTCGATTCTTTTCTCGTGGGATGGACTGCAAATTGAGAGACTTGAACTGGTCAAACAAGTCTCATACCCTATTGCGGTATGACTTTAGATAATGCTTTTTTGAAGAGCACCTATTTGTGACCTGGTTGCATACCATTTCAGAATCTCTGAAGATTTGGAGGTGCTTTATGCCTAATTTGTCAGCTTTCTTGAGTCCTAGGCATAATGCTTCATATTCTGTTGCATTGTTGGTTCAGCCCCATGTCAATCGGTAGCAATAATCCTTTTGCTCTCTGGATGGTGATACTAGAAGAATCCCTTCCCCAGTGCCATTTTTACATCGGGCGTTGTCGAAGAACAATTTCCATAGTCCTTCGTGGGCACTTGTTTTATTCTCTGGTTGGGTGCGTTTCCTAGGATTTGCAATTGCATAACATCCAATCTTGGTCTCTACCATGGCATTAAAATCTACCAATGAGAACTCATCTTCATAACTTAGTTGCACAAGAGATTCCTCGACCAGGTCCACCTGCTCTACTCCCTCCATTATTGCATTCATTGAATCGTTGCTTTCTTCTTCGGACATCTTCTGCACAAGGAAAGAAGAAGGCTTTTCATTGTAGATCTTCACCTTCTTTCCTTTAAATGGAATCTCTAGATGAGAGTAATCCATGGACAGATATCCACCTAGATTTTCTGTGAATTCCCTCGACAAGCACTTACTGAAGTATGGCTCTAGTTCGATGACCACTACCTCTTGTATGAGCGTGGTCTGAGGCATCTTATGTAGTCAAATAGGAATGTCTTTGATCACTCCTATATTCTTCACTGGGGTACCATCCAACTAGAGTATGCCTTGGTTGCTTTGCATATATTCCATCCCTATTTCTTCGTAAACTGCTCTCGGCATGACTATTTTCATAGCCCTAGAGTCGATCATACAGTTATGTACAATATACCCTTCCATCTGCAGAGATAGGTAGAATGGAGGTGGCATGTTCTTCCTTGTAATGGATGTGGATAGGGTTTGCACAAGAGCAAGTGGTGCTACCTTTTTTTCTTTAGTCATCTTTAATGATTCTTGTAGTAGGTCTACTTGTCCAGGTAGTTGCAGTGCATCGTATAAGCTAATCTTGGCTGGGATCCTCTTTAACTCCTCTATAATGTTGTAAGTCAGGGAATTGAGCACCTCAGGTTCTTTTCTTGGCTCATATATAGTGCGATACTACTCCGTAGCTTCAAATATTTATCTCTTAGTCAGTGAAGGAAACTTGAGATTTTCCTTAGCCTGCTCTTTAGTTTCTGCCTGAGGTGGTTTGGCAAAAGCCTTTTGAGCTTTTTCTTTGATTGGTGCAGGCAGAGGAGCTTCGTTCAGGACCAAAGATGATTGTCCCTTCTTGGATCGAGCGTGTACTTTTAAAGGATCCATCTGAGTAGCATCCACTTTTATCACCTTCTTTCCTCCTTTGGTTAGCACTGTGACCGGTTCTTATTCATCAATCACCAGTTTCTGACTCATTTTCCTGATGACATTGACTTGACCACCATGACTACTACTCGCTAGTGTTTGAACATAGTGTTGGTGTAACATGCAAGTATTCTCTTCATGCGGATCATTGCACGTAGAGCACCAATACACATAATCAGAAGTGCTCGGAGCTTCATCTATCGTAGCATTTCTCATAGAATCCTTCCCTTGCTAGACTGCTTGATGTTTGGTAAGCGTAGGTGTAGGATAAGATCTTCTCAGTAGGAATTCTTGTTGCGCTTGCTTCTTCTTCACAATGGTCATGTTGTTGGACAGCGTCTGAACTATGGAGTTCAGAGACTGCATCTCTTGAAGAATTTTAGCTTGTATATCATCAGCTTTTGGAATGAGTGGCAACGAAGCCATTGTTGGTATTGGAGGTAAGGTAGGGGGTTGAAGTGGTGCTGGTAGTACAGAGAGTGCTGAAGTGACAGTAGGATACAGAGTTGAAAATATGGGAAAGTGAATTTGTGGAGCAGTAATTTGAGACATAATAGGATTCGGGTTCCAAGATGAGACCAGGAGTGTAGGGATTACAGAGATCTATGAAGTAGTTGCACTCGCATACGGGGATTGAGGGAATTCATGAAGTATGGGCATCGGCATCCTTTGGGGAAGCTTGCCTATAGCTATCAAATCCATTTCTGCCTTCTTGGCTAACCCATACAACTCGAGAAAAGTATTAATGTTGAAATATCTTACCATGATACTGATATCAGGGTTGAAATCCCGAAGGAAATAGTATGTTGCAACCTCGTCGGTTGGCTGAAGTCCAGCTGGTACTCTCTGCCAGGTTCAAGTGAACCTAACGTTGAAGTCTACGATTTCTTCTTGTGGATGTCTCTAGATTGAGGTGAACTGATGTAGGAGAGAGGTAGGATTGGAGGACTCATTGAAACCTTGCATCAATTGCCCGGCTAACTGGTCCCATCCCGTAATAGTACCAGGTGGTAAATATCTATACCAGTAGAGGAGTTTTCCTCTAATGGAAAGAACCAGAAGCTTTACCATAACTTGTTCCTCTATGATGTCGTGGATTGCTGCCAGAGATATTATGTCCCGGATGTGCTCCAGAGCAGTCTTCCCAATTCCATCGAACATTGGGATCTTCTTTATAATAGCAGGCGGCACTTGCCTTTGTCTCGCTAGATTTAGTGGTGACAAATAATCCCATGACGGGAACCACCTGGGTGGCAGTTGCTACTGCATTTTCTATTTTTGTTGTCATTGTTGTTGTTGTTGTGCCATACTTGCTCTTGGATTTTGAAAAATAGAAATCCCCAAAGCTCCTTCGTGATTGCTAATAGGATGACTAATAGAAATAGATACACTAGGATGCTTCGATGAGTTGGGAGGATTAAGAGGAAAGCTAGCTGTTGTGCTATCAGAAATTAAGCCTTGCTCATCAACATCGGCCTCTTGTGAGGATGTTCCACATAGTAGTGACTTGGGGGTAACTAACCTAGATTGTTCCCCAAAGGCATCAATATCTAACTCAAAGAACTCAGTTTCCTCTCCTCTTTTCCTAACTCTCCATCTTGTTTGCATGAAGGCACAGACTTTGGTACTAGTCTTTATGAATTAAATATTCACGGGTAAATAGAGTCGCCAGATGCTAAGAGTCTTTCGATAATGAGAGCATCGGTTCTCACTACCACTAGTCGGGTGAGACTGATCGGGTCACACCGAGAACTGGTTAGAACTAGTGGCCCTAGTGAATACGGGTTTGATATTTGCACTTAAAATATGGGACTTTTGTCCCATCGGGCATGCCAAAAACTTTTGGTCATCAAATCTGCCTAGGAAAGGATCTGGGTAAGTGTATGTGCCTTATACCTAGACCAACATTGAAATGTCGAAGGGAAGAGATGTCCCTCATGCAATATTCAGAGAAATATTGACTCCTATGCTAATCTACTTTGGTGTTTTGAGATAAGGGATGCAAGAAAGAGATAAAGGAGTTAGGGTTAGAGAAAGAAATAAAAAGGGGTAAGGGAAGAGAGATCGGTGATTTAAGGTGGGAGAGAACAGGAAGCATGATCACTAACCGACAACTTGAATAGCAGCAAGGAAAACCAAGAATAAATGTAAGAAACACCACATTAACCTTCCTATGTATCCTTTGGGTGAGCTCACAGGGATTCTCCTTCTCCCTTTCATCAAAATTCGGGGTTCAGAGTAAATACGATTAGGACAAGTGAATGTAACAGAAACCACAACCCACCAGGTAGCATAAAATAAAACCAATATAACGTTTTTCCTCTCCTATGAATCCTTCAGGCGAGTTTCAGGGTATAGTCCCCAATCACACACCGGATTCAAGGTTTAGAGTCTTAGTATACAAATGAAGAAAGACAAAAGAATCAAGCACAGAAAGCAGCATAAAAGAGAGAAATTGAGCCCAAATCTCTTTAGTATTAATCACAAGACATCAAGTTATAGTAGCTTTCTAGCAGATAGTTTCCCCCCCTTATTTCGTTACAATGCCTGGGTTTTTATAGAGGACCCGACCCTCTGAATCATTATTACATAGAATGGTGAAGTACATCCTTGGAAGTTGAGAAGTTGGCCCTCTACGGTCCTCGTGACTGAGATTTCATATCCTTTGTCAAAATTAATAGCTGCGAATGGGTCAACTGGGGAAATACGCATTAATGGGCCACCTGAACGTCCTCAGATTTTGGATGCGATGCTTGAATGACTACCATGCTTGTCGGGTTCTCCTTTTGGAACTGATACTTCATTTCCAATTGCCAAAAATGGGCAGCAGTCTTACCGGGCATGTAGAAATGCATTTTGAGGCACTTGATCACCTCAAGAAAATACCCAGCTTGGAACTCGTGCCCTTGAATGTTTTGCTTTACAATGGACTTGTGTCGAGGTAATAACCCCTCCTTGATTTGTACTTCACAAAATGGAGCTTCACAAAACTGCTTCGGGGGGCATGAGTGTCGAAGCATATTTCCTTCGCAAAATGGGCCTCTTCATTCTTCACTGCTTCACTAAAAAAATTACTTCACTGATGACTTGGAGAAATGTTTCGCTGTGATCTTATTTCAAGATTGAGGTTCAGGAAGGTTTTAGCTGATGCAATTTCCTTCAAAATATGTTGCATTCTTTATGGTTGTCACTACTTCAAGTGAAAGTACTTTGCATGAATGATGGCAAAAGCAGATGCTTCGCAATGACCTTCGGCGAAGTAGAAATGATTCATTGGTGCCAGATTCTGAATTGGATGCGTCGGTGGCCTTTTGGTGAAGTGTCTTCAGTGTTGCGCTCCTTCAAATTCTACTTCACAAAACCTTTTCCTGAAGTAGCCTTTTGAAATGCTTCGGGCCTGAAGTAGTTTTCATTCTTCTTCCTTCGCATTTTTCCTTCGACAAAATTGCTTTGCAAAAAACTTGCCCGAAGCTGCCTTTTGAAATGCTTCGGGCCCGAAGTGGTTTTTCTTGCCTTGGCTAATTCGGTCTGCGGCTGCTCTTTTGAAATGCTGCTTGGATTCTGCTTCATGAAACTTTTTCCCGAAGTAGTTTCTGGAACTGCTTCGGGTGTGAAGCTCTTATTTATACCTTGCAAGAATATCTTTTTCGACAACGTTGCTTCGCAAATTTTTCACCCGAAGTAGTTTTTTGAGGAACTTCAGGCCCGAAGCTCTTTTTTTTCCTCGTATTCTTCTTCAGTAACGCCGCTTCGCCAACTTTTGCCCGAAGCAATTACTGGAAATGCTTCGGGTGCGAAGCTCTTTTCATACTTCTCTTCATTTTTTGGCGAAGCTGTCTTCCCTAGCTCGTTCAACAACAAGGTTATTTCTTCTTATATTATGTACAAAGGGGTGACAAGGAAAGCCAAAATTGTTGCAGCTTACAAATATTTCCAAAAAACAATCGACAGAAATACTTTACAACAAAGAACACTATACAAAGTTTTAATTTTCTACCCCATTGTGAAATGTGACAAAATTTTCAACAGGTATTAACTAAATTCACCCTTGAAACCTAGAATGGGCCTTCCCAAATAACCTCAACCTTATGGTGCTTTCCAGGCTTTGATTTATTCTCATTCCATTTTAGCACCAAATCACCAAATTTGAATTTCTGCTCAATTGTCCTTTTTTTGAACCACTTTTGTGTCATCTTGGCATGTTCCATAAAAGCATTGTATGCTTTCTCTCTTTGTTCTTCAAGTTGTAGAATTTGGGCCAACCTTGTGCTCATAGGATCAGATTCATGGTTTTCATCACTGAGCATTTGCAAGGTTCAAAGAACTGGGAGCTTGATATGGATGGGCAATACTGCTTCCTTGCCATACACCAAGGAGTAGAGAGAATATTTGATTGATTTATTAACTGATATGTGATTCACCCACAAGGATTGATTCAAAATAATATGCCAACTTCTCTTGTTTCTTCCAAGGTTTTTTTTCAAAATTTTAAGCAAGTTCTTGTTCGTGGACTTGGCTAGACCATTTCCCTACAGGTAATAATTAGATAAAGTTTTCAAATAGATCCCATACCCACCCATGAATTTGATGATATTTTCCCAAATTAAGGAAGTCCCATTATCTGTCATGATTACCTCTAGTATACCAAAATAGGTGATTAGTCCCTTAGGGAAAGAGATAATCGTTCCTTGATCTGCCTTCTTGGTTTGAATGGCCTCTCCCCATCGAGTAAAATAGTTTTTTGTTGTCAATATGTATTTGTGTTCAACAGAAGAATGGGGATCAATGATCTCAATAAATTCTAAGTCCCACTATTGAAATAAACCTTCCACTTCAATTGGGTGAAGAGGTAAATATACCTTCTTGCTTTTGCCAATATACCGCTAACAATTATCGCAACTCTGACTAAATTTATGTACATATGCAAAATGAGTAGGCCATAAATAACCATATTTTATGATTTTCAATGCCATTGGCCTCCCTACATAGTGATCGCCTGATAATCTAGAGTGGAACTCCTCCATAATCTTCTACTTTTCAAATTATTTAATGCATCTAAGGAGTACTCCATCTATATTTTTATGAAATAATCCACTTAGTAATAAAATGTATCTGAGGTCCAGTAACCTAAATCTTCTTCTCTATGAGAAGTTTAGATGTGGTGGACACCTTCTCGATGTAAATAATTTGAAAAGGTCCTCTATCTAATCGTGGTCATCCGTTGCTTGATTTGCAATATTGATCTCACTGACAACTTCATCGTGTAGTGGTACCACCGACTAAGAAGCAACGTTTTTAGCCAGATTTTCAAAAAGTGCCTAACCATGGACCAATTTGGTTGGATGAATCTCAACATTGTACTCTTGGATCTTTAAAACCTATCCCACTCTCTTATCACCCAGTTCCCCTTGAATAATGAAACTCTTGGCATCTAGATGAATAATGTAGACTATAGTCTTAATCTATGAAATGAAATTTCATAACTTCTTCAAGGATTTCATAACTGCATAGACATATTTATCAATGAAATTATATTTTTCTTCATGTGGCTAAATAACCTGGCTCAGGAAAGCAATCGGTTGTTCATCTCCATCATATTTTTTTCAGCATGAGCACAACAACATAGCTTTCCTTCTCAACCATAGTGTAAAGGATAAAATGCTTTGAGTAGTTTGGATTGATCAAAATAGGTTCTTGGCCATCTCTCTCCTTGATATCCTGGAAGGTTTTCTTCCTCTACTCTATCCACTTAAAATCTATGTTCTTCTTAAAGATCTCGGTCATCGGCTTCACGACTTGAACGAAGTTTGCAATGAAATTTCGAATAAAATTAATTTATTCAAAAAATAACTATACTTATTTCTTATTGGATAGTAGTGGAAAATTCAAGAGAGCTTCATATTTTGTAGGATCAATGGCCAACCCATCCTTCGAAATCACATGACCTAGGATTTTTCCCTCTTTAATATCAAAAATCAATTTCTTGGGGTTGATAGAATTTCCAAACTCCAAACATTTATGTCTTAGGTGAGAACCATGCTCTTTCCCATCATGAGAAAAAATATTCATATCATCCAGATATATCACAATAATGTGATTAAACAACTCACCAAAGGCTACGTCCATTACTCTCTAGAAGGTATCACCAACATTTGATAGACCGAATGGCATTCGTTGGTAGGTGAAAGTGCCCCACTTGGTGGTGAATGTTGTTTTGTGTTGTTCTTCAACCTTCACATATATTTGGTTGTAGCTAAAGAAACCATATAGCAGCAATAATATTTATACTCCAATAACTACGTGAAGAATCTAGTCGATTTGTGGCAAGGGATAGTGATCGTTTAGTGATGCCTGATTCAAATTATATAAATCCATGCATAAGCAACTGCCTCTGTTCTTCTTTTGCACTAGGACTAGATTCACCACCCAGGTTGAATGTTTGATAGGATATATTATTTTTGCCTCCAGCATCTTCAGTAATTATGCCTTCATTAGTACTTCAATATTTGGATTAGTAGGCCATTGTTTTTGTCTAAAGGGTTTTACTACTTCCTGCAACTCAATGGTATATTGAATCACATCTTTGTTGTAGCCCTTCATATCATGATAGCTCTAGGCAATAATATCTAGGAACTCATAATATAACTTCTTAATTTGTTTGAGCTCATCTAGAGAGCAATCTGTTCTGACTTTAATTATCTTTTCAGGTTCTGCAACTTAGTATACTCTTTCTCATCCACTTTGATCCTACCCTTTTTTGCTCTATTATTCTGATCAAATAGGTTTTCAAGTGGAATCAATCATTTTGGGATATGATTATTCCTTAGTTGAATTAACCCTTTGACCTCCTCTTCATCAAGTGTTCTCTCTTCCACAGTACTAGCTTCTCTTACTAGAAAATTCACAATCTGCTCAACATTTTTAAACACTTTCCAGAAGATATTTTTGTCAAGGACTGAAGGTCTGTATATCAGTCTCATAGTATTAATCTTTCTCACCATACACTCCATTGGGAAAAAATTAGAGCCAAGGGACACAAAGAGATCAATGTGCTTTTTTTACTCCTATGAGATTGCTTGGATATTCAATATTGTGTAAGCTTCAAAAAGGTCCCATTACTTATTTTAGTATGCCTTCAAGTAATATTGCTTGGAAACACACTTACCAGTTACTTGATTGACGATTAGCTCAGAATTTCCAAAGATCTATAGTTGTTTGATCATGTTATTTTCTGCCTATTTTGGACCCAAACAAAGTGCTTCGTATTCAGTTGCATTATTTGTGTAGCTCCAATTCAAATGGTAAGAGTACATTTTTGTATGAAAAAAAGAGAAATGAGGACAAATCTAGCTCTCGCACCATTCTTACACCTTGCACCATCAAAGTACAACTTCCATAATTGATCTAGAGTAGGTTCTTCATCATCAGTCACTTTTGCTTTAACTTTTTTAGGTCTAGTGATGGTGTAGCAACCAATTTCAATTTCCATTATGGCATTAAAAATGAGAATTGAAAATTCATCTTCTATTCGGATCTCATCCAAAGTCTCCTCCATTAGATCTAATTCTTCCAATTCTTTAGTCATCAAGTTGATAGAATTCATGGGTGCGTCTTCTTCTTCAATATTTTCTATGTGATAAGTTGAGAGCTTTTTGTTATAAATTCATATTATACTCCCCTTTATAGGATTCTCCAAATGATAATAGTCAATAAAAACGTAGCCTCTCAACTTGGCAGTAAACTCTTATGACACGCACATGTTGAATTAAGGCTCTAGATCGACCATGACCACTTCTTGAATCATAGTTATCTAAAGTATTTTATGCAATACAATGGGGATATCCTTGATGACTCCCATTGTCCTTATGGGAGTTCCATCAAACTACAAAATTCTACGGCTACTTCTTATGTATTCCATACCCATAACATCACATACTACCTTTGGCATGCTATTCGTTGCAACACCTGAGTCAATATATTGTAGAACTTTATTATCATTAACATAAATCATTCACCAATATGCAAAAATGTTATAATCACAGTGACACTGAGAGAGGGGGTGAATCAGTGTGATCTTTTAAACTTCAAATATACAGTTCTAAAACCAGCAACAGTTTAAAACTTATAAACAGATATATCAAATACAACAAGAAAGCATTACACACAACACAACATTTAACGAGGTTCACCAATGTGGCTACTCCTCAAAAATGACTGCTTGGACTACCATCCAAATCCAGCCTTTGCAAAGCTACAACTTTACAATATCTTTTACCAAGACCAACAGGAAGGAGCACCAACCCCTCGAATTTTTTTGTACCAAACGAGAAAGGAGCACCAACTCCTTATTTACCAGCACCTACTAGAAAGGAGCACCAACCCCTTATGCCAAGCTGCAACTTGGACTTCAATAAAAACAATGAAAATTATAGAATAATACTTTCACCTTATTGCACACAGTCTACAGTTTCTATGCACTCTGCTTCTTCTACGCAAATGCTTCGCACTTTCTGATTCTGAGCCGACTGCTTCTGTGATAATGCTTCACACTCTCTGCTACTAAACAGTTGATCGATCACTTCTACCCCTTTGTGCTTTTTTGCTCTCTGCATGCTATTACTTCACACTTGACTTGGTTCAACACGATTTGCTTTATGCGCACAGCAGACTTAATTCGCACAAAATCGAGATGACCAAATCTCCCAACAACCCTCCTTTTATAACAAACTTTTTCATGAGCAAAGATCTAATCTTAGTTTGCTGAAATACCCTAATCTTAGTCGGCTACAAACCCTAAACATGGTCAGCTACAAACCCTAAATTTGGTCGACTGCAAACCCTAAAATCTGTCGGCCTGCATCGGTCTTTGTCGGCCTCGACTACCCCTACAACTCTTCTATTGTTGTTGTCATGAAAACACAACATGTCATGATATCGTGACACTTTTGCCTTTAGAGACTTCATCTTCACTTTTGTCGTGAAAACGTGACACTACTGCTATAAAAGACTTGCGTTCTGTTCCTATCATGATATCGCGACACTTTTGTCTTTGACAGCCTCTGCTTTGCTTTTGTCGTGATATCGTGACACTTCTGTCTCTTTCTGCCCTTCTCGCATTTTACCCATGAAAATATAGCATGTCGCAAAATCATGACATTCTTGGCCTCCTTGTTCACTTCTTCGCTTGCAACCGTGAAAACCAGACATGTCACGAAATCGTGACATTCGCCCTCTCGCTACTCTACTTGGCTTGCTCTAGCGAAAACAAAACATGTCACGAAATCGTGACATCTTTCTCTGCCTTGTGTCTTTTCTACCGTTCGCCCGTGAAACCGGAACATGTCATGAAATCATGACATCTTCGCTGCCTTGTCTCTTTTCTGTCTTTGGCCCACGAAAACTGAACATGTCACGAAATCACGACACTTCTCTTGCCTTATGCCTTTTCTGTCTTTGGCCCGCAAAACCGGAACATGTCACGAAATCGTGACATCTTCGCTGCCTTGTCTCTTTTCTGTCTTTGGCCCATGAAAACTGAACATGTCACGAAATCACGACATTTCTCTTGCCTTATGCCTTTTCTATCTTTGGCCTATGAAATTGAAACATGTCGTGAAATCATGACACTTTTTCTACTTGGCACTTTCTCTTCGAACCTATCACAAAATCGTGACACTTTTCATCCTTAGCGCTTTCTCTTCGAACCTGTCGTGAAATCATGACACTTTTCATCCTTAGCGCTTTCTCTTCGAACTCGTCAGCCGACTGTCACGAAATCGTGACACTTTTCATCCTTAGCGCTTTCTCTTCGAACCTGTCATGAAATCGTGACACTTTTCATCCTTAGCGCTTTCTCTTCGAACATGTCACGAAATCGTGATAGTTTTCCTTGCAAGCGCTTCTTCTCCGAACATGTCACGAAATCGTGACAGTTTTCTTACTTGCCTTCTTTGCTTCCAACATGTCGCAAAATCGCGACAGTTTTCCCACTTGGCTTCTTTTCCTGCAACATGTCACGAAATCATGATAGTTTTTTTTGTGCCTTCTCTCTCCTCATCCATGTCGTGAAATCATGACAATTTTGCTTGCACCTTCTCTCTCCTCGGCCATGTCATGAAATCGTGACAGAAAACATGTCGCGATATCGCGACAGTTTTCTTACTTGTCTTTTTCTTTGAATTTCTGAATCTGGGCCACTTCTGTCTTCTTGGAAATTCACTGTACATGTTCTCACTGACCTCTAAACTCCCGTCCACTTCATCAATCGATCTATCCGTCCGTGTTGACAACAATGACAATACTTTTGCTGCACCTTGCTCAACAATCTCCCCCTTTGGAATTGTTGGCAACACACATGCACTCTCCTGTAAATCTTCTCCCCCTTTGACAATAATACCAAAGGGCTGCTACAGACTCCCCCTGAGTCCAAACACAACATTCTCAGGCAAAATTTATTACACTTAGTAATAAATAAAGACATGAGCAAGAAGATGATCAAACACTTCAATGCTCCCCCTAAGAATGTGATCCCTATAGCTAGTCACTTCTTGGGAAGGGTCACCACTCCCAGTTTATTGCGAAGGTATTCAAAAACATCCTTGGGCAAAGGTTTTGTGAATATATCTGCTACTTGCTCTGTAGTTGGAACAAAATCCAGCTTAACCTCACCTTCAGCAACTTTCTCTTTCAAGAAGTGATATCTAATAGCAATGTGTTTTGTCCGTGAATGCATTATTGGATTCTTGGAGATGTTAATTGCACTGGTGTTATCACACTTAACTGATATTGGTTCACTGAAATTAATACCAAGATCTTTTAGAGTTTGTTTCATCCACAAAACTTGTGTACAGCAAGTTGTTGCTGCAATATATTCTCGCCTCAGTTGTTGATAAAGAAACTGACTCTTGTTTCTTCTTGTGCCAAGCAACCAACCTATCACCGAGATAAAAAGCACCTCCACTTGTACTCTTCCTATCATCAACACATCCTCGCCCAATCTGCATCTGAATAAGCTATAAGGGTGAAGTCTTTACCTTTCGGATACCATAACCCATACTCCATAGTACCCTTGAGATACCTGAGAATCCTTTTTACCGTTGTCACATGAGTCTCTTTGGGACTCGGCCTGAAATCTTGCTACCATGCAAACTGCCTATAGAATATCTGGTCTGGTAGCTGTTAAATAAAGTAAGCTTCCAATCATTGATCTGTACATGGTTTGATCAACAGGTGGAGATTTTTCATCTTTGCTTAACTTACAGCCTGTCACCATAGGAGTGCTAACTGGCTTACAGTCCTCCATTGTGAATCTTTTTAGCATCTCTTTCACATATTTGACTTGGGAAATAAATATGCCTTTCTCATTTTGATTAACTTGTAACCCAAGAAAGTAAGACAGTTCACCAATCATAGACATTTCAAATTCTTTCTGCATTTTATTTGCTAAGTCTTTACATGATTCATCTTTGCTGCTACCAAATATGATATCATCTACATAAACAACAAGAACAATGAGATGCCCATTTTCTATTTTGACATACAGATTACTGTCCACCATACCTTTCTTAAACCCCTATTGAGAGAGATAGTTATCTAGCCTTGCATACCATGCTCGAGGTGCCTGTTTTAAGCCATATAAAGCTTTCTTTAATTTGCAGACAAGATTGGGATCTTCACCAATTTGGAAACCATCTGGTTGTTCAATGTAAACTTCTTCTTCAAGTTTCCCATTTAAGAAAGCTGATTTTACATCCATCCGGTAAACTCTGAAATTCTTATGAACTGCTAAGGCTAGAAACATTCTGATTGCTTCTAATATGGCCACAGGTGCAAAAGTCTCTTCAAAATCAATGCCTTCAACTTGTGCATACCCTTTACAGACCAATCTAGCTTTATTTCTAACTACCTGTCCATCTTCATTCAATTTATTTTGAAATATCCATTTGGTGCCGATTACATTCTTATTTGTCGGTCTAGGAACTAATTCCCAAGTTCTATTCTTTTCAATCTGATCTAACTCTTCATTTATTGCCTTCATCCAGCTATCATCTTTGCTTGCCTCAGCTATATTTTTGGGCTCAATGCTTGGATAAAAGAGAGTAGTTACTTACTACTTTCTTTCTTGTCTGAATACCAGCTGTGGGATCTCCAATTATTTGATCTCTGGGATGATTCTTCTGCCAGCTGCCTGTTTTGAATTTCTTGTTTTCTTCCACCTCTGAGTCATCAATTAAGTCATCTGAGTTAAGAGTTGGTTTCTTTTCTATTTCATTTTCCTCATCTCCTTCAATGACTTCTTCATAAATTGGGTAGTTTTCTTCATAGTTAACTATTCTTTCCCTTCCTTCATCAAATTTAACATCAGCATTGTCCACAATTTTCTTGAGTCTCTTGTTGTAGCATTTATAAGCTTTGTTTTTTATCGAATACCCAACAAAGACACCTTCATCTGCTCTATTTTCAAACTTCCCAAGATTGTCTTCAGTTTTTTTGATGTAACACTTATAGCCAAAAACTTTGAGGTGTTTTGTTGTTGCCTTTCTACCAAACCACAGCTCATAAGGAGTTTTGCTTTCATGAGTTCTCAGCATGTACCTATTTTGGATGTATACTACAGTGTGGACT
Organism: Wollemia nobilis; assembly: GCA_028583015.1. Classification (NCBI taxonomy): domain Eukaryota; kingdom Viridiplantae; phylum Streptophyta; class Pinopsida; order Araucariales; family Araucariaceae; genus Wollemia; species Wollemia nobilis. Next base: position 489,642 of record JAQPPZ010001708.1, read on the forward strand.
GCTTCTTTCCAAAATTTGTCTCGCTATTTTGTTTTCAGCCAGCATAGTACGTGCCATTTCTTGTACTATTCTGTTCTTTCTTTCTACCATGCCATTCTGTTGGGGTGTTCTAGCTGCCGAATATTGTCTCCTGATACCATGCCATTCATAGTATTCTGTAAACTCATCTGAGATGAATTCTCCTCCTCTATCTGATCTCAAACATTTAATTCTTTTTTCTGTTTCATTCTCAACTAGATGTTTGAAAGATCTGAACATTCCAAAATCTTCTATTTTATTCTTTAAGAAGAATATCCATGTCATTCTGGAATAATCATCAATACACAACATAAAGTATTTGTCACCATTTATGCTTTGAGTTCTCATGGGTCCACACAAGTCTGTATGTATAAGATCCAGAGGTTTGCTGGTGTGGTACTCTTTTGTTTTGAATGAGGTTCTAGTTTGCTTTCCCTTTTGACATGAAGCACAAATGCTATTTGAAGGTTTTCTAATGGTTGGAATGTCTCTTACTGCCTATTTCGAGCTGATTTTCACTAGATTATCAAAACTAATGTGTCCAAGCCTCTTGTGCCATATCCAATTTTCTTCTTCCTATCCAATGAAACAATTACCTTCTAAAGTTTCTGAGAGTGTGTACAGGTTGCCAGATGTCCTTGATCTAGTAGCTATCAATTTTCCACTATTTGATTTCCTGACTTCACAACCCTGCTTCTTGAAAACAACTTCATGTCCTTTATCACAGATCTGACTGACACTCAACAGGTTATGTTTCAAACCATCCACAAACAAAACTTCTTCTGACTTGATCTTCCCATCACTAATTTTAACTGATCCTTTTCCGATTATCTTAGCTCCATCATTATTTCCAAATTTTACAGAACCACCCTCATATTTCTATAATTTTTCAAATTTTTGTTTATCACCTGTCATATGACTTGAGCATCCGTTGTCAAGTATCCATGGTACCATTTTACTCTGTGCCTTGAAAGTTGTTTGAACTATTAGGGATTCCTTTTCTTCCTGAGGCTGCTCTTTCTGTTTCCACTCTGATTTGGCTACCGTATTGGGCTCTAGTTTGGACTTTCCTTTTCCAGTATCTTGAGTATATCTTTCAGAAGGATTTCTATTTTGTCTTGTCCTATTTGGTTGAAATTTTCTTTTTTGAGGTTGATTTGCAGCTAAAGGACTACGACAGTTTCTTGCAATATGTCCAAAGTTATGACAATTAAAACATTCTACTACATAATTTAACGGTGAAAAAGCATTTCTACTAAAGATATTTCTTGGTCCTACATTATACTTGCAATCTGCAATTTTATGCCCATAACCATTACACTTGAAATAGAAACCAGAAAAGAAATGATTGAACCTGAAAGATGGTTTTTGCCAGGTTGTTGTAGGAGCCATAGATCTTCTTTTCTTTTGATGTGTGACCTTGGTAAATCCATCATTGTCAGTTCTCCTTTTGGGCCTGGCATTACTGCTTTCATTTGCCTGAGTTGTTTTTCTTTCATCAGTCTATTTCTTCTCTTCATTCCTTACAGTTTCTACATTTCTAGCTTTTGGTCCATTTGACGATTCTCCTTCCATGAAGCCTAGACCAAATTTGATGCCAGCAGGTCTTTGATCACTTAAAATTTTATCCTAGCTTCATCGAACTTTCTTCACGCTTTTGATGGCAGCTGATTTTTTGATCTAGTTCTTGCATCTGCATTCGTAGACCGACATTCTCTTCTTCTAGTTTACAGCAGTAATCTATCTTCATGGTTATCTGAACTTCGAGATCCTCAGACATTTTCTTGTATTCTTCTGTCTATATTTTTAAACTGGTTATGATGTCATTTGCATCCTCAAGCTTTCTTGAAAGTTTATAATTCTTTCTTTTCTCAGATTTCCATTCTACAAGAGCAGAGACCATCTCACCTTCTAGATCTACTTTAGCCTCAGGATTTTTAGCAGAAACTTTAGAATTCATTACTTCCCTCTTTTCTGATTGTTCTACCTCTTCCAATTTTTTTGATTCAAATGCCATGAACAGAGCTTCACCTGTTTCTTCTTTAGAATCCTCACTAGAGTTGTCCTCTGAAGAATTTGCATTCCTGGAGATGAAACTTTTCTTTTTGAAGTTGCCTTTCCTGAAGTTTGATTTCTTCTTCCAGTCACTTCTTTCTTGGTGCGAAGCTTCCTCACCCTGGTTCTTCTCATTGAGTGGACATTTTGTCGCAAAGTGCCCAATGCCTCCATAGTTAAAACATTTAAATGGTAGCTTTCCTCTGTATTTTCCTTTTCCCTTTCTTAGTTTTTTGACAAAATTTGCTTCCATTTCATCTGATACCTCCTCTTCTTTAGACTCTTGTTTTGTGTCTTTGCCTTTTAGGGCTTTAAAGGCTGCTTCTCTATCTCTGGGATTAGACCTTCCTATTCTCATTTCAAAAGCAGTCAAAGAACCATGCATCTCATCCATACTAAAACGATTTAGATCTTTAGCTTCTTCTATGGCTAAGACTTTAGAATCAAACCTTGGAGGGAGTGATCTTAATACCCTTTTCACGATCGTAGCATCATCCATATCTTCGCCGAGACCTCTGATTGAATTAGTGATTCCATTGACTCTTAGCATGAAAGCCTCTATGTTCTCATCATTGTCCATATTTAAGGATTCGAATTGAGCTCGATGTGTTTGAAGCTTGGCCTCCTTGATCCTATCGTCTCCTTCATGAATGTTCTCTAGTTTATCCCATACATCTTTCGTTGATTCACAATTTATGATCTTGACTAGCTCACTGTCCACTAATCCACACATGATGGCATTTTTTGCTTTCGAATCATTTTCAAATGCCTTTTTACCGACAGTGTCTATTGGAGCAGTGGTGGGAGCTTTGTAACCATTAACTACTGCACCCCAGATGTCAAAACCCAAAGCACGAAGATATGTCTGCATCCTTATTTTCTAGAAAGCATAATTAGTTCCATCAAACAATGGTGCTTTGTTTGAGGAGAAACCTTCACCACTTGCCATTGCGTCACTTCCAAGATCACCCTAGCTGATTGAGCCTGTTTAGGAACCTAGCTTTGATACCAATTGTTATAATCACAATGACACTGAGAGGGGGGTGAATCAGTGTGATCTTTTAAACTTCAAATATACGGTTCTAAAACCAGCAGTAGTTTAAAACTTATAAACAGATATATCAAATACAGCAAGAAAGCATTACACACAACACAGCATTTAACGAGGTTCACCAATGTGGCTACTCCTCAAAAATGACTTCTTGGACTACCATCCAAATCTAGCCTTTGCAAAGCTACAACTTTATAATATCTTTTACCAGCACCAACTGGAAGGAGCACCAACCCCTCAGAATTTTTTTGTACCAAACAGAAAGGAGCACCAACTCCTTATTTACCAACACCTACTGGAAAGGAGCACCAACCCCTTATGCCAAGCTGCAACTTGGACTTCAATAAAAACAATGAAAATTATAGAATAATACTTTCACCTTATTGTGCACAGTCTATAGTTTCTATGCACTCTGCTTCTTCTGTGCAAACGCTTCACACTTTCTGATTCTGAGCTGAATGCTTCTATGATAATGCTTCGCACTCTCTGTTGCTAAACAGTTGATCGATCACTTCTGCCCCTTTACGCTTTTTTGCTCTCTACGTGCTATTACTTCGCACTTGGCTTGGTTCGACACGATTCACTTTATGCGCACAACAGACTTAATTCGCACAAAATCGAGATAACCAAATCTCCCAATAGCCCTCCTTTTATAAAAAACTTTTTCATGAGCAAAGATCTAATCTTAGTTGCTGAAATACCCTAATCTTAGTCGGTTGCAAACCCTAAACATGGTCGGCTGCAAACCCTAAATTTGGTTGGCTGCAAACCCTAAAATCTGTCGACCTACATCGGTCTTTGTCGGCCTCGACTGCCCCTACAACTCTTCTATTGTTGTTGTCGTAAAAACACAACATGTCGCGATATCACTCTTGACACTTTTGACTTTGACAGCCTCTGCTTTGCTTTTGTCGCGATATCGCGACACTTTTGTCTCTTTCTGCCCTTCTCGCCTTTTACCCATGAAAATACAGCATGTCATGAAATCACGACATTCTTGGCCTCCTTGTTCACTTCTTCGCTTGCAACCGTGAAAACCAGACATGTCACGAAATCATGACATTCACCCTCTCGCTACTCTACTTGGCTTGCTCTAGCGAAAACAAAACATGTCACGAAATCGTGACATCTTTCTCTGCCTTGTGTCTTTTTTGTCGTTCGCCCACAAAACTGAAACATGTCACGAAATCGTGACATCTTCGCTGCCTTGTCTCTTTTCTGTCTTTGGCCCGTGAAAACTGAACATGTCATGAAATCGCGACACTTCTCTTGCCTTATGCCTTTTCTGTCTTTGGCCCGTGAAACCGGAACATGTCGCAAAATCGTGACATCTTCGCTGCCTTGTCTCTTTTCTGTCTTTGGCCCACAAAAATTGAACATGTCACGAAATCATGACATTTCTCTTGCCTTATGCCTTTTCTATCTTTGGCCCACGAAACCGAACATGTCATGAAATCGTGACACTTTTTCTACTTGGCACTTTCTCTTCGAACCTGTCATGAAATCGTGACACTTTTCATCCTTAGCACTTTCTCTTCGAACCTGTCATGAAATCATGACACTTTTCATCCTTAGTGCTTTCTCTTCGAACCTGTCATGAAATCGTGACACTTTTCATCCTTAGCGCTTTCTCTTCGAACCTGTTGCAAAATCGTGACACTTTTCATCCTTAGCGCTTTCTCTTCGAACATGTCACGAAATCATGACAGTTTTCCTTGCAAGCGCTTCTTCTCCGAACATGTCACGAAATCATGACAGTTTTCTTACTTGCCTTCTTTGCTTCCAACATGTCACGAAATCATGATAGTTTTCCCACTTGGCTTCTTTGCCTACAACATGTCGCAAAATCGTGACAATTTTGTTTGTGCCTTCTCTCTCCTCATCCATGTCATGAAATCGCGACAATTTTGCTTGTGCCTTCTCTCTCCTCGGCCATGTCGCGAAATTGCGATAGAAAACATGTCGCGATATTGCGACAGTTTTCTTACTTGTCTTTTTCTTTGAATTTCTGAATCTGGGCCACTTCTGTCTTCTTGGAAATTCACTGTACATGTTCTCACTGACCTCTGAACTCCTGTCCACTTCATCAACTGATCTATCTGTCTGTGTTGACAACAATGACAATACTTTTGCTGCACCTTGCTCAACAAAAAATGTCAAATCATTCGTCCACTAATAATTATCCACAATAATAATCCACAAATGAGAAATAAAGAACACAAGCTTATACTAAGAGGGGGGTGAACATTATAAGACCACTTTTTACTTTTCTTTCCCAATCAATATTATGTAATGTAAAGATAACAATATCAACAACAGTAATCAAAGCAATGCACAAATCACCACACACAATAGAGACGCCAATTTTACGTGGTTCATCCAATGTGGGCTACTCCATGGAGAAAAATTTTTACTAAAATTTTCTCAATCAATCTCTTGGGAATCCTTTCCCTATTACAATGTTTATGGACCTCTATCCAAAGGAGACACCAATCTCCTAATCAAGTTCATGGATATCTATCCATAGGAGAACTCCTTTATCCTTAGCTCTGATTGGTGATCTTCTAGAAGAATTGTTGCCCCCACTACTCTGGTTAATGGGTCTATATCCACTGAAGACACCTATCCTCACTGCCCTAGCTAATGGATCTCTATCCAGTAGAGATTGTCATCCTCTATACTCTATCACCTTCAAAGCTTTATATCAAATTTGTGCTAAACACAATCCTTCGGTCTAGTACAAATCTATTCAATATCTATCTTTGGTCTGGCATAAACGTGTCCTCAAATCTACACCAAAATCTATCCTTGAATATGTACTAAACATAGTCCTTTGATCTAGCACAATTTTTTTCTCAATATCTATCCTCTAATCTGCACTAAATATAGTCCTTCATTCTAGTACAAATTTATCCTCAATATTTGTCCTCAAGCCTTACACAAATCTTGACTCAATCACAAATCAACTCTGCTAGATCTACCCTAAATCTTAACTCAAGGTTTGAACAAATCAATCAAATATTATCACAAGTTTTCTCTGAGACTTATCTCAAATATGTCTTGTAAGATTCCATAAAATATCATACTAATCTGTCCACAAGTCCTCTCTAAAACTTATCCAAATCTGCTCAACAAGTCCTCACTATAATTTATCCAAATATGCTCTCAATATGTATTGTAAGCTTTCACAAAAGCTTACACAAATTAGTCCACAAGTCTTCACAAAGACTTACCTCAAATTTGCTCAACAAGTCCACACTAGAACTCATCCAATCTCATAGAAATATAAAGAGAATTATTAGAGACTCAATATGATTCACATTCATCACAATACTCAATCACTTTCAATAACTCTTTTAGAAACATATAGAGAATTGTTAGAGACTCAATATGCTTCACATTCACCTCAATGCTCAATCACTTTCAATCACTCTTTTAGAAACATACAAAGAATTGTTAGAGACTCAATATACTTCACACTCACAAACTCTCAATCACTTTAAATCTCTCTTTTATCATAGAAACATATAAATAATTTTTCTAGACTCAGTATGTTTCATACTCGTCAACATTCAACCTCTATCTCAAATCAATTTAGAATATAGAACAATTTGTTTCATAGAACTTGAACTATCACTTCACACATACACTTGACTAGGCTCAACCAACTCTACTGAACCAATCACTCAATGAAATAATCCTTGCTCACAAACCCTAGTCCAAGCATATGAAAACTCACTCAAATATTTCCAACAATGCTTATCAACCAATCTCACATAACAATGATACTCATGTTCTTTGCAAACCCTAGTTCAAGTTCTTCACTCAATCAATCACTTCAACAACAATGCTTATAAAAAATCTTCACAATAGATCAACAACTCAATAATGAAAACTAATCATGTCCTTTTCACTCCAAAGTTGTTTTCCAAAAAACCAACCAATCAACTTAACCAAGGAAGAATGTGCCCATACCTTTTTTCTTGATGAGAAGTAGACCACACAAATATACCACAATCATAAACACTTCTTTTCCAAACTCAAGGAGGTTAGATTTCAAAATATTACTCCAATACTTTCTCAAAAATATTCCTTGGACACAAAAAAAATCAAATCTCAATTATGTCTTATTTCTCCCTTTTAAAATTAACACTCATCAAACCATACATAAAAATAATTACTTAGATACACCTTATCAACTCCAACTTAAAATAATATCCAACACCACAAAATCACAACCAATATTTTTAAAACACCTTTATTTCTTTTCAAACCCTAAAACAAATAATATCAAAAATTTATTTTTCAATATCCTTATGACTCCCTAAAACCTTATATACCACATGAAATATGCAAAAATTAATTGTTAATACCTCAACAACCTTCTTTGACAACTCTGATGCTCAAAATTTAATGCATACCTTAATATCCCCCCAAAAAAGGTTTATGTGTGATTCAATCCATCGTATCCCCAAGCACCAAGCATCTTAGTGCTTTGGAGCCCACCGTGTGGGCTAGAAGCACCCACATGAAGGAAGTAAAGCTTCCTCCTCTTTCTACCAATTCCCATCATGATTTCCAACCAAAATGTAAAGCAAAATATCCTCCATAGGGGATTCGAACCTGCACCTGTCACTGCCCTAATGTCTTGCCACTGTCATGGTTGCCAACTATGCTACCAGTGGTTTGTGACCAAGGCTACCTCCTCGGTGTATGATGTAATATCGCCTTCTCTTAGCACTTTAAACAAAACACAAAACTCTTTGTTGCACCCACGATTCGCATGAACGCACAGCATAAGATTTAATTCAAAAAGGCATTGGAGATTATGGTAAGGTGGGTAATCCTCCTTTTATACACATGGTAAATGTTCTTCCCACATCGGTGCTTAGAAATTCGATTTTTTTTCAAATTAATTTTAATAACTCTCTTTAGGGTTAGTTAAAAATTAATATAAATTAATCTTATAATTAATATTAAAATTAATTAATAATTAATTTAAATAACTTTAAGTTAAGTAAATTAAATTATAAATTAATTTATAATAAAAATTATATTAATTAATTTATAATTAATTTAAAAATTCCCTTTATAATATTATAAAAAATATTATAATATTATTCACTTGGGCTTTTTGCACTTTAGACCATATCTGACATCCTAAAATTGGGTCTTCATCAACTGAAACTGGAGAACCTAAAACTGATGTTGCCCATTGAAACTGCCACTGACTGGTGCTAAAATCTTGACATCAATGACCACTCACTCTTGACATCAATGACAACTTATCTACTCAAAATTTCCAACAAGAGAGACATATATTACCCTTAAGGTAGGAAACACCAATAATACTCCTTAAGTAAGGAAAAACTCCACAAGATCTCCCAAGATGAGAGAGCCACTTAAGGGGGGAAAATTCTCATAAGCCACTTCATGGGCAAAGATGATTACATAATATTATTATCCATGATGATTACAATGATAAATATCTCTTCTTTATATATCCATATTCTTATTATACTCTAGGGATCCTACTACTAATGTATTATAATATAATATAATATTATAATACAATCAACCTTGGGTTATGTATGGCCAATGCCAACCCTTATACAATATAATAATATATCCCCAAATATCTATTCCTATGTACCCTAACATACCACCCTCCTTACAAATGTTTCATCCTCAAATTATATGAAGAAACATGATAATATGATTTGCTAAGCAATATTAGAAATTGGTACCAATCTCGATCATCCATCCATTCAAGTGAAACATGTTGATGTTGGTATGCCATTTTGTTACTTGAGTATATAAATCTACTTCATAGGCTCCATGCTTCTGCTACCTTTTTTTGATAACTTGAATGATGGGTCCACTTGTTCCTTGATATTGATGAACTACTCTAAAAACCAGGATCACTATGCTTTCTTTGCCAAACATTGCCATAGTTGGTGCTCTCCTGATTCCATGTAGAACCATAATATTGTTACCTTAAACTATATTTCCAAGATTTTTTCTGCTCATGATGGTGTGGATGGTGATATGGTACAACCTTAACTTGATGTTCTACCTTCTTTGACTTCTCAACATTTGGCTCCATTGTTTTAAATTTTTCTACACATTGTTCTTTCATGTTCTCTTTGTTTGGTGTGTCCTTGTGCTCTTCTATCAAAGCTTCCTTGGACTCTATTACTATTCTTTCCATGGACTTTGTTGCTACTACTGCCTTCTTGGATTCTATTTTAGGTTCTTCAATTTTTTTTTCTACAACCACTTCTTGATTTTCCTTGGATCCTTGCTCCTTAAGCTAAGAAATATCCTACAATGTTATCTTATTTTTCCTGTACCATAACTTCATAAACTTATTTTGCACATTAATTTTAACAATACCTATACAATCTAACCAAGGATAACCATTAAAAATATCCTCATCATCCATCTGAATAGCATGAAAATATGAATGTAAAACATATTTATCCATGGTGATCTTCAAATCTTCAAAAATCTAAACATTCTCACCCTCAAGATGTGTGTCCTTAATTTTTGTTGCTTGAACTTGTAACTTCTTAGCCAAAGCAATATTAATAAAATTATATCTACTACTAGGGTCAATGGAAATAATAACATGTTCCTTTTGAATACTTCCATGAACCTACAAAATAGAACTTTTAGAAGAATTTAAACCCTTTTGATCCTTCTCTTGCTTTTGAAAATCCAAATATGTGCCTTCTACATTCTTCTCAATATATTCCCTAGTTTTTTCCTCTTTCTCTATTTTATTTGTTTTCATAATATTCATTATGTTTCTTGAAAACTTTCCATTCTCCTTTTATTTCATTCTGCTCATTTTGAATTCCCTGTAGTTTCTTTTCAAGGTCTTTGATGACATCTAATAGGCTATCTATATTTTTATCCCTTTCCTCAATATCTTTGTCTAGTTCTTCTTGAAGCATGTTTATTGCATCTTCATCATCCTTGAGGATGACCTTCAAACTAGTTATCTTTTTATATGGGTCTCATTTACTCAAGAATGCATGTTCCATTTCATCCCAAATGATGAAATTATTAAAACTATAAAACCAAGAGAGAGCTTCTCCTCCAAGATAGCAAGGAAACATAGGTTTCCAAATACAATGATGATGACACCATGATTTAAAAAAAAATCACTAATCCCTAACATAAATATCATCTTCTCCAAAAAATGTTTATAGCTCCATAAGTTCACACCTCCAGATAATGCAAATCTAGGGTTTCATGAAAATATATATATCATGCCCCAATGTAAACTAGGGTTTTATAAAAATAAATATCTTTCCACTGAATTGAAGCTAAAATTCCACATAAACAACTAGATCTACAATTTTTCTTTTAAACAAAATAAATTGCAACTGATTTGCTTACTCGAACTAAACAAATTTTATATTTTAAAAAAATTGTGAATTGAAAATTTTCCACTACCCTTGTTTCAGATGGCTGACTTTGGAAGGTTATATCTCATCCTTGCCCTTTTAAGTCTCTCTAAATTTTGCACAAACTGATCCAAGAATCATTTAAATTGGATAAACTTATGCACAGATATGGATCCTGAAAGATGAGACATTTTTCCAAAAAAAATCTATAAAATTCATCACTATCCTTGTTCCATATGACTAAATTCAAAAGGTCATATATCCCTCAATACTACTTGGATTCCTTCATATGACCACTCATTTTAAAGCTCTTCAAATTTTGCATAAACTGATCCAAGAATCACCTGAATTGGATAAACTTTCACAGATGTATGGCTCCTAAAATATGAGATATTTTTCTAAAAAAATATTGCCCTAATTCTACAATTTTACACAAAAAATCCCCACTTTGCCAAAATCGTTGCTCTGATACCACTTGTTGCAGAAATTTATTATCATTAACTTAAATTATTCACCAATATGCAAAATTATCAAATCATTCATCCACTAATAATTATTCACAATAACAATACACAAATGAGAGAGATAGATAATACCCTTAAGGTAGTAAAACACCAATAATACTCCTTAAGGAAGGAATCACTCCATAATATCTCCCAGGATGAGAGAGTCACTTAAGGAGGGAAAAGTCCCATAATCCACTTTGTAGGCAAAGATGACTATATAAGATTCTTCTCCATGATGATTACAATGACAAATATCTCTTCTTTATATATCCATCTTCTTATTCTACTCTGGGGATCCTACTACTAATATAATATTATATTATATTATATTATATTATATTATAATATTATAATACAATCAGCCTTATACAATATAATAATATATTCCCAAATATCTATTCCTAAGTACCCTAACATAATCATGTAATTGTGCACAACCAACCTTCCATCCTAAGGGAAAGGTAGAAAGGGGATGGTCTATTCTTTCCAGTGGCAGAAGTTGTTAGTGTTTGAGCCAATGTTGTCTAATTCAAATTCTTCCCCTTGTCTTTTTCTAAATTTTAGCGATTCCTACAACAATTCCACTTGTCCAAGAAATTGTAGTGCATCATAGAGACTCACCTTGGCTAGGATTATTTTCAATTCCTCAATGATATTGTATGTGGATACCTTGAATTATTTTCCTTCATTAGCCACCTCATATCTGCTTTGGTACTTTTATGTGGCTTCCACCCTTTCACATTTCGTCAAAGATGGGTATTTAAGCTTTTACTTGGCTTGCTCTTCTATTTTAGCTTGTATCTAAGAAGTTGAAGCATTTTCTTGCACTTTATCTCTCACTCATTGAGGCAAAATATCTTTCAGTAGGACAGGTGCATCTAGCTTGGGCACTGGAATAGCTACCTTTTCTTATGCTTATTTCTTCTCATTTTGAACCTTTAAGTTAGCAAGTACCTTCAAGGGCTCTAACTCAACTGGGTCTACAATAACAGGCTTCCTTCCAGCTCTTGTGAGAACTAAAACTTGCTCTTCAAAAGGGGCCATGAAATTGTCATCTGCTTCTGTGATTATGTTGACTTGACCAGCGAAAGCACTTTATACCAATGTTTGCACGTAGTTCCGATGAACAATGCAATTTTCCTTTCCATTTGGATCATTGTACATGGAGAACCATTATGCTTTGTTAAATGTACCAACCTCTTCATTTTTTAGCATCGTTGGATTTCTCTTAGGTGCCTTACTAGTTGGTGTTGCTTGCTCCTTAGTGATTTGTGGTGGTTGAAACCTCTTTAGTTGGAAATCTCTTTGATCTTGCTTTCTTTTGATCACCGTAATTTCATTAGCCATCACTCTTATGGTTGAGTTCATGGAATACAACTCCTTCAGCACCTTATCTTGTGGATCAGCGTTTGAGGGTGTTGGGGGAGCTGGTAATGGTAATGGGATAGGTGGATTTGGTAGTGTTAGGAATGGAATTGGAGTTGATAACTATGACATGGGTAGATTAGGGAGTTGAGGGATAAATACTATCACCATGGCTTGGGATGTACTCATATTCCATGAAGGGATTGGATACATGGGTGACATCGACAAAGGCTGAGAATATGCATTAGTATACAAATACTATGGAAGGTTAGGGAAAATAGGCATGGTCATTTTCAGAAAAATAAATTTTGATAGAAATTAGATCAACTTCAGTATTTTATGCAGAAGAATACAAATCAAGTAATGTATTGATATTAGACTATTGGATGGCCATACTAATATCAAAATTGAAAGCTCAGAGGTAGTAAAAGGTTACTTTTTCAGAAGTCGGCCAAAGACCATCAAGAAATCTATGCCAAGTTCAAGTGAACTTGACATTAAAGTCCACAATTTCTTCCTATGGATGCCTCTAAATTATAGTAAAATAATACAGCAGGGAGAATAGATCCTCTTGTTCATTGAATCCTTTGATTGGCAATTCTATCAACTTATCCCAAGTGGTGATGGTGGCAAGTTGTAACGATCGGTACCAGTAAAGCAATTTATCTCTAAGAGAGAACAAGCAATATTACCATTATATCCTCATCTGTGATACCATGGATTGTCACCAAAGTAGCTACATCTTGAACATGCTTATAGTCCATCTTCCCCACATCGTTGTAGGTTGGCAAAGCCTTCATAATCGCTTGTGGGATCATATTTTGAGCTTGCAAATTTAGAGGCCCGAAGTGGTTCCATGCTAAAAACTACCTTGGTGGCTATGGTGGTGGATTTTGAGCCATGTGGACTAGTGTGTGTGGTTAGGGAGGTGGAAAACTAGTGGTTGTGCTAGCAGGACTTGAAGGAATAGAGAACACACCAACAACTATGAATATGTTACACTTGATGGGATAGCTGTAGAAATTAACCTAGGGTGTTCTCCTAGCACTAGGGTGTCAAGTTCATAAAACTCAATGGAATATTTTTGATTTTTAGCCTTTGATCTTGTGATCATGAAGAAATATTTCATTCACTTCACGTTCGGAGGCTTCTGGGTAGAGCTGACTCACTAGAAATTATAATCATACAATACAAATGTGAACATAAAACCTCAATACTATTGAAAGTGGAACTTTTTGGGAGTCCCATCAGGCGTGCCAAAAATTGTTGGTCACGAATCTGCCTAAGTACAAAATATCATTTGTTTGTGCACCCTAGACCTAGCCAACATTGAAAGGTTGAGGTATTGATAAATGTCATTTGAACCGATCTCCAGAGAGGGCTAGATCCCTTACTAATCCTACATTAGGTATAATCTTAGAGTAAAAAGAAAAGAATGGGAAATGACAAAAATAAAGGGAAATATGGCTATAATCTAGTAATGTAGGATGGAGATAAACTAACAGTAAAATCAACTTATATTTTTACAGCAAGTAATTAAAGTAAAGCATAGAAACCATTTGTAGTTTACAGATATAATTTCCAAAACATCATTTTAGTATTCAGTTTCTTACCAGGGATTAAATCCAAAGATACATAATTTAATTTTACCTAGCATGAATCACAAATTTAGAAGAAATGAAGAAGGTAAAAATGATCACACATAAAACTGTTGCAAGAACCCAAGTTGAGCCCTTTAATTGATGCAGAGAATGAAACTCTCTTCTGACAGAATGTCCTCCTCCTTGTTACATAGAAATGCTTAGTATTTATAGAGGATTGTGCCTCTTTCAAATAATACATATAAAAACAAAATTTTGATAGATAAAAAACTAGTTGGAGTAATTTCCTCCTTAAAAAACCTTCTTTTTGGAGCAATGATCTAGCTTTGATGGAGAGATGCTTGGGAAATCAACAAGATTGTACCTTGGAAATTTGGTTCATGCATCAATACATTGGAACACATCAAGACTATTATAAAAAACTAGAACCTGGTCATTGATCATAGGTTACCATATCATCTCAAAATCTTACCCTTGCAAAGAAAGTCCACCAAATATTTGTAAAGTTAGTGGATGGCACCTTGAAAATGACCAAAGTTGCCCTTCAATATTTAATCCTGCAATTTTTAAGTAGAAATCCTAGAATTGTGGCTTGCTTTGCTTCAAAAATTAAATGATGTCGTTCCTAGGTCTTTCCCAAGAGAATCTACAAAAAATGGTGCTTTTGAAATGGACCTCCCTGAAAATATATGTTTAAAATCAATTTAACCCAAAAAATGGAGCAACAGGTCTTTTCGAGGCAATGATGGGTGAAACGACCTCTTCATGTTCATTGTTGATATTTTGATGGTTTGCCCAAAATATTATCCCTTCATTATTTCTTTTATGCCTAAAACATCTTGTCTTTCATTTTGTTGAAGCGTCTCTCTCATCCTTACATCTGGAGCGTGCCGTATTTTAAATTCACTGTTAGAAGAGCAGATATACACTACATTTGAATTAGGGTGAAACTAATTGATTTAACCCTCGAAGGAGGGCAAAAGGTAGTTTCACCTCCTCAAGAGGTGAAATTGAATTTTACTGTTCTTGATGGGTGTGCCTTAAAATAGTCTCACCTTAATTCTACTTGAAAATAGTAATTCACCTACATGGGGGGTGTAAAGGAATTTCATCCTTGGATAGGGGTGACCTTGACTTTGACCACGTCCCCTCATTAAATCTATATTTCTACTTTTTCTGGAATGTAGGCACAATTACCGAATGGGGTCCATGGTGTCGATCTACTCCTATCTGGAAAACATCTTTAATATTGTTTCACCCTGAGGGGCAAAAAGGATTTTCACCCCTCACTTGGGGAAAAAATCCATTTGAATTTTCAACCTTTTTCGCTGACATGGCCCATTTTGCATTAAAATAATTACGTTCACCCCAAAGAGGGGCAAAAGGGATTTTCGTCCCTCCTTTGGGGTGACACCACCTTTGACCTTTTTCTTTGACTTACTTTCATGCCTTAACTTGCTCCAAGCGCTTTTGAAACTGACGTTTCACCTCAAGGAGGGGTGAAAAGGAATTTCACCCCTCACTTGGGGTGAAACCACCTTTTATGCCAATCTCGGGTGAAAATACTCATCTGGCGCTCCTTTTCTTTCCTTAGACTTTTTTCGGGTGACTTCAATTCTGTTGGGATGCAACCACTTCGGTTATTGCTTTTCACCCCCAAGGAGGACGTAAATGATTTTCACCTCTCTCTTGGGGTGAAATCACTTTTCTTTTCTTTCTTTCCTTTGCTTCCTGAAAACACCTATCACCCATTCCTCCGTCTCATTTTGCCCATGATAATTAATTTTTTTCCAACACAGTGTCCACAAAAATTTAAAAGAGAAAAGTAAAACCAAAATAATTATAACAAAATAGAGGCAGCAAAAATTATTACATTATTCACCACGCTTCACAGTTTTACAATAAAAATTTCAACAAAATATCAATGTGGCAAAGTGACAAAACTACCAACAGGCTCATGGAGCCCTAATCAACTTCCAAGAAATATGGATGGCCTATACTAACAAGGATAAGATGAGGTTAAGGTTTTATATTATCCAAGGGTCTTTTTGACCATAATTATTGTCAACTATACAACTTAAGAAAGCAATCAAGAAATATGGAATGTTGTATGTGTTTAAGATAAATAGTAAGGTAAGTGATAATGGGGATGAGGTAATGTCTAAGAAAAATCCAATTCTACATTAATATAGGAATGTATTTCTATAAGATCTCCTAAGACTTCCAAATTAGTGTAAATTTGACTTCACCATTGAATTAATGCCTAGAGTTGAACCTATTGATAGAACTCCTTATTGGATGAATCTTATCGAGTTACAAGAATTAAAAGTGCAACTTCAATATTTGTCGTATAAGGGTTTCATTAAACCTTGTATATCACCCTAGGATGCTCTAGTGCTATTTGTTAAGAAAAATATGGTCCCTTAAGGTTATGCATTGATTACATAATGATCAATTAAAGTAACCATCAATAATAGGTATCATTTTCCTAGAATTGATTATCTCTTCAATCAACTCAAGGATGCCACTATATTTTCAAATATTATCTTAAGATTCAAATATCATAAATTGAGGATTTTTTAGGATACTCACAAATAACTTTTAACACTAGATATGGACACTATGAGTTCACAATGTTGCTATTTGGGTTGATAAATACACTAGTGATGTTTATGAATCTGATGAACAATGTGTTTAGAAAATATCTAGATCAGTTTATTTTGATATTTCTAAATGATATCTTAATATATTCTTGCACCAAAGAACAACATGACCAACATTTATGGTTAGTGTTAGAGGTGTTGAGGAAGAACCAACTTTATGAAAAATATCTAAATGTGAGTTCTATGCCTCACAAGTTTAGTATTTAGGGTATATCATATCTATAGAGGGGATTGTTATAGATCCTAAGAAAGTTGAAGCTATCATGAGTTGGCTTGCACCCACTAATGTGTCAGAAGTTAGAAGCTTCATGGGAATCACTAGTTAATATAGGTATTTTGTGAAGGACTATTAAAAGATTGCCTAATTTATTACCAACCTTCAAATAAAAGGAAAATAGTTCAAATTTATGGATAAGTGTGAAGCCACCTTTAAAAATCTAAATAATATATTGACTACAACACTAATTCTCAAGATATCAGATCACCTTGAGAATTTTACAATATGTATATATGCTTCCTTAGAAGGTTTGGGAGTGTTATTAAACCAAAATGAAGCTACAATAGCATATGAGTCTGGGAAACTCAAAAAAAATGAGTTAAATTTTGCTACACATGACCTAGAGTTAGCAGTGGTTGTGCATGCTCTTAAGGTCTGGAGGTACTGTTTATTGGGAAAACCTTTCGATCTAAGGATAGACCACCAAAGTCTAAGGTATATTTTTACTCAACCTATGTTGAATTTAAGATAGAGAAGGTGGGTAGAGTTCTTAGCCAAATATGACTTTGGCATAGAGTATATCAAAGGGAAGGAAAATAAGGTTGTTGATGCCTTAAGTAGGAAAAGGCATATAGTGGCATTGAGCTAGAGTCATGTAGATTTTATGGATAAAATCGAGTAAATGTAGCTATAGGACCAGTATTGCCTTGAAATCTAGATTAAAATTGAGAGAAATATCAAGGAAAATAAGGATTTTAACATAAGATATGGAATTTTATGTTTCAAGGATAGGGTTATCATACCCAAAACTAGTGATTTAAGAAGAATGATTATGCAAGAGGTGCATAGTTATTTATATTATGCTCATTCAAGAGGTGCAAAGATGAATGGAAATATGAAAAAGATCTTCTATTGGTCAATAATAAAACAAGATATCACTAATTTATTGCTAGATGTTTGGAATGCCAAAAGGTTAAAGTAGAACATTGGCATATATCAAGAAAATTATATCCACATGATATACCTACTCATAAGGTTATATAACATGATGCAATACTTATGGTAGTTGACAAGTTAACTAAGGTTGCATAATTTATACCGAAAAACATCAAGGATGATATACTGGTTGTAGAAAATAGGTTTGCCAAGGAAATATTCAAGTTACATGGTTTTCCTAAAGTGATTATATTTGACAAAGATTCCAAGTTTACATCAGAATTCTAACAGGATATTCTTCGTGCAGTGAGCATTAAATTGAATATCAATTCTATGTATCATCCAAAGATAGATGGTCAAACAAAAAGGGTTAAACAATTTCTTGAAGATATGTTACACATGTATTACACGGACTAAAAGTCTAAGTGGGAATACTTTTTGTATCTAGTTGAATTTACATATAATAATGGATACCATGCATCATTGAGAATGGCTTCTTTTGAAGACTTCTATGGAAAAATATGTAGAACACCTCTATCATGGGATAATCTAAAAAATCAAGTGGTGATCAGATCAAAAATTTTCAAAGATATGGAGTAGTATCTCAGAGTGATTCAGGAAGGCTCAAGGAAGCAACCGATTTCTAAAATAGCTAGGTTGATATGAAAATATCACCAAGAGAATTCTTTATAGAAGACAACCTTCTTGAGGGTAAGACCCATGAAAAGTGACATCAAGTTAAATAAATTAGATCCTCATTTTTTTGGGCCTTTTGAGATCATTGATAGGATAATTATAGTAGCCTATAGACTCGCCTTGCCACCCAACCTATCAAATATACATGATACTTTCCACATAGCCCTACATAAGAAGTATGTTACTAATCCTTCTCATGTTTGGAATATTTCAAAACTGTAGATGGTATATCCCTCAGCAATTGAGGTGAGACTAGTAAGAATTCTAGGGTTTTGTTATAAGGTCATGAGAAACGAACCCTAGATCAATGTAAGATCTGATAGGACCATTATTTGGAAAATTGTGCAACTTGGGAAGATGCTGAAATATGAGGAAGAAATTCTCATATTTATTTGATTGAAAAAAAAAATATTTTATTTTATGGAAATAAAAATGATTATGTTTAGTCCAAGGGAAGGAGTATGTAACATCCCTCCTTAGCAGGATTTATTCTTGATACTTGATTATGTATTGATGTGTGGATATCAAATGCTTAATCTTATTTTATGTTATCAAGATGTATGGTTAGTTGCACTTTATGCTTAATAATACTATCTTTTCTTGGAATATAGTATTGTTGATGAAATTTATCGTCACAGGACCAAGTACTCTCATAGGTGGATTGGTATGGGATAACTACCATATTTGATATAAAATAAGAAATGATGGATGGCATTCTCATCAATGGCTCAAGGGTAAAAATATACCCTTTGTAAATACCTAAAAAACGTCATGTCGTGGGCGACTACTCATATGGACATGCTACAAGACCATATGGAAGATCTTGGACAGACTCCAAGATAGAGTAGTGGTTCTAACCACTCAAGTTGGGCTCCTTGGCCTAATAAGTTTGAACTATAGATTAGACCTACGGTTTATAGTCTGAATTGCAACTACAACCTATGGTCTTAATTGAATTTCAATGGGTCTTCATCCAAGCCAAATCGGTTTGAACGATCATTTATTCTAGAATACGGTGATTAGAGGACGAAAGCTTCCAATCCAACTATCCTAACCACCCCTTCTTGATCTTGGCTTCTCTATGAAGCCACCCCTAGCCCTGGGACATCCTATAAGTATCCCTCCAAAATAGGGTAAAGGGAGACAAAGCATAGACAACATTTTGATAGCGAAGTGCTATCGAAATACTGGGAGATAGTGCATTTTGGATATCAAAGCAACGAAGCCCTGTAAAATTGTGGACTCACTTGAGTGCATAGAGAGATCCATGTTTCCATCCCCATTGCCCATTTGTCAAACATCATGACGAATTAGGCCATGGATGCCCTAAGGACCTAGGAGAGCCAAGAAATGCTAATTTGGGCAAACAGAGGCCCCATTCAATGATTCAATCACCAAACTTGTTAGAGGACACCGAAGGTGACCCTTGAACATCAATTGGACAAGGAGATCAAGCCCACAACCCTTGAATTTGGAGGGCAAACTACTTGGTTTCTCAATGCGGCTTTCAAACACGGATTACAGTGCAGACCGCTAATCAGAGCTGCGGTTTGCAACAGGGGTAAAATATCTTTACTGTTTTCATTACAATCTGATTAGTTAAGTTAGAATTAGCATTTTAGCTGATCAATTATTGTTTTAGAGATCTCTGACCGATAGATTTAGTGTTTAGAGTGATTTTGTCATATTAGTGTAGAATATGCATTAATGGCTTCTTTTCACGCTTTCATGCTTCATTTCGCATAATTGATCCATTAGATTGATAGTTGTAGTTCTTGTTTACATCTTTCAAGCAATCTTGATGAATCTTGCATATGTCTAACACCTTTTATTAGCTTTCTTGATTTTAGTTATAATGGCATATACATGTTTATTACCTTCAATGGGCCTCATCACGAGAGGTTGCCTATGTTTTTAACTATCTTCTGTTGTTTCTTGACCGCAGGGATCTATATTCAAAGGAGCCTACATTCAAATCCTTCCTCAATGCGAAGAAGAGGGTCTACTCCACCCTAGGGCAGTTTGCAACTATTTGAAAAAGCATTTATAGTGCGCCTACCCCGTTGGGGGCTTTGGCAATTGTATTAAGAGTATCAACATTCTGATGACCCTAAGAGGGGCAATATTGTAACCACATTTCATTGACAAAATTAATGCATTTTCAATGTTATATGCAATCTTGTTATTTTGTCATGCTTTCATGTTGATTTCATTAATGCAATAGCTAGGTGTACGCTTTTTGGGATAGGTCACCCTCATATAGATGCATTTCATACATGTATGTTTGGTCAAATTGCATCATCAACAAGGATAGTGATAACATTAGTAGGTAGGTGATAACATTTTAGTTATCATAAAACTTCTACTTAAGGACAAAGGCATTATGATGTATGTATCGGATGATAATTATCTTAGGTATGCATGTATGATTTCATTAAAAAATATATAGAAAGAGGTATTATTAATATTTTAATGCTTAATATCAATATTAATAGTCAATGTTAATATTAGATATTAATTAAATTAATTAGGTAAATAATTAATTTAATTATTATGTTTTCTTAATGTTATGTTTGCATCTTTAAACCTTGCAAAAGGAAACCCATTTATTAAAAATGATTAAGAGGTAATTAAAAGGTATTATAATTTTTATAAATAAAAATTGGTTGCTATTTTCCATGGAATATGAATCTTGGAATATGGTTGTCATTTTTGAACGGACAAGAAAATAAACAAGGAGGTACAAGAGGGAAACAGAGGGGGAAGGAGAAGGGAAGAAAACAATAAGTACGAAGTGGATAGAGATAGGTATAAACGAAACATCCTAGGAGAAATTTTATGGAAAAAAAAAAAGGTAATCTAGAAAAATTTGCTAGCTAGGCTCCATTAATGAACACTTCTGTGAATGTTTATACGTCTAAGATGCTTAAATATTTTGGTGTATACGTAAGGGATAAAGAAAGAATCCTACATTTTATTTGAAAGGATTGTTGTTTTATTTAATAATATTTTGTACCATAGCGGTTGTTTTATTTAATAATATTTTGTACCATAGCGGTTGTCTAGTAGCTTGAATGTGCTTTGCTATGTAGAAGTCTAAGGAAAATTAAGAAATAGTCTGTTCTTTCAAAAACTTTCATACATTCTTTATCCCTAAAGGATTAAATATTTCTTTAATGTATAAATGGCTAGGATCCATAATGATTTCCTAAGTTACTTTTTTGAAACCAAAAGCATCTTCTCTTATATTTAGGGTGCAGTCTGTTTCAAAAGCATCTTCTCTTATATTTAGGGTGCAGTCTAACATGTTCTTTTTTATTGGCTGGTTAAACATTTTGGGTTTACGTGGTTTGGTAGACTAGTTTTTTTTTAAATAGTATAACTACATCAACCAGAGAATGAGTTTATTAACAAATCTCTCTATAGTATCAAGCGTTGCTTGAAAGGTTATTTGAGTTTAGGAAGCACCCAATTTTATCTACAACAATAAGGAAAAGACCAAGTATACAATCATGTTTCAACCCTTGAAGATGAAAATTTATAATAATTTTTTTTTATAATCCATTCACCTGTAACTTTAAAATATATAGTGCTTTAAGTAAAATGGTGCTTGTATATTCTAATGGTTAAATTAAAAATTAAAAATTAAAACTAGAAAACATATGGGAGGAAAAATAACTTTATAATGTGATTAAATGTTTGTTTATGGTTGGTTACGTTCTTGGAGAAAAAAAACAAAGATAATGGTAGAGAGCCTTGAACCATAAGTAAGTAGGGTTATTTTCTAAATTTCTATAAAAGTAACTTTCTTATTACTATAAAGTTTGCTTTTAAGATTAGTTTTAAATTGATGGTATGAGTAAAGAGTTTTTGTTTTGGAATAGAAAATGGTTTTATTATTCCAATTAACTTTTTAAATAAAGGCTAGAATAATGTATAAAGAATGCATAGGAATTGAATGTATTCTATTTTTTTTTATTTTAAAAGATAATTTTATTATTTAAATTTTGTATTAAACATTATTTTGATATTGCATAGATGGCTATGTAGAATTGATTAAGAATAGTTGGTTATGAAACATGGATAAGCTTAAATAGCTAAAAGGAGTTCATGTGTTGAGAGAAGTATGGGATTCTCTCAACATAACTAGTATGCATTTTATACATTCGTATGGTAGTATGATGCATGCATACTAGAATAGCATTTGCATCTTCCAAGAGTTATCATGATCCTTTATTTTATCTTTATTATACATAAAAAAAGGAGTGACAAGATAAAATGATAGAGGAAATATGATAATGTATACTTATAACGAAGGGATTGCAATGTAACATTCTTAAGAAAAGAATTTTTATGTGTTATGGATGAATACATGGTCTCCTAGTTGTAATTGAGACTTGATTTAAAGGATGAAGGAATAATTGATATTAAATATTTTATTAAATCGCTAATATAATTGAAGTAATAGAATTTGATTTGTGAGTTAACATTTCATTAGACTATGGTTTATTCTTTCATTATTGACATAAAGGAAAAGAAAAGTTAGAATTATGATATTTAAGTATTCGAATATCTAATATTTAGATTTAGATTTTGATGTTTTAATATAATATTTTTTTTCCTTTTGAGAGAGATGTTTAATTAATTTAAATAATATAATTTATGGGTTTAGAAGGGTCTTCTTTGAGGGTTAGAATCATATCTAAAAACATTTGAGTCAATATGAACCCCAAGTCCTAGGAGGATTTGCGGTGAGACAATACTAGGGTGATTATGAATCATACATATTGAATGGTGAGGCTCGGATGTACCCAAACCAATGATACTTTTGAACATATTCCTAGCAATGAGGTCTAGGAGATATTCACAAGACAATATAGTGGTGGAACCTTGAACGGTGATGATTGGGTGACCATGCTTACCTGGTGAGTGGTAATAGCCTTAGTTAACCCATGGAGATGTGGTAACTAAGCACTAAGGTATTACGCCAGAGTAATCCTACATAGATAGACTTATGTATGATTTGAAAAATGGTGTTTCCTTTTAAGTGTTATGCGCTTTAAAGGATAATCCTACACTATGGTCAAGTTGTCCTATACGGGTGAGGGTGTAGGAAAAGTGGGAGGACCACTAATAGAATCTTTTCTAAATTATGAGGTTTAGAAGAGTGAACCTCAAAAGTATAGGATGGTTTCCACTCATGTCGACTTGAGTATCATCTATAGTAATAAGAACTTAAAATGTGGTTATGCCTTTTGATGCTAAAAATTATTGGGACTTCTTTATGAGTTATCACTAGTTTAAAAAATCTCTCCTTTAGGTTGGTTTTGGTGGGTTACAATAATACTAAGTGTGCAAACTGAGATCTTTGTTCTTATGTATCTTATCAACATAAGAAAGCAAATTGGTGGGTAACCAACCTCTACATCATAAATTATGTTAATAGTCTTAGGATCTAAACATCATTCCTTATTATGCTACAAAAACACTAAGAAAGAGGATTAGAGTTAGTATTGATAGTGATAGAATCTTCATATTTATAAGAATAAGCATAAACCACCACATTCTCTTTGTCCTGCTTGTACTCAATGGCAAATTCATACACCAACAACTTTATCAACCTTTTTTTTTGTTCTAGATAAGAGATATGTTGTTCCAATAAATGCTTAAGCTACTATGGTTGGTTGTGATTATATAGTGATGACCTAATAAATAAAGCTTCTATTTCTCCATGCCATGCAATATGGATAATGTCTCCCTTTCATATGGAATGATCCAAATTATTTTCAAAGATCTACTTACTTTCAATGTGTTATGGACATTAATTCTCATTAATATAAATTATTCACCATAACTAGAATAGCAAAACATCCATAATGAATTGGACTGTGGGTTGGGTTAAGATTGGGGGAGTGGTCTTTACCTTTTTTATTCCTCTAATTTTTAAAGCAATAGGGCTGAATATCAATGGAATATTGATCAAAATTTTCTAAAAATAAGTAGTTAATAATTTGTAACACTCTGCTATAGTTTTAGTATCTTAGTCTACTTTGGTATTGCTAAGGTTTTGTAATGATGGTTGAAATATCCTTTATGTAAATAGGTTTTGGGGACCCTATCAAAAAACCCACCCTTATAATATTATTTACCTAATAAAAAATCAAAGCATCCATCCATAATAAAATACACACAATAAGACCGAGATAGATAATACCCGTATGTTAAGGAAACACCAATGTTATTCATCAACCTTGGGTTATTTATAGCTCATACCAACTATCCATAATACCCATACACAATATAATAACATATCCCAATATTCCTATTCCTAGAAAACTAATATTCTACTCTCCTTACAAATATTTCATCCTAAGAAGAAACTAAATAATATAATTTGCTAGGTAATGTTAGCAACTAGCACCAATTTGTATCATCCCTTCATCCAAGTGAAATATTTATTGGTGGTTGTTTGCAATATTTCCAAGATACCCTTGTACCACTTGAATATCCATAATTTCTCTATTGAATCCATGCTTCTATTTCTTTATTTTGATATTTCAAAGGATTGATCATATTATTCCTTGATGTTGCTAAACTACCCTAAAATCCAAAATCTCTATGCTTTTTCTACCAAACACTACCATACTTGCTTCCATTCTAACTCCATGTAGATCCATAATAATATTTATGCCCTAATCCATACCTCTAATATTGTTATCACTTATGGTGGTGTAGGTGGCAATATGTTATAACCTTAGCCTAACATTTTATTTCTTTTGATTCTTCAATATTTTATTCCTATATTATTGTAACAACCCACCAAAATCAACCTTATATATATTTTCACAAGTAAGGTTCACAAAGGGGTCCCAATATTATTTTTAGCATTCTCAAGGCATCACCACATTTGAGTTCAATGTCACTATAGATGACACTCAAGTGGATAGGAGTGGCCAACATCTCATATTTTTGGGGTTCACCTTACTAAACCTCACCATTTATAAGAACACCAAAGTGGCCCTCCACCTTTATCATACCCTAACCGGTATAGAAAAATTTGACCATTGTGTAGGGATTATCCTTTAAGGTCCATAACACTTAAATGGGAATGCTTATTCCCTAACCCTTCCATAAGTATATCTATGTAGGTTATTCGGCATGTATCCTCGGTGCTTAGTTACCATAGCTCTATGGACTAACTAAGGTCATTACCACTCACATTTTAATGAGCATGGTCACCTAAACCTCACCATTTAAGGTACCACTACTATTATCTTGTGAATGATTCTGTTAACTTCATAGTTATGGAACACTTGATCCTCATTATTCAAGGTGTATCAATCATGAATATCTAGCTATTGCATCATCGCAACTCTTCCCAGGATTAGGTTGTCTCTTTGATTCAAGGTCCTAATAATAATCTACATCCATACCCAAGAACCCCCACCAAACCTAAGATATTACATAAAATAATATAACATCTCTCCCTTGAAATGAATTAAAGTGCAATAGCAAAAATAACATACGTAATTTTAACACAATGTTAGATCTTGGATTTAAACAGAACCTTTTCAACCCATATTTAAATAAAACATAAATTCCAACATAATGCTAGCATGAAAGAAGCATCTCTCTAGATTAAAATATGATTAAATTAATCATAATGCTAACATCTAAACATAATGCTAGCATAAAACATCTCTTCAAATAAAGCTAGTAAAACAAGCTTAAATGGATCATAATGCTAACATGTAATTTTTCTTTTCTTCCATAATGAAAACATCTTGTAAGAGTTTACAACCAACTCATCTATCATTTTCTCAAAAACTAAGCATTTCATACATTTACATAAAGATTTCCAAGCCTTATTAATTCAGCAAAAACAAATCCAGGTGTTACTTAACAAAACTTCCTTTTTCATAACAACTTTTCATTCCCAAATACATTAGAGTAAATTCGTCTGAGTGGCGTCTGTATCACCTTATTTTCATGATCCTTTTCATGAAAGGAATTCTCCCATGGAACTTAAGAAAACGTAGGGATCATTACAGCTCTTAATGCAATGCAATATAACATGCATCTTGTATAATACAAGCAACCATGCAAACATACATTTTGAACAATCAAGGAGAGAATCCCATACTTCTCTCTATAAAGGTTTTCTTTCCTACTCAAGTATCAGGAAACCAATACAATTATTTATCCATACCAAAAAAATTATCTTTCTTATCAAAGAATAATTCAAATCCTAATTATCAAATCAAGCAACTAAATAGAAGATCTCTAACTTTATTTATAACATAATAAAGCTCTATATTTTCTTTAACAAACAAAGAACACCAAAACATAATTAAGTACTATCTTTTTCTTTGAAAAAAAAGATCACCATAACATAAGATAACACTCTCTTTTTCTTTTAAAATAAATGAACTTCATAACATAAGACAACACTCTCTTTTTCTCTTGAAAATAAAATACCACCTTAACATAATACAACACTTTATTTTTCTTTGAAAATAAAATAACACCATTACATAAGACAACACTATCCTTTTCTTTCATAATAAAAGAACATTGTAACATAAAGAAGCACCGTCTTTTTCTTTTAAAAATAGAATACCATACCATTTATCTTCCAAATAATATTAATATGATAATAAGAAATTTAAATTAATCTTCTAAATAAACCTCAATTAATTTCTTACTTTTTCCTTCAAAATTCCAGGGTAAGATATTTTTTAATACAATTAAAACATTTTCTAAGATTTCAACTTAAATTGTAATGCAAAGCATTTGAAAGCACATACTTCCATGGTTATGCATAAGGGGTTGGATCTAAAATGTACTTGTAAAAAATGGTGAATTCTAATCAAAATCAAGGCAAATCCTAAGCAAATCAAATCAATCATCTTCACACCAAAATTTGGGGGCATTTGAAGCTCTAAAAAGTAAGGTCATATTTAGGATTTTTTTGACCTATTAAATCACCTTATAAATTCATAAAAACACCACCCTTAGATCAGGATTAAAAAGATATTTCCAACGAGTACAAATATTCTTATGTTTGGATATATATATATATATATATATATATATATATCCCTAAGAAAAATTTGGTCCCAAAAATTTTAGGCGAATGGGCCGACATCAAGGACCCTCATATTCACCAATTTTCAATTTTAAAAATCTTAATATTAGCCTAATTTGTGAATAATCACCACTGTGCATAACCCTGCCTTCTTCCAATGCCAATAGAAAAAAAGAAAAAAAGGAGGTGCTAAACGACTTCACATGGCCAATGAAGCTTTAAACTATGGATACATCTTAGGGATTGAGACTTATTGAAGTACAACAAGGAACAAAATTCTTCTAAATTGTCCCTTGGGAGTTACAAATATCCATTAGATCTAGCTAGACCAATTGAAAGCTAACTAAATTTTAATAAATCTCAAGGACACAGACCAACGATATAGACAACCACACAGGGTAGAAGAACAAAGGGAATGCAAAACACAAAACTAAATAAAGCAACTCACTCATATAGTTAACAAAAGCAAAGCACCATAAAGGAATATTATCACACTCAACCAAAAGTTTGGACACCTACAACCTTTGGCTTATAGCCTCAAGAGCAAACATACATAGGCAAAAGCTATCATGCAAGCTTATAAAAAAGCAAATGAACCAACAATAAAGCATCGAGTCCACTCAAGTGGAGGTTTCCAAAAGAATGAAGTTGAACATTCTTATGAGCAAAGCATACACAAGACATACTAAAATAAATGTGTTCATCCATAAAACAAATACAAAAGGGAGATAACAAAAAATTGGGTACGTGAAAAGTTATACTTTAGGATATATTATTTCCAACTTTCTTAGCCAAAGCTTATTATTCCTATTTCTATCCTCTCCATGATCATTTCTCCCTTTTCCTTTCAGCCCTGCAATCGACATCCCCTTTAACGTTATATTGCATCCACAAATATATTGTGGGTCTCTCTTCTTGCATGTTCTTGATGAGCGTAAACATAATGTAGATTCTCTACATTATAAGAACTTGCTTACGTTACCTCCCAATGCATAAGCCACCTTCTTCAATTATGAATTAAGATTAATTAAATTATTTTTCATTTGAAACTTACCTATTATTTATAAGGCAAGTTATAATTAATTAATCAAATAACTCATCCAATAATGCTTCTAACAAAAATATAATTAGATTAATTACCTATTAGTTAATACCAAATGCTAATATTGATTATTAGCATTGATATTAACAATCCAAGTATTAATTTTACTAACCTTATTAATACTTTATTGAATCTATGCTTCCAAGCAACACAAATACTTTGTAAATTAATAATACGTCATGTTGTTTTTCCTTAAGTAGGTGGTTTTTTTAAGAAAACTAAAAATTTACCCCCTACATACTAAGGAGGACTCTTTTTCCAAAAGCAACCTCCTTTCCCCAAATGGTGTATTCAAACCAGAACTATATATGCAATGCATCTATATGAAGGATATTCCCTTACCCTTGAGCTATTAATGAGATTGTCATCCATCATTTTCCATATTTTCCTCAACTTTGGTGGTTTTCCCATACCAATACACTGGTGAGAGTACCTGGTCCTACAACCACAAATACATTAGCAATACCATATTCTAAAAATAGTAATCAAATCATAAAGTGTAACTATCCACTCTTATTGACATCATAAAATGAGACTATGTATTAGATATCCACACATCAATACATAAATTAGTTTTAATAATAAGTCCTACCAATGAGGGTCATTACACTTGTAAATTATTTCTCATGCTATTTGCTCTTGTTCCTTATTCTGATGCATCCTTATTTGCTTCAATAGATATTTCTTTGTTATTGCTTCTTTTATGGACTTTTCTATTATTACTTCTTCCATGGACTCTATTGCTACTGTTATTATAGATTTGACTTTTGATTTTTCTATTGGTTCCTTAACTTGTTCCCCTATCATAACTACTTCTTGCTTCTCTTTAAGCTAAGAAATATACTACCATAATTGCTTCTTGCTTCTTAAGCTAAGAAATATACTACAATGTTATCTTCTTCTTCTTGTACCATATATTCATAAACTTATCTTGTTCATTAATGTTAAAAATAGACACATATTCTAACCAAGGATAACCTAAAATAATATCCACATCACCCATATCAATAGCATGAAAACCTTAATGTAAAATATATTTATCCATGGCGATCCTCAAATCTTCAAAAATTTGAACATTCTCACCCTCAAGTTGTATATCCTTATTTCTTGTTGGTTGAACCTACAACCTATTAGCCAAAGTAATATTAATGAAATTATATTCATTTCTAGGGTTTATAGAAATAATAACCCTTTCCCTCTAAATGAAATCATGAACCTATAAAATAGGTTTTTTTTATTCAAACAAATCCTTTCAATCATTGTTGGGCTTATCTAATGATAAGGCCTTGAAATGCCTTATTATGTGCAGTGAAATAACACTTGATTACTCCTTTAATGCATGTGTAATTATGGACTAGGTTTGTATTGATATTATGACTAAAGTAGTGAAAAGGTAAAATGCATTGCCAAGTGATTTTAGATAGGTTTTTATGTGATTTTAAGCTTATTTTTATATTTAATTAATAATAATTGAAGATGGTATAAGAAATATATGATGGCTTGTAGGTCATCCTAGAGTTTTCAACCTTTAGGAGTCATCTTGTAGCATTTTAGAGCCAAAACGGTACTTTCCATAACACATGTTAAAACAAGTGAATGTGAGATAAGAGCAGAGGAACATGGCAGAAATGGTGTAAGGTATGGCTGGATGAAATGTATAAACATGCTTAAGGCACCACATGGATGTATACTTCATTATTTTCCTCCATATGGGAAAAACTTATTTCTATTTTTAGTAAAGACAAAAATGCTTATTCTATTTCCTACAATTATTTCCATGTGGCGAACAAATATGGAAATGCTAGAGGAGAACCATTGATGTAAATTCAAGTTGTTAGATAGAAATAATTATTGTTGAAGATTAGTTTTAAACTACTTTTATTAGATTTAACATAGTTAAAAAAAAAAAATTGGTTTGTTGATATTGGTTTCCAACTAATTGGGATAGGTCCAAATTAGTTAGAATCCTCATCAACCTATTTTAGTTTGTTATCTTCTTTAATAGAGTTAGTTAAGTTTATTCATAACCAACTTAGTTGTTATCTTATATATGTAGAATTGGTTGAGTTTATTTCCAACCAACTTGGTTGTTATCTCCTTTGTTTAGAATTGGTTGGATTTGTTTCCAACCAACTTGGTTGTTATATGCTTTGTATAGAATTGGTTGGATTTGTTTCCAACCAATTCAAATTGGGAATATTCTATGTTAGTAAGTTGTTAGTGGTTTGTTTCATAAGACCTCTCTATATAAGATGTATGATGTATTGTAGATATTAAAGAGAGGATAGGATGGGAGCTAAAAATGAAGAAGAAGAAGAAGAGGAAGAGGATAAATGGAGTTGAAGATTATTGTAAAAGAGTAATTTTATCCCTTTCTTAATAAAATATGTTTACATAATTTTCTCACTTGTGCATATGTTTAATGTTATTTTAAATTGAGGTTTACTTTCCATTGGGCTAAGGAGTAAGGGCTCATTCAATTAGCACAATGGAAAGTATTGTCTTTGTAAGATATGTTGAATTCCAATTTTATTAATTTATGTGTCTTTTGTACATTGTTGTAAATTGTGAATAATAAAATTGTATATTACTTTGTTTATTTATTTTCCTAGGATGGTTTCATACAACTACTAGATTAGATTTCCTTTCTTGCAAATGTATTATTTACTTTTTTGCAAGTGTGATTTACTTTTATGTAAGCTTGATATTTCCCTTTCCACAAGCATATTTTAATTAGAAGCCTAGAAATCCATCTCCCATAATATATCATCTAATAATTAGCATATATAGCCAAGGACACCAACCCTAGATTGACAATTAAAATGAATGGTAATAATGACACCCATCATCTAACACCAAATATGTGGTTCTCTTAGCTTGCATACTATCATCCCTATTTTTAGTTCTACAAATTTCTTGTAATTTTATCTTTTTTAATTCCTTTTGTTCATCCTATAGCCTACCTATATTTTTATTATTTTTCTCAAATTTCCATTTGCATAAAAATGCAACTTGACCTAACAAGAAATAAAATATTTTGGTATTTTTTCCTATTTTCATGGTGGAGAGCTTAATGCTAGGTTGCCACGATTCGTTTTCATGGTGCTTGTTGGTGGGTTGTCATGATTCGAGTGAACGAGTGCTTGCTGGTGGGTTGTCATGGTTCTTTTTGGGTTGCCACTATTCAATTTTATATTGGTTATTGGAAAGTCTATCATAGAGGTTTCAATACATCTATAGAAGAGGTTGATTGTTGGGCATGATCTTTCCCTGATGAGGTACTAGGAAAACAAGTAAGGGTTCCACCATTATTTTTTCTTTAGGGAAAAATATGGACATATTTTATAATTAAATTAATATTAAAAAAAATTGTGGTGTGGGAGTTCTCACCCTTTCAGATATTTTTCTTGCAATTTCTTAGAAAATGCCTTTGTTTTGGTTTTGGGACAAATTGAGTATTTTTTCAAAATGGAAGAGATTTTTAAGTTTGCTTTAAGGTTAGGGTTTGGTTGAGTTATTCTTGAGTTTTTTTTTTATTGATTCAAACCCTAGAACACTTCTATTTATCATTATTTTTTTACTTTTGGTGGCTTTTTCCATGGTCGTAAAGGTTGCTACTTCTCATTTTCTCCCTTATTTACCTTCCTTTTTTGGCTACTCTTCATCTTTAGTGTTGGATGAAGTGGGCATAAACCTTCTCAATAGTAAGCTATCTCCAAAAGCAAACTCTAGTTCTATTGGCTCCATTCCCTTGCATCCTATTTCTTCTTTAAACTTCAACATATTTATTCCTAGACTAGACTCTATTCCAAAGGTTGAAGTGCCCTCCAAACAATATCTTCATTTTGTTGCTACCCTATCTGAACGTGCCTTGGTTGGAAGGTTCAGTGGACTTTGGCCAAATCCAAATTCTTTGGAAAAGTGGATATATTCAGCTTGGGGGCCTAAGATCTCCAGTTATGAACTCTTTTAGAGGATACTACATGGCTATCCTAGAATCCAAAGAAGAACGAGATGTTATCTTTCAAGGAGGTTCATGGTTTATGGGCTTAAGTGCCTTATTTTTTAACTTTTGGACAACCCACTTTGACCCTCAAGTAGATCTGCCTAAGGAAGTTCTATTTGGGTAATATTACCCTTTCTTCCTCTCCATGTTTGGAATAAAACCTCTCATGAGCTCATCAAAAATAATATTAGCAAGTTTATTGATTGGATTCCTCCCAAAAAATTGAATGCTTCTTGTGCTCGTATTTGTGTTCAAGTTAATCTAAAAAATGGTTTACCTGAATCTATTAGAATTAAGGTTTTGGATTGGATCCACACACAGGTTTTATATTATGAGAATTTACCTTTCAAATGGTTATATTTCCATGAGTATGGCCACTTTTTCAAATATTTATTAATTAGATAGAAACCACAAAATAATAAGAATCAAGCTGACAATGAAGGCTTTCAGTAAGCACAAACCAATAAGAGGAATTGAAGGACTAGAATATAAAATATTAGAACTACTAAACCACTTGAGATATCCAATAGGTATGATGCTCTAAACTCATATAAAAAAAAGGATCTCTAGGATGAATCTAAACATGAAGAAGGAAACCATGAGCAAGCCTCTAGTGATGTAGAGTTGGTAGATTAGATACTATGGGAAAGGACAAGTGAAGAATATTCTTTTGAAGAAATATCTAAAGAAAACTATATTGAGCTAATGGATGACATCATACTCCCTAAAATTTGCCCTAATCCTATTATATCATGATCCTATTCTAATCCAGGCAAGAAATATAACCAAGAAATAAGAACTAAAGAAGCAAAGAAAAATGTTGCAGCTAAGACTCAAGCTACATTAGAGGGTCTCTCCCAAGGAAAAAAACCCACTAAAAAATGATAATTCTCTCATGAAATTGTAGATACCTAGGTGGAGCCTTTAATAAAATCTACCTCAAGGGTCTAATAAAGGATCTTTGTCCTTGTTTAATAGAAATTCAAAAAACAAAGGTAGATAAAAAAAGGTACTTCTAAAGCATGGAGATCTATTTGGAATAGCTTTAAAATTGATGTTATTTATTCCCGAGGAGCCTCTGGTGACCTTCTTATAGCATGTGATAAAAATGTTTTATCCAAAATAGGTGGTAATAAAAGTGAACACTAGATTTCTATTATCTTTGATGCAGGAGGTTTTTCTTCATTTATTTGAATGTGTATGCCCCTAACTTCCAAATTACCAATAAGTAATATTGGATTTCAATTATTTCCTACATTTAATAAAGTAAGCCAATCAATTTGATCATAGCTGAAGATTTTAATTTGGTTCTCTTCCCCTCCAAAAAAAGAGGTGGCTCTAGTATTGGAGATCCTTACAAGGAGTGTGTGGAAGATATTATTTCTCTTGTTGATCTTCAATACATCAAGTCTTCTAAAGGCCTATATACTTGCACTAATAAAAGGGTAGGAAATCATTTCATTTTTGAAATAATTGATAGATTCTTGGTCCAGGAAGATATTCTCACATGTCTTCCTTCAATAACTAGCAAAATCATTCAAAACATAGTATTTTATCATAAGCCTATCCTTTTCGATAGTGGCAACAACAAAACTTCAAGTCCCATTCCATTTAAATATAAATCATATTGGATTTACTTTAATGGAGTTTCAGATAAAGTTGAGTGTATTTAGTAATCTTTGTGCCCCTTACATAATGCTCAAGATAGATGGAGGACAAAAAAATCTAGGTTAAAATTTGATCTTAGGATTTGGATTAAATTACATCAAAATACTAATAATTCTAAAAAAATCCTCCTTCTTAGGTTGGAAGAAATAGAAGATATTTTAGAGCTAGAACCTCCTAGTGAAACACTAAAATTAGAGAGATATTCCATTATCCCAACTTCATGTGAGAGCTAGGCAAGAAGAACAATTTTGGATACTCAAATATTGCATGAATTGGCTATGGGAAGGAGACTCCAACACCAAGTTCTTTCATATTAAGGATAATTATACATATCAAAAAGGAATATTCTACATGAAATCTAATTGGAAAATGGTGACAAGG
Source organism: Wollemia nobilis (assembly GCA_028583015.1). NCBI lineage: Eukaryota > Viridiplantae > Streptophyta > Pinopsida > Araucariales > Araucariaceae > Wollemia > Wollemia nobilis. Next base: position 524,410 of record JAQPPZ010001708.1, read on the forward strand.
TCTTCAATTTTTCAAAGATAAAAAAGCTACATGTAGTCGTTATGAATCTTTTTATCAAAAATTGAATGGAAATCATGTTGCTCAGGTTGCGTTGCTACAAAAAATTCCTAAGGTAATAAATGAGGATATGAAAATTTCTTTTTTTTAGGAAGTCACCCTAAAATAACTTAATAGCATTGTATTCAAATCTACAAAGGATAAAGCTCCTAGTCTGAATGGATTCACTATACCTTTTACCACCAATTATTTGATCGGATAGTTGCAGATATTCTTCAGATGATAAGGATTATTGTAAATGAGGTAAGTTGGTCAGTGCTATTAAGTGTACATTTTTAGCTTTGATTCCATAGGAAAATAATGCCTCAAAATTCAGTCAATTTGGTCCTATTTTTTATAGGTTCCTTACCTATCTTGGAATTTCAATGAAATAAATGGAGATATTTATCAAAATATGCAAAGAAAAAGAAATGAATCACTATTTTAATGAATCACTTTTGCACTGGAGGAATCCCTACCAATGGATAAAATATATTTATGTATATTCTTATTCGATAGAGGATTGATTACACCCTAGTGAATTGTCTTGTATACCTATTCTAAGGTTGTGAATGAAAGGATGTGATGGTCCATATAAATAATAAGTGATTAATTAATGGTTAATGGTTATTATTAGAATCCTAACAATTTCTTTGTGAAATGCTTCATATAAATTTATGATCAAAACCATAACCACTAGAATAAAAAACTATTTGGATAAACTTATCTTTGATGAGCAAAGAGGTTTCATCCCTGGTAAGCAATTGTATGAAAACATTGTGATTGTCCATGAGGTCTTACATACTAGCAATAAAGAATAAAAAAATGATCATGGTTAAGCTTGACATGGCCAATGCCTTTGATAAAGTGGATCTAGTTTTTTGGCTTAAGTGTTTAGTTCATTTGGATTTCCTTTATTTCTTTCCAAGTGGATTTTTGGTTGCATCAAAAACCCATGGATTGATCCTATTGTCAATGGCTCTTTGAATAGATTCTTTAGAGATTTTAGAGGTTTATGCCAAGGATGCCTCCTATATCCTTGTATTTATATTATTTTAGCTAAAGCTTTGGGTAGATCTATATATTTTGAAATAAGGGGTAACAAAATAACTGAAATTAAGATAGTTGATAAGGTCAAGGATATTAGTCATGCACAATTTATTGATGATACTTTAATTATGAGGGAAGCATCCAAGCTAAATTTCAAAAGGATCAAAGGTCACCTATACCTCTTTCTAAATGCCTCTAGATCTTTTATTAATGTCAACAAGTGTAAAATTTACACTATGCTCCAATTATTTATTTTTCTCATGTTGGAATTGGAACTTTTAAATATTTATGTGTGATTATGAGTTTCAAGCTAAATATTTCTAATTGCTAGTATTATTTCATGAAAAATATTTATAGGAGAATATTAACTTATAGCAATGGATGGCTTAGTCTTGCTGGCAGACTAGTTTTGATTAAATTTGGCATTGCTTAGTCTTACTAACTTACGATTTATCATGCTCCTATCTCAGTCCTTCAAGAACTTAACAAAAAAGTTAGTAACTTTATTTTGCAATGAGGAAGGTAATCTCATAGGAAGAAATTTCATCTTGCCAACTAGATTCAAGTGACAAAAGGAAAATTACAAGGGGTCTTGGGTATCCAATATTCTTTTATTATGAGCAATGATATTAAGTCCAAACTTGTCTAGAACTTAATAAACCCTCCAATGATTCTTTGGAAGTAGGTTCTTATTCACAAGTATGGTTAAGGAAATCATGGCATGCTACTACTCAAATATATCCATAAAAAACCAAGCATATCTAAAATTTGGGCATTAATTGTTAAATTTTTCTAGATCATTAAGGATGACATCTCTTGGTGCCTATGAAATGGTAATAGTATTAAGTGTTGATATGATTCTATTCTTGGTAACAAGCCCTTAATTTCTTCCATTTCTAAGATTTTTTTAAGTTCATGAGTTAGCTCAAGATAGATAAACTTTCCCATCGCATCACTTGGGAATGCAATCAATGAAAATGGATTCAACTTCATGGGTTAGATCTGGAACAACAAAGGGAGTGGTCTTAGATCCAAAATCAATTAGCTAGCATTCTTCCCACAGACCCAAATAATGAAGACTCCTTTATTTGGGGTAAAATTAACTATTTGGGCAACTATTCAGTCAAGGTTTGTGTATATCTTTAGAAACATGAGCCCTCTAGAAAAAAATTTAAAACACATTTGGGATAAAAATATCACCCCAAAAATAAAATTTTTGCAATGGCTAGTTTACCAAAACAAAATTGTGACTAGGAAAAAACTCTTTAAAAGAGGTATTTTGGGCCCTCCATATTTTTTGTAGATGCTTTAAATACTGTGAAACTCAAGACCATATATTTTTTAAATGTGAGGAAGCTACAAGGATCTGGGTCTCACTTGCTTTCAACTTTGGAGTTTGCATTAGAAGCAAATTAAATCTTAAGTCTTGTACTAAAATTTGGAACAAAAAGTACCCTATCTCCTTTCAAGGTAGTCCTCTCATAATTTTTTATGGTCTTCAATTCCTTATTATTGCATGTGTTATATATGGATGAATAAGAACTATAGAATAATTAAATAAAAATCAACTCATAGGGCAGTTTTGATATGCAAGATAAAGCATGTTATCATGGAAAATGCCATTGCTAGATTTAAATTTAAAAAAAAATAGAGTGCTATTTCTAGAGTTGAGTTATGCATCCTCAAAAAATGGAATCTTCAAGATCTAATTAGTACCTCTATTACCAGCAGCTTGACTTCTCAACCATATTTTTATTTTCCAACTCTATTCTTTTATGGGGCTTCAAATTCTAACTTGTTAGGTACCATGATAGGTACTTAATATTTAATAATTTAATATTGTATAGTATAATGGTATGAGCCATTAATTAATTATTTGAGTAAGGAAGGCCACATGTCAAAATAGAAATAGATATGTCATATAATCATATTTGTAATCATTGGGAGAATATTGTCATATGTAACCGCAAGGAATATTTTCATAATATTATGCACTTTATAACTCATGGAAGGTGAACCATAACACTCTTGTATAAATAGAGATGTACCCCCATTGTGAAATAATCTATGATGTATTCTTAAAGAAGTCTTGGCTCGTACAGCTAGAGATCTTGTGGAGTAGCTTCCTTCCAAAAGGAGCATTGTATGGTGTTCCCCTACCTCAAGGGTATAATCAATATCTATTTTATTGTGCAATTAATTTATTTGTGGATGCATGTTGAATATTTTGATATATTGTTGAAAAATATATGACAGGGTTATGCAGAAGGGGTTGGACTCAAAATGTACTTGTAAAAAAATGGTGAATCCTAATCAAAATCAAGGTGAATCATGGAGAATCCTAAGCAAATCAAATCGAGCATCTTCATACCAAAATTTGAGGTATTTGAAGCCCTAAAATGTAAGGTCATCTTTGGGGCCACTTTTGACCTATTAAATCATCTTATAACTTCATAAAAACACCACCATTATATCAGGATTGAAAATATATTTCCAACGAGTACAAATATACCTATGTTTGGATATATATTATGGCGAATTGACCCTAAGAAAAAATTGGTCCTAAAAAATTTAGGCGAATGGGCCAACGTCAAGGGTCCTCATATTCGCCAATTTCCAATTTTGGAAATCCTAATATTCACCCAATTTTTGAATATTTACCATTGTAATAACCCTAATATATGATAATTAGAAGAAAGGTTCATTACATTTGGTATCAGAGCAATGATTTGGGCAAAGTGGGTTTGTTTTTGCAGAGTTAGGGCAATTATTTTAGAAAAAACATCACATTTTGTAGAGGTCATATTTTTATTTTAGCAATCATTTTTAGAATTTTTTTGCTATATTGTGTAGATCTCTTTGAGTACTACAAAAATGACTACTCATTTGTTAAATTTTAATATGTATTGAGAAATTTATGGTTGTTTTTATTGGTAGAAGGGATTTTTTAAAGGGTTCCCAAACCTATTACAAGTAGGGTTTTGAAAGGCACCCCCAAACCTTAGATCTAGCAATAAGATATCAAGAAATAAAATACAAGATATTGTCACACTCAAACACCAGTTGGCAACAGGAGCCAGCATAGAATAAATTGACACCCAAAACAACTAGGTGTACTGAGAGAACCAGAGAACCAAGAATCTCATCTAAAACTGGATCAAATTTATAGCAACAACATCCAGCCTAACAAACAACTAAACCAAAAATAAACAAAAATAACTTTCTAGAAGCCTTTCTCAATGAGGTCTTGGGAGGCCTGAACACCTTTTTTTGATGCCCACAGAAAGAAATCCTTTTCAAACCATACTCCTAAATACATTTGTTCCAAGTCTCCACGATTAGAACAACCTCATTCTCTTTAGGATGTAGAGCCTCAAAACTATCCATTAAAAAGGGTTTTACTCTATTATAAAATTCAAAGTTGATATTTTCTTTTCCTGAGTGCTCTATTGTTGGGTCTCCCCACTTTTCATTCATCCCCTACATCAATACAAGCTTTCCTGTGACTTTTGGTCTTCGAACCCAGAAAGCCTTTCTCAAACATAGTTTTTGGAGAGGCTAGAGATCTTTACATTAACTATTAAAGAGTTGGATCATCCATGTCAAGACAGTCAAAGGAATTTTAGAGGATAATACTAGAGGGATTTAACTCTTCTCCACTCTCCCAAAATTTAGGAAGTTGAAAAATATCCCCCGCTACTAGGCTCACTTCCCTTATCTTCACAGGAACCTTGTTCAAATCCTCTCCATCAAACATAATTTATGGAAGAATGGCTTCCTCTTGTAATTCCTCACTGAGCCCAACTTGAGAAATAAAAATCAAATCTTGTCCTTTCAAATTTTGAGGGTTTTGCTTAGGCACCCACTTTTCACTAAGCTTCTTACTATTTTTCTTACGGCTCGCTGAAGTACCATTAGGATGCATATGCACGGGGCATAAGCTCTTATGGTGCCCACCATTACCACACTCCTGGAAAACTTGGGGTTTATTATGGTTGTTTGAGGTTGAGTTATTTTTGTTTTTTTTTTTACCACGTGAATTTTTTTCACAAAAACAAAAATCGTATTAAATTTTTTAGTAGTCATTTGCAAAATATTTTTGCACCATCATATAGATTATTTTGAGTACTATAAAAATAACTACTCATTTATGGATTTCTAATAATTTTTGAGAGAGTTACAACTATTTGAAGTTGGGTTATTTGTGTTGTTTTTTGGCCATGCGATTTTTTCTCAAAAAGAAAAAATTTGTATTAAATTTGTTATGAGTCATTTTCATAATGTTTTTGCATTAGTATGTAAGTTATTTTAAGTACTACAAAAATAACTACTCACTTGTTAAATTTTGATAAGTATTGAGGGAGTTATAGTTGTTGCAAGTTGGGTATTTGGTGTTTTTTTGGGGTTATTGACAAAAAAAGAAAAAATTCATAACTTTCAATCCAGGTAAGCAAATCAGTTATTGTTTGTTTTGTTTTGAAGAAAATCTGCAAATTTACTTGTTTGAAGAGAGAAACATATGAGATCTCAAAATTTTTTTGAGAAATTTTGGTTATTTTAAACCCTAGCTACTAAAAAAATTGAGTTGCCAGAATTCACTAGAAGAGATGATAGTAATGCTAGGGAATGGTGGGAAAATTTTAAATCTTTATATTCTTCTGAATGTTTATGGAGATTTAAGATTTGGATTTCCTTGCAAGGGAAAGCTCGCTCTTGGTATGAGGAGGACTTTGCTCATACTGATACATTTACACAAAAAGAATTTGAAGTTGCATTTTTAAGCAAATGGGGATTAAAGGAAAAGGATAATAAAGTGTAAGCTAAGGAAACTGCATCTTTTGTGTTAGAACCAAACAGTGGTCAAAAATATTTTTTTGAATGTAAAATTTTGTTTTGCAAGTTCATGGTTACAATCAAAAGAAAAATTTTATCGTCTCCATAAACCCTAGCAGCAAGCATAATTTCATCAATAGAGACTTGGTTAATAGCTTGCAAGTTCCAACAAAAAAAATTAAAAACATAAAGCTTGAGGGTGAGGATGTTCAAATTTTTTAAGATTTGAAGATCACCATGGATAAATATGTTTTACATTCAAATTTTTATGCTATTGAGATAAATGATGTAGATATTGTTCTTGGTTATCCTTGGTTGTATTCTTTGGGTACTATTAACATTAATGTGCAAAATAAATTCATGAAGTTATGGTATCAAAAAAATGATATAACATTACAAGATATTTCTCAATGTAAGGAAAAATAGGTAGCTATTGCAAAGGACCACAATGAAGAACTTGAAATAGAACCTAAGGATGAGGTGGCAATAGAGCTCAAAGAAGAAACAAAAGCAAAATATGAACCAAAAGAAAGGAGCACATCAGAAGAGTAAAACCAGGTTGAACATCAGGTTAAGGTTGGAGTATATTATCTATAGCACCCTAAAATTGGCGTAGTCAAAATTATAATAATTACATTCACCTTAGTAAATAATTTAAAAATCAAATTTAACCTCCCAAACCGCCCGTTAACCGTCGGGTATTCCGTTTCCCCCTTTTTCGCACCAATTTTAGAGGTTGTTTTGACCGTTTGACGATATCATCGCCGATCAGACGATATCGCCCCAGATTTGACGATTTCGTCTGGACTAGGACGTCCAGACGATCTTGTCGCAAAACTGAATTTGCATAGTTGGAATCTGTTCCAACGGGTCTCCAATCTGGGCAGAAGCGTGTCTGCGCCGTTGGGACCCTTCCCCGTTGGAGATCTCCCAAATTGGGATGATCTCCAACCTCCCAACAACTCCCCCTAAGCCTATTTAACTTCTAGGATTTTCCCTCCCCAACCCCTGGCTGAATTTATCTGCAAACTGATTCCCTCTGCGTCAACACATCCTAATTTTGCTTTTGCACTAGTCCCATAGCCATTTTGTTGCAGGTACATCACTGGTTTTCAGTCGGAGCCAGCACCCATCGTCGTCGATGAACCTGTTCAAATCGGAGGCGATCCTGTCGAATTCGAGGCGATTTCGTACTGATGCGAGACGATCTCGACTGCAGTCTACATCGAGGCAATCAGTGCTTGAAGTTTGCTCTTCTTAACTCTTTCTCCGTCTTTTTATTCTGCAAATTAGACTATTTATTTAGTGTTTATGCTATTTTGCATTTGGTGTTCACCCATTTAGCTTAGAATGCATGTTAAGTTCATGATTTGCCATTAAAGTACAGTAATTTGCATTAATTTCTGTTCTTAAATATTGTTCGAGTATTCATATTGCTATTTGGTGTAATTTGCCTCTGTTAGCACAATAGAATTTCTTGTATTTTGCATCTATTTTCTGTCTTGTAGGTCTCCAATTCGTCGACGAATTCGTCAGATCTCGGATGAATCTGTCAGTCTCGGACGATTCTATCAGATTGCAGGTGATTCTGTAGAATTCTCGACGATCCAGACTGCTTCAAACGTCAGAATCTTCTTCAGACATCCGGATCAGGTATTTTTCATTGGCATTCTATAAAATTCTCTGTTTTTTGCTTTCAAATCTATCTACTGTATTCATGGAACTTGCATTTTCATATAGTTTAATTTAGTTTCATTCGGCCAAACCTAGGATGAATGTTTAAGGTTAAAACGAACTCATTAAACACATTCCAAAAACCTAGGCGTGGAAACTGCCATTAAATGTTTCCTGGTGAACCCACCATCCATCGAAAAATCACCAAAATACACCTCCCTTGAGAGGCGGGACCTTCGCAAAGTCCTCTCGTCCGAGGTACCGCATCATCCTTTTCCCATCCTCCTTCCGGGCGCGGATCCTATAGCTCTGAAGGTAGGGATGCGAAAAATTTGGAGCGATACATTTTGGTGAACCCGACGTGAATGCATCATAAACCTTTTGAAAAAAAAAACAAAAAACAAAAATATAATATATGTATACAAGAAAAAACAAAAACAAAATCATCATTTCAAGTTTGTATGTTTTAGATTCAATTCTAAATAGTAGATGCTAAATATTACTTTTAGAAGTACTAAAGAAACCATGAGTTTTTACTCAAATCAATATGAGCCCATTAGTAATGTTGGAAGAATTCAGCCAAATACATTTGTTGATTATGACCAACCTCATCCCTATTCAACACCACCTCCATCACACTCTTCTTATTTTTCATCCATAACCCAACAAAACAATCCCTTTGCCAATCCTCTTCATAACGATATTATCTATTCTCCCATATATCCATATTATGTCTATCAATCCACATATAATCCTCCACCACCTTTTCAATACTCTTCTTTCAATACAACACATCCATTTCAACAAGAAAATACTTATTCTTCCAATTCTACCATGTACTCACCTCATACTTCGCAATCTTCCTATCATCATTCTACCCATAATAAAGAAAGTAGAGGTGAGAAACCATTAGGTCCTTTTATGACAAAATTCCTAAGGCATTTATCAAAAACCTCTCAAAAACCTTCATCACGTAAATTTACTAAGCTCAATCAACCAATGGATATAATTCTCAAGTATTTACTTGACACAAATAAGATTGAACTCCCTTCCATAAGACAACTTGATACCACATCAGATTGGTTTAAACCTGAGCTACATTGTGAATATCATAGAGTAGATGGACATATGACACAAAATTGTAAAGATTTAAGATGTGCAATTCAAGATTTGATTGATAAGGGTCTTTTTAATATAAAGGAATTACAATCTACAACTGATTATAAATCTTCAGTAAACAATCAAACTCCTACACAACAAATACCAATAATCAATCAAGACATGGGGATCTCCCAAGAACCCCTATTCAATTATCAACAACAAGAAACCAATCAAATATTGCATGTTAATGTGTCCCATCATGATGATATTATTAATATTGTAACAAAAACTACAAATGAGCAACCTCAAGTTCAATCAACTCAATCCGATATTCAAGATATGGATTCCTCATTTGACCAACCTTCAAAACTATCTTTGGCTCTAGAGAATGATCCAAAATGGAATGTAAGCATAGAAAGCTCATCTTTAGAATCAAAATCTCAATCTGAAATCCACTTTGATAACCAACAACAAGTGATTAATCCTCAAGCAAAGATATCCCTTTTAGAAGTATTACAAATTTATCACAAGGAAATTTTGTTCAAAATACCTAGCCAACAATTTGTTCCTCATCATATTTTCTCTAAGAACATAATTAATGGTGTAAACCCTCTTGAGGTTAACCATATTTCATTCTATGATGAGGATATTCCTTCCTCTACTCCACAAGAAGACTCCTATCTTTACATTATCGGATCTAGTAAAGAAACACTTGTTAGAACTATCATGGTAGATAATGACTCCTCTCTTAATTTATGCACTTATCAATTATTCCAAAAACTCAAAACAAAGGAAGAAGATCTTAATGAATCAAATGTTATTATAAAATCTTTTAACAATGAAATTCAAGAAGCTCAAGGTACTATAATTCTTCCCCTTAATATTGGATCCAAGATCCTGGATACTTTATTCTATGTAGGATATTGTCCTTCACCTTACAACCTACTTCTCCAGAGTCCTTGGATTCATACGATGAGGGTTTTCCCTTCCACTCTTCACCAATGTTTGAAGTTTGAAATTGCAAATAAAATTGTTACCATACATGGTGACCCAACACCATTTGAAGAATATTTAACGATTGAAACATCAAGTTCTATACATTCTCTATTATCACAATTATCTTCTATCCATCACTTTTCTTTATCCATATATGATCATCCTTGTTTACCAAATAACATCCATGCATATCTTTCACATATACTTTCTCCATCTTATCAAGACTTGGAATATAATAATAAGAATGAAGAACTTTCTTATCCTTCTGACATTTTATTTTGTAACATGATCAATTTTACACATATAAAAGTCAAATCTTTTGCTACATTATTCTACATTATAACAAAGCTTTTGTTATCACTACCTTTTATTCATCACCTTTTGTTCTTACCTTCACCTCAACCAGATTATCCTTCAAAACCTCCTTTGATTTTGAAGCAACCTTAGACATGCTATACTCAAATAACCTTGTATAGTGTATATAGATCATCTTGTATATACCACCAATTTCAATTCATAAATTAAAATCAAAATACAAAAAAAATCAAAATCCTCAAAATCTTCAAAAAAAATACAAATGCAACTAAGGAACTTAAAGGTAAATTTGAGCCCAAATGGCTTGGACCATACATCATTCCTGCTAAATTTGAATCGGGAGCATATAAATTATCTACCTTAGATGGTAAAGAACTTAAAGAACCCATGAATATTTTGCATCTTAAACGTTACTATGCATAAATTTGGTCATTTCATCCATGTATATATTTGTTCAAAATTACTATCTTGTATTTCTTTCAATTTATTCAAAAACACCCAAAAACATTCATAAATCTCCAAAAATCTTCAAAAACTATCTATTGCATTTATTTAAAGCACTTGTTAAATTGTTTGCTCAAAAACTAAAATCAAAATAAAAATCTAAAAACAGCTATATGCTTGACTCTTTCGAAACCAAAACAATATACAGAAGAAAGAGAGAGTCAACATTCTCAAAACTTCTCAAAAGTGTTTATATATATTTTCTTACAATTATTGCGGTTATATGTTTCAACTTATTTTGGATAAATTAGCATTTATTTGGCATCCCTCACTAGCACACTCACAACAATAAATATCTTGATTTTATACGGCATGATTACTAATCTCTCTTATATCAAAGTTCACAAAATTCAATTAAATAAAGTTTGAGCACAGAGAATTGATCTTGTTATTTACTTAAACCAAGCACATCTTTTCACAATAAAATGATTATATTTGTAATTTCCATGTTTTGCTACATAGTAGAACTGATTTCTTGAGTGAAAAGTTTCCCCTGCTATCCTATCATGCACATGGTCTAGAATCTTTGAGAATTGGCAAAAGGACAAGCTCACCCCTACCCAGAATAAAAATCCCTTGCTCTACGACTAATCCGAGCAAGTATCCCTAGCAAAGAAAAAGAAAAAGAAAACAAAAAATTCAAGAAAAAGAGAAAAGAAAAATGTTCTTTTATATCATTATAGCAATGTTCCAAGCATTATCAAGCAAAAGAAATACAAAAGAAAAATATGCAAAGTTCAAAAGAAAGCAAGAAAGCAATAAAATCCCTTTCCCTACCCTTTGAAAAGAAAAGAAGGGTTGATGAGCTTGAATCCCTGGAATTCTCAATTATTCGAAAACTGTGAGGTAAGCCCCATAGCAGGTGGTTTGTGCCCAACCTGCTTGGCCTTGGGTAACTCCTAGCGTGGCGATATGTATGTCACATTAGCGACCTTCTTTTGTACAGACCTATGTCTGCTTATGGATTAGCTAGCTCTTGATAATCCGATCTACATAGTGGTCTAATATGGTTATATGCATCTACATCATGGTTAATGAACACTTATTTGGTTTCTTCAAATCACTTGTATCATAGTATCTTGCTCAAATCTGGTAAATGAACAATGCAATTGCACACACATTTGTATTTGAGAGATTTTGTCTATCATTATGATAAATCAAGATCGGAAATGAATTCACATATGCACATAGGGATTCCTTATAAATCTAACTTTTGTCTTCAAAGTACTTTGAAATATTATTTTTGCAACTTGTTTGGGAATAAATCAAGTACGATTGTTTACACAAAGACAACTATATCATAGAAAAATCAAAAATTTCTTTCAAAACATATCATATATATCGTGTCGACTTTCGCGACGATGGTATAGTTCCACAACCAAAATTGGAATTGTATGCCTAGCGCAAGTCCTCATTTTCATATTTTCTGTTCATCAAACATCAATCATGCAATAAAAATAACCTTTTTTGGATTTTCGCGATGATGGTATAAGTCTATACCTACATATTCTATGCCTAGCGCAAACCATTGTAACAATTTTTATTCCCCATTTCTTAAAAATCATGAAAACCATATGACTTAAATTAATTATGTTACACAAATTATGCTTTTCAACAGCAAACACATTTTCATATCATTATGTCAACCTTTAAATTTTGCAATGATGGTATAATTCCTAGGGAATTATCCAAAAATTTTATCACACTTAGGAATTTATGCCTAGCAAAAATCATTTTTAACATTATTTCATGTACAAATATTTTTCATGAAAATCTGAAAACAAATCATTATCATCACCATCATTTTTCATCATTGCACCAAAGTCTTAAGGCAGTCTCTTAAGCACTCTTTTACTTTTTACAATATTTCTATAAATGGGACTAGCTTGACGACCGAGTGAGCGGCGACTCCATGAAATGGTCTATAATAGCGACAATGTCCTTTGAAATTATTGTTAGAAGTCTCTTTTTATTTTTATTTTTATCACATTTCATTACAAACAACCAATTTGTTACATCAGATTATTTCATTTCAAATATTACAAGCATGACATTCCAATTATAATATATCCACCGACATAATCACATGAAATCAATCAATCAAACATAAAAGCATCATAAGCATCACATAAGACAAGTCATATGATCAAAAATAGCTCATCTATTTTTCTTAATTTTATTCAACAATAATTTTTTGCTTTTTCGCATTTTTACCTCAAACGTTCGATTTGGGTAAAAACACGGAGGGGGCACCATAGTAAGCTGTCGTACGATTCGACCAAGAATCGTCGCCTAAAAATGGGTATAATTTTTTGCTTTCTCGTAGATCGAGAAGAACTCATCTTTAACGCATTTTCTTCGAAAAATTCGCTAAAGAGGGGGCAAAATGTAGCACCCTAAAATTGGCGCATTAAAATTATAATAATTACATTCACCTTAGTAAATAATTTAAAAATCAAATTTAACCTCCCAAACCGCCCGTTAACCGTCGGGTATTCCGTTTCCCCCTTTTTCGTGCCAATTTTAGAGGTTGTTTTGACCGTTTGACGATATCGTCGCCGATCAGACGATATCGCCCCAGATTTGACGATTTCGTCTGGACTAGGACGTCCAGACGATCTTGTCGCAAAACTGAATTTGCATAGTTGGAATCTGTTCCAACGGGTCTCCAATACGGGCAGAAGCGTGTCTGCATCGTTGGGACCCTTCCCCGTTGGAGATCTCCCAAATTGGGATGATCTCCAACCTCCCAACAACTCCCCCTAAGCCTATTTAACTTCTAGGATTTTCCCTCCCCAACCCCTGGCTGAATTTATCTGCAAACTGATTCCCTCTGCGTCAACACATCCTAATTTTGCTTTTGCACTAGTCCCATAGCCATTTTGTTGCAGGTACATCACTGGTTTTCAGCCGGAGCCAGCACCCATCGTCGTCGACGAACCTGTTCAAATCGGAGGCGATCCTGTCGAATTCGAGGCGATTTCGTACTGATGCGAGACGATCTCGACTGCAGTCTACATCGAGGCAATCAGTGCCTGAAGTTTGCTCTTCTTAACTCTTTCTCCGTCTTTTTATTCCGCAAATTAGACTATTTATTTAGTGTTTATGCTATTTTGCATTTGGTGTTCACCCATTTAGCTTAGAATGCATGTTAAGTTCATGATTTGCCATTAAAGTACAGTAATTTGCATTAATTTCTATTCTTAAATATTGTTCGATATTCATATTGCTATTTGGTGTAATTTGCCTCTGTTAGCACAATAGAATTTCTTGTATTTTGCATCTGTTTTCTGTCTTGCAGGTCTCTGACGAATTCGTCTGACGAATTCGTCAGATCTCGGATGAATCTGTCAGTCTCAGATGATTCTGTCAGATTGCAGACGATCCTGTCAGATTGCAGGCGATTCTGTAGAATTCTCGACGATCCAGACTGCTTCAAACGTCAGAATCTTCTTCAGACATCCGGATCAGGTATTTTTCATTGGCATTCTGTAAAATTCTCTATTTTTTGCTTTCAAATTTGTCTGCTGTATTCATGGAACTTGCATTTTCATATAGTTTAATTTAGTTTCATTCGGCCAAACCTAGGATGAATGTTTAAGGTTAAAACGAACTCATTAAACACATTCCAAAAACCTAGGCATGGAAACTGCCATTAAATGTTTCCTGGTGAACCCACCATCCAGTCGAAAAATCACCAAAATACACCTCCCTTGAGAGGCGGGACCTTCGCAAAGTCCTCTCGTCCGAGGTACCGCATCATCCTTTTCCCATCCTCCTTCCGGGCGCGGATCCTATAGCCTGAAGGTAGGGATGCAAAAAATTTGGAGCGATACATTATCATCCACACCACCATGAGAGGTAACAATCATGGATATAGGGCTTGAGGCACCATAGGAAAAATGAGGGACATACAAGTAACCAAAGGAACTAAAGCTTTGGATATGCTACAAATTATAAATACAAGTAGATATAGATGAAAAAAATTGAAATTTATACTTCCAACGCATGGCATTGGCATCAACAAATACCACCATCAGTCATAGTTTCACTAGGATGGATGGATGATTGAGGTTGGTACTAGTATTCAACATGTCTCAGAAGATCATATTATTTAGCCTCTTCTAATGTTTCGAGGAAAAAACATTTTTAAGGTGGATGGAATGTTATGTACCAAGATAGGTACTTAATATTTAATAATTTAATATTGTATTGTATAATGGTATGAGCCATTAATTAATTATTAAGGAAGGCCACATGTCAAAATAAAAATAGGTATGTCATATAATCATATTTGTAATCATTGGGGGGAATATTTCGGTATGTAACCGCAAGGAATATTATCATATTATTATGCACTTTGTAACTTATGGAAGGTGAACCATCACACTATTATATAAAGAGAGACGTACCCCCATTGTGAAATAATCTATGATGTATTCTTGGAGAATTATTAGCTCGTGGAACTAAAGATATTTTGGAGTGGCTTACTTCCAAAAGGATCATTGTATGGTGTTCCCCTACCTCAAGGGTATAATCAATATCTATTTTATTGAGCAATTTATTATGCAATTAATTTATTTGTGGATGCATGTTGAATATTTTGATATATTGTTGAAATATATATGGTAATTACAAGAAAGTTGTATTACATAACCCTGGCATAACTGCTACTAGAGGAGTTTTATGATTAGGACCATATTTCAAGATTCTTGAATTTTGCCTAAATTTAGGATAAACTATCAATAATGTAGCTAAGTTGATGGGCTGCAATTTGGTCTCACCTTAGCGAAAAGAGAAAATTTAAAAACCCTTTTAGTTTATAGGGACTCTAATTTGATCATATAGTTTCTTTCTAGAAAACAAGAGGTCAAGAATATTATGCTTTAGTTGTTTCTAAATCAAGTCTATAGGACTCTAGAAAAATTTAAACAAATTAATTGGCATCACATTCCTAGGAAGTGGAACCATTTGGTATATAAAAAAACCAATTAAGGGTTTATTTTGTATCCTTATTTAGCTCACATCAGAAATTTTAAAACCAAGAATTCTAATAATTTAAGATATGAACACACAGACTAAGCATATTGGCTCTATTTGTTCTACGGACTGCTATGGACCAAGGAATTCTTTATTTTGGTTATTCCAGATATGCTAGGGAAGAGATTTTACTTTTCATAAGTATTATTTCCCTTGTGGGATTCCAACTCTGGATACATGCATCCTTGTTTTTCTTGTGATGCTTGTAGCACCTAGACAACTTGTAATATTTGTGTTATATTAAATAATATAAAACTTTTCTTTAAAAAAAAGAATGCAACTTCAAATTCTTCCCATGTGAATAAAAATTTATGGGGATAAAATAAGTTCACATATTAAGATAAAGCTTACACTCACAAATAATAACAAAGCTTTCATTTTGATACCAATTTAGGAGAATTTAAAGAAAAAAATTCCACTTCATCAACCATTCCCTAGTGTCACTATCATTCTTTCTAGTGAATATGGCAACTCCATGGCCTCAACCCCAAAAAATATTTTCCAAAGTAGCTAGGGTTCAATAAATTGAAATTTCTCAAAGATAAAAATTCCCAAATCTCATATTTTCTTTTCTATAAATAATTAGATCTAAAAATTTTCTTCAAAATAAAATAAACTATAATTGATTTGCTTACCCTCATTAATAGATATCTCAAATTTTATTTTTTGGAAAAAATACAATTTGAAAAATTGTCACTATCCTTGTTCTATATAACTGACTTCATAGGATTGTATCTCCCTCAATACTACTTGGATTCCTCATATGACCACTCATTTTAAATATCTTCAAATTCCAAAAAAAATAGCATAAGAATGGTCTAAATTGGACAATTTTACACAAAGACATGGATCTCAAAAAATAAGACATTTTCTAAAAATAAATTGCCCTATCACTAACGTTATTATGGATGACTAAATTCATAGAGTTGTATCTCCCTTGATATTGTTTGTATTTATTTATATGACCATTCACAAAGCTCTTCAAATGCCAAATACAATTTATGAAAGAATTGTTTGAATCATACAACTTTACACAAGGATATGGCTCCCACAAATTGAGATATTTTTTGAAAAAATGGCCCTAAGATTGTAATCCACAAATAAAATAATTCCCACATTGCTAGAATTGTTGCTCTAATATTTCTTGTGGTGAACCTTCACTTCTCATTAATATAAACCATTCATCCAAAAATAAATATCCACATTAACAATCCACACAATGAAACATAAATATAGATAATACACTTATGGTAGGGCAACACCAATAATTACTCCAAATCTTCTCCATATGCCAAGAATATACCCTTCTTAGTGAGATATATAAGAGGAGTTTTAATATTCCCATAATTACTTTTAAATATCTTGTAATTCCCCCTAAGACATAGAAATTCTTGAAGTTTCTTAAGAGATAGAGGGAAAGGCCAATCCTACATGGTCTTGAACTCTTGAAGTCGATCTTAAATCCTTCATGGGACATAATATTACCTAAGTATTCCACTTTAGATATCCCAAAATAATGTTTTGACATCTTGAAAAATAATTGCTCCTATTAGAGGTGGAGAATATTTTCAACATGAAGTAAGTGGTATTCCCAAGGCTTATTATAAATTATGATGTCATAAAATAAAATCAACCCAAATTTTTAAAGTAGAGGATAAAATACAAAACTCATCAATATTTTTAAAGTGGAAGAGGCATTAGTAAGGCCAAAGTAAAACTCCAAGAACTCATAATAACCCTCATGTGTATGGAAGGTGTTACTAAAATATAGCCTTTTCTAAACTCAGTTTAATGAAACCTAGTGTAGCATAGTGCATAGTATATACCTTAATTTATTAAATTATTTTATAATTCCATATTTGATTAAGTGCTATTTTCATGAAGTTCTAATCTCCAAGGTGGTTTTATAGAAGTTAGGGTAGTTGGGTGGTTACTTCAACTATACGAACTACTTTGGTTGGCATTGTATATATTTCAAACATCAATACAAACCTATGTTATTATTTTCGTAATATGGTATCAAATTAGTGATTTGACTAAGTGAGGAGGAGAGAAGAATGGGCAAATGAGGGGAAATAATGGATTTTTATGCATGTTTCCCAAGAGAATGTTGCACGTTTCCTAGACGCACCAATCAAGCACGTAAATCGAGGAGAATATCTACACATAGAACGAGACTGCATGCAGAACAAGGAGAATATTTGCACACAGACTAAGACCACTCATAGACCAATATGATGTGGTAAGGTTGCTAACATAGCAGTGGATGATGTGGCATTACTAGAAGTATTACTGATGTGGCAAGTGGGTTGATTGAGTGGCTGATGTGGCATTGTTGGGAGTATTACTGACATGGCAGGTGTTCGTTGGATGAATATTTGATTGACATGGCATAGTTAGGTCATTTGGTAGTGGGGAAAATTAGTCATGATTACCCAAAGGTAATCAAACAATAAAGTGTAAGGCTTTGTTTTTATCCCACGCACATTGCAATGATGAGCTGCATGCGGGATATTAATCCCAAAATTTTATTTTTTTTAACTTTTCGACCTGAGTCAATATAAGGTACATCATGCCTTCTTGTTCTCATCCACCCAGATGTCTGATTTGGTCAGGTGGCTCGTGCAAAGGCTCTAGAAGGAGTGTAAATCACAGTTCAAATATCCCCAAGAGCAAGGAAATTTTTTTTCTTCATTGGTCTTCGGGCAACATTTTAATTACTATCGATTTCATTTGGATTTATGTCGATGGTTTTTGCTCCGATGGTTGGGCTGCGAGTGCTAAGGTGCTAAGAGGGTAGATCCCAGGTTAAAATCACATGAAGCCTCCTAGACCATTATTTTACCAATATGGTATGCCAATCCTTGCAATAGTTTTTATTTTGAAAAATTATTTTTTTTTTTTTTTTATGTCTTTCAAAAATAATTTCTTGCAAAGACAAAGCACATAGAAATATAGGAGTTTTTTTTTATCTTTCCTTGCAAAAATTTTAAGAACAAGTGCATTTTTTTGTGCCATGGAGGGATAAGTAAATATTTGCACTTAGTTTATTTTGAAATTTGAAAGGGTACATCAAATTTTTCTCACCCTTGTTTATTTTGCAACTAAAAGGGGGGATGTTAGCATAGTGCATAGTATATAGCTTCATTTATTACATTATGTTATAATTCCATATTTGATTAAGTGTTATTTTCATGAAGCGCTAATCTCCAAGGTGGTTTTATAGAAGTTAGGGTAGTTGGGTGGTTACTTCAACTATACGAACTACTTTGGTTGGTATTGTATATTTTCAAACATCAATACAAACCTATGCTACTATTTTTGCAATACCTAGAATGCAAATCAAGCTTGGTAAAATATTTAACACCATCAAGTTCATCAAAAAATCATCAATAATTGTGATAGGGAACTTTTAATTGAGGGGTCTAGATTAGGATTTAAATCCCAATAATTTCCTTGCACCAAACCATGACCACTAGGGATGAATAATAATTAGTTCAAGGATGGATAATACTTTGCTCCAAAAAATTTTGAACTAGGTTCTCTATTTCTAAACTTTGGTATTGGGTATAATTGTAGGGATAAATATTTTATGGTATAGGGTAAATAGCATTATCATAAGTTTACTTATTTGGAAAACCCATGGGTTCACTAAATACTAGAGTACATATATCAATAAGATACTACATGTTAGAAGGAAGATCTAGAGAGAATTGTTAGTGGCCTATGCTTCCATGCAATTAATTTATAAAAATATGCCTCTACCATCATTATTTAATATTTTTCCATTTAGTGGGAGTTGATGACCATGGAAGGCATAGGTTGTATATCCTACATATGAATTACCTTGTCATATTTTATCCATTGTACATACACCCATTATAAATTAAGACTAACATCTCCTATTTGAAACAAAAATTAAGCCCCCAAGTTGGAATTTACACTACCAAGTTTCATTGCATAAATATTATTAAACCAATGATGAGGATCCATATGGATACAAACATTTACAATATGACCCACACATTGAGCCACATCCCCATTGGCAATAATCAATTGAAATTAATCTTTAGTCAAATTATAGATATAGAATCCTAGGGTTTTAGATGTTTTGTTCTATCAGTAATATTATGAGCATTTCCTAAATTTATAAACATATTGACTCATTGGGATGGTTCAATGAGCTTTAGCTCCATGATGGAAAATGATGAAAGTGCCACAGTATTTTTTTCATTCTCATGAACCTCTATTTTTGCTTGTGACTCCTACTAAGGAAGGGCAAGATCATATTACTTTGAGATGGATTTATTAATTAGAAGTTACATCATTCCCCATAAGCTTAATCTTAAATATGGATAAAATAACATATATAATATAAGAATCCTAATGGACACTCCTCATTGTGGTTGTTCAAGCATGGCCTTCAAATATTAAAATAACATTGTTTTTGGGGTCAAGGCAACTAGAGCTTCTTTTTGACTTCACAAGTCAAATTCTCAACATCATGGAGGTAAAAAGGATAATTCATATCTACCTTCTCCTTTATGACATATTTAATTCTATGACAAAATTTGGATACCACTATAGTTGGATCTAAATGATACTTGTATATGTGAGGAGGCCATGAACTTTATGTAATATGTCTCTACCATGCAACTTTATTGAACTACATCAAACAAACCACATAAGAGGTAGATATGCCATTGAAAAACTTGAGTAGGACATCTTTTTTTACTATGGTCATGAAATATGACTATGATGCTTGATTTCCTAGAAAAACCATTAATGAACATGGATATCCAACCTAGAAGTATCCAAGGTGATAGTGTTATTCTCAAGAATGTGATGCAAGTGAATGTAGTAATCTATATTAGTTATCCAAAAATGATGATTAGTACCCTCAAAAGTTAGAGTATTCAAGTACCTAAAGCATTATGATACCATTCAATAAAAATTACAACATCTTCTATGAAGGAATCAAGATCAATAGCAATTTCTAAATTAATCTCACCCATACCTGGAATGGCTCCCATGGTTGAGTGGGTATTCATGTGGACTAAGCAAGAACAACTAGGCTCTTGCTTGAAATGTGAACACTAGAAGAATTTTGGTTCTTGATGGTGGAAATACCTTCGACCATAAATATAAAGAGGTTGTGAAATATTCAAAAACTAAAAATTATGAATAGGAGGATCCTAAAACTAGAAATTACTAAAAGGGAGAGGGTCATTTGACTAAAACTCAAGCCCCTTTTACTTATCTTGCTACTACATCTTGAAAAAATATTGGTAATCATTGTTCATGGAATTCTTAATGGAGGGAGGATCACCATGACATTGCCCCAATAAATCTCTTAATTAGTTTTAGATTGTATCAAGCTACCCATAGCATTGTTGTTGTTGAATACTAGTTACAATGGTTATTTTATTCAACATTGCAAGCTCATTTAATAAATACTCATGAAAACAAAATGAAATGTCATGAGGATGTGGAAAAACACTCATAGGGTAAATGGGAGGGGTACTTGTAGTTCCTACAACAAAAATATCATGAGGATCAAAGCTATTGATGTGATATGGAATATTATGTTACTTGTTTGGGTATCTCAGTTGTTGTTTTTTTCAAGTTATAAAATCATTAGTATACAAATCTATGTGTTGTAAATACTTGTTGGAATATCCCAAATAAAGGTTTACACATACACTATGGACCAGTGACAAAACCCTAAATATTATATTGATCACTTGTAAAATAAGTGTTACTAGAGATATGTCTTATTTTTATTAGCTCAATGAGACGATCAAAATGATATAGTTCTCACACAAAGGTTTGGACTCCTATAATGATTTTTTAAAACTTTGGGAAACAAAAATTATTATGACTAAATCACAAGACTATAAAATAAAATTACACTAGAATATTATAATAGAAAAAATGATAGATACTACTAGATTGGAAAAATAAGAATCTAGTTGATCAAGGTTTTAGAATAGGTCATACGGATATATCTCTTTTTGCATAGTTATAGAAAGCCAATATTGTCACTTTAATACCATTTGTGATGAAACAACTTCCAAAAATAGCAAAAATAGTAATAAAAATCAAAATGCAATAATAAAAACATCCACTAAAAAAAATAGATTCCATAATAATAAGGGAATAATAGTGAGTAATAGACCTATATTCTAAGTCATTAAGTAGTCTTAGTCACTTAAAGAGAAGAAAATATCTTAGACACTTAGAGAGAGTAGAGTCTCATTTATGTACCAAAGGTGATATAAGATTATGAGTATGAATGAATGACCAAACTAAAACACAACTCATCTACTTATAGTCTAAACTAATAAAAAACCTTAACTTAATACTCAAGGGCTGACTATTTTAACATAGGACTCAAGTTAATAATAATAAATGTAGCCAACTTAACTATAATATAATCTTTGTATTATGAATATTAATATCTAGATTATATAAAGACAGTGTTCTAATCCTATGGAATATTGCCAGAGGTCATTTCTCAAAGGTAGGATTTTTATCCTATGGATTATTGTTAGGGGTCATTTTTCAAAGGTAAGGTTTTGATCATGTGGAATCTTGCTAGAGACCATTTCTAAATGGCAAGGTTTTGATCCTATGAAAACTTGTTAAAGGTTATTTCTCAAAGGTAGGGTTTTTATCCTATGGAATATTACTAGATTCCTTTTCTCAAGAAGGATTTTAGGGTTTGGTATGGCAAGGAATATGGCTTACATATATGTAGAAACCTACTCAGATCTTGGTTGAGGATAATAATGGAAGGTAAGGATCTACATTAGATATTCACTCATGATTTTCAATTCATTTTTAGATATGGCTATAATAGCTTCTCTTTTCAAGTCACTTAGAAATGGAGCTTTTTTATTTTCTCCCATCAACTTCCTTTTGTCTGAAATAAAATGGATAATATGGTTTAGGTTCTCAATGCCCACCCTCATAAAGTGACTAATCCAAAGTCTCTAAATAAAACCATAAAATAATACTTTATGGCAAAACTCGATGAGGTTCTCATTGTGTAGGTGCCTTCGACCTACATCCAACACCCAATATTTGCACTTTCAACTCAGGCACTGACCTACAAATTTATGCATATGTGGCCTATCCCAACTACAATACAAAAAAGGATAAAAAATACCTAGGTTCAAAAATATATAGTTTCAAGTTCATGATGACCAAATGAAGTTACTTTGTTTTAACCTTCTTATATCCTAAAGATTAAAACACTATTTTCAATGGAGGTCCATGGTTTCTGGTATCTAGGCCTCTATATATAACTCCTAGACACCAAAACTCAACCTACAAGAAGAGGAACCCTAAGATATAACAATCTAGACTTGGATTCCCTTTTTTCCCTACACTTGTGGAATAATACCATGATGAAAATGATAGGAAACACCATAGGAAAATACATTGATTGGGCCCTTCTAAAGCCTAATAATATTTTCTATGCCCGTATATGTGTAAGGTTAAACCTAAATAAATGAATTCCAAAAATATAAAGATGAAATTTCCCAACTAGGTTCACACCCATCCATTGGACTATGAGTATATCCCTTTTAAATGCATTACTTATCACCAACATGGACACTTCTCTCAAAACTATCCAACAAAACCTACCTAGTTCAAAAATGAAATTAAACCTAAATTCCAAACTATCAAGAATATAAGGCTTTGTAGATCAATAATTCAATGAATATGCAAGGGAAAATGGACCCATAGAGCTCCAAAAAATTTGTCATCCTCACAAAATACATGGAAGAAGAGTTTGAAATACCAATTAATAATAAAATTAAGAAACACTTATATGATATACAAGAAGTACAATAGGAGACTCGTGACAAAGAGTCAAAGCACTCAAATGAATACACTAAATAAGATTTTGAGAAAACCAAACCTATGGAGTTAGTCATAACAAGAGGCACCCGATAACATGCTCAAAAATCAAAGGTAAAAAGTCCAACCAAGTTCTTAGAAAATAACAAACTTAGAATGATATCCAGAACAAAAATTAAACTGCTTTGGAATTTCCAAATAAATTCTCTAGAAAATTATAGTGCTCTCATGAAACTATAGGGGATTGGGTAGTCCTCTAAATAAAAACTACCTATTAGATCTTGTAAAATTGTATAAACCACTTGTAGTATTTTTACAAGAATAAAAAATGGTAAATAGTGTAGTTGCACTAGAATAGAATAATATATAGAGGCATTCATAGTATGAAGTAGTAATTTATCATGTGCTTCAGGTAGGCTTATAATAGCATGGGATTCCTGATAATTAAACTACATAAAAATTCATAAACAATGTAATTGACTTGCTTTAAAATTTGAACTGCTTAATGGTATTCATATAACTATTGTCAACTTTAAGGACCTAACAACACATAGCACAAAAGAGAGGAATGTAATAAATTACATCACTAGATCACATAAGAACAACCAAAAAAATTACTAATGGGAGGATACATGAATGTCACATTAGTATATTTGGAAAAAATAGGGGGTGACAAGAATCATGACCCTAAAAGAGACTTGGTAAAACACATAATTACATAAGAAAATCTATAGGATCTTATTCCTCAAAAAGATAAGTACACCTAGACAAATAAAATATTAGGAATCCATTACATTATAGAAATATTAGATAGATTCTTAGTTAGTGAGAATCTCCTAACTATATATCCACTTCTAACTAGCCATATAATCCAAAGTACAATATCTAAAGATAAACCAATTCTATTAGAGAGGGATAAAAATAGTCATGAAGTAATAAAGATCCTCTTGTAGACACATAATTTTGACACACCCTAACCATGTCAAATTGAACATCATGTTAGCTTTTGGTTATGTATATTAATCGAGAATAGACTTATACAATAACTCGGTAAAATGCCATTAATGAAAGCTCACGAAAAGAGTACAATGCAATATAATGGAGGACTATGAATACTCCAAAATTTTACAATGAAGAACTACATTGTACCTACTCACTACTCTATAGTAACATTATCTCTCTCTCAAATTTTCATACTCTTTCTATAGCTCAAGGTACATATAAATAAGATAAGTTTCTTGTGTTTTACTCTACCTATTCCTATGACTTATGTACATGTGGACTACATGCACATTTACATTATTGCATATTCTAAAACTTTTGCATTTATTACTTCTTCCCTAAGTAACTACTTAACATAATATAAACTCCTATTATAATAATGAACCCAAGGTGGTACATGTGACATGTACCCAATAATGTAATATATTTTCTAACACCCTCCTGTATTATATTATTTGGGTATTGAAGACTTTAGTCTTCAATATGGATCTTATTATTTTGAATGGTATTCAACTTGATCTGATCCTTCTTCCTTTTTAGTTTGTATATTTCCAAGTAGTCCATATATTTTTTGACCTATCATATTTTTAATTTTGAATCTTCTATTCCTTTGTATGTTCTAATGATATATAGATTCTTCATTCTCTACAATCTAATCCTCAAAAATGCATTAGTATTGTTTTGAAATGTAACAATGTCTTGTGAAATCTCCATTGAATCTAGAGCATATATATTTTTTGATTTGATATTGTAGTTTCTATCTCATTTTTATTTATGATGAGACACATATTGACTCCATTTGAGTATCTGAACTTAACCATCCTTTTGCTCTCTACTAGCTTGGCTACTGAAATAATATTAGATGCTAATCTAGGAATATACATTACATTATGTAATAGAAAGGTTGGAAATGATTTACTAGGTGTTACACACCCATGTCCATGTATATGATAGTATTTTCCATCTGTAATTTTCAACATGTAATTGTTGATGACTTCAAGGCAATTAAACCATTGTAAATTTCCTGTCATGTCATGACTTGCACCAAAATCAATATACCAAATGTCCTTTTCAGTTTGACTTGTAAAATTGTTTGAGTTTGAAGTAATTGTGCATCTTTGATATGTATAGTTTTGTAATGTACCTTGTCATGATATGTCTCTCTTGCTAATTCATTCATTATCTTGAGAGATTGTAGTGTAAGGTCAATCAATAAAATTTGTTTAGATTTTTAATATTTTGATAGATCCTTTGTAGTAGTCTACCTTATGACTCCCTAGTAAATTGTGTTTATGATCAAACTACTAACCTTCAAGTATGCTCTGTAATTTTGATATGTAGTATTCCTTTTGCCTCCCTAATATTTTAATTAAGGGTTTTTTAGAATACTATATCTTTCTCAAGTAAATTGAGTATATGATCAAACTTGATAAAACCTCTTCAATTCTTAGGTTTTGTAGGATTCCTTATATCTTCCAAGTGATTTAATTAATCTAAGGTTTTGATAAAGTGCTTTATAGTAGATTTAAATTTTAGGTTTACTTTGAGTTGAATCTATTTTGACTCCCTAATGGTTTGATGATATAATGTTCAACTCCTAATTTTCTTTCTCCTTATGCACTTTTCAATTTGCTAAAGTTCTCTATGGTTGGATTATTTTATCCCTTTAATGTGAGTATGAGACAAGTGTAAGTAAATAATTCCAACTCCTTTAAGTAAATAATGAACTTCTTTTTATACCCCTTAATATCCAATAGTTTAATATTTCTAAATTCCAATAATCTATGTTTGATGTAGTATACCTTATAACTCCCTAATTTTGGAATATTAGAAATTAATAATATTTGCAATATAATAAAGTTTTGATTTTCCAAGTAGAAACCCTTATATCTCCTATGGTATTTAATTGCAAATATTAAAATACTTTGTATTTCAATTAAAGTAATTTGAAATACTTTTTATGGATATAAGATTTCTTTGATTTTCTTTCAACTCACTAAGGTTGATTTAACTTATATCTTCAACGTAAATGACAAATGGATTCAACCTTAATATATACACCTTATCACTTTGAAATGAAAGCAATTTTGATCAAAGTGAAACCTTACCTTTATAATCTTTTATCTCCCTAATAATGGGTATTGTACTACGAATATATGATAGTGATGGCAACGAGTTTTCCAAGCATATCTTATGTGCATCTTTCATGCACCTTTGACTACTCTTCAACTCCTTGACTTAGTGCCTTGAATGCTTGCTCAGTCATCCTTTAAATTTGGTCTCAATTGCACCTTCAATTCTTTCTGGATAGTGCCTTTAATTATCTTACTTGATATTGGTTGAAGATCTACTTTCTCCTCTCTGAGTACTATTACTTTTTGTGGCTATAAATGTGCTTCCCTTATTTTGAAGAAAGTACCAAGTTATATTAGGCATTTCCCAAGACTCTTGGTCTCCTCCTTAGGTGGTACAACACATATTATGGGTCTTAAAAAGTGTTATGATATGTGGTGCAAGTTCGAATGTAACTCCTAGGTATTGATGAATGTTGTAGATAACTTCTTCAGTGTTGTAACTTATTATGAGAGGCATCACATTGCTTGGGCATCCTTTCTCTTGAGCACTGGTGTTATGAATATGGATATGCTCTTTCACCTTTGTGCCAAGTGGTACAATATCCCTAGTAGGACTTTGCAAGTGTCACTCCAAAACCATGCATGTAGAGCTTCCCCAATGTCTCTTATTCTTTGTCCCTTTTATGCTAGCAAATACCTTATTATTTCTTGTTGTTCAATGCTCTCTTTCTAAGAAAATATAGATGTGATGAAGCTAGCTCCAGCTATTATGGCTTTCAAGTGTTTTAATAGTGTTCTAATGGTATATTTCTATGTGGTTCTCGACTGGTGATCCAACCATGTTGAAGCTATGGTAATACACCTTTGGTATCACCTTATAGCTTGCTTATCTTTTCTTGTAATATGTTGTCCTTAGCACTATGTTTTTAGGTAGGGTGCAACATATTATATTCACCTTACATAGGCCAGGGAAAATACTAGCAAAGGTCTAGAACACCTTAAAATTTGAGCACCCAGGGCCCTACCCTACCTTATTTGAAAAAACAAGAGCCCTCAAAAATCCCTTTTTAAATGAATGGGAGGGGAGAGTGGTTTTAACTTCAAAAAAGGTTGTTTGGCTTTTAAAAATGATGGGGGGCTTTAGCCTTACCTTTAAAATGGTGGGGGAGGTGAGGGGAGAGAAGGGCTTAGAAACCTTATTTTGAAACCTCGACAATGACTCATAATGACTCATTTTGGGTCCTTTTAGATAATGACTAAACCCTTCACTAGATCAGACATAGTAGGATTCTCAAGATTTTCTATCTCTAGTGTGGACTAGACCTTGAATTCCACAACATATATCTATTCGTAATTCACATATATCCATAAAACCAATCTATTGTATGTGAGAGATCCAATCCAAAGGTGAATCATCACATTCACCATATGTTAGAAAAGTACCTTTTTAGGTGAGGTGTGGTGAGGTAAGCTCTTGTTCTATAATATATCATTGGATTTTTTCTTATTAAAAAAAACCATAGCTCTCTATTTTCAAAAATAAATGAATGGGCTAGTGAATCAAAGGAAATCTCCACCCGATCTATGATATGGTTGAGCTCTTGCCTCAGATAGAGGGATCTTGAGGTGATTCATGCTTATTTATTCGACGAGCAACTCAAATCTTCTTTTTCATTAGTAAGGTGGTTTATTTCAAAGAACACGAGACTTTCAAATCACTTTGCCCTTTCAATTTTCCTTTTAGAATAGAGAGGGCAACCCAACTTCTTAAGATATAAATGTGTCAACAAGACTCCCTGATCATGGAGTGAACAACAATTATTCATAAGGGCCTATTATTGACAAGGACCTTTAGGCTATCTTAGACCTAAGTTGGATGAAGGAGGGAGAAACAATGGGAATGGTGACTGAACTCAATTATTGGGTATTGAGTGAACCAAATATCTTTAAAACACTTTTATTTTTAGGCCCGTATGAAATATATTAGGGTCGCATGAATGCTCATCCTATCAAATAGAGTACTAGCTCAATTATCTAAAATGTCAAGGGTTTAATATTGAAAGGGCACCCATATAGGGTCTAATTATGACCACTCATTTTTAGGGTCTGTCACTTTATACCTTTCTCCTCTTTGCTTGTAATATGCTATCCTTAGCACTATGTTTTTAGGTAGTGTGCAACATATTATATTCACCTTACGTAGACCCTTTCTTATGCTATAGGTTGACATCACCTTAGATGATGGATTAAGGTGTCTTCTAATGCCTTAATGAATCAAATACTGAGTCTTATGGATGGCTCTTTGCTCAAGCACCTTTGGTAGTGCTTCCCTTACCAATGGCATATATCAAACCCTTTTATTGGCTCATTTCTTAAGAAATTTTTTCTAGTGCTTACCCTTTTCAAATGGTGTATGTTGAGCCCCTTTTGTATGGCTCCTCTTTGAAAACTTTTGCTAGTTCTAATGATGACCACTTGTAGATAGGATGATGGGCAACATAGAGTATCCTTGAGACACTTAACATTTGTCTCTCTTTGATGTAATAATAGAGACAAATTTGGTGCTTGTATAACCCTATAAAATTCTCCTTAGTTGCACCTAAAATATAAGACTCTCCTAGTCTTGTTTTGTAGCTCCTTCTACTAGTTTTTATGGTGGATTTCTTCTCCACTCCTTGGAGGAATATTACCCTTTTTGGTGGCTTCTCTAGGCCACAATAAGCTATAGGTTTTGTGTCCTCAATAGTGTCTCTAGACACTTTGATAGTATGTTAATTTGTGCTCTTCAGTTTTCCACTCTAACTTAACAACCAATGCACATAATAATATTTGAGAGTAATAAGTTTAATGTAGTTAAGAATAAATAAAATAGTGCAATAGTAATATCCCCTTATTGCTCCTTCAAAGTAACTTGCAAGATGCACTAATAGTAATTCTTAAAGAACTCTCAAATGCACTAATAACCTCTACAACTTTCACTTAGTAGTAATGTATTCTTTGTTGTAACTAGATAATAGGAAGATGATATTTTTCTTTTTGTCAAAATATATCTATTATCTATTTAATTTGTTGGCATAAACCTTAAACGAAACTATATTTTGCACTCCCTTTGAAGACTATAATACACAAACTTCTCTTTGCACCTTTAACTTTGATATGGTGCTTAATGAAACTTGATAATGAATTAATTTAAAGTTCAACTAATGAACCTATTTGTACCCAAGTTGCTTACCTTAATGAACTCTAAAGATGAAGGATTTCTACGTGATTATATTCACCATATTTCTACCATGTTTTATCGGTTAAAAGCATTATATTAAAAAGGGTTTTAACAAGAACCAAAAACCTGATTACAAAAGGCAAAACCAACCCACAAGAGCACCAACCAGAAGAAATAAAGCAACATAGAGTTAAAATTTGAGGTAATCCTCAACCTACCTAGTAAACATATCAAAATCAAACTAAAGGCTTCCATATCCAATGCGAAGAGAGGTAAAAACAAAAGCACAGAGATGTGGAATAAAGGAGGAACCAAAACATAGAATAAAAAATGACAACCAACAATTATTTCATAGAAGTAGGATTTGTTGTGATTCAGGTATGCTTTAAGTGAAAAATACGCTTCAGCATCACTACCATTAATAGGAGAATCCTCAATCTTGACCTTCTTATTCCTCTGTTTAGCATCAGGTGCATTTACATCCCTTTCAGAGAAATATCTTCTAAAAAAACAGACTCAGGGTATTGCGCAAATCAACAAGTTGAGCAATATTATTTGAAGTTGATTTGATAATATACTCCTACAAAAAAATATTAGGGTCATCCTTGGTGTCTTCATCAGATTCAATGACCAAGGACTCATGTTTTTTAGTTTTGTTATTAAATAGCATAGAGGCACGAAGAGGTTTTGCCTAGGTTCTGTCTCCTGATCTGCTTCATGATCATTGTCACTGTTAATGGAAGCATTTCTAGCCCTTTTTCTCAGTCTGCCCACTTTCTCAACAATTTTCTATTTCTTAGCAGACAATTTTTATATTTTTGAGGATAGGGGAGTCGATTGATAGGAGCTAGCCTTAGGGGGACTTGACTTGGGATTAAGATCAAGGTTAGGGGTTAGGACAATACATTAGGGTCAATAGATAAACCAGTGCTTGTAAATAACATTAAACAAGCCACGGTGGGTGGGTAATTTGGAACCTTGTTTATTCCTAGACTCCTCAATGGTATGACTACCAGAATTGTAAATAAACTTGGGAATGTTCAACACCCTAACCTCACAAAAATGATTATAAAATGCAAAGTGAAAACTCTTTAAGGTCTTATCCGAATTGTCGATAGTGATATACTCCATTATTGGCTTGAAGACATTCCCCCTGGGAAAAGGAAGCTCATCATGCCGCATGCCAAGCTTGGCTCTTCTACAAAGATCTTTGTCAAAAATATCCTTCAACTCGGTGTCCTAGTTGTGTTTCTTTCTTCTGATAGACCTTCCTTTCGGTGGCTGACCAGTTAGCTCCACAAGAGTCTGGATATCCAAAACATAGGATTTGCCTCGGATGGTGACCTTCTCGTCATCCCAAGATTCCATGAAGGCCAAAGTAATTTTAGGGTCTTCACCTTCAAACTTTTGAAATAAAGGAAGGAACTTTCTACCATCAAGAATCCCTTTAGCAATAGAATCAATACTAAGGGTAGAAGGCTCAACATAAGTATCCATGATGCTTAAGCACACAAAGAGCATTACAGGAGAGACCTTCAAGGAAGAAATAAAATGGGAGTAAAACAGAGCAATGTGACCAAAGAAGCCATAGAGAATTGTTATAATAGCAATCTTGCACTAGGTTCGGTACTCATGCCATCTAAGGAAGCACCACATTCTAAAATGAGAAAAATTGACAAGATGGGAATGATCACCAAAGAGAATCATGAGGCAATCCAAAAAATAATCTCTCAAAAAGGAAAAAACTAAAGGAAGGACCAGAGCACAATGAGGGCTACACAGGAAAAGGATGACATGGAAGGTGGAGGTGGATAGAGGTGAAATAAAAAGAGGTAAAATCATGGGAAAAATGGAAAAAATGAGATAGGGACAAACAATAATGATGAACCTACACAAAAAGATAAATCAAAAATCAAGGAAGACACAGGCAAGAGACGATGTAAAAAAACTACCTCAAGGGTAGGGATACTGACTATCTAGGATGACATCACATAAAGACACAAAAGAAAATTGAGATAAAATGGTAAAAGATGAGGCAAGAAAGGAATTAAATCTCATTGACATGAGGATCATCTTGAACGATGCTAACTTGCTCCACATCAGCCGAAGGAGGAATAGGTCTTGAAGACACTTTATCTTTTTTAGTTATATGAAGTAAGAATTGAGGTGGGTCAAACGTCCACATCATCAATTTGCTTATGGATGTACCAAAAGTATGAAGAGAATCAATAGCTTTTTTGTTTTCATGGAAGGTATGCTGGAAAATGATATCTTGAAATTGACTCCTAAGAAATTTAGCTTCATCGATGCAGTTGTGAACTTTCCATGAAGGCATTTTGTTACTTTTGAAGTAGTTTATGGTGGTCAGAGAGTCACCTTCCACAAGAATCTGATTGGTCATCCCATGTGCTAAAAATAATGAAGAACACAAGCTTATACTGAGAGGGGGGGTGAACAGTATAAGACCACTTTTTACTTTTCCTTTATACTTCAAAACAGTAAAGCAACATATCCAAAGCAATATCAAAACAATGCACAAGATCATTCACAAAGTGACATAACAATTTCAACATGGTTCATCCACAAAAATTTTCTCTAAAAGTTATCTCAAAGTTCTTTGGGAAACATTCCCAATTACAATGTTTATGAGCCTCGGCTCAAAGGAGATACCTTCCCCCAATCTAAATTTATGAGCCTCTGCTCAAAGGAGATACCTTCCCCTACCTCTGCTCTGGCTGGTGATCCTATAGAAGACCTCTACCTCCGCTGCCTTTAGCAAATGGAACTCTATCCACAGAAGACACCTATCTTCCCTGCTCTAGCTGGAGACCTCTGTCCTCAACTCTATCACCTCAAAGCTGGTCCTCGAATTTGCACTAAACATAATCCGTCGGTCTAGCACAAATGTCCTCTTCCTCTGTCTTTGATCTGCACCAAACACATTCCTTCGGTCTAGCACAAATGTCCTCTTCCTCTGTCTTTGATCTACACCAAACACAGTCCTTCGGTCTGGCACAAATCTGTCCTCAGGTTCTTCTCATAGAACCAATGCACCTCTGTCCTTAAGTTCTCTTATAGAACTATCAAACTCAGCTTTACAAGTCCTCTGCTAGGACCTATCCAAATCTGCTCACAAGTTCTCAACAGAACCTGTCCACAACCTGCTCACAAGTCCCCAATGGAACCTGTCAAAAACCTGCTCACTAGTTCATCAAGAAAACTTGCTTGGCATGAACCCACAAAGAGAATTTTTAGAGACCCAATGTGATTCATCAACCTCATAGAAGCATAAAGAGAATTGTTAGAGACTCAATATGTTCTATACTTAACTCCCAATATCAATCTCAAATCTCATAGAAATAAGATAGATGTAATATGCTTTTCTCAAGAACATGAAACACAACCCAACAATTTCCAACCATGCAATATCTCATATAACAATGATACTCATGTTCTTTCCAACAACCAATATAGTTTCTCAACCAATTAGGGTTTCAACAACAATGCTCAAAGACAAGGTTTAACCAACATCATTCAACTCAACATTAACCTTGAAGCATTCTACCAATCATCACAAGAAAAGGAAACAAGTAGAAATCCTTTTCCCTCCAAATATATTTGAACAAAATAGCCACCCACACAATATCACCAAATGCAAATAATAACTTGTTCAAATCAACTCAATGGAGTAAGCCCAATATCATGAATCAAGTAAAAGCAATAACTTGATCAAACAACCTCTATGGAAGCAACTCAACCATCAACCTCAACACAACCATCCAAGGGTTTCACCATCTCAATGCAAGTAACAAGACTTACAAACATAACCCCTAGTGCACAATGCTTCCACTACCTCAAACCAGAATTATGCATTCACCAAAACTCTCATCAATGATAACAATGCATAAGTAGTCTTCAACAAACCAGAAAATAGGATTTACACCCAACCAAATGAAACCTTGTTGTATACCTTTTCACTCCAATCTTATTTCAGGAAAACATACACCAATCATACTCATAAGAAGAATGTGCCCATACCTTATTGTAGTGAAGAAACCCCTTTGGAAATCTGCCACAATCACAAAATTCTTTTGCCAATCTTCACAAGGGTTAGTAGATCACAAAATAATCAACATTACTCCACTTTTCAATAACCATCACCAAAGCCTTTAATTGCACAACTTCCTTATCTCTCCTAAAACCACTTGTACCATAAAATAAAATAAATCACAACATTGCATAACCTTATAACTCCCAAAACCACTTATACCATAAAAGTAAAATAAATCACAACATTGCATAACCTTATAACTATTTCTTTGGCAAAAGTCCTTTTTAAAAAGAAACCAACACTCTAAAAGTCTTACTTCTTAATATGCAAATATAATCCTTAAGACTTTATTAAAAAGAATAAAAGTCAACTCCTTATAATAATCCTTGTCACTCCTAAATAACACAATATACCCCACACAAAAAATGCAATCCCTTATAGCTCCCGACTAATCTCAAGCCCTTTTTAAATTTCACAAAAATAATAATGACAAATTCTAGGCATACCTTTTATTACACAAAAAGAAAAGAATTGGCGCTCACTGCACCCCACAAGGAGACTCGAACCTACGCTTCATCGCCAAAACAACACCCTTAAGGATGACTCACGATTGCCACCCAGGCTACGTGCTCTCATAGCACTCAGTCCGCACACTCTAATTGATATCTTTGCCACTCAAAAAATGTGAACTCAACCGAACCAGTTTGCAAGGCGTGTCTACTATTCTCGAATACCGTGCTGTAATATTTTATCCTCCATATCATGCGCTTTCGAAGGGCGTCTTTCGGAATCTCGTTCGCACATAATTTTTCATCAACTTTTGGATCGAAATCGAGCACCCCTTAATTGATTTCATGCACCGATAAAACATTAGCTCTTCATTCGAAAATCAACAACTACCATGCCACATTTTATATGCACTAAGATGCATTGATTAACACGTCGGCACTTTTAATTTAATTTAATATTTTAATTTAAATTTTAAATAAATAAAATTTAAACTAATATTTGAAATTAAATATCTTCATCACCGGGGCACCTTTTTCAATGAAACGAAAAGCCAACTTGGGTTTTAAGAAAAACCCATTTCAAATCTATTGTCCATGGTTTTAAATAAAACCTTTTATTTTGTCTACCTTGGTTTTCACAAAAAACCTTCCGCTTCTTGACATCAATGACAACGTCAACACTTGAGCAAAGGCAATGTACCCAATGTACCCAAAATTGCCAACAAATAATCCACACTAAAGAGCACAAGCCTCAGCAACCTAGTTAGACTGGATCTCAAGAAATTCGACATAGGTAATGATCACTTTACCTTTATTGTCTCTGATAACTCCACCCACACCTAAATGACCAAGGTTACCCTTGGTAGAATTGTCAAAATTCAATTTGAGCCAACCAGGAGGGGGAGGAATCCAAGAAACAAGAATTCCATTGGACGTAGGATGAACACAAGAATTAACAATGGAAAAGTTAAAATACCTCCCTATAGAGGCTTCAAAAGAAGAAGGGAGCAAGGAAGGTAAGGGACATAGGGATGCATTCTCAATAGCACTGGAAAGAATTTTTTTAAATATGAACTTATAATTTTGGGAAATATTTGAGAACACATGCCAATTTCTCTCTAACCAGATTTTCCACACATAGTGATGAAGATAAAATTACCATAAGGTCTTGAGGTGCAAGTTTTTGAAAGGGTTTGGCCATTGAATAAAAAGTTCAGGGATAGAACAAGGGACAACCTAGAATATATGAAAACTCTCAAAATTTTTATAAATAATAGAAACAACATAGGAACACCCAAGAAAAATATGATAGGGGGATTCCCAGTCAGAAGAATAGAGATAACATCTATTGGGTATGGGTAGTCCCCGTTTCAACAAGTTATCAATAGTGAGAATATTTTCTTGAATGGCAACCCAAACAAAGGAAGAAATTTTAGGGATTAGGTACTTGAGCCAAACCAAACTAAAAGGTAGCACAGGGGCCTCAATAGGTAATAAGAGTTTATAAGTAGTTTTGATAGTGAATTTTTCGATTTAGAGGTTTCCCAAAAAATTTGGTCTGAGGATCTCCTAGAAGGAATGAACATAGAACTTAAGAGAGTCTACATATGTTTGGTCTCATCTGGACAAGAAGGAATAACAAGACACTTCCAACTCTTTCTACCATTCTGAGAATATATGAAATCTACAACTTTAGATCCATACAAAAAGTTAGTATGCGGTTTGAGGATAGCCAAGATAGGATGCTGAATGAGGGGAACATCAAGAATCCATTTGTCCCTCCAAAAATCAATATGAATACCATCACCTAGTCTCCAATGAAGGCCAAGCCTAATAAAATATCTGACCTACAAAATAGATTTCCAAAAGCATGATCCCCTGGGAGACACCTCAACACTGAAAAAGTTGGAATTTTGCAAGTATTTACGGGAAACAATATGATTCCAGTCAACATCTTCTTTAGAGATTAATCTCCAAGCCTGTTTAGCTAAGAGGGCAGAGTTGAAAAGGTGAATTCTCCTAAGACCAAGCCCTCCCAATAATTTTGATCTACAAACTTTATCCCAAGCCATAAGATGAAACCTGCTTCTATTAATTGGATGAACTTGTAGACACCTTATTTCTACCATTAACTAGATGAACTTGTAGTTATTCTTGGTTGTCCTAAACAACACCTCAACTCACCAATTTGTAACTTAGTAACTCCTCTATCTTGTTGCTTTAAACTATAGTATGGTGGTTTCAATTCTCCTTCAGGATGCTCTTTGTAAATTAGAAGTTCTACATCTAGTAATGATGTCCTATATGCTACCCTTTCGTAGTCAATATTTTTGCTAAAACACTTTTCTTGAATATTAAAAATTTGATAGGGAACTCCTTCAAATCAGAGCTAATATTTTCCTTCAAGAACCCTTCAATATTATGTTGTATATTTAGAAAACCCCTATCTCCAAATGAGCCTTCTAGCCTTCAAAGGCAATCTCCAAACCTTTGAGGTTTGATAGTAATGTTTGGCTCCTTTCTCCTTCAGTTTCCTTGTCAAATTTTTACTTAAATATAGACCTTCTTCTCAAGAATCTAAAATTCTTTAGGTCTTCACCAATATCCTCCAAAATTTGGTAAACTTTTTTCCAAATCCTTTTTCGTTTGGGCTTATTGTTAGATGGTGATAATTGTCCCAAAATCTTCCTTTATCAGGAACTTCTCCTTGGTGGAAAATTTTTCCAATGAGTTCTCCTAGGAACTCCTTTAATAGCCTTCTCTAAATATCCTTCAATGGGACTCATGAAGCCTTCTCCTTGTTTCTCCTTGAGACCTCTACAAGATCTTCAATCTCATAGCTTATTTGGTCTTCCCAATGAGATATTTTCTTCAACCTTCTATTGTGGAAGTGTTGGCAATGAGATATTCTTATTAGATCTCTAAAATTTTCTATTTCTAGAATCTAGAATGGGAATTTTTTTTGTCCTTATCTACTTTACAATCTATAGTCTTTAATGGAGATCACCAACCTCCAATCTTCTAGAACTATGAATTCCTTAACTGGACCTTCTAAGGATATCTTCAAATTCTTTAGGGTGAATTCTTCAATCTACACTAGAGATCACCAATCTCCTATATTCATCGAGAATCTTCATTGGAGTCTTATTCTCTCTTGAATATGTAACAAGGCTTCTATGACATTTTCTCCTTTTGCACTTTGCAGGTCTGCAATATCTTGTAATGGGACCTTTTCTTCAGGCCTCCAAATATTTATTTCTCTATTTGTTGCTTTTGGTGTTGGACTTATTATAAAGAATATATTATTCCTATATTTTTTGTAGGAAGCTTTTCAACTTTCTTTGAATCTCCTTTTTCTTGCAACAATGTATTAGGACTATAATGGAAGAAACTCTAAATCTAGAGATGACAGATTTTCACTGGTTGATTTGTCAATCTAGTGGAATACACACTGAGTCCTAGTCTTCATGAGTTTTCTACAACCCTATGGAAAGACTCTAGCAACCTCAACTCTCAAAATTTTTGGAATTGATATTTATGAACTCTTCTCAATATCTCTTTGTGGCTCTCCCTATTTTCTATTGATCTACCATGTGCTCTAATACCACTATTATGGTGATGTATATTAATGGATATGCAACCACAAGATGTAAAATATGATGGCTATGATAAGTATATGATAATGGTACTTAAATATATAATAAAATAAGAGAATAGACTTATACAATAACTCAGTAAAATACCATTAATGAAAGCTCACAAAAAAAATGCAATATAATGGAGTAATTTGAACACTCTAGAATTTTACAATGAAGATCTACATTATACCTACTCACTACTCTATAGTAACATTATCTCTCTCTCACACCTTCACTCTCCTATAGTGCAAGGTACATATATATAATATAAGTTTCTTAGGATTTACTCTACCTATTCCTATGACTTATGTACATGTGGACTATGTGCACATTTTCATTATTATGCATTCTAACACTTGTGCATTTATTACTTCTTCCTCAAGTGACTACTGAACATAAGATAAAATCCTAATCTAATAATGTACCCAAAGTGGTACATTTGATATGTACCCATATATGTAATATGTTCTCTACCATATCAAACTTGGCATGTTTCATCAATTTATAATCTTATCAAAACTCATCAATTGCCTCATCTTCATGAGAATTTTGATAAATAAAATCAAATAAATCATATTTGGGATAGATTTTGACATATCAAATCATATCAAAACTTTACAAAATCACCACCATCATATCAGGCTTGAAAATAACCTTCCAACGAGTAAAAATATACCTATATTTGGACATATATCGATTCCTAAAACTATAAAATAAAAATTGTAGGTCAGTGCCAAATTTGCCATTGGTGCCAAAAATGCTAGTGCCAAATTTACCACTCTGACCAAATTCACTAGTGGAAAATTTGGCAAGACCAGTGGTGAATTTGGTAAACTTTCAAATTTCAAAAACTGAAGAATCGAACTCAGTTTTTGACCAAAATTACAACTCAAAGAGACCAAATTCACTAGTGGTAAATTTGGTCGACCAGTGGAAAATTTGGTCAACTAGTGGTAAATTTGGCTTATGACCAAAATATCTTGAAATAATTCTTAGGCATGTGGATTCTATCCCTCCACTATCTACTTTGACTTCACATGCTCCAGGTAATGAACCAAATTTATAGATTTCAATTTTATCCTAACTAATTTTCCCCTCTAATCCTTATCCCAAATCCTATTTAAGTAGCCCATTGGGTAGGAATTTGGAATGGTCTTGAATATTAATTACACTCTACCAATATTTTTTTAGCATTTCCATTTCAAGTTATTTCAGTTCTTCAAGCATTCTTCCTCCATTTGTAAGAATTTTTGAAGGGTAGTCAAGCAAGGCAACAAAGCATGGTGGCAACGAGACCATTCTTGGTGTAAGGGAGAGGCTATTTCTAGGTGATATCATACCTATCATAGTTCTCTTCTCTATTTTCTTTGATACTCTTTCATTTGATATCCTTTAGTATAGCCTTGCTAACTAATTTACCTTCATTTACTTACAAAACTTTATTTATTTCATGCTCTCATCTTGTTTTGAGCTTACCTTTGTATTGTAGGCTCTTATATCTTCATTAATAGATCTGATTTCATGGATTTTCAGGTCTTATTTGTGCCTCTAACATATATTTTGTATATATAATTTGATTTACATTCATTTTCCATCCATATTTTGATCATAATACTCTCTTTTACAGGGATTTTATTGCATTTCCTTTCTATATTTTATATCTTAAAACTTGTCCTTTTATTTATAGTAATTTTATTTACATTGGAAGCATACTAAATCTTCTATTTCCTCCTATGTTCACCTAATCTAATGATTCTTCCATTTATAATCATAATTTTAACATAGTGATAATAATTTTTTGCAACAAGTGCTCGACCTTCAATACATCATCATTCATTATCTCAAGATGAACTCTTGTGAGATAACATAAGTTTCCCTTTATACCAACAAGCCAACATGGAAAACACCCCTACATTATGGATGCCACCTAGTGCTTCAATCCCTCATCATTTCACCAACACATTCCCTAGTTCTATAAGTGCAAATATGAGTCTAACTCAAACTTTTATATCTCCTACCACTTGTCCTATAAGTAATCTAAGGATAGACCATACAATATCACCTTTGGTACCATCCCTCTCAACATCTTCATCCTATACTTGTGTTAATTCACAACCTCTTTTGATCATACCTCAAGCACCTTCAAAATCACTTCTCCATGACTATCAAAGCATAAAATCTAGGCTAGAATAATTAAAAAAGTAAGACTCTAAATTAGAGCAACTAGAGCAATAAATAGCCTCTCTCCAAATATCCTCTTCCAATTCTAAGTATTCCTATGAATACTTATTCAATCAACCACTAAATCTTACCATAGGTAGTCATCCATTTCCTTCTAACTTGAAGATACCCAAAATTCAAACATATGAAGGAAATAAAGATCCTATCAAACACATTAGTCTTTTCAAAATTGCATGTACTAACATTGAACATGATGAAAATTTGTTACTCAAAAATTTCCCTAAAAGCCTTAGTGGCCCTGACTTGGAATGGTATTTCCAATCACCAATGCACTCCATAGAAAACTATAGAGATTTTGTCAAAATTTTATCAAACGATTCTCCACTTACATCGACTCGTAGTGACCTTGAACTCAAAAAAACTCAAAATGAGAGTCTCCTTGACTTCCTAGCAAGGTGGTAAGCTTTGGTATGGAGGATCAAATGTGTCCCTCCACCAAAATAACTCTTAAACATCTTCATAAGAAACATCAATGAGCAACTATCCTTTCACTTAGAAATATCCAATGTGTCTTCCTTTGAAGATGCCATAGAAATGGCCAAAAGGGTATAAACCACCCTCCATAGAAGGGGTAACTAAAGACCTATACTTCAAAGGAAGTAGAAAAATATTCCCCTTACTCAAAGAGGTAAAAAAAGAGCATGCATGTCATAGATGCTTAAAAAATCAACAATATCAATGCCACTAGCAATTCTCAAATTATTGTTATACAAATAAAACCACAACAAGATTTCACTACATTATATCAATCTCCTACAACTATCCTAAAACATCCCCTTGAAACTAATATGATATAACTCCCACCTATAAAATATATCAATATCTCCAAAAGGAGAGCTCATTCATCTGATTCTCATGAGCATTGTGCCTTCCACCACATTAATGGCCATACAACCAATAGTTGTAGAGGCCTTAAATTATCTAATACAAGACTTTATAAATAATGGAACCCTTGAAATTATCGGTTATAGTTTCCAACCTCACTTAAATTAGGATCTTAGAACCTTCCATTATCCATCACCCATCCATAACCAAGGAGAAACAAACTATTCTTGCTCCAACAATGCCTTGCCTTCATCAACCATTACCATAAAATCCTTTTAGCTCCTAATTGAATCTGTAGACACCAAAATCTAGCACCCTTCAGTTCACATTCACCACCTCACCATCAAATCCTGCATAATAAAGATATATGCCTAAGTTCTAACTTAGGGATATAAAATCCTGCACATCATTATACTTTCCTAATTTATTTAATTAGGAAAATCACCCTAGGATACCCTGTCTACCCATTGGACATGTGTCCTGGACACTTCATCCAACATCCATGCCACATCTTACCCACTCCTGTCCCCTTTGTCCTTGCACATGGGACAGATTCCCAACACCCATGCCACAACTCCTTTTTTGTTGTCCCCTTGTCCCTTCACATAAAACAACATCCCACATCCCACTCCACTTGGGGCCACATCACCCCGAGTTAAGTGAGCCACACTGAGTGACTCAATGTAACTGCCCCTTCCACCTGGCAGTCCAGATTTACCACTTGGTAAATCAGGCTTGCCACCTCACATTCCCCTCCAAAGCCCCAACCAATCTATAAAGACACCTTCAATCCACCAAATAGAGAGAGCTAAATTTGCATATCGATAGGCTACCAAATTAGATCTAGACCCGACGAGAATTTGAGGGTGCAAGCCGAACTCTGACCGTCGGCTCAGATTTCGAGGCAATCTTACGTTCAGTAGAAATAGCCCATCTGCGGTTCCATAGTCGAGAATGCACATCCATAATTTCACAATCGTAGGTCCATGATTTCCAGCCCGCAACCACGCTTCCGTGGTTCCACAATCCCGAGAACAAAAATGGGTTCCATCGACAGAGATTAGCGATCCAAGAAGTAAGCAAGGTTTAATTTGTTAATTATTTTGCATTGTATGTTTTACATCCTTATCGATAATAGGTTTTTATGTGTAGCATTGGATTTATTTGTTTGAATATGCGGGTGCTACTAATCCCCTTTGCTGGTTTGCATGTGCGCAGGTAACAGGTATCCTAGATAGGCTACTGAAGCTAGAGTGGTCCCATAGTGGATACCAAAGCCCACTCACCCCTTGAAGTTGTAGTTGAAGAATGGAGAACACACAAGCTCCTTAAAGATCTGGAAGACCCATTTCCTATCAAAGTCATTGTATTTTAGAAGAGAGGCAGATAAAGCATTGTTACATTGCTCCCAACACATTTGGGGCAATTCAAAATATTTGTAAAAATTGTATCAAACATCAATATAAAGATTCATTTGTGGCAATATCTCTCTCTTTTGTATTGTATCTTTGTTTGTGTTTAGTTCTTTTGGTTATAGAAATGGCGATCACGGTGGGACCCCCCAAAGGTTTCATTTTGTTTTGCCTTGCTTTATTTTGATCTTACTAATCTCTGTTTGCATGTACAGGTGCTAATAATCGAAAGCGCACGAGGATTTAATCTCGGGTTGGCGAGTCTGGAACTATCACTGTGAAACCGTGCATCTACGGTTTCTAATTTGTGAAACCATGCATCTACGGTTCCTAATTTGTGAAACCGTGCATCTGTGGTTTTTGATTTGAGGAAACGCGTATTCACGGTTGCTGCACTGTTGAAACATTGACCGACGATTGAAAGTAGGAAGGAGCAACGAAAGGAACACAAGTATGTACCCTGTGTCATATTTTTAATTTCTCCTTTAGTTCTAGGTTTAGGCTGCATTTAAGTAGATTAAGGGTTTCAGTTTTGTATGTCA
Source organism: Wollemia nobilis (assembly GCA_028583015.1). Lineage (NCBI taxonomy): Eukaryota > Viridiplantae > Streptophyta > Pinopsida > Araucariales > Araucariaceae > Wollemia > Wollemia nobilis. The sequence goes on from JAQPPZ010001708.1 coordinate 567,343, forward strand.
ATGCTTGCATTTAGGTCTTAGGATAGAAAAATCTACTTAAATATTGCATTCATAAACACAATAACAAAGCAAAATAAATGAAAATCTGCATATGCATAGTAGAGGATAATCATATTGCATGTACCAGGTTAGAAATAACCTAGGTATTCTTGTTTTAGGGTTTAGGCTTGTATTCGATTTATGTTCTGTTGATAGAAAGGACCCGCACACCCATGGTTGGGATCTCCCAAACATTCATGCATGGTTGGCAAACGGCATACCCGTGGTTTACAATAACTAACCGCCCACCCACGGTTAGCCCTGTTAAACAAAATTGGGTCGAGTCTTACCTGAATTTGCAATTTTACCCCTGATATGATTTTGTCTACTATTCTATGTCTTTCCTAATTTCTGCATTAGGCATAAAAATAGAATTGCATGTTATATTTGCATCACATGATAGAAAACAAAACATTCACACACACACACATATAATTAAAACATTGGTCCGGTTGGATTTCATCACCAACCCCCAATTCAGATCGGTGACGTTGGAATTCATCTCCTTCCATCGGCTTGCCCCTTAGATCATTCGTAGATAGGATAAAAGTGCTCTTTAAGCTGGTATAAGTCATTGGTATTCAAGTTGTCTCCCACTATTGGAACGATTGTTGAATCATAGTGGAAGAGCTAGGTGAACCCCCCATTGGGATTTAAGCGGTGTACCCTAGCCTCTTTTGAGAAATCACGCTTGGTTCTATTGTTCTTAATCACCATCTTCATCGAGTTCTATTATTCTATTCCAAAAAAAAATAAGAACAAAATCTCTCCAAAAACTTCAAAAAAACAAAAACACACTAAAAAAAAAATAGATTCAAAAACTTAGTGCAAACTAGGGTCAAACATTTTGTATGTTTATTTGCTTAGCGTGTTGTATTGCATTGTACTTTATTTTTCATTCACATAGATAGCATATTAGTGCATGGTAGTGACTCATAATCAAGCTAAGAAATTAGTGTCAAGCCAAAGTCAGTGGTCATCCCCTATGGCCTCTCAGTCTGACAATGTCCCTCACACTTCGATGGTGGGACAAGTAGAGGTGCCCCTTTCTATGTCCTCGAGTCTTGATATAGGGCCTTCTAGTAATGCCCCCAACATGAACATAGACATTATGCATAGAGCTACTCACACGACTATACCTAAGACACCTAGGAGTGAACCTCTTGCAATAGTAGACAACAAGGCCACCATGATAGATATGGACACTATTAGAATGTACTTGAATGTAGCTAGAATGGTCTTCCCATCATTACCACCACTCTCCATCCCATCACGTGTTGTACCCTCATCACAACAAGAATCCATATTCGCCTATCCATAATAGTCACAATAGATTTTCACCAATCCTCTCTTTGAGTTGGTCGTTGTAGCATTAGCCAATCAACCATTGTCATCCGACCAAATTCCCCCCACATTATCACAACAAATGACCATTACCACTAATCCCTTGTATGAAACAATTCCTATTATTTTGCAAGCCCCAACATTCATTCCTCCATCCACACTTGTAGGACATACATCTCATACCATTCCATAGTCAATGGCGATACCCTTCACTACTTACCCCCCATCCACCTCCACTACCATGGTTGTTCCACAACCAACTCAGTCCACCACATCACAGGTAGCAGTCCCTATGTCAAATGCAACTGATATGCAACAAGCTTTCTTACAGTTGCAGCAAATGATTTTAGACAATGCTAACCGTAGCATAAACCCTGACCCTAACCGACATTTGCAAGGGATTGAGCAAAATATTCCACCTACATCTCATAAACCTAATGCCTTTATCCAAGATCCATCTTGGGTAATGCGTCCTCCCTCTACCATTGTTGTTCACAATCAACCACCACACCCATATGCTAATGTAGTAGGTCAGCATAATACCATACCTTCATCACCCCATCCATATCATAACATCCCTCAACATCCATACCATAACACATTTCCGCCAAACACATCTTATCATCCCCAACCTACATACAATCCACCCCATTACCAGCAGCATCAAGTACATTCGAGTGTCAGTCCTGTAGATGATCCTAGATACCAATTTTTACAGAGTCATATTGATAGTCTTGCCATGCAAACCCCAGGATTGCAATACCAAAAACCAACTTTAAGGCAACTACTCAATCACCCTATTCATGCTTCGATACCAGAACCACCATATCCACATGATTTCCAAATACCAAAGCTTGAATTTAAAGGAGAAGAGGATCCTAGAGAGCACGTAACGAGATTTGTGAATGCATGCTTTAGAATCAAAAACATCGATGCATTTCTAGTACATACATTTCCTCAAACATTAGGGGGTGAATCCCAAGATAGGTACAATCATCTCCCGCATCAAAGTATTTTCACCTTTGAACAACTAGCGGACCAGTTTTTGGAAAGATTCGCCCTAAATGTTAGAAAACAAACAACATTGACTGATTTAATTTATCTAAAACAATATGACGATGAATCAGTCTATGACTTTGGCAACAGATGGAGATCAGTCATGATCAAGTTACCATTTTCACTCCCCATGCCAGAGATAATACGAATGTTCACAAAGAGTTTTGGTAGACCCATCTCTTCATTACTACAACTACAACAAGTATAGAACATTCGATGAGGCACTCGCCCAAGCAAAAATGATTGAAGAAATCAAAATTCAAGAAGGCGAGATTAAGCCTAAGAAGAAAGAGTGGCATAATAAGAATCAAAATGGGAATAACCACGGTTAGTCCAAGACCACACAGGTTAATCAGATAGTTTTGAGCCAACCACAGTCAAATCAACCGGTTCAAACATAGATCCAACAACCCCAACAACAACGACAACCACATCAATCGAATTATCAAGCAGTTCCACCCCCACAACAGACACAAAATTAGACACAACCTGGGGAAAGGCAACAACATCATTTTAAACCAAAAAAAAATTACACACCAGTACAAGAGTCATATTCATTAGTATTTCAGAAGTTGTATGCGGCAAAACTTTTTAATTTACCGAAAATAAAACCTGATGATCCTAACAAACCAAAGACAAAAGGTTACAAAGAACACCTCTTTTGCATCTATCATAGACAAAGAGGACATGATATTGAAGGTTGTCACGGATTTAAAGGAATTGTGCAAGATTTATTGGAAGCGGGTACAATCAAAATTGACAACCCACTAGCACAAAATAACCAAAACCTAGGCATATATCGGACACCTTTGCCACATCGAGAGGCGAATCAACAACCGACGGGAGCATCAACTTCTACAGTTCCTCCCAATCAGGTTAATTATGTGTCTCAACTACCACAAGGTTTTGTAGGGGCTATTAGTATAGTTACCCATGGACAAAGGCAAGCTAATCGCACAACCCAAGCTCCGGTAGCATCACCAACTAATGTGCCCATACAACTTGGATCGAGTGGGCCACCACTACCACTTCACAACCACCTTGTTTTTATATTGAACATCTGGTTGACATAGAGTTTGAAGATGGCTTTAGCAAAATTGTCAATTTATGAACTGATACAACAATCAACACCTCACAGGGAAGCATTGATGGAAATTTTAAAGTCTATTCAGGTAAAATCAGAAGACCCAAATGCATTCAATTCCTTTGTGGGTAGTGTGCAAAAGTGTATGGAACCCTCGATAGTATTCTATGACTTCGAGGAAAAACAAATATTAGCAGATTCACCTGACCCACCATTGCACATAGTAGCTCACATTGACAGGAAACCCTTCAAGAGAGTGCTTATTGATATAGGTTCTTCAATCAACCTCATTACCACACCTGCCATGATGAAGCTCAACGTCCCATCATCTCACATCACGACATCCACATTCACTCTTAGGGCCTTTAATGACGCTTTATGCTCAATTGTAGGGAATGTTGTCCTTCCCATCATAGTGGGGGTGAAAACAATACATGTTCTCTTTCACATCTTGGAAGGGGAAATGCAATATAACATACTTCTTGGATGCCCTTGGATTAGGGAAATGAAATGTGTGCCTTCAACATTGCATCAATGCTTAAAATATGTGCATGAAGGCAAAGTACATTGCATACCAGTAGACACTGAACCTTTCAAATACTACAACTTTATTTCAAATCCTTATGAGCCTTTACTCCCATCCGCACATCTAACCATCCAACCACTAGTCATTAGAACAATTCCATCAAACACCACATCATCAAAAGCACCCATTCCAGAAGAGTTTCCTATAGTTGATCCAACTTTCGCATCCAAAAGTGTCAACTCAACGCATCCTTCAAACACTACATTCCATTCTCAAATTACACCCACTCATCCTGCTAACCAATGGTCAGTTCCACCTAGCACACTTCCAGATTCAAAGCCACCTTTCACATTCAAAGCACAACCCATATCATCAGCCACTACTTCATAGACATTAGAATTGGTAGTCTCACAAATAGGGCTTCCTGTTAGAGATAATCCAATGCCGCCAGTAGAGCCAAGAGCTAAGGCTCAAGAACCCTCTTCATCCACCAAGCCATTAGCCACACAACCGTATAGAGTTGTAGTACACCTCGCCAATCCAAGTATTGGCGAGTACATCATTGAGAGTGTCACAGTTACACCACCTATAGAGTCAGTCAAAGATTACGATCGCCCTCGTGACCCACCTTTAGCTATTGGTGATATATATAGAATGGGTTCTCAAAAAAATGCAATCAATTTCATATATGGAGGGATAGATTCTTCATCGGATCCATCCCCTCAAAATGACAACTCTTTACAAGAGTTTAATGAAAACATTGATTATCTATCGAACCCAAGTTTCCCGATCAGATATTTTTGAAGAGTTAGTTGGCAAGGATATGGACTTGGAAGACATGAACAAGGTCCTCACCACATCATTGAACCGGAATATAGAGAGCCAAGTGACCGCTCCGGTCTAGGCTATAAACCTTCCATCGCAAGCTCTTCACTTAATCAAGCTTTCCAAGAGCTAGACATAGAATGCGAACAAGAGGAGGAAAAGAGTGATGATGAGGATGAACATAATGATGAGGGTGAACAACTAGAAAGTAGATACCACACATACAATTTTTACCCTCGAGAGAAAGCTTTACAATGAGAGGCAGATTATGAAGATCCTACTGTGACAGCATACCTTAGGCAAGACCTTGAGCCACTAATGCTAGGACCTCATACAAATGCTAATGGATTCTGGATAAGTGACAGTGATGATGAGGAAACTGAAATGATGTTTATCAACCATGCTCTTGAGATACAAGCAAGGAGAATGCTCCAAGATGAAGAACGTCTCGAATGGTTTAATCAAGAAGAAGAAGAGCCTCGGGAAGAGATAATATATGGAGAAACCAACAAACAAGGTAACTGGTATCAACAAAAATTTCCAATAAACCGCACGCTTTTTTGGTTAAACAAAGAGCGTGAGGGTCCTGAACCAGAACCTCCTCCATCACATTGGCAAAGCATACAACAAAACCAATCACACACATTAGGTCAGTTGCAACCTAGAGAATATGATTCATCAATTCTTGAATCGCAACCACCTCATTTCCATCAAGCCAACATGATTTTTGTTGATTTTCTCACCCCACTCCACAATCCATATAATGAGACAAAACTGATCTATATCGACACCAGTCTCATAGCTATGGATAGGATTTCATCCCCACCATCCACTGCTGACTTCATCTTGTCCGAAGAGTTGTTGCGCACTTCAAACGCTTATATTTTGCAACAACCTTCATCATCAAACAATTTAGTTTTTCAAACTGAGATAGAAGGGGACACCCCAGACACATTTGAAAATGTGGCGGATGATATCCACCTCATCCCAACTCCACATCAACTAGAAGAAGGTTCTCACATGCTAATAGAAGAGTCTATAGATGTGAACCTTAGTGAAGACGTGGATAATCCCCAGATTGTCAAGATAGCAAAAGAATTATCCGCAAAAAAAAAATAGCCTCATAAACATGCTTATTAAAAAGAAATAAGTGTTCGCATGGTCCTACAAAGACATGCCTGGCTTAGATCCAGACTTGGTAGTCCACAACCTTATGCTAGCATGTGATGCCAAGCCATTCAAGCAAAAGCTTAGGAAATTTCATCCGACAATCGCATTAATTGTAAAAGAAGAGCTACAAAAGTTATTGGATGTACACTTCATAGTACCAATCGATTATCCTGAGTGGCTTTCGAACATGGTACCCATTCGCAAACCGAATGGGGGGATACGAGTATGCACTTATTTTTGAGATTTAAACAAGGCGTGTCCCAAGGATGATTTTCCTTTTCCAAACATTGATCAATTAGTAGACTCTTGTGCTGGTCATGAAATGCTCTCTTTAATGGATGGTTTCTCCGGATACAACCAAATTCGGATTAATCCAGAAGATCAACATAAAACAGCGTTTACAATGCCTTGGGGGACATTCTGCTATAGAGTGATGCCTTTTGGATTAAAGAACATAGGAGCTACATATCAGCGTGCCATGATGTACATATTTCATGATTATATGCATAAGATAATCGAAGATTATGTAGATGATCTCATTGCTAAATCAAAAACATGTCTGGAACACATAGATGTGCTAGAAAAAGCATTTGATCGATTAATGGAACATAAGGTAAGGTTAAATCCTAAGAAGTGTGTATTCGATGTAACATCAGGAAAACTTCTAGGATTCATTATCTCCAAGAGAGGCATCGAAGTAGACCCAGGCAAGGTAAAAGCAATTTTAGAAATGTCACCTCCCAAAAACTTGAAATAGTTGCAAAGTTTACAAGGAAAAGTCCAATCTATTCACCGATTCATTATGCAACTCTCAGATAAATGCAGGACTTTTAATCGCCTGTTACAAAAGGGAGTGATATTTTCTTGGACAACTGAATTTCAGGAGGCATTTGATGATATAAAGAAATATCTAGCCTCACCACCGATTCTTACGCCACCAAAAATAGGAGTCCCATTTCACCTATACATTTCTGCAATAGATTTTGCCTTGGGAACAATGCTTGCACAAAAGAATGAGAAAAATAAAGAGCAAGCGGTTTATTACATCAGTCGAACACTGGTAAGTTACGAAACAAGGTATGCTTATGTCAAAAAGTTATGCTTAGCCATGGTTTTTGCCACCAAGAAACTTAGACATTACATGCTAAGCAATACCACCTATGTTATAGCTAGAGAAAACCCTTTGCGATACATGATGAATCACACTTACAACAACACCCGCACTGCTAAATGGATAATGCTTTTAATAGAATTTGACCTCGAATTCACAAGTTAAAAATCCATAAAAGGGCAAGTAATAGCTGATCAATTAGCGGAAGCTCCGTTGCACAATGATACACCATTAATTATTGAACTTCCTGACGATTCAGTGTTTTCTATCATAGAACAAGAAGAAATGGTTTCACCTGAGGATGAAGCGGATATGACAATGTTCTTTTATGGATCAAAGTGTGAAAAAGGGCAAGGTGTAGGAGTTGTGTTTTACACACCTGAAGGAATACCCATTCCTTTATCATTCAAACTCGACTTCACATGCACTAACAATAATGCAGAATATGAAGCCTTAATACTAGGTCTTAAATCAACTATAGCAATGGGAATAAAAAGAATAAGCATTTTTGGTGATTCTCAATTAGTTGTCTACCAAATAAAAGGAGAATACCAATGTAAAGAGCCATTCTTAAAGAGATATCACAAAGAAGCAATACAGTTGCTAGGAAAATTTGACTGGTATGAAATTAGTAACTTGCCATGATCAACAAATAGATTTGTGGACGCAATGGCTTCCTTGGGATCTCTCATTCCTAAAAATGAACATGGAGAAATGCAACCGCTAATCATAACAATAGTGTCTAAACCATCAATTCAAAAAGCAGAATCTGTGGGTGAGAAAAATGTTTGTTTGATACATGTCGAACCTTACAATTCTTACCTTGATGAGATAAAATATTTTCTCAAAACAGGCACACTACCAATGGACATGACACGAGCTGCAAAAAGAACATTCAAACAAAGAGCCATTCGTTTCACTTTACTTGGAGATGTGTTATATAAACGTAGTTATGATGGAATACTACTACGATGTTTAAATCCAATTGAAGTAGAAAAAGCAATATCAGAAGCCCACGATGGTACTTGCGGTGGTCACTTTAGTGGAATGGCAATTGCAAAAATAATATTGTACATGGGATACTACTGGCCGAAAATGGAAAATGACTGTTGCAAATATGTCAAAAGATGCCAAAAATGTCAACATCATGCAAACTTGACCCATGTGCCATCACAAAATTTGCAACCCATTCGAATTTTGTGGCCCTTTTCACAATGGGGCCTTCACTTGATCGGTAAAATAACACCTACTTCATCAGGACAACATAAATTTATCATAACTGCTATAGAATACTTCACAAAATGGGTGGAAGCAATTCCAATGACAACTACGACTGGACCTCGAATAGCGGAGTTTATACTTTAGCATATTATCTATCATTTTGGAATACCCTCAAAAATAATTTTAGATAATGGAAAGTCATTTAAGAATAAGGATGTTAGAGCATTGTGCAATAAATTCAAAATACTACACAACTTCTCAACACCTTATTACCCGCAAGAAAATGGGCAAGCTGAAGCAACAAATAAAATAGTCATATCCATTCTCAAGAAAGTGGTAAAATATAATCATCGAGATTGGCATACTCGCCTCCCTTTAGCACTATGGGCTTACAGAACAAGCATAAGAACACCAACGGGAGCAACACCATTTTCACTAGTTTATGGTGCAGAAGCAATATTACCATTGGAGCTCGAGATACCATCCTTGCAAATCGAGATACAAGAATTCATGAACGATGATACAACTAGACAAGAGTATCTTGACCAATTGACAATTATTGATGAGAAATGTATAAATTCTCTAGAACATTTACGAGTATATCAAGATAGAGTCAAGTGCGCTTACAATGCAAAAGTCCATCCTCATGAATTTCAAGTGGGGGACCTAGTGCTCAAAGAAAATCAACAAAATACCAATGCTTTACCACACTTAAGGGATAAATTTGTAGCAAATTGGTTGGGCCCATACATAGTAAAGAAAAAATTGGGACAAGGAACGTATAGACTCTCCAATTTAGAAGGGAAATTGGAGCCAGAACCACTGAACATTATGCACCTAAAGGCATTTTATGCATAAAACGACTTGCAATATATGTATATATATATGTACATGGCTAAAAACAAAAAAATAAAATAAAATAAACAAAAAATTTCATTTTAAAATTTTGCATGCATTTCACAGTGTAAATAGACATATTTCAAATTGCATTTTTCATATGGCATTTGCATTTCAATTATATGTTCATACACAAAAAAAAAAATAGTTGCATCCATCCCATCCCTTGCTCAGTAATCTTTAATAGTGGTGATGATAAGACCAAGAAAACAAATTCCAGAATTGGGGGTATTCAACTAAGATTCTTTACAACTCACAAATCATACACATCATATATGATATATCATACAATTTTCAGATCACTCAAACATGTCTAGTGAAAAACCAAACTTCATGAAGTGTCCAATTTTCTTTAGGACCAAAGCACTTTCATCACATTAAGAAAATATTGAGTATGGTAGATTGATCCAAAAGCAATCTGGAACCAAATACACTTTTACAAATCTTAAAACAACTTGAATAATAGAAAGATAGCACCAATTTGGGTAAACCTCAAAGCGAAAAAAAAGTCAAATTCTTCACTTACCCTATCACGCAACATAGTCCAAAAACAAAAATAGTGGTTATCACCACTACCACAGTGAAACAAAAAATATAAATAAATGTAGAGTAGTAAGGATAGGGTAAAATTCTCATCATACTTCGGTTGAGAATCCGATTCCCCAACACTCTACACAAAAAACAATAAATAACACACACCACAGATCTCTAAAGCTAAAAATATCGTACTATGTTCCCCTCAGAAAGTTATGTAGTCATCACAAAGGCTTAAAGATCAAAACCATTGGACTATGGAGTAAGCCTCCACCATGGCTATAGACGCTTGATAGGCAGTGGAGTAAACTCATGCAGGACGACATGTCTCTCTCTTAAAAGGGAGACCTCTGAACGCACATATGGGTAAGCTAGCCAAAAAGGAAAACCCAGAAAGGTACCATCCAAAAATTACTCAAGATGGGGCAATAAACATCACAATCACATGCACTGGTTCTAGATTGCCTAGGGTCATCGACACATAAGATTTAGAAAATGAACTTCACTTGCACACAATATGGTCCTAAAGAAAGTGAGACAACATTCAAGAAAAATGGTTAACATTACTAGCTTCTTTGAGTATTTGAGAATATTTCTAGTTACATACCAAAAGCAAAATCATTATCCATATCACCATCTACATACCATTTATACATACCACATACATCACAACAAATAATAATCAAGTGGGAACCCCCAATTGCAAATATGAATGAGTAAAGGTCAACTACTCTGAGCTAAATAAGATTACATGAGCACCATGCATACCTTCATTTAGTTACATTACAATAAATCGAAATAAATTTTACATGTTCACTTGCATTCATTATCATAGCATTAACATACAAATATAAGATTGCATAATATAAGCATTGCAAAAAGCATAAACAGGAAGAATACATATACAAATAACGCATGTGAATACCAAAATAAAATGCCATGTATATATATATATAAATATGAAAGTCTACAAAGTACAAAATGCCCGAAGGTAGTATACATCGGAGCACTAAGGCTCATACTAAAATATACAAAAAAAACAAAGATAAGGCAAATACAAAATCTAGCTAGTGCCAACAGGATCCCTCCATGGACCCTGCGCAGTAGAAGCCCCATGAGAGCTAGAAGCACGATGAGTCCTATGACTTGTCTCAGTCCCTCGGGTAGCAGTGGCAGTAGATGATGAAGGAGGAATAGGTAAAGGAATCTGACGCTCATGAAGAATGTTCTCCAACATCTCGATATAGATAGCCTGCTTATGTAGGCTCCTCAAATCAACACCCTGGTGAGCGACCCTCTAAGAAATATCTGCTCATAGAGAAGCAATAGTCAGAGCCGAATCATCACCTCCAGCACCTGACTGCAATCGAGAAAGCTCACCCTATAAACGGGTAATCTCACCACCGAGTCTGGTGATCTCTACATCCTTAGCAGCCACAATAGTGCTTCTAGGTCCAACCCGTAGCTCATCCACCTTAGCCTAAAGATGAGCAACCTCACCTTGATATCGTGCTAGCTCGGCCTTCACTCGACCCAACTCCAAATCTAGGCTATCTCGCTCAGCTTGGAGAATCCCCCACTCCTCCTCAGACCATCGAGGAGGTAAACCCTCATCACCACCACCCTCCTCAGGTGGCTGAACATCCATCTCAGTGTCAACTCTCGTAGAGCTACCACATCGGTGCTTCGCCAACCAAGGAACCCATCCACCCACATCAGCATCATCACCGCTCCCATCGTCATCTACAATGATGCTAGGAGTCCATAGAGGCTGACTCACAAACCAAGCGTCATACTCAGCAGTCATACCAACATCATCCAAGTCAAGCAACTCCAAGTCTGAGTCATCAGCAGGATCATCGACTCGCTAGAAATCAAGAGCAACAGGCAACCCCAACTCATCACCCCATCACCTATACATAACAGGCACATCAAAAACATCCTGAACAAGACCAAACTACCATAGTACATGAGAGAACTGGATAAACTCCATATCCCTCAAATGGGCACCAATAACCCATTGCCCCCACCTAATGTGATGAAGCTCCACTGCATTCGTCACCCAATCCAAACCCCTCCATGGTTGCCAACACATCAAGTCCCTGGTCAAAGAACTCAAGGTATCTCTGAACTTTGATGTGCTCAAAGTAGATCGACTGACCTCCTCACTGAGTAACCACTTATAAGCACGGGGAGAGGTGGCATCCACACTGCACGGTAAACCAACAGGGTGACCAATGATGATATGCTCCCAACACCAAATCTAGAGCAACAAACTGCAGCCCAAGCCCTTGCGCCCATGCCTCTTCACCTCATAGAGCTCACTGTAAACCTCACAGAGAAGAGTAGGAGCCTAGGCTAACCAACGAGGATCAGCTATCAAGTCGAGAACAATAGACACCTAATTCCACGGGATCCTCGATCCCATGGAATTGGGCAACAACATGTTGCTCAAAATGTACATCATGAAGGTAGGCAATGCACCCAAGCTACCAGCTACAAAGAGATCTAGGTACGCAATGCCCCCCTACTGCAATCGATGTCCCACATCTCACCAAACAAAGGGAAAAGGGCCTCCTTCTTGTCGAGGCCAACACGAACGATAGGACCCTCGATAGGGACACAAAATATGCGGTAGATATCCTCGAGAGTGATAGTCAGCTCCCCCGTTGGGAGCTGAAATGTGCCCCTGTTAGGATCCCAGCGCTCAACAAGTGCCGAAAGAAGATCCTCATCAGCTTGGACGGTGCCTAACCGCCCACAACCATCCAAACCGATAGTCTGAAGTACAGCCCAATCATCATCATAAAGTGCTTTTCGCACTTTTTGAATGGTCCTCGACCACCTATGTCGAGCATCAAGAAGCTTAACCTGAAAAGAAAACATATAAAAAAATGAAAGTTAGCACAACATGCTAAAAATAAAGCAAAAAAAAAAAACGAAAATATTTACCTACCCTAGGTAATAAAAGCAAAAAAACAAAAAAATTTACCTACCCTAGGTAATAAAAGCAAAAAAAAAAAAAAAATTACCTACCCTAGGTAATAAAAGCAAAAAACAAAAAAAATTACCTACCCTAGGTAATAAAAGCAAAAAAAAACATTTTTTATTTTTTACCTACCCTAGGTAATAAAAGCAAAAAACATTAAAATTTACCTATCCTAGGTAATAAAAGCAAAAAACAAAAAAAAAATTTACCTACCCTAGGTAATAAAAGCAAAAAACAAAAAAATTTACCTATCCTAGGTAATAAAAGCAAAAAAACAAAAAAAAAAAATTTTTACCTACCCTAGGTAATAAAAGCAAAAAACAAAAAAAATTACCTATCCTAGGTAATAAAAGCAAAAAAACAAAAAAAATTACCTACCCTAGGTAATAAAAGCAAAAAAAAAAAAAAATTACCTACCCTAGGTAATAAAAGCAAAAAAAAAAAAATTTTTTACCTACCCTAGGTAATAAAAGCAAAAAACAATTTTTTTTTTTACCTACCCTAGGTAATACAAGCAAAAAACAATAATAATTTACCAGCCCCGCTTAATGAGAAAACAATAATAATTTACCAGCCCCGCTTAGTTTTCAAACAAGCAAAAACAAAACCAAAACAAAAGAGGCCAAATCGCCTACCTCTACAAACCGACCGCCAACTTCCGCTCTAGCCAAGCCACCACCACCGCTCCCCTCGCCAACCTCCATCTCACTCATCACTTCAACCAATAAAACAAATAACAACTAGCAGAATGATTTTGAAAATGACACGAGCCTATAAATAACCGCTTTTCATGGTGAAAAATGTGTGCCCATGTTTTTTGCAGTGGCAAAAAATGCGTGCCCACATTTTTTGTAGCAGTAAAAAACGCAAACGCGCATTTTCCATAGCACACGAAAACACAAACCCGCATTTTGAGGCAAAAAAAACAAAAAAATAAAAAAATATATATTGAAAAACCCCACAAAATCATCATCTCACATCATCATCATCTCGCATCATCATCATCTCAAGTGAACCTTGTATCTAGTGGATTACCCTATATACCTAGCGGTTGCAGCGACTAGCAATCCATGCAAACCGGTCGGATGGGTAGCTCACCATAAGGAAACTCATTCAAACATTCAACATCAAATCACTATGACATTAAATCAGCTAGATCCCTAAATATTTGAGCTTAAATGTGCCCAAAATAGATTTGCACAAGGTTATCATTCAACCCCTTCCGATGGGTCAAAAGCGGAAAACAAACAAACACAATTTGGTAATAATCAAAAATCACTTGAGTATCAAATTCCCGAATGACTGGTTCCTTGAACCCATCATTTGGAAGGAATTGCTAAAGTCAAAGTGGAACAAAAACTCCAAATGTGGTTAAATATTTTACCATAAATTTTGCGCATCAACGAAACCAAAGGCAAATTTGCAAGAACACACAAAAATCCAAAACTTGGGGCATCAAGTTGGTCAAAGTGACATACATTTGAATCACATCCATATCATTCAAACAACCGCATCCGTTCAGCAACCGCATGTGGTCAATCGGCTCGTGAGTTTCATACTTTACCCATTCTCCAATTGAGGGGGTAAGCAAATAAGCAGAAATCAAAATGAAAAACAATTCATTCATTCTGAATGTCAAAAAGGAGTTAACCCATTCGTCCAATAAAGTTAGATGTCATTAGTTTTTGCACCACATTGTGTTGCACACAACATAGTACAAAAAGGGGCAACTGTAGACACCAAAATCTAGCACCCTTCAGTTCACATTCACCACCTCACCATCAAATCATGCATAATAAATATATATGCCTAAGTTCTAACTTAGGGATATAAAATCCTGCACATCATTATACTTTCCTAATTTATTTAATTAGGAAAATCACCCTAGGATACCCTGTCTACCCATTGGACATGTGTCCTGGACACTTCATCCAACATCCATGCCACATCTTACCCACTCCTGTCCCCTTTGTCCTTGCACATGGGACAGATTCCCAACACCCATGCCACAACTCCTTTGTTGTTGTCCCCTTGTCCCTTCACATAAAAAAGCATCCCACATCCCACTCCACTTGGGGCCACATCACCCTAGTTAAGTGAGCCACACTGAGTGACTCACTATAACTGCCCCTTCCACCTGGCAGTCCAGATTTACCACTTGGCAAATCAGGCTTGCCACCTCACATTCCCCTCCAAAGCCCTAGCCAATCTATAAAGACACCTTCAATCCACCAAATAGAGAGAGCTGAATTTGCATATCGATAAGCTACCGAATTAGATCTGGACCCAACGAGAAGTTGAGGGTGCAAGCCGGACTCTGACCGTCGGCTTGGATTTCGAGGCAATCTTACGTTCAGCAAAAATCGCCCATCCGCGGTTCCACAGTCGAGAACGTGCATCCGCGGTTTCGCAACCGCAAGTCCGTGGTTTCCATCCCGCAACCGCGCTTCCATGATTCCACAGTCCCGAGAACAGAAACGGGTTCCATCGATAGAGATTAGCGATCCGAGAAGTAAGCAAGGTTTAATTTGTTAATTGTTTTGTGTTGTCTGTTTTACATCCTTATCGATAATAGGTTTTTATGTGTAGCATTGGATTTATTTGTTTGAATATGTGGGTGCTACTAATCCCCTTTGTTGGTTTGCATGTGCACAGGTAACAGGTATCCTGGATAGGATGTTGAAGCTGGAGTGGTCCCGTAGTGGATACCAAAGCCCACTCACCCCTTGAAGTTGTAGCTGAGGAACGGAGAACACACAAGCTCCTTAAAGATCTGGAAGACCCATTTCCTATCAAAGTCATTGTATTTCAGAAGAGAGGCAGATAAAGCATTGTTACATTGCTCCCAACACATTTGGGGCAATTCAAAATCTTTGTAAAAATTGTATCAAACATCAATATAAATATTCATTTGTGGCAATCTCTCTCTTTTGTATTGTATCTTTGTTTGTGTTTAGTTATTTTGGTTATAGAATCTTAGGTGCATTAAGGTCCCTAGGATAACAATATCATAGGATAGGGTCCATCCTAAGTGGTAGTATACTTTTGGTACACCATATATACAAACAAGATCGAAATAGCTAAGGATCCTTTGCTAGGTCATAGCCACCCTTTCAATCCACATATCTTCTTAACTACCTACTCACATGACTATTTGTATTGGCTCCTTTTCTGCATGGTTGCCTTTCATAATTAGCTTGTTGCACATGCTTAGTCATAAACTCAATCCCCATCATCATTCACTTAGCCACATTTTTTCCAACCTAAACATAAATCATCAATCTCTATCACATATTTTCAAACTATTACACTCTTGTAAACCATAAAACTCTCCTTACCATAAGAAGAGTACATCCACATAAATGCCACTATAATAACCTCAATATTCCTCTATACATAAGGACACAAATCAAAACACATTACAATTATCCTTTACCTTAAATATTAATCAACAAATCATCCTTTATTGGATACGTAAAATACATATATCTCATACCTATTCCTTTAACACATCACATATTTTTGCCCTCATCTAGGGGTAAATAAATACCTTGAAATATTGCTTAGAAATTTGACCAAGCATGGATAATCCTTGGAAACACTTTATCATAACCTACAATACCCTTTTCACTTAAAGATAAAACATTTAAAGTCCCTCTTGGGACATAATCATTTAAAGTTCCCTTTGGGATAATCATTTAAAATACCCCTTGGGATAAACATTTAAAGTTCATTTTGGAGCATGCACATTTACGAGTCCCCCTTGGGGCAATATTTTAAAGTCTCCCATGGGATAATAATTTAAAGTCCCCTTATGGGTAAAAATTTAAAATCCCCTATGGGACACAAAAACATTTTAAATCCCCTTTGGGGGTACTAACATTTAAAGTCCCTCCTGGGACATAATCATTTAAAATCCCCTTTGGAAAAAACATTTAAAGTCCCTTTTAAGAAATTAACATTTAAGAGTCCCCCTTAGGACAATCATTTAAATTTCTTCTTGGGGAAATCATTTATAGTCCTTGGGACAATCATTTAAAATTCCCTTTGGGGCAATAATTTAAAAATTCTTCCTTAGGGTACACTAATTTAAAATCCCACTTGGGACAATCATTTAAAGTCCCCCTTGAGGAAATCATTTAAAGTCCTTGGGATAATCATTTAAAGTCCCACTTGGGGTAATCATTTAAAGTCATTCTTAGGTCACACACATTTAAAGTCCCCCTTGGAATAATAATTTAAAGTCCTTCTTGGGGCACACACATTTAAAGTCCTCCTTGGGACAATCATTTAAAGTCCCTCTTGATCGTAGACATTTAAAAATTCCCCCTTGGGATGAACATCCAACATCCCTCTTGGGCATAGATATTTGAAGCTTGCCTTAGACATATTCACACAAAAATCCACTCTTTTTGTGTCATTGAAAAATAAGAACTCCATTTAGGTTATCATAACATAATGTATATACATATCTTATATCACAATAAAATATCATAACAAACACTCCTTATTCACTTGCATAAGGAGTAATCATTAGATAAATTTCATCTCAAAAATGTGGTCCAAGCATTGTTTTACATATTTTTCTACTTGGTACATATCATATCATATCACCATACTAAGTCTTCTAGGCAATGCTAACTAAGTTTGTGGGTAAGCCAACTAAGTCCTCTAGGCACATGATAACAAAGACCTCTGGGCACATGCTACAAAGACCTCTTGTAAGCTAGCTAAGTCTTCCAATAAAGCTAACAAAGTCCTTAGGGCAACTCTCAACACTACCCAAATTATATGTGTAGGCATCATCATTTAAAACACCCTTTAAGTGCATATCCTAGGCCACCACTTAAGGGTGAATCGATATCAAATCTTGTATATACATCATGTAGACCTACCCCTACTCATAGGGACATCAATTCTAAAACCACAAATAGGTTCATCCAATTATACACGTTTTCAATCAATCATCATTCTAAACAACTCACCCCTTCTCAACTCATCCTAATCAATCTATTCCCATCATCCCCATGTAAATTGAATTTCTTAATTTGATTTTGGCCTACCCTCTTAAGCCCAAGGGGGCACACATGGTGTATGGTAGCATACAATCCTCAATATTACTTTAGATAAAATATCTTCACTACAATAATCATTGCTAGTCTATAAATAGGCTAGGGTGGGCATCTATCAATCATATTCTCTCCCTCATGATGATAACAAGATTTTGTTCATCATCATCTTTTCTTAGAAACTTGTGGAATATAACTTTTGAGGCATATCATCACATTAAAATCAATGCATATACAAAATTATATTTACACATGCTTAGGGGTATCTCATTCTCCCAAGTTTCTATCTTATCATTCAAACACCAAAATACATATCCATCCATGCCTTCTCCCCACTTGGGGGTAAATATCAAAGCAACTATACAAACCATTATTTTACAAATATATATCATAAACATTGTCATTTCACATCATATTAAGCATGCCATCACATCCAAATCACAATCTCATCGATTACCTCCAATAAAACCATGTGGTTTATGTCTTTGGCAAACAAAAATTAAAATCTCACAAACTATTGTTTAAATAGGTCAATCATATTAGGATTCTCCCTTGATCCAATGTCTTATGAGCCTACAATTATTTGTGAGCTTCATAAAACACTAAATTGATGTTATCTTCATAGCCACCTAGTCTTATACAACAATAGGCCATCCACAAATCACATTCTCTTCACTAGCTACTTGTCTAATAAGATGTTGGATTAACAAAACTTTGCTTTCCAACTAATTTATTATGCAAGTACACAATAACAACAAAACTCAAAAGACTACCTATTGAGACGGTTAGATATTCTCTATTTGTTCATACAAATATCAGTCAATAGATAGAAAAATTACTATCATATGTAACAAACTATAATTTCTACATTCCTTCAAAAATCACTACATAAATCAAAACAAAAATATCCTAGCTAATTTGTAGGCCCTTACATTGGGGTTTGGTGATCAACACTTTGCATATCCATAATCATTTATGATTGCACCAAGTAGTCGATTACTAAATTCTTGTGCTTCCTAATGGCTTATAAGCTAGCACATATATCATATTTCAAATACAACAATATCCTTTAGGCTAAGGGTCACGCTATCACATGGATCTCCTAGAAAATAAGATTTATTTTTCCATGCTTTACGCATATACAATTCTTTGTACACACACCGAGCAAAGGAAAAGGGTTTTTTATTCTCTTGGATCATCTATATGGGAGTGTTACCCTCAGTCTGAAATATTTTTTTACCCTATAAATTCTTGAATATTTCAACACATCAAATGTGCTCCAAGTACCAGCTCCATGCCTCACGTGCATGTAAACCTTTGCATACCCATTGGATAATGGACCTATGTCCCTGGAGTCTATCTTATGCATTCAAAAATTTAAGAAGCAACCATTCTTGAAATAACTTAATCTATACAATCAAAACATTACCTCCTGAAGGTAAACTTATTTATCATATCCTCACAAGTTGCATACTTACAATTACATTATAAATACATAATATATGATCTTTAATACAACCCTTGCTGGTAAAATATTATAAAATAAATCTCAATCAAACACATCAAAGGTGGCAATGAGTATTAAGTCCAATTACTCATGTACATGTAAATATTTACATGTGAGTTAGGTAATGGAATTTTATACTCTTGTTACCCTCTCTCATGTGTTAATAAAATTAGGAATATCAAATCCTTATCTTTATCAAAGTATTTTGCTTTCAAACAACAAAGGCAAAAGAACAACACAAAATCATCTTGTAAGCATTTTGCAAACATTATATCAATACATCACAAAAATATTTGTGAACATCATATCATGCTTTCAAAAGCACTACAAAGTTGCATTACCTATCTCTTTCAAAAATATTATCAACATCGCATCAAAGCATTACATTGCAAAACATTACAATCATCATCTCATTACCTTGCAAAACCTTTGCAAGCATCAAAGCATAACAAAAGCATTACATTGCAAAACATTGCAATCATCATTTTAGTACCTTGCAAAACCTTTGCAAGCATCAAATCATTACAAAACATTACAAAATTTTTGCAATCATCACAAAACATTGCAAAACATTTGTACATCATCAAATTGTTACAAAGGTACATTCCAAAACATTTGTAATTATCACAAAATATTATAAAATATTTGTAATTATCACAAAATCATTACAAAATCATTATAAAGCATTGCAAAATATTTGCAATCATCATTACATTACTTTGCAAAATATTTGCAAGCATCAAAAATATCAAAAACATTATCAAACATCATTTCAAAGCTTTGCAAAAAGTTTACAGACAACAAATTTCTTATCTACACAGTTAAGTGCTATTAAGGATATCACTTGAACATTGATAAAAATCATAACATTTATTGTGTATGCAGTTAAATACTATCAAGGATATCACTTAAATACTGATAAGAAGCATAACATTTCATCTACATAGTTAAGTGCACACTCCTTAGTTAAGGACACCACGTAAACATTGATGAAAAACAAATACCTTTCATCTACGCAGTTAAGTTTCACTCCTAAGTTAAGGATATCACTTAAAAATTGATGAAAAGCAAATACATTTCATCTACGTAGTTAAGTGTCCACTCCTTGGTTAAGGATATTACTTAAACATTGATGAAAATCAAACATCTTATCTAGGCAATTAAGTGTTTCATAGAGTGTGGCACTTAAACATTGATAAGAAGCAAAATACTTCATCTACGCAGTTAAGTACCCACTCCTTAGTCAATAATATCACTGAAACATTGATAAATAATAAACACCTCATCTAACACAATTAAGTGTTTCATAGAGCATGGCACTTAAACATTGATGAGAAGCATATACATATTACAGGTACCTCATCTACATAGTTAAGTGTTTCATAGAGCATGGCACTTAAACATTGATGAGAAGAAAAATATTATCTCAAAATACACATATCATGTACATATTGCAGGTACCTCATCATGGCCTAAATACTTATCCTTCATATGGATCCATAGGCCACTATTTAGACATGATGAGATGATGTTTCCTCTTATGGAAATATGCAAGGGATATCACATCCTAAAACATGAGCATTTTCTCTATCAGGTCTAGAGACCATCGCTCATAGCATACCTTTAAATGATTATCTATCATTCAGAACTCAACATATCTCTCAATAGGGTAACTACCTTCCCTTAGCATTTGATCATCATCATGGTTTACAAGACCACTACTAAGAAATCAATCAAGACTACCATCACTTAGTCAAATACATCATACAATCTCAACAATCAATACATGAATACAATTAATTTATTACAGAAATTAAATCAAATCATCATGTCATCAAATTCAATTTCTTTGAGAACTCTCCCCAAATCATAAATTTGGTGATAATTCTCGAGGGGGAATCCATGGGGTAACTTTTTCCTATGGGGTAACTTTTTCAACAGCAATAAGGCATACATTCAGTAAAGATGCAAAATAAGAAAAATAGATGTAATCATAATTATTTCTTCAAATCAACATTATCAATACAACAACAATGCATTACAATGTCAAAATTGAGTTTTACTACTTAAATTTTGATGCAATCTCATAGAAATCATGTCAAAACTAGGGCAAAATGTAGACACCCAATTTTGACACACTCTAACCATGTCAAATTGAACATCAAACTTGGCATACTTCATCAATTTCTAAGCTTATCAAAACTCACCAATTGTCTCATATTCACAAGCTTTTTGATCAAGTAAATCAAATCAATCATGTTTAGGATAGATTTTTACATATCAAATTATCTCAAAACTTCATAAAATTACCGTCATCAGATCAAGCTCAAAAATATCTTTCCAACGAGTACAAATATACTTATATTTGGATATATATCGATGCCTAAAACTACAAAACAAAAAATGCAGGCTAGTACCAAATTCACAATTGGTGCCAAAGATTCCAGTGCCAAATTGCCAATGGAAAATTTGGCAAGCTTAGTGGCACATTTGGTAAACTTTAAAATTTCAAAAATTGAAGAATTGGATTGGGTTTTTGAACAAAATCGCCACTCAGAACCATAAAATTTTCTAGTGGTGAATTTGGCTAACAACTAAAATATCTCATAATAATTCTTAGGCATGTAGATTATATCCCTCCACTCTCTACTTAGACCTCACACACTCCAACAATGAACCAAATTTATAGATTTCAATTTGATCCAAACTAATTTTCCCTCCCAATCCTTCCCCTAAATTCTATTTAAGCAGCCCCTTAGGTAGGCATTAGCATGGTCTTGAATACTAATTACACTCTGCCAATATTTATTTAGCATCTCCATTTCAAGCTATTTTAGTTCTTCAAGCATTTCAAGCATTCGTCCTCCATTTACAAACATTTGTGAAGGGTAGTCAAGCAAGGCAAGGGATATTGGTGGCAAGGAGACCATTCTTGGTGTAAGGGAGATTCCATTGCTAGGTGATATCATCCCCAGCATAGTTCTCTTCTCTATTTTTTGTGCTTCTCTTTCATTTGAGCTCTTTTAGCATAGCCTTGCTAACTAGTTTACCTTCATTTACTTGTAAAAATTTCTTCATTTCATGCTCTCATCTTGTTTTGAGCTTACATTTGTATTTTAGGCTCTTATATCTTCATATGTGGGTCTAATTTCAAGTCTTTGTAGGTCTTATTTGTGCCTCTAACATTTATTTTGCAGGTCTACTTTGGTTTACATTCATTTTCCATCCATATTTTGATCATAATCCTCTCTTTTGTAGGGATTTTATTGCATTTCCTTTCTATATTTCATATCATAATACTTGTGGTCCTTTTATTTATAGTTATGTTATTTATATTGGCAGCATACTAACTCTTCTATTTCCTTCCATGTTCACCTAATATAATGTTTCTTCCATTTACAGGCATAATTTTAACATAGTGTTTCTTTTAGCAATCTTCATACATTGCATGTAGCTTTACATTTCACACATATATCATTCTTCTCTTATATATCAAGGTAAGGTGTTGAAGATACAAGGTTGTTATTGCCTTGTTATCTCATCATTTGGAAACCTTCAAGCATCCCCCATTGCAATCTCCTTCCCTTTCTTGCTTATTGTTGTAGATTTACAAGTTTTGGGTAACACTTTCATATTTTAGCATTTTCATTGGTTTTTCATTACTTAATGCTAATTTGCTTTAACTAGAAGTTGTATTAGCTATATTATATCATTCCTAACATCATTGCACATATTTTTCACTCCTTTGCATCCCCATTTAATCAAAATTTTAGTCATCTTTGGTATTTTTACTCTTTTTACACATATCTTGAATTTAGTCATCAAATTGCATGGTTTTGTAGCTTAGATCCCTAATTTTGTAAGTTACAAACCTAGAAAATCCCTCAAGAAAAATCATACTCACTTATCATTACAAAATTCCATCGAAATACACCCAAAATAGCCTTCAAAACTACCTCAACCTTGTATTTAGACCAAATTCACCACCCTACATAGTCATTAGCAAATTTGGCTCTTTGGAATACACATAATCAAATTCACCACTAACCAAATTTTCTAGTGGCGAATTTGGTAAGCCTAGTGGTGAATTTGGTAAAATCTAAATTTTTACTCTAAGAGGTATTCAAACTGAACATTTTTTTGAATAGGGGGTCTGATTAGATGTTTAGACAAGTATTCTGCCCTATCTAGCTCTTATATAGACCTCCTAAATAAAAAAACCTATTTTTTGGTTTAATTTGTGTAGATACCAAATTCTCCCTAGTCAGAACTAAATTTGCAAGGGCTACAAATTTGGCAAGTTTAGTGGTAAATTTAGCAAAAGGCTCCAAAAGAGGTGATTCTACCACTAGGCACTTCCTTAAGCTCTGTAACTTATATTTCTCTGTGTTTTGCTTCTATATTCTATTTTTTGCACCTGTAAATCACATTTCATTTGGGGAATTAAGGAATCTTAAATAAAACCCTAATTGTTTTACAAAACACATCTAAATTAGTCAATCAAGGAACCTTAGACTAAATCTTAGTTTCTTGGTCATTTTCAAGCACATAGGAAAAATTTTGAAAATCATTTAGTTGCATTTAGGCTAACTTGTCTTCTTGCATCTTCTCTTGTTTTACCTTGAAACATCAAAATCTCCTTAGTTAAACTCATAAAAATCAAAAAGCATATAAGATAGCTCTTGTATTCTTGCATTTGTGTGATATAAGCTTAGCATGCATTTAGATGATCTTCATTTTTAGGTCTTAAATAATCATTAAGGCTCAAAAAATAGTTGAGATAGATAGTGATCCAAATATTAGGTGTTTTCTTTAAATAAACCCATATAAAATACCAATCAAACAAGCATAACATCAACTTATGCAAGGCGTGAGAAAAAATTATTGAGTAGAGGTCTAATATTCTTGAGAATATCCATATTATCGAGGTCTCCTTTGGAAAGAGACCCTTAAGTAGGGAAGCAAAGATTCCAATGAATATTCTCCATGGACGCTTGACATTAATTAGACTTTTAGGAGGAAAGAATGTATTTCCTCCATATACACCCCTTTAAATGCAATTGACTATGGTCATAGCAAGAAGACTTTAGACTAATGATGGAGAATAATTGGCAATAGAAAGCATTATCAAAAAGGCCTTAAAACATATGGAAAGAAAAAATGTAATACTTAAAAAATAAATTAGAAAGTGGTAATCCAAAAATCCATTTCAAAGAAAAGATCTAATTTTATAGCAATTAAAAATAGATCTAGAGGACACATATCCTCACCCTCAATAAGATAGTCAAATAAAAGAGTTGATGGAAGAGTTATACAAGCTAAATTCTAAAGAAGAGGTGTTGGCTTTTTATCCAAAAAAAATCATAGGCCTGTTTTCTCATAATCTTAATCAAACTCAATATTAGAGCATTTAATCTCTCTAATCAATATCAATAAAAAATTACATTCATGAAATACAAATATTAATAAATAATAAACTCACAATATATTGATGAATAAAATATAAAAGATCTTTGATATTTACATACACTTATTTGATATCGAATTACAATGCATGGAGCTTTACCTCCATAATATAACCTTTCAAATTACCATTAAATACTTCAACTATTGCTCTTCTTGGATATCCAAGAGATCCATCCTTTCCTATTTCTCACATATGACAAACCTCTCATGTCTCATGACTTTACATATTTCCACATACCATGTGACTCTTCACTTGTATATTTGACACATTGACTTATATATGAGATATTGCACACTCTTACACCTTACACATTTGCACAGTTAATTACATGGTATTTTGCACACTCTCACACTCTACACACTTGCACATTTTATTATATGATACTTGGACTTTTTTCACACATTGACACATACTTTAGGTGAAATATAAATCACACTCCCTAATCTAATAACTCACACCCTAATCTAATATTTACAAATGTACCATGGGGGTACTTTAACATCTACCAAATAATGTAATATCTCCAACACACCCATGTATTACATTATTTGGTTTGAATACTTTAGTCTTCAATCTCTTATTTTGACATTTATCCATTGGCTCTGGCTCTGGATCTAGCACTGATTGATGTTTTGGCATTGATTTGGTAACCTATTTCCTATAGTATTTATCAAACTTTCTTTGTGAGCATACAAATATTTTAACATATCCATGATCATGTTCTAGTCTAATTTTCTAATCCATCCAAGTGTATTTCAATTTTATTTTTATGATCTATTTTTTATTTGGTTCTCTCATAGATTTTACAATTTTGAAACGATTTGCATTTTTTTTTACACCTTTCAATTGTTTCTACTATCTTATTTTCTACTACTTTTATTTTATCATTTGGAATATAAATGCCATCAAATGTTTTTGAATGATTCGTATTTTCATTTTTTCTTCAATTATGTCTTCATCTATTATCTCTATAATACTTGTTTTAAGGAATCTAATTTTATTTCCTTCTTTAGCTTCCCTCTCTTGTATTTCTTGAATTTATTGGACTAAATTGACCTTTTGATTTTCTTCTCTTGGTTGTTGTTTCCTTTGATATCAAAGCATAAATAGTCATCTCATCTTTGACTAAATTTTCCACCTTATATTCTTGAATAACATTAACCTATCAAAGGTTGTTTTATTTATTACTTGAAGTGACTAGATGCTTGAAATTCTCTAAAAGTTCTATTAATGTGACTTGAGAAAGAATCTTGTTTTCTACTTTTTCTCCCAAAGTTAATAGCTTAGCATTTAAATCATCTATCCTTCAAATAAAGAGTACTATTAATGAATACAATTGTAACTACAAATGTAATATGGTTACTTTATTATTTCCTTCAAATATTTTACTTTATTTTTTTTGAAACAACAACTGAAGTCTCTGATTCACTTATGTATGGCTGAATTTCATCAGTTATCCTAAATGTAATCAACATAAGGGGTTTTGCATCACCTTCTACATATTTTTGTTTTCCTACTTCATTTTGTTGCATGGTTTTTGTTCTATTCACTATCCTAAAAATTCTCAACAATGAGAATTGATTTCATTTTGGTTTTCCATGATGCAAAATTTGGTCCTTTCAGAGGTTTTTATTTAGAAAGAAAAAAATTACTATTTGACATAATGGAACTCATTTAGTAATTCAAATTTTAATTTCATAAAATTATTATAACTCCCACTAATTCTTTTTAATTTTTCAAATTTCAATTTGTAAAATTAATCAATCAATTTTGCATTCATCAATCTAAATTTATTCAAATTTCATCAATCAAATTCATTCATCAAATTATTTAATCCTTGTCTCCAAATTAATTTCAATTATTTAAATTTAAAATAATTGTTTCCTTATATCTCCTATTCAATAATATATTTACCAATTATTTTATTTCAATTATATTTCAACCTTATAACTCCCTTTTCAAAAAAGAAATTTCAATAACTTCAATTTGTCTTAGGCACCCAATATAAAATATGTCCTTTTAAAAATTTAAGAAAAATGATTTGTTACCTTAATTTTCACAAATTTTGCTACACCAATTTGAATTTAGGTCTTCTAACTATTACGTCACTCTTTTTGGTGTTTACAATAAATGTTAGACCGCAAACACTCATTTCTCATGCATTGTATTTCTCATGATTTTACCAAATTCACTCTCTGGAAAATACCATATTATTTTCTTCCTCTTGGGCTAATTCAACTCAACTTATTGCTCTTTGGTGGTTTGGTTTATTGTTCTTTAGATAACTCCTAACTCACTTCTTCACATTCAGGTGGCTTCCACTTGCTCTAGAAAACTCTTGACTCATATATTTGCACTCAAGTGGCTTTCACTTGTTCTTTAGACAGCTCCCAACTCATCTCTTCACACTTAGGAGGCTTCCACTTACTCTACATGGATCCTAACCCATTTCTTTTCACTCAAGTGGATTTCACTTATTCTTCAGATAGATCCCAACTCATCTCTTCACACTTAGGAGGCTTCCACTTGTTCTACATGTCTCCTAACTCATATCTTTACACTTAAGCGGCTTCCACTTGTTCTTTAGATGACTCCAAATAGATATTTTAATTCTTAAGCTATTTTTGACTCATTTATTATTTCTTCAAATGACTCTACTCTCTTCAGATGACTATCAATATAACTCCTCATTCTCAAGGAACATCTTCTCTTCTTCTACTCTAAGTAGGCTACAACTCGGCTTTCATGAGCTTATGGATTCAATTCAAAAACTCAACTACCAACTATCATCTCTTTTTATTTTTTGGAATTATCTTTGCTTCATGGACTACATCCATGTATTCTCTACCCATCAGGATATAATGTAATCAATAACAATCTCCTTTTGCTCTCTACCTACTAGGATACAATGGAGTAATATATTATTGTTCTTTGCTCAGTATTCTATAACACAACAATATTTTTTCTATCCACAAACCTATAACATATCAATAAACAACAATCTATACATATCCTCAATCTACAACTTTATCTTATAATTTTGACATTCTCCAAATATCAAATCTATCCTTTCTCTAATTTCTCCTTAAACCACCAGATTTTCAAATTCTCTCTCAAACTATACCAAATTCTCCTGAAACCACCAACCTAATTTTCAAATTCTCTCTCAAATAAACTATACCTACAAATGGCTTCAAATGACCAGAGTACAACTTTGGTATCTCCTTTCAAACACTCAAACTTCTTCCAAAGTTTTTTAAATCACAATTTGATCAAAGTGTGGCTCTAATACCACTATGGAATTTTTAGCTATATTAAAGCATAGTTCCACTTTCTTATGATCTTAATAAAACTCAATATTAGAGAATTCAATCTCTCTAATCAATATCAATGAACATTATATTCATGAAATAACAATATTAATCAATAATAAACTCACAATATATTGATGAATCAAATATACAAGATCTTTAATATTGAGATACACTTATTTGATATTGTATTACAATACATGAAGCTTTGTCTCCATAATATAACCTTACAAATTACCTTTCAATACTTTGACTATTGCTCTTCTCACATATCCAGGAGATACATCTTTTCCTATTCCTCACATATGACAAACCTCTCATGTCTCTTGACTTTACATCTTGCCACATACCATGTGACTCTTCACTTGTATATTTAACACCTACATATATGACTCTTGACTTACTTATATGATACATTGCACACTCTCACACTTTATGCACTTGCACACTTTATTACATGACACTTTGTACACTCTACACACTTGCACATTTTATTAAATGACACTTGAACTCTTTTCAAACATTGAAACATACTTTAGGTGAAATATAAATCACATTTCCTTATCTAATCACTCACACCCTAATCTAATTTATAAATGTACAAATGTACCATGGGGATAATTTAACATATACCAAATAATTTAATATCTCCAACAAGAGGCACAATGGACACTAAAATCCAAAATGGTATGGCTACAAAAGATGACATGAACATAAAATTTTTGCATCTTAAAAGAATTAAAAACTACGATAAGAACACAATTAGAGCACTAGAGAAGAATGAAACCATATACATGATAAAGAAAAGATAAAATAATTGGCATAAGATCACTTTTCAAGGTTGGTTACCCATGAACCTAGTGATATTCACACTCAAAACCATTTTCTCTAGAATATACTATCAAAACTTAATCAAGAGAACAAAGTTGATTTATATGTATGAGTGACAAAGGAAAAATTAGAATCCATGGTGCACTCTCTTTCTAAAGATAAAGCTCTAGGACCAGTTGGTTTCACTAATAACTTCTATTGGCAATTATTATACTTTATCAAAGATGAATTTCTAAAAATGATTGAGGATCTCAAAAATAAAGGTATGCTCTCTAGAGCCATTAACTCAACATTTCTTGCTCTTATTCCCAAAGAAACAAATTCTACTATTCTTAGTAGAATCAAACTAATTTCTCTATGTAATTGCTCATATTAAATTATAACAAAGATTATTGCTATGTGGATCAAAAGGTCACTTAGTAAGTTGATTTTAGAATAATAAGGAGGTTTTATCCTAGGAAAGCAAATATATGAGAATATAATTATGGTGCTTGCGACACTTCACTCCTACTCCACCACTAAATCAAATAAAATTACCATCAAATCAGATATGGTAAATAATTTTGATAGAGATAACCTATAGCTCTTGGAAAGTGTTCTAGGTTTGGATTCCTAACACAACTAGTGAAATGGATAGGATCTTGTCTCAAAACTCCTTGTATCTCCATTTTTATCAATGGATAATCTTATGCTTCATTTAAATCTTTTAAAGGAATTCATCAAGGCTACCCACTACCCCCACACCTCTATATACTACTATCAAAAATACTAGGAAGATCTCTTAGCCATATGAGAAGTGTAGAGGAGTTACAAAGAATTAGAATTGTCCAAGGTGTCATACCTATCATGCATGTCCAATTTACTAATGAAATTATATTATTGGGAGAAGCAACCAATTATAATATCAAAATTTTCAAGAGTTGTCTAAATTGCTTTGAAGCAACTTTGGGTGCTTTAATTAATTGCAATAAAATTTGGTTTTATATAATTAATACAATACCAACAAAAAATAATTTTTTTTCATAAATAATCGGATTCAAGGAAGTACTAGATCAATATGTTAGATACTTAAGTGTTCTGATGAGCTTCCATCCTAAACTAAGAAATAATTGGATGCCAACTATTGAGAATATACATAAGAGAATATAAGAATTTAGTAATGGATTGTTTAGTGGGAAGAATTTTTGTAATCAAATTAGTCTTGTTTGTGCTTCAAATATATCAAAATTTTGTTCATTATGCTTCAAAAAGTGTTCTACAAACACTTAATGGTTTGGTCAAAAATTTCCTTTGGCAAGGAGATAAACAAAATGACAAAATATTTAGTCAGTTGGGATTTAGCTGCTACCATAATGAATCAAGGGTGGCTAGGAATGATACAAGTAAAAATCATGAACAAGGCCCTAGGAAAGAAACTCTTATGGTATCTATCTTAGCCTCCAGAATTCCCATGAAAAATGAATTTGAAATATAATATGTAGATTCAACAACAGGAATACACCTAATGAGAAATATGAACACAAGGTCTAGAGTCTCTCTAATATGGAAACATATTGTGGAATCCAAGAAATTGATCCTAAACAATATCTTCTAGCTTCTAGGATATAGATATCAAATTGACTTATGGAATGATCCGATACTTTTAGACAAGAAAATTTGACCCATTAAGATAAGTTTTCCCTCTTAAAAAACTAATGTCATATTCAATAGAAATGTTACCCTATCAAATCATCTAAATTCTTCTCAAATTTTATACCATTGGATAGAGCTTGAAAATAGCTTTCCAATAATATATTATATGTCCAATTTTGACACCCTTTGACCCCTCAAACTTCCAAAAAACTAAGTACATGTCTAACCTCTTGACAAGATCATATTACGATCTTGAGATCGTAATACGATCTTTGATATCGTAATACAATTTTTTGTACGATATCTATGATCATAATACGATCTTGATCAAAAACTAAAAAATAAAT
This sequence comes from Wollemia nobilis, assembly GCA_028583015.1. Classification (NCBI taxonomy): domain Eukaryota; kingdom Viridiplantae; phylum Streptophyta; class Pinopsida; order Araucariales; family Araucariaceae; genus Wollemia; species Wollemia nobilis. The sequence continues at coordinate 598,303 of JAQPPZ010001708.1, forward strand.
TTAGATAAATGATAAACCTATTACGATGTTCTTGTCCTTAACTGTACAACCGTGTGGTAGTTACGGGATCAGATCCACCGATCATTCCAGCTTGGAAGGAGTTACAACCTGTAGACACCTAAAACGCATCATGCCAAGGTGACTACTCATATGGGACATTCTAGAAGACCATATGGAAGACTTTTGTATAGATCCAAGATATAGCAGTGGTTTTTACCACTCAATTGGGAACTTTTACCTAGTCAGTGCTAGCCACTGCTAACACCCGTGGTTAGCATTACTCATTGCACATGTCAGCCATGGTCAGCACTTAAAATCAGTCGGCCTTCATCCAACCCAAAATTTGGTTGCAATGGCCAATTAGTTACAGATTGGAGTGATTTGAGTGAGGAAGGTTTTGAATCCTTCAATCCAACAAGCTCAACTACCCAATATTGATCTTGGATTCATGAGGAAGCCACCCCTAGCCCTGGGAATTTTCTATAAGATACCTCTCCGAATTGGGGATAAGAGTGGAGAAATATTCATCAATTGAGTAGCGAAGCCCTGTCAAATTGCATAAGCAACTACATGCATTGAGATGGATACATTTGCTACCCAATTGGAGATCAAATTTCCATGAAGCCCTAGGAGCTTAGGAGATCCAATAAATGTTAATTTATGAAATCCATGCACCATAAGACAAATTCAATCGCCAAACCTATCAGAGGACATAGAGGCGACCCTTGGACATCAATTTGACAAGGTGTATCAAAGAGGAAGCCCTTATTTGGAGGGCAAACCTTCTCAAAGCTCCACCGTGGCTCTTAGTCGTGGCAAACAATGCCACCCGCACATCAGAACCATGGTGAGAAAACTAGGGGAGATTCCCTTGTTTTTCCTTTTGTAGATTATTTAGCTAGGTTAGTTTTATTACTAGTTTAATTAGCAATTTAGAGACTCTGACAAATAGATTTATAGTTTTTATGCATGTTGCTTTCATTATGGCATTTAACACTCTAATGGATCTTTTTCATGCCTCCATGCTTTCAATATTGTAATTAGGCTACTAGATAGTTAGATGTTCTTTAGCTTACATGTTTTATGATAATATTTTCATGTTTTACATAGTTTTAGCATCTTTCTTGCATTTTCTTGATTATTGATAGTCATGATATATTTTATGCTAATACCCTCTAAAGGCCTCATAAAGAGGCTACCTTTACTTATAACATGCTTATTATTGTTTCTTAATGTAGGATTAACAGGGTTGTGCCATTCAACACAGTGAATGCCTCTAATCATGGAGAAGAGGGTCATCGACACTCTAGATCAGTTCGTGTCACCCTAGAAGGCATTTTATTCACATCTACCCTTGATAGGGGGTAAACACTATTATAATTGACGTATCAAATGGGTATCCCTAAGAGGGATATATCTATAATTTGACTCCATTGAAATTAATAAAGGATTCCTTGTATTTGCTTTATTTCTTATTGTTAATTTAAGCATACCTATTTGTGTATTTCTCATCAATTGCAATAGTTAGATCAGGTTGGGAACCTTTTTGGTGGTTACACAACCAAGTTTGTTTGTAGCCTATTTTTATTAGTTTGATCAGCCTATTTAATCAGGCACCCTCCCCTCAAATTATTCCTGGTATTCCTAACACGTTGATATAATTTTGCACTTTAGTTCTGTTTATTTTTCTATCGCCTGCAATATTGGAGGATACAGTCAACTATGGGATTGCTACGATCTTGTGATCGTAATATGATCTTGCCATGGGTGATACGATCTCACTTACAGGTCACTTGGGGGTAACCCTAAGCTCTGGTTTGTATTTTTGATACCTTGTTTGTATATTTATTATTTAATTTATCATTTTCTATTGCATATAAAAGTCAAATTTAATTATTTGTATCCTTGGAGTTCACAAATTTGCATTTAACTGCATACATCACATATTTCAAAGTATATACATGTTAATTCTTATTAATACTATATTTAATGAGTCTTATATGAGTTAATCTATGTTCAATAAAGTTTGTAGTACATTCTATTTTCTATTTTCTGCACTCTACCCATCAAAACTGTAAGTTTTTGTCAAAATTAGAACTGTTGGTGTTTGATCGGAAGAATACAATCTTGAGATCATAATACGACTTTGTAAATTGTAATACGATATCGACCCTGTTGCATACAATCTTGCCTGCAACAAAAATCAGAATCTTCATCAGACTTCTAGTTATAGGTTAGATTTTCTAATTACTTTTTTTAAGCATTTCATTATCCATTAAAGCTTTGTTTTCTATTGTTTTTCATTTTCATACAAACCAAAATTGCATATAGATTAGCATAGTTGCATATTGGCCAAACACTAGGTGATTGCGACACATCAAAACAAACTTCCAAAACCTAGGCGTGGAAACTACCATAAAGTGTTTCTTGGTGAACCCTAAACAATTCATCAAAAAATCACCAAAGAATATACGAACTCAAGTGTCTCTATTCGATGTATAGACCTATCATTCCCATATTCCCCTTCGAGGCACAGATCCATTAGCCTGAAGGAAATGAGTGTGTGAATTTTAGACCTACATTCTTTGGTGAACCCGACATGAAAAAAATTAGGCATCTTTCTGATTCATAAAAACATAAAACACATAAAAATATAAAACAAAACCAAAAAAAAAAAAACCAAAAAGATCATTAATCAAAATTTGCACACTTTAAGTCCATTTCATAGATGTTAGATTTCAACATAGGAAGAACTATAATCATAGATGTTACCCAAAAATTAAAAGCATATATATATATATATATATATATATATATATATATATATATATATATATATATATATATATATGTACATATATACATATATATATATATATATATATATATATATATATATATATATATATATATATATATATATATATATATATATATATATATGTATATATATGTACATATATATATATGTATATATATATGTACATATATATATATATGTATATATATATGTACATATATATATGTATATATATATGTACATATATATATGTATGTATATATATATGTACTATATATATATATATATATATATATATATATATATATATATATATATATATATATGTACATATATATATATATATATATATATATATCTATATGTACATATATATATATATATATATATATCATTGAAAGATAAAAAATCCTAAAAGCAAAATGCCTAGAATTTTAAGAAGTGGAAAACAAGTAGAATCTGATGAGCCAGATCAAGAAAACCTTGAGGATAGGGTAATTATTGAAGATGATGTATCTTCAGAACAAGATGAAGATAATAGAGAAGATGAAATAGAAGAGCCTAAATTAGATCAAGAAGGAAATGTTAGTTTCAAGTCTATTGAACAGTTTACCAAATTTATAAAGAGCAATATAGAAGATTTTAATCAAGCAGTACAAATTGATAATTTAGGAGGTGCTATAGAATCAGCCTTGACAGCTGCTTTTCAGATACATACAAATCCATTATCATACATGAATTCAAAAGACCAAGATAATGATCAAGCAGGATCATCTAATCAAAACATGATACCTTTAAATCAAAATTTTCAAAAACCAATGGTACAATCATCCAAAATTGCTATTGGCAACCCCAAAACAAAACAACAAAAACAACCATTCTCTTCCATCTTCTCTCAAGCTCTTAATAAGCAAATGTCAAACCAACAAAAAGCTAGGAAAAATTAAAATGTCAATCATTATCAACAGAAAGTTCAACAAAACTCAATACCTCCTAAACTCCATAATATTGTTCCCACACAGACTTTACACAACAATATTTTAGTTGGAAATCCATACACAACAACATCAACTTATCAAAGATACAACAACATGGTGTAGTAAAATTAGTTTGGTGGACAATCATAGGGCCTTGAAAACTTAGTTAAACAATTAAATTCAAGACTAGATCAAATAGATCCCTATCATCCCTCGTATAGTTATAGAGAGATCTGTAACCAACCCTTGGATCCTATTGTGATTGCCCACCATACCCAAAACATTTTCCTACACCTATCCTCCCGATATATAAAGGAATCGAATATCCTATTGAGCATATTTGCATGTTTAGGACAACATGACATGATATTTCTTATGATGACTTGTTGTTGCTAAAAATGTTCCCTAAAAGTCTTGGAGGCATGGCTCTAGAATGGTATTATCAACTACCTACAAATTATTTAAGGAACTTTGAAGAGACAACATAAATGTTTGTCCACCAATTTAGTGCCTACATAGAGAGGCATGTGACCATTAAGGATTTATACAATTTGAAACAAGGTAAAGATGATATTTTTGTTGAATTCTTGACTAAGTGGAGACAACTCTTAGGTAAACTACATTTTGCATTACCTCATCATGAAATTTTGGACATATTTATTGGTAATTTACAAGAACATCTATCATATGAGCTTTCTACTGCTACAATAACCTCATTTGATCAAGCCATTAATCTATCTAGGAGGGTAGAAGATGCCCTCATTAGAAGAGGACAATTTAAGAAGAAATATGAGGATAAAAATTCTAAGAACCAATATAAGAATAAGCAAGTAGTAGGTGATGGAGTTACTGATAGTAGAAACACCTCAAATGTTAACCTTGCTAAAAATGTAAAGAAATTTGTATTAAAAATACCTGATAAGCCACCAAGAGAATTCACAAGAATAAATCAAACCTTAACTATGATTTTACCTCAATTATTAGAACAAGGCTTGATACGGTTACCTAAGGTAGGACAACCAGATACCACTGCAGCTGGATATAGGGCTGATATACATTGTAATTTCCACCAAGTAGATGGAAATTCTACAAATTCTTGTAAAAGGTTAAAGTATATGATACAAGACTTGATTGACAAAGGTAAAATGGAAGTTCAACAATTTCCTGCAAACAATAATACCCAAAAACAACCAACCCAAAATGCTAATCAAAACTTAGATATTTTTCAACATCCTTTACCCAACCATGGTAAAGAAACTGTGAATCAATTAGAACATCATAATGTCCCTCATCCAACTAGATATGTGGGAACCATTAGTAGTCTCTTGCCATATCAAAATATTCAAACCCCTTATGTGCCTACTTTATCCACAATTACAACTAGGCCAATCATATATACAAAAAGTGACACAAAAAGTGACATAGAAAGTGAAACAAAAAGTGAAACAAAAAGTAAAATAGAAAGTGAAATAGACATCACCTCAAATAATTCAAATAGTTCTAAATATGAGTCAGATCAAATTCATCCCATCATAGATTTATTGGTGCCTGAAGAACCATTCCCTAGAAGAATGACCACTCAACCTTCATCTCAAAAAACACTTTCAAATGAATAAGCAGTAAATGATAGACCACATTTTAGTTATTTGCATAATAATAATGTTGTGGGTGCTATTGGAGCCATCACTAGACAACAAGTTCAAAATAAAAATTTCCAATCACAAACTCAAAAAACCGATCAAGACATAGGGATATTACAAAACCCCTTACCCAATCATCAACAACAAGAAAATAATAAATTGTCATATCATTATGTGCCTCATCACAACGATATTATTAGTTTAGTAGTAGAGACTACAACAAAGCAAGTTCTTACCCAATTAAATCATCTTGATAAACAAGAAATAAATTCTTCATCCAACCAACCTTCAAGACCTCTTTTAGTTCTGAAGAACAATCAGAAAAAAAATACAAGCATAGAAAATCCATCTTCAATGTTGAAGTCTCAACCTAAAGTCTCCTTCAACATTCAACAAAAATGGGATAATCGTCCACATAAGATATATTTTTTGGAACTTTTGCAAATCTCTCCCATTCATAGGGAATTTGTATTCTCTATTCTCTCTTTCTTTATCGTCACTACAACAAGTTCTCTACTCTTTTGCTCTTTATCATCATTGCCACTTTTTGTCTGTCACATTTTATCCTTCATTCTCTCTCTCATTATCATTATCACATCAAGATCTCTATTCTTTGCCTATTTATTATCATCGTCGTCTTCTGTCCATCACTTTTCTTCATCTACATCTACTTATCATTCTTGATCACAAAAATCTCAACTATTAACCAAGCAACTTCAATCGCCTTCACCACAACTAAGTGATCCTTCAAAATTTCCTTTGATTTTGAATCCACCTTATAAATGTTATGCATAAATCACCTTGTATAGTGTATATACAACATTTTTGTATATATCATCAAAATCACAAAATAAAATCAAAATATCATGAAAATTTCCAAAAATATTTCAAATTGTTAAACTCTCATTTTTTGCATCAATGTTTGTTATCTTCCAAAATTTAAGTCATATCTTATTTTATTTCGGATAAACTCAAAATTTATCTTGAACCATGCACTTAATTTACATCTTTAATGGTTTTGATTTTGTCACTTTGATTATAAATCTCTCTTGTATTGAAAAGCACTATTATTTCACTAAATAAAGTTTTGAGTTTTGGAAACTAATCTTGCTACTTTTGAACCAAGAACACATTCTCACATCTTAAAAATGATTTGTTGTAAATTCAAAAATGATACTACATAGTAGTCTTAGTTCCTTAAGCAAAAAATTTCCCTTGCTATCCTATTATGCGCATGGTCTAGAATACAATGAATTGGCAAAAGGACAAGCTCCCCCCTACCCGAATAAAATCCCTTGCTCTACGTCTAATCTGGGCAAGTATCCCGAAAAATAAAAAGAAAATAAAATAAAAATAAAAAGAAAAATAGAAAAAAAAAAGCAAAGAAAAGAAAAAGCAATAAAATCCCCTTGTTCAAAAATTGACAAAAATACCTATTCCAAAAATCAAAAGAAAAGAAGGGGTGGTGAGCTTGAATCCCTAGAATTCCTTAGTTATTCGAAAGCCATGAGGTAAATGTAGAACATGTGCTTATACTGAGAGGTGGGGTGAACAGTATATAATAAAACTTTTTTCTTTTTAATACAAATGACATCATCAGTAGTATTAAAGTAGTAAACATCACATAAAGCATCACACATATGAAAGATATGATTTTACGTGGTTCACCCAAAGATGGCTACTTCCATGGAGAAAATATTTCTTATAAATTTTCTCAAATAAATTCTCTTGGGAATCCTTTTCCTACAATATTTATGGACCTTTGTCCAAAGGAGATACCAATCCCCTAAATCAAGTTCATGGATCTCTATCCATAGGAGAACTCCTCCTCTACTTTGGATGGTGATCCTCTAAAAGACTACTGCCTCTACTACACTAGGTTGTGGATCTCTCTCCACTGAAGACTCTTATCCCCACTCAGAATACCTGTCCTCACTACCTTGGTTGATGGATATCTATCCATTGGAGACTACTGTCCTCTCTGCTTTGTCACCTCTAAAACTCTGTCTGAAATCTACACTACAAGTCCACACAGAACTTGCTCAAATATGCTCAACAATTCCACTCATAGCTTGCTCAAATATGCTCAAAAAATCCACTAAGAACTTTTTCAAATATGCTCAACAAGTCCACTCAGTACTTGCTCAAATCTGCTCAACAAGTCCACACAAAACTTGCTCAAATATTCTCAACAAGTCCGCTCAAGACTTGCTCAAATCTACTCAACAAGTCCACATAGAAATTGCTCAAATTTGCTCAACAAGTCCACATAGAACTTGTCCAATATCATAGAGACATAAAGAGAATTGTTAGAGACTCAATATGCTTCAATTTCAACTCAATGCTCAATCACTTTCTCAAATCATAATATAGAATAATTTGTTTTATGGAACTTGAACAATCACTTCATACACCCACTTGACTAGGCTCAACACTACTCATCTAAATACTCAATGAAAAAACCCTTGCTCACAAACCCTAGTCCAAGCATATGATCACTTACTCAAAATATTTTCAACAATGCCCAACAACAAGTCTCACATAACAATGATACTCATATTCTTTTCAAACTCTAGTTCAAGTTCTTTGCTCAACAACTCACTTTAACAACAATGCTTATAAAACAACTCTCACATAACAATGATACTTATGTTCTTTTCAAACCCTAGTTCAAGTTCTTCACTCATCAAAGGCTTCAACAACAATGCTTATCAAATAAGGTTTTAACCACACTTCTTTATTCCAAAAAACCTTGAAGCAATCACTCAACACACTCAATAGGAAACCCTAACCAAGTCCTTTTCACTCCAAACTTATTTTCTAGAAAACCAATAAATCAATTCAACTATGGAAGAATGTGCTCGTACATTTTTCTTTATGATGAAGAGATCTCATAAATCTGCCACAACCACAAACACTTCTATACCAAGCTCAAAGAGGTTAGAAGATAAATCTTTCTCACAATATAATGTAAAACTCAATTACACCTTATCACTCCATCTTAATAGCAATATTTAAAAATAATATCTTCACATAAATTTCCTTTTCAAAATACACCTTCAATTTCTCAATTTCACAAAATTGATATTCCAACTTAATTGCTATCTCCTAATGTAAAATAATATTTACCTTAATAAAGCATCTATTTACCACTTAGATAAATAAACCAATATCACCTTATGACTCCCTAACTGTTAGCACAACTAATCAAATATCATAAACACCCTTAAAACCTTATCACAATGATCAAATTCCATAAACATTCCCTTATGCCTCCTAAACCTTAGCAATATGCAAAAATTAAAATCAAATTATAAAAACCTTTGGTGAAACCCCCTGTCGTGAATTCAGAATTTTGAACCTTTGCTTTCTCCCTCAACTGGCGCCTTAGCTACGGCTTGCTAGCTATGTGAGCTAAGTGCACCACATGCTTAGCTTAAGCACTAAGGTAGCTTAAGCCTTTCACAAAGGCTTCAAAGCCTTTGACCTTCTCTTACGTCTAGCACCAAGCTAGACCATGAGCTGTGTACCTTCTGCCTCGATCCTTGCTCGAACACGATGTGCTTCTTCAAACACGATGCGCTACCTTGCTCTGCAATATCTCTCTTTTACATTTTCAGAGGCTTCGGATTTTTTATCGTTTCTCAAATTCGAATGATGCCTTTTCCTAAGGTTCGTCTTAGGTTTTAAAATACCCTTCCTTTGCTTTGCATACAATGTCAGTGGATGATTCGACTTGATGACGTCGGCTTGTATAAATTATAATTTATAATTAATTTAAATTCAAAAGAATTTAAATATTATAAACTTTAGAATTTAATAAAAAATTAAAGCCCTCATTGAGTTAATATCAAATTGTCATTTGCACTTCACTGGGTTGATGAAAAATAATTTTTCCACCATGGTTTTAATAAAAACCTTAATAAAAACATATTTAGATAATTTTTCTCCATTTCTTTGCATTGCTTCCAGGTGTTAATGATGATGTACTCCATGGTGTTAATGATAGTGTCATGTGTTCACTTCGGCATCAATGACAACTTTTCACCTTGACATCAATGATAACTAAATGAGCTCAAAATTTCCAACAAGAAATCCCATAACATGTGGTTTGTGCCCAACCTGTTTGGCCTTGGGTAATCCCTTTTGCGTGGTGACATGTCTGTCACATTAGCAACCTCCTTTTGTACATACCAATATCTGCTTGTGGTTTGGCTAGCTTTTGGTAACTTGAATTACATAGTAGTTCAGTACAAAATCATGGTTGATGAACATTTCACTTGCACACACATTGATTCATAAAATTTTACTTGTATCATTACCTTACTCAAAATAGGTAAATCAATTTCACAAGCACACACATTTGATCCTTGAGATATTTTGTATCATTATGACAAATCAAGATGGATAATGAACTCACACAATTCACACTGGTTCTTGATAAATTTAACTTTGTCTTGGAAATAATTTAAAATATTTCTTTGAAATTTGTTAGAAAACATTAGTTATAACTATTCACATTAATCCATATCGCTTCATTTTTTGCAATTACATACAATATATATATTGTCTTCAAAAAATTTCAACATGTGATACAATGATTTATTTTCAAAATACAACTTGCATTTTCAAAATCATATATAATCATGCAGTATATTTTGACTTCACGATGATGGTATAATTCCTAGTAATTAGTTTCTCTCAAATTTCACACTAGGAATTCTATGCTTAGCGCAAGTCATCATTCCCAATTTTTCATGCTTAAATCACTTTATATCCCTCACAAAAAAAAAAATTATCAAGCTATTTTCTCAAAATCAATTTCTTTTAAAATCAACGTGTCCTTTCATCATCATGAGCCTCAAGGTCACTCTTGAACCCATATTTTTTTCGTATTAGAAATACAAAACTTCCTCACAACAGGATCTGCTTCATGACCCAGCGAGCATCGATCTCCATCAATGTTCATATAACAACACAACATCCTTTGAGGTTTATTGTTAATCCATCTATTTTATCACCACACAAAAACATATTTTATATTTCAAAAACACTTTACAAAATCATTTTATTTTATGTTAAGCATGATAAAAAAAGTTCAAAAATAAAAGCATGATTATAAGAAATTACATAATACAACCATCATAAGCAAGTGCAATAAATCATCCAATAAATCAAATCATTCAATGATGCATAGACAAAATAAAGATCAATATATATCTCAAAAATATGTGTACAAAATGGAGTCAATTGGTATGCCACAATTTCCAAAATTGGTATACTCGGTCACTAGGGGGTATACCACAAAAGCAAATTCAAAAATTTTGATTTTTCCACCAAACACATAATTTTGTGTAAAAACTCAAGGGGGCATCCTAGTCAGTAAATTATTTATTATTTTTCTAAAACATCAATTTCCTATGAACTATTCATTCTAAACCATCTACTCATTTTTGCCCATGTCAATAATAATCACTACTACTCAAGTTTCTACACCTTTTTTTGACGCATTTATTGTTCATAAATATGCCAAAGAGGGGGTAAAATGTAGACAAGAAAAATTGACCCATTAAGATAAGTTTTCCCTCTTAAAAAACTAAGGTCATATTCAAGAGAATTTTTACCCTATCAAATCATCTCAATTCTTATCAAATTTTATACCATTGGATAGGGCTCAAAAAGATATTTCCAATGGTATATTATATGTCCAATTTCAACACCATTTGACCCCTCAAACTGCCAAAACATTAAGTACATGTCTAACCTTTCGATGAGATCGTATTATGATCTTCGATATTGTAATACGATTTTGTGTACGATCTCTACAATCGTAATACGATCTTGCTCAAAAACAAAAAAACAAATTTAAATAAACGATAAACCTTTTACAATGTTCTTTGTCCTTACCGGTGCAACCGTGCGACAGTTATGGGATCGGATCCGTCGATCAGCCCAACTTGGAAGGAGTTGCAACCAAGTTTTTTTGTAGCCTATTTTCATTAGTTTGATCAGCCTATTTAATCAGGCACCCCTCCCCTTGAATTCCTCATGGTATTCCTAATGCATTGATATAATTTCATACTTTAGGTCTAGTTATTTTGCTATCGTCTGCAGGATCAGAGGATACAATCGGCTATCAGATTGCTATGATCTTACGATTGTAATATGATATTGCTTAGTCATAATACGATCTTGCCCTAGGTGATATGATCTTGCTTGCAGGTCACTTGGGGGAAACCCCAAGCTTTGGTTTGCATTTCTTAATACCTTGTTTGTATATTTATTATTTAATTTATCATTTTCCATTGCATATAAAAGTTAGATTTAATCATTTGCATCCTTGGAGTTCACCAATTTGTATTTAATTGCATACTTCACATAGTTCAAAGCATATACATGTTAATTCTTGTTAGTACTACATTCAATAAGTCTTATATGAGCTAATATTTGTTCAATAAAGTCTGTAGCACATTCTATTTTTTTTTTTTTGCACTCTACCCATGAAACTACAGGTTTCTATCAAAATTGAAATTGTTGGTCTCTGATCGGTAGAATATGATCTTGTGATTGTAATATGATTTTACAAATCGTAATACAATATCGACCCTGTTGCGTATGATATTGCCTACAACAAAAATCAAAATCTTCATAAGAATTTTAGATACAGGTTAGAGTTTCTAATTACTTTTTTTAAGCATTGCATTGTCCGTTAAAGCTTTGTTTTCTACTATTTTTTTTTTTCATATAAACCAAAATTGCATATAGATTAGCATAGTTTCATATTGGCCAAACATTGGGTGATTGCAATATCTGCTAAAAGGAACACATCAAAACAAACTCCCAAAACCTAGGCATGGAAACTGCCATAAAATATTTCTTGGTGAACCCTAAACAATTCATCAAAAAATCACCAAAGAAGACAAGAACTCAAGTGTCTCTCTTCAATGTGTAGACCTATCATTCCCATATTGCCCTTCGAGATGTGGATCCATTAGCCTGAAGGAAAGGAGTGCATGAATTTTAGACCTACACTTGGCAAACCTCCTTTGCTAAGCAATTTTAGTTCAACCCTCAAAGAAGAGCTAGAACATTTACAGATCTCAAAGCCTAGTAAAATTTTGTATTGGCACAATAACATAGTGTAATGGAGATATCCCCTATTGCCATCACCCCTAATAGTAGAATGAGATCATTTCAAGAAAAACACATTAAATTATTGAGATAATAGAGTTAGGATTAACTTATTTGGGGAGACATTAATAAGTTAGGTGAATAAACAGTTCAAATGGGTACATAGATGCAATTGGATGGAGTTCCCAATAAAATATTAGCAACAATTTGGAATCTAAATTTGCCACCCAAGATTCAAGTCTTTTCTTGGTTAGTTTTGCAGAACAAGATTCTCATAGGTGACAACTTGCAAAAAAGGAATATTTTTGGTCCCCATGTGTGTTCTAGATGTATGAAGCATGACACTATACCCCACTTATTCTGAGTGTAACTCAACCATTCCCATATGTTTAAAGATAACCCATTGTTTTAGGTCTCCCTTGTTAGGAAATTTGAATATGGAAGATTAGTCAATTGGAAATAAAAAAATAAATAGAGACTAAAGGAAAAGTCATTAATCAAATTTCTTTGGAAATACATTATCTTATTTGTTGTTTGGAATATTTTTAGGGAATGAGTTGATCTATGAAGGTAAAGAGGAAAAGAACATTATACTCACTCAACGAATAATCAAATACCTACTGACTAATTTGAAAGGTACCTTCAAACATAAGCAAAATCATCAAATCTTGAATGTGCATGAATTAGATCTAATCAACAAGTTAGAACTTTAAAATTTCATCTCAACCAACATGAATGTATTAGTAATAACACAATCAAAGATACATTATCTTTGATAGGGTGTCTAAATCAAATTTGGATATAGTAACTATAGAGGGAGTGAACCTGAGGATGAGATACTTGCACTCAAGTATTGTATCAACCTAGCAATTGTTTCCAACAATGTGGTGGAGGCATTGACATGCAATATTGGACTGAAATTGCGAAAAGAATAAAAGATAAGATGCTTGCACTTATATGGTAATTTTTCACTCATTATAACTGCTCTCTCTAAGGAGAAAAAGGTTAGTTCAATACAACTCCATGTCATATTGGTCAAAATGAAATAACTAATTCAAAAATTCACACATGCGCAATATTTCTACATTCATCAAAAACTTAACAAGACAATAAATGCACTTGCCAATTGTGTTATAAGAATAGAGCATTCCAATTTGAGAATTACAATGAAAAGAGTTTAGCAAAGATGTGATAGCAAATGAGATAGGAAAATAAATAGAGTTATTGGAAATTTTGCATCCTTTGAATATTTAGGAATCTTTGGAGATATCGATACCTCTTGACAACCTTGGAACATTAGGTGATTTCAAAGCTTTTTATTTTTTTTGTTTTATCGATGATTCTAGTGCCCTTTGTTTTTCAATACCTTTTGTATTTTGATTTTCGACACCCTTTGTTCTTTGGAACGCTTTTGGGAGTTTTTATTTTTGCTTTGTTGCATGTCCCTTCTTTTGAATAACGATCTTGTGACCTCCAAGTCTCTTGTTGGATAAATTATTTGTACTTTGCAATGTTAATTACCAATTTATAACTTTTTTATTTAAAAATATATATGTGGATTATTTATTTGATATATGTAAAAGTATTTTAAATATAAATATATATAAAAAATAATTTATATGAATATCAATTAAATTAAGATATCAAAGCTTATTTATTTTTAATCATTTATATAGGATTCAAATGGAACCTACTCCTATTACATAATCATGACCACATAGTAACATTACAACACCTTAGCAATTATGTATTTATTAAAAATATTTGAATATGAATCTCCTCTCTAAACTTTGAGCAACTAAGTGATTGAACTAATGTCATTTGATAAATTAAAGTATCAAATTTATAGATAACTAAACATAAAAATAAAATAACAAACAAATTATTAATTATAAAGTTTTTAAATGAATAAAAATTTAATAAATATTAAAAATATATTATATTAATTTTTTGCTTATATAAATTAAAATTTTAAAAAATATATGTTACAAACAAATGTGTACATCCACAATAATATTCTATCTATTGAAACCTATTTTTCTTTGCATTTTACTCCATCCAAATCTAATAAAAAAAAATTTAAAATCATTTGAATAATATAAATATTTATAGAATAATAGATACTTTTAATAAAATGTATTGTTATAGCGTGAATGCTTTGCTACCAATACAATTTTGGAAATTATGTATATATATTTTTTCAATACACAAGGATCCAATTATTTAATATTATTTAATAGGTTTTTTAGTTGCATTTGATTTTTTTATTTGTTTATTGTGAGAAACCCCTACCACCAACATGTAGGGTTGGGAGGACCAACACGCAGGGTTGAGCAGCTCCCCCAACCATAACCTCTCCTAAAGCTGAGAGCTAACCAGGCTCCCCCAACCATAATCTCTTCTAAAGTTTTTTTATTTGGTTAGTGTAAGAAACCCTTACGACCAACACACAGGGCGACTCCCCCAACCATAACCTCTTTTAAAGCCGAAAGCTATGTTTATCAATAAGGAATTTAGCATACAGCCACCACACACCCACACACTCACTCATGCTGCGGTTTGAACTTTGAACCTCCCAAAAAGAGCCAAAGATTGTCCCTTGGAACAGTTGCACTTGAATATTAAATGGTGTTACATTGTAAAAAAAATCTTTCAAAGTTCAATATTATTATTATTATTTTACTTTATTATGTCATCTTCATTCCATAGTAACTTTTACAAACTTACTAAACAACAATTTAAACTTTAAACGTAAAAAAAACTTGAAAACGAAAGAGGCTTTTATAGTTAGCTCCCCTCTTTGAAAAGGCAAATCGGATGTGCTTTTTTTTTTTTAAATTCTTCACTTCTTTGACGAATCCCTTTTAAAAGCTCCCAAACCCCTCGGCACGACTGAAGAAAGCGAAAGCGGCTTTTATAGTTAGCTCCCCTCTTTTAGAAAGGCAAATTGAATTTTTTTTTTTTAAATTCTTCACTTTTTTTTTACGAAGCCCTTTTAAAAGCTCCCCAGAACCCTGGGCTTTTAAAAGGGGCATTGAATGCTAAAAAAAAATAAAAATAAAAATTGTTCTTCACCTTTTTTTGACGAAGCCCTTTTAAAAGCTCTCCAGAACCCCTGGAACTGGCAAGCAAACTTGATCTAATCTATTCCGGTTAAGCATTTGGATTTTTAATTAAAGTTTGATTAGTTAGTTGTATTAAGGTGTATTTTTAAATTTTTTGTAATTAGTTGTAAGTTTAGTACAGTGATAAGGGGTTTAGTTTTTTTTAAAAGGTTTAAAGTTCAAACTCCACTTTGAACGAAGTAGAGGATTGAAACCTCTCAAAACATGTGTAAACTCATTAAACAAATAATTATCATTCAATTTATTTAAAAAAAATTAATATTTGAATGTAAAAGTAAAATAAAAACCTTAAATTTAATGTTAAACATATTTATAGTTCTATAATTATATATAATAAATAAAAAGAATTTAAAAATATATATTATTATTTATTTTTCATTAATAATGTTTTTTTAAAATAGAAATTCAATATACCTTAACAACCTAATACAAATGAAACTTTTCCAATTCGTTATAAACAATATTTTTTTTTAATATTAGATAATCCATTGTTTAAAACTCCAACCGGGAAAAAACTCGACCTAATTTTGGAGAGATATTTATAAACTGTCTCCAGACGTATTAATTCTCCTATGGATGCCCATTTAATGATTCTCAGACGTATAAATTCTCCTATGGATGCTCATTTAATGATTTAATTTAGATATAATCTTTAACATGTCAAACCAGATATAAAATCCTTCAACATGCAAAACCAGATATAAAATTTCAAACATAAGGAAAGTTTCAATATATCATGCTCACAATACACAAATATTATTCCCAAGTTTTGGTAAAATCAGGAGTAAAACCGAGGGCCATATTAGGTTTACTCATCTCATGAGCAGCCTCGAAGTTATCTGTGTCACAAGAAAAGAAAATTTGTCCGACATAGTTTAGAGGACTTTAAGCAGCTTAAAAAAAAACAGAGATATATGATGTTGAATGTAGGCATCATTCTGGCTTTCTTTCTTGATTGACCTTTAAAAGCTTAGAATCCATGTACCCACCAAATATGTACGACACAAAACCCCACATCCCCAGCATCAGTGACATCACCTTCAACCCATTCATTTTGTCATTGAAAAAGCCCACTGCCAACAAGGGAACTACAGGCAATGCCACTGTGCTGATAACATTAGAGAACAGGGAGGATACAAGAGAGATCAGCCCAATCAAGCCCACAGAATGTATTTGCCAACCTATTGCAGACCATAACAAAGCCATGGTGTAAGCAATCTTTCCTGCTCTGAAAGCAGTGGCCTCCTCTCTGATCATTTTGAACTCCCCACTCAAATATAATCCAATCATGCACACCACAGTGGATGCTAAAGATGTATAAATCTGCATTTCTAACACAGCTGTTAAGCTCTCTTGTCCCAAAACCTTTGTGAATACAAGTTGCATCAATGGAAGAAGCAGGCCAAGAAGCATAGAAGCTAAAATTGTATAGACATATCCCAATATAAAGTGAGATGTGCTTATTCTCTCATGTGTATTGCTGCTGGAATGAGAGAGACCCAGCAGAGCAGCACTGAATGTGAGCAAAACTAAGGAATTGAGAACATAGGGCCCAATCTTCTGTCCGACCATTAGATAGGCAAAAATTCCATTGAAAGCCAATTGGGTAGAACACAAGATAGAAAATGTAGAAACAGGTAGAAAGGATATACCCCAACTGTACAGAAGATTATCTCCTGTGATCAGCAGGCCTAAGCCAGTGTATATGAGAAACAATTTGGGCTTCAGAGGGCTTTGGGAAATTGAACTAGATGGTTCCTTTTGTCTAGCTAAAACAAGAGGGAGAATCAATATGGGCCATCCAACATTTGGAATGAGAGTAAGAAGCCACCTGCTGCCTCCACCCTCTTCAAAGTAAAATCTGCTTAGAAGAGTTGCACTGCACTGTCCTCCAATGACAGCAACAATGCTTAATGTCACCAGCACCCAGTGGTATGCACCTTTCTCCAATGGTGGTGTTATCTCAGGGGTACTGTTATTAGGTTGGGTGTTTAGAATTTCAACAATAATGCCATCTGAATTATTGACAAATTAAAAATGCAAAAGAATACAGTTATTACAAAGATATTAGATTCTGTGATATGATGAGATCAAGCCCTAAATCTGTTCATAATATGTGAAAAGGAATGATAAAAAATAAAAAACTTAACACTTACCATCTTCATGATTGTCTCCAAGATTGCCTCCATCATGATCTCCCATTGGGTAGGGTGGACTTACTCCCAATTATGCAGAAGTGGGCCTATTGCACCTTTACCATTATCAGGGCTTGCTGCAATTAGGTGTAATTTCTATGTCATTTAGATTCTCAGACATGGCTCACTGTGCATATTCTCTACAGAGAATTTATGCACAGTTGAGCATGAATGAATCTGGACTTCTTAAATCCCAAAAATTCCAATACCCAATCCTGAATAAAAAACTAAGGGATTCATTGACCTAGACCTAGAGCATTCAGGCTGTGAATAATCCAAAGCATTTCTTGTGAGATGTAACTCCCAATCTAAGAAACCGAGGTATGAAGAGAATATAACAAGGGCGATTCTCTGACGGTTCACGTTACAAGTATCGATGATCTACTTTTATGTCCATGGCTGTATTAGAATTCCTTTTTGTAGCCATGGGCATAGTGAACACCCAACATCTTGGAATATTCCAATCAAGGCATGGGAAAGACAAAAGGACTTCCTTAATCAGGCAATTTTTCCATGTATTCTGTCCACATGTCAACCTGAATATAAGGGGGGAAAATTGAGGACGATGAAAATCTGTTCAAGTCTTTAACCGTTGAGATGGAAAGACTGCAACAGCCTTTGATGGTGGGTTCACGTGATATTTGTGAAACTGTTGGGATATATTAAATAACACAATTTAATACACTTATAATATTTTTTTGGTTTTTTTTTTTAATTATTATTTTTAGTAACTGGTAAGTGTAGGATTTAAATCAAAGGGATTACAGCTACTACTTTTAGTAGCAGATTCAAACCACAGAGACAGCTCCAAATAAACCTATTTGGTTTGTTCTTGTTGATTTGTAGATGGGACCACTGGTCGCTGGGGGATTCGTATCATAGTCATCAGTCTGGCGCCCACTCAGAAGATTCTAAGCAGACTCCTACTTTTGCAGAATGATGGCTTCCTCATAATTTGAACGTAAGTCTCTTCTTAATAAGTGTCCAACCATACTTACATTATATTTCTTCAGGACATTTGAACCATCAAAGATACTAACTTCTAGGATTAGAAAAGATACTGACTTCTAGGATTAGAACACACAACCTTAGTAAGCAAGGCATGGCAAGATGATAGCATGACGTGTCTACGCACTCTTTTATGAATGTGCATGCATAAGGAAGTTTAGCACGGAGGTCAATCCAAACTTTGAGAAAATGGATGAACTCCTACATGAATGATAGATTGGAGAGAAAGCACATGACCCATTATTTTGGGACATCTACAGTTATCTTGGCTCCTACTTGGTATATACAGAATACTATTAGATTGAATCAGGGTTTACCGAAGGTAAGCAACCCCTTGCTCAAACTTGGTTATGACTGGAAACTTAATGCAAGAGGTACTAGGGTCGATTCCTTACTATTCATAATTCTTGATATCGTTATATGCAGTCCTTATTTTGAGTTTGCACGTTCAATTGTATATGTATCTCCCTCTAATACCTAGAGTTGATGTCTCTCTATTAGAGGTGGGTAACTGTTATCAGTTCAATTGTGTATGTATCTCCCTCTAATACCTAGAGTTGATGTCTCTCTATTAGAGGTGGGGAACTGTTATCAAAATATAAGGGACAGAAAAGTAATATACTTTTAAGGGTTAGGGATTTTGTTGTCAACGTTTCAACTATTTTCGGTCTGTGATTCATCTAAGGATGTGTTTGTCATCTTTATGAGGTGAGAGAAATTTATTACGACTTGTTGTACTCTGTATTTTACATGGTGTAGGTCCACTAACCTTGAAAGGGTAAGGTTCAGTGTGAGAAGGACAAGTCCTTGGTGCTTTTGCTACCATTTGCTTTTTCATATGGAATCTTTAGAAGGACAAGTCCTAAGTGCTTTTGCTACCATTTGCTTTTTCACATGGAATCCTTTGAAGGACAAGTCCTAGGTGCTTTTGCTACCATTTGCTTTTTCATATGGAATCTCTAGTATTGATCCAATTTCAACCATATCGATAAAGACAAATTTGCTAAATGACTTAATTGCCTTATGTTTAAGATATTTAAGGTCTTCAGCCCCATTTATAGTTTCTATGGACTCCTTAAAGAACTATCCTTTCATATTACCAACCCTTTAAATGGTGGTACGTCCATGCTCTTAAAAATAAGAATAAACTTGTTGTATTCCCTATTGTTGGTATCAATGTGTTAGTGTGTTAGTCATCCTAAACTATGGTTTATATAGATAAAAGTTATGTAAAACAGAAAATTTATAAATATATTCATTTTAATTTAGAATTATGGTTGGATAATAAAGATATTAAGATGATTGAAAAAATAAGTTTTTACGTGTTTAAGGAAACTTAAATGGTTTTAAGCTATCACGAATGAATTATTTATATTCAAGTTTGTTAGCTTAAAACTTGCTCTTTTAAATTCCACCCAAAGGATTTAAAATCTCATGTTGGCTATTCAACTGGGTGAAATTTTCTTTGAAGCTCATATTTCTATCTTTTAGAGCATGATTTGGTACTTGAAAAAGTTGTATAATATAATAATAAGAGTTATAAGTTTGAGATATGTCAAGTTCATTTAAGAGACTCTATTAACATTGACCTTTAAGAGTCATTATTTGAATTATTAAACTAGATGGACTTGTTGAGCCTTAGGTTCAAGTACATATAGTCTAGTGTCTATTGTTTACTTAGTCAAGTTAACTATCTTTTTAATTGTAAGGAAGGAGAAAATATTATAAGATACTTCCTTCGCCTTTGTTGTTGAGTTAAGAAAAATATGTTTCACTATAGTCTTTCTTCCTACCACATAGGACTATAATTGTTTGTAAAAATCAATTACATTGTAAGTTTTATGGACAAAAACATGGATAGTTAATAGGTTACAAATTATAGCAACCCCCTTATTAATAATAACATAGTGCTTATTATTTTTGTTAATATTTCTTTATCTACCCTTATTAGGGATTGTCTAATTGTTATTGCTATATTTTCTTTTTTTCATGTCAAGGTTGTGTCATAATTCATTTATTCCATCAACTCCTTAGTTAGGGTTATTTATCAAGATTGTTTATTGATTTAGTTGTTCCTATGCTACTAAATACTACAATGATAGTTTTGCTAACATCTTTATGTAACTCAAATAATGTATTTTCTAATATAGTAATGTTCATTCCTCTTATTACATTAAACTTACACATATACATCAAATGCATGACATTTAATGGTTGTGCATAATACTTGTTCTTAACCCCATCCATCTAATCCTAGTTAGTAATTGTTGTCATGCCTAAGATATTTAATCATCTTATGGTTTTTGCGAGTCACCCTTCCTCTTTTATAAGTATCATTCAAGATGAAAGGGGGTTGAAACCATAAAAAATACTTTGGTTTGTAGAAAGGAAAGCAAGTTTTAAAGTCACCAACTATACATCTATGAGCATGATGAGGAAATAGGTGAACCTACCCAGTGTGTTTGATTTGAATTTATCTCCCCCTACCAATGTTTAGAATCTCCTATAGATAGACAAAATACTAAATGAACCAAATTTTGCTATCACTTCTTCTAGTCTTGCTAACAATTATTTGTACTATTTTTTATTACCAAGGCTAGTGTCTATGATGGACATGTATTAGAGGTATAGTCGTTTCTTGGGATGTGAAGTGGCTCCCTCTAGATGAGAAATTATAATATTTTAGAAGTCTTAATACATATTTTTCATGAGTTTGTCATATTACAAGTCTAAAGTTAAGGATTTTGTACTCAATTAAATATCATAAATATGTTGGGATATAGGATTTTTTCCTCTATGTTTCATGCCCAAGTGGTAGTGGATGAGTTATCTTTTTATGGTTGCATGGTCTTATACTATGGATATTGGAAAAATAAGGGTCTCTTTAATAGATATTGTATAGATTACTGCATTGCTTCATCAAATAATAGTTATATTTTATGTTTTGTATGCACTAAATGATCCCATAAGAGGGTTACCTTATGCCATTGGATGTGCAAAAGTATCCTCACTATCACATGGATAATTGATAGAGATATTAGTATGATTAAAAATAAATCAAATAAAATGTGGGGGCATAGTTTACACTTATCTACTAAAAAATTAATTTGTAACTTGTATATTACAATAAAATAAATATTTTATCCTCTTGTAGACAACCAATTTTGAGCACATAATAAGTCCTTTACACTTACCAACATATACATCTCTTTTCAAATACAACATTCAAACCAAATTAAGCATCTAAATATCAAACTTAGGGATATTTATTACCTCAAAAAAAAATTGACATCATGAAGCAATAGCGTTGACAGTGCTATTGAAACCTTGCAACACTTTTACTAAAATAAAAAGCACCGTCATGAGGAAGTAATATCAGTATCATTACTAATTGCTTGGTAGCATATTTACTAAAACTTATTTTTTTATCATTTTTGGCATAATCGACCTAGCAATAGTTGTTTTGGAAATAGTGTTAGGTTCATTATGTTAGGAATTTATTACAATATGTAATATAGTTAGACTAGATAATTCAAGAGTTGCACCCTAATAGGTGGTTGATGGTTAGATATCCAAGCCAAATATCTCACCTTCATTGTATTTATTCATATTTTTATTAATACAACTATGTCCAACATCTTGTTGGACTAACATATGGTATCACAACTCTCATTTTTCTTAGAGCATGTGAAAGAAGAGATTGTGCTTGTACTGGGATATGAGCTTGAACATGTGTTGATGCATGGAGCCAATAATTAAGAACAAGGAAGATGCTTTCTAAGAAGTATATGTTTGATATGATAGTGCTAGAGACATCGAGTCTTGCTAGATTTGGAGAGACATCTAGCAAAGAGGAGTAAGAGTGTTGCATTCATGATTTTCTATTATCTAGAGGAGACATGATATCTATTGAAATAGAAATCCAAGTGTTATAGGAGATTGCAAATAAAGTTCTAAAATACATTAAGGGATGTTAACTTAAACTTTTTTGCATTCTATTTTTATTTATTTATATGATTTTTAGGTCTAATGTCATCCATTTAAAGAAATTATTTACATGTATGATTGGAATACTTTTTAGAGATGTTATAACAAAGAAGAAGAACATTTTATTTGAGAGGAAATTACATGTTGCACCCATATCTAAATTATTGAGAGTGAAGACTTGTTGAAAGAAGATGTTTAAAATTGCTAATTTCAATTGAAATTATAATGCATTATTTGAGAGAAGTGTCAAAATTTACTAGCACCTGGTCATCTAGATAGAGGAAGTCATGTAAGAAAGGGTCATTGAAATACTTACTTTAGGTTGTCATTTAGAGCTATTATTTGGAGCTATTTCTATTTAGAGCTATTATTTGGAGATGTTTTCTAGAGGTACTACCATCTAGAGTTGTTATCTGGAGTTGCCATTTAGAGCTACAACCACCTAGAACTATTATCTAGGGCTACTACCACCTAGAGCTTCCAACTAGAGCTATTATCTAGAGCTATCATCTAGAGTTATCGTAAAGAGCTACTATCTAGAGCTACCATCTAGAGAAGAGCTATTATTTAGGAAAAATATTTCATCTAGAGAAGAGATGCCATCTAGAGAAATCTTATCCTCTAGAACTAGAGCTTCCATCTACCTAAGAGATGTCATATGGAGATATCATCTAGAGAAGAGTTATTGCCATAAAATATTATTATCTGATATGAACTTCATATTATCATCCAAATGAAATAAACATTGATCCTTTCATCTATTGATTGATTCATCTAGCAATAAACTCATTTGAAGATGTATGAGGATCATCTATTATGATGTTGTCCAATCAATTCATGGACCATCTAAATAACTTCTAGTAAAGTATTGATGGTTGAAGACTTGTACCACAAATTTATTAAAAATATGAAGCACCTATTACTTATAGTTTACTAGGAAGAAAGTGTTGATCTGCTACATGTAAATAATAGATAATTCATATTTAAATAAGTAAATAATAAAAAATTAAATCCAACATGATTCATGGAAAGTATTTTTTAGGCCTTTTAAAGCTTTTTTTTATTATTATTATTATTAAATACAAGTGAGAAGACTATTATTTGGCACATTTCTACTACCCTAAATGTTGATAATGGAATATTTCCTAAACAATCAATCTAGAGTGTTGACCTCGTTTAAATAGTGCATCAATGTTTATCATGACATTTATATTCTAGAGAGAGAAACGTATGTCATGATGGGTTATGGGTATTCTATTTTGAAGAAGAACATCTCTAATATCCCATATTCTTTATAAGAAGGGATACTTGTCCCTTTATATGATACTTAGGTGAAGATTAATTGCACTCACATAGAATTGAGGCACTTGAACATTCTAATTGGTGTAGACATCGAGAATTGATGTGATTGTCCAATGGAGATAAAATTAATTATTTTTCCTGCCATACTTTTGTAGAGCATATGCATATTTATACTCATTCAAAATTTGTTTTTGAGACCTTTGCAACTATCATATTAAATATAGATGCAAAGAATTTTTTAATACCACATATTCAAAAGCTTTGTTTAGCTTGAGGTGGGTCATATGGTTGACCCAATTGTGATCTATTTTGAAGATTGAATTAGATTTCATTGCCTATTGGAGATAATGCTTCATTCCAAAGAAGTGGAGTCCTTGTATTTAACAGATAGTAGAATGTGTCCATATTTGTATATTATCTTGTCAATGGTTGTGTGTGTTCCTAGTCACAAATAATATTTTATACTTGTGATTGGTTGAGTGTGTCCCTAATCATAAAGGTTTATAGATAGATGAGTGTGTCCCTATAATAGAGGTTTAGACCTATAATAAAATACTTACAAAGCATGTTATCCACACCCTCCATGAAACCATTAGGCAAGTTCTCCTCTCATTAACTAAACCTCTAATTTATTTCAAAAATATTATGATTTTTCATAGTAGTCGTGAACTTTCTCTTTAGGTCCTTGAACTAGATTCATTATCTCAATCATCAAGTCAAAATATTTTTGGCAAGAATTGTACTCCTGTTGGCATTTTTGCCACATTGGAATTTTGTTGTAGTGTGCCACATTGACATTTCGTTGTAATCATTGGTGCCACATTGGAATTTTTTTTGAAAATTGTTTTTCTTTTTTAAGTGTTTTCACACATTGAACACTTTTTCCTATGGATGTAATTTTGGGTGAAGTTTGGTGCAAATATTCCTTGAAAAGAGATTAATATTGATAAAGATAATTCTTGAGGTGATATGATCGCTGAAGCTACCAAGTTTAAGCATGTGCTCTTGATTCCAGTGCAATATTGTTCATTTTCGAGGCATCGACCACTTCGTGGGCATGCATTTCCAAGGCGCCACCATGGAGATTGAAACTGGACCGATGATTTGTGCTGAAGCTTGATATGCCATGTGATAAAATCATCAGTTATTTTATTTGGCATTTGCTCATTGGTTCATTGTTGTGGTCGAGGAGAAAGTTGTTGCTATTGGTGGGTGAGTGGCCGACACTTTGCCTCCACATGTATTTAATGAAAGAGGTGAAAACCTCTATAAATACTAATCAAATTCTTATTGTAAAGGGAGGTTAGATATTTTGCAAGAAAACTCTCTAAGTTCTCTGCATCAATAGAAGAGACTTGGCTTCTAAAATTTGCAAGCATTCTTATGTGTGTGATTTCCTTCTTTTTTTAAAATCATTTATGTTTATGCTCATGCTCTTGCTATTAAGTTTTGAATTCTGCATTCTGAATTCAAACGTTGCTGGTTAGTGAGTAGATTTTGAAATGCGATCCGAGGGTTATCTCTACAAAGGTGTGAGTTAAATTCTGCTGCTTTCCTTTTATTATATGTTGTTATAAAACTTGGTGGAATTTTTGTTGTTAGTCTGCCCCAAATTCTACACTTCGGCTTGTGGCTATATTTCCCTTTCTTTCAGTTATTTTTCAATTTCTTTCCTGCATCCCTAGTCTTCAAACAGTGTAGAATTTAGTAAGGGAGCCAACCCTCTCTGGAGATCGGTTCGAAGGAATTTTCTTTTTCCCTCGGCCTTTCAATGTTGGCCGAGTCTAGGGCGCACAAGTGATGAAATCTTGTACTTAGGCAGATTTGTGACCAACAGTTTTTGGCACGCCCGGTGGGACCCTGAAAGTTTCACTTTCAATAGTATTGAGGTTTAATGTTCGCCTTCATGTTGTATAGTTAGAACATTTGGTGACTCAGCACTACCCAGAAGCCTCCGAACGTGGAGACAATGAGAGCTGTACTTCATGATCACAAGATCGAAGGCCAAAAATTTTGAAAATCCCATTGAGTTTTTTGAACTTGACAACCAAAAATTAAGTGGACACCCTAAGTTGGTCTCCCCACCACTTACGTCCTCTGCAACATCCTCACAAATTGTTGGTGTATTTTCTGTTCCTTCAAGTTCATCTAGTACTGCTACTAGTTTTCCACCTCCTCAACCACACACACTAGTCCAAATGGCCCAGAATCCTCCACCAAGGCAGTTCTCGACATGGAATAGTTTGGGAGCCTTGAATTTATAGGCACAAAATCTAGTCCCTCAAGCTGCTTTGAAAGCTTTGCCGACCTATGATGGTACTGGTAAAACTGCTTATGAGCATATTCAAGATGTAGCCTCTTTGGCGACCATCCATGACATAATGGATGAAGACGTGATGATAAAATTGTTGGTGTTGTCACTGAGAGGGAAATTGTTGTATTGGTACCGATCGTTGCAACCAGGCACTATTGCATCATGGGATCAATTAGGAGAGTTGTTAATCAAAAACTTTCATGAACAAGCCGATCCATTTTCCTTGTTGCATCAATTTAATGCAATTCAAAGGCATCCGCAGGAGGAGATAGCGGACTTCAATGTCAGATTTACCAAAATCGGAGAGAGTTCCTGAAGGTCTTCGGCCCACTCATGAGCAAGTTGCATTCTATTATCTCAGAGCTTTTAACACAGACATTGGCTTGGCTATCCGGTAGTCCAACGTGACTACATTCCTAGAGTTGTTCGAACAAGCGCAAAAGGAAGCAGACTTGATTGCCATAGGTAGGCTTCCCCCAAAGGTAACAATGCCTATCTTACCTGATCTTCCTCAACATTTGTATTCTGGTTCATTTTCATAGCCTATGCCTTCCATGTATCCTATTCCATCATGGAGCTCAAGTGCGCCTCAGATCGCACCCATTCCAGTTCCCCAACTCCCTGCTCCAACTATTCCACAATTTCCTGCACCAAGCATTCCACAATTACCAGCTCCCACTTCATTCCCAGCATTGCCTGCATCGCCAGCACCTCTACCTATACCGGCACCTCCTACGCCCTCAAATCCTGATCCTTACACAACGCTATTACAAGAGGTAAAATCTGCTAATTCAGCTATAAGAGCAATGGGAAATAAAATCACAATTATTGAAAGAAAGCAGGCCGAGAGAGATTTCCAACCCAAGAGATTTCAACCTCCGTCGATCACTAGAGAACAAGCGGCTTCAACAAGCAAAGTGCCTGAGAAGAACCCGACTGTGTTGACGAATGAGGAAGTTGGCCCTATAGAAAGAACATATTGGTGCTCTACATGTAATGATCCACACGGTGAGGAGACTTGTATGGTTCATTTGAACTATGTACAAACATTGGCCGCAAGCTCTTCTGGAGGACAAGTTAACATGATTACTGAGGTAGATCATAATTTTATGGTTCCATCTGAAGAACAAGTCTCAGTTCTCATGAGAACTGGGAAGAAGCCAGTCACGGTAGATCCAGCAGAGATGGAACCATTAAGGGTACCGACTGATCCGAAGATGCAAAATGAGAAGAAACAAGTACAAGTGAAAGCTCCTGCTTCAATACCAAATCCAGATTCACCTATTCTATTAAAAGATCTTTTGCCACCACGAGCAAAGGAAATATTGCAAGAAAAAGCCTCAACTTCACAGGCAAGAGCTGAAACAGAGGAACAAGCCAGAGAAAAGCTCAAGTACCCATCTTTGACTAAAATACTGAGGGTAGAAGCCACTCAGCAATATCGGAGCAAATATGAAGCCACTATTGAAAAGAGGGAGTCTGGTGCATCTACATACAATATTGTTGAAGAATTGAAGAAGATTCCAGCCAAGGTTAGTCTCTATGATGCATTACAATTACCTGGGCAAGTTGATTTGTTACAAGAATCATTGAAGTCTATGAAAGATAATGAGAAGAATCCTACCCAGATGATTTTTGCTCAAACATTAACTACTTCAGCCATTGGAAAAAATAGACCACCCCCATTTTATTTGTCACTCAGGATGGAGGGTTGGATAGTGCACAACTGCATGATTGATTATGGTGCTGCGACAATTGTCATGCCAAAGGTAGTTTGTGAAGTCATGGGTATGGAGTATACAAGAAGTAGCCCTGGTGTCTTGCAGTTGGATGGGACTCCCATGAAAATAGTGGGTGTAATCAAGGATATTCCTATTGTTCTACATAGTATGCCTCAAATTACAATAATTCAGGAGGTAGTTGTGGTTGATTTGGAACCATATTTCAGTATGTGTTTGTCGAGAGAATTCACTGCCAAGTTGGGAGGCTACCTTTCTCTGGATTATTCTCACTTGGAGATTCCTTTCAAAGGAAGAAGAATCCAGATCTACAATGAGAAGCCTTCTACTTTTCATATAGAGAAGATGGAAGAAGAAGAAAAGTCCACACATTCTGTCAACATGATAACTGAAGAATTGGAAAATCCTGATTTGATGGATGAAGTCCTGGATGAGCTTCGCTTAGAGGATGAGTTTTCAATGCTCGATTTTAATGCCATGATGGAAACTGAAATTGGTTGTTACTCCATTACAAAGCCTGAAGAGGTTGAAATAAAGATGCCTCTTGATCAAGATGATCAAGACTCTATGCCCGATCAATTATGGAAGTTGTATTTTGATGGAGCAAGATGTAAAAATGGTGCGGGAGCAGGGATTGTTCTTATTTCTCCCTCTGGCCTACAGAAAACATATTCATATCGATTGACCTGGAGTTGTACTAACAATGTTGCTGAGTATGAAGCGTTGTGCCTAGGTTTGAAGAAGGCAAAAAAATTGGGGATTGAACAATTGCAGATTTTTGGTGACTCTGAATTGATTGTGAATCAAGTAACGAACAAGTGCATCTCCAAGCAGCATTATCTCAAGGCGTACCGCAACAAATTTTGGGACCTTTTTGAGGCTTTCACAACATTGAATATTCAATCCATTTCACGAGAGCTGAATAAGCATGCTGATCTTCTAGCATCTCTTGGAGCAAACTTCTCTCCGATTGAGCATGTAGTGAGGAAACCTAAGACCGTAAGGTTAGTTTACAGACCTTCGGTCCCGAACAAGAACATGTATTGGCAAGTATTCGAAAGTGATGAGCAGATTGTAAATTTTTTGATAAGAGAAGCGAGTACTGTGGAAGAGAGAACGCTTGATGAGGAGGAAGCCAAAGGGCTTATTCAACTAAGGAATAATCATATCCCAAAAGGATTGATTACACTTGAAAGCCTTTTTGATCAAAATGATAGGGCAGAGAAGCATAGGATCAAAGTAGATGAGAAGGAGTATATTGAACTGGAGTTGGGTCCCCAAAAATCGATAAATATTGGGATGGATTGTACTCCCGAGGAGTTAGAACAAATCAGAGATTTATGTCATGAATTTCCTGACATAGTTGCTTGGAGTTACCATGATTTGAAGGGATATAACAAAGATGTAATACAACATACTATTGAGTTGCATGATGGGGTGAAACCCTTCAGACAAAAGCAGAGACCAGTTAATCCCAAGATTGAAGTACTGATGAAGGCGGAGCTTCTTAAAATGTTGGATTCTAAAATCATTTACCCCATCAAGCATTCAACTTGGGTGGCAAATCTGGTCCCAGTACGGAAAAAGAATGGAGATATTCGCCTATGTGTTGATTTTCAAAATTTGAATCAAGCCTCGCTAAAAGATCATTATCCTCTACCTCAGATTGACCAGATTCTTCATGTGGTTGCGGGAGCTCAGAGATTCTCTTTGTTGGATGGATTCTCTAGGTATAACCAGATTTGGGTCAGGGATGAGGACCAACATAAAACAACGTTCACCACAAAATGGGGAACCTTTGCTTACCAACGAATGTCGTTTGGACTCTCAAATGTTGGCACAACTTTTCAAAGGGCAATGGATGTGGCTTTTGGTGAGTTGTTAAATCGCATTATTGTGATTTATTTGGATGATATGACTATTTTTTCTCACAATAGGGAGGAGCACGGATCTCATTTAAGGCAGGTATTTGAAAAATGTCGAGAATTTGGCATATCTATTAATCCAAAAAAGTCAATTTTTTTTGTAAAGGAGGGAAAGCTCCTAGGACATGTAATTTCAGAAAATGGCCTAGCTATTGATCCAGCTAGGGCCCAAGCTCTTTTGAAGCTTCCATTGCCAGCCAATAAGAAGGATTTGCAATCTTTTTTTGGGCAAATTAATTTTGTTCGAAAGTTTGTTGCAGATTTCGCTCAAGTAATAAGGCCAATGACAGAGCTTTTAAAGAAAAATGCTGAATTTAAATGGACCGAGCAGAGGAAGCAATCATTTGAGGAGATCAAAGAAAGGATCACTCAAGCTCCGGTCCTGGTGAACCCTGATTATTCCAAGGATTTTATCCTTTATGTTGTTGGTGAACAAGAAGCTTATGCAGCGGTGCTTACACAGAAGGGAGATGATGAAAATGAACGTCCGATTGCTTTCCTAAGCCAAGTCATCCAACCACATCAAGAGAAGTATAACTTCATTGAGAAACAAGTGTATGCGGTAATGAAATCTCTGAAGAAGTTTTGGCACTTTGTTTCACAGAGTAAAACAATAGTTTATGTTGTTCATCCAGATGTCCAAAATTTTATCATACAAGGAGAACTTGGAGATAGGAGAGCTGGCTGGGTTTCTAAAATTCAGGAATTTGATGTTGAGATCCGACCAACCAAACTTGTTCGAGGTCGAGCATTGTGCCAAGAGCTTGCAAAGAATGCTTCCTCTGGATCCACAATTCATGAGTATGAGGATGTAGTAGATAATTGTAATTTTGACAATCATTCTATAGTGGATCAAGATTGGACAGAGGAGCTGATTGAATATTTTTATTCTGGAAATGTCCTTCACATCCGAATGCCTCACAGAGAAGAAGATTTAGACTGCAAGCCCTCAAGTATGTCTTGCTGCCAAATGGCTTGTTTCATAAGAATATTGATGGGGTTCTTCTTAGATGTGTCAAAGAATCGGAGAAGGAGAAAATTTTAGAAAAATTCCATTATGGATTATCGGGAGGTCATTATGTAGGAAGCCCTATGGCATTAAATATTATTCAAGCAGGCTATTTTTGGCCTACTATTTTTGTGAGACGCCTTCAAAGTTAGTCAAAAATGTGATAAGTGCCAAAGATACATCGGTAGAACCAGGAATGCATCATTACCTCTTCACCCGATTCAAGTAGAAGTACCATTTCAGCAATGGGGCCTAGACTTTATCGGGGTCATTGATCCTAACTCATCTGCTGGTCACAAGTACATCTTGACTGCAACCGACTATTTCACTAGATGGACTGAAGCAATTCCAACTAAAAAGGCGGATCAAGCCACGGTCATCACTTTTCTTGAGGGGTTGATCACTCGCTTTGGTATCCCAGATGCGATTATAACAGATAATGGAACTCCTTTCATAGGTGCCAAAATCAGTGAATTTGCGGGTAAGTACGAAATTTATTTGAAAACTTCATCTAATTATTATCCGTAGGGGAATGGCTTGGCCGAATCTACAAACAAGAATTTGCTTCGAATTTTGAAGAGGACCCTTGGCGACAATAAGCGGAGCTGGCACCTACTTTTGAATCAAGCATTGTGGGCTGATCGCATCTCGATGAAAAAATCTATCAAGACATCCCCTTATTCATTGGTATACGACAAAGAAGCGGTTTTGCCAATTCATATTGAATTACCGGCCCTCCGAACTTGGCATTTGATTGATGATGAGGATGATGAATCTGATTCTATGAACATGAGATTAGCTCAACTTTTACGAGTTGGAAGAAGAACGGGAGAAATCATACCAGGATTTTATAGAACATGTTGAGATGACAAAGAAATGGTTCGGTAAAAAGGTCTCTGAAAGGACTTTTAAGGTTGGCGATCTTGTATTGAAGTGGAATGAAAAGAAATCAAAGCCTGGCAAACATCACAAGTTCGAGGCAATATGGGAAGGTCCATTTCAAATCACGAGTGCCAATCAAGTTAATTCTTTTTATTTGCAAGATATGGATGGTCATGCACTGTTAATTCCAGTTAATGGTCTTCATTTGAAGGCCTATTATCAGTAAAAAAAAAAATGAAAAAGTGTGCAGAGCCGGGACTTCCCAGGAGGTCACCCATCCGAGTACTACTCTAGGAAGGTTATGCTTAACTAGGGAGTTCTTTAAAAACTTGAAAACCAAAAAAATCAAGTTGGATGAGGTGTTTAGGGGGTCCAAGGTTTGGAGGTGTAAAAAAAAAAAAAAGGCTTGCATTTTCCCTGCTTTACGCTCTAAAACATGGCCTTACCTTGGAACCCTTGTTTTTGGAATTTTGGCTGCGTTTTTTTTCCCAACTCCCCCATGCAAGAAATTAAAAAAAAAAAAAACTCTCCACTCCCTCCATGCTCAATTCGAAATTCAAATTCCAAAATTTGAATTTTCCCTCCCAAACCCTTTTTTTTAAATAAAAAAGACATAACCCAAAATTCCTTTTTTGGGCCTCGAAATACCCATTTCGGACTTCAAATAAAATATTATAAAAACTTCATTCCGTCCCTCCCATTCCTTCATGCCCGAAATGCCCTTTTCGGATCCCGAAATAGTGTTCTCGGGATCCCAAAACCCTTCCCTCTCGCCCTTTGACTAGTCAACCAAAAAAAAATTAATAAAAAATTGCATGCTTCCCGAGCTCGTTTTTCTCCCCAAATACCCATTTCGTCCCCCTTCCATTATTTAAAAAAAAAAAAAAAGTGCTCATGCATGCCCAAAATTTCTTCATATTCCCCCCAAAATAGCCTTTTCGGGTCCTTGAAAACATTATTTCGAGTCCCAAAAAGCCCTTTCCGACCTCCCAATATACATGTCTTCCACCACTCCCCATCCGCAGTCTTCGTTATCCTTCCGAAATACTCATTTCGAACGCCCGAAAACACTATTTTGGGTCCCGAAATTCCCATTCCGTCCCCCGAATAAACCATTTCGGCCATTTAAAAAAAAAAAAAAAAAAAAACAATGATACTAAAATAAGAAAAACCATTATGCATTTAAATCCTTTCGCTCATCTTTTTTCCCATGCACCTCCCTTCTCCGTGCTGCACTATCCATAAATTCCGCTCATTAACATTTCTCACTCCGCTCACTCATTACACTTTCTAAAAAAAAAAACTACCACTTCTCGCATTTCAAGAAGTGGTAAGAAGCATAAAAATAAAAAAATAAAAGCATCATTGGAATGCATGCGGTGCCCATGAAATTAGAAAGCTTTCCAACGGATGTGTATGGAAATTTATAAAAAGGAGGCCCATCCTTTTGTTTTCAATCAAAGCATTTGCAGGGTTCCTATATCGAAGTCTTGCGAATCCCTTTTGCTCCAAGGTTTGTTGTTCATTCTTTGCATATTCAAAGGAAGGTGAAGATGGGGAGGAAAGCTGCAGAGGCCAAGAAGGTGAATGTACAAAAAAGGCCTGAGATCGTGAAGAAGCCGCGAAGAGCTCGAGAAGAAAAGGTTGAAGATATGGAACTGAAACCTTATGATGATCGCTTGGGACAGATTAAAGATTGCAATATCACCAACAAGGGAGTAGAAAGACTGCGTCTAGATGCTTGAGTTTGTTGCACAACATATGTCTGTTGGGAGTCCCCGTACTATAGCATTTCATTCTCATCTCTCCTAGTACTTGTGTACACCTGTGCATCCATGTCCTGAGCTGATCTGGGCAATCGCACAATGCTACAACACTGCTGCAAGAACTGTCCAAAATGCCCATGGAGAAGTATTGTTTAGTATCTCGGCTAGTTCCATACAGGATGCGTTTGCTTGCGGTGCACAACTTTCATCTTCTGCTACATTAAAAAAATTCAGTTTTAAGGAGGAGGAGGAGAGGTATCAACCTACCATTCAGATGCGGCAGTTCATGGAGAGCCAGTTATTAAAGACCCCACGATTGGGAGAGTTGCCAAAAATGTCGACACCATTGAAAAGTTTCAAGAGCCCAGATTTGTATTCAATGATAGCATGGCTAACAAGATTATCTTCAGATTTTGTAGTACAAAAGTGGCAAGCATCGTTGGTGCAATTCATTTCACAGCCAAGGTTTTATGCTCCAACTGCCGCGACAACAACTCCAAATTCAATTTTCTTTGATTGGGCAAGTTTCTTAGAAATGAGGATACATTCACAATTGAGAAAGGTACAAAATGGAGAAGATCTTACCTTTAGGCATTGTTCCCTCTTGACATGGTATTTTTTCTACCATATGCACTCTCGTTTTGCTTTTGTAGCAATAAACAAGACAGATGAAGCAGGAAAAGCATTACCAGTATACTCATGGACTCGGAGTTTGTCCAAGAACGAGTCCTATTATAACTTCAACAGAATGTTTTTAGGACCTGCTTTGGAGATAATGTATGGAGTATGCAACAGAGTGCCTCGGGCCCTACAAGCAGAAGTGGTTGATCAGAAAAAAGGTGATGTTTTCTTACTAACCCAAGGCGTGGTAGTTAGAGTGTATGGTTTTACTTGTAAACCTTTTTTGCTACCATATTTTACAACTGAACATCTTTTTGCCTTGGAAGTAGCCCGACAAAGTGATTTTATAAATGATACCTATGGGTCAGGTAATAGGAAAAAAAATACATGTGTTATGCCTTTCAAGTTTGGTGATATCACAGTTACTCAGTGTGGGCAGAATGAACTGATTTTTGAGACACTCTATGATCATGGATTGGTTGAGCTCCCCCAACGATGGAAGTATGATCCTTTGGGTATTTTTGCCAGTTTCATCAAGGCAAAAACATTTCATTGTTGCCCCGAGAGAAGATATTGTGCGACAAAGGAACAATCCTGAAGGGCATGACATTGAATGGCATGTAGAGAAGATGATGTCACTTCCTCCTTGGCATGATTTTTATGAAATGGAGGTTGAATATGATCCTGCCAATCACTCAGAACAGGTTCCTCCTGAAGGTTTGTTTGAGCAAATGAAGACCAAATTGCCTGATTGGTCTGATGAAAAGATTGCCAATTGGTGGATCATGAGAGTTCATCAAAATAAGCTCAAAACAAAATATTCGATGGCTATAGATGATTCTTTTTCAAATATTTATGATGATAATTATGAGAAGTATCAGCCCCTCTCCTTTGCTGATTTGGTGCCTAAAAGTATTAGTAGTCCAGGTAAAGAACAAGAAATGATCGGACAAGTGGAGGTATTGGAAAAAGAGAGGATTGTTATTGAAGAGGAAGAGCAAGAGCAATTTCTACAAAATAAAAGGAGTGCAGCCATGGAAATTCCTTTCCCTCACATAGCGAAGAAGCCTAGGAGTGGAGCACATTCTATGCTGAGCATAAAATAGTCTTCATCACAAGCAATTGAGCCAACACACTCTGATTCAATGGTGACATCGGTTGATATGAACATGGGGAAGGAACAATCTAAAGGAGAAGAAAATATTGTGATACAACAATGTTTACCATCGGCTCAAATGATCATAAGCACAAAAGGAGAGGAGCCCATAGGTATGCATTTTCCTTCTTCTTCTCTCATTAATAAGCATTTGGTGACCACTATTTTTTCATCCATAGTTCCTATGTCTACTTCACCTCCCGTCACATCCACCTCTCCCATTCCCACTTCTGTCCCACAGTCCACAGAGTCACTAGTGCTTCTTCGATTTCACCCATTCCATCCTTTTCTCTTGCCTTCAGTTCATTTGCATCTGCCCCAAATCCATTTGCCCTTCCATTACCCTCTGTTTCATCTTCCATACCTTCACATTCTTCCATAAGCATGCAAGCACCTCTTCGAGTAAGCGTAGCTGAGATCCCCTCCACTTCCATTCCTGTGGTTGAATCCAATCCCCAACAAGCTATTTTTCTCTCTTCCCCAATTTTTGCCATGGAGGAGCCACTAGTCTCTGAGATAGAGTTGCTACCGAGCGCTCAATAGCGGAAAAACTCAGCAAGGCACAACAAAGTTCATCTAGGTGGTGGAAGAATCGTAAGAGAAAGGATTCACTAGCCATGGCACAACCAGTAAAGAAAGTGACTTTTGATCCCATAGCAATGGAGAAGCACACGGTGACCATGATTCCTCGGGTTCAGAAACCTCAAAGAGAAATGACATCTAGTGACTATTCATACCAAGCTGTCACTGAGGACCTCACAAAGAAGCATCCAGTTGAGCACATGGGCACCATACAGGAGGCATCAAGTTCCATGTATCTGCAGGCAGAACATTACAAGGATCTTCTCATTCAGGCTGAAGAGAAAATCAAAAAGCTCGAGGAAGCCTTAGAGGAACAACAGGCTAAATTTGATGCAGCACAATTTGAATCT
The DNA here is from genome assembly GCA_028583015.1 of Wollemia nobilis. Lineage (NCBI taxonomy): Eukaryota > Viridiplantae > Streptophyta > Pinopsida > Araucariales > Araucariaceae > Wollemia > Wollemia nobilis. The sequence continues at coordinate 634,812 of JAQPPZ010001708.1, forward strand.
CAATAGTGGCAGCAACAGGTGATGCATTTGGAAAGTGACATAGCGGAGAGCAAGCAGACAGCTACACAGTTTTAGGCAGTCGAGCAGGAAGCACAACTAAAAATTCAAGCTCTGCAGGATCAGCTTCAGAACTTGCAGAATCAATTGGCAGCAAAATCAATGCACTCTGTGTCCCTCACCAAGGACAAGATTAAGGAAGCTCGCAGTCAGATGTTGACTAATTGTAAGAAAATGGTGACCAAGGCTACATTAGTGCTCTTGTTCCTTCAGGATGTTCAGGCAGCTGTTTCATATGGTGGACCTATAATAGACAACATGGAGCAAGATTTAGAGCCAAAATTGGAAATGGCCATGAAGATCCAAGCAATGACTCAAATAAATCTCAAGATGCATCCAATGAGTGATATAGCCCATGCTTGGGTGAGTGCTAAAATCACATTACGTAGTTATTTCTCCAAGATGAATCTGATTAAAGAAGCTCGTCAGTTGCAAGAGACCTTTGAGCATGAAAGACGTATTTCATTGGTTTATTTTGAAACACTTGCAGATAATGGTTTTCCTAGTTTTGTTGATGATCAAGGAAATATTCTGGCAAAGAAAGACCTGGATACATTATGGGCTGTTTTCATGATGGATACTTTAGATATTGATAATTTGGAGGAGCCCATCACCGAAGAGCATGTGTTACCATTAATGAGAGAGTTCATTCGCATTGAATCTGGATTATTGGAGCTCAGTCAAAGGGCCAAACATCTTGATATAGAAAAGGTTGAGACTTTTCGATATCTTGTGGGTACTCTCAAAGCTCGGGAGGTGATTACCATAGATGGATGGGCTGAAGCAGTTGCGATATATGAATCCACCGCAACACATCTCAAAAAGCAAGACGAAGGCTGATACAAGTAGCTAACCATCAGATGCAGCTGCAAGTGGGAACTCTGTACCCAATGAATAAAGGCCTGGAATCGATTACATTCAGGTGAGCTGAATACCCCGTGAGCCGCCAAAAATGTTGGCATTTTTGCCACATTGGAATTTTGTTGTAGTGTGCCACATTGACATTTCGTTGTAATCATTGGTGCCACATTGGAATTTTGTTGTAATCTTTGAAAATTGTTTTTCTTTTTTAAGTGTTTTCACACATTGAACACTTTTTCCTATGGATGTAATTTTGGGTGAAGTTTGGTGCAAATCTTCCTTGAAAAGAGATTAATATTGATAAAGATAATTCTTGAGGTGATATGATCGCTGAAGCTACCAAGTTTAAGCATGTGCTCTTGATTCCAGTGCAATATTGTTCATTTTCGAGGCATCGACCACTTCGTGGGCATGCATTTCCAAGGCGCCACCATGGAGATTGAAACTGGACCGATGATTTGTGCTGAAGCTTGATATGCCATGTGATAAAATCATCAGTTATTTTATTTGGCATTTGCTCATTGGTTCATTGTTGTGGTCGAGGAGAAAGTTGTTGCTATTGGTGGCTGAGTGGCCGACACTTTGCCTCCACATGTATTTAATGAAAGAGGCGAAAACCTCTATAAATACTAATCAAATTCTTATTGTAAAGGGAGGTTAGATATTTTGCAAGAAAACTCTCTAAGTTCTCTGCATCAATAGAAGAGACTTGGCTTCTAAAATTTGCAAGCATTCTTATGTGTGTGATTTCCTTCTTTTTTTAAAATCATTTTTGTTTATGCTCATGCTCTTGCTGTTAAGTTTTGAATTCTGCATTACGAATTCAAAAGTTGTTGGTTAGTGAGTAGATTTTGAAATGCGATCCGGGGGTTATCTCTACAAAGGTGTGAGTTAAATTCTGTTGCTTTCCTTTTATTATATGCTTGTTATAAAACTTGGTGGAATTTTTGTTGTTAGTCTGCCCCAAATTCTACACTTCGGCCTGTGGCTATATTTCCCTTTCTTTCAGTTATTTTTCAATTTCTTTCCTGCATCCCTAGTCTTCAAACAGTGTAGAATTTAGTAAGGGAGCCAGCCCTCTCTGGAGATCGGTTCGAAGGAATTTTCTTTTTCCCTCGGCCTTTCAATGTTGGCCGAGTCTAGGGCGCACAAGTGATGAAATCTTGTACTTAGGCAGATTTGTGACCAACAACTCCTTAATCATATTTTAACTAGTCACATCCCATTAATTCTTGATATGATCCCCTTGTATTTTGTACCATCTTAAAGTAGCACCATTCACAAATATCATAAGGAATTTTACCCATTGCTCCCTTCATGTCAAAATATTACAAATGCATACTCTTTTATATTATTATTGAATGAAAGACTTAACATCTTTAGAATATTGAGATGAAAAGATAAGAATTTTTCCATCTTTACTATAGCCTTGGAATTCCAAATACAATTGTTCCTTGTGAAATAACTAAGAGCTAGTGAACTCAATGCTAAATATATATATTAGGTATTGTGAATACCAAATTCACCAAATTTTGTATGCTAGTACCTTACTTTTATGCCTCTAGTGTACACACACTAATAAGAACAAGGTAAAACAAATGGTAAATTGTGATGGGGTAGTAAAAAACTATTCAAAAGATTGCCATAAAGGTATTTGTTGACCATACTTCATTGGACAAGTACACCTATGAGTACAACAAACAAGTTCTATAAGAAGTGGATTAAATAGTGGTAGCACTTAGTAGCATGCCATACTTCTATCTACTATATATGCTCCTTAATCTACTACACATACAAATAATATGAAAAAAAATTGTTGACATCACCTTAAATCATCCTTGAATATTGATATCATGGATAAATCCAATATTTCATTTAAATTAATAGGAATCATTTAATTATCCAACATGTATCTAAGAAATTACATCTTTGGAATGTTAAACCCTAGCTTGTTGGGTACTTAGAATGGACTCATTAATGAGAGCAAAATTTTTTATTTTATTTTAAGTTCTTGAGATCTTATGGTAAAATTATTAAGATGGAGTAAATGTAGAAGATGGATTCCCTTGAAAGTGGTCTTGATTATGATAGGAAATTCTTATTGATAATCAAACTAATATTGACCTTAAAACATGATTTATTTAGCATGAATACATTCTTATAGATTATTAATATCAAAAGGGAAGAAAGAAATGCATTAGATCTAAACTACAATAGAGTTGAGACAGATACAAGCAGTTATTTTTCTTAGTTTATAAAATATAATCATAAAACTAAGGGTGATAAAAATCAAGGATTCTATGAAAATTTATAAATTACTATACATATATCTTTCAATATTCATAGGTCTCTTGTGATGATGATACCTTAAGATCCCTTGCAAATTATTGATGTGAGACATTTCTCATAAATATCTTGATCTTTTCAAGAATATGAAGATGACTTATTCTCTAGGACTGAAAAGAAGCTTTTAGGGATGAATAATCTTATGGTTGGGATCTTTAAAATTTTATACCTAATATTAAATTCAAATAATTTTTATACAAAATAAACTTCTTTTGGTTCAAATGAGAATAATATTAACAAATGGTTAATTAAATTCATTTCTAAATGAGCTAAGTAGGATTACATAGTAACCTTTATCAATACCTCTTATAATATTACTTTGAAAGCACTAACAAAAAAAAATAGTCAAATGTTCAAATTTGTTTATTAAAAATATATTTTAAATGAATTTAGTAATGATAATTTGGTCTTAGATTAGGAAATAATAGAGTGGTCCAAATAGTTATAAAAGATATTTTTCATTAAACGTAATATTGATAAGATTTTATATTATAGAATTAAATTTTCCTTCATTCTAAATATTCTTAAATGGTTGTGATTTGTATGTTAGAATGATAAAACAAAATAAAATTCTCCCTATGAATGTTTCAACTTACCTAGATATTAAAATATTTATATATGATTTTATTCCTCTTTAATAATATATAGGACAAGATTTAGCGAGTGTAGTCGGGAGTGAATGTAGTTGAAAGAGAGTGCGAGCATAAGATAAAAGCGAGTGTAGCTGGGAGAAAGTGTGATCATAGCCAAAAGTGAACGCAGTTGAAAGAGAGTGCAAGCACAAGCTGGGAGCGAGTGCAAGCATGAGCTAGGAGTGAGTGCAACTATTAAACAAGAGTGCAAGTAAAATCCAGGAGTGAGTGCAGTCAATAGCGAGTGGAAGTGCAATCCGAGAGTGAGTGCAACAAAAAATGAGTGTGAGCGCAATCCAAGAGTGAGTGCAACCAAAAGTGAGTACGAGCACAAGCTAGGAGTGAGGAGGAAGTGTGAGCAAGAAAGAAGAAAGTAGAAAGCAAAGTGTGATCAAGTAACAAGTGCCACTTCTTGTTCTAGATCTTAGGATAATTTAAAGGATTCATTTGAAAAAATCTAGGTAACATGGAAAGAAAGTCATTTGTGAAAGTCCTTACTAAAAGTATAAATTGCCAAGTTGTAATTTTGGATGCCCTAGTTAGAAATAAGAGGAAGAGAGAATCTATGGCAAACCTAGTCCAGGTAGTACATTCTACACAAGAAGTGATTATCAAAGATGAGATGATTGAGCATGATATTATTATTCTTAAAACCCTAGGGTTAATTTTTAAGTTTCATAGATATTGGTCAGGTTTTTCTAAGATTCAAAATTAGATTAAGTGGAAGTGGGGATTGAATTCAAATTACTCCATACTTTTCTTCCAAAAGGATTTTTCCTCATTATTTTCTCCAATTCATAAATAAGGGATAAAATAATGGATGGAGGCTCGTGGTTTAGGGGTAAAGATGCATTATATTTAATACCTTGGAGTGAGAAATTTTTTGTGGACATAGAAACTATTAAAAGGATTTTGATATGGATTATGCCTTTTGGGCTTATCAATTCATCAATAAGGAGGTTTTGAAGAATATTGGTAATACTCTAGGTGAATTCATCTAGGAGGGACCAAATACTAAGGAGAGAAGGCATGTTGTATACACTCAAATATGTGTTACCATGAATATTTCTAAACCTTTACCACAATTGATTAGGATTAAATATGAATCAAGAGAATGGGATCAGCAAGTGGATTATGAAAATATTGCATTTCGATGTCGTAAATGTCATGAAACTGGGCACATGGCAAGAGACTACAAAGTGAAAATGGAGGAAGAGATGAAATTTTTTGGGCATGAGGGTAGCTTCAATTTGAAACAATGAGACTTTATCATAGGAGAAGCTAGGTCAAATCAAGGATTTTCCACTCCTAAGAAAGTGGCTAGAAAAATACCTCTACATCATAAAATGGAAAAGGCCATTATAGTTCACTCGAAATCAGCCATTAGAAGAAAAAAATGATATGGGGTATGAGGAAGTACAATGTGCAAGTTCAAATATAGAAGGAGCTAAAGGCATGAAGGAAGAGAGGAAGACAAATTTTAATACAGAGGAATATGGGAGATGAATTTTAAAGCAAATGAGATGAAGGAGGTCAAACTTAATCTAGGTAAATAACCTTTATTATCCTCAAGTAGCTTAAACTATTATCCTTACAATAAAAATGAAAGTAGTACAAAGTGTATTCCTTGTACTTTAGGTTTTCAAGAGCAGTATAGTAAAGAAAATCTTATGGAGGATGTCTAAGGAAATTTAGGATTTTCAGTCCAACATAAGAAAGTGATGATTGTGGAGGATCATCTATGCAGTTTAGATATTTTAGGGAAACATAAAGAAAAAAATTATAATGAGGCTTTTTCTTGCACTTTCGACTCTTTAGGGAAACATAAATATTTAGAAGATAAGTCTCATGTTGAACAATATGAAAAAATGGAAAATATTGATGAACATGAGAGTGTTAGTGGGAATGGAAGAAGTAGAGGAAGGTCATCAAAGCGAAAACTAAGAGAAAAAGAAATTCAAAAGGATATTGATCTGGGAAGCTAAATAAAAGTATCATAGGTATTAACAAGAAGTGGAGGTAAGCCCATTAATAAAAATAAAAAGTGTTGATGATGAAAATGATATCATGGAATATTAGGGGTATGAATAAAACTCCAAAAAAAAAGTTATTAATGAATTAATATGTTGTTATAGCCCTGATTTTATTTTTATACAAGAAATAAAATTAAGCAGTGAGGAATGTAAGGGTACCTTTAAGAAGATTTGGAAGATAGGTTATTGTTTAGCAGTTTCTTCTATAGGAGTTGTACGCGGTATTGAAATAATATGGGATAAATGCAAATGGGATGGAAAACTATTAGAAGAAAAAAGTAATTGGGTTGCTAGATAATTTTGTAAGAAAGAGGAAAACATCAAAGTTGGGGTTATAAATGTATATGCTTCAACTATAGTTACTCCTCATGAAAGATGTTGGAAGGACCTTTGTATATTTTGTCAAATACAATAATGATTCATTGTGATCAATGGATTCTTGGGGGTGATTTTAATACTATTATTTCTCCTTTAGAAAATAAGGGTGGCATTCTAGGATGGTCTAAATCAATGCAATACTTTGCTTCATTTGGAAATTCAAATGACCTTTGGGATGTTAGTCCCTTAAGCTTTCAATACACATGGGATAATAGACGCATTGGAAAAAATCATATAGAAGAAAGACTAGATAGATTATTGCTATCCAATAAATGGTTGCAAACAAAGTATGTAATCTCTTCAAATATTTTATTGTGAGCAAGATCATATCGTAAACTCATTCTTTTGACTTATGAGTCACCTAACAATGGTCATCCAAATATATTTTGCTTCCAGTCTATGTGCCTCCAAGACCTTTATTTTTCCAGATGGTTATATTATGGTGGGATGAATCAAAATTTGAAGGATCATGTATTTATAAGTTTATTCAAAAGTTGAAGTATTTAAAGGAGCAAATGAAGATATGGAATGTCAAATATTTCGGTAACATTTTTAAAGAAAAAATGAAGTTGAATCCAATCTCAAAATTTACAAGAGATAGTAGAAATTAATGGAATGGATGAGGATTCTTATATGAAAGAAAAACAATTACTTTATGATTATCATAATGCATTGAAAAATGAGGAGTCATATTGGTTCTAAAAATCTAGAGAGAAATGGCTCAAGGAAGGATATATAAATACACATTTTTTCATTCTATAGCAAATTATTATTTTTTGTTTGTCCTATCAAAAATATTATAACTTTAGATGGAAGAAATATTGAGGATAAAGGAGATATAAGGAAGAAAGCAATAAATTATTTCAAAAATAATTTATCAAATTCTAGGCAAGATAAGGAGGCACAAGAAAAACATCAGCAAAATATTGCATAAATTATCACTTAGGGACAAAAGAAAATCTTGATGAATAAGATATCTATGGAGGAGCTCCATGAAGCAGTTTTCTCTTTCCATCCTAACAAGGCACCTAGCCCTCGATGGATTTCCTACAATTTTATTTCAAAAAAATTGGTATTTATTGAAGAGTGATATGTTAGATTTGGTTGAAGAGGCTCAAAAAAGGAAGGCTATACTAAGTAATATCAATGCTACTTTTATTATCTTGGTTCCCAAGAAAGGTGACACAAAATATTTTGATAATTTTTGTCCAACAAGCCTTTGTAATATGATTTATAAGATAATTTCAAAAATTATGGTAAAGAGGTTGAAGGGCATTCTATGGTGTCTTATCTTAGAGGAACAAGGTGGCTTTGTTCAGGGTAAACAAATTCTTGATGGTATAATTATTGCAAAATGATGAGCCACAAAATTGCTCATTTTTTGTACTCTTTTTCCTATAATGTGCGGCGCTTATTCTTGTAGATATAAATATTTTATGGAAATTATATATATAATTAACAATTTATTTTGCATGTTATCTAATATTTGTCTTTAAGTGTATTTTGTGTAGATTTAGTGGAAATTATTGTATTTTGGCATGTTTTCGTCGAGGTCCCATCTAAACCTTGCATTAACAAATTCAAGAAGGTAAAACAACTGCGATGTGAAGTATGAAGTCAGGCACTCGATTCCTTTTGAGCACATGACTTCCATTTGACACTTAACCATTAGGTGTCTGCTTCTCGTTAGGTGCCTGCTTCTCGACTTCTACATCAACGCGCTTGCTTCCTGAATTCTTCAGATGCGGTGCCTGATTTCCACTAACGTCAAATTCTAACATGACTATGTGATCAGCAAAACAAAGCAAGATTTCAGAAACCAGCATAAAAATAATTTTAGCATTGAAACCAGATAAGGGACAATGTTAAATATGACTCACCACCCATTTTCCAATTTCTACATGAATGAATTATGTAAATTAGGCAAAATAAATATCAGATGTATTCTGAAAATAGAATACGCTAATTATCTTGATATTTTTCCCAATTCCTTCATTTATGCAGGCAATTGTAAAAGCGAATCATTTTTTGATTTATTTTGAGAATTGTAATAGGGGTGTGGTCGCATATCTTATAAATATGCAAGCCACCCCTAAAGAAGACCCCTCAAACTTTTCTTGTAAATTATTTTTTTTGCAGTGTTAATAAAATATTTTTTTGAGTATTTCCTTGTTAAAATTCGTCTAAGCATTTGGTGAAAATCTACCACGGGAAGAACTTGCTGGAAGCATGGGCCCACTTACAACAGAGTTCTTCCCTTATTTCCCCTATTTTTTGTATTTATTTTCATATATTAATTTACTTCCCTGTTATTTCCCCTATTTTTTGTGATTTCCAACAAGGTAGCAATTTAGTTTTTGAACGCATTCAATCATGTTTTCTTAGACATAGGATAATATTATTGGTTTGAATAAAAACTTCAACAAATACCAAAAACCCCCCAAACCATGATCTAAGGGATTCATATTCGAAGGAGAAATTATCAGCATATATTTTGCAAGGCTGCTCACAAGACTACAAGCTACCCCGGGTTGACAATTAAATGGAGGTAATTAATTGAACCATAGAAAAAACTAACCAATGTTTTACCCAACATTTTGGTGCCGTTGTCACGGAGTAGCCATTATAATTTCTTGTTCTAAAGGAAACATAGTAGAAGTAGTTGTAGATCTGAAGGTAAGTTCATAAGAAAATCAATTGAACATTGGCATCGATAATAGATTACCTAAAGTATTAATAACAATAATAATTAACTAATCTAACGTCTATATCGCTAACCAACAAGGTAGAAGAGATGTGTAGCTAACTACTAACCTAGGTAGAGAGTTCTAACCATAACACTAACCTAAATATCTAACATAGGATATTTAGGTACTTACCTAGTTTAACCATGAGGAAAATATCTCATGGTAATTACATAATTACATAGAAAAGTAAATGTAATAACCCCACGTAGTGTAATGCAATACACTACCTTATTTTACCCTAACATCCCCCCTTTATTACATTACTTTGATATACAAATTTTGCTTCGAAAAAGTTGAAATTTGACACTTCCAAGTGCCTTTGTAAAAATATCTACAACCTGTTCATCGATGGGAATGTGTTGGAGCCTGATTCTATGCTTAGGAACTTCATCACGAATGAAATGACAATCTGTATCAATATGCTTAGTTCGTTCATGATGCACTGGATTCTTGACCAAGTTCAAAACACCTGAGTTCTCGCACAATGGTAGCCAAGATGTGACTTAGCCATATCGCTTCACACATAGCTCCACGTGCAGTGTGATATTCTGCCTCAGTTGAAGATAAAGCAACCACCTGTTGCTTTTTACTATGCCATGAGACAGGACCAGATCCAAGATGAAAAACATAGCCTGAGGTTGATTTTATGTCATCTATGGATCTAGCATAATCAGAGTCAGTGTAACTCTGTAAGAAGAATGAGTTATTCTTCTTATACTCTAGACCATAATCGGCACTACCCTGAATGTAGTGTAAGACTCTCTTAGCTACTTTCCAATGGGAGACCTTTGGTTCTTGCATGAACCATGAGAGATAGTTTACAACATAAGTAATAAATGGTCTACTATTAGTCAGATAGATGAGGCTTCCAATCATCTGTCTATAAAGTGTTCCATCTACCTATGGTGAGTCTTCATATCGTGATAACTATAGCCCTGATTCCATCGGTGTTGCTTTGGGTTTACAATCAGTCATACGATATTTTTCTACTAAAGTCTTGGCATACTTTGTTTGAGTCACCCTTAGATGATTCTTTTTCTATTCTATCTCAAGGCCAAGACAGTAGTGGAGAAGTCCTAGATCTGTCATATCAAATGACTCTTTCAAGTCATCTTTCATGGTGTTAATCAAGTTCTCTGAATTGCCAGTGATAATAAGATCATCTACATATAACACAAGAATCACTATCTTAGAACTTGTGTTCTTGATATAGAGATTTGCATTAGATGGACTTCTCTTAAATCCATGTTGCAGTAGGTGACTATCCATTTTTATGTACCATGCTCTTGGGGCTTGTTTTATCTCGTATAATGATTTGACCAATTTTCAAACATGTTGCTCATGGCCTACCTCTGCAAATCCAGGAGGTTGGGTCATGTATACTTCTTTTAAGTCACCATTAAGAAAGGCGTTTTTTACATCCATCTGATGTAATTTCCATCTGAATTGTGCTACCATAGCACAAAGTACTCGAATGGTGGTCATCCTTGTTGTAGGAGAAAAGGTTTCCTCATAGTCAAGTCCTTCCTTTTGAGCATAGCCCTTTGCCACAAGATGGTCTTTATGCTTATCTATAGTACCATCTGCCTTATATTTTATTTTGTAAACCCATTTGCAACCTATGGGTTTCTTTCCTTTAGGCAAATCCACTAGCTTCCATGTTTTATTTTTTATGAGGGAGTTATATTCTGCATCCATAGCTGCCTTCCACTGAGGCAGTCTAAGTGCTTCATCAACTGTAGAAGGTTCGTTCTCATCACATGTTGATAAGTAAACCCTCTCCTCATCTATTTCCATCTCATCTTCCCTTGGTAACTCTCTATCAACATAAAGATCTTGAAAATCTGCACAAAGATCATCAACTAAAGTGGATGCTTCATTCTTTTCTTTCTATGACATGCTTCTTGTCTTTGGATGATTGAGAGTAAGATCAGGTGGGGAAGTGAGTTTAGAGTCTTTCACTGTGCTTGTATACCATTTGGGTGGCTTTTTCTGTTGTGAAGAAGGAAGTTGATGTTCCTCCTTATCATCTAGGTATATTGATGTAGTGTTGGATGTAAAAGCCTCATCAAACACTACGTCTCTACTTACATGTATCTTCTTGGTAAATGGGTCTATCAATTGATAGCCTTTTGAAAATTCATCATATCCAAGAAATATACAAGGTAGGGACTTCTCATCTAATTTCTTTCTTTTCTCCTTAGGTATATGGATAAATGCATTACACCCAAATACCCTTAGATGAGTTATGGAGGGTTTCCTACCACTCCATGATTCTTGAGGAGTCATACCTTCAAGAGCCCTTGTGGGAGCCCTATTCAGAAGATATACTACAGTTTGAATAGCTTCAGCCCAGTAAGTTTGCTCAAGGTTGGCCCCCTTAAGCATACATCGAACCATTTCCATTATGGACTAATTTCTTCTCTCAGCAACCCCATTGGATTAAGGAGTGTAGGCTATTGTTAACTATCTCTTTATCCCATGTGTCTGTAAAAATGAGGAATTTTTTTTTTGATGTGTATTCCCCCATCGATCTGAATGGAGGGTCTTAATAAAGCATCTTGATTCCTTCTCAACAAGAGTTTTGAACTATTGAAAATAGGAAAATGCTTCAGACTTCAACTGCAAGAAGAAGACCCACATTTTTTGTGAGTGATCATCGACAAACAATTGAAAATACCGTTTTCCTCCACAACTTGTAGACATGGGACCACACAAATCTGTGTGAACCAACTCCAAAGGTACCTTAGCTCGAAAAGAGCTAGGTTCAAAAGGTACTCTATGTTGCTTTCCTGACAAGCAATCAGAGCACACTAGTAAGGTAGATGAAAGAGTAGGCAGTCCTTTCACCATTTGATATTTACTCAACTCTAGTAAATATCCTAAACTCAAATGCCCAAATCTCTTATGCCAAAGAGAAGTGGCCTCTTTTGTGGATACTGCCATTGCAGTATGGGTAGAGGTAATTGCATCTAAGACAAACAAACCATGTTTGTATGAACCTGTTGCTATATGTTTTCCATTTTGAGTGATAAAGCAACGTTTCTTTTTTTTGTCCACTATAAAATTGACATTCATGTTATTGTCCAAGATTTGTGGAACTAACAAGAGATTATTTTTCAATCCTGGTATATAAAGAACTTTTTGAATATTACATTCTCCATCTGGAAGGGAGACATAAACACTTCCTTCTCCCTGAACTTGATAGGTCTGATCATCAACAATGGTGATCGGTCTACCTTCTCGAGCCTCAAATGTTGCAAACCAAGATTTATCGCCAGTCATATGTTTACTAGCACCTAAATCTATGTACCACATAGAGTCCTTGTGGGAGGAATCTATATGTGTCATGAGCACTTTGTGTGCTCTCTCAGAATCTAAACTAGAATCTTCAGCTGTAATGTGTCCTTTTTGTTGTGTGTTCTTGTTCTTAGGTTTGCCTTGGCCCTTTTTGTTTCCTTGTTCATTGGGCGATTTGTTCTTAAACCAACATCTTTTGGTTTCATGAGTGTCTTTGTCACAAATCTTACAATATTGCTTCTTCTTTGGAATCTCTTTGGCTTTACCCTTTTCTTGATTAGAAGAAGAACCTTTCTGTTGATTCCACTTTTTCTTACCACCTTATATTTTAAGAAAAGACCATTGTTTGATGCTTCATCTCTTTGGAGTTGATTAGCTTCTTCTATTTGAAGCATGTTTACCAACTCGACAAAAGTTGTTGTTCTACAAAAAACTTGTAGTGAAGTGATCAAAATTCGGTAGGAGTCAGGAAGAGCTCTCAAAATGATAGAGGTCAAGACTTGGTCTTCCACTTTCTCTCCTAAGGATTGCAGTTTTGTTTTCAATTCTGTGACTCTGCAGAGGAATAGCTCTACTGTTTCTCCTGATTTCATAAGTAAAGTATGAAGCTGTGTTTTAAGGTTAAGAATCATTGATTGGTTCTTCCCCTCAAATATGGTATTTAAGGCATCCCATGCTGCCTTACCAGTCGTATCTTCAATGATATGAGGTTGGATATCATCAGTAATAGCAAGCAAGATCATTAAGGATAGTTTTTTATCCTTTTTATCAAAGTCTCTTTGATCTGCTCTAGGTGATTGAGGTCTAGTGACACTTCCATCCACTATTGACCATAATTCCTCTACAGTTAAGATAGCTTTCATCTTAGTATTTCAAGCTGAATAATTTGAACCTTTGAGCAGTTGGCTCTCAGTGAGATACTTGTGTATCATGGCCATGGTTTAGGTTTCAAATTTGATAGGACTAAGATGGTGATATCTTGCACTATACCCTCAAAATAGTATATGGAAGTTGTTTTCAATTTGCCTCTATAAGATATTTAATGGCACCTGCCTTAACACCCTTACCAAGGGATGAAAAGTTGGAGGAATTTTAAGCCAAACAAAATAGAGCAAATGAAATAGGGGTAGGTTTGTGTAAAACTTTTGATTTTTCCCTCTAGGATATTTAATGGCACCTGCTTTAACACCCTTAAAGAAGGATGAAAATTTTGAGGTTATTAATCCAAAAAAAGAGAGTGAATCAAGGTGATTTGAATTTTTGACCTTTTGATGGGGAGTAAAAACTGTCTTGTTTTTAACCTATGTAAAGTTTAGCATGGTTTTTGAGTGAAGTTTGGATTTTGTGAAATGCTTCTTTTAATGTTGTATTTGACTTTTTAATTTCACACAAAAACATGAGTTTTAGTGCAATAATCAAAACATGAGAGCAACCCAAATTTGTATCACTCTAGGTGTCGGATGCAACCGAAAATGCACCTATTACAAGCAATTTTTAAGAGAAGGTGTCAAGTAAAATCGAGAATGCACCTTGCTTACTCTAAAATATCCCCCTTTTTTTTTTTTACAATTTTGCAAACTATAGAATAAAAAAAATGAATTCTATCCCCCCTTAATGTTTACAAAATGTAGAATTTAGATTACTCCTTTCAAGACAAGTCGACACACGACCCGCATTTGAAAGGCTTCCAGAACTAGTCGACACACGACTTAGTTTTTATGGACCCAAGGTTACAAAGTCTTCTCAAATTTACATAAAAAAAAAGATGTGCAATTTTATGTATTATATCTCCGTGGAGAAAACAAATGCACTCTTTGAACTTTTGATTCTTACAAAAAATTTCAGGCTCCTTGTTGTCTAATTTGCAAAAAAAAATCAAGTGTGATCCTTTCTTGTATGCTAAATTAACAAGGTTTGAGAAGAGTTGTCTAATTTGCAACAAAAAAATGTGCTCTTGCTATGTCTTATATCTCCATTTTGTGAGAAAACACTAGCACCTTTAAATTTCAAAGTTGCAAAAATATTTCTTTAATTTTAATTTGCAATAGTTTAAGAAAATTTTAATAAATTATTTTAATTAAAATAAAAATTCAAGTTTAAATTATTAAAAAAAATAATAAAAGAGAAACTTTAATTAAAAAAATGCAATAAAAAAAAATAAAAAAAATTTGAAGTTACCTTGGAATCGTCGAAGGCAAAAAAAATACCTTCTGTTCCCGATGGGAGTCGCCGCCTAGAGCCTTAGCTCGACCCAATCAACCGGTCGGGCTAAAGCGCCCGATGGGAACTAAGGCACACAATGTGCCTTTTAATCTCTGCGAGCAACAATTTTTTTTTTTTTAATTGTAGGATTTATATCCCACATGCATCTCACAATGGGATGCTATGGGATTGATAAGGCAGAGGGCTCCCCTTATCCGTCGATTGCCTTCAGGAAATCAACTAGAGTTGCTTGCCCTTTTGGTCACCGCCACATGGTGCCAGGGGTAGGCAAGTCTATCCGAGTTTGTCCTGTGGTGATGTGCCACGTGTGGAGTTGCATCTAGTGGCTATCCGCCACTTATTCGATCTTGGTCCAATCTGCATTTTCCAGTGGTTGTTCGCCACGTGGTCAGTCTCGGTACTGTCCAGTCAACACCTAGGAATGCATGTCAAGGTCTAGTCTTCTTCAATCCAGTCCATGTGTCCCTCGGGGTGCGTTCCAGGGTCCAGTCTGCTTTGATCCAATCCATGTGTCCCTTAGGGTGCGTGCCAAGGTCCAGTCTACTTCGATCCAGTCCAAGTTTTGGTCAGGGATTGGAGGGCCGCCTGCCCTCTCAGATCCTAAAGTTTGGGTCTATGTCTGCGAGGAGGGGAGGGCACTCCTGCCCTCTCAGCTCTCCCATGAGTGGGCCACGTGTCCTGCTTGGCTGACGTGGCTCTGCGAGCCCTTGGGCTAGCATGAGAGCCAAGGTTGAATGGCCTCGGGATGTCAACTGCATCCAGTCTAGGGGAGCACAGGCCCTTGGCCTATGTCAGCCAGGTTGGTGGTCCACGTCGATGGGGAATGAGCGAGAGCTCGTATTCTCCTCCTTGGAAAATGATACCAATGTAGGTCCGAAGGTAAGTTCACAAGAAAACCAATTGAACATTGGCATCGAAAATAGATTGCCTAAAGTATTAATAATAATAATAATTAACTAATATAATGTCTATCTTGCTAACAAAAATGGTAGGAGAGACGTGTAGCTAACTACTAACCTAGGTAGAGAGTTCTAACCATAACACTAACCTAAATATCTAACATAGGATATTTAGGTACTTACCTAGTTTAACCATGAGGAAAATATCTCATGGTAATTACATAATTACATAGAAAATTAAATGTAATAACCCTACGTAGTGTAATGCAATACACTACCTTATTTTACCCTAACAGTAGTTTAGATTGTTTTCTCTAGAAACCTTCATCTGAAACTTTGTATGAGTCCACCTAAGAATAGGGGACCAAACAGTCTTTTTGTCAAAAATAAAGAGGTCGTTTCTCAGAATCCTTCTACTTCAATAGAACCTAAACCTGAGACTTAACTCTCATCATCACGCTCTCCACCTATGCATTGGTGGGAACACCCACTATTTGCACATGATCTTTATAAAACAATCCAACAAAATCTTAGAGCAGGATCAAAGATAAGTAGAGTTCAATCTGAGGAAGATCTACTGAATGTCGAATGTTGGCAAGCAGTATTAGATAGAACCATATCTAATGCTAACTTATCCATCCTTATGAATGATAAAAGAAATGAATTAGAAGCGTTGTTAGTTGCTCTAAACACAGCTGGTGTAGAAACTCCAATAGCCAACATAATGGTAGAAAATTGAGAGGAAACATCCACTAGTTTTAGTTTTCCAATAGGAGAGGTAGGAGGAGATCATAAGATGAAACACATCTCTCATGCCCACCTTCCAACCTTTAGAGGACTACCAACAGAAGATCCAAATTTGTTCCTATTTAAATTTGATTTTTTATGTAGATATGTGGATTACACCACAAATGCTCAAAAACTAAAATTATTCCCTTCCATCCTTGATGATTCAGCTTTGCACTGGTTCATCAACTTGGGGGATAAATGGATAACCATCTGGGAATAGTTGAAGAAATTTTTTTTTTATTAGTATCAAGATTTTGGCAAAGCAAGAGATGCAAGAGAGGAAGTCCTAGACATGACACAAAAGGAAGGGAAATCTGTGGAAGAATACTGGGATAGGTTTAGTTTCAATTTGTAAATATCACCCCATTCAAAACTAGGAGATAGGTCCCTAAGAAGTATTTTTTTGAAAGGACTGACAAATGAATCCTTGGAAGCTTTAAACATGATCTCTAGGGGAGATTTTTACCAACATAAAATGGATGATATTCGATAGTTGTGTCAAAAATTTTCAAGAAGAAAAGGTAAGTTGACCCCTATAAATGTTAAGCAGTCAGCCACTATCACTAAAACATAAATAGACAATATTCTTGAGGACCTTAAGAGCGAAATGTTATCATCTCTAGCTCTTCAAATGGATACCTTATTGCTTCAAAAGAGGAAGCAAGAGAATGAGGCAGTATTGGCCTACTTCTGTCATAAATGTAGAGGCAAACATCCTATAAATGAGTGTCAATAAAACAAAGTCCGTGTATGTGTTATCTGTAAGAAGGATCATAAAACTAAGTTGTGTCCATAGTTAATTAAATATAAAGAGGAACCTA
Source organism: Wollemia nobilis (assembly GCA_028583015.1). Taxonomy (NCBI): domain Eukaryota; kingdom Viridiplantae; phylum Streptophyta; class Pinopsida; order Araucariales; family Araucariaceae; genus Wollemia; species Wollemia nobilis. The sequence goes on from JAQPPZ010001708.1 coordinate 651,898, forward strand.
AAGTAGCAGAGGTATACTTCATGGGTAATAGAAGGAACTATAAATAGTCTCCTATGAGTAACAATATGCAATCAGGAATTCCATCTTATGGGGGCAGCAATTACCAAAACCAAGGTTCAAGGACAGCCACACAATATGGGTTGGTATGGGCAACAACCTTGGAATCTATTTCCCCAAGGAGAAAATCCTAACAACCCTTACCCTTGGATGCAATACCAGCAGCCTGGGTAGCAGTGGAGAAACTACTTGGAATCAGTATCCACAACATCCTACTCTAGCTCCACTACAACCAAGTCTACCTGCTCCTCCTACTTCAAGAACTCCCTAGTTACCAGCACAACCTACAGCAAACCCAAAAAATAAACAACATCCAGCCTATCAAATGGAAAATGAGATGTAACCCATGTATAATATTAGAGCAGATTGTGATCCTATCCAGTTACAGTCATGAAAATAATTAGGTGTAGAAGTCACTCCTCTTGTAGAAGAATATGAACACATAGAGATAGGAAAAGGGGAATTACCCCTTATAGAGGAAATAGAAGAATAATCAACACTTGTACATAACAAAGAGGAGGTTCCACCTTTTCCACAAAGGTTGTAGGAACCCAAGAAACCAATACAAATAGATTTTGATATCCTCTCTAGTTTAAAAAACTTAATAGTCACAATCCCTCTCTTTTAGGCTATCAGAGACATGCATATTTATGGGAAGACCATAAGAGAGTTGTGCCTCAAAAAACCAGGGAGGAAACCAGCTAAATAAATCAGTTTGGTAGGCTAGTTAGATAACGTTATGTTAGGGAATACCTATAGCCAGAAGTACTCAGATACAAGAAGCCATGTGCTGACTGTAAAAATAGAAGGCTATGTTTTACCCAACACACTAGTAGATTTGGGGGCTGCCATAAATGTCATGCCCCAAGAGACCATGCAAAAACTGAAATTGAAGAATTTGAATCCCACTAAAACTATGCTATAGTTGGCAGACATTTCTACAGTACTTTTGAGAGAATACTGGAAAATATCACTGTTACAGTGGATGCATGGGAGTATCCAACAAATTTCTTAGTGCTACAATATAAGTATGGACTAGGTGGATACCCATTAATATTACGTAGATCTTGGTTGGCAATATTCGATGCTTACATAAGCTATAAATATTGGCAAATGACCATTTTATATGGTAATAATATAAAGAAACTGATCATACATCCACCTACATAGTCTGCAGATTTATTAGGAGAACTTGATGATGAGAATCAAAATATTGGTGATCTATCAATGATGCAATCTGTCATGACACTTGATGATTTTGGAGATGAAAATGATGAGGATAGGATGATATCTCACTTTTTCCAGGGAGAACCCTCCTATCCTCCTCCTGAGTTGCCATTAGTGGGAGGAAAATACCACCATATTCAGCAAATAGAAGTTGCACCTGGTAGAATGTTGAATGTAGATAATAATTTGATAGTTGAATAACAAACCAAACTAAAAAAAACATTGGAAAACATCAATATACCTTAGCTTGGGAGTATTTTGACATGAGAGGAATAGCTCCTGAGATCTATACTCATAGAATATATTTGGAAGACCAGGTCAAACCAGTAAGACAACCACATAGAAGAATGGACCCAGCCATGAAAGAAATTATCAAAACAAAGTTCCAAAAACTTCTCATAGTTGGATTTATCTACCTCATTTTATATAGTGAGTGGGTATCACCATTAGTGTTGGTGCCCAAGAAGAATGGAAAGTGGAGAATTTGTGTTGATTACAGGTTGCTGAATAAAGCAACTAAGAAGGACCACTTCCCATTACCCTTCATAGATCAAGTCCTTGACACCTTAGTAGGCAAGAAGTATTTCTCTTTCCTAGATGGGTTCAGTGGATACAATCAGATCCAAATAGGGGAGGAAGATCAAGATAAAACCACCTTCACTTGTCCATGGGGGACACTTGCTTATCGAGTTTTACCATTTGTTCTATGCAATGCACCTGCCACCTTCTAGAGGGTATTTCTGAGTATTTTTTTTTATATGATTGGAGATACTGTGGAGGTATACATGGATGATTTCATTGTATATGGTGAAACTTTTGAAACTACCACAAAAAATCTGGAAAAAACACTTAAACGTTGTGAGGAAACTAACCTATCCTTAAGCAATGAGAAATGCTATATGCTAATGCAGGAAGGAATAGTTTTAGGACATCACCTTTCTGCAAATGGGATCAAAGTAGACAAAAAGAAAATATAAGTCATCCAAACCTTGCCTACTCCTAAAACACAAAAGAAAATTTGTTGTTTCCTATGATCAACCGATTACTATAGGAGGTTTATATCAAACTTTAGCAAAAATTCTAAACCTCATATCATATTGTTAACTAAGGATTTAGATTTTATCTAAACTGAAGAACGTGAACAAGCATTCAACACCTTAAAGGAAAAACTAAATACTGCTCCAGTGTTGAGAGGTCCAAATTGGACCATATCTTTTCACATATATGTTTATGCATCCAACAATGCAATAGGTTCAGTATTGGGTCAAAAATATGATGATGATTTTTATGCCATATATTATGTTAGTAAAAACCTCACATATGTTGAACTCAATTATACTATCACAGAGAAAGAGTTTCTTGCAGTAATACATGCTCTTAAAAAATTTCATTATTACATTACAGGTTATCATATTTTTGTACACACTGACCACTCAACGATTAGATACTTGACAAAAAAGCCTAGGATTAGTGGTAGAATTATCATATGGTTGTTTCTTTTGTAGGAATTTTATGTGACAATAATGGACAAGCCAAGAAAGGATAATGTGGTAGTTGATTTCTTGTCCAGATTGACACCTCCAAACTATGCAGCTATAGAGGACCAATTTCTACATGAGCATTTGTTTGCTCTGAATGATAAGATACCTTAGTACGCAAATATGGCTAATTATTTAGCCACTAGTAAAGTATCCCCTACACTTTTACCTCATGAAAAATAAACTTTAATTGAGAAAAGTATAGATTTCTCATGGATTGATGGGTGCTTGTTCAAAATAGGATTTGATCAAATCATGAGAAGATGTGTTGTTGTGGATGAAATAACTAAAATACTAAAGGCTTGCCATGATGAACCTTGTGGTGGCCATTTTGCAAGAAAAAGGATTGCATATAAAGTGTTACAGGCTGGTTATTATTGGCCTTCACTATTCAAGGATGCAGCCAAGCATGTGAACCAGTGTGATTAATATCAGAGGATGAGCAGACCTAATATCAGATATGAGATGCCACTCCAACCACATGTTCACATTGAGCCATTTGATAAATGGGGGATGGAATTCATAGGACCTATTAATTCTTTTTCATGAGGTAAGAGGTATATCCTAGTTTATACTGACTATGTGACACAGTGGGTTGAAGTACAAGCTTTGCATGATTCAAAGGAGAAAAATGTAACAAATTTCTTGTATTCATCAATTTTTACAAAATTTGGGGTCCCAAGGTAGATCACAATTGATCAAAGACCTCAGTTTACTTCAAGGATGATCCAAGAACTCATGCAAAAATACAAAATTAGGCATAACAAAACCACTCCCTACCATCCACAAGCAAATGGGCAAGTTGAGGTGACCAATTGAGAGTTGGAAAATATCCTGAAAAAGACAGTGCAACAACATAGGAATGACTGGGCTACTATATTACCAGAAGTAGTGTGGACCTACAGGACCACCTGGAAGACGACTACTGGTTTCACACCATTTCAGCTAGTCTATGGGAAAAATGCTATGATGCCTATAGAATTTGAAGCCAAAATACTTAGGACTACAGTAGAGTTGAATATAAACCTGGATGATGGAAAAAAATAAATAATTTAGTAGCTTAATCAGTTGGATGAATACTGCTTAGATGCTCTACAGAAAATAGAGATCATTCAAAAATAAAGGGTCAAGTGGCATGACCGCCACACTAGGCCAAAGCAACTTAAAGTGGGAGAATGGGCATTACTATATGATTCTTGATTCCATAAAAGGAAAGACAAGCTCATGTAGTGTTGGATGGGGCCATATGAAGTGATTGAAGTCATCAACAATGGGGTTGTAAGGATCAAAATAATAGATGACAATAACATTACCTTAACATTCAATGGACATCACTTGCATTTGTACCATGTATTTGAAGCATACATGATTGATTCTAGATTAGGCATTGGGGATACCCTAGTTGATTCTAATTTTATCTTGAGTCAATAATATGTGGACCTAGTCTACATAGTCCCAAAGATAATTATACTTTCAATTTTTCATTTTTTAGTTGTATTTTTGTTTTGCATGAATGATGCCCTGAGTGTGGATGTTAGGAAGCCTAGGAAACCTAGTCCTAACAAGCATAGGATCCATGAACCTGTGCCTTCCAATATTTCTAGGATAATTTGATTGCAGTAGGAGTAGCTAGTCCCCACTTAGAGATGGGAATACTAAACTTGAATTTGTACAAGAGTGTTTATATTGGTCTTTATGGACAATAAAACACTCAACTACCAGTTCAAGGGTGGATGCTGATTTTGTTCATGTTCTTCAATCAGAAGCACTAAAGGGCCTGACCAACCTAGCAGTTCATATTCAAGGAAAATTTAGCACCTATTTAATAAAGAGAAGCATCTATTTTCTATTTTATGATGGGAAAGACGCCTAAATTTCTATTGTACGACAGAAGGCACTTGATTCCTGTTGTTTGGTAGAAGGTGCTTGATTCCTATTTTATGGTAGAAGGCGCCTGATTCCCATTATACGATCCACGATGCCTGACTCCTAGTGTGTTATTAAGATGGCACCTACATCCCATTTTCTAGCAGACCGATGCCTAATTCTTGGTTCTCAAGGAGGGCACCCGACTTCCATTTTTTGGGAAACTGATACCAAATCTTCTTAACATAGTAAAAAAAAGTTTGTATAAAGTTTATTTTATAAGTACAACACCTAAAATTTAGCAAAAGGTGTCTGATTTCCATGTTAGGCATAAGCGCATGACTGCTAAGGTGCCTAATTCTCATGTTAAGTAGAGCATATGATTTCTAAGGCACCTACTTCCCATGTTAAGTAGATTGTCTGATTGCTAAGATGCTCACTTCCCATATTAAGTAGAGAACCCAATTGTTAAGGTGCTTGCTTCCCATGTTAAGCAAAGTACCTGATTCCCAAGGTGTCTATTTACAATTTCCAAGGCACTTGTGTGCCATAACTCAAAAATAAGGCACCTGATTTCTATAATTTTTTAGCCATTTTCTACCTTGAAAGAATAACACGTCAGCATTGAGATGTGGCCCGAGCCATGTCAGCACCCCAAACACATGCAAATTCAAATCCATAATGGACAAAATTAAAAGTTGAAATCAACCAACTTTCAAGGAGGGGATGTTTGTCATCCCAAGAAGATACATTTTTACTAACTATTATTTTGAATTTTGTAATATTTCTCGAATAAGTCACATTGCAGCTATCGAGAACTAATCACGTGGAGAAAAATTCATCAAAGGGGAACCATGGCCATCATTTTCTGTTGTAGCTTGTCCAGTCATCAAAAACCAGCCAATAGCGATGCACCACAAATATTTATGCATATACACCCACGAAACGAATTTAGATGCATGATTAAATTTTTTATTTTTTGTCTATATTTTTTTCATGAGCATGTGTGTCTATGGAAAAGTGCCAGCACAACCCCCCATTATTGCCTTAACCACTTGAATAAACCCACTTGGCATGGTGTTGTGTGGCATGACTCTAATTGGTTGATTGCCTATGGTTATTACCTTTGCACAATCGGGCACATGCTCAAAGGAAATTTCTTGCGGATAATCATAATCAATGTTGATTACGATAATTAACCGATGTATGTATGAAAGCAACTATTTTAAAAATATGCTTACCAGCTATTGTGAAGCCACATTCAAATAAAGAAAACCCATAGAAGTGAAGCGCAGTAGCAGTTGGAGGAGAAATTAGAAGCATCGCTAAGTGAATTGTGAACCAAAAGAAAAGCATGGGGGGAAATATAAGAATCATGATCTCAAGAAGAGCAAGCCTAGAGACTACTCAAGAATTTTTGTAGATGTTCAAACGTAGTTTGACACTGTATAATGGATGGCATATTTTTGACTGGTCAGTCAAGGCCAAGATGTGGTAGTGGAAAATAAATTTGTGGCATCAATGAAGGATGGGATCATGCACATGCAGGGACTGTAAATTCCAGTCACTGAGAATTACATTACCGATATTACGGGCCTCCCTCTAATAGGGGAATGGATATACAAGGAGGATAACCTCACTCTCTATACATAAATATTCTTTGGGGGACCAACCAAGCACTTGACGTGTGTTGGCTTGCCTAAACAACACATTCTCGAGCTCTAGAGGGCGGTTTTTGAACAAATTGCATAATTCTTTACATGCTTTGGTAGGTACTCTAAATTGAATGTGAATTACTTTCATTTTCTCAACCACATACTACATGGGGATAAAATAAATATCCCAAATTACCTTACATGTTCCCTCAAAGACGAGGCCATGTGATACCAAGTAGGTACAACCTCTACCTTGGCTCACCATGGCCTGATTTTAGCTTTGGTATGACATGCAGAGTCACAAAGGAATGTGACATTTGAGGAGACAGAGGGCAACAATGAATTTTCTAGGGCACACGAAGAGGAGGATGTGTTGATGCAGACTGAATAGTCAGCCCAAGAGGTGACAGAATGAGAAGAGATGACGCTTGCATCCTAGCCTGTAGAAAATACAAGGGAAGCAGGACAAGCCTCATCCCTTATTTTTCCCCAATTTGGGGAGGAAGCAGTAAGGATATGTGTCCCACTACCCCTTAATTTGAAGAGGATGCAGAGCAAGATACGCCAAGCCCTCCTTTCATACCAATTTCCACCAGGATGCAAAGCAGAAGGACGAAGACATTAAGGGTGGTTTTGAGCTTATTTGATGATGACATAGCGATCGCTGAGCTGAACAAGGAGTACTTGACCTAAATTTTGTAGGAAATTTCCAAGGGGCCAACTCCTCAACAGGAGGTTGCAATGGAGGATGCACCATTAGAAGGCCAGGAAGAGGATTTGCAGTAACAACTGCAGGTTTTGAGAGAGCAGGCTGCCACTTGGGAATCCAAGTATAAAGAAGAACGAGTTCTATTTTAGGATTCCAGGAAGGAGGATTCATTAAAGATGCATAAATTGTATCAAAAAATTTGGTAACTGTAGAGACAATTGTAGTTTTAGGGCAGATAAATGGGATTTGAAAATCTGATCAAAATAGATGCAACAATGCATACCGATAGGGCAACAAAGGTACCTCCTGCTGATATAGAAATAGAGCAAGGAGATGATGCTGAAATGGAAGTAGAGCAGCCCTATTCCACAACTCACTCTATAAAAAAAATACTTCAAGAGGATGAATTTGAGGTTAGAGAACCTCAAAATTTAGGGTAGTCTACAGAAAAAAGAGATGAGGAGAAGGTGATGGAGGATGAAGAGCCTCAAATTTTAGGCAATGAGGGAGATACAAAGCACTCTCTGGCTGATGTAGGGCCGAACAACCTTCGAAGGAAGAAGTAGCCCCATATGAGCAGTAATTTGCTACAGAGGAAGAAGAGACTCAGCAGCCTAAATATGTTGTAAACCAGGAAGTAGTAGCAACACCAACATGTCCTATGGTGAAGCAAATAAAGCTGAGGTCAAAGAAAAAGTTGTAAGGGCATCTCAGCAATGACCTAGAACCAGAGTGAGAGTTACCTAATTGAATGCACTAGGCATTGAATTCGATAAAGAATCAAAATTGGATTTTAATGAAGAATGAGAGGTAGTAAATAAATTGTTTGCTGCACAAAAAGACAAATTTGAAAAGCTCAAAGAAGATATGGCAACAAACAAAAAGAACTGGAAAAAGGCTTCTAAGAGAGCCCAAGAAGAATAAAAAAATGGGCCAGAGAGAAATCTAACAGGCCTCACAAGGAAATTATAGTTGCCCAACCTGAGTATTTATGGAGCTTATATGGGTTGGTATATGGTAAGCCTTTAAGGATGAAGACATATTTTATGAGAATGAGATTTCTAGGTCCTGTGCCACCTGCAGAATAGGCATAAAGCAACATAACTCCTATGATGGCAAAAACAAAGGTCAAGGCTAAACTAGAGCTTGACCCAATAGGGGCATATTTTTCTGTAGCTAGGGTTTCTAAGAAGTCTAGCATCCCATTTTGTGATGAAGAATCAGTTCCTATGGGTGAAGAGTTGCCTCTTCACCATGAGTACTGGAAAATGGTTGAGCTTGCATTCCAGAAGGATGCCACTAGTTTCTCTGGTTTTTATATGAACACTAAAAAAGGTAATGTTACCTAGACCAGAGAACCGCCTAAGAAAAGACCAGGGTCAAGTGAACCAGCTTGGCACATCAAACGCCAATAACAATAGGGTCAAGAGATAGCTGCTCCCAAGGCACCAAAGGGGCGCAAGCCCCAAAACAAGGAAAAAGTGAAAGTCGCTAAAAAGAAAAGGACACAGACCAACATGGCTTATTGGGATGTTGTAAACAAAATTGGTAATTACCAGTTCAAAGTGGCATAGGGATGTGCCACCCCTTAAGCATGGGGGAATGATGAGCCATAGAATTGCTCATTTTTTTGTACTCTTTTCCCTATAATGTACGACACTTAATCTTGTAGATATAAATTTTTTATGGAAATTATATATATAATTAACAATTTATTTTGCATGTTATCTAATATTTGTCTTTTAAGTGTATTTTGTGTATATTTAGTAGAAATTGTTGTTTTTTGGCATGTTTTCATCGAGGCCCCATCTGAACCTGGCATTTGCAAATTCAAGAAGGCATAACAACTATGATGTGAAGTATGAAGTCAGTCACCCAATTCCCTTTGAGCGTCTAACTTCCATTCGTCACTTAACCGCTAGGCACCTGCTTCTCGTTAGGTGTCTGCTTCCCAACTTTTGCAACGAGGCATATGCTTCCTGACTTCTTGAGATGTAGCACTTGATTTTCACTAATGTCAAATTCCAGCACAACTTTGTGGTTGGCAAACAAAGCTAGATTTTAGCAACCAGCATTAAAATAATTCCAGCATTGAAATCGAACAAGGGACAATGTCAAAGATGACTCACCACCCATTTTCCATCTGCTATGTGAATGAATTATGTAAATCGGGTAAAATAAATATCAAACGTATTCTAGAAACAGAAACAGAATACGCAAAAATATCTTGATATTTTGTCCGATTCCTTCATTTATACAAGCAATTATAAAAGCGAATCATTTTCTGATTTGTTTTAAGAATTGTAACATGGGTGTGGCCGCATATCTTATAAATATGTAGGCCACCCCTGAAGAAAGCCCCCTGGAATTTTCTTGTAAATTATTTTTTCTGCAGTGTTAATGAAATATTTTTTTGAGTATTTCCTTCTTAAAATTTTTCTAAGCATCTGATGAAAATCTATCATGGGAAGAACCTACTGGAAGCATGGGCCCACTTACAACAGAGTTCTTCCCTTATTTCCCCTATTTTTTTGTATTTATTTTCATATATTAATTTACTTCCCTGTTATTTCCCCCTGTGATTTCCAACAAGGTAGCAATTTAGTTTTTGAACGCATTCAGTCCTATTTTCTTAGATGTAGGATAAGATTATTGGTTTGAATAAAAACTTTAATGAATACCAAAAACCCCCCAAACCATGATCTAAGGGACTCATCTTCAAAGGATAAATTATAAGCATATATTTTGCAAGGCTGTTCATAAGACTACGAGCTACCCCGAGTTGACAATTAAATGGAGGCAATTAATTGAACCATAGAAAAAACTAACCAATGTTTTTCCCAACACACAAGAGGCCATACATTCTCTTCATTCCATGAAAAAACCACATATGCTTTTGAAATTATATATGAACAAAGCATATGGTAGGGTTTCCTAGAATTTTCTACATGTTATTCTCAGAAAGTTTGGCTTTGATTATAGTTGGTGTAAGTGGATTAAATGTTGTTATAGCACTGCAAAAATTTTTATATTGATCAATGGTTCTCCTGTTGGGTTCTTAAATTCATCTTGTGGACTTCATAAAGGTGATCCTCTTTCTTCTTATCTATTTATTATTCTAGCATAATCATTAGGGAGAACCTTTGCAAAGGTAAAAATGGAAGGAAAAATAAAGGGTATTCAAGTTGCAAAAAATGGTCCCTTTGAATCTCATCTCCAATTTGTTGATGATAATTTTCTTTTGGTACATCCCTTAGTTAGTGAGGTCATGGAGTTTAAATCAATTTTATCATGTTATGAGAAGGCTACTGGACAATTGGTAAATTCTTCAAAATCTATGATTATTTGCATTAATACTACCTTAGATTTAGGGTTTAAAATTGAATTTTATTTTCTTTGGATCTCTTTTTTGGTAAGAATGAAATCTTATTTGGAAGGTTGAAAAGGAAATTTATTTAACCATGGTAGGAAGGATACAAATTATAGAGACTACTTTGCAATCCTATCCTATTTATATGATGTCACTTTCAAGACTACCAATAGGAATTGCATTAGAAATTGATAGAATTTAAAGAGACATTCTATGGAAAGGTTGTGAGAAAAAATTTAGGTTTCATATTTGTAAGTGGGATAGGGTTTGCAAAGGAAATAATATTGGAGGAGTAGGCTTGCAAAATTGTAGAATATAAATTTGGCATTAGGAGCAAAGCATGGGTCGAGATTATTCAGAGATCAATGAAATAATTGGTTAAAAATATTACTTCAAAAATATATAGGTTCTCTTGATGCAATGAAATTATTTAGGAAAATAACTCTACCCAAAGGATCATCAACATGGAAATTCATATCAAAAATTTTGCAATTGATAAAGAAACATATTAGATGGTTAGTCAATGAGAGGAGTTATGTAAATTTTTTGTTTGATGCTTGGTTGAAGCCTTATCCTCTTATATTTGAATCAAAATGGAAACCATTGGCTCAAGTGTGCCTAGCATGTAAAGGTCCAAAGATCAAATATTATATTATTATAAATTAAAACTCCAAATCATGGATTTCTTTTAGTAACCTAGTTGAAGGAGAGGAACTCAAAAAAATTGTAGATGAACTTCAAAAGATGCTTTGAGAGTTTTATTTGTCAATTTTTACATGAAAGGATGAGTTGGTTTGGAATTTATCAAAGGATGGTGGATACTCAATCAAGTTGGGATATGAGGATTTAGAACAATCAAAATTTTCTTCTCCCAAAATTTTTCCTTAGAAAAATATTTGGTCATTAGAGGCTCTCCCTAAGGCCTCAACATTTCCTTGGTTAGTAGTTCAAATTAAGATTCATACAAGAGATTATCTACAAAGAAGAGGATATTATGGACCCTTCAGATATGCCTTGTGTGAGAAGGATTTAGAAACATCGGACCATTTACTTATTCATTGTCCATTTGCTCATACCATTTGGGGTTATTTTTTAAAAAATATGAAATTATATTGGGTAGCTCCATCAACATTGAAAGAGTTGATAAAATATTGGATAAATTATTTCAAAACTAAAGTATTATGTATTCTTTGAAGGATTGGCCTTACCATTATTTGTTGGAATTTATAGCTTGAAAGGAATAATAGAAATTTTAAAAAATAAATATCAAAATCATGCCCAAGTTTGGAACCGTATTAGTGCCTCTCTTGCATAATTTCTACAAATATGGTTCTCATCATGGGAAGTATTAGTTGTATAAAAAGAGGTGCTAATAATTTGGCTATAGAATTTGAGCATACATGGAAGAGTCATTTGTGACAATGAAATTAAAACAAAGGATCTACTTTGATCTATGGTTAAATAGAAATGTCTAGAAATTGGGTTTATCAAAATTAAATTTTGATGGTGCTTCTAAAGGAAATTCAAGAAAAGCTGGTGGAGATGGTGCTTTTAGAAATAGTGAAGGCAGAATTTTCCTCACTTATTCAAAATTATGTTGAACCTCAACTAAAAAATATGCAGAGGCTAGGGCACTTTTTATAGGGATTAAAATTGTAGCAAAAAAAGGATGGAAATATATTTCAATTGAGGGGGATTCATAAATGATCATCAATGCTATTAACAAAAATGGATGTGGAGACTGGATAAAAAATAATATTATTGCTGATGTTCATATTTTATTACTAGAGGCAATCTCTTGGTAGTGTGAGCATATTTATAGAGAAGGAAACTGAATAGCAGATAAATTAGTGAATTATGGTGTTGATATTCATTCAATAAAATTCAAATTTTAGAAGGAAACTGACCAAGTGAGATTTTATGTCCTAATAAAAATAATGTCAATGAGTTGATTGTGAAAACATAGCACTTCGAGGAAGTTGAAGAATATATTTAAGAGAAAAAAATGAAAAATTTGTAATAAAAATGTATGCTATAGCAAATGTAATAAAAAACACAAGAGTCTTTTTTTTAGAAACCTTATTCCATCTATGTCATCACCTGTAATGAGAAGATCATCCACATACAATATCACCAAAATTATGTGATTCCTCTAATGTTTCACATAGATATTAGATTCTATTGCATATCTAATGAAACCAAGGCTGATGAAATAAGAATCAATTTTGGCATACCAAGATCTTGGTGCCTACTTCAACCCATATAGAGATTTCTTAATTCTAAGGACTTTGCTTTCTTGGCCTTTTACTGTGTACCCTAGTGGTTGATCAACATATACTTCTTCTTTCAATGTATCATTGAGGAAGGTACTTTTTACATCCATTTGATACATATGTTAATATTTCTGAGTGGCTAAAGCAATAATAGTGTGGGTTGTAGTCATTTTTGCCACAAGAGAAAATGTTTTCTCATAATTAATCCCTTATTGTTGCGTATAGCCTTTATCTACTAGGTAAGTCTTGTAGCGATCTAATAAGCCATCTGATTTGTACTTTGCCTTGTACACCCATTTTGTGCCAATGGTGGATTTGCCTACGGGTGACTCCCATGTGTGATTTTGTTCAATGGAATCCAATTCTTGCTCCATAGCAAGAGTCTATTTAGGATCACCAAGTACTTATTTGACATTATAAGGTTCTAGTTGTCTTCGGACTTTGGCCATGAGGGTATAGTTTACTTAGTGTCTTAGGGAAGAAGACATTTTACTTACATAAGTGGGCAAGTGGATTTGGGCTGCATCTATGGTGGATTGAACCCACTTAGGTAAAGTATTTTATGATGTGGTAATATCATTAGATGGATATAAAGTAGAAGGGGAAGAAGGACAAGGATCATGAGTGTGGAGGTCCTAATTTTGAGGAAGGCTTTGACTTGTGATGGATGAGGAAGGATCAGGTGAGAGAGTGGATGCCAAGGGAGCAACTATTTCCTTATTTGGCTGAAATTAAAGGACCATAGGAGAAGTATTTGGTGGGGAATAATCATTGAATATAACATCCCTAGAGAGAAAAATCATCTTGGAAATAGGCTCATATAACTTATAAGCTTTGGCACTTTTGCTATAGCCAACAAAGATAGACTTTGGGATTTTATCATCAAATTTCTTTCTTTTTTGATAAGGTATGTGTGAATAAGGATCACATACAAAGACTTTAAAATGGCCCACATATAAAATATTTCCACTCAATTCCTCTAATTTTACATCATGCAAAGCCTTAGTATAGGACCTATTGGTCAAGTATGTAGCAATAAGAACATCTTCTCCTCAAAATTTGTTTGATAATGCAGCAACAACTAGCATAGATTTGGCCCTATTTGTGATGGTTTGATTCATCCTATTAGCTACCCATTTTTTATAAGATTTATAAGGAGTTGTGAACTACCTCCTTATCCCATGATTTATATAAATACTTAAAAAATATTTGGAGATATATTCTCCACCATTATTTTTCCTCAAGGTGGATATTTTATAGTCACTTTCTCTTTCAACAAGTACCATGAATTCCTTGAATGTATCAAGGGCTTTCCATTTATAGTGAATGAGATATATCTAGATTCTTCTATTGTAATCATCAATTAAAGTGATGTAATATATGTCCCCCATGTGAGAAGGAACAAACATTGACCCACAAATATCTAAATGCACTAGTTGTAGTGGTCTATTGACTCTCCAAGCCTTTCTTGAGTCAAAATATTGTCTTTGATGTTTGGTAGTGGCATATGGTTCAAAAAAGCATTTATACTTCTTTAAGTGAGGAAGTTTTTTGACCAAACCCATTATTTCCATCATTTGAAGGTTATGAAAGTTTAAGTGATCCATTCTTTCATGCCACATATACTCCAAATGGAAAGTAGAAGTTGTATTCAAATATTTTTGGGTTATAGATTAGGTAAGGAGGTAGTAGAAACCTTTCTTTTTGACTCTCATGGATTTGATAGAGCCATATGGTTCCTAAATGTAGCACTTATCTTTGTCAAAAAAGCATTATACCCCTTATCTATAAGTTACCCTATAGAAAGAAGACTCATTTTGAGGCTAGGGACATACATCTTTGGCAGGTATATTTTTCCCATTGTGTAAAGTAATTGGTGCATCTCCTACACCTTAAATGGGGAGAGCACATTCATCACCAAAAGTAATGAACTGTTTATGGGCAGGTTGAATCTTGGTCAATCAATCTTACCTTCCTATCATGTGTTTAGTTGCCCTTGATTTTATATACCAACAATATTTATCTTGAATATTGACTTGATTTGTTACATAAAAAGTATTAATATTTTATTCTTTTTGATCCCTTTGATATGCATGTCTAATCCTTTTATAGCAATCATTTTTAGAATGATCCCATTTTACACAATAGTCACACCCTTGTTGGTTTTTGGGTTGATTTTTATTGTTAAGGCCTATAATTCTAAGGTCTTCTATTTTTATAACCCTCTTAGGGAGGTCTTGATTGCCACATTGGTTATTGATGTGGTTGTTGTGGCTATTTATGGTATTTTTGTGGCTATTTATGGTATTTTTGTGGCTATTGATGGTACTATTGTGGTTGTTGATGCTACTAATATAGCTTCGAATGCTTAACATGGTTGAGACATCTATTTGCTTCTTTGATTCTTCTTATTTGGACCCCTATTGGGTCTATGCTAAAAATTTACCTTTATGGAAAAGGTTTATGTTGTATAATAAATCTCTTCATATTTGATGAGTGCTTGCTCATGTTTCTTAAGAAGAACTTAAATCTCCTCAAATGGAGCACTCAATGTTTTACCAGTTAAGTTTAACATGGTAGAATATGCTGAAATCTGGAAGGGAGGCCAAGTAGCATTATAGGAACCAACTCACTATAAAGAAGAGTTAAACTAATAGGTAAAAAATCATTTCCAATAGACTTCACTTCCACGAGGTAATTGGTAAGTGGGCCTTTCATAGAAATATTATGTAACTTATGTTTTAAGTATAAGATTTTATCTTGACTAGGTCTTTAAAATAGTATTATTAATACATCCCAAGCTTATTTTGGTATAGTGGTAGCACTTCATGTTTCTCTACATGGAATTTGAGTAGATAGTTTTATTAAGCTTAATGCAATATTAGGATTATTTTCAAATAGAGATCTAGTTGTAGTATATGTTGGTGGAGTCAATGGTGGTTCACTTTGTTGTCTATCTCTTACATAATCCCATATGCTATTCATCATTAAAATTGATTCCATTGCTAATTTATAATTTTCAAATAAATCAACTCCTTCAATTTTTTTTGGGAGGCCACTAAGGAGATTTTCTATTGCCATGATTAGAAAATGGGGGTAGCTCAACCAAGGAGGTAACTAGGAACACAAGTGTCAAGAAAGATACCCTCAAAAGAGTCTAAGGTTCATCACTTAATATCCATGATGTGTGGAGGGTTCACTTAGCTCTTCCACTCTAAATCAACAAGTGTTTCTAATAGTGGGAGGAATCTTGAGCACAAATGACCTATTTCAGGAGAGTAATTAGTGGGAATGAAGTTGGGGGTAAACTATGTTGTTACAAGGGTACTTGCTTTCTTAAAATAAAATTTTTATAAGTTTATGTGCCAAATAGAAATTCAAGTGTGTATATGCAAAAGAAATTAAACTTGAGTACAATGTGAAATAAACCCCAAAGGTGAGTGGGGTATAGCAAGCATAAACTTAAAATGAAAGCAAAAAAAAGTAAGATGCAAGCACCAAACAAAATGTAGCTAAGAAAATATCACAATAAAGAGACTCCATAAGCAAGGGGTAAGGGGCCCTAAAACACCCCTTGTGATGATGATTTTATTTAGGAAATGGCTAAAAAATAGCCTCCAATAGTGCCTCCAAATGTGGTACAATTTCAATACCTCCAATGACAAAAAATACCTCCAAATTTACCAAATACAATGGAAAAATTGGCCTAACAATTCCCCAAGACTATTAGAATAGTGTTGTTGCAAATGTGACACAACTTTATTTAAAGAGTGTTGAGCACTACCAAGATTGCACTTTGTTTTACAATATCAATTTTGAACGCACAAATAAGCATATCAAAAAGTCACAAAACTAAAAAATGACCCCTTCAATGGATCCGGATCAAAAACAACTTTCCAATGAGTATATATAAGGGTATACTCAAGAAACTAAAGTGCCTCAAAAGTTTAAAAATTATAAATACCTCTAAGCAGGAAAAGTTATACAAAATTTTTAATTTCCTCTAATTTGGAATATATTACGAAAAGATTGAAATGCCCAAATTTTCAAAAATGAAATTATATAGCCCAAAAAAAATGTTCCCCTTTTTTTATCACAATAAAGGAAAATTTTAAGAGTTGCTATGTCCTTGATTTTTGCAGTTGTTGTATGCTGCACTTGAAATTAATCCACACCAAATCAAAAGGTCAAACACAACAATCCAACTGACCAATCAATACCTAGTCAGTATACACTCTTCCACTTGGCATAGTGAGCTAACCTCTTCAAATTTATAGATGTGGTACCTAGAGCTAGCATTAGGACCCATGTAGACCATTAGATTCGGTCTCCTGTTCATGAAGATCATTTCCTCCTTTCATGACCATGCACCACAAAACAATTTGATTTTCTCCATATGTTGCTAATGTCTTTGAAGACTACATTTTCTCCATTTGGACTTTGCTAAATGTGGTATTAGGTAAGGATGAAATGATAGAACAATAGATTGACAACTATTCTCCATGTAGCTTTTTATCTTCTATGAGTGGAAAGTGCCTTTCAAAGAATGCATGATTGGATTTACTAGAAGAGGACATGTCTCTTCACCTGAGGGATGGATATGGTGGCCATGTTGTGGGATTCCATCATGGCATCCATCGATCAGTGAGGAAAACAATGCTCAATAGGTGGATCAGAACAAGCCCTATCTAGAAGCCATGTGGGATATAAAAAAGAAAACAACTAGAGGAATAGCATCAATGGTTGACGACTGTGATTCCATACTGAGCATAAATACTACAATAATTTGAAGGAATATAAGGATGTCAAATATCAAATTGCACACAATAAGACCAAGAACTATTGAAGTGGCATCCACTAATGTCTAAGAGGGTTGTGTGGCTTTACACCTAGATGGATGCCTACATTAATCCATCATTTGGATTGTAAGTGTTAGGTATGATACATCCTTGTGGATGGGAACAAAGCTTTGGTACACCTGTATCTCCCTATGAATTATGTAAAAGTGCTCCATGGATGCCTGAGAGTAGTCAATACTAAGGAGTAATAGAATTTGTGGTCCAAAATAACATCAAGTAGAGAATCAAGGGCCCCAAGGAGGCAACACAAAGTGGTGTTGAAGACCATATGGGTAGGCTATGAGTTCAAAATTGGAGGATACTACATCACTAATGGTAATCGATTATGAGTTACAATCATTTATAGTTTATTTTGCAGTGAATAATAATGTCAAACAGGGGAGTATGGTAGCCTTCTAGGAGAATAGCGATGAGGAAGATGTTGGATAACAATATCATCACTTTGAAACTTTAAAATTTGAAATATGACCAGTTCTAGTAGTAGACCTATGGTTTTGGAGCTTGCTGAAGTAGAAGCACTTGGAGCATTTTGTTGTCCAAGAAAAATGTATGATGCTAGATCCTATATACCAACAATCATTATCTTGAACATTGATAATTTTCTAAGTAGCTACCCATACTTCCTTTCTTATTTCCTAACTTTTTTCAAGGGGTAGACAAGGAGTTTATAATTAAATACTCAAGTTATCTACCTACAATTAAGGACAAAATTAGAAAATAATTTGTTGTCAAACTGATTGCTAATTTGTTATTGTTGGTGCAACAAACTTAGTCCAGAATTAGGACAGAATCTATTTGCAGGTAGTTGTACAGTTTTTCACATGTCAAAATGATGATAAATGGCTATAGGTAATATATTATTTTTTTACATCCATCCATGCATTATTCTTATTTACCTCTTTGAAAATTTGCCAAAAAACTATTTTCAGCATATTTTACATTTTAATTGACTTTGCCACTCTGTGAGAATATGCTTGGTGTAAAATGAGTTGGAAAATGGTGTTGAGCCACTTCTAATGGCTTGGTCAAGTATTCCTAAGTCTACTACATGCTCCCAATACATTTTCAAATCAATTTTGAGTGCTAAAACTCATCCTTCTTTAAAACTGTAGGTTGCTACCTTGTTATTCTGGCAATTGCAAATTTATTTTTAGCAGATGCTCAAACCTTGTTTCATTGCAACATTGCTTCATTTATGCCACCTCATCCTAGGAACTTTATTTGAGACAAGAAAACACTTTAAAAATGCTCTACTAATTAGATTTTATAAAGCCTTTATTTTTTATTTATTTTGAATTTACATGGTGGAATCGGTAGCCACCACAAATCCGAGCAGGCTTTCCATATTTTATGGTTGCCACAATATTTTATGCTATACAACCCAAAAGCCACCACATATTTCTTTGTGCAGTCCACCCCTATAACCACCATGCCATAATCATTTTAAACCTTTTACATTGTTGAAAGCACTAGGAAAGGGATAAGCGTTCAGTCCGACGAGGCCCAAGATTTGAACCTTGGACCTTTCCCCCCCTTACAGGGTTTGGTCAAACTAATTGGTCTACACCTCAGACCTTATAAATACTTTATTTACTAACTATTTTTATTATGTATTTTTACTGCTAAAATCATACAAAATAACCATAAAAACTACATCAAACTTATTCAAATAGCAAAACATCATTTTTCGCAATTACTATGTTAATATTCAACATAAAAATGAATAATTATTAAAATACTTGGCATTTTTAGGCAAAATAGACAGTTTTTATGTGTAAAAACATTGAAATAATAAGTCATTTTATGGCCTCATCAATGGTTGTTGTGGTTTTTGATGGTATTATTGTGGTTGTTGATGGCACTACTATGGTTTTTGATGTTTCTAACCTAGCTCTAATACCAAATTATGGGTTTTAACCCTATTCTAATATGATATAAATAAACCAAATTTCATAGAAGTAAGAACAGGCAATAGCGTGATCTAAATAAGCACAAACCTCAAAGTATTTTATATGTTACAATACATTTATAAGATAAAGGTCGATGACACATGTCACCATACAAATGACATGCATCATATGGAAATAACACATGTTAAGTGCAAAAATATAGGTACATATTATAATTTTTAATAGTTTGGTAAGATGTTAAGTATGACTCATTATGACAAAATCCTAAAACAACATCAACTAACCAAGATCACCACTTTTCAATATGATTTGGATATCATTGTTCTATAAGAGATTCATTTTGTGATTCTTGTTGTTATAATCCTTTTAGACACCCAAATTTTGAGTGCATCATCAAGTCTCCAAAACTTATCACCCAAATTTTGAGTGCATCATCAAGTCTCCAAAAATTATCACCCAAATTTTGATTTCATCATCAACATATGTAGCAACTAACCAACCAATCATCCAAATCAAGTCAATCATCTTCAAGCTCAAATTAGAAGCATTATTTGCTCCTAAATAAAAATCATTGAGGTTAAAGTGACAGCATCGGTGGTTCTTTTGACACCATTTCAAAAAAATTCATTTCCCACCCAATCAAACATGGCAATGGTAATTTGGCATTAACACTAGGTATTTAACACTACTAATTATTATGAAGTCATTGCTATTAGTTGTCATGTTAGAAAAATAATATTTTCAATAGACAAGTTGCCCATCACCCACAAAATCCATATTGTGTTATTTCAATCATGTCTAACATCACCCTAAGTGCATTATGGCCTTGAAACTCACTAAGCCACGTAGACAATTCTACCTAGTAATCTGCTAGTCTTTGTAGATTCTCTAGAAGCCTCTCCTTGGGAGTCTTGACTACCTATAAAGATAACCCTTAGGCAAGCCAAACAATGGATAAATTTTTGATAGTGAAGCCCTACCAAAATTAGTCATCAAACACAATCTATCTCTAATCATGAATTTCATAGAAAATATTTTCCATATTTATTTTTTGATAACAAACTTTGTTAGTATCAACACCTACATGTCATCTTATGACTGTGAGGCTATATTTTATCCAATTGACAGTACTCCATGTACTACATTGGTCACCTTATCTCAAATTGTGGAGATTCCTCACTTCCTCATCATAACAAGGGTATTGGAATTTTTTTTTTTAAGTTATTAGCTATTGGTATCCACTTGGTTGTGTGTCTCTATTATTTATCTTTTTGTAGTTTATATTCTAATGTTGTTCTTTTTGTTATTTTTCGTTATTATCATTCCTACCTAAGTAGTAGTTTATCTTATTTTATTTGGTAATTAGTTTTAACATAGCTACTACACATTCTTACCATTTAGTTAATTTATCGTGTCATTTTCATTAGCATCCCTAGATCTACTAGTTGAGGACTTTCTTTAGATCCATTACAAGTATTGCGATCTTTCCTCAAAGACCCATTTTTTTGTACCTACAAGTAGAAACATCATAGGGTTTCAACATTAGTCTATCATAAAAGAGCAAAAGCACCACTAGATTGTAGAAGCACTAGTGATGCTATCATTCCCTAGTGGTGTTTTTTCCAATAGCCTTAAAAATAATCATATCACCTTTAGTTTTAGTTTTTCCTCTACTTCAATAACAAGGGTTTGATGATGATCAATACATTCACTTATTCTCCACTGATCTAGAAAAACCCCTCTACTATTAACTCAATCATTTTTTGTCTATTTTATAATTTTTAGAATGTAGGAGATTATAATTTTGGTGTAGTGATAGCATCAATAGTGCTTCTACCTTCATAAAAATGGTTATTCCATTAAAATATATATATATATAAAATTTTGGTTCTATTTGTAGATTAGAGATACTATTTTTTGTTGCTCTATGTCTTTATCTATCATTCTACATTTTATATTTTTCATTTACGGATTAAAATTTATTTTTTTTGGTAGATAAGATACTATAGCATTAATACCGGGTTTTACATGTTGACCCAAAACCTTTTACAAAAATCAGCCCAGGGCTATTGATGAACATGTCCTTACTAAGGATCCTATATATGTAAAATCTACATGCCGCCAAAGCCATTACATCCGGTAAAGCACATAGCCTATTATAAAAAAGAAACTTCTCATACAACATTTTGGATATACCCTAAGAAAACACATGCATCATAATTACAAAAAAAGAAACAGACATAACTCCCTTCCTTGAAACTGTGGAGAAACAAAAAGCTACAGACACACAACAAAGTACTAAAAAAAACTCCCACAAGATCTGTATTTACAGTTACTCTTAATAATTCTTTGGTAATTGCTTTCTTCCATATATGACATGCTTTGGTACCACATCCTATCTTGGCCAATCAACCTTGGAGAAGTGAACCTATTGGCTAGATTTATGGCGGTGGCTATCTGGTGGTCCACGTGGCTCTGGTTCGAAGTCTTATATTGTCATTTATTTCCTACCTTGTGATTATCAACCAACCTCAAATTACTAATATGACTAGGAGCCATGTTATCTAACATGTGATTGTCCCCATTAGTCTTTGTGGTATTTCCAATCAGCATCCACGAAGACTGACAACTCAAATAATTTTTATTATGAGTCCATTTCAAAAAAGATACGGGAATACTCCTAGCCTTCAAACTTACAATGCCTTCCCTTTTGGTAAATTTGAATATCATTCTTGGTATTCTTGTTGAATAAGATCCTCTACTTCGCTCGGGACACCGTGTTCCCATTTGAAAAGTTTGTCACCATCGACACCCAAATTGGCCATCTTATCAACAATTTTGTTAGCTTCTCGAAAGACATGTTGGGTTTTTCTATCTTGTCTTCCCTGGAAAATGATCCTAGCCTCTTCAATAATTGTTTTAATCCTCCAAGGAGATGTTTTCCAATTATTTAGGAGATTTATAACATGCATAGAGTCTCCTTCTACGATCAAATTGCCTTCTAAGTTTTGAGTCATTTGAAGGCCTCTCCAGATAGCTCTAGCTTTAGCTTCATTGTTTGTCCTTGTTCTCAAATATTCAAAAAATGCAAGCATCATATTCCCATTATGATCTCACACAATGCCTCTAGTGCCTGCTCTGCCAGGATTGTCCTTAGCCGCTCCATAAAAATTAAGCTTAAACCAACCCGTAGGAGGTGGGGACCACTTAACATTGGCTCTGGGGTTGACTACCCTAGGCATAGACTTATCTAACAAGGTTAAGCTTAAATATTGAGCAATCATGGTCTCTTGCAGATGAGGTTTATGGCTATCAAAAGGGATAAGGTTCACATTCTCATTTGCAAAGGATAGGATCCTAGCAATGATAGTTTGATGATCATGGATAGAATCATTAAAGACTCTATGGTTCCTTTCTAACCACACCTACCAAAGATAGTGATTGAGATAAATTTTCCACATGTATCTAAGTATTTGGCTTGAAAAGGGTCAAGGCCACTAGATGAAAAAATCAAGTACGGTGGTTGGTTTAACCCAAGAAATATTGAAGGCCTAAAAACCCACACTTAGGATAGTCAAGGAAAAAGGGCACTCAAGGAAAATGTGATAAATGGTCTCCCAATTAACCCTTCACAAATAACAGCGATTAGTGATACAAATACCTTTACGCATCATATTATCAATGGTTATAATCCTTCCTTGGATAACCATCCATGAAAAGACTGCAATTTTTGGAATTAAATTTTTTATCCAAACTAAGTCCTTTTGGAGGACAAAATCCTCGTCATCAAGTAGAAGCTTGTAAGATAATTTAACAATGAACTACCCATTTTCCATAGGATCCCAGGTCACTTGATCTTCCTTGGGTCTCATGGGGATAAATTATTGCCCAAGAATGTTATAAAGATCATTTGATTCCACTTGAAATCCCTGAATTCTTATTTGTTTCCACTTCATTCTGCCTCTATCCTCAACCATATAATCGAAGACTTTTCTGCCAATGAGTTATTTCGTTATATGTTTGATTCGGGCTAAGTTAGGATATTGCATCAGTGGTTCATCCTTAGCCCACCTGTCATTCCAACAATTTATCCTCTCATCATTGCCTAAAACCCATCTTAAAACTTTTTTGATGATTTCCTTACAATTGAGAATTGCTTTCCAAAAAGCAGAACCTCTGATTGGAACTAATTCACTTAGAAATTCCATATTTTGAAGATACTTTCGTTTGATGATAGTTGTCCATTCATTTTCTTCACCAGAAATGAGGCACCATGCCTGCTTAGCTAGTAAAGCTAAATTCATATAAGCAATTCTCCTCAGACATAAGCCCCCATTTTACCTGGATCTGCACACTTTGGTCCATCCTACAAGGTGTATCCTTTTTTTCTCCTCTGATCTAGTCCATAAAAATACTTTTGGAGTTTCTCAATTTTCTAGAAAAACTTCACAGGGACTTTGAAAATGGAGAGGAAATAGACTGGAATGCTATGAAGAGAGGCCTTAGTGAGGGTCAGCTTTCCTGCTTGAGATAGAAGATGACCTTTCCATCCAACAATTTTTTTTTAAATTCTTTCAATAACCCTATCCCACATTGACTCTCTCGGAGAACCAATGAAAAGAGGGAGACCAAGATATGAAGTGGGGAGGTTTGCTATATCACACCCTAAAATTTTTGCAATCCTTCCTTAACTCTGAATGGGGGTGTTCAAGAAATATAACTTGCTTTTACTGAAATTAACTTTCTAACTAGCAGCATCCTTGTAGATTTGTAGGATGTATTTAATTCTTTTGGCCTAAACCACTGACGCCTTAGTCAATAGAAGGGTATCATCAACAAATTGTTGGTTAGAAACAACCCTAGTGAGAGATGTTGCATTGATTCCCAATATTAGCCTTGAATTGTAAGCATTTTTGATGGTTCTGCCTAAAGCTTCTGCCACAATGATGAATAACATGGGGCTAATAGGGTCCCCCTACCAAATTCCTTTGTGAATTTGAAATTAACCAGCAGTTGTTCCATTAACCAGAATCAAGAACCATGCTTTAGAAATGCATTCTTTGATCAAATTAACCCATTGGTGGTGAAAACCAAACTTAAGGAGGACAACAATCAGAAAGTCCCAATTTATCCTGTCAAATGCTTTGTTCATATCAAGCTTGAGGGAAAAAATAGACTTGTTAGTATTATGGGCAGAGTGCAGAGCTTCATGAATTATGATAACTCCATCCAAGATTGACCTGCCCTGGATAGAGCTTCCCTGGTATGTATCTATGATGTGGGGCAGAACATATCTCATTCTATTTGCAATGGCTTTAGTTAGTATCTTGTAAGAAAAATTGCACATATTGATTGGCCTGAAGTCAGCCATAGATTCAGGGGTTTTCTTCTTAGGAATTAGAGAAATCAAAGTAGAGTTGAGACATTTTGGGATATGATTGCTTGCTTGGAATTCTATGATAGTAGAAATTACATCCTCACTTATGATGTCCCAAATTTTTTTATAGAAACGAGGGGGAAATTCGTCGGGTCCCGGGGCTTTTTCTGGCTCCGTGCTAAACAAGGCTTCCTTAATTTCCTCATTAGAAAAGGGAGCTATAAGCTTAAGGTTTATATCCTCATTTATTATGCTAGGAATGAATTTCAAGAGAATATATTTGGCCTCCTCATTGCACTGCGATTCTTGACCAAGGATAGAATTGAAATAAGTTACTGCCTCCTTTCTGATTTCTATTAAGTCCTGAGTAATAGAACCATCTATTTTTTTTTTAATTTTATCTTGTTATTGATTCTGTTTCTAAGAATGGTGATGTGAAAAAACTTGGAATTTGAATCTCCATATTTCAACCAAAGAGCCCTTGATTTTTTCCTCCAATATATTTCCTCACAGACCAAAATGTTATGAAACTCTGCTAGTTTTGTTCGTTCCTCCTACCTAGTAGTTTCATCAGCATCACCATGTTGAATCCTATGATCAATTATCTTCAAACTTTCAAGAACCTATTTTTATTTTCAAATAGGTTCCCAGAGACCTCTTTGTTCCAAGTTCGAAGCTTTTCCTTAACAAACTTTAATTTACTAGTAAGTTTAAAAGTTGCACTACCCCTGACAGGCTGCTGCCACCACTAAATTAAGTTATATCTAAAACTAGAATGTTTGATCCACATAGATTGAAATCTGAAAGGTTTCTTGAAGGACAGATAGTTAGGGATCTCCAACAAAATTGGATTATGATCAGAGGTAAGTTTAGGAAGGGCTTTCACGGTAGAATCACCGAACCGAGTTGTAGCCTCCTTTGATAGAAAAAAACTGTCAAGCCTTTCTTGAATGAGATGACACCCTATCCGTCGATTGCTCCAGGTATAATTCGCTCCTCTAAGTTTTACATCCATCAACATGTTGGAGTTCACAAAGTCATTGAACTCATCCATGCTCCTAATAGGTGGTCCATTTCTACCCTTTTTTTTTGAAGGGTAAAGAGGAGTGTTAAAATCCCCAGCAAAAATCTAGGGGACATTATAGAAGATTTCACTTAGATTTCCTAAGTACTCCCATAGTAGAGCTCTCCCTTGAATTGAATTTGGGGCATAAATATTTGAAAGGATCCATGACCTGTTGCTATTTATTTCCTTAAATAAAACACTAATAACCCTGTCATCTTTCTAAATAATGGTGTCTTCTACTATCCGGGGATCCCACAAAGTCATAAGGCCTCTAGACACTCCTCTAGCTAATTTGCAAACCATCTCCCCTTGATTCTAGATTTTTTTTGCTACTTTTTTTGACTGAATCTCATCAGTTTTTGTTTCTTACAACATGATAATAGTTGGATTCACTTGATTTATTATTACACTAACTTCATTGTGTTTGGGCAGGCCATTGAGACCTCTCATGTTCCATGAGAGGAACTTCATTTAGATTGTTTGGGATTTCTTCCTCTCCCCCTCCCTTGAGGGGGTTTTCCTAATGTGTTGTATTTAGAACCTGGAATAACCTGTTGAAACAAGGTTCTATGTTTTCCATTGGAAATATCATTATTAGTTTTAATTTTTTGATGCCTAGTATTTGATATTCTCCCTCTCTTTTTTTCACTGCCAAAATCTATAGGAGACTTCACAGTGCTTCTGGTTTGTTTAGGACTAAACTAGGGGGAGGCAATTTGTTGCAGAATCGGACTGCCATATTCCTCAGTCTAAAGATTTTCACATATCTCCACCCCTACATCCAAATCTTCTCATTTTTTCCTATATTCCCCTGTGGGACGACCCCTCGGTAGGATTCACTTGGCTTCTAGTGATGATGTTAGGGAGATGAGATTTTTTATTTTCCAATGCCTCAACTTTCTTCCTAAGTTCTTCAGCATTAGGATTTGGATTTGGGATGCCCATTGGGCTTGAAGTATTTTTAGCATTGGGGTTTAAGGATCCCGACTTGGATGGGGATTCTAGAGATCGGGCATTAGGGTTTAGCTTTGTGATGCCCACGGGGCTTACATTAATTTTAGCATTAGGGAGAGTCAGAAAGGTTAGCCTAAATATTTTGATCTTCCATGTCTTTCGATAATCCTCCTACTCCCATATTGGATAGAAGTGAAAATTTATTTGAAACTAGAGGATTGGAACTTACCTGAGTATTTTGGTTGCCAACAACCTATTTTTTTCCTTTGTCTTGTTGGGACCCTGCACGCTCTCTTTTCTTTTTTTGGTAGACATAGTTTGCCTGATTGAAATCACCTCTGCTAGGGAAACTCCTCAAATTTCCTCTGTCTAGCATTACTTGCTTCTACTTTTCTCTATTTAATGCCAGATTAGGGCATTGATTGCATAGATGTCCTTGATTTTTGCATTCTGTATAAAATACCAATATGTTCTCATATTCTATCGGCTATTTTTGATAGTATTCTCCATACTCTAGCTCCACAAACCTTGGCAATTCATTATCCAAATCAGCATTTACATAGATTCATGCATGAGTCATCCTTGTCCTGGCCAAGGTCGCATGGTCAATGGAGATCAGGTCCCCTATAGTTTTGGCTATACCCTGCAACCAATATTCATTGAAGAACTAGGTAGGTAGACTCGGGAGACAAACCCAAATAAGGACAATGTTAATATTTTGCTTTTCAAGGTTGAAATATTCACCCCATCATCTGATAAAAAGGCTCCTTTTGCTCAAAAACTAAGGACCTCCTATTAAAATGTGGTTAGCATCATCCATATTGTTAAAATGAATAATGAAGAACCCTCAAGTTAGAGCTACCAACTCCAAGCTGCCTATCGGTCGCCATTTACCCGTCGCCCAAGCCCTGATAGTCTCCATGTCCAGCCTACCTCCCAAAAACTTGCCTACCAGAGAGAATTCTTCCATTGAAAGAAAAGGGCTCATGGAACTTGTCGGGGCCAAAATTTTATTATTTATTGGAACTAGGGGTGGAAGAGAGAGAACCTCCTTTCTTTTTCCTCTAAGAGTCTTAGAAAAATACAACCACTTCTTGGGCCCCGCATTGTCCTTCATATATTTTTTTTGGGGGTCTTTTTGAGGAGGGTCGGGCCCCGAGTGATGCTCACCTCCAAATATGTTGTAGCCTGACCGCATTTCTCTGGATCATCACTTGATCCATTCTTGAGGTTACCACCTGCCCCTTCCGTACCTGCTCTACCTTTGCCACCTTGGCTGAGATTCCCACACAAAAAATTCAAACCCTCACTCCTACCGCACCCTCTAAACCTCAGCTCACTCATTCCTCTTGGCTGAGATTCCTCCATCTCCTATAAGGCTAGGACTCCAAGATCTTTCTTCTTCTACAGATTAAAAATTATAGTGAATCATATATTTAATAATTTAAAGGGATCATCCATAATCTTACATCTTATGAAGAAAAATATTGAACTACATACATGTATTAGGGTTTGTTTAATTGCATCACACCTTTCTAAACCCTTGCTTTAAAACAAATCACCCTTGCACATTTTTCATTGAAATAAAAAAATATGTAGTTCATAGGTATTGTCTACTACATTTTTTTGATGCATTTATAGTTAATATATTATCATATTAAAGCTCAAGGTATTCAAGGAGAGATATTAGAGAGAAATGTGGGTGTTCTTAAATTAATCCAACAAACATAGTATTTGGCTCACAATGAACCCTATTTGCAATGTGAGAGGTGAGATGCAATAAATTCAATAATTCATATGCCCTTCATGGCTTTCCCTCACCCCTCACATTTTGATGAATGTGATGAGAACACCACTATAGATCCCAAAAGTTTCTTCCTTTACTTAGCCCAACTTAGTCAAAGAATAAAATTTGTTAAACCTTAAGAAAAACCATTAAATTAGTTTATGTTTTTAGCATACATTAAATATAGATAATAAGAAGTTTAAAAAATTCTAATACTACTAGGTATTACTTATGATCCTCTAAGTAACTTCCATACTAATCACTATGATATATCTAGTATATAGCGAGCTTGGACCACTAGTCGCCTATATAGGGTCTTAGGTGTAATTAAGCCTAGTGTGGAGTATATTTCAATGTGATAGTAGGAGTTATAAGGTTATATACTATTACCCCTCACATACTATCCTGGAACATGTATCTAGGATGTCACTTCCACATATCATTGTTGTCCCATGTATCGGCTCTCTCACATACCAATAAATATATAAAGAATAATAAAGTTTATAGGGATGAACCTAATGTATATAGGTTATATTAGGTATATTGAAGAAATAAGATAAAATATTGTTAAAACATATTTCCTCTCTTCTTTAATTAATTATCTCAATAAATAAAATAGTAAGCATACCCTTTATTGCTTTTCCTAAACCTATGACTGAGAAACATTATTTGACTTCTAATAATTATCATGAGTTAGCTACCATCCTTGAACCCCTTGCAAGATAACATAGAAAACATCCTAACCTTTAGGACCCTACCTTCCATCAATAATAAGAGGACTCAAACCATTAATTATACTTAATCCATGACTAGGAAAAAGATGGGTGATTGGTCTTTAAATCTACTAATCATATGGCTTATTTTCTATAGTAATAGAGGGAAGTCATAGAATCCTTCCTTAGATAATAGTATGAGACTCAAGGTGTTCCTATATGATATTATTCATTATTGGAATATCCTCAATATCCTAACTCCAAATCCTTTTCAATAAATCAATTGGACCAACCCCTTGGGTGTAGGTACACAAACCTCAATGCATCAACATCTCACCTCATTGATTCAAATCCACCTTTCATCACAACATCAATATATATCATGAGACAAGTTCTACTACCTTCATTGATACATCATTCATTAATGGCTACCCTTAAGGAGATATTATAGGGTAACGTAAATTACCCTAGATCTCAACAAGTAAGAACCAAGTACACTCTCAATTAGAATGTACCAAAAAGATCCCTAATTTCTATCCCTATAAAAATTTATCCCATGTTCAACATTATAATCTCATAAACATAGGGATAGTATTGGGACAAAGCTCTAAACCCATAATTTCTCATCACCAATCCTCTTATCCTTTTATCTCAAATATCATAGGTTAGATCATACAATGACAAGTTTGATGTTGTACGCCCAAGTATACCCACATCATCATTTTATCAATCATAAATAGATATATTCATACATCAAGCCTTGACCACTTAGAGCAATTAAAATAGAAAAGGGCCATTATTCAAGGGTCATCATCCAAACACAAGCAATCATATGATAAATTATGCAACCATCCTTTACATCATTTTATAAATACTCATACCTTCCTACCTAACTTTAAAATACCCAATTTTTAAGTATATAAGGGAAAAGAGGATCCCATTAACAATCTTAGACTATTTGGGACTACTTGTAGTGATCTCATGTATAACAAAATGTTGCTACTAAAATTTTTCCTTTAAGAGTCTTAGTAGCCCTACATTGCAATGGTACTACTAGATACCAATGTATTTATTAAAGAGCATTAGGGGCCTCATTTAGATATTTGTTAAGAATATCCACATCTATGTTGAAGAAAATATCACCAATAGTGACCTATAACAACTTAAATAGTTGAAAGATGATAGTTTTTCCAAAATTTTAGTAAGATAGTGAACCTTGTTGATAATACTATAATACATCCCTTCACCTAGGAACCTACTGAGCATCTCCATAGGAAACCTTAATGAGTAAATTTACACCTATAAAGAGATAACTAATGTTTCTTTGCTCAAATGCACAATCAACATAGCCAAGAGTGTAGATATTGTCCTCATCAACTGAGGGAAGCTAAAGACTAAGCCCAATAAGGGGAATGAAAAGAATTCCTCTAACCCAAAAGGGCACTACAAATAAAACATGTTATAGGTTATGGATTCATAGACTCATGCCATGCCAATAACATCAAGGCTATTGCAAATCTTAAAAATCTTACCCTAGGAAAGCCCCAAAAATAGAAACCTAAATGTAGGTACTCCCAATTGTATGAACCTCTTTCAACCATTATAGAGTAGCTCCTCAAATTTTGAATGATAGATCTACCACTTATTCAACATGTTGAACCTAGAAGGTGAAATGCTTCATGGTTCCATGCCAATAATAAATGTGCCTTCCATTGTATCAATGGTCATTACCTCAAGAATGAAATGCAAGACCTTATAGACAATGGACAAATCATTATTAATGGTTTTGAATCCCAACCCTCTTCTAAGCAAGATTTGGAAATATTCTAAAATATATTTGCTAATCATAATTAGAATCAAAGTATAGAAAATAACATTCACTATATGAATGTTCCTCCTTCAAACCAAGTGATGGTAGGTGTAATCCATTCTTCTTCATATCTCTCATATATGTCTTGTAACTAAAAATATAAAAATCAATCATCTAACTAGGCCTTCAATACTTCCTCTAGTCCTTCATTCATAATAAGTACTCCACCCAAAGGACCTCATCTAGTCATCCAATCAAGGACAAATTCTAAGGGTGCTTTTGATCTTGGAAAATTAAAGAGACCTTGAAAAATGTTTTCTTCCTTGAACTCGTCAGGTACTCCCTAGAGCATAGAGACATTTATTTCAAAATTTTGAGTTAACATATTGTTCCTAAATGCCTCAAACCTAATGACCTTACCTCTTTAGTAGGATCCATTGGGGTTCATCGTTCCACCATATCATTCCAAGAGGATGATTCTCGTCAATCCTCTTTGGTTGGATATTTGCCATTATACATCATAGGCTATATTAATGATAAGTTCATCAAACAAATCCTAATTGATAATAGTTTTAGTCTCAATATATAAAACCTAAAATTCATTAATCATTTTGTGCTAACCAAATAAGATCTAGAGTGAAATAGCTTTTATCACCTCAAAGTGATCCAACCATCTATAGTAGTGACCCAATGCTCCTAGGCACTTGCACCTCACATCAAGTGACATAGAGAGAATCTCCATAGGCAATGAAAATGCATATGGAAAAACCTTTGGAATTTTATAGATACCAAATCCTCATTGAATATGATTTTTTGTGAATTTTTTAGATCTCTTGAAGCCTTGCCTGTATTGTACTAAGGAAAAAGGAAGAGGAAAGCAAAAAAATTGTAAAAATGAAATCCTAATCTATGGGGATGATGTGCCATGATCTAAATCCCTTTCATTTGAATAAAATAAGTTTAAATAAAAACATTCACCATAGTCTAATAGCTATAAATCGAACATACTTCTTCATTCATAGCCAATCATTTATAGAAAACACATAAGACAAAATAGGAAAAAGAAAAAGTATTCACAGTTGCCATATATGTATTAAAAATTTATAAAGACATAAAGTTGGAAGATTTTTTATTCTCATTATCCAATGGCTCAAGTTCCAAGACCTACTTATGCAAGAAACAAGGGATGAAAGGAAGAGCATACAAGACTAGATATTAGGCATGATCAAGTAGCTCCCATTGCCTTACAATGAAATTTACATACCCATTTATAGGTAAAAATTAAAGGGGTTCCATCCAAAATTTTCTTAGAAAATCAAGAGTGATATCTTTTATTTATGGCTAAGATCTACTTTCATCCAATATTTAATTACCTCAAGGTCTCTAGCCATTAATATTGAGATATTTTAAGCCATTGGATGGGTAGTTTCTATAGCCATTACCCATTACTTCTAGGTAGTGTCTGAGGGGTCTTTTGTAATTGATTCTTCATCTAGTTGGAGGCTTTAGGAGCAATAGCTCTTCTAGGCCATTGTCCATTTTTCTAGAATGGTGCACCTATTGACATTGCTACTATGGTCCCCTTAAATTAGACAACTAGTAGGGTGTCTACTTCTAAAAGGCATAGGTTGGTAGGATAGGCTCACTTGTATGGTGGGTGGCCATCTTAGTAGCCACATGGGAGACTACAATAGGCTTACCCACATAACTCAACTTTGGTGGGAAATAGCATATGTGCTTTGATTACTTCTCTACACTTCTCTTTTTCATCTACAAGCAATGACCATGTGTCTACTTCACTATGGTAGAACCCTTTATTTTGAATTGAATTTTGATAAGAAAATAAGTGTGAGCCATTAAATGTCTGATTAAGGGCCTATGGGCTTTGGTGACCCTTAGTCATCTGCTTTGGGCATCGAAAGAGCATAAATCATAAATAAGAGATCCAATGACTATAATGGGTCCACTACTCATCTACATTTACTTTTGCTATGAATATTAGTATTTTTGCTTTCAAATGAAAGTAGGCTATGCCTAATGACCATATTTTGTTGGTCTTGTTTCCTTGTAAGTGTTTCTTTGAATGAAGCAAGGATGTAGATAAAATTTCCTTAGTCTTTGGTGGATCCCAAAGGATCTTTTATGTATTGAAGATGTTGAAATTCATATAGTCCATTCCTTATCCATGGATGTAGATTAAAAATGGAAAAATGAAAGTAAAGAAAAGGGAAAAATTGGAATGAATTTGAAGAGTAATAGGAAAGTTACTATAGGGGAAGCTTTTCCATAAAGGGCTTTAATTCTTCTTATTTCTCTTTGAAGGGAAATATTACCTCTTGGTATCAATGGTAGTACCTTTGGAGCTCCACTTCTTCACTGTGTGATAAACATATTTTCCCACATGCAACCTATTGCATTTGTAACTCAAACTTTGCTAAAGCCTTGATGGCCTTTATGGCATATTCTATAGTAAGGAGTTCTAAATGCTTATTGAAGTCTAGCCTCTTCTCTTTATAGAGATATATTAGCTATGTGTATTACTAATCTAATAGGAGTCTATTGTTGTTTTTCAAATGGAAGGGAAGACCCCTCTAGATTAGGAATTATATGGGACTTTGTAGTTTTGCAACTACTAAAACTAAGACATGCATTTGGGCGTTACAATATTAAATGGATTGCTCTGTATCAAGTGTATCTTATATTTTATTTAATTCTAATTAATCTAGGACACTAATGGCTAATAGCTCCTAGTTGTTGGCTATGGTAATTCATTCTTGGAATCTTGTTTCTTTTGTCACTTTTCTAGAAACTTCCATTAGGGCTTGCTTGATCTCCTATCCTATTACCACACTTTTCTAGGAAGTTGTGTTGATGAATTCAAGTAACCAATACAATGAAGATATATTCCTAGCTATGCTCTCTCAATATGTAATAGATCCACCTTATTAGACTAGTTTTATTCTAGTGTAAGTCCTCTAATCCCTTATTCTTCTATACTTCTATATCCTTTTAGAAATTCACCCTATGAGCAATGATTATGACCTCCATGGTAGCCAATCATTCAATCAAGCTATGATTTTTCTCTATCTATCACAAATTACTTGTGACAATTTTAGATCCCTTTTACATTGATATGTTATTAAAGGTATTTGTCACATCCTCAAGTTCTTTATCTCTCTTCATTAAATTCTTTTTAAAATCTATAAATTTAAGGGTGACAATTTTATATTTCTTGTTCATCAACTTGAATTTACTTCTAGATTTGGCACCTTGGAGGATGATCACTACTAGGTTCAAATGGTAATCCTACTCCTCCATCTATCCTATCAATTTTAATACCTTTAGGGTCAAGTTGGAGAAATGGAGGATTTTTTCCTAAGGATAAAAATAGCTCCTGAGTCCTCTTTCCATTGGTCTCACCATCCTTTTAACTTCCTTCATTTATATGTACTACACAACTCTCTCCTAGATATCCCTAAATGTGGTAGAACATCCAATATAGTGGTAAGGACTTATGAAATTTCCAACTTCACTTGTGAGTAGGGGTGGGAACACAAGTTGGAAGAATGAACAAGTCAAAATGGACCTAGAGGAAGAGGAAAAAGGTAAATATTCCCTAGTTAGAATGGGTTGAGGGTTGATGTGTGGTATGGCTAGAGTAGAAGAAAATGGGGTGAGGACTTCTAGGTTTGGAATCAAAGGTCCCTTATGGAAAATAGGTACCAATGGGATCATATAGGAAGTTATGAACATTGAAGGATGAACAATATATGCTTGGGCTAGTGGGGATAACAACATAAGATATGGGAAACTAACTAGAATGGAAAAGGAGGATGTTCTAGGAAACTCACTAGTTGTCATAGGTACAACTTAAGATCATATCCATAAGGTCTCCCCTCTTCTTCCTTTGGTTGCTAGAGGGATAGTACTACAAGGTGACCCCATTCCTCTTCAGTATTATAACATTAGGAAAGTTGTTTGAGGCGATGGCTCTACAATCATGGTAGGCTCCCTATGGTGATCGAGGATTGGAGCTTCGATAGTTTTTGATAAAATTTTCTCTATATGGATGACTTATTTCAAAGTTGTTTCTTCTACTCTTATTGCTTAGGGAATCATCCCTCGTAACAACTCCTTGTTTCCTTTGCCTATGCAATTAATTTTTGCATTAGGATGCTCTAGTTCAATATTTATTAAACACTTCATCTTCCTCTAACTGACCATATGCAAGTGCAATCTTCCACAATTTTTTTTGGAATTACCACCAAGAATTTTTATTTTCTTCCTTCCACTTATTCCCCCTCATATATTTTAATTTAGCCACATGAATACAACAATTGGGTTTACACTACCTTTCTTATCATAGAAGATCTCATAAGCCTTTCTCTTGGTGTAGTAGTAGTGCTTGCTCTAGGAGCTATTTAAGTTATGGTGTGTTAACTTCATTAGTCAAATTTCTAAGCACTACTAGATTTGGCCTAGGCTCATTCTCCAACTTTACTGAGTTTTTCATGCTTTTGATCCAAGTGATAAAGTTCTTATAGGGGTCATATTTTTATTAACCTTGTGCCAACTATAGCTTAAGGTATTTTAGCTTTTTATCTAGGATTTTGTGGATATTCCTCTTTAATAGGGTAATTTTATTGAGGAAAAGGGAGATTTTGAAGAAACTGGTTTTGTTTCTTTCATTTGTGAAATATGCATTGATGGAATCCATTTTCCTAAGCACTTCTAATGTGAAAATCATCTTATATACATGCTTTTATAACTAGTCAGCAAGCTTATTAAAACTATACATTTTGATAAGAATGCTATCTTTGGTGAAGAATCAATCTCCTAAGTGTTAGCCCCTCAAAAATTGATTGTAGATAGTTGGCAGGAGTTTAGGATTTTTTCCACTTAGGATCACCAACATTGAGACCATAGAATTCTCCACAAATACATAATAGGAGGACTCTCTCAAGCCCTCTATCCAATATGAGATGGTCCATGAATAATTATATTAATCTATGGGTCTTACAATAATATTAGGGTATGTACCCAAATTCAAGAATAAAGCCATATGGGCTAGGAATGCTGACAATCTAAAGTTCTTGGATTCATGGAATCTGGCCAACTCTTCATGGATTCTTTCAACAATATTATCTTCAATGTAAAAATTAACCATCTCCATGATGGGTTTTTATCTCATTTTGTGTAAACTTCTAAGTTTGGCCTAGAATAAATCCTTGTCTTATATTTTCCCAAATATGAACATCAACATTCTCACAAAATCCCAAGCACTTTCCCTCAAATTATTGATACTCAAGGAAAAATTTGGTAATTTATCGCACCTAATCTCACATTCATCTAGGAGATATTTTGATTTATCAATAATAGTGTTGTAGAGCTTAGTGGAAATTTCAAAACCATCAATGTCCTAAACCATATCCACCATTAGCATCCTTCAAAACAACTTGGCATGAATGACTCTAAAACTTACATTGGGAGACCTAATCTCTTATAGGTTTAAGGATTGTAGTGATTTGCACACATGACTATGACCTCATTAAAATTATGCACCTTGAGCACTAGGCACTACGATAAGGTGTTGCTCCAAATTTTGGCCCCAAAGGATTCAAGGATGCTTTAGCCAAACCACTACCACACCCCTTCTCTCATATTGTTAGTTTTCTTGGATATCTTGGGGTATGTTATGTCTTCTACCATGTCCCTTAATAATTCAAGGGTTGTACCTTAGGAAGAATAGGATGATACCTCTTGGATAGAGGTGGAAGGGGAGAAACCCATTGAAATAGGAAAAGGCTCAAATATGTTTGTAAGTATATGGGTGCTACTCCTCTCCATGGGTTCATGAACACTTTGACATAACCATTCTCTAGTTTTCTTTGGTCTAGTTTTTATCGTTCTACTATTTTGAACTCCCTAGACTCTTTGCTAGCTCAAGTGATAAGAAGGGTTCTAAATATAGTGGCCTCCATTTTATAAGATTTTATTTTAGGAATTAGCATGTCTACTAGCCTTAAATTATCCATGCATGCATAATATTTCTTTTTTGGAGAGGTGGTAAGATGTATCCATTGTTTCTTTAGCATTTATTTATTTTATTTTGATACAATCATTGCCCTTATAAGCTAAAAAAATTTGTTGATAAGGATTATGCAATCTAATCTACCATGAATGCATGGTATAGCTACCTGCCCTTAAAATATCTAGCACTCATACCAATGCATATGATTTGTATGCTTTATTTCAAGTGAATAATCAATGAGGTGTTAATACTCCTTGGTCTTAAATTTACCTAATAGTAGATTGACCTTTCATGCAGTCAACACAGTTATATTGGATATTGTATCCTAACTATTTTAGGTTAATTTTGTAACCCTTTATTCTACCAATTAAATGATATGCATAATTCCAAGGCACATACAAACACTTATAATTTTTTAGATATATGTACCTACTATTTAGTCTCTTCTCTTACACTTTTGGACTCAATGTGTGCTCTCCAAATGTCATCTATTATGGCCTTAGGAGTGACTAATTCAGAGTGGACATTGTTGATATCCTCCTAATGGATGGGTTGAGTGTATTTTATTCAATACAAGCTCAATACTGGGTTATGTGCCTTCATTAATATGGTGATTGGTGATGTGAATTTTGGCTAAGATAGTCATGTTACTATGTGATGTTAATCATGGATGATTTTTGGTTGGATAGTGACCAGTATTTTGTCCTTTAATATTTTTTCTCTAGATTTGAGCTAGTGCACACCTACGACACATCTAGTCCTTTTAAGTATTTATAGGTTGGCATTGCTTTGTGATACTAGAGATATATCCATATTTAAATGGGTCATCTCTCCATTGGTATTTGATATCAAATGACCAACAAAACTTTAGTTTTGGCCTTCCCTCTCACATGGTATGATTCAACAAGATTGGCCCACGTGTTGTAGGGAAAAAATAATTTTTTTCTACCTTTCTTCTAATTGAATGGATATCAAAGCCACCCTAGCTTGTAGACCTCATGGATCCTATGGCTTGTGTCATATCAAAAAGGTCTTTCTAGATCTGTAAGGATTATAGAATTCTAACATTCTCTAATTCCCCACACATATATAATTTTTTTATACTATATACACTATACCTATGGTGATGCTTCATTCAATTTGTCTTGGTCAAATGTGTTATAGGAATCCAACTACCATTTTTTAGTTGCCCACCACTCAAGGTGGTCATCTAGGATGTATGGATGTACTTCATCCATAGACACATACAACCTAGTTGGTTCCTCCTTAGCTATATAATATTGATCTATGCTTGGATCTATGGAGGGTACTTGCTCCATTTGATGAATGTGGAGAGGCTCTAATAGGATTTTTAGCTTAGTACCATACCTAAACCTAAGAAGCATGAGTCTAGTATAATAATAGATATCCTCTAATCTTGATGGTGAAATCCCTTGATAGGGATATTTCAAATGTGGTTGAAATATTTACTTCATCCATAGACACATACAACCTAGGATACTTCATATGTGGTTGATATCTTCTAATCTAGGATGTATGGATGTACTTCATCCATAGACACATAAAACCTAGTTGGTTCCTCCTTAGCTATATAATATTGATCTATTCTTGGATCTATGGAGGGTATTTGCTCCATTTGATGAATGTGGAGAGGCTCTAATAGGATTTTTAGCTTAGTACCATACCCAAACCTAAGAAGCATGAGTCTAGTATAATAATAGATATCCTCTAATCTTGATGGTGAAATTCGTTGATAGCGATATTTCAAATGTGGTTGAAATATTTATTATCATGATATCTTAACATATAATGAGGTTGGAGAAATCTTGGAGGGCTAGGGAAAGGTCCTACACCACTCCAAATATTTGCACTAGTGTGCCATCTAGCTAGACTACACTATTGTTAACAAACTCATATACCAACCTAAGTGCATCTATTAACCTTTTGGGAATAACTGAAGTGTTGGATCTAGAATAGACCAAAAAATTAGGTATTAGCTTATCCCTATAAATCTATGTTAGGTAGAAGGTCATGGGCTTAGTTTGGCTTTCTTCTAGGTAATACACCTAAAATATTGTAGGTGCATTTTTTTTACCTAATATCTTTGGATTTTGTAGAGCTTCCTCCAAGTACTTCATTTTCTTAAGAATTGTTAGGATATCCTAGAGGGGCATTGCTATAGTAGACCTTCTCAAATGACCTACCATATTGAAGGATATGATGAAAAAGGTTTTTTAGAGAGTGCTTGATGGAAGAAAGGGCTTGGAATATTTTTGTTGATGGAGGACATATTAGAAACTTTATCATATGTCACTTTGGATTTTTTGGTCCTACTCTTGTAATTTTCATAATGTCCTAGACCCAGTATTTGATGGAGCTTGGATAAATATATCCTTTTGAATATCTTTCAGCTTATTTTTGGGGCTTAGGATGTATTCCCTTATTCTTCATTTAACTTCTTTTTAGCACTAGTTATGTAATTTGATTAGACTTATATTCTTCCAAGAGATGAGGGACTTTCTTAATTGGGCAAAACATATACCTTTGCTTCATCTCAGGTATCCAAGGATTTTTTTGGAACTAAATAGATAGTCTCTATGGACATGTTGAGTAGTTGGGTTAGAAGACCTTGGTCCAATGATTATGACTGTAGATACGGAGTAGTTGGTCAAGTTTATGGGGATTATCCAACTACCTAAGGCTCATTCTTGATATGAGAGATAGGGGAGTAAAACTTGAGAGCCAAACAATACCACATATTGGGATCTTCAACATAGTAGTTTTGTGTGGTGACTATGTCCTTGACAAGTTTAGGAGAAATATATTGTAATGGGACTAGTATAGGTACTATTTTCTAATTCATGTCTTGTGATTTACTAGTATCTCTATTAGATAGAGGTGGAGGTCTATGATATTAAGAAAGTTCAAAATTTCTATTTTCCTTCTTAGAAAAGAGGATTTAGGTAATTATAATAAGGGAACCTTTGGGTATTTTGTTGTTGCTTAAGGGTGATGATATCATTGAAAACTATCCTCATAATATTCCTCATTTCATCCATCTCTAAAGCATAAGTATTGGGATAAGAATGCAATTAGATTGGGACAAGGATCTTGGGATTTTTTCAAACTTGTAAGAGGAGTGGATTATGCAATTATGGGTTGGATGACAATATGGGACTAATAAAGAGGCTAAGTAGAGGAAATTAATGGCAAAGGTGGCCTAGAGGCTAGCCTTTCAATCTAGATTAAGTCATTTTGGATAGCTATTCCATATGCTTCCAAGAAAGAGTTTCATCCTTGATATTTAACACAATGGCTATTTTATAATTAGAAACTTTCAAATAATAGATGAATGGTATACCCATGGGGAGGTCATTGGGAATCCTTTGCCAAGTTTTATAGAATCAAACATTGAAATCATCCATTATTTATGTGAATACCTTATTTATGGTTGGTATCCACTCAAGGAGGGATGCACCATCTAGGTTTTATCTAAATATGTAGATTAGGAGGCTTGTGAGTTAATTCTAACTTTCGACTAAGAATGGGATGAGACTAATGTACCACTCCTAGAATTTTTCTCTAAAAGAGTCAACCAAAAATATTAAGGCTATATTTTTCTCTTTGATGATATGTATTGTACACAAGCTTACCATATGATGCAAATTTTCTATCAAGGTAATGGCATATTCCCCCAATAAATATGGTAGAGACTTCAATGTTGAGGAAAAAATCAGGTTTGATATGACATGCAAAGTGGGTGAAATCAAAGCGCCTCTATAATTCCATGCTAGAAATATTCTAGCGAGTTGATTTTATTGAGCATTGTGCAATAAGTTCCTCCTCCTTGCTCTTTGATTCAAGTGTGATATTAATTTTTATGGATTGGTTCTAGTAAAGGACCTAGTGATAGGTCTTCTATTCATATGTGGGTTCTTTCCTTGTAATGGAGTTAGCAAATGGCGAAGTGGATTGCTTCAATGAGCTAAGAGATAGATATCCCCACCTAAATATCAATCACATATTTTTTCAAATAACCTTTTTAGTGTTTTTCTTCTTTAGCAAAGTTACCAGGTGAATCTCTTAAAGCTTCATAAAGCAATTTTACTAAGTCCTTCACTAAAATCTTCATTGAATTTTTTTTTTAACTTCATGGGGAAATCATGTCAAACTTATCCTACTGGGCATTTCACTTTGAAATATTATCACCTTAGAGTGTCCTATCCATCTGAGGCAACAAAGCGATGTGCTTGAGCACCCACACCTCTCATTGAGTGACATAATGGTAACCTCTATAGGTAGAAAAACTTCCTATAGGGATTCCTCCAAGGATTTGAAGAGATTGGCTCCTCATTGGATATTATTTTTTGCATACCTTTTAGATATATTTAGCCTTTCTTATGTTGTACCAAATAAAAGGGAAGAAAATAATAGAAAAATATTGTAGAAATGAAATCCTAAACTATGGGTACGATGCACAAAGATCTAAATCCCTCCCATTTACATAAAATCAATTCAAATAAATAAATTCACCATATTATAATATGTATAAATTGAACACACTTCTCTATTTATACCTAAGCATTTAAAGAAAACACATAATAGAAGTAGGATAGAGCAAAATTAGCCATAATTCCCATATATAAATATCAAGAATTTATAGAGGAATTACACCAAAAGAGGTTCAATTCTCCTTAGTCAATGGTTCAAGGTCCAAGATCCACTTATGCAAGAGATAAGGGGTGAAAGGAAAAGCATACAAGGCCAAATATTAGTGTGGACCAATGTAAACTACCCACATAGATAGGTCCTAGAAAATTTTTTTGGACTATCAATTTTAAAAAATTTGTTGCTTAGATGCAGGAAACCTTTCCACTATTGATAATTCTTTGCACATGACTAACCGACAATCCAAATGAGTCTTGTCAAGATAAAAAAATGCTAAGACAAGGAAATACAACTAGTCCATAATCTATAACAAGAGTGGTCGAGGACTAAAAGTGATTATGTCAGGTAAAGTCCTCCCAAGTTTTGATAAGTCAAGAGCCTAGAACAAGGAGTGGCCACGGACTTATAGAGATGATGTTAGCAAAAGGGCCAAAAAATCCTAGTGATTCCAAGATCCAAAGAATAAGAGTGGCTAGGGATTTTCAAATTTGATGTTAGCATAAGTCTTAAAAATACCTAACTAGTCAAGAGTCCAAAGCTATTAGTGGTCAAATATTTATAAGCATTTTGTCAACCAAGGTTTTTAAAAGTCTTGGCTAAGCAAGAGTGGTTAAAAACCAAGAGTAGTCAAAAGCTAAGAGTAGTTGAAGGTATGATTGGTTGGGGGTTTTAAGAGATGATGTTAGCAAAGCCTTCAAAGAATCCCAACTATATCTTTGAGGCCTTGACAACAAGTAAAAACCTTATGCATATGATGAAAAGGAGAAAAGGCTCCTAGGTATGTCTCTTTCAGGAGATTTAGTGTATGTTAGGAGCCATGACCATCTAAAAAATTTTCAACCATCCAAATCAAGGTAGTTATACTAGGTCTACAACCACTAACACTAAAGAATGATATCTAGTCTTCCAAAACCTACAAAAGATAACAAATACCACTTCTAATTATAAATGCAGATACCAACAATTTTGGTAGTTGGAAAAAAAAGGTATGGTGGCATAGTGGTAAGAATATGAGCATGATTAAGATGCTTAGGCCTATTAAGGGAAAAGTTTGACTTTGAGTAGCTACATTGGTGGCCCGAATTAGGATGATTGGGTTTGAATATTTATAGCTAGTTGAGATAGAGCAAGAAAGTGACAACTAGTTCCCCCAAGCATGCTTATTAAGCACAAGCTTAGGACTAGGCTAGGCTAGGCCAATTCTTGTTAGGATTATGATAGGACATCCATGTAATCCTTAAGTTAGGCTATAATTATAAAGAAAACTATAAATAGCCAAAATTTCCTCAATAATAGAGTTGGAACTTTTAATATTTACCTGTTGTAAGCTCTATGTCATATCTATTGATTAATGTAATTATTTATTGTTTGGATTCGACCATTAGATGTGTTTTAAATTATAATGTGTATGTTGTGTATGTATTGCTATGCATTTTTTTTATGCTTTTTGGGTGGTGAATTCTCTTAAGAAAATTCTATCTACTTTGGATTGTTGTTTGGATTATCATCTTCAAATTTCTTGGAGTGTTAGTATGCATAATTTAATCTAAAACTAGTTTATGTAATGCTTCATTTAGTTTTTGGTCTATTAGGCTTTGATTGTAGCTAGTTTTTAGGACATTCACTCAGTAATATTTGTTGTTGTTATCTACATTTTGGCCATTTTTTAATCTATTTTTATCCCTTATCCCTCTCTTTCTAATCCTTGTATCTCTATCTTTAGTCTTTTATTATTTGTTTTTATTTGTACAAATAAGGAATTGGCCTTCTTTGGAGGTTGACTTAGAAGTAATTTAGAGTCATCCAATCTTGGCCACATTCTAAATTGTAAAAAACACCACTAGGAATATCATAGACCAATATTTTTTAACATGCTTGGTTAGATGAATCATTCACATTCTATCTCATATTTTTAGATGACCGATGTTTGGTAAATGTATTAATATAGCAAGTAGATAAAAATCCATCCACCTAGTGACTCCATTGTTGAAAGAACCTAATATTGGCGACTCTACTAAATGAAAGAGCTCTAAAATTACATGATAACTAGATTAGAGGCCAAAAATATCAAAGAACCTTTATAGTTTGTTGAATTACTAGCTCATAGAGCTTACACAAGATCAAATAAACCCCACCCTCCAGTATGAGCTTCCTCTATTCAAAGTCTTGTCCCCCTATAATTTTTTCCCATTGAGTACCATGATAGTTTTTTCTTTAAAAATATGGTTGGTCAAATTTATCCCAAACGAAATAAAACTAAACCACTTTATTTGATAGATCTACATGAAATTCCTTAGGCAA
This sequence comes from Wollemia nobilis, assembly GCA_028583015.1. Classification (NCBI taxonomy): domain Eukaryota; kingdom Viridiplantae; phylum Streptophyta; class Pinopsida; order Araucariales; family Araucariaceae; genus Wollemia; species Wollemia nobilis. The sequence continues at coordinate 696,068 of JAQPPZ010001708.1, forward strand.
CACTTAAAGCTCTACCAATCTATGATGATTATATAAAGAGTACCTACAAGTATTGTCAATATGTGGCTGCTCTAGCCACTATTCATAATATTGAGCATGAGGATGTCATGGTAAGATTACTAGCTCTATATTTTAGAGGAAAAGTGATAACCTGGTATAAAGGTCTTGATGAGAGTAGCATTAGCTCATGGAATCAGCTTACTGAGCTATTTATCTTGGAATTAAATGAGGTAGAAAATTCTTTCTCCCTCTTTAGTTAAATTCCATTTAGAGACACCCCTAAGAAAATATCACTAATATTAGTATCAGGTTCAACAATACATGGAAATGGATTCCCCAAGGTATATGGCCTTATTAGCCTCAAGATTATATCATTAAATCTAGTCCTTCAAGATTTTTAGACTATAATGAGATCTAGCATCTTACATCATTACAAATATAGTTGGCTAATGAGTTTAGATTCCTTCAAGATTTTTAGACTATAATTGCTACAAAGGATGCTCTAATTTTAATTGGCAAGTTTCCTCATAAGGTCTCCATGCCTTATTTTCTAGAGTTATCACAACAACCCAATAAACACTAGCTTAGTCCACCTCATTACCTCAAATAACTCATGTACTTACATCTAAAGCTTTGCATCTATTCTTGTATAAATATTTCCTTTGTTGCTTTCTCTAGAGCCTTAAGAATTATCCATAGAGAATCAAGAGCTAAGAGTATTTGTCAAAAATATTCCTAATAGACTCATTGTTGTAGAAAGGTAAAATTCTTTGAGAATATTTGAAAGCTATCATCTGAGGGGATTCCCTTATATCTCGAAAGACCAAGGAGTTTCCAATAAAAATATGCTTGAAATATCAAATGCTTTGTATACAAATCAAGATGATAAGACTTCTACCTCCTTATCTCAAGAGAGCTACTAGTTTTTAGCCTTTAATGACTATGATAACACATAAACATGCATGATTTAGCAACACCAAGCCCAATTAGTTCAAAAGGTTAATAAGACACAAAAGGGAGTGGTCAATATATTGATGGACCCAAACTAAGTCATGTTGGTTGAAGAATCTATAGATAATGAGTGTATCCAAATGTTGGAAAGGTCTTAGAAGACTCTAGAAGAGGAACCTTATAATATGAAGTCTCTAAAGGTGACCACTTAACCATAGAAGGAGTAGGTTGAAGAGTAGCCAAGGCCAGAACAAGCTAAGATGAATCGATAGGACCCAAGAAAAATACCCTAAGGAGGTTGAGATATCCATATGTGATAAAGCAATAGAGGTTGGAAGTAATAGAGTAGTACTAGAGGAATTTCAAGGAGCTTAAACCAAAGGAGAAAAGCTATTAGAAGTGTCCAAATATAGTATTGTTGAAGAAATGAAGAAACTCATTCCTAGGAAAGCATGTATGATGCATTGATAATCTCCAATTAGATTAACTTGCTTAGGGATACATTAGAAATTGTTTCTTTAGATGGACTAAAAATCCTAGAGTTCAATTTATCTCAAGACTAGCAAAGCCCTAGGATGGGTAAGAAGTAATCACCAGCTTTTACTAGGTCCCTACACATCGAACGGTGGATAGTGCATAATTGCATGGTTGACTCTAGAGTATCCACCACTATCATTTCAAAGGTAGTTAGTGATGCTATGGGAATGGAGTATACACAATCAAACCTTAGAATGCTACAATTGGATGGTATCCTAGTCTAGACAATGGGGGTAATCAAGGATATACCAATAGTACTACACAAAATGTTGGAGGTTATAGTCATCTAAGAGGTGGTAGTGAAGGATAAAATTTTGCACCAGATAAAAGCAATATAGATGAAACACAATGATTCAAAATAATAAATGAGTATTTTATTAATTTTTTCTTTTCAAAGTGTTACAAGAATTTATCCTCGAGGGATTCATCAATGATACAATTACTACAATAGGGGTGTTATTCTCCTTTTCATCAAAAAGAATCCTGGTGCAAGTGGAAGATTCCCATGCCAGCACAATATTTCAAGAGTGGTTTTTTCTTGTGACCACTGTGTGAGAGTTGACTTCAAAGTATGTTGCTATCCTTGAAGCCTGTAATCTTCATACAAGGTAAATAAAAGCATATCAATGGCATATGAGGGTCCACCAACATTGAACCCATGTTAAATTAGAAAACATAAAAGTAAAGGAAATACAGATGCATGCATGTGATGATGTTAATCTAAATTGATGTAATACCAATAATTACAATGATCTAAGCTGAAATGCATAGAAAGTAATGAAAATAGTCACCTGACCAAGACTATCTCGGGTTGAGACAGTTTCATTTGTAGAGCATCTCGGGGTGAGATAATTTCTGTTGTGGGTCTACACATCAATGTAACTAGGTCCAAACAATGTTTGGTATGACATGAAATTTTTATCGATAAATTTCTCACAAGCATAGATGCAAGTTAGCGGGTTCAAGAGATCTAGAGTAGAGGTGTTGATCAAGTGAGGGAGAGGAATGCAACTTCCCATCCAAGGTAAGAAATCCAGCAACATGGTTTTTGATAGCAAGAAATCTTGGTAAATAATTTCAATAGCACTTTGTTACTTTGGCATTTGAATTGTTTATCCTTTAAAATAGCTATAGGGAGCTTAGTTTTATAGCCTCCTAGCACAAGGTAAATGAGGAAAGAGGGTAGCAAATGAGGTAGTTGCAGGTTTGATGGTTGTTGTAGGTAGGTGGGTGATTGATTAATGATAATTATAGGTTGATTGTAGATGTTATTTTTGCTACTACTAGGTTATTGACGATCGGCACCCTGTACGCAGCCACTAATAGGAAGACAACCTATATTTTATTTTTTTATTTTTTTATTCTTGATTTTGTGTGACCGTCTTGATTCAAGATGATCATGACCCTGAATTAGCCTTTTTCTAGAGACAAACACTGAATTAGCCCTAAGGCTACCCAATATGGGTTGTATGGGTTAGAAGGAGGGCTCTTTGGGAGTCTCCTTGTGATGACACATTTTAGGTGTCTACATATGCCCCTTTTTGGGACACTTTGTGCCTAAGCACAATGTAGAGAAAAAATAGATGATCTAAAATGGTTGATTTGATGATGAATGATGTTAATTTAAAAATTCAACGTGAGATGTCCCAATCCTAGAAAAGATACATGCCATTGAATCATTACTTTTGATAAATTGATGAACTTAATTTTGGTACACCTTTTAGTCATGGGTAGATGTTATTAGTCTACAACTTTAGGTATACCAAGTATTTGTTTGATCTGAATTTTTACTTACTGTTTACCCTAGAAAAAAAAGGCTTATGATAGTCTTTGGTAATGATTCTTGGATGAGTGCAATTTACAATTTCAAGTGTTTGATTTTTGACTTGATTTTAAAATGTAAATTTTGCAGTTATTGACTACCCCCTCAAGCAACAAGTTGATGGAGGAGATAAAAAATGATGATAGCAACTAGGTGCTTGACAAGACTAAGATGGTTAGAATGGTTGTTCCAAGAAAAAGTGAAATTTTGAGACCATCTTGAGCCGAGATAGTTTCATTTTAATTAGTTATATATATAAATGTGACCATCTCAGATGTCCCAGATGGTCGCATTCACAAAAATCTATATATAGTGAATTTTATGGGAAAAGAGTCATTTTCATTGTGCAAGATGAGAGAAGAGCAAGATGAGGAGGAAGAGATTTTTTCACAACAAAGTGATATCGGTTTCCAATTCGATATAACCAATGGAACCCTCATGTGCATCCATGAGCAAAGGAGCTAATGCAAGAAACGTAAGGACAAAATCCTACCTTTTTCTTTATTAACAAAATAAACTAAACTAAAAATAAAATAAAATGAATGGGTGGGATGGGTGAGATGGGGTAGCTTAGGCGAATGAAAAATGGGATGGGTTGATGGGTAGATAATATTTAATGTTTTTTTTACTTTGTTTGATGTGCAATAGAGACCGTCTTAGGTAGGAACAATTCTATTTTGTGATCGTCACAACCTGAGACGATCTCATGTGGTGACCATATTGACTCGAGATGGTCATGCTTTGTGATCATCTCGACTCAATATGGCTATTATTTATGATGATTTTTTGGTGAAGTATTGTGTATTACATCTTGTATGTTTACAAACCATTTCAGGAAGGCACACATCACGCTATTTGGTGAGGATTGGGATTGGCTGAAGGACATTGGACTTCAACACACAACTTGAATTGAGTCCATGCATGCAAAATAGGACTATATGATGGCCTTGGTAGACCTATGAGATAGTTATACCAATACCTTTGACATGCTTTGGAGAGATATCACCATGACTCTAGAGGATGTCTATCATATTCTACAGATCCCTATAAAGGAAGAGCAAATAGTTACTGCTCTAACCAGTTAGCGGGAGGTAGTTCTATAGAGGGTGTACTGGAAGCACTAGTGGATTGTAGACTACGATGTGGATAGTGGTAGGGTGAGAGTGGGCATTAGCTTTGATACTATATTACTGACAACTAGATAGCCAGTGCTTATGTCACTAATGTCTAGCATTATTCTACCTAACTCTTCTAGCACAAGGTTCCCATGACACCTATTGGACCTTTTTATGGATTTGGTAGAGGAGTTGAGGATCATGGCATGGGGAACTACACTTATTGCATAGCTCTACAGGGATATTTACAAGATCCAACATCAATATCCATTGGTTTTAGGATGGATAAATACAATAAAGGGATGCAAGGCAATGAAATCAATGCCATGGAGGGACTGTGAACTCTCATAGGCATAAAATTGGATGGAAGGAGGGGTGACCCCCTAGTCAAGAAGGAATTTTTAGGAATAGGGTGGTGGGGATGAATGAGAGTAGATGATAAGATGTCGAGGAATGGTTGGATAAAAATGAATTTGAAGGATGTTGAAGAATTGTTGGATGGAAATGAAATTGAAGGATGTTGAAGAATGGTTGGATAAAAATGAAATTGAAGGATGTTGAAAAATGGTTGGATGAAAATGAAAAATGACAAAGGAAATATATGAGTAGTTGAGAATTATGGGATATGAAAAAATTGAGGGTGGAAGCGATAACAACTTACCTATAGACCAAAGGGGAAGGAAGAAGGAGTACAAAATCTCCTAGGTTGGATGATGGATTAAGAAAAGAAGAGATTCCCTTTGATTGTAAGAGGATGTGGAAGGAGGATGGACTTCCCTAGTCATCACAAGGAGTTGAGGAGGGGGAGAAGAATGAAAATATGAGGGAAGTTGGAGGAGGTGAAAAGGATGAAGGAATAGTAGGATTAGCAAGTGAATGGACAATTATGACAATTGATAATGAATGCAAGCAAACCAAAGTGATACTTGAGGAGGAGATATCAAATTGTCTTGAATTATGAGCAATGTGAGATACCCTAGTGATGGAAGGGGTGAATATCTTTGAACCTTGCCATTGATAAAATTTTGAGCACATGTGATTTAGTAAGCAATCCAACCATATGATAGGTTTCCTCAAGATGCTACTAATCGATTGTAAGTGGTCTTAAGTTGTCATCTCAAGGTAGCATAGGCATGGGTAATCATATAGACATAGGCATGGGGTATACCAAATCATGGATTGGATTTTTTATTAGATAAGAGAAGTTTTTCTTTTACCCCAATAGAAGAGGGCTAATGATAGTCCCAAGAAAGGCTCTTGGATAGATGTATATTCCAAGAATGGGTGTTCGGTATTGATCAAGTTCATGACAACATTGGTATAGTAATGTTGTCCAACATAAGTGGTGAGATGATTGGTGATTGGTGATGGGATGATGAATGTGCAAACACAATGGTAGCTATTGATAGATAGTGGATGGGAAAAAGAAGGGTGATTAGGAAGAAAATATGGGAGAAGAATGAAGTCATTGGGAGAGTGTTACATAGATAAGAGGTTTTATTCCCTACAATCAAGTAGGTCATGTACCAAATGTTTAAAATATCTACAGTCATCAATGTTGTGATCCTTTTGATGATAGATGCAATAGTGTTGTTCTTTGTACCATTTTGGTTTGGTGTTGATGTTTCTCTATGGGTGATGGTCAAGTAAAGAAATTACTTTTGTGTCATACAATTTTTGAAAGATGGTCGATAAGGACTCTGATAAGGACGTCTAGGTACGAGGTGGATGACGAGGATGCTAATTTCAATTGAAAGGTTGAGAATAGGAATATGGAGGGGAGGAAGGTGGAGTAGAGGAATATTTTTGGGGTGATGTGGAGGCCTCTTGGTGACTTGATAGTAGCTCAATATTTGTGAGTTGTTCTAGGATTTTAGGTCAAGTGAAGGTGGAATTAGAGTGGATGGTATATAAGTGGATGAGATGATGACATGATCAAGATCAAGTGGATGGAATTAAGGATATGGGAAGGTAAAATGTGGGGGAAGGATATAGGATGGGTGGCAAATTTGTGGGTAGTGAACTATGGGACCGACATGAGGTAAAAGATGGGGTGTCAAGAGAAGAAGGGGGAGATATGGTGTTGGAAGAAGAGGTGGAAGACATAAGGTTGGCAAATACAAGGAATATAAAGTGGTCCTCTTCAGAGGGATTTTTATTAGAGTGGTGGAGGTGGCTTGAGGCCTTAGGCCTAAGTTAGAATGCGAGGGTCGATAAGGAGTCACAATGTGTGGACATGGGATAGGATAGATGGAGGAGAGGGTACTAGATGGGATGAGAGGCATCCCTCCTAAATGGGTTGGAGGAGTTGTGGTGGGATGGGAGAGTTGCCCAAAATTCTCCATAGGATTATGTGCTTGGGTTCTAATTTGGCTATGTATCTAGACCTTGAGTAGCTAAAGGCAGGATAGAATGTAAGAAATGAATTTTTGGGGTGTTGTAGTGGTTGGTGGTGGTAGTATTGGATGAATTTGGTGAAGGAATGATACCATCTACACAGACAAAAAAGCAAGCAAACAAACAATAAATGAGGATACAAATGTTCATGTGAATGCATGTTTGGTGTGTCATGTTGTTTTGCAAGTTTTTGGTATGGTTTGATTGGGATTTGGGATGTTTTGATGGTTTTGTTGTTTTTTTGTTTTGTTTTGGTTTTATGTGTTTTGATGTATCTTAACCCTGATATATACAAAAAGGATGGATGGGATGGTATCTACAAGGGTATATTCATACCCTCTTCTTTTATGATAAGTGTTACACAAATGATTGAAAAGGCTTCCTAAGGAGAGGTTGGCTCCAGGTATCCTACAGGAAAAAAAGAACCTCCAAAAAGAGGTAGTGTTGTCTAAAACCTACAACAACCTAGTCAACTTTGGCTTCAGCCTTGGGTAAGCTTAGTACCAAATGAAAGCTACTCACCCACTGATTATTAAGCCCTATGAGCAAGGGCATCTAACCTCAGATTACCCTAAGCTAGTCTCAAGGGTAACAGGTTTCCTAGTGATGAAGTCCATGAAACTATATGATCTAAACTATGGAGCTTAGGGGCTTAATTGATGGTTGGGGATGAAGTCTAATGTCACCAATTGGTTTTCCTTGCTTATATTTTTGTTATTTCATATATTGTGGAAAATTCCTACTTGCAATGCTCAATAAAAGCTACTCCTAGGGATGCAAGGTACAAAATCATGCCTATACTAAATGCAAATACTAATCTAGAATGCTCATTGACTATCTAAGATGCAATGCAAAATGTTAAGAGCTAATGACTTGTAAAAAGTAAATTCTAGTCTAAAAAAAGCAAAGTGCAAAAGCATGAAAGCATTTCTAATCTGAAAGAGCAAAGTGTGTGACATAAAAAGAAATCTCTATCTAAAATCTAGTCTAACAAAAATAAATTATAAAAAACATGAAAGCAAATCTAATCTGAAAAAATCAAAGTGCATGACATGAAAATAAATCTATGTCTAAAATCTAGTCTAACAAAAACAAATTGCAAAAGAACATGAAAGCAAATGTAATATAAGAAAGCAAAGTACAAGACATGAAAAAGAATGCTATGTCTAGGAAAGCAAAGACAATTTCATAAAATGAAAGCTAGTCTAAGAAACAAAAATGCTAGTGATTGATAGCAGGAGAAGTGATAGCCTTGTGATCCCCCAAGGTGACTGAGTAGGTGATGAGGATTCACACACACCAAAATGATAGTGATGGATGAGGAGGGCAGTGATATAAATATGATCCCCAAAATAATTGAGTAGGTGGTGAGGATTCACACACACCTAAATGATAATGATTGATGGAGTGACATAACATGAAATAAAAATTAACCTAGGAAAATAAATAACACGACATGATAAAAACTAACCTAGAAAAACAAATAACATGACAGGAAATAAAAACTAAACTAGCCTAGGAAAGCAAATAACATGACATAAAATAAAATCTAACATAGAAAAATAAATAACATGACATGAAATAAAAACTAACCTAGGAAAACAAATAACATGACATGAAATAAAAACTAACCTAAGAAAAAAAATAACATGTCAGAATAAAAAATGACCTAAGAAAGGAAATAACATAACATGGAAATAAAAACTAACCTATGAAAGCAAATAGCTTAACATGGAATAAAAACTAACCTAGGAAAACAAATAACATGATATGAAATAAAAACTAACCTAAGAAAACGAATAACATGACATGAAATAAAACCTAATCTATGAAAACAAATAACATAACATGAAATAAAACCTAATCTATGAAAACAAATAACATAACATGAAATAAAAATTAACCTATGAAAACAAATAGCATAGCATGACTAAAAACTAACCTAGAAAAATAAATAACATGACATGAACTAAAAACTAACCTAGGAAAGCAAATAACATGGCAAGAAATAAAACTAGCTTAAGAAAGCAAATAATATAACATGAAATAAAAATTAACCTAGGAAAACAAATAACATGACATGCAATAAAAACTAGCCTAAGAAAGCAAAAAAAATCATAACATGGAATAAAGACTAACCTAGGAAAACAAATAGCATGACATGAAATAAAAACTACCTACGAAAATAAAGAACATGGCATGAAATGAAAATTAACTTAGGAAAATAAAAAACATAACATGAAAGAAAAACTAACCTATAAAAACCTCGATTTATAGAAAAAAAAACAAGGCTCTTGAAAGTAAAGTAGTTCATCTAATAAAATATTCATGTATTATTTTACGATAAAATTTTATTATTTATATATCATTTCATTTAACAAAATTCAAACCACTTAATTTAATGTTTGAAACCGGGCTCCTCCTTTTTCTTTTTCTGAATTGTTTGAAACATGACCTATAGATTATCATGTGGACAGGGACTGTTCGATGTGCTTTCATGTGAAAACATTGAAGTAGCCTCCAATGGGTGGTCATGTGAGCATTTAGAACAAAAGAAGCCTAGTTAAATTGATGAAACATCTGTCCTATGCTGAATATGGGACAAACATCGAATGAGGAGGCAAACCGATATACGAGGTGTCGACATTCCATGGGAACACATGGTTGCATCGCTGATGTCGAGGGCCACCGATGATGGCGATGTGTCGAATCTCCTTGTTGCCACATGCAGGGAGCAGAATGCATTTGAGCCAACACATTTGTGAGAGCCAGAAAAAAAAATTTGTGTCGTTTTATAGTCGCTTACAATATTGCATCGTATGCTATATTTGTAAAGACAAGAGTTAAGATTCAGGTCATTACCCAGAATTCTCTGTCATTTCACAGTCTTTTGCAAATTGTGTGTCTTGTTCTGGTATTTGTTGAGGCAAAAGGTCAGAACCCAGCCGGTTCGCAGAGACCTTAGTTTTCCTAAAGGCCGGAAAATTGTTGAATTGGCTTGAATTTACATGAGTACAAATTTTCCAGCGTCTTTGGCCGTTTCCTTTTGTCTTTTGAACCATTAATGTAATTGCCACAGGATATTGAACCGGAACAGTCCTATGAAGTGAGTCATTATATATATATATATATATATATATATATATATATATATATATATATAATTTATTTGGTAAGCAGGGGAGGTCCTCTGGTAAAGATTTTGGTGAAGTAGAGTGCGAATGTGGCTATTGTGGATATTTAGGAAGGCCACAAAAAACATGGCTGAGCCAGAACCTCCAACATTGGCTGAGCCAATTGCATCAAAGAAAGAGTCAAAAAGCAAAAGGAGCGGCTAGATCTAGGGAAAAAGAGATCACCAAGGGTTTTCCAATAGAAGAAGGACAGGGGAAAATTTTCTACTTCAACAGTGAAAACCGCTATGCTGCTCATCTATGGCTTTAGAGCTGATAGCTTGATTGGATATGATAATCAAAGCATTGCTGGGGGAGAACATTTTGACTGGTATATCCCTGACCACATATTTTTGGGTTGCAAGCATAGTTGGAATGCTTCGTGGTGGGGGCCCTGGTTCATCATAGTGTGGCAAGGGCTATGGAGACTTGATGGAGGGAGGAGTGGGTATGTGCAAGCTTGTCCAAATAAATGAGCCACTCAATGACATAAAACAAATAGAATGGGATGCCTTAGCATGTAGATAGTGCCATCCAAAAACCAAAAAACTTGAATCATAACAAACCAGCTTACAGGGAGTGCAAAACAAACCTGACGGAAATTTCAGACACCAACCAAAATAAGGGATGAAACTGTGGAACGGAAGAGGGAAGGTAATCTACAGTACAATTTACAATCTACTGAAATCAATATCAGCTATTCTTGCTAGCAGATGCAGGGTAGCCATGTCTACCTTTAGGTTCTGTTAATCAGGTTGAATCATTAAATACTGATGCTTCTTCCGATTGGGCACATGGGTCCATGGAAGTGGAAGCTGTGCAAAATGGGTAACAAGATTCACAAACTACCCCTAACAATCAGCAGAATGTTTATTATGACCCTTAGTATCCTGGATGGTATTATGATATTGTAGCACAAGAGTGGCATCAGATCACAAATTTTGGTTAAACGGACAGTCAGCAAACTACCCATGTAACTGGAGTGTCAGATGCATCTATTGCTGTTAGTCAGCAAATGTTGAATGAGCATACCAAGGTGGAAAATGAAGTTGATAATATTGTTTATAAAAATGTTTTTCAAGTGGAGAAATGGCTAGAAATTGCAGATCTGAACAATAACAACAATAAAGGTAGTGGCTCAATTGCAGAGCGGTTGTGCATGGAGATAACAGGTGGAAAATAAAACAATGGAATGTGAATGCGGCTAACAACAAAATAAAGAAGTATCATAGATTTAAATAAATAGACGAAACCATGAAAGTAAATGGGAATCTAAAATAATGATGATACGTTTACAAGCTTGTGAAGGCCTGTTCTTTACAGTATAGCCAAAAATTTTCAAATTGACACACTCAAAAATAAAAACAAAAACAAAAGTGTTTTTTTAATATCAAAACCTAAAAAAAAAAATTAAGGGAAAAGCACCTAATATCCTTTGAAGACCTGATCTTTAAAAGTCACCCGGAAACTAAGATTAAAACCCCATTAAAAATAACCTAAGGAGGAAATCTTGTGGGATCATACATGCCTTGGGTGGTGTTGTTGGAGACCCATACCAGACTTACTTTGAGCGATAGGTCAATCATGTGAAATAAAAAAAAAAAGTGACAAGCAATAAAGCATACAAAACTTAAAAGGAACACACAAAGCATATACCGTATTTAAAAAAAAAACGAAAAACAAAAGACCAGTCTTTCTGCATAAAGAATAGAATATGCGAGTGTGGTCAGGGTATTGTCCCACCATATTACAATCTTTTTACAATAGACCCCTTTTTAGGCTTGCAAATTGGGGATTTTTGGAGTGGAAAGGGCACTCTTTACAACATAAAGTTTAATGATGCCTTAATGTTTTTCAGACCACCTTAGATTGTGGATAGGTTTTTTGCTTCACTTGAAGGCTGGACCAACTTTGGCTAAATACACTCCAATCAGCTCCTACACACAGTCAGAAACAAATTACTAGTAAATTACTAGTATATGTTGGACCTAGCTTGGTTAGGCCCCAGCTTCACAAAAGATGCAAATCAATCACCAAAGCATTCAAAATAGAACCAACACAATGATTTGGCATAAGAGATACTATGAAATACAATCAATACTTACCCTACTCAACTTTTGTTGTTGTTTGTTTGCTTCTATCTATGGCAGATTTGATGACTTGAAGGTTTTCAAGATGTAACCGCCATGGTGAGGGTTACATTCATCTTCATGGTTGATTGATTATGGGCAAAGGGGGTTGGCTATGAATGACGGTTGAGTGGGGATTTTGACAGAGTTTTGGTATGGAAAATCATGCATTGTTGCAAATGAGGAAAATGAGGGGGTATTTATAAGAATTTGTAAGAGAGAGGGGGAGGGTGCTGATGTGAATCCAACTGCAAGAGGTCAAAACAAAATACCTCCCATTACATAAAAACTGCGGTAAATGAAAATAATATGTAAAACCCTCTATTTACATAAAAACTGCAATAAATGAAAATAATCAGTAAAATATTCCATTCACATAAAACTATCGTACATGGAAATAAACCAATAAAAAATCTCTTTTCTCATTCCTGGATTCACTTCTCCTTTTACAATGCAATACCAAGGGAATATATATCCCCAAAGAAACCCTAAAAGAAAACTCTAAAACTTGAAGCCCTAAAAGAAAACCCTAAAAGAAAACCCTAAAGCTTAAAACCCTAGAAATAAAAAAATTATTATTTTTGGCAAATTATTTTTTCATAAAAATTTGCCTTTTTAATAATTATCATTTTTGGTAAATTATATTTTGCATCAAATATTTCCATTTTGAGTAATAAAAAAATTATTTTAAAACTTCTTTTAAAAAAAAACCCCTCTAAAGATAGGCTCCTACATCATTCTCCTTTGGTTGAAAAGAACTTTGCTCTTGCGAGTTCCTCTGATCAAACTCATAATCGCTCTCTATAGAGTGTCACACATCTGCAAGTACTCCTCAAAGTACCAATCTCCTTATGAGGTTTTATATCTCAAACCTCCTACAAGCACTACACAGTGCCAATTTATTCTTTCGAGGTTTTAAAATAGCAAACCTCCTGCAAGCACTACACAAAGTGTCAATTCTTCCCTCTAAGGTTTTTAATAAAAAAAAACCTCCTACAAGCACTACACAGTGTCAATTTATTTCTTTAAGGTTTTACAAACCCTCTGCAAACACTACACAAAGTGCCAATTCCTCATTTTGAGGTTTTATATAAAAAAAACCTCCTGCAAGCACTTACACAAAGTGTCAATTTCTTTCTCTAAGATTTTACAAACCTTCTACAAGCACTACACAAAGTGCCAATCTCTTTCTCTGAGGCTTCTACATAAAAAACCTCCTGCAAGCACTTACACAGAGTGCCAATTTTTGTCTCCAAGGTTTTACAAACCTTCTACAAACACTACATAAAATGTCATTTTTTTTTTGGGAGCCTCTTTGCTCTCCTGCCATTTTTTTTTTCTTCTCTTTTCTCCTCCCAACAAGATCCAACTTGCTCTGATACCAAATGATGTGAATCCAGTTGTAAGAGGTCAAACCAAAATACCTCCCATTACATAAAAACTACGGTAAATAAAAATAATATGTAAAACCCTCCATTTATATAAAAACTGCAATAAATAGAAATAATCGGTAAAACCTTCCATTCACATAAAAACTACCGTACATGGAAATAAACCAATAAAAAATCTCTTTTCTCATTCCTGGATTCACTTCCCCTTTTACAATGCAATCCCAAGGGAATATATATCCCCAAAGAAACCCTAAAAGAAAACCTTAAAACTTGAAGCCCTAAAATAAAACCCTAGAAATAAAAAAATTACTATTTTCAGCAAATTATTTTTTCATAAAAATTTGTCTTTTTAATAATTATCATTTTTGGCAAATTATATTTTGCATCAAATATTTTCATTTTTAGTAATAAAAAAATTACTTTAAAACTTCTTTTCAAAAAAACCCTCTAAAGATAGGCTCCTACATCAGGTGCCCAAGATGTAAAGTGGCAAAATTGTCAAGTGTGAAAAGGGGTTTGGGAATTTATGGATATTTATTAGGAGAAATGGGCACCTTCCCACATTAGTGGCCTTGGAAAGCATGAGGGAATTTTAAATTCAAAAATATTGCAAGGTGGAATGTGAAAGGGACCTGGGGACTTAATGTGATCTATTGTGGATTTTGACTAGGATTTAAGGAGTGATTAGGGTTGTTACTAGAGGAGTTGATTAGGGATTTACAAAATTAATTAAAATTTGGGTTTTTAGGGGGATACAAAATGACATGTACATTTACCCCTTTTTTTACCACATTGTGTGTGAACACAATGCAATGTAAAAATAGATGACACCAATTGTTGTATTGATGATGGATAATGATGAATGCATGATGATGGTTAGCGAGCAATTAAAATGGACTATGGAATTTGTTGGAAAATGGACTATGTTGATGTAATTTTTAGGTCAGGGGTAAAAAAAGGTTTTACACGTGATTTACCCTGAACTATGGGTACCTTGAAGGCTTGAAAGAAAAATGAAGCCCTAAAAGCAAATATTTAAGATCTTAAATTGGAAGAGATTAAGGATAGATGTCGGTATAATCTAGAGGGTTTTTTTAAGGCTAAACTAAAAGAGGTAAACAACAAGCCTCCTACTTTTGAGCATGTTTAAAGACAAAAAATAGAGGTATTCCATAACAAGTTTAGAGGTGGACGAAATGGTATAGATATGAGCAAAGCAAAGAAAATGTCTACTTGGAGGCTTATTGTAAAGCCATATGACCTAGCTAAGAACTAAGACCATGTTTTTAGTAAACAAAGGAAGGAGATGATGCAAAGAAAATAAAAGTAATCAGAGTTGAAAATCCATGAATGGTGGATTTTCAAGTGAAAAAATGGTATCTAGAAAAATACTACTAACTTGGACCAACATTTTTCAGATCCCTATGATACAAACTACCAAAAATTGAATGGTGAAGATGAAAAGGATGAATTCTAGGGTCAAAGCTCTAAAGAGTACTACTTAGAGAAGGAAGCTTATTCTTAGGAGCAAGGTGAGTAAGATTTCAAACAAGGTGACAAGGAAGAACATCAAGCTCCAAAGGAAGTGCAAACTGGAGAACAATAGGTTGGAAGTCTAAGAGAAATAAGTCTAGATAAATAATAACAATTAGAAGTCCTAATTTAAAATTCAAAAAGCTAATCTCCTTCACTATAGGAGCTTTGGAAAAGATATGAGTTTTGACCAAGATATATAGTAGGAGCATATCTCATGAAAAATATGGGTTATAGAGGAGGAGTCCTAGGCAAATTTTCATTGAGATCATTGAACCCATTTAACCATAATAAAGGGGAAATTAATGGGACTTGGAGCTAGCACTACCTACGTAGAAAGAAAAAGGATCCCCATTTTATGCCTAAAACCAATGAGCCCTCAATGTAGTCAAAACTAGAAGAGAAAGCTAAGAGGAAAGGCTCTCCATTGCATCAACTAGATGAGTGGGCAAAAAGGGCCAAGATCCATCATCCAATTTTGGTAGAGTAGGATATAAATTTGGTGATTTAGGATAAAAATGATCAAAAGGTATAGGTACGTCTTCTCATGACCTCAATCCTCCTTCTATTATACCTCCACTGCATTCCTCTCCTCATAATCAACCTCCACCTGCATTAGAAGCACATCCTCAACTTCCCACAAAGAGCATCACTTCCACCACACTTCCACAACATGAGCAATCTCCAAAACCTCACAACCTTTCACTTTTGAGGGTGTTATTGCTATAATATTGAATTCCTTTCTTTCTTCATTTCCACTCCTCCAATCCTACTTTTATACCATACCCCTTTCTAACCACTAAACTTTAAATATTTTGAACTAGTTCTAGGAGGCTTGGGAAGATGAACAAAAATGGATGAGTGAGCTCATGCCTAGGAAGGATTTAAAGAGATCACCAACAAGAATTATGGATATTATAAAGAAAAAGGAAAGGAAAATACATGGTGACAATAATTTCCCCTACTACTAACAAGCTCATCTATATTAATAGTAGTAGACTATGTCATGACAATGCAAGAAGTGGATGTTTCCCAAACTCTATTCAGTGACATTGCATAGACTCACTCATCAATTGATATAATAACTATTAAAGGAGTCCAAGTGGATGTAAATTATAAAAAGGAGAAACAAAAAGTGGAATGTCTAGAAAAATATTTAGATGAGGAGAAGGATAAAAATAAGGCCTTACAAATACAAGTTGAGAGACTATAGTAGAGCATTCATATTGCTCTAATTGAAGCAAAACTATAGTAAAGAGATGAAAAAATTTAGGCGTGGGAGGAAGAATAAAAAAGGCTAAAATAGGAGTTTGTTTAAGAAAAGGAAAAAGCATAAGTTTTCTACTTCTCCAAGGATGCTTTGATACAAATAAAGAAGGATAGTTGGAATAATATATATGAGACTACCAAGTTGCTACATTTGATCCTAAAATTATTGAATTTTAGCCCATAGGTCATCAAGGAAGACCAATTGATTTCAAAAATATATGAAGCCAAATAGTCTTGAGGGTACAATAGGCACAAAATATTATTAATATTTATTAAGAAATATTCTAAGCCACATCTAGAAGCATTTATGACCTAGGCAAAGGTTGAAGCAATCAAGTTGGCTAATGAACTCATCAAGTGGTATCAACTAATGTAGCAAGGATGGGAGATGTCCAAATAATTAAGAACCAAAGGAGATATAATGTATACTCCATTACAATATTTGTTGGCTTTGGTATTCCCCCTCTCTTGGATTAGAATGGGAATATCTACACCTTGGAGTAGCTTAAACCACAATTTGATATCATAGGTATTAGTGACGAGGAATTAAATTAGTGGTTAGAACCTACTAGAGAAGAAGATGTTTTCACATTTTTTAATAAGATAGCTACTACACATGCAAAAATATAAGAGCTTACAAGGAGATTATTGGACCCCTCCTAGAAGACCTATAAACTACAAGGTATTCACAATAAGGTTAGAAGATTCAATCTCCCATCAAAGTAGGCTTGGGATGTAGCTTGTCAAATATTGCATCTTAGAAAGGACACCTCAACTGATCAAGAGGTAAGAAAATTTGACTAGGAAAAGGGATCATTTGTGGATGAGCAAAGGCAAGAAATGGAATATGAAACTTCCAAAACTTAGAAATTCTAATCCTATCAGGTTCTCTTCTATTCAAATTCTGTTCTAGCCTTCCTCTACTTGTTGCATAATTTCACATTTTGTTCAAACCCCAATGATATTCCTCCTACACAACTCAATACTTTTGGCTTACTTTTTTACTCTAATTTCCAATGAATATAGCCCTATAGGTTATAAATTTTATGAGCAAACATCCTCTAGAGGTGCCAATAATATGAGCCAATGCAAACTACACACATAGATAGGTCCTAGAAATTTTTTTTGGACCATCAATTTTGAAATTTTTGTTGCTTAGATGTAGGAAACCTTACAAATATTGATTATTCTTTGCACATGACTAGCCAAAATCCTAAGTGAGTCTTGTCGGTCTCAAAATTATGCTAAGGCAAGGAATTCTATCCACTTTAAAATTTGGAACAAGAATGGCCAAGGATTTAAAATGATTATGTTAGCTTAAGTATTCCCAAGTTCCAATCAATCAAGAGCCTAGCACAAGGAGTGCTTGGGGACTTATAGAAATGATGTAAGCAAAAGGTCCCAAAATTATTGATGAGTCTAAAGTCTAAAGAATAAGAGTGACTAGCCATTTTTTTAATTCAATGTTAGCATAAGTATTTAGAAGACCGGACAAGTCAAAAGTCCAAAGTTTTTAGTAGTTAAAGATTTGATGCTTTTTGTCCTAGCTAAGTAAGAGTGGTGGGAAACCAAGAGTGGCTAGCTAGGAGTAGTCAAAAGATATGAATGGTCAGGGGCTTTTAGAGATGATTTTAGTAAAGCCTTCAAAGAATCTTGGTTAGGTCTTTAAGGTCTTAATAGCAAGTGATTTTGTTTGTAGATGATGACAAAGGAGAAAAGGCTCTTGGGAAGGTCTCTTTCTATAGAGATAGCATATGTCAAAATCTAGGACCACCTGGAAATTTCTTAGTCATACAAATAAATGTAGTTACACTAATTTTACAACCACTCACACCAAAGAATGACAACCAACCTTCTATAACCTATAAAATGTAGCATC
The DNA here is from genome assembly GCA_028583015.1 of Wollemia nobilis. Lineage (NCBI taxonomy): Eukaryota > Viridiplantae > Streptophyta > Pinopsida > Araucariales > Araucariaceae > Wollemia > Wollemia nobilis. The sequence continues at coordinate 714,264 of JAQPPZ010001708.1, forward strand.
TACCATAGAAAGATAACAAGGCATGGTGGCGTAGTGGTAAGAAGTTAAGCATACTAAATATGCACATGCATAAGGTCACCTAAAATTTGAGTAGCTACATCAATGGACTAGATCAAGATGGTTGGGTTTGAAGATTGATATCTAGTTGAGATAGAGTAGGAAAGTGATAGCCAATTTCCCCAAGCATGTTGATTAAATATGATCCTAGAACTGGGCCAAGCTAGGCTGATTCTTGTTGGGATTATGATATGTCATCCATGTAGTCATTAAGATAAGCTAGTATTGTAAAGAAAACTACAAATAGCTAAAATTTCCTCAGTAGGGTTGACACTTTTAGTATTTGCATGTTGTAAGCTTTATTGATTAATGTAATCAACTACTATTTGGATTCAACCATTGGATGCATTTTATATTATAATGAATATGTAGTTTATGTATTTCTATGCATTTTTATTTATTCTTTATAGGCGGTGAATTTTAATAAGCAAATTTTATTTACTTTGGATTGATATTTGGATTATCATCTACAAAGTGTTTGCAGTGTTAGTATGCACAATTGGATCTGAAACTAGTTTTTGTAATGCTCCATTTAGTTGTTGGTTTGTTAGGCTTTGATTGTAGCTAGTTTGTATGGCATTCACTAAGTAAGATTAATTATTGTTAGTTGAATTCCAACCACCTTTCAACCAATTTCTATCCCTTCTCCCTCTCTTTCTAACCATTGCATCTCTATATTTAGTATTTTATCATTTGTTTTTATTTTTAAAATAAGGAACTAGCCTTCTCCAAAGGTTGACTCAAAATTAAATTAGAGTTATCCAATCTTGGTTATGGTCTAGGGTCTAAAACTTACCACTAGGTAGATTGTAGACCAAGAATTGGTAATGAGCAAGTAGCTCCCATTACCTTTCAATAAAAAATCATATGCCTCATTCATTGGCAAAAACTAAAGTGCTTCCCTCTAAAATCTACTTAGAAAATATAGAGCATTATCTTCTATTCATGGTTGAGATCCATATTAATTCTATAATCAATTACCTCAAGGTTTCTATATCTAAAGCCATTAATATTAAGAGATTTTAGGCCCTCACATGAGTAGTTCCTATAGCTATTTCCCGTTACTTCTATTGGGGATTTCCTTTGGTAAGTGCATGAAGGTTCTTATATAATTAATTCTTCATCTAGTTTAAGAATTTAGGAAAAAAATATATTATATGCCATAATTTTATTTTTTAAAATGACATGCCTGCTAACATTACTGGTATGGTCACCTATGATTGAAGAACCAGTGAGGCACATGGAAAGGTAGGCTCACTTGTGTGGTGGGAGATTGGATCAATAGCCATGTGGGCAACTATAATGAGCCTACCCACATTATACAACTTTGGCACCTTAGCCACCTTAGCCACCTGATTTTAAATGTCCAATCAAGGGCCCATGGTCTTCGATGACCCTTAGCCACCTGCTTTGGGCATCAAAAGAGTATCGTCTATAGATAAAAGATCTAATGTATGGTGTGGACCTGTTACTCATCTACCTTTTATTCTGATATGAAGATAAGTATTTTACCTTTTGATTAAAATAAATTTATGCTTTCCAACCCTCCTATATCAGTCCTACTTTATTGTAAGTGTTTCTTTGAGTGAACTAGGGATGTATGGAAACTTCACTACAATGATTTTTCATTAGATATTTTAACAATGGGAAAAGTTAGGCTAGTGGTACTACAATATTTCCTGTTAGAATTAGAACTTACACCCTTAACACTCTTTTCCATATCATGCCTTGTGATTTAACCTACAATATTATTCTTAGAAAGTTATGGATCCACAAGATGTAGGCTATTCCTCCAACTCTCCATTAGCTCCTTAAATAAAAATGCAAGGGAAAGGTTTATCACATTTCGATTGACCCAAAAATTTTGCATACTACTAGGTACTTATTAATAAAATTCTTAAAATTTATTTTTTTCCAACCCTAAACTCATATTTTAAATTATCTACCTTTTCTTAGTCTTCTATAAGTGATACAATGAGGTCTCTCACCGTTTCATCTAATAATTAACTTAAAATACAAAATGTTAATCCCATCATCATAAATAATAAAAAATAAAATAACATTATATCTATCTTTGACCTAGCCAAGCTTCCTCTATCTTACTATATATTTAGCCTACAATATTGAAACAACAACAAAATAATACAAATATGGAGCTACTCTATTCATTCATGCTAGTACTACTACTACGGAGAAAATCCATGATAGTAACTATTGCCCTACTAATCAATAATACACTTCATTTTTTCTATCAAACTCATATCCCATCTCCAAATATATTATTTTCGACATGGGATATTGAGGCAAAGGGTTGGGCCTATACAAACAAGGTATCAAAGAGTCCCTACAAGGCAAATCTTGTCTAGGTTATTATGGAATAGGTTATATTCCCAGTCGTAATGAGTCTTTTCTTTATTTTTCTTCTAAGAATGAAGGAGAAGTCAATAATATTGATAAAAGTGATAGGTGTCCCATGATGATGTCATTTATTGAAATGAACTAGACAAGGACAAAGATAATAAAAATGCATCATCACTCATCAATTCTAATTTTTACAAATTATCTAATCTATCAACATAAATTTTTTAACTATATCCTATCTTTAGCTTATTGTTAATTAAAAACTGAGTAGGAGGATATCATAAATTATTCTCCCAAGATGGTCCTTGGACTAGCTAACACAAAATACCTTTATTTTGGTGAATATTTTTCCCCAAATCATCAATGTGGTTGTCTTATAGCAAATTGATAACAATCAGCTAGACTTATATTTTGTATATATAGAGAGTTTAGGAGTGCTTTCAACTCCACCTCAATTAGAGGATGAATCTCATGTTCTAATTGGGAATGCTTTGTACATCTATATTGGGGTTCCAAATGATACCAATATCCTCAAACTAGATAAGGTCTTGACATCAAATGAGTATAAGGAATACACCAAGCTATTGATAGATTTCAAAGATATATTTGCTTGGTCTTATGCTAATATTTATCGTTATCTAGTTTTCCACTATCTAGTCATCCCATGGTTCAAAACCCATAAAGTAAAAGTTTTAAAAGTACACTTGAAAGTCACACTATTGATCATAGAGGAGATATAAAAACTCTTTTATATTAGATTCATTAAAGACATTGATTGTTCTAACTAAATTACCTAACACTAAGAAAATATGTAGCATTCGAATGCAATTTTTTTTTTGGGACATCAATGAGGCATGTCCCAAGGATGATTTTCCTATGTCCAACTTTAACATGATGGTAGATTTCACTATAGGATGTGGAATGTTGTCTTTAGTGAATGGATTCATAGGATACAACCAAATAAAAATCACACCTAAGGATCAATGTAAAATAGTTTGCATCACCTTGTGGGGAAACTTTTGCTATCAATTTATGTTCTTTAGGCTAAAAAATATAGAATCCACTAATCAATGATGCATGAGATACATTTTTATAACATGACACATGACATCATGTAAGACTATGTTCATAATTTTCTTGGTTAGTCTTTAAACTAAGAAAATCATATTTGAAACTTGTTAGTTTTTGATGAATGAGCTATGAGAGATAACAATCACAAGATGCAAAAGATGCAATAAAGTAAATCTACTAGATGACTGAAGTATGCTAAAATATAAAATATTACAATGTAGCTATGGAGGAAGTGAGCACTCTATTAACAAAGCTATAGATCTACATCATATCCATCACTAGTAAATGGTGTGGAACACAATCCACTAACCTACGCTATCTAACAATATCTCTTGATTGTCCTATGTATATATCTAAGAGGCCATACATATATATGCAAAATATGATGCTTACCCAACACTCTATCTAGTTGTGAATAGGACACCTTGCACATGTACAACTTGCACATGGATACTTGTCCATTTACTACAATGCATGAAGTCACTATATAACTTGCACATGAAGTAATCTAGGTATGTATCTTGGAGGATACATTTACATAACCCAAATTATGGAATAGAAATAATTTACAACATCCCTTTGTATTACATTATTTGTGTATTGAAGGATTTAGTCTTCAATATTGATTTTATTCATCTTCTTCTGCTTGGTATTCATCGTCTTCTTCTTCTGCATTCTTTGTATTCAAGTTCATTTTGGAGATTTGTGTCTTCATATGATGCAGAGTAGGATGCTTCTAGGCATTATATTATCATTGGATAATATTTGACATATTCAGATTCATATTCTATCCAGCCACCTTTGAAGTCCTCCTTGCAAGTATCTTCATTTGATTCCCTTTTGTATGTCTCTTCTTATTTTTACTTCTTCTCTTCTTGTGATTCTGATTTTATGTAGGTGAAACCTCATCTTTAAAACAAGTTAGTCTATAATCACAAAAGTATTGTTCTTTAATATCAGCTTGTTTCTTGTGTTGAGTAAGTATGAATACAATTAATGATAGATAAATCATCAGACATTATTCTGGAGAAAAAATAACCAATATTTGTGAGTTCTACCATGTTATGAAGTGAATTTCATGAAGATAGTTAATCAAGGCCATAAAGCTGCATTCTTTGGCTTCATTAAGAAATAATGTCATCTTATCATTATAATATAGATACTTGTATCCTTCTAAAGTATCTATTAGATTTTGGGAATAGAATTCCACTTCATGGAATAGTTCTTCATTGTTGAAATCTTCCCTCAAAATCTCATCCATAATGCTTCTTTGGAATTGAATTTTGATAGGACCTTAATAGTGTTATCTTATGGATCCCTAGTGATAAGAGAATGATGTAGTGATTTTTATAAAAATACAGTTCAATTTGGTTTATTTTGTAAATTTTTTGCAAGAATCAAAAATCAACTTTTAATGCCTTATCACTCCTAATTGAACTAAGCACTATTTCAGTTTGAAGAGGTTATTATGTTGGAATTATTTTGTCGTCTTTTTAGAGATTTGAGACAAGTAAAAAATAAATTTATCCAACCTTAATAAAATCTCTTAATAACCTCTTTTATATCCCTTGGATTTTTTCCAATTTCCAAATAAAATAAATTTGATGGAGTAACCCTTATGACTCCCAATTTTGGAAATTTAGAGAAATGATAAAAATATTTGCAATATAGTTTAATACAAGTTAAATTTATTATTCCTCCTAAGTAGGATTGCAAATATTAAAATAATAAGATAAGTCACCCCTTAAGATTTCAAAACCCTAAGTTTCAACCTTAGTTTATAATCCTTATAACTCCAACTTATGAAAGCAATGAATAATAGGATTTAGACCTTACCTTATATGTAATAACTCCTTGATGTTTGGTTCTTTACATGGCTAAATATAACGTCTTAAGTGTACCTTGAATGCTCAGATTAATGGATATTCAATGTGAATTTTTTATGTAGGCACTGAAATGTTGACCTTCCAAAAATAAGGAGCCTTTAATACTCCTCCTTTATCTTCCACATTGCATAATATTTCTGATTCTTCTCTCGTGCCCTTGACTGCACTAGATTCGTCCTTCAAATTTCTTGATTGTGCTTCACTCTTGCATTCTTATCTTGGACTAGAAGATGCCTTTTAAGCAAGATGGATCATAGGTATTGTAACAAGTGTCACATCTATTATGAGTGAGTGCTCCCTTCTTTATGTAATGCTCCAAAATCATTCATCATCACTTATTGAAAATGTATAGGCCCTTGTGTGAAGCTGATAAAGGTAAACAAGTGGCACTTCTTTGCTTGTAACTCCTTCGTAAAAACTTCTATAATATTGAGATGAATGATGACTAAAATGCCAAGTGTTATTTCTGCATGGAGATCCTTCTTGTAATGCCTTCGAATATGGATATTATAACTCCATAAAATTCTATCTTTCTAAATTTGCTTGGGTAGGAAGTAAGATTTCTTGTAATGCCCTCAAGGATGGATATTATAACTCCATATCTCCTTTTGTTTTCCAACATTGCTTGGGCAACAAGCAAACTATATTTTCCATAGGTGAATGGGCGATGCGCTACGGAGCTTGGACAATAGTTCAATGCTTCCTTTGGTGAGTGGTCTTCTCCAAGATTGAGGCCATGAATGTAACATCTTTCTTCTTTTATTTTATGCCTCCAAACACATTGATTTTGCTGCTGCTAATTTTACGTATTTTTCATATTGATATTCACTCAATTGACTATATAATTATGGCTCATGGATGATTTGAAATAAGATTTACTTTTGTAGGTGTGTACATCTAAGGATGAGCTCTTGAATTTCTCCTTCTAGCTTGGGAGGAGTACTGGTGATGTTTGACATTTAATGGCTATTATTTTCCCTATAGGAAAATGTGCCCTAATATGGCACTTTCAAATCTGCACCTATTCTATAAAAAATAGATTAGAGGAGTGTAAGATGATGTATTATATTTTGTAATAAGGCTTTTAATAAACCTTCTTTTGCACTCTATTTCTAATTTTTTGATTCTAGTTTTATGGCAGATTTCTTGCAATATAAGGGTTTGAGGTTGTCTTTGACAATAGATACACCTTCCCCTTTTTACTTGGAAGCTTTTGATAGCAAGTCCAAGTCTCAATAATAGTAGATATAATTTATTTTAATTGATGCAAATTTTTTGCATTCTTTTCTTTTTACATTTACTTGTAATGCTTCTTACTTTCATAAGCTTCTATATTTATTTTTGGTTAGTTATGTTCCTCTCCAAATCTAGAGGATTCTAATCCTTATTGGTGGATTCTATTGGCCACATCAAGTTGTAGATTTTGTGCTTCAATAGTGTCTTTAGACACTTTATACAAATCAGATTTTATGCCTTTTAAGAAATACAAAACTAATTTTCTTTTTGAGAGTAGTATATTAGTACAAACTTTTTAATGCACATTATTACACCTTATCACTTCAATCAAATCTCAAATAAATGCACTTAATAATCTACTGCAACTAATCAAGAATAATATAAAATGAATCTTTAGGAGTTGTTCAACAATTTCACTAAAATCAATGTTTTAGGACTTAGTCTTTTTTTTCAATAATAGATAATAGGCAGTTGATAGAAATTAATTTGGAATCTAATCAACTCCTATTAAATTTGCAATTGAATCCTTAAAAAGAATCTATTTTTCTTTTCACTTTAGAATATTGAAATCTAATTTCCTTTTTTCAAATATAATCCAAATTCAGGTGCTCTAATAAATATAATAAGTAGTTCAATTTAATGAACCTATTTGCACCATAAGTTGCATATATTTTTTTGTAGAGGATGTAGGCCTTGGTGTCTAGGAACACCAAGTTGCTACTTCTGGTAGGATTTCATTCATAAATCCTTCACCAAATTTTGATATCGAACTTTCTTTTACGAGCCTAGGATTTGGTGGCTTGTTCTCCTCTTTCTGCTATAGATTTGGAGAAGTCTATGTCTCTAGGGTGGTGCATTCTTGCTTTGAGAGGTAATATTCAAATATTCAAGATTTGGTGAGCTTCTTTTGTCTTCAAGTCTTCTTACCAAAAGCTGACTTCAAGTAGGATCTTCTTCTAGGGTTTGACACTCCTTGCCAAAACTTCTTCTTCCTGAATTTGACACTCCTTACCAAATTATTGTCTTGGTCTTGTTGTTAGATGGTGACAATTGTCCCAAGTCCTTCACTATCAGTGACTTCATATATATAGTGGATTTATCCAATGAGTTATCAAAGGACTCGCTTGATCTTCAGCAAGGCTCTCATAGCCTTTCTTGGATTCTCGATGAGACCTTCTCAAGGTCTTTGATCTGGAAGCTTTTGATGATCTTTCCTTAGACCTTTTCTTCAACCTTCTACTTATAGAAGTGTTGGTGGTGAGATATTCTCTTGGATCTTCTAATTCTATTGCTTCTAGCTTCAAGAAAGAATATCCTAGTCCTTCTTTTTCTTCCAAGACCAGAAGTTCTTCAATGAGATCTTCTTCTGATCTCTTCTCTTTTGTTTTAGGATTAATCTAATTTTGAAGAAGATGCTCTTCCTAAATTTCTTGTAGGAAGTCTCCCAAATCACTGAATCTTCTATTCCTACAATAATAATATTAGTACTGAAACCTTTAATCTACTTTCAAATTAGATATTCTTCTCAAATTCTTCTTTAAGATCAAGGCTTTTGTGGCCTATTTTGATGTTAAGGCTTTTGTGAAATTTTTTAGTACCAAGTCTCCTATGGCCTTTTTTAGTATCAAGGCTTCTATGGCATTTTTAAATATCAAGTTTTCTATGGATTTTTAAATATCAAGGCTTCTATGGCCTTTCTGTATCAAGGATATTGTGGCATATTTTTCAAGTGTGGATTTTTGCAATCCAACAATGAAGATCTTCAGTCTCCTATCTTCACCATGATCCTTCATAGGAAGTCTTCTTTCATAGTATTCTTCTCTCGCATGATGAACTAACCTCTACACTATGAGGGCACTTTGATCGTTGGGCAACGAAGTTGGAGTCTCCTAGTTGTTTATCATAGGAGGAGTCCCAATCCTTTGAGGATTAATTTCCTACAACAAAAGAAACTTTAGGCACCAATTAGAAAACTCCATATGACTTGGATGATCTTCACTAGATGATTTGTCAATCTAGTGGATTGAAATGTTGAGTCCTAGTCTTCACAAGTTTTCATAAAAACTCTGTGGAAAAGACTAGATGAAAATGATGTCATTATTTTTAAAATTGATATTCCTTTCAGTCCTATATTTTTTACACTCCCAAAATCTACCACCTAGATGCTTCTAAGATATTTTGCTAGTGGTTGGTCCAATGGCACGTTAGTTTGACAAAATTCTTAGGATAACCAACAAGGATGGTTCCTTAATGACCTGCACAAATTGGATAAACCATAGCTCTAATACCATTTTTAGATTTTTATGAATGAGCCATGACAGAGAACAATTGCAATATGAAATAAATTAAATTTGCTAGATGACTGAAGTATGCTAAAATATAAAAGATATAAAATATTACAATGTAGTTATGGAGGAAGTGAGCAGCTATAGATCTACATCATATCCATCACCAGTAAATAGTTTGGAACACAATCCACTAACCTACGCTATCTAATAATATCTCCTGACTATCCTATGTATCTATGTAAGAGGCCATCCTTATTTATGCAAAATAGGATGATTGCCCAAAAATCTATCCAGTTGTGCATAGGAAACCTTGCACATGTAAAAATTGTACATGGACACTTGTCCATTTATTAAAATACATGAATTCATTAGATAACTTGCACAGGAAGTAATTTAGGTATGTATCTTGGAGGATACATTTACATAACCCAAATGAGAGAATAGACATTATTTCCAACACAACTTATGATGAATCTTTCACCAACTAAGGGGAGTTCAAAATATGCTTAAAGCCTTAGAAGTGCATATTTGGGGTTATTTAAAAAATGCTCTTAGGATTCACCATGTCCCAACAAGGCATCAAAGTTGATAAACTATTGTTAATATGCTACTCCTTTGGACCCTATCCTAGCTTAGGAGCCTCCAAGGAAAAATTCAAGTTATCCAAAGGTTCATCTACTAGCTATCCAACAATTCAAATTTTCACCATGATTTTAATAAAATATGTAGCCTTTAATGGGTTGTTTAATGCCAAGTTATCTTTGCTTCCCTCAAATCCTACATTTTTTCCCCTCCCATCCTTGTCCTACCTAATCCTATTATAAACTTGTTTTTGTACATACCAGCCACTAACTATGACTTAGGTGATATTTTAGCATAGTATTATGACCAACATATGGAAAGGGCTATCTAGTACATTAGTTAGACTTTGTTCAACTATGAAGTATGATATATTCCTTTAAAGAAACTTTACCTAGTTGTAGTGTTTACCTCTTAAAAGTATAGATACTATATACTAAGCTATAAGAGCTTTGCCATTGCAAGGGTTGAACCATTACAATACATCATGTATAAAACTCATCTCTCAGGAAGGACCACTAAATGGGTAATTTACCTTAGTGAATTTAATATTAAGCTCATTAATCAAAAGTTTGTGAAAGGTCAAATCATTGCTAACTAACTAGCAGTTGCATGTTTAAAGGCTAGCCAAACCTTAGTGGTAGTATTTATTTATGAGTCTGTATTCAATATTTAAATAGACCAACCTAAATCTTAGACCATATACTTTAATAGTGCTATATGTATCAAAGTAATATGGGTAGAATTTGTCTTTTTCACTCCTAAATAACAACTAATCCCTTTATATTTTAAACTCAAAATGTTTTGCACAAAAAACACCATCAAATGCAAATCCCTTATCTTAGGGCTATGTGTAGTACTCTATAGGTTAGAATTCTTTCTGTATTTGGGTATTCTCAAATTTTAGTCAATAGTTTCTATCAAACCAAATATGACAAGATCAAGTCATACAAAGAGATTATCAATAAACTAATGGTTTTTTTTTATAAGGTTGTCATTGATGCTATCTCTAGGTCTAGAAATTTTCGTGTTGATGCTATGGCATTGGATGGATTTATGATCCTCTTAGATATAAGTTATGAACAATTTATGATCATAATTTATCAAATCAAGGAAACTTCAACCCTAGAATATAGTCAATTTCCTTTAGAATTATTTCCTCTAGAAGTAGTTTTGTCCCTTAATATTTAGTAAAAGCATATATTTTCTAATCGCAAGGACATAATATTATCTAATGGTTTGAATTACAATGAGTGTAATAATCTCAACCATTGAGCCTATAGGCATGACATAATTGGTAATATTTAATATAGTTGCATCCTTGATAGTATGTTACTTAGGTATTTAGATTCTATAGAAGCCCATATAGTCATAAAAAAGGCCCATGATAGATCATGCAGTGGTCACTTTAACTATGTTTCCATCACTAACAAGATTCTATGGATGGGTTATTAATGTCCCTCCATAAAAAATAATTTTTGCAACTATGTCAATAGGTGTGATAACTATCAAAACCATGATGCCATTATCCACACTCCATATTTAGCCCTTCAATATTTAACTTAATGATGTCCTTTATCCATTTAAATATTAAATATTATCAAAAATATAAACCCTATGCCATATAATGGATATAATTTTATCAGAATGACTACTAAATACTTTACCAAGTAAATTGAATCTACGCCCTTAACATCAACCACAAGAGTACAAGTCTCTAAGTTCATCCTTAACTAGATCCTTAGTTATTATGGTATCTCTTCTATTATAATATCATATAATGGAACACCCTTCAAGAATAATATGTCCAAAATATTTGTGCTAAAAACAAGTTTTAGTATAGATAGTCCACTCCTTGCTATCCTCAAGGACATGGTCAAGATAAATCCTCTAACATAACTCTTATCAAAATCCTCAAGAATATTTTCAACAAAACTAATAGAGATCAAAATCTTCATTTGTATCCAATCTTATGAGCCTATCACACTAGTTTTAGAACTCCAATTGGTGCAATATCCTATGCTTTGGTCTATGGAACTAAAGCTATCTTCCCATTTGAATTTAAAGTTCCTTGTGTATTTTATTCTAATATATCTCTATTGGAGATAAGTATCATCTCACATGTCTCAACTACTTGTTTTTATTTGATTAAAAATAAATCCATACATTAGAACATCTAAGGATCTATTAGAATAGATCAAACATACCTATGATAAGAAGATAATATCACAATCCTTTGAAGTTGGTTATCTTATTCGTATAGAGAATCAAACAAACACCAACACAAAAATTGATCTCAAAGGCAAATTTAAGTATAATTGGCTAGCTTCATACATCTTAATTACCATGTACAATTTATGTGCTTATTGATTCATCATGTTCAATGGAAAAATTTAAGAACCAATGAACATAATGCATCTTTAATGATATTATGCCTAAGTCTACATTGACTACATGTATGCTTTAGTTTTTTGTCATTCTCTACTTGTATTAATATCTACCTATGCATATATCTAATTAGAATACATATAACATAGATAGTCATGGGTCCATTATGACATGCAAGTGATGATCCTAGTTAGGATAGATTATCTTCCCTTATACTAGTGGATTGATGCAAGAAAATACTGCCTTATACCATCTTGTAAACTAATCATAACTCCCATCACAAATTACATAATTCAAATATCTTTCTTTCATAACATAACCTTCAATATTCATATCCAAATTATTATATACATTTCCTTCATATTGTTACTTTATCTATTTTGTATATAAGTTTTGGAATATTTTGTAATGTTCATTCCCCTACTTACATGTAAAAGGATAATGGCAATGCATCAATCAAATAACATACCCTCATATTCTATATCATAAATGTATTCCCATGTGATGAATACTATGAGGATTTATAGGCACTAATGGAAAGATCAATCCTATCATCTCCTACATCCTATGTATCACCATACAAGGTATTTCTCATATCATATTTCTCCTTTCAAATGGAAAAAATCCATTTTCCATGCAACCATATTAAAAGGCCTCTATGAAATTCTTCTAGAGTTAAGTCATCATCATTTGTTACATCTCACAAACCCTCTTTAAAATTCATTGATGAGGCAAGTCTACAATAAGAATCCTATATTACATATATCTATATGCAAGGTAGAAGTCCTTTAGATATTTGTTTAAAGGTAGATCCGTCAACAATATCTTGCATGACATTTAGACATTTATTTAAAGCTAAATTTATTAGCAAAACTCTTTTGTGATATTTATCTAGGGATAAGGATTTTTCCATTTTGCACATCTATAAAGTCCTTGTAAAATATTTATTTTGAGGTAGATTTATTTACAACATTCAAATAAATCAATAAAATGATCCTATCACATTTTTTTGAGTGCAAAAAATATATATTTATCTGTATCATTCATGGTTTTATCTAAACTTCCCTTGAATTTATTTTTATCTATATCATATCTTGTATTATAGCATTGTCTTGTGGAATTATCTATAGTACCCTTTTGTGAAGATTTTATCTATATCATATCTTATATTACAACAATGCCTTACAACATTATCTAAATTCCCCCTAGGCAACTCTTTTACCTATATCATTTTTTGTATCATAGCAATTCCTTGCAATATTATCTAAAGTTTCCTTGGGATAAGATTCTATCTACATCATAGCTTATATTATAACAATGGACTATGACATTATCTAAAGTCCCTAGGAAAATATTTTATCTAAATCATGACATTTTTTATACTCCATGACATCATCTAAAGTAACTATGGGAAAATGTTTATTTGTATCATAACTTATACTATAGTAATGACTCTCATCTAATGTCCCTTAGGTATGTATTTTATCTATATTATAGATACAATTCCCCTAGATAAATATTTATCTATATCATAACATGTATCATAGCAAGGAATTATAACATTATCTAATTTCCTCTTGGAAAAAAAATGATCTATATCTAATGTCCAAAATCTAAATTTATTGTCTAACCTAATCATCACATACTATGTGTTTTAATCATTTGAAATCTTTAACATTATCATCATCATCATCAAGCATAATTTAAAATCCTATCATCAATAATTGCATCAAATTTAAACTAACTCATATCATTATCATTAAAATTACAAAATGTATAACATGTCATACCAACCATGTCTACCATCACCTTGAGTGAATTATGGCCTTCAAACTCTCCAAGTCATTCAAACAATATCATATAACCATCTATCAATCTCGAAATATTCTCTATAAGCCTCACCTAAGAGTCTCAACTTCCTATATTTCTAGCCTTCAAGTAAGCCAAAACATGGATAATTTTTGTATTAGTTGTAACAATTGGGAATATGGAAAAGGTATCATGAAAGACCTCTTCATGAAGCTCTTTCTATTTCATCTATATCACTTTGAGAATATGGGAAGTTTTAGAGCCTAAAGTCTAGTTTTATTGGATTACATGAAGAACACCTATATTTATCCTAAGATACTTCTTTGTCTAAGCTAAACCTTAATCTAGTCCTAATGAAAATACAAATACAATAATCAAGGCATAACATAAATACTATTTTAATTTTGTTGAAAAATAAAATAATATATATATTGTTTAGAGTCAAGGTTGCAAGAAGATACAACATACAAATCCTATGATATAGCTACATATGATTTTGATTAAATTCTAAAGCTTAATGATTAATCTAATCCTCAATATGATTAATACTATCTAGTTATTTCTTTCATTTTTGTATAGTTTACCAATAAGCAAAAACTAAAACCTAGTTTATGTAGGTAGTCAATAAAAATTAGATCCTAAATGCTTAAATGATAAGGTTATGAGGTAGAAGAACCTATTTCTATCATTATGAAAAAAAATATATCAGATTTTAGAAGCATCATCAATGCTATTGTTTGATGATAGAATTATCGCTTAATCCATAGTAGAGAAATGCATACTTGGTGTAGACTTAGCAAGTCCGAATCAAGACTTAGACTTGGACTTGACTAAAAATAAAAGCAAAGAAAATGTAAAAAAAAAAAAAAACTTGAAAAAATAAACAAAAACTTGGCAAAACTCAACAAAAACTTGAAATTTTTAACAAAAAATTACTTGTCAAGTCAAACCTGAGTGACTTGGACTTGCCAAGTTTTTAAAAAACTTGTCAAACTTTAAAACTATGGATTAACCTACAAAATAGATAGAAAAGAGACAACCAATGATATAAGAGCATATTTTATAAGCTAAAGATAGTTAGAATTCCTTGAATAGCAATTAGGTCCTTGTTCAAATAAATAAAAATGAGATAAATGATAAAATTCAATAAATAAATGGCAAGTGGTAGAAGTTCCATTGGGTCATGATAGAACCACTAGTGCTTTCACACAATGTCAATGCTTTCACTTTATATAAACTAGAGAGTGATAGCATCATTGACCTATAGTTTGGCAACGCTTTCAATTATAATAGTAGAGAAACAAGATTAATTGAAAGATATGCCAAAGTTATAAAGGCTATGATGAAGGGATTTGACTTAGGAGTACACAGACCCTATCCAATAGCATAAAAATATATATTTTATTGCTTAAGATGAATATTATATGAAAAATAAAAGGTTAATTATATGCAAATGTAAAATCCAAGATTAGCTCTATGTGTAATAATATAAAAGGCCTAAAGATACAATGATAAATAAGATAAAAAAATAAATAAGGGTAAAGAGCACAACCTAAGACACATGGGTGTTTTATTCTTGATGGAAACATGAAATCTTGCTAGCTTTCTTGTTGATGGAACTTGAATGCTTGAGATTGGAGGTTTTATGCTTGATGATTGCTTGAGATCTTATAGAATTAATTATAGACTTTCTTGGATGATTCAAAGAACAATATCTTAAATATTTGTAAGGATGGAATTCACAAGATTGTGGTAGTATTTTTGCGTAATTGTGTCAAGTGCAATGCTTGATTAATATGATTATAGAGATACTTTGGCATATATTTACTGATTTTAAAGACCATAGATGAAATTTTATGGAGCTTTGCTGCCTTGAAGAGGTCATAGAAAGAGCTCTCCCAAGTGTTGGCTTTATTGGAAGCCATGAATCCTTAACGAAAGAATTGCATAAAAAATGGTAAGATTAAATAAGGTAAGAATTTGAAAAAAGATCAAGAATTAATTAATAAGAGAATATGAGAATGGTAATTCTTGGGCTTGGGATTTCTTGTAGGAGTTATAGATCAGATTTTGTGGATTTGATTCATAAATGGTAGTGGCTTGAAAGAGACAAGAAGTCAAATTTCTTGATTTTGGTGCATGATAATCAAAAATGTTGGGAGGAAATAGCATTGATGATGTTTTATTACTAGTTATTTTGCCTCATGACTATTAGAGGTCAAAAAATAGTGGGATATGGTTAGGTTTCATAAAAGCAATACTAGGTTGTGATGCCATCAATTTTATCAATCATGCCTCAATGCTATCACTTTTGAAGCAACAAATACTTCTAATTTAGGCAAGGAAGGTTGATTCAATTTGGTTTATTGATAGGTTTATTAATGAAGGGATTGGAAAAAGTAACTATTAGACTTATGTGTACAATTGAGTGTCTATATTTTCCCCTATTTTATGCATTTAGTGCATAATAAATACATTAAAAACTAACATAGATGAACCAATTTTGGGACAAGAAGATTTTTTGTTGCTTATGGTTAATGATGCTAGATAATTGATGTTGTGATTTTTTATTAGAAGTGATGTTAAATTTATCATGCCTCAATATTTCCCCCAAAATTTTGAAGGGAAAAATCAGGTTGGACCAAGGAAGATATACTTCATTATGATTCATATTGGTGTAGTGATAAGAAACTAAGGATAAATAGTGAAAAATAGCCTAAGAGGCCTATAAGGGGGGTAAAAATGAATATATTTTCATTGCACAAGGGAGAGAAGAGGATATCTAGAGCACTAATTTAGAAAATATTTTTGATAGATCACTAGATATTATCAAATCTTATGTAGACTTGATTCAAGCACTAGCTCTAGGGGGAACACCAACAGTAGTGATGAGTAGAAAAAAATATTCTTTTATTTATTTTTTACCTCAAAAAATGTATCAAAAAGAATTAAAAAATGTTCAAGCTCTAGTGATGATATTGCAAGGTACTTTCACTCATTTGTGGCTCTTTTACACCCAATAATGTTATTTCCAAAATAAAGTACTTTTGCACCTAGACAACATTTTTGAACCTAGACAACACTTTTGCACAATCAATGGTACTTTTTTCTATTAGTACTCTTGTGTCATTATGAAATTTTCATGTGAGGGAAATGGTAGGATAGAATTTTTTGTATTTTTATGCATAGTAGGATGTTAATTCTAGGTATACTAACATAGTGGTTAGGTTAATATGGATGTAGATGCAATAAATGTCCCTCGAGTGTAGATAGAGGTGTTTGTATGTATTTGAAATTATCTAGAGAATGTTGAGTGTCATAGACCATGCACTACTCATAGAGGTAGGGCTTTACCACATGGATTTAATATTGAAGGTGGAGTTTGACTAGAATCTCCTAACAATGTTGGTAAATCAATGGTATTCAAAGACAAATATGTTCCATCTCTAATAGGGGATATTACAATAACCCTAGAGGATTTCTAGAGGATTTTATGGTATAAATTAGAGGGATGATAATCAATATGAGACAAGACTAGGGTTAGACCATAGAGAGACTAAAAGAGAATATAGCCTTCCCCTTGATTAGATCTAGTATTGACCTCAATACCACATACATTGGAGGTTGGTTGGATAGGTAGACTACATTCCTCTATGTATTGATATCAAAAATTTTACTTAGTGATGTGATCAAGAGGGGAGTCAAATAGGGATGTGGATATGCAATGGAAGAGACATGATATTGATAAGTGGCCTTCACATGGGGAGAGTTGGTGTTGGCCTAACCATACTAGAAACTATATTGTATTGTCTATAAGAGGGGAGGAACTTAATTTGTTGCAAACTACTCTAGGTGTGGCCATGGGAGAAAATAGTAGTTATGATACTACTAGGATTACTAAATTAGGTGGAATATCCAAAGGTATTGATATCATATATATGGGATTCTCACATTGATAAAAGATAGGGGAGGCTATAGAAAGGGTTTTAGTAGTGGTGAGGTAGGTGATCCATGATATACAAGTAGGATAGAGTGTCTAGTATCCATGTTGGAATTATTATAGGTGGTAGGATGATGTATACCATTTGGATCACACGAGGCAAGTGATATGGCTAGTGGGACCATGGGAGGAGTGCAAGCTCAATCATTTTTAATTGGGTGGTCCAACCAATATAGGGAATAATAGTGGATATTGGTAGGATCAATTTAGTATAAGAATTTTACATATGAGAGAGACTTTTGGGGATTTATAGATCTATATTTATATACAAAGGTGAATCTAAATGACATCATGATTCTAGAACTTGGGCATGACGACAATGTAGTTGTAGTAGAATACATCAAGTGGTCAAGGTGTTATGGTCCAATATGGTCACAATAGAAAGGGTATAGCCATTGATACCAAGTTAGGTGGAACAAACATGATTGTACCACTACAAAGAGGTACACTAGAATAGGGAAGATAAGAGGTAAGTAGGGGTAGTAGTGACACTAGTAATAGTGCCACTATTGCTAACACTACAATTACTTGGGAGCACAACTGGTGAGGTATGAGAAAGTAGTCACCTCAAGTAACCATCAAGGTAGAGAGGGATGCACTAGCTTGATAGATGGCGAACTTGTAGGTGACACTTGTAAAAAGGATAGTGGATAGGGAACAACTAGATGGATAGGTCATGATGATGTAGCAAAACATCTAGGGTTTGAATACATAGCAAGACATAGAAAAAATGTGAGCTATAGTAATATGGGTAAATAGTGGGGATCAGGTGGTCTAGATGCTACTTAATTAGTTGGGTTAGGATCAAGGAGACTTATAGTTGGTGCATGGAAAGTAGTAAACTATACAATAGTACCTATAGGTTGAAGTAGAGTGAGTAATACACTACAAAGTAGCATACAATATAGTTTCATCCATAGATCAATGCCATCCATCACCCATAAGGACATGATCACAAATATACTCTACATCCATGACATGATAGTCATAACAATAGTTTATGATGCCACCATTAGTAGGAGGAGAAAGGGAGCACAAAATATGGGATCTTAGAGCTAGCTAGGGCTAATTATGGAGTTATTAGTCTTAATTTTTAAGGATTATTATGATGATTGATTATTGTACATTTTTTATGATCATAATCATTTTGATTATATATCATGATAAATAATTTGTATACACACATTTTTAGATTGTGTATATATATCAACATTTAAGGTTGTAGCTTTGTTAATTCTTGTTTGTGATGCAATTATGGGTTTAATTGAATTCATGTTTTGTGTTGTTTAATAATTTATGATAACAAGATTATGATTTTATTTGGTTAAAATGATGAATTATGGTGTAGATATTTTATCAAATATTGATTATATATGATCGATTAAAAATTTTAAAAGCTAATTCTTTACCAACATCAATAGGTCCAAATATGTAGTGCCAAAATTGCCCCTATTCTTTATTTTTCAAACTTTAAGGGCTTCTCTAGACTCATGACTCTGTTCTAAATCCATCATTCTTTTAAATTCTATCTTATTGAGCCTAAATAAGGAATTTTGAACTTGAAATTGCTTCAATGATACTCATTTGTTGAAAATAATATCTTTTGTCTAGATTAACTTCATGTTATTTGAAGCCATACTTGCTAAGTATCAATAGCCAAAATATTTTTTGAGTGACATTGGCAAAGCACTTAAAAATTTATGGCCTAATGAGAGGCTATTATGGTGGGATTGTTCACTCTAGAAACAAATAAAAGCCTAGAAGGAAAGCAAGCCAATTTTTTTGACGATGTCAACCTTAGTTTCCAAAAGTCTTGACATGGTAAAAGGACTTGCATTAAGCAAGATAAGCATGTACAAGTCAAAGAGAATAAGCATCCTAGACTAGAGGTTCTTAGCATGAATGATGATATCAACATATAAAATATTTGGAATACTTGCAAATTAAAATTGCTTAAAGAAGAAGGTGCTCGACACTCCCATCTAATAGTTGTTAGTCCAAAATTGCTATTGTTAGAGTATGAAAGTGACAACCACTCCATAAAAGCATAAAAAAATATCCTATAAATCATAATAATAAGAGGGCTAATAGAATATGCGCTAAGTGGTGCCAAATCATCCTAGGTCATGCATTATCTTTTATGCTTATGATTGTAAATAGTAGTCAACTTAATCCATAGCTAGATGAATAGTATAAATAGAGGAAGGCTCCTCACTATAAAAGGTTAGATAATTTAGGATTTACTTGATGTAATCTTTATGTTCATACTATTTTAATGCAATCAAGGGTTTTTTGACTTTTCCTAGTTAAAGTGTATAAAATTATTGATTAAAGTGATACTTGCACATTTAAACATTTTTGTTCATGATTTAAATAAAGTGTGATATACTAGGCTTAATATTGTTTGACTTATTTTTATTAGAGTGCTAAGAATGTTGGATGTTGTGATACTTGAGTTTACTAATTTTTTTGTATAGCTTTTATTAATATATAGTCTATTAGGTATTGCATGTAATAGATGGTTAATGCTCATTTATCTGAAGTTAGTGTTATTGTCTAAACTCTAACCACAATTATCACTTCCTCTCTATCCTTGCTCTTCTCTCAACCCTATCCATTATATATCTTTTATATTTTATATAGTAGGATTTAGATAAGGAGATGGACTTCTTTATAGGTTGACATAGAAATAATTCTAAGTCATCCAATGTTAACCTTGGTCTATGATGCATATTATATATTAGAAATATCAAAGGGTCAAGTGTTTTTTGCATGCCTAGTGAGATGAACTACATCAATTTGTCCCAATTAGAATTTAAATATTCAACAAAAATATCAAAGCTAACACCCACCGTATATCTCAAGAGTTTTTGGCATGCTTAATGGAATTGAATTTAATGAGTCCATCTCACTAACAAGATATTTCCAAAGAATATCAAAACTAACACCTAGCACATGTCTCAATAGTATTTGGTATACCTAATGGGATAAACTATATCAATTCATCTCTAGATATTCAAAATATATCAAAGCTAATACCCATAACATACCTCAAGAATTTTTGGTATGCTCACTGGGATGAATCACTCAATATTTGTCCCATGATTAAGCTTACTTCATGAATAAATACTAAGAAGGAGCTTAAAAAATACCCACAATGCAAAATCAAATTTTTTGGTATGCCTAGTTGGACTTAGCAGTCTCATACCATAGTTTTGATCTCACAAAGAAATATTGTTGAATAATTAGGATTAAATGAAATCTTGGTATCTTCAGCAAAAAAATTCATTCACCTCATAAAACCATATCCAAAGAACCCAAGAATAATTAGCAACTTCATTTGAAGGAATAGAGCTAGAATCTTATGATCACAAGATCATAGGACAAGAAGCTAAATGAACCTCCTTAGTTTTCTAAATCAATAGCTTCTAGGGAATATATAAAAGGAAAGTCACTTTCACCCATTCGAGCCTCCTATGTCCATAGTCATGTTCCATTACAAGTCATACCTCAAAAATCACCTAGTACTTCCCTACCTAGGACCATGGTTGGATAAGTCTATCCTAGCTGGAATAGTGTCAGACCTATTTATCTATAAAAACTTCATGATATTCTAGAATCCACACTTAAATATTTGGCCTCATATAAATGTAGTGAGAAAGTTTCTTATGAGCATTGTCAAAATTTAGATGTTCTGTTTACTATGCATTTTTAAAGGTAAGGTACTAGTCTAGTATCACTATTTAGAAGAGAATAGTATTGTGTGTCCCTAGAGGTCTCCACATAGACTATTAGTTTTTTATTAGAGGTGAAAAATAGGGGTTTTTGAAAGGGTTCCAACCCTTCGTACAAGGAATCAAATACCTCTAGCAAAGTGGAAAACAAAATACCAAGGGCAATTAAGTACAACAAACTTAACATAAAAATAACTCATGCAATAGCTACAAATTTAGTACAAAAGTTACAAATTAGAGAAACTACATTCAAATAAAGAGGTTGGATGATCCATGATTCCTTTGCTTCATTTTAGTTAGGATAAAAACAACTTTCATGTCTTCATTATTCTTATTTATATTAAAAATAAAGATGTTGGATGATCCTGATTTCTTTGCTTTATTATGGATAGGATAACAAAAAATTCCATGTCTTCATCCTTCTTATTTATCCCACCCCTCCTTAGGTTTCTTCCATATTATTTTGTATTTCCTCCCTCGACTTGTGGCCATCTTCAATATTTACTTCTAATTTCCAATTATTAGCTATCTTTTTCTCTATTCCTTACTAAAACCATTCCTCATGCTTAATTATTGATAGGTTCTCTTGTATTGCATTATTAATTCTAAAAATGATAAATTTCTCATCCTTGTAACCATATCTATTTTTTTTTTTATTTCACTCCATCCAGACACCCCAAGAAAATGAGCTAGGGATATATTACATAAATGAGTCTAGAAATTTTGAAGGAGGTATACCATTGTTCAAAAAAACTAAGGATAGATTGAGGGGCCACCCAAGAACATTCAAAGGCTTGAAGCATCAAATGAAAAACCTTCCTTGAGAAAGAACAATGGATAAAGAGGTGTGAAACCAATTCTTCATTAGCTTTGCACAAAGGACACATGTTTGGAAAACAAAAGCCTCTTCTTCTGAGATTATCAATTGTTAAAATTATATTTTGAAGGACTAACCAAAGAAATAATGCAACTTTAGGAGTTAAGTATTTCATCCAAACTCTATTGACTGGGAATTCTGGAAGGTCTTCATCCCTTGTCAATAGATAACTTGATCTAGATAAGTAAAATCCTATTGAAGTAGGGACCCAAATGAGGGTGTCTTGAGTGGGGCTTATAGGTATGTAATAATAGAGGAGAAGTATTTTGAAAAAATATACTTGGTGCGGATTTTCATGATTAATAGAAGGAATAGATATATATTTTCATCTTCTCAATAGCCCTTATCCTTCTATATAATCACTAACCCAAATGCCAAATATTAACTTTAGGGTTTCCATGATCTAATTGCATTCCCTCTAAGCACAAAGGGGTTTTTTAGCTATCCAAGTGTCCTCCTAGAACAAGATGGAATTACCAATCCCTAATTTCTATTTTAATAATTTCAATAATAGAGGCCTTATTTTAACTAATCCATTCTAGAAATTTGAACCAAAAGGTGGATTTTCACATCTAAAGAAGGGGTTGAAGGATTCTAAATACTTATATTTGATGAATGTTTCACATTCTTTGACTAGCCTCTAGCTAAGATTTTTCATGAGAGATTCATTAAATTTCTACATTCTCTTGATGCCCAACCCTCCTTATCTATTAGAACTATACACTTTATTACAAGCCATTAAGGTAATTCTCTGATGTTCCTCAATACCTGACCGCAAGAAACATCTTTCTAAATAATGTTAAAAATGTTCAAGGGGATTTTAAACATTGAGAGGTAATACACTAGTGAGGACTAAAGAGTAAATTTCAATATTTTGCAATTTACGAGCCAAAGATAGGAGATCCCCCTTCCACATTGCTAATTTATGTTAAAATATTTCTATCACTACATTCCATAGTTCATATCTAACTCTTCCTTTAAACATTTGTAATCCTAAATAAATTGAGGGAAAGCTCACTATTTCACAACCAAAGATCCTAACCATTTTGTTCTATATAGAAGTTAGAGTGTTGACAAAAAATAGTTTGCTCTTGTTAAATTTGATGTATTATTCTAAATATTGTTCATACTCTTGGAGCACCTTATTTATGTTCTTGGTTTCTCTTAATGAATCTTCCCCTGCAATTATAGTATCATCCAAAAATTGATGGTGAATAATTGACTCTACTGCTATTGCTAGCCTAATTCATTTAATTTGTGCTAAATTTTTAGTTGAGTCAATGGCCCTACCAAGTGAATCTACCATTATAATGAAGAGGTAAGGGGATAGAGGGTCCCTTTACCTTAGTACTCTCTAATTGAGAAATAAACTTGTCATCTGGCCATTCATAATGACTGAGAATATAGGAGTAGATATACACTAAGTAACCAAGTTCTCCATTATGAGCTGAAGCTAAAATATTCTAGGACCTTATCCAAAAAGGCACATGACACTCTATCATAGGCCTTACTCATATCCAAATTTAAAATTATACCTATAAACCCTCTCTGATCCATGCAATGCAACACTTCATGAATGGGTATAACACCACTCACAATCTATCTATTTACCACAAACCCACCTTAGCTTTGAGAAATGGTGTAAACTCAGCTACAAGAGACCAAAAAAATGGACTCCGATCACATAACACAAATGCAATATAATGGAAGAAACCTATAAATTGATATTCTTCTCATTCCTAAATTCACACCCCTTCTCCAAAAGATTACAATCCATCATAAAGCAACCAAAAACCAAAGAAACCCTAAAGCATTTTTTTTCTAAAAACTGCTAAAAATAGAAATGAGTCGGATTGGACCCAAATTCGGTGCACAAATACCTCTTACAATAAAGAACATTAATTTAAAATATTAAGTCTCAAATTAAGGTATAACAAAATATAATAAACTTCTAACAGCTAAAAAAAATCAAAAAACCCGGGAACCTATTCTAAAAGCTAATTTTGGGGTACTAGATGGAGGAGTTAGGTCCCGAAAACATGATTTTTGGAGGGTCAGGAGGATTAAAGATCATCTTGATGTAGAACATGCACGTGGAACCACCTGTTAAATTTCAAGGCAAACGGGCGTACGGTTCACAAGTTATGGCTCCAACAAGGTGCATCATTCTCCTCTGGTGAAAAAGCACTCAGCTCCTACGAGTTTAGTTGAATCAAAATCATGTAGCTTCTGGTTATCAATTTCCTTTAGCTCTGAATTTGAAACCCAAGTGTTATCTAAATGTGGTAATCCTTCCCACTGAATGAGGAATCTATTGTAGCTCCCATGTCTAGTGGTGATCACCTTCTTATCGAGCACCTATGCAACTCTGTATTTTTTCTTCTTAGGAATATGTCATGCACAATTTAATATCTCCTATAATTCACCACCCTATACAGTACCAGGATACTGAAATAAATTAGAAACATTAAAAATTGGTGAAATATCAAATTCATCAGGCAACTCCACTTTATAGGCATTATCATTGATCTTCTTCAAAATATTGCATGGCCCAATTTTCTTAAGTTTTAGTTTGTTATACGTCCCCTTAGGAAATATTTATTTCCTAAGATGAACCATGACCATATCACCCTCTTCAAACACTTTCACCCTTCTGTGTGCATCAACAGACTCTTTGTAGTGATCATTACTACTCTACAATTTTTCCCTCATTGACTATTGCACTTTTTGGATATGCTCAGCAAATGCTTCTGCATCATCACTAACTTGTTCCCCAATTGGTAACTCAACCAAATATAATACACCTCTAGGATTTTGACCATAAATAATTTGAAAAGGAGATTTACATGTCGACTTGTTAACTAAACTATTGTATGCAAATTCGCCTTGTGACAAGGAAAAATCCCATTATTTTGGTTTTTCTCCAACTATGCACCGTAAGAGGTTTCCAAAGCTTATGTTCACTACCTCAGTTTTCCCATCGGTCTATGGGTGGTAAGCACTACTAAAC
The DNA here is from genome assembly GCA_028583015.1 of Wollemia nobilis. Taxonomy (NCBI): domain Eukaryota; kingdom Viridiplantae; phylum Streptophyta; class Pinopsida; order Araucariales; family Araucariaceae; genus Wollemia; species Wollemia nobilis. Next base: position 739,560 of record JAQPPZ010001708.1, read on the forward strand.
TGTAGCCTGGTGTTAAAATTTCTCCACAACATCCTCCAAAAGTGACTCAAGAACTTAGTATCGTGATCAGAAGTAATAGTATTTGGAACACCATGCAACTGCACAATCTCACCAAAGAATAAGACTACAGTCTTAGTTTCATAATTAGTCTTCTGGAAAGCAATGAAATGCTCCATTTTTGAAAATATGTCTACCACAAAAAAAATAAATCCTTACTCCTTTGTGTCTTGGGCAACCCCAACACAAAATCCATACTTAGATCGGTCCATGGTCCTATAGGAACTAGAAGTGGCATATGCAACCATGTATTTTATGCATGGGCCTTAGCCATCTGACATACTCTACATCTAGAGACAAACCTGATTATGTCTCTCTTTATTTTTGGCAAATAGTGCTTCTCCTCTACAAGAGTGGTAGTTTTGGCTACTCCAAAATGACCAGCCAAACCCCCACTATGTAATTCCCTCAAGATGTTCTCTCTCATAGAGCCATTGGGAATGCATAATTGATTACCCTTAAATAAGTAACCATTATGTAAAAAATACTCTTCAAAAATAGTATGGGACTCACCCTCTACCGCACTTTTACATTGTTGCACAATATTCCCAAAATATGCATCAGATTCATACAGATATTTAATCCCCTAAAATCCTACCACTTCATTCTCCATAGTGGTCAACAACATGACTCTCCTACTCAATGCATCAACAAGATTTTTTTTTTCTCGACTTGTGCTTCAGGAAAAATGTATACTGTTGCAAAAATGAAACCCATTTGGCATGCCTACTATTTAAAATTTTCAGAGAGTTGACATACCTCAATGATTCATGATCAGTAAACAACACAAGCTCCTTTGAGAGTAATTAGTGCCTCCAATGTTGTAATGCTTGCACAATTGCATAAAATTCCACATCATATGTAGAATAATTCTTTCTTGCATCATTCAACTTCTCATTAAAAAATGCTACAGGTTGACCCTCTTGAATTAATACACCATCAATTCCAACAAATGAGGCATCACAATCAACCTCAAACACCTTACTGAAATCTGATAACACTAGAACAGGGTCTTCTGACACCTTATTCTTCAAGAGTTCAAAACTCTTTGTTGTTGCCATAGTCCATACAAACTCTTTCCCTTCGTGCACTCAGTTATAGGAGCAGCTATACTATTGAAGTTCCTGATGAAATTTTTGTAAAAGGTATCTAGGCCATGAAATATCCTTACTTCTATTATAGTTCGTGGAAGAGGTCATTCCAAAATTGCCTTCACTTTCTCGTCATCCATCCTTATGCCATCTCTTGAGATTACAAATCCTAAAAATACTAAAATATCCTAAAGAAATCTACATTTCTTTAGATTGACATATAATTTCTCCTTCCTGAACACGTCTAACACTAATTTTAGGTGTAACAAATGTTCCTCTTTACTTATGCTATAAATCAAAATATCATCAAAATACACACAAACTTACCATTATATTCCCGCATTACTATGTTCATCAACTACATAAATGTACTCGGTGCATTAGAAAATCCAAATGGCATCACCATCCACTCGTACAACCCATATTTTTTCTTAAAAGTTGTCTTCCATTCATCTCCTTCTCTAATTTTTATTTGGTGGTATCCACTCCGTAGATCAATTTTATTGAAGTATTTAGCTCCAACCAATCCATCCATCATGTCATCCACTCTCGGCATAGGATACCGATATTTTATTGTGATCTTGTTTATGGCTCTACTATCCACACACATCTACCAGTCACCATATTTCTTTGGGGTTAGCAATTTTGGAGTTGCACATGGACTCATACTCTCCCTAAATAATCCCTTGTTTATCAACTTTGTCACTTGCCTACTCAAATTTGCATTCTGTGTTGGGTTCAATCGATAAGCGACCTAATTTAGGAGCGTTGATCCTAGAATCAAATCCATGTGATACTAGATATCCCTCTTTAGTTGTAGCTCATTTGGTAACTCATCTGGTGTGACATATTTATATTCACTTAGCAGATTAGCTATTGTTGTAGGCATAACCACTTCCTCTATTTCTAGCTTCCTAGTTTTTAAGACATAACAAAAGCTAGCATCCTTGATCTCTGTAAGAAACTCCTTCATTGCCAACAAGCTCTTTGTAGACACCCAAAAGTCACACATTTCTATTTTTGCATATCTATAGGTGATTCCAAACATCCCTATACTATTGTAGTCATGCGTAGACATGCGTAGACACACGTAGACATGTGTAGACATGCGTAGACACGCGTAGACATGTGTAGACATGCGTAGACTTCCATAAGTTCACCATAGTAATGTGTAGACTTCCACAAATCACTTTCAAGTCCAAAACCTGAATAAGCCCTCAAAACCACATCTTATGCATCGAGATACCTTTAGACGACAACCCAAGACAATGCATAGCCCATTTACACTCAATTGACACCCCCATGGGTATTAATTGGAAAAATCAATTAAAAGTCAATTATCAAATTCTAATTTAATGTCGACTTCACTTAAGCCCATTTTTAGGGCAAAATTGGATTAATTAACTCTTAATTCATAATTAGTGTTAATCAAATCCTCCCACATGTGCCAATTCAGGGTTTCCTAGGGTTTTCTTTTAGTCCTCATCTAAACATGCTTAAGGCCTAGTTAGGATTAGCACTAATCCTTCCTCACATATGTGCGAGGATAGTATATTTTCTACTTAGAATGTGATGTTGCCACATAGCATTTCTTAACCTAATCCTAGTAAAAATCAAAGCTAGGTTTAGTCTTTCTAACCCCCTCCCTGCACCTTGCATTTGCATATAAATAATGGGTCCCAAACCCCTAATTAAGTTTGATTACCATATTCAAAAAAGTACAATTACTCTACAAAAATGGAAATCCAATAGTACACAGTCTATTCCCGATGCACACAGATAGATTCTGACAGCATACAAAGGCACCCTAGCTGCCTTAGAATCGATCCCAAAGAGATTTTACCAAAAGAGAATCATAGCTCAATTTGTAGCTTGCCCTGTGAATACGGCCCCAATTAGTGACCTAGGTTGTGAAGTGCATCTGCATGCCCTAAATCACCCAAAATTTTGGAGGTAAGCTCTATTTTACCATATTATTACCTTCTACATATTTTATTTTAGTTTATGTTACTATTTTATAGTCATTTTGTCTTCTTAAATATGGGCCCTGACTAAGGCAATACCCCCAACGTATTGACCCTTTATTACAATTTTCTTTTAGGTTATTCAGCAGATTTTAAGGAAAGGAACACCAACAAACAACAACCCAGCAGTGGCCTGCATACAAAGAAGCCCACCTACATTGGGGGACATCAGAAGGAGGCATCAGGCCTATATTGCTTATTCGTGAAAAGAAATAAAAGGTAAACTCTCCCTATTTGTAACCTATAAAAAATTGATAATGAATAAAGCATTATATTTCTAAATGACTTGTGTTATTACTTGTTAGATCAAATGTCAAATTTTGGTCATTTCATTCTGGCACATCCAGTGGGATCCCCACAATGGATAGTGCTAGAAACATTTTTCTTATAAAGCTGACATTATCCTCTATTTTTGTGTCTTGTAGGTACCAAAAATATGTGTCATTGAAGCCTCCAAAGCCCTAGGAATTGCCCTAGGCCATCAGATCTCGGATTTCAAGCCTCTGCACCTGATTAGCGACCCACCCTATGATTTAGGTCAAATTTGTGACTTGGCCACGATTTGAGCACATACACCTCAAAAACCTCCAAATTAGTTGGGGTGATCTTTTTAGGGGCCAAGCAAACCCCCTTAGAATCAAAATGTAGGTATTTTCATTTTTGCTGCCTCTGTTGCAAGTTTTGGAAGTAGAAAATCATTGACTAGTTGAATGACCATTACTAGGTCTAGTTTTGGGTTCATTGCAAATTAGTTGAAGAATTAGGGTTTATAAAAATTTTAGGACCTGCAACTTTCTAGTAAGTGTATAAAATTTATTTCTCAAATAAATTTGCATTTGTATTTTATTTTTACATATGGCATAAGCCTAAGTTGTTCTTCCTTCCTTCATAGCTTACATTGCTAAAAGGAACTTTACATTCCAAAGTGAAATCAGGGTTTCTAATCCCCTTTTATATTTTTGAAATAATTTTACATTCTGAAAGTTCAAGTTACGGTTTCATAATCTCTTTAATCCACACACATTTGGAGTGCATGTTTGTATGTTTTGTAAAGTATATTAGCTTTCTTCACAAAGGCATTTGGACTAGCTCATTTCTTTACAAAGATCTTAAGCTATCTAATCATTCTCTTTCGAAAAGGCATCAGGATTAGTTTTCTTTTGAAAAGGTAACTAGTTAGTTTCTTATCTTGTAAAAATCGTTAGAAAAACACAAAAACACACACACTCACATGGTACCTTAAAAAAGTGGTGAGATTGGACTGCATCCCCAATCCATCACTCGAGACTGGTGTATATCGAGTTTCACTCTCCATCAGCTCACCCCCCTAGACACGTAGTAGCCCCACGGGAGTTGTTTTATAGATTTCATCACTGAAAAATCCCCCACTTTTACGATTGGCACCTAGATTTCATCACCAGTGGTTACCTACAGAGTGGGACAGGATTAGCACCTTCATCCACAAGGCTTGTATAATTTTTGAAATTGATAACTATCATTCTTGACTAAGCCTACCCCAGGGTGAAGAAAAAGCATGGGTATATCGATAGAAGGTCTCAAAAAGTGCCACCTATTCTTGTGAGATGATATTAGCAGACTGGCTTTAGCATAGTGAGTTCCACCCCTTTAGGATACCATTTTACTACAGCTTCCATATAGGTCACCATTCACACGGTGCGGTACCATTCTATCATGTGCATATTTGGGTGTTGCAGGAGGTTTGTTATTGACAACATTCCTAATTTTATAGAGTATTCACTCCATTACCCACGATTCTACATAGGTAGTATCAATATTACAACACACAAAAAAAACATAAAACTTTTATTTTCTCAGCATTCAAAATTGATTTTGGTCTATCGTTGTTTGCATGATCATAGAATGGTCTCAACACACTACACTATATATTATTTTGCTACACACAACATGTCACTTCACACTCATAATAGACATAGTTGAGTCTACATCACACAGGGTTTATTCTTAAAAACCCCCTTTGACACATGCCACTATGCCCGTGGTCACCCGTAGTAGAGTGTGTGAGCAATCACACTCTATGGAGGAATGGCCTCCCCCTTACCCTAGTTAGTCCACTCTTACTCCTTCGATCATGAAGAAGAGGATTGTAGACACATCTGATTCACACATAGAATATGATACATAATTCACACACATGATGCCTCATGAGGAGACATCAACTTTGAGTAAAATTCTCACTACTTCACTCGTAGAGGATTACTTGCTCTTTTCAGCCCCATCTTCACCTAATCCCTCGACCATGTTCTATGACCATGTAATCTGCACAACACTAGGATAGTATCCTCCAGCATTCATCGTATATGAAAAGGTCATGCCTACGTCACCCACATTTGCACACCCCTTTTTCTAGAATCTATCTCAATCCATGTTTGACAATGATTCATCCCTTCTGAACCGCACCCATCCTAAGGTCGCATCATTCACCCTTACCATAGGAATGGTGTCAGACCCATCCTTGTCCACTATATGAAGGTAGAATCCATCCTTCTAAAATGCACAATAGATCCATACCCATCATGAACTACAAGCATTCCCTCAAAGCTCACACCTGTACTCCTCACAAGAGTACCAACCATCCTCTTCCCAAGAGTTGTTCTTCACCATATCTGAGGGTACTTCCCAATAGCTTCTTCAAGAACAAGAGATGCAAACCCAAGTGGAAGTGTACACTTAAACTTTCCCCTCAACCCAAGCTCCTACCTTGATAGCTTATCCCACCTTTTTAGCAGCTTTCCCACCTATCTCCTAGGTATTCGGAGTGCATGGTGCCCAACCCTTAGATCCAAATTTACCTACGATGACCTTTAGGATACCCCCACCTATGCATTTTTAGGATCCAACTACCCATATCCATACTACCTATGGATCAACACCAGTAGCTTATGCACCTACTCAACCAAATTATTCCACATAGTTTAGCCTCCCTACTTCCTACTCTCTAGGGCAAAGACAGATCCCGTCTTTTGATATCTTGTCTCGACCACCTCTAGCACCAGTAGTAGTGACACCTACACCACCACCAACTATACCTAGCTTCTTTATGCCTTATCCAGTTTGATCATCACTACCCATGGTCCAACTAGTACAAAAAGATCCAAACCAACAAGTACCCATGCCACAATTGCGTGTTGCTTAGTCATAGTATTATTATCTTCAACAAACGCCTACCCCACAACCTAGTGTGCCTATAGAAATTAAAACACATGTCACCCATTATTTGCCTTATCATTAATAGGAACAATAGTATTTCCTATAGTATTGTGAAGAACAACAATACCAGTACCCACCACATCCACAAGGTCAACCTATCATAGCCCAACCTTCAACTCTTATGACACCCAAACTTCAAATCTTGCAATATGAAGTCAAAATGTTGAACCTATGCATCTCTAGCTATAGGCAACAAAAGCCTTGCTATGATGAACTATGCAATGAGCCAGTACATCCATCAGTCCCTATCCCTCCTTATCCCCATCGCTTCGAAATACTAAAATTTGACAAGTATAGAGGTAAGGAATATCCCAAAGAAAATGTGAGCAACTATCACTCGTCCTATTACCAACTTCACAGTAGTAATCCCCTTATGTTGTGCACCTTCTCCCTATCCCTCGCTGGACCAGCATTGGATTGGTACAACATGCTACCGCACCATAGCCTGTACACCTTTAAAAAATTGGCCAATTCCTTATTAAAGCATTTTCCCATCAACATCAAGAAAAATACCACATTTTTTGATGTCTACACCTTACAACAGGTGGATGATGAACCCATCACTGAGTTTGTTGCCAGATGGAGAACAATTATTCATGATCTTACCCATAGCCTCCCCACCTCAAAGCTTGTGACACTCTTTTCCAAGAGCTACCACAAACACATTTCCACATCCCTCTAACTTCACCAAAGTCATACTTTCGAAGATTCTATATCACAAGCAAAAGTGATCGAAGATATTAAGGTGCAATCTTGGAAAATTAAATTGAGAGCTAAAACCAACTATAACTTCAAATTTCACTTCAATAGACCTACATCGAATCAACCTTACCCACAACTGCAGTAAACCAACCAATTTATAGCTGCTACCCTAGCACTAGTACCAACTCCTCCGCCCTATACATCGTAATTGCAAGCACTCCAAGATAATGCACCTGCCCCACCTCGACCACAACAATACCATGGCATGCACCCACAGGGTCCACCATGTAACTTGACACCCTTATATGAACCATTACCAGCCCTGTTCTATAGATTGTATGAGGGTAACCATGTTGTTCTACCCAACATCTGCCCATTGGATCCAAATGCACCTAAATCTGGTGACTACAATGGGAAGTTCTTTTATCCCTTTCATAAGCAGCATGGCCATAATATTGATTCATGTCGCTCATTTCAGAGGCAAGTTCAAGACCTAATCGATAGGGGCATTATTCAGGTAGCAAACCCTTTAGCCCCATAGAACCAAAACCTAGGAATTTTCCAAAACCCTCTATTGGATCATAGAGGACCCAATCCCACTAGACCTCCAAACAATCCTCCAACACCCCCTCACCAGGTCAACAATTTCCATCATGATCCTCCATCACGTGGAGTAGTAGGCATGATCAACCTTACTACAAGAAATCAATGGTACTCGTTGCCCCAGACAACACCTGTTATTTCTTCCCCTATCCAATTTACGTCCCTGCAAACACCCCAAAGACCTAACACCGTACCACCACCACCTCAAAATGTGATTACCATCCATGGTAGTCTAACCCATCAGCTATGCAATGCCCCCGTATGGCTATCCATATTTGATCTCCTACAACAATATCAACCCCATCGTGAGGCATTGAATGACATCCTACATTCCATTGACTTAGAGACACATGACACAAATGCTTTTGTTAATTTCATAGGGAAAATCCCATGATGCCTTCAACCTTCAATTAGTTTTCATGACCACGAGATAACAAAAATCATTGGTGAAGGAGCCGACCATCCCATCCACATACAAGCTAATATCAATGATATCACCTACAAGTGGGTACTCATTGACATGACCTCATCCATTAGTATCATATCTATAGTAGCCTTGCATCACCTACACATCCCTCTAGCACATTTCATCACACCTTCCCTAGACCTGCATTCTTTTGATGGTTCCATGAGACCTACCATAGGATCCGTAGTTCTACCCATTCACATAGGCATCTATACAACCCCCATCCTCTTCCACATCATTAAGGAGAAATGCAATATAATATTCTCCTTGGTCACCCTTGGATTAGAGACATGCAATGTGTCCCATACACATTTCATCATTACCTCAAGTATGTCCACAATGGACTTTTTCATTATGTCCCAGCCGATGGAGACCCCTTTAAGTTTTGTAACATCGTAGACCTTCCCCTTATGCCTTCATTCTCATCTTATCAATTTTTCCCTATATCTTATCACTAGTTAGTAGGAGCATCGGTATCCTCTCCAATTTCCACCCCAACACCCTAGTGTTCATCAAAAACATAAGCCTCGATATCTACACCATTAACATCATCCATTGGGGACCTAAAATAGATACCATGCCTTCCTCACTACCATTCTCATGGTCTCCACAACCCTCTCAACCTCTACCATTATAATTTCCACCCACGGTGTCACAACCACCATTGCCACCCATCACACAACCGACTACATTACCTCCTTCACACTTGCATATGGAAGCCCCTATCCTTCCTACACTACAGACACTATCTCTTCTCTTTTTTCCAAATCCTAAGACATTCATGTCTCCATGCATCCTTGAACCTGCATCAACGCCATCCCCTATGCAGAACAAATAGTCTATTCAAGCCATAACAACCAAACATCATGAACCCAAACAACCAATATCCAACTTGGATAAACCTTCACATCCTTCAACTGCCACCATCAGGGAATCCCAAATTTCTCCTTCCTCGTCTGACTCGGATATGCCACCCCAGTCTCCAGAGTGTGCCGCACCATGCATATCCATATTCATGACAAATAATGGCTGAGGAGACTATAATGAATGTTACACCCACGTATGTGACACCCCTATCCAATATACCCAAGATTTTGGCCATCCCTCAGCCTCGGTATTGACTATTGGAACCGTCAAACAGTTAGGAACTCTTGAAAACCACACCAAATTTGTGTATTTGGGAGTAGATTCTTCAATCCCCTCACCAACTTCTTCACCACCATAATCTAGCTCTGGTGATACAATTACACACCTAACCAACCCTCAATTTGCCTTGTGCTACCTACAACACTTTCATTGGTATGGGTTCGGGTTAGGTCATTATGAGAAAGGACTACGTACACCCATTAACCCTCGTGTTTGATCACCCACTAAAAAAATTGGTCTAGGTTATCGTCCAACCACCATCTATACATTAGAAGAAAATATCTAAGATCTATCCTTGCATCCTCCTCCGTGTCCAACACACACCTTGGAATAGTACATTGACATTGACATGCTATAAGACATGCCTTCACCCACATCAACCGTCATCGTCCCCTATGATTTCTTCCAAGAATCATCTACACTTGATACATCCTTGTTCTAAGATATTTAAATATTGGTAGAACACTTTGCTACCTTATCTCTGGATACACCACCAATAGATTCGGATGCACTCCCGTCTGATTCACCACCTATAGAGCCAGACCTAGTGCTACCTAACCCACCATAGATATGCCTGTCTATATTCCCACCTATACATAGAAAGTTATAGAGAATGACCTCTCATCCTCATTCATCGCCAGTCATCCTACAGCCTCCCTTAAGCCTCTTAGGATGTGCACAACCTATCCAACCTCCATCACCAAATTCTACCCTACCTACTTCACCTACAACATCGATTAACATGGTTGAGGTAGATTTACATTCTCCCCTCCGTTATAGCCACCAACAAATTCGAGATGATACCCCAAACCCAAACTTTATTGATCTCGCACACATCTCACATATACCAGCACTTGGAGACTTTCTTCTCTCCTCACATCTTACGGGTAAAAAATACCCCCTCCTCATCCATGTCTTCCCAAATCCTTTAAGTCCATCACACGGGCATTTATGTAGATGATGAATTCAAGTTCAGTGAGGCCATCGATGACTTCAATCTCATTCTTATCCCTAAACAGTTACGCGATGGATGCTTATCGAGGACACGATCGACGTAGAAATTGGTGATGATCCAAAAAAATCCACACATCCTCAAACTAGCCACTAGCCTCTCACCCGAGGAGTGCATCACCTTCATGAACTTCCTACGCAAGTATATAAATGTGTTTGCATAGTCTTACAAAGGCATGCTGGGTATTGACCCTATCGTAGTAGTGCATAATCTTATACTAGATTCCAATGACAAACCAGTAAGACAAACGTTGTGATGCATGCATCCAATTATCGCATTGATAGTAAAATCCAAGCTCCAAAAGCTCCTAGACATTGATTTCATAATACCCATTGACTATCTCGAGTGGGTATCCAACATGATCCCTATCCCCAAACCATCTAGTGATGTTCGTGTTTGCATAGACTTTCATGACCTAAACAAAGCTTGTCCCAATGATAACTTCCCTTTACCCAACATTGATTCCCTCATTTACTCCATCGCAGGTCATGAAATGATTTCCCTCATGGATGGATTTTTTGGATACAATCAAATTCAGATCAACCCGACTGATCAACACAAAACTTCCTTCACAACACCCTAGGGGACTTTTTGCTACAAGGTCATGCTCTTTGGCCTTATAAACGCTGGGGTAACCTATCAACGAGCCATGACCTACATATTTCATGACCTAATGCACAAAAATATGGAGGACTATGTATATGAAATCATAGCCAAATAAAAGAAATGTGTCGATCATCTCAAAGATCTCTGCTAGATTTTTGATCTACTACTAGAACACAACGTGCACCTCAATATAAAAAAATGTGTTTTTGGTGTTACATCTGGAAAAATACTATGAATGATTGTCTCCCAATGAGGCATTGAAGTAGATCATAGTAAATTGAAATCCATCATCGAGATGCCTCCTCCTACCACCTTAAAACAATTACGCAGCCTACATGGCAAGATTACCTCTATTCGTAGATTTATAGTGCAATTATTAGATAAATACCAACCATTCAATCATCTCCTATAAAAATGAGTACACTTTAAATGGGATGAAAACTATCAATCTACATTCGGCACTATCAAAACTTACCTCACGTCATCGCTAGTAATATCACCACCACATCCATAATTACCACTATATACATCTCAACCATAGAGCTTGCACTAGGTACACTCCTAGCTCAAAAGAATGCTCTTGACAAAAAGCAGACTATCTACTACATCAGTCACACACTAGTTAGATACAAAATGAGATACGAATACATGGAGAAGTTATGCCTAGTAGTAGTATTTACCACCTAGAAGCTAAGACACTATATGTTAAACCACACAACTTTTGTCATAGCTCGAGACAATCCCCTACGGTATATGATGAACAAAAGTTATCACAACTCCTGCATAGCTAAATAGATTATGCTCCTAATGGAGTTCAACATAGAATTTGTATATAAAAATTCTATCAAATGGCAAGTCATTACTGATAAATTGGCTAAAGCCCCTATAATTGACAATCAACCCCTTCTCATCCAACTCCCCGACGACTCTATCTTTCACATAATCGAATATGAGGAGTACGTCAAACCAGAATTTGTGGCTGATCTCACCATGTTATTTGACGGGTCCAGGTGTCCCAACGCTGGGGGTGCAGGCATTATTTTATTTACACTTGAAGGAGAACCACTCCCATTTTCATTCAAACTTGATTTTCCTTGTACCAATAACAATGCAGAGTACGAAGCCCTAATCCTAGGATTGAAATGCTATGAACATCAAACACCTCCACATCATACGTGATTCACTTTTTATAGTAAATAAATTGTAGGAAATTTGGATATGTAGTTGGCCAGTTCTCCAACAATACAAGAATATCACCCAACAACTTCTATCCCAATTTGAATGGTATTACCTTGAAGCCGCGCTGATGAGGCCTATAAATGCCTCATTTTGCACTATGGTTAACATATAAAAATTGCCATATTATTAAATATACAAATTTAAATTTCCAAATAGTTGATTAGAATATATTAATTTTTAATTGTTTACATGATTTTATGTTAGAAACATTATACCCCTATTTTGACTATTTTAAGCATTTTACTTATAAAAGGTCAAAAATGAGTATCATGCCAATTTTGATTTCATACTATAATAAAATTACATTATTATGGTATTGATATATTCCTCTCATCGAGAAATACAAATTTTCTTTTTGAAGCAAGTCAATTCAAGTTGTAGATAAAAAGTTATGAAGGTTACATCATTTTGGAGCTCATGCCTTAAGTTTTTTCTTGAGTTGTTAACAGGTGCAAATCTGCGTTAAGGGACATATTTGCGGATCAATTTGAAATGATAAAAAACAATTTAAGGAACCAAATTAATACAAATTATATTTCATAATGGAGAGAAAACATGACCAAAATTTGAAGGCATATGGAAAAATAATCTGGAAGTTATGGGGCCCACAAAATGACAGTTTCACACTTTTTGACTATTGGAAATTCTGGTAAAAATTTGTGTTAGATGCCAACTTGACAGCAATATTGGGAGTAATTCTTGAGGTGTTAAGAGCTGAAAATTGTACCATATGTAATTCATACAACCAAAAACATGTGGTTAAAATTTGGCATACATTGGAGTTACGAGGCAAAAGTTATAAGCACTCCAAAAGTGTAGCTAGGCACATTTTGACTACTGTAAAAAATAGGTGACAGTCCATACAAATTCTAGCCACCTATCACTATGAAGGAAGGCATGGAATTTGTTAATTAAATATACAATAAACACTTGGAAATAGATGAGGGAGGCTATGAGTGACTCTTTATCCACTTGCCAACACTTCCACATGATCCAAATAGGAGCAACCAGTCAAAATATTGAATTGCAGAAAATCTGGAAACAGTCATACAAATTGCATCCAACTATCAATAAATAGCATGGCTTGAAATTTGTCAATTACAGCATGTAAAATCTATAGAATTGGTCTTCTGGGAATGAAATAAGACTATTTAGTCAGTCAAGACCACTTTCTTACAAATTTGATGCATTGATAAGTGCAAAACTGTTACACTACCTAATATTCGGGAGCAACTCTGGAATGAGCAGAACAGGACCAGTTTTGGTCAAAAATATAAACAAAATGGTCAAAAATGTGGTAAATGGTGAGATGAATATGGATCTAGATATATGAGGATTCTTATCACCTCTTCCAATGCATTTCTCCTAATGGATGACACACAACAAGGAAAATGGATATGTTGCAGCATAACAATTTGCTGCATTTCAGGAAGACTTCTTTAGAACAATTGCTAAATCCCTAAAAGGTAGCAACAAAATAGATTGGCATATGTAATAGAATGTTATAAATAATAGGCTCCCATGTTGGTTGATCTAGGTAGAGAGGTAGAGAAGTAGAGAATAAGGATAGGACTTGTGGTAAGAAAGTAGATCTGTGGCAAATCAAAATTTTTAGTAGGTTTTTCTGCAAATATTGTAATGTTGCTTGATACTAAATAAAGTGCAGGATTTCTCATTCATATTATATCCCATTAAATTTTTGAGTGTTTAAGTATTTAAGAGAGATTTTTTTTGCCTTCTTCTGGAACAAGGGAGCAAGGGCCACTTCCAGGTTTAGAAGAAGGCTTATTGGTAACAGGTTTTTCTACAACTTTTGTTGTAGCAGATTAAGCAGAGACTTGTGATATTTTATTTTTTGTTCTTAACTGTGGTTTAGTAATTCCAAGTCATATTTTTAGTAGTAGATGTGTGTGCATGGTAGTTGACCACCTAGCATAAGTTTTTTTCCTGTTTTCATCAGTTATTTCCAGCATTTTGATATTCTCCATTGTGTGATTAATTAGTTGAGTGTGCATTTCAATTCTACAATTCTTTTCATTTTTGTTATTTCCATTCTGCTAGTGCCATTAGAATTAAATTTTTGCAAAGTTGTTATTTCTATCATTTTCATTTTGCAAAGCATAAATAGGTTTTATTCTTGTTATTTTAGATTTTGCAAGGGTAATTAGTTTTAGTTTTTTGCAACCTTTCCATTTCTGTAATTCTTCTTCAAAAAATGCAATTAATATTCTAACTCAGTTCAGAAGACTAGTTGTGACACCAGAAACCCCCAAAACTGACTTGTCTCATTAATAAATCCTATTTTTCTGAATGAGCTGGTTTTCAAGCTGCCTATATCTCCTTTCATATATAGCCTTGGAAACCACCCTAGATTGACAATTATAATTATTAAATGGTGTGATTTATGATACTCATCATGCACCATGCTCATCAAATCATTTTGTAGACACCATGGCCTCATTAGGGTCCCTTATCCCACAAAATCTAATATCCAGCATAACATCTGTGTTCATTCATACACTTACACAATCTGTTATATCACCCACACATCCCACAGACGATGGTGGTGTATATGTGGTAAAAACTAAACCTCATGATCCATGGTTCTCATAGATTAAGGAATACATCAAACTAGGTTTCCTACCATGTGATTTGCCTCATGCCCAATGTCAAATCTTTAAACAAAGAGCGATCCACTACACCTTGCTAGGGGACATCCTTTACCATTGCAGCTATGACGATATACTCTTGCATTGCCTAGAACCACAGTAATCATAGCAGGTTGTACAAGAAACCCATGACAATGCTTGTGGTGGCCATTTCAGTGGCATGGTGATCACTAAACGCATTCTCTGTATGGGCTACTACTAGCCTAAAATAGAGCAAGATTGTTGCGAGTATGTCAAAAATTGCATCAAATCCCAACAACATGCCAAATTAACACATATACCATCCCAATCACTTCAACCAATCTAGTCCATGTGGCCCTTCTCCCAATGGGTCCTGGATCTAATTGGACAAATTACACTTGCATCCTCTAGCAATCATAAATTTATCATTACAACAAGATAATATTTTACAAAATGGGTTGAATCCATCCCACTGGTCCAAACTACAAGAGCCAAAATTACAACATTCATCATGGAGCATATCATATGCCACTTTGGAATTCCCTCCCAAATTATTTTAGATAATGGAAAATATTTAAAAAACAAAATTGTTTGAGCCCTGTGCAATAAATTTCACATACATCATAGCTTTTCAACCTCATATTACCCTCAAGGAAATGGCCAGGCCGAAGCTACTAACAAAACCATATGTTCTATTCTCCATAAAACTATAACAAAATCTCACCAGGACTGGCATAATCAAATGCCCCTAGCCTTGTGGGCATATTGTACGAGCATCCGTACTCCTACTGGGGCAACACCTTTTTCACTTGTCTATGAGGTAGAGGCTATCATGCCCTTTGAGCTGGAGATACCCTCTTTATGGATATATCCATGAAATATTTCATTGATGATGACACTGCTCACCAAGCTCTTCTAGATCAACTAACACTCCTCGATGAACATTGCATCCATGCCATCGAATACACATGAGCATATCAAGATCACCTTTGTCGTGCCTACAATAGTAAGGCAAATCAGCACAAATACAAGATTGGTGACTTGGTTCTCAAGGAGAACCAACAAATCACAAGTCAACCTCGTCAACAGCACGATAAATTTTCCCAAAATTGGTTGGGTCCATTTATTATCACACATAAATATGGTTTAGGAGCATATCACCTTTTAAATTGCTGTGTGAGTGGCTAGGACCACTGTTTGACCTCTAAGGGCTGCCCTGAAAGCTGTGTATGTCCATGCGATCAGTGTTTGTAGTCACTTAATCGAATTGGTGCTGTTTTGGTGTCTACACCATGAAATATTTCATTGATGATGACACTGCTCACCAAGCTCTTCTAGATCAACTAACACTCCTCGATGAACGTTGCATCCATGCCATTGAATACACATGAGTATATCAAGATCACCTTCGTCGTGCCTACAATAGTAAGGAAAATCAGCACAAATACAAGATTGGTGACTTGGTTCTCAAGGAGAACCAACAAATCACAAGTCAACCTCATCAACAGCACGATAAATTTTCCCAAAATTGGTTGGGTCCATTTATTATCACACATAAATACAGTTTAGGAGCATATCACCTAGCAAATATTGAAGGCCTCAATGATCCTAAACCCATCAACATCTTGCACCTTTGTGATTTCAATGCATGATTCATAAACACAATCACCATAACGAGTGTCACATAGTATTAAAAATAAATCACCAAGCACATCATAGTATGAATCTATTTTTCTCTATACATGTACATTTCACCTTTCTACAATTTTTATACTCAGGGTATTTATTTTTCCTTTTGCAGGACTCACATCATCAGTAGGAGAGCTCTACAATGGCCTCATCTACCACCATACAAGATCATCTATAGTCATAATAAAAACCCATTACACCGGCTGATCTTGCTCGACCACCAGTTGCCCTTCATACCAAGTGCTCCTCACATTCATCCCATTCAGGTCACCACACCACACCTCAAAATCATTTCCCTCACTAGCGAGGTTCATCCTATTCAACACACTCTAGAGATATCCAGATCACCATGTCCTCTTTTGATGATAAAGAGGAATCCACCCAACCACAAGCACAAGGATCATCCTCTCATTCGTTTGATGATCTCAGATGTCACTATTCACCTCCAAGTCGTCCACAACATCCCATAGGATCTTACCACCCACCTATAGGGAATACACACCTCATCAACCTATCCCTACATTTCTACCTGCTCACCTTCCTAATGGTGAGTCTACCTATGCCCAAGCTTTGCAAGCTCGTGTGGCCCAAGCTATTCAAGCTGGTCACGTAAAAATTCCTCTTTCTCATTTGCATTGCTGCCCAGGGCCATCCCCTATGCCATCGATACTCAAGACACCACCTTCACCACTATGAGGCTTATTGTCCTAGCCAAACTTACGATCACCATAGTCATTTCACTCCATTGCTTCCTCATCACAACCCTATCCTTTTTCTACCATGCATCGAGCTATTCCATTAAGCTTGGAATCTCGATCACACCCTTCACCAATACCATCACTGCCACACCATAAGATAAATCATCTCATCTTCCATATCGAAGCTCTAGAGTTGCAGATGAGCCACTGACATTGCCATGTTCACCCACAACAATCTTCCATGACCTATCCATCCTTGCCACCATGCAGATCCCTTCCTCGACCCCGGACTCAACCCATGTTGAAACCCAAACCCATGCCTCCATTACCAGATCATCTTTCACCCAGAACTCAATCACCTCTAACAGAGCCATACGTCTATATTATGCCTATTCCACATATGCCCCTTTCCAAAATGTTCCACCATATCATACACCATGGTCTTATTGACCTACTTGAGATTCCACCTACTAATCCCTCGCATCCTAAACTATGCAATTATAACAAGAATCAATTTTGCATTTACCATCGTCATCCAGGTCATGATATCAAAGAGTTTAGATCATTTGAAACCCTGGTGCACAACATGTTGCATGGGGAGCGTACCCCATCACTAGAGCATTCTTTTTCGTTTAGCTGACTTGTTAGTCCTCCATGCCACACCACTCCCAGGACTTTACCACCCCGTAGTACCCTAACAATGACCACCTACTATATTCATAATATTTCCAACTATGGCTCTAGCCACAACTTTAGCCATGTCATCACTTCACCATCCCACTCCTGCCCGGATCTACATTATTTTTCCAGATAGTAGTATTAGTTCCTCGTATTCTTCTATCTCATTCTTCTACTTCTTACATATGTTGATTCATTTCTTCTCTTCTATTTTTGTTAGTTGTTGGTGATCCCCTTATCTTGATTGGTCATCAAAGCCTATTTCTTCTCACTTCTTCCACTTGTACTTTCTACTCTCACACCTTTCTCCTTGGTGACTATTAGATACACTTATACAACTCATAGCTTATACATCTACTACACACACACCCCACACGGTAGGGCAACCATGATCATAACATCATGTTTTTTGTCATCATTACACACTTCACTCATCTGTAAATAGGTTCTTCTAAAATTCTCCTTCTTCACAACATAAATTTCTTCTTGTAAATATCAAATTCCTCCACTTTCATCACTTACAATTACATTCATTGCACATATTCATATGCTTTATAGTTAAAATTTTAATTCATGTTTGTACATTCTTCCCAAAAATGTGCCTCAGAAGGAATAATACATGCACTTGTTAGCATCACCACCTGGATGTCCATTCCCCCTTTTCAAGATCAGGGTATACATAGGTGTCGTGTTTAATTTTGACTACTTTGTAGTTTAGGCAATTAAGTGTCACCCAAAGCTACTGAGTCTTGTATATTCTTCTTATGGTCTTTTAGGTTGGTTCAACTTCTCTCATGAATCACTCACAACAGGTTACACATTAACAATTTTGAGCCTAGGAAAGAGGACATCTTGAGTAGATATCCCCATCTAGAGAACGGTATACCCTGCTTGTCCTATCACCTGTATGGTCAAAATACAACCTAGGGATAAACAAATGGATCAAGCATAAGAAAAATTAAATAACTGGGTAGAAAATAAATTTCATTGCCCATACAAAAAGAGCAAAAAAAAATGAAAATAGCACTACCACAATCAGATAGGTCAACACTAGAACAAGGGCAGAAAACAAAAGGAAACGCCTCTTGATATCACACATGTTATACTTATCGCCTTTGGTCCTTAGGTTCAAAATAACACTATGGGATAATTCCAAAAACCTGCCTACAAGTGGAATAATCTTATAGGTGATAACACATATCTTACATTAGCATCTCGCTTTTTTAGAAATCACTATTGTGGATGGATGAGCTAGCTAGTATGGTAGCATCTACAATGGGTTAATATTACCTCATTCAAAATGGATAAATGAACACACATTCACACACATAGGTCCAAGACAAACTTTGAACCAACCCAATCATGTTATAAGTTGCCACAAAATTTTGTATAGCTAAGGGTTTTATATTTTATTGTCATAACTATGTTATTCAAAACCATTACACATACCTTACATTATCCATCGACCCTAAAATCATGGAATGGATAACATCCATACAGATAAATGCCATGATACAAGTGCTTCCTTGGCGCATTTCAGTAAGTTCATACATGCATATATGCATCTATGTCAGATACATTTGATACACATTATAGTTATGCATTCATCCTACACGCATTTCATATCAAATTACATTTATTGCATTCATCCCATATGCATTTCAAAATTGAATCACAATATCGCAATTAATCTACATACATTCATTACGAAATCACATTTGATATCGCATCACGTCGCATTGAAAATACAATCTTAACACTATTCTACAATTTATTTATACTACAACACGATAATAGATCTAAAACATTGTTGTACTTACAATGGTACTGAGAGGGGGGGTGAATCAGTGTAGCTCTTTAATTATGAATTAACAACTCTAAAAACAGTAGTAGTTAAAACTTATAAACAGATATAGCAAGAACAGCAAGAGAACATCACACAACACAAGATTTTAACGAGGTTCACCAATGTGGCTACTCCTCAAAAACAACTGCTTGGACTACCATCCAAATCCAGCCTTTGCAAAGCAACAACTTTTACAAATAGTTTACTAGCACCCACTGGAAGGAGCACCAACCCTTGATTTATCTGATCCAATAGAAAGGAGCACCAACCCCTAATTTTCCAGCACCAACTAGAAGGAGCACCAACCCCTGATTTTCCAGCACCCACTGGAAGGAGCACCAACCCATTATGCCAAGCACCAACTTGGACTTCAAATCTAAAACTTAGAAGAATGATAGTAAGATACCTTTGCCTTAAATAAGACCCTGACTGATCTACTTCACTTTTTTGTCCTGTGCGCACTCTACTCTCTTTGTGCTATCACTTCGCACAGTCTACTACTTAACTGTTGAATGTTCATCTTCTCCCCTACGTGCACTCTACTTCCTTTGTAATCTTTGCACTTAGAATGATTCGACAAATCTCACTCTACACACTATGATCGAACTTCGCTCTCTGTGCACTACGATTGAACTTCGCACTCTGCACACTATGATCGAACTTCGCACTCTGTGCACTATCTTCTAGCATCACACTTCACACTTCAACCAACTCTTCAAAACAACCTTCCTTTTATAACCACATTTTCAAGATCAAAAACTTAATCTTAGTTGACTGTAACCCTAATCTTGGTCGGTTGCAAACCCTAATCTTCGTTGGCTGCAAACCCTAATCTTCGTTGGCTAACATTGGTCTTTGTTGGCTTCAACCACCTCTGTAACTCTTCTGTAGCTTTTGCCATGAAAATACATGTCATGATATCATGACACTTTTGCCTCCATACACTTTCTTTTGGATTTTGTCGTGATATCGCGACACTTCTGCCTTTGTCGACTTCAACTAACCTCTTGTCACGATATCGCGATACTTCTGCCTTCGTTAGCATCAATTTTGCTTTTGTTGCAAAATCATGACACTTCTACCATTGAAGACTTGCTTTCTGATCCTATCACGAAATCATGATAGTTTTGCTTCTAAAGAATTGCTCTCTGCTTTTGTCGCGAAATCACGACACTTCTTCCTTTGCAGACTTCGTCTTCGCTTCTGTTGCGATATCGCGACACTTCTGCCTCTAAGGACTTCAACTTAGATTCTATCATGAAATCATGACACTTATACTATTGAAGACCTGCTTTCTATTTCTGTCATGAAATCGCAACACTTTCTCCAACCGTACGCTGCCATCTCAATATGTCGCAAAATTGTGACACTTTTTGCATTTGTATGCTTTCTTTTTTGCTTGTCATGAAATCACAACACTTTCTGTATCCGTATGCTTTCTCATCAACTTGTCACAAAATCATGACACTTTTTGCATCCGTACACTTTCTCTTCAACCTATCACAAAATCACGACATTTCATACTCTGAACACTTTCGTCTGCTGCATGTCACGAAATCGTGACAGTTCTCACTTGGAACATTTTCATCTGTAGCATGTTGCGAAATAGTAATAGTTCTCATTTTGAACTCTGCAGCATGTCATGAAATCATGATAGTTCTCACTTCAAACTCTATAGCATGTCATGAAATTGTGACAGTTCTCATTTTACTTTCTCTCTCCTCGAACTTGTCGTGAAATCACGACAGTTCTCACTTCGGACTCTCTCTTCTGTAGCACGTCGCAAAATCGTGACACTTTATCTTGCTTTCACTTTCTCTTCTAACTTGTCACAAAATTGTGACACTTTAACCTATCTTCTCTTCCCCTTCTAACATGTCGTGAAATCACGATAGTTATTCCTACTTGTGCTTTCTCTTCGAACATGTCGCGAAATTGCGACAATTTTTTGACTTGCCTTCTTCTCTTCCAACATGTCACGAAATCACGACAGTTTTACATGCTTGCACCTCTACTTCGAACATGTCATGAAATCATGATAGTTTTTTGAATTTCCTTCTTTTCTTCCAACATGTCACGAAACCACGATAGTTTTACCTGGTTGTGCCTCTGCTTTGAACATGTCACGAAATCGCGATAATTTTTTGACTTGCCTTCTTCTCTTCCAACATGTTAAGAAATTGCGACAGTTTTCCCTGTTGTTTCTCTCTCCTCCAATATGTTGCAAAATCATGACACTTTTACCTGTTGCTTCTCTCTCTTCCAATATGTCTCAAAATCATGACAGTTTTTCTTGCCTGCTGTATATGTCGCGATATCGCAACACTTTTCTTACTTGTATTTTTCTTTGATCTTTTGCAAAGGGGCCACTATGGTCTTCTTGGAAACTCACTGTCCATACTCTGAATAACCTTAGAACTCCTATCCTTTGCATCTGAATGGATTTTGAACTACCTTTCCACTGCATCATTAGATCTAACTAACTATGTTGACAACAATGACAATACTCCTGCTGCACCTTGCTCAACAATCTCCCCCTTTGGAATTGTTGGCAACACATGTGTAATTTCCTATAACTCTTCTCCCCCTTTGTCAATAATACCAAAGGGCTACTGCAGACTCCCCCTAAGTCCATGCACAACATTCTTAGGCAAAATTTGTTGCACTTAGCACAAATTATGATCATGAGCAAAAGAATAATCAAATACTCAAATGCTCCCCCTGAGAAAGTGATCCCTGTAGCTAGTCAATCTTTGGGAGGTGTGACCACTCCCAATTTGTTTTGAAGGTACTCAAACATTTCCTTGGGCAATGGTTTTGTGAAAATATCTGCTACTTGTTCTGTGGTTGGAACAAAATCCAATTTAACCTCACCTTCTGCAACTTTCTCCTTCAAAAGGTGATACCTGATGGCAATGTGCTTTGTGTGTGAATGCATAACTGGATTCTTGGAGATGTTAATGGCACTGGTGTCATCACACTTAACTGATATTGGTTCACTGAAGTAGATACCAAGATCTTTTAGGGTTTGTTCCATCCACAAAACCTGTGTACAACATGTTATTGCTACAATATATTCTGCTTTTGCTATTGATAAAGAAAATAACTCTTGCTTCTTACTATGCCATGGAACCAATCTGTCTCCCAAATAGAATGCACCTCCACTGGTACTCTTTCTATCATCTACACATCCAGCCCAATCTACATCTGAATATGATATAAGGGTGAAGTCTTTACCTTTTGGATACCACAACCCATACTGCCTAGTACCCTTGAGATATCGAAGAATCCTCTTTACTCTTTGTCACATGAGTCTCTTTGGGATTGGCCTAAAAGTGTGCTACCATGCATACTGCCTACAAAATATCTGGTTTGGTAGTTGTCAGGTACAGTAGACTTCCAATCATAGATATGTACATGGTTTGATCAATAGGTGGAGATTTGTCATCTTTGTTCAACTTACATCCTGTCATCATGGGAGTGCTAACTGTATTACAATCCTCCATTATGAATTTCTTTAACATCTATTTTACATATTTAACTTGAGAAATAAATATGCCCTTATTACTTTGATTAACTTGCAAGCCAAGAAAATATGACAGTTCACCAATCATTGACATTTCAAATTCTTTTTGCATCTTATTTGCTAAATCTTGACATGACTCATATTTTATGCTGCCATATATGATATCATCTACATATACAACCAGAACAATAAGATGCCCATTTTCTATTTTGACATATAGGTTACTATCCACCAAACCTTTCTTAAACTTTTTTTGAGTGAGATAGTTGTCTAGTCTTGCATAACATGCTCGAGGTGCCTGTTTTAAGCCATATAAATCTTTCTTCAACTTACAAACAAAGTTTGGATTATCACCAAGTTGGAACCCATCTGGTTGCTCAATATAAACCTCTTCTTCAAGTTTCCCATTCAGAAAAGCTGATTTCACATCCATTTGATAAACTTTGAAGTTCTTATAGACTGCTAAGGCCAAAAAAATTTTGATTGCTTCTATTCTGGCTACTGGTGCAAAAGTATCCTCAAAATCAATGCCTTCAACTTGTGTATAACCTTTGCAAACCAGTCTTGCTTTATTCCTAATGATCTGTCTGTCTTCATTCAATTTGTTACGAAAGATCCATTTAGTCTTGATTATGTTTTTGTTCGCAGGTCTAGGTACTAATTCCCAGGTTTTGTTTTTCTCAATATGGTCTAATTATTCATTTATAGCCTTCATCCAACCTTCATCTTTGCTTGCTTCAGCAACATTCTTGGGCTTAATGCTGGATAATAAAGAGTAGTTACTTACCACTCTTCTTCTTGTTTGAACACCAACTTTGGGGTGTCCAATTATTTGATCTCTAGGATGACTTTTCTACCAGCTACCTGTTTTGAATTTATTATTCTCTTCTGCTTTTGAATCACAAATTACATCATCTGAGTCAATTTTTTGTAACTTTTCAATTTTGTTTTCCTCATCTCCTTCAATAACCTCTTCATAAATTAGGTAGTTCATTTCATGGCTAGTCACTTGTTATTTACCTTCATCAAACTTAACATCAGCACTGCCCACAATTTTCTTTAGCCTCTTGTTGTAGCATTTGTAAGCCTTGCTTCTTGGTGAATAACCAACAAAAATACCTTCATCTGCTCTGTCTTCAAACTTGCCAAGATTGTCTTCAGTTCTTTTGATATAGCACTTGCTACCAAACACTCTGAGGTATTTTGATGTTGCCCTTTTACCGAACCACAATTCATAAGGAGTTTTGCTTTCATGTGTTCTCAGCATGTATCTATTTTGGATATACACCACAGTATGGATTGCTTCTTTCCAAAATCTATCAGCTACTTTGCTTTCAGCCAACATAGTTTGTGCCATTTCTTGCATAGTTCTGTTCTTTATTTCTACCACCCCATTTTGCTGAGGTGTCCTCGTTGCTGATAACTGTCTCCTAATACCATACTTTTCATAGTATTCTGCAAACTCCTCTGAAATGAATTCTCCACCTCTGTCTGATCTTAAGCATTTGATCCTCTTTCCTATTTCATTCTCAATCTGGTTTTTGAAGATCTTGAACATATCAAAAGCTTCGATTTCTCGCTTCAAGAAGAATATCCATGTCATTCTGGAATAGTCATCAATGCACAACATAAAATACTTGTCACCATTTATGCTTTGTGTTCTCATGGGTCCACATAATTCAGTGTGTATTAGTTCTAGCGGTTTGCTGGTGTAGTATTCTTTAGTTTTGAATGTGACTCTAGTTTGCTTCCCCTTTTGGCATGAGGCACAGATGTTGTTTGTAGGTTTGCTGATGGTGGGAATATCTCTTACAGCCCCTTTTGAGGTGATTTTCACTAGATTATCAAAACTGATATGGCCAAGTCTCTTGTGCCACAACCAATTTTCTTCTTCTTGTCTAATAAAGCAAGCTCCTTTTGAGGTCTCTGAAAGCATATATAGGTTACCAGATGTTCTTGACCCTATTGCTATCAATTTTCTACTGTTGGTTTTTCTGACTTCACAACCTTGCTTCATAAAGACCACTTCATGACCTTTATCACAAATCTAAATTACACTCAATAAATTATGTTTCAATCCATCCACAAATAAGACTTCTTCTGATTTAATCCTTCCATCACTAATTTTGACTGAGCCTTTGCCGACTATCTTGGCTCC
Organism: Wollemia nobilis; assembly: GCA_028583015.1. Lineage (NCBI taxonomy): Eukaryota > Viridiplantae > Streptophyta > Pinopsida > Araucariales > Araucariaceae > Wollemia > Wollemia nobilis. Next base: position 764,980 of record JAQPPZ010001708.1, read on the forward strand.
ATCATTATTTCCAAATTTTACTGATCCTTCTTCATATTTCTTTAACTTATCAAATTTTTGTTTGTCACCTGTCATATGACTGGAGCATCCACTATCTAGTATCCATGGTACATATTTATTCTGTGCTTTGAAAATGGTTTGAATGATTAAGGATTCCTTTTCTTCCTTTAGTTGTTCTTTCCCTTTCCACATTATTTTGATAGTAGTTTTGGGCTCTTGTTTTGATTTTCCCTTATCAGCAGCTTGTGCATGTTTTACAGGAAGTTTCCTATTTTGTCTTATCTTGTTTGGTTGAACTTTTCTTCCCTGAAACTAATTTGATAAAAAAGTGCTTCTACAGTTTCTTGCAATGTGCCCAAAATTGTGACAGTTATAACATTCTACTGTGTAATTCATCAAAGGAGAAAAAGCATTTCTACTGATGAAATTCCTTGGTCTAACATTGTAATTTCAATCTAAAATTTTATGTCCATAGCCATTGCATTTAAAATAGAAACTAGAGAAGGGATAATTGAACCTGGGATATGGTCTTTGCCATGTGGCCATAGGAGCCATAGGTCTTCTTCTTCTTTGATGTGTGACATTGGTGAATCCATTATTGTCAGTTCTTCTTTCTTGCCTGGCATTATTGCTTTCTTTTGCATGAGGCAATTTCCCTTGATCGACCTGTTTCTTATCTTCATTCTTTGTGGATTCTACATTTTTGGCCTTTGATCCACTTGATGATTCTACTTCGATAAAACCCAAACCAGACCTGATGCCTGCAGGTCTTTGGTCATTTATGATCTTATCCAGTTTCATAGAACTTTCTTCACGTTTGTGATAACAACTGATTTTCTTGTTCATCTCTTCTAGCTGCATTCTTAGACCAATAGTCTCTTCCTCTAGCTTGCTGCAATAGTCTATTATCATGGTTATTTGAAATTTGAGATCTTCGATGATTTTCTTAGATTCTTCTATCTAAAATTTTAAGCTGGTTATGATTCCATTTGCATCCTCAAGATTTCTTAATAGTTTCTTATTCTTTTTCTTTTCTATCTCCCACTCTTCAAGTGCAGATATCAACTCACCTTCTAAGTCTACTTCAACCTCGAGATTTTCACCACAACCTTCAGGGGTCACTCCTTTTTCCGATTTAACTTCTTCAAATGCCATAAAAAGAGCTTCATCTCTTTCTTCTTCAGATTCTTCATCAGAGCTGTTTTCTAATGAGCTAACATTCTTGGAGATGAAACTTTTCTTTTTGAAGTTGCCTTTTCTAAAATTTGCTTTCATCTACCAGTCACTTCTTTCTTGGTGGGATCCTTCATCATTTTTTTTCTTCTCTTTCAGTAGACATTTAGTTGCAAAATGCCCAACGCCTCCATAGTTGAAGCATTTGAATGGAAGCTTCCCTTTGTATTTTTCTTTCCCCTTTTTCAATTTTCTAACAAATTTTGCTTCCATTTCATCTGATGTCTCTTCTTCCTCGGACTCTTATATTGTGTTTTTATTTTTAAGGGCCTTGAAAGCTGCTTCTCTGTCAGTGGGTTTAGATCTTTCTATCCTCATCTCATATGCAGTTAAAGAACCACACATTTCATCTATACTGAAATAATTTAGATCTTTAGATTCTTCTATTGCTGAGACTTTGGAATCAAATATTTGAGGAAGGGATCTTAATACCTTTTTCATGACAGCAGAGTCATCGATATTCTTGTCGAGTCCTCTGATTGCATTGATGATTCCATTAACTCTCAACATGAATGCCTCAATGTTTTCATCGTCATTCATCTTCAAAGCTTCGAACTGAGCTCGATGTGTCTGTAACTTGGCTTCTTTGATCTTATCATCTCCTTCATGAACACTCTTCAATTTGTCCCATATTTCTTTTGTTGACTTACAGTTCATGACCTTTACCAGTTCATTGTCTGTTAATCCACACAAGATGGCATTCTTTGCTTTCAAATTATTTTCAAATAGTTTCTTTTCCTCTGCTTCTTTTGGAGGAATGATGAGAATTGAGTATCCACTCACTACTGAATGCCAGATGTCATATCCCAAAGCACAGATATATGTCTACATCCTGACTCTCTAGAATGCATAATTAGATCCGTCAAACAATGGTGCTTTGTTTGATGAGAAACCTTCACCACCTACCATTGTGATATTTCCAAGATCACCCTAGCTGGTTAATCTTGTACAAGGACTTAGCTCTGATACCAATTGTTGTACTTACAATGGCACTGAGAGGGGGGGTGAATCAGTGTAGCTCTTTAATTATGAATTAACAGCTCTAAAATTAGCAGCAGTTAAAACTTATAAATAGATATAGCAAGAACAGCAAAAGAACATCACATAACATAATATTTTAACAAGGTTCACCAATGTGGCTACTCCTCAAAAATGACTCTTGGACTACCATCCAAATCCAGCCTTTGTAAAGCAACAACTTTTAAAAATAGTTTACCAGCACCCACTAGAAGGAGCACCAACCCCTGATTTATTTGATCCAACAAAAAGGAGCACCAACCCCTGATTTGCTAGCACCAACTGGAAGGAGCACCAACCCCTAATTTTATAGCACCCATTGGAAGGAGCACCAACCCCTTATGCAAAGCACCAACTTGGAATTCAAATCTGAAACTTAGAAGAATGATAGTAAGATACCTTTGCCTTAAATAAGACCCTGACTGATCTGCTTCACTTTTTTGTCCTGTGCGCACTCTGCTCTCTTTGTGCTATCACTTTGCATAGTCTACTGCTTAACTGTCAAATGTTCATCTTCTCCCCTTCATGCACTTTGCTTCCTTTGTGATCTTCGTACTTAGAATGATTTGATAAATCTCACTCTACACACTACGATCAAACTTCGCTCTCTATGCACTACGATTGAACTTTGCACTCTGCACACTACGATCAAACTTCACACCCTGTGTACTATCTCCGAGCGTCGCACTTCACACTTCAACCAACTCTTCAAAATACCCTTCCTTTTATAACCACATTTTCAAGATCAAAAACTTAATCTTAGTCGGCTATAACCCTAATCTTGGTCGACTGCAAACCCTGATCTTCGTTGGTTGCAAACCCTAATCTTTGTCGGCTAACATTGGTCTTCAGCAACTTCAACTACCTCTGTAACTCTTCTATAGCTTTTGCCATGAAAATACAACATGTCGTGATATCATGACACTTTTTCCTTCGTACACTTTCTTTTGGCTTTTGTCGTGATATCGTGACACTTTTACCTTTGTTGACTTCAACTAACCTCTTGTCACGATATCGTGACACTTTTGCCTTCGTCAGCATCAATTTTGCTTTTGTCATGAAATCGTGACACTTCTGCCGTTGAAGACTTGCTTTCTGATCTTGTCATGAAATCACAATAGTTCTGCTTTTGAAGACTTGCTCTCTACTTTTGTCATGAAATCATGACACTTCTTCCTCTGCAGACTTCGTCTTCACTTATGTCGTGATATCGTGACAATTCTGCCTTTGAGGACTTCAACTTAGCTTCTATCATGAAATCGTGACACTTCTCCTGTTGAAGACCTGCTTTCTATTTCTATCATGAAATCATGAAACTTTCTCCAATTGTATGCTGCCATCTCAATCTGTCATGAAATCGTGACACTTTTTGCATCTGTATCCTTTCTTTTCTTCCTGTCGTGAAATCGTGACACTTTTTGTATTTGTACGCTTTCTCATCAACCTATCGCAAAATTGTGACACTTTCTGCATCTGTATGCTTTCTCTTCAACCTATCGCAAAATCATGACATTTCATACTCTGAACACTTTCATCTGCTACATGTCACAAATCATGACAGTTCTCACTTGGAACATTTTCATCTGTAGCATGTCGCAAAATCATGATAGTTCTCATTTCAAAATCTACAACATGTCACAAAATCATGACAGTTCTCACTTCGAACTCTGTAGCATGTCACAAAATTGTGACAGTTCTCATTTTACTTTCTCTCTCCTCAAACTTGTCACAAAATCATGACAGTTCTCACTTTGGACTCTCTCTTCTGCAGCACGTCACGAAATCATGACACTTTATCTTGCTTTCACTTTCTCTTCTAACTTGTCATGAAATCGTGACACTTTAACCTATTTTCTCTTCCCCTTCTAACATGTCGCGAAATTGTGATAGTTATTCCTACTTGTGCTTTCTCTTTGAACATGTCACAAAATCATGACAATTTTTTGACTTGCCTTCTTCTCTTCCAACATGTCACAAAATCATGACAGTTTTACCTGCTTGCGCCTCTACTTTGAACATGTCACAAAATCATGATAGTTTTTTGACTTGCCTTCTTCTCTTCCAACATGTCACAAAATCGTGATAGTTTTACCTGCTTGCGCCTCTGCTTCGAACATGTCACGAAATCATGATATTTTTTTGACTTGTCTTCTTCTCTTCCAACATGTCGTGAAATCGTGATAGTTTTCCCTGTTGTTTCTCTCTCCTCCAATATGTCGCAAAATCGTGATACTTTTACCTGCTACTTGTCTCTCTTCCAATATGTCATGAAATCACGACAGTTTTTCTTTCCTGCTGTATATGTCGCGATATCGTGACACTTTTCTTACTTGTCTTTTTCTTTGATCTTTTGCAAATGGGCCACTATGGTCTTCTTGGAAACTCACTGTCCATACTCTAAATAACCTTAGAACTCCTGTCATCTGCATTTGAATGGCTTTTGAACTGCCTTTCCATTGCATCATTAGATCTAACTGACTATGTTGACAACAATGACAATACTCCTGCTGCACCTTGCTCAACAACCATGTCATACATGTATATCTATTCATAAAACATATCTATAAATTATGTTATGCTAATCCATGCAAACATAAACAAGAACACATTTCACACCATCAAAATAACACATGTATATATAATAGCAAAAATAAAAATAATATATATATATATATATCATCCATACAAAATGCCCAAAGGCCACAACCTAGGATCATGCCCATCATCATATATCATCAATAAAAAATGCTCGTAGGCTACAATCCACAACAGATATCCTAACTCCCACTAGGTGTCTCCCCATGACCCTCACGACTCACTCGCATCCCTAGATCTTGGCTTGACTCCATCCCGAATGCTAGAACCAAATCCCCAACAGGTTGATACTGCACCTCAGCCCTAGCACCTCTCTATCCCACCATAGCAACACTGCATTGACTCTGATGTGATGGCACACACACCTGTGACTGTGATCCAGAGTACACCATAATACTACCATAATCGGGTAGAGAAATCCAACGCACCAAAAAAGCAGTCTCACACATCATCTTCTTAGCAACCTCGATCGCCAACTGAATAGTCATAGTATTGATTTCCTACTCCTGCCTAGACATAGCAGCCCTCATCTCCACCATGTCGACCTCCAAATTTTTAATCTGATCATGCAATCCTTGTACATCCTCCACAGCTGGCCTCCCCAAAATATCACTAGGAATCTGCTATGCTATATCATCAAATACCCCAATATCAATGGTATCATTGATACCACCCATACCGACCACCCCACCTCCCTCAGCTTGAGCTCCAATAGTCTAATCTATCCCAACATCTACACCTACATCCACATCCTATACCCTCACATCTTGGGTAATCTCTGAAGCACCTATGTGATTTCATGACCATCATGGAGGAATATCCTCCTTAATAATAGTCATACTCGCTACCCCAGCCTAAGTCCTCCTACTCACCCTCCTCTCTAGCGAATGTTCCCCAATAGCAGGTGCCACCCATCGATCCACCACACCTCTCCTAGGCTCCCAAGACTATAGCACCCATCAGGCATCAAACTTTGATATATTCCCTACATCCCCTACATCTAGGATATCCATAAGAGGGTCCACATCCCCAACCCAAGGTAGTATGATAGGGCACTCTCCTCTGTCTCCCTGTCACCTGAAGTAGATAACAAGAGTCCCTAAAACATCCTACTAAAAACCAAACTGACATTGTACCCGATCAAACTAAAAGTACTCAGTCTGTCGAGTATATCTCCCCACCAACCATCTACCTCATCGTATAGCCTACAACTACTCATCATCCTCCTTCCAACTCATCCCACCCAACCACTATCTCCACCTTGTTTCATCCAATGTTAACTCCCCAAACTTAATCCTCCACAAAACTAGATCACCCTCATGAGATCTCTTCATACCCTTCTCCACATTTGTACTCCATTGTAAGGCGTAAGGATACTCATTTCCCTCCACATGTACAGGTGAGGTAAAAAAAATGGTCTCTCAATGGCTATGTGCTCCCATGCCCATACCTGCAGCAAAGTAATCACACTCAATCCTGTCTACCTACCCTGAACCACATCATGCAACTCATGGTAGACTTGATACAATAATGCAGGCGCCCAAGCAAACATAACCCTGTGCTTCACCATGTCACTGACCAAGTCTAGAATGTTTCAGGTAAACAAAAAATTGAAACTATCAGGAAGGGCATATGTAGAGATCATCATCATCGTCACACATTGCCTATCTGAGATCTTCCTTTGACACCATAGCAACTCATAGTCCATATTAGAGATATTGATCTCTCTCCACCCAACCCCCAAGAATCTCTCAATAACAACATCCTTACTCTCATCTGCAATTGCCCTTAGAGGAACACCCTCAATCGGTAGTCGGTAGATGCGATACATGTCCTCCAACATCATGGTCATTTCCCTTATAGGGAAATGAAATGTGTTCCTGTCTACATCCCATCACTCACATAAGGCAAACACATATGCCATATTAGTGAAGATGCTCTTACACTCTCACACACCGTGGAAGTGTATGTCATCCAACCATTGCAATTTCTCCTCAGTCTTCATCAACCTCTCAAAACCTTCTTAAACTTCCTCACCTGATGATGAGGCTCAAGCGCCTTCACCTGTTCAACACATAACATGATATACATCAGTAACCTAAATAACAAATCAATCAAAATTCAACTTCATTATGCAAAATTTACCAATTGAAACCTTTAATTTGGCACACATCTTGATACAAATTAATGTACAAATAAAATAACAAAACACATCAACAACATAGTCACATATTTGGATATCCATTTTTTCATTTCATGGAAAAATTCCAAGCACATACGACATACAATACACATTGGTCACCCAACAACCAATAACAAACTCAACTATACAGCTACTATGGCACGCAATCCAAAACATGATAAATTAATATGACATACAAAAACAAATCACATTTTTGGATACCCATCTACCCACTTAATGGTAAATGTGTCGACAAAATTCAGAAAAAAAATACCAATCAACACAGATCTAACAATCAAATCAGTCCTAAAAACACCAAAATTGAACACACATCTAGGCACACAATCTAAAATTAATAGTCACATTTTTAGATACCCATTTGCTAATTTAGTGGTGGAAGCTAAAATTGACATCGAGTACAGTCTACATCAAGCTCCCTATAGCTCATTTTTAGTTTAATACTATCTACACTATGGCACGTATATCAAAGGTATGTCAAATGAAGTCAACTACCAAAACAACCAATATTTTTGGACACACATTTTGCCCTTCTACGGTGAAAGTGTCATTATTTTTTAGATATTCTACCTCTAACATGGCAGTCTAACACCCTAGAGTTCATACATCACACCTCAAACCATCGAATACCGAAATCACATCAAATGAAATCAAAAAAATAAAACAATCGCATAACAGAATACCCATTTCCTACTTTAGCGGACAAAGTGCAAAAACATATCAATGTCAATGCATCGTTACCTCAAAAACTAACAGTCAAAATTCACACTTACTCTACCCATTATCCAATCAAATTGGTGATAAAACAAATCCAATTGAAAAACTGACCACACTTTTGGGTACCCATTTGGCCCGTTTATCACTATGTGTTCAAATTTTACTTAAAAGTTGCAATTTTTTTTAATCATGATGAAAACCTCCCTCCACCTTATTTACATTTACCCAAAAAAATAAGAAAAAAAATAAAAGAAGGCAGATGACCACTTACCGGTGGATCCCTGCACCTAATGCCAGCTGATCTTCGTCCTTTCATCATTGTCACCCTCATGATTGTCAATGCACTCCTTCCATGCTATCAATTGCTCTCCCAAATTGCTTTCCAAATTTGTGTGTCGTGCAAATGAGCCCCCCATGCAATTTTGGGCTACCCGAGTTACGAATTAGGTAAAAATTGCTACCTAGGTCATGAATTGAGCCAAAATACCTCAAAAAATCCCAAAAACCCTAGGAAATTAGGGAAATGCCCTCTAAAATCCTAGGAACCTCAAAAAATTACCTTTTAACACCACTTGCAGACACACATTACATTTTACTGATAAAATTGTCACATTCATACTTTTAGACCACGTTGATCTGGTCGCAAAAGCATAGCAGACAACTATTGGCATTCTCAAGCAAATAATATGGCATTGTAAATGTCATACAGACTCAGTAAAATCATAGCATTGCATTTGCAATCATCCATTTCATTTTACTAGCATTGCTTTTTATTTCTTTCCTCTTCTTCTTCTTTCCTTCTTCTCTTCTCCCCCCTGGTTATCCAATCAATGTTGTATGGTCACGCTTCGAGTGGCTACATATCTTTGATTAGATTCCATTCTTTTCCCTTCTCCTTCTAGGCTACATAGTCAATGTTGTATGGTCATGCTTCGAGCAGCTACATACCTTCGATTATATACCATTCATTTCCCTCCTTCTTGGCTATACAGTCAATATTGTATGGTCATACTTTGAGCGACTACATACCTTTGATTAGATCCCATTATTTTCTCTTATTACTAGTAATCATATTCATCATGCATTGGTATATTTATCAATTGTTACATCATCAAATCACCACATTCCATTCACATCATTTCTGATTCCTCATTTGAGGGGGTATTCATATCCAAAGTCATCTTTGCATGCAACCACAACATCAAAAATCCAAAAGTGCGGTTAGCACATTTGTCTACAAATTTTTTTGCTGAAGATTATCATACGATTATAATCTCAATTCCAAACAGACATGGGTTACATCAGGAGAGTTATGTGTTACCATGGAGAAGTAAATCTAGCATTCATGTACGTCGAGTACACAATAGATGATACATTTGATCAATCCTAGCGCAACATTTGGAAATGGACTTCATGACCACGCTGATATCATCACGAGTTGATGATCCAAATTTTAAACTAACTCAAATGGGTTGACACTTGTCATTATGTTCTCATCAATCAATCAACAACAAATATTTAGTTAGGATTTTATCCTAATCATACTTTTGGACCACATTGATCTCGTCATAAAAGCAAAGCAGTCAAAATTTGTCATTCTCAAGCAACTGGTATGGCATCCTAAATGTCATACGTACTCAACAAAATCACATCATTACATTCATAATCATTCATTTTCCCTTACTAGCATTGTTTTTATCTCTTTCCTCTTTTCCTTATTTCCTTCTTCTCTTCTCCCCCTTGGCTATCCAATCAATGTTGTATGGTCATGCTTCGAGCGGCTACATACCTTTTATTAGATCCCATTATTTTCCCTTCTCCTTCTTGGTTATCTAGTCAATGTTGTATGGTCATGCTTTGAACGACTACATACCTTTGATTAGATACCATTATTTTTTCTTCTCCTTCTTGGCTATCCAGTCAATGTTGTATGGTCACGCTTCGAGCGGTTATATACCTTTGATTAGATCCCATTATTTTCTCTTCGTACTAGCAATCACATTCATCATGCATTGGTATCTTTATCAATCACTGCATCATCATTTCACCACACTTCATTCACCTCATTGTTGATTCCTAGTTTGAGGGGGTTTTCATATCCAAAGTCAGCTTTGCATCCAACCACAACATCAAAAATCCAAAAGCACGATTAGTGCATTTGTCTACGATTTTTTTTTTTTGAATATTATCATACAATTATAATATCAATCCCAAACAGACATGGGTTACATCAGGAGAGTTATGCGTTACCATGGAGAATTCAATCTAGCATTCATGTACATCGAGTACACAACGAATGATATGTTTGATCAATCCTAGCACAACATTTGGAAATGGACTTCATGACCATGCTGATATGGTCATGATTTGATGATCCAAATGTTAAACTAGCTCAAATGGTTTGACACTTATTGCCATGTTCTCATCAATCAATCAATAACAAATATTTAGTTAGGATTTTGTCCTAATCATACTTTTGGACCATGCTGATCTGGTCGCAAAAGCAAAGTAGTCAAAAGTTGTTCTCAAGCAACTAGTATGGCATTGTAAATGTCATACGGACTTAGCAAAGTCACATCATTGCATTCATAATCATTCATTTTCCCTTACTAGCATTATTTTTATCTCTTTTCTTTTTTCCTTCTTTCCTTCCTCTCTTCTTCCCCTGTGGACATCAAGTTGATGTTGTATGGTCATGCTTCGATCGGATACATATCATTGATTAGATTCCATTCTTTCTCTTCTTTTCCCTGGATACCCAATTGATTTGTATGGTCATGCTTTGAGCGACTGCATACCCTTTGATTGGATTCCATTCCCCTTCTATCCCTTTTCCCTCTACACAAACCCTTCATATTTTTGTGTTAAACTGTGTTCTATATAGTATAGTACAAAAGGGGTAAAATATAGACACCCAAAAGTCATACATTGCTATTTTTACATATCTATAGGTGATTCCAGATATTCCTAGGATATTTTAGATTATTGTAGTCATGCATAGAAATGCGTAGACATGCGTAGACTTCCATAAGTTCACCATAGTAACGTGTATACTTCCATAATATTCAGGTCCAAAACCCTAATAAGCCCTCAAAACCACATCTTATGCATCGAGATACCTTTAGAAAACAACCCGAGGTGATGTATAGCCCATTTACACTAAATTGACACCCCCACAGGGTATTAATTGGTAAAATCAATTAAAATTCAATTATCAAATTCTAATTTAATGTTGACTTCACTTAAGCCCCTTTTTAGGGAAAAATTGGATTAATTACCTCTTCATTCATAATTAGTGTTAATCAAATCCTCCCACATGTGCCAATTTAGGGTTTTATTTTAATCCTCGCCTAAACATGCTTAAGGCCTAATTAGGATTAGCACTAATCCTTCCTCACACATGTGTGAGGATAGGATATTTCCTACTTAGAATGTGATGTTGCCACATAGCATTTCTTAACCTAACCCTAGTCAAAATCAAACCTAGGTTTAGTCTATCTAACCCCTCTCCTGCACCTTGCATTTGCCTATAAATAATTGGTCCCAAACCCCTAATTAAGTTTGATTCCCATATTCAACAAAGTATAGTTACTCTACAAAAATGGAAAGCCAATAGTACACAGTCTGTTCTCGATGCACATAGATAGATTTTGATAGCATACAGAGGCACCCTAGCTGCCTTAGGATTGATCTATCGAAGATGTTTTACCAGAAGAGCATCACAGCTCAATTCATAGCCTGCCTTACAAATCTAGCCCCAATTAGTGACCCGGGTCGTGAAGTGCATCTGCAAGCCCCAAATCACCCCAAATTTGGGAGGTAAGCTCTGTTTTAGCATATTATTACCTTTTGCATATTTTATTTTAATTTATATTACTATTTTATAGTCATTTCATATTCTTAAATATGGGGCCTGACTAAGGCAAGCCCCCAACGTATTGATCCTTTCTTGCAATTTCCTTCTAGGTTATTCAGTAGATTTGAAGGAAAGGCACACCAAAAAACAACAACCCAGCGGTGGCCCGCATACAAAGAAACCAACCTACACTGAGGGACATCAGAAGGAGGCATCAAGCCTATATTTCTTATTCCTGAAAAGAAAGAAAAGGGGAAACTCTCCCTATTTGTAACCTATACAAAATTGATAATGAATAAAGCATTATATTTTTGAATGACTTGTGTTATTACTTGTTAGATCAAATGTCAACTTCTGGTTGTTTCATTCTCACTCGGTCCATCCTTCTTTAGAGGTACAAGAACTACCTTTACACCATCCTTCCAGAATGTGTAAGTATTTTTTCTCCCATTATGGTTAGTATCCATGTCGTACTGCTAAGGTCTTCCCAACATAATGTGACATGCATCCATCGGGATCACATCACACCACACTTCATCCTTGTAAGTGCTCCCAATTGAAAATTTAATTAAACACCTCTTATATACTGTTACCTCATTCCCCTTCTTAACCCATGAGATGCGATATGGATAAGGATGATTTTTGCATTCTAGGTTCATTTTATCAACCATGACATTTGACACCATATTCTCACAACTACCACCATCAATGACAATGTTACATACCTTCCCTTGATGTACACCTTGTTTGAAATATGTTCATTCATAGCCCAAAATCATCACCATATATGGTCTACCCCTTTGCTTTGCTCTGCACCTTCTCTTTCTTAGGAACAATCAATGTCCTCCTTATCATAAGTGCTTCCCCCATGTCAGTAACAATTTCATCCTCATCCTACTCTTCCATCTCAACCAGATTGACCCTTCCTTGTCCTCATTGACTCCTTTCTTGGACATCACATTGGGGACACTCAAATGCTCTGTGCCCCTCCTCACCACATCTATAACAAGTGTACGACCTTCTTGGATCATTCCCATTCCATCCACCATTATAAACTCTACCTCGTTGGTATCCTCTTCCTCTAATATTCAACCCATATTCTTCTTTTTTAGCAGGTATTGAGTATTCCCCCTTGAGAAAATTAGATCCACCTCGACCCTGACCTGAAGAGGGTTTGAATCCCTTCTTACCTCTTTTATTCACCCTTTTTAATTTCTCCTCTACCTTAAGGACCATTTGATATGCATCCTCCACTGTAAGAGTATGATGCATGCTCATATCATATTGGACAACAAAACTTAGGTCATTTACATACTTGGAAGCCCTTTGGTCCTCTCTATCATTGTGCTCCACTTGAATGGATAGCTTGTAGAATTCATTAGTATAGTCCTCAATGCTTTGATCCTTATGTCAAAGATTATAAAATATACGAAATAGGGTTTGGGAGTAGTCTACAGGTATAAATTTTTCCTATAACTTCTTCATCTTTATCCAATCCCTGATCTTTTCCTTTCCATTCCTCTATTGTGTAGTTTGTAAATGATCCCACCAAATAAATACATGTCCCTTCAACTTTGTGCATGTGATCTCAACCTTCTTCTCTTCAACAAGGTTATTACATTCAAAATATTTTTCTAGGATATTGATCCAATCGATCAACTTCTCTGGTTTCAACCCACCAGCATACTTAGGAACCTTGATCTTGATACCATATCGATTCCCCTTAAGCCTCTATAGAGATCGTATCAGTAGATTTTCAAAATCGTGCCCTTCTTCCTCTAGGTCCTCTAGTTCTGCTTCTTTGTGGACCTCAGAACAACATTCCTCAGGTAGATTTTCATCATTAGATCCTTGATCTACATGAGCCCTGGGATGTCTCTCTCCCATGTGATCAATCACACCAGTAAGCCATGCTATTTCTACATTCATATCCTTGATATGCCTATTCATCTGGGCATATCTTCTAGGTGGCATTTTACCTTCACTAGCGAGATCATGCCTGCTCTAGTACCAAATGGTGTAAACTCAACTACAAGAGACCAATAAAATGGACTCCAATCACATAACACAAAGGCAATATAATGGAAGAAACCTGCAAATTGATATTCGTCTAATTCTTGAATTCACACCACTTATCCAAAATATTACAATCCATCATATAGCAACCGAAAACCAAAGAAACCCTAAAACGTCTTTTTTTTTAAAACTACTAAAAATAGATTTTGTTTTTCTAAAAATTGCTAAAAATATAAATGAGTCGGATTGCACCCAAATTCGATGCACACATCCCTCTTACAATAACGAACCTTACTTTAAAATATTAGGTCTCAACTTAAGGTATAACAAAATATAATAAATAGGTCTGAGGTGTAGACCAATTGGTTCATCCAAACCCCAGAAGGGGGGTAGAGGTCCAAGGTTCAAATCTTGGGCCTCGCCAGACTAAATGCTTGTCCCTTTCCTGGTGCTTTCAGTGGCATAAAAGGTTTAAAATGATTGTGGAATGGTGGTTATAGGGGCAGACTATGTAAAGATCTATGTGGCGACTTTTGGGGCGAACATCGCAGAATACTATGGCAGCCATCGCAGAATACTATGGTAGCCATAAAAATCTGGACAGCTTGCCCGGATTCGTGGCGACTACCGATTCCACCATGTAAATTAAAAACAAAAACAAAAAAAAAAAGATAATAAATTTCTAACAGCCAAAAAAATCCAAAAACCCGGGAACCTATTCTAATAGCCAAAAAAAACCTAGGAACCTATTTTAAAAGCTAATTTTGGGGCACTAGATGGAGTTAGGTCCCAAAAATATGATTTTTTGAGGGTTAGGAGGATTAGAGATCATCCTAATGCAGAAAACACATGTGAAACCACCTGTTTAATTTTAAGGCAAATAGACCTACAGTTCACAAGTTATGGCTCTGACAAGGTGCATCAGGAAATAATATTGGGGAGAAGGATATTCAATCTAAGGTCTTGGTAAGAATTTTGTAGATGGTATTACAAATACTAATCAGATTGAAGTCCTTGATCATATTAGCTCCTTGATTTTTCAATATGAGAACTAGAAAGGTAAGGTTCCATTCCTTTAGTAAGGTGTCATGAGCTTGGAACTCCCTTAAAGCTTCACCTATATATTGTTGAATGATATTCCAAAATTATTGAAAAAAACTAGAGGAAAACCATCTGGGCCAGGAGATTTATCCTAATGTATTTTGAATTTTTTTTTTTTTGATTTCATCATATAAGAATGGTTGTATTAAGAAGTCATTCATATTAGTTATAATCAACTTGAGAACGTTCAATAGAATAGAGTGAGAGGCTTCTACATTTTCAAAAAAATTATCTTTGAAAAAGGAAATGGTAGCATATTTTATCTTATATTCTATTTAGATTAAGAAACCATCCTATAATATTATCTCCCTAATTTTATTTGAGCTTCTACATTTAAAAGTGGAAAGGTGGAAGAACTTTGTGTTTCAATCCCCCTCTCTTAACCAAAGTGCTCTAGATTTTTACCTCTAGAAAACTTCCTCCTTTGCCAAAATATTGTGATATTCACTGAGCAAAGTCTTCTCTCTCTCCTCAAGGTGTTGAGATCTCCCTTGGGTTTGGGTCACATTTTCCAAGTCTTGGATCTGAGCCAATAACTTTTTTTTCTAATTGAAGACATTTCCAAAGACCTCTCTATTCCAAGATCTCAAATTTCTCTTGAGGTTTTTCAAATTTTTTGCAACTACAAATATTTTTGTCCCTCTAATGTCAACATTCCACCATTCCTTTACTTTTCCCTTAAATTGGGGGTGTTGAAGCCACATTAACCCGAATCTGAATGGAAGGTTTTTTGGTCTATAACTAGTGACCATATATAAGCTCAACGGGTTATATCAGAGGTAACCTTAAGGAGGGTTGATAGAATTGAGTTGCTAAAATTTGTATACCAATATTATGAGGCTAGCATCCTATCCAATATTATATAAATTATCTTCTCACCTATCCTCCTATTGGACCAAGTGTATTTACTTCCCTTGAGTTCAATATCAAATAGGCCTGTATCTACAATGAAATCTACCAGATCCTCCATACAATCGTTAAATATCTAAGAAAATTCTCTCTTTTCACTAGGTAGTAGGGGGGTGTTAAAATCCCCATCTACTTACCCATGGGAAGGAGAAATACTTTTGCAACTCTTTCAGATTCCTCCATAACCTCCTTATTCCCATAATTAAATTAGGAGCGTATATATTTGAAATAATACAACTATTTTCTATATTTGTGTCATAAAAAAGAACTAAAAAATACCTATATGCTTTTTGGATGCATGTTCCTTCTACTCTATTTGGATCCCAAAGTGCCCATAGTCCACCAAAAGCACCATCATTTGCACTTGTTGCTAATTTTTCTTATCTCCGTACATTATTCTTAATTCTAAACATGTTGTTTGAGTCTACCTTCATCTCCTAAAAGAGCAGAATATTTGGACTGTTCATTTTTCTTAATATCTTAATAACTCTTTTATTATTGTGGGAATTCATCCCCCTAACATTCAATCATATGATCTTCATTTATTTTTGTGAATGGATTTGCGACCTCTAGTTAAGTTTATAACTTTTGGGTGTAGTTGGAAAACTCTTTTGATGTTTCTTTAGCTCTCGCCTCTACATAAAAAGATCTTCCCACTTTGTTTTTGCAACCTAGATATTCATTCTTCCTAGAAATTTGTGTTTTTATCATCAAGGGGTTTCCCTTTACTTTCTTCCTTTATATATTTGTATTTGGACTGAGTTGCTTCTTGTTTTACTTTAACCTTGACTATGCTTGAATGTTTTAATTCACTTTTTTTGCCTTCACTTTTCTTTTAGACCTCTGTCCATCTAAAATTTTATCCCCTATTTGTCCTCATTTCCACTTTCCTTATGTTGTATCTAGAACTCACTTATCTAGTGCAACTTCCTTTGCTTTGTTTGTGATATACCTCCTTGTTCTAGAGGGGCCTCCCTATGCTTAAATTTTTCATTGGATTTAATATTTATTTTTGACTTATCTTCTATTTCTTGTTCTTGGAAACCCTCATCATTCTAAGGTTCTATTTGGATCACCTAGTCATCATCTACTAAAATTTCATCTTAAACTCTTTTATTTGTACCTAGTTGGGGTTCCATTAGTTTTTCCATGTTAGGTTCAACATTATTGTTTGTGTCCACTTCTAAAACATTGAATTTTTTTTCAAAATTTTCCAAAACCTGAACTCTCCCCTCTTTCCTTTAGGGGTTTCTTAGACTTCTACCTTTGGTATTTTATTTGGGAGCTATTATCCTATTTTCTCCATACTTTCACAAATGTCTTTGCCTCAGGGTAATATTTTCCCATATGACCAAACTTCTTACATATGGAACATGAAACTAGAGGATTTTTGTATTCAATTTATTGGTCCACATTGCCATGTCGACATGGTGGCACTTACCCTTAGTTACACTAAGGCACTTATTACATAGGAGTGTAGGTTTGAGTTTCTTTCTTGTATACCTATTTGGATTTGGTGCAGGATTTGCATGTGAGAGAGTAAAATCAAAATGGATATAGGTGGGATTAAAATTCACTTTTAAATATATTTAGAGAAGACAAATAAATCATTTGGAAAAATTTGATTTACTAAAATGGAAGATAGATGATGACAATGTAGGTATTTTCCACATTGATGAAGATAGATGTTGATTATTTTCTATGGTTTGGATGTTTTAATATTTTATTTCTTTAAGTATTAATAGGTTTCTAATTTTTAGATTCTTTAAATTTTAAATAAGGAAGTATTTTCAATCCTTTTTCAAGATTACATTATCTTCAAACTATTTGTATTAGTGACATTAGTTCAAGGATATGCTATATTTTTGAGGGTGATTTTCAATGAGATGGATCTTTGACATATGTTACTCATATAAATGGGTTAAGTTATAGTATTTTCTCAAATATGATCAATTTATTAAGAAACACGAATATTTGGTGCATTTTAATGTTTTAATACTTTATTACTTTAAGGATTAATATTTCCATAATTTTAGAGTCTATAATTTTTACATAGGAAAGTATTTTTTTGGTTCGAGTAAAAGAACACCTATCTAAGTTTTTTATTTCAATGGTATATTTAATACAACATATAAGTTATCAATATTTTAAGTAACAAATCAAGATAGATGTTATAGATCAAGATAATCGATTAACTAATGTAACCTCCCATGAGGTGTAATGTAATAATTACCTAGCATCCCCCTTTACTATATTATTTGGTGTACAAAAAGAACTATGAAACAATTTGAATTTGACTGATGCAAGTGCATTTGTGAAAACATTTTCAAGTTTTTCTTCAATGGGAATGTACTAGAACTAAATATGATGATTCTAAATTTATTCTCAATTGAAGTATCACTAAACTTCAACATGTTTTGTTCTTTCTTGAAAGACTAGATTCTTGACCAATTTTAGAACACTTCGATAATTGTAATTCAAAATTTATGGTTTATTTTTCTATACAAATATATCTAATAGTATGTGATATAACTATATCGCTTTGCACAAAACTCCTCATGCAACATGATATTTGCCTCTATGGATAACAATGTTGTTGCTTGTTTCTTGTTGTACCATGAGATAGGTCTAGATCCTATTTTTAATACATATCTATATGTTTACCTCTTGTCATCTATAGATCTGGCATAATCTAAGTCAAGGTATCCTTATAGAAAAAATTATTTTTCTTCTTATACTATAGGCCATATTCCATTACACCACAAACATAATGCATTATCTTCTTTATTGCCTTTTAATGACTTGCCTTAGGTTTCTACATGAACCTCAAAAGATAATTCATATCAAACCTAATATTAGACATAGTATTAATTAGGTATATGAGAATATAAATAAACTAATTATAAAGAGTATCAGATACTTTAAGTGACTTATCATATCAAGAAAATTGCAACCCTTGATCTATTAGTGTTGCATTAATTTTACAATCTATCATCTAGTAATTTTCCAGCAATGTCTTGGTATACTTAGTCTATGTGAAAAAAAATATGATTCTTTCTTTACCATACTTCCAAGCTAAGAAAATAATGTAGAGGTTTTAGATTTGTCATATCAACTGACATTTTCAAGTCATTCTTCACAACATTTACCAAATCTTCTAAGCTACCAGTGATGACCATATCATCAACATATAGCACACGTATTATTATCTTAGATACAACCCTTTTCATATAGATATTTGCATCAAAGGGACTTCTAGTAAAACCATGTTGTAATAGATGACTATTGGTTTTAATGTACTAGAATATAGGAGCTTGATTCAACCCATACAATCAATTTTTTAGTTTGTAAACCTTTTCATGTTTTCCATTGAAAACAAACCCTTTAGGTTGTGTCATGTACACCTCTGCTTCAATATCACCATTAATTAAGGTACACTCAACATCCATTTGCTAAAGTTTTCAACTGAACTATGTTGCTAGTGCATAGAGTGCATGGATGGTTTTAATCTTTGCTATCAATTTAAATATCTCTTTGTAATTATTTCCTTCCTTTTATACATAGGCCTTTGCAATGAGTCATACCTTATACTTATCAATGGATCTATTTTTATTGTATTTATTTTTGAAGATCCACTTGTAGCTTTTGGGATTCTTTCCTTTTGGTAGGTCAACAAGATCCTCTATGTTATTTATGAGATATTTATATTCTACATACATAGTTACCTTCCATTATGGCATAGTAACTACATCCTTCATTGATGTTTGTTCTAAGTTTTCCATTACTCAAGCCATAAATCCTAGAATTAATTCTTGATGAATACTACTATGGGTATATGATCATGTAGAAGTGAGGTTTGGATGTGCATCAATTTTAGCATCTTTGATGGTATTGGTGAGCCATTTTTGGGCTTTTTTATGTTGAGATGGAACTACAAGTGCATAAACTACCATAGGTTCATCAAAAAATTCTTAAACTTTCACATCTAACTCCATACTCATAATTAGAGATGTGATATCCATAGAATCCTTAAAATCCTTAGTATTTGACTTAGCTTCAACTTATTTAATAGACACCACATCTCTACTTAAATGTAATTTCTTGGTGATTGGATCTATTAGTTGATAGGCTTTTGACTTAGCATCACACCCATGAAATATGAATGATAGTGTCTTCGCATCCATCTTGGTCCTTTGTTGCTTTGGTACATGCATGTATGCCTTACTTTCAAAGAATATAAGATGTGCAATTAAGGCTTCCTCCTAGAACATAATTTTGTAGGTGTAACTCCTTGTAGTACCTTTGTGGGTGCTCTATTTAGAAGATACACTACATTTAAGACTACTTCAATGTAGTACTACTACTCCACATTCCACTTCTATGATGGACCAATTTTTCCTATTAGCAACCCCATTCTATTATAGAGTGTATGTTTTAGTGAGTTGTCGCTTGATCCCATTATACATGACAAACCTTGAAAATTAAATGGATGTATATTCCCCCCTCAATTAGAGTGGATAAATTGAATAGAATGCCTAATTTTTGTTTCTACATGCATCTTGAATTATTGGAAATACTTGAACATATATGAATTTAGTTGAAAATATACAACCACATCTTCCTTGAGTAGTCATCTACAAACAACTAAAAGTACCTTCATCCACCCAAAATGGCTAGCATGGATCCTCATAGATCAATGTGTATCACATAAAATGGTCCTTTAGCTCTGTAAGTGTTCAACTCAAAAGGTACTTGGTGTTGTTTCATTTCTAAACAACCTAGGCATACTAGAAATTTTGGTGAAATATTTGATAGAACTGGCACCATTTGGTGCTTACCCATGTGGAGTAAGTATCCATAACTCAAATGACCATATATATTATCTCAAAGAGAGGTAGCATCTATTATTTCTTGTGATAGTGTGAAATTAAGAGAGGATATGACATCAAATGTAAATAAGTTATTCTTATAGGAATATATTGCCACAATTCTACCATTTTTGTGATAAAACACTTATTGTTTTAATCAAAAACTTAGAACTCAACCACAATGTTACAATCTAGAACTTGTGGCACTATAGGTTATTTTTTAATCTAGGTACATATAGTACCTTTTAAATGGTGTAGTTACCTCCAAGAATATTGAGAGGAACATCACCCGCTCCTTTGACATGATAGGATTTATCATCTAGAATGGTGACTGGTTTCCCATCATTGACTTGTAAGGATTTGAACCATGCTTTGTCCCTAGTCATGCCCTTGGTAGTACCTAAATCAGTATACCATACATCATCCTTCAGTCTTGTTTTTTCCTTGGATATTAGCACCTTATGTGCCTCTTTTGAGTTTATAATTGATTGTTCATGTGCAACATGCCCTTTTTCTCACTTCTACTTGTGACATTGTAACAACCCAAAACTACCAACCCAAGTTTTTTTGAAAAGGGATAGATTACCTACAAAGGTTCATAACCCTTATAATAATTCAACATACAAGGCTTCACCACATTTGAGTTTGAAGTCATTGTAAATGACACTCAGTGGATAAGAATGGCCAATTCCTATGAGTTTTTGGGGTTCACCTTACTAAATATACATGTTTATAAGGACACCAATAATTAGTCCCTCCACTTTATCCATACCTTCACTAAAGAGGGACCATGTGACCACAACATAGAGATTACGCTTTAAGGCCCATAGCACTTAAATGGGGACTCTTATTTCCTAACCATACTCTAAGTCCATATAGGAAATTTAATCAAGTTTATAGCCTTGGTTCTTAGTTACCACACCTTAGTGGGATAACTAAAGTCATTTCCACTTCAATAAAAACTAACATGATTACCTAGTCCTACACAATCAAGGGATCACCACTGCTGACCCATAATTATTCCCATAACTCCTAGTTGAGAGTACACTTGATTCTACATGTTCAAGTTGGCAATAATTTACAAGTACCATTTTTATTGTATTCATACCACTCTTTCCAGGTTCATGAGTTCCTAGAAATTGTATCCACACAACTACTTCTAAGACTCATGTTTACCTGGTTATTACACACATACAACTCCTAGGATTCAGATTTATGGCTATCTATAGGAACATTCCTACCCAACCCAAGGATAGATAAACAATTGCATCAATTAATCTAAATTAAAACAATATTATTAAGCATGACATAATCCATCAAATATGAAATGCTAAAATATAATCCAAGAGCTCCTCTTAACCAAACACCAAATTTATTCAACACAAAGAACTTGATATAAAGTTTTTAAACAAAATCTACCTAATCCATGATAGAATTTAAACCATATTGTACATATTTCCATTACTTATCAAATAGCTTCAAGGAAACATACTATCATCTAAAGGAAATAGCTAAAGAGATCATCAACCATTCCATTATCATATTCATAGTAGTCCCATGCTAACTAAGAACAAAATATTGCTAAAACAAACACTTCATTGCTCATAACAAAAGGAAACATTAGAGCAACATAATTTTTTTTTTGAACAATAGCCAAGTCTTACAAATCATCCAAGAAAATATTTTCCTTTACACGCCTTTGCTTATTTACATCATCATAACATTTAAAAAACTAAGAAACCTTCACCAAGGACCTCCAACCCACCAAGCATCTGCAAGCTTCTTCGATATGGAAGAACCACCCATGACATATGAGGTTTACTTAGGGATCATGATAGCTCTAAATGCAATGTAAACTAAAACATGCCATTTTCTATTATGCAACAACCATGCATAAAATATAAGCAAGCTTCCTAAGGAGAATCCCATACTTCTCCTTATAATAATTATTTAACTTACAAAAGTCTCAAGAATTATTATATAAGTTTCTCTTTCAAAACCATTGAACAAGCAATACATCCTATAAAAGAGAATCTCATACTTCTCTTTATAATAATCCCTTAGCCTACCAAAGTCTTCAGGAATCATTATAGTAGTCTCTCTTTCAAAACCAACTATATATAAGACTTAAAGAAAGCTACCTCTTAGCTTTCCAAAAGCCTAGCATATTAAGTATTAATAAAACAAAAGATAAAGCTCTCACTTAAATGCAAGCCTACAATAAAGCTTTTATCTAAGTATAAAAAGAAACCTCTACATTATTAACAAAATAAAGCTTTAACTTAAGCATAGAACCATCTACATTCATTAAAGCTTTTACTAGAACATAAAGCCATCTATATTATTTACAAAATAAAGCTTTAACTTAAACATAAAGCCATCTATATTCTTTAAAAAATAAATCTTTAACTTAAACATAAAGCCATATGTATTCTTTACAAAATAAATCCTTAACTTGACATAAAGCCATCTATATTCCTTACAAAATAAATCTTTAAATTAAATATAAAGCCATCTATGTTCTTTACAAAATAAAACCTTAACTTAAACATAAAATTCTCTACACTCTTTACAAAATGAAGCTTCTAATAAACCACATTGGTGAAATAAAAACTATAAAATTAAAGGTAGATGCCCAAGTTAGGGTTATGCATAGTGGTGAATATTCACAAACTGGGTGAATATTAGGATTTCTAAAATTGGAAATTGGCGAATATGAGGACCCTTGATGTTGGCCCTTTGCCTAAAAGTTTTAGGACCAATTGTTTCTTAGGGTCAGTTTGCCACAATATATATCCAAACATAGGCATATTTGTACTCGTTGGAAAGATCTTTTCGATCTTGATCTAATGGTGGTATTTTTATGAAGTTATAATATGATTTAATAGGTCAAATGTTTCCTAAATATGATCTTATGTTTTAGGGCTTCAAATGCCTCAAATTTTGGTGTGAAGATGATTGATTTTGTTTTCTTAGGATTCACCACGATTAACCTTGATTTTGATTAGGATTCACCATTTTTTACAAGTACATTTTGAGTCCAACCCCTTATGCATAACCCTGGCCCAATCTTAAAGGGTCTTAAAAGCAATGAAAGAAAATGTAGACCAAGCAAGCAAAATGCATCCTCTAAAAACCAAATGACTCTATAGGATATCACCCACCAACCTATGCAGACCAAAGAAATACCAACATGAACAATACTCAATCTATGCTGACCAGAGCTAAGATGTAAGGGGGCTCCACTTACTAAAAATAAGTGATGCAAACAACAAAGTATAAACAAATAGTTTAACTAATGCATCACTATCGTATGACCTCACATAGGCTTACAACTAGGAAAAAAATCACTTTAATGAACAAGCTTGGAATCCTATAGGAAAAGGAAATAATAGGGCATGTATGGGAGGAACACCAACCTTCCTAGGTGATCCACGTAATGCAAAAAAAATCTAAATTAAGAGAACTACAAATAATGAGGTAAAAATTCAACAAAACTTAAAACCCAATGAATAAAGCACAACCAACAAAATATAGGCAAGGCAACAATGAGAAATTTTAAAAAACATCATAAACCAAGAGTATGAGCAAACATAAATGGGATCACTTAAACTACATGCTCTATTTACCTCTAAAGTGCATATTAAACATCGTTGCTCACTTCCAAGCCTTCTCCTCTCTACTCTTATTTCTCCACTACCTCTTCAGGTTTTGATTACCCTTCTTTCATCTACCTTACAATTGATTGAAGGAAGGAACATTACTTTGCATGGGAACATGCACTAAATATCCAAGGATCATTATGTGCCACCTTATAATGTGTGCTTGAGTGTTTTCATTATCCTTGTATTTAATAAAATTTAAGCTTACCTTTATCTTCCCAAGGGGTGGCTTAATTACCATAACTTTCAAAACATAATAAGTTACTTAAAACAAACTCACATTCTATGGTAACTTATTATTTGGTGCTTGGTACTTTTAATATATATATATAATTTATATATATATATATATATATATATATATATATATAAAACCATATAATACTTGATTTACTAAGGTATTTAAGTTGCCATTCAAGTAAATACAAAAGTATTAAATTTCTAATCAATACATAACAACCTTTTTGTCAACAAGGAAAAACATAGACAATCATGGCATCACATCCACAATATCCTACACCATTGTTTTATCCCCAAGTAGGTGGTCTTTTATGATAGTCTAAGCTATCACCAACCTTGTTGAGGAGGTTTATTGCACAAGCAACATCCTGATCCAATGGTGCAAACATGGAAACAAAAAAAATGATATACATCTATAGGAAGGATAATTTTCAATGTTACCCTGAGTGGTTGATGAACAAGTTATTGTTGGGCACTGAATTACATCAAGTTTTCACTCAATATTATGGTTTTCTATATTCCTATTTTCTGTTCAGGCTTGCACCCGATAGCTGCAGCTTAGCACTCAACATCGGATGGATCAAAACAGATTTTATGATCCAACCTCCAGAGTAGGTTGGTTCCTTGTCAAATTAAATAGGATGTTGATACAATTATGCTCACTTAGGGTTTGAAGGTTAGGGTAAGAAAAGGTTAGGCTTAGAGAAATTTGAAAAATATTAGATGGATAGGCTAATAGCATTGCACCACAATAGAAATTTTTGAAAAACTAACCTAAAATTACATAACTTAGACCAACATTATCCCAAATTAGATGATCATTCATTTATTAATGCACAACAAAGAAAAATTGAAGAAAGCAATTTCAATACCCATACAATGATAATCCAAATTAAAAAAATCACCAATATCTAGATTCTACATAAATACACTCCATAACAATAAATATCAATCTTAAAAGCATATTTTAATTACTTTAACAACTAGTAGTTTATTAATTTTGCACAAACTAACCACTTAAGCATTCACAAAAATACAACTAAAGAATTCAAACCTATGATATCAAGTATGAAGATACAAATTAAGGTGAAGATCAATGTAATGCTCCTTCCATTTTCTCTTGGGAATATTTATAGTAGCACAAGAAAACACGCTAGAGTTGACCCTTAAAAATGAGGGTTCGACCTCTATTTATAGTTTTTGTAGAAATTAAAATTACAAAGAACATTACAAAGATTCAATTTTGACAGCACAATAGAGAGTTCTTTCTAGAATTTTATTACTGGTACACCCTTTTGGAAATCCGTTGCAAGTGGACCGCCATGGCAGCTCGGGACCTCTACAAATTGTTGGTCACTTGGCACAAACTAGAGTTCAGTATATTAGATATTATGTATCATCGTAAATCCTTATTGAAATCCATCTAATATCATTAATCTATAACCACCTCTAGTTCTATCTTCTTGAAAACCCTCGATGCTTTGACTTCCTCTCCAACCAACTGTTACAATGCTGGTGAAGAATTGCCTTTAAATACCTCAAATTATTTGACACAATCTTCATCGTTGATATCTCCCATAGTAAGGCTATGATCCATCTAGATATAATCTTTTTATAATGGCGAGGAGAACACAATGCCATTTCGCTTTAAAATATTTATGACATCATCCTTCCATCTTAGAAACTATAGAACACTAATCTAGATTCCAAGTGACCTAAAGGCTAAGTGGAATCGAATCCGCTCTTTGTTCTTTAGATTCATTATTTGTCTGCAAAGTATCCATCAATCCACACAAAAATATCGATGATGTCATCCTTTCTTTACAACTTTTACAAATTCCATTCTGGCTAAGCAAGTGCATTGGCATATGATCATCAATCTGGACCCGTCACAGTGCAAAGTGACTCTTTATTCATTCTGCACTATCTTCAGAATAAAACATCCTGCCTTGTCACCATTTCAAAAAGGAGTTAGTCAAAATCACCTCTTATCGTTAATCTGCATCTACTTTTTCATAACATCCTGCATTGTCACCGTTCTAGGTGAAAATACTCTATGGGTTCTCTGGAATTGGGAATTCCAACACTTACCCACTCGTGAAGTATTTCAAAATATCGAGTGGTCACCAATAAACACTTTTTTACCATTGACATCATATCTTCTTAAAAAAAATTTCGGATTTGAGGCGTCGCTATTTTGGAGCCAAAAACAAAATAATTCTCTTGAAATTGCTCCAAGTGCGAAAATTTACTAAGTTTCAGATGGGCTCATGACTCCTATTGTGGATCCAGTCCAAAATACACTGTAAGGTGTGCAGAATGAGGACTTTATAACTTAGGAAAAATTTGCAAAATTTTCCTAAGTATGTGGCCATTTTGGGCCTACATTTTTGTGTCCCCAGGGTGGATTTTCTTGCAAAGCCAATCAAAATTAGAGTCTTATCCATTGGTCCTTAGGAGTCAAACATATTTATCTTCAAAAACATATTTTATAGAATAACTTCCATATAAGCACTACTCTCTGAAATTTTTAACAATCTTCTTAGAGAGTAAAGGTTCATGTGGAAGTGATGCCAAAAACATATAGAACTTATTCGCTCATACAAATATTATCTCAAAAATACAGGTCTTGCAATTTTCTTCAAAAACTAGACACAAATCTATTTTTATAAGGCCTTATTTCAAGAAATGTCTTCACACAAAATCTGCTGCTCTTCTGCCTTTGTAGGCTTCATGCCTTTATTGCTCATTTCTAACAATTGTCAGAGTAAAAAATAAACAAAACTCATGCATATGTACAAAATAAAAATGAACTAAGTGTGAGACCCTTCTGGGCCTGTAACCGATCCATATAGATCCCCTTCTTCCATGGCCTCTTCTTATTTTTCTTCTTCTTCTCCTTCTTCTTCTTCTTCTAGAGTAGGTTTTTTTTTACTTCTTTCTCCAAAAGTATTCCCAAAAAACTGAATCATCAATTCCAAATATTGTAGAGCCTATTTCCAAGCTTCTTCATAGGGATTTGATGTTTCTTTGAACTTCTTATAAACATATTGTAGCTCTCCAATGTCCTCATAGTTAGAAACATTCCCTCTATTCACCATATCTTCCATGAGATCTCTCAATCGGGTAAAATCAATGATCAGTTGGACATCTTGTTCTTGGGGTAGTGGCTCTTCTAGATAATCTATTCGATATTCATCCTACAAATTCTCATTAATGATCTGATGGATATCTTCCATAGATAACAAGTTGTGATCCTCCTTCCAGAGGCCTCTGAAGCTAACCTAAATTATTTCCTTATTTAATTCAATGACATCCTTTATCACCTTTTCAATCTTGTCAACTAACAGCCAGGCTATTTGAAGTGCCCTATGATTTTTAACCACTATCTTGGTAGCAACTCGGATGAGATTCCATTATTTATTAGGAATAGGTTTAGAAGATTCACAGAGTCTTCTATAAACCAACATGTACATTTGTTCTACCGAAATCACCATAGGCTGCAACTCTCCAGTGATCTGATCTAGATCTTTCTGAATATTGGAGAGTAGGCGACTGGCATCATTAAGTTAATCAATAACAAGTTTAAGCCTTGAAAATTTCTCCTAGACCTTAGAAAGCAACTCTTTTCTAATATTTTTCAACTTATTCTTAGAAAAGCCTAAATATTTAGCTTTCTCGATCTAAAGTTGATGCTTTAAATTTTGAATTTCTTTTACCTGATCTTCATTCAAAAATTTTTTATCTTCTAATTGGTCCTTTAGTTTATTGGCTTCTTAAAAATTCTCTTGCCAAACCTCATCCTCTTTTCTCAGAGCCTTTTCTACTTCCTTTTGATTATTGAGACTCTTATTAAGCTTTTCAACCTGTTTCTCTAATTTTTCTACCTTCTCTCTGACTAAATAATTTTTCACATAGAAGGTATCCAAGTGGTCTTTGGCTATAATTAGCTCATCTTCCTTAGGAAGCTTATCAATATCTTATGTGACCTCCTCCACTTGATAATCTTGAACAATCATCTCAATTTCAGGTTTTCTCACCAGTGGAGTCATAGATATTGATATTCTCTATCTAGAAATAGGATCAACATACATGCTTCTTCTTTTGGCAGCCATCCTGTTGGAAGGCTTAGTAAGCTTCTCTACCCAATAATCATTTATACTCTGAGTGGTTTCTTGCTCTTTTGATACAATAATAGGTCTTGAAATACTAGTAGCCAAAGGAGATGATGACACTATGGGAGGAGAGCAATTGAAACAAAGGTAATTTGCATTAACCATTAACTTTAGGTTACAAAGTTTAAATAAACATTAAAATAACCATGCTAGAGAAAAGGGGGGGATAGGAGAAATTAAGGGAGAAGAAATTAAAATCAAACTCTCTTGCCGCCCAAAGATGCTACCATCCAACTGTCGTCCAGGTAAGGTAAAAGGTAAGTAATCTTACCCAAGGTAAAATACCATTTTTAACCTTTTACCAATGGTAATTTTCCAACATTCTCCCCCTTAAAGTTGAGAGGACTGACTATACAATCTCTCAACTTTATAAATTGAGCTTTAGCCATGCCTTTGGTGAAGATGTCTGCTAGATTATCCAAAGTGCTGCAGTATTGAAGCTCAACTATCTGTTGTTCCACCATATCTCTTATGAAGTGATACTTCATATCAAAATGTTTTGACCTTTTGTGGTGGATCGGATTATATGCCAACTGTATGGCACTAATATTATCACAATTCAGTTTAGTTGGACCAATTTGTTTTTTGCCAATCTCTTCAAGGATTTTCCTCAACTAGAGGATTTGAGTACTAGCATGGGTAATGGCTATATACTCAACTTCTGTAGATGATAATGCTACAACAGATTGCTTCTTGGAACTCCAAGTTATTAGTCCTAAACCTAGACTAAAACAGTTCCCTGATGTAGATTTTTTGTCATCTATATTATCGCCCCAATCGTTGTCACTATAACCAACTAACTTCACAGAGTTAGACTTGTGGTAATGGATTCCAAAATCCAATGTACCTTTTACATATCGAAAAATTTGTTTGGTTTCTTGAAGATGCAGCTCATATGGGCATGCCATAAACCTTGATACTAGAGAAACAACATACTGTATATCTGGCCTAGTGTTGGTGAGAAACATTAAACTCCCAACCATGCTTCTAAAATTGGTCATGTCAACTTTTGGTGCTCCATCATCTTTGCTTAGCTGGATTCCATGTCCTGTTGGTGTTGCAACTGATTTGCACTGCTGCATAGCAAATTTTTGAATCATGTCACGAGCATATTTCTGTTGACATATGAAGATCCCATTCTTTGATTGATGTACTTCCATTCCTAGGAAGTATCTCATTAATTCGAGATCCTTCATCTCAAACTGATTCATCATGGAGTTTTTGAACTCCATATTCATTTTATTATTACTACCCATAAATATTAGATCATCCACATATAAACAAACTATGAGGATATCTACTCCATTCTTCAGGTAGTATAGATTTGGTTCACTCTTGCTTTTTGTGAAACCATACTTGCTGAAATAGTTGTCAATTCGTGAGTACCACGCTCGTGGTGCTTGCTTGAGACCATAAAGTGCTTTTTTCAATTTATAAACAAGGTTCTCTTTTCCTTGTTCTTGGAAACCTTGAGGTTGTTGTACATACACCTCTTCTGTCAGGTATCCATTTAAAAATGCACTTTTCACATCCATGTGTTGAATGTTCCATCCTTTATGGGCTGCCAAGGAAAGAACAGTTATGATTGTTTCTTGTCGAGCAACTGGAGCAAAGGTTTCCTCATAATCTATTCCATATTTCTGAGTAAAACCCTTAGCTACTAATCTTGCCTTGTGCCTTTCAATGCTTCCATCAGCATTGAATTTGGTCTTATAGACCCATTTACATCCAACACATTTTTTTCCCTTGGGAAGCTTCACAAGCTCCCAAGTATCATTCTTTTTAATTGAGGATATTTCCTCTTCCATGGCATCTTGCCATATACTTTCAGTACATGCTTTTTCATAGCTAGATGGTTCTAGCTATGCAGCAACCAACAAAGCATAATTGACTACATCACCCCTTGGTTCATGAGACTCATCATCTCCTGACATTTGAAGATTTTCAAGTCTTGACAAAATGTCATCCATCTCACTAGCTTGACTCCTAGTGTATCTTTGTTGGAAATTCCTATCCAACATTTGAGAAGATGGATGACTCTGTAGTATGCGCTTTCCTTTATTTGTCTCTTTCCTTTGAGAAACTGGATCAATATCCATCGGACTTGGAGTGCTTACAGATCTATGAAATCATTTTGGAGAGTTTGGGGGTGCCAACAAAGAAGTCCCTCTTGGACTTGGTGTACCACTTGATGTACTTGATGAAGATTCCTGATGTGGACTTTGTGGAGGGGAAATTTTTCCACTACTTTTCTTGGGTTGTACAAATGTGGAACTTTTCGAATTAGAGTCTATATCAACAAATTTTTTATGACCCCATTCTCCCCCTTCATCAAAAATTACATCCCTGGAGATAATTATTTTATGTGTCTTGGGATTGTACAATCTATACCCTTTGGTTGATTCACAATACCCTACAAAAATACATGCTTGACTCTTTGGATCAAGCTTCTTTCTTTTCTCCTCAGGAATGTGTGCATAAGCTAAAGAACCAAATACGCAAAAATGTTTGACATTTGGTTTCTTACCGTACCATCCTTCATAAGGAGTGATACCATCTAAACTAGAAGTCGGACTTCTATTTAGAATATATGCACTAGTTCTCACTGCATCCGCCCAATAGCTGTATGTTAGATGCTTTGTCTGAAGCATTGTTCATGCCATTTCAACAAGGGTGCGGTTCTTTCTCTCAGCCACACCGTTCTACTATGGGGTATAGGTAGTGGTGAACTGCCTTTTTATCCCATTTTGCTTACAATAATGTAAAAATTCATTTGAGGAGTACTCTCCTCCTCTATCAGTGCGAAGACATTTGACATAGTAGTCACTTTGCTTTTCTACATTATTTCTGAAGTCTATGAAGCAATCAAATGCTTCATCTTTGTGTTTCAAAAAATAGATCCAACACATTCTAGAATAATCATCTATGAATGTTAGAAAATAAGAATTGTTTCCAAGGCTTTTTGTTTGCATTGGACCATAGATGTCCGAATGTACTAGCTAAAGAGGATAGCTTGCTCTCCACGCTTGGCCTCTTGGAAACTTCATTCTGGAGTGCTTTCCCAAAGCACATGCTTCGCATACCTTCTTATGTTCTTGAATATTTGGTAGTCCTGTCACCATAGCTTGTGATGTTAACATTTTCAAGCTAGCGGAATTGAGGTGACCATATCTCAAGTGCCACAATTCACTTGGATTTGTAATAGCAATGTTTGCAAGTTGAGCTCCCCCTGGCTCACCAAATTTTAGAGGGAATAACCTATTCTTCGTCATAGGTACTTCTGTGATGACTTGGTTACAATTGTTTTTATCAAGGATTGTACATTTGCTGTCATCAAAAACTAATTTGTAATGCTTCTCCATCATTTGGCCAACACTTAACAAATTGTGTTGTAGCTGTGGAGTATAGTATATGTCATTCACTTTTTTAAGGCCTTCTTTTGTTGGAACTTCCATAGCTCCAATGCCTTCAACTTGCAAAGATTTATTATCCCCTAACTTAACATGGGATTTGTAATTTGAATCTAATGTAGCAAAGAGATTTTCTTTGCCACTCATGTGGTTGGAGCAACCAGTATCCAAAATCCATGTATCTTTAAGATTTTGATCTGACTGTCCATAAGAGAGAAAAATATTTGATGGACCTTCTTCTTCTCCGTAGAATGAGCCATATTGACTGCTTTGATCCTTTGAAGTCTTTGACCAACAGTCACGAGCAAAGTGTCCTTGTTTCCCACAATTGAAACAAGTTGTTTTAGTCTTGTTACTTCCTCGTCCTTGATTTCCATGGCTTGCATTGCCGCTTTGGTTCTGATTGGCTCCTCTGTTTTGATTTCCACCTCTGTTTTGATTGCCTCCTCTGTAGGAGTTGCTTTGGCCTTTGCCTCTTTGTTGTTGTCCTCTGCCTCGACCTCTTCCTTGTCCTCGTCTTGCAGCTTCATTCGAAGTGAAGGCTTTGTCATCACCTCCATAGTTTGTTGAAGGTGTTCCTTGAAGTCGCTCTTCATGTGATGTTAATGATCCAATAAAACTATCAAATGTAAGAGTAGAAAGGTCTTTGGATTCTTCAATTATGATGGCAATGTGATTCCACTTAGGAAGAAGTGTTCTCAACACTTTCTTCACAATTGTTTCAATTTGTGTGTCATCACCTAAAGTTTGCATCATATCAACTATTGCTTTGACTCATACACAGTAGTCACCGACTCTTTCATTTTCCTTCATTCTGAGATTTTCAAAATCTCTTTTTAAGGTCTGAAGCCTAACTTGCTTCACTTTATCACTTCCTTGGAATCCTTCTTTCAAGGCATTCCATGCATCTGTGGTAGTTAAGTAAGATGCAATTCTAGGAAAGATACTTGGATCTAATGCCGCTTGAAGATGGTATAAGGCAAAAGAATTATTTTTCTATGCATCTTTGAAGATCTTCTTGTCGGTTGCACTCAAAGTAGTCCAATCTGTTGGAGCAGTGTAACCGTCTTCAATACTATCCCATAGTCCTTTTCCTATGAGTAATGTCCTCATTTTGATGGACCAGGATCTCATAATTATCCCCACTGAATTCGGGGATTGGTAGATTGTTACTTGATCCCATTATTATCTAATAAAACAAGAAACCTCTCTTATATAGTCTTATTTCAAAAATACTTTACAAACTATCAAGCCTTGCTTGATTTACAATCATAAACAACTCACTCTTGTTGTTGTGATTCAAGCAATTACAAAATTGTCAGCGACTTGTTCGTCAGTCGTCACTGATCAATATAATTTCAGGAGAAGGAGTTTGTAGGATTTCAACTGAATTACTATAATGAGTATATTCAGATCCTTGTGGAGCAATCTCCACTATGTCGGATTGTTCAAATCTGCTCCCAAAGGAGTTATCTTCTGAATCTGCTTCGTATCCTAGATCAGGATTTCTCTGTTGGGCAATAACCATGTTTTGCAACTGTGAAAAGACTGTATTGATTCCTAGTGTTCTCACGTGCTCATCAAAGCTTTCAGCATTTGTTCTCAGTAACAAACTGCAAAGTGCTTGGTAACATCCTTTCGATCTTATCATTTAAGAAAATTTCCTAGAAATTTTCTTTTACAAAGATTTCCTCTTAGGAAATTTTACTAAAAAAAATTTTAACTCTTAAAGCGTAAAAATTTTTTTTACAACTATTTCCTCTTAGGAAATGTCAATCATCAACTTTAAATGATAAAAAAAAAAACTTTTCAACAAAATTTTTAAAATTTTTACATCTATTTCCTCTTAGGAAATGACAATAAAAAAAAAATTTAAAAATTTAAAGTTACCTTAAAGTTTTTTTTTTTTAAAGAAATATATTTAAAAAAAAAACTGTTGACCCCATCGAGGTTCGATCGTGCGACCTCATGGGCATCAAGGCAAAGGGTAGCCACTATGCTACCGGGCATATCCGGGAGCTAAAGCAGGCTCCCTGCCCTTGTTGCTTTCGCAAGATCACGCGAAGCAAATAAAAAAATGACCCCGTCGAGGTTCGATCGTTCGACCTCGCGGGAGTCAAGGCAAAGGGTAGCCGCTGTGCTACCGGGAAGATCCGGGAGCTAAAGTAGGCTCCCTGCCCTTGTTGCTTATGCGTCGAACGTGAAGCTATTATGGCTTCACGCTTCGACGCGAAGCAATGGTTTTTCTTTGGGACTTTAGTCCCACATCGCCTATGCGGCGATGTTTATGCTCTTTAAAAATAGCAAAGCACACAATGTGCTTTGATTTCCTATGGGTAGTCATAGGCTATGAAGAACCTTTTGCCTCGGGCCATGCGTAGGTCACCACATCAACTAACCACCTCGGGCCACATGCTACCTCGGGCCACACGTAGGTCGCCATGTCAACGAATCACCTCGGGCCACGTGCAAGTTGCATGTAGGTCGCCACATCAATGAATCTCCTCTGGATACATGTAGCATCACCAAAAAATCACCTCAAGCCACGTGACACCTTCTCTAACATGCCGCCTCGTCAATGTCCAGCTCCACCAATGCCTAGGGAATCGTACCGATCTGCTCCAGTGCCTCTTCGGCTCCTGTGAGCTACCTCAAGATCCATGCTACCTTGGCTCATGTAGGCTACCTCAAGATCCATGTTGCTACCTTGAACTACGGGCCCCACCACCTCGGGATTTGGGTTGGTCTCAGCTCTCGACTCTGATACCAAATGTGGGAGGAGAGCAATTGAAACAAAGGTAATTTGCATTAACCATTAACTTTAGGTTACAAAGTTTAAATAAACATTAAAATAACCATGCTAGAGAAAAGGGGGGATAGGAGAAATTAAGGGAGAAGAAATTAAAATCAAACTCTCTTGCCGCCCAAAGATGCTACCGTCCAACTGCCGTCCAGGTAAGGTAAAAGGTAAGTAATCTTACCCAAGGTAAAATACCATTTTTAACCTTTTACCAATGGTAATTTTCCAACAGACACTATAAATGAAAGGGCAGACTAAACTACCAATTATGGGGGTGAGGATATAGTTACAACAGCCTCTGTGACAATAGTGGACTTTGTAACTACTGCTGCTGTTGTTACTAGTAGACTCATGGAAATCGATGCAAGACTAACAATTGGATGGATGGTTGTACTTGGAACGTAGTGTCCCATTGATGGTGGTGATGAAAAATATGAAAGTGAAGTGATGGTATATGAGGGAGTGGGAATCTCAGATGCTAAAAATGGAATTTGAGGTGGTTGTAATGAAACAGAAGTAACTTGTACCTCAATGGCTACTGATGACACATGTGGTGGACTTTGAGAGGGAGGAGGTACTCTTGTCATATCTTCTTGATCAGAAAGGGAGGGATAATTCCTTGGGGATTCATGAGGATGAAGAGGAGAAGAGGGATTAGAAGCCATACCTTCGCCTACTGATGTAGGGTGCTCTTGTTCTATCTTCATTTCTTGCTGCTGCTCTTGATTAATCAATTCTTTCATAGCAAAATCAGCTACTTCTTTAGCAATCTCCTCCATATCCAATTTTTGTTTCTTTGAAATTTCTCTTTCCTCTCTTTCTGGGACTCTCTTAGTCCTTCTATGAACCAATTGGAAAGCAGCCATCTCATTCCCAAATTCCTCTTCTAATTCATTTTCTTGCATAGTTCCAAAAATTAGAACTTGCTCAAAAACAAGACGTAATTCAATTGATGCTGCAGGGGTAAAAGATAGGGGTTTGAACCTAAAAATTTCATCTTTATTTTTCCAGTAAATATCTTTGTCTAGAGGCTGACCCCCTAGAGCTAAGCATTTAGGCCTAGATACTATTTCAATAACTAGAGTACCGACAAATTTTTCCTTAGAATATTGCATTTTTCTCATCAACTTAGCCCCCTTAGGAAACTTCTCCACCTGCTCAGTGGTAGGATGAAAGGTTTTCAATACTTCAGGTGTTGTCAAAGGAGTTCCTGGCTCTTCTAGTTGAGCCTCTTGATCTGTAGGTGGAGGGAGGGATTCAAAGCCATTTTGGGGTTTTTCAACCGTCAATACTATGTTTCTGACATCCTTTTGTCTCTAGGTTCCAATGTTTTTATTATATCTCCTTGAAAATTCTTTATCAATATTCATTCCAAACTTGGACTTAGGCTTTCCAATTTCAACCCTCATTCTCCACCAATCTATTATTTTTGCTACATTCCATGGTCCATTTTCTTCCTCTTCTTCTTCAATAGCCTCTTCCTCAGGTGGAGGATCCTTTTTCTTTGTAGACTCAACTTCAATATTACTAATTGTAGCCTCTGTAATCCGATGACTTGGCTTATTATCAGGGTCAAAATCAACAACTTGCTCATAAAAATCCAACCATGGAGGCAACTGACTCATATTTGAGACATTCCACTCTAAAAGAGTAGTCTCATCATTGTTTTTGCCTTGTTCAAAATGAGCCCTGGGCCTCTTTTCAAATTTATAGGCCTTAGGTCCATTTAGGGCTTTATTCCTTGCAGTAAAAATGCCATCAGGGTCATAACTCCATCTTTGGGGAATATAAAATAGACCTAACCTATCAAGGTATTGGCCAATTTGTTGGCTCTGCCCCTTCTTGGTGATGGTAATGTCATCCATAGTGTGGTGGGTAAGCAAAGACTTTCTCTTTCTCCTAGAACCATAGTTCGCATCGATGTACTCTGCCTGCCTCAGATATTCTAGGGCAAAAAGCCTCTCCATGACAAAGTGGGGTAGGAGAAAAGGTTTACCCATGAAACCATACAATCTGATTACTGTGCCCTCGGTCAAAAAATACTAGTCTCCTTCTTCTGCACCCTTTGTTCTCAAAATCTTCTCAACCAAGGGTGGCAATCTAGGGCATTTACCATACATTATTCTTAGGGCAGGTCCCAGAAATTCCAAATTGAATCTATAATAAGACTCATTGCTCCTTAAATGACTTGTCCAATAATAAACCGATAAGGGTTCCCCATCATTGGTTTTATCCTTGACCGGAATCCATGACATTCTGTCTTTAGTGGCAGCATAGAACATCCACACCAGACTTGAGCAATGCCTAAAACTAGGAGCATCAATGCCCCTTTTCATACTTACTAGCTGCTCATGTATCCTCTGTGCGAGAAAAGCTGGCCAGTCAAAATAAATCACCCTAATCCCCTTTTGTCCCGCATCTTTCTCATACATTCTTTCATTAGAAATACAGTAAGCTATGGAAATTTTCCAGCCATGTACCATTCTATCAGAGTCTAAACCCTCCATGCAAGCCAACATAGAAAATAGGATGGGGTTTACAAACTTGTCAATAGAGATAGGGACCTCAGGAAATTTTTTCTTGGGCTTAGTATCGAGCTGTTTATAAACCCAATTTTTAAATGACTCACCATCATTAGCTCACTTCTCCATGGAGTAAAACCCAATATGCTCAATGACCCTAAATGGCTTTGGTATTACTGGTAGGTTAGACCCTAGGGCAAAGAGTCTATGACAAAAGGAGGTGGTGATATTGAAAAGGGTTTCACCCTCAGAGGTTTTTACTGCTTTAGCCAATGGGTCATAAAACTTGACTATTGCAGCTATCAACTCAGGGTAGGGATGAACATAATCACAAATATAAAAAGAGAGATAAGAAAGGATAGCACATCTACCTTCCATAGCCAAAGCAACTCTCTTCTTGTATCTATCATTCACGTTCCTCCTTAGCTTCGTTCTTTTTGTGAGGACCATTTCTATGTCTGCCATGACTTCGGCCTTGTCAAGATATGGTGCCACCACCTTCTTCTCCAGAGTTTCAAACTCTTGAACATCTTCTAAAGCCATTTTGATAGTGATAAGGTTTATTCCCTCTATAATTCATAGTAAATTCTTTAGAATATCACTTCATCTTCTTACCACTCTAGGGATGCAAATAGCTACCAAATGAGCCTCGTGTATGCTTTTTATCACTTTTATTTTTTGGAATGCACGTATCCTCTACCATTAATGCAGCTACTGCATGACCTCACCACTAGCACACTTTCCAACTTCTAATCATTCCCTTCGATGGCTCAACGGTGGCATTCTATCTTTTCATTGGTCAAAATTTCAAATTGTGTTGCCACCTCACTACACCCCTTCGGCTACTCTTTGGTTATGGCATGAGTTCATTAGCATTGAATGTGGGATCATTCTCTGATTTCCATGTGTCACGGTTGAAATTATTGCTTGGCTCCACTTTGATTTTGAAACCGGTGGATTAAGAGCCCTTTGAGTCCACTGACACTTAGAAAATTCTAGGCATGAATTTCCATCTTGATTCCACTCGACTTGCATTAGCTTTGAAAGGTTCCCAGATTGGGAATGCCTTTGCTCTCTTTTGACCATCAACTCTCTTGGATACACCATTCCACGAGGATCTAGTGTATTTTGATGTGGATTCAAGAGTGCATGCCATTCTAGAAGGCTTCACATAGAATTGAGTGTGGAATGGAACTATGTACTTAGTCCATACTTAGTCATTCTTGCATTTTTTTTTTTTTTCAAGATTTTTCAAAGAAAACTGATTACAAAGTGCAGAAAGAAATTAAAGTACAAAGTGTAGAAAGGAGGGAAAATAATTATACAATGTATATACATATGTTATAGTGAACTCACTCCTTACACATAGTAGAGCTTGAGATGAAAACCATTCACTGGAATCGGTTGTATGTTTCCCTCCGGATCTTCCAGCTGAAATACATTGGACTCCTTGGCATCTACTATTCTGAAAGGACCATCCCAAAAAGAATCAAACTTTTCATGCTTGCCTGGCTTTGCTCTATCAACATTCCATCTGAGAACTAAGTCTCCAACTTGGAATTTTTTGAATCTGGCTTTCTTATCAAACCATGCTTTAATATCTGATGAATTCTTTTGAAAATTATCATATGCCTGAGCTCTACTCTCTTCCAATTGCAGCAAATGTGTCAACCTGGTTTTCATAGGATCTTCTTCTGACTCTTCCTCTGAATTGACAAGCTTAAGTGTTGGGATCTCCAAATGGATTGGTAACACTACCTCCTTGCCATATACTAGTGCATAAGGGGAAGTATTAATGGACTTCTTAATAGTAATCATGTCTACCCATAGAGCTTGGTCCAACAATAGGTGCCAACTTCTTTTATTACCTTCAAGTGATTTCCTCAAAATCCTTAATAGGTTTTTGTTGGTAGATTCTGCAAGTCCATTACCTTGTGGATAATAATTTGAAGTATTTTTAAGAGTAATGCCATACTTGCTAGAAAACTCAATATACTTGGCTCCTATGAAAGTTGGGCCATTGTCACTCACCAAGGCTTCTGGGACTCCAAACCTTGAAATCAAATTTTCCATAAAATTGATCACAACATCTTGGTCTGATTTCTTGGTAGGAATAGCTTCTACCCATATGGTGAGATAATCTATGGTAGTTAAGATAAAATTATGCTCTACTGAGGAATTAGGGTTGATAACCCCTATGAAATCTAGCCCCCATTGTTGAAAAGGCTCTTCAACTTGTATGGGCTTGAGGGGGATGAAGCATTCCTTGTCCTTCCAACATATCTCTGACATTTGTCACAAGCCCGAGTGACTTTAAAAGCATCAGTGAATACAGTGGGCCAATAATAGCCTACTCTTATGATTTTTAAAGTTGTAACCCTACTTGAGCTATGTCCACCAGCTGATCCTCCATGGAATTCCTCCATGACCCTTTTTTGTTGGTCATCCTTTAAGCATTTTAGAAGAATTCCATCCAAGTTTCTTTTGTATAAGCCCTCTGGTAGTAATACATATTTCAAAGCATGAAGCCTGTATCTCCTCCTTTGGGAAGCATTTAGATTAAGGGGGCATACTCCAATTTAGAAATATCTGATCATCTAGTCAATCCAATCAGAGTCTTTAGTTTGTATTATTTCGACCTGATTTTCTTTTGTTGTCTGGCAAGTTGTTACTTCTGCCAATGCTACAACTTCTGTTAACCCTTGGCATAAGGCTCTACCTCTCACTAGCTTGGTGGGGTGTATTTCTACATCATATTATTGGATTTTGGTAATCCAGCCAACTCTTTTATCTCCTAGATCACCCTGCAGGATAAAACTTCTTACATCCGGATGAACCACATATACCAGGGTCTTGCTCTGTACCAAATACTACCTGAACTTCTTTAGTGACTTCATCACAGAAAATACTTGTCTTTCAATAAAGTTGTATTTGACCTGATAATCATGGAGTGTCTGGCTCCAAAATAACATAGGATGTTCCTCCCCTTGATCATATTTTTGAGTGAGTACTGAGGCATAACTTTCTTCAGCTCCATATGCATAAAGAATAAAATATTTGCTAAAATCTGGGTTTACCAGTACTGGGGCTGTTGCAATGGATTGCTTGATAATATCAAAAGCTTATTTCCTGACTTCAGTCCACTTGAATTCGGCATTTTTCTTGAGTAGCTCAGATATAGGCCTTACTTTCTGTGCAAAATCAAAAATGAATTTCTTGACAAAATTGATTTGGCCTAGGAAAGACTGCAAGGTCTTCTTATTTGTAGGCAAAGGAAGAGCAAGAATTGATCTGATTCTATCTGGGTCTATGGCCATGCCTTATTTTGAGACCACATGACCTAGTAGCTTTCCTTCATGGACTGCAAAGAATGACTTCTTAGGATTGAGTGAAATACCAAATTCTCTGCACTTTTGAAAAACTTGCTCCAAGTGTGACAGATGGTATTTTTTATCATGGGAAAACATAGTCATGTCATCTAGATAAATCAGAATAACCTTGTTGATCAGTGCTCCAAAGGCATAGTCCATGGCTCTCTGAAATGTGGCTCCTGCATTGGACAGCCCAAAAGGCATTCTCTGGTAGGCAAATGTACCCCATTTTGTGGTGAATGTTGTTTTATACTGGTCTTCATCTTTCACCCAAATTTGGTTGTATCCAGAGTAACCATCCAGTAGTGAGAATATTTCTGCTCCTGCCACTACCTGCAAGATCTGATCAATATGAGGGAGAGGATAGTGATCTTTAAGGGATGCTTGGTTCAGATTTCTAAAGTCCACACACAAGCGTATATCCCCATTCTTTTTCTCATGGGTACCAAATTGGCTACCCAAGTAGAATGTTTTATTGGGTATATGATCTTAGCCTTTAATAAATTTAAGAGCTCCTCTCTCATAATGGCCTCGATCCTTGGATTTACTGGCCTCTGCTTCTGCCTAAATGGTTTTGCATCAGGCTCTAGCTCAATAGTATGTTGGATAACCTTTTTATCATACACCTTGAGGTCTTCATATGACCAAGCCACAATGTCTTGGTATCTTAAGCATAGAGCTTTGATATCTTCTGCTTCCTCAGGTGAACATCGGACTCCAACATTGAGCTTCTTTTCTATACTGAATTCAACTTCTTTATAGATTTTTTCGTTGACCTTCATGGCTTTGGTCTTCTTTCTATCCTCATTATCAAACAAACTCTCAAGGGTGACCAACCCTCTTGGGATATGATTGTTTCTTAGTTGGATAATGTCTTGCTGATCAATTTCTTCTGAATTCTCTTCTTGGATAGTGGAGAGACATGCTTCTCTCACCAGAAAGTCAACTATTTGTTCATCACTTTCAAAAACCTACCAAAAAATCTGCTTGTCTAGTACTGCAGGTCTGAAAATCATTTTAATTCCCTTGGCCTTCTTGATTCCAAAGTCTACATAAGGGTTGAAGTTAGCTCCCTTTGTTGCTAATGAATCAACCAGAGTATTATTTTCTCTAGGAACAAAATTTAAATTTAGGGCATCAAATGATTCCATTAAATCCCATACCCTATTTCTGTAAGCTTTTAAGTAATGGTGCTTATTGTTGCACCTATTTCTTACTTGATGGACTATCAACTCAGAATCACCATATATGTTCAAAATATTAATGCCCATACTTTCTGCTTGTATCAATTCGAGACATAGGGCCTCATATTCTATAGCATTGTTAGTACATGACCATGTCAGTCTGTAAGCAAAATTATTTGTCCCTTCTGATTGGGATTGTAGGACCACACCAGCTCCTGCACCATTTTTGCATTTAGCACCATCAAAGTGCATGACCCATGTTTCTTTCTCTCTTAGATATTGGTTGGATATAGCAGGGATTTTCTTCTCTGATTCAGTTGAGATGCTATATGTTCCCATACCAGTTCTAAACTGACTATAATCTTCTCTGAAAGGCAACTCATCCTCAATGTCCAACTCTTCAATGTTTTCCACTAGCTCAAATTCTTCCATGGGGTTAAGATTGCACATATCCTCTTCAATATTTTCAATGTGATAAGCTACTAGTTTTTTAGGTGTTATCCTTATTCTCTTTCCTTTGAAAGGAATTACCATGCTAGAATAATCCATGTACATACATCCCCCTAGCTTTGCAATAAACTCTCTTGAAAGACATAACCCAAAATAGGGTTCTAAGTCAACCACAACTATTTCTTGCACTATTGTCACCTCAGGGGCTCTGTGCAACCTCATTAGTACATCCTTAATGACTCCAACTATCTTGACAGGTGTCCCATCTAGTTGTAACACTCCAGGACAAGATCGGGTATACTCCATACCCATCTCCTCACAGACTGCTTTAGGCATAACTGTAGTTGATGCTCCTGAGTCAATCATACAATTTTGGACTACCCAACCTTCCATTCTTAGGGATATATAGAAAGGGGGAGGCTTATTATTTAGAACAATAGGTGTCATCTCTTTCTTTTCTGATGGCAT
Source organism: Wollemia nobilis (assembly GCA_028583015.1). Classification (NCBI taxonomy): domain Eukaryota; kingdom Viridiplantae; phylum Streptophyta; class Pinopsida; order Araucariales; family Araucariaceae; genus Wollemia; species Wollemia nobilis. The sequence goes on from JAQPPZ010001708.1 coordinate 807,774, forward strand.
ACTAAGGATTGTAGTGGCCAACCTATTCTAAGGATTTTTGTTGAGGGAAGCTTTAAGCAGGTCAATCTGACCGGGAATGAACAGAGTGTCATACAGGCTAGCTTTTGATGGAATATTTTTCATCTCTTCAACAATGTTGTATTCAGACTTAGTCAAGGAGAGTTTTTCCAACCTTCCCTCTTGCTCACCATATCTTATTTTATATTTTTGGGTAGCCTCTAATATTTATCTTTTAGTAATAGAGGGGAACCTAAGTCTTTCTTGATCTTCATATTTAGATCTCATTCGGTCTCCTTATGTTCCTTTTTACGATCTCTTAGGAAGACTATCTGTCTTCTCTTTTCCCTTAGCTTGAGGAATAGGGAAGGTGTCACTACTCTGAGGGAGGGGATCAACTCTCTTTTGGGAAGGGACTTGGAATTGCCCCATTTTTTGGGGATCTACTTGCAAAGCTTTCTTCCCAGACCTTGTCATAACGACAATTGGGCTTTCCTCAGCTGACTCTTTTCCAACCATGATTTGATCAGGGTGCCATAACATATTAACTCTCCCCTTTTGATTCCTTTCAGCTTGATCCATAGCTTGTTGAACATGGTGTTGGTACATCACACAAGACTGTGAGTCATGGGGATCATTGCATACTAAACACCAAACATTCACAAGAGTAGTATCTGAAGAACATTTTGGCTCCTCATATACTGCATTCACCTTGACCCAGTACTGTTACTCGGACCAGGTCTCTGATATTTGTTTACATATGGGAATCTCCTCTATTGTGACCTTTCTTGGTCTCTCTTTTCCATTGAATTCATTCTATTACTCAGAGTTTTCAGAGTATTTTGTATATCCAGGATAGCAAAAAACTCCTGAGATGATTGAGAAGGAAGGGGAGGAAAAGGAGTTGTAGAGGATATAGGCTTTGGTTGAGGGATCACATTCATTTGTGGATATGGAGATGATAAAGAAAGGGGGTCCATGTGAGAGGGGTTTGTGGATTGAATTTGGCTACTAGTGGTCTCTGAGTTGTAGGGTAGCACAATTTTGGGGGAAGTCTTTCGACATTAATTAGGATATTTTTAGCATGAACTGCTACATTATAAACTTGGGGGAAGGTTTCTACTCCTGATTGTTGTGTCTGCAGCCCTAAATCTGATCCAAGAGCTTAGATATAATACATATAAGCCAAACATGTAGTTGGTCTGGTAGTGGGGGGAATTCTTTTCCATGTTCTGCTAAATCTCAAATTGAAATCTGAGATAGTTTCTTGTTGAGTTTTTTGCATGGATGTAAACTGATTAAGTAGAGAAAAGGGGTCAGTAGATTCATTGAATTCCTCTATGAATGGCTTAGCTAACGCTTGCCATGAAGTGATAGTATTGTCTTCCAGAGTTCTAAACCAATGCAATATCTTTCCTCTGAAGGACAGGGCTAGAATCCTTACAATAATATCTTCTTCCTTTATGTTGTGGATTGCTTCCAGGTTCAAGATATCCTGATAGTGCTCATAAGCTATTTTCCTAGATCCATCATAAGTGGGGATAGCTTTAGATACAACTTGGGGGATGGCATTCATTTGGGCTAATCTAAGAGGACCGACTATGTTCCAACTGGGGTACTTCTATAATGGCTGATTAGGAGCCACATTTTATGCCATATTTCTAGTTGTAGGTCTTATTGGGGGAACTATTGGATGGACTACAGGATCCTCTTCCAGAAGCTCTTCCTCTACGAGGAAATCTTGATCTAAACTTTTGGCAATAGTAGCCCCTCTATAAGGTAACTCATAATAAAAATAGGAGTTAGGGTTATTCCTTTTGAAAGACCTGGTATACATGAAAGGACACTGGTCTATAGGGATAATTATTTTTATGAGTCTAAAGACCAGGGAGTCGCCAGGTGAACTTGCTCTTCTCTGCTTACAAGGTCAAGACAATTCACCAAATCTTGATTCCTTTGGGTTGAGATAATAATAACTCATTTGATGGGTTTCATGTTCCTTGTGAACTGGTCCCACTGGGTGTGCCAAAAACTATTGGGCACTAAATTGCATCAAGTTTTCACTCAATACTATGGTTGTCTATCTTCCTACTTTCTATCCAGGCTTGCACCCGATAGCTACAACTCAACACTCAACATTGGATGGACCAAAATAGAGTTTTCGATCCAACCTCTAGAGTAGGTTGGTTCCTTGTCAACTTAAACAAGGTGTTGACATAATTATGCTCACTTAGGGTTTGAAGGTTAGGGTAAGAAAAGGTTAGGGTTAGAGAAATGTGAACAATAGTGGATGGATAGGCTAACAACATTGCACCACAATAAAAAGCTCTAAAAAACTAACCCAAAGACACATAACTCAGATCAAAATTATCACAAATTGGATGACTCTTCATTCATTAATGCACAATAGAGAAATATTGTAGAAAGTGATTTCAATATCCAGACAATGATAATCCAAATAACAAAATTCACCAATATCTAGATTCTATAGAAATGCACTTCCTAACAATAAAGATCAATCTCAGAAGCAGATTTCAATTACTTTAACAACTAGTAATCCATTAATTTGGCACAAACTAACCACTTAAGTATTCACAAAAATGCAGCTAAAGAATTTGAACCTCTGATATCAAGCATGAAGATACAAATTTTGAGGTGAAGATCAATGTAATGCTCCTTCCATTAGCTCTTGGGAATATTTACAGTAGCACAGGAAAACACACTAGAGCCGACCCTTAAAAATGAGGGTTCGACCTCTACTTATAGTTTTTGCAAAAATTAAAATTACAAAGAACATTACAAAGATTCAATTTTGATAGCGCAATAGAGAGTTCTTGTTGGCATTTGCTTACTGGTACACCCTCCGAGAAATCCGCTGCAAGTGGACCACCATGGCAGCTCGGGGCCTCTACAAATTGTTGGTCGCTTGGTGCAAACTAGAGTTCAAGTCATTGGAGATTATGCATCATCATTGATCCTTCTTGGAAGCCATATGCTACCATCGATCTATAACCACCTCTGGTTCTATCTTCTTGAAAACCCTTGATGCTTTAGCTTCCTCTCCAACTAACTATTACAATGCTGGTGAAGAATTACCTTTAAATACCTCAGATTCTTTGACACAATCTCCACCATTGATCTCCCCCATCGTATGGCTATGATCCATCTAGATATAAGCTTTTTATAATGGTGGGGAGAACACAACACCATTCCACTTTAAAATATTGGTGACATCATCCTTTATATCTTAGAAACTATGGAATGCCAATCCGGCTTCCAAATGACCTGAAGGCTAAGTGGGATCGAATCCACTCTTTGTTCTTCAGATTCCTTCATTATCCACAAAGTATCCATCAATCCGCACAAAAATATCGATGATGTCATCCTTTCTTTACAACTTTTGTGGATTCCATTCTGGTTGAGCAAGTGCATTGGCATATGATCATCAATCCGGACCCATCACAATGCAAAGTGACTCTTTCTCCATTCTGCACTATCTTTAGAATAAAACATCCTGCCTTGTCACCATTCCAGAAAGGAGTTAGTCAAAATCACCTCTTGTCATGAATCCGCATCTACTTTGTTCACAGCATCCCGCCTTGTCACCATTCTGGGTGAAAATACTCTATGGGTTCTCCGAAATCGGGCGTTCCAACACTTAGCCGCTCATGAAGTATTTCAAAATATCAAGCGGTCACCAATCCACACTTTTTTACCGCTGACGTCATCTCTTCTTAAAAAATTTTGCGGATTCGAGATGCATCGCTAGTCCGGAGCCAAAAACAAAAGAAGTCTCCCGAAATCGCTCCAAGCATGAAAATTTACTAAGTGTCGGGCGGGCTCATGCCTCCTATTGTGGATCCACTCCAAAATACACTGTAAGGTGTGCGGAATGAGGAATTTATAACTTAGGCAAAATTTGCAAAATTTTCCTAAGTATGTGGCCATTTTGGGCCTACAGTTATCATCATAATTTTCCAAAATATCTCTCATCATAGGTGGTTTACCCATATATTTTGACTATAGAGAGGTACCTGATCCTGTGTCCACAAATACATTAGCAGTACCATATTCTATATCCAAAAATAAAAACAATTTCATCATATAGACATCAAGAAATAAACTATACCATTAATCATTCACATCAACACATAGTTCATTATTCATAAAGAGTTATGCCAAGTAGGGGTGTTATATACATGGTTTGTACTATGAATTTATTTTATGATTTTTTAGACTTAACCTCCTTTATTCATAGAGTTATACCAACTTTTCATATCATTTACTTATTTATAATATATATGATAATACCTCTTTTGTTTCTAAGGTTATTTCTATGATGATGGTGGTGGTGGTGGGGGTGGATAAGAACCCTTCAATGGTTTTCTTTTTCTAGAATTCTTGGAAATTAACACATTGATTATCAACTAATATCTCAATTTATGTTGGCTTTTCAGCCAAATTATCTTAGATCTTAATTTTCTAGATCTTGAGTAGTCTCAAATATAAGAGCAATCAATACATAAAATGGCCAACATAGCTAATAATAATTTTCAAGAAAACAACAAGTATGAATATAAATGGCCAAATTTATTCATGCAATAACATGAAGAAAACTTCTAGTATTATTGCTCAAAATATGCATACAAGCTTCAATATCAATGCTTGAATGTTTCATACATTTTCCAAATATATTTCATGGAGCTTTATCTCCATAATATAACCTTTAAAATGTGACTCTTCAATTACTTGATTAGTGCACTCCTCACATATTTGGTAGTTGCAACTTTTTCTATTTTAGACATAAGAAAAACCTCTCATGTCCTTTTGGATTCTCATATTTCCACTTGTATACATGATTCTTGAATTTATATTTACATGCACAATTAACTCTATGATACTTGCACACTTCTACATGACACTTACACACTTCTATATGCACACCTAATACATGACACTTATGCACTTTCTCACATTACACACTTGCACACTTAATTACATGACACTTGTGCACTTTCTCACATTACACACTTGCTCACATAATTACATGACACTTGTGCACATATTGCACATAGACACTTACATAAAGGGGAAATATAAATCACACTCCTAAACTATAGACTCAAACCCTATTCTAATATTTACATTGTACAATTGATACCATTGGCATACATTAGCATGTACCAAATAATGTAATATTATCCAACACAACCCTTGTATTATATTATTTGGTTATTGAAGACTTTAGTCTTCAATATTTGTCTTTTACTTTTGATAGGTAACCTTGCATTGTGTATGATCTTCAATTTGAGATCCTTCTTCATATTCTTTTTTAGTTCTATATTTTCTTATTTTCTATGAACTTTTGGATCTTTCTCATGGACTACTTGAGCTTGTTCTATATCTTTGGCTTCTAGTTCATGTGCTTCCTTTATTTTTAATTTTATGCAATCTTGAATTTGATGACATTCTGTGAACTGAAGACATTAAATTTATAAATTTGATGAGCTTTTGTTGTCATTCTTACTATCATATGAAGAGTGAAGTAATTTTTATTACATTTGTTATCTGCTTCTTGAGATGTATGACATAACTCACTTGTATCATGACCAATATCATTTATCACTATTTTTCCTTTTAGAATTTCAATCAACTCTTCTTGCTTTTGACTTTTATCTTTACATATTTCAAGAGAGAGTAATGCTCTATACATTATACTACATATATCAATAGGTATTGTAATATCATCTTTAGATTTTTCAATTGCTCCAATAAGTTTTGAGTATAAATAATATTTAAATTTTTCAAAGTATTCATTCATAGCTTTTCTGTAGATAAATTTCATTTCTAAGTCTTGTTTTTCACTAGATTTTTCAATCAAATTGTGTATACCAATTTTCAAGACTTCCAATCTTTCCTTTCTTATTATATCCTTTATATTGTTTTCTTACATGATAATTAAATTTTTCAATTGGATGATTGAATTAAATTCCTTTGAAGATGAAATATTTATTAATCCAAAGTCTAATCAATTTTAGTCTTTAATAATAATTAAAAATTAAAAAAAAATCATTAAAAAAAATTTCAATTTTAATAATTCAAAAAACTTTGAAGTAGGAAACCTTTTATCTCCCTAATAATTTATAAATTTTGTAAAATTTCTAAATTATTTAAATTTCAAAAACAATTATTTGAAGTAGAAATCCTTCTCTCTAAAATCTAATAAATTTTTCAATTTTTCAAAAATTGAATTTTTAAAATATATTGCAAAATTAATTGTAAATATAAAATATCAAACTTCTATATTTTTTTATTTTTTTCTACAATATGGTTGAAGTCCTTTTTGTTAGAGTTTAGCTTAAGTTTATACTGGGATTTTACTTTTAGCATATTTTATTTCTTTTTTGGTCTGTAGTTTTGAATGGTTGAGATCTATTTAGTTTGTTATGATCTTATGGCTCATATTATTCTCACTTGCTTATTTAAGCAAGGCTATTCCACTCATTAATGTAATCAGTTCTTGAGATTCTCTTCATTGTTTCTTGTGGTGCTTTGCAAATCTTGCTCTAGGGTTTTCTCTTCATGGTACCAAAGCCGGATAGATTCTTTTGCAAGCATTCAAGAAATTTTTGAATTTTTTTGCAGGTTTGAAGACATTGAAGGAACCTTCCACATTGATCAAATCTACTAATAGAATATTTTGCAAGCATTCAAGAATTTTTTTATTTTTTTGCAATTTTGAATACTCGTAGACACCAAAATCTAGCCACTTGTCATCCATCCGTGTCCTTCAATCACAACCATCCATTATATATATATATATATATATATATATATATATATATATATATATATATATATATATATATATATATATATTTATTTAATATATATTTAAATATTAATATTTTATATATTATATATATATATATATATATATATATATATTTATATGAATTAATCCTAGCCCTCCACCATGTTTTAATCTCAGCCATCCATCCACCTCAATCCATGCCACTTGCCCAGATTTAATCTCCACCCTTCTTCATGTTTTAATCTTGGCCACACATTTTGTGTCATTGAAACCCTAACATGTCCAAGGGAAGATTATAAAAGAGGAGTCATTTTGATGACTCAGACCCCTAACATTCCTGAAGCTTAATCTTGAGTCCCTAATTTTTTGAGATTGAATTCTATCGATGAATATTCACAAAGAATTCTCAGAGATCATTAAGCCCTTCTACCCTAGCCATCTTGCTATCATTCTTACCCTCCATCGTCACCCTCACATCATTTGCATCCATCATCGCATAACCAACATAGAACTAGATCTGGTTCTATGACACCTTCCTCAGCCCTTGAATGCCCTGGTGCATCTACTATCATCGTAGAATGCCCTGGTGCATCTGTCACCATCACAGAATGCCTTGGTGCATCCACTGCCATCACAGAATACCTCTAGGTATTTCTTATAATAGATCTATAGTTCCATAACCCTTGGGCACCATTTGGGCATCCTCATGACCCTCATCTATAGAAATCGAAATAGAAAATCAACATGTTGACAAGGTAATAAAGTTATTTGCATTCATTTTCATATTCTTGCACTTTATTTTTAGTATTATATTGCAACATCTAGGGTTTAGTTGATTTATCTTTTTGAGGGCCTCACATTGTGGAGCCCTCATAGGTATTACTAATATCTTTTGTTGTTTTTTTTATTGTAGGTACAGGAATCATATATTTGGTAGTTGTTGAAGCTAGGGTGGCCCTTTTAGGATACACAAGCCCACCCACAACCTCGTTGGGATCGAAGACAAGCGTGAAGACACCAGCCATTCTTTTCAACTAGGGTTTTAAAGAACCCTAGTATCTATAATTTTGTATCAACATAAGCATTGTAAAACCCCACATTTGGGGCATATTGATTGTAACATTTGAGATCCACCCACATTAATAAAGAGTTTATCTATCTTGTGCAATCTTTGTGTATTACTATGCTTATTATCATTTTATACTTTATATTGGTGTTGCTTGATTTTTGATTCACAAATGGTGATCATGGTGGGACCCCCAAAGGGTTCTCTATGTTAATTTACTTTATCACTAAATTTCTATTTTTATTTTCATTTTACAAGTTTCCAAAAATTTGATCACATGATTTTCATAAAACTAGGGTTTTTAGAGTTGCAGAAGTTGATCAGAGGTTGTGCGGATACCCTACAGTGCTCGAGGGATGCCCTGGTGCATTCAAGAGATGCCCTAGTGCATTTTAGTGGCTCTTAGAGGTGTTTCACAGAGTGGGGAAGAAATACGTAGGCTTCTTGGTAAGCTTGCTTCAAACCCTAACCCATTTCTATTTTATTTTTCTTCTTTTTATAGTTAAATTGACAAAAAGAACATCATTTAGTTTTTGTTAAAAGTAGTCATATTTCATTTGCATTTTAGGCATTTAGAGTAGACTTGCATTCATATTCACCATAGTTCACATTTTCAGATTTAAAATTTATATTGTTTTCTGGTGTATTCATTCAATATTTCTACATATTGTTTTCATGTGAAATGACAATTGCATAAAATAGTTGCATAATAGGGTTAAAAATTTCCATTTTTACTTGTCTAAGTTGGAACAAGATCAGAATACATAAGTATACTCCCGCATTTGGTGATTCAAGGTGGAAGAATTAGGTGAACCCTCCACTATTTAGAGTGGGTCTTAAGTGGTGTACCCTAAATTCTTTTGAGGAACTTGGTATTATTATTTTTGGCTTCTGATTTAGACCTATGAAATAGGTTATTTTTAACATTGTATGTACACATTAGAAAACATAAATTTTAAAATGAATCACACAATGCACATTTCACAATAAACAATAATGAGTTGGATTTCATCACCAACCATTGCTTGAGATTTGGTGATGGTGGGCTTCATCTCCATCCATCAATCTCTACCCTTAGCAACCGTAGATACCCATGAGCAAAATTTATGGATTTCATCACCAGGAAGAATCTCATTTTCTAGCCAGCCATAGATTTTACCTTGCATAATTCATATTAGAACATTCAAAACACACAAAACTCACAAAAACAAAAATAAATATAAAAGTGAGATAAAAAAGGAGGTAAGAAAATCTATTGTAAAAACATAGGATTGAATTGTTTATTTAATTTTGTAAAATTTTCATTTGCATTTCTTTCTTGCACATTTCACATTTGATTCACTAGCTTATGGTTTTAACTAGAAATCAAACAAAAGTCTTGAGTCAAATTTCCATCAACCAAGTCACTTCATCCATGGAGTGTTCAACATCTTTCCCTACCACTTATATGGTTAACCCCATTAGTGTGATACAGACAAGTTGTTCAGATTTATCTATGGGTCCCTCACACACTGTGCATACTTCAAATGTTGATGTTTTGCATAGAGCCATCCATACATCCATTCCAGAAATAGAACCATCATCACCCACCAACCATAACATAACCTATATAGACATGGCTAAAGTGGAAGCTTTTCAAATATCCGCTAACTATGTTCTAGAACAAGTCCATAGCCCACCTAGGCATGATCCTTATTTTCAGTAGGAACTTACCTCTTCACAACCTTCTAGCCTTACCTAGGTGTATAACAACCCTCTTTTTGAGGTATCAACTACACCTTCCCAACATTGGTCCATTCCACAATAGTCAGGTGTTCAAAGCACCTCCATCCCATATTCATACACCACCACCTATGGAAATCCTTTGTATGAAGCACATGTCAATGTTGCTTCACAAATGCCAACCTCCACCTCATCCAATGTCTCCCATCCAGTTGTAATTCCCATTGCAACTTATCCTCCACCTACCTCATCCATTCCATCCACATCCACACCATCTACCTTAGATATTTCCATACAGAAAGCATGGCAACATCTCAATACATTGCTTATGGCTCAACAAGGTGCTCAATCTTATTCCCAACAACAAGTATAGGTGATAAATTTTAAATCCTAACCTATTTCCACCCAACCCACATTTTTCACTCCAAATCCATCATGGGTACCACAATATTCTATGGTTTCCATCCCCACACCACCATTAACTCACACCCATGCCATTCCCATAAATCATCAAATTCATAGTCCTCACACATCATCTCCTTTTCAACATTCACAATCATTTCTTCATCAACCTCAACATAACCAAATTCAATTCACTCCACCAAATCATCACCATCTCATCACACCCCAACATCTCACCACTCCACCTTCACAAAATCATCAAGTAATTTAGGGCTTCCATATACCTAGGGAAGACCCTAGAATTCAAGCCATGCAACAACATATTGATAGCTTGATGCAACATACTCCTGGTATGATGAACCAGAAGCCAACTCTAAGACAATTGATCAATCAACCAATTCATTTTTTGGTACCATCACCACCATATCCAACAGATTTTACAATACCAAAATTTGATAAATTCAAAGGGACTAAGGACCCTAGAGAGCATGTGAGTACATTTATCCACTCATATTTTAGAATCCAACATCATGATGCTCTAATGCTTCAAAAATTTCCTCAGACATTGGGGGGAGATGTCATAGAGTGGTACAACCATTTACCTCATCATAGTATTTACACTTTTGAACAGTTGGTTGACCAATTTCTTGAAAGGTTTTCCCTCAATGTTAGAAAGAAAGTATCATTATCTAACTTATATGGTTTAAAACAATATGATGATGAGTTAGTATATGATTTTGGTAACCATTGGAGGGTTGTTATCACAAAACTACCATTCACCCTACCAATGGAAGAGCTAACCCGATTGTTTACCAAGAGTTGCCTAAAACCCATTTCTTGGTTATTACAATTACAATAGTACAAATCATTTGAGGAAGCTCTTGCCCAGGCTAGCATAATTGAGGAGATAAAAATCCAAGAGGGTGTGCTTAAGCCCAAAAATAAATAATGGTAGAATAAGGGCCAATACAAAGGTAATTATTTTAGCCAATCCAAACCAAATTAGGCCAATCAAGCCAATCAAGTCAATCAAGTGGTCATGAGCCAATTGGTAATGGCTCAACAACAACCTATGCAACAACAACCATAACAAATTGCATATCATGTGGTTCCCTCACCATCACAATCAATCCAAAACATAGTACCAACTATGGAAAATCACCCACATCGATAATCTGTTTGATAAAACCATCAATACACCCCCTTAGCCGAATCATATACCTCCATATTTCATAGGTTGTATGACACTAACCAACTTGCCTTGCTTGAGGTTAAACCAGATGACCCTACCAAGCATAGTAAACACTATAGGGAACATTTATTTTACCCTTATCATAGGCAGAATGGGCATGATATAAACAATTGCTACAACTTCAAAGACATAGTGCAAGATCTCATTGACTTAGGGGCCATCAAGCTTGATAGTCCCTTAGCTCAACAAAACCAAAACCTTGGTATCTATCAAACACCACTTCCTCATCATGAGGAGGTACAACCAACAATAGGAGGATCTAACACCAAGACCCCTCCTAATCAAGTTAATCATGTTCAACAATACCAAGGTTTTATGGGTGCTATCCATGTAGTTACCCAAGGTCAACAATGCACTAACAATCAACAAAATGTACAACAAAAACATGTTCAATCTCCCATAGCACCATAGGCAAGTGTGTCTCAACCTACCACATCATCATCACCCATTCAATTTTCCACTAATCCTACCCAACCCATTCATATTCAAAGTCATCCATCTCCACCCATTCATCCTCCCAATCATCCATCAAGGCCAATCATCTCTTTGAGTAGCTGGTTGACCACTAGCCTTAAAATAGCTTCAGCTAAACTATCTATCTATGAGCTTATTCAACAATCTCCCCCACATCATGAGGCATTAATGGATATTTTAAAATCCATTGAACTTCAATCTCAAGATGCTAATACCTTTAGAAATTTTATGGGGAGCATCCGAACATGTATGGAGCCTTCCATTACATTCTACGATTTTGAAATTAAACCAATATCATCAGAATTAATGGACCCTCCATTGCACATCATGGCTCAAATTGATAGGAAGCCATTTAAATGAGTATTGATTGATATCGGCTCCTCTATCAACATCATCACCACATCATCCTCTCCAACACCTCAATCTTCCACCATCCCACATCACCAAATCCACTTTCACCTTGAAAGCATTTAACGATGCTCTCTACTCCATAGTTGGCACTATTATTTTACCCATCGAAGTGGGGGTAAAAATATTGCACACCATGTTTCACATCTTGGAAGGGTCCATGGCATACAATGTACTCCTTGGACATCCTTGGATGAGGGAAATGAGATGTGTCCCTTCTATACTTCATCAATGCTTAAAATATGTACATGAGGGACAAGTTCATTGCATACCGATGGATGTTGAACCATTTAAGTATTGCAATTTCATTTCAAATCCTTATGAATCCATGCTTCCTTCCACTCATATATTCTTGACATCATCAACCACATCATCAACCACACAATCCACCTCTTCATCAAAAGCTCCCATTCCTGAAGAGCTCCCCATCACCACTTCACATCAAGCCTCCACTTCCATACCCCCATATTCATCACCTTTGACTACATGCACATGTGGTCAAACTCAATCCACATCAGCCACATCATCAACATCAACATCCTCCACCATCATTCCTTCCATATCATCACCCATTCAACAACCACCTCAGCCAAATCCACCTCCATCCACATCAATCAATGTCTCACAAGTCGCATTAATGGATTGTGAGATGCCATCCCAGTCCATACCTCTCCCATTTTTAGAGTCATAAGCCAACCATGAGCTTTCCACATCCACATCCACTTCATCCACATCCACATCATCCCAAGTTGTGGTCCACCTCACTAATCCTGGTATTGGTGAATATGTGGTCCAAGACATCACCATCACACCGCTTAACATCCAAACTACTAAGGATTATGGTCACCCATGTGACCCACCCTTATCTATAGGAGTGATGTACAACATGGGTTCAATGCCCAATAGCATTAATTTTGTGTATGGGGGGATTGATTCATCATCCAATCTATCTTCCCTAGATGAACCCAAGCAACCAACTCCTACCAATATACAACACATGTCGGGTTTTCCATCCTGATATTTTCATATAGTTAATTGGCAAGGACATGGCCTAGGATGACATGAATAGGGAATGCATGAGATCATCGATGTTTCATATCGAGAAGTGCATGACCATTCAGGTTTAGGCTATCATCCACTTTCTTCCACTTCTTCTCTTGAACAAGCTTTTCAAAGTTTACATTTGAATTCAGAAGAAGATATCCATCACATCAATGAATCTAAAGATGAAATTTATGAAGAATTTAATGTTATATCGATAGCTTCTGATGAATCTGATGAGGAATCAAAACCCATCATTCCATTCACTAAACAAGATGAGTTTTACCTCAGAATGTTCCCCATCCATCAGCCCATCCTTCACTTGCTTCTTCCACAAGAGCGAGCCGAACCAACCGGTGAACCACCACCTCCACTTCATTGATCCACCTCACCAGCCAATTTTGTAATATATGTACATAATTCAAAAATTCAAAAAAAAAAAATCATTTGCATTGCATGTACATGGCTTTTTGCCAATTGCATTTATTTGTGTTGCTTGTTGTTGTTCAGGTTCCTAGAGTTCTAGCATCAGTTCTAGAAAATAGGATCCATCCATCCTCCACCTTGCCAACCACCATTTTTCCCTTTAAGTTAACATGAATCATGTTGAATTATTCACCCCACTCCATAATCCATATGATTTGGCAAAGCCAATTCCAATTGACATGAGCCTTATTGATATGGAACAGATTTCCTCACCACCATCCTTTTCTAAATTTATCCTTTTCGAGGAATTTTTAAGGGCTTCAGCCAACTACATTCCTCCATCACCTCCACCTTCACCTTCACCTTCACCTTCAGATCCTGAGGTTTTCCAGGAAGACATAGAAGAGGTTGAGTCAGAAGAGTTTGATAATGTCATAGATGACATTCATATGATCCCAATACCCCATCAACTTGAGGAAGGTTCTCACATGTCCATTGAAGATACCATCGATGTGAACCTTAGTTCAGATGCAAACAATCCCCAAATTATCAAACTTGGTAAAATTTTATCCATAGATGAACAAGAGCAATTAATTTCTCTCCTCAAGAAGAAGGGTATTTTTGCATGGTCCTACAAAGACATGCCTGGTCTTGACCCTAACTTGGTTGTCCATAATCTCACCTTGCATTCTGATGCTAAGTTGATCAAACAAAAACTTAGAAGGATGCATCCTACCATTGCCCTCATGGTCAAAGAAGAGCTTCAAAAGCTATTAGATGTGGGTTTCATTGTCCCCATTGACTATCCTGAGTGGCTTTCAAACATGGTACCCATTCGTAAGCCTAACGGGGTGATACATATTTGCACTAAATTTTGAGACCTTAACAAAGCATGTCCTAAGGATGATTTTCCTCTACCAAACATTGATACTCTTGTCGACACTTGTGCTGGCCATGAAATGCTTTCTCTAATGGATGGTTTTTCAGGATACAACCAGATTCGAATCAATCCTGATGACCAACACAAAACAACATTCACTACACCTTGGGGGACTTTTTGTTACAAGGTGATGCCCTTTGGCCTCAAAAATGTAGGTGCCACTTATCAACATGCCATGACATACATCTTCCATGATTACATGCATAAGATCATCAAATATTATGTGGATGATCTCTTGGAAAAATCTAAAACTCGACAAGAGCACATTGGTGTCTTGGAAAAAGTCTTTGATCGACTTCTAGAGCATAATGTAAGGTTGAACCCCAAAAAGTGTGTCTTTGGTGTTACCTCTAGGAAAACTACTAGGATTCATTATCTCCAAAAGAGGCATTGAGGTGGACCCAAACAAATTCAAGGCCATCATGGAGATGCCTCCCCAAACAAACTTGAAGGAATTGCATAGTTTACAAGGAAATATTCAATCGATCCATCATTTCATTATGCAAATTTCTAAAAAATGTAGGCCATTCAATCACCTACTACAAAAGGGGGTGACATTTTCATGGATAGATGAATGCCAAAAATATTTTGATGATATCAAGAAATACCTAGCTTCTCCACTAGTCTTAACTCCTCCTCATCTAGGGGTCCCCTTCCATATTTATGTTTCAACAATGGACTTTGCATTAGGGACAATGCTTGCACAAAAGAATGAAAACAATCGAGAGCAAGTTATCTATTACATTAGTCGAACATTGGTAAGCTATGAAACTAGATATGCTTACATGGAAAAATTGTGCTTAGAAGTGGTTTTTACCACTAAGAAACTCAGACATTACATGCTTAGTCACACCACATATGTCATAGCTCACGAAAATCCTCTACGTTATATGATGTCTCACACTTACAATAACACCCACACCGCTAAATGGATAATGCTTCTCACTGAATTTGATCTTGAGTTCATTAGCCAAAAATCCATTAAAGGTCAGGTCATAGCCGATCAGCTTGTGGAAGCTCCACTTCCTAGTGATCAACCCTTGATTATTGAGCTCCCAGATGATTCGATATTCACTATCACTAAACAAGAAGAAGATGTCATTCTAGAGGAAGATGTCGATATCACACTATTCTTTGATGGTTCTAAGTGAAAAAGGTCAAGGTGTTGGAGTCATGTTTCATACACCCCAAGGGATACCTATCCCCTTATCATTCAAACTAGACTTCCAATGCACAAACAACAATGCAGAGTATGAAGCCTTAATATTAGGTCTTCAAGAAGCCATAGCTATGGGCATAAAGTGTATCAAGATATTTGGTGATTCTCAACTTGTTGTTAGACAAATCAATGGAGAATACCAATGCAAAGAACCTACCATAAAGCTTTACCATGAAGTAGCAATGAAATTGCTCGCCAAATTTGATTGGTATGAAATTGATAGTTTACCATGTTCGACTAATAGATTTGTAGATGTGATGGCCTCTCTAGGATCATTGATTCCAAAGAACTCTGTAGGAGAGGTACAACCACTCATTATCACAATGATCTCTAAATCTACAATTATTCATGCTAAATCTAAGGATGAAAAGGATATTTGCTTTATCCATTCAGAGCCATATGAGCCTTGGTCAAACCAAATAATAGCCTTCCTCAAGTTTGGAACACTCCCATTAGATATGTCATGGACTGCTAAATACACTTTCAAGAAAAAGGTAGCTCATTTTACTCTCTTGGGGGACATGTTGTATAGACATGGTTATGATGGAATCCTCCTTCATTGTCTCGAGTCTGTAGAGGCACAAAGAGCCATAGTTGAAGCTCATGATGGTACTTGTGGTGGTCATTTTAGTGGAATGGCCATTGCAAAGTATATTCTATGCATGGGTTACTATTGGCCCACCATGGAATATGATTGTTGCACTTATGTCAAGCATTGTAAGCAATGTCAAGAGCATGCTAATTTAACTCATGTGCCATCACAAGCATTACAACCTATTCAAAGCCTTTGGCCCTTTTCACAATGGGGTCTTGATTTGATTGGAAAAATCTTACCTCCTTCCTTGAGACAACATACATTCATCATCACAACCACTGAATACTTCACAAAGTGGGTTGAGGTAATTCCTCTAACCAATACGATAGGACCAAATTATGGAGTTTATACTTCATCATATCATCTATCATTTTGGTATTCCCTCAAAAATCATCTCTGAAAATGGTAAGTCTTTCAAGAACAAGGATGTTCAAGCACTTTGCAAGAAATATAATATCCAACATAATTTCTTGACTCCTTACTACCCATAAGCAAATGGACAAGTTGAGGCTACCAACAAGACCTTAATTGCTATTCTCAAGAAACTAGTCAAAGAAAATCATAGAGATTGGCATACTCAAATCCCCTTGGCATTATGGGCTTATCGAACAAGCATCCACATGCCTACTAGGGCAACACCATTTTCATTGGTCTATGGAGCCGAAGCAATCATACCTCTTGAGCTTGAGATCCCCTCATTATAAATTTCATTGCAAGAATTCATAGATGATGATACTGCTAGACAAGCATATTTTGACCAACTCACACTTCTTGATGAAAGGTGTGTTAATGCTTTAGAGAATTTACAAGTTTATCAAGACCACCTAAAGCATGCTTACAATGTCAAAGTTCATCTACATGAATTCCAAGTAGGAGATCTTGTTCTTAAAGAGAATCAACAAAACACCAATGCATTACCACATCTTCATGATAAATTCATAGCTAATTGGTTAGGTCCATACATTATCACTCAAAAAGTGGGTAAAGGAACTTATAGGCTTGCCAGTCTAGAGGGAGTTGAAGAGCCCGAACCACTTAACATCATCCACTTGAGAGAATTCTATGCTTAATGTGATTATATATGTATATATACATGGCTAATACACAAAAACAACATTGCATTTTATACATTGCATTTCACACATTGCATTGCACACATTGCATTTCACAAATTGCATTTCATTCACAATCATATTCACACATTTCATTTCATATTAGGGATCATTTATTCAGTTTAGATAATAATTGGTCCAATAAAGTCATGTTGCCTTAATCAGGGGCACCTTCAAATCATCATCCATTTCATTGCACCATTCCATAAAGCCAAATTATCATTTGCAAAACCATATTTCCATAATCCCTAGGTGTTTTTGATCACTCAGCCACTCCTAGTGTTTCTAGAAACCTCCAATACATGTCAAGTTTTCTTTAGGACCAAGACACATTTTCACTAAGAAAATCTTGAGTTCTAGGAATTGACTCTAAACACTCTTGAACCAAACACAATCACACATATTAAAAACATCTTGTGTCAAAGAGAGATAACACCATACTTGGGTTGAACCTCAAAGTGAAAAGGGTATTCCTTGCTTGTCCCATTATGCACATAGTCCAAAAAAAAAATGGTTTTCACTACTATCACAAATTCAAAATAAAAGAAAGAGTAGGGAAAAATCCCCAAAACTCTAAATATTTTACACATCACACACCATAGATCCTCAAGTTGTAAGGATAGAACTACATTTCCAGTCAGACGGTTAGGTAGTCTGAATCCCCAAAGCTTAGAGATCAAATTCTTGGACTATGGAGTTAATATCCACCAAGGCTATAGATGCTTGACTAGTAGTGGAGTACACTCATGCATGGTGACACATCTCTTTTAAAGAGACCTCTGACCACACATAAGGACAAGCTAGCTTCTTGGTCTTCTCCATAATAGGTTTTCATCTCAATTTACTCAATATGGGTTAATGAACTCACTTGCACACACATTGGTTCTTGATTACCTCGAGTCATTACCATACTCATGATTCGGTAAATGAATTCATTGCACACACATTTGGTCTTAGAGAAAATTAGGTAGTATTTAGTGAGTTTGTTTGATATCACTAGTATGTCTGAGTCTCTGCAAAATAATCAATTTTCCATATCAACATCCATATCTTCTTCCATATCAACATCCATATCTTCTTCCATATCAACATCCATATCATTACATGAGTCTTCCATTTCACATGCCACCAGTTTGGTGCCCCTGATTAAACAACAATGCTATACATGGTCAAGTAAAATCTAAACTATAAATGATCATTAGAGCATTAATTCATTTGCATTCATAACACATTATCATTTGCATTATCATCCATCACACATATACACATGCATTAACACAAAAGCATTCACACAAAAGCATAACAAAAAAGTAAAAGCCATGTATATATATATCACATGTACAATGAATACCCAAAGGCTATATACAATGGAGCACCAAGGCTCATATACAAAAAGTGCATCTAAGCACTAGCTAACGCCTATAAGAGGACCCCTGTGACCCTGAAGGAGCCCTAGACCTAGAGCTATGCCTAGAATCACTATGCCTAATAGACCCAGATATGGATGAGGAGGGTGGATCTGGAAGCCCAATATGGTGCTCCATCAATCGATCCTCCAAAAACTAGATATATCCATCTCAGACCTAAAGGTATAGTACATCATATCTCTGATGATGATCCCTCTCAAGTAGCTCTACCTGGAGCCTCATGATCCTATCCTCATCACCATCTACCACCAATCATACCTCTAGATCTACCCACAACTAAGCTATCTTTGCATCCTATCACTACCTCCACAACCCAAGCCACTATCATTACATCCCACTCTACCACCAACTACTCAAGCCTCACCCAATCCTCCTCACTTCAATTAGAGGTCTCTCTAGAACCTCCTCCATATCATCATCCATACCATCTCCATCACCTCTAAGCCCTAGATCCTACTTCATTATATCCCTCACCTATCCCTTGACTGCTAGATCAAATTCTACAACATCTAAGAGCCTCATATACCTCCTCCTCATTAACCTCTACCTCATCCTCATCTCCATTCCCATCATCCACTTACTATACCCATGGTTTTTGCACAAACCATACATCATACTCCACTATAGTCCTCGCATTGTCCAAATCAGGGATATCCATCTCCTCATCATCCTCATAGGTCACCCTCCATAGCCATAGCTTCCACACCACCACACTCCTTCCACTCCACTTCACTCACTCCCTTAGATGCAACTTCTAGAATTTGTGAATGCAAGAATGAATATGATTTCACCTCTACAAGCTATTTATAGTTATTTCTGGTGCACTAGAATGCCCATGGGCATTCACAGGTGCATTGAGATGTTGCCCTACATTTGTAGAGTGGTAAACTCTGGCCGATGTCTACGCATGCTGTGGATGCCCATCAATGTTTGATATCAAAATTTGTAAAAATATCAAAATGATCCAAAAAGGTAGCTTACCTCCACAAAATCACTTCAAATTGCATCCATACATTCATTTCATCATCATATCATGTTTTGTGAAAACCAAAATCAATTTGGGTGCATAATTTTTTCTTATGCCCAAAAGGCACAAAATCACTTTACAACTCTCAAAACACACCAAAATGGTCCAAATTTTCACAAAATAACCATAATCATCATTCTCATCATCAAATATTCATTTCAACATCATTTTCATCCATCAATCATTACATTTGCACATTTTCCAAGTTCACATACAATTTCAAGTGAACCTTGTATCTAGTGGTCTATTCTATCTCCTTGGTGATTGCAGTGATTGGTTGTCCATGCAATTTGGTAAGATGAGTAAATCACCATAAGGACACTTGGTCATATTCATCATCCAATATCTTCTTGTTCAAAAACAAAATCACTTTTGGTCCCTCATATTTTGAGTGAGACTATGCCAAGACCAATTTGCTCAACTGTCATTGATGCCCTTTTCCATGGGGTTCCCAACATGGATAACTTTCATCATTTCATTTACAATTACACCAGTCTCCGAGGATATAGGCTGGGTAAAGTGATTGAGCAACCATTTAGGAATTCTATGTGGGAATTAGCTACAATCATGAGTGGCCCCAAGGTTAGACTATTTTCTTCTTTTTATGCATTTGCATCTTTGCATTTCAATGATGCCAAAAGGCACTTTCTTCAACAACATGGAATCACCCCAAACTTGGGGTAACCACATTTGATTTTGATTTCCCACAATGGGATACATCTTACATGATCATGGCATTTACACTTGGTAAAAACCCTTTCTCTATTGGGGCAAAAATAGAATCAATCACTTGCATTTCACAACAACCCCTTTCTCTGTTGGGGCAAAAATGGAATCAATTTACATCATTCATATCATCTACATTTACATCATACACTTACATTTACATCATACATTTGCACTTACACCATTCAATTACATTTTCACCACACAATTCTATCAATTGGCTTGTGAGATTCATTCTTCACTCATTCACCAATTGAGGGGGTAAGCTACACAATCAAATTATTTTATCTTTGTTGGCATTTTTGCCACATTTATTTGATTGTTGTTTATTCATGCATAAGTTGTTGCAATTCTCACTTCTATACAGGTTTTGATGCAAAAAAAGGCTAAGTCCGAAGACTGTCGCGATATCGCGACAAAAAGCAGCATGGAGGACACAGTTTCAAAACCGTCGCGATATCGCGACATGTCGCGTTATCGCGGGTCTGATGAGGAGAGAGAAGACAAAAGCCAAAGGTGTCGCGAAATCGTGACCTGTCACAGTTTCACGGTGCAAAAGGCAGAAAAGAGCAAAGTCAAAAGTTGTCACGATTTCGTGACGTGTTCCAAAATCACGGTCAACGCAGTCAACGGCTAAGCAAGGAGGTAAAACCGTCGCGAAATCGCGACGTGTTGGAGAATCGCAGTCAAAATGGTCAACGGGGGGCAGCACAGTGAAAAGGTCATGAAATCGTGACATAACCAAGCGAAAGGCAATGAGAATCAACTTTGTAGCGATATCGCGACATAATATTGCACATGGTACGAAAGGCGAAAGATGTAGCGAAATCGCTACATGTCGCATTTTCGCGGCAAGGTGGAGACAGAAAGGCTTAAGGCATGAATAGGTCACGATTTCGCGACATTTCTGGAGATGAGGGCAAGAAAGAAGTTGGCGTCGCGATTTCGCGACACTTGTGAAGATGCAGTCAAGCAACGTAGAAACGTCGCGATTTCGCGACATTTTGGAGCGGAAGAACCAAATGCAAAAAGTGGTAGCGATTTCGTGACTTGTCTTGTTTTCGCGAGGAGGAAGCAAGAAGACAGCCAAATTGTACGAAACGTCGCGATTTCGCGACATGATGAATTTTTGCGGTCAAGAGCAGTAAAGTCCAAGGAGATAGAACCTGTCGCGATTTCGTGACATGATGGAGATTAATGAAGCACTTGAGGCAAGCTTGTCATGTTTTCGCGGGTTAGAAGCAGGACCGTACAGGGTGGATGAAAATTGTCACGATTTCGCGACATGTCTTATTTTTGCGACATGGAAGAGAGCATTGAGCAGCAGCAGAGAAATCGTCGCGATTTCGTGACATGGTGTTGTTTTCGTGACTTGGAGAAATGAAGAAGGCAGGTGAAAGAACATGTCGCGATTTCGCTACATGTTGAGGAAGGAAGTTCCAACAAAGGCGAATGTCACGATTTCGTGACGTATCAGGAAGATAAAGCCGAAGAGAGAAAGGTGTAGCGAAATCGCGCAGTGTCATGTTTTCGCGATTCGAAGCAGCGAAGAGAACAAAAGATGAAGAATGTAGCGAAATCGTGCCTTGTCACATTTTCGCGAAACAGAACGGAGAAGGAGCATAATGGTACGAAACGTCACGATTTCGCGACGCGTCACGTTTTCGCGAGTTAAGGTTGCGAAGGAGACAAAGGAGCCGAACCTGTAGCGATTTCGTGACATGGTTGGTTTTCGCGGTTCCAAGGCGATAGAAGTGTACGGAGCAAAAATACGTCACGATTTCGTGACATGTCGTGTTTTCGTGACCTGTTACAGTTTCATGCCAGAAAGCAGTTCAAACGGCCCGATGCAGTTTTGCGATTTTCAAGAATTAAAAGCACTCCAAAATTGAATGTTTTGCTGCTTTCCAATGCCAACAAGGTAGAAGAACGTGTTCAAGCCACCAGAATTAAAGATGCTCCATTATTCAAAGCTGCTGTTCATGATTTTTCTAACGGTCCAAGCATGTTTCAAGAACGACCATTTAATGAAGACGACCGACTCCTTATTGCATTCAATTTTTGGTTTCTCCGAGGCTGGATTAAGGGGATCATTTCCTTGTTTTCGTTGCACACTTTGTAGATCTCGAGGAAGTCCATCGCAAATTTTTAATGATTGTAAAGAAGCAAGACTTCTATATAAACCAATGTAGATCTCAGAAAGAGGGATCGAGAGAGAGACTTTTGCTGAAAGCTTGAAGTTCATTGCATGAATGAAAGATACTTGGCCTCTGGTTTTGCAAGCAGCTGTCTGTGTGATTTTTCCTTCTGTTATATACATTCCTAATATACACTCATATTTCTTATTTGTTGCTTCATTTGAATTCTGCATGTTGAGTTTAAATATTGCTTGTGAGGGAGTGAGTTCTGGAATGTGATCTTGGAGGGATTTTCTACGCAAGGTTGTAAGTGAATTACGTTGATATCTTATGTTATATGCTGTTGCTGTACTTAAAGTGATCTGTTGTTATTCTTTCCCGATCTGATAAATTCGGCCTACGGCTATATTTCCCATTTCTTTCTGCACATTTATAATTCCTTTCCTGCAACTTTAGTCTTCATCAAACTTAGATTTAGTAAGGGAACCAGCCCACTCTGGAGATTGGTCTGGGAGACATTTCTTTCTTCTAGCCTTTCAATGTTGGCTGGGTCTAGGGTGCATTTAGTATAAAATCCTTTCCTGTGGCAGATTCGTGACCAACAATTTTTGGCACGCCCGATGGGACAGACTTCTTCTGTCTCAGAAAGATCCCATAGTGTTGAGGGTTTAATGTTCGCCTTCATGCCGTATAGTTAGAACATTTGGTGACTCTGCAGTACTCAAAAATCTCTGAACGTGGATGCAGTGAAAGTTGTACTTCATGATCACGAGATCACAGTCTAAAAAAGTTGAAGATCTTGTCGAGTTTTTTGAACTTGACAGCACAAAAAGAGGTGAGCATTCTAGGTTGGTTTCCCCATCACTTGCATCATCTGCCATATCCACACAAATCCCTGGTATTGTTACTAGTTTTCCATCTTCTCAGTTACATACACTAGTTCCAATGGCCCAGTATCCTCCACCTAGGCAGTTTTCAGCTTGGAACAGCTCAGGGGCCTTGAATTTGCAGGCTCAAAATCCAGTTCCCCAGGCTGCTTTGAAAGCCTTGCCAACCTATGATGGTATGGGAAAGACTGCATACGAACATATTCATGATGTAGCTTCTCTGGCAGCCATTCATGATATAACAGATGAAGATGTAATGGTGAAGTTACTAGTGTTATCCTTGAGAGGAAAATTGTTGTACTGGTATCGATCTCTGCAACCAGGCACTATTGCATCCTGGGATCAGCTAGGAGAATTGTTAGTGAAGAATTTTCATGAACAGGCTGACCCATTTTCATTGTTGCATCAGTTTAACGCAATCCAGAGGCACCCGTAGGAGGCAATAGCAGATTTTAATGTTCGTTTCACCAGAAGCTGGCAATGAGTGCCTGAAGGACTTCGTCCTACCCCTGAGCAAGCTACGTTTTACTACCTCCGAGCATTCAATACAGATATTGGCTTGGCGATCAGACAGTCCAATGTGATGACCTTCCCGAAACTGTTCGAGCAAGCACAGAAGGCGGAGGCGGACTTGATTGCAATCGGCAGGCTTCCCCCAAAGGTAGCAATGCCCATTCTACCTGATATTCCACAGCATTTATATCCTAGTTCTTTTTCGCAATCTATGTCTTCTATGTACCCTGTCCCATCATGGAATTCCAATGCACCTCAAATTGCACCTATCCCAGTTCCTCAGCTCTCTTCTTCAGTAAATCCCTAATTGCCTGCACCCAGCATTCTACCATTCCCTGCTTCCACTTCATTTCCAGCATTACCGGCACCACCAGCACCTTTGCCCTTACCAGCACCTCCTGCACCTATAAACCCTGATCCTTATACAACACTTTTGCAAGAGGTAAAATCTGCCAATTCTGCAATAAGAGCAATGGGTAATAAGATCACGCTTATCGAAAGGAAGCAAGCTGAGCGAGATTTCCAGCCAAGGAGATTTCAACCCCCACCAATTACTAGAGACCAAGCTGCTTCAACAAGCAAAGCACCTGAGAAAAACCTGACTGCTTTGGTAAATGAAGATGCAGTCCTTGCTGAAAGAACATATTGGTGTTCGACATGCAATGATCCTCATGGAGAAGACACTTGCATGGTCCATTTGAATTATGTGCAGACATTGGCTGCTAGTTCTCCAGGAGGGCAAGTCAATATGATCTCTGAGGCAGGCCATAGTTTAATGGTTCCATCTGAAGAGCAAGTTTCAGTTCTCACAAGGACTGGAAAGAAGTCTGTTATAGTAGATCCTGCTGAGTTAGAGCCATTAAAAGTGCCAGCTGATTTGAAGAAACCAGTGAAAGCTCCTGTGCCAGTTTCAAAGCTAGATGCGCCTGTTTTACCGAAAGATCCTGTTTCACACAGAGTACAAGAAAAGGCCACAACTGCACAAGCAAGATCAGAAGCAGAGGAGCAAGCTAGAGAAAAGTTGAAGTATCCTTCATTGACGAAGAGGCTAAGAGTGGAAGCCACTCAACAGTATCGAAGCAGATATGAACATCCCATTGAAAAGAAGGAATCTGCTGCGGTTGCATACAACATTGTTGAAGAACTGAAGAAGACCCCAGCTAAGGTTAGTCTTTACGATGCATTGCAATTGCCTGGGCAGGTAGATTTATTGCAAGAATCTTTAAAATCTGTGAAGGATAGTGAGAAAGGTCCTACCCAGATAATTTATGCTCAAGCTTTAACCACTTCTGTCACTGGTAAAAATAGACCACCCCCGTTTTATCTATCACTGCAAATAGAGGGTTGGATCGTGCATAACTGCATGATCGACTCTGGAGCCGCTACAACTGTCATGCCAAAGGCAGTTTGCGAAGTTATGGGTATGGAATACACACGAAGTAGCCCTGGAGTTTTGCAGTTAGATGGCACTCCTATGAAAATGGTGGGTGTAATCAAGGATGTCCCGATTGTTTTGCACACTATGCCTCAGATTACAGTCATTCAAGAGATAGTTGTAGTAGATCTAGAACCGTATTTTAGTATGTGCTTATCTAGAGAGTTTACTGCAAAGTTGGGAGGTTACCTTGCACTGGATTATTCCCACTTGGAGATCCCTTTCAAAGGAAAGAGACTCCGGATTCATAATGAAAAACCTTCCTCTTTTCATATTGAAAGGTTGGATGAAGCAGAAAAAACCATGCAGTCTGTCAACATGCTAACTCAAGAGTCAGAGGGTTCTGATTTGATGAATGAGGTTTTAGATGAGCTCCAGTTGGAAGATCAGTTTTCCATGCTTGATTTCAATGCAATGCTGGAAACCGAAATCGGTTGTTATTCTATCACAAAGCCTGAGGATGGCGCAATGCAGGTATTTCCTAACCAAGATGATCAGAGCTCTGTCACAGATCAACTATGGAAGTTATATTTCGATGGGGCAAGATGCAAAAATGGTGCAGGAGCAGGTATTGTTTTGATTTCTCCTTCTGGTTTACAAAGAACATATTCATACCGTCTTACTTGGAATTGTACTAACAATGCTGTCGAGTACGAAGCATTATGCCTAGGCTTGAAAAAGGCAAGGAAGTTGGGAATCGAATAGTTACAGATTTTTGGTGATTCTGAGCTTATTGTAAACCAAGTAACAAACAGGTGTATTTCCAAGCAGCATTATCTCAAAGCATACCGCAACCAAGTTTGGGACCTGTTTGAGTCTTTCACAACTATGAATATTCAAGCCATTTCTCGAGAGCTGAATAAGCATGCAGATCTTCTAGCATCTCTTGGAGCCAATTTTTCTCCCATTGAGCAAGTAGTGAAGAAACCAAAGACAGTAAGGATGGTGTACAGGCCTAGTGTCCCAGACAAGGATACTTTCTGGCAAGTCTTCGAGAATGATGAGCAAATTATTAACTTTTTGATTCAAGAAGCTGCCACTATCAAAGGAAGAACTTTGGAGCACGAAGAGACTGATGGTTTGATTCAGTTACGTAATAATCACATTTCGAAGGGTCTTATAACTCTAGAAAGTTTGTTTGATCAGCATGATCGGTCCAAGAAACATCGGATTGAGATTGACAAGAAAGAGTATATGGAGATGCAATTAGAACCCAATAAGGTCATTAAGATTGGAACTGATTCTACTCCTGATGAACTGCAAGAAATCAGGCAACTGTGTCAAGAATTTTTTGATATTGTGGCCTGGAGTTATGAAGATCTGAAAGGATATGATAAACAGATTGTTCAGCATACTATTGAGTTGGAAGAAGGAGTCAGACCCTTCAGGCAGAAGCAGCGACCAGTGAATCCAAATATTGAGACTCTCATGAGGGCCGAACTTGTGAAAATGCTGCAAGCCAAGATTATATACCCGGTTAAGCACTCGACTTGGGTTGCTAATCTGGTTCCAGTTCGAAAGAAAAATGGAGACATACGACTGTGTGTAGATTTTTAGAATCTGAACCGTGCATCTCTGAAAGATCATTATCCCTTGCCTTGCATTGATCAGATACTGCATGTTGTTGCTGGGGCTCAACGTTTTTCACTGTTGGATGGATTCTCTGGATATAACCAGATTTGGGTTAGGGATGAGGACCAGTACAAGACAACATTTACAACTAAGTGGGGCACTT
Organism: Wollemia nobilis; assembly: GCA_028583015.1. Taxonomy (NCBI): domain Eukaryota; kingdom Viridiplantae; phylum Streptophyta; class Pinopsida; order Araucariales; family Araucariaceae; genus Wollemia; species Wollemia nobilis. Next base: position 835,130 of record JAQPPZ010001708.1, read on the forward strand.
TTGCTTATCAGCGAATGCCTTTCGGATTATCAAATGCTGGGGCCACATTCCAGAGAGCCATGGACATTGCATTTGAGGAGTTTTTGAACAAGATTATTGTTATTTATCTTGATGATATGACTGTCTTTTCACATAAACGGGAAGATCACTGTTCTCATCTGAGGCAAATCTTTGGAAAATGTAGAGAGTTTGGGATTTCCATTAATCCAAAGAAGTCAGTTTTTGCAGTGAAGGAAGGTAAACTCTTGGGGCATGTCATTTCAGAAGATGGTTTGGCAATAGATCCAGCTCGAGTTGAAGCATTGAAGAAACTATCGCTCCCTGCCAATAAAAAGGAGCTGCAGTCTTTCTTTGGACAGATTAATTTTATCAGGAAGTTCATTTTTGATTTTGCCCAAGTTGTTAAACCCATGACTGAGTTGTTGAAGAAGGATGCAGACTTTAAATGGACAACTCAGAGGAAGGAGGCATTCCAAGAAATTAAGGACAGAATAGTGCAGGCTCTTGTATTAATTAATCCAGATTATTCAAAAGATTTCATTCTGTATGCAGTTGGGGAAGATGAAAGCTATGCCACAGTACTCACACAGAAAGGAGACGATGGGAATGAAAGGCCCATTGCTTTCCTTAGTCAGGTTATTTTACCTCATGAGGCAAAGTATAATTTCATTGAAAAACAGGTGTATGTTGTCATGAAGTCTCTTAAAAAATTCAAGCACTTCATATCTCAGAGTAAGACAGTTGTCTATGTTATACATCCTGATGTAAGAAATTTCATCATTCAAGGTGAGATGGGTGATAAACACGCTGGTTGGGTCACCAAAATCCAAGAATTTGATGTTGAGATTCATCCGACCAAGCTAGTGCGTGGTAAGGCTTTATGCCAACACTTAGCAAAGATGGCAGCATCTGGTATAGTTGAGTATCAAGCAGATGATCTTGCTGGAGATGACAATCTGATGAACCTCTTAGTTCAAGAACAAGATTGGGCAGATGACCTCGTTACCTATTTCACAACTGGTAAATGCCCTTCACAGTTGAATGCCTCACAACGGAGAAGATTTCGTCTGCAAGCTCTTAGGTATGTGTTACTGCCCGAAGGATTGTTTTTTAAGAATATTGATGGCATTCTTTTAAGGTGTGTCAAGGAATCAGAGAAGGCTAGACTCCTGGAGGAGTTTCATTCTGGCATATCAGGAGGACACTATGCAGGTAGACCGATGGCTTTAAAAATAATTCGGGCTGGTTACTACTGGCCAACTTTGTTCACAGATGCTTTCAAGATTGCCCAAGCATGTGACAAATGTCAGAGGTATACAGGAAGGGTTAGAAATGCATCATTGCCTTTGCATCCAATCCAGGTTGAAGCACCTTTTCAGCAGTGGGGGTTGGACTTTATTGGGATTATTGATCCGAATTCTTCAGCTAGACACAAGTATATTTTAACTGCTACAGATTATTTTACGAGATGGTCTGAAGCTATTCCAACCAAGGTCGCAAATCAAGGAGTGGTGATTTCTTTCATTGAAGGACTAATTACACGCTTTGGTATTCCTGATGCTATTATTACAGATAACGGGACTCCATTTATTGGAGCTGAGTTAGCTGAATTTGCAAACAAGTATGGTGTTTTCCTGAAGACATCCTCTAACTATTATCCTCAGGGAAATGGCTTGGCAGAGTCCACAAACAAGAATTTGCTACGGATTTTAAAGAGATCTTTGGGGGATAACAAGAGATCATGGCACCTTCTGTTGAATCAAGCTTTATGGGCAGATAGGATTTCAATCAAGAAGTCCATTAAGACTTCACCATATGCCCTGGTATATGGTAAAGAGGCAAGGTTGCCTGTTCATTTAGAGTTGCCGATATTGCAGCAATTGCAGGGATTTCAGGATGATGAAGCAGATGTAGATTCCATGGATATGCGGTTGGCTCAGTTGTTACAATTGGAAGAGCAACGTTCTTTGGCCTATGAGGAGTTTGCTAAGCACACACAGGTTATTTCAAAGTGGTTTCATAAAAATTTTGCTGATCGTCCGCTTAAGGTGGGTGATTTGGTCCTGAAATGGAATGAAAGGAAAGCTAAGCCAGGAATGCACAAGAAATTTGATGCTCTGTGGGAGGGTCCATTCCGCATTGTCAGTGCTGGTGCAGCAAATTCGTTTTATCTAGAAGATTTGGATGGCAGCCCACTTCCTATTTCAGTGAACGGCTTTCATCTGAAAGCCTATACTACATGAAGATGAGTCTAGTCTTACCTTGTACATAGTAAAAAAAAAAAAAAAAAAAAAAAGAAAAAAAAAGAAAAAAAAAAAGTATTGTTTTCCTTTATCAACTTCGGCTCTTTTTGCATGCGAGCCCGCAGGTACGTGTATTTCTTTCTTTTTCTCTTCTTCCTTCCCAGCAGTTAGTGGCTTCCTATCAATTTCTTCCTTCCCCTTCCTTACTATTTCTTCCCTTCCCTTCTTTATTCCCTTCTTCTCCTACTCCTTTTTCTTCTGCAAGTAATCAAGCCACTGTTGTTGTTTCTTTTTCCCTTCCTGCTATTCCCATTTCTTCTTATCCTTTTCTTCTAAGTTCATTGTTGTTTTAGTATTTATCCACGGTTCACACCTCTTTCATCATCTCATTCCACTTCCATTCCATTATTCCATTCACTTCCATTTCCCTTGCATAGCAGCTGGTAGCACAGAAGCACTCTTACTGTATCTACCACATCACTCCTCCACTCCACCATTCCATCATATCATCATTCCATTCCATAGCCTGCATCCGTAGGATCTCATTTCATGCATTTCCATTTTGCAACCCCTGGTGCTTTCATGGAGATTCTTTTACAGCACCTGGTCAGTTAAGCCAAATACAGATTCTTTGAGTTTCATTCATTCAGCAAGAGTTGTTGCAGTAGTCCGTCGAGATGTACCCCATCAGCCAGCTTTCTATTCTTAGTTTCTCATGACTCTATTGCCCAATGGATTCAGGCCTGGGATTCTTGCATACAGTAGAACTGTATACCCCATGAGCCGCCAAGAATGTTGGCATTTTTGCCACATTTATTTGATTGTTGATTATTCATGCATAAGTTGTTGCAATTCTCACTTCTATACAGGTTTTGATGCAAAAAAGGCTAAGTCCGAAGACTGTCGCGATATCGCGACAAAAAGCAGCATGGAGGACACAGTTTCAAAACCATCGTGATATCGCGACATGTCGCGTTATCGCGGGTCTGATGAGGAGAGAGAAGACAAAAGCCAAAGGTGTCATGAAATCGTGACCTGTCACAGTTTCACGATGCAAAAGGCAGAAAAGAGCAAAGTCAAAAATTGTCATGATTTCATGACGTGTTCCAAAATCGTGGTCAACGTAGTCAACGGCAGCAAGCAGCAAGGTTGTCACGAAATCGTGACGTGTTGGAGAATCGTAGTCAAAATGGTCAACGGGGGCAGCGTAGAGAAAAGGTCACGAAATCGTGACATAACCAAGCGAAAGGCAATGAGAATCAACTTTGTAGCGATATCGTGACATAATATTGCACACAAAAGCGAAAGATGTAGCGAAATCGCTACGTGTTGCATGTTCACGGCAAGGTGGAGACAGAAAGTCTTAAGGCATGAATAGGTCACGATTTCGTGACATTTCTGGAGATGAGGGCAAGAAAGAAGTTGGCGTCGCGATTTCGTGACACTTGTGAAGATGCAGTCAAGCATAGAAACGTCGTGATTTCGTGACATTTTGGAGTGGAAGAACCAAAAGCAGAAAGTTGTAGCGATTTCGTGACTTGTCTTGTTTTCGCGAGGAGGAAGCAAGAAGACAGCCAAATTGTACGAAACGTCGCGATTTCGCGACATGATGAATTTTTGCGGTCAAGAGCAGTAAAGTCTAAGGAGATAGAACCTGTCGTGATTTCGCGACATGATGGAGATTAATGAAGCACTTGAGGCAAGCTTGTCATGTTTTCGCGGGTTAGAAGCAGGACCGTACAGGGTGGATGAAAATTGTCGCGATTTCGCGACATGTCTTATTTTGCGACACGGAAGAGAGCATTGAGCAAAGAAATCGTCGCGATTTCGTGACATGGTGTTGTTTTCGTGACTTGGAGAAATGAAGAAGGCAGATGAAAGAACATGTCATGATTTCGCTACATGTTGAGGAAGGAAGTTCCAACAAAGGCGAATGTCACGATTTCACGACGTATCAGGAAGATAAAGCCGAAGAGAGAAAGGTGTAGCAAAATCGCGCAGTGTCATGTTTTCACGATTCGAAGCAGCGAAGAGAACAAAAGATGAAGAATGTAGCGAAATCGTGCCTTGTCACATTTTCTGGCAACAAAGCAGAGAAGGAGCATAATGGTACGGAACGTCGCGATTTCGTGACGCGTCACGTTTTCGCGAGTTAAGGTTGCGAAGGAGACAAAGGAGCCGAACCGGTAGCGATTTCGTGACATGGTTGGTTTTCGCGGTTCCAAGGCGACAGAAGTGTATGGAGCAAAAATACGTCATGATTTCGTGACATGTCACGTTTTCGCGACCTGTTACAGTTTCATGCCAGAACGCAGTTCAAACGGCCCGATGCAGTTTTGCGATTTTCAAGAATTAAAAGCACTCCAGAATTGAATGTTTTGCTGCTTTCCAATGCCAACAAGGTAGAAGAACGTGTTCAAGCCACCAAAATTAAAGATGCTCCATTATTCGAAGCTGTTGTTCATGATTTTTCTAACGGTCCAAGCATGTTTCAAGAACGACCATTTAATGAAGACGACCGACTCCTTATTGCATTCAATTTCTGGTTTCTCCGAGGCTGGATTAAGGGGATCATTTCCTTGTTTCTGTTGCACACTTTGTAGATCTCGAGGAAGTCCGTCGCAAGTTTTTAATGATTGTAAAGAAGCAAGACTTCTATATAAACCAATGTAGATCTCAAAAAGAGGGATCGAGAGAGAGACTTTTGCTGAAAGCTTGAAGTTCATTGCATGAATGAAAGATACTTGGCCTCTGGTTTTGCAAGCAGCTGTCTGTGTGATTTTTTTCCTTCTGTTATATACATTCCTAATATACACTCATATTTCTTATTTGCTGCTTCATTTGAATTCTGCATGTTGAGTTTAAATATTGCTTGTGAGGGAGTGAGTTCTGGAATGTGATCTTGGAGGGATTTTCTGTGCAAGGTTGTAAGTGAATTACGTTGATATCTTATGTTATATGTTGTTGCTGTACTTAAAGTTATCTGCTGTTATTCTTTCCCGATCTGATAAATTCGGCCTACGGCTATATTTCCCATTTCTTTCTGCACATTTATAATTCCTTTCCTGCAACTTTAGTCTTCATCAAGCTTAGATTTAGTAAGGGAACCAACCCTCTCTGGAGATTGGTCTGGGAGACATTTCTTTCTTCCAGCCTTTCAATGTTGGCCGGGTCTAGGGTGCATTTAGCATAGAAAATCCTTTCCTGTGGCAGATTCGTGACCAACAGTCTTCAAGTTCATCTTTGCGTTCCAAGGAAAGATAGTTGCTTCTTCATCATGCCAAAACTAGGTGTCTCATATTTTTGCATCATATTGTGTTTCACACAACGCAATACAAAAAGGGGAATCTATAGACACCAAAATCTAACCACTTGTCATTCATCTATATCCTTAAATCACAACCATCCATTATTTTATATATATATATATATATATATATATATATATATATATATATATATATATATATATATATATATATATATATATGTATATATATTTATATATTAATATTTTATATATTACATATATATATATATATAATAAATATATGTATTTATATAAATTAATCCTAGCCCTCTGCCACATTTTAATATTAGCCATCCATCCACCTCAATCCATTCCACTTGCCCATATTTAATATCCACCCTTCTTCATGTTTTAATCTTGGCCACATATTTTATATCATCAAAACCCTAACATGTCCAAGGGAAGATTATAAAAGAGTAGTCATTTTGATGAATCATACCCCTAATATTCCTAAAGCTTTTTCCTGAGTCCTTGATCTTCTAATATTTAATTCTATCAATGAATATTCATAAATAATTATCAGAGATCATTAATCCCCTCCACCCTAGACATATTGCCATCATTATTGTACTCCATCATCACCCTCGTATCATTCGCATCCACCATCGTGTAACCCCTACAAAACTATATCTATTTCTACAACACCTTCCTCAGCCCTTGAATGCCCTGGTGCATATACCACCATCACATAATATCTTGGTGCAATTGTCACAATCACATAATACCTCTATATATTTCTTACAGTAGATCTGCAATACCCTAACCCTCGGGCACCATTCAAGCATCCCCGCGACCATCACTGATTGAAGTAGAAATAGAAATCACTATGTTGACAAGGTAATAAATTTATTTGTATTTATTTCATGTTCTTGCACTTCTATTTTTAGTATTACATTCAACATCTAGGGTTTAGTTGATTTATCTTTCTGAGGGCCTCACACTATGGAGCCCTCACAGGTATTACTAATATCTTTTGCTATTTTTATAATTGTAGGTACAAGAATCATACATCTAGTAGTTGTTGAAGCTAGGGTGGCCCTTTTAGGATACACAAGCCTACCCGCAACCTATTTGGGATCGAATAAAAGTGTGAATATTCCAACCATTCCTTTCAACTAGAATTTTGTAAAACCCTAGTATTTGTAATTTTGTATCAATATAAGCATTGTAAAAATACCATGTTAAGGCATATTGATTGTATCATTTGAGATCCGCCTACATTAATAAAAATAGTTTATCTATCTTATGCAATCTTTGTGTATTACTATGCTTATTGTCATTTTATCTTGTGTATTGGTGTTGCTTGATTTTTTATTCACAAAGACATTGAAGGAACCTTCCACATTGATCAAATCTGCTTCCAACTGCTCAAGATCGGCTTCAACAAGCTTCAACATTGCGAAAGTGTGGATCTCACCTTTTAGAGTTTGGCCATCGTATGCTCTCACCTCACCTCTTTTTCTTGGGGATATTGGTGATCAAAAAGTGGTTCCAAACCTTTGTTGTAGGTCCCTATTTTTAGACATAAGTCGTGGTTTTTTCACTGCAAACCTGTAGCCCTGTAGTTTCCAAGAAAATCAAATTCTAGACGATGTTTCTCCTTCTTTCAAAATCGGTTTTGGATCAATTTTTTTGATCTTGAATGATTTTTAAATGTCTTTGCATTGGTGTAGTCATATCTATAGTTTGTTTTATGTGTTTTTAAAAAACTATAGTTTTTTGAACTACAAATTAGCAACCATGTTGCAATTTTTTTTGGACAATCAACTTTTGGAGGTCCTTTCTCCCTCTTCTAAAATCAGTTTTCGATCAATTTTTTTTATCTTGACTGATTTTTCGAGGGCTTAACACCGGTGCATTCAGAATTCAGATCTGGTGGTGATATCTTTTCAGAAATATTTTTCCTCACTACAGTGTATTTAAAAAAAAATATGCTTTTTCAGTGGGGGGCATTTCTTTCCATTTTGAGTGCATTTTTTCATTGTGGAGCATATTTTGAGCCTTTTTTTAGTAAAATTGGTTGTAAGCCTAAATTATAAAGGTATTTTTAGTGGGGGCATTTCTTTGTAAAGAAGGTAATAAAATTTTTGGGTGGGGGGTTTGATTGTAGGTGTGGATTTTTGCACCATTTGTGTTGTTTGGCTCTCTTAATATTTGCAAGATGAATCCTACAACAACAATGGAACCACTCACACCACATAATTACCATACATGGAGACCACGTATGCTCAATCTAATTGCACAAAAAGGACTATCTCACCTACTTGAAGAAATACAACCTGAATTCACAAAAGACTATGAAAAATTTGTTCACAAGGGCAAAATGTATGAAGCAATGGGTCTAATCAACATGAATGTAAGTGAAAGTTTGTGGTTTCACCTAGAAGGATGTACAACTCCTTTTGAGAGTTGGGACAAATTGGAGAAATTTTTTGGTAAAATTGATCACATAAGATCCATGCAACTTGATGCAGAACTCACAACCTTGTCTCCTGATGATTTCCCCACCATTGTTGACTATCTCACAAAATTCAAAGAACTCTTGACACAGTTGAAGGGAAGTGGCAAAAAGAAAACTGAAGAGGAATGTGTGTATCACATTTTGGCAAAACTAAGGGGGCCCTTTCAAATATTTACCTCCACTTTTCTCTCCACCATGGATGCTCTTGGTGACCAATTCACATTGCCCTCTTTGGAAGAGTTTTGTGATAGACTTACTCGGGAAGAAATGAAGCTTTCCACTCTTGAGTCTTCTACCTCTTCATCTAAGGCCTTAGTAGCATCCAATTCTAAAGGCAAAGGTAAGTTTAAACCTAAGCCTAAAACCACTTCATCTCCTTCACAAGCAAGTCCTAAAGAATCTAAACCTAAAGAGTCTTCCAAGAAAAAGGATAAGTCTCCTGTCACTTGTACCTATTGTGGAAAGAGTGGTCATGCTGCAACCAAATGTTGGAAGAAGTTGCAAGACTTAGAAGATGGCATGAAGAAACATAAAATTGATGTTCCCAAAGAACATGGTAGGGCTTTGAATATCCAAGGAAGATCCACTAAGTCTTCTTCACACAATTGGGTTTTGGATTCTGGTGCTACACATCATATGACCTCTACTAAGGAGTCCTTTGCCTCTCTTTGTTTGAGTTCTACCTCTAGCATTGAAGTTGGAGATTCATATTTCATTCCTATCAAAGGGAAAGGTGATATTTTGATTGATGGTGGTCGCATCAATGATGCCCTTTATGTTCTAGATATTTCCACCAATCTCCTCTCTATCTATCAAATTTGCACCTCTGGGAAGGGAAATACTATTTTGTTCACACCTCAGGGAGCTAAAATTAGAAGTTTATTGGAACCTGATTCACTTATTGCACAAGGGGTTGTTGATCATAGTGCAAGACTATATTATTTTGAGGGCTTTGATGATACTTCTTCAGGTACATGCCTTGTTTCTCATGCAGACTCTGAGAGCAAACTTTGGCATGAGAGATTTGGTCATCTCAATTACAGATACTTGAGGGAGTTGAACAATCATGATATGGTTGTTGGTTTGCCTAAGGTTTCTTGTCTTGATGGTGTTTGTCCTGGTTGTGCACTTGGGAAACAACACCAAGACCCATTTCCCAAAGGCAAGTCCCATAGAGCATCCTCACCCTTGGAGCTAATTCATAGTGATTTGATGGTCTTCCCACATCCCTCTTTCAATGGAGCTAAGTATGCATTGACCTTCATAGATGATTTCTCAAGACGTACTTGGGTATATTTTCTCAAGTACAAAAGTGATGTTTTTTCTCACTTCAAAGTCTTCAAGGCTTTGGTTGAGAATCAAGCTTCATGTTGCATCAAGAAGCTTCGCACAGATAATGGGGGGAGTATTTTAGTAAATAATTTTTAGACTTCCTTGCTACACATGGCATTGTTCATCAACATTCTATCCCATACACACCACAGTAGAATGGTGTGGCTGAGAGGAAGAACCAAACTTTGAAGGAGATGGCTAATTGCATGATGCACTCTAGGGATTTGCCTCCTATTTTTTGGGTTGAGGTAGTTAATTGTGCAAATTACATTCAGAATCACACACCCCATAGAGCTCTTGATCATATGACTCTAGAGGAGGCTTGGTCTGGCTCCAAGCCCGATGTCTCATTTTTTTGAGTCTTTGGGAGTCATGCTTGGGCCTATATTCCAAAGAAGAAAAGAAATACTTTGGATAGGAAGAGCAAGCAACTTGTTTTTGTTGGCTATTGTGAGGATATGAAGGCTTATAGACTCCTTGATCCTGATACACATGATGTCCTTTTCCACACACATGTTTAGTTTGATGAGCACCTTCTTCCCTAGATGGGCCCGCACCACAATTGAGGAGGCAACACCTTTCATCAAAGATCTTCCACCTTCTAGACATGCTCATTCCTCGGGTATTGGCCTTGTTTGTTAGTCAGTTTTTGGTGATCCACAGTCTTTTTCATAGGCTCATGGGATATAGGAGTGGGATGATGCCATGGTAGCTAAGTATTCTTATTTGATGAAGAATCACACTTGGGATCTTGTTTCTCTTCCTAAGGGAAGAAATTTGGTTCATTGTAAGTGGGTTTACCGAACCAAGTATGCAATAGATGGGTCCATTGACAAGTACAAAGCCTACTTGGTGGCTAAGGGTTTCTCACAAGTTGAGGGTGTTGATTACACTGACACCTTTGCTCCTATCACCAAGATGGATTTTGTTCGGCTTGTACTTGCACTTGTTGCATCCCAGGCATGGCCTATTTTTCAAATGGATGTGAAGAGTGCCTTCTTGCATGGAGACTTGTAGGAAGAGATATATATGGAGTAGCCTACTAGTTTTTTCAGGATTCTTCCCTTGTTTGTAGACTAAAGAGGTCACTCTATGGTCTCAAACAAGCTCCTCGGGCTTGGTATGAGAAGATGGATTCCTTCCTTCTCTCCACTAGATTTTTTCGCTGTGATTCTAATGCTACAATTTATATTTGGTGAGATGGAGAGGACATCACCATTCTTGTTCTCTATGTTGATGATTTGCTTCTCACTGGTAGCTCCACTTCTCACATTCAAATTTTTCAGTGCTCTCTTTCTAAGAGATTTGAGATGGTCGATTTGGGATTGGCTCATTACTTCCTTGGATTTCAGATCACTCAAATAGATTCAGGGATTTCATTATGTCAATAGAAGTATACACTAGATCTTCTTCAATGGTTTAGGATGGTTGATTGCAAGCCATCATCTATGCCATTCCAGTCTGGGGTTACTTTGACTTCCTCCTACACTTCACCTCTTTGTGATGCTACTCTGTATAGATAGTTAGTAGGGAGTCTTTTGTATCTCACTCATACTCACCCTGATATTTCCTATGTTGTTGGTTTGATCTCTCAATTTTTCCAGGCCCCTCATAACAGTCATTGGCAGGCAGCCAAGTAGATTCTTCGATATCTACGAGGCACTACACACTTTGGTTTTCTCTATGGTAGAGGTTCTATAGATTTTGTGGGATACACTGATTCAAATTAGGTAGGTTCATTTTATGATAAGCATTTCACCTCTAGTTATATTTTCTGTCTTGGTTCTTCTCTTTTTCTTGGTCATGTAATAAGTAGTAAGCTATTGCATTATCATCTATAGAGGCAGAGTACAAGGTAGCTATTATAGCTAGTCAAGAGGCTCTTTGGATTTGTCAAATATTGGTAGAGTTTGGTTTCTCCCAAGATCATCCTATAGTAATTTGGTGTGATAACCAAAGTACCATTCATATTTATCACAACCCTATTGAGCATCAATATACCAAGCACATTGATATCCACATGCACTTCATTTGGTAGCACATTCAGGATGGAGTCCTCAGCTTGGAGTACATTCCGACTCAACAACAGATTGCAGATATCTTCATGAAACCTTTTGCTTCACCTCACTACATTAAGTTGTGTGGGTTTCTTGGGGTGACAAAAGTTGTTCTTTGGGGGTGTTGATGAGGACATCTTCCTCTCCATCCTCCTTCTCCTTCTTCTCTCTTCTTCTTCTTTATCTACTGGCATATGGTTTTTTTCCCATGTGGTTTTTCATCATCTTTCTAGCAGAGTTTTCTAGTCATATTGTACATGAGTACCTGATCAGGCCTTGTTGTCGGGACTCATATCTATGGATATGCCACTTGTTTTGGATTTTTTTGTTTTCCACTACCTCCTAGTATCACTTAAGGGGGGTGTTAGAGTTTAGCTTAAGTATCTACTAGGATATTTTTCCTTTTAGCATATTTTCTTTCTTTTTTGGTCTCTAGTTTTGTATGGTTGAGATCTATTTAGTTTGTTATGATTTGATGGCTCATATTGTTCTCACTTGCTTATTTAAGCAAGGCTATTCCACTCATTAATGTAATCAGTTCTTGAGCTTCTCTTCATTGTTTCTTGTGGTGCTTTGCAAATATTGCTCTAGGGTTTTCTCTTCACTTTTAACTCCCACCTTTAAATTAATATTAAATCCTATGGAGTTGAATTCCTTTTAACTCCCTCTCTTAAATAAAAAATTAAAGTTCCTAAGTTTCCAATTCTCCAAATTAATCTTAACTTAGGACTTTAGCACAAAATTAATATATCAAAAAACTAAGGTAATGTTGCTTACCTTTTATCTTCCTGGAAGATTAGGTCAAGTTGACCATGAATATATGGATATAAAGTGTTTTATTCTAAAATGCTCACAACAATGCTTTGATGACTATTGAACTCTTAATGATTGTAGTGAACTAATGCGTATTGCACTCTATGATTGGATATTATACACTTGTGTAACATTTTATTATTATGCAAACATTTTCTTAGAACCTTAACATCTTTCTTATGCCACCTATGTGATTGTAATTATTCTATCCTCAGATACGCGTATGAGTCACAGGAAGAGAATGACACTATGGTTGGTTCTTTGTCACCTTCCTCTAGCTAGATTAATTCATATTTCTCAAAAAATATTGGTTTGGCTGAACTAATTTGTCTCACCTAGGTAATGGTGCTTTAGTTGAATTAATTTTTATCACTTAGGGAATGGAACTTTGACTAAACTAACTTATGTCTAGAATTGCTTGCACTCAATTCTAAAAATTGACACTACTTCTTTTGATCTTTCCTTGCTTTGCAATGTGCATTTGAAAACTTTACTTCTTTTTTATTATTTTTTTCTTCTCAATATCTTGCCTAAGTTCTCTAATATTTAGGTTCTTTCCTGAGATTTTTAATATTATCATAACCTTCTTCAGGTTGTTTCCTTTTATGTGTGTTGCGCTATTAGGATCAAATATACCCAAAAATTGAGTGTTCTATTTTTCTTAGGTGGCTTAGGCCACTCTATATGTGGTTCTCTTTATATAGATAGAATCCAACAAGAAATTAGGGTGACTTTTTATTTGTTCTCTCAATCAATTATCCTAGTCTTCACTTTTATTTTTTAATAGAGTGGATAGACTCCGACATATAATGAAATATTTCTAGAACATTTTCAAATCAATGGAACCTTTATCATATATCAATATATAAATTCAAAATTTATAGCAATATGAGTCTATGTTTTCTTCATGTGACTCTTAATATAAATTCACATTGAAGACTTCCTTTGATGCTAGCAATAAAGACTACTCGAAGTAGCTCTGATACCATTGTTGGCTTTTAAGCCACATTATCATAGGTCCCAATATTCATGATATTGAGTAGTCTCAAATATAAGAACAATCAATACATAAAATGGCCAGCATAACTAATAATAATATTCAAGAAAATTGAAAATATGAATATAAATATCCAAATTCATTCATGCAATAACATGAAGAAAACATACAATATAATTGCTCAAAATATCTATACAAGGTTCAATATTAATGCCTGAATGTTTCATACATTTTCTAGATACATTTCAAGATGATGAATATCGTAAAGTGGAGGTCCACTAGAGCATCCATTATGGGGGTGGCGGTGGGGAGGCATTACCTCTAATGCCTTTTCTCCTTGGCCCTCTCGACTTATATTATGAGGGGTGTTGAAATATTTGTAATCTTATCTTGTTGGGCCAAGGCTAAAAGTGTGAAAAAGTTCTTATGATCATAATTAATTTAACCTATAGGTATGTGATTATGTAATCCTATAGATATTTATCCTTTATGTAATCCTATGAGCATGTTTATGTAAGCCTAAGGTAACCTTTCATATTTCATGCTTAGTGATATTGGTTAATCTACCTTTATGGATAACCTTGCTTAAAGGGTGTAATTTATTATTATTATTATTATATTGTAAGTTAACCTCAAGGTCAAATCAATGTTGACTTGATATTAACCTCTCATTTAGGATTTGCTATCACTACAAGTACCCCTCGATGAGTAATCATTTGAATGATATGTGTGAATAAAATATGATATATTGGGGTGCCTACAGTCATATTCTTTTCATTTTTTATTGTCTCTCTTCTTCTCTTGACTTTGTTTAATATCGTCATCTTTTGATTTGCTTCTACTTATTTTTTATATATGATTATGGTGAATGCAAGTTTCAAATTGTTTCTAAAAAATATTGAGAATTCCAACAAAAATGTGTTTTTTGATTTTATTGGACAAGACTAGAATTCCATGACATAATCATTTTTTATCATTGCAGAAAATAGTTGTATAACGTGTTTAATACTGATTTATGTAATTTTTTAATGAAACTATAGTTTAATATTTATCGCAATGAACCTTTACTAACCATTTGAATATTTTTATATTGTAAATATTATTTAACTTGTAATTACTTATTGGGGATTCAGTATTTAAACCCTTTATTCATTTGATCCATTGTATCAGTGTGATATTTTCTTAAGAATTTATTAAGGGTGCCTCAGGGAATCCTTTATATTATGTCATTGCTCCTTCTTTTTTACCTTTAATTAATTTGCTTCATGATTTTAGCTGATGTGCAACTTTAAATTATCATAGTAAAGTCTTTTGAAATCCAAAAATAAAGAATCCATATAAATTGGGCAAAGAGGGAAACTTTTTCATCAATAATTTGTAGTCTCCCTCAATAAATTGGTTGATCCATAACTTTTTTATTCATAAAAATTACCATTTTATTGAGCACAAATCCAAAGAATTAACATCACAATGATGTTAAATAATTAATTAAATTAGTGATTTGTTTATTTAGATATAAAGTAACCTTAGTTTATTTTTGAGATCATCTTGATGTAGTAATAATGAATGATAAATATTTAAGATTTTAAAATTTGACACCAAGACACATTGTGCTTATACTAAGAAAAATTAAAACAAGGTTGTCTAGTTTCAACTTTTTAGTACACAATATTTTTCCTCTTCCATAAATAACATCTATTCCAAATATTTTAATAATTATTGCATAAAAAATCTCACCATATCCATCATAGCTAGTGCCTCTATCAACACCTACAATGGATAACATTATTAAGAATGCAAAATAAATTGAATAACATAAATATAATGATTCAAAACACATTAAAGAAGTTCATCGACAATATTTAGGAGAGCAATATCATCATCAAGATAAACATTCGTACTATGAATAGATAGGATATGTGGTGGGGTAGATGAAAGACGAGAGTTTGCTGAGTGTAGTAAATATGGAGACAAAAAAAAGTATCGAGGAGAAGTGCCAACAGATATATGATCAAAATTGATAAAATCTAGAGTGGTTGATATTATTACATCAGGGTGGGCTAGATAGTGGAGTGGAGCAAATAAATCAATAGAGATCATATTAACTGAAACACTTGAATCAAGCAAGGAAATAGATTGCATGGAAGAAGAGTCAGATGATGAATAAGGGATGGATTGGTTTAATTAAGGATGCAAAACCATAGGTGGAGAGTGAGAGAAAGTTGAAGAATGATAGACTTATCAATGATGATGTAAATATATGTATGGATTAACAAGCAATGGAGAAGAGTGAGGGGTGGAATCATCTAAGTGAAATGAGGTAAGTAAAAGCACATTGTAGTGATATGAGATCTTCAATAACACAAGTAGAAGTAGCATCATGAGGTGGAGATTCATGGAAGAAGGTGAACAGGATATCGACTATGGAATGAGTAGAGAAACAGGCATCAGGAAAGTGATACTCAAGTTTAGTGTCAAAACTATCCTCTAGAGGATTGAGAGTAAGACTATGAAGTTTGTCCTCCAATATATTGATATTATTATGATGATATCCTAAACCAAAATTATCTTTGGGTTGCCTAACAAGAGGGTTAACAAGGGTGTAGGATCCTTATTCGTATTACCCCAATCTAAAAACATGCTAGTTGAATCATTGGAAGTATCATATTGTAAAATAAGGGTTGGACATGTGATCAAGATTACCAAAAAACTTGTCTTGTGGTGGTGGAGGCTCAAGGGGATTCATGGATGAATTGATACCTCCATAGATGAAGTTGGTAAAATTATCAAGTGCACCAATAGGAACAATGATCCTTATGGTCAAGGGTGAATTATGGGGGTGACAAAAGTTGTGAATAGATTGGATCATCGATGGAGTAACACGAGCATTGTGTATGTTGTACTCACTTGGACCAAGATTTATCATGAGTATGGAAACGTGAAGCGTGCTATAATGCTCTTATTTTGATGAGGATCCCTTGTGTGATGAATATGAAGAGGGTTGTGATGCATGCAAAAGTGATATGGAGGATTAAGAAAATTATGGAAAGGATTAGGACAGTTGAGCATCTAAGCGAGTAGTACATTGTGTCCACTCATGATTTTTAGTTGGTATGGCCAAGATGGGATGCTTTGCATGTGTGAATTGAGAGGTGGAACGAGAAGGATTATCATTGGTAGGAAATATGATGTGTGGGGAGTGAGGAGTTGAAAGTGAACGAAGTGGAGGTGTAGTGGGAGTGGGTAGGATAGGATTGATATTAGAAGAAGAAGAATTTGAACATGAATATTGTGGGTTGAACCAAGGGTGAGGGTCGGATGGTGTATGCGATGATGAATAATAGGTGTTCATAATATTTTCAATGGATTTGGAAAATAATTTAGTGTGGATGATGTTGTAGGAGTCATATTGTACTAGGAATTAATTGAGTGGAAGATAGGGGTGGGCCCGGGGACGAGAAAAAATATTATAAAACTTAAATGGATCATCATCAATAGGGATGTGATGGACTTGTCTATTGTGAAGATATTTGAGACAATGATGTAAAGTGGAAGGAATACATCACATTTTCTAAATCCATGGATGTTCCTAAATAATGTTATATTACATCTCCCATTCTATGACATGACATAATGTAGAAATTGTTTTAGCACACGCTTTGATGGATAATATAATAGAGCCAACTATGGAACACATAGGTGTTGCTATCACTTTTTTTAAGGTTAATGGAATGAAGAATATAATTGAGAACCTCACAATGAGGTTGAGATTGTTGCAAAAGGTCATAGATGGACAACTATGCAGGAGCAGTGCAAAGTTGGTGGGAAAGATTGCAACGAATAAAGATGATATTTTATGGTATAGCGGGAGAGATGGTTGGGGTGGGCGATGGATTAGATGAAGGTGGTACATAGTAAGGGGCATACCTTTGTGTATTGATATGTGGGGGATAACATTGATTGTGAGTAGTAAAGTTGATCATACCCACAAATCCCTATTGAGATGGGTCATGATTTATATGATTTACCTGACAAGGTGTAGCTTATGATGTAGGTGTATTCATGTGAAAATTAGCACCCCCCATGTTCAGGTAATGGATTTTGATATAAACATAGATTTTAATTTTTATGGGTGAGAGGGTTTGACACCTGAAGAGCCCCTCGATCAATGAGTTATTGTATTAGATGGTAAAATATGTAGCAAGATTTAATGTTATGATCTTATTGTTTATGATACTCACATAATGCTTGCTCAATGTAGCCACGTTATTTGGAATGATTACAATCATCATCTTTTACATCTGGTAAAGCAATATGTCCAGTGTCGTACAATCCTTGGAATAAATTTGGTAATGATTTTGACAAAGGTATCAAATTGCATGGTTGGTGAGGAGAGTATGGGGCACGAGCCAATGGTTGATTGGATGGAGGTGGATTTTTTTGGAATAGCATCTATTGTGGTTGAGGGTATGGTTGAGATGATGATGGAGGTTGGGCATTGAACACCACTTGATTTTTTTGTGGTGGCTTAGAAGTGCTAGGATTGGCAGCATTACAATTGAACCTAAAGTTGGTTGGATAACCTATCTTCTTGCAAAGTTTTATTTTTCCAACCTGTACTTTGATGCCCTCAATTACCTTGGCTTGAGCAATAGCTTCATAAAATGTACGACTCTCTTGGATTTGTAAAGTTGTTGAAATTTTCTTATTGCAACTTTTTACAAACAGTTTGACAAGCTCTATAGATGGTATGGTGAACGTTATATCATGAATGATAGCCTATCATCTAGAAATAAATTTGGTAATGGGTTTCTCATCAAACTATAGTAAGCTATACAAATCTAAAAGTATCATTTTCTTTTTTATATTTATTTAGAAGTTCTCTAAGAACAAATTTGCTAGCTGCTCAAAGGTGAAGAGACTATGCCAAGGAAGGTTGTTGTACCAATATAAGGCTTGACCCCAAGTGAAAGTGGAAATGTGTGAAGCATGAGAGGGTCACTACCATTGAGCTGATAACATGCAAACCGATAATTGCTAATGTGCTCCCTTGGATCTTCCTTACCTTTGAATTTATTCAAATTTGGTATTTCAAACTAATAAGGATGGGATGAATGGGAACGTAAAGATTGATAGGATCATTACACAACTCATTATAATAGGTTTTTGAGGCCCATAACCAGTTGTGTGTAGGTCTAGATTTGTTAGGGTACCTAGGAATAGATATTTGGGGATATATAATTATATTTTATAAGGATTGGCATGGGCCACACATAACCCAAGGTTGATTGTATTATAATATTATATTATATTATAATATAATATTATATTAGTAGTAGGTTACCCAAAGTAGAATTAGAAGATGGGTATATAAAGAAGAAATATTTATCATTGTAATCATCATGGAGATCAATCATATGTAATCATCTTCACCCACTAAGGGGTTTATAGGAATTTGCCCTCTTTCAGTGGCTCTCTCAACTTGAGAGATCTTGTGGAGTTATTCCTTCCTTAAGGATTATTATTGGTGTTTCCCTACCTTAAGGGTATTATATATCTCTCTCTCATTTGTGGATTGTTATTATAGATAATTATTTGTGGATGAATGATTTAATATTTTGCATATTGGTGAATTATTTTTGTTAATGATAATAAAGGTTCTTAACAAGTGGTATCAGAGCAACGATTCGAGAAAAAGAGGGGATTTGTTTTTGTGGAATTGTAGAATTAGGGGAAAAAAATCTAGAAAAATATATCATCTTTTAGGAGCTATATATCTATAAAATTTTATCCTATTTAGGTGATTCTTGGATCTGTTTGTACAAAATTTGAAGAGCTTCAAAATGAGTTGTCATATGAAGGAATTTAAGCAACATTGAGGGAGATACAACCTTTTGAATTAAGCCATCAAGAAGAAGGTTAGTGACAAAATTTAAAATCATGAATTTTTGGAATACAAAATTTGCTAGTTCAAGAGCCATATCTCTACAAAAGTTTATCTGATTCAAATGATTCTTGTATCATTTTATGTGAAGTTTGAAGAGTTTTAAAATGAGTGGTCATATGAAGGAATCCAAATAGTATTAAGTGAGATACGACCTTGTGAATTCAGTTATCTGAAACAAGCATAGTGATGAATTTTCAAATCTTAAATTTTTTGGAAGATAAAATTTGTTAGTTCTTGTAAGCAAATCAATTGCAAAAAAATGTAAATCTAGTTTTCTATGTGAAATTCTATATTCAAATCAGTGGGAAGATATATATTTTCATAAAAAAATTATTTGCATTTTGTCATGATATATATTCTCATAAAACCCTAGTTTTTAGTGGTGCATCAACTATGGAACTATAATTGTTTTCTAGAGAAGATGATATTGATGTTAGAGAATGGTGAAAACTATTTATATCCTTGTGTTATAATAATCATCTTACTTGGAAGCCCACGCTTCCTCGCTATCTTAGAGGAGCAGCTCTCTCTTGGTATAATAGTTCTAATAAATCTAACTTCACTTGGAAGGAAATGCAACATGCATTCTTTAGTAAATGGGACCCATATAAAAAGATAGCTAGTTTGAAGGTCACCATAAATGGATATGAAGAAGAAATAAACATGCTTCAAAAAGAACAAAAGTAAGTAAAAAGAGAGCTATAAAATTTCAAAGAAGTGGTGGAAGATAAAAAATATTTCAATATACAAACTGAGGAAACCATACCTCTGTTAGAATATAAAAATAAAAAAGGACAAAGGGACTTGTTTGAGTCCAAGAATTCTATTTTATAGGTTCATGGAAGCATCCAAAAGGCATATGTTATTATTTCCATTGATCCTAGTAACAGATATAATTTTATTAATATTGCTTTGGCTAAGAGGTTGCAGGTCCAAGCAACAAAAATCAAGGACATACATTTGGAGGGCAAGAATGTTCAAATTTTTGAAGATTTGAAGATCACCATGGATAAATATGTTTTATATTCAGAATTTTACATTATTGATATGGATGATGAGGATATTGTTCTTGGTTATCCTTGGTTATATTCTTTGGGTACTATTAACATTAATGTGCAAAATATTTTTATGAAGTTATGGTACAAGAAAAATAAGATAACATTGTAAGATATTTCTCAGCTTAAGGAGCAAGGATCCAAGGAAAAACAAGAAGTGGTTGTAGAGAAACAAATTGAAGAACAAATAGAAGAACCTAAAATAGAATCCAAGAAGGTAGTAGCAACAACTAATTCTATGAAAGAAGCGACAACACTTTACCATAGAAATAATAATAGTAGAGTCTAAGGAAAATTTGCTAGAAGAACATAAGGACATACCAAAAAAAAGGAACATGCAAGAACAATGTGTAGAAGAATTTAAAATAGTGGAGCCAAATTTTGAGAAGTCAAGGAATGTAGAAGCTTATCACCATCCACACCACCATGAGTGAAAACAATCTTGGAGGTATGGATTAAGGCAACAATATTATGGTTCTACATGGAATCAGAAGGCACCAAGTATGGCAGTGTTTGGAAGAGAAAGCATAGTGATCCTAGTTTTTAGAGTAGTTCATTAGCATCAACGAATAAGTGGACCCATAATTCAAATTATCAAAATACAATAGTAGAAGCATGGAGTCAAAAAAGCATATTTGGATACTCAAGTGTCAAAATGGCATACCAACATCAATGTGTTTCACTAGGATGGATGAATGATCGAGATTGATACCGGTTGCTAAAATTGCTTGGTAAATAATATATCTTGTATCTTTATATATTTTGAGGATAAAACATTTGTAAGGAGGGTGGAATGTTAGGGTATCTAGGAATAGATATTTGGAGATATATTATTATATTGTATAAGGATTGGCATGGGCCACACATAATCCAAGGTTGATTGTATTATAATATTATATTATATTATAATATAATATTGTATTAGTAGTAGGCTCTCCAAAGTAGAATTATAAGATGGGTATATAAAGAAGAGATATTTGTCATTATAATTATCATGGAGATCAGTCATATGTAATCATCTTTTCCCACTAAGTGGATTATAGGACTTTTCCCTCCTTAAGTGGCCCTCTCATCTTGGGATATCTTGTGGAGTTATTCCTTAAGGATTATTATTGGTGTTTCCTTACCTTAAGGGTATTATCTCTCTCTCTCTAGTTTGTGGATTGTTATTATGGATAATTATTTGTGGATGAATTATTTGATATTTCTGCAGATTGGTGAATGATTTCTATTAATGATAATAAAGTTTCGTAAAAATATTCTTGATTTGCTCCTGTAAGATTTGAAACTCATTTGAAGGGGCATTTGTGATTTGCGTTGGAGGATCAGAGGCAGGGAGAAGTGGTGGTTGAGATTAAAAAAGTGTTTGATATGAAGAAAGTGGAAGAGATGATTGTGATAAAGAATATGGATAATTTGAATGTGGTGGATATTGTAGTTGTTGTTCATACCATTGATATTGCATGGAGTGGGGTTGGGAAAGTGCAACAGTAAAATATTGAATTTGATCTAGGACCTACTATTTGAGAGAATTTTATTATTATGGTACTGATACATATTGTTGTTGTACGGGTGCCTTTTTCTGTAGGATTTTTACTTGCTATTGCTATATGGTCACTTGTTATTAAAAAAACTAGTTGTTATTATGAGACTGGTACTTTTTGGATCAAAATATGTTGCAATATCACTACTTGTTGTTGTTGGACCAAAATATGTTGTTTAAATGAAGAAGGGTTTTGCGATAGTTGTTATTGGGTGGTTGGCATGGAATACAAGGAAGGAGGTGAAGTGAAGGAGGCGAGTTTAGAGGATGGGGAAGGATGAAATAAATATGGAACAAAGGGTTGAGTGGAATATTATGGTGCATTATAAAGATATGAAGGATAGTTGGGATTGTAATAGGTGAGTCGAATGGTCGAAGGTGGGAAAAAATGAGGTATTAGAGGAAGAAGAAATGTAGAATGAAGGATGGTTGTTGAGTAGATGGTAAGATACCATACGTGGAAGTTTGGATAACATGTGATGATGGAACAAATTGTGAGGAAGAGTTGGGGAAAGTGGAGATGGGTGGAAATGAGGGGTTGAAAGTAGAAGCAACTTGTTGATTGAATAGAATTTGCTATTATTGTGGTATGTGTTGTTGGAAGAACTATTGTTATGGAATTTTAGGATGTTGCAACACTTGTTATTGCTATAGGATTTTCTAATGTTGTAGTACCTATTGTTGTTGTGGGATTTGATATGAGGAGGCTTGATTATCCGAAGTAGATGAGAGAGTCACTGAGATCATTCCTACCATTTGGGAAGTTGTGATAACATCAAGATCAATTTGGTGTACAACAATAAGGTCATCCTATAGGAGCGTCTAGGATTGGTGTTGTAAGAATGGATGATTAGCAGATGGTAAATTAGGTAGTGTCTACTCATTGAAAGTGAGATATGGTGTTGGATTACCAAGTGCAGTATAGATGACATGTTGGAAAAATGTGGATGGTGTATTGTATGAGGAAATATCATTTGAGGGATGAGTATCCTTGGGATAATCTATCTTAGGGGTATGACTCAACTTGTGACATGTTGCTTGTGTTAGGTGCCTATGAACTACCCCTATAATCTGGTGGAATAGTGAAGGCAATCTCTTTAGACTATGGAGGTGGATTGTTTGACTACAAGGAGGCAATGTGATAATCCTCTACAGTAATGTGAGCTTGCTCAAGCACATTATTGTTAGTGAGCACCATGTTGGTGTATGCAAATGAAGTGGTCAGAGCAACCAAAAATAAAAATATTATCCTGTTGTGCATTTTATGCCTATTTTTGGACCTATTTATGGATTAAAAATTAGATTCACACACTAATGTATGAATCTAACTGTGCCTTAGGATTCACACATTACTATGTGAATCTAAAGAAAACAGGTAGATTGAGTTGAATTTTTAAAATGTGGAAAACTAGCAAGTGTATTTTAGAGTTGTTTTGATGGGTTTGTAACCAGTTTTGTAAGCCAAAAGTTCTTAGGTGTGACCAAAGTTAATAGCAAATAATAAGCAAATATTTTTGTTGGTTTTCATGTGTTTTGATGATCATACCTAACCTAAAACCAAGTAAGGAATTGGGAAAATGGATGCTAAAGAGTTATGTTGAAGCACATGACTTTACAACACCTAAAAGTGTGCAATAATGGAAGGAATTACAAAAAGATAACCAAAGGGAGGGAACTCAAAAAACATCTTATGAAAGAGGCAACACTATCTAAGACCTGCTACTAGCCTAATTAGGCTTTTACTTCACCCTCGAAGGGGCTTAGTCAAGAATGATAGTTACCAACTCACAAATTATATAAATCCCTATGAGTAGGGGTGTCTAATCCTAATCTACTTTGAAGATATTTTAAGAATAGGGGATCTTCTAGTGATGAAGGCCAAAATATTGCTCATTGGGGCTACTATGGTGACTAAGGGGCAAGCTGGTGGAATGATATTAAATACAACATCACCAGTATTGATTGGGGATTGGTGATGAAGTCTAATATTACCAATGTATATGAAACATGCATGTGTGTGGTGTATGGGTTGCTTTTTATTATGAATCTAATGTACTTGAAAATAAATTAGATTAGGAAAGTAATGTAAAAAAAAGGAATGTGTTTAACTACTTGTAATTTGGAAAAAAAAATTATGCTAAATACTTTTGAAATTAAAATATATGCTAGAATTATGAAATAAATCTAGATTAGATGCTTTTAAAAGGGATTAAACCTAATTAAATACTTTTGGAAGAGATTTTAAATCTAATTAAGTGCTTTTGTAAAGAAATTTGATCTAATTAAGTGCTTTTGGAAAGGAATTTGAACCTAAATGCTTTAGTGAAGAAATTAAAACCTAATTAAGTGCTTTTGAAAAGAAATTTGACCTAATTAAGTGCTTTTGGAAAGAGATTTGAACCTAAATAAGTGCTTTTGTAAAGAAATTAAACCTAATTAAGTTCTTTTGAAAAGGAATTTAACTTAATTAAGTGCTTTTGGAAAGATATTTGACCTAATTAAGTGCTTTTGGAAAGGAATTTGAACCTAAATAAGTGCTTTTAGAAAGGAATTTTACCTAATTAAGTGCTTTTGGAAAGATATTTGACCTAATTAAGTGCTTTTGTAAATAAATTTTGCCTAATTAAGTGCTTTTGAAAAGGAATTTGACCTAATTAAGTGCTTTTGGAAAGATATTTGATCTAATTAAGTGATTTTGGAATGATATTAATCTAATAAAATGTGAAGTCACTTGATTTTGGCAAAATGTTATGCTAAGGTTTGCTTGGACGTAATCCTATCTACACTAGTCAAGATATGCCAGTTATAGTTATGACTAGGTGTTACAAAAGAGCTTTGTATGCGAGAATAGATCATAATATATCTCAATTATAAGCAAAAAAAGAGAATTTAAGGCCCCTTTAGGCCATATGCAAATGATTAGAATGAAATTTACACTATAATGATGAAATGAGTGACAAGACTTGCACGAAATACAAAATATAAAAATACCAGTTATTTTATGAAAATACCTATCACTAGATGTTGTAGAAGGTTATATCTATATTTATGATGCAAAATGTTGTAAACTTTTGGGATTTGCACCCCACCATGTGAATCTGATTGTTCTATAGTATTCACACACCCTTGTGCAAATGTAAATTTGTTGGGTTTTTTGAATATTTTTGAGGTCTACAAAGCTGGTTTTGAAGTCTCTCCTAGTTTTGAAGTGGTTTCCTTATTGTTTATGTGGATGTGTAGAAACAGGTACCTTGTTGCTAGGGACTATATTTAGAGGCAGTTTTTGGGATTCACACATCAATTTGTGAATCTGACAAGACCTCAAGATTTGTACCTCATTGTGTGAATCTAACTTAGGGGTTAGAAATTTTGTAGTTGTAAACTTGAAGTGCTTCTCAAGGATTTTGTGGACTCTGTTCTAGATTTTTAGCACCTAAAACACAAAAAAATGGTCCAAAATGATTAGTCAATTAGAAATAAAGTTAATTAAAAGTGATAACTTGATGGGGATCCCACAAAATATTGCAGAATGGAGTATAATAAGATTGTTGCTTTGAATTAACTTTCAAAATGGGTTACAAGTATGAACCTTTTTACAAAATGTGCCTTTGAAGGCCACAAGGTAGGATATTCCTCAAGAGAATCCCTCTTTTCAATGAATGGTAAGCAGTGATAAGTGTCTTCATTGTATTCCTCAATGTGAGTGGGCTTATTTCTCATGTGTTGCTATAGGCTAGACCTATCTTCAATATTTTTAAGACCTATAATATTTGGTTAGAGAATTTGGAGGCTTTTCTTGATCAGACACCATATTAAAATACATAAAAACACTTGTAATGTATGCTCAAATTATGATAAAAATTATACAAAATGATGAAAGGACCATACAACAAGGGAGTTTACCTAATTTGATAGCCTCTAGACCTTTGAAAATAGGATTTACACGTTGGTGTGTGAATATAACTATACCTCAGGATTCACACCCTGTTATGCGAGTTTGACTATTTTCTCTATAATTGATATATTTTGATGGAAAGTCTTCTATGGTGTAGGGGTTTCTTCTATTTTTTTATGGGCCACCTTCAGAATCAATAATATTTATTAGCAACCTATTAGATAACAAATTGGATTTATGGATTCCATGTTGACAAGTGATGGATTATGGGTGATATGTAGTGATTTTGAGTGGTTTTGGTAATCTAGAGTAATTTTTGCAATTTTCTTAAGCAAAAGTGGACCTATATAAAATGGAGAACTTGGCCTTCTATTTATATATTTTTCCAAGGTTAGGGTATAGGATGAGGTATCCCATGACGTATCCCCTATGAGGTGTGCATTATGAGGTGGCCATTATAAGGTGTCCCTTGTGAGGTGGCTATTTTGAGGTATCCTCTAAGGTGTCCCCTAAGGTGGAACAAGTGTCATGCCTCATAAGTGTGTTTGGATGAGATAATATCTCACCCATCCACATGCCATAAATAGGTGGAGGAAAGTCTCCAAATATCATTAAATCACATGTTAAGGTGGACAATTTTTCAATTTAAAAATACTTTTGTTGTGCAAAAATCTCCATTTGTCATTGATTACATAGGAGAGTGTGAGATGGAGCAAATATTAGGGTGGAAAGGTGGCAATGCTAGGCTAAGCTAGGCTAGGCTAGGCTAGGCTAGGCTAGTCAAAATAGACTAGGTGAGGTGGAACGCTAGGCTAGTCAAAGTAGACTAGGTGAGGTGGCAGGCTAGGATAGTTAAAGTAGACTAGGTGAGGTGGCAAGCTAGACTTTAATCATGATTAAGATAATTAACCATGTGCTTAGCCATAAAGTGGACTTTGACCATAAAGTGTTTTCTGATCATGGTAAAAGTTTCAACCGAGGTTGAGTTATGATGGTGGTTGCATGAGGATCCAAAGTTAAGTGTAGGAAGGAGATTTAGTAACCCAAGGGGGCTTATGAAGATGAATAGTGTTTTGAGGCCAATTTATGCAAATTTTGTGGGTTTTGCAAATTGATTAGTCATGATGATGGGAGAAGTGGTAATGTACAACTATTGGATGTCTACAGATAGAATTATTGGATTACTCCAACTCAACTCCATCCATTGTAACTTCATTTTCTTGGATCCAATAAACTCTTTGATAGTATATGGTTGAAGCCATTTCTGTATAAATTTTCCCTTATGCTTCTTATGTACATTATTGAAATTGAAGGTAGAATCCTTGATTTTGAAAATATGATGACATAGTTTCTTTTTATATTACTTGGTAACATGACTCTTATAGGCTCCATTATGCTCAAGAAAATATAGACGCCTCTCACCAAGAGTAGTAATCTCACAAATATAGGCCTCCCAATACTCAAAATGGTATCATCATGACAACAAATTCTTCAAAGGAATACGTAAAGAAGGTAATTAAATTTCAATCAACAAAACAACTTTAGTACCATATTCCAAATAAAAAAGGACACACTTATAGACATTTAAATATTGGTGTAATGTTCCCACAATGCAAGGTATAAACTTAAGTTCCAAACTTTCTTTGATTCTTTAGCTATATTTTTTAAAATATTTACCAAAATCTTATTGGTAGATTTGGCTTGATCATTCCCTTGTGGATAATAAAGCATAGAAAATTGATGTTGAATTCCTATCTAAGAATTTAATTCTTGAATATGTTTATTTTTAAAATGAGTACCATTATCTAAAATGAGATTAAATGGGATAACAAAATGACACATTATTTAACTAAACACATAATTGGATATAATTAGGATTTTTTGATTTATCAGTGGCATATATTACTCCCATTTTGTAAAACATTTTATGGCTATGATGATAAAACTATGTATGTTAGAGGACATAGGATAAATAGGTCCTATAAGGTCAAGGCACAAAGTGGAAAAAGGCTAAGGAGACTCAATTAGATTAAGAACCTAGGTAGGGGTATGGATTTCTTCCTTGTGAAACTAACACTTATCTTAATATTTGACATACTTATTGGTATTAGCTTCCATTTTTGGCCAAAAGTAACCCATTCTTAACAATTTATGTGTTTTTGAATGGCCACTAAAGTGTCCTCCATATTTGCCACTATGGACATCAAATAAATCTTTTGGCACTTCATCCTCTATAAGGCATCACAAGAGAATCCCAGCAAGATTTGAAAAAAAATATTGAATTGAAGAAAGGCCTTGTTACAACTTTCATCCCATGTGATTTTGACATCTTTCTTAAGCAAGTGATTGAACAGATAAGTTGCAAAAGCTAACTCAAGCATGAACCACCTAATGGATCTAATTTTCCTCAAGAATGATTTGATATTTGTGACTGTTCTAGGGAAGGCATAACATCAATGGCTTTAATATTGTCTTTATTGACATATATGCCCCTAGGACACACCTTGAAACCTACTCACTACTAGTGACACCAAACACACTTATTGGGGTGAAGTCTAACATTATAGCAAGGTAATTTTTCAAATATGACATGAAGGTTAGTCAAGTGGTCAACCTAATTTCTAGACTTACCCAAGTGGTCGTCTACATAATATTCTACTATATTTCCCATCAAGTCATGAAATACCATTGTCATAGCCCATTGATAAGTAGAACTAACATTTTTCAATCCAAAAGGCATGACGAAATAGTATATTAAACCCTGAGATATAGTAAAAGTTATTTTTGTTTGATCCTTCCAGGTGCTCTAGATTTGGTTATATCCTGAATAGCCATCCATAAGGGATAATAATCCATACTCTATGGTAGAATAAAAAATAGAATAAATTGAGGTAAAAGGTAAGTTATATTTAGGATAAGATAGGTTGATATCTCTAAAATCATAGCAAGTTTGTATAACATAATGTTAGATATCCATACCAAATCCTCAACAAGTCTTCTAATATTGGCATCTAATAGCTTTTGAATTTAAAATTTCATAGGTCTTGAATGAGGGGAGAGAACCTTCTTTGATTTTGTCAAATTAGAAAAATATCCTCTTAAATAATAATGCTATGGACGACCAAAACCTCATTCATTCTAGGCATGTCAAAATATGCCAAAGAAAATACATCCTTGTAATCCTTAAGCACAACAATAAAGGTGACTCGTTCTTTAGTAGATAGGCTAACCCCAATTTTCATTATGTGTGGTTGTTTGGAGGTACCTATATTAACATCAATATTCGTTTTGATGTTCATGACATTACCTTCTTCAAAATGGTCTACAGAAAAGGGAAGATTCTCTAATTCAAAACTCATCTCAACTTGGCAAACATAGTCATATCATTTATGCCTATCCCAATTAGGATTGGGATTTTGAAGGAAAACTCTCTTATGATATTGTCAATGGATTTTTTACTCTATAACATATAATAATTCTAGGATAGCTTCATCATTGGGCAATGACAAGAGAAATAGGACTTTATCAAGAATTTGAATTATAAGTTCTTCCGCATACCTCTTTCCCCTAAGCCTAGAGAGGATATAATCATTTGATGGAGTACTGACAAAGATAAGGATGGTAGAACCAATGTATGGTTTTAATTACTTATAAATCTTAATTAAAGCTTTAATGACAACCCTAGTTTTTAATTCAATAAAGAACATAGCTTCGATCAAATGTCTTGCTATAAAATAGGGTCAAGGATCAATCAAACTATCAAGCCACATATCAAATAGTCTATGAGTAGGAAAATATTTTTGACATAAAATATTTTGAGACTGATACATGTTAGTCTTTATTAAATGCCCAGGAAAGGGAATAATCACATTTTCAATTATCCTATGCAAAGTTTTTAATGTCAAGATAATAGAAACATTAGTTATTCTATGCCTATATATCATAGCTTTGTATTGATTACATTCAATGTTCCTAAGCATGCAATAGGAAAACAAAATTCTATTATTAGTTTATCAAAAAATATATCAAATTGAGCATCATCATCCAAAATAATAATTTCTAGTGAGCTTAATTGATAATTCCCCACACCCACCTTGAAAATAATAGTAGTAGAAGGAGCATTCCTAGTTTAAATGTTAAAGGTTTTATTCAAATAACTATTTATATCAATATCAGTTTCCTCCTCCATGCTATCATTATCTACACAAAATATTATTTGTTTCAATTTGGTAGCATCCTCATTGGATTTTTTAACTTTTCCAACCATTTGTAAAATAAAATAGTATCTTCTATTTTTTAGAATTTCAATCATGGGTGTAATTTATCAACTACCTCTTAAGGAAGTGAAAAATGACATCCATATCAGGCTAATCATCTTTGAATTCATACCCATATTAAGGGCATTTCAAGTAAAATTTAGTATGCCCCTTGTTTAATTTCCTTCTAAAAATCCACTAAGGCTCATGTTCATAGGACATTATCAAGAATTTGAATTATAAGTTCTTCTGCATACCTCTTTCCCCTAAGCCTAGAGAGGATGTAAGCATTTGATGGAGTACCGATAAAGATAAGGATGGGATAACCAATGTATGGTTTTAATTACTTATAAAACTTCATTAAAGCTTTAATGACAACCCTAGTTTTTAATTCAATAAATAACTTAGCTTCGATCAAATGTATTACAAGAAAAGAGGGTCAAGGATCAATCAAACTATCAAGCCATATATTCAAATAGTATATATGAGTAGGAAAATATTGTTGGCCTACAAATAAGCTAATTGGTCTAGCAAGGAACACTTGGGAATTCACGATTTCCCTTAAATAAAATAAATTTGGTAGCACCACATTAATGGGTAGTCTTAGTTGCAAAGATGTTTTTTAGAAATTTCAAACAATCTAGTCCCAATAGTTCTATAGTCTAAATAATCATCATGGGTTGGTAACATAGCAGGAAATGTCCCATAAACAAATGAAATGTCAACACTAACTGATATCACCTATTCAAGTAGTGTTCCTAGTCTTACTAAAGAAAATTTAATAGAAGGCAAGCCAACAATAGATTTTGGTTTAGGATAGGGTAATATGGTACATGAATTAATGTATATAGACATAAATCAACCCATTGATCTAGGTTCATAGCAATTTTGAGACGGATACATGTTAGCCTTTATTAAATGCCTAAGAAAGGGAATAATCCTATTTTCACTTATCCTATGCAAAGGTTTTGATGTCAAGATAATAGAAATATTAGTTATTCTATGTCTATATATCATAGCTTTGTATTGATTACATTCAATGTTCCTAAGCATGAAATAGGAAAACAAAATGCTATTATTAGTTTATCAAAAAATTATATCAAATTGAGCATCATCATCCAAAACAAGTACTTCTAGTGAGCTTATTGATAATACCCCACACCCACCTTGAAAATAATAGCATTAGAAGGAGCATTCCTAGTTTCAATGTTAAAGGTATGATTAAAATAACTATTTATATCAATATCAGTTTCCTCCCCCATGCTATCATTATATACACAAAATACTATTTGTTTCAATTTGGTAGCATCCTCATTGGCTTTTTTAACTTTTCCAACCATTTCTAAAATAAAATAGGATCTTCTATTTATATGAATTTCAATCATGGTGGTAATTTATCAACTACCTCTTGAGGAAGTGAAAAATGGCATCCATATCAGGCTAATCATCTTGAATTCATACCCATATTAAGGGCATTTCAAGTAAAATTTAGTATGCCCCTTGTTTAATTTCCTTATAAAAGTCCACTAAGGCTCATGTTCATAAATGGAAACTTTCTATTTTTAATCCATGGAAGGAATAAAGCAATGTCATGGATTGGAGGATGAGGCCTCCAAGGATCCAAGTCTCCCTCTATAGTGAATACTTTATCATCATAGACATACTTAACCACCTGATAAGCAAATGAAGTTATGTCTTTCATCTTACTAGTCCAAGGTCTACCTAACAACATGTTATAGTTGGTCTCAAAATCAAACACCATAAAATTCACTCTTACTTATTGAGACCTAGATGAAATTGACAATCAAGTATAACCCATAAGGTCATGTAACTCCATTATAGGAATATCAACAACTTCAAGTAGAACAAATATTTTCTATAGGTATATTTAGTTTATCTATCAAATACAATGGCATAACAAAGGTATCACTTCCTTCATCAAATAAATGCCTTTGGATTTCCATATTATTATAAATAGTTGTTATCATTTATGGTGGATCATCATCTCTTGCTAAATAATCAATAACAATCATGTTTTAAAAGGAAAGTTGTAGTCAAATCAAGGCTAGTATGTGCATCAATGTTTTCTCCATGGGATTGAATAGATTGCACTTTATAATACAATAGAATGGTGGCCATAATGTTAGAATTCCTTATTATATGAATCAACATCTCATATTGTAAGTCTCTTAACCTTTTACTTTGATAGGAATATGCCTAAGTAATTCCAAGCATGGGATCTTGCAAGGGGTTATATGCAACTCTTCAATAATATCTAACACTTTTGTGTTGCTCATGATTGTTTTATGTAGGAATGTTTTAGGATAGGTGGTATCTTATCATTTGTTTTCTATAGGTATTGAGATATTTTTTTTTAAGTGATGGGTCTTTTAGTGTTTTTAGGAATGACAAGTTTCATAGATGGGTTTGAGGCCTTCTCAAGAATATTTTTTGCACCTTTTGAAGATATTACATTTGTAGTAGGTTCTTGGATGACCAAAGGATAATTCAAGATCTTATCCATAATGGAAGGATTAACTATAGCCTAGATATGTTCTTTTCCTTTATTCTTATTTTTTTTCTCTTTAAAATTTTGTTTCTTTTTTATTGAGGTGCACTCTTGGTAATAGCAATAATTTGCTATTTCAAGGATGTAATTATTTCATTTTGCACCTCCAAAATTTTGACATAATGAGCCACATTTATTTGACTACAAATGTATTCTCCATTTGGGCCAGGTTGGACAAATACTTGGTTAACTTGAGAGGCATTTTTTGAAGTGCTAGGTCTAGGATTTTAGTTTTGAGAGTAAATTTCCATTCTGATTTTGATGATTTTGGCCCCCACCATGGTTGCCTTGATTATAGTTGTATCCTTGATTTTGATAGTTTTGTTAGCCACCCTAATTAAAACCCCTGACTTGATTTCGATTTGCCCTTTATTATTTATTGGGAGCTTATTATTCATGGTTGTGGAATGGGATGTTATAGATAACTAACATTTGATTACAAGGGTGATTAAATATTTTCTAGAGAAATATTTTCCTTTCCTGTAATAAATTGATCCTATCATTGTTGAGTTAGTCAATGTTAAAGTTAGGACCAAAATCTTGCTTAAGGTAGAATTTATGCAAATTTGTGTAGATAGAATTATCATGACAATAAGTTCCATGCCAAGAGAAAAAATTATTTGAATAATGTCATACAAGTTATTCAAACCTATCATTGATTTGATGGTTTTTGAACTTAAGTGGTGGACACATTTTGAGAATATTTTCATGTTTTCATTGAGGCATAATATTATTAGGTTTTGGTCAACCCTGGATTTAATTAACATGTGCACAAAAGCCCTACCTATCACTAACTCAAAAGCATCTCATATAACATTCCAAGCATTAACATCAAAAATACTAATGATCCCATCCATACATGAGAAGAAAATAAATTTTGATATATTAAAATAGAATAGTCACACTTGTTCTTACTATGGTATTCTATGTAATAAGGAAGTAAGTTATCATAAGAAAATCTAATCTATAGAAGCAACACTTAATAAGCACAATATCAAATTGTATTAGTGTTATTCTCAAGCACATGAAGGATAAGGGTTATTTATACCTATGTTTCTAAATATGTATCAATATAATAACATGTATTTCTCTTTTTTTAAAAATAAATTAGACCTATCTCTTGTAATTTTCTTCTACAATGTATATTTTTTACAATATAATATTTAAGGCTAATGTACATGATTTAGCTTTATTTAATTTTTATACTTTATCTCATGATTCCTCTCTAAGGAAATTTTTGAAAGTAGTAACTTTGAGAAAGGCACACATCGATCAAATTTGTTTTGAAAAATATATTATAATGGTGGCAGCCTTGAAAAGCATGGTCAAGATATTGTTATGACAATTTAACCTTAGATTTCATCCCTCGTGAGTAGGAAATAGTTATAAAATTAAACTATCTCATAACACAATGGTCATTGTACTTTCTCATTCCTTTGTGACATCACCTCCTATTGTACTACCCACATCTTTAAGAGATAGAGCATATTTTAGCTCTAAGCTCTAATGTAAATGCATATTCATCTTTTCAACATATTCATGTTTTACAATGACATATGTTTTCACCTCTTTGAGTGCCAAAAATAGAGGTGGATATTACCATATTATTTTCCTACCATAATGATTTCTTATGGATTGCTTAATCCATAATCATGGCAATACTTATGACATATCTTAAAGGTATTCTACACTTACTTGGAGATTACCATGTCATTTTCCTAAAATAGTGATTTATTATAGATTTATTAATCCATAGTCATGGTAATACATAAGACATATATTGAAGATATCATACACCTAATTTGGGTCAACAATTATTTTTCTTGGATAGCTGATACGTTCCTTGCTCAAATATTTTTACCAGTTTCATTTTTTAAGAAATTATAATTTTAAGAATATTAATATGAAATATCTCCTTCCACTTCATGATATGTAAATCTACTTTATTATTCCCCCAAGATAAGATTAAGGGTTTGTTAGCATACCACATCTTTGTCATATTATGTACTTCATAAATTTTATTACAAACTCTTTATTAAGAGATTGGTGTTGTGACGATCTAGTTTCAATCAAATTTATTTTTTAGACAACCAAATACAAGTAAGCTATTAAGATAAACATGGAAAGAAATATTCTATAAGATTAATTAAGATGTATAGTTTGTTTCATGGCTAAATTAAAAGATTCACTCTCACATTGCACCTCTATGTGAGAGGCACTTTTCTTAGTATTACGTGAGCCTTCAACCAATAAAAATTTATGATGCATCTTTTATACCCAATATTATGCTCGATGTATGTGCTATATTTTAGAGGTTGATTGATTTTATGATTACATGAAAATAATATAGATTCTAACAACACCTTCATTCTATCAAAGGTTAACATATTAATATTGATTTAAATAATATTTTATTTTGAAATTAATACAAATAATAAAGTACTATTTTTTTAGCTTTGGAGCAAATCAAAGGAAGCTATTGAGATCAACTTTCAAAGAATTATTTTATAAGAATAACTATAATTCTTAGTTTATTTCATGGCTAATTACAATATTTAGTCTTGCATTACACCTCTATGTAACAACCACTTTTCTTAATATTCTAAGAGCCTCTAATCAATAAAAAAATAAAAATACAATAAAAAATATTTGGGGGACATCATAATGGTTCAGGCTTTGGCTCTTCTTTGAGAGGTCCAAGATTCAAACCGTGGTGTGGGCGAGTGTGTGAAGGGGTGTGTATGTGGATTTTTATTTGTCCCCTATTGATAAGCTCAACTCGATGCTCAGCCCTGAACATTGGTTGTAGGGTTTTCTCACACTAACCTAATCAAAAATAAAAAATAAAAAATGAAAATTTTTCACACCCAAAATTATGGTTCCATGACTAAGCTAAATTTAGAGGTTGTTTGATCTTATGATTACATAATAAGAATACAATTTTAACAACACCTTCGTTACATAATAACATATTAATATTAATAAAAATAACATGTTACATTGGTATTAATACATATAATATATTAATATAAATATTTATAATTTTTTTTATTTGGTGGAAGAAGGGGTTTTGAAAGGAACCCCAAACCTTTTACAAAATGGATCCACACAACTTCGAGAGATTAAGGGAGGCCCATAGGCCACCAAAAGAGAAACTAGGATCCAGAGATCCAATAGGATCAAACCCAAACAAAGCTACCAAAATAGTTCCATACATACTCCTAAAATTTTGAGACAGCCTAAGGCAGCTCAATCCCACGCAGGGGAGAGAAAATGCCCTAGCTGAGCTAACTAGACTAACAAAAAAAAGGATAGGACAAAAAACATTCCCAACAAACCACCCGGGAACTAGAACCTAGTTCTTGGTTCCGTTGGGTCCAGCTTCCTTCCCCAACTCTTCATCCTTCGGTTCCCACTCTTCCCACCCCATCAGGGCCAAGATCTCCTCTTGTTTGAATTAAAAAAAGATGGTTCCTAAAATTTAAAAAGTACCATGAAATCCCCCTTGAATAGAGCCGAACTCTGGCCACCAAATAAGCAACAAGCAAATTACCTTCTTTTGACATCATTAGCTAGTTGGATTAAGCCTTCCGAAAACTCCCTGTTCCAAACTGTGATGCCATTTTGAGAGGTGCCTAGGTTAGCCAAAAAATCGGCTGAATTGTTACCCTCCCTAAACACATGTTGGTACTGGACAATTTCAAATGTTTGGGCCAATTTATGCACTTCCTCCAATAGGTTTGAGATTGTCCAAGTTGGAGTCTGCATCCCTCTAACCATATTAATGATATTGAGCGAGTCACCTTCAATTATGACTTTTCTAAAGCCCAAATATTTTAACTGCAAGACTCCTTGAAAGAGAGCTCTAGCCTCAGCTGCATGGCTAGTTTGGGTTTTGATGTTTTCAGCAAACACCAACAAAATTCACCCCTTCGCATCCTTGATGACACCACCTACTCCATCCCAGCCCGGATTACCCTTAGATGCACCATCAAAGTTTAATTTTATCCACCCAGGAGGGGGTGGTTCCCAAACAGTGTCTGCTCTTACTAGGTGATGGATTCTCGGGACCGAAGCAAGAGAAGATTTAAAACCCAAATTCTTTTCTATCCCAGCATTCCTTACCATCGCATCCAATTATAGGAGATCAACATTCTCCACCGTGGCAAGGATAGTCTTAACGAAAACTTTGGGTGATGAGAAGTGTTCTTAAAAGCTCTAGAATTTCTTTCCTTCCATATCCGCCACCACAGATGAGGGAGGACAAAGGATGTGAATGATCAAATCTGAGGCGACAAATAGGGAGTGCTCCATTGCTCCACATGGGCATTTAGCTCTTTAGGGGGAACCCAATCCATTCCCACTAGACGAAGCAACATCCCAAAAATTTCTTTAGAATAGGAACACAGGGAGAATAGATGCTTGGGAGATTCTTTCACCAACCCACACAGATAACATCTGTTGGGTAAACTAAGACCTCTCTTCTGTAAATTATCCAGCGTTAAGCACTTTCCCTGCACAACCAACCAAAAAAATATATTCACTTTGGGCGTGAGACCTTTGCACCAAATTTTCTTAGCTGGGAACCAAGGCTCTTCATGATCATCAAGGAGTGCATACGCCGATTTGACCGAGAAACATCCATTATTTTTAGCTCCCCAAACCAGCTTATCTTGTTTATCTTCAGAGACTATAACAATGTATTTTAGCAATTCTGAAAGGGCTTTACAAGTGGATTCCTCATCTTGAGACCAGTCGGGGAAGGAAAGAGGTTTCCAATATTTTCTATCATTCACCATCTCAAAGTAATCATAGACCCTTGATCCGAAAGCTTGTGTTGTGATAAATTCGGCCTGAGAGAAGGTAGGAATGGAGTTTAAAGGTCTATCTGTTGCCCACCTATCTCTCCAAAAATTGATCCTCTAACCATTACCCAGAAGCCAACAGCCACCCTTTAGAACATCTGCTCAACTTTTAACCATGCTTTTCCAGAATGCAGATCCTTGGTACGGGTTGGGATCAGAAAAAATAAAATCCCTCGTTCCCCAAGTATTTGGATTTTAAAATTTTTACCCAGTTTGTATTAGCATTTTGGGCCAACTTCCACCCTTGCTTAGCTATAAGGGCCCTGTTCATTAAACTCATTTTCCTCAGACCAAGTCCTCCCATATCCTTACAACTGCAAACTTGATCCCAAGCTACTAAGGAAAACTTCTTTTTGTCCTGAGATCCGGACCAAAGAAAGGAGTGTTGAATCTGCTCTAATTTTCTAAGAACTATCCCTAGCACCTTGAACAGAGAAAGGAAATAAATAGGAATGCTTTGTAAAGTAGTTTTAACTAGAAGGGCCTTACCAGCTTGGCTCAAGAGCACCCCTTTCCACCCCGCTAGCTTCCTCTGGACTCTCTCCACCATCGATTCCCACAAAGAAGCTTTGACTCCACCTTTGAAGAGCGGCATTCCTAGGTAAACAGATGGAAGGGAATCAATCACACACCCCAGGATTTCAATGATTTTTCTCTGCCTTCTAACTGGTGTGTTGAAAAAATAAATCTTACTTTTTTGAAGCTAATATTCTGCCCAACGACCTTGCTCATAGTAAGAAAGAATGGCTTTAATCGCTCGAGCTTGCGGAATCGAAGCCAGGAAGGATAACAACGTATCATCCATGAACTGATGGTGTGAAATTGGATCAGAATCACTTGCAGGGTTGATGCCTACTATAGAAGGTTCAACTTTGATAGCTCTTCCTAGGGATTCTGCCAATAGGATGAATAAATAAGGAGATAAGGGATCCCCTTGCTGGAGACCCCTACAACTACCAAAATAACCTATCGGGGATCCATTAACAATGATAGAAAACTTCACTAATGAAATGTAGGCTTTAATAAAACTCAACCATTCCTGATTAAATCCAAATTTCTCCATAACTTTTAACAAAAATTCCCAAGAAACCCGATCATAGGCCTTATCCATGTCAAGTTTCAGAAGGGTACCTAGTCTACCACTCTTATCTAGAGAGTGTATCAGTTCATGAATTTCAATGATGCCATCAAGAATTTGTCTTCCGACCACAAACCCACTTTGGGGTAAATCAATAATACCTGGAAGGTGGACTTTCAATCTATTTGCTAAAGTTTTTGTGAGAATTTTTAGTAGCAGGCTGAGGGGCTTAAAATCCTTGAATTCCTTAGCACCTTTCATCTTAGGAATAAGGACAAGGAAAGTAGAGTTGATGTCAGGTGGAATAAAATTCGATGCCTGGATTTCCTTCATGGCATTACAAATATCTTCTCCCAAAATGTGCCAAAACCTCTGGAAAAAAATGGGTGGGAATCATCCATTCACTGGAGCTTTGAGGCCCCCCATCGAGAACACTGCCTCCCTAATTTCCTCATCACTGAATGGGGCACACAAAGTAGAGTTTATTTCTACCAAAACTGAAGCAGGTATATTTTGGAGAAGTCTCTCTTCCATGAGTGGGTCCCTATCTTCAATGACACACAAGAGATCTCTGAAATACCTAACTGCTTCATTCCTAATGTCCTCAATATCTGTGAATACCATCCCATTGGCACAATGAATTTCTCTAATCCTGTTATTGCTTCTATGCCTCAAGGTAGAGGCATGAATTTTTTTTGTGTTTCTATCTCCTTCTCGAAGCCAGAGAGATCTGGATTTTTGCTGCCATAGCATTTCCTCCTCGGCCAACGAGTTATGATATTTTGATAATAGTTCCTTTTCTCTGATTTGGTCCCTTTCCTCTACTTCCCTTGATGCTACATCAGCTTTGAACTCCTTTAATTGCTCGGATATCTCCTTTTTCCTTTGGAATATGTCTCCAAAGATAAATTTATTCCAAGTTTTAAGATTAGCCTTGACAAATCTTAACTTAGATGCCACTTGGGAAATCAAAGGACCGGAGAAAGTTCGTGGCCACCAGGATTTAATTCTGGCCTCCAGATCTGAGTGTTGCAGCCACATCGCCTCAAATCTGAATGGCCTAGGGAAATAATTTTGATTTTGAACTTTTTCCAAGACTAATGGGTTGTGATCAGACCCGATTTTAGGCAAGGAGCAAAGGAGAGCATCACCAAAAAAGGGGAGACCTTCCTTTGAAACCAAAACTCTATCTAGTCTTATTTGAATGTTCTGGCTTCCCACCCACCTATTAGTCCAGGTAAATTTGGATCCTTTCAACTCTACGTCCATCAACTCCTGGTTGTTCATGAAAGAAGCAAACTCTTCCATGCTTCTAGAATTTACATTAGAGCCCCCTTTCTTATCAGAGGGATAGAGTGGGGTATTAAAATCCCCTACAAGAACCCAGACCTCATCCTTGAACAAGCCCCTCATGGTGCTCAGTGAATCCCAAAGAATCACCCTATTTGGACTAGTGTTAGGAGCATAAATGTTAGAGGAGATCCACTTAAATCCTGAATTTTTGTAGCAAAAAAGAATATTTATCACCCTTTTAGATATAAGAAGTACAGAACCATCCAATTTTGTGGGATCCCAAAGGCATAGAAGACCTCCCGAAGCCCCAATAGCAGAATTTACTATGAACTCAGCTTCCTTCCAGATGATGTCCTTGGTAATTTCTGCATTGGTCCTATCCATTTTGGTTTCCTGGATAAATATAATGTTCGGATGAACTTCTGTTCTGATAGATGCCAAAATCCTCTTCTTTGTAGGCCCATTTAGGCCTCTTATATTCCAAGAGAGCATCTTCATTTGTATGGTTTGGGATATTTTCCCCCGTTCGAGGATTGGGGGGTCCACAAAATGATTCCAGCTTGAGTTGTTTATTTTTATTCTCCTTCTCTTTCTCAAATTTAAGCTGAGTTTGAATTCCATCAACGATATCTGATTCTGCTCCTTTGAACCTTACCATCTTGTTTGAGGGTTTACCAGGCTTTCGACTAGTCCCCACATCCATTTGAATTTTTTTGAACTTCTGGTTTTTGGCTTGGACTTTGAAGTTCCTGAAGATCCTGCTCCCGTACAAAGGGATTTTTTCAAGTCAAGCAGAGTTGGAGACTCCGATTCCTAGATTGCAAGTTTAGAAGCCTTCCGAGGAGAACTGAGTTCCTCCTAGACCGCAAGTTCAGTAGCCTTCTGGGGAGAACTAAGTTCCTCCAAAATTGGATCTTGAGAAGCCAAACATTGGTAGGAATTGTGAATAAGTTTTGATGGAATACAGGTCTCAATTTCTAGGGCCATCAACTTGATAGGGCTACCCTCCGGGGCCTAGACCACCACCTCACCAAACTTAGACACATTAACTGGGATGATTTGATCCACAATCTTATCTCCCATTTCTAGCTCATTCAGGCTTGGCTTAGATTGTCCTATTCCAGAAGGAACCATTTGTTCTTGGGTCTTTTCAACTAGCTTTTTTGGCCCGTTCTTCTATGGAGCTCCACTACCAGAAGCTTTACGAGGGCAAGACCCCATCGCATGCCCAAATCTCTGACATGAAGAACACCTAATGGGTCGATTCTCATAGACTATCTATTGTAGCCAAGGACCCTACTTGGAGATAAGTTCAATGTGGCCCGGTAGCTCAGCCTTCGGGTCTACCATTATGCACATCCTAGCAAATA
Organism: Wollemia nobilis; assembly: GCA_028583015.1. Lineage (NCBI taxonomy): Eukaryota > Viridiplantae > Streptophyta > Pinopsida > Araucariales > Araucariaceae > Wollemia > Wollemia nobilis. The sequence continues at coordinate 876,214 of JAQPPZ010001708.1, forward strand.
TCATCCTAGACTTGGCTCTGGTGGTTGAGTCAATAAGAACCAGTTCCCCAATGGCTTTGGCTATACCCCTTAGGATATCTTTGTGCCATAAATGAAATGACAAATTAGGTAGGCGAACCCAAAGGGGTGCTAGATTAATATTTTGAGTCTTGGGGTTGAAGTTTGGACCCCATTTTCATAAAAAAATCCCTCGTTTGCCAAAAAACCATGGGCCTCCCCCAAGAATCCATTTTGAGTCCTCCTCATAGCTCAACTTGATAAGGAAGAAAGCATTGGATAGAGCCACAATATCAAGGGAGCCCAAGGGTTTCCATTTAAATAGAGCCCACCATCGAATGGAATCGAGGTCTGGTCGGGTTCCCTAAAACTTCCCAACCAGGTTCCATGAGCCTTCAACCATGGTAGCATCCACCAACTCATCTGGAATGACAAGTTTGTTGTTGATCGAAGAAAGGTCAAAAAGAGGTTTTGAGGCTCAAGAAAATAAACTCCTAGCGATAATCGTAGTGAAAGAAGACTCACCTAGGTCAAATGGATGATCGCTTCTCGGGGACCCCTTCATGGGTTCACCATAGGACACTGCCAGACCCACTGACTTTGTAGCTCCAAAAATCCCATGGGAGGGCCCCCCAAGGACCACTTGCTCTGATTGACTACCAACTTTCCCAAGCTCACCACCCGCTTGCAAATCACCCTCGTAACTACCACCAAAATTATCATCTTGACTGCCAACCTTCCCAAGCACCCCATCTACTTGTGAACCGACATTGAGACCACCAATGAGACCACCATTGAGACTACCACCTTGACCGGTACCATCACAAATTAGATTCTATAGGCCACCCTCCACCTTGCTCTCAAACACCCGACCACCCTGCACACTCACCTTCCCACCCGCACTCATGTTCAAAACCCTCAAGTTTTATATGTTCAACAAAGTATATTGAAAGTGTTTATAATTTTCATGTTCGCTATGAAATCTTACGAAAACCCTAGTCTTCAACATGTAAATTAAAACCCTAGTATTCAGCCTATAACTTCCTCCTGCAAAAACCTTAGTCTTCAACCCGTAAATGAAATCCTGCAAAAACCCTAGTCTTCAACCCAAAAATGAAATCCTGCAAAAGCCCTATTCTTCAGCCTGCAACTTCCTCCTATTGTTCACTGTAAAACCTTGCAAAACCCTAGTCTTTAGCCTGTAAATGTTGTTCACTCTAAAATCCTGCTTCAACCCATAAATGTGTTGGAAATTTTGAGTACATTGGTTGTCATTGATGTCAATGGTGAAAATATTGAAATATTATAGTGCAAGGCAAGCATCTTCAAAGGATACATGAGGTAGAAAAATTAATGTCAAGGCAAAGCAAGGTGACATGGCAAAACTAATATATTTTATGGATAGCAAAGCAAGATATGGTGGAAATAATATTTAAATGCAAAATTTAAATATTATAAGGAAAAAGGATTAAAAGTTTGTGAAAATGATTTATAACACCACCATGGGCATAGAAGTCTAAGGTTATAATATATAAATCTTCTTAAGATTTAAATATTTCATAAAGAAAAATTTTGGGCACCAAAATTCAAAGGAAGGAATTTGAAAATATTAAAAAGTCATTTCAATGGGAGGGACCGACATCATGACAAAGGGAGGAAACGATTTGCATATAAATCAAGGTTCAAAACCTTGGCAAAGGTGTGGAGTGATAAACCAAATATCTGCTTGTGCATTTTGTTCAATGAATAGAAGAAGATGAAGGATGAATTTTTATGTGAAAAGGATAGAAAGGTCAAAGGTGAGGTGCTAGTCAAGAAGACATAGTTGGCAGGCTAGCATAGCTGGTCGTAGGGGCAGCGCTAAGGTGTTGGTGCATAATAGGTCACTGGTTTGATTCCCTTGGAGGGAGGTTTCTACAAGGTAGTAAAAGGAGCACATTTTACACATTGATTGGCAAGGATACAAAGGGGTTTCACCGCATATTCTAGACACAGCTGGTAGGCTAGCACAACTAGTCAAAAGTGCAGTGCTAAGGCGTTGTGGTAGAAGAAGTTGTTGGTTCGATTTTTGTGGAGGTAACTTTTACAAGGCATAATAAAGGAGGTTTTTGTGCGCTCAAAAGTAAGGTACAAATTTTTGTTTAAAAGTGTATGTCTAAGGTTGCTATGCATGTGAAGTAAAAGGGAGGCAGAATATTTAATTTTTGAAATTCAAAATTAGTAGGAGTAATAAGGTGTGACAAAGGATATATGTTTGTGTAATTTGTACCTTGTGCTAAATATTATTTTGTAAGAGTAGGAGTAATAAGGTGTGACAAACGATATATATTTGTGTAATTTGTGCCTTTTTGTTTTGAATATTATTTTGCAAGAATAAGAGTAATAAGGTGTTATAGTGGCTTGATATTTTATTGTAATTTTTGCATGGTGAAAGGAAAATTTTAGGGGTTTTTTTTAAGTGTTAATTCTTCATATTTAAGAATAAAACAAGGGTCATAAAACATCATTTTAAGATTTCATTATGCACATATTTTTGAGAAGAAATTTCATGTGGATGTTTTGAGAAAAAAATTTGCTATCTAACCCTTGAAGTGACACAAGAAAGATAAGTTGTTTGTGAGACAAGTCCTTAAGGACACTTCTTCATCAAATTAAACTAAGAGGTATGGTGACATCATTCTTTCTCTAGGTGGTTGTGTTTTGAGAAAGTAATTTTAAGGTGGAGATAAAAGGGTTTATTAGTGTGCATTGTTGGAAATAAACCTACATGTGCTTCATTGTTGAAAGAATGTGAAACAAGTTGTTCTTCCTTGTTAAAAGAGATTGAAATATTTATGATAGAATTTGTGAAAATTTTGAGCTTTGTTTGAGTGATCATAGGAAGTGAATGTGCAAGTGTTAGAAATCAGATTTGTGAAGCAAGTGTGTGCATCAGTTTTGATTATGAAAAATACATAAGAAGGTCATTTATCAAATGCTAGACTAGAGCTACCTTTAGAATGCAATCAATGTGAGACATGTGGAAGCGACAGACTTAATGAATGTGTAGAACATATTGAGAAATTTTCAAGTGCATATCATTCTCTATATGTTCAAGAGGTTAAACGAATTCTTGGTAGAATATGTTTGAATTGCCTAGTTGAAGAAAGCATTTTTGAAAGAGATAAAAACATTGTTTTGAACATCATTTGTGTGTAAATTTTGAGGCAGATTTGAGCATATGTTAGAGAAGATTTGTGCATGTGTTTGAGGTATATTTGAGCATATTTTAGAGCAAATTTGTGCATGTGTTTGAGAATTTTTTGAGCATGTGTTATGAGCAAGTCTTGTGAGAAGACTTGAAATAGGTTTGAGGTAGATTTGAGTAAGTCTTGTGAGAAGACTTGAAATAGGTTTGAGGTAGATTTGAGCAAGTCTTGTGAGAAGACTTGAAATAGGTTTGAGGTAGATTTGAGCAAGTCTTGTGAGAAGACTTGAAACAATTTTGATATAGGTTTGTGCTAGTCTTATGATGAGGCTTAGTACAAATTTTGAAGAACACAAGATTATACTGAGAGGGGGGTGAACAATATAAGATCAACTTTTACTTTTCTTTCCCAAATAATATTATCAAATATCAATGTAATATCAATACAATAAAATAAACAATGCACAAATCATCACACACATGAGAGACACATATTTAACGTGGTTCACCCAATGTGGGCTACATCCATGGAGAAAATATTTCTTCTAAATTTTCTCAACAAATCTCTTGGGAACCAAATCCCTATTACAATGTTTATGGACCTCTGTCCAAAGGAGAACTCAATCCCCAATACTCTAGTTTGTGGATATCTCTCCATAGGAGAACTCTATCCCCTTTGCTCTAGTTTGTGGATCTCTCTCCATAGGAGAAACCTATCCCCTTTGTTATGGTTTGTGGATCTCTCTCCATAGGAGAACTCTATCCCCTTTGCTCTGGTTTGTGGATCTCTCTCCATAGGATAACTCTATCCCCTCTTACTCTAGTTTGTGGATCTCTCTCCATAGGAGAACTCTATCCCTTTTGCTCTAGTTTGTGGATATCTCTCCACAGGAGAACTCTATCCCCTTTGCTCTAGTTTGTGGATCTCTCTCCACAGGAGAACTCTATCCTCTCTACTCTAGTCTTCTCCAAATAATTCTCTCAACTCTATCTCAAATATGCACCAAACCTTATCACAAGGCTAGCACAAATCTGCTCCAAATCTTCTCATAAATATCTACCTCAAATCTACACCAACCTCATCACAAGGCTAGCACAAATATGCTCAAAATTGCTCACAAATCTGTCCAAATATGCACACATTACATGTATAAATATACCTCAAACATATTCTCTATATCTACTCAAATTTTCTCTATATCTCTGCTTATATATTCTCTCTATCTCTGCTCTAATTTTTACCAAACCTCATTACAAGGTTAGCACAAATCTATCTCAAAACCTACTCTTTGTTATTGCCCAAATTTGCTTCAAGTCTTCTCACAAATTTGTTCAACATTATCCTTCAAGTCTTCTCACAAGACTTGCTCAAATCTACCTTAATGCTGCTTCAAGTATTCTCACAAGACTTTCTCAAATATACCTTAATGCTGCTTACAAAACCTGCTCAAATATTCCCAAATCTTGCATACAAACAATGCTTATATCTCTTTCAGAAATGCTTTCCTCAACTAGGCAATTCAGACATATTCTACTTAGAATTTGTTTAACCTCTGGAACATATAGAGAATGATATGTATTATCAAATACCCAATATGTTCTTCACATTCATAAATCTTGCATTCATCTAATCCAATCTCTACCTCTTGCAAAATCCCTTTCAAATCAAATCAAACTAGTGTATAGCTTTGCTTCACAAAATTGGTCTATCTTTCTTGCAAATTTGCTCTCAAGGATCAAACACAATAATGCATAATTTTTCCTCACAAGATTGATCTCAAACACTTCACAATTACTTTCAATGTCTTTCAAACCAATGCTCAAAATATTTCACAATGATGTACAAACTTGGTCTCAACCCTAGCACAAGTATTTCAGATTTCTTTCAACAATGAAGCACAATTTGTTTCACAAACCCTAGCTCAAATATTTCCAACAATGCACACCAATCAACCCTTTTAAATCCACCTCAAAATTACTTTCTCAAAACACAACCACCTAGATAAAGAGTTGAACCACCATACCTCAAAATGCTTGATGAAGATGTGCCCTCAAATACCTGTCTCAAAAATAACTCATATTTCTTGTGCCACTTCAAGGGTTAGACATCATAACACTTATTCAACCATCCACATGAAAAACTTTTCCTCAAAACGTATGCACCAAGATATTGTTTTACTACTTCTTTTATTTTCACAAGGTAAAGCTTTTTGATCAATGAACATTACCCATCAAACACTTTCTTTCACCATGCAGGAGTACACACAATAATTTTACCATTTAACACCTTATGACTCCTACTTATGAAAGCCACTATTAATATTCAATAATGTCAACCCAAAAACCCTAATTGCACATCACAAATTTAATTTCTCTATCATACACCTTATATCTCCAATGTATCTTAAATTTATTTCAACCACACATAGAATATCATAGAAACCCTAATTGCACATTATAATTTTTATTTCACTATTATACACCTTATATCTCCCTCAATCAATATGCACATTAACCAAAGAAAAAATCAACCCTTATGTCTCCCTAAGTTAAGCGCTTTGCATACCTTACATTTATCAAAAAGTGATGTCACCTTGTCTTGAACCTGCAACCTTTCACTAGCCTGCGTCCTAGCGCTAGCTAGGATACCACATGGGCTAGCTTCCCACTTGGAATGGATTGTGCGCTTCTTCTATTTGTTTCGCTACCCCTTCTCGAAATGTGTGTGCTTCTAGTTTTCCTTTCCTCATAGCCTACACAAACTATCACCAAAATGAACTTTAATTTATGCACTCAACCTTAGCCACTTCATCCTTGAATGGCACACATGTTTTATCCTTTCTCTGCCTTCACACTACGCTCGAACGGATCTGCACTTTGTGCTTCTCTCTTCCCTCGGATGGCATGAATGTTTTATCTTCCCTCTACTTCCATGACATGCTCGAATGGATATACGAATTGCACTTGGTCAACAACCTTAGGCCATGCAAAAATTAAACCTTCTTATATACTTTTTCTTGCCTTCTTAAACTTGGATGTCGATGCTTGTATTTTTCAAATTTAAATTCTTTTTGGTGCCAACCTTTGAAACCTTTGATTTATAATATTTTAAATCTTTAAAAATATTTAAATATTATAAATTAACCTTTTCACCTTTTGGGCCTTTTCATTAAGTCTTGTCTTTTTGTGAATACCACCATGGAACAATAATTAAACATTTTATTTTTCTTACCATGGAGAACTTATTACATATTTCTTTTTCTTTGCAAATACCTTTTATTTTTATTTGCAAATACCACCATGGAGAAATAATAAAACCTTTTCTTTTTCTTTGCCAATGCCACCATGGAGAATGCCTTGTCTTTTTCTTGCTTACACAACCATGAAGAATGCCTTGTATTTTTCTTGCTCACACAACCATGAAGAATCCCTTGTATTTAACAAATATTGCCTCATGTGCCCTTTGAAGATACTTGCCTTGCACTTTGATATTTCAACCTTGAAGATCATTCTCACCTATTTCTCTTTTGACATCAATGACAACCAATGTACTCAATATTTCCAACAATCTCCCCCTTTGTCATTGATGGCAACCCTTTCTAAAACTTTTTTTTTACAACCATTGGATTCCAAATATTCTCCCCTTGAGAAACTGCTTCCCCTGATTGAATGCTCTCCCCCTTACTCAAATATCTCCCCCTTTGAAATCAATGGCAAAGGGACTCCTTTGGGGCTAAAGATAAGACTCTTAGCTCAGCCCCCTCCCCACCTCCTTTCCTTGAGGTGATTAATTTTGGGGTGGGAGTAATTCTACTCCCAACATACAATGCTCTTTTTCATTTTCAGCCTTCTTTTTCAACACCTTTGTAGTCATACCCTTTTGATCCTTTTGAGTGTCCCTATTCTTGCTTGACTCTAGAAGTTTTGGAAACTTTGTTCTACACCACTTGGCCTTATGCCCAATATTATTGCACTTGTAACACCTAATGTTGTAGTTCTTGGAAGGTGTAAATGACTTGAAGTTCCTCTTGGTGAAGCCATAATCATTTCTGTCATGAACCCTGTAGTGGATCGCTTTATGACCAAAGTGATTACATGAGTAGCAATACCCTTGAAATAAATATCCATATTTGAATGAGTTGAAGTTCCTTTTAGTGAGACCATACTCCTTCTTTCCATGAACCCTGCAATGCATAGCTTTGTGACCAAAATGATTACATGAAAAACAATGCCCTTTGAAGAAATATTCATCCTATCTTGAAGCCTCTGATCTCTTAGTCCTTTATTTGCCTTCTCTATGATGATCCCTATTTCTTGTTTGTGCATTGTTTTCTTTCTTAGTGAAGCTTCCCTTCTTCAACTTATCCGCATAGGTCTTAGTTTCTTCTTCAACCTCTTCCTCTGAAACTTCCTCTTCTTTTGAGCTTGAGCTTGACCCTTCTTCTTGTTTCCCTTGTCCTTCTTCAAAACCAAGTCCTATTTTGATAAATGAAGATCTTTGTGAATTGATAATTTTATCCAAAGCTTTTGAACTTTTTCCAAACCTATGCAGCTTATCCTTAGAATATTTCACTTCCATCCTTAGAGAAACTACTTCATGTTCTAATATTTCACATTCTAACTCTTTTACCTCTAACTTTTCAACCATGACCTCTTTAAATCTCCTTGCCTTAGCTTTTGAGTTTGTGAGGTCTTGTAGAAGCTTTTCTTTTCTTCCTCATGTTCTTGAACTTGAGCCTTTAGTCTTGAATTCTGCTTTCTAACTCTTTTCAACTCTCTGAGAGCAACAATAAGTTCTTCTTCTAGATCAATTGTGCCTTCTTCTTCTTTTTTGAATCTTTCTCTAGGTCTTCAATTATAGGAGCATCTTCTACTTGGTCTTTAATAGGAGTGTTTTCTTCCTCTTCTATTGCCAAAAATAGAATCTCTTCTTCTTCACTATCTGAGAGTCTTTCATCACTATCACTTGAAGCATTGCTTGCCTTGTTAACATAGAAACTCTTCTTGTGCCTTTGAAATAACTTCTTTCATGCTTGCCTTGACCATACCTATTTTTCTTTTCATGCCTGAATTTTCCTTCTTCCTTTTTCTTATAATCATGTTTCTCTTCACTGCTACTACTTCTGACTTGTGGAAAATTAGATGCATAGTGACCAAAATTACCACAATTAAAACATTTCATAGTCTTCATACCTTTGTGTTTTCTTGAGTCCTTATTTCTTCTCACATAGTTAGCTTCTTCATTACTGCTTGACTCACCACTTGATTCTAGTTTCTTATCTTTTGTCTTCTTTGAAGCTTTGAAAGCTGCCTCTTTCTTGGAATTGTGATCCTTTTCTATTCTCATCTCATAAGCTGTGATAATTCCATGTAACTCATCCATAGTCAACTTATCAATATCCTTCATCTCTTCTATAGCTGAAACCTTTGCATCATACCTTATAGGGAGTGATCTTAATACTTTCTGAGCAACACTAGAGTCCTCAATTTCGAATCCAAGTCCATGCATGGTATTAACAACCTCATCAACATGAAGTAAGTATTTAGCAATATCTTCCTCATCTTCCATATTCAACTCTTCAAACCTTCTCTTGTGGTTTTGTAGTTTTGCCAACTTGACCTTGTTATCTCCTTCATATGTTTGCTTCAATTTATCCCATATCTCTTTTTCTGATTTGCATTGCATAAATTTCACAAATTTTGATTCACGTAATCCACTTAAGATTCCATTCATAGCCTTGGAATTATTCACATGTAACTGCTTACCATCCTTATCTATGGGAGGAGTAGCTGTAGGTGTGAACCCATCCTCAATAGATTGCCATATTTCATATCCTTGTGCCATCAAGTAAGTCTTCATCCTCATACTCCAGAAAGCATAATTTTTCCCATCAAACAATGGAGCCTTATTTGATGAAGATCCATTCTGAGATGCCATTTGTGTTCTTGTAATATCTTCCTTCAAGTTGTTAGACTTTTTGAAGGAACCCACTCTGATACCAATTGAAGAACACAAGATTATACTGAGAGGGGGGTGAATAATATAAGATCAACTTTTACTTTTCTTTCAAACAATATTATCCAAATATCAATAATATCAATGCAATAAAATAAATAATGCATAAATCATCACACACATGAGAGACATAAATTTAACGTGGTTCACCCAATGTGGGCTACATCCATGGAGAAAATATTTCTTCTAAATTTTCTCAATAAATCTCTTGGGAACCAAATCCCTATTACAATGTTTATGGACCTCTGTCCAAAGGAGAACTCAATCCCCAATACTCTAGTTTGTGGATCTCTCTCCACAGGAGAACTCTATCCCATTTGCTCTAGTTTATGGATCTCTCTCCATAGGAGAAATCTATCCCCTTTGCTATAGTTTGTGGATCTCTCTCCATAGGAGAACTCTATCCCCTTTGCTCTAGTTTGTGGATCTCTCTCCATAGGAGAACTCTATCCCCTCTTGCTCTAGTTTGTGGATCTCTCTCCATAGGATAACTCTATCCCCTTTGCTCTAGTTTGTGGATCTCTCTCCACAGGAGAACTCTATCCCCTCTTGCTTTAGTTTGTGGATCTCTCTCCATAGGAGAACTCTATCCCCTCTACTATGGTCTACTCCAAAGCTTGCTCTCAAATCTATCTCAAATATACACCAAACCTCATCACAAGGCTAGCACAAATCTGCTCCAACTCTACTCACAAATATCTACCTCAAATCTACACTAAACCTCATCACAAGGCTAGCACAAATCTATCTCAAACTCTACTCATAAATATATCCAAATTGGCACACATTACATGCATAAATCTGCCTCAAAACTTTTCTCTATCTCTGCCCAAATTTTCTCTCTATATCTGCTCAAATCTGCTCTCTATCTCTGCTCAAATCTGCATCAAACCTCATTACAAGGTTAGCACAAATTTGTCTCAAAACCTACTCTTTCTTACTACCCAAATCTTCTTCAAGTCTTCTCACAAGACTTGCTCAACAATGTTCCAAGTCTTCTCACAAGACTTTCTCAAATCTACCTTAATGCTGCTTCAAGTCTTCTCACAAGACTTGCTCAAATATTCCTTAATGCTACTCATAGAACCTACTCAAATATTCCAAAATATTGCATACAAACAATGCTTATATCTCTTTCAGAAATGCTTTCCTCAACTAGGCAATTCAAACATATTCTACCTAGAATTCTTTTAACCTCTAGAACATATAGATAATGATATGTATTATCAAATACCCAATATGTTCTTCACATTCAAAAATATTGCATTCATCTAATCCAATCTCTACCTCTTGCAAAATCCCTTTCAAATCAAATCAAACTAGTGTATAGCTTTACTTCACAAAACTGGTCTATCTTTCTTGCAAATTTGCTCTCAAGGATCAAACACAATAATGCACAATTTTTCCTCACAAGATTGATCTCAAACACTTCATAATTACTTTCAATGTCTTTCAAACCAATGCTCAAAATATTTCACAATGATGTACAAACTTGATCTCAACCCTAGCACAAGTATTTCAGATTTCTTTCAACAATGAAGCACAATTTGTTTCACAAACCCTAGCTCAAATATTTCCAACAATGCACACCAATCAACCCTTTTAACTCCACCTCAAAATTACTTTCTCAAAACACAACCACCTAGATAAAGAGTTGAACCACCATACCTCAAAATGCTTGATGAAGATGTGCCCTCAAATACCTGTCTCAAAAATAACTCATATTTCTTGTGCCACTTCAAGGGTTAGACATCATAACACTTATTCAACCATCCACATGAAAAACCTTTCCTCAAAACATATGCACCAAGATATTGTTTTACTACTTCTTTTATTTTCACAAGGCAAAGCTTTTTGATCAATGAACATTACCCATCAAACACTTTCTTTCACCATGCAGGAGTACACACAATAATTTTACCATTTAACACCTTATGACTCCTACTTATGAAAGCCACTATTAATATTCAATAATGTCAACCTAGAAACCCTAATTGCACATCACAAATTTAATTTCTCTATCATACACCTTATATCTCCAATGTATCTTAAATTTATTTCAACCACACATAGAATATCACAAAAACCCTAATTGCACATTACAATTTTCATTTCACTATTATACACCTTATATCTCCCTCAATCAATATGCACATTAACCAAAGCAAAAATCAACCCTTATGTCTCCCTAAGTTAAGTGCTTTGCATACCTTACATTTATCAAAAAGTGCTATCGCCTTGTCTTGAACCTGCAACCTTTCGTTGGCCTGCATCCTAGCACTAGCTAGGATACCACGTGGGCTGGCTACCCACTTGGAATGGATTGTGTGCTTCTTCTATTTGTTTTGCTGCCCCTTCTCGAAATGTGTGTGCTTCTTGTTTTCCTTTCCTCACAGCCTTGCAAACTATCACCAAAATGAACTTTAATTTATGCACTCAACCTTAGCCACTTCATCCTTGAATGATGCACATGTTTTGTCCTTTCTCTACCTTCACACTATGCTCGAACGGATCTATGCTTCATGCTTCTCTCTTCCCTCGGATGGCATAAACATTTTGTCTTCCCTCTACTTCCATGATGTGCTCGAATGGATATATGAATTGCACTTGGTCATCAACCTTAGGCCATGCAAAAATTAAACCTTCTTATATACTTTTTCTTGCCTTCTTAAACTTGGACGTCGATGCTTGTATTTTTCAAATTTAAATTCTTTTTGGCGCCAACATTTGAAACCTTTGATTTATAATATTTTAAATCTTTAAAAAGATTTAAATATTATAAATTAACCTTTTCACATTTTGGGCCTTTTCATTAAGTCTTGTATTTTTGTGAATACCACCATGGAACAATAATTAAACATTTTCTTTTTCTTACCATGGAGAACTTATTACATCTTTCTTTTTCTTTGCAAATACCTTTTCTTTTTATTTGCAAATACCACCATGGAGAAATAATAAAACCTTTTTTTTTTCTTTGCCAATGCCACCATGGAGAATGCCTTGTCTTTTTCTTGCTTACACAACCATGAAGAATACCTTATCTTTTTCTTGCTCACACAACCATGAAGAATCCCTTGTCTTTAACAAATATTGCCTCATGTGCCCTTTGAAGATACTTGCCTTGCACTTTGATATTTCAACCTTGAAGATCATTCTCACCTATTTCTCTTTTGACATCAATGACAACCAATGTACTCAATATTTCCAACAGATTTATGCAGAGTTTGTGAAGCAGAGTTAAGATATATTTGTGCATGTAATGTGTGTAAATTTAGAACATAGTTAAGATAGATTTGTGCATGTTATGTGTGCAGATCTGAGATAAAGTTGAGAGTAAATTTGGAGTAGGTTTGAGATAGATTTATGCTAGTCTTGTGACGAGGCTTGGTGCAAATATGTTCAGAGTTTGTGATCAGAGATAAGACAGTTTTGTGCATGTAATATGTGCAGATATGGGACATATTTGAGACATATTTGTGCATGTAGTGTGTATAGATTTAGATCAGAGTTATGCAAAGTTTTGTACCATATTTGGAGGTAGCTAGAGTAGTGGACATAGAGGTCTCATGTGGACAAAGGTCCACTAGCCATAGCACTAGGGACAAAGGTCTCCTGTGGATAGAGTTCCATGAACTAGAGTTAAGGGGATAGAGTTCTCCTATGGATAGAGTTCCACGAACCAAAGTTAAGGGGATAGAGTTCTCTTATGGATAAAGTTCCATGAACTAAAGTTAAGGGGATAGAGTTCTCCTATGGATAGAGGTCCACAAACTTGAGCATAGGGGATTGGGATCTCCTTTGGACAAAGATCCATAAACATTGTAATAGGGAATTGGTTCCCAAGAGATTTATTGAGAAAATTTAGAAGAAATATTTTCTCCATGGATGTAGCCCACATTGGGTGAACCACGTTAAATCTGTGTCTCTCATGTGTGTGGTGATTTGTGCATTGCTTTATTACTGCTATTGATGAATACTACTTTGGAAAGATACTACAATTGATAATATTGAATAATATTGTTTTGGAAAAGTAAAAAGTTTATTTTATACTATTCACCCCCCCTCTCAATATAAGCTTGTGTTCTTTAAAATGAAATCTTGCAAAAATCGTAGTCTTCAACTTGTAACTTCCTCTTGCAAAAACCTCACATTTCATCCTCAAAATTTTAATATGCAACTTCCTCCTATTGTTCATTGTGTTTTTATGCTTCATAGAAGGTGCACCAACTTCCTCTTGTTGTTAACTATAAAACCTTATATTTATAATTTAATTAATTACCATATAAATAAAAAATATATTAATAACAATTAACTTTTTTGAAATCATCAAATGGCATTAGCTCAACTAGTTAAATTTCTTAACTTTGAAGAAGAATACCAAGGTTCAAATATTGCAAAGAAATAATGCACAATCACCTAGTTTTTGCAATACTACTAAGTGTTCATGATATAATATGGGTGGGATCCATTTTAATCCCATACAAGCAATTAAATTTTATCAAATGGAATTAGTTCAACCATTATATTCCTTAATTTTCAAGGACCCAAGTTCAAATCCTATCAAGTGATATATGTAAAATTGTAAAGCTACTATAATACCACTATATGATCATGATATACTATGAGGTGTGACCCATTTCAATCTCATATAAATAATAAAAAAAATAAGAAAAAAAACTTATTTAGTATCCATAATTATCTCACTTCATCTTCTCTTATCCTATTACCCCATATTGTCCTTAATAGTATACATCATCTCCCTACCCTACAATTATACGCCATGTCCTCATTTCCTCGCCAAAAAAAATAAAATACAAACAATGATGCGGTAGTGGTGTTATTAGGACTAAATTTATACTAACAAATATGTTAAATTTATTTCATATTTACATCATGATACAACATCCTAGTGGTACATTATATTTATGTAGTGCTCTATATAAAGTTTTGCTTTTCACATTACTTCTTAAATTTAAATTATTTTTATTCTAATTTTGTTAGATTTATTTATAATGGTTAATATGTACTACATAAAATAATATAATCAAGACACAATAACAAAAAAAAATCAATGAAATAGAAATACACGTTTATGACCCTCACGAAGGTAGTTTGCATGTCATATAACCCAAATGGTAGGACAATGCCTGCATAGCTCAAATTGTAGGACCATACACATATGGTTTTATGTTTTACTCTTAAATGAGATCTTCATATATCTTTGTCCTCATCATGAATCTATAGTATATAGTTTGAGATTCAATTCATTTATTGTACCCTAGTATGAGATCCAACTTAGTGAATTATATAACCTTTTAGAATTTTGACCAAATAAATCATTAATATTGAAGGTCAATATCAATTCTTGAAAAATATCTCATAAACCCTTGTAAATTCAGCGACCACCCAAATCAAACAAACAACTATGTTAAGACAAAAGGACATAGTCCACTAGGTATACAAAGTGACATTAAAGCATTGAAAAGACATTTACTAGAAAATGATTTGTTGAAGGTAGGTTAAGACCATGTGCAATTGTTGGTTGATTTAGAAATAAGAGAAACTTTTATCTCATAGTCAAACATACGATGAAAAATATGGATGATCAATCTCATAAATTTCAATACACATAAAACAAATCTAATATAAGGATAAGACATATTGTACTAATATATTTTTCATTCAAAATGTGATGTAAAATATGGATGAATAATCAATCTTATAGATTTCGAGAAGAGTACATATTATACCACATATCTTTCATTCAAGAACATCATAACTACTAAATAAATTAATTAATTAATATAAATATATAATTACTAAAAAAAAATCTTAAATATCCTTCCATAGACACCATAATAAGGTCCATCCGTAAATTTCAAATCAGTCTTTGTTTTACAGGCTAAATGGCATTTTCCTCATAATAATAGTAGAAGTCACCATGAAGAGATTCCTTTTTAAAGTCTATTTTACCATTATAAAAAAATAATGGTGTGCCAACTCCAAGCATTGCCTTCCAATAATATATAAATGGAAATGCTAGGAAGCAAATAATCTAATGTTTCACTTTCTAATGTGCAAAATTTTTCCATGAAGAAACCAAAGGCAATGTTCAAATTTAAAGAAGCCAGTTCAAAATTTCAAACTATCCTAATCGCATTTTAGTTTGGCGGCAAAAACTAACCTTCACTTCCTGCAAACTACTGACAAGCACAAACTAAATTGTTGTTTAACTTGTTTATTATAAAGTCCATTCTTTGAGGTACTTGTCACACAGATTCTCTGGCCTGGTTAATCATGATATAATCATCATCAATGTCATTACACAATTCTAGATGAATATTTAATGAAAACAGAATATATAATGATACCCAAGTTGTCATTTTTTCATCATTACGTAAGATCACCCAAAAACAAAGGAAGCCCATCATTTATCATCTGTTAAGTTGTAATAACAAATGTTCTCTCCGTTTGACCTGGTTCAAATAATAACTACTAAGAGGCAGCCATTGACATGGAAAATTTTATAAAAATCCCTCTTTTCAAATTTTAAATCCCCACTAAGGCAATAAATTTAAGATAATTCTTCAATAGGTAATCATAGAGTATTGAATTTGTTTACTCCATGACAACACACCATCATGACCGATGGTAGTCTGAGTGCAAAAGACTATAAATGAACTATAATTGTGTTTACTTAAACAATTGCAAGCAACACGTGAACAAGACAGAATCCTTCAGAGCATATAATGACGATTCTATGGAGGAACAGATCGCTGGCTACAGGCTAAGTATAGTGAGATAATGACACATTAGTATGACCATCAATGGTGGTCTCTCCCCTAGCTGACAGACAAGACCTATGATTGGGCATAAAATAGTGGACACCATGTTAGCTTTTGCAGTCAAAAAGAAAGTTGAAATTAGGACCGTAGATTTTTGGGCAGACTGACCACTCACTTTGTGCCTACAAAAAAAAGTCCTTGCTTGAACGTCATATGGTCATCATCACAATAAGGACACCCAATTAATCTTTACATGGACTAAGAAATATCAGAGACCTTGGCCAATATGCATCGAGCAATATTTCTTAGAGGTTATAGGTTTGTAATTAATTGAACTGACATATGCTGCGACCCACCCAATTCATTTGTGTTACATAAGCAGCATGCCTACAAGAAGGATGTATGTTATGCTGAATTGATTATTGGATCTTATTCATCCCTTACACACTCCCATGATCATGGGATCATAAACCCAGTAGGAAATGTATTCCTCTTTGGTGGGTGTACCATCTCGGGGAACGTTCTTCGTCGGACATATCATATATGGATTCCTTATGACATGAAAACAAAATTCCACCACAATCACTGGCAAGGAAAAAGTAGAAATTGTGCGGTACCATCCCCTCACAAGAAACACACTGAAAGAGAATAGACTCCTCTTTGCACAACTTACCTCAATCCCCGTTTGTCATTTTCATTTCAATATACTTTTCAGATCTACATTATTGAGATGAGACCTGTGGGTTATCCGAATCTTCATGGATACTTGGTACTAGAACTCCCCACATTAGTACAGTAGCCGACATTGGACTTGAACACAGTGCAATGGTTGAACTCATGAAATCCAAGGATTCATTCATTACTGAAATGAGCTCAGATTTCATCCTTGTTACTCATATAATGATTGCAGCATCGATCTTCATGGTGGTGGCTGAGGACTCAATGCTTCAGAACATTTACAGATAAGAGGTACATTTGTCTTGGAAGTGTTTCAATGTTTTTTAAGCCCTCCCTGAATTGGTAAGATTCAGACCCATGTCTTTTTTTCTTCTCCTCTCTTCAGCCATGCCCAGATACTTTAAATTGGATTCAAGATGCACTTTAGGAGATTACACTGATGCTGTTATGTTTGCTGCATTGCCTTACCTCCATTGGTAAGACCAGAACTATATCCCACATGTTGCTTTCTCTAATCATTATCACATCTCTCTCTCGAGGACTTCAGATACCTTTGAGAGAGTTAAACTAGCCATTAGTTCATTTGATGCTGCTTGTATGGGGTTTAAAGGAATCATATTGCTTTTGGGGATTCTGAGCTCATTCATCTTCAGTGAGAAGAAAATCTTTGAGATCTCAAAAGCAACGATAAATCCATGGAGATGCTGAATCATCTAATAATTGGTATCCATACAACATAATATGTCTCTTTTCTCACTAACTGCATATCAGTTCTTTAATTTATACAACAAATGTCATCAGCAGAAGTGTGCATTGGAGCTGGTAATGAGCAGTCAACCAAGCTGCTAAAAACTGTATACAAGACAAAGGGAGGTTCACCTAATCCTGTAAGTCTCTTAAGCCCCAAGAGTTCCAAAAACCCTCTATCTGAACCCCATATAGATAGTATTATGCACAAGAAATCTGACCCACATCGTGCATCATGCATGGAGGGCTTATCAAGTAGTCCAAAGCCTTCTTCGCGTTTAGGACGGTCTGGTGTTCACAAGCATTCAGTTGCTTCAGACGCATCAGATAGCCTTGTAAGTGAGCATAGTAGATCTACAAGAAGATCTAAGGAATGCTTCTCAGACAAAGCTTCAAACGTGTCTCCTTGCAGTTCAGCAATGTCTTTTGATAGCAGAAAGACGAAGGATACAAATGTAAGTGAGACGAGGAAATCATTTAGTCATTCTCCTGCAAGGGGACCTGATAAGTCTATGAGAAGAGTTTCTAGCAGCCCTTTGGGTCAAAAGAAGCATCCCAGCAGCAGATTCTCTCATAATTCAACACCAAATGCATTGTCGAGAACTCCTAAAAAGAGCAGTGATGTGGTTTCAGAGACTGGGTCTACTAATACACCTCAGTGTAGAACCCCTAGAATGCATCCAAAGAGTCACGAGAAGCCTTCAAGAGTTGATAAATATCTCAGCAAGCAGGCAGTGTCCAAGATAACAGGACAGAAGGAAAATGATGAAAATGAGAGTTTTCTAATGGCAGAAAGCAATGCACAATTCAGTTCGGAGAACCCAGAAGTGGGGTTCCTTCTTCTAAAGATGGCTCAAGCCCTTCACGTCTCCGGTGAAAATCCATGCAAGGCCAGGTTTTATGCATTGAAAGCAGCAGAGTTCTTTGAGAACTTCACAGTTGCAGATGCGACTCCTGAGCTTGTAATTAGCCTCCATCTCTTGGCTGCATCCTATTGTAAGTTGAGGCAATATGAGGAAGCCATTCCAGTACTCAAGAGATCCATAGCCATCTTTAGTCCTGACGCAGATTCTGAGCATGCTCTTGCAGTCTTTGCTGGATATATGCAGCTTGGGGACACTTATTCATTGTTGGGTCAGTACGAAAATGCCTTGAATTCTTATCATGCTGGACTTGAAATTCAAAAGCTTTTTTTGGGAGCGCTGGACACTCAAGTTGCAGAGACATGCCGATATATAGCAGAGTCACATTTGCAGGTTAGTTTCCTAATCACTGAAGTTCTGGCACCTACGGATTTTAGCTGTCAGGAACAATTCTTAATGTATAAACAAACCTTTGTTCTTCTAACATCTCAAAAGTGAAGTTCCTCAACTGGTCTTAAAAGTATAGAATCATGAATCATCTTATCAGCCTGCACTTGCAAGAACTTTGCTTATCTGCTGTATGCTTTCATTATGCTTCATTTTACATTAAGAAGCTGTAAGGTTTAGAGTGCAAGGGCCTGACAACATATCTGCATTCAGGACATGAACATATGCATTGTGGTTTTATGATGGTATTAATCATCTCATGTTGAACAAACTTTTTAGCTTCTCTAATTACGTAAGTCGTTATTTGATCATCTAGATCTATGTTAAAAGGTTACAACAGTTTGCACTCTGCAAACGATGATGAGTCATAAGCATGACTACTCTTACTGCAATTCTGTCTATCAGTCATTATTTTGAGCACACTGCATATTGTTACTTTTTCAATTTTTTATTTTGAATGGAATGTTTTACAGATCCCTTCCATCTTGAAACTATGCTCTTGAGTCTTAGAAGCCATAATTTCATGATGTGATAATATTTGCTTGAAAGAAGACAAGATCCTAATTAATATAGGTTGCTATTTGGTTGAGCAGCTTATGCAGTTCCCAGAGGCAGAGGAGCTTTGCGAACAAGCTTTGAAGATTCATAGTGAGCACGATGCTACCGGTACAGTGCAAGAGGCTGCTGATAGAAGGCTAATGGCATTGATTCTTTCAGGGAAAGGCGACCATGAGGGAGCATTGCAAAATCTGGTTCTGGCCAGTGCAGCTCTATTAGCTAATGGCAAAGAGATAGAAGTGTCATTTGTGGACTGTAGCATTGGAGATTCATATCTTGCTCTTGGTCATTATGAGGAGGCTATATTTTCTTATCACAAGGCACTTGCTGTCTTCAAGTCAGAGTACGGTGAAGGGCATACAACAGTTGCCTCTGTATATGTAAGTCTTGCTGATCTCTATTTGAGAACTGGAAAATTCAGAGAAGCCAAGACCCACTGTGAAAATGCCTTAATCATTTATGGAAGAGAAGGAGCTGATCATTCTAGTGATGAGATTGCAACAGGATTGACTGAAATTGCTGGACTGTTTGAATCTATGGGTGAAAATAACCAGGCAATTTGCCTACTGCAAAAAGCACTTGAAATAATGGAGAACACTCCAGGGCAGCAAAGTGCAGTGGGTGGTATTGAGGCACAGATGGGAGTGTTGTTCCACCTAGTTGGGAAATATGAGGAAGCTTACATTGTTTTCAAGAAAGCAGTAACTAAGCTGAGATTGGGGGCTAGTAAGAAAACTTGGCTCTTAGGAATGTTGTTGAATCAGATGGGATTAGCTTGTGTGGGTCTTAATGCAGTGTGGGACGCAGCCGAGAATTTTGAAGAAGCAAGGAGTATTATGGACGAAGTTTGTGGGCCTCAACATGCTGATACACTAGCTATTAGCAGCAATCTAGCTGGAGCTTATGATGCAATAGGAAGGTATTGTAATAACCTTGTTGCTTTAGCACATTAAGTATCATGCTTATATGTTTTGTTTTCTATCCATGTTTCACCAGTTTTTGAGGTTTTATGTGCTAAGTGGATTCCAATTATTCAAATGGCAAACAGTTGTATGTCCAGTGCTATTGGTAGATTTAGCTGGACAGATGGATGAATAACTGAGATGGGTGCATTATCTCACTTTCTAATATAGACAATAAGTAAAACTGAGATGTCTCATCCATGATCAAGACCGGAATGCTCTAAGAAGTCTTCAAACATGATAGCATGTTCTTTTTGTCTCACTAGCAGCTTTTCATCTCTTGCATATTTGTATCATTTATTGTTTTCTTTGTCTCTTGAACGGTTTTCATTATTCACATGTGGTTACATTTTGAGATTTTCAGGGTGGATGATGCAATAACTCTGCTGGAAAACATTCTTGAGGTGAAAGAGGACAGATTGGGTACAGTGCATCCAGATGTTCAAGACGAAAGACAGAGGCTTACAGAATTGTTGAAGGAAACAGGCCGATCCCGTTCAAGAAAGACACAAACTCTCCAAGAGCTCTTGTGTTTGTCAACCAGACATAGTTCTAGATTTCAAGGAAATGCAACCCCTGTTTAATAAATGCTCAAAGCAGCTTTTCACATTATAATGTGAATGTGTTGTAGTTAAATGAGAGACAAAGGATTGATTAGTTTCACAAAACCAATCAAGGATCTTCTCATTTTCCATCTTTTCACTGCTTTGCCCTGCAGTACCTCCTATGTAAGCTTGACAGAGTCATCATTCTTCTCACAGCTGCTATTAAAAATTAGTCTTCCTTTTATCAACTTGGGTAGTCTGAGCAAGGCATTATGGAACTGCTCAATCTACATCTAATTCTAACAGCTGTACAATACCATTATAGTTTGAAGCTTTGGTGTAAACCCAAACAAATCAATGTATGTCATAAATTCATAAATAGCTATTGAATCAACTTGTATATCTAATTGATATTGGACTAATTTATTTATTTATTTTCCTTGTTATCATGACATGTTAATTTGATATGATATGGTCCTTTTGATATTGCCCTTGCCCTTGCAATGCGCAGTAGTATGGTTTTAGGCTCTCATCTAGAAGACCTAAGTTCAAAGGATGTGTTTAAATATTTAAAAAAAATAAAATATCATATCCATGGTTTCATAGTCTCACTTCTTTTTATAACGTTCTGAGTCTTTACATTTTATGAATTACCGACATAAGAAATTCAAACTTCTATTACACAAGTCATCATGCCATGCATTATTATTCAAGCTAAATCTCTAGAGAGTTATTTGATATCGTTTTGCCTGGTCCAAATTGTCTTTTTCTTTTCCTGGTAAAAGAACCATCTCTTGTATTAGTTATTTAATAGGATACGCAATGTTTCATTCAAAAACAGCTCACAACACTCAAGCAAACAGCTTGGTTTCAACACCAAGCACGTGACTTGTGTAAATTAGTTGCCATAAAATGCGCTTAAAATTTGACGCACAAAGTGGGATACACATGGGCGTCATCATGATCTAAAGTATTATTTGCTGGTCAACCATACACTCAATACCATAACAGACAGGCAGAAATAGAGCCACATTGCATCACTGTCCCCAAGAATGTTTCATGTATAATGAATGTTTTTGCTAGACAAAAAATATAAGCCAGTGTGCCATGAAGCTCAATTTCAACAAAATATCATGATATCTATAATGTTATAAGAAGCATCATATATGTATATAGTTTAAATAAATTTTATTAATTATAAACGTTAAATAATATTTAGATAGAGTAAAATATTAAAGGAAAATAAGATTTATTTTGATGGTGATGAACTCAATGCACATTAAGATTTATAATTTTTGGTTAAATAATTGATAGAGTGATTATTAAATATATTTATAGTAATCGATAACTTTTATCTTAGTAGAATGCTATATACAATTGGGGGCATAACAGCCTCACCCTAGGTCTTCTAAAACCTAAAGAGAGAATAATTAAGGTCTCACCCTTCCTGATTAGAATATAGGTCTTCTAAAACCTAAAGAAGGCCTCACCCTTCTGATTAGAATATAGGTCTCCTAAAAACATAATAATTTAGATGTTAAATAGGTTATTATTCTTACGTAATATTTTTAATAAGTTTGTAAGCAAATAATCCCATGTTGATTTAGTTATTATATTTAAAAAAATTATCTACTAAACATTATTAATAGATAACAAATTTAAAGACATAAACCCTTGACTAAATAAATTCCACAATTATAACATGTATATAGGAGGTAATTATAACACGTATATAGGAGGTAGTAAGCCTTATGGTCCAATTTCTCATAAGCATTGTATTTCACATCTTTCCAAATTATAGCAAATAGGAGGTAGTAGACCTCTTGCTCCTTTGATAGTATTTTATGGGCCAATCTGTCGTAAGCACTTATTTCATATAAAAGCAACATATTCACATTTATTATAATATAATATTTTATATTTTTAATTAGATATTAGAAAACATTTTACATAATAAGCAACAAATTCAGATTATTTCAACTATAATATAATATTGTGTATTTTTAATTAGATATTAGAAAACATTTTACATAATAATTATATTTTAATGATGGGGTGGGTATTTGGTGGCTTTGTGTTAAATTCTCTATTGATAAGTACAACTCTAGGCTTTACGAGAGGTCATGGTTGGGAGGAGACTGCTAAGCTTTGAAGAATAAATTTAGAAGAGTAAAATTTATATGTATGTTAAAAATATTTTTAATAAGGTTTTAAGGAGACATTGTAACGGTTAGGGCCTTGACTCTTTTTTGGAAGGTCCAAGGTTCAAACCGAGGTGCGGACGAGTGTGTGGTGGTTGTGTGTTAAATTTTTTATTGATACGCATAGCGAGTGTGTGAGGGGGTGAGTGTGTGGTGGCTGTGTGTTAAATTCCTTATTGATAAGCATAGCTCTCTGTTTTTACGAGGGGTCAAGGTTGAGAGGACACTAACCAAATCTAATAAATATATATAACTAGCTTAGGTACATGAAATATATATATATCTATAAAATCTAATAAATATATATAACTAGCTTAGGTACATGAAATATATATATCTATAAACGGCGCACCCTTTAATGTCGATGTCGACGGATAATTTTCTTAATGTCGGCTTTTTTAATAAAATATTAATATTGTTTACCGCGTGGCTAACCTTCATGTCTACCATTGTAGGACGCCTATCGACCTAATAATACATAAATATTTTTATATTAAAGATAATATAGTAATGTTTGTTGGTTGCAGGGATTTCTTACACTAACCAAATCTTTTATATATATAAATAAGAATAATACGAATAATAAATAGATATTTTTATATTAAGATGTTTTCATTAAATTATTAGATTATTATTATTTTTATTTGGTTATTGTGAGAAACCCATACGAATAATAAATAGATATTTTTATATTAAGATGTTTTCATTAAATTATTAGATTATTATTATTTTTATTTGGTTATTGTGAGAAACCCTTATGACCGACGTACTCCCAACCATGACCCCTCGTAAGAGAGCTATTCTTATCAATTAGGAATTTAACACAAAGCCACCACACACCCACCCCTGACACTCGCCCATGCCACGGTTTGAACCTTGGACCTCCGAAAAAAAAGCCAAAGCCCAAACCGTTGCATTGCACCCTAGGTGCAATTATTAGATTATATTAATGTCTGCGCACTAACCAAATCTTTTATATGTATATTAATAAGAATGATACCAATAATAAATAAATATTTTTATATTAACATGTTTTTATTGAATTGTTAGATTATATATTAATGTCTTTTATATGATAGATAGTTATAACTATACAGGTGTGATGGGGATGTACATTTACAAATAAAACGGTTTGTGATAGTACAATTCCTAGTAACATTATGATAAGGTGGTTTTTTTATAAATAAATATGGTATAAGAGAAGTTTGTGTATTACAAGTTTTAAAAAATATTAATATGCAAAATAGTAATGTAAATTTTTATTTTTATTTTTATTTGTTATAAAAGTGATAGTATTCTTTCTTATTTTTTTTATTGAAGGGTGTTAAAAAATTACATTTCAAATAAAGAAGTAGAACCCTCAAATTTGATTCTTGATTATCATAGTATTTCAATTAATTATTCATACTTTTTTAAAGCTACTTTCTAATAAACAACATATTCATATTTTCTAAATTATAATATCTTTCATTTTTATTAGATATTCGAAAATATTTCACGTAAGGATACATTCAAGAATATATATATATTGTTGGAACTTGACACTATTTCATGTTAACAAATCATAAACCAAGATCATAATATTATGCATTGAAGCATAACAATATTATATTAAGATCACACATGAAATGTACATACAAATATTGACAAAAGAGAGATCTTCATCTATTATTCTTCTATATTCAAGGTATGATGCAACAATGGAGATTTATCTCCAATATAATACAATACATGACTTTTCAGTCTTCAAACTTATGCTCTCCTCTACAAATTCGAGAAATGCAACCTTTCAGATTATTGTTATTAAGACAAGCTCTCAACATGCCACATGTTAATGTGACTTTATTCTCCTCTCTCTCTTGACACATTTTACTTTTACAAAGTGACACATACATTAGGACAAAAGGACCAAATAATGTAATACTCACAACACCCCCCTTTAGTACATTATTTGGTAAAAAATATTTTACAAATTTTGATGATTACACATTCCCCCTTCATCAAAATTATCTTCATTCTCTATGTGTCACTATCTCTATATCTTATCAACTTTTGATCACACTTGGTTTCCTTTTGAAGAAACCATACAACATTCCTTTTAGCTTATCCCAAGCATTCATATCAATCCATCCACAATTCATTTTTAATCTACATTATTTTCTTTCTTTTTGTAGACAAAACATTTGTGAATGATTATGTCCTCCACAAAATTTACAAGAATAAAGATTCCAACATTTCTCTATCCTATGACCATATTTACCACGATGCTCACATCTATTTTCTGTCATCAATTTGCTATCACTATTACCTGTTATAAATTTTGTGCTTGAATCATTTTAATTTACCCGTCTTGTGTACCCAAGACCTTCACATTTTGGTCTTACTATTGGTACAAATGGTTCTTTCATGCCTTTTTCATGCTTTCCCAAACCTTTCTGTTTGTAGCCCATTTTTTGTAGCAATTTGGAACCAATTCCCTTAGTGTGCTTCTCAAAATGGCCAAAACCATAATTACATTGCTCAACACAAATTTGAGCATCACTATTTTTGTCATCATTTGATTCTATATCCTCATCAATTACAATAGCATACGCTCTCTCTGAACAATCACAAACCATGTGCAAGTCACTTTCATTTGGAAAGGGATCACAACATGCATATTTTTCCTGCTCACAAAGATCATTAGTATCACAACATTCATCCACCATTATGGGCTTCAAATCATTAGTATCACAAACAACATCCTTCATCAATGACTTGTTTCCTTGTGCTTTGATTTTGGAAACATTAAGAGTAATTATTCCTTTGTATATTATCTTCAATAAACAAGTAGGTATAGTGACAAATTTTTCATGACATTCATTAGCATCATTAATGACTCCTTGTATGCATTGTTGGAGTAACAAAAAATCTCCTTTTTGAACTTCTTCAAGAATGGGATTTAGTTCTTTTATCACTTTGTTTGAAACAAATTTTCTTCCTCTTTAGCTTCTTGAGACAATGCTTTTAAGAGGTTTTGTTTATTTCCTTTTGTCATTTTGTTCTCTATTCTTTATTATTTCCCCCCTTTGATTTAATCTTCCTTTGAGGTAGAAAACCTTTTACCTCCAAACTTAAAAAACAACTCAAATTTGAAAAAACTTAAGAAATTTGCCTTTGTTCAAAAAATTCCTCCTAATTACAATTTCAAATTTCCTCCTAAAAATAAATTTCATTCCTTTTTCCACAAATCTCCAATAAAAAATTTCTTTCTCTTTTAATTTTTTCTTATACTTTTTTTTTAATTTTTACTTACAATTTCAAATATCTAAAAAAAAAAATTTAATACCCCCTAAGAAACTTAATTTTTTTTTATTTCTTTTTCCCCTCCTAAAAAAGATTAGTCTTCAAAAATTTAAAATCAAAATAATACTTTATACCTTTCAAATTTTGAATGTCGTTGCAATGGCTGCAACTTTAGCAGAAATCTATCAAAAACAATTTATGCCTCACCCGCGTAGTCTCCATGGTCAACAAAAATAGGTTTTCTGATCCGTCACGTGTCCACTACGCAAATTGACTGGCCTGTCAACGATCATTGGTTCGTGAAAAAACAATCATTCAAAAAAAAATGTCTCCGCACTCCTCATGGCGTCTCGACCCTGCCACATCAACCCGTTGTTCTGCTACTGACAACGCCTGTTGGTTTTTCGTAGACCGTCTCTTTCACGTGAAATCTTTATTGCACTGACGACGATGATGATGGGGATTTTCGTTGGAGAAGAAAAAGTTTTAAATAGTTGATTTCGTCTCGAATCTTAGGCTCCAAAAATAGTTGATTCTTCTGGAACTGATCAACAAAATTCTGACCAACGTAATGCAGCAACCGTTATCTCCAGGGAGTACACCATGGAGGAGCTCGAGCGCAGGTGTTGTAGTAGGTGAGGGTGGTTGTTTTCTTTCGCAAGATAAGCGGTAATATCCCTGAAGGCGGTTCCTTTCTTAGACGGTAGGCCTAAAACAGTAATTATCTTTGACTCATATAGTGGTCATCTTCGACTCAGACATGCATAAGATATTTGTTCCCACAGACAGCATCAAAAAACAAAACCAGAGAGCTAGCACAACCGTCAAGGGTTCGAACTTGGTGATCTCCAATGGTAATCTCCTCATGGCCTCCACACACTTAGGTTCACCATGTGTCTGCTGCACCACTCTGATGAAATACGCGCCCACTGGTTCTTTTCATTTTTTTCTATTTTTTTAATTTTTTTTCAAACACCTTTCTTTATCATAATCCTCATAGTATCCCATCTTAAAAAAGAGCTCTCTATATATATATCACTAGTGTCGAACAACACACACCCCTTACAACAAAAATGGGCCTTATTTTGAAATTCAGGAAATCACATGGTAAGCAAAAAATTTGCTTTTGTTTTTAATTAATTTAACACCTTCTCAGACCACAACCAAATATTCAAACTCCACCACGCGACTTAATGTTTTTCAGTCCATCAAAAAAACTCCACAATTAATATTTTTTGTTGGAGTAGTATTCAGATGGGTGACCTCCTAGGAAGTCTCGATTTTACACCCTCCAAACTGATTTTTTTTAATGAGTTTTCTTTCTCTACTTTCACTGTATCACTCTGATCTCACAAATATCCTTTCCTTCAACACCTCCAATGAGCATGTCGTTATATGGCAATGATTGTCCCAAAAAATTATGTAAACAACTTGGCTCACTAGTTCTCCTTGGCTCTCCGATTTTTTGGTTTTCTACACAACTCTCTCAACCTTGCTTTCTCCATAGCTCTGATACCATGTTGGAACATGACACTATTTCATGTTAACAAATAATAAACTAGGATCATAATATTATGCATTGAAACATAACAATATCACATTAAGATCACACATGAAATGTACACATAAATATCGACAAAAGAGAGATCTTCATCTATTATTTTTCCATATTCAAGGTATGATGCAACCATGGAGAGTTATCTCCAATATAATACAATACATGACTTTTCAGTCCTCAAACTATTACTCCCTCTACAAATCTAGGCAATGCAACCTTTCAGATTATTGTCATTAAGACAAACTCTCAACATACCACATGTTAATATGACTCTTCATTCTTCTCTCTCTTTTGACACATTTCACTTTCACAAAGTGACACATAAATTAGGACAAAAGGACCAAATAATGTAATACTCATAAATATATAGATATAGAGGTAATGGTGAAAAAAAAAGGTTTTGGAGGAGCCCCAAACCTGTTACATAATTAAGATTTCCAAGGTTACAAGATAAACATCAATCTTTCTGGATAACATAAGACAAAAACAAAGTTGCAACAAAAATATTAAAATAGAACCAAACAAAAAATAATACTTTGGTTGATATTGAAAACTATTTCTAGCAAAGGAGCAAAGATTGGTCTGACTGTTGTTTATTCCTCGCTTCCATATCAATAGTAGTAGCAATTGTTCTAATTCTCAACAACAGGTAATAGAAGTAGCAACAACAAAAGCAAAAGCACACTATAGTAGCATTTGCTATAACTACAACTGCTATAATAATAGCAAAATACAATCACATCAAGAGCACCAAAAGACCCAAGAAGCAACAACAATATCAACAACATCAAAATATAACACCCTGTGGAATAAATTTTTCTTTTGTCTTAGATGAGGTAATCCTTAAAAGAAATAAGGGAAAATCATTTTCTCATATCTTTCTCTAATCAAAATGAACTCCAATGTTTGCCAAACAATCAATTACAACATGTCCTTCTTGATATATATGTAATATCTTTACCTTTGTCATTTCTTTTAATAGGGATGAGGCATCGTTAATTAAACCTAACACCTTCCAGTTATCAACTTCTCCTTTATTAAGATCCCTAAGAATATTCATAGAGTCCTCTTCCATGATGGCCTTCCTTACACGCTTTTGTCTCAACAACATAACATTGGAGTATAGGGCTTTAGATTCCACATAGTGATAGGATTGTATCCCATAACTTTCTGCATAAACCCATAACACTTCACCTTTCTCATTATAAATGACACCTCCTCCCCTAACTCTACCCCGGTTACCTTTCGTAGCTCTGTAAAAGTTTAACTTTACCCAACCCTCCTCCGATTTTAGCCATCTAATGTTTGCTCTTTTTAATATGATTGACAAAGTTGTTGCTCTAGGTTCTCCCAAAATCCATTATCTAGAGATCCTCTTTTCCAAATTGTTCTCAGAGTCCACATTGTTATCAAGCAAATTCTCCCTCACTATAGTTTTAATTCTATTAGACACAGAAAATTCATTCTTAATTTTTCCCCTGAATACTCTCTGATTTCTTTCCCACCAAACATCCCACAAAAAATAAGGTAGCAATAAATTCTAGAGTTTTGATAACCCACTACTACTAAAAGGACATCTCCAATGGTTAAAAAGTTACCTAAAGGTATTAGGGACCACCCAAGAGCAAAATATAGCTTCCATTAAATCTCACAATGAATAAACAAGTGGTCAACTGATTCAACATCCTTCATGCAAAGACAACATATATTTGTCATTTTAAAACTTCTTTTACCCAGGTTATTTAGAGTTAAAAATGGATTGAATATATATATATATATATATATATATATATATATATATATATATATATATATAATGAATAAACATTTTTTTTTATATTAATATATTTTTATTAAAGAATGAGAGTATATCTTAGTATGTGTTAGAGATTGTAAAAGAGTATTATATAAGTGTATTTGTGATGTAGACTCTTATAATAAGTTGGTTCATTGTAGGACAATTTCTTGCAATACTATGATAATAATTTATTATATAAACAGATATAATATAAGAGAAGCCTATTTCAATTTCATATAACAAGTATAAAAAATATAAGTAAGTAAAAAATAAAAGTGAATTTTAGTTCTATTTGTCATAAAAAAGGTAAAAAGAATTTTTACCCCTTGTTATTGAAGAGTGTTATTACAAACTATCTTTCTAATAAAAGGAAGAGGAACCTTCAAGTTGGATCCCTGATCACCATGTTATCATAGTATTTCAACAAACTACATAATGGTATAATATCACTTGACAATATTTGAACATGAATCTCCTTGTATTGATACAAGTTATTCCAAATATTTATTAAACCTTAATATTTTGGTTGATTAATGAAGTTATGCCATTTTATCATAGTAAAAAGCACCAACTATGTTAGTATTTTTTCCCACTATCTTAGTTGTAGTGTTATCAAAAGGTTTTTTTAAAGCATAATGTTTTAGTTGATCAATGGAGTTATGACATTTAAACATAGGCAAAAGCAAAAATCAAACCAATATTTTTTTCCACTTCACTCTTACTTGTAGTGTTGTCAAGTTACTAACATGTTATCATAAACTTGGGGATGCATTTTAAAATCATCAGCAAGGCAACTTTGTTGGATTGAATGGCTACACAATTGCATATAAAAGGCTCCAAAACCCCTAGATCAAATATCATTCCACTTAAATAAAACTATGAATGTCCAAAATAGTATTTTAAGGTCTTTTATTGATTTTTATATTAGACAACAAATCCTTTTTATTCTTTTATTCATTAAAGTGGAAAAGATACTCTAAAAATATTAAATATCCAAGACTATTTTAGGTTTTTATCCACTTTTTTCTCCACCATGGATACATTGGGAACAACATCAAGAATACCAACATTAGATGAATTTTGCAACTTTGAGTACAAGAAAAGCACATCAAAAGAAATATAGTTTTGATTAAAGGATCTAATAATCATACACTAATTGCAAACCCTCTAATGGATTCAAAGAATAGAAAAACATCAAGAAGATTAAAAAAGATATAAGATGGGTAAGCTAAGTCCATATTATTATTCATGAAAATTCTTCAAAATAGAAGAATTAAAAAAAAAATACTTATTTTATGGGGAATAGAGTCGCTTCATATTATGTTGTTAGGAGAAGATAACAATTTTCAAGAAGCATAAAAATTTACAAAATTGAAATTAGCACAAATTCATTTTCATCTACTTTGCTTCTCCAAAAGACAAAGAAAAAACAACTCATTGTAAATGCTTGTGCCTTAAATGTAACAATCTCTTTAAAGGTATTGTAAATGTGTGTTCTCTTTTAAAGCATACATACATGCACAACATGCATGCATGTGTGCATGCGGTACACATACATACACAGAGAGATAGCACTTTTCTAGGAGTATTAAAAGTTGACATTATTGAAATGAGAGATGGAAAAGTGTGATATTTTTGTGTCATTTTCTATGATATTCTGTAAACTATCTTCCCTCCATGCATCAAATATATTATTTTGAAAGAGGTAAAACTATGGAATTTTCTTCATATAATATTGTAAACCAAGAATTAGAAGACCTAAAAATGTTTTTGCTTCTAAAAGATTTGATGAATTAGGTTAATTAAGTGATTTTAATAATTTGGTCCCTCAATATTTTCTAATGTACTTACCATTCATGCCACAAGTTGAGTATATCAACTATTACTACTTGCAACAATACAAAACTAGAAGTATGGTTGCAAGGATTCTCATATTTTCTTATAAAGATGATTTTTTCCAAGGTTGTTTACTTGAAAAGCATGACAAGGATGACTTTGAGGGTGAAGAAATCTTAGCTCGATCCAAAAATGTTGGAGTATATTACATTATTTGGTACATGCTAATGTACCCCCATGGTACCTTCATGGTACATATTGTAAATATTAGATTAGGGTTGAGTCTTAGTTTAGAGTGTGAGTAATATTTTATATAATGTTGTAATGTGTAGGAAATGCACAAGTGTTATGTAAGTGTGTATGTGCAAGAAATGCACAAGTATCATGTGAGTAGTGTAATGAGAGTCTATGTGCATAAGTTTCTTATATGTAATATTGCAAATATGTAATGTAAATATGTGCACAAATGTCTTAGGTTAGAGTGTGCAAAGTGAAGGTCAAGAGTCATGTCTAGATGTGCATACAATATAGAGTCATGTGTTCATCAAGTATGCAAGTGCCATATAGAGAAGCCAAGAGTCATGAGACTTGGAATATGGAAAGGAATAGTCAAGTATCCAAAGAGTCATTCTACTATGGCTGTATAGTACTCCATAGAAAAATATCATATTATATCAAGTGTAGCATCAAGTGAGAAGTATCATATTTGTAAGAGAAAGAGGATTAATAAAGATTGCATATATTTTGAGCAATTAATATTGTAAATTGTGCTACATGCTTTGTACATGTATGATTTAGGCTATCAAAATTCATATTGTTGTTTATTGTTGAATGTTATTTGATATATTATTAGCCTTGATATACATATTAATTTTCTCATATTATTATCTTGATCTTATTACTTTGTGGCTATATTATATTTGATCTTGTGATATTTAACCTATGAGATTTGTGGTAGTATTAAGGCTTAAAAAGACATCAAAAACTCCACTTGGTTCACAATGAATTGATCTCATTCTATGAAAATGTTAATAAAATTTTATTATGATTTTGATTTATTAAATGAATATGAGTTTAGTTTTTGAAGTATACAATTGAATTTACTAATTGATTTTCGACTTCACTACCTTTATTTAGAAGTAATCTACCTTTTAATTTGTCAACTTAATATAGACAATAGGGGTGAAGATGTAAGCAATGATTTTGTTCAATTGTGTACTATTTAGGTAATGTAATTGCAACATTATGTTTATTACATACATGAAGACAATGGTGCTACCATATAAATTATACATTAAATAAAATTAAAAACATACAATTCAAGCAAAAAAAGAAGCATCTGTCAATTACGTAAACTATATCCAAAGTCTTACTTGTCATTAAGCAATGGATAACATAATATGAAAGAAGATTTAAACAACATGAAGCTTGATGTTCTCGACCTTCAAGTAGTTGAAATTGAAGTGTAAGTATTTATCCAAATGAAGTGATGGAAAAGAAAATATGACCATGCATCTATTTTTACCTATTGTGAGGACATACAAGCTTATTGTCTCTTTGACCCAAGTACTTATATATTACTTTACAACTAGTATGTTCAAGTTGATTAAAGATTATCAATGAGTCCTATAAATGTCTTATTTAAAAATTATATTAAGGTTTTTTATTCATGTTTCTAATGACATAATTGTTGGAATCAACAAAAGTATACAACAAGTTTTTATCACAACAATATAATATTATTTCTCACCAGATTGAAACTTGCATACAACTTATATATTTATGCATCAATATATATCTTAGTTTGAAGACACTCCAGTGTTCTTGCCCCTTTGTGTTTCACCTTCATATTTATTTTTCATCTTCTCTCATGCTTAGGGAATATGTGACTATCCAACCTCATATGAGATGAATTCATCAATCATTTCTTACTAATTAGAAAACATGAAATAATGTAATAACAACTAAAACCATCTGTATTACATTCTTTTGTATAAATATTATTACCCCCTATAATTCCTAGGATTGGTAAATTATAATTATGCTCTAGCTCTAGCTTTGGCTCTAGCATTGGCGCAGGCTCTGGATTTGTCTCTTTCTTTAACTTTTGCTCCAAATCTAGGTAATATCCACTAGGTCTACCTTTGGGTTATTACCTCTAGATCACCTTTGGAACATCCTCTAGGTTACCTCTAGGTCATTGCCTCTAGGTAACCTTTGAATCATCCTCTAGGTTGCATCTAGGTCATCACCTCTTTGTTTCCTCTGAGTCATCCTCTATATCTTACTTTAAGTCATCACCTCTGGGACATTACTATTTAACTATAGCTTTTATATCAAGCCACATATTCAAAATCTTCCACAAAATGTTTCACTATAGATTTTATCATTGCAATATTTTTGAGCATAGCTCAAGTCATATTTTAATATAGAAATCATTCATTTCGATTTTCCCAAGATTACGTTGCTACATGAGAAAATTACATTTGATAAACTATGATGATTTTCAACCACCAAACATAGTTTTCTTCTATAGAATCCATTTGACATCTATTTTGCTTTATCCCATTCTAACATATTCATCCATCCATAATTCACATGTATTTTTTCCATCCATTTGATATTTATTTTGCTTTATCTTATTCTAACATATTCATCTGTTTCTTTGAACAATGGAATAAATGATTCAACTAAATCTTAGCCTTTCAAGTATATCCAAATAATAATACAAAAGCATATTTCTAAGGATACAAAGTAAACAACCCAATCAAAAGAATCCTAATGCCATAAAGGAAATGTACAAAGTAAATCCCATGCTCAAACACCCTACTAAACAAGAACAAGAAGAATTATTTAAAAGTTACAAAGAAAGAAGCCATAACAAAGCCTCAATATTAATTATAAACAAATTCAATTTTCACAATTTCAAATTCTATCCTATAGAGATAATTGAAATCAAGTATTAAATATATTGGTAAAAAAAAAAGGTCTTGAAGTGAAATTCATGAAAAATCAAGTGAAAATATACTAATGTACCCAAGGATGACAATCTACTTAGGGAAAACTCAAATTATTATGCCCCCTCCAAGGTCCACAAGACCAAAATGTTATGATGCTAGTCAAGTAAAAAATATACGACTAAGGAAATGACTCAATATATATATATATATATAGCTCCTCATAATGCAAGTATGATGTTACCACCATTTCCACCTTATCACTATGATGAAAGTAACTATATCAAATCATTTTAAAAGTATTTTATAACATTTTCATATATTGGTTAGATATGAACCCTAATTCTACCATTAAGGTACTAGATAGATCCTTTAAGGGAGAACTATCCTAGATTAGTACCCTAATATTTTTAAATGTTTACTCAAAATATTTAACCAAATAGTCAATCTTCTTACACATGTGCATAAGGCTAGAACAATACTAAAGGACGTTATTTAATAGTTGTCATTTCTAAACAAATGCATGGTGAAATCATTGAAAAATATTTTATTATCAAGCAAAGCATAATGATAATAATAATAAGCTTACGGAGATTTCCACTAAATATATCTCACTACCAATAATAAATTTCCTTAGAAATAATATAACCTTGCAACTTTGGAATATTGTATACAATGCACTTGGATTTTAGGAAGGATATAAAGGGGAGGAGGTAGTTTAAAACTTTAAAAAATAGAGAATTTATATGATATGATGTTATAGATGTTAAAATATTATGTAATACAAATATAACAAATGCAAATATATAAATAGAAAACCATCCTATGCATTCATAAATAAGTCTTGAGAAGAGCAACAAAAACAACCATATCCAAATTATTGTTTCAATAGGTTGCTATCTATGGGATGAAATAGTTAAAAAGTGCTATGCCTATATGAAGAGTTCAACCACTAGTGTTTATTGAACATAACCAATACTATATTGTTCAAATAAGGTTCATTTAGTTTTTTTATGATATTCCTATAGGTCAATGTGATTGCCCACATTCGAAAGTCCTTGGAAATAAAGCTAGACTACTATTTTGCTAAGATTATTTTCTAGATTTTTATAAGGTAAAAAAACCAAAGGCTTGTCCAAGAGCATCATAGCTACATGAACAAGCTATTGAGTATTCAAATTCACCAATCTAGATTTAAATTCCATGGTGGCTAAGAGTTTTCAAAAGGTCCAAAATCATGGGAAAAGCAATGAAGCAAAGTGTGTTTGATTAGATTACAAAAATGACTAAGTCCTAAAAGGTTTTGGTAATGGTTAAGCATAGGATCAATCAATTTCAGAATTTTCCAATGGTGACATCATGCAAAGCTTAAAAAATCCAAGAATCAAGAGGCAAAAATATCGCAATCCTGACATTGGCTAGTTGAAGCATTTCCAAAGACCCAAACCTAGGATAAACATAAAGCTAGGTTTTTTCAAGCACTTTCATTAGCTAGAGTCCCACCAAATTTTGAAGGCTAAAGACTAGAATGAAATGATTTTAGTATTTCCAAATGTTAATGTCATTTCAAGTCATAAAATAAACCCAAAAATACATAAGTCTAAAAATGTAAAGTGTTGTTTGAGGAGGCACAAACCATGTTTTCTAAAATATGATGTTAGCTAAACCTTATTATATCTTTTAATTTATCTCTAAAGCCTCTATCATATTAAAAAGGATCCTAATATCATTACAAAGCCTCACCAACAAGAAAAAATCATGCAGACACTTCCTTGTCACAAAATATTGTTGACATTAGAAACTATAACCACCTATACATCTCTCAGCCACTTAGAGCAACATCATTGGAGCCAAAAGAGATGTTTTTGATAGGTCATTATAGCAACCAGGTATGGTTATAGAAAGCAAAAACTAAATTTCTATGAACTTACTAAAGACACACATGAGTAGAAAATCAAAGAAGGAATCTAGACCGACCACATCAACAAAACTAGAATGCAAACAATTGATAGATGTAGAGCATGAAAGTGACACCCACTCCTATAATATTTCTTTCTAGGTTGTTTTTAATAGGTCTATAACAAACTATTGTAAGGCTTGAGCAACAAGATTCATGATAAAATTATA
Source organism: Wollemia nobilis (assembly GCA_028583015.1). Classification (NCBI taxonomy): domain Eukaryota; kingdom Viridiplantae; phylum Streptophyta; class Pinopsida; order Araucariales; family Araucariaceae; genus Wollemia; species Wollemia nobilis. The sequence continues at coordinate 912,761 of JAQPPZ010001708.1, forward strand.
AATAGCCCAATTCACCTCATAATGGGGGTTGACTCTATAGCATTTTCTTGTTATATACTATATGATGATTATTTTCTATCAATATAATAAAGTGTTGTTTGGAATATATCAATAGAGTTTTTCAAAACTTATGTGAATGTGAGTTATGCTTCTAATTATATAAAATTTACAATTTATGAATAGTAAACTATATTAGGATAGTTCTACTATCTAGATAGTTATTTGGATTACTGCTCGTTTAGTTATTAGAATGATTAGAGGTGTATAAATTGATTTAAATGATGTTCTATGAAACTATATGCTAGTTGGTATGTTAGGCCTTGAATTATATTGAATGTGTAATACTCTTATGTAGTGTATTTTATTGGTGTTATGATATAATCCATCAATATTTTAAGCTTTTCTCAACCTTTTCCCCCTCTTCTAAACCTTGTAGCTCCTTCTTTAGTATTAAAACCTATGTTAAGTTTACAAGTATTACAAGGAGCCAACCTTATCTAAAGGTTGAGTATAGAAGAAATCCTTATCATCCAATTTGGTGAAGATCCAAGGCACATCTCATCCACCTATGTATATTCTAGACCAATAAATTGTTGGCATGCCTGATGGGACAAACCCATATGGTTGTCCTACCTTTTGATTGAGTGGAATCTTGGTGAAGCTCTACTCTCTGTGATAATCTATTTATTCACTTGGAGACTCAATTGAAAAGGTTTATTTGATTAGAACTCAACCACCATTTTGACTAAGAAGCCTTATGATCACAAGATCAATGGCCAAGAAGCTTGAGAAATCTTAATAATTTCTTGAACTACCAACTTATAGACATAGATGAAGTAGATTCCCATATTCACCCATAGAAAATATATATTATAGTACTCCCATTCTCTATAATTTCTTGATTATACTAGCTCAGGAGTCATGGCTCAACAAGATAAAAAAATTTCCCTAGATGGAACACTATTGGACCATTTAGCTTAGCACATCTCAATGATATTCCCTATGTAGGGCTTAAAACTTTACCTGCCTATTATGGTATATGTAAGACAACATACGAGAATTTTCAATATGTGGCTACCTTGGCCACTATCCATAATTTCTAAGATGAGGACATCATTGTGAGACTCCCCGCACTACCATTCAAAGGGAAGATTTCACATTGGTACCATACTCTAGAATATGAAAGCATCCATTCATGGGACAACTTAGCTAGATCATTCATTTAAGAGTTTAATAAATTAGTATACCCTTTCTCATTACTCACACAATTTACTACTATTCAAAGACACCCTCAAGAAGCTATTACCAAATTTAAGATCAAGTTTAACCAAACTTGGAGAAGAATTCCTTAGGAAATTAGACCATCCAACCCTTAGTCATAAATCTATTATCTCCATGATATATGGAAATATAATGTAACAACATTCTCGCAAGATTAACTAGCTATAGTAAATGTCGAAAATGACCTAATTTTCATGGGAAAAATCCCCTCTATAGTTGTTATGCTATGTTTATAAAAAATTATATAGCCTATGCAATAGAATGAAAATCTAGTCATAATCACACCTCTACTTCCATTGGCCCTAATTCCTTCTCCTAAGGCCTTTCCCTTGACACTAACCTTACTTGCATTACCTACGCTGGAGCCTAAGGAATATTTAGTTATGCAATAAGTGCTACTAGAATTGAAGAATCTCAATAACAAAATTACCTCCATGAAGAGATAGGATAATGAGAGAAATTACCAACCCAAAATATTTCCCTATGTCACAAAGGATCAAGGAGCCTCTACAAGCAATATTGCAGGGAAAACCAACAATATCTACAATAATCAAGAAGAAGAGTTACCTAACTCTACATCTAGAGAAAATTTTTAGTGCCTACATTGTAATAATCCACATAATATATACATGTACGATATACCAAAATAAAGCCTAGTTGGTAGCTATAGAAAAGACTAAGAGAGCACAGAAAGGTAAGATAAACATGCTATGATATATGGATCAACTTATGCTCGTGTAAGATCCTTTAGAAGAAGAATGCATACCAATATTAACAAGATTTGATAAACAACCTTTACAGGTGAACCCATAGAAATTAGAGGCTTCTAGAGTTCCATCCCAACCTCAAAAAAAAGAGAAAAAGAGAAAAAGATAAAATATAGCTAGAACAAGAGAAATCTCAAGCTCATATAGAATAGAAGAAAGAAAAATCAAGGCTAGATCTAGTAAAAGAGGTAAAATAAACTCGAGGAGAGTCCAAGGAAGAAGCCCATGACATACTATGGTATCCTTCTACGACCAAATGATAGAGATTGGAAGTAAATCAAGAATATCATAAGAGGTTTGATGAATCAAAAAAATGAAAATAAGCAACCAAAATCATTGGAATTTAATATTGTCAAAGAACTGAAGAAGACTTCCTCAAAAGTGAGCCTGTATGACATTGTAATAATTTCTAGACAAATCGACCTTCTCAAAGCTTCGTTACAAACCGTTCATTCTGAAGGTATATCATACCCAAAATTTAACTTAGCTCAAAGCCAACATATTCCTCGAATGGGAAAAAATAGACCACCTTCCTTCTATATGTCTATGTGCATGGAGGGATAAATTATGCACAAATACATGATGGACTCCAAAGTAGTAACCACTATCATGCCTAAATTAGTGTGTGAAGCTATGGGTGTGGAGTACACCCAATTGAGTCTTGGAGTTTTACATCTTGATGACACCCCTATCAAAATAATTGGAGTACTTAAAGATATCCCCATGGTACTACACAAGGTACTATAGGTGATTGTGGTACAAGAAGTGGTGATAGTTGACCATGAGCCATACTTTGGACTATGCCTCTCCTAGCAATTCATAGCAAATTTGGATAGTTATATGTCTTTGGACTATTCTTTTATGGTCATCCCACATAAAGGAAGGAAAGTAAAAATCTATGTTGAAAAACCAACTCCCTATCACATAGAGAGAATAGAGGAATATTGTGTCAATATAATTAGTGAAGAGATAGATCCCTTGGAAACAATCATAGAGGATCTACAAATTAAAGATAAATTCTTCCTTAAAGATTTTAATTCCATGATCAAAACCAAGTTAGGTACATACTGCATGATAGAACTAAAAACACAAAGAGTTTTGACCTTGTCAAACAAGAGCTCTAGGAAGCAGAAGTTAGAAAGCTCTATATTGATGGAGCCAAATGTAAAAATGATTCCAAATATAGAGTAGTGTTAGTATCTCATTTTAAAGGAATAAAGAAGTTCTCCTTTAGACAAACAAGAATCTATACCAATAACATAGTAGAATACAAAGTCTTGTGCCTTGGTCTAGCACAAGAAAAATAAATGGGAATTATTTTTTTATCCATTTTTTGTGACTCAAAGTTGATGGCCAATTAGGTGATAAAGAAATGTAATAGTAATCATCATTAATCAAAAGCATATTGAAACAAGGTATGGTACTTGATGGAAAACTTTGAAACTCTAAACGTAAAAGCAATAACCATAAGTTAGAATGAAATAGTTGATGTACTAGCCTCTTAGGGGGAAAATTTTGATTCAATAATTGACTATGATAATAAGTCAAACATAGTTAAAATTATCTTCAAAACACCTATCACAAACAAATAAATATTCTAGCAAGTATTCGAGAGTGATCAACAAATTATCAATTTCTTGACTAAAGAGGCTATTTGTGTAGCATAGCCAGAAGAGATGCAACAACATGTTGATCAAGAGGAATTAATTTAGCTCAAAAATAATCATATCCCCAAATGGTTGATTACCATAGAAATTATTTTTGACAATAGTGATCACTCAATTGGGTAAAATATGAATATAGATGAACAAGCATTTAAGGAAGTTCATGTAAAGCCTAAAAAGAATTTAAAAGTCAAAGTGTGTTGATCTAAAGAAGCAATACAAAATCATGTCTTTATGCAAGGAATATCAATATGTAATAGCATGGAGCTATGAAAACCTTTGGGTCTATAGCAAAGATGTCATTCAACACACTACAGAACTACTACCCACTATTAACCCATTCATACAAAAACAAAGGCTGGTTAATCCTATTATTGAGTCCTTAATGAAAATAGGAACTCCTTAAGTTTTTTGATGCCAAGATCTTAGGCCTCATTAAAAGACCATTATCCCTTACCTTAGATTGATCAGATCTTACAAGCAGTAGTTTGAGTAGAGAGGTTTCCTTGATGGATTTTTTGGATACAATAAAATTTGGATAAGAGATGAAGATCAACACAAGATATCCTTCACCACTAAATAGGAAACATTTATGTATCAAAAAATACCCTTCGATTTATCCAATGTCAGAGCAACTTTTCAGTGAGCTATGGATTTTTCTTTCTGTGAGATACTTAATAAGACAATCCTCATATATCTAGATGATATGATAGTTTTTATTATGATAAGCAACAACATTTAGATCACCTAAATAGGGTTTAATAAATATTGAGAATTTGGAGTGTCACTGAATCCCAAGAAATTAATATTCATTATGCATGAAGGAAAACTACTAGGACATGTGGTATTCAAACAAGGATTAGCTATTGATCAAAAATGGATTAAATCTGTTTTAGCATTGTCACTTCCCCTCAACAAAAAACCCCTATAGTAATTCAAAATTTAACTTTGTCAAAAATTTTATTTATAAATTTTCTTAGATAATCAAACCTATGATAGAGCTTTTAAAGGACACAACATTCACATGGACCCAAAAAAGGATAAAATAATTTTATTGAATTAAATAGGTGATAACACAAGCTCCAATTTTAGTCAACCTAGACTATAGGAAAGACTTCATTCTAGATGTTTATGGGTTTAAAAATAGTTATGCTACCATATTAACTCAGAAAGATGATAATCAAGAAGAGCATTCTATATCCTTCCTTATCCAAACACTTCATAATTATCAAAAGAATTATAACTCCATAGAGAATCAAGTGTTTGCCTTTATAATTTGACTCACAAAGCTTAGACACTATGTGTCTCAAAGCAAGACAATGGTGTATGTAATACATCCAGACATCAAAAAAATTTCTCTTCAAGAAGAACTGGGAGAGAAAAGAGTCAGGTGGATTACCAAGATATAGAAATTTGGCATCTATATCCAACCAACTAAGCTAGTGAGAGGAAGATCTCTATTTAAACATCTAGATTTTACAATTGAACCAAAATATAATTTATACATAGGATATTTCCTTAAGGTGGAGTCCAAGAATGAGGAGTGCACAAAGGAAGTATATTGGTTCACCTAACTAATCAAATATTTGTATACAGGTAGATGTCCAGAAGGATTAAGTGCCTGCCTAATATGGAGATACATATTGTAGGCTTTGAACTATGTTTTATTTCCAAAAGGACTATTTAGAAAAAGCTTTTATGGAGTACATATTCGATGCATCCAACAAGTAGCAAAAGCACTGGATGAATTTCATTTTGGCTTCTCTAGAGGTCATTATTTAGGATAAAATACTATAGCTAAGATCCTCCAAGCTGGTTAATATTGACCTCCCATATTTTTATATGCAATAAAAATAGCTAAAGCTTATGAGAAATTCCAGAGGTTCCTTAGCAAGAGAATAAATCCAATGCTCTCCCTACAATTAATTATTGTAGAGGAGCCTTTCTAGCAATGGGGGATGGACTTTGTTGGAGTTATCAACTTAAATTAATCCATTGAACACATGTTTATCTTAACTGCAATTAATTATTTTACTAAGTGGTCAAAAGCAATAGCAACAAAAAGGATTGATCAAGATAGTGATCGAGTTTTTGGAAAGGCTAATAATGAGATTCAACATCTTTTCCATGATAGTGATAGAAAATGGACCTACCTTCATAGATGATAAAATCATAAACTTTACAAGTAGATATGACATCTACTTAAAGATATCCTCCAACTATTATGCACAAGGGAATGGACCAGTAGAGTATACTAATAAGTTTTTTCTAAGAATCATCAAGAGAATTGTTGGAGAAATAGAAAATTTGGCATTTAATGCTTAATCAAGCCTTGTGGACAAATCACATCATAGTAAAAATACATTAAAGGCTTCACTGTATTCTTTATTCTATAACAAAGAAGTTGTTCTACCCTTGCACCTAGATTTGTCAACAATGAAGTTAATAGATAGAGGAGAATTCTTGGACATAGATCCAATTGAAGCTTGGATGGCAGAATTACTATTTTTATAAGAACAAAGAGAAAAAGCTTATGATTGCTTTGGAGAATACCAAACCAATGTTAAATTGTGGTTAAATAAGAAATATTCACCATGATACTTCAAAATTAGAGACTTAGTGCTCAAGTGGGATGAAGACAGATCAAAACTAGGAAAGCACCAAAATTTTGATTTATTCTAGTCTGGACCCTACAAAGTCATTGTAAAACATGATTGCAACACATTCGAGCTAGTGGACACTAAAGGTCAAATATTACCAATATTGGTAAATGGCTAGCATTTAAAGCATTTTGTATAAAAGAAAGTGTCACCAAACTTGTATCATATGTACATAGATATACAAATTATAAAAGCCATGGTAATTTTGAATTACTACAAGTTGATTAGATGAAGCAAAATCTAGCAAGCGGTGAATTTTGAAATAAAGCATGTCATTAGCCAAAAACCATATTTGCATTAACTAGTAATCATACCAAGACACTCACATGTTTCCAAGAACTGCAAATATCAATTCAAGTAAAAAATATAGCATATGCAATTTATCACATTAATAGTTCTAACGACCAGTTTTGTGCTTTAAAAGCAAAGTCTCAAAATATTATTTTGCATGAAATATTTTTGAGTAAAAGGTGTTTCAATAAGTTATGAGAGAGAAGTATTGAAAAACATCAGTGGTTGCATTTGTCAAAGTACAACATAGAACTTACTCTACTCAAGCTCAATAACCATGGAAGGCAATTCTAAAGCTTATTCCAAAAGGAAGGGGAGCACCATGAAAGGAAAAAATGTTTGGAAAGAACTACAAGATTGTATGGGTAAAATTGGTGACACATAGTTTACCTTGAAATTCAAATACAAGTATTAGAGATGTAGTTGAACAAAGAGCTCAACATGTCTCTACTAGCAGTGCAAGCATGCTTCTTGGAACTTATTCATATCATCTTACATGTATAAATCTATGCATCCCTACCTAAAACTAGTGCTAGTAGTGGAAAAAATTTATAACCCTCAAACAAAAGCAATCCAAAATTTAGTAGGCTAGGTAATATTTTATCTAATGCTTGAGATTTTTACTAGTGCATTTACAATAGGATATCACCCTAAGGAAAATCTGAAAACCTTTACTACCCAAAGCTAAAGTAGGTACTATAATCCTAAATACCTCAAGGATGGTGGTAAAAATCTAAAATTTTGGTTTGACCATCAATTGCACTAGCCTATGCTTGGTCAAAACTTATCAAAATGCCCATTCTAGCTTGTCAAATAGTAGCACCTAGATATTTTCTCCATGTTGGCTATAATTTATGGCTTGGAAATAGATAAATATTTTTATGTTTGGTAAATTTCCATGGCCTATGCTATCACTAACCCCTACAATTATGATAATTTTCCTTGACCAATCAAAAACTCATCTTTTCTTTGATTGGTTCTAATTCTTGTGTACAAAGATGCATGAGTAGTTGATGGAATTGCAAATATCAAAGTACATAGTCTTCAGATACCCATCACATTTTTCTTGGTTATTTTTATAATTCATAATAAATAGTATGCCATGGATAGTGATAAATAAGCATAACCCGCAAGGAGGCTGCATGGAAATAGTGGACTAGATACACATCATTAGAACTTCCAACTCCTATTATGAGTTCAATAGGTAATTTTTGGGCCCTACATTGAAACTCATATATGGAGATTTATCCTGACTATCTTAAAACTCAATGGAAAATATTTGTGCTCCTTAGCAAGAAGTCAAATATTGGTATTTCCTAAAATAAGGCACTAAAGTTGGTACTTATGAATTGCCATTTAGTTTTGAGCCCATGACTCTGACAGGGAGAGGACAAGGCGAAGTTCCAAAATCTAGGCTCAAGCAATTCAAGTTGTAGGAAATACCACGTAGATGAAAGTATGACCCAGAAGGTAGATTCAAGGTTAAATTAGAAAATTTAAATACATTCAAGCCTCTTGCATTTAATCATGTTATTCATCCTAAAATAGATACATTCTTTAATAATTTGGAGTATTGAGAGGTTGATTGGGATATAAGTAAGATGCAAGAGTTTCCTCCCTAGAGAAATTTCTATGACATAGTGAAACCATTCAAGCTAGAGAAGAATAAAGACAAGATTTTAAAAATGTAGAAGGAAATCTTATCTATTCCAATGATGAGATGATGAGTATTCTCTTTTTTGACAAAGACAAGAACTCACCCTGGTTTATCACTAATATCTATGCACCCAATTCCATAAATGGAAGGGCTCGCATGTGGAATATCTTATTTTCTGTCAAAAGAACCTTTCCTAATCTCCCATGGATGCTCGTGGGTGACTTCAATATCCCTTTGTTTCCTTCTGACAAGAAGGGAGGTGTTGGCTCTTTTTCCAAAAGTATGGAGGATTTTCGAGAGTTTATCAATGATTACAATCTGATGGATGTAAATTTAAAAGGCAATAAATTTACCTGGTCAAATTGAAGGTGTGGGTCTCACCTAATTCAAGTCAAACTTGACAGGATTTTATTTTCTTAGGAAGCTCTTGCCATTTAGGGTGATGCAAATCTTCAATATCTTCTCAATATTGGCTCCGAACATAGTCCTATCCTTTTAGATACCAACAACCTCAAAATTTTTAAAACTCCTTTCAGGTTTGAAGCCATGTGGATGTTACATCCTGATTTTAAAGAGAGGATGAACTAGTGGTGGCAATCTGATGTTCAAGGAACTCCTTCTTTTGTTTTAGCCCAGAAACTCAAGACCATCAAAGAAAATATAAAAATATGGAATAGAGATATATTTGGAAATATCTTCTAGAACAAACAAGATATCAAGAATAGGCTAGCTATAATAGAAAAAGAGAGCCAAGAAAGAGGAGATTATTCTACTGAGGTGAGAAGTGAAGAGAGGAATTTATTAGCTCAATATCACAATATCCTTCAATGTGAGGAAACCTTTTGGAGATAGAAATCTCATGATATTTGGCTAAAAAAAGGAGATTCCAATACAAAGTTCTTTCATGTTTCTACTATGAGGCACTAAAGCAACAATAGGATCAAAAAAATTCATATCCAGGATGGAAGGATCATTAATGATATCAAGGAAATCAGATCTGAAGGGATAGCTCACTTCATGCAATTGCTCCAGGAGGATTGCAGACCTAATTCTCATGCTACCATGGATTTATTCCTTCAGTTTATTCCTCATATTATCTCTGATGACATTTATAGTAAACTCAATGATGTTATTTCTGATGAGGAAACTAGAGTTGCTCTGTTCTCAATGAAACCTAACAAAGTCCCTGGTCCTGATGGCTTCCCTCCAAGATTTTTTCAATACTTTTGGGATTTAGTTGGTAAGGATGTTTGTAATGCCATAAAAGAAATTCAAACTTCTAAAATTATTCCCAAAGGCTTCAATTCCACCTTTATTGTGCTCATACCAAAACATCTGAATGCAAGCAATTTTAATGAATTCAGGTTGATCAACCTCTGCAATGTTATATACAAAATTTTAACAAAAGCCATTACTATCCGCTTGAGGGAGGTGATGCCTTTAATCATTAATCAATGTCAAGGAAGTTCTATCAGAGGAATATCCATCTTGGATGGCATCATTTCAGTTCATGAAGCAATTCATTCTATATCCTCCAATAAACGAGTTGCCTTCCTTCTTAAACTTGACATGAACAAAGCTTATGATAGACTCAATTGGGATTTTCTTCTAGCCATCCTGAACAAGTTTGGATTTCATCCTGATTGGATTTCCTTAATCAAAGGATGTATTTATTCAGCCTGGTTTTCTATCCTCATTAATGGCTCTCCTGCAGGATACTTTTAGAGCAGTAGGGGTTCAAGGTAGGGAGATCCTCTATCTCCTCTTATTTTCATTATTGTTGTTGAGGCTTTAGGTAGATCAATCATGGTAGCAAAAAATGTAGGTCTAATTTTTGGACTTCAAGTTACCTCTCAATGTAATCCCATCACTCACCAACAATTTGTTGATGATACCCTATTGTCTACCTTTGCCTCCATCAATGAGGCCAAAATCATCAAGCACATTCTCCTCTTGTATGAAGAAGTCATTGGCCAAAGGATAAAATTTCAAAAAAGTAAATTATATTTTCTTAATACTCCTATAAGAAGACATAATATCATTGTCAATATCCTTGAATGTTCCATAGCCCATATTCCTTCATACTATCTGGGCTTACCTCTTTTTATTGGAAATGCCAAAGAAAGCCTATGGGATAATGTCATTGAAAGACTGCAAAAAAAGCTATCTACTTGGAGAGGTAATATTTTGTCTCAAGCAGGTAAAATCACTCTCACCATGGCTTGTCTCCAAAGCATTCTAGTTTATTTCCTTTCTCTATTCAAAGCTCCTGTAAATGTTTATCAAAAAATAGAAAAAATCCAAAAACATTTTCTTTGGACAGGATCGAAAAATAGACACAGATTTCATTTAGTTGCTTGGGATAAAGTTTGCAAACCCAAATAATAGGGAGGGTTAGGGCTTAGAAGGATCCATCTTCTCAACCTTTCTCTTCTTGCTAAGCAATCCTGGTGACTCATTTCCAATGACAATGCTGATTGGGTTAAGATTATGAGAAGGAAATATCTTCAAACCTCTGAATTCCTTTTCGGTGAGGTTCCTTCTACTGGGTCCGCCTTTTGGAAATCCATTTGTATGGCTCACCCCATTTTAAAAAAGGGATTAAGATGGCAATTTGGAAATGGCAAATCCATTTTCCTTTGGGAAGACAAATGGCTTGGTGATCATCCTCTAATCCAGATTCCTATGCTTCAAAGGATAATCAACATTACTAAACACCTGGTTGGACCGTTAGTGGTTGATTACATTTATTCAATAAATGAAACCTTGAGCTGGAAAAGACTTGATTTCCCTGATTATGAGGCTAATATTTCATGTTTGCAAGCTCAGTTATCTTCTATCAGAATTCCAGTAGGAGATTCTTTAGATCATCCAATTTGGGAACCTACTGATTCTGGAGAATTCTCAGTTAAATCAGCTTATTTGTTGTCCATCAATACTCTTGAAACTCCTATTCCCTTTAAGCTGGTTTGGACCAAATATATGACTCCCAAAATTACCTCTTTCTCTTGGATTTGCATCCAGGATTGTATCCTTACAACGGAAAACCTTATAAAAAGGGGCATTCTTCTTCCTAACAGATGTTACCTGTGTCTGTCTGATTGGGAGTCTACTTCTCACCTATTTTTGTTCTGTTCCTTTTAAAGAATGGTGATTAGCAATATTTTCCTCAAATTTAATTTAGTTTGGGCCTATCCTCCTTCCATTGTCGAACTATTCCTCTAGTGGCCAAATCCTTTCAAGAATCCTGTGCTCGCAAGATTATGGAAATTTTGTTTACAACATTACCTTTGGCAAATTTGGCTTGAACGTAATAGAAGAGTATTCGACAAAAAATCCTTGGATGCTGACCTCATTGCCAATAAGATCATCCTGTATGCAAAAGAAAATGTCCTCATAGCCCCTTTTGATCCTTTTCCTTGTCCATATTTTGAGAAAGCTATCCTTAATTCCTGTCATGTTGACTTAGATACTTCAATACCGGTCAATCCTTCATCTTCTAGAACCAAAATCAAGTGGCATCCTCCTCTGGTAGGGTGGGTTAAGCTCAACTTTTATGGAGCTACAAAAGGTAATCCTGGTAATGCTAGAGCTGGAGGAATTCTGCGTGATCATCTTGGCAATTCCATTTTTGCTTACTTTGAACCTTTGGGTGTTCTTTCCAATCATTTAGCTGAAGCCAAGGCTTTATGGAGAGGCCTCCAATTCATCAAAAATATTCCAGGGAAGATCATTGTGGAAGGAGATTCTTTAAACATAATCAATTATCTAAAAACTTCAAAACCTAGCAGTTGGAGGATTAGAACCATAATGGAAGAGAGCAAACAAATCCTACTACAGCAAAATGACACCATTGTTCAACATGCCTTCAGGGAAGCCAATTCTATTGCTGAAAGATTGGCTAACATTGGAGTGAATGCCCATGGTTTGCTGACATGGACCGATATTATTCCTCCTGAAGTTGTTGAGCTCATCAGGCATGATCAAAATATTGGTAATCATGATGAATCTTGAGCACCATGTTCAATTTGTTGTTTGATGCTTCCTCATGCATGTGAAGCCTTGGGTTTATTCCCTCATAATTAAGAAATATTTTAATTCTAGATTGATGATATTTTCACATTACTTGCATTGTCTTGCATTGGATTATGTTCACATGACCCTTTTTAATATAATTTTAGGTTATCCACCGCCTCTTTTTCTTATTTGTGCTTATTTTTTGATAACCGATTCTTTTTTGAATCCCAATGCTAAGCCCAACATGATTTTTAATCATACCTTCCTCGTGCCTTTTGATTTTTGCCATCTAGATTTTTTGAGAATCATCTGTTACCATTTTTCATTTTGCATTGTTTCGAGATTTATTTTTGTGAACTTTCCAATCGTTTATATTTCCTGTGCCAGCTCGACCTGTTGGCTCCATTTTTTGAGCGTCCCCAAGAGTCAACCTTCTCTATGGATTTTGAATCTCCCAATTACCTATTGCAATTTTTGATGCCAAAAAATCCTCCTAGTTACCAACTACAGCCAATCCCCTTCCTCTGTGAAGGTTTTTCCCTTTTTGAGGTATCCTTACTAGTTTCCTTGCTAGCTCTGGAGCTGCACTACCCCTTTCCATTTATACTTCCCTATGCATGCTCTGTTTACTCATCATCCTTTCTCCAGGTGGCTTTACCTATTTTTTTTTGGCATTCCCATTTTTCCTCCGCTCCGTTGCTCTCTAATTTTAATCATGAAGGAGGGAAAACCTATGTTCATCGAGCCTGAGATGTTTGAATTAGAAGCTATTGCTAATGACATATTGAAGGACAAATGTGGGCTCATTAGATTTTTCAAGATGTTTTCTGGCATTGACGGGGAGGTGACTAAAGCCTTTGCTACCTCCTAGGATAATGGTGTTGTTACCATTCATGGCATGGAGTTTTAGATCACTATGGAGTTGTTGGGTGAACTGACGAGGCAAAATATTGACGACAAGGTAATTAGGAGGAACAAGCACAATTGGGATGCAGAGTTAGCTCACTTTGAGAAGAACTCGGTGATCCACAATATGCACAAGAAATGTTTGTATCGCCACCACCTCTCTACACCTTGGAAGGAAATCCTTAAACCCATTATGCAATATTTAACTTCTGACAATCCTGAGTCTCAGCTTTGTTGTTTCCATTTAGCCTTCATTAACCATTTCCGTGAAGCTAAAATTATGAACATCCCAACCGCACTTTATTGGTCCATGGATTATGCAATAACCTCCACCCATACCAAAAAGGAAGAGGGTTTGCCCTATCACTAGGGACTTTTTAGAATCCTTTATAGGTTTCTCCTCCTGAAGTTTCCCAAAGGAAATATCCTTGCCCCAAATTTAGATGAAGAAAACTCTTCTTCGACACCCAGCCCTAAAGCCTCTAAACCAAAGAGAAAAGATAAGAGTGATAGACCTCATTCTGGATCCAATATCAAGAAAAATGCTAATATTGAAAAAACACCTGTTCATTGTTCCTAGAGACTCAAATTCAAGGAAGTTGTCGAAACCCCTCCTTCCACTTTTGAGAAGCCCTTGAAGGATCTTTCCAACTCCCCTGATATTGTTGAAAAATACCTCCATAAGCTTGTTGTCCATGCCACTTCTGTTACCATTGACCATTTGGAGACTGCCCATATGGCCATTGGGAAGGCAATTTCGAAGCTCAAGGAACAACGTCAAGCACTCAACCTTCTATTTTTTTGTGATGCTTTTGAGGATATTCCAACCATTTCTATTGTAGAGGTACCTTCTGATGTTAAGGTTGATGCTAAGGATGAGGACATGGTGGAAATCATGAAGGAAGCCTGCATTGAAGCCCCAAAGGATGCACCAAAGGATGATGTGAAGGATGCCATGTTGGAGGCTACTGTTGCCTCACCAATGCAGACTGACGTACCCTTTTAAGCTCTCTTCTTCATCTTTTGTTCCTTCCTCTTGGAGGATTTTGTCCTCTCTGGATCTGTTGGTGGAATGCTTGTCACTTTTTGTTCCTTCCTGTGCAAGGATTTAGTCCTTTTTAGTTTTTTTGGTTGAATACCTCTTAGTTCTGGTTCCTCTTTTTGTTTCCTCTGAAGGTTTTCCTTTCTGTTTTGCTATTGTAAAAGGCATTGGGGCACCTTTCAAATGCCCCTTTTTAATAAAAATATTAACTTACCAAAAAAAAGATGATATTTTGACTCTAGAAACAATAAAAGTAATGTATAAATATCTAGGATGGTCAGTAGAGAAAATTATATAATGGTGGATGTAAATATATGAATACGACCTACAAAACATGAGATATAGACTTGCTATAGACAAACACTTTTTTAGAGATATATGATGTAAACTTAAATACTTTGAAGCCCAAGGAAGAAAAAAGTCACCCTATTATCACAGGGAATGATGAAGAGGAGGAAGAAGAATAGATTGAATAAGAAAATTCTAGAGAATAACATGTTAAAGAATAAGTGCTAATCATAGGAGAAAAACAAACTAAAGGCCCTAGAGTAGCAAGTCTAGAAAAATAAATGCCTCTAGAGGTAAGTTTGGGGTGGCATAAAGAGGACCCTCCATTCACACTAAATGTGTTCCAATAGGAAGCATATACAAAAGGGGATAAAATGATTATGAAGGTGGGATATGTTAGATGAGGCTTAGGGAAGGAATCATCAAGAATACCTGAGCCCCTACATGTAGAAACAAGGCCACAAGGACTAATTTTTGGAGCCAACACCACTAAGTCCAAAAAGAGAGACCACTAAGTTTATGTTAGCATCATATAGACCCTTATTTAACTTAGAATATATAAAAATGGATGAGACCATGCAAGAAGTAAATCAAGCTATAGAAAGTAATGACAAATTAGATATTAACTTGAACGAATATATGTAATAGGATTCTACTCCCTCTACTTCACTAAAATCATAAAAGTAGAAAAGACAAAAATATTTCTTTTGAATTAACAAGAGGAGAGATAAAATAAGTTAAGGTCCAAGATACTACCCTAGTAACATAGAAAGTAGCCACACAAATTAGAATAAATTCCAATAAAAAGGAACAAGTACATTTTTTGAAGTCCCTACTACTACTCCTCTCTTTATCCCTATTTCTATTCCCTCCTATTCTCTTTCACCACCACACTCCCCATAATATAAAATCATCCAAAAAAAAAAAACACCTAACCCACCTCCCACCACATCTATCTCACATCTACAAACTCCCACTAGAGTTTTTTATTGATTCAAAATTCTCCTTCATATTTGTTTCTTATTCTCCAATCTATTTTTACAACATCACCACCTTCTGATCATCCAACCATAGCTACCATCAATTAGCTTAAATATATGGATCAAAATGTTCAAAATAGTGGAAATAAATGTCATCAAGAAAAGTAAAGGAAAGAGCACCACTCTGTTTGATGAGAATGGTTGACCCAACTACCTATAAGTAGTTGAGAAAATTAGCAATTCCAAAATTTGATAAACTCAAGTCTCAAATGGTGTCAACGAACTATGGTATAGTATTGTGGGAGGTGGATGTTGCTAGGACCCCACTATAATATACCTTATATAATGCTCAAACCCAAGTTAGCATAATGTACCTCCAAGAGGACATGCTAAGAGGAAAATGTTACATAATGAACAAGAATATTAAAAAAATAAAGGAAACAATAAAAATAGAGAAAAATGAAAAGAATTCCTTGCAAAATAAAGTTAAGTGGTTGAGGTAAGCCTTTATAAAAGCTCCAACTCTATCAGAATTGAAATAAAAGGATGACATGATACAATTTTTACAAGAACAAATATAGATTCTACAACAAGATCTAGATCAAGAAAAGAAGAAAGTGTAATATTTGCACTTCTCTTGAGAAGCATTAATATGGCTAAAGAAAGACAATTGGGATGAAGTCCTCCAAAGTACCTTGAAGCATATCCAGTCATTGATTATTTATATTTTAGCATACAAGTCATAGAGGCTATACACATGAACCTTGCAAAGGCTCGGGATAAGATGGAAGATAAAATAGAACATGTAGAGTCTAGTGTTAAAATAGCAAGAAGGAGATTTGATCTACCACTATAAACTCTTACAAATAGAGAATGAATGGAGCAATGTATATTCCTTAAGAACTGTTAGAAGGAAATAGGCTAGTACAACAAGGATGTGACGTGATTGGTGAATTATAAAGAAATTTTGAGATGATGGATTTAGTAAATGAAATCAAAATTCTTGGATTTCCAACAT
The DNA here is from genome assembly GCA_028583015.1 of Wollemia nobilis. Taxonomy (NCBI): domain Eukaryota; kingdom Viridiplantae; phylum Streptophyta; class Pinopsida; order Araucariales; family Araucariaceae; genus Wollemia; species Wollemia nobilis. The sequence continues at coordinate 929,332 of JAQPPZ010001708.1, forward strand.
TTTGGGATGATAAAAATCAATTCCACACTATTTAATAGTTCCAAACTCAAGTTGATCTAATTTCCAATAGTGAGGAAAATTTTAATCACTGGCAAGAATTGATTGGAGAAGTTCAAGTTTTTGGGTTTCTAGACAAGCTATCTACAATACAAGCAAAACTCTAGGAAATTGCTAGAAGATATAAAGACCCCTCATATGACAAATCCTTTCAATTGAAAGTAGTTAATGCCAAATTTAGAACAATCAAAGATCCAACCCCAAAAACTTGGAATATTGTCTGCCAAGTGTTGTAGAAAATAGATGATGCCCTAGCTGATCAAGAAACCAATAAGAGGAATGAGAAGAACTAGCAAAGACTGGGCATAAGCAAGAATATCAATATACAGCTATAGAAGTCCCAATCATTGAACATATAGGAGCTAAGGTTGGTTATAAAGGAGATGGCATAAAAATTTAAGAAAATAATGTACCAAACCTGTAACATGACACCTTAGTACCTTAATTATATAAATAATCATAAGGTATCCAAGTGGGAAAGATCCTGTTGGCAAAAGGATATTGGCTACACAAAAAGAAAACATGCAAGAAAACCAATCACACAAGGCACAAATTTTGGGAAAGTGTGCAAGTTCAAAAATATCCACCTATATTTATTATGAATATTAGTTGGCATAGTAATCGATAAAAGCTATTAAAATGAATACAAGCCTAAGATAGGGCAAAACAATTTTTGAGTTAAAACTTTGTGATAAGTACCTAGATAACCATGTATATTTCAAAGGTCCTAGAATATACCTGTACAATAGTCCATAATTTTTAAAAGAATACTTACACAATTTTGTAAAGAAGAAGAAAACATAGAGCAATGGAAGGCGTCAGTGAAATAGCCCTCCTTAGTAGGACTTATTCTTAACATTGATCTATGTATTGATGTGTGGATATCTAATGCATAATTTCAGTTTGTGATACCATTATGTGTTGGTAATTACACTTTATTTTTGGTTTATAATATGGTATTGCTAATGGATATGTGTTTGTAGGTCTATGTATTCTCATCTATGGATTGGTAGGGAACAACCATCCAAAGATGAGATAAAATTTTGGTAAATGATAGTTGATGACTTGTTCATAGATAGATCAAGGGTAAAGTATACCCATCATGTAGATGCATTGCATTTGATTTTTGTTTGGATTCATCTTTGGACCATGAGATTGCTATGACAAAGGAGTCATCCTTAGTGGGATTGGATATAACGTGCTAGTTATATTAAAAAGTCACTCATCAAGGATAATGATGAGTGCTAAAATAGCATGTATTTTATGCAAGTTTAATTAATTTTTCTATCTAGAAATTTATAAAAATGAATGTAGTTTATGATAATTCTATCTTATTTATGCAATTTATGAATGAATTTGATCCATAATGATAAACATGATTTATGCTTGTATTTTACACAAAAGTGTGCAATTTTCTATGTGTTTTGGTAGGAGAACATTGTAGGAGCTTCATAGAGCAGGATGAGGCAAGGCACAAAATAGATAGACCAGTTGTAAGGATGACGTGTTAAGGAGCCACGTGGAAAAATGCTATAGAAAGATGCTATGAAAAACAACTACAAAAAACTACTACAGAAAGCATCTATTGAAAGACATTACAAAAAAAATGTTGGCTAAGTCAAACTGTCCAACATATTGTTGAAGCCACATCTAATGACAACATAGCAGTATTATGAGGCATACACAGTCAACACAGTTGACTAACATGTTGGCATTATATATGAGATTGAATATTTATTAAAGTTGTGTTGAGTTGTGTTTTCACCCAATTGTGAAAGCACACTCTTCGGTAGGATCTGAGTCCTAAAATCCTCTGCTTGCAAAGAAAGTAATTTCTCCAAGGTTCTCGTTATGTTATTTCTTTAACACCAATGATGTTGTTCAATATAGTTGCTGGGAACACCTTAGGGTTGCAAGTAGATGTTAACAAGGGGCACTGTAGTTTAATTTACTTTGAATTTACAGTGGACTCAAAATGAATAAATCTATTCCAAACTTGGATTTTGATGAGCTTTCAGTTATTTATTTAAATGACTATAATTAAAATGCAGAAAATAAAATAAGGATTTGAAAATAAAATACATGCAAATGAAGATGCAACTAAACTATGTCCAGAATGCTACCATCTTGATTGATGAAACCGAAGATAATGAGGTTTCTGCATGCAACCTAACCTATAGAACCTGCAAATTCGCACAATCCAGGATAAGCTAGGTGTTGGTTTTCGGGGTTTCTAAAGTAATTTTAGATTTAGACATTCGCATGAAGTAACCAAGAACACTTGCATTAAACTTCACCTAAAAGCCTAGAAATCTAAAAGAGAAAAATAAAACATTAAATCATGCATGCAGAAATAACTCCTTCTTTCTCATCAATGAGATGCCAACTTTTTGTATCTCTGTATTACAATGATATAACAGTTACAATGACAGAGTGTTCCAGGTGTAACAAATCCAGAACAAATGAAGGAAATTGCCAAAGTGCAAGCCCAGAATGGCATAAAGCCCTTGTCTCTGCAACTCTGCAAGCAACAATTTCCAACCCTTCCTTCAATATGCACTTCGGTTTTATACTGTCTGGCGTGGCTCTTTCGGTTCCCTGCGTCTCTTCGTTTCACCTCCCAAAATGTGCGTCTCTTTAGATTCCCGCATTTTCGATGCCTTTATTCCATGCTTTATGTCGAAACGTTTAGAATCTTTCGTTGCATGTAACGCTTCTGCAACTTGACACCTGTATGCCACGTGTCTCACGTTCTCTGCACCTTCTGTAACGTCTTTCTGTGAAAATCGTGACAAAAACGGCATGCAGCCTATTCACCTTCCTGGCCGCGAAAACGCGACATGTCACGAAATCGTGACATGTCATGATATCGCGACGCTTTTCTGTCAGCAACCTTTCTTGCAGCCACTCCCAGCGAAAATGCAACCTATCGCGATTTTGTGACATGTCGCGAAATCGTGACATTTTCCCTGTCTGTACGCCCTCGGCTGCTTCTTGTCACGATATCGTAGTAGTTTTACATCTTCGTACACTTTTTTGCTTCGGAGCCGCGAAAACGCGACCTGTCACAATTTTGCAATGCCCCTCTTGCTCGCACTACCTTCCTGCTTCCTGTCGTGAAATCGCTACCATTTTCTCTGTTCCGTACACTTTGGCATACTTGGAGTCGCGAAATCGACATGTCGCGATATCGCGACGATTTCTCGTTCATACCTTCCACCTGCAACTGTCGCGAATTCGCGACCATTTTCACTCGGCACCTCTTTGCTCAATGTTGTCACGATTTCAATATGTTTCTCTTCTCCGTACGCCATGCTATTTTCCTGTCATGAAATCGTGACCATTTTCTATTCCGTACACCTTCGGTTGCACCTTGTCGCGAAATTGCGATGTTTCTCTACTTCGACGTGCTTTGTAGCTTTCCGTCACGATATCGTGATGCTTTTCTCACTTGGCACGTTCTTCCCACTTCCTGTCATGAAATCGCTACCATTTTCATTCCGTACACCTTTCGTAGCAACACGTCGCGAAATCGCGACACTTCTCATTTCCAAGCAGTGGCAGCTCCATACGTCGCGAAATCGTGACGATTTTCATTCTTGCCTTTCTCTCTCCTGCCTGGGCCGCGACGGAGCAACATGTCGCGATTTCGCGACACCTTTTCATTTTTGCCAGTGACATGTCGCGATTTCGCGACACCTTTTCATTTTTGCCAGCGACATGTCGCGATATCGTGACAACTTTTCTTTTTTTCAGCGACATGTCGTGATATCGTGACACTTTTTATTTTTACCAGTGACAGAGCGACATGTCGCGATATCGTGACATTTTTTTATTTTTCGGCAGCGATGGCGCGACAGGTTGCGATTTCGTGACACTTTCAACACTTGTGCATTTTTTTCTCTTTTCTTCATTTTTAGCATCTGGGTCACTGAGATTTCTTCTGCAAGCTTGCAAAAAAAAGGTGGGTCCCCAATTTTGGGGTGTGTTGTGGACCAGCCACAACAAATGGCGACTCTGCTGTAAAATGCTCTTGAGCATTTTTAGTAAGAACCCAACCTGAAACATATCACAAACTCGAAAACATGTGTTAGCACATAAGCAATACAAACAAATGCCCAAAGATCAGAAGTACATGAATCATTAGAATCATCAAGTATTAGCTCGGTGTGTGCAATGGATTTCTTTTCCTATCGTTTGAAATTGATCCACACTCCATTGTCAGTTTTGCATGAATGCATATGTGAGATGGTGAATGATTTGTGTACCCTAATGAATATGCTAAGAGATTTTGCTTTCGTAAAAGGCATAGTCATTCTTCTAGTATTATGTACAAGCATTCAAGATTGCCAAACCCTCTTAGGATCCACTAATTCATTACCTTATTGTATCCCAAAGTTGGTTATGAGTCCCTACTATCTGGAACCCATGTGCAAGTGAATGTGAAATCAGAACTTTGGGGAATCAGACTCCCAACCAACCGAGATGAGAGTTTAACCCTATCCTTACTATTCTGATTTAGAGTTCATTACCTCACTTTAAGCAAAATAATTAAACCAATTATGGAAGAAATGGTCATGCTAGTCTAACCCTCTAGACAATCAGTGGTCTTGTTTTTGAGGCAAGACATGATGCCATGCATGGGCATATCTAACCCCACAATCCAAAACTTATCTTCATTTCTTTGGACCTTGGGGATGACTACCCATCCTTTGCAGAGGACAAGTAGTACAATCCTTACAATCCAATATAAAGATGAGATGGGAAAAATTTATTTTTACTTCTTGGACCTTGGGGATGACTACCCATCCTGGCTAGGGACATGTAGTACGATCCTTACAATCCAAACTTTAGATGTAAATGGAAAATATTAATTTTGTTGCTTAGACCTTGGGGATGACTACCCATCCTGGCTAGGGACATGTAGTACGATCCTTACAATCCAAACTTTAGATTTACTATGAAATGAGACATAAGAGCTTTGGGGAATCAGATTCTCAACCTAAGCGAGATGAGAATTTATGCCCTATCCTTACTACTCCATGTAGGTCAAATCAAAGCTTTGGGGAATTGGATCCTCAACCTAAGTTCGATGAGAGGATTTAACCTTATCCTTACTACTCTGATTTTAGACTTTAAGCTCTATGGAAGTGGTCAAAACCACTGTTTTTAAGGATCATGTTGCATAATAGGATAGACATGAAAAACCTCTTTCGCCCAACCTTTTCCTCCAAGTTAGGTTTTGATCATTTTGCTCAAGATCCTTTTTAATGTATGAGACGTGCTTGGTTCTAGATATCTCAAGACTCAGTTTCCAACCTTAGGATTTATTTACATTTATGTTATAACACAACCCTAAGAGGATTTGACATACTTTAATGATTTGTACCTAAGATGCATATGCAACTAAGATGAAATGTATGTAAGGTGAGATGGAACATGAATGCATTATCTCTTGAATTGCAAATGAAATGATTTGTCATGCAAAGCTGACTCTTTCATGCATCACAAAATCAAACAATATAACTTAAGATGTTTGTGTTACTTGTGGAGCTTTTTACGGGACAATTCCAATATTTCATATTCTCCTAACCTTAAGCATAAGTTGACATCTCAATTTTTTTATCTTTTTATTTTTATTTTTTTTATTTTATTATTATTATTATTATTATTATTATTATTTTTTCTTAAAATTAACAAAACATGTCAATTGAAATCAAATCCACCACCAAAATCCTAGCTAGACTAACAATCCTAAACAATAAAAACAAAAGCTGCAAATCCCCACCAAAACCGAAAGAATAATATCAAAATCTCACAACCTAGGGGCTAAAATAATGCTTTAAAATCTGCCCATTAACCGGTAGCATGAAATCTCTCCCTTCTAAAGTTTTTAGCTTGAAGGTATTCTTCCCAAGAATCTCTGAAATCTGATATGGGCCTAACCAAAGACAATCAAACTTTTGATGATTCCCTTTTTCCTCATGTCTTTTGTCCCATAGTAATACCAAATCTGAAATTCTGAATGATTTAACTTTGGCCCTTCTGTCAAACCATCTTTTGATAACTTCCTGGTGTTTATTCATGTGATTCATGGCCTCTTCTCTCTTTTCATCAAGGTGCAGCAAATGACTTGACCTGGCTTCAACTTGATCATCTATCCCCAAGTACTCTTGTATGAAATGTAAGGTCTGCAACTTCAAATTTGTAGGAAATATCGGGTCTTGCCCATAGACCAAATGATAGGGAGTATTCCCTATAGATTCTTTCACTCTGGTCCTATCTGCCCAAAGGGCAAACTTCAATTGGCTGTGCCAGTCCCGAGGGTTCTTTTCCAGCAATTTCTTGATGGTATTCAACAAATTCTTATTTGAAGATTCGGCCAACCCATTTCCTTGAGGATAATAATTGGATGCAAATTTTAAGCTCACTTTGTTATCATATGCCCAATCTGCAAATTGCATAGAAATAAATGCTTTACCATTGTCACTGACAATAGAATTAGGCATTCCAAATCTTGTTATAATATGGTCCTCAAGGAATTTAATTACAACGTCTGTGGTGGCATGTTTAGTAGGAATCGCTTCTGTCCACCTTGTACAGTAGTCTGTAGCTATCAATATGAATTTATGAGAATCAGAAGAATTTGGGTTAATAACCCCGATGAAATCCAGTCCCCATTGTGCAAATGGTCTCATTTCAACTACAGGTTGTAACGGCATGGCTGCATTTCTTTCTCTACTGGCAACCACTTGACAGATATGACAAGATCGTACATGGGCATGTGCATCTTTGAAAATATGGGGCCAGTAGAATCCTGCTCTCGGGATTTGATGTGTTGTAGCATTGGCCGCACCATGACCAGTTCCATGTTTCCCATGAAATTCCTGCAACACCCTGGCGGCTTCTTCTTTGTTCAAGCACCTCAGGTAGATACCTTCATGATTCTTCCTGTAAAGCACACCAGATTTCATCAGATAATTGATAGACTTAAGCCTCAAAGCTCTTCTCTGTGTTGAATTCAGATTAGAAGGACACTTACCAGTCAATAAAAATTGCACAATATCAACATACCAGTCATCCTTAGCAATGTATTCTGTATTCGAGCATTGGCCTGTTATTTGCGGATTATTTTCTGCGATCGCCTTCGCCAGTCCCTGTCCTCGAACTAGTTTCATAGGTTGGATTTCGAGATCAAATTCTTGGATGGTGGAAATCCATTTTCCTCTCTTCTCACCTAGTTCATTTTGTAAAAACATGGTCTTGATAGCAGAGTCGGGCACGATGGCAATAACTCTGTTGTGCACAATGTAATGCCTAAATTTTTTCACCGTTTTAAAAAGTGCGTACATTTGCTTATCAAGGATTGAATACCTTAATTGAGCATCTTTCAGGGGGGCACTTAAAAATGCTATGGGTTTTTCGGCACTATCCTCGCCCTTTTGGGTTAAGACACTCGCAAAGGAGTGTTACGATGCAAAAGCATAAATATAGAAAGGCTTGGAGTAGTCTGGACTTATAAGGACGGGGGCTCTGGAAATGGCATCTTTGATGTTACGGAAGGCCACTCTACTTTCCTCGTTCCATTTTACATCCACATCTTTCTTGAGCATCTTGTTCAGAGGCTTGGCTATCTCGGCAAAGCTAGAGATAAACTTCCTCACAAAATTAACCTGCCCAAAGAAAGATCTCAATTCTTTCTTACTACTCGGGAGAGGTAGGTTTTGGATAGCTTGTATCCTTTCTGGGTCGATGGATATGCCCTCTTTTGAAATAATGTGACCCAGTAATTTTCCTTCTGTTACTCCGAAAATGCACTTTTTGGGATTTAAGGAAATTCCATGTTCTCTGCATCTTTGAAGCACTTTCTTTAAATCTTTGACATGTTCCTCTCTCTTTTTTGAGAAAACTGGGATATCATCCACATACACGATGATGCATTTGCCTATGAGCCCTTTGAATGCATAATCCATGGCGCGTTGAAAAGTTGCACCAGCATTTAACGATCCGAACGACATTCTCTTATATGCAAATGTCCCCCACTTGGTAGTGAAGGCTGTTTTCATCCTGTCATCTGGATGTATAAGAATCTGGTTGTACCCAGAATACCCATCGAGAAAGGACATCATTTCAGATCCATTTACCATTTGTAGAATTTCATCGATTGATGGCGGTGGATAATTATCTTTTTGAGAGGCTTTATTAAGATTTCGAAAATCTATGCACGACCTAATCTCTCCACTCTTTTTTCTCACTGGAGCGAGGTTAGCCACCCAGGTTGAGTGCCTAACGGGAAAAATGATTTTCGCTTCCAATAATCTTTTAACCTCCTTTTCGATCAAAGGCTCCAATAGCGGGTTAACAACTCGCTGTCTTTGCCTAAAAGGCTTGGATTCTTCAAAGGTATGGTATGTGTGATAATGTTTTGGTTGTATGTCTTCAGCTCATTGTAGTTCCAAGCAATACAATCTATGTAATGTTTCAATGCCTGCATTATATTGCTCCTTTCTTCCTCTGTACATGCCTTTGCTATGTACACCTCCTTTGGATTGTCTGCACTCCCTAGATTAATTGAATCACATGCCTCTTTAGGGAGTGGGACTCTTTTTCCTTTCTTGGTCTTGCATCCCATGTCGAACATCTTTTCCAATGAAACCACGTCTTTAGGAATTTTGTTGGATTGATACGCAGTTTCAATTTCATCTTATGTTTCATCCTGCCACCTTTGCTCCTCATCAATCACCTGATTTTCAAAAATGCCCGAGTTCGTGACAAATTTGAAAATATGTCTGTCACTTTCAAAAACCTGGAAATTCTTTACATTATCGGGTATTGATGGACAAGGAACCAGCTCAATAGAAAACTTTTTACATCTTTTTATATCAACCGGGTTTAACATGCCCGTGGTGACTGCAAGAGAGTCTGCTATTCGATTTCCTTTCCTGGAAATAAGGGCTATATTGAATGCGTCGAATTCCTCAATGAGGTCCATAACCCTAGTTCTATAAAGGCCCAGTCTTCTATCATGGCATGTATACTGTCCTTTGATTTGCTTGACTACCAACTCAGAATCTCCCAAAACCTTCAAGCATTTAACATGTTTGCTCAATGCTAGACGTAAACCAAAAATCAATGCTTCGTATTCTGCCACATTGTTCGTGCAAGGAAATTGCGAGTACTGTAAGCAGCTAATAATGGTTTACCTCCTGGACCGGTGAGCTCGACTCCGGCTCCTGCTCCCTGTCTAGATTTTGATCCATCGAACCTGAGCAACCACGTGTAATCGTTTTCCTCGGAAGAGCCACCTTGACATGCCTCCTCTTTAGGCTCTTCAGTAGCTTCCTCAACATCAAATGCATAAACTCCTAGTTCTGGCTCAGAAAACTAAACTTCATTCGGCTTTTTAAAATCTGTTATAATCTCCTTAAGCCTCGGTTCATTTTCCACTCTGATTTGGTTTGCAATTCCCTTCCATGGTAACCACATATGTGAGCGATCTGTTGAAAAATAGCCATTCAGAGTTTTCATCCAATCCCTCGCAAGTAGCATTCCATACCTACTTGGGATATTAACCACCAGAATGTCCACAACCTGCTGAACCCTGGGTTCAGAATTCAATTGAATCTTGACATCATATAGAGTCCCCACTACATTTACCTCTGATCTGTCCAGTTGCAGGACTGTACATTTGGATGAAACAGGTTGCAGACCTAGCATTTTACATATTTCTGCAGGCATGAGGTTGCTCGTGGCACCTGTGTCCACCAAACAGTTATGCAAATTCTTACCCGCAATTCTCAGAGTCAGTAAGAATGGCGGGACATCCCTTCTCTCCTTTCGCAAAATGAGATGGGATTCGACTCCTTTTCCTTTCCACGTTTGATCAGGTGAGTTCAAAGCTTTTATCAATGCCTCCTTTTGGCCCGGCAATCTAGCTGCGTCCAAGAACGAAAGGCTAGATTTGGACTTCTTTAGATCCTCCACTATGTCATAGTTTGGCTTTTCGAATTTGACTGTCTTCTGCACATCATTAGACATTTCTCTTCTAAGTGGAGGGGGAGGATTATTATTTGCCTTAGTATCGGGAGGAAGAATAGAGTTGTTTGGAGGTGTTGATGAGGTTTTAGGGGTTTTAGATTTACTTCTCAAATGGTATCCATGATTCCCCTTCCTAAAATCTTGAAAAGCTTGCACCTCCTGTTCCAGAATTTCGTCTTCTTCTTCCTCACTCTCACCTTCTTGATGATATACAGTTTCCATCACCATAATATTATCATCTTGATGTTGTGATGGACCCTCATTTGATACCAGTTCCAAATCATCAACTTGTGCCTGAAGACAATGAGTGTATCTAGCGATCTCAGGACAATTCCTCTCATTGTGTTCTTTTGTGTTGTGCAACCTGCACCCCCTTTCCCATGCCAAATCTGAAAGATTCAAAAGAGAATTGGATTGGCTAGGTCCTGCAGAAGTATCTAGTTGATTAGCAATGGGAGCGGGAACTCCCCCATTGTTTGGCTTGGTGTTCCAGTGCCTCCCTCTATTGTTAAAATTTTGATTTGGGTGATGGGCATGGGACTCATACTTCTGTTGTTGAACCCTATCATTGCTCAGTTTATGAACTAATTTCTTGAGCTCTTCGACTTTTGAATAAATCTCCTTCGGTGGAATCACATTGTTGTTAACCCTCGTTGGATTCGCATAATTAATGGGGTCTTGATTCAACACTGGGGTCGGGTTCTGAGGAATTTGATTCCCGTATGGATTGACACTTTGAATCGGGGTTGGATTTGGAAAAGGAACTATGGCCTGAGGATTGACTTGGCTAGTTCCTTGCATAGTTGATTGATTTGTTCTGCAAAAATGCGGGGACGGGTGGAATGGATGTGATTGGTTGGATTGGGATGGGTGCATACGCGGGTGCTTGGTGGATACGGTTGTTGATATGGGAAGGCGTTCATGCTTGGCATTTGTGGTGCCATGAGTTGATTTGCATGGGGAGCTTGACCATATGGAGCATCTTGTCCCATCACAGGCATCTGGGTAAACCCGTAGCCTTGTGGTGTCATTTGTTGCTCGATAGTCATGGCTTCATTATAGGCCAAAGCCAGCGTGGTGACCTGAGGGTTGCATCTTGCAAACATGGCTGTCATGGGGTCCAATGCCCCAAAATATATCTACAAAGCCACTATGGGATCAATAGCAAAGTGCCTAATTGCTCTGTTATAGCACTTTTGGAATCTCTGATTAAACATTCTGATCGGTTCCCCTTGGCCCCTTTTGCATGTAATAAAGCGATTGTAAATAGTTGCGGGATCTAAGGGTGACCTAAATTGATTGACAAAGGCATTTTCCATTTGTGTCCAAGAGGTGATTGAACCAGTTGGCAAGCATATATACCATTCATATGCTATTGGATCTAAGCTCATGGGGAGCAGTCTGCGAGGCCACATCTTCATATTGAACTTGCGGCCTAATTAAAACATCCCTATAGGCTTGGATATGTTCTTCTGCTATTCTTGGGCCATCTGGTTTGTATTTAGGCAGAAATATTTCAATGTTCTTGGGGATTTCATGGATATCCCCAGCAATATTCAAAGGAGTATTGTTAGCTCCATACCAAGGAGCTGCTTGAGCTTGAGCCATTTGACTCAAAATTGATGAAGACAGACCTACAATAGCAGTAGAAATATTACTTACTATAGGCACACTAGGGGCAACGGATATTACTGGCGTAGGTCCACTCGATGTTCCTAGAGAAAACAGGTCTTTCGTGACTGGTGAACTTACGACTTGCTTGGCTTTACTCTTGGGAGTACCAGTAAGGTCATGAAAAATGGTTTCCCTGGTTGTTTGGGACCTAGTCGCAATACGATGCGGTGGGTCCAGCCTACCTGATGAAACCCTCGGCTATTTCAAAGAAAACCTGCAACAAAAACAAAAACCAATGTTGCAGTTTAGCCATTTGTGAGATTTAACAAATGATTTCAAAATCAGATCAAAAGATAATATTCAGGTATGAAAATCAAAATAAAATAAACCAATTTGTGCCCTCCTTCTAGCGCCAATCTGTTGAGTGGTGTTTTCACCCAATTGTGAAAGCACACTCTCCGATAGGATCTGAGTCCTAAAATCCTCTGCTTGCAAAGAAAGTAATTTCTCCAAGGTTCCTGTTATGTTGTTTCTTTAACACCAATGATGTTGTTCAATATAGTTGCTGGGAATACCTTAGGGTTGCAAGTAGATGTTAACAAGGGGCACTGTAGTTTAATTTACTTTGAATTTACAGTGGACTCAAAATGAATAAATCTATTCCAAACTTGGATTTTGATGAGCTTTCAGTTATTTATTTAAATGATTGTAATTAAAATGCAGAAAATAAAATAAGGATTTGAAAATAAAATACATGCAAATGAAGATGCAACTAAACTATGTCCAGAATGCTACCATCTTGATTGATGAAACCGAAGATAATGAGGTTTTTGCATGCAACCTAACCTATAGAACCTGCAAATTCGCACAATCCAGATAAGCTAGGTGCTGGTTTTTGGGGTTTCTAAAGTAATTTCAGATTTAGACATTCGCATGAAGTAACCAAGAACACTTGCATTAAACTTCACCTAAAAGCCTAGAAATCTGAAAGAGAAAAATAAAACATTAAATCATGCATGCAAAAATAACTCCTTCTTTCTCATCAATGAGATGCCAACTTTCTGTATCTCTGTATTACAATGATATAACAGTTACAATGACAGAGTGTTCCAGGTTTAACAAATCCAGAACAAATGAAGGAAATTGCCCAAGTGCAAGCCCAGAATGGCATAAAGCCCTTGTCTCTGCAACTCTGCAAGCAGCAATTTCCAACCCTTCCTTCAATCTGCACTTCTGGTTTTATACTATCTGGCGTGGCTCTTTGATTCTCCCTGCGTCTCTTCGTTTCACCTCCCAATGTGCCTCTTTTCAGATTCCTGCCCTTTTGATGCCTTTATTCCATGCTTTATGCTGAAACGTTTGGAATCTTCCGTTGCATGTAATGCTTCTGCAACTCTGACACCTGTATGCCACGTGTCTCACGTTCTCTGCACCTTCTGTAACGTCTTTCTGTGAAAATCGTGACAAAAATGGCATGCAGCCTGTTCACCTTCTTGGCCGCGAAAACGTGACATGTCACGAAATCGTGACATGTCACGATATCGTGACGCTTTTCTGTCAGCAACCTTTCTTGCAGCCACTCCCAACGAAAATGCAACCTGTCACGATTTCGTGACATGTCGCGAAATCGTGACGTTTTCCCTTTCCGTACGCCCTCAGCTACTTCTTGTCACGATATCACGACAGTTTTACATCTTCGTACACTTTTTTGCTTTGGAGCCGCAAAAATGTGACCTGTCACGATTTTGTGACGCCCCTCTTGCTCGCACTACCTTCCTGCTTCCTATCACAAAATCGCTACCATTTTTGTTTCGTACACCTTTGGCTACTTGGAGTCGCGAAAATGCGACATGTCGTGATATCGCGACGATTTCTTGTTTCATGCCTTCCACCTGCAATCTGTCACAATTTCGTGACGTTTTTCACTCGACACCTCTTTGCTCAATGTTGTCGTGATTTCACGACGTTTCTCTTCTCCGTACGCCATGCTATTTTCCTATCGTGAAAACGTGACCATTTTCTATTTCGTACACCTTCAGCTGCACCTTGTCGCGAAATCGTGACGTTTCTCTGCTTCGACGTGCTTTGTAGCTTTTTGTCATGATATCGTGATGCTTTTCTCGCCTGGCACCTTCTTCCTGCTTCCTGTCATGAAATCGCTACCGTTTTCATTTCGTACACCCTTCGCAGCAACACGTCACGAAACCGCGACACTTCTCATTTCCAAGCAGTGGTAGCTCCATATGTCGCGAAATCACGACGATTTTCATTCTTGCCTTTCTCTCCTGCCTGGGCCACGACGGAGCAACATGTCGCGATTTTGCGACACCTTTTCATTTTTGCCAGTGACATGTCACGATTTTGCGACACCTTTTCATTTTTTCCAACGACATGTCACGATATCGCGACAACATTTCTTTTTTTTTCAGCGATATGTCGCGATATCGCGACACTTTTTACTTTTACTAGCGATGGAGCGACATGTCGCGATATCGCGACGTTTTTCTGTTTTTCGATAGCGATGGTGCGACAGGTCACGATTTCGCGACATGTCGCGATTTTGTGACACTTTCAACACATGCATTTTTTTCTCTTTTCTTCATTTTTAGCATCTGGGTCCCTGAGATTTCTTCTGCAAGCCTACAAAAAAGGTGGGTCCCCAATTTTGGCATGTGTTATGGACTAGCCACAACAAGTTGTTATAAAGTTGTAAGATTATTACGATGGTAAGATGTTTAGATTTTGATGCAAGCCTATTTTGTCTCTTTTTGGAATGAAGGACGAATAGTAGTATTTGCTACATCATTAGGTTATTTAATTTAGAACCTTTTTTATGTTAGTTCATTATTTTACCACTTGACCATAGGGATTGTGACAAAGTCCAAGTTGATTAAAAAATATTATTAGTTTAGCTTTTTTTTGTTGAAAAGATAGTGTCCAAATCATCAAGCCAACAAAGCCACATGGAAAAATACATGGAAGAATTTCATTAAAAATATCCAAGCAACATTATAAAGTACAAAGGAGACCTTTGAAAAGGTCTAATGTTGAAATGTCGAAATAGTGAAATTATAATGTCTAATGTTCTAATGCCAATGTTTACAATCTGATATTTTGTATACAATTTCTACTATGAAGACCTGATGCTCAAAGATACTATACATTTGAATTTCTAGCAATAAAGCAACAACACTTTTCGTCATGTCTTTGGTAACTGTGTCATTTGTTTTATTTTGATTTACTTGCTTATATAGTCTTTACTGTATTTTTCTGCATTCATAAAGTAAAATAATGTTTGTAGTATTAATGCACATTAGTTACTGAAGTAAAATAGTTTAGGCGAGAATGATTTACACTGTCCTCTAGGAGACAGGACCCACTCCTATAGCCAGTCCCTATTCTCTCGCCCCTAAAATAGGATATGATTAATTAGTACATAGAAATACCTTTAATTTATCAATTAAAATAAATTACATCATCATAGACTATGAGGTAAAAACAGATAGTTAAATCAATATGTTGCATGTGGATCCACATAAGTAAATATACATAGCATTTAATTAAGTATAAATCATACATTGTATTTTATTTCAATTTAGCACAATTTATTTTTCTATAACTGTTATTATTTTTTGCAAACCTGAAACTAAGAGAAATAAAATTAAGTCTAATCTATATTGGATTACTACCCTTTAAATCGTTCACCTTGGGTTGATAAATAAATTTAGATTTTATAGCTAGACATTTTGGCACCATTTTCTGGGAGAGCAGTGTCGTAATTTTTAATCAAAGATTGTTGGTTGCACAAGAAGAGAGGCTTACTTGTATGTGGGAAGAGGCACAAGTCCTTTGTGTGCATACGAGTCAGAGTGGCACAAGAAGTTCCAAAAAGCCCCTTTGTTCAATGTTGCCAGGTTCTTTTTTCTTAGAATCATTTTACTACTTTCATAGTTAATATTTGATTTCAAAAATTTTCATTTCAGTATTTTTTCAAAGCATTGGGTGGTTGTTATTGCTTTCTTTGGTCTGGGTTCTCTAACCTGTAGAAACAGGAAGTAGGTGTGATTGAGTGATACAATCATACTAAAATGCTCCTTAAAATCAAAGAAGTAACAACAATTTGACTTTTTATTTGAGCAATTTCATTTCCAGCAAAATTTACTTTTCAAGCAATATTTCATTTTACTTTACTGTGCTAAAATTGGCTGGAAAAATAGACCTTGTTTTAGTGGTAGTAAAGAATTGTTTTACAATAGAAATTTTACTTTCCCTTACTGTGCTAAAATTGGTTGGAAAATCAGACCTAGTTTTAGTGACAATAAGAACTATTTTAGAATATAAATTTTACTTTCCCTTACTATGCTAAAATTGGTTGGAAAATTAGACCTAGTTTTAGTGGCAGTAAAGAACTATTTTAGAATGGAAATTTTACTTTCCTTTACTGTGATAAAATTGGTTGGAAAATCAGACCTGGTTTTAGTGGTAGTAAGAACTATTTTAGAATAGAAATTTTACTTTCCCTTACTATGTTAAAATTGGCTAGAAAATCAGACCTGGTTTTAGTGGTAGTAAGAATTGTTTTAGAATAGAAATTTTACTTTCCCTTATTGTGCTAAAATTGGTTGGAAAATAAAACTTGGTTTTAGTGGCAGTAAGAACTATTTTAGAATAGAAACTTTACTTTCCCTTACTATGCCAAAATTGGTTGGAAAATCAAACCTAGTTTTAGTGGCAGTAAGAATTGTTTTAGAAATCAGAAATTTTATTTTTCTCTTACTGTATTAAGGGTTGGTTGTATAAATTCATTGGTTGTGAATTGTAGATTGAGTCTTAACAAGAGTAGGATTGCTTTAAATTATCAACAAAAACAAAACCAAAAAAAAAGGAAGAACAAAAGAAGTAAAAATGTTGCTAGATGATAAAAAATTGCATCAAACAGTCTGCATCCATTGACCTCAAAAAATTACTATTAGAACAAGAATTTAACCTTATTATTGAGTAAAGAAACCAAAAATATAGTAAAGAGTTGGAACAAATGTGCAAACATCTTGATATCATAAAAGAAAGATCAAACGAATTGGATAGAATCAAGAGAGTAAAAATAGTTAAAATTCTAGGGCTAGATTATCACTCACCCTACCTTGACCATATAAGGATTTGTGAATGGTGGCTTTGAGATAGGATAGCAAAAATAAATCTAGTCACCTACCCATGGGATTAGTATTTTGAGGATTCCCTTACCATTCACAGTTTCCTAGCAAAAATAGAAGATAGGGAAGTGAGCCTAGAATATAGCAAAATATGTCATAGGGCACCTAGAGTAGTATGCTTTAGAGAACTATATCAAGACTTACATTACAAATTATAGTTCAAGAGCCCTAACCCAACTTCAAAATAGGATTTTATTGTCCAATTGATTACTTCGATAACAAAAGACTTTGGATTTGACGAGGAGCATTATATGACTCCTGAAAAACTTGATCCAATTAACGATATCCATAGGTCATTCAAAGAAGATTAAAAAGGTAAAAATTTGTTGCAAGAACCAAAGAACTTGGAAATTTCATGAACAAACCTAGATATTCAAAGGGAAGATTTATTAAAATCAATAATCCAAAAGCAGATTTCCACATAAACCTTAGTAAGAACTCTAAAACTTCTGAGTTGAAATAAACTAAAACTGCAATTAAAACATCTATAGATTTTGCATCATTAAAGGAGATTGAATTTCTAGAACAAGATCCTAAAAAAAATCTACTATCCAAACCAGAATTTGACGATCATATAGATTCTTCATCTCTCTTTTCTAAACCTATACCTGGTCTAATTCTTGAAATATTATATTCAATCATGGCTGATCAGGATAGTGAACAAGGGGAAGTAACTAGAAACCAAAGGTAAAGTACTAATGACCAAGGAGAAGTAGAAAATCAAAGGGGGTGTGGGCAAAGAAATACTTTTGCCTTTCCAATTCCTTCTTCCAAAGATAGGCTAACAAGAGAACCAAAACTAGTCTCTATTGTTGTTTTGCCTACCTTTCATGGGAAACCACATGAGGATCCTGATGCCTTTATCTTTGAATTTGAAGTGGTGTGCCAAGCTTAATTTTACACCACTTATGATAAAAAATTAATACTATTCCATTCTACACTTAAGGATGCAACCTTAAGATGGTTCATGGGTCTAGGAGAAAGCGTTTGCAATCGATGGGATGGAGAACATGGATTAAAAGATATATTCCTTGAGAGATACCAAGATTATTGTAGAGTTTAAGATAATAAATCTGAGTTATTTCACATGAATCAAAAAATATTATGAAGCCCTTGAATATTATCTCGAGAGATTCTGGTTTGTGGGATAAAGAGTAAACATTGAGTTGGATGAGGAATTTCAGAAATATCTTTTTCTTAAAGGGCTAAAGGAAGATGTCCTTGAAATACTAAACCTTATGGAAAAGGGATATATTCATCAAATGGGATTGGGATAAATCATAAATATTTGCAAAAATTACTCAATAAATAAGCCATTAAGAAGTAATAAGCACCCATCATCAGGAGGGGGAATAACTTGAGCTAAAATTAGCAATATGCTAGAAAGTCTCAAAACTGATTTATTGAGTATGTTAACATCATCTCTCAACCTCATGGATAAGAAACCAAAGGAGCAAAACATTGAATAAATATATTTTCATGGATGTAGGAAGAAACACAACTTAAGGGAATGTCCTCTCAACATTACAAACATTTCCAACATCTCAACATGTAAAATTTGTGACAAGAACAATAATACCAAAAATTGTAAATATATTTCGGCTATCAAAACTACTATAAAAGAACCTGAGGTTGAATAAGCTAAAGATATTTATTTTATATTTTTTTTTTGTAAAAGAGGGTAAAAATTTATTAACTCAGCAAAACATTCATGATACAAAGAAAAAGCAGAAGCTAGTCAGACATCAGCTCTCAATAAAGAAGAGAGAGATTGAGAGCAATCAGAAGAAAGTTGAGACCAATTTTGAACATCCCAACCATCTTGAAACTTAGAAGCCCATTTAGCTAAAAAATCCGCTACCCTATTCCACTCTCGAGGAATATGCACAAAAGAAATGAAGTCCAAGTGAGCAAAGATATTAAGAATTTGCCGAGCAACCCAACTCAACCGCCAACAACCATGAAGACTATCTCCAGAATTTAACAAATTTATAACAATCTGAGAATCAGATTCACAAACAATCCGACGCCAACCCAAAGCATACCCTTGCTCCAAAGCATATAAAATTGTGGGTGCTTCCATGAAGTTATTAGAATGATGTCCCTTAAAGCAAGAGAAAAAAAATTGGATAGTACCACTACTATCCCGCCCCACACCACCAATACCAGCATTACCCGGATTACCCCGGGAAGATCCATCCGTATTAATTTTCATCACTCCCAGAGGAGGTGGATTCCATTTTCCAGCCCTCCACACCCGATTATTCTGACCCATCCATCTGCAAGAGATATTTATTTTATAGCTCAAACAAGGAATGGTCCATATAATGGTCCACCCAATTGGTCGAACTCTAATTATTCCAACCAACAAAGACCTAATTATTGGTCAAATGCTCCAAGATGGATGAATTGGAATAAATATAATAAATAGTGGAACATGCCTCCTTGGGCACAATTCATGTCCAATCCACATCGAAATTCACCTCCATGGATGGCAGGCCAAAATAAAAATGCATCTAATTGGAATATGAGTTCCCAATACAATAAAATAGGACCTAGCTAGTCTCAAGGGCAGCCCCAACAACAACACTTTCAAAATTAATTTAGGGGCCAAGTACCTCAAAATAAGCTTCAAAATAGACTCCTCCCACCTCCAAACAATGGAAACAATCCTCCTAAGTAGCCACCTTTACCAGCTCAACCAGTGCCTAATCCTAATAATAACAAGAATATTCAATAGGTCTATGAAACAAATGAGACATGCTCAATATCTATGGTACCTTGCCAATAAATTCAATTAAGATCTAGAAAAATATTGGATAATACTAGAGCTACTCTCACAAAAATTGAAGAACCCACATAAAATCTATCTAAAAAAGTAAACGAAGATGAAAGACCTAAAGAAGAGGCGGTAGCTTTACTAGAAAATATTCTAGCAAAACAAAAAGAGATCCAAATTCCTCAAAGGAAAGAAATGGAGATACCATTTCTTGAAAGGTTGGCAATACCAAAGGAACCATCTAAACCAGCCTTTAATTTCCTTCAAGAGTTAGAAAATGTCACCATTAAAATTTCTCTGTTACAAGCTGTCAAGGATATTCCTATCTATTCCAAATTAATCAAGAACATATGTACAAATTCAGGAAGGAAAAAGAAGAATGAAGCTCAAACCATTCAAGTCATTGGATAATTTTTTGAGATAATTACTGAAGGTAGGTTATTACCAAAATATACGAATCCTGGAATACCTATCCTCATAATTGACATTGGTAAACTAGCCTTGCATAATTTTTTGGTCAATTTAAGAGCTACTAAATATCATGACCAAGGAAACAATAGAATCCTTAAGAGTACACAAATTACAACCCACTTCTATAGTACTCCAACTTGCAAATAGTTCTACCATCATACCAGAAGGAAAATTGGAGGATGTTGTAGTCTCCACAAGTTCATGGGAATACCCTATAGACTTTAGTCTTACAATATAAAAAGAAGTTATGGGGAAATCCCTTAATTCTAGGATGCCCATGGTTCACAATAGATGATGCTTACATTAGCTACAGATTTGGAAATATGACTATTTTTATGGAAAAAACACTAAATATCTTAGCCTATTTCCTGAATCAACATTAGATAGAGATTTTCCAAAACAACTATGGTATTATTTCCCTCATGATTTGGATGATATCCAAACCTTATCGATCAATGTTCGAAGTAAAAATATACAAAAATAAGTTGAGGGACCCTTATCATTGTTACTAGGAGATCAACAGGAAGATCAAAGTCAATATAATAGTTGTTTATCTGAATCTACTATGTTAATTAATGAGGCTAGCACAAGTCAAACCTAGCAATTGATACCTTACGACTATCACTTAAATGTTCTTAAACATGAAATGATGGGAATAGATGTAAATATAAAAAATTGCAAACAAATATATATCACACTAGAAAGAACTTTAAACATTAGTAATGAGCTTACAAGAATATAGGAATCACAACTGATTCATGTGCTTAAGCATCAACTTGCATTTGCATGGAACTATGAGGACATGAAAGGAATACAACCCAAACATTTTTACCCATCGCATATTTATTCAAGAAGGTTGACACCCAGTAGGAAAACCCCAAAGGAGGTTGAATCCAGCTATGAAAGATGTAGTTCAGGAAGAAATCATTAAACTCTTGAACTCAAGATTTATATATCTAATTTATGATAGCCAATGGGTATCACCATTAGTGATAGTCCATAAAAAATGGTAGATAGAGGGTTTGTGTGGATTACAGGGAACTGAATAAAGTGACAAATAAGGACTATTTCCCCTTACCATTCATTGATCAAGTTCTTGATACCTTGGTTGGGAAGAAATACTTTTGTTTTTTGGATGGCTTTAGTGGATATAATCAAGTTTCCATAGCTGAAGAAGATCAGGAAAAGATAACTTTTATATGTCTTGTAGGAACCTATGCTTATAAAGTCTTACCTTTTAGATTATGCAATGCACCTACCATTTTTCAAAGGGTTGTTTTAGCTATTTGTGCTGATTTGATTAATGAATGTGTAGAAGTCTATATGGACGACATCACAATCTATGATAACACCTTTGAAGAAACTTTATCAAACTTGCAAAAAGTTCTAGTTAGATGCCAAGAACAAAATATCTCTTTGAGTCATGAGAAGTGTTTCATGATGATGAAAGGAGGTATTTTTTTAGGGCATTACATATCAGAGGAAGGTGTTAAAGTAGATCTTACAAAAATTCAAGTTATCCAATCCCTCCAAACTCCGAGGTAAGAAGTTTTTTTGGACATGCAGGATACTACTATAGATTCATTGAATATTTTAGCAAAGCTACTCCTATGTTTAAGCTCTTAATCAAAGAAAATTAATTTAATTGGACTGAAGCATGTTAGGAAACCTTCAAAATTATAAATAACAAATTGATTACTGCTCCAATATTTAGGGGACCAAATTGTGAATTACCCTTTCATATATACTATAATGCTTTGAAATATGCAATAGGGGCAGTACTACAATAAGTAGAGAATAAAATACCTTCTGTGGGGATTTCCAGCTTACCTCCTTAAGCTTTGTCACATCACAAGAATCCCAAAAATCACAATAAATATTGTAGAATCTGGTGGATCTACCTCTTTGACCCAGGAATATATTATCTACTGGGCTCTAAATAGACCAGGTTGGGTAAGGAAACCCTAGATAATGATTGCAGATATCTACCATGATTACTCGTGTTCTACCAAATTTGATGCTATTAAGTTATTTTGATTATTTATGACCAAACCAGACATTTTTAGAGCACATCAAGACCATACCGGTGCCATGTCCATTGCGTAGTCATAGTAGATTGATATTAAATGACTCAAAAGAGAAAAGGAAAGGAGAACTCGTTTGTTTTCATTCATTCAAATAATGTAATCAATAAAAATTATTTAACTAGCGAAAGAAAGCATAATTTATACATTCATAATATTGTAATACATAAATGAGCAAGACACAACCATAGACACACAGAATGCCAAAAGCAGAGTTGGAGATTATATTAATATAAAGAGATTTTACATATGAAAATACCGGTAAAATGCTCGACTCTTATATGACAGTGATTACAATAAAACCCCAGTTCAAATGTCGTAATGTGGGGTTACTTCTCTTCATCCTAATTGTAGTGATGTAAGAGTCTCCAACTCTAGCTCATCCGTAGGAAATGATCTCGATAGACAAAGCCTCCTAGATAGTTTTTGGAAAAATGGTAGAAGAATAGATTTGTATTATAGAAATAGAGATCAAAACAAAAAGGAAATATGACTAACACTCAAAACACAACTATACCTAGTCTTAGGCTTCTCTCTCAAAGGTTTGATAAAAAACTCTGTTGCTATAGTGGTCTCCCTTATATAGTGTTGGTTGATCGAGTGGGGCTGTAACCATTTCCTCTAGCTGGATCAATATTGCTCCCTCCAAAAGTAGGATGTAATAAAATGGGCACCTAGCCCATGTATTTTTGTCTATGTCTGTGGTGGCTATGGTTGTGTATCATCTCCCCCACTACCTTGGGCTAGCGGCTGCACTACACTCGGCTCATGTGCTCCTGGTGAACTGGGTCCCACCCCTCCTCTTTCGAGGTCTTGTATACTTTGGTCAATGTAGTTCCACACCTCATCATGGAATGTTAAAGTAAATAATAACAAGTTAAGATCCTATGTGGCTTTTTTCACCCTTTCTCTGGCCCATTCCATGGTGTTCTCGGTGAAGACACATAGGTGATCCACCATTTGTACCAAGGCTATAAATTGTTTTGATAATTTTACATTAGGACCAAAGTCAAAATTTTGTATTTTGTGGAGCATGAACTCCTTGATGTCAGGAGCCTGAATAAACTCATCGAGTTTGAAACCACAATCTTCAAGTTCATCTTCAACCTCTCATTTGATGTCGACTACCTCTTGGTTTTGTAGGAGCCAATTTTGTCTATTCTGTAAGAATATGAAAACTTTGGCATACTCTTCGGTAAAGAAATAGATAGAACCATTTGCCAATGTAGCTGTCATCCCATCGATTACTATGTAATTCTCCCTAAACCTCTTATATATAGGAAATATGGCGTTCACTCTCTGATCTTCTTGTTGTAGTCGATCACGCAAGAGGCCAACAACATGCCTAGTGGCATAGATGTCATAAAATATGGACTCAAAGTCCTCCATTTTTTCCATTATTTTCTCCTTCATTTCCTGTTTGAATTCTTCTATAGACCCAAATTGATCACTGGCCTGTGCAGCACTGGCCTGGGAAGGAGCTGGCATCCGCTTCAACTAATTAACCTCGGCCTGGAGCTGTTGCACCTTAAGCTATAGTTGCCCCACCTCCACAACCTTGGACTTTAAATATTCCATCTCTTTCTCTACTACTACTACCACCTGCACCTAGGAGGCTACGTGGGACTTCATCATGTCCATTGGGCCAGATTCTACTCATATGACACCTTTTCTGACATCAATGGTGGCTTCTTTTAAACTTGGTGGTAAAGGGATGTCAAATATAGCGGTGGACACGTCACCTGTCTCCTGCATAGTTGTCCTTCGAGGCCTTCTTACCTCTTTACTAGGGGATATCTGCTCCTTTATATCTTGTATTTGATATTCTTCATCTATAATAAACTTGAACGTGTCTCTCACTCTCGCTAGCATAATATTCTCAGTGTTCTAGCAGCAGACTCAGTTTTGGTTTTCTTTTTGGTGGGGGATTGCGTGGGGCTTCTTTCTTGTACTTCATATTCTCTAAGTATACTGGACAATCCCCCCACTTCTGTTATTTTCTTTAAAGCCTTTGGGGGAATGGGACGCTCCTCTTGGTTGACTACCAAGGTGGTAGAGAATAAAGAAGGCTGGCCCACTGCCACGTCGGTTTGCTTTGATGGAGACATCAACGTTAGAGTTGATGATGTGAGGCCTTGTGATCACTATGGGGAGTAAGTGACCAACTCCTTCCCTTTTGAGGTGGAAATGGGAGAACTAGAAGAAGAGGGGAGTTTTACCTATTCTTGTTGTGCTTCACCCACTATTTTCATCATGACCTCAAATAGGTTAGTATCCTAATGGACAATCTGGAAAGTGGGATCCTCAAATTCTTCTAGGGGAGTGGTTGGGACTAGTGGTACCACCTTATCCACCAATAATTCTCTATGTAATATTAGCTCCATGCCATAATCCCCAACTAATTCTAGCCTAGTATAAGGTATTTTATCCATTTTCCATACCCCTTCCAACGATTGATTTTCTTTGATGGACTTCAACATATCATCTTCAAAGTCATCTCCTCTATGATTAACTTGTAGGAGAGCAAGCTTGCCAACAATGACCCGCCTATGGTGGCCCTCGAGGTCGTAGGGTATCCATGTAACTTTGGGAAAGCAGTACGTATCCATGTTTCATATGGCCCACAACATTACAAAGTGGCCTAATATGTATAATGGCCCGTAGAGCAAGGAATAGACAACCATGTCACATTCCCCTTTTCTTGAGGTATCTGATTTTCACCTCCTCAGCAATCTACCAAGTTATCTCTAGGATAGCAATCAAATTTGGGAAGTGTTTTGGTAATGCATTTGGGGGTAACTTAGAACCATATATCCTGATATAAGAAAATTATTCCATATAGAAGAAATATCCTACCTTGGCTTTGTGCAAAAATTTCCTCACCCCAACTCCTAGTTTGTCAAGCTCTTTGCCACACAATCGGGTGAGCACCACCGGGAGAACATTCTAAAAAAACTTTATAACTTGAATACCCCTCTTGTATACACAAAAATGAATCTTGAATTGTGGTGGTAGTCACCCCTCCCAACTGAGCCACTAGGGATTTGTTTAATTGTGCTATCACTAAATGAATAAAAAATGAATAATATGAGAATGGGGGGAGTTCTTTATTGGCCAATATGGCCTCCTGTAATTTTCTCAATTCCTTGTCCATGTTATCGCTTATCACATCCTCCCATTGGTAGAGGGGCATCTTGTCTATTCTATTGCACTAGATGATGAGGAACATAACTTCCTTTGTGATAAGCTCCAAGTCCTTGATGCCCAACACTAGGTTAATCATATCTGCATAGTCCTACGCCCAGAGACTAAGTAAGAACTTTCGGATTGGAAAACCCGAAGGCCTATTCTTTCCTCTCTTTAGGAGCATCTGTAGGAATGTGGTGTTCATCATAAAATTTTCCTAAAGAGTGAGTGTTTTAAATTCTAGGACCTGTGAAGCTGTGGTGAGCCCAAATACCTATTTGTTGTCAATCATGCCACAATTTGATTTTTATGGTCATGAATGGTCCTGTTCTTGTGGTCGTAGGCCACAACTAGCCACGCTAGGAGGTCTTAAGAGTGGTAAACATTTATATAGGTCATCTAGCCTAGGTTAGTATTCCATTTATTGCAAACTAGGGTTGTATCGGTGCTTTCCCATTGTGCCCTCATAAACAGGCTCCTCAATAGCATCGGATGGTGCTGGTTATCCTCCTTAGTAGGATCAAAACTATAAACTGTTACTCCTTCCACATCTTGCTACTGGTCTGTCATGATATCTATACCCGAATTAGGTGGATTATTCATCGCTTTTAGGTCCTGGGATCTCCCTACCATCTTGGTAATTGGCAATTCCCTAGTAATTCTTCCAATGTGGGTCTTGACATCAAGTAGTCCTACTATAGTCGCGTTGGTAGAATCCATGAGAATACACCTTCATGGATAGAAAGGGTTTTGAAATCTTTGCACTCGACCTCATCTAGAAATATCTTTGCATGTAAAATTATGCTAATGGCATGAGGGGAGGTCTGACATCTTCCATTTAAAGAACCAGTATTTAATTCGCGTAGGTGGGGCTTGCGCTTTTTCATTCACTGGAACTTTATGACTGCTTGTGCTATGGATCTGTGTGCACCACATCATCCTCCTTGTTGGTTGTGGGTTTGATATGGGAGAAAATTACAATGGACAAAGGAAATAGAAGACAATCACAAAACTTCATATTCCATTCATAACAGACGCCTATAAATAGGCATTTACAAGACAACTTCAGATAAGGGTGCATTGAATGATTACAACACCTTAATCCTTAAAATTTATTAATTCACATCTAATTCCCTATAATTCATCCCCACTAAAGAAGCATTGGTCCCCAATGTGTATAAATAGTGGAAAAGAAATATGGAAAACAATTACGAGTATTGGGTACAATCGAAAATGTACTCCTGTTACATACCAAAATGAAAACTTTTTACATGGGTGTATGAAACTAAAATCTGGTAGTGGCATTGAATCGGGATCAAAAAATGCTCTCCATTGACTGCAAACATTGCTATTCCAATGAAAATATAAAATTGGTCCCTCCAAACGATGGAAGATAGCAACAACTGATGTCGGAGCAAAATATCTTGAACTTTGTATCAAAAGATGCCAAGTAGAAAAATTAAATTTCGTTGACATTTAAATATTTTTTGGTTTTAATGCTGGAAGGCGTGTATTGATGATGTGTATTAAATGAAAATGACCAAGGCACCCATAAAAATTATTTAATGGTTAAATTTAAAATTATTTAATGATTAAATTAAATTAAATAGAAATTTAATTTAATGATTTTAATTTGGAAGACTAACCGACATGACATCAACGACTACAGAGGATTGATGATGACAACTAGACACATACTAATGGATAGAACAAGAATATGACACAGAGTGTTGGAATGACATAAGTGACATGACAGACGACGCGTGTTCTCGAACCATGGGATGGAAGACTAACCACGAGGACACGAGGCTGACAAGCTGGACTCATTGAATAGATATGGTGTGGACAGATCGACCACAAGTGGCTGACGTGACACAAAGTGGATGAGACATGCATTAAATAGGGACTTGACTAGACAAGATGCGTAGGTGACGTCGATGTGATGAGAAAAGGTGGATGGGCCAACAAAGTAGGGACAACCACACAAACGAGGGTAGAATATGGACAAGGGGTCACCGATGGAGGACAAACTATCTAGGTAGTGGTAAGGTGGAAGGGCAAAGGTGAGCACATGGTAGTAGGAAAAGTTGCTAGTAATATGGCATAGGGGGCGGCAACGGGTGAAGGATGGATAGAAATCGTATGTAGGGCATGACGTAGGGGTTGATGAAGACACAAAAATATGGTCGGACGATCGATGAAGGTATGAGCATGGGGGTTGAACGTGGAGGTGGGGCAAAAATTCCATGTGGTAGAGTGGGATAAATTAGGGATGGCATACGATAGAGGGTGATATAGGATGGAGGATAGCCAGTGCAAGCTAGCTACCTCATTATTGAGGATGCACCCAAGATAAAGAATAAAAAGGGCAGTCACATATTGAATGTGGGATAATACCCACCAAAGATACTTTGAAACCAAGTAACACAACACTGGCTGGATCAAAGGAAATATAAGACAATCGCAAAACTTCATATTCCATTTATAACAGATGCCTATAAATAGGTATTTACAAGACAACTTTGGATAAGGGTGCATTGAATGATTACAACACCTTAATCCTTAACATTTATTAATTCACATATAATTCCCTATTAGGGTTGGATGCACTTTATGCCCACTTGATTGAATTATGACATGGGGAGATCTTGGGACATGTGGGGGATTTTGATTCACTCATGTGGGGCATTCTCGAGCGAGGCATGCTACTTTTTGGGATGAACATGCAAAAATAGCTTCTCATTAACTCTTCGTGTGCCTTGAATAGGACTAGGTGCACGTATTCATGCACCTAGAAAAATTTTGTGTGCTCCATTGGGGGAGTGGAGTGTATAGACCTAAAAGCAAGTGCATGACCTTGTGCACCCATAAAAACCTCATGCACTCCAAGGGAGTGGAGCACGTGAACCACAATGGGATGCATGAGATCGTGCGCCCTCAAGACCCTTGTGTGCTCCACTCTCTAGTGGAGTGCACGAACCCGGAGGTGGGTGCACAACTTTGTGTGCACAACTAGACCTTTGTGTGCTTCATTGGAGTGAAGCACATGGATATAACTCAAAATGCACAAACTTGTGTGCCCTTTAGGGCTTCAAACGCTCCACTTGGAAACAGAGCATGCAGACTGGGGATTGGATGCACGACTTCGTTCACCCCAAAGGCTCTTTCACACTCCATTGGGGTGGAGTGCGCGAGTTGGATTGGGGTGTGAAAAGGTGTGTGCCCTTAGGATTTTTCATGTGCTCCACTTACAGTAGAGCGCACAGACTCTAGATAGGTGCATGATCTTGTGCGCTCGCAAGGACATTTATGTGCTCCATTGTAATGAAGTGTGTGGAATTTACTTGAAGTGCACGAGGTCATGCACCCTTAGGACACCTTGCATGCTTCACACTCCCATGGAGCACATGGAATAAAAGTGGGGTGCACAGATTCATGTGCTCCTTAGACACTTTTATGCACTCTATTCCCCAATAGAGCACACGGGCTAAGATCAGGTGCATGGCTTCGTGTGCTCGAAGGGACTTTCGTGCACTCCACTTGTGGAGTGTGTAGGCCCAAATTGGGGCACACAAGCTTGTGTGCCCTTGGGATTTTTGTATGCTCCACTAGAGAGTGGAGCACATGGGCTCTGACTTAGATGCACCACCTTGTGCATCCTTAAGAAAAAAGAGGGGGGACGAAAAAATAGAAAACAAAAGGTGACATTGCCCTCCGAGGCTAACAATACCTTAAGCTATTTATTATGTAAGTAAAAATTTGCATGAGGTTGAACTAAATTACACAGTTACTGAAAAAGAGTTCTTAGTTGTAGTCCATGCTATTAATAAATTCAAACATTACATAACGGGGTATGAAGTATTTTTTCACACTGATTACTCTGCCATAAGATACTTAATGAACAAAGCCACGGTGGGAGGTATAGTGGTTAGATGGCTTCTCTTATTACAAGAATTTAATGTTACAATTATAGAAAAAGTAGGAAAGGATAATGTTATTGTAGACCATTTATCTCATATGCAAATTTTTGATGATGATGAGTTAATTCCTGATAGTTTCCCGGATTAACATTTGTTTGCTCTCTCTATTTTCACTCCTTGGTATGTTGATATTGTAAATAATTTAGTAACATGAAATATACCTCAACATTTTACACCACATGAGCATAGAAAACTAATACATCAAAGAAACCCTTACATGTGGATTAATGGAGTCTTGTTTAAATATTTATCTGACCAAATAATTAGGAGATATGTGCAAAAATGAGATGTATATGACATCATTCGGGCAGCACATGAATAACCTTGTGGAGGCCATTATGCCACCCAAATAATAGTCAATAAAATGCTTCAAACTAGTTACTTTTGGCCTACTATGAATAAATATACCTATAAGTTTGTTGATAGATGTGATGCTTGTCAAAGGGCTAGTAAACCTACACCTTCAATGGAAATACCTTTGGTATTGAAAATAATTTTTGAACCTTTCAATAAATGGGGAATTTATTTTGTCAGACCAATAGACCCTCCAAGTGAAGGTAATAAGCATATACATGTGTGTACAGATTATGTCACCAAGTGGGCTGAAGTAAAAGCCTTACCACAAGCACAAGCTGAACCTTTAGCTAATTTTCTTTATGAAAACATCATGCAACACTTTGGAGCACCTAGAGAATTAGTTTTAGATCATGGAATTCAATTTATCTCCAAAGTAATTAAATATTTTGTCGAAATATATCAAATAAAGTACAAAAATACCTCTCCATATCACCCTCAAGCTAATGGACAAGTAGAAATTACAAATAGAGAACTTGAAAATATCATTACAAAAATTGTAGTTGTGAATAGTGTTGATTGGGTAGAAAGGTTAAAATAATTTGTATGGGAATATAACACAACTTGGAAAGCCACCATAGGATTGTCACCTTATGAAATGGTCTATGGAAAGCAAGCCATTATGCCTATCAAAATTGAGATAGAAACTCTTCGCACAACGGTACAACTTGACATGAACTTGGATCAAGCACAAAAAGCTAGATTAGAAAAATTAAACATTTTGGATGAAAGAAGACTAGAGGTATTACATAGGACTGAATTAAATAAAAAACAAAGAAAGAAATGGTATTATAAACACATTGTACCATGAAAATTTCAACTAGGAGATTGGGCCTTGCTATTTGATTCTCACTACCAAAATTTTCAAGGTAAGCTAAGGACAAGATGACTAGGACCTTACGAGATTGAAGAAATTTTTGGGAATGGTACAGTCAAACTTAAGCCTATAGATGACTCAACAATAATATTGCTAGTAAATGGGCATAGGCTTAAACTCTACAAGAAGCCATTATCTAAAGAAGAGTTCATACATTATCTTAAGCAACGGGTTGACTTGTAGTGAATTTTTGAACTGCAATCAACTATTACTTAATAACAAATTCTCTTTCTTCTTCACATACTTTTTTTATATATATATATATATATATATATAATATTTAAGAATAAATAAATAAATAAATATATTGTTGTTATACCACTTGGTAGATAAAATAATATTGTCATATACTTTCTTTGTTTCATGATGGAGTTCCAATATCTATAATATTTTCATCTTATTTTTCATCAATATTCAATCTCACTATTATTGCAAAAGACTCCAAAAGAGATACCTTTTAGTTAAAATATTTTGAAAACTTGTAGGGAAATTACTGCCACATCTTGCATAACACTTTGTATGCTAAACAAAGTCTAGATGTTTTCAATCACTCAGCCACCCCTCGTGTTTTGAGAAAATCTCCATTGAAAATCAAATGATCCTTAAAGTACCATAGATTGCTCTTGGTCAATCAAGTTTCCTCTTGGACTACGCACATTATCACAAATAAAAACATTGTGAAGTTGGGAAATAATAACCCATGAAGTTACTATTTCTATAAAGTGAATGGTTTCCCCTGCTAATCTAATTATGCACATGTCCTAGAAAGCTAAAGAATTGGCAAAATGACAAGCTCTCCCTTCACACTAAAAAAAAAAATCCCTTGCTCTCTCTCAAAACGAGCAAGTATCCCAAAAAAAGCAATAACAATCCCCTTGCTCTTCTTAAAAATGAGCAAGTACCCCAAATCAAATCCAATAAAATAAGGGAAAGCAGCTTGAATCCCTAGAATTCTTAGTGTTTCAAAAACCATGGGATGATTCTCATTACAGCAATGGGTTGAATGAAACCCGCCTGGCAATAAGGTATCCTTACACGGTAGTGATAAGTCTGTACAAGTGTGAATCTAAGGTTAAGGTAAGCTTAGATTAACATTAGGTCAAGGTAAAAATTGACACGAATAAAATATAGCCGAAATAATTCATAAAACTAACCAGTTGAATATTACATTAAAATAAACCTTATATAGGCTTAGAACAAGCGAAATAGTAGGGAAGGGAAGGTGGAGGAAGATCGGGGATATTAGAGAGAACGGAGGAGTAGGAAGTGGAGTGGGAGGTGGCAGCAAGCGTGGGGAGAGGAAGGGAGTGGAGTGATAAGGGAAAATGGATGACAGGAAAGGAGGAAGGTCAATGGAGGGATAAGGAGAAAATAGAGGTAAGGGAGAAAGAATATCATGCCGACCATCCGATAAGATTCACCGACAAAAGGTAAGTGTGTTCACACTGTACTTAGAAAAACTAGATTTTTCTAAGTCGTTTCAATCTAAGTCTTGTTCACACTTGTTACATTCTCCCCCTTAAAGTTGAGATAACTGACTATACAGTCTCTCAGCTTTACAAATTGAGCTTTGGCCAATGCCTTGGTGAAGATGTCAGCGATGTTCTCCAAAGTGTGGCAATAGTGAAGCTCAACAATATCAGTTTCCACCATATCTCGGATGAAGTGGTACTTCATATCAAAATGCTTTGATCTACTATGGTGGACAGGATTGTATGCCAACTGAATGGAACTAATGTTGTCATAGAATATTCGAGTTGGACCACTTTTCTGCTCTCCAATCTCTTCTAATACCTTTCATAGCCATAGAGCTTGAGTACTAGCATGAGTAACCACTATATACTCAGCTTATGTTGAAGATAGCGCTACTACTGTTTTCTTCTTGGAACTCCAAGTTATTAGGCCCGAACCAAGACTAAAATAGTTACCCGATGTGGATTTTCTATCATCAATATTGTTGCCCCAATCACTATCACTAAAGCCTTCAAGCTTGATAGTATCACTTTTGTAGTACTGGATTCCAAAATCCAATGTACCCTTCACATATCTCAAAATCCTTTTAGCTGCCTGCAAATGCGGCTCAGATGGATTAGACATAAATCTAGAAACAAGAGATACAACATACTAAATTTCTGGTCTGGTGTTGGCAAGAAACATCGAACTCCCAACAATGCTTCTGAAAGTTGTCACATCAACTTTCGGTGCTCCATCATCCTTGCTTAATTGGATCCCATGTCCAATTTGAGTTGTAACTGATTTGCATTGCTCCATAGCAAACTTCTGAATAATATCTCGAGCATACTTAAGTTGACATATGAAGATCCTTGAATCTGTCTGATGTACTTCCATTCCAAGAAAGTATTTCATTAAGCCAAGATCCTTCATCTCAAATTCTTGCATCATGGAGTGCTTGAAATCCATGTTAAATTTTTCATTACTACCCATAAAAATGAGATCATCCACATACAAACAAACTATGAGGATGTCATTTCCTTGATTCAGGTGGTAGAGCATGGGTTCATTTTTGCTTTTGATGAACCCATAATCTTTAAAGTACCCATCAATGCATGAGTACCAAGCTCTCGGTGCTTGCTTGAGGCCATAAAGAGCCTTCTTCGGTTTGTAAACAAGATGTTCCTTGTCTTTCTCTTCAAATCCCTGTGGTTGCTCAACATACACTTCTTCTGTCAAGTAACCATTTAGAAATGCACTCTTTACATCCATGTGTTGGACTGTCCATCCCTTGTGTGTAGCTAAGGCAAGAACTATTCTGATAGTCTCCTATATGGCTACAAGAGCAAAAGTCTCTTCATAATCAATTCCATATTTCTGAGTAAATCCCTTTACAACTAATCTCGCCTTGTGCCTCTCGATGCTACCATCAACATTAAACTTGGTCTTGTAGACCCACTTACATCCAACACGTTTCTTTCCTTTAGGAAGCTTCACCAACTCCCAAGTGTCGTTGTTTTTTATAGAGGTGATCTCCTCTTTCATGGCATCTTGCCAAATCTTTTGAGTACAAGCCTTCTCATAACTAGAAGGTTCAAGTTGTGTATTAGTTAACAAAGCATAGTTAACTAAATCTCCCCTAGGTTCCTGCTAGGAAACATCATCACCATACAAGTGCATATTTTCTAATCTTTGTAGAACATAATTCATTTCACTAGCTTGACTCCTAGTGTATCTTTTTGAAAAATTCTTATCCAACATCTGATATGATGGATGATTCTATAGAGTTCTCTTACCTCTGGATGGAGAATCGATGTCCATTGGTGAGGAACTTACTGATCTCTGCGGAGAAGGACTTGGTGAAGAAGTTGAATCAGAAGATGAACCTGGGTCTATGGGAGGAGACTGCTTACCTTTATGTGGTGTCTATTGTTGCACCTACTTAGAACCTACATCACTAGATTCATCATCACTAAAAATCTAGGGCTTACCCCATTCTCCCCCTTCATCAAAAATCACATCCCTGGAAAGCACAAAATTTCTAGTCCTGGGATTGTAGAGTCTGTAAGCTTTTGTATTCTCATAATATCCTACAAAGATCCATGCCTGACTCTTTGGATCGAGCTTCTTTCTTAGCTCATCAGGAATGTGAGAATATTCCAGTGAGCCAAACACTTTAAAATACTTAACATTTGGCTTTTTACCATACCAAGCTTGGTAAGGTGTCTGTCCTTCCAAACTTGTAGTAGGACTTTTGTTCAAGATATGTATGCTAGTCCTAGCTGCATCTACCCAATATGAATTAGTCAAATGCTTCGTCTGAAGCATAGACCTTGCCATCTCCACAATGGTGTGATTCTTCCTCTCTACGACACCATTCTGTTGTGGAGTGTAGGTAGCTATGAACTGCCGCTTAATGCCATGTTGCTTACAAAAATTCAAGAACTCATTAGAGGAGTATTCTCCTCCCCTATCTGATCTAAGACATTTTACAAAATATCTACTCTCACTTTCAACTCTTGTTTTGAAATCGACAAAGCATTAAAATGCTTCATCCTTATATTTCAAAAAATATATCCAGCACATTCTAGTAAAATCATCAATGAAGAGTAGGAAGTAAGAGTTGTTACCAAGACTCTTGGTCTACATCGGACCATAGATGTTTGTATGCACTATCTGGAGTGGATAGATGTCCCACCATGCTTGTCCATGAGGAAATTTTGATCTGGCATGCTTCCCAAGAGCACACCCTTCACAGACTTCCTTACTATCCTAAACTTTAGGAAGTTCGGTTACCATCACTTTTGAAGTTAGCATTTTCAAACTAGCTGAATTCAAATGACCATATCTCAAGTGCCATAGGACACTTGGATTGGAAATAGCAACATTTGCTAACTTATCTCCCCCTGGCTGGCCAAAATTTAAAGGAAAAAATCTATTCTTTGACATTGGCACTTGTGTAATGATTCTATTACTGTTATTTTTATCAAAAATAGTGCATTTACCCTCATCAAAAAGCAACTTGTAGTTCTTTTCTAACATTTGACCAACACTTAAAAGATTGTGTTGAATATGGGGTGTGTAATAGATATCACTTACATGTTTGATGCCTTCTTTAGTTGGAACTGCCATGGCTCCAATGCCTTCAAGCGCCAATGATTTATCATCTCCCAATTTGATGTTGGATTTGTATGAGGAGTTTAGAGTAGCAAAGAGCTCTTCTTTGCCACTCATATGGTTTGAACACCCAGTGTCCAAGATCCATGTATCATTCATGTTCTGATCTGCCTGACCATAAGAGAGAAAGAGATTTGTGGCCTCTTCCTCTTCTCCAAAATTTCCAAACTGACTGCTCTGGCTACTACTAGTTCCTTGTGAAGTCTTTGTCCAATAGTCACGAGCATAATGGCCAAGTTTGCCATAGTTGTAGCAAGATTGTTTTGACTTATCTCCTCCTTTGCCTCTACCTTATTGTTTTCCTCTATTTTGTTGTCCTCCTCTATTTTGTTGTTCACCTCTGTTTGAGAATCCTCCTCTGTTCTGATTTCCTCCTCTGTTAGGAGTTCCACCTCTCTGATTATTTTTGCCTCTACCTCTATACTATCCTCTGCCATGGCCTCTACCTCTGCCTTCTTGTGAAGCAAAGGCTTTATCATCTCCTCTGTAACTTGTGGAAGGAGTTTGTTGTAACCTCTCTTCATGTGAGAGAAGTGAGCCAATTAGGGATTCAAAAAATAGAAAAGTTAGGTCTTTGGATTCTTCTATAATTATGGCAACTGAATTCCACTTAGGAAGAAGTGTCCTCAACACTTTCTTCACTATAACTTCAGGCTTTACATCTTCTCCTAAAGTGACCATCTTATCTACTACGACTTTCACACGCACATAGTAATCACCAACCTTTTCACTCTCTTGCATTTTAAGAGTCTCAAACTCTCGTTTCAAGGTTTGTAGTTTAACTTGTTTGACTTGGTCACTACCCCTATAACTTTCTTTTAAAGCATTCCAAGCAGATTCAACAATTATAAAAGAAGCTATTCTAGGGAAAATACTTCTATCAAGGGTGGCTTGGATATGATAAAGGGCAAAAGAATTATTCTTCTGAGCTTCCTTTCTAGCCCTTTTATCAGCAACATTCAAAGTTGCCCAATCAGCAGCAGTAGGTTCAGTATATCCCTCTTCAATCACATCCCAAAGACCTTTGCCTATCAAAAGAGTTTTCATTTTAATTGACCAATACTCGTAATCACCACCATTGAACTCAGGGATTGGTAGACTAGTATTGGAAGCCATTTTAGAAAGCAAACTTTATTGCAACTTCAAACAAGTAGTACAAAGAAGTAC
The DNA here is from genome assembly GCA_028583015.1 of Wollemia nobilis. NCBI lineage: Eukaryota > Viridiplantae > Streptophyta > Pinopsida > Araucariales > Araucariaceae > Wollemia > Wollemia nobilis. The sequence continues at coordinate 965,778 of JAQPPZ010001708.1, forward strand.
AAAATAGATCACTAATTTACTGATTTAAATCAAATCTAGCTTTCTTAATATGCTCACTGATTTGGCGTTCTTCTTCTCGAGGATCACCCAAAATTGGAAAGGTGAAATTGTCTACTTCGTCGTCACTAATTATAATGACTTCTTGTGCTACTGTTGGTTCATAACTTCTTTTGAGAACATTTCGTTCTTCGATTGCAAGTTTCACCTCCACTGGTTCTTCTTCCTCTTCTTCTTCTTCTTCTTCTTCTTCTAGTTTTGAATCAGGAGAGCATGGTGTATAGCTCTCACTTGTTTCTACTTCAGGCACTGCAGGTGAATAACTGTCACTTGATTGTCCTTCAGGTACTATTTCAACCGTCTCGGATTCAACTATCCTTTTCTAAAAGATATTATCTTCAAAATCCGCCTCATAGCCAGAATCTGGTTTCCTCAGATGAGCAATCACTTGGTTTTCTAATTGGCAAAACACTGTATGAAGTCCATACCGCTGGACTTTCCCGTCAAAGGAATCAGGAGTCTCTCTTCTCAACAAAGAGAGTAATGCATTATAGCATCCGGCTGACCGGATCATCTACCCAGAATCACACCGTATGAACTGGGTTACAACTTAGTATGATGCCAAAAAAAAAACTTTTTATATCAAAATATCTTTGCACCCTTTTATTTTTATAAAAAAAAAATTCTAAAATTTGTTTTAATAAAGACCTTTTAAAATTTTTTTAACAATTTCCTATATATATTTTTAATTATTATTTTTAAATAAAATGGATATTTAAAAAAAACATAATAAAAAATATATAGAAATTACTATATTATTTTTTTAAAACCTTTTAAAAAAACAAATAATAAAAAATTTAATTAAAAAAAAATAAACCTATTTTTTTTAAATCCCAGACGAGATTCGATCTGTTGACCTCCGCCGTCTACTCGGCAGTCTTAGCCACTACACCACGTGGCTGTTGTGGTAGAGAATGTCAAAAAATAAATTTGAATCCTTCTAAACGATGAAGTACAAAAAAAATAAAAAAACCTTTTGTTTTTTTACCCTGGCGGGATTCGACCCTAGGTCTATTCTCTACAAGGCGGGAGACTTGACCGCTAGACCACTCTAGCCGGATGGAAAAAGAGAGGTAAGAGTTTATAATTGAAATCATCGGCTAAAACACTTTTTAAAAAAAAAAATTAGTCCCACATTCAGTGGGCGATGAGTGTTTCCAGGCTTTATCAAAGCCTGCGAACACTCATTAGGTCGATTGCCTTCGAGCAATCGATCTCGCCAACATTTTGCCCTTCTATCGACCAAAAAAACTCTACCACATGGCACACACCCTGTTCATCCATGTCGTCCATGTCAGCACACTTGTCCACGTCTGCTCACACCTCTGCCATGTCAGCACGCTTGTCCACATCTACTCATGCATCTGCCATGTCAGCTCCTCTCTGCCATGTCTGCTCGCACTTAGCTTCGTCGCTAGTTGAACACCGCCACATCAGCCCATTGTTTACATCTAGTTAAATCCTCGAGATATGTATGCTCCTCGAGATCCATGCGATAGCTACTCCTCAGGATCTATGCGACAACCACTCCTCGGGATCCATGCGCCAGTATCTCACCAATCGCACCTCAGGATCCACTATGCTCGGCTTTTGTGCCTTACCTCGGCCCTCGGGATCCATGCCCCCTCAGCTCTGATACCAGTGTGAATCTAAGGTTAAGGTAAGCTTAGATTAACATTAGGCCAAGGTAAAAATTGACACGAATAAAATATAGCCAAAATAATTCATTAAACTAACCAATTGAATATTACATTAAAATAAACCTTATATAGGCTTAGAACAAGCAAAATAGTAGGGAAGGGAAGGTGGAGGAAGATCGAGGAGATTAGAGAGAACGGAGGAGTAGGAAGTGGAGTGGGAGGTGGCAGCGAGCGTGGGGAGAGGAAGGGAGTGGAGTGATAAGGGAAAATGGACGGCAGGAAAGGAGGAAGGACAATGGAGGGATAAGGAGAAAATAGAGGTAAGGGAGAAAGAATATCATGCCGACCATCCAACAAGATTAGCCGACAAAAGGTAAGTGTGTTCACACTGTGCTTAGAAAAACTAGATTTTTCTAAGCCGTTTCAAGCTAAGTCCTGTTCACACTTGCTACAACAAGACCTATGGATGCTCACAGATAAGATACTTTGTTGGTATAAGTGACCAATGGATTAGTCAATCCTTACTCATAATGAGAAATGGATATTAATTGCACACATAGTTGATCCTTTAGATGCTTGAAACCACTAGGAGAACCTTAGCATCATATTGATTTGTGATATGAATAGATGAACTTGTTTAAAGATCACTAGGATGTTTGAGTCTTTGTAAAACAACTCTAGATCATTTATACCTAATGCAAATAGAGTCATAAGATAATACCATCATCACATTGGCATACACATATCATAATCCATTTCATCCTACAAAAAAAATGTGGCTTGAATTTCCAAAGCTTTAATATTTACTTTTAGGGGTAAAGCAGTAAGGATAGGGTTACAATTCGCATCAAAACTTTGATAGAGTGGTTGGGAATCCGATTACCCAAAGCTTTGCACCCCTATAAGAATACCAAATAGATGCACATTTCTATAGGAAAGGCCATCAAGATAATATCATAATGACTATTCTATTGTTCTTGTCCAAGACAAGTTTTGAAAGCTCCTAAGCCTATGTTGAAGATCTATGTTGCAAATATTGATGATCGATATCAAAATAAATCCATTATTCTTCTCTAATATGGAACTCCTTAATGAAATTAAAATAAGAAAGATAAGAAATAGTATCCTTAAGGCATTAGAAGCCAAGAAGGTAAGTCCATATTGCAAAAATATTGTTATTCTACAAGCCTATTTAATGACTTGGCATAAATAATATATAAGTAAATCCTCCATATCCTTAATTAATTAAATAAAACAAATTACATATATATATATATATATATATATATATATATATATATATATATATATATATATATATATATATATATATATATAAGATTTGCCATAATATAAATTATTACAAAATAAAATCCTCTCTATCATGTTTTGGCTATATAGCCAAAAATATAGTTTGGGGGAGGTAAGTAGAAGATTCATTCATAATTCATGATACAATTTTGGGGGAAGAAAAAGAAAAAAAAAAAGAGGAATGAAGAAACAGGTAAAGTATTCTTTCAACTCTACAATTACATTTTTTGTAGACAGTTTCTGTAGATAGTTTCTATAGACATTTTCTGCAGATGGTTTCTATAGACAGTTTTTGTAGACAGTTTCTATAGATAGTTTATGTAGATAGTTTTTGTAGATAGTTTCTATAGATATTTTTTGTAGATACTTTCTGTAGATATTTTCCGTATACAATTTTCGTAGACATTTTCTGTAGAATATCTTCAAAAATACATATTTTATAAAAAAAAATCTAATTGTCAACAATTCTAGATTTGTAACACATGTCAAAAGCAGAATTATACAAGATAATTATTAAATTATTTATACAAGGGATTTAAAAAAGTTCAAATTGCATAATATTTAAAAATTATTGTGAACACCATGACATAGACATTTTTCAAGCTTGTGAATCACGACATAGAAATCAAAACATGGGCTCAATATTGGAAGTAATGCACAATAGAATGGGATGATTAAAATTTAACTTTGGGAATCATGTGTAGAAGGTTCACGAGTTTAATACTCTAAAAAATTTGCACTAAGACATTGAAAATTACAACCGGAGCACTAAGGATGATGCGTATATTCATGACTGGTCGAAGAAAGGGTGTCGTGAATGCATTTTAACTAATAATTTTTGGTAAGAAGGTAAAACATAGACCAAATACCACCAAAACAAAGAAATGATTATGTGGACATCAACCAAGAGCCAAATAAAATATATATAGGGTATTGTATGGGGATTACAAAGTTTAAAACTTTGAAATATAAGTGAGGAGTCTTCAAGTGGAGAAAGATCCACCAGTTAGTGTAGTAGAGAGATATAGTCTTCTAGAAGATCACTAGCTAGAGTAGAAGGGGAAAGAGTTCTCCTGTGGAAGATATCCACGAACTTGAGATTAGGGTATCAGCATCTCCTATGGACAGAGGTCCATAAACATTGTAATTGGGAAGTATTCTCAAAGAGATTGATTGAGAAAATTTTAGTAAAATATTTTCTCTGTGGAGTAGCCCACATTGGGTGAACCACGTAAATTATGATGTCTCTATTGTATATGGTGTTTTATGCATTGATTTTATTACTGCTATTGATACTGCTATCTATACACTACATAATATTGAATTGAAAGAAAAAATAAAAAGGGGTCTTATAATGTTCACCCCCCTATCAGTATAAGCTTGTGTTCTTCAGGTATTTTGTCCACATGCAAATATTTTGTTGGGAGAACACTCATGGTCATCATCCACTTAAAAATTTGGCACACGCTTTACAAAATAATAGAGTTTCCAGATTCAAAATAAAAATAAAAAAAAAGTGGAAAAACAAAGAGATTTACCATGGGGAAATCCACAAATTATTTGTTGAAAAAGAATGACCTGCCACAGCTAGAAAGAGGAGTTAGAAAAATAGAGCTTATTGGACAACTATTGCTAAGACTAGAAATTATAAGCACCGACTGTCAGAAGGGTGTGCCACTCTTTAAGCATGGGGGTGTCACGAGTACATGCCACTCTTTTAAGCATGGGGGGATGATGAGAACCAAAAATACTCATATTTATACATGTATTTCTAACATATTATGCGGCATTATTATTATAGAATGTATGTTTTATAAAAAATTATATTTATTTAATAGTAAATTATGTATATTATCTAATATTTGTTTTTAAGTGAATTGTGTGTAGATTTAGTGGTTTTTACGGTATTTTAGCATGTTTATGTCAAAGTCCCACTTGGACTTGGCACCTTCGATTTCATGAAGGAAAAACATTTGCAGTACACTAGTGAAAAGTGCTAAGCCAGGCGCCCGATTCCCTTTGAAGCGCCCAACTTCTTTTTGGTGCTTAATTGATGGGTGCCTACTTTCCATTAGGTGCCTATTTTGCGTAGGCACTTGCTTCCAATTAGGCACCTACTTCTCGTTAGGTGTCTGCTTCCCGTTGATGTAGAATTACAACCCGACTCCTATTGAGGAAAAATTACAATGCAATCCCTATTGTCGGTAGAACAGAACAAATATTTTAGCAATAGATGCGGATGATATTTTAGCAAAGATGCAGATGAAGGACAATATCAAATACCATGTGTTATCTATTTTTTAGCAATACGTAAATAGCAATGTAAATAGATAAAGCATAATATTAAATGTATTCTGTTTTGATAAAAATAGAATACGTTAAATCAGTTCAAATTAAATGTATTTGCTTAATCTCCCTATTTTTGCGTATTTGTTGTAACCATAAAATCAAAAATTTATTTGCTCTCAAATGTAACAAGGCATGGCCGCATATCTTATAAATATGCAGGCCACCCTTGATAAAGAAATGTTGGATGTGAGAATTATTCTATAAATTTTTTAAACTACAATATATTCATTTGAGTGTTTTTATTAATCTCAAACCATCATTCGATGAATGAATTGATCAGGCAAAATACTACTGGAGATGGGGCCCACTCTAAATAGTACTCCTCCCCCTTTTATCTTACTTTCTATAGTTAATTTATTTACTATTTTTTTATATTATTTAATTCCTATAGTTTCCCCTATTTTCTGTAATTTTCTAGCAAGTGCATGTTTTAATTTTCATAGGTTTATTTTCAGTCTTGTTTATTTTTAATTCATTATTTATTTTTCTACACTTAATTCTATTGAGTCTGGATGAGTTGAAAATATACAAAGGACACCCCCAAAAAACCAATAGGAACAGAGGGACTCATTTCTCACACTACAGGCATATACTGTACGTGATACTCACAAGTTTACAAGCTACCCCAGGTTAACAAATTAAATGGAGGTAATTAAATGAATTGTAGAAAATTAACCAATTTTTTGCCCAACAAGCTTCAAATCTTCAAAATTTTGAATATTTTCTCCCTTAATTTGTATGTCCTTGATTTTATTTTATTTAACTTGCAACCTCTTAGTCAAAGACATCGATAAAATTATATTTGCTGCTAGGGTTAATGGAGACAATAATTTTTTTATTTTGAATGCACCCATGAACTTGCAAAATAGAATTTTTACATTCAAACAAATCTTTGTGACCATTGTCAAGCCCTAACACAATAGATGTAGTTTCCTTAGAATACACATTATTATAATTTTCCTTTGATCCCCATTTGCTTAAAAATGCAACTTCAAATTCTTCCTATGTATTTATAAAATTATGGGTACAAGAAAAATTCTCAAACCAAGATAAAACTTCCCTGTATAAATAATCATAAAGCCAATATCTCCATAAAGAATTAGAATTATTGGAAGACTTATAAAGTTTCCACCATACCCCAACATCTTTATCATCCTCTCCATTGAATTTTGGCAAATCCATGAATTATTTTTTTTTAATAAAGTTGCTAAGGTTTGAAATGGCCGAAATTTCTCAAAAATTAAAATTTTTGAAATCTCATCTACATATTTGCCCTTCTTCAACCATTAAATCTGCAAATTCTCTTCAAAATAAAACAAACGAAAACTAATTTTCTTACTCGGATTGAAAGTTATGATTTTTTCCCCTTTTGTTGGCAACCCCAAAAACAACACCAAATGCCCAACTTGAAACAACTATAACTCCCTCATTACTTATCAGAATTTAACAAGTAGTCATTGTTGTAGTACTCAAAATAACCTGCATGATGATGCAAAAATATTCTAAAAATGATTGCTAAAAAATATAATACAAATTTTTCTTTTTGAAAAATAAATTGCGCATCCAAAAAACAACTTGAACAACCTAACTTCAAACAATGGTAACTCTCTCAAATATTATCAAAAATCCACAAATGAGCAATCATTTTTATAGTACTCAAAATAATCTATATGCTGGTGCCAAAATCTTCTACAAATGACTACTGAAAAAATTTAATTCCATTTTTTTTTTGAAAAAAAACCATATTTTTCTCAATACATATAAGAATTTAACAAATGAGCAGTCATTTTTGTAGTACTCAAAAAGATCTACACAATGGAGCAAAAACCTTCTAAAAATGACTACTGAAATAAAAAAATATGGCCTCCACAAAATGTGATATTTTTTTGAAAAAACATGCCCTAGGTCTACAAAAAACAAACCCACTTTGCCCAAATTGTTGCTTTGATACCAAATGTAGTGAACCTCTTTTCTCATTCCATAAATCATTCAAAAATTTGCATAAATATTCAACATGCATCCACAAATAAATTAATTGCACAATAAATTGCTCAATAAAATAGAGATTGATTATACCCTTGAGGTAGAGCAACACCATACAATTCTCCTTTAGGAAGGAAGCCACTCCATAGGATCTCTAGATGCACAAGCCAAGACTTATCCAAGAATACATCATAGATTTTCTTTCAAAATGGGGGTACATCTCTCTTTATACAAGAGTGTTATGGTTCACCTCCCATGAGTTACAAGATCACACATGTGGTGGTTAACCTTCCATGAGTTACAAAGTGCATTATAATATGATAATATTCCTTGTGGTTACATATGACAATATTACCCTAATGGTTACAAATATGATTCTATGACATATGTATTTCTAATTTGACATGTGGTTTTCCTTACTCAATAATTAATATATAGCTCATACCATTATATAGTACAATATTAAATTATTAAATATTAAGTACCTATCTTGGGCACCTAACAACTGGGAGATAGACATCATATAGCCTATTATTGGGAGATAGGCACTTGTCCTGTGTACTAGGAGACAGGTACTTCCTTTTTGCTAGAATATAGATGTCTTTCAACCTATGGCCATGAGATAGCTATCATGCCTTAGTATTTTTGGAATGCCTTACTCCTTTGCCACTATCGTTGTTTAATCACAAACCATTCCCTAATCGCATTATGAAAGTACCAAATGCTAGGTCCACATGGGACCTTGACTAAAAGGTGTGAAAAAATCATAAGGTATGGCATCTACACATAGATTTCACTCAAAACACACATTATGCATAATACATCATTTTTCATTAAATGTATACAAAAATATTATAAAAAATGCATTTCTAATATAATAATGTCGCACATTTATGTTATTAAAGCATTAAAAAAAAGAGCATTTTTGGTTCTTATCACCTTCTATTAAAAATAAGCTCATTCACATAAATATTGCAATTAAAACAAAAATTCAGGAAATAAGAGTACATTGCAATACAAAATATAAATGCAAAATTAAAGCAATCTCACAAAATAACAAAGAATCATAGGTCTCTTTGAGGGGGCAACCTTCTTCAATACTTATATTAATTTGAAAAAATATACATCCATTCATGGATCCAATTATTTTAAAGATATACTTCATGCAACCCTAACCTAAATCTCAAGAGTTGGCCTAAATGAAAAATATCACTCAAGCTAGAATCTTCTACCAAACATCAATTACATTCTTGATAATGGTTAAATGAAATGGTCCCACTTGTCTAGTCGTCTTACGTGTCAAATACTATTACAAAGTATTATAAAATAGCATTATAAATGGGTCCCACTTTGGAATGGGGTCACTACATAATCATATGAGAATTATAAATTTAGTGTTAGGATGGGAACCTAACACTTGGTGCCCTTGTTGTCTTGATTCCAGCAATCATGAAGCACTTATTGTAGATGAAATATCTAATGGTTGATGTGGATTTTAGCTCACTTACTCTTCTTTGAAACTCCTTTCTCCCAACTCAAGGTAGGAAGCACCTTTTGAAATAGGGTAGGAAATTCCCTTCAACAACGAAGCCTTGGTAGGTCGCACTTTTGACTAGTCTAGCTTGGAGTGAAGTAGGGATATAGGGAAAATTTTCCTATAATAGCATAACAACAAGACATATCTAATTAAATGCACCAAATGGACCATAATTTTTCTACTTAATTGCAAGCATGTAAGAAAAGCAGTCACCTAAGCATAAGAACTTGCACTAATCTTCATAAGGCTATATCATGAAAAATAGCATGCAAAATTCACAAAATCCACATAGCATGCTTCCTTAGACAAATTGGTGTAATCTTACCCTTATGTGTTCAAGGAGCCCATGACACTCCTTCTAGAAAGACTAATTAAACACAACATTGATATTATACTTGTTGCACAACTACCTAATGCATCAATGTATAGAGAATCAATGATTCAACATGATGAAATCAAAAGGTAAATTCAATATTTATTGGCTAAAGGATTCATTAATATGAGCAATGATTCACCAATTTTTCTAGTACTCAAGAAGGATGGGACATGAAGACTACATTTATTTCAAGACACTCAAAAAAATAACAATAAAAAATAATTATCCCCTTCCTTGCATTAATAATATTTTGTACCAAGTCAAGGATCCAAAATTTTCTCAAAGATAGATCTCAAAAGTGGGTATCACCAATTTATAATACAAGCAAAGGATACATGGAAAATTGCATTCAAAACAAATATGGGTCTCTTTGAATGGATAGTAATATCATTTGGTCTCACTAACACTCTTGACACTTTTATGAGACTCATGAATGAAGTATTCAAATATTATCTAGATAAATTTGTAATTATTTATTATGATGATATTTTGGTCTATTCTCCCACTTGGAAGGATCACTTGAAGCATCTAGAGCAGGTTTTTGACACCCTTTAAAACAATTAGCTATATGCAAACCTTTACAAGTTATCTTTTAGGTAAACAATAATTTCTTATATTTTCTATGTAATCAATGAACATAGCATATAAGTGATCCAACTAAGGTAGAAGTGTTACTCAAATGGCCTACTCCTACTCTCATTGACTTGAGGATTTTCTTGGGACTTGCCAATTTTTATCGCAAGTTCATTCCCAAATATTCCACCGTTGATGCTCCTTTGATTCAATTAACAAAGTCCAATGGTGTATTCATATGGATAGAATACCATACCCATGCCTCTGAAATATTTAATTAGAAACCATGTTTAGCACCAATTCTTTCTCTTCTAGATCTCACACAACCCTTCGAGATTGAGACAAAATCCTCGTAGTTTTTTCTTGGTGTCATATTGAAGCAAAATGGTCATCTAGTGGGCTATCACTTATAGGCCTTTCCAACCACCAAACATAATTATTTTACATATGATAAGGAGTTGTATGCTTTGGTGCAATATATCAAGCATTGGAGACACTACCTTCTTAGAAAAGAAACCATTATGCACACTAATCACATTCCCCTTAAGTTTCTTCAATCACAAAATAAAGTTGAAGAAGCTCACAACATGAAGTGGGCATCCTATTTACAATAGTTTCACCTAGTCATCAAGTACAAAAAGGGGAACAAAAACACAATGGCAAATTGTTCGAGTCACCCTCCAAGATATCATACTTTAACTATTGTAATAATTTTGCATATTGGTTTCCAGACATGGTCTTCTTAGTATGCTCGAGATATAGATTTTGAACAAATTTACCAACTTCTTAAACATCCTAGTACTTCTAAATTACATCCTTTCCAATATTTTCACATCAAATAAGGGTTATTATATATGTTGGATAAAAATTTTGTTCCATAAGAACACCAATTGTCTCTTCTCAAATAATCTCTTTCAACACTTTATGGTGGTCATTTTGGCAAGCACAAGACACTTCACCATTTGTAGAACCTCTTTTATTTGTCATGCATGCAAAAATATGTACTAAGGTTCCTAAGAGAGTGTCTTGTATGCTATTAATTCAAGACAACCAATAGGAAATTGGCACTTATCATGTTTTTTCCCATTCTTTCTCATCCTTCGGGAGCATTTTCATGGATTCAATTAGTGGTTTTCCAATAACCATTTTATAGCATGATTGCATTTTTGTGGTTGTGGATATATTTAAAAATATGACCAAGTTTATCCCATGCTATAAAAATAGTTCTATTGTAAATTTAGCCTAGCTCTTCTTTGACCATGTATGATGCTCCTTTGGTCTCCCAACTAGCATTGTATTTGATTGAGACTCCTACATTGTAGGTCATTTTTTGTTGTCCTTATGAAAAATTCTAGGAGTCTCTCTTAACTTCTCTATGGCTTTCCACCCTTAGATAGTTGGTCATACCAAAGTTATCAATCACACCCCTGTCCATAGTCTAAGGATCTTTCACCATTCTTCTCCATCTAAATGGGGCTTGAGCCTTACACACATAGAGCATACCTACAATAGGGTCATTCACTCATCCATTGATAATTCTCCCTTTGAAGTCTATATTGGTTTTCAACCCCTAGATTCATATTAGTTTCCCTTATCCCTTCCTTCTATTACCACCATTCACATGCAAAAAGAACAAGATAAGACATATTACTTCATCGAACATTTGTAGCAACTTTATTCTATGGTTATGCAAAATTGTAGAAGACCTAATAGTAGTAGAAGTAGGTTATGAATTATTATCATCTTCCTCATCATTTCTAGGTAAGATATAAAGTTTTAGCTATATTTGGACACGCATCACTTCTCGAAAAAGGCACATAGTAAAGTCAAACCACTTCAGTATGGGCCTTATACAAACCTTAAATAAGAGTCACTCAATGCCTTTTATATTAATATTCCAACACACTTGGACATCCATGATGTTATCGACATTGATTTTCTCAAGTTATATCATGACTCTAAATTGGAGAAAGAGCCTATTATCAATCATCCTATCAATGTGGTACCTGATTTTCAGCTTTTATTGGACTTTGATTTAGTGTTCAACATGAATACTTGCAAAAATTATTAGGTTATTCCACTTCATACCTTATTTTCAAGCAAGGATAGATTTCACATCAGGTTTTTTGGGTCTCCCATTGCTAAATATCTCATGATTTCTCTTCTCTCTTAAAATCATTGGAGTCTAATGCTTCTATTGTGGGAAGGAATGATGAGGAAAGCAATATATAAAATATATGTAATATGGTTGGCTAAAATATTGAATAAATGTAATACATGGTTGGCCAAAACATGATTCATAAGAAACCTTTTAGATTTTTTAGTCATCTTCTTGTTTTCTTCTAGAGATAGCATTAAATCCTCTCATTTATTCTTGGTTTTTATCCAATAAATACATCCTTATATGTACAAGGTAATATGATACCTATTTAATACATTCTTGGTAATACAAATGACTAGGCTTCATTGTCCATATCATTCCATCTCAAAGAGGAATCAATTCCTCAGTCTTGTTCTTCATTAGGGCCTCATATTCTACTAGCATAGAATCCTCTTATTCTAGTTAATCGTTTACCTAATAATATGTAATAGGATACTGAGATTGATTAACATTTGAGAGAAAAGCTTGAGAATAAGCTTTCCTATATTGCTCTTGAGATAGAGTTGATTGAATATGTTTTAGAAGAATATTAACCCATTTGGGTGTTGTATGAACTAAATAATCATACACTCCATGACAAAACAACATCAAAAATTAAATCTAAATAATCCAAATCAAAAAAACTACTCACCTCATCATGCAAAGCTAAAATATTATGATTTAATGTGTCCTACTAAAAATGCCCTAAAAATAAAAAATAATGTACTATGATGGTTCTAACCTCAATAGGGTCAAATCAATAGGTAATGGACCTCCACTTAAATATGAAGTTGAATAATATTCTCTAGTGGGAATAACTTCAACTGACATCTCTCAAGAAATAGCTAAATCTCAAATATTCAAAGGGTCAAAAGAGTCATCATACTAAATCTTAGGTGGTGGAATATAAGGACCTCATCAAATCAAAACCTTACATCTCTAAGGGTCATAAAGTAAATATGAATTTGAGGTGTTTGAATACCCCATAAAGATCCACCAATTACTCTTCAAAACCTCTTTTTAAATATCCTTGGGTATGTGAGCCCATGGTGAAGATCCAAAGATATAAAATCAAGACATATTAGGACTATATTTTTTTAATATTGAAAGAGGTGTCATACCTTGAATAACCTTGGTGGGAATCTGGTTGATGATGTATGTTGTACAAGTGATGGCCTCACCCAAAATTTATGCTTTTTTCCCTTGGTATGCATCATACATTTTTCATCTCCATGATCACCCTGCTCTTCTTTTTAGATACACCATTCTAATTAGAAAATAATAAAATGCATGGATGATGTATTCACCTTCTTTGTCATCTTGAGAAATCTTATTATTTTGTTCAACATATTCTCAACAAGAGCCTTGAAGATCTTGAATTTCTTAAAAGACCTCATCCTTAGTACAAATAGTATACTACCACATATATCTAGACAAATTATCAATGAAAAGGAGGAAGCAATTATTTTATGAAAGAGATGGTATATCCATAGGCCCACAAATATCAATATGTATGATTTCCAAGGGGTGAGAGGACCATCTTGCAATCTCTTTTGAAAAATATCCCTATGATACTTCCATAGAATACATCCTTCACATGCACCACTTGGAGAGGATATTTGTATAAGTCCAATGGTTGGGTGACTCATGTATCTTAATGATCGATAGTTGATATGCCTAAGCCTATGATACCACTTCTAAATTTAATTATCTATATGTGCAACCATAGAAATAATTTTTCTCTTCTTATAATAGGTTGGTATTTCTCCTAATTTATACATGTGGTTAGATTCATTAGCTAGAATCAATAATTTTAAACCCATTGTCTATATCCTTAATTATAGAATGGTAAATTCTACCTCTTTATTTGTATGAGTAATCCAATAATAGACAAGATGTTAGGGCTAACATTAATGATATGAAGTACCTTATCAAAATAAGAAGATCCAATGTTTATTTATCTATATACTACAACCCATAATAAATATTCATCTCTAATGACAACATGCTCCCTTGAATGTGATTGTTGTATCCCTATAGTAAATTTTTATGCTTCATCATGTGCATATTTGCCCCTAAATTTCCAATCCACTCATCTAAAAGTGGATGTCCAATATTCTATATGAACAACTACCTGTTCTTGTGAAGTTTATTCATCAAAGTTATCTTCACCTTATGCATAGAAAAAATCATCACTAGCTCCCCCTTCCTTGTTGTTTCCTCAAGCTTCTTTATGCAAATTTAACAAAATTCTATTTTGTGATCTTCCTTCTTGCAAAACTCACATGTAGGATTTTTGAAGGGCTTATTGGGTTTTTTCTCATTCTATTTTTTTTCTTGTTATTTTGAGATTTGGCAATATCTTCCTTAGAGTGGCCTTAATTATTCTGATGATGTAGAAATTACTTGAATACCTCATCAATTAGAAGTGAAGGATAATTTAGTAAGTGCATACAAAGCATCTCAAAAAAAATAATAATTATCTTATATATCAACAAAACCTTATTGAAGACATTATTCAATAGTTCAATGTTATTTCCCTTGTCAACAACTTCCTATTCAATAGTCCTCTTATAATCTAGGTATATTTTGGCAGATTATTGAAGTAACTAATGTAATCATAAAAAATATCAAATGATTCCATGGATAAAGTTGCAAGCCTAGCATCCAACCTATTCATTTGTGTAGAATTAGTATAATCACATAATCTCTAAAATTTATCAAGCAACACTTTAGGTTCCATCTTGTTGGTAACATGTGTATCAATAATATTATCAATGTGAAGTGCTATAACACCATGATCCTCATACTTATGTTTGTATAGTTGCTTTATTTATTTATTAGTAGTATCATAAGATTGCTCATTCGCATACCTGACCAACCCCTTGCTCCAGAGCAAGCTTTAATATTGATTTTAAAATAGTGTATTTTGGACCACTTAAGAAAGGTACATGATGATCCATAAATATCCTACAAAAATAGAACATCCTACATGTACTTATGACTAGAAACAATAGCAATGTAGAGACCTTGAAAAAATATACGATTTTGAAAAAGGAGGCTCACAATGCTTATTTTTGCAAACATTTTAACCCCTCGATGTTTGACCCTAAATTTACACAAATAACTCTAAAGCATATGAAATTTAAATATATATAGTACCTAGAGTGAATGAGAGGTCACCACATGTCGTTGCATGAGTTTCTAAGGGGGTGGCAAGCATGCACTAGCTAAATAGCATATTGATAAATTATGTGATGTCAATCATCATGATCAAGGGATTGCCATTTATGTGTTGATTTTGTAGGATATTGGATGGGGTACCAATGAATCATAATGTATCATTTTTCATGCTATGATTAGTTGTTTGACATATGAACGACACTATGCCACTTTTTGCATCCTAATTCATTCTAAGTTTTATGCTTTACCAATTCTACTATTGACTATACAAATAACTTGTCAAGTTTTATGAGTTGGAAAAATATGATTAGTCAATATCATATTTATACATATCAAGTGGTGTATAGCTTGTCATGTTAGTTGTCATATGACTTGCCAAGTCAACCCTCTTATTTCCATGTTAGCATCTACATTACCACCATGTGTCATGCCACCTCAGCTACCATATCAAGTGTATGGATTTTTACATCAAATGTATAGATGACCACCTCACCTTCCACGTGTTGTGCTTCTTTAATTGCCATATTAGTTGTATAGACTACCATGTGTTGCATTATTTCATCCACCACATCATCTATATTGGAATATACAAAATTCCATGTTATTAGGTGTCATGTCAATATGTTCCATATTACCATGTGCTATGTTAGCATATGTAGTTTATAAAGGGGTAATGTCATAAATTACCACATCATCATATCTTGCTATGTCATCATATTGCATTATGCTTATATCATCATTATGCATCATGCTTACATCAATTCTTAGAAGGAAATGGTATTGAGGGGTTTGAACCAAGGACCTCCCTCATGTAAATTCTTGAGATGGGCTTTGCTAACCATCATCCTCAAGGTTTCCATTAGAAGATAAATAGAAATCAACATAAATAAATTAACCCATTTAATCAAATGCCTCTGCCCACATGTGTCAAATTGATACCCCCTCTAATATTTTGCAAAGAATCAAAAAATATTGACAATTCATTTATATATATCATAGGTTGTCCTACACAATTTTTTTGTTGAAAGTAACCAATGAGCACATCCTCTCATGAATATGTAGAAAAACATCTACCATATCATTTTATCAATTTTTTTAAGTATCCTAGAGGTCTTTTCTAAGTAGAAAAACTTGTATGTGGCTTACCTTGTACCAAGGGTCTTTCAAAAATAATTTAACCTCTTTTTTTCTTCTTTTATGGTGGATAAGCAGTTTTCCCTCTAGTCTATGTTTTTATTGGACATAATAATATAAAATAGAAAAATATATGCATTTTTTGAAAAACATCTGTAAAGACAAATGAAGTTCTTAAAAAACTCAATCCTAAAACTAGGGCATCCACCTAGTCATAAATCAAAAGAAAAACGGGTTGTGTTAATGAGAGGGACAATGGAATCTATTGGTGAACATTTTCATTGGAGCATATTTTTTGAATCTAGTGAAATACTTGTGATCCAATTTTACCTAGGTTTTCTATAAAAAAATAAAACCTTTCTTTAAGTACTACTGTTGGCTTTACAGAAAAAATTTCTTGACTGATCCAAATACAATTTCCATTGATGGAAATCATAGAACCAAAACTATCAACAACCAACAATCAAGTAATTATGATTTACACCTACTTTAATTCCATGTTATATTTCACAATATTTTCTAGAGATGAATAGAATCAACACAATACCAAGTTTTGTAGAAAAGAATTACACCCAAAGCAAAGAACACAAAATATGTGAGGGTGTTTATGGACACCAAATAATATCATTATTAAAGAATAGAATAACACTTTGAATGATGAAAAATTATTGGTATGATGGGGTATTTATACCCAAATACAAGTTTCATTTAGGTCAAGGTTGTAAGAACAACCTTAAGAATAAAATAATAAAATATTATAAAAATACCTTTTTCAAGGTTTACAAGGATCCAAAGAGCTAATATGAATAATACAATGTAAAATTTAGTCATGGCCCTAAGAGAGGCCTAATGACCACATATTTCAATTGTTGGTAATATACTACAAATAAGAAATGAAATAAGACTATTATTAATTTCATTCACATAATATTTACATTGCAATAATATTTCTCTTAATACATTTGAATCCTGTATAGTTCGTTGGAATAACAAGATAATGGGCAATATTAACAAATAACTTCCCAAAGAAAAATTAATCAAATATTGTACTATGCATCTAACATCCCCCTTGTATTACATTATTTGGTATACATAGTAATTGTCGAAATTCTTCAAACTTCACTCAACCAAGAGCTTTTGTGAAAATGTCTACCACTTGTTCTATAGTAGAAATATATTGAAGACTAATATGATGATCCTAAACATGATCTCAAATAAAGTGACATTGTGCTTCAATATGTTTGGTTCATTCATGAAAAATTGGATTTTTAATTAACTTGAGAACTCCTTGATTATCACAATTTAATATTGTTGGTTGTTTGAAAGATAGACCCATATCTGATAGAATAAATTGTAACCATAGTGTTTCACATGTAGCATTTTATGCAACTCTATATTTTGCCTCAGTAGATGAAAGTGCTATTGTATGTTGCTTTTTGCTATGCCAAGAGATAGGACCAGAACCAAGATGAAATACATATCCTAAAGTAGATCTTCTATCATCAATGGAACCAACATAGTCTGAGTCTGTATAACCTTGTAGAAAGAAGTTATCATTTTTCTTATATTCTAATCCATATTTCATTGTTCCTTGAATATACTGTAGAACTTGTTTAGCAACTTTCCAATGAGTTTCCTTAGGTTCTTGCATGAATCTGGAGAGATAATTTATAACAAAAACTATATCTAGTCTTGTATTTGTGAGATAAAGTAAACTGTCAATCAATTGATGATATAAAGTAGCTAACATAGGTGGTGATTTATCATATCTTGATAGTTGTAATCCTTGTTCCATAGGTGTTGCTTTAGCTTTACAATCTATCATTTTGTATTTTTGTAACAAAGTCTTGGCATATTTAGTTTGTGTCATTACAATGTGATTTTTTTTTTGCCATACCTGTAAACCAAGACAATAATGTAAGAGTCCTAGATCTATCATATCAAAAGCTTCATTTAGATCATTTTTCACCTTGGTTATTAAATCATCAAAGCTACCTATGATAACTAAATCATCAACATACACCACAAGAATTACTCTGTTAGAACCCACTTTATAGGTATAGAGATTTGAGTCTGAGAAGCTTCTACAAAAACCATGTTGTTGAAGATGATTATTGATTTTAATATACCATGCATGTGGAGCCTGTTTTAATCCATATAATGATTTTTTTAATTTGCAAACTTTTTGTGTTTGACCAGATATCTCAAAACCTTCTAGTTGAATCATATATACTTCTTCAAGATCTCCATTGAGAAAAGCACTCTTAACATCCATTTGATGAATTTTCCAATTATATTGTGTTGCTAGTGCATAAATTGTACAAATTGTAGTCATTTTTGTTGTTGGTGCAAATGTTTCATCATAGTTGATTCCTTCTCTTTGAGCAAAACCTTTTGCAACAAGACGTGCTTTATATTTTTCAATTGAACCATCTACTTTATATTTGATTTTATAAACCCATTTGCATCCAATTGGTTTCTTATCTTTAGGTAAATTGACTAGATCCCAAGTTTCATTCTTCATTAGGGTTGAATATTCAACTTCCATTGCTTTCTTCCATTCAAGAGAATTAAGTGCATCTCTTACTAATTGAGGTTCATTGTTTTCCATTACTAAAGTCATTAGACCAAAATTTACTTCTCTTTGTGTTTGACTACAAGTACGAGGTCTAGTGGAAGTTGTATCTGGAGGTGTATCTAGTTTTGCATCCTTGAGAGTAATTGTAGCCCATTTTGATGGTTTCTTTTGTGGAATTTGAGTAGGTACAACTATGACTTGTTCATCCACTGATTCATTTATAACTTCAGATTCATTTTTAGAATTTTCTTCATAATCTTCTTTGATATCTATTATAAATGATGAAGTATCTTTTGATTCAATATTTTGTGAACATTCTTCATCAAAGATAACATCTTTGCTTATATGTATTTGCTTTGTAACAGGATCTATTAGACGATATGCTTTAGATGACAAATCATATCCTAGAAATATACAAGGTAAGGTTTTATCATCTAATTTTGTCCTTTTTTGTTTTGGAATATGCATGTAAGCTTTACAACCAAATACTCTAAAATGTGTTACTGATGGTTTTCTCCTTGACCAAGCTTCTTCTAGTGTTATTCCTTGAAGATATTTTGTAGGTGTTCTATTTTGAATATATACTACAGTATTGATTACTTCTGCCCAAAATTGTTGTTCAAGATTAGCTTCTTTGAGCATACAATGAACCATTTCCATAACAGTGTGATTTCTTCTTTCAACAACTCCATTTTGTTGTGGAGTGTAAGTAGTAGTTAGTTGATGCTTAATCCCATGTTGTGTAAGATATTTAGAAAAAATATTAGAGGTATATTCTCCACCTTGATCTAATTGGAGCACACAGATTGAACATCCAGATTCTATTTCAACAAGTTGTTTGAATTGCTTAAAACATGTGAAGGCTTATGATTTTAATGATAGAAAATAGACCCACATTTTATGTGAGTAGTCATCAACAAATAATTGTAAATATTTATCCTCCAAAATTGATTGGTATTGACCACATAGATATGTATGAATAATATCCAAATATCTTGTAGGTCTATGTGAATTGAATTCAAAAGAAATCCAATTTTATTTGTTAGTTAAACAACTAGGACAAGTTGGTAGGTTTAAGGAAATATTAAAGAATTTAGTAACCATTTGATATCTATGTAGTTCTAGTAGTGATGGAGAACTAACATGACCAAATATCTTATACCATAAAAATGTCTTATCTATTGTAAAAATAGATAAAGACATCAGAAACAAGGATAAAATATCAAGAGAAAATATACCATTCTTGAATGAACTAGTTGCAACAAGTGTTTGATATTTTTTGATAAAATATTATTTATTTCCATCAACAATTTTAAATTCTAGTATCAATCCCTTATCTAACATTTGTGAAACTGAAAGAAGATTTTTGGCTAATCCTAGCACATAGAGGACATTATCTAGTGTATATTTTCCATCTAAAATATTTATATGATCATTACCATAACCTTTTGTTTGATAGATTTTATCATCTACAATTATTATAGCTTTTACATTAGTTTTGTAAATATAATTGAACCATTGACTATATTTTTTCATATGTTTACTAGCTCTAGAGTAAATGTACCATTTTGTGTTCTTGGTTTTAGTACATGTCATGATGGATATTCCTTAAGAATCTTTATATAACCTTTAAATGTAAGGATGGTTTAAAGATATGAATTGTAGAAGGTTTTCCTTTCAATATATTGTTCTATAGTTTTAAACGTTTCAAAATCTCAACTATGGAAGGTTTTTTATTTTAATGTATTGTTCTATAGTTTTAAACCTTTAAACTATACAAATATTCTTTAATTTTTCATAAATATACTTTCAAATTTTTAAAACAAAAATCTTAAAAAAATTTAAACTAGATAGCACACGTATTTCTACTCAAATTGGATGACTGCGCATAGGTGCTTCTTCTCAAATCAGAGTGATTGTACATAGGTACTTCTGTTCAAACCAAAAAAAAATCCTAATCATAAATGATATCCTGGCACATTCTCAATACTTTCAAATAACCTACAATGTTCCATATGGTATTTTGGCACATTCTCAAAGCTTTCAAAAAGCTTTCCAGGTGCCTTTCAAACAAAAATTACTTTTTTCTTGTGTTCACAAGGATTTCTAATAGGATCTTAGTGCACATATATATCACATGTTTTTATTGGATTTATCACCTTTAGAAATATATATTTCATAATCTATTATATGTGTTCTTCTACGATGTTTTTCAACTTCACATATATTACACATATTCATTTATGAATGTTTCCATTTCATTCATTTTATTGAATGTCTCCATTGCATCCATATAATTTCTAAGCATATATTAAAAGCTTCAACAATATAAACCAAAGGACCTGCATAATATTTGGATACATTTCCAAGAAAAAAATATTAAATGCTTTCAATCAACTTGTGTGTTGAATTTACCTTTATATTGATGGGACAATCTTCCATATGAATTGACTAAATAAATTATTTAACAGTAGTGCCTTTATTTTTAACTGTCTCTAGTTGCTCCTTGCATGTGGGTCTCCATGAAATTTTCCAAATATGTCCCTGCTTTACTTCTTGTTTCTAGGTCCCTGTGACATATTAGATATGCAACAATACCTTTTTATCTGATCCATCTTAGAGAATTCTCTCATCACTCAAATTCAAATATTTGTTTATGCTCATACCTCAAGAACGTCTATAATATTCACTTCGATACCACATCATGGAAACATACTATAAGTGAGGAATAATCTTACTCATAATATTTGAATTGCAATAGCATTTCACTTATTATATTTGAATCTCATATAGTTTGTTGGAATAATGAGATAACGGGAAATATTAGCAAACAACTTTTTAAAGCAAGATTAATCAAATAATATAATATGCATTTAACACCAACACTCCATCAGTGGTAAAATATGTTCTAAAATCCTCCAATATGGCCCAAGTAGATGAGTTATTGTAGTAACATTGGCTTGTGATACAACTTTGTAAATATAATTTGTCCCAGGTCCAAAACCATGTGAAGTAGTAGTAAGACTTACATCACTCAGAGCAACAATTTTCCATAGGGGATATGATCTTTTTACATCTCCATCCTCAAAAGTAATTTTCCTTGAAGACAAAGTCAAATTAAAATTTGTATCCTTACTTTTATGATCCCTATAAGGTGGTTTGTCACATTAGTGAAGTACCATATCAATTGGAGCTTCCATAATCTTCCCACATCTACCCTCCTTTATGATTCTTATATTAAATAGGTTATTGACCAAAAAGTGTTGTCCTATATAGAACTTCTAGTACTTTATGAAGAAGGATTAATCACTCTCTATCTAGAAGTGGTGTTGTAGTCTCAATTTTAATATTTGTGGTCTTTCCAAATTCAATATTTCCTCATCAAGTGGTAGAGTCTTCTAGAATACTATGCAATGTGGGAGGCTGAGAGCATTTTCTAGTCATTTCCACTTTTGAGGATAAATATTTCTAAGGGGGAACCATGTAATAGCTCTAATATAGCATTATTGAGTATTCTTTATGGTTATCTTGAGTCCTAGGATAAGGTAGTCAAGTATTGAGCATTAGGGTTAGGGTTAATGTTGATCTAGTCTATAAATATAAAGAGTTGTATTATAATTAGAGTTATTTTTCATACTTGAATCTTATTCATCTATATTACACATATAATACTTCACCCTCTTCAAGTAATTATGCGACTTTTACATCTCTAAATGCATGGGATTTGTATTGATTTGGAATCTAGATTTATTGTTGAGCAAGGTGCAGCAAAAGAATTGCAAAAGTATTGTCATTGTTGTCAACACAGTCAGATTGATGCAGTTGATGCAGTTCAGAGGTCAGTCAGATCAAGTGCAGAAAGTTTCAAGGAAAACAGAAGTGACCCAGATTCAAAAAATGGCAAAAAGAGACAAGGAAGAAAACTGTCGCGATATCGCGACATGTTTTCTGTCGCGATTTCGCGACATGGTCGAGGAGAGAGAAGGCGCAGCCGAAAATGTCACGATTTCGCGACATGTCAAGTTTTCACTGAGGAGAGAGAAAATGTGTCGCGATATCGCGACAAAAAGTAGGAGAGAGAAAATGCACGCCAAATTGTCGTGATTTCGCGACATGATCGAGGAGAGAGAAGATGCGAGCAAAACTATCACGATTTCGCGACATGCTGGCAAAGAAGGAAACAAAGGTGTAGCGATATCGCTACATGTTGAAATGAAAGGAAACAAAGGTGTAGCGATATCTCTGCATGATGAAAATACATGGAACTAAGGTGTAGCGATTTCGCTACATGTTGAAACAAGAAGAAACTAAGGTGTAGCGATTTCGCTACAGGTTGAAACAAAGAGAAAATAAGGTGTAGCGATGGCGCTACATGTTGGAACAAGGGGAAACTAAGGTGTAGCGATTTCGCTACTAGTCAAAAGTGTAGATCTGAAAGATGCAGCATTGATATTACAAGTCAAAATTTCATGAAAAAAAACAAGGTAAAAGCACAAGGCAAAAAGTTGTAGCGATTTCGCTACTGCATGGAGCAAAGAGCGTACGGAAGCCAGAAGCGTCGCGATTTCACGACAAGAAGATTGATGACGTCAGCAAGAGCCGAAAGCGTCACGATTTCGCAACAAGGAGGATGATGACGTCAGCAAGAGCCGAAGCATCGCGATTTCGTGACATGTTCCATTTTCGTTGGAGTTGGCAAGGAAAGTTGTACGAAAGAACAAAGTGTCGCGATTTCGCGACATGTTCCTTTTTTGCTTGCGGCAAAGAAGAGTGTACGGAAGCCGAAAGTGTCGCGATTTCGCGACAAGCAGGATGATGACGTCAGCAAAGTTGAAAAGTGTCACGATTTCACGACAGGATGAAAGGAAAGTTGCTGGAAGCCGGAAGCGTCGCGATTTCGCGACAGCATTGATGATGACGTCAGCAAAGTTGAAAAGTGTCGCGATTTCATGACAGGATGAAAGGAAAGCTGCTGGAAGCCGAAAGCGTCGCGATTTCGCGACAGCATTGAGGATGACATCAGCAAAAGCTCAAAGTGTCGCGATATCGCGACAAGATGCAGGGAAAGCTTTCGAGGGCCAAAACGGTCATGATTTCGTGACAACCTTCAGGGTGACGTCAGCATAAGTCAAAAGTGTCGCGATATCACGACAGGTAATCGATCGCGAGGTAAAACCCGCAGGAACATGCAAGGTGACACGTGTCAAAAAAGCGAGACGGGAAAATCATGCGACCGATTACGTAAAAAGTAGCGAAGTCGAGACAGACGATTAATTGTTGACAGGTGTTGGACATGCATTGCAAAAGACAAACATGCATAATTTAAACGCATTCGAAAAGCCGAATTTGAAGGATAATAAAAGCATTCGAAAGGTCGAATTTGTAGGCATTCTAACAGACGTATTTGAAGCATACAGAAAAGCCGAACATGAAGAATCGAAAAGCTTTCGAAGAATCATACATGGAGTTTCGAAAAAGCATTCGAAAAGCCATATTCGAAGAAATCGAACAGTCAAAGTGCATGAAACAAAATTGCCGTATTGCATGGTTTCAAAAGACGTATTGCAGGGTTTCGAACAGTCGAAGTGCATGGAACCGAACAGCCGTATTGCATGGATTCGAACAGTTAGAGTATGTGATTCGATTGCATGCAGGATTGAAAGGTTATAAAAGAATAACCATACAGAGAATAAAGTTGCTGCTGTTAGAGAGAAATTGCTTGTAAAAGGAGAGTTAGAAAAGAATCAAGAGAAAAATAAGCAGAGCCGTGAGAGTGTGCGAGTTGAGTTAATTGCAGACCGATCGGGGTCGTGCATAAAGTGAAGACATTTTTATGTCATTCAAAATTTATCGAATTGCAGTCCAAGTTGGTGCTTGGTACTAGGAGTTGGTGCTCCATCCATTGCAGCAGAAAATTACGGGGGTTGGTGCTCCTTCCGGTTGGTGCTTGGTAAAGTGTTTGTAAAATTGATTTTGCAAAAGACTGGATTTGGATTGGAGTCCAAGCAGTCATTTTTGAGGAGTAGCCAAATTGGTGAACCTCGTTATATTGAGTGTTGTGGTTTGCTCTCTTGTTCAAGTTTTTTTTTATTATTCTCTTTATTTCATATTAAATGTTGTAGATATAAAAATTTAATAGCTACACTGATTCACCCCCCCTCTCAGTGTCATTGTGTAAACATAAATTGGTATCAGAGCACAGGTTCCTTGTACAAGCTTAATTAGCTAAGGAGATCTTGGAAGAAACAATGGCAGGTGGTGAAGGATTTTCATCCAACAAAGCTCCCTTATTTGATGGAACAAATTACACCTTACGGAAACTCGGGAATGCAAACATATCCGAGTGCATTGGGATACGATATTTGGGATTACGTAGATAGTGGATACACGGCACCCACTACCCCTCCAACGAGATCTGCTTGAGAAAAAGAAATTTGAAAACAACTCCAAAGCTAAGAATGCCATAATGTGTGGGCTTGTTGACGGTGAAGCGATAAGAGTCATGAGTTGTAAATCAGCAAAGGACATGTGGGATAAAGCGAAGAGCATCCATGAAGGAGACGATAAGATTAAGGAAGCAAAACTGCAAACTCATCGAGCACGGTTCGAAGCACTACAAATGAAGGAAGATGAAAACATAGAAATTTATATGCTGAGAGTCAACGAAATTATTAATGCAATCAGAGGACTTGGTGAAGAAATTGATGATGCAGTTGTGGTGAAAAAGGTTCTCAGAACACTTCACAAAAGATTTAACTCCAAAGTCTCTGCAATAGAAGAGGCAAAAGATCTAAACGACTTCAGCATGGATGAGTTGCATGGTTCCCTGACAGCATATGAAATGAGAATAGGACAAACCAAGTCTGCAGACAGAGAAGCAGCTTTTAAAGCACACAAGAATGTAAAAGCTGAATATGAATCTGAGGATGAAGGAACACTGGATGAAACAGAAGCCAATTTTGTTCGAAAACTCACAAAAGGAAAAGGAAAATATAGAGGGAAGCTACCTTTTAAATGCTTCAATTGTGGAGGAGTCGGTCATTTTGCGGCCAAATGTCCAATGCGGGAGAGAACCAAAAATGGTGAAGGGTCACACCAAGAAAAAGGTGACTTGGAAGAAGAAACAAAATTTCGGAAAGAATAACTTCAAGAAGAAAAGCTTCATAACCAAGAATGTCGGCGGTTCGAAGAAAGCACGAGATGAGGAGTCCGAAGAAGAAGGAGGTGAAGCTCTGTTCATGGCACTTGAAGAAGAAAGAACGAGAGGAAAATCGGGGAAGGTGATGAAAATTCCAAGGATGAAGGTGAAGTGTATTTGGAAGGAGAATTGGTTGCTTGCACTTGAAGAGTTGAGTGCGAGAAAGGAAGAAGAATAAAAAATTTTCAAAGAAATTAGAGAATGCCACGAGACATAATAAACAATCTAAAAATACGAGACGAGAGGAATTCAAGAAAATGTCTGAAGTTCTTGATGAACAATTAACTGTAAATACAGTTGAATGCAGCAAGCTAGAGGAAGACATCCTTAAGTTAAGGATGCAGTTAGAGGAGATGAATAGAAAATTAAACTATTTTCATAAGTTTGAAGAAAGTAATATAAAACTGGATAAAATGCTAAATAACCAAAGGCCTTCTGGCATCAAATTTGGTTTAGGCTTTGATGAAGGAGAATCTTCAAAGGATTCAAAGAACTTGAATATAGAACCCACAAAGAAAGAAGAAAAGATCAGGGTTGAACCAGAAAAACAAAATAATGCAAAAGAAAACAATAATGCCGGATTCAAGAAGAATATTGACAAAGATGGATTCACAAAAGTCACACATCCGAGGAGGAGAAGAGTCATGGCTCCTACTTCAAGCGGCAAAGACCGGCACCCGGGTTTAATCATGCATTTTACGGTTATTGTTTTAAATGCAATGCTTATGGCCATAAAATTTCAGATTGCGAGGCATAATGTATCTCAAAGGAATTTTACCGGCAGAAATGTTTTTTCTCCTTTAATGAATTATGCGGTTGAATGTTATAATTGTCATAATTTTGGACATATTGCTAGAAAGCTGCAGAAGCACTTTTTCATCAAATAATTATCAGGGCAGAAAATCTCAGCTAAGTGGGTTGAAACAAAACCAGAAATTTCTGTAAAACAGGCACATGCTAATGAAAGGACAAAGGCAAAACAAATAGCAAAATCTGCTATCAAACCAGAATGGAAAGAAAAGGAATCTTTGATTGTCCAGACTACTTTTAAAGCTCAGAACAAATCAGCACCTTGGATACTTGATAGTGGTTGTTCCAGTCACATGACAGGTGACAAGCAAAAGTTTGAGAATTTACAGAATTATGAAGGTGGTTCTGTGAAATTTGGAAATAATGATGGAGCAAAGATTGTTGGAAAGGGATCAGTCAAGATCGGTGATGGCAATATAAAATCAAAAGAAGTCTTGTTTGTAATTGGCCCGAAGCATAACTTGCTAAGTGTAAGTCAAATATGTGACAGAGGTCATGATGTAATCTTCAAGAAGGAGGGCTGTGAAGTAAGAAAGACAAAAAATGGAAAGTTAATAGCCATTGGATGAGAACTTCAGGAAATCTGTATACACTTTCGAAACTATAGAAGGAACATGCTTGATGGGACAGGGAAGATGAAAAGCGGCTATGGCACAAGAGGCTTGGGCATATTAGTTTTGACAATCCGGCAAAAATCAGTTCAAAAAGAGCGAGTTAGAGACATTCCAAACATTGGCAAACATGTAAATTGCATCTGTGAGTCATGCCAAAAGGGAAAACAAACCGGATCCACTTTCAAAGCAAAAGAATACTTCACTAGCAAGCCATTAGAACTAATTCACACTGATCTATGTGGACCCATGAGAACTGAAAGCATAAATGGACACAAATATTTTATGTTGTGTATAGATGACTACTCAAGAATGACATGGGTACTATTTTTGAAACTCAAGTCAGAAGCCTTTGAAATGTTTAAAACCTTCAAAAATCTTGTTGAAAATCAATCAGGAAAAAGAATTAAATGCCTAAGATCAGACAGGGGAGGAGAGTTTATCTCCGAAGAATTTGTAGAATACTATCAAAAACATGGGATAAGAAGACGAGTTTTCAGCGGCTAGGACACCTCGACGAGAATGGTGTTGTAGAAAGGAAGAATAGAACGGTGCAGGAAATGGCAAGGACAATGCTTGGAAGAAAACAAAATAGGCGACGATTTTGGAAAGAGGCGGTTCATACTGCGGTTTACATTCAAAACAGGTGCATCTTGAGACCACATGAAAGCAAAACAGCTTATGAGTTGTGGTTTGGCAGAAAGGCAACAACAAGACATTTCAAAATATTTGGCAGCAAGTGCTACATAAAACGGACTGAAGATAACCTTGGTAAATTTGAAGATAGAGCTGATGAAGGTATCTTTCTCGGTTACTCAACAAAAAGCAAGGCATACACATGTTACAACAAGAAGTTGAAGAAAATTGTTGAAAGTGCTGATGTAAAAGTTGATGAAGGTAGAGAACAAGAAACTACTTATCAAGAAAACTACCCTATGTATGAAGAAGTCATTGAAGGTGATGATGAAAAAGAAACAGAGAAGAATCGAGAAAATTGATCCGAGATAGTGTAAAACCTGAATCGAAGAAGAAGAAAACGAGAAAATTTAAAGCAGGCAAGCTGGCGAGAAAAATCATCCAAGTGAGCAGATTATTGGGGATCCCACGGATGGTATTCAAACAAGAAGAACAACGGTGAGGAACTATTCTCTGTTATCTAGTATTGAACCTAAAAATGTTGCTTGAAGCAAGCAGCGATGAAAGTTGGATGAAGGCAATCAATGAAGAACTAGATCAGATAGAGAAAAACAATACCTGGGAATTAGTACCTAGACCAACAAATAAAAACATAATTGGTACTAAATGGGTTTTTATAAATAAATTGAATGAAGATGGGCAAGTTGTGACCCAGATTCAGAAAATGGCAAAAAGAGACAAGGAAGAAAATTGTCGCGATATCGCGACATGTTTTCTGTCGCGATTTCACGACATGGTCGAGGAGAGAGAAGGCGCAGTCGAAAATGTCGTGATTTCACGACATGTTAAGTTTTCGCTGAGGAGAGATAAAATGTGTCGCGATATCGCGACAAAAAGTAGGAGAGAGAAAATGCACTCCAAATTGTCACGATTTCGCGACATGATCGAGGAGAGAGAAGATGCGAGCAAAACTGTCACGATTTCGCAACATCTTTGGTAGAGAAGGAAACAAAGGTGTAGCGATATCGCTACATGTTGAAATGAAAGGAAACAAAGGTGTAGCGATATCACTGCATGATGAAAATACATGGAACTAAGGTGTAGCGATTTCGCTACATGTTGAAACAAGAAGAAACTAAGGTGTAGCGATTTCGCTACAGGTTGAAACAAAGAGAAAATAAGGTGTAGTGATGGCGCTACATGTTGGAATAAGGGGAAACTAAGGTGTAGTGATTTCGCTACTAGTCAAAAGTGTAGATCTGAAAGATGCAGCATTGATATTACAAGTTAAAATTTCATAAAAAAAAAGACAAGGCAAAAAGTTGTAGCGATTTCGCTACTGCATGGAGCAAAGAGCATACGGAAGCCAGAAGCGTTGCGATTTCACGACAAGAAGATTGATGACGTCAGCAAGAGCCGAAAGCGTCACGATTTCGTGACAAGGAGGATGATGACGTCAGCAAGAGCCGAAAGCGTCGCGATTTCACGACATGTTCCATTTTTGCTGGAGTTGGCAAGAAAAGTTGTATGGAAGAACAAAGTGTCACGATTTCGTGACATGTTCCTTTTTCGCTGCTGCTGGCAAGAAGAGTGTACGGAAGCCGAAAGTGTCGCGATTTCGTGACAAGCAGGATGATGACGTCAGCAAAGTTGAAAAGTGTCACAATTTCATGACAGGATGAAAGGAAAGCTGCTGGAAGCCGGAAGCGTCGCGATTTCGCGACAGCATTGATGATGACGTCAGCAAAGTTGAAAAGTGTCACGATTTCGTGATAGGATGAAAGGAAAACTGTTGAAAGCCGAAAGCGTCGTGATTTCATGACAGCATTGAGGATGACATCAGCAAAAGCTCAAAGTGTCGCGATATCGTGACAAGATGCAGGGAAAGCTTTCGAGGGCCAAAACGGTCGTGATTTCACGACAACCTTCAGGGTGACATTAGCATAAGTCAAAAGTGTCGCGATATCGTGACAGGTAACAGTCTGGCAGGTAAAACCCGTAGGAACATGCAAGGTGACACGTGTCGAAAAAGCAGACAGGAAAATCATGCAGCCAGTTACGTAAAAAGTAACTAAAGTCAGACAGACAGTTAATTGTTGATAGGTGTTGGACATGCATTGCAAAAGACAAACATGCATAATTTAAACGCATTCGAAAAGCCAAATTTGAAGGATAATAAAAGCATTCGAAAGGTCGAATTTGTAGGCATTCGAAAAGACGTATTTGAAGAATACAGAAAATTCGAACATGAAGAATCGAAAATCTTTCGCAGAATCATACATGGAGTTTCAAAAAAGCATTCAAAAAGCCATATTTGAAGAAATCGAACAGTCAAAGTACATGAAACAAAATTGTCATATTGCATGGTTTCCGAAAGACGTATTGCAGGGTTTCGAACAGTCGAAGTGCATGGAACCGAACAGCCGTATTGCATGGATTCGAACAGTCAGAGTATGTGATTCGATTGCATGCAGATTGAAAGGTTATAAAAGAATAACCGTACAGAGAATAAAGTTGCTGTTGTTAGAGAGAAATTGCTGTAAAAGGAGAGTTAGAAAAGAATCAAGAGAAAAATAAGCAGAGCCGTGAGAGTGTGCGGAGTTGAGTTAATTGCAGACCGGTCGGGTCGTGCATAAAGTGAAGACATTTTTATGTCATTCAAAATTTATCGAATTGCAGTCCAAGTTGGTGCTTGGTACTAGGAGTTGGTGCTCCATCCATTGCGGCGAGAAAATTACGGGGGTTGGTGCTCCTTCCAGTTGGTGCTGGTAAAGTGTTTTAAAATTGATTTTGCAAAGACTGGATTTGGATTGGAGTCCAAGCAGTCATTTTTGAGGAGTAGCCAAATTGGTGAACCTCGTTATATTGAGTGTTGTGGTTTGCTCTCTTGTTCAAGTTTTTTTTTTATTATTCTCTTTATTTCATATTAAATGTTGTAGATATAAAAATTTAATAGCTACACTGATTCACCCCCCCCTCTCAGTGTCATTGTGTAAACATCATTTATGTTACTTGAATTATTGATTTTCTAGCATTGAATCTGATTTACTATTCTAGTGAATGATCACTTTTATGAATTATTGAATTGTTATTTCTATTGATGTACATATAGAGTTTATTTAATTACATTTCCATTAACCAAAGTAGCAAAAGCACTACCACCTAGATGTACACCCATAAACCCAACTACATGACAAGAACCAAAAAATGAATTCTTGGATTGAGACACCATAAAACCTACAAATGAACTGGAAAGACCCCACTAATTAAAAACCCTTAATTATGAAATCCTAACTTGGGAGGACCATGACTAGATATGCTTGACCAGAATCACCCAAAAACCCATTAGACATCAAATCATAAGACTAAATTATTGTATACAATAATCCAATAAAACCTTTCTTTGTAGTAAAACTAACCCTCTAAAGATTGAACCATGAAAACATGATGACTTTTACCTATAGAAGATAAAAATACAAGACTATGATCAGTACCATGCAAAGTGAAATGAAAAACATCTAAAAAATCTATAATAAAATTAGGTGATGATGCTCCTCCATGCCAAAAGTTGAGGAATTTCCAACAACTAATACCTCACTAGTATATGGAGGGGTGTTGGTACCTTTTCAAAGAAGCAAATCCACATTCTCAATTTTTAATCCACCACTCTTCATGTGCATATCTCCTCTTCTATTATCACTACTCTCTAGTCCTCTAGATCTTCCCATTTTTTCCAAGGAGGCAAACATCTCAAGGGACCACCAATCAAGATTCAGTCCTATGATTCAATGTGTTCCAAAGAACCATTGAACAAGTGACCTCACTACTTATAAAAAACATCCATGATTGAATGCCCTCCCAATGTCTCACTCTTGAATATTAGCAAAGCTTTAAGATAAACTTTATAAGTCAATGAATCTCATTCCCACATTAAAAATTAATAGAATTGTCTTTAGATTCAAATCATCATCTCAATATTATGAATTATCAATGGGGGTATTCATGCCATTGCAATATTGTATTTTTAATACCAAGTTAGTACAGTCTCTCATTAAGACTATAGGATTAAACAAATAGTTTTATATATTTTTTAATTTTTTAATGTTGTAAGGGATAATTTAGAAAAACCATTTTTTATTATAAATTTTATATTACAACCATGTGGCATAAAAAACTCAACCTTCCTAAGATTCATGATTCAAACTTGATTTTTTAAATAATAACCAATGCAATACCAACTCAGATGTTCTAACAAGAACTAGAAAAAACATGTTTACATGGTGAATATGTACACACCTATCAAAATAATATATCAATAAGTTAAAGACAATTTTGTTGGTGTTCAAACACGTATCATTCATCCTAGACCTCTATGATTATGAAGACTTTATTTTAACTTTTATATTTTCTAAATACCAAGTCTCAACCACTTAAACTCAATTAACCAAATTTATATCACAAATTATAATTAATATTATAATATTGAATTTATTATGTTAATGTACTACTTCAAAATACAAATTTATTAAATACTTAAGTAAATTGCAAAGGCACATGGTTTCACTCTTCAAAATTTTATCAAAGCTTCAAACTAAACTATATAATAAATCAATTAATCGCACTTCCACTTTGAAAATTAATAGAAAAAATCCTACATTCACAAGTTTCATCTTGTATTATCAACAACACTATAGTTCATCTTACATTAGTAGCATAGGATTTAACTAGCAATTCCTAATGCTTCTCATCCTTTGACATGGTAAAGGATGCACAACGCCTACAAAATCAACTTGTCAAGTGATTGTATTCTAAAGACGATCCAAGCCTATAGATATTTTAAAATTAGTTGCAAGAGCTTATAAAGGGATTCCAAATTTATATCATCTATATTATCTGTAATATGTCTTTGAAAGGGACATACCTTGTAACATATCTAGTGCTACCATGTTGTGAAATAAGATTTTCATGTTACAAAAAAAGATTGTATAGATAGTTAAGTTATAAAGTTATTCTTTGGTCTAGCTTTAAATTTATAAAACTATTTAAAAATATTATCATATCATAAAAATTGCAATCATATCACAAACATTTTAAATTTTAAAATGATATAAACTATAGAAGCCAATATTTTTTTAATAAATATATAACTTTTATTCTTTTTAAAATTATATGTGTCATCCAATTTAAAATATCCTTAATTTTAAAGAAGAATTATAAAATATGAGCTAAGGTTGTAGAAGAAGGAATAAAAGAGTTTGATTTAAGGATACCTTAATTTTCCCAATGATAGGATACCTTAACTCTCAACCAAGATGTTTGCTCCTTAGTCTCATAGGAAATATAGGAAACGTAAAACTTCCAATGGGTGTATCCAAAAGTGTTTCATAATTTAAAATTTACAACCAAATACTCTTAAATGTGTTATTGATGGTTTTCTCCCTGAACATGTTTCTTCTAATGTGATTCCTTTAAGGGATTTTGTAGGTGTTCTATTTTGAATATATACTACAATATTGTTAATATCCTGCTATAAAATAAACTCAAATAACACACTCTCACACAATTGCTTGGAAATAAACTCACATAAACATCATATTAATATAACAAAAATTTGCATAAAGGAACAATCTCACAATAAGACAGAATCGCAGACCTCTTTGAGGGAGCAACCTCCTTCAATACTTCATTAATTTGCAAAAATATGGTTACATTGGTGCCTTTTCGGGTATTTAAGGAGTTTCCTTCCAATGTTGGCTTACATGCAAAATGCCACCTGGATTACATGCATAATGCCACCCGAATTACATGCATAGTGCCACTTTGAATTACATGCACAATGCCACTCAAATTACATGCATAATGCCACACGAATTACATGCACAATGCCACCTTACCTAACCTATCTACCATGTGTTACATAAAAAGGGTGCCATTTGTCATAGGCACTACCTAAGCTAAAACTTAGAACATTACAAAATATTAATCATGGGTACTACCCACGTTCACTAGGAATTATTACATCGGGGAAGTTATTACATTAAGGGTTAGGATGAGATCCTAACATGCCCTTCTCCTTGAAGAAGCTTTGTCCTCAAAGCTAAAAATGAGGAAACTGTTGCTGGAGTTGATGGAGAGACTCCCATGTAGCATCCTCAGGTTGAAGTCCACGCCACTGAACCAGGACCTTTGTAATGGTACGGTTGCGTAGAGTGCGAGTTCGACGATCCAAAGCAGCTGTTCCGATGCAAATAAGATGGAGCCTTCTTCATCCAATTTGGGGAGTGTTGATTGAACCTGTACCTTTGTGCCCATAACTCTCTTGAGAAGGGAAACATGAAAAATAGGGTGGATCTTAGAAGTGGGGGGAAGAGCCAATTTGTAAGCTGTTGGACCAATCCGTTGTAGAACCTGATAAGGACCATAGAATTTTGGAGCGAGCTTCTGACACCTACGGATTTGTAGGGATGATTGTTTGTATGGTTGTAAGCGAAGGAAGACCATATCACCCACATCAAAGCTGTGCTCAGAACGATGCTGATCAGCTTATTGGCGCATCCGATTCTGGGCCATGTTCAAATTTTGCTTGAGTTGGCGGAGGACCTCGATGTGTTGACTCAAAGCATTGTCAACGGCCTGGACCTTGGAGCTGCCTGGAATGTAGGAGGAAGGCGTGAGTGGAGGGCACCCATAAACTGCCTCAGACGGTGTGAGTTTGGTGGTGGTATGATAGGAAGTGTTGTACCACCATTCGGCCAAAGAAAGCCATTTTTCCCAATGAGTAGGATGATCGAAGGCAAAGCAGTGAAGGTAGGTTTCCAAGCATTTATTAACAACCTCTATTTGACCATTTGTTTGCGGATGGTAGGTTGAACTCATTTTGAGTTGAGTCCCCTGCAACTTAAACAACTCTTGCCAAAAATTGCTAGTAAATGTGGGATCACGATCAGATACAATGGAGGTGGGCATGCCATGAAGGCGAAATATGTAGTCAAGAAAAATTTGGGCAATAGTGGATGCTGTGTAAGGATGGGTTAGGGCACAAAAGTGAGCATACTTTGAAAGAGGGTCCACTACCATGAAAATAACAGACTTGCCTCCAGATTTAGGTAGCCCTTCTATGAAGTCCATGGAGATGTCAGTCCACACCTGATCTGGTATTGGCAATGGTTGAAGAGTGCCCAGAGAGTGCATTGTTTCTCCTTTCATCCTTTGACAAGTGTCACAATCCGCTACAAAAGAGCGAATGTCCTCTTTCATACCTTTCCAAAATAAGGTGCACTTGAGTCGCTCATAAGTTTTTAGGAACCCTGAATGGCCAGCATATGGAGTAGCATGTGATTCCTTCATGAGGATCTCTCGAAGTGGGGACTTAGGAGGAAGAACCAGGCGTTGATGGTAACGCAGATCCTGGCCATCCCAACTATATCCTGGTGTAGACTCTAGATCATCCCTAAGTGAAGCAACCAAGTCTTTCAAATCTGCATCCTGAAGTATTTCCTGGCGTAAGGGCTCAATCCATTGGGGCAATGGTGTAGAGATGGAACACAACATACTAAGGGTCTCAAATTGGTGAGAGAGAGCATCTGCCACAAGATTTTCCTTCCCTTTTTTGTACGTGATGTCATAATCATAGCCCATGAGTTTTGATACCCACTTTTGTTGCTCGAGGGTGGAAACCCGTTGTTCTAGAAAGTATTTCAGACTCTGGTGGTCAGTTTTGATGGAGAAATGGCACCCAATGAGGTAAGGTCGCCAATGCAGGACTGCATGCAATATTGCCAACATTTCCTTGGCATATGTGGATTTCCCCAAATTGTGATCAGATAGGGCTTTGTTGGTAAAAGCCAAAGGGCGTCCTTCTTGCATCAATACCGCCCCAATACCATGACCAGAAGTGTCACTTGCAATGACAAATTTTTTAGAGAAGTCTGGCATGGCTAAAACTGGAGTGGTGGTCATGGCATGCTTGAGGTCTAGGAATGCTTGCTCAGTCAGCCCTGTCCAAGTAAAAGAATCCTTCTTCAACATGGAGGTGAGGGGGGCGGCTATCTTTCCATAATTATAGGCAAATTTACGATAATATCCTGTAAGCCCTAAAAATCCTTGAAGCCCCTTGAGTGTGTGAGGTTTCGACCATTCTTGGACTGCTTGGATCTTCTTAGGGTCAACCTTGACACCATCCTTTGAGACAATGTGTCCCAGATATTCTACTTTAGTCAAACCAAAGGAGCACTTGGACCTTTTTGCAAACAGTTTATGGTTGGCCAGTAGTTGGAGGGTTTGATCTACATGCTTGAGATGCTCTTCCCATGTGTGACTATAAATCAAGATGTCATCGAAGAACACAAGGATGAACTTCTATAAAAAAGGGTGAAAGATGTTGTTCATCAGGATTTGGAATGTGGAAGGAGCATTTGTGAGACCAAATGGCATTACCAAGAATTCATAATGACCTTCATGAGTGCGAAAAGTAGTTTTAGGAATATCTTCATCCCTGAGCCGGATCTGATGGTACCTAGAGCGGAGGTCTAGCTTGGTGAAGTACATGGTCCCATGTAATTCATCTAGTAATTCATCAACCACAGGGATAGGAAATTTATCCTTGACAGTTATCTTGTTGAGTTCTCGGTAGTCAATACACAATCGCCAAGAGCCATCCTTCTTGAGGACCAGTAAGACCGGTGCAGAGTAGGGACTAGTACTAGGCCAAATGACACCCGCCTTGAGTAATTCCTGTATCATCTTCTCAATCTCTGACTTCATGGCAGGGGGGTACCTGTATGGTCTGATATTGGGAGGTGTACTATCCGACAATAATGGAATGGCATGGTCATGAGAACAATGCGGTGGTAGTGTGGTTGGTTCTGAAAAGATGGCCTCATGTTTGTGGAGAATCTGTTGCATGTCTGGTGCGATTTCACCCATTAGAGATGTGGATGGTTGGATGGAGAATAGTTGTGCAATGACCCCACGTGATGATTTCTTTAGCAATTTCTCCATGTCATTTGAACTGATAATTTGAGGTGTTCTTGCTGGGGAGCCCTTGATAATGTGTGTTTGTCCGTTCTGGGAGAACTGCATCCAAAGTTTAGCAAAGTTCCAACTGATAGTGCCCAACATACTCAACCATTGAGATCCCAAAACAATATCACATCCACCCAAATGGAGGGCAAACATGTCTTGCTTGAGTTCATAGTCCCCTATCTTGATTTTAATATTGCGACACTTTCCTTTACAAGGTAAGGTTCCCCCATTGGCTACCATGACCTCAAAGGAATTACAAGTGTGGATATAGCAATTTGCCCACTGAGCAACTCTAGGGTCAATGAAGTTGTGCATGCTTCCCGAATCTAGAAGGATGGAAAGATGTTGGCCCTTGAAAAATCCTGTAACCTTCATGGTTTGAGTAGTAGTAATGCCTGCAAGGGCATGGACTATAATTGTTGTCTCAGGTTCCTGTTTCACTTCTTGTGGAGGAGGTGTTTTTGGAGGGTCCTCATCCTCATCACTCTCGTCAGAGGTATCAGGTTCTTCAACATCTATCAGGAACAATTTTTTGTGTGCACACTTATGCCCTTTGAAAAACTTTTCATCATAATTGTAGCATAATCCTTGGGCACGACGTGCATCCATCTCTTCGGTGGTGAGGCGCTTGGGTGTAGCAGGTTTATTATCAGCTGGGTGTTGGGCTCTAGGAGGAAATGAAGGTCTATTTTGCAAAAACTTTGATGGGCGTCTTTGGGCAGAGAGTTTAGATTCGGCCAAACGGGCCAAACTGATAGCTTCCATCATAGTTCGTGGTTTCAACATTTTTACTTCCGCTTGGAGTTCCACCTTCAACCCACTGATATAAAAACTCTGGAAGAACCCTTCACTCAATCCTCTTGTCTTATTGGCCAATTTTTCAAATTGAGCTTGGTACTCTCGGACTGACCCTGTTTGTTGTAGTTTGGTCAAGGCTCCTGTAAAGTCCTCATACTCACTAAGACCAAATCAAGTGAGTATTTGGGATTCAAAATCCTCCCAAGAGAGATTTGGGTAGGCAATATGCAACCATTGAAACCAGTGTAGAGCCTCAGATTCCAAGTTAAAGGAAGCCATATGGACTCGATGAAATATGGGTACATTATGAAGTCGAAAGAATTGGTCAACCCGACATAGCCACCCATCAACATCCTTACCACTAAATTTGGGAAAGTCCAATTTGGGCATTTTAAAGGGTGGATCATGGTCACGATTCCTTGTAGAACTCTCAGCTTGGTATTTTGATTTGGGTGGTTCTCTTCTCAGTTTGTTGTCTACTTCTGTCAGTGCTTCTTCTAAGCGGTTTCTAGTGGCCTCATGCTCTAGACGAAGACCTTGGACTTCTTCCCTTATGAAGTGAAAAGTCGAGTTCAAGTTCTCAATGGATTTTGTTAGGGATTCCAAGTGTTCTAGTTCTTTTTGGTGTCCACAGGTACCCTGGGCCATTTTTTAAACCTTTTGTGACCAGTTACTAAAAATAGAATTGAATTTTTAGGACTTACTATTTTTAGTAAGTGCCCAAAAAAATTCTTGGGTGCTATATATCAAAACGATCAGCTGAAGGAGGTGGTCACAATGAGCTATATCTCTCAACACTACTTTTTGGCACCCCAGACTTTTTTTTAATCTCCTGTTTTGCTGAGTCTAACAGTATTTACAGTTTCTAATTCTGAGCTATAGAGCAAAAGTTGGGTACTGGAGCACTATCTATAACTGGCCTCGTTTCACACTCAAGATTCTTTGTATTTTGCAGGTGACTGATATGACAGTTCTGTTCTGACCCTGAAGACTGTGAATTCTGCCCTGACTGTGCTGACCTCTCTAACCTAACTGACCTGACTGTGACTGCCACTATAAATTTGACTGTTATTCTCTAGACTGTCAACTTAAGTGTCACCCTCATGGCTTATCCTGAATGCATGTCCCTTCTGTTATTTTTTTAGTAGAGGACTCCTTTCTCATATGCTCACTTTTGAAATGCAGGTTTACGAACAGGGATGTTTGAATTTTTTTTTTTTTTTTGCATTTTTTATAGGTTGAAGTTTTAATAGAACCAGGGAATGCTAAGTATAAGAGTATGTACCACCCATAGGCCCTCTAATATACCGACAGTGATGAACAATAGTGCTCGGACCAATATTTCAAGCCACTACTCAAGGAGGATTCCACACATACCCTTGAGCACACTACCTGCCTCTTTGACAATACGGGAGGGTAATCGTCCAAGATGTTGTGTCCCGTAGACTATGAGTAATACAAGGCCGAAGAGCTTCCTAATGGCTAAAATTTTGTTTAATCCTAGATGGTCTCCTGATATACCCGAAGATAAATGGGAGCTCAAGTCCGTGTGCGAGTTCTGTCTGAGGCCTGGGTATTGGAGCCTGATCGCCCCTCACTTCACTAGACGCTTTATGGGCTATCTAGCTTAGCCAATAATTACATATCCTTCATTATATTTTAAAACCCTCGGTACAGGGTTTCTACCTACTCAACTAAAAATATTTTTTTTTTTGGTCTGGAAAAAAATGCACTGTATTTTTTTGGATTTTTTTTTAATAAGGAAAAACATAAATGGAAAAAACACACAAAATTTATACCTAACAGGTAGATTGGATGGCAAGAATCTTTGTAGTTGCAGCAGAACTTGGCCTTAGAAAGCGCTCTGATACCACTTGTTAAGATCCTGCTATAAAATAAACTCAAATAACACACTCTCACATGATTGCTTGGAAATAAACTCACATAAACATCATATTAATATAACAGAAATTTGCATAAAGGAACAATCTCACAATAAGATAGAATCGCAAGCCTCTTCGAGGGGGCAACCTCCTTCAATACTTCATTAATTTGCAAAAATATGGTTACATTGGTGCCTTTTCGGGTATTTAAGGAGTTTCCTTCCAAGGTTGGCTTACATGCAAAATGCCACCTGGATTACATGCATAATGCCACCTGAATTACATGCATAGTGCCACTTTGAATTACATGCACAATGCCACTCAAATTACATGCATAATGCCACATGAATTACATGCACAATGCCACCTTACCTAACCTATCTACCATGTGTTACATAAAAAGGGTGCCATTTGTCATAGGCACTACCTAAGCTAAAACTTAGAACATTACAAAATATTAATCATGGGTACTACCCACGTTCACTAGGAATTATTACATCAGGGAAGTTATTAAATTAAGGGTTAGGATGAGATCCTAACAAATATTGACAACTTTTGCTTAAAGTTATTGTTCAATATTTACTCCTTTGAGCATATAATGAATCATTTCCATAATAGTGTGATTTCTTATTTCGACAACTCTATTTTTTGTGAAGTGTAATTCATAGTTAGTTGAAATTTGATCCCATATTGTGCAAGATATTTGGAATAATATTAAAGGTATATTCTTCACCTTAATCTATTTGGAGCACACAAATTGACCATCCAAATTCTATCTCAACAAGTTGTTTGTATTACTTAAAACATGTGAAGGCTTATGATTTTAATATAGAAAATAGACCAATATTTTATGTGAGTAGTTATCGATAAATAATTGGAAATATTTTTCCTCCAAAATTGATTGGTATTGACCACATAGATCTGTATGAATAATAGCCAAAGGTCTAGTAGCTCTATGTGAGATGAATTCAAAAGAAACGCGATTTTGTTTTTCAGTTAAAAAACTATGACAAGTTGGTAGATTTAAGGAAATATTAAATAATTTAGTAACCATTTGATATAAATGCAGTTCTAGTAGTGACGGAGAACTAACATGACCAAATATATTATACCATAAAAATTTCTTGTATATTGTAACTATAGATAAAGGCATTGGAGACAAGGATAAAACATCAAGAGCAAATAAACCATTCTTGAATGAACTAGTTGCAACAAGTGTTTGATCTTTTTTGATAAAACATTATTTCTTTCCATAACAATTTTAAATTCTAGTATCAATCCTTTATCTAACATTTATGAAATTGAGAGAATATTTATGGCTAATCCTAGCACATAGAGTATATTATCTAGTGTACACTTTCCATCAAAAATATTTATATGATCATTACCATAACCTTTTGTCTGATATATTTTATCATCTACAATTCTTATAGGTTTGATAATTGAACCATTGACTATCTCGTATCATATGTTTACTCGCTATAGAGTCAATGTACCATTTTCTGTTCCTGGTTTTAGTACATGTCATGATGGAGATTCCTTATGAATTCTTATATAACCTTTAAATGCAAGAATGGTTTAAAGATCTGAATTGTAGAAGGTTTTCCTTTCAATATATTGTTCTATAGTTTTAAATGTTTCAAATATCAACTATAGAATGTTTTTATTTTAGTATATTTTTCTATAGTTTTAAACCTTTAAACTATATAAATATGCTTTATTTTTTTACAAATATAATTTCAAATTTTTAAAACAAAAATATTAAAAAAATTGAATGTAGATAGCACATGTATTTCTACTCAAACTAGGTGTCTGCACACAGGTGCCTCTCCTCAAAGTTGGGTGATTGCACATATGTACTTATTTTCAAACTAAAATATTGTCATAATCATAAATGATATCTTGGCACATTCTCAATACTTTCAAATAACCTAGAATGTTCTAAATGGTATTCTGGAACATTCTCAATGCTTTCAAATAGCTTTTCAGGTGCCTTTCAACCAAAAATAACTTTTTCCTTATATTCACAAGGATTTCTAATAGGGTCTTAGTGCACATATATATCACATGTTTTTTATTGTATTTATCACTTTTAAAAAGATATATTTCATAATTTATTACATGTGTTCTTCAAAGGATGTATTTTCAACTTCACATATATTACACATATTCATTTATGAATGTTTCCATTTCATTCATTCTTCTAAATGTTTCCATTGCATTCATTCTTATGAATGTTTCCATTCTATCCATATAATTTCTAAGCATATATTAAAATATTTCAACCATCACAACCAAAGGACTCGTATAATATTTGGGTACGTCTCCAAGCAAAAAAATATTAAATATTTTTTAATCAACTTATGTGTTGAATTTACCTTTATATGGATGGGAAAATCTTCCATATGAATCGACTAAATAAATTATTTAATAGTAGTTTCTTTACTTTTAATTGTCTCTAGTTGCTTCTTGAATGTGGTTCTCCATGGAATCTTCTAGATATGTCCCTGCTTTGCTTCTTGTTTCTAGGTCTTTGTGATATTTCTAGATATGCAACAATGCCTTTTTTTTCAAAAATGCTTATTCAATCTATCTTAAAGAATTCTCGCATCACTCAAATTCAAATATCTATCTATGCTCATAACTCAAGAATGTCTATAAAATTTGCTTCAATACCACATCATGGGCACATACTGTAAATGAGAAAGGAAATAAACCTATTATTAATCTCACTCATAATATTTGCATTGCAATAGCATTGCCCTTATTATATTTGAATATCATATAGTTTGTTGGAATAATGAGATAACGGTAACTCTTAGAAAACAAATTTTTAAAGCAAAATTAATCAAATAATGTAATATGCATCTAACACCAACACTCTATTAGTGGAAAATTTTAAGAACACAAGCTTATACTGAGAGGGGGGGTGAACAATATAAGACCACTTTTTAATTTTTGTATCAAAATCAATATTATCCAATATATCAATGGCAATATCAATAGCAGAAACCAAAGCAGTGCACAAAACATCACACACACATGAGACACCAATTTTACGTGGTTCACCCAATGTGGGCTACTCCATGGAGAAAATATTTCACTAAAAATTTATCAACCAATCTCTTGGGAATCCTTCCCTATTACAATTTTTATGGACCTTTGTCCAAAGTAGATACCAATCCCCTAAATCAAGTTCATGTATCTCTATCCATATGATAAATCCTCCTTTGCTCTGACTGGTGATCCTCTAGAAGACTACGGCCTCCATTGCACTGGCTTGTGGATCTCTCTCCACTGAAGACTCTTGTCCCCACTCAGAAGACCTATCCTCACTGCCCTGGATGATGGATCTCTATGACTACTATCCTCTCAAATATATCACCTCCAAAGTTTTGTCTCAAATATGCACTAAACATAGTCCTTTGATCTAGTACAACTCTGCTCAATCTTTGTATTTGGTCTGGCACAAACCTGTCCTTAAATCTACACCAAACACTACTCTCAAATCTGTACTAAACATAGTCCTTCGGTCTAGCACAAATATTTCCTTGATCTCTATCCTCAAGCCTTAACTCAAGGCTTGTCTCAACTCTATTGGATCTACCCCAAACCTTAACTC
The DNA here is from genome assembly GCA_028583015.1 of Wollemia nobilis. Classification (NCBI taxonomy): domain Eukaryota; kingdom Viridiplantae; phylum Streptophyta; class Pinopsida; order Araucariales; family Araucariaceae; genus Wollemia; species Wollemia nobilis. The sequence goes on from JAQPPZ010001708.1 coordinate 1,009,221, forward strand.
AAATTTTGAACAAATCAATCAACTATGCTCTCAAGTCTTCTCAAAGACTTGTCTCAAATATGCCTTGTAAGCTTCCACAAAATCTCACACTAATCTGTCCATAAGTCCTCTCTATAACTTGCTCAAATATACTCTACAAGTCCTCTCTAGAACTTGCTCAAATTTCCTCAACAAGTCCACTCAGAACTTGCTCAAATCTGCTCAAAAAGTCCACTCAAAACTTGCTCAAATCTACTCAACAAGTCCACTCAGAACTTGCTCAAATATTCTCAACAAGTCCACTCAGTACTTTGCTCAAATTTTCTCAACAAGTCCACTAATAAATTGCTCAAATATGCTCAACAAGTCCACTCAGAAATTTCTCAAATATGCTCAACAAGTCCACAAGGAACTTGCTCAAATTTACTCAACAATTCCACACAGAACTTGCTTAAAACTGCTTAACAAGTCCACACATAACTTGCTTAAATCTGCTTAACAAGTCCACATAGAACTTGCTTAAATCTTCTCAAAAAGTCCACATAAAACTTTCTTACATCTTCTTAACAAGTCCACACAAAACTTTCTTAAATCTGCTCAACAAGTCCACTCATAACTTGCTTAAATCCGCTTAACAAGTTCACACATAACTTGTCCAATCTGCTCAACAAGTCCACACATAACTTATCCAATCTGCTCAACAAGTCCACATAGAACTTGTCCAATTTGCTCAACAAGTCCACATAAAACTTGTCTAAATTTGCTCAACAAGTCCACACATAACTTGTCCAAATCTCATAGAAACATACAGAGAATTGTTAGAGACTCAATATGCACTATACTCATCACAATGCTTAATCTCTTTCAATCACTCTCTTAGAAACATAAGGAGAATTGTTAGAGACTCAATATGCTTCAAATTCAACTCAATGCTCAATCACTTTCTCAACTCAATTCAGAATATAGAATGGTTTGTTTTATGAAACTTGAACAATAACTTCACACATCCACTTGACTAGGGTCAACCAACTCTACTCAACCAATCACTCAATGAAACACTCATTTATCACAAACCCTAGTCCAAGCATGTAAACACCAACTAAAAATATTCCCAACATATTCTAGAAAATGTGGAACAACCTAGTCAAGTGGATGTGTTGATGTGATAGTTCAAGTTTTGTGAAACAAATTGTTCTATATTCTGAATTGATTTGAGAAAGAGGTTGAGTGTTGATGAATGTGAAACATATTGAGTCTCTAACAATTCTCTATATGTTTCTATGATAAAATAGAGATTGAAAGTTATTGAGAGTTTGTGAGTATGAAGCATATTGAGTCTCTAACAATTCTCTATATGTTTCCATGGTAGAAAGAGAAATTGAAAGTAATTGAGTATTATGGTGAATGTGAAGCATATTGAGTCTCTAACAATTCTCTTTATGTTTCTATGAGATTGGACAAGTTCTAGTGAAGACTTGTTGAGCAGATTTGAGGCAAGTCTTTGAGAAAACTTGTGGACAGAGTTGTGGAAGCATTTTTGGAAGCTTACAATATAGAGTTTGAGGACAGAGATAGTTGATCAGATTGGATAAGTTCTAGTGAGGACTTGTTGAGCAGATTGGACAAGTTGTAGAGAGGACTTGTGGATAGATTAGTGTGAGTATTTGTGGAAGCTTATAAGGCATATTTTAGACAAGTCTTTGAGAAGACTTGTGAGCAGAGTTGATTGATTGATTTGTTCAAACCTTGAGTTAAGGTTTGGGGCAGATCTAGAAGTGTAAATTTGTGATTGGATAAAGCTTTGTGTTAAGGCTTGAGGATAGATTTGTGCTAGATCTAAGGATTGTGTTTAGTACAAATCAGAGGATAGATATTGAGGACAGATTTGTGATAGACCGAAGGACTATTTTTAGTGCATATTTGAGGATAGATTTTGATGTATATTTAAGGACAGGTTTATGCCAGACTAGAGACAGAGATTGAGCATATTTGTGCTATATCGAAGGACTATATTTAGTTTATATTTGGGATAGATATTAGAGAAAGCTTTGGAGGTGATAGAATATAGAGGACAACAGTCTCTAATGGATAGAGATTAATTAGCCAGGGCAGTGAGGACAGGTGTTTTTAGTGGATAGATATCCATTAGCCAGAGTAGTGGGGATAATAGTTCTTTTAGAAGATCACCAGCCAGAGCTAAGGGGAAAGGGGTTATCCTATGGATAGAGATCCATGAACTTGATTAGGATATTGGTGTCTTCTTTGGACTAAGGTCCATAAACATTGTAATAGGGAAAGGATTCCCAAGAGATTGATTGAGAAAATTTTATTGAAATATTTTCTCCGTGGAGTAGCCCACATTGGGTGAACCACGTTAAATTGGTGTCTCTATTGTGTGTGGTGATTTATGCATTGCTTTGATTACTATCGTTGATGTTGCTATATTTATATTACATAATATTGATTGGGAAAGAAAAGAAAAAAGTGGTATTATACTGTTCACCCCCCTCTCATTATAAACGTGTGTTCTTCAGTGATTATTTCTCATGTTTTTCCTTAAAAGTAAAATTATGTAATTGGCTCATTAATGAGCTTCCAAAATTTACTTCTATTTTTTATTAATATACTTGCATGAGTATATTTAGCAAAAATGTTGATGATAACTACATAAATATTTACCTTGGCATGACATATTTGCACTTGTTTCATGAAATCTAAGAAAAGTGAATGAGTTCCTTCAAATAATTCATCATATATATGATTCCATCTCTAGCTTAAGCATATCAATGCTTCTATGTCATCAATATTTGAATTTCCTAATTGAGTTATCCAAACTTTTAATCCTAGAATATTAGTCCATTAGTCATTTCCTATAGCATTTTCTAGAAAGTGTGCAATAGTTGATAAATTTGAGAAATGTTCTTAGGAAATAAACATATATATTTAGAATATTTTAAGTATCTACATGACACTCTTTCTAGTGACCAGAAATAAGTTGTAGTTGATATGAGAATTAGGTCTTTAAATAGATTCATTCCTAAAGTTGGTTGTATTTATAGGTTGATACTACTCATTTAAATTGTTGAACTTGTGCAATAGGTCATCCACAATATCCAAAAACTAGTACTCCACCTTTTTAAAATTTTCCACTTATATTATGGGGTCTATCATCTTAATATTTTGGACTACCATTACTATTATTACATCTCGCTTATACTCATGAGTGATGTCTTTTAAAATATCTATATGGGTGCTCACCTATAGTGCTTGGATGACAATGGAATTATCCATGTAGGATCCATTTATTAAATTTAAAACCATGAATTGGTTACATGAGAAACCTGATGCAATTATAACAAGATGTTATGGGTTTTGTTATCTTAATATTTTAGATTATAATTGCTACTATTGTCTCTATTTTCTATTCATAAATTATGTCTCCAAGCATGGTTATGTGGATGCTTTGTTATATCTTTTAGATGATAATGTAGGGTTCATTGTATTCTATTTAATACCATCTAATTGATGACAAGAAAAACTTATTGTAATTATAAAAATATGTGTTATATTGGTCTAGGTGCTTGCAATTGTTGTACCCAATTTTGTTCAAAATATTTTCCCTTAATTGGTGATTGGAAAACTTGGGTATGCCTAAACTTTCTTTAATTTTGTTGTAATGGATAAGTATTCAAAGTGATAGGATTATATGTAATAGGAAATATCAATACTAATGTAGAAGAGATAAATGTTGTTGAGTTTATGGCTAGTAAAAATGACATTGAATTTGCTAAAACTACCATTGATGGTGTTCATGTTAATGTTGTTGAGGCTATTGAAACAATGATACTCATTAGAGACTTTGGAGCTCTGCTAGGGTTTGATGAGGAAAAACTACTCTGCTAGGGTTTGATGAAGAAAAACTGCTCTGCGGGGATGGCAGCAACTTCTGGAGGAGGTCTAAAAAATTGGAGGAATGTCGTGATGGCATCGGGTCCGGCACAGAGAGTGCATGCTCGTGATATTTTTTCATCTAAAAATGACTGGAAGGAACAAGATTTTCCAGTGCATGTCGGGAACCGCTTGTTAAAGAACAATGGATGTTTGGAACGATGTGAAGCCAGGCCGGTTCTAGTGGTTCAACCAGACTCGGTGGCGGAAGATGTGGAGTATCTAACCAAACATGCCCTTATTGGCAAATTTTTGGGCATCCGAATTTCTCTCCCCTTTGTGGAGGCTTGGGTCAGGAAGACTTGGAATCCTGAAGGCGATGTGGAGGTGATGTTGAGTGCGAACAACTATTTTATGGTGGTTTTCTCTTGTATTGCAGATCGTAACAAAGCATTTGAAGGGGGTCCTTATTTCTATAACCAAGTGGGACTCTTTCTTAAACCCTGGCATGTGGGTTTCAACCCATCAGAGGAGCGGCCATCGTGGGTTCCAGTATGGGTGCGGCTTCCATGGCTCCCGTTGGAATTCTGGAGAATTGATATCTTGCATAAGATTGCCCTTCTACTTGGGAAGCCGGTTGGACCGTCACAACAGACAATGGATAAAAAGGTAATCTCTGTTGCTCGTATTTGTGTTGAAATTGACTTAAATAATCCTATTCCAGATTCTATTGAAATACAATTTGGATCAACTACATGGGTTCAAAAACTTGACTATGAAGCTCTTCCATTTCGTTGTCGGATTTACCATGAATATGGCCACCTGCAAAGAAAATGCCCTAAGTTTGTCTCACCTGTGGCTTCAAATCCTAGGCCCTCTCGGTCTGGAAAAATTTTGGATAAAGGAAAAGCCTCGATAAAGGAAGGGGAATGGGATAAGGAAGGTTTTGTTTCGATAAAATCCCAAAATAGAGGACGAAGGGCAAACAAAGACCTTAAGGATAGCCAACCAGATGCTCTACTCAACCATTTTGAAATATTAGATGATCTTGATCAGTGCATGGAGATACCTGAAATGTCGCTACATGATGCAAATATAACAAGGCCGAATCAGATGTCTCTTCTTGAGGGGGAACTTAAGGAATCAGATCTAGGGGTTTAAATGAAGAACAAAGGGCTTTGGATCTGAGTATAGGGGACATGGTTGGGTCTAGCCCTATAAGGGAAACTATTTTGGAAAGTGGTACAGATTTAGTTATGCCCTCTCCTACTCAGGCACTGATGCAGTCATCCTTGGACTACAAAACTCCTACGGTGTTGGGATTGCAGCAAAAAATAATTAAAAAAAGTTTTTCGGATAAGAATATGAAGGTGGGTCGAAAGAAGGACCAGGATAAAATTAAGTTAATGGGGGAGACTTTGGTGGAGTCAAGCTTGGTGAGAACATTGGACTCCCATTTTTATAACCCCCAAAAATGATTATCCTCTCATGGAATGTAAGGGGGTTGAATAGCATCCCAAGACAAAAAGTTATTCATGATTTGGTTCGTGTGCATTCTTCGGATGTGGTGTTTATTCAGGAGACTAAATTGGCTATTGATAGTATGTTCAATATTGCTCCCAAGTTGTGGAGAAGGGGGCAATTCCAGTGTATTGGTGCATGTGGATATGTTTGGTGGCATCGCTTGTTTATGGGATCCGGTTAAGATATCCCCTCTTACTTGGATTTCCAGGAGATGGTCTATTTCAATGGTCGGGCATGATAATGAATCTGGTGAAATCATCCTACTTACAAATGTGTATGCTCCTATTGATTACAATGGTAAAGTGAATTTGTGGGAGCACATTTGCTTTGTGAGAAGTTTGGTTCCCCTATACCCATGGATTTTGGCTGGAGACTTCAACTCTATCACTTGTCTAGAGGAGAAACGTGGTGGGGTGGACCGTCTCGAGCCTTTTTCTTCTATCTTCAGTGCTCATATCCAGGCCCTAAACTTGGTTGACATCAAGCCAGATAATGGGATCTTTACTTGGCACAATAGAAGGTGTGGGGAAGCTTCCATCTCAGAGAGACTGGATAGGTTTTTGATATCCAGTTATTGGATGGGTAATAACAGAGGTGCTAGTTCTATGATTCTGGAGGGTAGGGGATCTGATCATTGGCCTATCAAACTCTCTGCTTTGGAGTTAGGGCTAAAAAATAATCCCTCCTTTAAGTTTCAACTTATGTGGCTTCGTGATCCTAAGCTTCATGATTTCATGCGAGGTTGGTGGACCATTGGCAAACCTCCTCATGGCACCGCTATGTATTCCTTTATGAAGCGACTACAATTTGTAAAACATAAATTGAAGAGATGGAATAGACTAAATTTTGGGAACCTTTCCTTGGCTAAGTTGGCAGCTCTTAGGAGGATGGAAGAAGCTTCAAGGAAGATTAGAGATCAAGGATTCATGAAGGAGCTTCTTGTTGAGGAATTTGAGGCTACGAAAGACCTTGTTGAATGGGAACTGAGGGAAGAATTTTTTGGAAACAAAAAGCTCGAGTAGATTGGCTTTAGGAAGGGGATAGGAACACAACCTTCTTTTATAACTCAGTTAAGGCTCACCGTAATGGTAACTTTATTACCTCTCTTGTGAATTCTCAGGGTGCCCTACTCTCTTCTTTCAGGGATATTTCAGAAGAGACTAAGAGGTATTTTCCTCTCTCTTCAAGGAGGACTCCCTATCAGATGATGAGAATGAAAAGCTTATTCTAAATTGTATTCCAATGATTGTTTCTAGAGAGATGAATGAGCACTTGATGGGTCCAATTTCCCTTGAGGAGTTGGAAAATGTTGTATTCAAGATGAAAAAGGAAAAGCCCAGGCCAGATGGATTCTCGATTGAGTTTTATCAGGAGTTTTGGGATTTAATCAAATTTGATCTTTTGGAGGTGGTCCATGAGTCCCAAAAGAACAAACAGATGCTAAGGGCCCTAAATGCTACCTTTGTGGTGCTTATACCCAAAAAGAGGGAGCAAATTCCTTGGATATGTTCAGGCCTATTGCTCTCTGCAATGTTGTGTATAAGATCATCACAAAAATTATTGTTGAGAGGTTGAAGATATGGTTGAGAAAAATCATCTATGAGGAGCAAGGAGGGTTTGTTGTTGGCCGAAAAATCTTGGATGGGGTTGTTATTGCTACAGAAGCTATTCACTCGATGGAAACTTCTAAGGAGAAAACTATGTTCATTAAGTTGGACATGGCCAAAGCCTATGATCGGGTCAGATGGTCCTTTCTTCAGAAAGTTCTTGCTACTTTTGGATTTGAGGAGGAATGGATTAGATGGGTGATGAGTTATGTTTCTTCTTCCTCATTCTCTATTCTTGTTAATAATGAGCCATCAGAGTTGTTTGAGGCCTCAAGGGGATTGAGGCAAGGAGATCCTTTATCTCCTTATTTGTTTATCATTATGGCGGAAGGGTTGGGAAGATTGCTCAAGTCTCAAGTCATGCAGGGTCTCATTCAGGGGTGGAAGTGGGATAGTAGTTTGCCACCTCTTTCCCACCTTCAATTTGTTGATGATACTACTTTGTTGGGAGTTGCCACTATCAGGGAAGTTGGCAATATTAGACAGTCTCTTGACATATATCTTGGTGCTTCTGGATAGTTGATTAATGAGGACAAGTCTTCTATTTTCTTCTTCAATACCCCTCCTCTTATTCAAGCCAGGATTGCTCGCATTCTAAGATTCCAGGTTGGGACTCCCCCTTCATTTATCTTGGTATTCCAATTTCATCTCATCCTCTACCTAGATCTTCTTGGGAGTCTATGCTTGATAAGTTTAGAAGGAAGGTGAATCACTGGACTTTCAGATGGCTATCCACTATAGGTAGAGTGTTGCTTTTAAAATATGTTGTTCAAGCTTTACCCATTTATAGATGTTTTGTACAAATAGCTCCCTCTCACTTCATCAAGGACATGGATGCTTTGTCAAGATAGTTTTTATGGTCTGGAAAACTTGATCAATCTAAATGGAGTTTGGTTAGGTGGGATTCTATATGTAGGCCGGTGCAAGAGGGAGGCCTTGGGTTGCGACAGACAACTCTTTTTGGGTAGGCTTTGGCTGCAAAACTTTATTGGAGATGGTGTACCTCTCAAGATCATATTTGGGCTAAAATATTATCTTGTAAATACTTGAGAGGTATTTATGAGGCTGAAATCCCTAGAGTCGGCTTGGTTGGGAAAGGTTCAGTTATCTGGGACACTCTAAAAAGAGGAGCTAATTTAATCAAGTAGGGTTTGTTCTGGATTTGCAATCAGGGATCAAATGCTCTTTTTTGGGAGGATTCTTGGGATGGCCACCCTCCTATCTTGAATCAATATCCTAGGTTACATTCCCTAAGCATTTTTTTCTTGGAAGTAGGTTGGTCTCGTGTGGAGGACTTTAAAAAAATCTAGTCTTTTGGAAATATGGAGATGTACAGGTGGAAAGATCCACAAGAATGGCCCCAGGGGGACTGGCCAAGGACAGAGAGGTGCTTGCTCTTATTCTTATAGGGAGGCCTTGTTCTTCATTGAGGGGTAAAGATATTATAGCTTGGAACCATGATCCTAAGGGAACCTACTCGGTAGCCTATGGTTATCAGGTTCTTGATAAGCAAAAGTATGGGAGTCTTCCTTATCACTTGGTGGAAAAAGGTGTGGAACAAATTTTCATAGCCAAAATGTAACTTCTTTCTATGGTTGGTAGCTCGTAATAAATGCCTCACTTGGGATAATGTGAGGAAGAGGGGATTTCAGGGTCCCTCTTTTTGTGTCCTTTGTAGTAAGAATGAGGATGACTCTTCTCATTTATTTTTCCAATGCTCCTTTGCAGAGACATTTGGCACCATTGGTGGAGCGCCTGGAACCATCCATGTTTTCATGTGTTGTCCCTGGTGGAGTTTTGGAGTAGTCTAGGTAGACCTCCGGCCAAGGCCCCCTTCCTTCGGGTGGCTTGGAATTTGGGCCCTTCTTGCATCATCTGGAAAATTTGGCTCGAACAGAACCGATGCATATTTTAGGGTAGTTATTTGGTTGTTCAACAGATCTGGCAAAGGATCTTGTATATGGTTCAGGAAACCATCCATAGCAAATGTGATGTGGACCCTCTTTTGGATTCTAGGGAGGAGAAGGTACAACAAGCCCTTGGTCTCTTTGGGGATGGTGTGAACTCTTCTAGCCCTAGTAGGGTTCCTCAGCTCAGCAAGAAGGTTAGGAGAGATGGTAGGTGGAGGCCACCCCCTAGAGGAGTTTTAAAAATTAATACTGATGGATCATCCAGGGGTAATCCTGGACATGTTGGCATTGGTGGTGTTGGGAGAGATTCTACTGGTGGTGTCAGTTTTTCTTTTCCATTTATAAAGGTGTTCACTCCAACAATTTTATGGAAGCTCTTGCAATTCTTGAGGCCTTGCGGAGGGGTTTTCTCTTGGATGGCATAGGATTATCTGTGAGTCTGACTCTCAAATTGTGGTTAATATTTTAAATAGTAAAAGGGTGGAGGAAGTTAATTGGCAGTTGGCCTCTGTAGCCGTTCAGATTCTTAGAATGAGTGAAGAGTTCGAATTTATATCCTTTGTGCACATTCCAAGGGAATGGAATGTGGTTGCTGATTACCTGGCCAAAAGGGCTTCTGAGCTGTTGGATCCTTGGAGTATCGATAATTGGGAGAGTCTCCCATCTGGGGACTCTCAACGCCTATGGGAGTTGATCCACAAGGATGTACAGACTTAATGTGGTTTATTCTTGTTGTCTTTTTTGGGTGTCATTCTAGTCTAGTGGTTTTAGCCTGTTTGGTTGTTTATTTGAGTCCTGGTTGGAAGCTCAGTTGTACTCTGTAATCCAGACTTTTTATCAATAAATTTTTACCCCTTTATTTAAAAAAAATGATACTCATTAGATAAATATTTATCATAAGGGATATAATGTTGTGGGTACTCAAAACTAATGTATTTGTTATTAGGAGTTTGAAATTACAATTCTTGATGTAAGGACTAATGTGATATGCACTATCAATGTGAGAAGTACTTTGCTAAGTGGATTGAAAGAGAATATAATAATCAAAATTAAATTCAAGATGTATGTGCTAGCCTCATTAGGTAAACCTATTAATTATGCCAAACATGTTGTTGCTAGTCCTAAGATAAGGGTTTCCCTATGAACACCAAACATGTTGTAGCTACTATGACAATATTATCTACACAACACATTTGGACCTAAAGATTATAGTGGGATAACATACCAACCATTTCATTAGAGAGATGATAGTGGTTCATGAACTTGATGCTAGGGACATGGATGCGGTAGTGTCTATGGGGTATAATAGGCCATTAACACAAAGGAATATGACACCTTTAGTATCATGTGAGGAAATAATGGTAAACAATAAGTTTTAAAACATGGTGGTAGATGGTGGAATGTGTATAGTGTGTAATAAAATAAGAGTGGCAATATAGGATAAACTAAAATAGATTTGGTATATAACCTAGTTATGAGAGATACTATTATCATTAATAATTATATGTTAGAGGTGTCATATTTCACAATAATTTCTAGAAACATATGGAATCAAGCATTACCTAGTATTGCTTAGCAACATGAATACATAGAATAGAATAGAACATAGAATATGGTCGGATTTCCATGGAGATAAAATATTCTTCACTAAAGCAAATGAAATTACACTCCAACCAATCATGAAAGTATCGGTACAAAGTGGCATGCATACCCAAATAAATGATGCTTTTAGCCAAGGTTATGAAACTAATCTTCAAGAATAAAATATTTAGAAAATTATAAAAGTGCCTTTTTCAAGGTTTATATGGGTCCAAAGGGAAAACATAATAAATACAAGCACAAATAGATGATCATAGTCTTAATATAAGCTTAACCACCACATATTCCAACATCCTCCCTAAAGCTAAATAGATGATATGGAGAGAGACCCGTATTTTGCACCCCCCTTAAGGGATGCACCTCAAATTCAAGAAGCTCTCGCATGTATACAAAAGTGACCTCAGGAATGGCCTGGTCAAGATATTTTATACTTTCTCTAATAAAGACATAAACACTGGATCTAGCATTCTATGAGAATGAATCCATATCATAAAGTGCACCCATAACTCTATGTGCTTTATCTATTTATGGAACACTCAATCGTAGACAACCTAAATAGTTCTTTGATTATTACATTAAAGGGTGACTAGAAAGCCCTAAGGAATGCCACTTTCCTCAAAAATCATGAGCATCCACTTGATATGCTTAGCTTCATCATTGACAACACAATACTCAACTTGCATGGAGTATTAAGAAATGGTATATTGATATTTCGAACATCATAAAACTAGGTGGAACCCAGGTAGAACACAAAGGTTGTGATAGACCTCCACTCATCCAAGTTGCCTACCCCATTAGCATCTAAAAACTATTAAAATTAGAGAGAATCCAATGTAATAGTTAATGCCCTTCTGATAGGTCCCTCTGATGTATCTAAGAGTCTTCTTAGCTATTTTCCAATGAATATCATAGGGTTCCTACATCTATCTAGATCAATAGCTGACAACAAAGGCTATATTTAATATAGTGTAAGATAGAGAAAAAAATTCCACAATTATCAATAGAGTGTGGTGTCCATAAACGATGAGGTGTAATTAACTTGAAGTTTCATACCTAAGGTAAAAGGAGTCTAAATAATCTTATACTCCTCCATTCTAAACCTTTGAAGAATATCCAAAGCATACTTGAAATAAGAAATGGTGATGCCATAGCCTATCTTATCAATCTAAATTCATAAGAAATAATGCAAAATACCCAAATATATCATCCAAAACGTAAAAATAAAGTCATAACTTCATGTCCTAAATTAGAGTAGTACTAGTGATAAGAATATCACCAACATACAACACAATCACCAAGGTTTTCCTATTCTAATATTTAATGTAAATATCATGTTCAACCTCATGTCACTAAATTGAAAACTAAGAAAAAAAAGGATGGATCTTCTCATACCATGCACGAGGAGCCTGCTTAAGTCCATACAAGGACCTAGTTAGACAACAAACCAATGGAGTGGGTCCTCAAGCTTAAAACTAGGTGGCTACTACATGTAGATTTCCTCCTGAAACTCCCCATGTAGAAAGGCACTCTTCATGTCCATCTAATGTACCTTCCATCCATAAGAGGCAACAATGGAGAGAATCATCTGACTAAGTCCATCCTAGCCACTAGTGCAAAAGTCTTAGAATAGTCCACTCCCTCTTGTTGAGAGAATCCCTTAGCAACAAGGTGTGCCTTATGCTTCTCTACTTGACCATCTAATGTATATTTGGTCATGTAGACCCATTTGCATCCAACAACATTCTTCCCTTCTAGAAGAGGGACCATATCCCAAGTCCTATTCTTCATTAGTATCTCATACTATGCCAACATAACATCTTCCCATTCTGGCTTACCCTTAGCTTGAGAATATGTGAGAGGATCCTAAGAATGGGCTACCTTCAAAAGCAATGCTTGGGAAGGAGCCTTTTGATGTTTCTCAAGAGATAGAATAGGTTGAGCATCCTTTAGAAGCATCTTAACCCACTTGGATGTTGGACAAACCAAAGAATCATGTGTACCCTATGCTAATTTAATATTAGAAACTGAAACTAATGAATCTAACTCATAACCACTCACCTCATCATGAAAGACTACAGCATTCTAAACTAATGTGTATTGTTCATATTGCTCTACTCCAAGAGAAGAGGAAGTTTCCTATGGTGTTGATTTTGAAGGGGTTTAATCAATAGTTTAAAAAGATCCACTAGAAGAAGATGTTGATGCTCTTATAGGAATAGAACCAACCAAAATCTTAGAATAAACTACTAAATTTGGAAGAGGCAAAGGATTAGAAGAATTAGTAGCCAAAATATTAGGTGGAGGGGTGGAAGGAGTACCTAGAAGAACCTCATCAAATATGACATCTCTAGATGAATGAATATCTCATGCTTCTGAGGATCATAAATATGATATACCTTTGAGGTATCAAAATACCCCACAAAGATACACTTATGACTCTTTGGTGCCTCCTTCTTTCGAATATCCTTGGGTATGTGATCCCATGCTAAAGACCCAAAGATACAAAATTGGGACACATTTGGCTTATCCCCTATTAATATCTCAAGAGGTGTCATGCCCTAGACTACCTTGGTAGAAATATTGTTGATGATATATGCTACACAAGTGATAGCCTCACCCTAAAACTTATGATCCATCCCCTTGGCATGAATCATACATCATGCCATCTCCATGATCACCCTATTTTTTTTAACCACACCATTTTATTTAGGAGTATAGTGAATAGTCCTCTGATATGCAATCCCATGAGAAGCCAAAAAATCATGAAAAGCATAGCTAACATATTCACCACCCCCATCTGTCCTTAGACATTTGATTCTCCTATCTAGTTGATTTTCAACAAGAGCCTTGAAGGTCTTAAACCTCTCAAAGACCTCATCCTTAGTGTGAATAGTGTACAACCACACATATCTAGAGAAATCATCAATAAAAAAATGAAGTACCTATTTCTTGAAAGAGATGGTGTACCCATAGGTCCAAAAATATCACTATGTATGATCTCCAAGGGATGAGATGCTTGCCTTGCAACCCTTTTTGGAAAGGTCTCCCTATGATGCTTTCCCAAAATACACCCCTCACATGCACCACTTGGAGGAGATATGCATGGAATCCCAATAGCCATATGATGTTGACTCATGTATCTCAAAGATCCATAGCTGAGATGCCCAAGCCTATGATGCCACTTCTGACTCTCATTATCAGCATGTGCAACCATAGCAACAAAGTTTTTCTTCCTAGAAAGAGGGGTAAAAGGGGTAGGTCTTTCTCCCAACTTATACATGTGGTCAGTCTCATCACAATAACTAGAAGCAATAATTTTGAACCCATTGTCTATATCCTTAATTACCCATCTATTAGGCCAAAATTCTACCTTCTTATTTGTATGAGTAATGTGATAAATAGACAAAAGATTAGGGCCAACATTAGGAACATGAAGTACCTCATCAAATGATGAAGATCCAATGTTGATGTCTCCACTCCCTACAACCTACAATGAAGAATCATCTCCAATCATAACATGTTCTCCTACATGTATTTTGTTGTAGCCTTGAAGGAGATGCTTATGCTTTATCATGTGCCTAGTAGCCCTTGAATTTTATATCCACTCATTCAAAGAAGTGGATGTCCAATATGTAGAATGAACTACAACATGAGCCTATGAGGTTTCTCCATCAAAATTATCCTCACCTTGTGCATAGAAGAGAGCAACATCAACACCCCCTTTCTTGTTGCTTCCTCAAGTTTCTTGATCTAAATTCTATAAAATTCTACCTTGTGCCCTTCCTTTTTGTAAAACTCACAAGTAGGCTTCTTGAAAGGATTCTTGGGATTCTTCTCATTCTATTTGGGATTTTTGTCATTTTGAGCTTTAGCAACAACTTCTTTTGGATGAGCCTAATTAAAAATAGAATTTCCCTTATACCTATTTCTCCTAGCCTGATGGTGCAAAAATACTTAAATACCTCATCAATGGGTGGTGCAGGAGAATCTAGAAAGTACACACAAAGCATCTCAAAGACAACAACAACTATCTCATATATTTTAGACACATTGTTGAAGATAATATTGAGTAGTTTAGTGTTCCTTTCCTTTTTCAATGCTTCTTATCCTTCTCTTCTCTCCTTGGGTAGTCCTCTTGCAATTTGGATGTCCTCTTGTAGTTTCTTGAATTGATTGATATACTCATCAACAATATCAAATGAGTCCATGGATAAGGTTGCAAGCTCAACCTCCAATCTACTAATTTGTGTGGAATCAATTCGATCACACAACCCTTGAAATTTCTCAAGCAACACTTTAGGATCCATGGTGCTGCTAACATGAGTGTCATATACATTATCAACATGAAGAGCAATGACACCATGAGCCTCATCCTTCTTGTCCCTATAAAGTTACTTTACCTCTTTAGAATTAGTATCATGAGGCTTCTCATTCACATATTTGAGTAACCCCTTGCTTCAGAGCAAAGCTTCAATCTTGATCTTCTAGGTAGCATAGTTAGGACCACTCAACAAGGGCACATGATGATCCATAACTATTCTACCAAAATACAAAAATCTACATATAGTTATGACTAGAAACAATACCACCAATGCAAAGAGCTTGAAAAACCATACAATTTGAAAAAATAGGCTTAAAATGCTTTCGTATGTAAAAGTTATGACCCCCAAAAGTTTTTCCCTAAAATTACAAAAAATGCCTCCAAAAGATTTGAATTTTTTTTTATTTTTTAGTACATGTAGCGAATGAGAGGCCACCACTTGTGACTGTAGGAGTGGTTGAGGGGATGTCAAGCATGGCATATCACATAAAACCACTTATCATGATCTAATTTACTACCTAATATGCAAACCATGTTGTGCCACTTGCCACTTTTGGATTTTCTCTAAAATTTGTGCATCACCAAGTTTGTTGTTGATTGTACAATTTGCTTGTCAAGTTTGATGAGTTGGAAAAATGTAATTGGCCAAACCCTCATTTATACATGATAAGTGACATATAGCCTACCATATCGGTCATAGTATGACTTACCACATTGGCCTAATAAAAGTCTTCCATGTGTCACTTTGGCTATCAACTAAGTAGTGCCTCCACTAGCCACCATCTATCCCACCACATTACCTATAGGAACTCCCATATCACCTGTATGATCTTCTATATCACCTATATATACTAGCACATGGAACCTTCACATTTGTGCACCTATTGCCACATCAGTTGTATAGACTACCACATGTCACATTGGCATTCATGCATTGGCCACCACCTCAATTGTATAGACTACCATGTCAATCGTATGGACTACCATGTATTTGTATGGTCCTACCCTGTCATCATTGCTACACAAAGAGGTAACATCATCACAAGGTAGTGACACATCATCATGGGTTACCATATTATTAGGGTTTACAATATCATCATATGCTAAGTAGATACTAACCTCATCATTATGTTCAAAATTATTTTGGAGTAGGAGGAATTTGAATTCATGACCTCACATGCTCCAAAGCCTTAGATGGTTTTGGTTATCCAAACCTTCGAGTGCAATGCTTAGGAGGGGAATGCTAAGATAGATAATTAAACAAACCAATAAAGATTGATGTCCCCATGCACCCACCCAAATTATCATGTTGAGGAATATTTCTTAAAATATTCTCTTTTTAAAACTCAAATATTTGAAACTTGGAGGAAAGTGACAGGTTTTTCTAATGAAAAATTAGTGTACTTGGAGGTGAAATTGGAAAAAGTGTTGAACTATGACCCCCCATATAATTTTGCAAATAAAATGCTAACACTTTATATCTATTATAGTTTTCCCTATATAACCATTTTTTTGACCATAACCAATTAGGACATCCTCTCATGTCTATTTAGTAAAAAAGTTACCGAACCATCTTCTTAACTTATGGAGAAATGAAATGGAACAATCCTGATGCTTTTGTCACCAAGGCTAAATTTTAGCTATTCAGAATAATGAGATGGACAAGTGTTGAAGGACTCCCAATAGGTGCTAAATGTTTAGGTGCAAATTAAGTAGTAGAAGGAAAACTTGGAGGTCGATGTCAACCCTCTCCAAATCTTAGTTAACCATTCTACTCTCTTGTTATGTTTGCAGTATTTTATTGTTGGTCTCTTGTGTTGGTTTTCATGTTGTTTTGTAATCTGATCTCTTTATGTAGTTGTACCTTTTTGACCTTGGGCTTTTGTCCCTACTAGAAGTTTCTTTGTCCTATGTAAAAGGGTTGGGACCCTTCCAAAAACCCTTATTTTCACCATTAATATATAAAAAAAAAAACTATTTCAAGTGGCTCAAAAGTCTTTACTAAGCACAAAACATGCTCGTGACTTCTCTAAAATTAGGGATTTATCTAAAAATATTCAATATCTTCTTTTCTTCTTTTACAATGGCCAAGCAATTTTCCCTCTCATATGTACTAGTATTGGAAAAAAATTATCAAAAGATAAAAAGAAATAAATTTCTTAAAAAAATTGTAATTGAAAATGAGGTTTTCAAAAATCCTCAACAAACCCAATCCTTATACTAGGACATCCATCTAGTTAAAAAAAAATAAAACAAAAAATATTGAATGCCAATGAGATCAAAGAGTAACATGTTAGTGAATATTTTTCCTAGAGCAAATCTATGATTCCAATGAGATATTTGTGATCCAAGTCCACTTAGGGTTTTTATTAGAATCTTCTTTAGATTATGTCATCAACCTTGAAAAAATCTCCTTCACTAACTCCTACAAAAATTACAGTCAAGATAAGCTAGAAGAAAAGACTCTTATAAATAGAAGCAATTGAGTAATGAAGATTCATACTTTCTCTAATACCATGTTAGAATTCATAGCAGATTTTAAAAATGTATGGAATCAAACATTACCCAATATTGCTTAACAAAAGGAATACACAAAATAAAAAATAAACATAGAATATGATGGGGTGTCTATGGACGCCAAATAATTTTCAACAAAGGAAATGAAATTACACTTTAACCAATCATGAAAAGATCAGTATGAAGGGGTTTTTATACCCTAATACATGATGCCTTTAATGAAGGTTGTGAAACTAGCCCTCAAGAAAAAATATTACAAAAAATTACAAAGTACTTTTTTCAAGGTTTATATGGGCCCAAGGGCAAATATAACAAATACAAGTCTAAATAGACAATCATGGCCTCAAGCGAAGCTTACCCACCACAAGAGGGTTAAAATTCTAATAAGAGCTTAATATTATAATCTTAAAAGAAATATTATTATGGTACAGTAGACCCTATACCCTTGCATTTGAGGAAGAAGTTAGGGGGTTTGTAATATGAAGGAGAACTATGGACCCTTCACTATGGGAATTTGCAAGGGTCACTCACCTAATGGGTGATGCCTTGTCTAAGAGGACTAAGGAGGGTCATGTGTGGCTCCATGGACACATGCATTTCCCCCACCATGGTTAACATAACCTTGTGTAGTGACATAGGCTTTTCCAAATCCAACCTTGAGGAAGGTGTAGTGGTTATGGTGATGAAGACAATAGTGTTCAAACCAAGACGATATGGGTTCAAATCTCATATAAATATTTTGCTAGGATATGAATGCCACATGGCATCTATGTATGCAATTCTTGCACATTAAGAAAGGAAGGGCATTGAGGGGGGTCAATGAGCCCCTCAATCCTTAGATAAATGAGACCAAGCTTTTTTAATCACTCTTTGATCCAAACAATAGTCTTGCCTTGATGGCTATGATGTTGGGCATAATTTCTTAGGAGTTCGTTGGTCATGGAATAAACTCTTAGGCATTTATTTTTTTTAAATGTAAGGAGGCACAAGCAATAGCAAGCCATGTTGGCCCTTTTCTATCTTACATGGATAGGATGTTGTTTGACCACATGTGGCTAGAGGAGAATGTGTGAAGGGTCACAAATTCATACCCTTGATTGACCACTTTGATTGGTTTTAACATGTTTAGGATTGTTTGGAGGTCAACATTGCACTGTTGGCCAATATGGCACCTTCAAGGAGGTAGTCAAACCAAAATTTTACATATATAAAATGGATGAGCCAATTATCCTAAGACACATTGTAAAATGAAATCTCATATCCACCTAGTCATTTGACCAATCAACAATAGATTCAATGCTTAGATGCCACTCCTTTCCTTGAATTAGTGACATGATAATTTTTGGTTCGTTGAATTTTTTCCCAATGGCCTACAATGGTCAATGCCTAAGTGATGCCCCTTTGTCATATTAATGACACATGGCAACCGTGGATTGTTGAGGAAATTTTCATAATTTTAATTTTTTTCAAAGGTTTTGTTGGCTTTGAGTGGTTTTTTAGGGTGAAATATTTGAGGACTATAATTTTTGCATATGTAAGCATTTTAAGCTTGTTCTTTTTCAAATCATACAAAAGATCTTTGTTGTGAAGTATTGCCTTTGGGGTAAGGTGCACACAAGAAAATATGTTTAAATAAACATAATGGATTTGCATGTACTTTTATTGAATAGGCCAAACAATGCCACTTGGAGGATCAAGATAGAAGCTTTGTTGCATAGCAAAGATCTTTTAAAATATCCATTGGAAAAAAAGGCATTATAATGACAAGGAGAAATCCCATGGTTTAACTACCCTACACGTGGACAAAATATATGACAATCACTTTTCTCATTAAGATGATCCTAAGAAGCTATTAGACACCTTCAAGTAGTTGTGTGATCATGTTGACTCTTCTCACATCAGTAGATTGAAAGTAGAGCTTGCTAATTTGAGCATAGAAAGTTTTGCTACAATTGAGGATTATATCAATTAGTTTATGAAACTACAAGACATTTGCTATGCAAAAGTGGGTTACGAGAAGAAAACAAGGAAGAGGTTGACTATCTCCATATAGTATGTACTAATGTTTCTAATGAATATGAGGTAGTAGTTATTTTCTTTGAGATGCTTCAAATGTATGTTCCAAAGGAAAAAAAAAAAAAACAAAGCTAGAGAAGTGTTCTAGTATCTTCTCCATCAACAAACTCATAAGATAAAATGAAAGGGAACCTTTTCCATTAAGGCTTATGCTAAGGATTTGCATAAACAAGATATTGTAAGGGGGCAAGAAATCCAAAAAACCCTTCAAAAAATCAACTTGCACCTACTACAAGAAGGAAGAACACAAGGCAAACTTCTATAGATAGTAGATCAAAAAGTTAGAAGAGGTAGTTCAAAGGGGGGGTGATGATGCCTTTCTCTTCTTTGTACATGTTGAGGATAAAGGTGAGAACTCACATGTTTATCTTACTTGAATTTCCCTAACTCACAAGAATGGATTGGAGATTTAGGATCCACTACATATATGACGAAGAATTATCATATTTTTACTAACAATAGTAGAGAGCACTATAGTGAGTGTTTTGTTATTGTGACATTTCTTTGCCAGTAGCAAGTTGTGGAGAATTAACTCTTGATTCTTCGTCTTTAAAGAATGTTCTTCATGTACTAGGTTTGGAATACAACCTTCTCTCTATCTATTGTATCACTCATACTAACAAAATGTGGAGTTTTATCTTGATAGATGGGTGATTAAGAACATTGATGATGATTTCAAGATTGTTGATTCTAGTTATTGTGATGAGTTTGATCAAATGTACAAGCTTGGTATGCCTTCTTTATTGGACCCTTTCTTCAAGAAGAATGGCTCCAATGGTGTGACGA
The DNA here is from genome assembly GCA_028583015.1 of Wollemia nobilis. Lineage (NCBI taxonomy): Eukaryota > Viridiplantae > Streptophyta > Pinopsida > Araucariales > Araucariaceae > Wollemia > Wollemia nobilis. The sequence goes on from JAQPPZ010001708.1 coordinate 1,029,428, forward strand.
TTAGAGCTAATGACATTCGTAGACTCTGGTATGGGTATATTCACTCTAGCTACTTGAGACAAATTGCTTGGATAGATCCTATTTGAACATTCTTCTCTATTGTTGCCTCTCATGGATGAGATGTTTTTTAGACTAGTGTGCAACATGCTCTTCCTCATGGGAAATAACAAGAGAAGTACTTGTGGGAGTCATCTAGTTGTGAGCTTGATGTACACAATATGATTATTTTTTTATATGTTGTGATGACCCCTTATATGTTGACATTGATGATTTAGGAAATGGGGTTACAACTTTATGATAATGGATTATTTGATCCAACCTATAACTTCCAACAAATTCATAAGAACAATCAAATGTTATTACATGATCAATTATTGTTCACATTTTTTAGGATGTTACAATTGAAGGAAGCATCTGATAATAGCAACTATGACCAAGGTCATGCCGAAGAAATACCTTCACCAAATGTTAGAGCATCATGGAGCAAGTGAGTGCCCCTTAAGGGGGGGTGACTAACAAGGGTCTCTCTTTTTGTCCAACACTCAAGGGGAGGTTGAAATAATGTGTTGTGATTTAATCTTCACGTAAGGCCATGACTGACCCTTTTACAACATAATTATTTGCATTAGCTCTATGACCCCTTGTCTAGCTCTAAGACATTTTCAGTCCATTAAGAGCTTATTTTTGTTTACCAAATATTCATTAGCATACTTGTTTGGCCTCTTTGACTAGCAATCAAATTCCTCTCTCTCTCTCTCTCTCTCTCTCACACACACACACATCCTTCTTGTTGCCCCGTTGGATTTTGGTTGAACTTAGTTCTCATCTCTCTCTCTCTCATCCTTCATGGTGCTCCATTGGATTTTGGTTGAACTAAGTTCAATTGAGATGGCAAAGGTTATCATTTAACCATAATCAAAGGATACACTTCTTTCATTGGATAAAGTTATTTCTCCAATCTCCAAAGGAACTTTGTTTTAGCTATTTTGGAGTTAGGTTAGAGATCATATTTAGATTAGAACTTACACGTACAATTTGAATTAGATTCCAATTTTTATAGCTTTATGTTTCAATTTTGGTTTTTGTATGAACAACCCTTGATTTGTTTCAACTTGTTTGTTCACAAAGTTCAAGCAAAATAACATTTGCATTAACCCAAAAGTCCAAGGAATAAATTAAAAAACAAAGATCTTTTTGCATGCCTTTGTTTATTTTATTGTCGTGCTTCTTTACTTAATGCTATTCATTTGCACATACTCACACGGATGTTCATAGGAAGACACTTGCTCCTACTTTGCTAGTCATAAGAGTTGCCTCTTAGAGTCATCCACCCAAAAGCCCTAGGTCAAAGAGTTTTCTACACAACCTTCTTGTTTGATGCATCACTCTTGACTTGTCCTGTTTGCCCAGTTTGTCGTTTTCATTTAACCAAGTAGCCTTTTATCCAACATCTTGGCCTGAATCATCTTAAAGATAGTATAGCTATTAATTCAAGTTTCTTCAAGTAGGTGTCCTTCGGTTTCTCCTTGGTGTTAAACCTTGGTCAATATAGTTGGCGTACAAGTATCATCTACCATATATGAGACCATCCTATATGTTTATGGAGACAACATATATTATTGCAAATATTAATAGTGACATTCTAATTCTCACATTGTTTTCTTCATTTGTAGTTATGATGATGGTGAAACTTCATAGACATTATGTTTTGTTGTAAAATGTGGTAAATATTTATTGCATTCATTATTCTTTATTTACTATATAATTTTTGTATTGTTAATATTTGTTTAGAGTTGCCTTTACAACAAAACTTGGGTTTGAGCATAGGTTTTTCTTCATTCATAATTATGATGGTGTAACTTCATAAAAATATTATCTTCTTGTTAAATGTGGTAAATATTTTATCACATTCCATTTTCTTTATGTATTAGATAACTTTTGTATTGTTAAATAGTTGACTAGAATTTCCTTTAGAACAAAACTTGAGTTTGAGCATAGGGTGAAGTTGCATAAATGAAAGAAGTTATGTCCATTCAGGAACCATCAGTGTATATAAGAAAAATTGTGTTTCCGTCTATGATAAGTGCCTTAAGAGAGCTGCTCTAACAGCTTATGGAAGTATTCATGGACACCATCTGGAATCCAAGACCAGTACTTGCATGACACTCGTGATGAAGGGATGGAATACTCCACTGGACACTCCTGTGTATCTATATCATATACTACTATCCAAATTTGTTTGATATGGTTAAAAATGAAGGATTTGGCTTGACCCAAAAGTCAAGAGGATGTGGTAATTAGCTAGAGATTTGTGTCATGAGCCTTGTATGTAAGGCCCAAGGGAGCTTCAAAGGCTGCAATGCTACAAGTTTCCAGATTAGCAAAATTAATTTGTGACCTATAAACATATATGAAATGGGTGCTCACCAAGAATACTGTTGTACAAAATTAGGCACGATCTTCTGTAAATCTTGTGCCACCTAATCCATTTAAATTGAACATTTCATTGTTTTGAAAGAGTTCAAAACTTTCTTTCTGTTCATTTATCTGGCATTGTTGGAGAAGAATACCTTATTGCAATCTCAAAAAAAGCAACACACGCACTAATAATGAATATGGTGTGATATTTCTAATTCTTCTACAAAACTTGCTTAATAACTGATAGCATGTTGTAACCCAATATAGTAAATTTCTCAAATAATGAACTTTAGAAGGAATTTGCTAGACTCTCAACTGGCACTCAAATATTGTTCTCCAGTCCATGTCTGTCCTGGCTGTAGTTCCACCTTGCCTATCTGTTTGCACATGGTTGAATATGGTCCAATGGTGAGTTTACCAAACTCTATTATTTTACTCTTTTATTCATTATGGATCTCTCTGCACAGAGAAAAGCTGTAATATAAACACATTTCAAGCTATACCTTTGCATTTTCAACGCAGACAAAATCTTTGTAACAAGCTTCCATTTGCATATGAGGATTCCACAGTACTGCATCCTCCCAGCTACATTGATGTACAAGAAAATAATAACAAAGTGTGTCATCAGCCAAATTGAGAACCAAAAAGAGACCACCATATGCAATAATTGATGAATCTCACTTACTTTTTATTTTCAACTGATATTGTATCACCAAGTCCATTCTCAAGCAGCAGCTTTTCTGGTGCACCAAGATAGACACAATCCACAAATCCTGGGAAATTCACAACTTCCCTGCCACCAGCAAGAAATAGCAATAAGCATCATGAGGAGAATGGAAGGAAAATTATTTTCTTTGGCATGCAGGGAGTCACTCCTTGTATGCATATCCAATACTATTGTTTGGAATGCTTGCGCTCACAAATATCTATGGTATTGGATAGAATGCTCATTCTTTATCTTTGTATGTTTTATTTCCAAGCTAGTTTGGCTCAGGCTAGTCACACCTTTCCTCCAGACTCTCAATAGGATTTAATGGATCTGGAAACTTGTTCAAAGTTTTGCAACCTTTAAGTCCCTTCACTGATGCACCTGTGACAGAAGCCTGCAAAAGACAAATACCAGATTATTCAGCAAAAGGTTCTTTCCAATTGTCAATGATATGTAGTGGCTTTCAACCATGGAACCAATATGCCCATGAGACCTGAAAGTAACAAAAGGAATATGGGATCATACTTCATAGTCAAATTTCAAACATAGGGATTTGCTAGAAAGACAGGTGAAGAAAAAACTCTATGTGCAATTCTATGCAGCTGGTTATTGAACAAACTCAAGCTGGTCAAAGTTTTAAAAAAATGAAATATCTATTTTGAGTGAATGTAAATTTTTTTCCTGAAGAAATAAAGAAGCTTGGGTTTTACTTTTTGTTTCCAAATAGAAAGATCAATAGGCATGAAAAGTACTGCTATGCCTGTCATCCTATTTTTGAAAATGAAAGTAATCATTTCATCAAACACAATCTATTTTAGATGGCAAAATGATTAAATATTAGCATGAGTGATAGAGTACCATCTAGTCATAGGATTCAGAGAGGAACGTGACATCCAATTTGTTTAAAGAAGAATATTACCTGCACCTCAAGATAAATTATATTCTAAAGAATGTGTGTTATTTCATTGACACTCAATTGTATTGCAGTGAGATAGTGACTCACTGCATTTACTCATTGGATGCAAATGTGTAAATGGCTATCACATTATACCTTGAGAACACCCAGATGATACCAACACAAGAGTCATACAGTGCCTACCACAACCAATTTTGATATCAAAAGGGCACTCGAAGTTGTGATTAATCTACTGATGAAAGTACCTGTATCCCAGTCACACAACTAATGAAGATGTCTCTTTCAACTCAAGAGATGCAAGTACAGCAAGGGTAAAAAATTATGTACTTCTACAAGACCAAAGATTAAGGTCTTGAATGTCTACTTTGAGAAAGAAGAAACTTAATCTTGGAAGTCTTATCCAAGAGAGATTTTCTCATTGTTCACCTTTGACAAGAAGTTCAATACTTGGTATCCTACAAGATATGAACCTAGAGATATATCGAAAAGAACCTCTGTTTCATATACAAATTATGCAGGTATAGCTGTTACTCTGACATAGATTCTACAAGAATGAACTAAGATTGGAAATTTATGTTATCTTTGCTAGCTGTATTTTGCACTGATTGACCTACTTTGGTCACTTATGAACATTATAATTTCATTTCATCTGATTTCATATACATCAACAGAGTTGAAATCACTAGTATAGTAAATAGAAGTCAACAGTATCTTCAATAGATTATTTGTGAAGGAATTTCTCATGAGATAAAGAGAACCTAATAAAACCTGGATAGCAGGCTTCATACATGAAAGTATGTGTGCAGTGCAGCAGTGAAAGAAAACGCCTTATCATCAGTATTTTTTACCACCAGTTCAGTTGAGAGTCTGTCAGATTCCAACGTGACCTGCACATCATTTGGCATCTCAACAGTTTGTAAAAGGGCAAAGGAAGGAGCTTCAAACAATCCAGAAACAAGCATACAACAATCCTTGTTTTGAATCCCAAGCCCTCCATTCTCCAAAATAACATATCAAAACAGAAGAGGCAATTGTTCAATGACCATTTAAATCTTGTTTTTGAAACAAATTTCATGAAAAGGTAGACATTAATGTAGAGCTTTTGTCCAATTATGATGGCAGCTTACCTTATATGTTGCCAAAAAATTGAAATCCCACATAGAGTGAGTATAGCTATCATCTTTCAACTCTAAAGTTACCATAGGATTGCCTTCTGGATTTGCAGATGAGACAACTGACCATGTCATGTTCCGTGCAAAGCCATGCTGCAGAACACAAATTCAATTGATGACCAAATTAAGTATACAGCACTCCACGAAAGTACAATCCAACGGTACAACAAGAATCTACACAGAGACCAAATGATTTTGTAGCATCAAGCTTCATAAAAGAGGAATTGTTGTGACATCTCCAGATTCTTTTTCAAGAAAACTGAATGATCCCCTCATACTGAAACAAAAATGTATGATAGACAGTCAAGCAAAAAGACAGTTAAAAGTTAGGTCCATTCTAGAATCATTATCTCAAAGAGTAGCAAAGGAAAGAATGCATTCTAAGGAACAATGAGAACACCAACCCACAGGAATGCTTGTAAAAGCATAGAGTCTTGAATAATGATAGGCACAAACAAAGAATACCGAATTCCACTCACAGTTAAAGTAGTTTGGAAGAATATCCAAGAAACTGAATTGAATAAAAAGAAATAGATCTGCCTAACCTGATGGTAGAAGCTAAGGATAGTAATGAATGTTCAAAAAGTCTAGACATTCAATTTTCACAAGATGCGCATGCCTGAAGGTGGAGGAGAAAAAAACATTCTGTCATGATGATTATAATGATATCTAGAGGTCAATGTCACATGCTTATTGACCAATGCCATTTGATTGACTACCTCCACATGTGTAATGCAATGGACCATCTCAGTCCAAAGACAAACAACATCTCTCAGGCATAAATAATAGATCCTCTCAAGACGGACGCAACAAAGGAATCTCTAAGGGACACAACAATGGACCCTCTTAGGCCAAACACAAGTGAGACACTTCAAAAAATGAGAAGGAAATACAAACAAGGATTTGCTATGCCTCTCCTAGCCCAATCTATATTGGGGATTTTATGATAATATTCATAACTTGCTTTTAGAATACCAAATTACATGATTTGGAAATCTGAAAGTATCAATTCAAAATCTAAGTTTACAATGTATGTAAATATTCTTTTAGTCCAGATAATATATTCTCCAGAATTCTACCTCTAATTAATTAGTTTAGAAAATACAATATTTCAGCAATTGTATCCAAGACATAGCTCCATTTATGAATTTTCCAAAAGAATCTCAGAAAGACTGACATAACCACCAGAAGTAAATACTGCTTATATGGTTGTACTGCTGTTATAAGTTCATTGTCTTAAACCAGTAACTCCATTGTCATTATGTAAGCAAGATATTGCATATAGAATAGTTGAATTAGTCATATGATGGGGTTGAAGTGAGTTGCTGTACTTCTGAAACACTTCTACCTGGAGATGAAATTGTTTCACAAATAGGGGGTGAACTTACAATTTTTTTCTATGATTATGGTAACTGCATCATTGCTGCTTAGAATTCACAGTACCTATCCAATTACAAAAATGAATATAGTCTATACTAATTTATTCAGCTTATATTATGAGTTTGAAGACTTCTTTAGATATGATAAATTATTAAATCCCTATAAATAGTACTATTTAGAATATGAGAATCCCCTTGTTAAATGTGGGGTTTGTAAGAAATTAGGGCACTTGACTCGGGCATGCCCAAACCAAAAGCCTCCTTCCCAAGGTCATAAATTCTGGCAACAAAAGCAAATTGAAGAAGAGGGTTCCAGGAAGAAAGATATCTTGGAAGCTGAAAACCTTGAGAGCGAAAAGCAGAAGGCCTCATCCTTAGAGGGTTCTAGAAAGGAAGATATCTTGGAAGCTAAGATCCCTGAAAATGAAGTAAGTAAAGCTGATATGCAGAAGGATTCTTCCTTTGAGAATCAAGTTATGGAAAATAAGATGAAGGTATGTGATACTTTACCCTCCTCACAAATGAATACTGTTCTTTCTCCAAATTCCTTTGATATGCTTCAAGAGATTACTTTTGGAGACGAAGGTAATGGCCTCTTGGAAAAGGCGGATGATGGAAATCTTCAGTTAGAAAATGAGGAAGATGAAGATGAGCATAACCAAATAGTTTTGAAAAAGTGGGTAGATCAAATAAAAAAGAACCTAGGAAATTTAGTTGATCTGGAAAAAGCTGCCCAAACTCCAAAAACCAGACATCAAAAGAAGTTAGGAATTGATGTGGGTACTGTTAAATCTCAGGGGAGACCTTCCAATAGGAAAATCAGAGAAAAAGAGACAGAGACAGATATTGCCAATGGAATCCAAACAGTAATAGCCTTGGATGGGGGAAGTAAAAAGGCACACAAGGCAGGAGGAAAAAGATGATAATGCAGGCCATGTTGAGTCTGAGAATAAATATCTGCCTATCCTTTGTGGTGTTATGGGATTTTAATCTAGTTGCTTATGGGTGTTTTGCTCTTTTGGGTTCCTGTTCGGTTTGGTCCTGGGAGACCATTTCACTTTGTGGTCTGTTGCACTTCGGAATGTTTTAGTTTTATGGGTTGTCTTGTTTGTGATGTCTCAATTTTGAGATTGTTAGTAGATCTATAGGTGTTTTCTTGTAAAAGGTTTGGGGCCCCTTTCAAAACCCCTTCTTCCACCCTAATAATAAAAAAATGCTATAGTTTTGATGTGTATGTCATAAAAATCTATAAAAAGAATTGCTATGGAAAACTGAGAAATCAAGGTAACATTTATACCATTTTGGTGAATGTTCATCTGCTCACTTCATGTTAGCCTTCACTTAGGGCAACTTCACATACTTATCCTTAAATTTGGCCATTATATCTTATATTTTGGTCATCATAATATAGATACTTTATATTGCCGAAAAGTTGTAAGAGCATACTCTCCAATAATGTAGTTCTAAACTTATTTTTCGGTTATCCGTGGAAACAGAGATTTACGTCATGTGGACCACAAGATGGCTCACTTAGTTCACAAGGTGCATCTCATTAATTATAAGATTGTGACATATCATTGGAGAGCTTTTTCAATATAAAATGCTATGCTTTGTAGTTCATCTTATGTTGTCAAAGTTCATGGTCCATAACAAGAAGTAGGCATGCACCCATGCTAATCTTACACTCCTTGTTGTGTTAGCAAAATCTGAAAATTATTACCTGCAAGCAGAAAACACAATAACATAGAAAAAAAATAACAGTAACACAGAGATTTTATGTGGAAACCTACAATGTGCAGGAAAAATCACGAGGCAATGGCAACTTCTTTATATTATTGATTTCAGCAAACTTTACATTCACCCAACTTATGTACATGCAAGGGGTCATTCCCCTTTTATAGATAAATGAAGGAAGGCCCTGAAAACTATTCGTTTCCTCTCCCGAAAGAAGACTCCAAAAAACTGTTCGTTTCGCCTTTCGGAGCTACACATCTGGCAACTACCCGTTTGGAGCTAGACGTCTAGAACTACCCGTCTAGACGTCTAGAACTAGACGTCTGGAACAACCCGTCTAGACGTTTGCAGCTACCCATCTAGACGTCTGCAGCTAGACGTATGGTCGTCTACAGCTAGACGTCTGCAGCCTAGACGTCTGCAGCTAGCTTTTGCTGAAGAACATTAGAGATCTGGATAGTGACTTCATCTCCTAACATTCTCCCACTTGAAGTTAGTATACAGGAATTCTTTGCCTATGTTTTTCCATTCAATGCCAATTGCCCAATGCTGCCCTTATTAGATTTTCAACAAGCCCAAAGAAGTTTTGCACCACTCAAACTTCTTTGTCTTGACCGGCTTTGTAAGCATATCTACAGGTTTCACTTCAGTATCGATTTTCTGCAACAGGATCCTACCTTCTTCCACCACATTTCTTATAAAATGGTACTTAACATCAATGTGTTTCGTGCGATCATGAAATGTTGGATTCTTCACTAGCTGAATAGCACTTTGGCTATTACAATGCAACATAATTTTCTCCTACATTATCTTGAAGTCGCCTAACAATCGCTTGCCTCTTTGCTAGCCTGAGTCGCTGCAATATATTTTGCTTCAATGGTTGATAGAGCCACCACAGACTGCAACTTAGAAGTCCAACTCACAGCTCCACCAGCAAGAGTGAAAGTATATCCTATAGTGGACTTTCTCCCATCTCTATCTCCACCATAATCAGAATCCACAAAACCTATAACTTGCAAATTATCCAATCCGTAGTAAATAGCAACATCTGAAGTGCCTCTTAAATATCTAAGTATCCACTTCACTACATTCCGGTGCTCCTTACCAAGATTTGCAATGTATCGGCTGACAACTCCCACTAGTTGAGCAATATCAAGTCTGGTGCTGACCAAGGCATACATGAGGCTTCTTACTGCTGATGAATACGGTACACAAGACATGCTTGTCTTCTCTGCTTCTGTTCTAGGACACTATTTGGAAGACAATTTTAAGTGTGAAAGAAGTGGGTGTTAGAAAAATATCAAATTACATGCAAGAAGAAAATACAATAACGTAGAAAAATAGTAACACAGATTTTACGTGGAAAACCTGCAATGTGCAGGAAAAACCACAAGGCAATGGCAGCTTCGATCTTTTATTGATTTCAGCATTATTTTTTTATTCTATCAACTTTCAAATGCAAGGGGTCATTTCCCTTTTATACAAAAACAAGAACTGTTCATTTCCTTTCCGAAAAAGGAAGACTCCAAAAAACTGTTCGCTTCCTCTTTCAAAAAATTGTTAGCTTTCACTTCCAGAAAACTATTCGTTGTCTCTCACAACGTATGGACGCCCAAGTGATACGGTTGTATGGATGCCTAAGTGATACGGTTGTACGGACGCCCGGAAAATTCGGATCGGGGGTGGAGCCCCTGAACCCCCGGGTAGGGGGGAACTTGACGGGTCCCCCCTTGTGCCCCCCTCGACGCACCCGGCCATACGAACAACATGTCACTATTGATCTGAAACTGCACCACCATACACCTTGTTGCTGAAGAACATTGGAGATCTGGATATTGACTTCACCTCCTAACAATGGGGTACTAATTGGTTTTGCATTCTGCATATTGAAGCACTGCAACATCTTTTCTATGTATGACTTTTGACTTAACCAAATATTTCTTCCCGTTTTGTCCCTGTGTATCTTCATCCCTAAAATTTGGTTTGCTACTTTTAAAACCTTCATTTCAAATGTACTAACCAACTGAGCCTTAAGATCAATGATTTTCTTCATGTTGGGGCTTGCAACCAACATATCATCAACATACAATAGCAAAATAATAAAATTGCCATCATAAAACCTTTTATAGTATGCACAATGGTCAGCTTCACTCCTGCTGAAACCTTGGCTCTTCATGAAGGTGTCAAATTTTTTGTACCACATCCTTGCCGGTTGTTTCAACCCATACAGAGATTTCTTCAGTCTGCAAACCAAATGCTCTTTGCCTCTTTCTTCATAGCCCTCAAGTTGATCCATATAAATCTCCTCCTCGAGATCACCATTCAAGAAAGCAGTCTTTACATCAAGCTGCTCCAGTTCTAAATCTTGTGCTACTACAAGTGCAAGTAAAACTCTAACAAGTAGTCATCTTCGCAACTAGAGAGAAAATTTCATTAAAGTCTATACCTGACTTTTGCACATAACATTTTGCCACCAAATGAGTTTTATAGCGTTCCAACAACCCATCATTGTTATTGTACACCCACTTGTTTCCAACAGCCTTTCTTCCAGATCCACAAGTTCCCATGTTTTGTTCTTGCGAAGTGCCTCGATTTCCTCCGCCATTGATTTCCTCCACTTTTCTGCATTCTTAGACTCTCTAGCTTCTGGAAATGAACTAGGCTCACCATCATCAATTAACAAAGCAAAAGAGGACTGATAAACAGGAGAATACCTTTCCGGACACTTTTGTGGACGTGTAGATCTTCTAACCCAATGATCTGTTGATTGTGGCTTTTGGTCTTGTGACCATTGTGGCTGCTCTACTTGTTGTTCTACTTGTTGTTTTGCATGCTGATCAAAAAATTCAGCATGTTGATTTTCATATTCATCTTCATTCATATCTACTTCAACTAGTACAACATTAGGAGTTTGTTGTACCTCCTTCCTTTGCATGGATTTTTCATCAAAAATAACATCCCGGCTAATAATTACCTTGTGGGCAGTAGGATCCCACAGTCTATACCCCTTCACCGTATCTCCATAGCTGAGAAAAACACATTTGCTTGACTTTGGGTCAAGTTTGGACCTTTTTCTTTAGGCACATGGGCAAATGCATCACAACCAAAGGTACGCAAATGAGAGTAATCAATTGGCTTACAACACCAAACCTCCTCCGGAATCTATCCATCCAATGCAGTTGTAGGTGACCTGTTAATAAGGTAAACAGTTGTATTAACAGCCTCTGCCTAGAGCATTTTATCCAACATGGATGCGCTAAGCATGCTTCTTGCACGTTCCAAGATTGTGCGATTCATCCGTTCAAGCACACCATTTTGCTATGGAGTATATGGTACAGTCTTCGGGTGCTTTAATTCCTTCCTACGTACAAAATTTATCAAATTCCTTGGAGCAATATTCACCCCCATTATTTGATCTGGGACATAAAATAGGCTTGCCCAAACTTTTTTCTACTCGTGCTTTAAAATATTTAAATTTCTGCAAAGCTTATGACTTCTTTTTTAGAAAATAAACCCACACTCTCCTAGAATAATCATCTATAAAAGTCAAAAAATAGATAGCACCATTTAAGGACTGAGTGGGGATTGGTCCAAATATATCCGAATATATAATTTTCTAAAAATCATAACTCTTACCAGGGCTTGCAGTAAACCAAACCCTCTTTTGTTTACCAAAAATACAGTGCTCACACAAGTCTAAATTACAAGACTTAATCCCAGAAAGCATAACTCGGTCATGTAGAATTTTCAGACCTTTTTCACTCATATGGCCTAGGCGTTGATGCCATAGCATTACTGCATCCCGAACGTGGTTGTTGCTGCATGGTTTGTCACCGTATCACCGCATAAATGATATAGGGTCCCATAAGATTCTCCTTTTTCTACTACAAAAGCTCCTCTGATAATTTTGCAGTAGTTGTTACCAAAAGTGACAGAATACCCTAGCTTATCCATCATTTTGATTGAGAGCAAATTCTTCTCCAAATCAGGCACATGTCGTACATCACAAAACATCCTTTCTCTACCATCGTCCAACCTGATCCTTATGTCCCTTCCCACAATTTCTAAAGGGTGATCATCACCCAAGTAGACCATCCCACCACAATATAGTTGATATTTGTCAAACCAGTCTCTATGAGGAGACATGTGGAAAGATGCACCCAAGTCCAAAACCCAGGTATATAAAACAGATCTGTTGTTGTTGATACAGAAAGCCTCACATGTTGTCGTCTCTCCTGAATCTGTTGTACTAGCCTCAGGTGATGGCTGAATTTGCTTTTCACCATTCTTTTCCATTTTTAATTGCCAACAGTCCTTTGAGTGCCCTGGCTTCCCACAATGCCAGGACTTCCCTTTCTGCTTTCGTCCTTTAGACTTAGATCTGGACTGTGATCTACCTTGTTTACTCCTCTCGAGAGATCAACTTCTCATAGATAGGGCTTCATTGGTTGAGGGTTCTAGAGACGTTTTTCGCCTCAACTCTTCTGCCAATAAAGCAGCTACCACATCATCAAATTTTAGAGCTCCTGATGATGCATTACTGATGATCATCACCATATGATCCCAGGTGTCCGGGAGGGAACAAAGTAGGGTGATAGCTCTGTCCTCATCCTCCATATTCACACTAACTGAAACCAGTTTACTGATAAGGGTATTAAACTCATTCAAATGATCTGCTACAGATGAATTCTCCTTCGTCCTTACGCTATAAAGTTGTTTTTCAGAAAAACCTTATTTGTTGCTGATTTTGTTTCATACAACTTTTCAAGCTTCTGCCAGAGGGCTTCCGCAATCTTTTCTTCAACAACATTGAACAAGACAAAGTCTGCTAGGAAGATACGGATTATAGAAACTGCCTTCCTATCTAGAGTTACTCACTCCTCATCTTTCATGTTGGTTGGTTTACTCGCAACCCCTTTGAAAGCTAGGGCTTGGTCATTTTGAACTAGCAAATCCTCCACCTTCATCTTCCATTGAGTGAAGTTCCTGTCATCAAATTTCTCAATCTCGAACTTGGTTTCACCTCCTGTCATTGTTTCAGCTCCCACTTGCACAAAACCCTAGGCTCTAATACCAGATGTTAGCAAAATCTGAAAATTATTACCTGCAAGAAGAAAACACAATAACATAGAAAAAAATAACAGTAACACAAAGATTTTACGTGGAAACCTGCAATGTGCAGGAAAAACCACAGGGCAATGGCAACTTCTTTATTTTATTGATTTCAACAAACTTTACATTCACACAACTTATGTACATGCAAGGGGTCATTCCCCTTTTATAGATAAATGAAGGAAGGCTCCTAAAATTGTTTGTTTCCTCTCCCAAAAGAAGACTCCAAAAAACTGTTCATTTCCTCTTCCGGAGCTACACATCTAGCGACTACCCGTCTGGAGCTAGACGTCTAGAACTACCAGTCTAGATGTCTGGAACTACCCATCTAGACGTCTGGAGCTAGACGTCTGCAGCTAACCGTCTGGATGTTTGCAGCTAGACGTTTGGTTGTCTGCAGATAGACGTCTGCAGCTAGACGTCTGCAGTCTAGCTTTTGTTGAAGAACATTAGAGATCTGGATAGTGACTTCATCTCCTAACATGTTGTTCTTAAGCTCTAGGTCTTTTGCGATACATAAAACCCAACCTACAGTGCTTAGGACAAGCCCACCTCTAATATGAACTATTACTTCACATTTGTCTATATTAAGTTTCCAAACTTTCCATTGTTACTAAATTTCAAATTTTCTTCTATGCGGCCATGTTGTGTTTGTTGTTTATGTACTCTTGAGTGGTATAATAGGACTTTCTCCATAATTTACCATCTGCTATCAGTAATTCATGTGTTGTTGACTTTTAGCCTGCTTAACTCTATTGGAAGTCCTCAATAATCCTATAATGATATTGAGTGTGTACCTATTTGTTGTATCCAATGTGTAACTCTCTATTCATCAAATTATCTCTCACAAATAAATAAAAACGAGAGTGTGAAGCAAACTGTACTCAAAGATCCATGGAAACCTAAAACTATGTCAGAAACATGATAGACTACTTGAATAGCAGTCAACAAACAGGAAAACGTGAATAAAAATGATTGCTGAAAGAAGTCTACAACAAAATGTTAGAGTCAAGGAAGGATTACATTAGACTGAGAATTTCGGAGAAAAGCAATGGATTTGTAAAAGATAAACTTACCATTATGTATTTGAAGTTTAAAGAACAAGCCAATAATCTAGTTTGCTGTAACTATGGACTAATATAACATTCCTTCAAACAAATTAGATGGCATGTCATAATAAACAATTTGCTTCCTTTAAAGTACTCTTGGTCAACATATGAAACAAAACAGCAAAGGGAAATGGGTGATTGTACGGCCAGTTGGCAGATCACATAGCTCGGGTAGTAATGATTGTACCTGCTGCATAGGGCCTGGTCCAAACTGAGGGAAACAATGTGGAATGCCTCCGCTACAAAGAAACATAGTTTGTGTATAACAAAATGTTAGAGTACAAAAACATAAGATATGATACTTACAGGACTGTAGAATCTATCAATAAGATTGTGGACAAAAGAAAAATGTGCAGAATTTATTTGTTTTTTGACTATGGCCCTTGGAAAGCAAGCTATCTAACTTAAACCAATGCACTACCAATGACAGATTTGGCATCATCACGACGCAAAATTATGATGAGCAAGTACAATGTAGCAACTCTGCTTGTATTATTTTCTAAAAGTGGATGTTATTCAATTATCTAGTACTTATCCTCATTAGAGTTTAGACTAAAGTAATCTTCACTTCAAGAGTAAAGAATTCTTTTCAGTAGTGACTTAGGTTTGAAGACCTCACTCCATGCATGTACGAAACAGTGAAACAATATCATGCCATCTAATGATGTGATGTAATTCTACAATAGCTACTTCAAGAGAAAGGACTCCTAATGATTAGATTTTTATCTTCAAACTCCTATAACAGTTTGGGTGAAAACTCAAACAGGCATATGTGCATAATTAAAATGTGCATCGAGTTACATAGAGTATTATGTAGTGACAATTTTGCAGGCTCTTTGGAATGCCATTGATTTTCATTGTCTTGACTGCTATTTTTTCATGGATTCTCAAACAAATACAAAGAGAAATATGTTTTCATAGTATATGTTTGGACTTGCATGCTGAAGTAGAAGAGTACATGTAGAAAAGATAAAGAACCTGATTGGCTTTTGCCCATTGAAAACGGCATCTGGTCGCACAAAAAGAAGATCCTTTCCTTTTGAAGTCTTCCATGAACTGATACATCCTCCAAATAAATAGATTTCTACTTCACTGCACAAGAGCAAAGATCTCAGAGTGATAAACCTTTATCTAGTCTTCAATTCTCTCTCGTCAATGTATAAACACGGTTCAGAGACTTTACTTTTTTCTTATTGACTATAACTTGTATGCAAAATTTACAGGCAATTAATTCATTTGATTTTATTCCACCAACATTCATCAGATTGAGGAATCAAAGAATCAATCTTTGAATTTGTAGAACAAGTCTTGCTTGTTTATACATAGTTCTGGAAGATTAAGCATATGCAGCAAGAGAGAAATAGGATATTTCTATGCATGAATACTTTTAGTATCAGAGCATAAAAGAAGAAGCCACGATGTACAAGGACAATAGAGACTATTAAAGGCAAAGACAAGCAACTTAGGATAAGTTAAGGCCATATCTCCTGATTAAAATACTTGGCAGTGCTAACAATTAAATCCATCAAAATCCCAGAAAACATTGCAATTCTGCAAGATCTAGTCTCTTTCACTTGTGTCAAAAGAGCGGGAAATTAAGAGTGATGTGCAAAGTGGTATGATTTTTCCATCCTTAGTTGGGATAAGGAATATTCTTTGACTTGTAGCCACAGGGGCACTAGGAGTTATCACAAGGCCAGTTCAAGGTTCTATCAATATGACACAACTGAATATCAAAATACCATTTGAAAAAGATGGTCTCCATTTTACTCTAGATGCTGCCAAAGCCTTGCCCTTGTGCCACTAAAATTATTTTATTCTTTCTCTTTTAAATTGAATCCCAATGACATGTAACAAAGAATAACCACCATACTCACCTACCACCACTAGATTTGAGAACAAGTTTTGCAAGCTTTCCTTCTCCCTCTTCTGCTTTCACACCCAAGCAACCAATCTCTTGGTTCAATTTATCCGCAGTAATTGCAGCATTTCTGCAAAGAAGGAAAAAAGTTATATAAACCTTGCAAGCTGCTTGATCTAAAAGAACTAAAAATCAGTAAGCCGCATTTCAACCAAATCATGAGCTTAATAAAACATATCATTTTCACTCACTGACATGGATAAAAAAAAGCAATATGTTTGTAAATGACGTGTGAAGGCAGGGAATTTGTTACATTATGAACAGAGATTCATATAAATGTCAGAACAATAGTACTGTAAGAATTTGATGGATTTATTGTTATGTAGAGGACAGATCACACAAGATCAGAGAATCTAGGTTCATGTGAATTTAAAAAAAGGGAACAAAAAAAAAAACAATCCCAATAACGTAGGGGTATTAATAGGAAACCAAATTACACAGAACATCAAAGTCTTGCCCAGAGCATAGAACACATAAAACTTAAACATGAAATTTACATATCATAAGACTAAGGCCACTGCTAGTATTCTATAAAAAAGAAGATAGTTCTACCAAACTATTGCTATCAAGAGTGGTATGCCACTATGTTAAGTACCCCATGAATGTATATTGGCATATGATATTGTACCATATCAAGTATATTCAGTGGGCCATGTGTTAAGTTAGAAATGGGTAGGAGGGTGTGTCATAGTATCATGTAACTGCTCGGAATCATGTATGTAACTATCATAGAATATGTAGTCAGATATATTGTTATAGAATATTGTCACAAACTAGCCAGGAAATATGCTTGTAAGCCTTATAAAAAGGGAAGGACGTAACCTTCACAAGGAGGAGAAGATTTGGAATATTTTACTCAGGAGGTTGCCCCCTTGAAGAAGCAAGCCATATTAAATTCTCTTGTTCTGAGTTTCTGAAATTGCTCTTGCTCTTAGTTTCCATGTTTCATGCATTTAATGTTTTTGTTGTTGGGTATGTGATACTAATCCTACTATTGTTATTAGTCCTTGTATTTTCCATTAGAGTTATCCTTGATACAAAATTTCTCATTTCAGTATAGCTTAGAACCTAGAATTTCCAGGTGAAATATTCACATCAATGAATAGAGGTTCGTTGCAAATGGTATCAAAGCCCTTTCCAAGGCAAGGTAAGCTTTTATTGTGAGCAATTTTTTTTTCTTGTAAGCCTAGGTCTATAGGTTAGAAACAGTGTTCTAGCCATTTTAAAATAATACGGAGGAGTTGTCATTTTTGGCTAGGCTAGATTGCCTTTAAAGCATTTGGTGAAGCGAGGGGTGATTAGATTCCAATACGCAAGCCTTAGACAACACTCATATACGGAATCGAGCTCCCACATACTTGCATATATCAAGAGACCCTTATTAAGAGCCTTGAGCCAGACCTTCAAATATAGGAAGCCGAGTCAGCCGTGTAATTTTCTATAGTGCACTGAGAACAGTACTCCAGATATTGTTGCTGCAGTATATTAGAGGGCTATGGAAAGTACACACACCCTAGCCTAGATTACCTCCATTCCCTAACTTTTACTTGTGTAAGGCTTAGGTCATAGTCGACTTTTTTTTCAATCCAAAGCATTTTGAAGATAACGCCACCTCAAAACCACTATCCATAGCATTTTTACTTGTGGTATAGCCCATTTCGATCGTCTCTTCAAGCTGGTTGTTTTGGTATATAGCACCCATACACTTTTTCAAGGACCCCAAAATTGTCATTTTGTATTATAACCCATTTCAATTGTCTTTTCGAGCTAATGGTTTTGGTATATAGCACCCATACACTTTTCGAGACCCTTGCTAAAAAATGTAACTGCTAAAATATCAATTATATTTTTAGTAAATGCCACCAAAGACTCGCACTCAAGCAATGGAGGCCAGAATGCACAAGGTGAAGGAACAACTCACTAAGTTGGATACCTTAAGTGAGCTTAATGCTCAAGTGTCCTCCCTCTCTAGTTTGATAGCAAACTTCAAGCATGTGCAGAACTCAATGATCTAGGACATTGAAGTGCTTAAGCTTAAAAATCCAAATTTTGATGGGTACGCTGAAAATAGCCCAGAAGGTCAGAAAGGAAAAACTCTTGACAGGACATATTTTTCCAAGGCCTTTACCAAGGATAACTATCAGCAATCAAGGAACAACAGAGGCATGACCCCTAGACTTCCTAAAATAGATTTCCCAAGATTTGATTAAACCAATCCACAAAGTCAGTTAATTAAAGTTGTGTAATGGTATGAACTACATGAAACACCCATCAACCAACAGATTTTTGTGGCCACCTTTCATTTTGACCTTGAAGCACTCCATTGGTATCAATGGTTGCAAAAACAAGTACCAAACATTGGGTGGACACAATTCAAGAATGAACTCCTTGGTCGATTCAACTTCTCAGAGTTTGAAGATTTTATTGGAGCCATCACCAAGCTCCAACAAACAAGTACAATACCCGAGTCCATTATGGCTTTTGAGAAGCTAGCTAACAAAATAGGTGGTCTTCTAGATGTTTTCTTCACGAGTTGTTTCATCTATGGCCTTAAGGAAGAAATCATAACTAAGATCCAAATGCTCAAACCGGCCACATACATGACTGCAATGGGGCTAGCTAAACTTGCTGAAAGTAAATGGAAATCCCAACGAAAGGCCTCCAAACCTCCAGCATTCCAAAATAAAATTTTTAACTCCACAAACAATAATGCTCCAAAGGCTTCAACAGTTAAGAGGTTAACATCAAAGGAGATGGCCAACCAAAGGATGAAGGGACTCCGTTATAACTATGATGAAAAATGGGCCGCGGGACACAAATGTCAAACACACCTCTACCTTCTGGACATGAGCAAGACTTCATCTTCTTCTATTGACACAAGGGATGAATTTGTGGACTCAATAGAAGAGCAATTGGAATCAATGGATGAACTTTCACCCAACGAACTCGTAGAAGAGGCTCCTACACTTTCCTTGAATGCTATTGAGGGAATATCGACACCCTAATGCATGACAGTCCAGAGTTTTCTCAAGGGGCACAAGGTATTGATACTATTGGACTCTGGCAACATAGATAACTTTATTGATCCCGGTGTAGCAAAAAGGGTGGATTATTTCATCTATGGCCATGATCAAATTAATGTCAAAATTGCTAATGGGGATATCATGACTTGTAACGAGCGGTGTCAAAATGCCCACCTATTCATAGGCGACTACCAATTTCAAAATGATCTCTACGCAATTCCACTTGGAGGCATGGATATTGTGTTGGGATGCCCCTAGTTGAGAACTTTGGGGTCAGTGTTGTGGGACTTGTTAGAAAATATAGCAAAATTATGTGTAAGCAGAAAAACACAATAACACAGGAAAAAACGGTAACACAGATTTTACGTGGAAAACCTGCAATGTGCAGGAAAAACCACGGGGCAATGGCAGCTTGATCTTGTATTGATTTCGGCAGAATTACTTTCAATCATCATTTACATGTAAGGGGTCATTCCCCTTTTATAGAAAAAACAAATTGTTCGTTTCCTCTTCCAAAGGAAGAGTCCAAAAACTGTTCGTTTCCTCTTTTGAAGGAAGAGTCCAAAAAACTGTTCGTTTCCTCTTCCAAAGGAAGAGTCCAAAAACTCGTTTGTTTCCTCTCCAAAAGGAAGACTACAGAATACTGCTTGTTTCCTCTTTATAAGCTGCACCACCATGCACCTCTTTGCTGAAGAACATTGGAGATCTGGATATTGACTTCACCTCCTAACATTCTCCCACTTGAAGTCGATATACAAGAATTCTTTGCCAATGTTTTTCCATCCAAGTGCCAATTGCCCAATGCTGCCCTTATCACATTTTCAGCAAGCCCGGAGAAGTTCTACACCACTCAAACTTCTCTGTCTTGACCGACTTAGTAAGCATATCTGTAGGATTCACTTCAGTGTCGATTTTCTACAACTGGATCCTACCTTCTTCCACCACATTTCTTATAAAGTGGTACTTGACATCAATGTGTTTCGTGCGATCATGGAATCTTAGGTTCTTCACTAGCTGAATAGCACTTTGGCTATCACAATGCAACGTAATTTTCCCCTGCATTACCTTGAAGTCACCCAACAGTCGCTCTAGCCAAATTGCCTCTTTGTCGGCATGAGTCGCTACAATATATTCTGCTCAGTGGTTGATAAAGCCACCACAGATCGCAACTTAGAAGCCCAACTCACGACCTCCGCCAAGAAGAGTGAAAGTATATCCTGTAGTGGACTTTCTCCCATCTCTATCTCCACCATAATCAGAATCCACAAAACCTTTAACTTGCAAACTATCCGATCCGTAGTAAATAGCAACATCTGAAGTGCCTCTTAAATATTTGAATATCCACTTCACCGCATTCCAATGCTCCTTACCAGGATTTGCCATGTACCTACTGACTACTCCCACTGCTTGGGAAATATTCGGTCTGGTGCTCACCATGGCATACATGAGGCTTCCTACTGTTGATGAATACGGTACATGAGACATGCTTGTCTTCTTTGCTTCTGTTCTAGGACACTGGTTGGAAGACAAATTTAAGTGTGAAAGAAGTGGGGTACTAACTGGTTTTGCATTCTGCAAATTGAAGCGTTGCAGAATCTTTTCTATATATGACTTTTGACTTAACCAGATCTTTCTTCCTTTTATGTCCCTGTGTATCTTCATCCCTAAAATTTGGTTTGCTACTCCTAAATCCTTCATTTCAAATGTCCTAGCCAACTGAGCCTTAAGATCAATGATTTTCTTCATGTTGGGGCCTGCAACCAAGATATCATCAACATACAACAGCAAAATAATAAAATTGCCATCATCAAACCTCTTATAGTATCCACAATGGTCAGCTTCACTCCTGCTGAAACCTTGGCTCTTCATGAAGGTGTCCTGCTGAAACCTTGGCTCTTCATGAAGGTGTCAAATTTCCTGTACCACATCCTTGGCGCCTATTTCAACCCGTACAGAGATTTCTTCAAAATGCAAACCAAATGCTCTTTGCCTCTTTCCTCATAGCCCTCAGGCTGATCCATATAAATCTCCTCCTCGAGATCACCATGCAAGAAAGCAGTCTTTACATCAAGCTGCTCCAGTTCTAAATCCCGTGCGACTACAAGTACAAGTAGAACTCTAATAGTTGTCATCTTCACAACTCGAGAGAAAATTTCATTAAAGTCAATACCGACTTCGCACATAGCCTTTTGCCACCAAGCGAGCTTTATAGCGTTCCAACAACCCATCGTTGTTCTTCTTCACTTTGTACACCCACTTGTTTCCAACAGTCTTTCTTCCAGGTGGGAGATCCACAAGTTCCCACGTTTTATTCTTGCGAAGAGCCTCGATTTCCTCCATGGATTTCCTCCACTTTTCTGCATTCTCAGACTCTCTAGCTTCCCGAAATGAACTAGGCTCACCATCAGTTAGCAAAGCAAAAGAGGACTGATAAACATGAGAGTACCTTTCCGGACACTTTTGTGGACATGTAGATCTTCTAACCCAATGATCTGTTGATTGTGGCTCTTGGTGTTGTGACTGTTGTTGTTGCTCTACTTGTTGTTCTACTTGTTCTGCATGCTGGTCAAAAAATTCAGCATGCTGGTCAAAAATTACAGCATGCTGATTTTCATTTTCATCTTCGTTCATGTCTACTTCAACTGGTACAACATTAGGTGTTTGTTGTACCTCCTTCCTTTGCATGGATTTTTCATCAAAAATAACAACTCGGCTAATAATTACCTTGTGGCCAGTAGGATCCCACAGTCTATACCCCTTTACTGCATCTCCATAGCCGAGAAAAACACATTTGCTTGACTTCGGGTCAAGTTTGGACCTTTTTTCATTAGGCACATGGGAAAATGCATCACAACCAAAGGTACGCAAATGAGAGTAATCAAATGGCTCACCACACCAAACCTCCTCTGGAATCTGTCCATCCAACGCAGCTGTAGGTGACCTGTTAATGAGGTAAACAGTTGTATTAACAACCTCTGCCCATAACCTTTTATCCAACATGGATGCGTTGAGCATGCTTCTTGCACGTTCCATGATTGTGCAATTCATCCGCTCAACCACACCATTTTGTTATGGAGTATATGGTAAAATCTTCTGGTGCTTAATTCCTTCCTCTGTACAAAATTTATCAAATTCCTTGGAGCAATATTCACCCCCATTATCTGACCTAATACAGAAAACAGGCTTGCCCAAACTTTTCTCTATTCGAGTTTTGAACTCTTTAAATTTTTGCAAAGCTTCCAACTTCTTCTTCAGAAAATAAACCCACACTCTCCTAGAATAATCATCTATAAAAGTCAGAAAATAGATGGCACCATTTAAGGACTGAGTGGGGACTGGTCCAAATATATCCGAATGTATAAGTTGCAGAAAATTAGAACTCTTACCAGGGCTTGTAGTAAACCGAACCCTCTTTTGTTTACCAAAAATACAGTGCTCACACAAGTCTAAATTGCAAGATTTAATCCTAGAAAGCATACCTCTGTCATGCAGAATTTTCAAACCTTTTTCACTCATATGGCCTAGGCATTGATGCCATAGCATTACTAGGGCTTGCAGTAAACCGAACCCTCTTTTGTTTACCAAAAATACAGTGCTCACACAAGTCTAAATTGCAAGACTTAATCCCAAAAAGCATACCTCTGTCATGCAGAATTTTCAGACCTTTTTCACTCATATGGCCTAGGCGTTGATGCCATAGCATTACTGCATCTTGAACAGAAGTTGCTGCTGCTGCATGGTTTGTCACCATATCACCGCATAAACGATATAGGGTCCCATAAGATTCTCCCTTTGCTACTACAATAGCACCTCTAGTAATTTTGCAATAGTTGTTACCAAAAGTGACAAAATACCCTAGCTTATCCATCATCTTGATTGAGAGCAAATTCTTCCGCAAATCTGGCACATGTCGCACATCACATAACATCATTTCTCTACCATCGTCCAACCTGATCCTTATGTCCCCTCTTCCCACAATTTCTAAAGGGTGATCATCACCCAAGTAGACCTTCCCACCACTATATGGCTGATATTTGTCAAACCAGTCTCTGTGAGGAGACATGTGGAAAGATGCACCTGAGTCCAAAACCCAGGTATATAAAACAGATCTACTGTTGTTGATACAAAAAGCCTCACATGTTGCCGTCTCTCCAGAATTTACTGTACTGGCCTCAGGTGAAGGCTGAAATTGCTTTTCACCATTTTTTTCCTTTTTTAATCGCCAACAATCCTTCTTTGAGTGCCCCGGCTTCCCGCAATGCCAGCACTTCCCTTTCAGCTTGCGTCCTTTAGACTTAGATCCGGACTGTGATCTACTTTGTTGACTCTTCTCAAAAGATCGACCTCTCACAACTAGGGCTTCATTGGTTGAGGGTTCCAAAGATGTTTTCCACCTCAACTCTTCTGCCAATAAAGCGGCTACCACATCATCAAAAGTTAGAGCTCCTGATAATGAATTGTTGATGGTCATCACCAAATGATCCCAAGTCTCCGAGAGGGAACAAAGTAGGGTGATAGCTCTGTACTCATCCTCCATCTTCACATTAATTGAAACCAGTTTACTGATAAGGGTATTAAACTCATTCAAGTGATCTGCCACAGATGAGCCCTCCTTCATCCTTAGGCTGTAAAGTTGCTTTTTCAGAAAATCCTTATTTGTTGCAGATTTCGTCTCATACAACTTTTCAAGCTTCTTCCAAAGGGCTTCCGCGGTTTTTTCTTCAACAACATTGAACAAGACGGAGTCCGCTAGGCATAGACGGATTGTGGAAACCGCCTTCCTATCCAACGTTGCCCACTCCTCATCTTTCATGCTGCTTGGTTTACTCGCGACCCCTTTCAAGGCTAGGGCGAAGTTCCTGCCATCAAACTTTTCAATCTCAAACTTGGTTACACTTCTAGTCATTGTTGCAGCTCCCACTCGCACAAAACCCTAGGCTCTGATACCAGATGTTAGAAAATATAGCAAAATTATGTGTAAGCAAAAAAACACAATAACACAAGAAAAAACAGTAACACAGATTTTACGTGGAAAACCTACAATGTGCAGGAAAAACCACGGAGCAATGGCAGCTTGATATTTTATTGATTTCGGCATAATTACATTCAATCATCATTTACATGCAAGGGGTCATTCCCCTTTTATAGAAAAAACAAACTGTTCGTTTCCTCTTCCAAAGGAAGAGTCCAAAAACTGTTTGTTTCCTCTTTTAAAGGAAGAGTCCAAAAAACTGTTTGTTTCCTCTTCCAAAGGAAGAGTCCAAAAAACTGTTTGTTTCCTCTCCCAAAGGAAGACTACAGAATACTGCTTGTTTCCTCTTTATAAGCTGCACCACCATGCACCTCTTTGCTGAAGAACATTGAAGATCTGGATATTGACTTCACCTCCTAACAGGACTTCTCAAAACTTTGGATGTAGTTCATTTTCAACAATAGAACACACACCATCTAAGAAATAAACAATGGGAAGCCCAAGGTCATATTGTCCCATCAAATGCAACGGCTGATTAAGAAGGGTCACATGTCAGTAGTTGGTAGATTTTTCTGAATGCAGTTGTGTGCTATGCAGGATGAAAAGGTGCCTTCAAACTTGTTAGCCATTCTCACCAAGAACAGAAGGTCTTCAATGAGCCTAATCAGCTACCTCCTAGTCGGCCAGAGGACCATAGGATCAACTTGGTACTAGGGAGTAGGCCCCCAGACATACAACCGTACAGGTACCCCTATCATCAGAAGAATGAGATTGAGAAGATGGTGAAAAAATTATTGGATGCAAGACTAATTCACCCAAGCGCAAGTCCCTTCTCAACCCCAGTCTTATTAGTACAAAAGAAGGATGGAACATGGAGGATGTGTGTGGACTTTCGTGAACTCAACAATATCACCACCAAGGATAAGTTCCCAATCCTAGTGATTGATGACTTGGTGGATGAGCTATATGGTGCTCAATATTTTTCCAAATTGGACTTCAGGTTTGAGTACCATCAGATCTGCATCCATGAGGAGGACATAGCCAAAACGACTTGCAATCATGAAGGGCACTATCAGTTCTTGGTTATTCCTTTTGGTCCCACCAATGCACCCATTACTTTCCAAGGTCTGATGAATAGGGTTTGCAAGCCATATCTATGAAAGTTTGAATTGGGTCTTTTTTTGATGATATTCTAGTATATAGCAGGTGGGAAGAACACCTCCAACATGTCAACCAAGTATTGGAGCTTCTGCAACAAAATCAGTTGTATGTCAAGCAATCTAAGTGCACTTTTGGGGCAATAGAGGTGGAATATTTGGGGCACATTGTGGCTAGAGATGGTGTGTGCATGGACCCTGCAAAGATTGAGGCCATGAAGGAATGGCCCAAACCCAAAACATTGAAGAGCCTCTGAGGATTCCTCAGACTCATAAGGTACTACCACAACTTTATCAAGGATTATGGTAAAATTGCAGTGCCCTTGACAGCTATGCTCAGCAAAGATGCATTTGCATGGAATAGTGCAGCAAAACAGGCCTTCCTAACTCTGAAAAATGTTATGTGCCACACCCCAGTTTTGGCAATACCTGATTTTTCCAAGACCTTTGTAATAGAAAGCGATGCATCAAGGGTGGGGTTGGGGGTTGTAATCATGCAAGGGGGTGTTATGAAACCTTATTCTCGTTAACAAAAATCATTCACTGATATGCATAAATATCAAATCATTCATCCACCAAAAAATAATCCACACAATAAGACAAAGATAGATAATACCTTTAAGGTAGAGCAACACCAATAATACTCCTTAAGGAAGAAAAACTCCACAAGATCTCCCAAGATGAGAGCACCACTTAGAGAGGGCAAAGTCTCATAAGCCACTTTGTGGGCAAAGATGATTACAAGTAATACTTCATATGAATAATGATCATTACAATGACAATATCCCTTCTTTATATACCCATCTTCTAATTCTACTTTGGGGAGCTGACTACCAAAACCTTCATCCCAACTCATTATTATAATATAATAATATAATCAACCTTGGGTTATGTGTGGCCCATGTCAACTATCCATAATACCCTTATACATATAATGTCAAATCCCCATATACCTATTCCTAGGTATCATCAAATTCCACCCTCCTTACAAACGTTTCCTCCTCGAAACATGAGAAGCAACTAAATGATAACTAATACCAATCTTCTATGCAATGCTGAGAAATGGTACCAATCTTGATCATCCATCCATCTAAGTGAAATCTTGATTGGTTGTTGTCTTTGATGATTCCAAGCTTCCACTATGCGATTTGATATCCATAATTGCTCTATTGGCTCCATGCTTCTATTGCTTTACTCTAATATATTGAATGATTGGTCCTATTGTTCTTTGATGTTGTTGTACCACTCTAAAATCCATAATCATTATGTTTTTTTTTGCCAAACACTATCATACTTGATGCCTTTCTGACTCTATGTAGATCCATAATAATATTGATGCTCTAAGCCACTCAGAGTGGTGGATGGCCATATGCTACAACCTTAACTTGACTTTTTGTTTCCTTTGATTCTTCAACATTTTGTATCTCTATTTAGAATTCTTCCTCATGCTCTTCTCTTTGTGTCCTTGTGCGCTTCTTCCATGGACTCTATTATTGCTTCTACTATAGATTCAATTTTGTATTCTTTTGTTGGTTCCTTAACTTGTTCCTTTACCATAACTGCTTTTTGCTTCTCCTTGGATCCTTGCTCCTTAAGCTGAGAAATATCTTGCAATGTTATCTTCTTTTTCTTGTACTACAACTTCATAAACTTCTTTTGCATATTTTTATTAACAGTACCCAAAGAATCTAACCAAGGAAAACCAAGAATAATATCCACATTATCCATCTTAATATCCTAAAAATCTGAATGCAAAACATATTTATCCATGGTGATCTTCAAATCTTCAAAAATCTAAACATTCTCACTCTCAATCTGTATGTCCTTCATTTTTATTACTTGAACCTGCAACCTCTTAGTCAAAGCAATATTAATAAAATTATATATGTTGCTAGGGTTAATGGAAATAATAACCTTTTCCTTTTGAATGCAACCATCAACCTGCAAAATAGAATTTTTACATTCAAACAAATCCTTTTGTCCATTTTTTAGCTTATCTACCACCAAAGGTGTGGTTCTATCAATCTGCACACTAACATTTATTTCCCTTTTATCATGTCCTCTCTATTCATTTCTTTTTGTTCCTTCTGAAGCCTTTTTATTTCTTCTTCATATCCCTTGATGGTGACCTTCAAACTAGCTATCTTTTTATATGGGTCCTACTCACTCAAGAATGTGTACTCAAAATTATTGGCACTACGGAAACTATAAAACCAAGAGAGAGCTTCTCCAAGATAAGAATTAAGCATAAGTTTCCAACAAGAACTAGTAGAATACAAGGATTTAAAATGTTTCCACCAGTCTCTAACATCAATATCATCTTCTCCCATGAAAATTGGCAACTCCATGACCTCAACTACCCAAAACAAATTTCCCAAAGCTACGAGGGTTTTGAAAAAACCACGGTTTCTCAAAAATAATTTTTTCTCAATTCTCCTCTATTCCTTACTATCAACAATTAATTTTGCAGATTTTCTTCAAAAATAAATTGAACTACAATTGATTTGCTTACCCTAGCTGACAAATATCTAAAATTTCATTTTCTCACAACTTGAAAAATTGTCACTACCCTTGTTCCAGACAGTTGACTTCACAAGGTTGTATCTCCCTCAGTACCACTCAAATTCCTTCATATGACCACTAATTTAAAGCTCTTCAAATTCCGCACAAAATGGTCCAAGAATTGTCTGAATCGGACAAACTTCTGCAAAGATATGGCTCTTGAAAGATTAGATGTTTTTCTACAAAAAATTGCCCTAACTTTGCCTTTGTTCCAAATAGCTATCTTCACATGGTCATATCTCCCTCAATACTGCTCGGATTCTTTTGTATGACCACTCAATTCAAATCTCTTCAAATATTGAACAAATTTGCACAAGAATCGTTTAAATTGGACAAGTTCATGCAAAGATATGGCTTTTGCAAAATGAGATGTTTTCTGAAGAAAAAAAAATCTGCCCTAATTTTGCAATCCACCAAAAACACAAACTCCACTTTGCCAGAATCATTGCTCCGATACCACTAGTTATGAAACTTTAATCTCATTAGCAAAAATCATTCACCAATATGCATTAAGATCAAATCATTCATCCAGAAATAATTATCCACACAATAAGACAAAGACAAATAATACTCTTAGGGTGGGACAACACCAATAATACTCCTCAAGGAAAACTCCACAAGATCTCCCAAGATGAGAGCACCACTTCGAGAGGGCAAAATCTCATAAGCCACTTCATAGGCAAAGACGATTACAAGTAATACTTTATATGAATAATGATCATTACAATGACAATATCCCTTCTTTATATACCCATCTTCTAATTCTACTTTGGAGAGTCGACTACTAAACCCTCATCCCAACTCATTATTATAATATAATAATATAATCAACCTTAGGTTATGTGTGGCCCATGCCAACTATCCATAATACCCTTATACAATAAAATATCATATTGCCATACAACTATTCCTTGGTACCATAACAAAAGGCAGACCCCCTACATTCATAACCAAGGCATTATCGGGGAGGAATATATCAAAATCAACTTATGAAAAGGAAATGATGGCTATCGTCTTTGCAATCCTCCATTGGTGACCATACTTGTTAGGTTGATATTTCATCATCAAGGCGGATCATCGCAAACTAAAGTATCTCTTGGAATAGAGGGTTTCTTCCCCTGAGTAGCAAAAATAGGTCACTTAGCTCTTAGGGTATGACTACGAGATAGTCTACCACAAGGGAAGGAGAATGTGGCAACAAATACTCTTTCTAGACTTCCAAAAACATGGGACACTCTCTATGTACTATCCATCCTCCAGGTTGATTGGCTAGAGGTGCTCAAGTTAGAATGGCAAGGTGACCGCACACTTGCAACAATCATTCAGGACCTCTAGACAATAGTGAAGGATCATCCTACCTATACATGGAAGGAAGGGGTATTGAGCTACAAGCATACGATCATTATCCCATCCACTTTAGAACTTAGGTTTCAGATTTTAACAAAGGTTCATCCTTCTCCAATAGGGGGACACACTAGTTTCTTGCAAACTTATGAACAGGTCAAGCACAATTTTTATTGGCCTAGGTTGAAGTCCAACGTGAAACAATTTGTGGATGCTTGTGATACATATCGGCGTCAGCGTTAGGACCCCATCCTAACACTATGATGATGTAATGTTCCTTGTTGAACGTGGGGGACACCCATGATAATATTTTGCAATATTTGGTAATAGTTGTGGCTATAGGCACCTAGACAAGTGGCGCCATTATATGTAACTGTTATCAACAATGTAACTATTTGTAGGTAGGAGATTCTAGCTCAGGTGACATCTTGCATGTAAGCCAACCCTAAGAATTAGGTGGTATATGAAGGCTTTAAAACTACGAGGGGCAGAAATGAATGTATCTTTTTGCATAATTGAATGAAAGTATTGAAGGAGGTTGTCCCCTCGAAGTGGCCTGCAATAGTTGTGTTTCAAGCATTTATGTTTTTATTTGCAATATTTGTGTTAGTGAGTTTATTTTAAATAGTAGGTTCCTAACAAGTGGTATCAGAGCGCTTTCTAGGGTCGTGTTTTGATGCGACTGCGACAATTTTTTCCATTCCAACTATTAGGTATAAGATTTTGTGTTTCTGTTTTTCACTAGTTTTCCTTACCAAAAAAAAAAATTCAGCCTTTGTTTTTCTTTGCATTAGTTATTTATGTTAGAAACCTTGTGTCGGGGGTTTTAAAATATCACAAAGGAATTGTCATTATTGGCTAAGCTAGATTGCCCGTAAAGCATCTAGTGAAGTGAGGGGTGATCAGGCTCCAATACCTAAGACTTAGACAACACCCGTCTACAGAATTGAGCTCCCACATATCTTTGGGTATATCGAGAGACCCCCTAGGATTAGGAGAGACCTTTAGCCCTTAGGAAGATTTTCGACCTTGTATTATCCATAATACACCGGACACAACATCCAAGAATATCACCATCCCGTATTGATAGAGAGGCAAGTAGTGTGCTCAAGGGTATGCGTATAATCCTCCTTGAGCAGTGGCCTAAAATATTGGTCCGAGCACTATTGTTTGTCATTGCGGTATAACAAAGGGCCTATGGGCAGTACATACACCCTAGCTTAGAATACCCTGTTATGTTGAATATCAACCTGCAACAAAAATCCTGTACTGTGAATTTCGAACCTGTTACCATAACCTTATCACATAAATTGAGCATACGAAGAAGACATCCCTATTCCAGAATTCTTGCATGAAAACAATCAAAAGAAATTGCAAAAGAGTATAACAGGGGGTCAAAAACCACCAGAGTCAAAAACAGTGGGAACAGGGTGGTTAGTGTCAATAATAGTCGGGATATTCAGTCGGTAACAATCAGTACAAGGTCATCAGTTGTCTGTGTTACTAACAGTTACCTATGACAATTAGAATTGAAAATAGACAGGGAATATTTGTGACAGAGTTGGACCAAGCAGGTGACAACACAGTGTCAGGAGTGGTCAGTAGTCAAAACAGACAATACAGTGTCATAAGGGGTTGATCAACACAGAACCTAACTTTTGAACCAAGCTTCCAGAGGGAAAACCGACAGCACCAATAGCTCATTGTGATCGTCTTGTCGAGCTGGTCGTTTTGATATATAGCACCCAAATACTTTTTTTGGCTCATTACTAAAAATAGTAACCCTTGAAATCACACTTCTATTTTTAGCATCACCAAAGAGTCCTAACTCTTAGAACATGGCTACAGGTACTCGAGAACAACAAAAGCAACAAGAATTAGAAGATAAAATTGTTCATAAGCTAGGGAACCAATTCAATGAATGTTTGGAACAAATAAAGACAACTCCAAAATTTCCAGGAAGCTACGAGTGCAATCACCTAGACACTTGACGAGTTGGACAATTGTGTCTCTAATGATTCCTCCATTCCTCATGACAGATTGTGTCAACATGAGCCTCAGGATGAAGGTACGAGCAGCCATCAACAAAATGTACCAAATAACAATGGATTTAAGTTACCCAAATTAGACTTCCCAAAATTTAATGGAAAAGACCCATAGGGGTGGAACAATATTTCAGTCTTCATAATGTCCCACACTACATGTGTTTGATAATTGCCTCTTTCAATTTTGAGTTAAATGCACTACATTGGTTTTCGTGGCTTAGGAAGGCTCAACTGACCTTTCTTAGCGCGAATTTGAGCAACACCTACTCACTTGCTTTGGTCCTAGTGAGTTTGAAGAATTTAGAGGAGCCCTTACAAAAATGTAACAAACTTCAACTGTTTGAGAGTACCAAACTCAGTTTGAGAAACTAGCCAATCATACCACTGGTTTAAGTACCAAATTCTTCCAAAGTTGTTTTGTGAGTGGTTTGAAGGATGACATTAAGGCTGAGGTTAAAATGTTGAGGCCACAAACATTACATCAGACAATACAATTGAATAAATTGGCAGAAGACAAATTCAAGGCAAAAGGACGCACCTCTAAATTTCCTCAATCTCGGTCACCTTTTCCGTCCAAGCCTATGACAAGTCCTATCATGAAATCTCCAACCATAAAAAAATTGACTCATGAAGAGATGGAGAATAGAAGGGCCCAAGGGCTATGTTATAATTGTGAGGAAAAGTATTCTCCGAGGCACAAGTGTTTGCGTCAAAAATTGTATTTGCTAGATATGGATGAGGTGTCACCCGCAAAATCTTCAAAGGAGGAGGGTCTTCAAGAGGGAGAAACCATAGATAAAGCAGCAGATTCAAAGGACTCTCAAACGGAAATCTCCGTGCATGCTTTAGCAGGAGTATCCACTCCCCAAACAATGGAAGTGGTCGGCTACTTCAAGGGACAATGGGTTATCATTCTTATTGACTACGGCAGTACACAACTTTATTGATCCACGTGGGGCCAAACAAGGAAACTGTTACATTACTACATGCAATTCCTTTAAAGTCATGATTGCTAATGGAGGCACCCTTCCATGCAAAGTAAAATGTCGTAATGTCAAACTTCAAATTGGGGACTATAATCTTAAGACATACATGTTTGCCCTACCCTTAGGTGGGTGTGATATAGTTTTGGGAGCACAATGGTTGCGGATGTTAGGACCAGTTTTATGGGATTTTGTTGAGTCATGGATGAAGTTTAGTCAAGAAGGGAAGGAATATACTTTACGTGGCATGAAGGTTGGTGCGGCACAGTTTATTTCTACCCATAAGATGGAAAATTTGTTAAAAAAGTCCTTTCGTGGAGTGGTGGCATAAAGTTTTGCTATCAATGCCCCCAAGGAAGGGAAACAGGACCATCCAGTGCAATTACAAGGCATATTAAACAAATATGCTCAAGTTTTTGAGGAACCCAAGGGACTACCTCCTCATCACTCACATGAACATGTAATACAACTTTTTCCTGGTAGTCTCCAATGTTCGTCTGTACAAGTATCCTTATGCTCAAAAATCAGAGATTGAGAAAATCATGCAAGAGCTTCATGCTGCCTAGGTTATCTGTTCTAGTGTTAGCCCCTATTCTTCGCCGATGTTATTAGTACAAAAAAAGGATGGCACTTTGTTAGGAAAAAACTTCAGATTTTATACCTGCAAGCGGAAACACAATAACAGAAAACAAAAAACATCCACACAAGTAACACAGAGATTTATGTGGAAACTTGCAATGTGCAGGAAAAACCATGGGGCAATGGCAACTTCTCCTTTTTATTATTTTCAGCAAAACTTTACATTCACGTTACCAACGTTTTCAACATTACTTTGATATGCAAGGGATCAAGCCCCTTTTATAGAGCAGAAGGAAGACTCCAAACTGTTCGTTTCCTCTCCCAAAGGAAGCCTCCAAAAACTGTTCGTTTCCACTCCCAAGGAAGGCGCCTGAACCTATTCGTCTTCCGCATTTAGAAGTTTGTCCCAGACGTTTGGCATTGTTGCCTAGACGTATGGCAGTGCTGCCTAGACGTCTGGGCAGCACTGCCATACGTCTAGGCAGCACTGCCATACGTCTAGGCTACTAGACGTTTGGGCAGCAGACGTCTAGGCTGAAGGCGCCTGAACCTGTTCGTCTTCCGCATTTAGACGTCTATCCCAGAAGTCTGGGCAGGGCAGCAGACGTCTGCAGCAATCTCTGCTAGCTAAAACTGTATAATGACTTCATTTCCTAACACACTTGGCACTTATGTGTGGATTATCGGGACCTCGACAAGATCACTATTAAAGATAAATTCCATATTCCAGTGATTGATGAATTACTTGATGAGTTGCATGGGTCCCAATACTTTTCCAAGTTGGATTTGCGGTCAGGGTATCACCAAATCCAAATCAAGGATGAGGACGTTCCAAAAACAGCTTTCAGAACTCATGAAGGGCATTATGAATTCCTGGTTATGCCATTTAAATTAACCAATGCACCGTTGACCTTCTAGAGTCTGATGAATTCCATTTTTCGCCCATTCCTTCACAAATTCATGGGAAAAACATCTTCAGCATTTAGATCAAACACTCAAACTCTTGTCTAACCATCAGCTCTATGCAAAGAGATCCAAATGTTCTTTTAGCCGGCAAGAAGTTGAATACTTGAGTCACATCGTACTAAGGATGGAGTTCAATGATCCCAAAAGAATTTAGGTTGTTCAAGATTGGCCTAAGCCTCATAGCCTAAAGGGACTTCGTGGCTTCTTGGGACTCGCTGGATATTATAGGAAAATTGTGAAGAATTATGGCAAGATAGCGGCTCCTTTGATAGCCATGTTGAAGAAGAATTCTTTTGTGTGGACAGAACCAGCCGAAAAGGTTTTTGTCAATTTGAAGTATGCCATGACCACTACCCCCGTATTGGAAATGCTCAACTTCTCTAAATATTTTGTCATTGAGAGTGATGCATCGGGAACCTGCATTGGCATTTGTGTAAGAATTTCAGTCGTTTGACAATGACGACACGGTCTTTGTTGAAATTTATGGAATGAAATAGGGTGAGAACAAGTCTATTCGTTCCTACAACTGGAAGTTGAGTGGGTTGTTTAACCATTTGGAGGAAGACCCATCAAATGCATTGAAGAGGATATGGTTCATAGACGGACTTCTTCCTACGTATCGGATGAAGATCAAGATGTTCCCTCCGAGATCATACCAAGAGGCTTTGGAATACACCTTGATTTGGGAAAGTGATGCAAAAACATCATTGAAGTATTGGTGTCATGTTGATGCCGAGGATGAAAGTGATTCTAATATTGAGAATGACTCAGATAGTGATAGTGATGATTTTGGGCAAGAGAGTAGTTCATCGTTAAAGGGTTGGGGTCGAGAATTCAGAGAAGGAAGTGACTCCAAAGAAAAGAACAATGACTCCAAGGATGAGTGTGACTCAGAGAGTGCAAGATCATCACTATAGGAATATGCTGCACAATGGGAGATTGTACGAAGGAGGGATGCCACTAGTAATGCGATGTGTGACAACCATCAAAGAAATAAAAGACCCTGAATACAGTATAATATTGAGGGCAAACCCATTGTATAATGTTGCGATGCCAATTGTGGGGGCACTTCACACGTGATTGTCAAAGTCCTGCGAGTCAAGATAAAAAAATGATGCATACAGAGTTCGAAGCACCGGAGAAGAGTTACAACCCTTGCCAAGAAGCAAAGGAGGTGAACCTAATTGAGGAGGTGAACTTGATGAACTTGATTTGAATTGAGCAAGTGAATTTGATCTCAATCGAAGAGGCAGAAATCTAGCAAGTCATTGAAGTTGTGCAAGAGGAAGTTACAAATTTGCCGTCAAAGGAGTTGTCGTTTGAAGAGTTGTCACGAGTGCCATCAGAGGTAATGTCATTGGAGAAGTACCATACAAGTGGTGTAGATGAAGTGTGTTGTATAGGTCCTTGTCATTAAATGCATGTTGTACAAGTCATTGCCATACAAGTGCAGTCGTTGTACAAGAGCAGGTGCCATACAAGTGCAGTCGTTGTACAAGAGCAGGTGCCATACAAGGACCTATCATACAAAGAGATACCATTCAAGCAAGTGTCGTACAAAGATATGTCGTTTACATAGGTGTCATATAAAGAGGATGTCATACAAGTCATGCCAACGTTTGACATTGTACAAATGGTGCCAACATATAACGACGTACAAGTGTCGACGTCTGATGTCATACAAGTGACGCGAGCAAGGACCTACCATTCAAACAAATGTCATACACATGCCTGTTGTACAAGGAGGTATCGTACAAGGTGGTGTCATACAAGGACTTGTCGTTCAAGGACCTATAGTACAAAGAGCTGACTTACAAGGAGAGAGATGTCTATCAAAGGCTAAGCAACAGCCAGTTGAAGCAAGAGAACAATAATGTGGAGCCGAAGGAATGCAATGTGAGTGGGTTGAGACAAGGCTATCGAGGTGTCGACAAAGAGAAAATTTTAGTTCAGGCAGTGATGGTTTCATGCGCTGCCCCTCAACCCCGCAAGGGGCACTGCCCCTTGACCCCCAACACAGGTGGCGACAGGCATAGCTTGTCATGTTGAACATGCTGATGCAATTGATTGTAGAAAGTGGAGTGAGCAATCTGAAAACAATGTGTTGTGAGTAGAAGTTTGAAGTGATGTCTATTGTAAAAGATGTATGGAATAGGAAAAAGCGGAAGGAACACGACAAGAAATCCCAGTACATTGTTCAGTGCTTCCATCCCTAAAGTTTAGCTCATGTGTCGTCGAGGACACCAACAGTTTAGAGGAGGGGATAGATGTAGGTAAATTGATGTCTGCATTTAGTTTTGTTATTTGGGTTATTTTGTAGTTGTACGCAAAGTGTTTGACAAAATGTGCATACGTATAAAGTTATAAAGTCATAATGTAATAATGTGATAATGTAATGTGAAATATTAGCATGTACAGCAAAGTCATAAAGTGACTTATGAAATGAAAGGCATATGAAATGATATGAAATGCAAACAAAATGACATGTAATGCAATTTAATGATAAATTGCAATTAGACCTTAGGCATAAAAGTTAAATGTGGAATATGTAAATCACGTTCAAATAGGGGTGGCGTTGAATGTATTGTCTTGGGAAGCCATTGTTGGCAACAGTCAAGGACAAGCATTAAATAGAAACCCTCCCTTTTTCATTTGTAACATTGAACAATAGATATGTGATAAAGACATTGGTGAGAGTATTGAGGAGATTGTCTATGTCATTGTTATGCCGTGATTATGCAGGCCTGGTTGTGGAAGTATTGATGAGCAACCCTGCACATTGTAATTGCAGTCTGCCATTGCTGCTTACAGCAAGCACCATTGAATGCCAATACAATTCTGTCATTTGCAGATTCATTGCAGTCTGATTCCAGTTTACTTGTATTCTGTTTATGTTGTGTATGTTAATGAGATTGTATGTTGTATTGCTTGAGTGTTGTTTATAGTTGCAGACTGTAGTATTTGTTTGCCATAGTTGTTGTCTATAAGTTGCAGGTTCCAAGGAGACAACTGCAATGGAAGGAATGTAGATTAGTTGCAGATTGTACAAGGGTAGATTGTACAAGGGACAGACCATAGAGGTTTGTGTTGTAGTCTTGGAGATCACCATCCTGTCAATTGGATAAGACTATGGCAAATAATTGTTGTCATATGAGACTATGCCATACGAGACTGCACAAGATTGTGTCATACAAGATCATCGTACGAGTTTGTACAAGACTATGCCATACGAGGTTGTTTCGTACAAGATTATACGTGTCACTACCGTAAAATTGCTAGTATACAAGTGAGACTGTACTGTCTTAGGACAATGACACCGTACGACTGTGAAGACAGTCTTATGACTGCAATCTTGATTGGTTCCTGAATCTATCATTCCACCATTCCATTGTTGGGAATATCACCACTCGTGCTACAAGAAGTTGTTAAACTTTGAAACTCTGAATAGGAGATCCAAGGTTTGAATTCAAAAGGGAGTAAGGTTGTACACTATACCCTATCTTGTATTAAAGCTCTTGGTCCCATAGACTATTTTGGTTTCCTAGACGTAATTAAAATTCTTTCATTCACTTCATTTCGATTTTGCTGATACATGCATAGTCACCACAATGTTATTACAATAAAGGTGGGGTGTGGTCTGACAAGGATAGAGCAGTAGTTAGTAGTTAGGGTTTTGGTCTCTCTTTGGGAGGTTCAAGGTTCAAACCACGTCATACCTAAATCGAAATAGGCTGGATGGTAGCAGCTAAGTGTTTCGATGCCCTGGAGGGTCAGGGTCTTATTGACTGTCTGATTAACTTCGTCTAACTCAGCCGGCTAGGGTTTATAGTAGCAACATCGATGATTTTCCTATGTATTAAAAAAAAAAAATGGTGGGAGTGCCCAATCCCACATAATCAAATTGAAAACAAATAAATTAATTAGTCATCAGATTAACCCAGTCTCCTCTTACTTATTCTTCCTACTTCCATTTGAATAGTTCCGGATATCTTAGGCTGATTTCGTATCGTTCTATGCTTTTGTTTTGAGACTCCCAACTCGAAATTAAAGCTTATATAGTGTTTTTGCAGTCAATGTAATCATCTTCAAAGACACAGTATGACATAAGTGGAAACAGAAAAATGAGCTTGAACGCCTTTTAGGCCAAATTAGTTCATAGGACATATCAACATTTAAATGTGTAAAATATGGGTTTGCAAACAAAATTTTCAAGTTTTCTTTGATTGTCATTATTTAGGATTTTATGCACTGGGTATATGCAAAATTGACACCCATGTCTTTTTATCATGGTCATCTAAGCTAGCGTCGAAATGGGTGAGAACATCATCGTACAGATAAAACAAGAGGATTGATTAACTTACACAGTATTAAAGGTAGCTTGCAGGCGTGGATAAACTCTGGAAGAATTCCTTCTCACAGATGGATGCAAAAGAGACCTTTTCATGCAGTTGTGATCTGAAAACCTCTGATTTCCAAGAGCCCACCCTGTTTTTCGAAACGAAATCCTTTCTCTGGGACATTGTGTAGATGAAGATAGCAGGGAAGCAGCTGCTATAGCCATGTCTAAGAGCCGACACAGTCCAAAAACCAGTCTATTTTATCCAACGCGATAGATTAATATGGATTTACAGATACCAAAATATGAGGACAGATTTCGGCCAAAAAGATAGAAGAATATTATTTCTCATGCCCTTGTTCATTTAAGAATTTCCAGGGTCGCATACTGCCAAACGCAATTGGTATTATTCGTTATGCCAATGGTATCGGAACTCCTGGTCTCTCTGTCTAACTAATATGTATGTTTTTTAATTTTGGTGGTGTTGTGCCCCTTGTATGTTTTTTAATTTTGGTGGTGTTGTGCTCCAACAAGGGGCATACGAGGGATGTGGTTGAAGTCTTGAATTTTTAATTTTTAAGTAATAAATATAAATATAAATTAAAATTAATATTAATGTTAATTATAATAAATTATATATATAAATTAAAATTAAAATTAGTGCCAGTAACTTTTAAAATTGATGTCGAAGTATTTAATTATGATTGAAAGTGAACTTATTAATAATAGCCAACATAATCATATCTTTACCTGAATATAAGTTATATTTTTTTATAAAAGATTTAGTTTTTTTATTAAAAATTAATTTTTTTAATTTTAAATTTTTAGCTTCTACTAACCAACAAAGGGATACACAATGTTAAAGGAAATTATTTGATTACAGAGGGGATTCGAACTCTTAAATCTTTCATCATATATCCTTGAGGTATACCCTAACCAACAAAGGGGTGCACAATGTTAAAGGAAATTATTCAAGTGTATAAGGGATTCAAACTATTATGTTTATTAATTGTAAAACAATAATTTATATTATAAAAAATAAGTTGTTTAAGAACCAGGGTTATTAGAATTATGATATTTTTTTTTTTCTTGAGATTTTATATATATATATATATATATATATATATATAATAATAATTATTATTATTATTATGGGGATTTAAAATGTTAAGGTAAAGTGTGAGCTTTTATAAAGATTTTTAGTTTTTTTGTATTGAGGTTTGAACTTGGATTTCTTAGATGAAAACCCAAGGTCTTATCACTATAATATCCCTCTAGGTTTGTTGAGATTATATTACAAACCATCATAATAATAGGGTAGTCGTGTGCATGTTTGCAATGGTAGTGGTTTGATTTGAATTTGACCTAAATCTAATTTGAATTCGTTGAGTGTGTGGTTGCATGCATGTTTGCAAAGGTAGTAGTTCAACCTAAATTCAACTTGAATCCGTTGAACGTGTGTCATTCCAATGACAGCGATACCAATCTCGAGCGATCAGTGATCCACTTCACACTAACTTAAATAACAACAAGGTGGAATAGGGGTTATACAGGACAACCCCAAGATTTGAACCCTACATGGTAGTAGAAAGGGGTTTATATTGTATCATTACTTTTTTTTTTTAAATTAACTTCAATAATTCTTAAATTTTATGTCTTTATACTTTTTTCAAAGCATACTAGAATTGTAGATATAATTTTCATTATATTTTTTTTGCTTCTCTAGATACTATGGTATTTTTTCCAAGCTTTATATTCCATTAAATTATAAAAATGACTAATGATCATTCTTTTGAAGAAATGTTATGGTCATACTCTTTAAGATATAGAGTTTTGAAGAAGAGTTTACTTGATTGAGACCAAATTCTGAAGCAACAAATGAATGGCATTTTTAATGTAATTTTAGTCACACTTCTAGTTT
This sequence comes from Wollemia nobilis, assembly GCA_028583015.1. Taxonomy (NCBI): domain Eukaryota; kingdom Viridiplantae; phylum Streptophyta; class Pinopsida; order Araucariales; family Araucariaceae; genus Wollemia; species Wollemia nobilis. The sequence continues at coordinate 1,069,786 of JAQPPZ010001708.1, forward strand.
TGTAAGTCAAGTCCAAGAAAAACATCAATTTGGTTTGACATTTTTAATGTAACTTTATTCACAATTTTAGTTTTGTAAGCCAAGCCCAAGAAAGCCATCAATTTGGTTTATGCTTCTTTGATCCAATAAACCTTTAAAGTTTCCTCCACTTATGATGTAATCAATACTAGTATCTAGAAACAATATATACTAACCACGACTTATCACTTTTTAAGACCAATAATACATGATTCTAATTTTACATAATATTTTATTTAAAGTGAAAGTTTATTTGAAGTTTGAACATTATTTGGAGACCCAATGATATGTTCTTATTTCATAGTTTTGTTTTCAATGTAATCAAACATCTTATTCTCAAATTGATTGATAGATATAGCACTAACTCAAAACCATACTAAGTCATTGACTAAAGAGTGCTTTAGAAAATTATCCTCTTAAAATTCAATCCTGTCACCCAAGCCCAAACTCTATCATAGACCAAGGACAATAAAGTCTCTACACTTTCTCATAAAAAATTTAAAAACTCTTTCGGAGATTTTTTAATTTAATCTAAATAGATGTTTGAAAATTATCTCAAATATATATATATATATATATATATATATATATATATATATATATATATATATATATATATATATATATATATTCTTTTTTCTATGAAGAATATCAATAATAATTGCATACCCTAAGATGAGTTGATATGATTGTCCTTAATCCCATACCATCCATATATTTGGGTTATAAATCTTACCCCAATAACAAAGATGAATTCTCCTTCTTTTTTGTTTTAGACCGCAAGAACTTTTCTTGAAGTTTATGAATATCATATATAACCTTTAAAGATATCCAAAATAAATACTTCATGCAGATAAGGAGGGATCCTAAAGAGTTAATTTTATGAATTAAAACTTATCATCCAACAAAAAATACTTCCTTTTCCACCCTTCTATTTTGACCTTAATCTATTCAAAGGAACACCCTTCTAATTTGACCTTAATCTATTCAAAAGACCATTTCATATTTCATTTTTTGATCTTCCATAAAAAAGAGTTATGCAAGGTAGTAATTAAAATTAGAACCATTGTTATATCTTAGAATTTTGCTTGTAGAGATTTGTCTTATCAGTAGAGTATCTATGTAAAAGATCATTGATATTTTTGTTGATCATTTGCCTTGTTATTGAATCAATACTTAAATAAATTTCCTAAGAAGACCCTAGTGTTTCTTCTAGAAACAACTTCTAAAAGTAAGGTGTCATTAATAAATTGAACATTTGTGAGGATATACATGTGAAGATACCCTGATTTATTTTAAAAAATATATTTACCTTTGTTAGAGATCTACCATTATCCTTTACTAAAAAAATAGAGTATGAAAATAGGGGATCCTCTTGTTGTAAACCTCTAGGACTAATAAAGAATACTAAGACTACGAATAACTAGTAATAAAAATTTTGGTTGACATTTATATTGATAAATTTATTCATATCGATCTTCATAGAATCCAAATTTCATATGAACATTAAGAGGGAATTTTCAAGTACTCTTTTATAATCCTTTTTATATCTACTTTGATCACAATTTTGTATCTCCTACTACTATTCAAGGATTGTAGATTTTCATAATTTGGGTCAATTCCTTCTAAAATTTGCTTTGTTTATACAAAGCCTCCTTATTCGTCATAATTATATGAGAAATTATTTTTCTTAACATTATTTTCCATCACCTTGATAAGAATTTTGCATAGCATATTGTATGAGCTTATAGTCTAATAGAAACAAAAAAAATTAGCCTCATTTTTGTAGTTTAGTAATAATAGCTTAGAAAATAGTGAATTGTGTTTGTCAAAAATTTGCTTCAATGATCTATATTACGAAAAATGAAGGATATTTAAATACAATGGATGCCCAAATATGACATAACAAACTTTAACTAATACTGCAACTACCCTTGTCCTCTAGTAGACCTTATAAACAATGTGTTGAATGGTTACTCAACTTACATCCACATTATCCATGATGTAATAATTCATAACATTCCTCCTTTATTACATTGTAGTCTTGGAAAGAAAACTTCAAAAATCTTCAAATTTGATACATCCAAGTAGTTTGGTGAAGATGTATGCATATTGTTCTTGAGTGGGACAAAACTTGAGTTGAATGTTATGTTGTTGAACATGTTCATAGATGAAATGATGCTCCATGTCAATGTGCTTGGTCCACACATGGAATACTAGATTATGAATAAGTTTTAGTATTCCTTGGTTGTTGTAGTATATGGTTGTAGGTTTATCTTGTGGTACACCCATATTTGTTGACATACATTCAACCATATTGCTTCACAATTAGCTCCTACTACTGCACAATATTTTGCTTCACTGGATGTTGTCTCATGCTTTTCCATGATATAGGTGCAGATCCTAGAAAGAATACATATCCAAATGTGGATTGTTTATCATCAATGCAACCTATGTAATTTACATCTAAATAACATGTGAAGAGGAACTGGTCACTTTTCTTGAATTCCAAATTGTACTCAATGGTGTCTTGTATGTATTTTAGAACCCTTTTAACTGCCTTCTAATATCTCAATTTTGGTTCCTACATGAATCAAGAAAGGTAACTCATTACAAAGTTGATGTTTGGTCTCATGTAGGTTATGTAAACGAGACTTCTAACTAATTGTCAACAGAGAGTTGTATTTGTTGGAGGAGAGAAATCAAAACATTAAAGTTGTAGATCTGATTCTATAGGAGTTACCACAAGCTTACAATATTTCATGTAATACTTCTCAAGGAGGTTCTTCGTATATTTACTTTGTGAAACAAATATATGATGACGGTTTTGCCATAATTCTATTCCTAGACAATAGTGTAATAATCTAAGATCGGTTATAACAAAATATTTCTTCAAATATTCCTTTGTGGCTAGAACTTGTGATGATCAAATAATCTACATATACATTGATGAATGCAATTTGCCCCTTTGCTCTTTATAATACAAACCTGGATCATATGGATTTCTCTTAAATCCATGCATTCTAAAATATTTATCTATTATTGTATACCATGTTGGAGGAGCTTGTTTGAGACCATTTAGAGATTTGATTAGTTTACATACCTTTGTTTCTTGTCTAGGTATGATGAATCTTTATGGTTGAATCATATAAATCTCTTCCTTTAAGTCCTCATCGAGTCAATTTGAAGCATAGAGATTATGCCATAGTATAAGTTAGATCAAATCAAGGATTTTCCACTCCCAAAAAAGTGGTAAAGAAATATCCTCTACATCATCAAATGGTGAAGGCAATTATGCTTTACTTGGATTAACCATTAGAAGAAACAAAAAGGGACATATGGGATGAGGAAGTACAATTACAAGTTCAAATTCAAAGTTAATTGAACGTGTAAAGAAATATTGGGAGGAAAATATTAAAGTAAAGGAGACAAAAGAGATTAATGTTAATTTAGGTAAATCATCTTCATTTTCCTCAAGTAGTATAAAATCCTCTCTTTGAATTATAAATAAAAATAGTGTAGAGCATATTTGTTGCATTTTAGGGTTTTAAGAGCAACATAATAAAGAAATGGGTATGGAAGATAACCATGGAAATTTAGGGTTTCTTGGGTAGCATAATAAAGTAATTGCTATGGAGGATCATCCTTATACATTAGGATTTATAGGAAAATATTTAGGATTTTTTAGAAAAAACATAAAAAATAATTATTATGGAGGATCATCCTTGTACATTAGGAATTCTAGGAAAATATTTAGGATTTTTAGAGAAACATGAAATATAATTATTATGGAGGATCATCCTTGAACTTTAGGGTTCTAGGGATAGCATAAAGAAGAAAGTGTCTATGAGGCTATTCCTTGCACTTCAAATTCTCCGTGGTAGCATAAACCTTTATAATATAGGTCTCATTGTAAACAATGTAGAAAAAATAAGAGATTTATGAAGATTGAAGTGTTAATTTGAATGGAAAAAGGAGAAGAAGATACTTAAATGAGAACAAGAAGAAAATGAAACTCATAGGGATATTGATATAGGAAACCAAAAATAAATATTGTAGGTGTTCACAAGAAGTGGGGTTAATCCTGTAAATAAATTAAAAAATATATGATGATAAAATAGTATTATGGATATCAAATGGCATTAGCTCATTTGGTTAAATTTCTCAACTTTCAAGGAGGATACCAAGGTTTAAATCTTACCAAACATTACATGCATAATTGCCAAGCTTCTTGTAATACCACATTGCGATTAGGATGTAATACAAGTAGGGCTTGTTACAATCCCATATAACTTATTAAAAAATTGTATTATGAAATATTACGACTATAAATGAGATCCCTAAAAAACTAGGTTTTTATACTCTTGAGTTTATTTTAATACAAGAAAAAAAATTAAGAAATAAGGAATATAAGGACGCATTCATGAAAATGGAAGATAGGGGATTGTTTGGTAGTTTCTTCTATAGAATATCCTAGAGGTATTGGAACATTATTGGAAAAACATAAATGGAATGTTAAAATGCTAAAAGAAAAAATAATAAGGTTTATGGTTTATTTTTGGCATGAGATAAACTTCAAAATGGAGCATGGATATTATACCATGGTATAAGTTAAATCAAATCAAGGATTTTCTACTCCCAAGAAAGTGGTAAAGAAATCCCCTCTGAATCATAAAATGGAAGGCCATTATGTTTTACTTGGATTAACGATTAGGAGAAACAAAAAGAGACATAAGGGATGCGAAAGTTCAATCACAAGTTCAAATTCAAAATTAATTAAATATGTAAAGGAAGATGGGGAGGAAAATGTTAAATAAAGGAGGCAAAATATATTAATGTTAGATTAGGTGAGCTACAAGCTTACTGTAGTGGTAAGGGCTTTGGCTTCTCTTTGAGAGGTCCAATTTTCAAACCCCACTCAGTATGAGGGGACCATGATCCCTCATAAAAACATGTGTAAACTCATTGAAAAAATGTCAGTTTAGGTAAATTATCTTCATTTTCCTCAAGTAGTATAAAATCCTCTCCTTGAAATAAAAATAAAAGTAATGTAGAGCATATATGTTGTAATTTAGGGTTGTAAGAGCAACATAATAAAAAAATGAGGATGGAATATATCCATGGGAATTTAGGGTTTCTTGGGTAGCATAAGAAAGCAATTACTATGGAGAATCATCCTTGTACACTATGATTTCTAGGAAAATATTTAGGATTTTTAGAGAAACACAAAAAACAACTACTATGGAGGATCATCCTTGAACTTTAGGGTTTTGGGGGTAACATAAAGAAGAAAGTGTTTATGAGGATATTCCTTGCACTTTCAATTCTTTGATTTAGCATAAAAATTTAGAATATAAAACTCATTGTGAACAATATAAAAAAATATAAGAGATTAATGAAGATGAAAGTGTTAATATGAATGGAAAAAGGAGAGGAATATCCTCAAAGCGAGAACAAGAAGAAAAGAAAACTCATAGGGATATTGATTTAGTAAACCAAAAATAAATATTGTAGGTGTTCACAGGAAGTGAAACTAATCACATAAAAAAATATGATGATAAAAATAGTATTATGGATATCAAATGACATTAACTCAACTAGTTAGATCCCTCAACTTTCAAGGAGTATACCAAGGTTTGAATCTTTCGAAACAATATATGTATAATTGCCAAGCTTGTTGTAATACCACCATGTGGTCATGATGTAATATGGGTGAGGCTTGTTTCAATCCCATATAATTGATTAAAAAAACAAACAGTATCATGGAATATTATGGGTATGAATGGGATCCCTAAAAAATAGTTATTTAGGAATTAATAGATTTTCATCCTCTCGAGTTTATTTTAAATAATTAAAAAATTAAGAACTGAGGAATATAAGGATACATTCAAGAAAAAATGGAAGATAGGGGATTGTTTGGTAGTTTCTTCTTTAGGATCTTCCAAAGGCATTGGAACAATATAAGGTAAAGATAAATGGAATGTATAATTGCTAGAAGCAAAAAATAATATCATTGATGGTTTATTTTGTAGGAAATATAAAATGATCAAAGTTGGGATATATATATGTGTGTGTGTTTTGGGGGGTGGGGGGTCCAACTATGGTTACTCATGAAGATGTTGGAAGAACGTCAACTTATTTTTATCAAATATAGTGATGATTCATAACTATGATATATGAATTCTTGGGGGACTTCAACATAATTCTATCTCCTTAAAAAAATGTGGTACTCCTAGATGGTCTAAATCAATGTAGTATTTTACTTCATTTGTCAAATCAAATGGTCTTTGGAATGCCATTCCTTTAAGATATTTTCATTTTTCAAATTAAATGGCCATGAAGATTTTTATATGCATGGGATAAAAAACACATTGGGAAAACCCCTAAAGCATAAATATTGGATAGATTTTGTTTTTGAATACATAGTTGAAAATAGAGTATACAATTGCTTTAGACATTTTATTGTGAGCAAGATTAGATCATAAACCCATTCTATTGAGATGTGAATTACTCAATGTAGATTCAAAAGCTCACACGCACGTGGAGGGGACCCATTGGGATCCTTGCTTCCTCACAAAGACCTTCCAAAGATCCTAAAGATTGATCTTCACACGATAAGGCTCTACCTCATAGTTTGTGTTTAAGTTTCTATGTTTATGTTCAAGCTCATGTGGTGTTTTATGGGTTAATTCAACAAAACCCAAGTTTTAACCTCTAATAGACCCTTTTCAAGATAAAATTTACTAAACTTAAAGAAATGATCACCTAAGTTGTATGCTAAATGCAATCAAACAATAATGCAAGAAAACAAGTTTTCTAACCTAGTATGCTCTTCAAGTTTGAATGATGAACTATGCTAAAGAGAGTTTTTCTTTTCCAAGGTAAACAAAGGGATTATGCAACAAATAAATTAGCCTAGGATGAAACTAATTGACTTTGATTTTTTGCCTAATTGCATTTTGTAAAAGAAATTTTGACTATCCTAAAGGGGTTTCTTGATTTTCCAAAATAAATATGAATTTAGGCAAACAAATTACAGAAACAGATTAAAAATAAAAATAAAATAGTACAAAAGTAGCAAACAAATATTTGTAGAGATAGAGGTACGTATTTTTTATGTTGAATAAATTCACAACAGGTGAGCAAATTTGCCACTGGTAAATTTGATAATGTTTGATGAATTTGAAACCTACAAGATTTAAGGCAAAAAAAAAGTTAGGTAGGTCTATTTTAAGGGGCCTGTCTGAGAGTCATGAGTTGGTTTTCTATATTACCAGCTAATAAGACCCTCTTTTGTAAAAAAAAAAATTGAAACGAACCTTGGATTTGGAAGCAAAAGTTGAAGTGTCAAATTTGCTACAAGTGTGCAAATTCACCACCAACTAATTTGGTAGGGGTTGGCAAATTTGGACTGTGTAAAACCAGAGAGTCAAAACTACCAATTGTTGTAGGATGTGGTAAATTTGACCTACAAAAAAGAATGGATGATTTTTTAGAGGAATTTTTTGGATAATTAAGTCCAACTCATACAAAATTAGAGAAAGTGATTACAAACCCCAATCCCCAAGGCTTGCTACTTGGGGATTTACAAAATCTTGTAAAATAATTTGAAAATCTCCCAAAACTTACAAGGTAAGTTGAATTTTGATCAAGAAGAATAAGGAATGGTAGTGGGTTGATTATAACCTCTCAAAGAAGTATTTATAATTGTCTAAATGTTAGGAAAATACCCTAAAATGCTTACAAAAGAGGATAAGAGGATTACAAAAGTTCATCCAACCGATGTTATGATAAATTAAGTGATATTTAATGAATATTGGAGACACCAAGATAATATGGTGATGTTAAAAGTTAATAAATTCTATAACAGGGATTTGATGGTATTTTGAGCCTATAAGAGAAGTTAAAAATGAGAAAAACAAGGTAAATGCTATAATGAAATAAGTAGAATATTGTTAGGCCTATAATAATATTAGCATGAAATAAAAACCAACATGGAAGGCGTATAAATGAAAGATAGTATGAACTTGCAACAAAACTTAATGATAAAACATGGAAGTATAAAATTAATTAGCTAAATGAACATGCAAGCTTACAAGTAAGATGAATGTCAGCATGAGAGATAATCAAAATGTAAATAAGTCTATAAATGAGACAAGATTAGATGATATTGTTAGTCTTACAATGGCACTGAGAGGGGGGGTGAATTAGTGTAGTTCTTTAAACTTAAATTCACAACTCTTAAAACTGAAATAATGAAACCTTAAAACCAAATAAAGTAAGTATCACAAGAGAACATCACACAACACAAGATTTAACAAGGTTCACCAATTTGGCTACTCTTCAAAAATGACTGCTTGGACTACCATCCAAATCCAGACTTTGCAAAGCACCAACTTTACAATCAATTTACCAGCACCAACTGGAAGGAGCACCAACCCTTGATTTATCTGCACCAACAGAAAGGAGCACCAACCCCTGATTTACCAGCACCAACTGGAAGGAGCACCAACCTCTTATTTATCTGCACCAACAGAAAGGAGCACCAACCCCTGATGCCAAGCTGCAACCTGGACTTCAATTTGAATCTATAAGTTTGATAAGAAGATACCTTTGCTTTTGCAATACCCTAACTGGTCTTCTTCACCTTTGCATTCTCTGCACACTCTGCTCTCTCTGCGCAATCACTTCACACACTCTGCACACTTTGCCATCATCTTGCCGCTTCTATGCTTTCTACGCTCTTACGGCCGTATTTCACACTTCGTCACGCATTCGACCACTTCAACAACTAAACAATTCTCCAAACAACCCTCCTTTTATAACAATATTTTCATGATGAAAACCCTAATCTTAGTCGGCTTGCATAACAAATGTAAACCCTAATCTTAGTCGGCTTTCATAACAACTGTAAACCCTAATCTTGGTTGGTTGTCATCAATCTTAGTTAGCTTCAAATCATGAAGATATTCGATAATTCCATCGCTCGATTATTTCATTCGGTAACAGTCCCTGTAGCCACCGCACTGACTTTTGTTCACTCTTCATATTTTAGTTGCATGAATTCACTTTATATCTGCCCCTGTAAATGCTGTAGAGATGTCGGTCCACTGTCATACTTCTCATTTTAGTTAGGTTCTTCTTCTTGTCTTGCGCACATACGACTTGTCTTTCTTGAGTCGTGAAAATGCGACATGTCACGATATCGTGACACTTTTGTTTCTCTTCTTGCCTGGCCTTTTCGAGTCATGAAAATGCGACATGTCGCGATATCGCGACACTTTTGTTTCTCTTCCTGCCTGGACTTTTTGAGTCATGAAAATGCGACATGTCATGATATCGCGACACTTTTTCTTTCTCTACCTGCCTGGCCTTTTCGAATCGTGAAAATGCGACATGTCGTGATATCGCAACACTTTTTCTTTCTCTGCCTGGTTGCCCTTTTGAGTCGCGATAATGTGACATGTCGCGATATCGCGACACTTTTTCTTTCTCTGCCTAGCTGCCCTTTTTAAGTCACGATAATGCGACATGTCGCGATATCATGACACTTTTTCTTTCTCTTTCTCTTTGCTTTGGCCCCAAAAATACATGTCGCGATATCGCGACACTTTTTGTCCTTGCTTTTTCTCTTTGCTTCGGCCCACGAAAATACATGTCACGATATCACGACACTTTTTCTCCTTGCTTTTTCTCTTTGCTTCGGCCTGCGAAAATACATGTCACGATATCGCGACACTTTTTCTCCTTACTCTTTCTCTTTGCTTTGGCTCACGAAAATACATGTCGCGATATCGCGACACTTTTTCTCCTTGCATTTTCTCTTTGCTTTGGACCACAAAAATGCAACATGTCGTGATATCACAACACTTTTTCTCCTTGCATTTTCTCTTCTCTTCTAGCCGTGAAAATGCAACATGTCGCGATATCGCGACACTTTTTTCTCCTTGCATTTTCTCTTTGCTTTGGCTGCAAAAATGCAACATGTCGCGATATCGTGACACTTTTTCCTCCTTGCATTTTCTCTTTGAACATGTCGTGAAATCGCGACACTTTTTCCTGCTTGCCCTTTCTCTTCCAACATGTCACGAAATCATGACACTTTTTCTTCCTTGCTCTTTTTCTTCCAGCATGTCGCGAAATCGTGACAATTTTTCTTCCTTGCTCTGCATGTCGCGAAATCGCGACAGTTTTACTTGTACTTTTTCTTCCAACATGTCACGAAATCGTGATAGTTTTTCTTCCTTACTCTACATGTCACGAAATCGCGACAGTTTTTCTTCCTTGCCCTTTTTCTTCCAACATGTCGCGAAATTGCGACAGTTTTTCTTCTTTGCTCTGCATGTCACAAAATTGCGACAGTTTTTCTTCCTTGCTCTGCATGTCACAAAATCGTGACAGTTTTTCTTTCTTGCTTTACATGTTGTGATATCGCGACACTTTTCTTTTTGTTTTTTTATTTGATCTTTTGCATATGGGCCACTTCGGTCTTCTTGACAAATCATTGTACATACTCTGAATAACCTCTGAACTCCTGTCCACTGCATCAACTGATCTATCTAACTGTGTTGACAACAATGACAATACTTTTGTTGTACCTTGCTCAACAATCTCCCCCTTTGGAATTGTTGGCAACACATGTGCAATTTCCTATAACTCTTCTTCCCCTTTGACAATAATACCAAAGGGCTACTGCAGACTCCCCTTGAGTCCATGCACAACATTCTCAGGCAAAATTTATTACACTTAGCAAAAATAATGAACATGAGCAAAAAGATAATCAAATACTTAAATACCCCCCCTAAGAATGTGATCCCTGTAGCTAGTCAATTCTTAGGAAGTGTGACCACTCCCAATTTATTGTGAAGGTACTCAAAAACTTCCTTGGGCAATGGTTTTGTGAAGATATCTACTACTTGCTCTGTAGTTGGAACAAAATCCAACTTAACCTCACCTTCCACAACTTTCTCCTTCAAAAAATGATACTTGCGTACAACATGTTGTTGCTGCAATATATTCTGCCTCTGCTATCGATAAGGAGACTGACTCTTGTTTCTTACTATGCCATGCGACCAACCTGTCTCCAAGATAGAATGCACCTCCATTGGTACTCTTTCTATCATCGACACTTCCTACCCAATCTGCATCTGAATACAAAATAAGGGTGAAGTCTTTACCTTTCGGATACCATAACCCATACTCCATAGTACTCTTGAGGTACCGAAGAATCCTCTTCACTGCTGTCACATGAGTCTCCTTGGGATTAGCCTAAAATCATGCTACCATGCATACTACCTACAAAATATCTGGTCTGGTAGCTATCAGGTACAGTAAGCTCCCAATCATAGATCTGTACATGGTTTGACCAAAAAGTGGAGATTTGTCATCCTAGCTCAACTTGCAACCAATCATTGACATTTAAAATTCTTTCTGCATATTATTTGCTAAATCTTTACACGTCTCATCTTTGCTGCTACCAAATATGATATCATCTTTCTTAAACCCTTGTTGAGTGAGATAGTTGTCTAGCTTTGCATACCATGCTCGGGGTGCCTGTTTCAAGCCATATATCTTCAACTTACAAACTAAGTTGGGATCATCACCAAGCTGGAAACCATCTGGATGCTCAATATAAACCTCTTCTTCAACCTTCCCATTCAAAAATGCTGATTTCACATCTGTCAAAAAAATTGTCAAGTGACTCACACTTGTACCAAATTTTTTCCAACACTGTACCGACACTGCAATTTTACTACCAACTCTGTGCAAGCATCAAACACTGTACCATAACATCAACCAAATCCCTTTTTACATTTTCAACTTGGACTATGTTTTCTACAGTCACCGCTGGTCACACCTTACTTTCAACTGTTCGAATCAGGAGACAACATTTTGCCAAACACTTCACGGCCAACTATAGTGCGCCTTACTCAAACTCATACTTCTGGACCTCGGATAGGTATGATTCACAAAGCAAAGTTGCTCATATTGATGAGCTAAACATGAATCAATAATTAGAATTCAATATTTTTCACCACAGCGTCATAATCGATCTAACAATCTTCATGTCAATGTGTAGTTCAAATACACACTACTTTTATCGAAACACATATATGCGACTAGGGCAACATTCTTTCACTAACCAAATTATCTGAATTGTTATAATCCTTAAATTTGGACAGTGGCAGTAAGAACCATCAACAGTACAACAATGACATATAACAACACTACCAATAATGAAAACTCTCAATTTAATCACCACCCTTCACGACACTTCCACAAAAAACTACATGAACTGAAAACACACTTCGACAACTATACGACAACTTCCCTGACTACTTGCCTTTCATCCTCAGGTAATCAAACAAATACATAGGAGCATTAAAATGAAACTTTAATATTGCTCCCCCTGAGGATGTGCTACCTGGAGTTGCTTAGTACAATAGCGGAGTAGTCTCCTTCAGTCCAAGGAGACACAATTTCCTTTCTTCTATCTTTCTCCAAACTTTCTTGAACTCAGGCTGGGATTTTTCAACTACATCCCTGTTTTGCACATTTTTGTGAACTCGAACATTTCTCTTGTGTGGTTGTCTCTTGTGCATCCTTGATGAATGATTATTTTCCTTTCTTTTATGTACATGATTTATTCCCTGTCTGTGTTGCGTTCTTTGTGTCTGATGAAATCTACTGTTTTGCCTTAGATTAGATACAAAAGTACTTGGACAAAACCTTGCTATGTGCCCATGACCATTACATTGAAAACATTGTACATAGTGTTCACTCGAAAATGCAGATGTATTTCTACCAGAGCATAACTCTTTGATTTATTATTCAATCCACAATAAATTGCCTTGTGACCATACTTGTTGCATTTGAAACAATAGCCATTAAAAGTATTATTATGAATAGAGTGAGAGTGATAGAACCTCTTTTGTTGTGGTTGCTTTGTTGTAGATCTCTTTTGATATTTTCTTCCTTTTGAAGATTCGACTTCAAACTTTTCTTGCTTCGATCCTTCAACGAGTGAACTTCTTTCTCTGCGAGTTGGAAGATGAAGGTTGTTCAGCTTCATATCCAAGATCACGCTTATCCGTGGAGCTTCTTTGTTGGCTTATCATTTTATCTAGCAACTCTGTGCTCTTCTCGAATTTGATATTTGTATTGGCCTCTTCTAGTTGTTTCTTCAATAAAACAATCTCTTCCTCTTGTTTGCAAAAACCAATCTCTTTCTCATTGATCTGTGACCTGAGAGTTTCTTCAATCCTTTTGAATTATTCTGTCTATACTTTCAAACTGGTTATTATTTCATTTGCATCCTCAAGCTTTCTCAAGATTTCCTTATTCCTTTTTTTTTCTATCTTCAATTCATCCAAAGCTGCAATTAGTTCCTCTTTCAAATTTATTTCTGCATCAATTTCTTCTTCATTTCTATTTCTTCTTCGAGTGTCATGAAAATACCTCCACCTGTTTCCTTTTTAGAATCATCCTCTAGGACTTCATTAACTCTCAACATATATGCCTCTATGTTCTCATCATCATTCAACTTTAATGCTTCGAACTGAGCTTGATGTGTTTGTACCTTAGCCTCCTTGATCTCATCGTCTCCTTCATGAATACTTCTCAGTTTGTCCCATATTTTTTTTGCCATTTTACAACTCATGATCTTTACCAGTTCATTGTCTACTAATCCGCACTTGATAGCATTCTTTGCTTTTGAGTCATTCTCAAACAAATTCTTACCGACAGCATCGGTTGGAGGAGTGATGGGTATTGTGTATTCATTGTCTACTGAATCCCAGATGTCGTATCCAAAAGCACAAAGATATGTCTACATCCTGATTCTCCAGATCGCGTAATTAGTTCCATCAAACAAAGGTGCTTTGTTTTATGAGAAGTCTTCAACCTTTTCTGGTTCAAATTTCTCTTCCACAGGAACTAAAACTGACTGAGATGCCATTTTGGAGGAGGATCTATTCTTCTTACCCATTGTGTACTAATCCAAGATCAACCCTAATTGATTTAGCTTGAGAAGGGAACTTGGCTCTGATACCAATTGTTAGTCTTACAATGGCACTGAGAGGGGGGGTGAATCAGTGTAGTTCTTTAAACTTAAATTCACAACTCTTAAAACTAAAATAATGAAACTTTAAAACCAAATAAAGCAAGTATCACAAGAGAACATCACACAACACAATATTTAATGAGGTTCACCAATTTGGCTACTCCTCAAAAATGACTGCTTGGACTACCATCCAAATCCAACCTTTGCAAAGCACCAACTTTACAATTAATTTACCAGCACCAATTGGAAGGAGCACCAACCCCTGATTTATATGCACCAACAGAAAGGAGCACCAACCCCTGATTTACCAGCATCAACTAAAAGGAGCACCAACCCCTTATTTATCTGCACCAACAAAAAAGAGCACCAACCCCTGATGCCAAGCTACAACCTGGACTTCAATTTGAATCTATAAGTTTGATAATAAGATACCTTTGCTTTTGCAATACCCTGATTGGTCTTCTTCACCTTTGCATTCTCTGCGCAATCACTTCACACACTTTATGCACTTCACCATCATCTCGCCGCTTATGTGCTTTCTACACTCTTACGACTGCATTTCACACTTTGACACGCATTCGACCACTTCAACAACTAAACAATTCTCCAAACAACCCTCCTTTTATAACAATATTTTCATGATGAAAACCCTAATCTTAGTCGGCTTGCATAACAAATGTAAACCCTAATATTAGTTGGCTTTCATAACAACTGTAAACCCTAATCTTGGTCGGTTGTCATCGATCTTAGTCGACTTCAACTCATGAAGATATTCGGTAATTCCACCGCTCGAAGATTTCATTTGGTAACAGTCCCTGTAGCCACCGCACTGACTTTTGTTCACTCTTCATATTTTAGCTACATGAATTCACTCTGTATCTGCCCCTGTAAATGCTGTAGAGATGTCGGTCCACTGTCATACTTCTCATTTTAGTTGGGTTCTTCTTCTTGTCTTGTGCACATACGACCTGTCTTTCTTGAGTCGCAAAAATGCAACATGTCACGATATCGCGACACTTTTGTTTCTCTTCCTGCCTGGCCTTTTTGAGTCACAAAAATGCGACATGTTGTGATATCATGACACTTTTGTTTATCTTCCTACCTAGCCTTTTTGAGTCACGAAAATGTGACATGTCGTGATATCACGACACTTTTTCTTTCTCTACCTGCCTGGCCTTTTCGAGTCACAAAAATGCGACATGTCGCGATATCATGACACTTTTTCTTTCTCTGCCTGGCTACCCTTTTTGAGTCACGATAATGTGACATGTCGCGATATCGTGACACTTTTTATTTCTCTACCTGGCTGCCCTTTTTAAGTCACGATAATGCAACATGTCGCGATATCGCGACACTTTTTCTTTCTCTCTCTTTCTCTTTGCTTTGGCCCCAAAAATACAACATGTCGTGATATCATGACACTTTTTGTCCTTGATTTTTCTCTTTGCTTCGGCCTACGAAAATACATGTCATGATATCGTGACACTTTTTCTCCTTGCTTTTTCTCTTTGCTTCGACCCGCAAAAATACAACATGTCATGATATCGCGACACTTTTTCTCCTTGCTCTTTCTCTTTGCTTCGGCCCACGAAAATACAACATGTCACGATATCGCGACACTTTTTCTCCTTGCATTTTCTCTTTGCTTTGGACCACGAAAATGCAACATGTGATATCGCGACACTTTTTCTCCTTGCATTTTCTCTTATCTTTTGGCCATGAAAATGCAACATGTCATGATATCGCGACACTTTTTCCTCCTTGCATTTTCTCTTTGCTTTGGCCACGAAAATGCAACATGTCGCGATATCGTGACACTTTTTCCTCCTTGCATTTTCTCTTTGAACATGTCGCAAAATCGCGACACTTTTTCCTGCTTGCCCTTTCTCTTCCAACATGTCACGAAATCGCGACACTTTTTCTTCCTTGCTCTTTTTCTTCCAACATGTCGCGAAATCGCGACAGTTTTTCTTCCTTGCTCTGCATGTCGCGAAATCATGACAGTTTTACTTCCTTGTCCTTTTTCTTCCAACATGTTGCGAAATCATGATAGTTTTTCTTCCTTACTCTGCATGTCACGAAATCGCGACAGTTTTTCTTCCTTGCCCTTTTTCTTCCAACATGTCGCGAAATTGTGATAGTTTTTCTTCTTTGCTCTGCATGTCACGAAATCGCGACAATTTTTCTTTCTTGCTCTGCATGTCGTGAAATCGCGATAGTTTTTCTTTCTTGCTCTACATGTTGCGATATCACGACACTTTTCTTACTTGTCTTTTTATTTGATCTTTTGCATATGGGCCACTTCGGTCTTCTTGGAAAATCACTGTACATACTCTGAATAACCTCTGAACTCTGGTCCACTGCATCAATCGATCTATCTGACTGTGTTGACAACAATGACAATACTTTTGCTGCACCTTGCTCAATAGATATAAATATAAAATACATGTAAAATAATAAATATTAGAGATTAAATGCTCAAATAAGAGGTGAAATAAAGATTTAATATGCTAAATGGAGAAAAATAAAGCCTACAAATGATTAGATATTATAAAATAAACAAAAATTTGCTACAAATAATATAATAAAGACACAAGAAAACTGCTAAAGAGTTGCAAATAGAAGTTAGAGAGAAAAATAGACAAGATAAATAAGGATTAATAGCTATAATAGTAAAAAATCCAAGTTAGCAAGGCCAAAATGAAGGAGAAATGCATGAAATGAAAACAAGAAGATGAAAATAAATAGGAGCTAGGGATTATACTACCTAGAAAAACCTCCTTATTGCACCAATATGGCCTCCTTGCTCTAATGCCCATTTTCTATGCTTGAATTACCCCAAATACTTGATGAATAATGCTTCAAAAGCAAAAAATGAGAGAATGAGAATGAGAGAGACTAGAGAGAACTTTTAGCAAAGTAATGCTACTAAGAATTATGTTATGATATGCCCATACCAAGGGTTGTATTTATAGATTTCTTGGAGGGTAAATTGAGGAGGGAAAATGAGGTCCAAGATACCATTAGGGCATAAGATCAATTTAAACTTTGCATGCCTAATTCGATATTAGAGCATGCATGATCAAAGGAGGTAGTGGGATGGAGGAATTTGTGTGCCTATTGTTTGTGCCATAGATATTCCTCTCATGTTTCTAAATTTTCCACAAGTGTGCAAATTTACCACTGGCAAATTTGCACCTGGTTGGCAATTTTGGTCAATAGTCAAGTTGACCAATCAAATGACTCAAAATGATTGTTTTCAAATTTGCCACGATCAAATTAACCACTAGCGAATATCACAGTGAGTGGTGAATTTGTAAAAATATTGATTTGATGTCTGAATTACTTGAATTGAGTTGATTGATTGTTGGTATGATGTCTGATGTCTTTGCTTAGGGTTAAGGTCATTAGGCATGTCAAAATTGGGTGTGTACACTTAAAAATAGTCATCAATATATATATATATATATATAATATATATATATATATATATATATATATATATATATATATATATATATATATAAGTCTATGTGGCTCCAAGACCTTGATTTATTTTAAATGATTATGTTATAGTGGGATGAAGCAAAGTTTGAAATATCATGTATGTACAAGTTTGTTTAAAAGATGAAATAATTAATGAAGATGATTAATTTCTAGAATGTAAAATTATTTGGTAACATATTTAAAGCAAAGGAGAAAATTGAATCCAAGCTCAAGAATTTATAAGAGAGTAGAAATTAATGGAATGGACTAGGATACTTACGTGCAAGAAAAAATTACTTTCTACTTATCATAATATATTAAAAAAGGAATCATATTGGTCCCAAAAATCTAGAGGGAGATGGCTTAAGGAAGGGGATAGAAATACCAAATTCTTTCATAATATATCAAAAATAAATTTATCTCCAAATGAAATAAATATTGAGAAAGAAGAAGATATTAGGAAAGAAGCAATTAATTATTTCAAATGTATTGCATCAGATGTTGGGAAAGATAAGGAGGTTTAAGGTAATCTTCTAAAAACTATTCCATATATTATCACATAAGGACAAAAATAAATATTGTTGAGGAATATATCTATGGAGGAGCTACAGGAGGTTTTTATTGGAAATTGTGATACTGAATGTGACAAAGAATATAACAATACAAGAATTAAAAAAAATTAGAATGAAACAAGAATAAGAGAAAAAATTAAAACATGACAAAATTGAAACTGCAAGTGAAAATTGAAAAGGAAAAAAAAAATATTCTCACCTAGATTTTGATAAAATGTTATGCACCAAGAGACCCTTGATACAACCAATAGATATCCTATTATGTATAATAAGTATAGGGTATTGTATTAATGTAGAATATATATATTTAAAGACCGATAAAGTGTTTATGGAAGGGTTTTTGTGCAATTTTATGTTTTGTTCATTTTTCCTTTCCATTTTGTGTTAATCTTTATTTTAGAGCACCATACACTCACACATTGGTGTCAGAGATTGGAAATTAGACATTGGAGAAGTGGAGAACTTGAGGATTTGATTCTCTTTAACCAGATAATTTAGAATTTAAGTTTATGGAGGAAATTTTATACATTATTGTTGTAGTTGTTATAGCTCATGGTTATGCTTCAATGTCCATATTGGAATATAAAGGAAAAAAATATGATTATTGGTGCATAAAGATGAGGATTTTATTGATGGTCAAGGAAGTGTGGAGTGTTGTGGAAAATGGATTTGAGAAATCTATAAATTGGAGTATTTTATTAACTACAAAAAAAATGTTATGAAGCACTAAGCAAATATGCCTTAGTTTTGTATCATATATAAGCAACTCTTGAACAAATATTATTTTCCAAATAATTACAAGTGTAATGACTTCCAAGGAACTTGGGTAACCTTGAAGACAACCTATCAAGGGTATGCTTAAGTGAAAATAGTGAAATAATAAACATTGAAGAGACAATATGGAAATTTGAGAATGAAGAACAATGATAATGTGGGATATTATTATGGAAGGGTGCATGGATTTATCTACAAAATAGATATTTATGGTAAAGAACCAACACAAGGTGATGTTACCAAAAATTTATTGAGAACATTTATGTCAAAGTGGAACAATTGTGTAATGATTATTGAATAAAGTGAAGATTTGAAGAAGTTGGAATTTGATGAATTGGTGGGATTATTTATGTCCCATACAAAAGGATTTAGAGAAGTTGGAATTTGATGAATTGGTGGGATTATTTATGTCCTGTGAAGAAATAATTAAAATAGTGAAGAAGAAAATTTGGAGTGAACTTTTGCTTCTAAGACAAGAGTGTCAAACAATAATGAGGCTAAATCAAGTTTCAATTCCCAATGTCAAATAGAGGAGAAACAAAATTAGTATTTTATAAGAGAAAAATATCATGGTAGAATAGGAGACTATAGTGGAAAAATTAGAGGTAGGTTTGTGGATAAGGGGAAAATTCACAATCACTATTGAAAAAGGTATAGTCACTCTAAAAGACAATGAAGAATAAAGGCAAGCAATGAAGGAGGAAAAAAGGTAATCTTTTCACATGAATAAGGTGAAACCTCAAAAGAAATATATTCTTATTATGTAATGTGGTATAAGTTTCAACTTAAGAGTTAGATTTTGGTTGTCTAAATTATATGACTAGTAGTTAGGAGTTGTTTATGGATTTGGATGTTAGCTTTTGATGCTTAATACTTAAAACAAATAATTACAAGATCTAAAATAAAGTTGCTATATGAAATATATGTTAATGGAAATATCTAAATCATATAAAACTCATAAATAACTTCTAAAACAACTCATAAAATAGCCATTAACAAATACTCATGAAAATAGTATCTTGATATAGAATAAAGATCTCAAATACACCATACTTCCACACACTCACACTCTATATTATGTCTCACACACACACACATATATAATGGAACATGACTCTTCATATGTAGTACTCTTGGCCTTAAATATTTTTGAGACTATTTACTTTCCTAATCTATAAACTCATGTGCACATGGACTATTATTCACATATACATTATTGAATACTTTGCACATTCTAATAATACTTGTGCATTTATTACATTGCATAAAATAAATACTCACACTCTAATCTAAGACACACTCCTAATATAAATATGTACCCAAGGTGGTACATTAGCATGTACCAAATAATGTAATATACTCTAACCCCCTCTATATTACATTATTTGGTTATTGAAGACTTTAGTCTTCAATATGATCTTTGGTAAGACCCCAAGGTCTTACTATAAAATTATTAACAAATTAATGTAAATGTAATCGCAGGCCACTCAAAGGGGGCTCCCTTGTAATCGCTTTGCCACTATATGGGGCTCCCTCCTTGGAATCTATGCTTATTATTCTTCTTCTTGGATGATTTGATATGGATGGCCAACCTAATATATATATCTACCCTAAAGCTACGTTGGTGAAGAGACATGATGGTTCATGTATGAAGAGATGTGATGGTTCACGTTATGAAGGGTTGTGATGGTTCACGTTATGAAGGGTTGTGATGGTTCACTTTATAAGTTAATAATATAATAATTAAATGATTAATAATACTAACTAATACTAACTAATAATGTTAGGATTGAGGATCCTAACATGCCACCCTCCTTAAAAAGAGCTTTGTCCTCAAATATCAAAGTGAGAAGCTTTGTCCTTTGTTTTCCAAGAAGGATTTGTGTAAGTTCTTGGACTCTTTTAATGGCATCCTTTTGTAGGCAGGGATATCGAGAAGGATGAAGCATTAGCGGGGGGTTGCCAAGAACAATAGTAGAATCTTCCTTAGGAAAATCATGATGACGATGGGAGGGCAACCCTTGGGGTTCCTCAAATACTTTAGAATGATGCATCAAAAGTGATGGTAATGATTTCATATCATTTTTTGGTTCCTTGGTAGAGCCAACGGAGAAGGAGTGTGTAGTCACTCTGCGTTGGTTCCGAATAGGTTTGGTCATATGGTAAGAACTCACTATTGGTGAGGAAGGTATGTGTAGGTCTTGTAGAGTGCATGTTTGGCTAGCATTGATCACTTTGGGTATGTATACCTCATCCTTGCTTGGTACATCAATCACTTCTTGCACATCGACCTCATTGTCTTCATTGCGATGAGTAGGTGCACTGGTCGCTTCAGACACAACTACCTCATCTGCTTGTTCTATGGAGAGACAGGGATCAACTTCCTTAAATAAATACAATGTTAGTGTAGCACATTTATGGTGGGGTCCAAATTGTTCATCACAATTATCACAGAGTCCTTTTGCTCATCGTTCCTTCATCTCCTCAAAGCTAAGATGTTTAATTCGTAAAGTTCGGTTAGATTTGGGGGTTGTGTAAGTGCTTTGTGCCCTTCCATTATGCATAGGTTTGGGAGCAATGTAAGTGGTCAACAATTTTTCCATAAGTGGTTTCCCTAATCGTTGTTGTGCATTGATTTTATCTTCAACTAATTTTGCCAATCCATATATTTACATCATGGTATAGGGATTGAACCTTGTCACCTCCATTCTAATTTCTTCTTTCAATCCACTAATGAAGTTATTGATGAGAATTGATTCATCCAACTCTGTGTTGTGTTTGGTGATATCTTCAAATCGCATTTGATACTCACGCACATAAGTGATTTGATGAAGATATTTGAGCAATTCCCATATGACTGGGTCCCACATGGCTCTGATACCAAATGGTAAGACCCTAAGGTCTTACTATAAAATTATTAACAAATTAATGTAAATGTAATCGTAGGCCACTCAAAGGGGGCTCCCTTGTAATCGCTTTGCCACTATAGGGGGCTCCCTCCTTAGAATCTATGCTTATTATTCTTCTTCTTGGATGATTTGATATGGATGGCCAACCTAATATATATATCTACCCTAAAGCTACGTTGGTGAAGAGACATGATGGTTCACGTATGAAGAGACGTGATGGTTCACGTTATGAAGGGTTGTGATGGTTCACTTTATAAGTTAATAATATAATAATTAAATGATTAATAATACTAACTAATACTAACTAATAATGTTAGGATTGAGGATCCTAACAGTCTTCATCCTGCTTCTGGAAATTGTACTCTTCTTTTCTACTTTATTCATTCTACTCCCTTTCTATATCCTGATCAAGTAAATAATTAGTATCTTCATAAAATACTATATTTGCTGAAAGATATTTAACTTTGTGTTCTTCTGTAGGTTCTTCCAGTTCTTGAATTTCCTAAATCTCTTGAGCTAAATGTCCCTTTTGATTTCCTTCTCTATATTGTAGTTGAGGTTGATTGTATTCATTCTGATGTTAAAATTATTGTTGATGTATTCTATATTAATTCCGATATTTTCTTGGTTGAAATGATCTATTTGATTGACCTCCTTGATTTAATTGATTTCCTTGAAACTGATTTCTTGGATTGAATCTACAAAAAATTGTACTATGTCCTCTCTTTATGCATACTTGACAATATCTATTATTCCATTTTGATCTATCCCTTAATAATAAAGCAACATTTCCTTGTGAATTATCTTTTGAGACCAAGACATTGTTAGTCATTTCATCTTTGACTGAATTCTCTACCTCATACTCTTGTAGTATATTGACTAACTCATCAAATGATGTATCTTTACTTAGAATTTGTAAATATGTGACTAGATGCTTGTAGCTTTCTAGAAGTGCTCTTAGAATCACTTGAACAAGAAACTTGTCTTCTATATTTTCTCCTAAGGTTAATAATTTTTCTTTTATATCTGTCACTTTTCTTAGAAACAATTCTATACTTTCACCACTATTAACTTTTAGAGAATGCAATTGGGTTTGAAGATTCAAGATAGTGGCTTTACCTTCAAATATCTTGGCTAAAGTATTCCAAGCTTCAATGGAAGTTACCGTTGAACTAATGTATAGTTGTATATATTCTGTAATTGCAAATGTTATTATCATGAGTGTTTTTACCTCATATTCCTCATACTTTTGAATTTCCCTAGCATATTTAGTAGGTTTAGATTTTGCTTCTTTAACAATATCCCAAAGCTTTTCTACTATCAATATTGATCTCACTTTGTTTTTCCATGAAGTGTAATTAAGACCTTTAAGAAGTTGGTATTTTGAAAGAAATAATTTATTTGTTGTCATGATAACACTTGTAGACTACCTTATATCTCCCTAATTTTGAGTGTATTGTCCCACCTTGATAAAATATTTTCAACTTCTAAAATTTGAGTTGAATTTGAGTATATGATCAAATACTAACTTTCAATTATTCAATTCTTGTAGTATAATTTGTATTTCCTAATGCTTCGATAATGATCAAGCAATAGTTTTGACAAAGGTTTCAATTATTCAAATCTTTAGGTGGAAATCCTTTTATCTCCCAAATTTCAAAAATATGATTTCTCAATTCTAAATTTCACAAACCTATGTTGGTTTTGAATTCCTTATAACTCCTCAATTAGAAATTTAAAAATTCTATAAAATATATTTGCAAGTTGGTATTCCTAATTTGATGCTGAAATCCTTATTTCTCCAAAATTATCAAATTGCAAATATTTCAATAAACCAATTACAAAACTTCAAATTAATTTCTCAAATCTTCAAATCAACTTTTCAAATCTTCACAAAAATTTCCAAATAACAATAATAAAGTATATAAGGTTTGATTTACCACTTATAAACCTTATTCCTCCAATAATATTAATTAATAAATGTGATAATATAATAATCAACTTCAAACTTTCATAAATCAATTATAAACACTCCTTATTACTCCAACCTTTGAATAAATCAAATAATAATTTGAGATTTACCTCAATAATCTAGATGCACACTATTATGGACAAAATGCTAGATCTTCACTATTGAATAGTCAACAGTCTTCTTATTGCAAGATGCTCTCTTGATTTTGCAACCCAAACTTCTTCCAAAATGAATCTCTCCTTTGTTAATTTCGGCCCTACAATAAATGAAGATTTTATAAATACTTTGAATCCCTTCTAAGACATTTGACACTCATTATTTCAAGTGCCATATGGCACATAAATACTTGTCTTCTTCTAAAACATTTCTTTGGTGTTCCATGTTACTATCCTTCTCATAACACTTGGCTGAAAATATTTTCAAACTTTGGTTGATTACATTCAATGATTCTATAATATCTTGGGTATTACATTTCTTGCAATACCAAGTGGTAAATGAAATCTACAACTCCTCAAATGAGCACTCTTCCTTTGATAATGCTCCACTTCTTCTTTGCAGTATGTTTACTCTTCTTTCCAATGTATTCCAATGTACAATAGTGCTTGGTGTTTGGCTTTCTAAGTTCTCCTTGTGCAATGTGGTGGCTCTTCCAGTGAAATATCTTATTGCGACAATGCAACCACAACTCGGGTGGTTTTTATTTTCTAAGATGATGACTCCTCCTTCAACGTACGGTGGCTTATTTGATTGCCACTTCTATTGCATTGCTTCTGTAGATTTTAACTTGTTTTGATGTAGCTTGGCTTCTCCACAACTTAGCTTCAATGGGTGAGCTTGAAAGATTTTCTTTTCAATATGTTTACTCTTTCTCCCATTTATATTGACTTCTATTTTTAAAACTTGTGCAGGTTCAAAGAGACTATTATTCCTTCAAGAACATGCACTTAACTTTCCTTTTCAAAAACATATACTTTGCACACCTTTTAGTGCATCATATTAAATTTACAACTACTTTTCTTGCTACTTTAAACTAGGAGTAATACTTGCAAAAAATCTATTAATAATCAAATTATAACTCCATAATAAAATATTAATTCTCCAAATTTATTTATGCTTTCTTTCAAGCTTACTTTCTATCTAAATTTGTTCGCCTTTCAATATTCAAACTTGTTGCACAAATACCATCAAATTTGTAGATCTTTTTCTTCTCAAAATACTGCCCAAATCTTCTAAAATTTATAGCTCCTAAAGTTGCCCAAAAATCTACTTTTTTAGTTTTAATTTTCTGCCTAAAAAATTCTCCTTTCTCCTTCCAAAAGTTGCCAAGAAACTATGAAACTTGCAGCCCTAATTATTCTTCAAATGTTGTCTAAATTACAACTCTATCTCCTTCAACTCTTCTATGAAATTTGCAGCACCAAATGCAGTCCAATATGCTGCTTCTAACTCCTTCCATTTATTGCATTTTTCTATCCACAAAATCTATATTTTGTAGCTCCAAATGTTGCTAATATGCTATCTTTTTGTTGTCCAAAATCTTCCTCTATCTCCTTCAATTCTCTACCTTAAATGGATTTCAATTCCTTCTTCAACCAATAATCCAAAAAGATTTCAAATCTACTCAAATTTTCTCCAATTCGTAAATCTTCTATCTCCTCTTGATGTTGCCCAAATTCACAATCCAAAACTCTTCAAATGCTGCTCCAAAATTCTGATTTATCCTCTATCTTGCTGCCCTGAAACTCTTCAAATTTTACCCCAAAAATCTGCAATCTTCTTCTTCAAAATCAGACTTCAAAAATTTAATGGTTATCTCCAAAACTACCAATTTGTGGTCTCTTTCAATATTCTTTCTCCTCCTTAGCTTTTGTTGAATTCTATCTTCAAATTTGGCCTCTTTGTTGGCCTCTTCTTCAAGAATCTGAATGTATTGAAGTCTTCAAAAATACTTTCTTGAATTTGAAAAACTTCTTGCAAAAATCCTTCTCCTTGAATCAGTTTCACAAATCCTCTTAGGCTTGTTGTTGAATGACAAAAATTATCCCAATTTTGATGTGATTACCTCTTTTCAGGAGCTTCTTCTTGCAATCTTCTACCTCAAACTTTCTTCAAATCTTCTCTAATGACCACTTCTTCAATTTCTCAATAGGGCTTCTCTATTCTTCTTCTTTCTCCTTCCAAATTTGCTTGAAACCTCTTCTCTTGGGTTTCCAAATTCTTCAATATTCTATCTCCTCTCTCAAATATGTAATGAGGACCTCTTCTCTTAGGTCTCCTCTTTCTTCAATATTCAATAAGGCTTCTTTGACCTTGTCAAGTGATATTTTTATCTGATTACAAAAATATACCCACAGTTAGTGTTCTATCAGGATATCCTCTCTTGAAAGAAATGTTTTAATTTCACAAGGTTTTGTTTGATGTATTCAATCTACTTGTAAACTTATCAATATGCAAAATGTAAATTTAGTTGGATACCTCAAAAATGCACATGACTGTTAACAAGGGGCCTGTTAATTGATTTGATTGTTAAAATTCAAGTTTGTTCAAAATTTACTTTTAGAAAAATCACTAATAATGTTTATCCAATATTTATCCCCAAGGATTTAATGCTTTATTCAATACTTTTATTATAAAACAATTATTAAAAATGAAATAATTGTTTGAATCCAAGAATATGAGTTTAATTATTCATGCCATGAGAAATAACCATCGAATGATTCCAATATTGATGATCGGGATTGTTTTGAATTTTTAAAATTTGATATTTTTTATGTATTTTTAATATTTTAGGGTTTTATATCAAAATTGAATATTTTGTTCGAACTATTGCTTTTATTGCAAATTCTGAAATTTAATAAAATTAAACATCGGGTCATAGAATAAATTTCATAAATAGAACTTTTCATGAATTTTCAATAAAACTTAATTTGATCTTTGCCTAAAGTCCAATAATCAAATAAGATTTTTAATTAAACCTTAATAAAATTTTATCCGTGTTTTCCAAAAAAATCAAAAGTTAGGGTTAGGAAATGAAAATAAAATAATCAAGTCACTATAAATTTTAAAATTTCATCTCAAATTTGTAGAAAAAAATACTCTAAATTAAACCAACATTAATTTGATCAGTCCTCATACAATCTAGAATTAAGTTGGTGTAATATTCTAAGGATATAACACAAATATTTTAAATAAGTATACCATCTGCATTCATATGTCTTATTAAAAATTTCAATATATTGCAAAATGAAAGATATTTAATTAATGCTCCTTCAGAATACCTTGCCTCAATCAATTACAATGGGTGAAATTCCTTTAGTATAGCAACATGGGAGGAGATAATTTTCCACAAAACCTAATTTTCAAAATTCGCTTTCTCCAAACGACCTTCGACCCGTTTCTCCTCAAGCCTCAATGACTATTTATAATTTCAAATTTTTAGTTATTTCATTCCATAATAGTTTATGCAACGAGTTTCATAACTATTTTCTTCGGTGCTTGTATTATTGGCTTGATGACAAATTTCTCTCAAAACAAATATTTTAGGTTAAATTATTTGAAAATAAATATTTTAGGATAAATCATTTGTGAATTATTTCATCCATTTCTTGGTCATTCCCACTGCCCTCTTTGGTGTCTCTATCTCCTATGGTTATAAAAATAACCCCACATGCATTGTTATTATACACGCAAGCGAAGCATTCGTATGCATGTATGTGGTCTGCAATTACCATGGCATTTCTCATGGTAATAATAAAACTCATATCAGTCTATGACATTAAAAATCTCATCAGGGTAGTACTTGTTCAAACATAGTTGCACGACATCCATCGAATACTCAAATTTGATTTCGATACTTTTCATCCACTGAGTACATGGCCATAACTTCAATTCAAATGAAAATCTTTACTCCAGTAAAATAGGAAGGCTCAACTCCAACAATATTAACACCATGTCCGTGTTAGCTTCATGTGCAAACTAATGCAAAAGCCTCTCCCTATCAACTTTATCAAAATAATATTCCACTAGTTGTTTAGAAATTGTTGTCCAACTTGAATTTTCAAAGAAGAAACAACCGTATTCAAAGCCTTTGCCAATTATGAATTGGACATAGTTATGGAAGGGAGTGCCTAACTTCAAGTTACAAGCTATCACATCCAACCAAAATTCAGCCAACAGGTGAGTTAATAATAACATTGAGCCAATCTATCCGACTACAAAACTATATTTGTGTGGACCACATGGTTTTGGACAATCACGTGCTTGGAGAACACTGCCATTTGTATTCACAATCAATGTGTCTTTCACTGCCACTCGTAGTCGCTTACCAAACATAATATTGAACTCGATAACATATTCACTATTTTATTAGCCCAATTTTTAATAGCAACGGGCATTTGCTGTAGATGTTAAGAGTTCAATCCTTGATAACAATGTAGGTTTAGGTAAATTTATTCACCATCCAGCCATGACCTATTTGGATATTGAAGCTCAATGCGTAGTTGCAAATTGTGGTGACGAGAAACGTATTTCAGTTAAGACTCACAGCCCGACGGATTGATTGATGGCAAAAAAGAGACCTGGCATGATTTCCAGTTGAATAGGAAATAAACAGATTGATCAAACATTTGGGTGCCTACAAAGTGGTCGGTCGATGAATTCTAGCATGAGTTGAAATAGCCACAAATACAAAAAATTTGCTTTCATTTTATGCACATTGATGCCATTTCATCCTCCTTGTCCTGTTGATAGCGCCATAATGATCACATCTAGCCCTCTTCCCTAAAACTTGTTTACAAACTATGGTGACCTAGCTTTAGTCCTTGATTTCATACTATGTGCCATGTCATTTTGGTACGTGCAACCAAAATGTTATAGTGAACATGTTTGTTAGGCTAGTTCATATTATGGATATGTTTATTCCTTTTATTAGACTAATCCTGTGTTCATTGATTGGTCCAAAATTGCTACACGGGAGAATGCCATTGCTAGTACGAAGTGAATACCACATCTTTTCAAACATAGCACAATAGTTTGCAGTTGCATTGTTGGGTGGAAATTTCCAAACCTCACCCATGGACATGGTCTCCTTTAGGTGTTGCCTGTATAATAGTCTCTTAGCATAAATATGTCTTTGATGGATTCAAACTCTCTAAATGGTTCCAAAAAGTCTTCTTTCCTGTACATAAAATAATTATGTTGATTAAGAAATTCTAGATTACCAAAAAAATAAAAAGTTTAAACTAATATGCACGTGAAACTAAACTGTCGAGAACATCTTGTTAATGATTTTAATTTTACACCAATCTTTTCTTCCTCTCCAAATAATCTCCATTGGAGATAACTTCGCATCAATGAGCTTCAATTATTTTATCTTTTTTAGTAATACCAAGAAAACAATCAAACCAATTCGTAAAAATGTTATCTCCTAGAAGCATAAAACAAACATCAAAACCCATTAATTACATTAAAAAAATTTCAAAAGTCACCCTAAAACTAACTCTTCAAAAGTCTCAATAATTTTAAAATTGACTATTTATATAGCAATTTCATCAACTATTACAAGTGCCTTTCCTATTTAAAAATTATTAAGCTCAAACTTACAATTCTCAAACCCGATGAGCATAAATCCTAATGCTAAAATTATAAATTTTAAATAAAATGGTTATGTGCAATTAGCACCATATCAAAATATGTCTTGAAAAACTAATCTTGACCATAAACTAAAACATACAATGCCAACAAAATTTCACATTAACTGCAAAATTACAAGTGGGTCCCCAAATTGGGGTACGTTGTGTGACAAAAACAACAAATGACGACTCTGCTGGAAAATGCTCCTGATCATTTTGGATAAAGAACCCAATTTGAAATTAAGGAAACCAAATGTTAGGAAAATATAAATCATCTAGCAATATCCAAGAAGTATGGAGTTGAATAATTTTCAACTAAAAATAAATACTTTACTCGCTTCAGCTTAGTGTGTGTTTTGTGTATTCATTCATTATTTTGACTCAATCATAATTCTATCATCCGTTTTGCAATTAGACTATTAAATATGACACTCATAAAAAAATTACATCTACATTGCTCCACTACCAATCAAGCGTTCATAGCTTCAGTGGAGATGACTTTGATCTCTTTTAGACCTTGCTCTACTACTAGCCAGGTGTCTATAGTCCCGATAGAGATTATCTAAAAAATCCAGGCATTTGATTGATTTGCAATTTTTTTTTAAATTTTAATTTTAACTTTAATTTTTATAAGCATTTTATTGCTTTGCAAATATCATACATGCTTCTTGGGTTAGAGATCATCTACAACTTAAATATGGAGTACATAAAATTTTCACCTAATCAAAAAACTAGAATGACTTCATTCTTCTGGATAAAAAAATATCATTTTAATATAGTGTTACATGTGAAGCTTTAGCAAAGTGGAATTATTTCAATATCCACTATTTTGATCCATAATCCAAGAATACCTAGTAAATAATCTAATTCCTCTAACTTCAGCTTCACCTAATATCACACAAATAATTCATCTTCTACTACTGAGAAATATTTCCTTCAGAGGACAAATAATTCATCTGCAGCTACACCACTATACCACAATCAGAGGAGCAAAAAAAAACATAAAATGAAAAGTGAAATGTAAAGTAAACACAAAACACCTATCATGAACTTGCATTAATGCAAAGCACAAAAAATAAAGCAAACTAAAATTTCAAAATCAAAAGATCACAAAACAAGAAAATAAATGAAAACTATGTCTAAACACTGTAAAAGAAAACACATGAAAACTAAAAACTATGTACAAAGCTATTTACAAGGTAAGACTTGAAGTTTCTCATATATAAAATTTTCCAGGATCCCAAACACGATTACCATAATTTGAGAGATGCCCATAATGATAAGCATGCTGATTTTGATGGGTATCATCCCATAGTAACATTAGATTTGAAAGCTCAAAGGCTTATTTTGTCTCTCTTACCCCACCAAATCAATTTAATTCCATCCTCATTGTCATACTTAGATTTTTCTCCATCAAACTTAAAGGTCCCTAATTGGTCTTCAATTATTTTATGTTTACTATGTGATATGTTTATTATTGAACTTTTATCTTCAATAACAGTTTCTACCAGCATGGTGTGAATTCCCATTTTCAGTTCAGTGCTCAAAATACTATCCTCATTGTTATGATTAGATATGAGCTCTTCCAATCTTGACCTTATTTTTGAAAATTTGATTGCCAAACCACTATTCATAGTTTCATACCAATCATAACTACACAACATTTTACAGGTATATAGGATATCTAACATATGAGGATCATTATAACTTTGTATCCCAGGTTCAATAGTCAATTGTTGATAAACTTGATTCAGTAACTCAATAACATCTACCTCTGTCTTGTTCAATGTAGAAACCTTATTACTGGTGTGAGTAGGAGTCAACTCTAATTCTTTGTTAACCATAAATGACATTTCATGCTCAACAACATTTGAATCCAACAAACAATTATGCAAACTTTAACCAGGAATTCTAATGGTTGAAACAAAAGGTTGAGATTCTATCTTTTGTGCATTTCCATTCATCAGGACTTGATGAGCCTTTGCAACTTCTTCTTTTTCCTGACTAGTATAAGCTTTTCCAATTAATACATTATGTGGATCTTCACTAGTCCCTATATTAACTGTGTCAAAAGCATCATTCTGTAATGAGATCTTATTACATCTTTTGCTTTTGTAATCAATGTCAAAAAGTTTTTCAAGAGAAACTATACCTTTGGGAATTGCATTGATTTTTGTGGTTACCTCATGGTCTTCATCATCATCATCTTGTATCCTTTCATCTTTATCAATTACCTTATTTTCAAAAACACCAAAATTAGTCATAAAATTAAAAATATGTCTGTCATTTTCAAACAATAAATCCAACTGGTCATTTTCAAATAATAAATCCAACTAGTCAGGGGATGTTTTAAGTAACAAATATTCCTGATCAACCACTTGAGCAACATTTTTTGTTAGGTCTTCAACAATATCATACAACCTTTCATGTTATGGATTTTTCTCTATCTGAGGTAAATGCATACTGATTTCTAGTTGCATAGGCATTATAGGATCCTTAGATGCAACAAGGCTTTCAGTTTCTTGCACATCAAATGGGATAGAAGTTTCTCTAGAAATTACAAAAGAAGTGAGTGATTCCCCTTCTTTGTCTTGAATAATATAATCATTATCTTTCTAAAACACTTGGTAACAGTCCATATCTTCTTTCATGCCATCTTTAGATTCATCTTCCTCCATTTATTATGGTTAATATGTTTCTCCTACTAAAGTTATCCTTGCATTCTGATTAGCTTGATTCCTACAACCTTCGTTGGTGAATATTGACTCCAAAATTTTGGACAATATCTATAGTAGTTCTAACATCTGGACAATCAATTTTACCATGTTGATTGCTTACATTAAACATCATTTGATTCAAGGGTGCCTGATTGAAAGGTTGGTATTGGTTGGGATACATAAATCCTAGAAAATAATTCATCATGGGAAATTATTGTGCGTAAGCCTAATTCATTTGGGATATCTGATCCTAAGCGCTAGGTTGTCCAAGTGATGGTAATTGACCCATACCAACACCTTGAGAAATCAATTGTTGTTCAAATGTTATCACCTCATTGTAGGCTTTGGGTAAGGATGTAATTTGAGGAATTATCCTCAAAAACATTGAAGTTAATGGGTCTAAAGCTTCAATGTACATCTAGATGGATTTTTCTTTTGCAAGGATGTAAGGTGTCACCAGTTTGGTATACAACTTATGGAACCTATCACTGAATAATCTCAAGGATTCATTAGGTTCTCTACGACGGAGGTAAACTGATGGTATATCATAATTGGGTCAACAAATTTAAAATGACTGAGAAATGTTGCGTTTAGTTGATCCCAAGAATTGATAGAGCTTGCAGGTAAGTTAATATATCAATCATAAGCAAACTCATCTAACCTATATGGAAACATTCTACAGGCAACATCTTCATGCATTAATTGTAAATGAATTAAAGTATTTTTGTATGCCTAAATATGTTCCTTAGTCGATTTCATTCCATCATGCCTATATGTAGGTAAATATCATATGCATTTTTAGGAATTTAATGGGCTACTCCAAGAATATTCAATGGAATGTTATGACCATCTAACCAGGGTGTAATTCCTGCCATTGATGTCATTAGAGAGGTGATAAAAGATTCCAATTTTAATGATCCAAGACATATAACATGCCAAGCTATGTGTGAATTTTTTTTTTCAAATTTTGGAAGGTTAAATCATCATATTTCAGCAATTATAATAGCAATAATTTAACCATAACCATCAAAATATTTTCGATATATAGTAAATCAAGACTAATGCAACATATATCGAAATTTCAAAAATTAATTTGAACAACTTAAAAATTTGAAAAATAAAATTAATTACCTTCAGGCCCTCCTAGCGCAAATTCTGTTGAGTGATAATTTTGTCTAATTACAAAAACATACCCACAATCAGGATTATGTCAGGATATCCTTTCTTGAAAGAAATATTTTTAATTTCTCAAGGTTTTGTTTGATGTATTCAATCTGCTTGTAAACTTATCAATATGCAAAATGTAAAGTTAGTTGTATACCTCAGAAATACACATGACTGTTAACAAGGGGCATGTTAATTGATTTGATTGTTAAAATTCAAGTTTGTTGTTCAAAATTTACTTTCAAAAAAATCATTAATAATTTTTATCCAATAAGGCTTTATCTCTTTATTCAATACTTTTATTAGAAAACAATTATTAAAAATGAAATAATTGTTTTAATCCAAGAATACGAGTTTAATTATTCATGCCATGAGAAATAACCATTGAATGATTCCAATATTAATGATTGGGATTGTTTTGAATTTTTAAAATTTGATATTTTTATTTTTATTTTTATATTTTAGGGTTTTATATCAAAATTGAATATTTTCTTCGAACTATTGCTTTTATTGCAAATTTTGAAATTTAATAAAATTAAACTTCGAGTCATAGAATAAATTTCAGAAATGGAACTTTTCATGAATTTTCAATAAAACTTAATTTGATCTTTGCCTAAAGTCCAATAATCAAATAAGATTTTTAATTGAACCCTAATAAAATTTTATCCGTGCTTTCCAAAAAAATCAAAAGTTAGGGTTAGGAAATAAAAATAAAATAAACAAGTCACTGTAACTTTTAAAATTTCATCCCGAATATGTAGAAACAAATACTCAGAATTAAACCAACATTAATCTGATCAACCTTCACACAATCTAGAATTAAGTTGGTGCAATCTTCTAAGGAAATAACACAATATATTAAAAAATATTTTAAATAAGTATACCATCTACATGCATATAACTTATTAAAAATTCCAATATATTGCAAAATGAAAGATATTTAATTAATGCTCCTTCAAAATACCTTACCTCAATTGATTACAATGGGTGAGATTCCTTCAGTCCAGGAACTAGGGAGGAGATGCTCTTCCACAAAACCTAATTTCCAAAATTTGCTTGCTCCAGATGGCCTCCGACCCCTTTCTCCTCAAGCCTCAATGGCTATTTATAATTTCAAATTTTTAGTTATTTCGTTCCATAATAGTTGATGCAATAGGTTTCATAACTATTTTCTTTGGTGCTTGTATTATTGGATTGATGATGAATTTCTCTCAAAACAAATATTTTAGGTTAAATTATTTGAAAATATTTTAGGATAAATCATTTACGAATTATTCCTTCCATTTCTTGGTCATTCCCACTACGCTCTTTTGGCGTTTATATCTCCTATGGTTATAAAAATAACCCCATATGCATTGTTATTATACACGCGAGCGAAGAATTAGTATGCATGTATATGGTCTGCAATTACCATGACCTTTCTCATGGCTTATTATCGTCGTCGTAATAATAAAAATCATAACAGTTTATGACATTGAATATCTCGTCAGGGTAGCACTTGTTCAAACGTAGCTGCATAACATCCATCGAATACTCAAATTTGATCTCGATACTTTTCATCTACTCAATACATGACCATAACATCAATTCAAATGAAAAACTCAACTCTAGTCAAACAAGAAGGCTCAGGTCCAACAATCTTAGCACCATGTCCATGTTATCTTCACATGCAAACTGATACAAATGCCTCCCCCTATCAACTTTATCAAAATAATCTTCCACTAGCTGTTCAAAAATTATTTTCCAACCTGAATTTTCAAAGAAGAAACAACCGTATTCAAAGACTATCAATTTTGAATTGGACATAGTTATGGGAGGAAGTGCTTAACTTCAAGTTACAAGCTATCGCATCCAACTAGAATTTAGCCAATAGGTGAGTTAATAACAACATTGGGCCAATCTATATGGACACCAAACTATATTTGTGTGGGCCACATAGTTTTAGATAATAACACGATTGGAGAACACCGTCATTTGTATTCACAATCAATGTGTCTTTCACTGCCACTCGTAGTCACTTATCAAACATAATTGTGAACTCAATAACAGATTCACTGATTTAGCTCACTTTTAGATAGCAACACGTATTTTCTATAGATGTCAAGAGTTCAATCCTTGATAACAATGTAGGTTTAGGTAAATTTGTTCACCATCCAGCCATGACCTATTTGGATATTGAAGCTCAATACGTAGTTGTAGATTGTGGTGATGAGGAATGTATTTCAGTTAATACTCATAGCTTGACAGATTGATTGGTCGTAAAAAATAGACCTAGAACAATTTCCAGTTGAATAGGCAACACACGGATTGATCAAACATTTGGGTACCTACAAAGTGGTTGGTCGATGAATTCGAACATTGGTTAAAACATCCACAGATGCAGAAAATTTACTTTTGTTTTATGCATGTTGATGTTATTTCATCCTCTGTACCCTATTGATGATGCCATTATGATCATGGTTAGCCCTATTCCCTACAACTTATTTACAAACTATGGTAGTTTGGCTTCAATCCTTGATTCCATACTCTATGCCATGTCATTTTGGTACGTAAAACCAAAATGTTATAGTGAACACATTTGTTAGACTAGTTGATATTATCGACATGTTTGTTACTTTTATCAAACTAATCCTATGTTCATTGATTTGTCGAAAATTGCTACACAAGAGAATGCCACTGCCTATAAGGAGTAAACTCCACGTCTTTTCAAACATAGCACAATAGTTTGCAGTTGCATTGTTGGGTGGAAATTTCCAAATGTTGGTCATGGACATGGCCTCCTTCGGGTGCTACTTGTATAATAGTCTCTTAGCATATATACATATTTGATGGATTCAAACTCTCTAAATGGTTCCCAAAAGTCTTATTTCTAGTACAAAAAAAAAATGTTAATTAAGAAATTCCATATTACCAAAAAAATAAAAAGTTTAAACTAAATTGCACGTGAAACTAAACTGTCGAGCACATCTTGTCAATGCTTTTAATTTTACACTAATCTTTTCTTCCTCTCCAAATACTTTCCATTGAAGATAACTTTACATCAATGAGATTTAAGTATTTTATATTTTTTAGTAATACCAAGAAAACAATCAAACCAATTTGCAAAAAATGTCATCTCTTAGAAGCATAAAAAAACATCAAAACCCATTAATTACATAAAAAATGATCAAAAGCCATCCTCAAACCATATCTTCGAAAGGTTAGGCAATAAATAATACGACGAAGGATAGAAGAATGATATGAAAATTTATCCCTGGAAGACAAAGTCAATAATTTTAAATTGACTATTTATGTGGTAATTTCATCAACTATTAGCCTTTCCTATTGGAAGATTATTAAGCTCAAACTTACAATTCTCAAACCCAATGAGCATCAATGCTAATGCCAAAATTATTAAGTTTAAATAAAATGGTAATGTACAATTAACACCATTTCAAAATATGTCTTGAAAAACTAATCCCGACCATAAACTAAAACACACAATGCCAAAAAAATTTCACATTAATCTCAAAATTACAAGTGGGTCCCTAAATTGGGATACATTGTGCGATGACAACAACATACCTCTTTCTCAAATCTCCAATATTGTTTCTCAAATATTCTATGGGGACCTCTTTCTTGGGTCTCCTCAATCTCCTTTCTTCAATCTTCTATGGGAACCTCTTTCTTGGGTCTTCTCAATCTTCAATGCCTACTCTTTTGTTGTAACTCAAAAACTAATCCTTGCACAAGGAAAGCACATAGAATTTCAGGCAATCGAAGGTAAAATGCTTCTCTATATGTTATAGGAAGCTTCTCAACTTCTAAGAACTATTTTTTTGCAACAAAATCTTAGACACCAACAATCAAATACATTCAAGTCTCCAAAAATCTAAAATCAATAATCAATAATCTTCAATAGTTGTTCTTCAATCTATTGGAAATAAATATATGTCGAGTCCTAGTCTTCATGAGTTTTTTTGCAACCCTATGAAAATACTCTAGTCAAATAGCAACTTTCAAATTCTATAAAAACAATCTCCCTATCTCCTATCAATATCCCTTGTGGATTTGATACCACTGTTAGCTTTTGATGCTTAATGCTTAAAAAAAATAACCACAAGATCTAAAATAAAGTTTCTATATAAAATATATGTTAATAACAATATCTAAGTCATATAAAACTCATAAATAACTTTTGCAACAACTCATAAAATAGTCATTAACAAATGCTCATGAAAATGTGATTTCAACGGCGTAAAAGGTTTAAAATGATTATGGCATGGTGGTTATAGGGGCATACTATGCGAAGAACTGTGTGACATATTTTAGGGTGGACAATGAAAAATACTATGGTGGTCATAAAAGTTGGACAACCTTCTCAGATTCATGGCAGCTACCGATTCCACCATGTAAATTAAAAAAAACAAATGCTCACAAAAATAGTATCTTGATATAAAATAAAGATCTCAAATACACCATACTTCCACACACTCTCACTCTACATTTTGTCACAC
Organism: Wollemia nobilis; assembly: GCA_028583015.1. NCBI lineage: Eukaryota > Viridiplantae > Streptophyta > Pinopsida > Araucariales > Araucariaceae > Wollemia > Wollemia nobilis. The sequence goes on from JAQPPZ010001708.1 coordinate 1,107,586, forward strand.
ACACACACACACACACACACACACATAGACACATATATAATGGAATGTGACTCTTCATATGGAGTACTCTTGGCCTTCACTATTCTAGAGACTTAACTTTCCTAATCTATTGACTTATGTGCACATGGTCTATTATGCACATTTACACTATTGAATACTATAAGAGGTGAATCTATTATAAGAAGCACACACATTTCATTATATTATTTATGAATATTTATACATGGATATAGGAAGGGATGTACCCTTTCACTTATGAATATGTCCTTATGTTAAGAGCTAATGTATTATTCTAACATACCCCCCATAATACATTAGGTCTTTAGACCCAATGTCCAAATAAGTGGGATATTTATTCTAACACCTTCCCTTATTCCATTATTTGGGACAGTGTCTTAGGCTCTTACTCTTGGCTCTAGCTCTTGGCTCCGGCTCTAGCTCATGGCTCTGGCTCTGGCTCTTGCTCTTGGCTCTGGCTCTGGCTCTTGGCTTTGGCTCTTGGATTTGGCTACTATTGCTTAGGTAAATACCTCTAGGTCCACCTCTAGGTTTATCACTGGGGCATTTTGCCTTTGGGCCCGCCTCTGGGTCATTTTGCCTTCAGGTCTGCCTCTCGATCATTTACCTTTGGATCTGCATCTCGGTCATTTGCTTATGGGTCATCCTTTAGGTCTAAGCAAAATAAGTACTTCTTGAGTACTTAATCAAAAGTGGGTCATCCCTCACAAGTCTTAATGGCAGACAAGCAGATAAGTTTTATCATCCTTAACTTTAAGATTTTTATAATGATTTCTACAATTTTTATGTTGATGTCACACCAAGCAAATGAATTCACCCCGTTTTTCAACTGTAAATTATCTTCACTCCAATATAAAATTTAGTTTTGAATGTCACCTATCGTTAAATCTTTATACTCAGTGTTGAGTGTTCCTATACTCCCCATTCAAAAATATTAAGGTTATATATCAACCTCTCACTCTATATAAAAGCATTCATATTTTAAGTTTACCTCCAATGAAGATCCAAGCATGAAACCAGGTCTACGTCATCTTCTTATTCCCAAACATGAATCTACTTCAATACGTTGAACGTCCTTCATTTTTGAATTTATGCATTTCTAGTGGTAGACATGCATTAATTGCCTTATAATTTCTTTATCATGCGAATTTTGACATTAATATTCCCATCCAGATGTTTCTCCTCGACAAAATTCATGAAGGGTGTGCTTATTATTGCAGACTATGTTAGGCCCATCTTAGGCCTATTATTCTAATAATAATAATATTATTCACTAACTGGGACATTTCATATTTAGCAGTTCACAAACTGATAATCCACCTGGAGATGCCCAGCATTATGTCCCTTGCCATTTGTGTCCAGCTTGTTGAACACATTCACGTCCAAGTCAAGCCCTCCGTTGGCGCATTGATCAACTATTCTCACCGTCGCTTGTGACTTGGTATCTTTGTTAGTCACCCTTAGACATTTGCCACAAGATGCTTGTCCACGTGGACCGGCAGGTCCGCAGAAGGCAGTCCATCCATGTTTCTTGCGCCACGCCAAGGGCTTGTTGGCATCCCACGTAGCACAGTAAACAGAGGCCTTGTTGTAATCCCACCCAATGTTTTGGGGATTATACAGATGATACGTGGCCCTCACATTGCTGGCTTGCTGGGCTTGGGCCTGCCAAGCAAGTAGAATGCACCCCAATACCACCACAACTATTGTAATCTTCATCTTCATGGATATTTCAGCACTATCGATTAGGAATCTGGGTTGAGTTAAAATTTGAAGGTTTGAAGTGGGTACTTATAGGGAAATGCCATTAGAGACGTGATAGAACAGAGAACCAAGAAAGCATGTTCATTTAGAACTCCTATCTATGTGGCAACTTGACATTGTATGTAGAAATTTGACTCAAAGACAATTAAATATGGAATTTTATTGATATTGGGTTATCTAGAAATCTTATAAATATTGTGTTTTTGGTGAGTGCTTCAAAAGTTTTTTTTGACGTCGTTGTCAGTTCGTCCTGGTAAGTAGGATGTGATTTTGCCCATTTGTTTCTTAATACATATTTGCTAAAATTTCTCATGATTCTTTTCAGCTTGCATTTGTCGTTGTTGCTATTGTTGTTAGTGGCTCCATCCTTCTTCTCCCCTTCTACATCTAACAATTCACCTCGTACAAGTTTTGATTATCAGTTCTGCTTTCTTTTCTAGTGCTGCATAGCTAGCCAACCCATCACTGATAGCCTTTAGTTGAAGTTTATCATTGTGAGCCCTAGCTTCAACACCAGCATACTAGAGAAGAGATTAGTGGGGACAATCTTCTTTCTGGCGTGATGTAGATCAACATCAGGGTTGACCTCCTTGGCATGTTTTGGTTCCTCCTGTGTTCTGTACAACTAAGCCTTTAATTCCACTATTGATGAAGCGCCCATGCTTTCTATGGTCTTCTATTTATTGGGCATAACAGATGATTCTATCAGCCTTGTTGGAAATCAAGTCAAGTGCCTGGGCAAGAAAAAAATGGCACACAATCATCGTATTTCTAGAACATGGTTGAACAGGGATTAAAATTTACCTCCTTGGATAGCAGGGCAATCTTGTCATCAACAAAAAAATTAGAGGCAGCAACGGTGGCATATTCAGCTTTATTAGGAGACTCTTGCTTCTTCTTCTTATTTTCTTTGGCCTGGTGCTTCTGCAATTGCCACTTCTGTGGGATGAGAGGAATGTGAGATCTCCTATAAATACAAAGTGAACTACATATAAAACATATAACTGTGGAAAATGGAGTAGGGCTTGTATAGAATGAGGGGAGATTTCCATGAAGGAAATCCTCTCGAAACACTTAGAGATTCAGGACCTTAATTTGGTGCTCTGATACCATATAAGATGTGAATCTATTATAAGAAGCACACACATTTCATTATATTATTTATGAATATATATACTTGGATATAGAAGGGGATGTACCCTTTCACTTATGAATATGTCCTTATGTTAAGAGCTGATGTATTATTCTAACAAATACTTTGCACATTCTTGTAATATTTGTGCATTTATTACATTTCATAAAGTAAATACTCACACTCTAATCTAAGACAGACTTGTAATCTAAAGATGTACCCAATGTGGTACATTAGCATATACCAAATAATGTAATGTACTCTAACATTGGATCATTCATATAAGAGCAAGATGGAATTTAGAGATAACAAAGCATTGGAGGTTGAAGGAAATAAACCTTATAAATTAATAGAAAGATGAGAAGAAATATCTAAAATACTTCATACTAGGTTTGAAGAACAATTTGTTTGACTGTAGGATAACTTATAGAGAAAAACTACAAATTATTTTTTGAAAATAAGAAGTGCACCATCTATGACAAAGCAAATGGGAATCAAATAGTGGTTGTTGTAACTATGACAAAGAACATAATATTTCTTTTGAATATTGGAGGAGAAGAAAATAATTTATGTTATAAAGCAATTGAGAACAACAACTAGTACGACATAAAAGGTGTGTTTACTTGAATTTTTGAAGCTTGTATTTGTTGAATGTTAAAGTAATGGTACATATAATATCTTGTGTAGAAGCAAGAAGTGAAGTGTATGGAGGTTTTACAATGGAAAAACTTCACAGAGAGAGCTTTCCAAAAGGAAGAGCATGGAGAGCATCATATATATTACAATCGATTAATTCAAATATATGTGGTCCAATTGTTAAGGATTAAAATATATTAATTAATTAAAACATTATGTTTAATTAATTAATTAAAGTTATTTAGTATTTTAAAGTTATCAGTAAATTTTTGAAAAGGCTTGCAAGCTTGATTTGTTAGGACCTAAAAAAGCTATTTGATAAGATTTTTGTAAAATCAATCTTTATGCTGATAGACCCAATTAATATATTCTTATCTATAAGGGAATCAATAAAATTTTGTATAGGCCTACATGTCCTATAAATATGCATTTTGATTATCAATAAAATTAGGCAAGTATTGAGGCAATCTTATCTCTTGTGTGGCTCATATCATTAGGATCAAAGCAGTTCATGTTAGGAGGAAAACTAATGAGATATTTTATTGATGCAAGATAGTACAATATATAGGTAGGAGGCCTATATCAATATATGACAAATGTCAAGTAACATGACAAGTGTCAAAAAGTAGGTAGGCATAGTGCACATTATAACTCTAAAATTTTCCCTTAATGTGCACTATCCTAACTATAGAAAAAAACAAGTCAACATTAGGTAACATTCCCCTTAATGTTGACTTCACTAAAAGAACCCTATCATTATCCTTTATTATATGATTTGGTCTAGGCTCGTGCTCTTTGTGCTTGGATCTCCAACTATGAATAATGCTAGATCAATGGTGTATACATCTTGGTCTGTTACCATAGGGTCAACCACTACCTTGGATATGTTGCCATGGGTCAATCGTCTAAGTGCCTCAAGGTCATCATGGGTGCCTTAGGGTCAACCACTCCTAGGTTTTTTGCCTCTGTAGGTCATCCTTAGAGGATGTTGCCTCTCGTAGGTCACTAACTAGGTTCACCATGAATATCATCCCCCTCATGGTGAAACTCAATCTAGAAGGTGTCGATATCTGTCGAAAATGCACCTTAATACAAAAGAAATAAGAGCCATATGAGAGTGTCGGTATCTATCGAAAATGCACTCAATACAATAAAATGAGCCATCAAATCCAAAATTTAGAGGAGAAGAAGAAGAAGAGAATAGAATCTTCTGAAGTGTCTTCATCTGTAGTCTTCAGAAGTTGATCTAAAAACATTAGATGGAGTCTAGGGTGTCTATGTATGTAGTATCTAGAATAAGTGTCCTTATGGTAATCACCTCATCTTACCAAAATGCATGGGTAACCAGCCACTGCATCTGCCAAGTAAATAGAGAAGAATACTAGATACTAGGTTCACTTACAAGTGTTTTGGGAGTATTGGGTTCAACCGAGAGTGTACTCCAAGTTAGAACAAGTTTGGGGCTAAAAAATCTAATGAAATAGCCTCAAAATTACAAATGGACACCACCATTGTGTCCTTTGCGGACAAACGTTTCCAACGACTATAAATACCCCTATACTCCACCATCAAAGGGGTCTTCATCATATGAAAAAACAACATGCCTCTCTAGGGCAGCAAAATAAACATTATGGCATGTTAAAATTTAGGTTGGAGATGTTAAGAATTTGCTTTATGTGGCCTTCATGTGAGCACGCGACCACACGCCAAACACCACCAAGGTTCTTAAACATTCCTTCCAATTAAAAATGCATGCCTGAAAAAAAAACCCTTTCCACCTCCATGTGGAAAAAACAACAACATGCTACTCTAGGCAACAAGATAAAAACATCACACTATGGTGGCATCACACTCAGGTAGAATAAAAGAGGAACGACAACATGTTTTTCCCTCGCAGGGGTATTACAAAGACCATAGGGGTCATCGTCTCCCATTTCCACTCTCCTTGTGGAAAAAAAACATTAAAGGCTAAAGATAGCCTTGTTCAGATTGTTCCCATTTAAAAAACTATCCCCCACTCACTATATTTCAAAATATTCCCTCACTATCATTTAAATAAATAGCCCCACCACTATATAAAAAATAATTGCCTTGTCAATAGATCAACACATGACAATTTAATTAAAAAACTTGTCGGCCATGATTGCTTTCGGTAGGACAACTAATAAAGTGTGCTACTTATAAGTGGGTGCGATCAGCGCGCTAACTTCGTCTCACCCCATGGATCACCATGTGGCTCCACATTCGAGCCATTACTGCCCAACATCGGGCAATGGCATAATATCTGTCTCGCACTGCATTTTGATATGCGCTACTCCTACAGGTTGGATTTTTAAAATAAAGGTAATGGGCCCATTGTTCGGCCACATTAATTAAATAAAACTCCATGATCATGAGTGCAATGGGCCCATGCATATTTTAATAAATTTAAAAAACATTGGGCTAAATAAAGTGGTGGGCCCTCATGGCTCCACCTCATTGAAGAACAAAGGGTGCGAGAAAAGTTTGGGAAAAAATACTCCCCATTGGCATCGTCGACGTCCATCGCTGCTCGCACTAGGTCAAACTGCTTTCTACTACGTTGAGCTGTGCATCTCTACGAACTTTCGAGCATAGTAATATTTCATCACTGCATCATCCAAGTCATCATGCTTCACATCATAAACTAAAAAACTCTTTGCCACAAGCACACTTAGAATAACACTATGCTGATGAGATTTTAATATCTCTCTTTCCTTGTGCCATAAAATAGATTGCACAATAGGAGACCATAAAACAAATCAAACATCTAATTTGGGTACTGCACTCAGCTTCCTATCAACACTGTATATTAAAAAACACTTTGGGTGCATGTCAACGATCACCGAAAAATTAATCACACCTCCAATAGCCACGAAAAAAAACTAATGCCTCACATTTCCTGTTATCATAACAGGTGGCAACGCGCACCAATTTTGGAGTCTTTCTTGTCTAGCACTTTATCTGGGGGATATCTTCAACAAACTTCTCTTCACCACTACTACCTACCCAAGGCCAACCTCTACCATGTCCATGATCATAGTTTTTGTAGAAGTTGATGGAGAAGCGGAAAAATTCGCTCAGTCATCGCCAGATTGGGTTGAGTCTACTCACACAGGACAATTTTAAATCACAACACCATGATCAAAAGAAATGCGCCTCCATATCATGTGAGAGCGTTTTCCCTCAAACGAAGCTCACAGTGCCTGAAAAGGAACATACAAGCACCACACAAGACGTCCAGGTCGTCCCATGCATAGATGCAGCCCCCCCATAGCTCATTTTGATAGTGAAAATTAACAGCTCCACGTCCTTTTTTATTATCACAATGAGGTCAATACAAACAACAAATGGCCTTGCTGCATCCAAAATGTTGACCACATAGAATGTTGACCACACATCCCACAAGGAGCAACAACATGCATCTGCTCACAACTCACGACCGACGTGGTTATTTGGCTACACCTATTGCGCATGCCATTCCTCCATGTTTCTACTCCAACAGTTGACAATCAAGCCAAAAAAAATAGTGCAGTCATCGATTCTTACGGTGCTGTGGAACACAACCATGAAATCGTGGCCCTGCGACATCCTTGCACGCAGCGCTGCAGGTTCAATGGAATGGTCCACCAGAGATCATCTCAAACTGAGTCCATCAAAAATTATTGAACTGCAAAAAAATGGCATCACTTTGTTCGTTGTCTTTAAATCGTTCCTCCATGTAGGCCATGAGGAGACTCATGCACCGGCCAGATTTCCATCAGGTTCACAATGATGCAGTCCAGATTGAAAATATGTCCCAATTAGAAAAAATATGCCAAAAATACCTTGGCAGTGGTGATGCAGGAGGAACATCTAGTCTCATTGTCTTCAATGGGGAGCGTGCCAGATCTACACTTCTGCGATAGTGTGGAGCCACAACGCTACTCTTTTAGAGCAAGACCTCAAAGTACCCCATAGCCAACATTATGAAATAGAGAAGACTTCACAAGCCTTACGTGCCCTCTTGGCCAAATGAACAACAATGATCCATTATAAAAAACCCTTTTGAAATACTTCTTCATGGGAACTACTAAGAGTGCCCATGGTAGCTTTGCCCAACAAAACTTTGCAGTTAAGCATTCTGGGCAGAGTAGAACCCGGATGTGTGACCATCCGAGAAGTCCCGATGGTTGCATCCATAATTTTTTTTTTTAAATAACCCAGTTTCTAAAATTTGAACAACAACCCACATAAAATTTTTGAAAAAAAATTACCCACAAAATTTTTGAAAAAAAAACTCCTCTAAAAAAACTCAAACATGGCTCCAAGCACTAAGGCTTCAGGGTTAGCCGTGTATCCCAATTTTCATATCTCTGTGGAGAGATTACTTCTGCGGAAAGATACATAGTAAAACATATCCTCCCTAATCACTCTAAAAAAAAAAGGGCAGCCATTGATTTTCAAAGGTCTGGTTTCTGATCCATAAAATTATGGAGAGCATACTCCCTATTTTGAAAAAATGGGGGGAAAATGAAAAAAAAATGGGGAGAGCTCATAGGGCAGGGAAAGCCTGGAGCTCTGATACCAAATTTTAGAAGGAAAACTATTGAGATATTTTATTGATACAAGATAGTACAATATATAGGCAGGAGGCCTATATCAATATATGACAAATGTCAAGTAACATGACAAGTGTCAAAAAGTAGGTAGGCATAGTGCACATTATAACTCTAACAGTTCATTCCTACTTCTTTTTAGTTTTAGTTTTAGGCACCATGTTGCCTACTCAAGAATCAATGAAATATATGAGAGATTTAGCACAACGAGCTAAGGAGGTCTATTATCAAATAATATCTACCATACCAATGGATGACCTAGACTAAAATAGTATGCTTATTATTCATGGATAATTTTTTTCTCTTCAAGAGAAAATTTGATGCTGAAAAACAATTGTTGAAGTTGAAGAAAAAGAAAACTTATCTGAAATAGTTAAAGTTGATGTGTTAGCAGCACCTGATTCAAAACAAGCTTTATAGGGAAGAATCCCATCATCTTATGCTAGACCATGTTGCTATTTAAGAAGAAAAATAATCTATTTTTTTAAGAAGAAGGAAATAAAAAATTAGTACTTGATGTTGTTATTTTGTCAGATGAAAAATTAAAAAAAAAGAAAAAGAAGATAATTTGATACCTTCTAAAGTAGAATCTAATGTTTCAATAAATGTTGTTACCCAAGTTATTACCCAGTTAAGTTGCTTTTTAGCCAATTTAATGACTTTTCATCCCACTACATGTCGGTATTATTTTGAATACTAATCAATGGTTATTGTAAGTAGTCATAAATTATCTATTACCCTTGCTTAGAATACATTGAAGGTAAAATTTATTGTTGATGAAAAGGCAGAAGGTGAGGAATCATTAATATTTGAGTGACCTTCACCTTCTATTCCTTTGTGCTTCTATCAACAGAGTTTTATTGTCCTAACCAACCTTATTTAGAAGCCAGTACCACACAATAAGCTACATCTTTGTCTCTAGGCCAATCCATTTTTCTCATGGACCCTTTTAAGCTACAACCACTAACTTTTTATCTTGATGTGTCCATTTGTAATCCATTGGAAAAGTTTGCCTACGCTAGAGGTCCTACTTACACGCCCATGCACTCTCTTGTGGATGTTGATCTGTCAACTCATTGGTTTCTCCCTGCTATGTCCCTAAATGTTAGCAATTATTGATAAAATATATTACATTATTGTATAAGAGGGTAAAATAGCGCATGAGCGCTCTCCAATTTAGTTAGGGTAGTTGGTAGTTGAGGAACTACTTTCTCCATTGTTTTATTCAATTCAACATCAATACCAAGGTTGCTAATTGCTCAATTTTTTTCATGGTATTAGAGCTGCGGTTGGGCAAGGAGGAGGTGGTTCATTAGTGGTTGGGTAAGGTTCTTTAACTAATCCAAATTCTTCATAGACTCTTTGACGTGGTTTCTTGGTGATTGGCGAACACAAACCATACCTGATAGAGACTGATGTAGAGGACTGATGTAGACTGAACGAACGGGGGCTTGACTGGTGCTTGACTAGTAAGCTTGTCCATTGTTTAGGTGAATGTCGGGGGTTTGACTCTCACATGGAGCAATAAGGTTTTGTTTATTTTTTTAAAAATATTTTGTTTGGACGATTTCAAATATATTGTTGTTGTCTTCTATACTCGTCAAAGCCTGTAGAAGAATTGGTCAGGTGCCACCTGACAAGGCGTTATTGCCCGCAAGGTCACGGGATCAACTCCTACTCTTGACACTAAATATTATTTTACTGCACTCCACTCATTGACAACTTTTTGTTTGACAATATTTTTTTATCAACAATTTTTTGACAATTTGTTTTTGTCAACTAATTTTTGCCAAAGGAGGGTCCATTTTTTTTTTTTTGATGAAAAGCTAAATTATATTAATAACAAAGTTTAACATGAAAAAAAGTGGTGGGTGGCAATTATCACACCCCTGGAAGAGACAAGCCAACCCTAACCACAGGTTGGGAAACCACAAACCAGAGCTCACTACAAACTAGGCAACATCAATCAAACAGGCAGTGAAACTTGCATGCAATCAGAAAGTTTGTGTCTACACGTCTATGTTGGAGTCCCATGGAATGGCCAAGGTATGCGGTAATCCATCTGTGTCCCTGATCCTCATGAACATTTGAATCTCCCCACCTCGTCCTCGAGATCTATCAAGTCGGCGATTATGTGCACTTATATCCCCTGCATTCCAGGCACGATCCTGTGTGCCACCATTAACTTCCACCGACTCATCCCGGGCACCTCTGGGTGGAAAACATGAAGGTGATTGAATTGGCTATGCATTCCATCCATCATTGTAGGTAAAAATGTCATGTCCCCAACCTCCCTGTGCATGCACCAGACGTGGCAGTTGATGAGACCTCGAGCGGGAACAGGATGTCTGCTGTGCATTGTTTGGAAAAACCCTGCTAACTGAGCAAGGTCCATTTTTCCAGTCATCCAAAAGTGCCTTCATGTGTGCCTGCTCAATTTCAAGTTTAGCTTGCTGATTGCAAATTTGGAACCATGTATCTTGAAACACCTCTATTTTATCAGCTAGAGAAAATTCATCAGAAGGATTTTGATGCTGAAAAACTATCTTGTTTCTAGATTTCCACATGTGAAAAAGAAGACTAATTCAAAAGATGTGCCACACTTTGGACAAGGGAAGAACAAATTTAATCTTATCCCCTAATAGAGCTTGCTGCCATGTAAGGGATTCATCCTGGAATTGGGAAAAAAAAGACCATCCCCATTCCCAGGCACTCCTTGCTCTCGTGCAGAACCAAAAAATATGAGAAGAAGATTCATCCTCATTACAGAATGCACATTTAGGGTTTACAACTCCCAAGTGCCTGAGTCTGTCTCCTAAGGGTAAAATTTGAAAGAGAAGGCTCCAAGCAAAAAAATATTGTTTTGGCTCAAGAAAAGAAGACCAAACTATCTGAAATCGAGCCTTCCAACCAGAAACCGCCATTGGATCTCCCCATTTATCATTAAGTCTGGGGACCATTGGCAACATTGGGGAGAGCCACTTGTAACCCAATTTAGCCGAGTAATTCAACAAGGGTATATCCGAAAACTAGGACCAATCTTTCCACCATGGCCTCTGAGAGTGCCGCCCACACTTGTGCCACATGGAAAAGGGGATAATGTCAATTATTGAGTCATAAGTGAGCTTGTCACCAGTGCTCAACTGAAATTGTTGTTTAAAAAGCGGCCAAGGGATCCAATCCCTCGAGGTTTGAGAATAAAAATTAGAAACTGTAGATATACCTTTTTTAAAAAACTTTTGGGCATGAATCCACGGTTCTGAGCAAGAGGAGTTCCCTGAATGTTAATCACCGAAGACCACCAAATGTTTAAAGAATTGATGGACAGTCCTTTATGGCCTCTATTCCCTTTCCACTTAAGCCAAGGAGTGAATTGCTGCCATGATTTCCAAATACTTTTAATCACAAAAGAACCAGATATTTTCACAAAGACTGGCATTACAATTAAGGAAGGGAGGTCAATTCCTCTCCAGGATTTTTTGTTCAAAGGCAGCCCTGAAGAAATACAATGTCTAATGAGGATTTTCCAGGCCTCCGAGCCTTTAAGGGCTCGTATGATCCATTTGGCACAAAGAGCCGTGTCTTGTCTTTTACAGTCAATCATGCCCAATCCTCCTGAAGCTTTAGGTAAACAACACATATCCCAAGTAGAGGGTCCATTTTTTTGCCAAAGGAGGGGCATTTTTTTTTGATAAAGAAGGGCAAATAAGTGAATTTTTTTCTGCTAAAGCAAGCAGAGGAGCTATTTAAGAGGTATTTTTTAAAAAATACTTTGTTTATTCCTTTCAAGCAATTTTTTGGAGGGATAAGTGTTTTTTTTGGCACTTGAAAGGGTATAACACAATTTTTTCATCCTTGTTTATTTTGCAACAAAAAGGGGGGATCAAAAGCATTTTATTTTGTAAAATTCTAAGACAAACCGGGGAAGAAAAATTGTTGATTTGAAAAGAATTTTTGGATGTAAATATATTCATTGTAATAAAACTAACATTGTAATAGGTGCATTTTTGGTGGAAACCAACATCTAAAGTGTTTAAATTTGTGGGTGTTTGTGATTGTTTCTGCATTTAAATTTCTTGTTTTCTTGCATTCCAATCATAAAGTAAAATATACAAAGCAAAGAAAAGACCCTAAATTTTACACCTGTTAATGCAATTTATTGCATAACAACATTCGGTATATACGCTACCTCTGGTCCACACTTACAGGTGATGTTGTCGTGCTTGGAATACTGTATCTAATGCCTAATATAGCTACAACAACGACGTTTGAGCTATTGTTATCTATAAATCATCAAGGAGAAATAAGGCAAACCAGTTCTAATATTCACTCCATTTAATACCCTAATTATTTTTGATTGTTTGGCTTACACTCCTCCAACTCATCAACCTTATTTTGAATATTTTTGAGGCAGGTGCCATCAATTTGATTGAATTCACTTTTATGTACTCTTGCAAGTATAAATAAAGGGGACCATTTGGTGTTATAAGAAAGATTCACAATGGACACTATTCATAAATATCTGTCAGATTCATAGTTGCTAAAAGGTTCTAATTTTGCACCATGGAAGATAAAGATGAGAGCTATCCTTCAGGTTGAAGATTTGTGGGATGTAGTGACTAGAACTACAAAACGTCCGAGAAAAGCAGGGCCAGATCAAGAGGCCTTTGATAAGAAGGATAGAAGATATCTCATGTTTATTCTACTTGCTACTATAGATGAGGTCTAGTCTCATATCTATGATGCCAAATATGGTAAGGAATCTTGGGATGCTTTGATTACCATTTATGAAGGAAAGAATCAGTCCACTATTCTAAACCTTCAAACTCAACTACATACACTCAGTATCAAATCTGGTGAGACAGTTGACCTGTTCTTATGCAGAGTGGTGGAATTGAAAGTCAAATTGAATGCTATGGGAGAGACAGTGGCAGATACTCTCTTGACCTCAATCATCTTAAGAGCTTTGCCTGAATCCTACAAGGTGTTGATTAACTCTCTCAACATATCTAATAGATAAGTTTCATTTGTGGAATTGGTGAATTTGCTTCAAACTGAGGAGGCAAATTAGTTTTAGAAAGATGAAGTACTAAATAATGGCCTCTACTCCAAGCAAGAGGGTAGAAAGCAAGGTCATTTTTAGAAGGGAGGATCCTCATCTAAAGGAAAAGAGAAACAAACTCAACAAAAAGACAAACAATATTACAAAATTTATGATATGAATAACCATGACACCAACAGGTGTTGGTTTAAGAACAAAAAATAGAATGACCAAGATTATAAGAAGAAGGGCAAAGAAAAATACAAATCACAGAAGAAGAATAAGCAACCCAAGGGGAATGTTACTTATGCCGAATCATACTCGAAATCAGATTATGAGTGAGCACATAAGGTACTCATGAATCACACTTCTTCTAAGTAGAAAGATGTAGTGTGGTATATTGATTCAAGTGCCAGTAAACACATGACTAGTGATAGATCGTGGTTTAAGACTTTTGAGGAAAAGGAAGGTAAGCCAACGATAATTGTTGACAATCAAACCTACCGAGCCCAGGGTGAAGGAGATGTTTTTGTCACTCTTACAAATGGCAAATGTCAGATTTAGAAGGTACTCTATGTTCCTGTATTGACCAACAATTTATTGTCTATCCCTCAGATCTTGGATAGAGACATAAATGTTGTTTTTCATGTTGAGGAGGGCAAAAAAAGATGTTTCATCACTAGCAACAGAAAGCATGTAGCAACAAGAACATACAAGCATGGCTTATTCATATTAGATGTCATTTCCATACCTTATGTTGCCATAGTAGTGATAATAAAAGAGGATACTTCTCTTTAGCACAAGATATATGGGCATATGAGTTTAGGATATTTGCTTGAGTTGAGCAAATATGAGATGGTGAAAGGCCTTTCCAACCTTTCATCCACATTGTCATATGCTCGAATTGCTTAGCAGGAAAGCAACATTGGGTACCATTTGAGGTTACCTCTTCAAGAGCTAAGAAAAATTTGGAGTTGGTACACACTGATCTGTGTGGTCCTATGCCAAACAACTATGGTGGAAAAAGGTATTTTCAATTATTTGTTGATGATTACTCATGGAAGATTTGGGTTTTCTTCCTCCAATTGAAGTCAAAGGCATTTCTATACTTTCAATAGTTCAAGAATCTTGTTGAGAAGGATTTAGGTCGTTCTATAAAAACCCTCCACTCAGATCAAGGGGGGAATATACCTCCAAGGAATTTTCATCATTTCTAAATGAACATGGGATTAAGAGACAAATGACAACCGCCTATACTCCATAGCAAAATAGAGTTGTTGAAAGGAGAAATCATTCCATTGTGGAAATGGTTTGATGTATGCTTAAGGGGGAACATCTTAAACATGAGTATTGGGCAGAAGCAGTGAGTACAATATCATACCTCTTGAATAGAGCACCCACAAGAGATCTACAAGGTAAGACTCCACAAGAAGGATGAAGTGGTAATAAACCCTCCATTTCTCATCTAAGAGTTTTTGGATGTAAGACATTCATACACATACCAAAATAGAACAGGAAGAAGTTAGATGAGAAAACCCTGCAATGTATTTTTCTTGGTTATGATGAGCATTCAAAGAAGTATCGGTTGATAGATCCTATGACCAAGAAAACACACAAAAGTCAAGACATGGTATTTGATGAAGCTTTCACATTAGATAACACATCTACAACTATATACCTAGAGGAAGAGGAGCCTAAAAAAGAGGCTCCACCCCCACAGAAAAAGGTTACAAAATGGTATACTAGTACATTAAGAGATTCAAAGTTGAATTCACTTCTAGATCTCACTATAGATCAACCTTGTACTTGCAGTATGACAGGAGATGAGAGTAGAGGTATCCACTTCAGAGGTTGATTAGATTTGCCACTAGTTTGATGAACTATCTATAGATGCAGAGGAAGATAGAGAAATAAATATGGATGATGAATGAGTTTATATGTCAGCATTGGATGAAAATGAGCCCACAACAGTTCAATATGCACTTAGTGAGCCTCAGTGGAAGGCTTCTATGGATGCAGAACATACATCTCTCATGAAAATCATACATGGAAGTTAGTAAATTTACCTTCAGGAAAGAAGTCTAGTGGCTGCAAATGGGTGTTCAAAGTGAAGTATAAGGCAGATGGTACTATTGATAAGCATAAGGCCCATATTGTTGCAAAGGGCTATGCCCAGAAAGAAGGCATTGATTATGAAGATACTTTTGCCCCTACTACAAAAATGACTAGCATTCGATTACTTTGTGCCATGGCAGCTCAGTTTGGGTGGAAGTTACATCAGATGGATATAAAAAGTGCTTTCTTAAATGATGACCTACAAGAAGAAGTGTACATGACCCAACCATAAGGATTTGTGGTTGAAAGGAAAGAACAAAAAGTTTGCAAGTTGATCAAATCCTTGTATGGGCTCAAACAAGCTCCATGAGCTTGGTACATCAAAATAGATAATCACCTAGTGTAGCATGGATTCAAAAGAAGTCCTTCAGATGCAAATCTCTATATCAATAAAAATAGTTCTGACATAGTGATTTTGGTGCTATATGTGGATGATATGTTCATAACAGGCAGTTTAGAGAACATGATTGATGTAGTGAAAGATGATTTGAAATAATCTTTTGAAATGATAGATCTAGGACTTCTTCACTATTATCTTGGTTTGGAAGTGACTCAGAAAAAGAATCATATTAGAGTAACACAAAATAAGTATGCCAAGACATTGGTCAAAAAATATCGCATGACTGATTGTAAGTCTAAAGCGACTCTAATGGAGCCCAAACTTAAGTTATCATGATATGATAAATCACCATAGGTAGATGGTACTATTTATCACCAATTGATTGGGAGTCTCATATATCTGACAAATACCAAGATCTCAGTTTTGTTGTGGGTTATCTTTCAAGGTTCATGCAAGAGCCTAAGGTAAGTCATTGGAAAGCAACAAAGAGAGTTCTTCATTATGTTCATGGTAGTATAGACTGGCCTGGAGTATAAGAAGAATGATAAGTTCTTATAGGGATACACGGACCCAGACTATGTCAGATCCATTTATGATTGCAAGTCAACTTATGGATACATTTTCCATATTAGATATGAATTTATCTCTTGGTACAGTAAGAAGTAGTAGGTGGTTGCTTTATCATCTACAGAGGTATAATATCATGCAACAAGTGGAGCAATCTACGAGATAATGTGGTTAAGTCACATTATTACAAACATGGGTCTTCCAAAGAATCTTCCACTTCATTTGTTTTATGATAATCAAGGTGTTTTGAATCTTGTCAAGAATCCAGTATTTCATGAATGTACCAAACACATTGACACTTGATGTCATTTCATTCGAGATGAAGTTCCAAAGCACCACATACAGCTCCATTACATTCCCATTGATAAGCAAGTTGTAGATATTTTCACCAAGGCACTTGCACGTGTCAAATTTGAATTGTTTTGCAATGCTCTGTGTATTTGCCAATAATGTAATAAGGGGGGATGTTAGCAATTATTGATAAAAATATATTACATTATTGTATAAGGGGGTAAAATAGTGCATGAACGCTCTCCAATTTAGTTGGGGTAGTTGGTAGTTGAGGAACTACTTTCTCCATTGTATTTATTCAATTCAACATCAATACCAAGGTTTCTAATTACTCAAATTTGTTCACTGACTGCTCTAATTTTTCTTAGGGCTTGATGAATTGCATACATCATCATGATTTATCCCAATGTTTAACCAACCACCCCCATGGTCCCTCCTCTCTCGTGTGATGTTAGTGCATTACTAGCATACCACTAGACTCCCCCTACTAACCTCGTTCTTGATTTACTATATATTGAATGCTAGAACGCTCTTCTATAGCATGACTTGATGTAGACTATAGCCACCTCCATTGTATCTAGTGTCATAGTTTCAATCTCACCTGCGTGCTCTAGTTTGGGTTGCTTGTATTCTAGTCTTAGTGCTTTTCAGATTGTTTCTCCTCCCTAGCATTGGAGTCCAATGCTTTTGTGGTTTGGAGGAGTGTTAAGGATTAAAATATATTAATTAATTAAATTTTATTTTTAACTAATTAGTTAAAATTAATTAGGTTTTTAAAGTTGTCAATAAATTTTTGAAAAGGCCTATGAGCCTGATTTGTCAAGACAAAAAAGTTTTTTGACAGGCTTTTTGTAAAATCAATCTTTATGCTGATAGACCCAATTAATATCTTCTTATTTATAAGGAGTTAGATAAAATTTTATAAAGGCCTAAATGGCCTATAAATATGCATTTTGATTATCAATGAAATCAAGCAAGTATTGAGGCAATATTGTCTCTTGTGTGGCATGTATCACCAATGCACACTCCAAGTGTTGGTAAATACTTTTACTTTATACTTTAAATTGATTATCATAATAGAAAAAATGGGTATATTTTTTTAACAGTAAGTGTGATTCTTGTCAAGAATTCAAGATATTGAAATCCATAATAGAGAATGAAAGTGAACATAGAATCAAAACATTAAGGATTAATCATAATAAATTTAATCATTTTTTGATGAGCATGGGATAAGAAAATTAACAATAGACTATATAGCCTAGTAAAATGGAGGGCTATAAAGGAAGAATATGATAATCATGGATATGGAAAGAATCATGATACTAGAAAAAGCTTTGGGTAAGCATTTATGGGCTGAAGTAGTTGCAACAATAGTGTACATCCTCAATAGAAGTCCAATAATTGTAGTAATGAATATGAATCTTCATGAGACATGTTATAGAAAGAAGCCTTTAGTAATTTACTCGAGATTGTTTGGTTATCTATATTATACTCATGTTGAAGATAAGTAAAGGAAGAAGTTAGATTCAAAGAGTTAAACATACAATTTTATTGCTTATTCTAAAGAAACCAAGGCATATAGATATTATGACCCCAAAACTATATAATATATGTTGAGCAAGTTGCAGCAAAAGTATTGTCATTGTTGTCAACACAGTCAGACAGATCAGTTGATGAAGTGTACAGGCAGTCAGACAACTCAGTTGATGTAGTGAACAGGAGTTAAGAGGTTCTTCAGAGTAGGTACAAGTGGTTTTCCAAGAAGATAGAAGTGGCCCATATGCAAAAGATCAAAAGAAAATCACAAGGAAGAAAACTGTCGCGATATCGCGACATGTTGAGGAGAGAGAAAAACTGTCACGATATCGCGACATGTTGAGGAGAGAGAAAAACTGTCACGATATCGTGACATGTTTGAAGAGAAAGCGCAAGAAAGAAAAACTGTCGTGATATCGCGACATGTTGAGAAGAAAGAAAAACTGTCGCGATATCGTGACATGTTCGGAGAGAAAGCGCAAGCAAGCAAAACTGTCGCGATTTCGTGACATGTTCGGAGAGAGCACAAGCAAGCAAAACTGTCATGATTTCGTGACATGTTCGGAGAGAAAGTGCAAGCAAGAAAAACTGTCACGATTTCGTGACATGTTCGAGGAGAAGGCGCAAGCAAGAAAAACTGTCGCGATTTCGCGACATGTTCGAAGAGAAAAAGGCAAGTAGAAAAAGTGTCGCGATTTCGTGACATATTGCAAGGAAGGTTGTACGAACGAAAAAGTGTCGCGATTTCGTGACATATTGCAAGGAAGGTTGTACGGACGAAAAAGTGTCACGATTTCGTGACATATTGCAAGGAAGTTTGTACGGATGAAAAAGTGTCATGATTTCATGACATATTGCAGGAAAGAGAGTCCGAAAGAAAAAGTGTCATGATTTCATGACATATTGCAGGAGAGAGAGTCCGAGAGAAAAAGGTGTCATGATTTCATGACATGTTTCATGTCGAAGAAAGAGAAAGGAAGGAGAAAAAGTGTCACGATATCATGACATGTTCATTTTCGGACCAAAGGCAAGAGAAAGAGGAGAGGAAAAGTGTCATGATATCGTGACATGTCGATTTTCGTGACCCGAAGGCAAGAGAAAGCTAAGGAGAAAAAGTGTCACGATATCGTGACATGTCGAGTTTTCACGACCCGAAGGCAAGAGAAAGAGCTAAGGAGAAAAAGTGTCGCGATATCGCGACATGTTGTATTTTCATGACTAAAGGAGGAGAGAGAAAGCTAAGAAGGAAAGTGTCGCGATATCGCGACATGTTGTTTTATCGAAGAGAAGAGAGCAAGGAGGAAAAGTTCGTCGATATCGCGACATGTTTATTTTTTTGGTTGAAGCCAAGAGGAAGAGCAAGGAGGTGAAAGTGTCGCGATATCGTGACATGTTATGTTTTTGCTGGTTGAAGCCAAGAGGAAGAGCAAGGAGGCGAAAGTGTCACGATATCGCGACATGTGTTTTCGCAGGTGCAAATCCGAGAAGAGGACAAAGAGGTAGAAGTGTCACGATTTTGTGATAGGTCACTTTGGCATGAGCAAAGAAGAGAACCCAGCCAAAATAAGATATGTGATAGTTAACTAAAGTTATACGATAGTTACAGGTGCAGTTGTAGAAGAAATTCATGCAGATAAAATAAGAAGAGTTAACTGAAGTCGTTACGTCAGTTACAGGTGCAGTTACAGTGAAAACGCATGCATGCACAGAAAAGAAAGTGAACAGTCACTAAGGAGAATACGAATAGTCATGACCAAGAAGATGAACAGTCATGGTAAAGGTATATATGTCAATTCATTGCATGTAACGTAATGCCTACTCTATATATACAAAAGGAGTTACATATAAAAGGCGTTACAATTGACAAGTGGCAGATAAGAATAGGAGAGAAACAGTTACAATTGACAAGTGGCGTATGAGAAATGAAAGAAGGCGTTATAACTAGAGTTTCAAAGCGAAAGGATTGTTATAAAAGGAGGTCTGCGTGGAGAATTAAAGTGCTGTTGATATAGAGAGTGAGTGCGCTGCTGAAGAGAGCGAAAGTGCTGCAAAAAGGAGGGCAGGAAGAGTGTCGTAAGAGAGCGTTAAGCAGAGCCATGAGAGCCGTAAGAGTGCAGTAAAGAAGCGCAGCAAAGGGGTCTATAAGAGGGCAGTAAAAGTGCAGTAAGCAGAGCCATAAGTGTGTGTGGTATTTTGGTGAATAGCAAGAGAGGTTGGGTTAGCTATAGACCAGTCAGGGTCTTGTATAAGAGAAGGCATCTTTATGTCAAAATTATAGTTTCAAAATTGCAGTCCAAGTTGGTGCTTGGAATTAGGGGTTGGTGCTCCTTTCTGTTGGTGCAGATAAATCAGGGGTTGGTGCTCCTTTCTGTTGGTGTAGATAAATCAGGGGTTGGTGCTCCTTTTTGTTGGTGCAGATAAATCAGGGGTTGGTGCTCCTTTCTGTTGGTGCAAATAAATCAGGGGTTGGTGCTCCTTCCAGTTGGTGCTGGTAAATCAGGGGTTGGTGCTCCTTCCAGTTGGTGCTGGTAAACTGATTGTAAAGTTGTTGCTTTGCAAAGGCTGGATTTGGATGGGAGTCCAAACAGTCTATTTTTGAGGAGTAGCCAAAACTGGTGAACCTCGGTACATCTTGTGTTGTGTGATGCTCTCTTGTTATATTTGCTTTATGTGGTTTTAAGCTTTCATTGTTTTTGCTTTAAAGAGTTGAAGTTTTTAATTTTTAAAGAGCCACACTGATTCACCCCCTCTCAGTGTCATTGTGAGATTAACAATTGGTATCAGAGCCAAGTTCCTGAACAAAGCTTAACCAGCTAGGGTGATCTTGGATTAGTACACAATGGCAAGTGGTGAAGGATTCTCTTCAAACAAAGCACCATTGTTTGATGGAACAAATTACTCATTTTGGAGACTCAGGATGCAGACATATCTGTGTGCTTTGGGATTCGACATTTGGGAATCAGTAGACAGTGGATACACAATACCCACCACTCCTCCAACCGATGTTGTCGATAAGAAATTGTTTGAGAATAACTCTAAAGCCAAAAATGCTATCATGTGCGGTTTAGTAGACAACGAACTGATAAAGATTATGAGTTGTAAAACGGCAAAGGACATGTGGGACAAACTAAAGAGCATTCATGAAGGAGACGACAAGATCAAGGAGGCCAAGTTACAAATGCATCGAGCTCAGTTTGAAGCATTAAAGATGAATGACGATGAGAACATAGAGGCATACATGCTGAGAGTCAATGGAATCATTAATGCGATTAGAGGACTCGACGAGGAAATGGAAGATGTTGTCATCGTGAAAAAGGTACTAAGATCTCTTCCTCAAAGATTTGATTCTAAAGTTTCAGCAATAGAAGAGGCTAAAGATCTAAATACTTTTAGTATGGATGAGATGCATGGTTCCTTGACTGCATATGAGATGAGAATAGGAAAGACTAAACCCACGGATAGAGAAGCTGCTTTTAAAACACATAAAAATATAAAAGCAAAGCAAGAATCCGAGGAAGAAGAGACATCAGATGAAACGGAAGCAAACTTTGTTCGAAAACTAATAAGGGGAAAAGGAAAATACAGAGGAAAGCTACCGTTTAAATGTTTCAAGTGTGGAGGCGTTGGGCATGTTGCAGCTAGATGTCCACTTAATGAGAAGGACGAAAGTGATGAAGGATCGCACCAAGAAAGAAGTAACTGGAAGAAAAAGACAAATTTCAGAAACAACAACTTCAAGAAGAAAAGTTTCATCTCCAGGAATGCCAGCTCAACAGAAGACAGCTCCGGTGAGGATTCTGAAGAGGAAACAGGTGAAGCTCTTTTCATGGCATATGAAGAAGTAGAATCAGAAAAGGAAGAAGAAGTGAACTCTGAAGTATGTGGTGAGAACTCTGAGGCTGAAGTAGATCTAGAAGGTGAGTTGATCTCTGCACTTGAACAATTGGGTATAGAAAGGAAAAAGAACAAAATACTGTCCAAGAAGTTGGAAGAATATGGGGATAATATTGAAGATCTCTTCTTACAAATTCATAAAGCCAAGAAAATAGAAGAAGCTTTGAAGTCACAGATCAATGAGAAAGAGATTGTTTGTTGCAAACAAGAAGAGGAGATTGTGTTATTGAGGAAACAACTAGAAGAGGCCAATACAAATCTCAAATTTGAGAAGAGCACAGAGCTGCTAGATAAAATGATAAGGCAACAAAGAAGCCCCATGTGTAAGCTTGGTCTTGGATGTGAAGCTGAACAACCTTCATCGTCTAAATCTGAAGAGAAGAAGAAGTCCATTGCTGAGGGATCAAAGCAAGAAAATCTTGAAGCTGAATCTTCAAAAGGAAGAAAATCTCAAAGGAGATCTACAACAAAGCAACCACAACAAAAGAGGTTCTATCACTCTCACTCTATTCATAATAATGCTTTTAATGGCTATTGTTTTAGATGCAACCATTATGGTCACAAGGCAATTTATTGTGGATTGAATAATAGATCAAAGAGTTATGCTGGTAGAAATACATCTGTTATTCCAGTTGAACACCATGTGCAATGTTTTAAATGTAATGGTCATGGGCACATAGCAAGGTCTTGTCCAAGAACTTTTGTATCTAATCTAAGGCAAGACAGTAGATTTCATCAGACGCAAAGAATGCAACATAGACAGGGAAGAAATCATGTGTATCAAAGAAAGGAAAAGAATCATCCATCAAGGATGTACAAGAGACAACCACCCAAGAGAAATGTTCAAGTTCACGAAAAGGTTCAAAATAGGGATGCAGGTGAAAACCTTCAGCCTAAGTTCAAGAAATACTGGAGAAAGAAAGAAGAGAGGAAATCGTGTCTCCTTGGACAGAAGGAGATTACTCCGCTATTGCACTAAGCAACTCCAGGTAGCACATCCTTAGGGGGAGCAATCTTGAAGTTTTATTTTAATGCTCCTATATATTTGTGTGGTTATCTGAGGATGAAAGGAAAGAAGTCGGTGAGTTGTCGTATAGTTGCCAAAGTGTGGTTCAGTTCATGTCGTTGACTGTGGCAGTACCTTGAAGGGTGGTGATTAACTTAAGAGAAGAGCGCCCAGGTGGTGAAGCGCCAAGGAGGACAAGATGCCTATGCATCTAAGAAAGTCTTGCATTATTTGAGAAATGCGAGATATTTCCCGAGGATTCCATTGATCGCAGTGAGGAGAAATGCTCCCTAGAATCACGTGAAGAATGTTCGCCTAAGACATTGAGTAGCCCTAACATATGCCCTAGCAAGAAGCAGAATACCGAGAGTTGATGACTACGCGCAGATTGAGGTTCCAATACTAGATGTAACAGTCCACTGTCAATACCTGCGCAGGCAATAAAAACATTCATGGCAGCCATTAGAAACCAGAGACATTGAGCTGCACAACGGACGCGAGGCAAAGTCATTAGTCACGGAGGAGGTGGCAGTCAAGAGGCCAAAGAAAATTGTGGAGAGTGCCGATGATAAAGTTGATGAAGTGGATTTGATTTGAGATTGCCATTCATTGTTGAGTTCATTTTGAGTACTACTTGAGCATGATTGATTGAGCCTTTGAGAAGGCCTTTGGGAAATAGTTGTGGTACAGTGTTTGATGCTTACACGGAGTTGGTTGATACATGCTTCGACTAAGGTCTATGATAAAGGGATGTTCATTGAGGTGATTGGTTGAGTTGAGTTGAGATTGAGATTTGAGTATAGAACATATTGAGTCTCTAACAATTCTCTTTATGCTTCTATGAGATTTAATTGATATATTGATTGAGCATTAAGTATAGAACATATTGAGTCTCTAACAATTCTTTTTATGATTCTATAAGATCTGAGCAAGTTCTTAGTGAGCCTATTGACAGGGTACAGAGGACAGAGTCTCAATGGATAGAGATCCAGCAGCCAACACAGTTGAAGATAGATCTGAGTGAGGGACCACATTCTCAGGGGGAGCATTTATATATTTGATTATATTTTTGCTCATATTTGTAATTTTTGCTAACTGTCATTAATATGTGCACGAGAATGATGTGCATGGACTCAGGGGGAGTCTACAGTAGCCCTTTGGTATTATTGTCAAAGGGGGAGAAGAATTACAAGAGATTGCATGAGTGTTGCCAACAATTCCAAAGGGGGAGATTGTTGAGCAAGTTGCAGCAAAAGTATTGTCATTGTTGTCAACATAGTTAGACAGATCAGTTGATGAAGTGTACAGAGTCAGACAGCTCAATTGATGAAGTGGATAGGAGTTAAGAGGTTATTTAGAGTATGTACAATGGTTTTCCAAGAAGATAGAAGTGGCCCATATGCAAAAGATCAAAGAAAAAGACAAGTAAGAAAAGTGTCACGATATCGCGACATGTTGAGGAGAGAGAAAAATTGTCACGATATCGCGACATGTTGAGGAGAGAGAAAAATTGTCATGATATCGTGACATGTTTGAAGAGAAAGAGCAAGAAAGAAAAACTGTCGCGATATCGTGACATGTTGGCAAGAAAGAAAAACTGTCACGATATCGTGACATGTTCGGAGAGAAAGAACAAGAAAGAAAAACTATCACGATTTCGTGACATGTTCGGAGAGAAAGAGCAAGAAAGCAAAACTATCATGATTTCATGACATGTTCGGAGAGAAAGCACAAGCAAGAAAAACTGTCATGATTTCGTGACATGTTCGAAGAGAAAAAGACAAGTAGAAAAAGTGTCACGATTTCGTGACATATTGCAAGGAAGGTTGTACGGATGAAAAAGTGTCGCGATTTCGTGACATATTGCAAGGAAGGTTGTATGGATGAAAAAGTGTCACGATTTCATGACATATTGCAAGGAAGGTTGTACGGATGAAAAAGTGTCACGATTTCATGACATATTGCAAGAAAGATAGTACGAAAGAAAAAGTGTCGCGATTTCACGACATATTGCAAGAGAGAGAGTCCGAGAGAAAAAGTGTCACGATATCATGACATGTTTTTGTGCAAGGAAGAGAGAGGAAGGAGAAAAAGTGTCACGATATCGCGACATGTTGTTTTTGACGAAGGAAGAGAAAGAAGGAGAAAAAGTGTCGAGATATCGTGACATGTTGTTTTCGTGACCAAGGCAAGAGAAAGAGCAAGGAGAAAAAGTGTCGTGATATCGCGACATGTCGAATTTTCATGACCCGAAGGAAAGAGAAAGTGCTAAGGAGAAAAAGTGTAGCGATATCGCTACATGTTGTATTTTCGTGACTAAAGGAGGAGAGAGAAAGCAAGAAGGAAAAAGTGTCGCGATATCGCGACATGTCGTTTTCGCTAATTGAAGGCTGAGAAGAGTAGCAAAGAGGAGAAAGTGTCGTGATATCGTGACATGTTGCATTTTCGCTGGTTAAAGTTGAGAGGAAGAGCAAGGAGGCGAAAGTGTCGCGATATCGCGACATGTGTTTTTGCTAGTTGAAGCCAAGAGGAAGAGCAAGGAGGCAAAAGTGTCATGATATCACGACATGTGTTTTCACGGGTGCAAATCCGAGAAGAGGACAAAGAGGTAGAAGTGTCACGATTTCATGACAGGTCACTTTGGCATGAGCAAAGAAGAGAACCCAACCAAAATAAGATATGTGATAGTTAATTGAAGTTATACGATAGTTACAGGTGCAGTTGTAGAAGAAATTCATGCAGATAAAATAAGAAGAGTTAACTGAAGTCATTACGTTAGTTACAGGTGCAGTTACAGTGAAAACGCATGCATGCACAGAAAAGAAAGTGAACAGTCACTAAGGAGAATACGAACAGTCATGACCAAGAAGACGAACAGTCATGGTAAAGGTATATATGTCAATTCATTGCATGTAACGTAATGCCTACTCTATATATACAAAAGGAGTTACATATAAAAGGCATTACAATTGACAAGTGGCAGATAAGAATATGAGAGAAACAGTTACAATTGACAAGTGGCGTATGAGAAATGAAAGAAGGCGTTATAACTAGAGTTTCAAAGTGAAAGGATTGTTATAAAAGGAGGTCTGCATGGAGAATTAAAGTGCTGCTGATATAGAGAGTGAGTGCGCTGCTGAAGAGAGCGAAAGTGCTGCAAAAAGGAGGGCAGGAAGAGTGTCGTAAGAGAGCGTTAAGCAGAGCCGTGAGAGCCGTAAGAGTGTAGTAAAGAAGCATAGCAAAGGGGTCTGTAAGAGGGCAGTAAAAGTGTAGTAAGCAGAGCCGCAAGTGTGTGTGGTGTTTTGGTGAATAGCAAGAGAGGTTGGGTTAGCAATAGACCAGTCAGGGTCTTGTATAAGAGAAGGCATCTTTATGTCAAAATTATAGTTTCAAAATTGCAGTCCAAGTTGGTGCTTGGAATTAGGGGTTGGTGCTCCTTTCGTTGGTGCAGATAAATTAGGGGTTGGTGCTCCTTTCTGTTGGTGTAGATAAATCAGGGGTTGGTGCTCCTTTTGTTGGTGTAGTAAATCAGGGGTTGGTGCTCCTTTCTATTGGTGCAGATAAATCAGGGGTTGGTGCTCCTTCCAGTTGGTGCTGGTAAATCAGGGGTTGGTGCTCCTTCCAGTTGGTGTTGGTAAACTGATTGTAAAGTTGTTGCTTTGCAAAGGCTGGATTTGGATGGGAGTCCAAACAGTCTATTTTTGAGGAGTAGCCAAAACTGGTGAACCTCGGTACATCTTGTGTTGTGTGATGCTCTCTTGTTATATTTGCTTTATGTGGTTTTAAGCTTTCATTGTTTTTGCTTTAAAGAGTTGAAGTTTTTAATTTTTAAAGAGCCACACTGATTCACCCCCCCTCTTAGTGTCATTGTGAGATTAACAATAGATATTATGACCCCAAAACTATATAATATATTGTTTCTTAAAATATAATTTGTGATGAAGGGGAAATACATGGATGGGGAATGAGGGATGGGGAATGACGATACCTATTTCCCTATCGCATATCATGTGTTTTTCTTGTTTCCCAAGAGAGTATATGGTGTGGCTTTTTATTTGAATGCTAATTTTTCAACTAGAGGTAAATCTGCGAGGAGCACACAAAGCTTGAAAAAATCCAAAACTTAGTAAAACTAGGTGTTATAAGGCTCTTCTTGAACAAAATAAAAGTCCTATTCATCCATGAAATATTCAAGAGAAATGGTCGATTGGGAAAGGGTAGTAACATGGATATGTGTGACTTTGTCATGGGGATTTTGAGGAATTAAGGAACTAAGAGAAACCATGGTATCAACGAAATGATTGTTTGACCTTGGAGAAGCTTCAATATCATACCATTTGAAGTGCATTAGCAACTCATCTTTACGATCTTGGGAATCAAAAGTTGATAGATCCCCATAGGTTAATGAACCTCATTATTATGTTCTAGGGAGGTCTATATCTCCCTAGAACATGATGACATTCGATAATAGGTTTATCGTACAATGGATAAAATATTAAGACATATATACAATGGGGGAAGGGGAATGATGATACCTATTACCCCAAATGTATTAGAAATTTTGAAGCATAGAAGTCTTTCAGGAAACTCAAACACCCTAGTGGTACCATTCAAGTTCATCTAGGACCCAATAAATATCTTGGAGAGACATAGACCATTATAGAAAAGTCAAGCCACTCATGGACTAATGTGTGTACAATGAGGTTTATTTCTAATTTTTGAGTAAGGTTGGACTAACCAATTGTAGTATAAGCCAATATAAGCTAGCTCATCTACAAGTAGTTAGAGGTCCGTACCAAAAAAAGTTGCTAATGTGACAAACATGTCACCACATGGAGGGCATACTCCACTGCTAGTCAAGCATCTATAGCTTCAATGGATATTAGCCTCATAATCCTTCGATGTATATCCACTTTCAACCAGATGTTTATAGCCCTAGTGGAGGCATCTAAAATATCTTAAGAACCAATATGATACAATTTTCTCTTGCTTCTTTTTTCACACATGAATTATGTATCCCTAGGTTTGGATTATGTACATGATAGGACGAGTAGGGAAAACCATTTGATTTATGGCAAGACTACTCATGGTGGTATCTTCCCTAGAATCAAAATTTGATTAATATGTATGATATGTGTGTGGTCCAAGAGAGAACTCTAGTTAGCTAGGGAAGGTCCATATATCCTTAGAACATGATGATATTTGATAAAGGTTGAGTGGAACACTAGGTATGGTTAAATAATCGAAAGAATCTTGAGGTTCCAAAAACCTAGGATAATGAGTAGATAGGATATTATGATGGTGAGGATTATTAAGTAGCACAATATATAAATGATAGACAATGGGTTTATTGTACACTGAATAAAATAATGCAAGACACAAGACATGTTATGATATGAAAAAAGTGTTATGACCTCAACACAAGAGACACATGGATTAACACCACATGCATGATTGTTTCGATCCCCTTGATTAATGATTCTAATTAATATTAGGAAAAGCATACAAACTAATCCAAAAAGTGACAAAGGTAGTACCTGATGAGTTGTGTGTATTAATATAAGGGATGAATAGGTTATGTGAATGTATGATGTGAGTGTAAGGTGATAAAATTGAAGATAGAGAGAGTATCAATGTAGTCAAGGCAAAATGATGTTAGAAGAATAGAAAAATGTGATGGCAGTAGGAGCAAAGATTGAAAAGAGAAAGGAGAAGAGAGAAGAAGAAATGAAGAAATAAATAATAGAATGGAGAGAATGTGGGAGGGGATGAAGAGGAGGAGAAGAAATAGTTAAGGTTATGTAGCTGCTTGAAGCGTGATCGTACAACCATGATTTAGAGGGTGAGGAAGAGGAGGATAAAATGGGGAATAGGAAAAGTCACAAAAAGTAATGAATAAATAGAGGGTGTGATGAGAACAAAATGATGATGAAGTGATGGAAGAGGATATTGAAGTGAGGTGGGGATGATACTATTGTTGTTGTGGCTATTGGTTTTGGTTTTGTTGGTTGCTTTTTTTTTTTAGGTAGTAAGGATATACAGGAAGGAAGAGCCTATGAGCATGGTGTTAGGAATAAAAGAAACGTAGGTGAAGGATGTTTATGGGTTTGGGTTCTTTGATACCTTAAATGTTGGAAAGATTGTAGGCATTAAAATCAAAATTTTTCTTGATGAAGTAAGGACCTAGCCAATTGGAAACAAATTTTTCATGCAAATGGTTAGGGAGGTTTGAATTTTGTTGATTTTATTTAAGCATGAGGTTGCAAAATTGGAATTCTCATGGATGGATTTTGTGGCCATAGGCATTTTTAATCCTATCTTAGTAAATATAAAGATGATCAAGAGCATTTATTTAGTACTCATCAAGAAGGGTAAGTTGATCAAGTCATGCTTAGCATGTAGTACCATCATCCATGAATTCCTATAATAAGATTCGCAGTGATGGGATTTTAAGCTCAAGGGGTGTTGGAAATCTGGATAGCCATACATTAAAATAAACATTCAGACTGTTAGATGATGTTTTCAGCATTGGAAAGCATCTCCTCTTAGAGGAGAGAAAATAAAATTGTAAAGCTTCGAAATTTATGCAATCTAAAAAAAAATGGGCTCAAATGGACACCCAAGTCAAAAGTTATGGCCGAAATACTAAGACATGTAATAAACACCGTCGATGTAGATTCGATGGATGTGATTTTCTAGGGTTAGGGTTTACTTTGTTTTTTCTTACTTAAGGCAGTTTTAGAGTTTTCTTTTATGAAGAAGAATTTTTCATTGTAGCAAGTGTGTGAGCTCTTCCAGAGCCTGTGAGGAGATTGTAACAGTAGTATCGAAACTCTGCTAGAATTATTCCAGATAATAAGAAGATAATAGTTGCTCCAATTTTGTTTTATTATATTATTCTAAATTATTCATTTGGTATCAGAGTGAGACGATCGAGAAATTGGGTTAGAGTAACTATAGAATTTATGCTACAAGTTTTATAGAAGCTTCTCGAAGATCTTTGTTTGTGTTGAAGGGAGCTATTATGGCTAACAACACCAATTCAATTCCGATCCTAGAATTTGATGGTTCCAACTATGAATATTGGAGTATCCAGATGAGGATGATTCTAAAGGTAAAAGGAGCTTGGGCCATCATTAAAGCTAGGTTCACCGAACCAAAAGATGAGTGCATTGACTACAGATCAAAAGAAGGAGATGCAAGAGAAAGAGAAAGAAAATAATTTAGCTTTGGCTTTTATCCAGTCAACTCTAGACAAGAGTCTCTTTCCTCGAATTTTTGCCTACATTTCGGCTCAAGAAGCTTGAAAGGCATTGAAGGATAATTACCAAGGAAGTGCCCAAGTTAAGGAGGTGAAGTTGCAGACTTTGTAGAGAGATTTTAAAATCTCAAACAAGAGGAGAATGAAACTACAAGAGATTATTATGTTCGGGTAAAAATAGTAGTAAATAAAATGGCCACACTTGGAGAGATCATAGAGAAAAATGTAGTAATTAAAAAGGTTTTAAGAACTTTAACATAGAATTTTGACAGTGTAGCCCTTATCATATAATAAATGAAAGACCTCTCAAAAATAGATATAGATTCATTAATTAGCTCTCTCACATCTCATGAAGAGAGAATTGCCAAGAGGAAGAAGGATAAATGAGGTTCTATAGAGGAACAAGCTTTTTCAGAAAAAGAGAATGATGGAGGAAGAGGTCATGGTAGGGGTTCTAGAGAAAGAGGATGAAATGGAAGAGGAGATAGAAGAGGCTTCTACGATGGTAGAGTTCGAGGAAGATATCAAGTTTCAGATAATGATTGGACCCATGCTATAAGAGGAGGATCCAATGCAAGAGGAAGAGGTAGAGGCTAAGATATTAGAAATGTGCAGTGTTACAATTCTAACAAATATAGACATTATGAGAGAGATTGTAGGCTGAAAAAATCAGCACATTATAGAGAAGAGTATTCCTATGAGGATGATACTTTGTTCTGTATGATTGAAGAAAAAATGGAGCAAGCAACTTTCCTCTCTACACAGAATAGCACAAAGGAGGCATGGATCCTGGATAGTGGATGCACAAACCATATGACCGACAAGAGGGATGTATTTTCATCTCTTGATTTTTCTTATCAATCCAGTATTAGGCTTGGGGATGAGAAGATCTTGGAGGTGGTTGCAAAAGGAGAAATGGAGGTTCCTACCAAGAGAGAAAAAATAATGAAGGTAAAAAATATTTACTATTCACCCCATTTGAAGCATTCATTAATGAGTATTGGTCAAATGTTGGAAAAGGATTATAAGTTAGTGTTTGAGGATAGAATGTGCAAAATTTATGATCAGAGGAGAAAATTGATTACCATTGTAAAGATGACCAAGAACAGGCTCTTCCCATTATAGTTTTTAGATCAAGGGGGAGCTCTAGCATTTTTTGGTGTAGAAGGTAAGGAGAGACTATGGAATTTACGGTTTGGGAATCTAAATTATAAGAGTTTGAAGATGCTTTCACCACTTGTCTATGGGTTGCCAAAATTTGAAGACTCTAAGGAGGTTTGTGAAGGTTGTGCACTTGGCAAACATGCAAGGGGGAAGTTTTCGCATGGTGAAGCATGGAGGGCCCAACATCCATTGCAGTTGGTTCATAGTGATATTTGTGGACCAATGCAGACACAAAGTATGGGTAAAGCTTCTTACTTTCTGAATTTTATTGATGATTTATCCAGATATTGTTGGGTTTATTTTATTAAGCATAAGGATGAGGCATTCAATTGCTTCAATAATTTTAAGGCTCTAGTTGAAAATGAGAGTGGTCATTATATCAAATGTTTGAGGATAGATAGAGGAGGTGAGTTTTGTTCTCATGAATTTGATGATTTTTGTAGTGAGTTTGGGATTAAAAGGTAGAAAACAAGTCCTTACACACCTCAAAAAAATTGGGTGGCTAAAAGAAAGAACAAGACTTTGGTGGATATGGCATGGTGCATGATGCAAGAAAAAGGTATGAGTAAGTTTTATTAGGCTGAAGCAATTAGGGCTAATAAATACATTTTAAATAGAAGTCCTACTAGGAGTCTTGAGAATATTACCCCTTATGAATGTTGGTAAAACAATAAGCCAAATGTAAATCATTTTAGATTTTTGGGACGTGTGGATTTTGTGCATGTTAATGCTGATAATAGGAATAAGTTGGATGCAAAGAGTGAAAAATATATTTTTATTGGGTATAGTGAGAAATCTAAGGCTTACAGGTTCTTTAATCCTATTTCACATAAAATAATTGTATTTAGCGATGCATTTTATGATGAAGAGGGAAGTTGGGGATAAAAAAAATTATTTTTTGAGGATGTTTTTGGTGAAGAGAAGGTGGAACCAAGTCATGTTTCAGTTCAGCCCAGCCATGAAAAATTTTCCAATTCATCTTCTACAAGTGCACATTCAAGTCCAAGAGAAGGTTCTTCCAGTAGTTCTGCACCTCCATCACTACTAGCCAAAGGAAAAGGTAAAATTTTGTTGAAGGATCACCTAGAATCTCAAATTCTCGATAAGAATTTTCATAAGAGGGTGACAAGGAGTCAACATATAGATATGAATGTAGTAATAGAGAGGTTAGATAACCTGCATCTTTATGGAGATGATGACAATGGAGATTCCAAAGGTGATGTTGTAAACTATACACTTGTTTCACAAGTTTATAAAGTTTCAAAAGTTGTTTTTGATGATTTTGAGCCTTCATGTTTTGAACATGCTAGTACTAACAAAGTGTGGATGAAGGCTATGCAAGAAGAGATACACTTTATTGAAAATAATGATACTTGGGAGTTGTGTGATTTACCCAAGGATAGAAAATGTGTAGGATGCAAGTGGGTCTACAAGATTAAGAAGAACAGTGATGTATCTATTGAGAGGTATAAGGCACAATTGGTAGCAAAGGGTTTCACTTAGAAATATAGTTTGGAATATGAGGAAACATTTGCTCCAGTTGCAAGGCAAGAAACAGTAAGGATGTTGCTATCATTGGCAGCTCATAAAATTTGGAGGGTGCATCATATGGATGTCAAAAGTGCATTTCTCAATGGGTATTTACATGGAGAAGTATATGTGGAACAACCACAAGGTTTTGTTGTCCAAGGAAAAGAAGATCAAGTATACATGTTGAAGACGGATCTATATGGGCTGAAGAAAGCTTCAAGAGCTTGGTATGCTAGAATCCATGACTACTTCCTACAGTGTAATTTTGAAAGGAGTAAGAGTGAGCCCACTTTGTACTACAAAAGGGAAGGTAATGATATTCTTATTGTATGCCTTTATGTTGATGATATGTTATTTATGGGGAGTAGTTATTCTTTGAATGATCCTTTTAAACATGATATGAAGAAGGAGTTTGAGATGTCTGATTTGGGTTTGATGAGTTACTTTCTTGGGATGGAAGTACATCAAACTAGTAATGAGATTTTTGTTTGTCAATCCAAATATGTAAGGGATATGTTGAAGAGATTTGGTTTGAGTGAATGTAAACTTGTAGAAACACCCATTAAACATGGGGAGTTCTTGAATTTGGAGGATGGAGCTAAAAGAGCAAACAAAACAGAGTACATGAGTATTGTTGGTAGCCTTATGTTCCTTTGTAACACTAGAATGGATATATGCTTTGCTGTTTCACAGTGTTTCGGGTATATGGCTAATCCATCATAGTTACATTTGAAGGTAGCAAAGAGGATTTTGAGGTATGTTCATGGAACAATTGATTATGGGATACACTACTCACAGACAAAGAATTTGAAGTTAGTGGGATCCCGTGATAGTGATTGGGGCAGTAATATTGATAATAGGAAATCCACGAGTGGGCACTACTTTTCTCTTGGTTCAGGTTTGGTGACATGGAGTTCCAAGAAAAAAGATACAGTGGCATTGTCTTCTACTAAACCAGAGTATATTGCACTTACATTGGCAAACAAGCATTGTGGCTTCTAAAGGTACTAGGGGAGATTGGGGAGAAGCAAGGGACTCCAACTACTTTATTCTATGATAATCAGAGTGCCATTAAGTTGGCACATAATCCTATCCACCATACCAAGTCTAAGCATTTCGACATCAAGTACCACTTCATTCGGGACATGGTGGATAAGGAACAAGTAAAATTGAGGTATTTTTCCACACATGATCAAGTAGCAAATGTTTTTACTAAGGGAGTAGTAAAACCTCATTTTTGTTGTTAAGGGACTTGATAGTCAATCCCCTTACCAGCAAGGGGGAGAATGTTGGAAATCTGGCCAACCATACATTAAAACAAAAAATTGGGCCATTAGATGATTTTTTTAGCCTTGGAAAGCATCTCCTATTAGAGGAGATAAAATAAAATTGTAGAGCTTCGTAATTTGTGCAATCTAGAAAATAAACGGGCTCAAAAGGACACCTGAGTCGAAAGTTATGGCCGAAATACTAAGACATGTAATAAAAACTATCGATGTAGATCTGACGGATGTGATTTGCTAGGGTTAAGGTTTGCTTTATTTTTTCTTACTTAAGGCAGTTTTAGGGTTTTATTTTATGAAGAAGAATTTTGCATTATAGCAAGTGTGTGAGCTCTTCTAGAGCCTGTGAGGAGATTGTTGTATTATTGTAAATTATTCAAGGGGTATGATAGACTCAATGCCATAAACCAAGGAAAATGATGTTACCCCAATGGGAGTGTGGATGCTCGTGCAATAAGACCAAAGTACCAAAGAGAGCTAGATGTGCCAATCCTTGTTAGTTTATTTCACAATATTTCTTAAGATTGTAAAAATGGTCTTACTTTTGGATTCAACTTGGTTGTTGCCTTGATGATAGTAGGGTGTCAAAAATTATGTTTAATATGATACTTATTTAAAAGCTCTCATACATCCTTATTCTTGAATGGAGGACCATTGTCTGATATGATCTTAGAAGGGATACCAAAACAAAAATTAATGTTATGGAGAATAAGCTTCACAATTCGAGGTCTAGTCATTTTGGCAAGAGAAATATCATCGACCCACTGGGTGAAGTACTAGGTGGATGTAATTATAAAGGTATGCTAACCGAATGATGGAGGTAAAAATTTACCCACAAGATTGAGATCCCATTGCAAAAAGATCCACAAATATTGGATTGATTGCAAAGCTTATGAGGGCACATGGGATAAATTGGGATGGTGTTAGCATTTAGGATATTTCTTAACATATCTAAAATAGTCATGTTCCATGGTGGGCCAATAGTACCTCATGCAAAAAATGCATTTGGTGATGGAAATCCCACTAAAATGACCATCACATGTGCCATCATGAGCTTGATAAATGGATTAGTTTGCTTCTTATGGTTTAAGACATCGAAGGAGAATATCATCATAACCACAGTGATAAAGCACATTTTCCAAAAGGGTATATCATGTGGTTTTTTGTTTATATGTTCATTTTTTTATCGAAGGTAAATTTGTAGGGAGCACACCAATCTTGAAAAATCCTAAACTTAGAAAAACAAGGTGTTATAATACTCTTTTTAAACAAAATGGATGTCCCGTTCATCCACAAAATATTCACAAGAAATGGTCAATTGGGAAAGGGTAGTAACATGGACATGTGTGACTTTGTCATGGGGATTTTGAGGGATTAAGGAACCAAGAGAAACCATGGTATCATTGAAGTGGTTATCTGACCTTATAGAAGTTTCAATATCATTCCACTCAAAGTGCATTAAAAACTCATCTGTGCGATCTTGGAAATCAAAAGTTGATAGGTCCCCATAGGTTAATGAACCTCATCATCATCATATTTTACATGTCCATTTAGAATAATTTAATTACTTGTTCTGTCTTGCTTTCTTAGAATAGAACTTTATGTCAAGTACTTTCATTGTTTTCCTAGAATAGAGTTTTCTTCCATGCACTTTAATTTTTTAGATTAGTTTCTGTTGGTCCGACTTTTATACACAGCCTGTGAAGAATGAGCACAAAACTCTGATAACACTTATACGGGATAAATCCCACTCACTTTAGGATCTAGCTGGTTATCCAAGGTGTGAGTTACAGAGTCGGGTCGAATGTCAATTCACTCTTTTTCGCTTCTGAAATAGTTTTCAATATGAACTGTCTATTACCTTACAACGGGCTTAATGAACTTGCTCAGTAATGTTCAAAAGTTGTCATTTATTGACAATCAAATTTAAAATTGATTCTTTGATCTAGCTCTTATGGGTTAGCAGATTTAAATAAAAGACAAATAAAAAAAATAAAAATGGATCATTTCACGGTAAAACAAAGAGGGTAGGGTAAGGCAGAAAGAGAAGTTTATCAAACTTAACTATAAAACAAAACTACCAATTTTATTTATACTATCAGCTTCACAACAGAACAAATCAAAGAAGAAAGTGTCCAGCTTTCTAAGATTACTTTCTACTAAGCACATAAGGCAGAGATGGAATAGATCTAACAAAAAATTATAAACCGAAGGGAAGTCGGTTAAAATTGATATCTTTCACCGGTAGCCTAGCTCGCACAGTGAGGACAGAGCAATTAGAACAAACTTGAACCTTAAATCTGTAATTTTCCCTAGTATACAATAGAACAAATGAAGCCCAACAACATATTTAATCTTGATAACACAGATTTACAGCATATATCTAATAAAATTTAATGAAACGGATAACAAAAGAAGATGAACTTATCACAATATGAAAAATATTAGGCTCCTGGCCATGCTATCACAGAAAACAAAAACACATCAACTCCAAGTTCAGAAACAAAGTATTTCACAATCTTTGCAAGAAATTGCTTCAATAGCCTTTTATTTCTAAGTTTTCGTCACCTGTGATTACATTGAGAAGAAGTATTTATAGACTCAGGACAGACCCTGATCTTTTTATAAATATCTTCTTCTCAAACCCTAGGACCCGGGTTTTACAATATAAGCTCTTTTAAAACAAAGTTCGGATAAAACTTAACCATTCTACAAATCAGTGCAGTCAGTTACCATAAATGGAGAAGATAGAATTCGAATGCCACTTGCATTCACCCGCAACTGTAAATAAATGCCCTCATTAATTCCCTCGGGTAAGCTGGATGAGTTACCACTTCTCCGACATTTCATCTTCGCAAAGCCATCCCTGAGTTGAAAATGTCTGCAAGCTATTAATTCTGCCATAAATTTTCATTAAATGCATCCATCGAGAAATTTCGGTAACTGAGTGTAGATATTTTTATTTTCCGGCCAATTCTCGACACACTCCATTAAATGGGCAGCTGCCTAGTCACCGTAAAGTCTCTTTGTGGCCAGATCTATAAAATTTGGATGAAGCAGCAATTTTCGACATCTTTCCTTTCAATACGACTGTCTTTGATTAATTTGCACTTGAATTTGTTTTTATGGCCATTTCTCCATTATCCCATAAGTGCCAGATGGCTTCCTGCATGAAAGACAAAAAAGGATTAGCATTTTAAAATTATTAAATCAAGACCTTTAAATATTAAAATGAAGCCCTAAAGTCCAGTATATGCGGCTCTAATCATCTGATACGTCGCTTACTTTGTCTTGACACGTGTCGCAAAATCGCGACACGTGTCCATTTCCAGTCATTTCCACTCTGTGCTGCTTTTTTGTCAAGGTCGCGAAAATGCTCCCAGCACTGTGCAACTCTTTCTTCTCCTTCCACCGTGAAAATGCGATATGTCTCGAAATCATGACGACACCTTGCTCTTGGCAGCATTCTTCGACTTCCGTCGTGAAAATGCGACATGTCGCGATTTCACGACATGTCGTGAAATCGTGACCTTTCCTGCCCTTGGCAACTCTTCTGCATTTCCAGCCGCGAAAATGCGACATGTTGCGATTTCGCGACCCCTCCTCTCACTCAGCTCTTCTTTTCAAACTTTGTCACGATTTCACGACGTCTCCCTGCCTTAGCTGTTTTTTTGATTTGGACACTTCTTTCTTTTGCGAACTCTCCACCATGTCGCGAAATCGTGACATGGTGGCTCCTTGCCTTCACAACTCTCCACCATGTCGCGAAATCGCGACATGGTGGCTCCTTGCCTTCACAACTCTCCACCATGTCGCGAAATCGCGACATGGTGGCTCCTTGCCCTCACAACCTGAACTTTGTCTCAATTTTGCGATGTCGCGAAATTGCGACATCACGATTTCATGACATCTTTCTCACTCGGGCCCTCTTTGCCAATCATGTCATGATTTCGCGACGTCGTGAAATCGTGACATTGCGATTTCACGACAATTCTATGCCTTAGTTGATTTTTGCATTTTGGTTTCTCTTTGTTTGCACTTTGCCCTTGCTGACCTTGGACCTGTTGCGATTTTGTGACATGTCACGAAATTGCGACAGTCCATACGCCCCGGGCCCTCTTTCTGAAAAACGTCGCAAAATCACGACGTGTCGCGAAATTGCAACCTGTTTCTGACTTACTTCCTTCTGCCTCCACCTGCCGCGAAAATGCGACATGTCGCGATTTCGTGACATGTCGCGAAATCGTGACCATTTCATGCCTTAGTCGATTTTTCTCTCTCTCTACCGTGAAAATGCGACATGTGGCGAAATCGTGACCTCTTTCACACTTAGCATCATTTTCACTCCTACAGTCGCGAAAATGCGACATGTCACAATTTTGCAACATGTCACGATTTCGCTACGTTCCGTACAACCTTGCATTCTCCCTCCAAACTTGCTGTAATTTCGTGACATGTCACGATTTCGCGACATTCCATACAATCTGGCTTTCTCTCTCCGAACTTGTCGCGATTTCGCGACCTTTTCAAAAATGGAAAGTGTCGCGATATCGCGACATTTCCAAAAATAGAAATGTCATGATTTCGCTACGTTTTCATGACTTTGCTGATTTTTCCGAAACCTGTCGCGATTTCGCGACATTTTCAAAAATGGAAGTGTCACGATTTCGCTACTTTGCCAAAAAAGGAAAGTTTTGATTTTCAATGAATTTATCTATCTGTTTTCTGCATTTTTTTCATACCGGTGTAAGATTTTCTTTATCCATGAATGATTCTAGCATGTAAAAAGTGAAGTTTGAGATAACAAAGCCAGAATGCAAGAATACTTGGATACTTTGACATAGGCAAAACTTGACCAAGAAAGAGGCAAGTAAAAATTTGGAATTAAACTTGAAAATCATCAAGAGGGTCCCTACTGCAAAAATGAAAGCTCAAATTTTTCAAAGGATGGAAAATCATTTTTCAGTGGGGGTGTGTTGCTTCTCAACAAATGGCGATATCTGCGGGTAAAATAGTAGCATTATTTTAGAACCCAGGACTCTAGTTTCAAAACAACATAGACCATGTATCTTGCCTTGCCATAGATATTCTTCAAAATAAATTGACTACTAACTGATAGTTGTTAAAATTTTCCAGGGACATACTAGGCTGAATCATTTAAGGAATATTTCTGATGTGCAATTACAAGCGTATAAAACTTTCTTCAAGAATGACTGGATCGAATGTTGAACTCTAGATTGATCAACTTTTCTAGATTGTAAAAAAGGGAAACCGAGTAGAGCTCTGTTTACTAGTTTAGCCTTTTACAGCCCCGACAAAGTTACCCTTTAGATTTACACGACCCAGATTTACAACTGTAAGGTAGAATCTACAACTTGGCAAAAGAAAAATATCTTTTGAAGTCTTGACTGTCTCTTTGATTATATAACTTTTTTTTTTTTATCTCTCTTTTCTTTTCTTTTTTTATATATATATTGGAAATAACAGAGTGCCAATTTCATGTTGTCTGCTCAACTTTCATCTTTTTCTTTAACATCTGAAAAGCCTTAGAAAGAATAACAATTTTCTTTTAACATTTCATCAATCTGGAACTACTTCAGCCTGGGCACTGATAGCCTCTATGGATACTCAAATAATTACATGAATCATAGTCCCCTCTTATAACCAACTTTTCTTAGATTCCCCGAGAGTTTCTCCAACTAAATAGCATAGCAGTTTCTTTATAATTAAAACAACTGTGGCAAGCAAGACACAAAATCCAATCATCCTTCCACTATTGTTCTGACTAAAAAAAATAGTTCCACTGTTCAGTTCAAACAGACTATCTCACAATTGTGATAATGAACACTGGATTGATCAGCTCAGAATAAAAACAATTTTTAGAAAGCTGACTTCTTTCATTGATGCTCAGGCAAAGGTTAAAGAACAGAATCTTAAAAGCCAAAGAACTTTATACAGAATTCCAAGGATAAACACAGGCCTTTAAGAACAAAATAAAATAAAAACTGTAGACTTTAAAATAAAACTATACAGGCAACAAAGAAAACAAAACTGCAGGGTTATTTACAAGGGAAACAAAATAAAACTGTATAGGCATTTAAAGGAAAAGAAATAAAACAAGACTGCAGAGCTATTTACAAAGAAAATAAACTGCACAGACCTTAAATAAAAATAAAATACAGAACTTTAAAATGAAACAACACTATACAGACAACAAAGGAAATAAAATACATAAATGTACAGACCTAAAAGGAAATAAAACTGCAGGGTTATTTACAAAGGAAATAAAGTACATAACTTCAAGAAAGGCTAAAAAATATACAGACACTTAGGATTAAATAAAATAAACAACTATACAAACATTTAAAAAAAATAAACTAAAGCAAAGCAACGAAAAACTGTACAGACAGTTAAAATAAAACTAAAGCAAAGCAACTAAAAAATGTACAGGCAGTTAGAAGCTAAAGCAAAGCAACTAAAAAATGTACAGGCTTTTAAAAGAAAACTAAACAAAACAACTGTATAGACATGAAAGTAAACTAAACTAAACAACTGTACAGACATGAAAGTAAACTAAACTAAACAACTGTATATACATTAAAAGTAAACTAAACTAAATAACTGTATAGACATTAAAAGTAAACTAAACCAAAAAAATGTACAGGCATTTAAAACAAAGCTAAAGCAAAGCAACTAAAAAAATGTACAACAAAACTAAATACTGTACAGACAATTAAGGAAACTAAAATAAACAACACTGTACAGACATTTAGAATTGAACTAAAGCAAGGCAACACTGAAATAAACTAAAAACTGCAGAGTTATTTACAATGTATACACATGTTACAACTTCTTTGTGACTCATTCAAATGATATATTAGACGGAACAACCGAGAAATAATGTTTTAAGTATTGACCATTAACAGGGAGGTCCAAAAAATTACCATCAAGGTCTTGTAAACGAAATGCATTGTTACCCAGAATCTCAACAATCTGGTACGGGCCTATCCATAGTGGTTGCAACTTTGTATGCTTACCCTTCTTCTCATGGGCCTTGTCCCATAGAAGCACCAGGTCTGCCAGCCTGAAAGATTTCACTTTGTCCCTCTTGTCAAACCAGCACTTGACGGTTTCTTGGTGCCGACTGAAGTGTTCTAGGGCTTGGAGCCTTTCATCCTACAAATTAGTTAGATCTAAACACGGGCTTCTGCATCTGCTTGATCCTCAAAATAGTCTAAGACAAATTGATAAGTAGGTAATTTCAGAGATATGGGAACAATTGGCTGGGTACCATACAAAAAAGCAAAAGGAGAAGTCTTAAGAGCCACTTTATATTTTATCCAGTCAGCCCAAAGTGCATATTTCAATAATGTATGCCACTGCTTGGGTTTGTCTACTATAGATTTTTTAATGGCATTCATTAAATTCTTGTTTGTGGACTCAGCCAGTCCATTACCTTGGAGATAATAGTTGGATGAGAATTTGATAACTATCCCCATATGGTATGCCCATTCTGTAAACTCCAATGATTGGAAGGCTGGCCCATTATCACACATCAAATTCAGAGGAACCCCAAACTTGGTTATGACATTTGATTCTAAAAATTCTATCACTTCATGAGCTGTACTTCTTATGGTGGCTACTGCTTCAACCCATCTTGTGCAATAGTCAGTAGCTGTTAGAACATACTTATGCCCTGTTGAAGAATTTGGATTAATCACTCCCACAAAATCAAGTCCCCATTGCATGAAAGGTTTATTTATTACAACAGGTTGCAATGGTAGAGCCCGGTTGGCTTCTTTGGCTGCAAAAGTTTGGCACTGATGGCAGGTTCTTACATGCTGATGAGCATCTTTAAACAGTGTAGGCCAGTAATAGCATGCTC
Source organism: Wollemia nobilis (assembly GCA_028583015.1). Lineage (NCBI taxonomy): Eukaryota > Viridiplantae > Streptophyta > Pinopsida > Araucariales > Araucariaceae > Wollemia > Wollemia nobilis. Next base: position 1,149,665 of record JAQPPZ010001708.1, read on the forward strand.
TCAGTATTTTATGCGAAGTAGAAGATCCTGATGAATGCCCTACCCCTAAATTTTCATGAAAATTGGACATGACTTCATTGACTTCACTGTGAGAGATGCATCTTAGGAAAATTCCAACATAATTCTCTTTGTACAAATTACCTGCTTTGAAGAGATAATGAGCAGCTTTCAGTTTTAATGCTCTCCTTTGGGTTCTGTTCAAGTGAGATGGGCAAATTCCAAATTGCAGCAGATGAACAATATCTCCATACCAGTCATCAGATTCAGAATTTAACTGATTAACTTCTTCCTATACAGGTATTTCGGTAATGTGTCGGGACAAACCAAGTCCCCTGATCAATTTAGCAGGCTGAATCTCTAAGTCATACTCTTGTAGCCTTGTAACCCAATTACCCCTTAGTTCACCCAACTCATTCTGACTTAGAAGGTATTTAACAGCTGGGTCTGGCACTATAGCATGAATTCTGCTTCTTAGTATGTAGTGCCTGAATTTCTTAACTGCTCTCACTAAGGCATAAGCTTGTTTGTCTAAATGAGAATATTTTAGCTCAGCCCCCTTTAAATTGGTACTCTTGAAAGCAATTGGATGTTCTCCGATTTCTCTTCGTTGGGTCAAAACTACAGCAAGTGTGTGTTCAGAAGAAAAGGTGTACAGATAAAAATCTGCACTGAAATCTGGGCTTACCAGAACTGGTGCTTGTTTGATGGTTGTCTTGATTTCTTGGAAGGCTGTTTTAGCTTATGTGGTCCAAACAATCTGAGCAGTTTGCTTTAGCATGTCATTCATTGGCTTGACTATCTCTGCAAAACCGGAGATGAACTTCCTGACAAAGTTAATTTTTCCAAAGAAGGACCTCAACTCTTTCTTGGAGTTGGGAAATGGTATGCCGGATATGGCTTCAACTTTGTCTAGATCCATGGAAATGCCATATTTTGTGACCAAGTGCCCAAGGAGCTTTCTTTCTGTTACACCAAAAATGCACTTCTTCGGATTCAAAGAAATGCCGAACTCCCTGCATTTATTAAACACAGACTCCAAGTGTTTTACATGGTCAAACCAAGATTTAGAGAAGACTGTTAAATCATCCATGTAAACAACAATGCATTTAACCATAAGCCCCTTGAAAGCATGATCCATTGCTCGTTGAAATGTAGCTTCGACATTTATTAATCCAAATGGCATCCTCTTGTAAGCAAAAGTTCCCCACTTAGTTGTGAAAGCAGTTTTCATCCTGTCTTCCTTCTCAACCAATATCTTATTGTACCCTGAGAAACCGTCCAGGAAAGACATCATCTCTGAACCATTTACAATCTGCAGCACCTCATCCATGGAAGGCAGATGGTAATTATCTTTCTCAGATGCCTTGTTCAAATTTCTAAAATCCACACACAGGCGGATCTCTCCATTTTTCTTTCTGACTGGCACCAGATTGGCCACCCAAGTAGAATGCCTGATGGAAAAAATAATGGCGACACTTAAGAGTTTTTCTACCTCTTTCTGGATGAGGGGCTCTAACAGAGCATTGACATGCCTCTTTTTTTGTCGGAAAGGTTTACAAAATTCTTTTAAAGATATAATGTGAGTGTAAACTTTAGGATTGAATACCTTTAAGTATTTGTATGACCAGGCCATAACATCTTTGGACCTATGAAAAAAATCAATCATACTTCTTTTTATTTTTGGATCACAGTTCTTAGCCAACTTGATGTGCCTGGGATCTTCTTCAGTCCCTATGTTCAGGTTTTTAGTCTCACCATTTGTGGCAACCACATAGTCCTCAGAATTCACCTTTTGCTTGATTTTGTCAACATCAAAGAGCCTCTCCAGCTCCACCATTCCTTTTGAAATTCTGTTGTCTTTCAACCTCATTATTCCCCTGTCATCATCTAACTGCTCTAGCAGAGTATCCCTCTGGCCCTCATCGATTATAGCAATTTCATATGTGTTAGTACTCTACAAAAAGTTTACAATCTGTTGATCATCAGAGAAAACCTAAAAATTATCTATGTTATTTGGGACTGAAGGACAAGGGACTAACTCAATTGAAAACTTATTCCATTTAAATTCCTCCAATGGTTTTAAACTTGCAGCTGAAGAAGCCAAGACATCTGCATGTGAATTCTACTCTCTAGGTATGTGTGTTAGATTAAAAGCATCAAAGTCTTCTACAAGATCCCAAGCCCGATGTTTGTATCCTTTTAAATAAGATGCTTTACACTGGAATTTACCCTTGACTTGATTTGCCACCAATTCCGAATCAGTAAAAACTTGAATATTTTTTACACTTCTGTCCAAAGCAAATTTCAAACCTAATATCAGAGCTTCATACTCTGCTAAATTATTTGTACAAGGGAACTGTAGACGGTAAGACATAAAATATGTCTGAATTTCAGGCCCCTTAAGGACTGCCCCTGTTCCAGAACCCTGCTTAGACCTAGCCCCATCCACATGAAGTGTCCAAACTTCATTACTATGAACAGGATGGGCTTTATTAAACTTGTTATTTTGCCCAGTTGTTAAATTGTAGACTCCAATATCTACCTCTGCAATATTTACAGTTCCATTCTCTGCATTGTACTCAATGATTGTATGCTTGTACCTGGGTTCTCTTTCAACCCGTAATTGATTTTCCACTCCCTTCCACGGCAACCACATGTGTGAAAATTTTTTTGCCAAGTATCCATTCAGAGATCTCGACCAATCCCTGCTCAACAACATCCCATACCCCACAGGGATATCCACAACCTGAATTTCAATTTTATGTTGAGCCCTTGGCTCAGATGCTAATTGGATATGAATATTTTGAAGCTCTCCAACTACTTTAACCTCTGATTTGTCTAATTGGACAACTCTCCTTTCAGACTTCATTGGGGTCAGACCCAAGCTGTCGACAAATGGCCAAAGGCATAACATTAGCGAGATGCACTCGAATCTACCAAACAATTGTGTAAGTTCTTCCCAAAAATACGGACAGTCAGTAAAAAGGGGGGAACTTCAATTTTTTCTTTGTACATGGCTACATTTGCATTAGCCATCTTCTTTCCTTTGTCCACAGGTTTGGTAGCAGGGCCAGAGTATGTTTTTATCAGGTTGTCCCTCTACTCTGAAATTTGTGCCAACTCATGAAGAGTAATGTTGACCTTAATCTTTTTCATATCCTCCACTATGTTATATCCTTTGTTAAGTGGAGGGACAAAAGCATTTGGCCCTCTCAGACCTCCTCCCTTTGGTGGAGATGGATTATTGCTTGGAGAGGGGTCCAGAGGAACATTGTGAGAGTTTTTTGGAGGGGTTGATGTAGTATTAGGCTCCGGATTCCTGTTTCTCAGGTTGTAGTTATCTCTTCTGTACTGTTGGAAAGCCTGCACCTCATCCATAGGCATTTCAACTAAATTCTCAGATTCATCCGAGAAAGTGAAAGAATCCAGGACCATAGCTGCACTGTGGCCGGATGAACTTGGGCCATCAACAGTTCTTTGATTTTTAGGGGAGATCAAATCTCCAGACAAAGCTTCAAATGCATTGCAAAATTATAGACAATTCAACTCCCCATGCTGAGAAGTGGCATGTATTCTACACCAGTTAGGCAGAGCTAAATCACAAATATTCACATCATGAGCTTTACCCTTGTAATCTTTATTAGGTTCATATGGGGGCCTGTTGAATCTGTTCGGTTGATATGAATATCTATTGGAGTTGTCCCTAGTAGAAAATTGCCTTTTAAAACTCAAGAAATCATTGGCCAGTTTCTAAACTATCTTTGAGACTTCTTCAACTCTTGCATTGTCAGCCTCTTTGCCTGGGTTCTGTGCATTCTCAATAGGTGCTACAGCCAATGGATTTGCTGATGGTAGAGTCTGACAAACTGGCAGCATCATTTGATGTGGAATGGGATTGAACATAAGAGCAACTTGTGTAACCAGAGGAATTTGCTAAGCATTCAAAGGCTGGGGTCCCAACTGTCTTTACAGAATCAAAGCTTCTTTATAAGCTTTTGTCAAATTAGTAACAGTGGGATCTCTCTTCAAGAAGACAGAGTTCATGGGATCCAAAGAATTTCTAAAGATCTCTAATGCCAGGTCAGCATTCGGTACATAATAGCCAGTAAGTCTACCATAAGCTTTCTAGAATCTAACATTATAAGATCTGATAGATTCACTTAATTCCCTTTTGATACCAGAAAACTGCTAGTACAATCTACTAGGATCTATCACTTCATCGAACTGTGACACAAAAAATTTTTCTAAGTCATTCCAGCTGGTGACAGAATCATTAGTGAGGTTTAAAAACCAATCATAAGCTCCCTCCTGGAGAGTGAACATGAATAGTCTGTAGGCAACATTTTCATGCTGTACATTTAATAATTTCAAAGCATTCTTGAATGCAACCAAATGTTCTTCTGCAGTTCTTGTCCCATCATGTTTATATCTGGGGAGATATCTTTTCAAATTTCTGGGCAAGTCATGGGCTATACCCAGAATATTCAAAGCAGTGGAGCCCAACCAATTTGCCATTACTACTTGGCTGACAGTGATATTCTGAGTTGTGGTTGGAGTAACTATCAGCGGTGATAAAACTATTTTTGACAGAGACTTGGCCCTTATGAGGCTACTTATCAGAGTTTCTAATTCAGGGACAAGGAGCTCTCCAGCTCTAGGGTGGGACCTTGTTACCCTGTATGTAGAATCCAACTTTTCACAAGTACTTACAAACTTACAATCCTTAACAGAGTACTGAACTTGAGGTCTTCTTTTCTGGCAATTTTAAAAATTGTACTGACAACTTACAATACTGACCGAATTTTAGTAGGCCCTCCTTCTAGCGCCATTTTTAAATGTTGGTCCGACTTTCATACACACCCTGTGAAGAATGAGCACAAAACTCTGATAACACTTATACGAGATAAATCCCACTCACTTTAGGATCTAGCTGGTTATCCAAGGTGTGAGTTATAGAGTCAGGTCGAATGTCAATTCACTCTTTTTCGCTTCTAGAATAGTTTTTAATATGAACTGTCTGTTACCTTACAATGGGCTCAATGAACTTGCTCAGTAATGTTCAGAAGTTGTCATTTGTTGACAGTCAGATTTAAAATTGATTCTTTGATCTAGCTCTTATGGGTCAGCAGATTTAAATAAAAGACAAATAAAGAAAATAAAAATGGATCATTTCACGATAAAACAAAGAGGGTAGGGTAAGGCAAAAAGAGAAGTTTATCAAACTTAACTGTAAAACAAAACTACCAATTTTATTTATACTATCAGCTTCACAACAGAACAAATCAAAGAAGAAAGTATCCAGCTTTCTAAGATCACTTTCTACTAAGAGCATAAGGCAGAGATGGAACAGATCTAACAGAAAATTATAAATCGAAGGGAAGTTGGTTAAAATTGATATCTTTCACCGACAGCCTAGCTCACATAGTGAGGACAGAGCAATTAGAACAAACTTGAACCTTAAATCTGTAATTTTCCCTAGTATACAATAGAACAAATGAAGCCCAACAACATATTTAATCTTGATGACACAGATTTACAGCATATATCTAATAAACTTTAATGAAACAGATAACAAAATAAGATGAACTTATCACAATCTGAAAAATATTAGGCTCCTGGCCATGCTATCACAGAAAACAAAAGCACATCAACTCCAAGTCTAGAAATAAAGTATTTCATAATATTTGCAAGAAATTGCTTCAATAGCCTTTTATTTCTAAGTTTTTGCCACCTGCGATTACATTGAGAAGAAGTATTTATAGACTCAGGATAGATCCTGATATTTTCAGAAATATCTTCTTCTCAAACCCTAAATCTTATCAACTTAAACCCTAGGACCCGGGTTTTACAATATAAGCTCTTTTAAAACAAAGTTCGGATAAAACTTAACCATTTTGCAAATCAGTGCAGTCAGTTGCCATAAATGGAGAAGATAGAATTTGAATGCCACTTGCATTCACCCGTAACTGTAAATAAATGCCCTCATTAATTCCCTCGGGTAAGCTGGATGAGTTACCACTTCTTCGACATTTCATCTCTGCAGAGCCATCCCTGTGTTGAAAATGTCTACAAGCTATTAATTCTGCCATAAATTTTCATTAAATGCATCCATCGAGAAATTTCGATAACTGAGTGTAGATATTTTCGTTTTTCGGCCAATTCTCGACACACTCCATTAAATGGGGAGCTGCCTAGTCACCGTAAAGTCTCTTTGCGACCAGATCTATAAAATTTGGATGAAGCAGCAATTTTCGGCATCTTTCCTTTCAATACGGCTGTCTTTGATTAATTTGCACTTGACTTTGTTTTTATGGCCATTTCTCCGTTATCCCGTAAGTGCCAGATGAATTCCTGCATGAAAGACAAACAAGGATTAGCATTTTAAAATTATTAAATCAAGACCTTTAAATATTAAAATGAAGCCCTAAAGTCCAGTATATGTGGCTCTAATCATCTGATACGTGGCTTACTTTATCTTGACACGTGTCGCAAAATCGCGACACGTGTCCATTTCCAGTCATTCCCACTCTGTGCTACTTTCCTGTCAAGGTCACAAAAATGTGACATGTCGCGATATCGCGACATCCCAACGCTGTGCAACTCTTTCTTCTCCTTCCACCGTGAAAATACGACATGTCGTGATTTCGCGACGACACCTTGCTCTTGGCAGCATTCTCCGACTTCCGTCGCCAAAATGTGACATGTCACGATTTCGCGACATGTCGTGAAATCGCAACCTTTCCTGCCCTTGGCAAATCTTCTGCCTTTCCAGTTGTGAAAATGCGACATGTCACGATTTCGTGACATGTTGCGATTTCGCGACATGTTGCGATTTCGCGACCCCTCCTCTCACTCGGTTATTCTTTTCAAACTTTGTCGCGATTTCGTGACGTCTCCCTGCCTTAGCTATTTTTTTGATTTGGAAACTTATTTCTTTTGCAAACTCTCCACCATGTCGTGAAATTGCGACATGGTGGCTCCTTGCCTTCACAACTCTCCAGAATGTCACGAAATCACGACATGGTGGCTCCTTGCCCTCACAACTCTCCACCATGTTGCGAAATCACGACATGGTGGCTCCTTGCCCTCACAACCTGAACTTTGTCACGATTTTGCAACGTCGCGAAATCGTGACGTCACGATTTCGTGACATCTTTCTCACTCGGGCCCTCTTTGCCAATCATGTCGCGATTTCATGACAATTCTATGCCTTAGTTGATTTTTGCATTTTGGTTTCTCTTTGTTTACACTTCGCTCTTGCTGATCTTGGACCTGTCGCGATTTCGTGACATGTCGTGAAATCGTGACGATCCGTATGCCCCGAGCCCTCTTTCTGAAAAACGTCATAATTTTGCTACGTTTTTCAGAAAGAGGGCCTTCTCCCTCTTTCTGAAAATTGACTAAGGCATGAAATGGTCGCGATTTCACGACATGTCACGAAATCGTGACCTCTTTCACACTTAGCATACTTTTCACTCCTATAGTCGCGATTTCGCGACATGTCACGATTTCGTGACATGTCACGATTTCGCTATGTTTCGTACAACCTTGCCTTCTCCCTCAAAACTTGCCGCGATTTCGTGACATGTCATGATTTCGCAACGTTCCGTACAATCTGGCTTTCTCTCTCTGAACTTGTCGCGATTTCGCGACCTTTCCAAAAATGGAAAGTGTCGTAAAATCGTGACATTTTCAAAAATGGAAGTGTCACGATTTCGCTACGTTTCTGGGATTTGGCCGATTTTCTTTCTACCCGTTGCGATATCGCGACATTTCCAAAAATGGAAGTGTCGCGATATCGTGACACTTTCAAAAATGGAAGTGTTGCGATTTCGCTACGTTTTCATGACTTTGCTGATTTTTCCGAAACCTGTCACGATTTCGCGACATTTTCAAAAATGGAAGTGTCGCGATATCGCGACATTTCAAAAAATGGAAGTGTTGCGATTTCGCTACGTTTTCATGACTTTGCTGATTTTTTCGAAACCTGTCACGATTTCGCGACATTTTCAAAAATGGAAATGTCGCGATTTCGCTACTTTGCCAAAAAAAAAAGTTTTGATTTTCAATGAATTTATCTATTTGTTTTCTGCATTTTTTTTAATACCGGTGTAAGATTTTCTTTATCCATGAATGATTCTAGCATGTAAAAAGTGAAGTCTGAGATAACAAAGCCAGAATGCAAGAATACTTGGATACTTTGACATAGGCAAAACTTGACCAAGAAAGAGGCAAGTAAAAATTTGGAATTAAACCTGAAAATCATCAAGAGGGTCCCTACTGCAAAAATGAAAGCTCAAAGTTTTCAAAGGATGGAAAATCATTTTTCAGCGGGGGTGTGTTGCTTCTCAACAGTTTCTTTCCAAGTTATTCTTGTTTTCTTAGATTAGTTTACTTTCACATTATTTATAGCTTTCCTAGAATAGTTTTATTTCTTGCTTTTATAAGCTTTTCATATATTAGTTTCATTGCCTATCCTTTCTTAATTTCATAGATTAGTTTCATTTCTAGTATTTAATTTCTTTTATAGACTTGCTTTCCTTTTGTATGTAATTGTCCTTGCTTTCATTTAGAAGTAGATTTCCTTTCTGCAAAATCCTTTTTATTGTCATTAGTTTATATTCCCCTTCTTGCATTACCCTTTATTTTTCTTAGCAATAGGTCCCCTTTCTTTGCAATTCATCTTCTCTTAGGTTAATATCCTTATTGCTTGCATTGCATTCTTCCCCTAAAATAGCATTTCTTTCATGCAATTTAGCTTAGATCTCCTCTTCTTCTTCCTTCTCTAGCACAAGTCCTCTCTTTTATTTTCTTTCTTTAGCAAAGATCTCCTCTTCTTTCCTCTACCTCTACAATAGGTTTCTTCCTTGCTTCATTAGTTTAGAAGTTTATCATATTGTTTGCTTTAGATTAGGTTTCCTTTTCTCTCATGGATAGTATCATTTCTTCTCATATTTGTTTAGGTTAGTTGCATTTAATTCATTTGATAGATTTCATTTTTGTACATGCTAGATAGAGAAAGATCAATATAAGTTAGTGTTTCCTTTATCTTTGGATTTAGCTACATTCTACATCTCTAGGCTAGTTTGTTTTGTGCATTGTAGTTAGGAATTAAAAAAATTAACAAAAATAAAATACATCACTTTTGCACAACATGAATTTGCAAAACCAATAAATGATGTTAGAATTCATCTCCAACCATCTATTGATCCCCTAGAAACCATAGTTAGAGCGCATAGTTTCCTAGTTTCATCACCAGGAATCTGACTACCCTTGGGACTAGCTTGGGGTAGTCTAAGGTTAGACACCATTGCTCATTGGGCTAGATAATCAGTGGGTGCACAACTGTCATTTTTTACCAAGCCAAGCTGAGGGTGAAGTGTAAGCCCATTTGGACTACATAGGTTTTAGAAAATACCACCTCTTATACTCCCTCAAAAGGGTATTTGAGGTCTTTTACCTCTTAGGATACCTTAAGCCAACCCAACCTTAGGAAGCTCTTTTATCCATTTGTGCGTTGCTTCTCCCCACATACTCTTGGCTATATTGGATAGCATGCATAAACACACCTTGTAGATACACCCCATATACCTTTTATAGATCTTAGGGGTAGGCAAAAATCAAAACATACTAAAACAAAAAAATAAAAAAAGAAGAAAAAAATCCAAAATCTTCAAAACAACAAACATCAAAACACAACCTAACTAAACCTTTACATCATCATTGTTTGACGTGTATTTTATTGTTTGTGTAAATAGCATTTTTATTATAAAAACCATAAAAAAACATCTACAAAACTAACAAAATAATCAAAATACACTCATGCCACCTTTTTGTAATATATGTCTACTTCTATAACCTGTGTAACTTGTCTCTAGAGTTAATCATCTCACCCTTGATGGTTCATAGTCATAATCATATGAAATCATATGGTTAACAACTATAGTCTTCAAAATCTAGACGATCATACTCAGGATCAGTCTATAGTAGCCCCTTTCTAGCCTACTCATTCTTCCACAATTTATTCTATTCTTTGCTGCTTATGGTCCTAACTAGAAGCTAAGCCAAATCTCAAGTGCATAACTCTATGGAGCATTCTGAGTAAATCCCCATCCTTTGAAAACCCCTCCAACCCATCTGAAGGATGCACCTTGTACCCCACCTAATATCCTATCCACTATCCCTTATGTCCCATACCCAAGTGACATGGGCCTTTTTGGACCTGCATACTATGACTCAAGCCTTGTGAACCAAGCCATTCATACCAACTTACCTAAAATCCATAACAATTACACTCTTTCATATTCCTTAAATATTAATGTCCTATTATATGACCCTAATTATCTTCATGCCCTTCAACATGCACCTCCAACTTCCCCCAATTTCCATCATCCTCTATCCCCCCATATCCCTCTACCAAATTCATCGTGAGTCTCCTTACCCCACTGTGCATTCTTGAACATTTTGATCCTTCTTTCTCCCATGATAAAACCCACTCCCACACCTCACATATCCCATATGTATCCACTTCTCCCATTACAACCCAAACTATATCCCTTGTCACCTCCAACCCTCAAGGTATCTCTTCTACCAATCTCACCCCACCTCGAGCATAAAATCTTCTTGTATGCTCTCTCATTTAAAGGGCTAAGGAGAGAGCATACAATATATACCTTATATTAATGTGAAATGTGAAATGAAGTTTATTGCATTAGAAGCTATGGCCTACTTTTGATCTCCAAGATCACCCTAGGGTGAGAGAAGAGAGCATACGTAGAACCAAAGCCTCTATTTAATGTAGAATGCAAGGTATAATGGAAGGTAAAAGATTACAAAAATTAAGGTAAGTTCCTTGAACCCAAAAGTGTCCTCTTTCTTTTTGATCCTTAAGATCACCCTAAGGCATGAGAGTAGAGCATATGGGTAGGAGAGACTACTTTTGTTTAGTGTGAAGGCTTAAAAGTGTCAAATATTAATTAACAAAAACAAATCCTTAAGATATGATTGCATTTGCAAAAATTATGCTAAAAACTAGGGATAGAGCCTCCTACCTATAGGGCCTACATTGGTTGAGGATTTATAGAGGCTACTAGTTGATCTCTATAGTCAAAACTACCTTTGGGACTCTAGTTGTTAGATCCTTGACGGTTCATATATAGAACAGTTTGACCCTAGACGATTGAGTTTGGGATAGGTGTCTGATTGATAGAGTCTAATGAATTTGGTTTCTTGCTCCTCGGAGGTTACTCTATTATGTTTTTTCTATATAATAGAATATATAGAATGGTTAGAAGATAGTTTTGCAATGAAAAACAAGGGGAAGATAACAAGCCAAAAATGACGAGCTATAGTAACAAAGAAAACAAACTAGCAAAAAAGTGAACACAAGCTTATACTGAGAGGGGGGGTGAACAGTATAAGACCACTTTTAACTTTTTCTTTCAAAACAACTTTCAATTCAATATTATGCAGTATAAAGATAGCAGTAACAACAACAGTAATCAAAGCAATGCACAAAACACCATCCACAAAGTGACACAACAATTTACGTGGTTCACCCAAAGTGGGCTACTCCACGGATAAAACTTTTCTCTAAAAGTTATATCGTAGTTCTCTGGGAAACCTTCCCAATTACAAATTTTATGAGCCTCTGCTCAAAGGAGATACCTTCCCCTTAACTCTGCTCTGGCTGGTGATCCTCTAGAAGACCTCTGCCTCTTCAACCCTTAGCAAGTGGAACTCTATCCACAGAAGACACCTGTCTTCCATACTCTGGTCGGAGACCTCTGTCCTCACTCTATCACCTCAACGTTGGTCCTCGAATTTGCACCAAAACATAGTCCTTCGGTCTGGCACAAATGTCCTCTTCCTCTTTCTCAGGTCTGCACCAAACACAGTCCTTCGGTCTGGCACAAATCTGTTCTCAACTCTGCATCAATCTCTGTCCTCAAATGGTCCTCAAATCTGGTTCACAAAAATGGTTCACCAGCTTGCATTAATGTTGGCTTGATCTTCACCCAAGTCTTCAAGACTTGTTTCAGATCTGCTTTGCAAGTTCTCACTTAGAACCTGCCCAAAATGCTCCACAAGCTTCAACAAAAAGCTTGCTCAATGCTATCCAACAAGCCCTCTCAATGACTTGTCCAAAACCTGCTCATACATCCCCATCGAAACCTGTCCAAAACCTCAACAAGCTCACAAAGACAACTTGCTTAGCATGAACTCACAAAGAGAATTGTTAGAGACCCAATGTGATTCATTAACATCATAGAAGCATAAAGAGAATTGTTAGAGACTCAATATGTTCTATACTTAACTCCCAATCTCAATCTCAAATCTCAAAAGAATAAGATATATGTAATATGCTTTTCTTAAGAACATGAAACACAAATCTATCTACGCAACCACAACCGCAATCACAGCTGCCCTTTGATTGAAATCCAACCTTTGCACTATCTTTGTAAATACAGCAGCACTTCAACACTCTACGATCGAACTCCTCATTCAGCGCATCAACTCGCCACTTCTATGCTATCTGCGTTGTTATGGCTGCATCTCGCACACCTCACTCGAATCGACTCGACTCGGTCTTTGCGCATCGTGGACTTCGCTTGCGCAAGTTTGATACACACATTCGATGATCAAACTCTCCGAATAGCCCTCCTTTTATACTGATAATCTCAAGATTAGATTCTTGATCTTAGTCGGATGTATATCCCTAAAACAACGTCGACAGCACAACCCTACACTTCGTCGGCTCAAGGTTAACTCTATCGGCTTCAACCGCCTCTGTTGTTCTGTAGCTTTTCTCGTGAAACTACAACATGTCATGATATCGCGACACTTTTATAGCCATACACCTTCTATAGCCTGCTGTCACAAAATCGTGACACCTTGGCCTTTGTCGACTTCCTTTGTGCTTTTGTCATGAAATCGTGACACCTTTGCCTCTTGCTGACGTCATCTCACTTCTGTCGCGAAATCGTGACACTTTAGTCTTCATGGCCTTCCTCTCAGCTTTTGTCACAAAATCGTGACACATCTACTTCTACTGACATCATCTGCAACTCTGTCACGAAATCGTGACGCTTTCGCTGCCTTAAGCTCTTTTCTGCCATATGCCTACGAAACTGGAACATGTCATGAAATCGCGACGCTTTCGCCTTTGAGCTCTTCCTTCTTCAATTCGTCGCGAAATCACGATGCTTCTTCTGTTTAAGACTTGCTAACTATTTCTATCACGAAATCGTGACACTTTCTCCAACTGCAAGCTGCCATCTCAACCTATCACAAAATCGTGACACTTTTTGCATCCGTACAACTTCTTTGTAGCCTGTCATGAAATCGTGACGCTTTCAGCTTTCGAAAGCTTTCCTTGCAACCTATCACAAAATCGTGACGCTTCTCCTTTCAGACTCTTCCCTTTTGTTGCATGTCATGAAATCGTGACAGTTCTCACTTCGAGATTTTTAGCATGTCGCGAAATCGTGATAGTCCTCAACTTGACCTCTGTAGCATGTCGCAAAAATGTGACAGTCCTCACTTGGAACTTTGCATCATGTCGCGAAATCATGATAGTTCCTAAATAACTTTCTCTCTCTTCGATCTTGTCACGAAATCATGACCATTCACACTGCGGACTCTCTTTTTTGCATTATGTCATGAAATCGTGACACCTTTTTGTCCGTACAACTTTCCTGGCAATGTGTCACGAAATCGTGACACTTTTCCCTCTCTGCCTTCCTGCACTTTTTCGAGTCGCAAAAATGCGACATGTCACGAAATCGTGACACTCCAACCCCCCCAACATGTCGCGAAATCGTGACACTTTTGCCCAAAATTTCTCTCCTCAAACATGTCACAAAATCATGATAGATTTTCCAGTGCTTTCTCTCTCCTAAAACATGTCACGAAATCGTGACAGTTTTTCCAACCGCCTGCATACTTTTTCTTACTTGTCTTTTTCTTGATCTTTTGCAACTGGGCTACTCTGATCTACTTGGAAACTCACTGTCCAAACTGAGACCTTCATCAAAACACATTCTTTGACACCAACCCAAAATGCTTCAAGACCTTCTTGACATCAATGACAACATCTACACTTAGAGCAAAGGCAATGTACCCAAGGTACCCAAAATTGCCAACAATCTCCCCCTTTGTCATTGATGGCAACCCTTAACTGAAAACATAACTCAAGAGCCAAAACTGAACCCTACTGATCCAACAACTGAGAATCTGCAATTGAAGTTTTTGCTCCCCCTGACTTGAAGCTTTCTTCTTCACTTGAAGCTCTCCCCCTTACTCATATCTCTCCCCCTTTGTCATCAATGGCAAAGGGTCACCTTTGGGGCTTGGGACTAAGAATGAGCTTCTTAGCTTAGTCCCTCCCCCACCTCCCGATGAGGTGATTTAAAACAAGGGTGGGAGTGAAACTCCCATTAGGCACTGATCATTATTAGGGTCTAAAACTTCCTTGTCGGGCCTTCTCTTGAACTCTTTGTTCAAATTCCTATTCTTGTTATTGTTTTGATCCTCGGACCTGTTCATACTACTGTTCTTGTTATCGTTCCTGTTCTTAACCATGTCTTGATCCTTGGACCTGTTCATACAACTTTTCCTGTTCCTATATTTTGGAAGTACAACTCTACACTGTCTAGCTGTGTGACCATCATTGTTGCATTTATAACAAGTAATAAAGTTTGTTCTTTGAATCCACCTATTTTGACTAACCCAATTCCTATTATTTTCCTTGCAAAAAATTGCCTTGTGCCCGAACTGTTGACAAGAGTAGCAATACCCTTGAAAGAAACTAAAACTTCTGAAATTGTTGTTTACCCTTTTTATTTGATCTATGCACTGTGAAGCCGTGTGACCAAACCTGTGACACGAAAAACATCTATCGTAAAATATTCTTTTAATCGACCTTTTGGGTCCCGAAAACTTCTTCTTCGCATTCAGAATTCTGTTTTCTATTTCTACGCATTTATCACTCACGGACTCTTTCTCTGAGATACTCTCTTCATCAGAACTCTCTTCTTTTTGAAATCTTTTACTAGATTCCCCAACCTGTTCCTTGTGTGGTTTAACAAAACCAAGACCTGTTTTATCTGTTGTCTTTCTTTGTCCTTTGATAAGAGATTTAACCTTTTTGGAGCTTTCTTGAAACCTGTACAGTTTATCCTTGTATTCTTTATTTTCCTCTTTCAAGGCAGCCATTTTCTATTCTAATTCACTATACTCAAGCATCTTAGATTCTAACTCATTCTTGAGTTCTTGTGTCTTAGCCATAGAGATGTCAAGACTTTCTATGAGTTCATCTCTCTCCATACAACATTCATCTAATTTATCCTTGAGTCTAGCATTCTTCTTTCTTTCCTTTTTCAAAACACTAAGAGCATTAGTAAGTTCACATTCAAGATCCTCTATTTTATTGCATTTTGAATCATCAAGGCCTTTTTCAGATTTCTTATCACTAGAGGTGCTACCCTTTTCAAAAACCATACAAGCATCTTCCTTATCATTTTCTAAAGCATCCTCATACATACTAGCAACCAATTCATTATTTGTGCAATCATCCTCAAGGTGCCCAAAATTTCCACATCTAAAACATTTCATGATAATGAATCTATGTTTCGGTTCTTCCTCTTTTTTGAAGTGAACAACATCTCATTTTCAACATCACTAGAAGAACTTTCACTATCATTACTAGACCACTTACTTGCTTTGTCTAGGTAGAAGCTCTTCTTATTCTTGTGAGAATACCTCTTTCCTTGATTGCTATGCTCATATTTGTTCTTTCTGTAATACCTATGATTTTTAGAATCCTTGCTCTTAACATCCTGTTTGTCTTTATCACTTTCATCCTTGGTAACAGTACAGTTAGTAGCATAATGACCAACCATTCCACAATTGAAACATTTGACAAATTTCATACCTTTGTGCTTTCTTGAGAACTTGCCCTTCTTGCTGTAATAAGTCTCATCATCACTAGAAGACTCATCAATAATAGGTGTTGTATTACTACATGAATGATCCATTGTGTTCTTTGCTAGCTTTTCCTTCAAGCTATTAAACTTTCCGAAGGAACCCGCTCTGATACCAATTGAAGAACACAAGCTTATACTGAGAGGGGGGGTGAACAGTATAAGACCACTTTTAACTTTTTCTTTCAAAATAGCTTTCAATTCAATATTATGCAGTATAAAGATAGCAGTAACAATAGCAGTAATCAAAGCAATGCACAAAACACCATCCACAAAGTGACACAACAATTTACGTGGTTCACCCAAAGTGGGCTACTCCACGGATAAAAATTTTCTCTAAAAGTTATATCGTAGTTCCTCCGGGAAACCTTCCCAATTACAAAGTTTATGAGCCTCTGCTCAAAGGAGATACCTTCCCCTTAACTCTGCTCTGGCTGGTGATCCTCTAGAAGACCTTTGCCTCTTCAACCCTTAGCAAGTGGAACTCTATCCATAGAAGACACCTATCTTCCCTGCTCTGGCTGGAGACCTCTGTCCTCACTCTATCACCTCAATGCTGGTCCTCGAATTTGCACCAAAACAAAGTCCTTCGGTCTGGCACAAATGTCCTCTTCCTCTTTCTTAGGTCTGCACCAAACACAGTCCTTCAATCTGGCACAAATCTGTTCTCAACTCTGCATCAATCTCTATCCTCAAATGGTCCTCAAATCTGGTTCACAAAAATGGTTCACCAGCTTGCATTAATGTTGGCTTGATCTTCACCCAAGTCTTCAAGACTTGTTTCAGATCTGCTTTGCAAGTTCTCACTTAGAACCTGCCCAAACTGCTCCACAAGCTTCAACAAAAAGCTTGCTCAATGCTGTCCAACAAGCCCTCTCAATGACTTGTCCAAAACCTCGCTCATACATCCCCACCGAAACCTGTCCAAAACCTCAGCAAGCTCACAAAGACAACTTGCTTAGCATGAACTCACAAAGAGAATTGTTAGAGACCCAATGTGATTCATTAACATCATAGAAGCATAAAGAGAATTGTTAGAGACTCAATATGTTCTATACTTAACTCCCAATCTCAATCTCAAATCTCAAAAGAATAAGATATATGTAATATGCTTTTCTTAAGAACATGAAACACAAATCTGTCTACGCAACCACAGCCACAATCACAGCCGCCCTTTGATTGAAATCCAACCTTTGCACTATCTTCGTAAATACAGTAGCACTTCAACACTCTGCGATCAAACTCCTCATTCAACGCATCAACTCGCCACTTCTGCGCTATCTACGCTGTTATGGCTGCATCTCGCACACCTCACTCGAATCGACTCGACTCGGTCTTTGCACACCGTGGACTTCGCTTGCGCAAGTTCGATACACACATTCGATGATTCAAACTCTTCGAATAGCCCTCCTTTTATACTAACAATCTCAAGATTAGATTCTTGATCTTAGTCGGCTGTATATCCCTAAAACAACGTCGACTGCACAACCCTACACTTCGTCGGCTCAAGGTTAACTCTATCGGCTTCAACCGCCTCTACTGTTCTATAGCTTTTCTCGTGAAACTACAACATGTCGCGATATCGTGACACTTTTACAGCCATACACCTTCTATAGCCTGCTGTCACGAAATCATGACACCTTGGCCTTTGTCGACTTCCTTTGTGCTTCTGTCGCAAAATCGTGACACCTTTGCCTCTTGTTGACGTCATCTCACTTCTGTCATGAAATCATGACACTTTAGTCTTCATGGCCTTCCTCTCAGCTTTTGTCGTGAAATCATGACACATTTGCTTCTGCTAACGTCATCTACAACTCTGTCACGAAATCATGATGCTTTCGCTACCTTAAGCTCTTTTCTGCCATATGCCCGCGAAACTGGAACATGTCGCGAAATCGCGACGCTTTCACCTTCGAGCTCTTCCTTCTTCAATTCGTCATGAAATCACGACGCTTCTTCTGTTTAAGACTTGCTAACTATTTCTATCGTGAAATCATGACACTTTCTCCAACTACAAGCTGCCATCTCAACCTGTCATGAAATCGTGACACTTTCTACATCTGTACAACTTCTTTGTAGCCTATCGTGAAATCGTGACGCTTTTAGCTTCTGAAAGCTTTCCTTGCAACCTGTCGCGAAATCGTGATGCTTCTCCTTTCAGACTCTTCCATTTTGCTGCATGTCACGAAATCATGACAGTTCTCACTTCGAGCTTTTTAGCATGTCGCAAAATCATGACAGTCCTCAACTTGACCTCTGTAGCATGTCACGAAAATGCGACAGTCCTCACTTGGAACTTTGCATCATGTCACGAAATCGTGACAGTTCCTGAATAACTTTCTCTCTCTTCGATCTTGTCACGAAATCGTAATAGTTCACACTGCGGACTCTCTTTTCTGCATTATGTCGTGAAATCATGACACCTTTTTGTCCGTACAACTTTCCTGGCAATGTGTCGCGAAATCGTGACACTTTTCCTTCTCTGCCTTCCTGCACTTTTCGAGTCGCGAAAATGCGACATGTCACAAAATCGTGACACTTTTGCCTAAACTTTCTCTCTCCTCAAACATGTCGTGAAATCACGATAGATTTGCCAGTGCTTTCTCTCTCCTAAAACATGTCACGAAATCACGACAGTTTTTCCAACCGCCTGCATACTTTTTCTTACTTGTATTTTTTTTGATCTTTTGCAACTGGGCTACTCTGATCTACTTGGAAACTCACTGTCCAAACTGAGACCTTCATCAAAACACATTCTTTGACACCAACCCAAAATGCTTCAAGACCTTCTTGACATCAATGACAACATCTACACTTAGAGCAAAGGCAATGTACCCAAGGTACCCAAAATTGCCAACAAAAAGACAGCAAAATGATTTACAAACTATTAACAAGCCCAACTAACAAAAATCTTTGAATTTGTAAAGGAAACTAAAGCCTAGAAAAAGAATTTTTTTTTTAAAGAAGGGGGAAGGTGATATACCTTAGACACCTTAAACTTAATGGAAAACAAGGTGAAAAGGACTCATACACACCTAAGTATCATTGTGACATGTTATGTGATATTGGTACGTGATTAATAGGTCTCACTCAGAGTGATAGTGAATTGGATTGACAATTGTCTAGGCATTTATGGTTATGACTGTTGAGCAAGGTGCAACAAAAGTATTGTCATTGTTGTCAACACAGTCAGATAGATCGGTTGATGCAATGGACAGGAGTTCAGAGGTTATTCAGAGTATGTACAATGATTTTCCAAGAAGACCGAAGTGGCCCATATGCAAAAGATCAAAGAAAAAGACAAGTAAGAAAAGTGTCGCGATTTCGCGACATGAAGAGCAAGGAAGAAAAACTGTCACGATTTCATGACATGCAGAGTAAGGAAGAAAAACTGTCATGATTTCATGACATGTTGGAAGAAAAAGGGCAAGGAAGTAAAACTATCACGATTTCGCGACATGCAGAGCAAGGAAGAAAAACTGTCATGATTTCGTGACATGTTGGAAGAAAAAGAGCAAGGAAGAAAAAGTGTCATGATTTCGCGACATGTTGGAAGAGAAAGGGCAAGGGAAAAAGTGTCACGATTTCATGACATGTTGTAAGAGAAAATGCAAGGAGGAAAAAGTGTCGCGATATCGCGACATGTTGCATTTTGGCCAAAGCAAAGAGAAAATGCAAGGAGGAAAAAGTGTCGCGATATCGTGACATGTTGCATTTTCGTGGCTAGAAGAGAAGAGAAAATGCAAGGAGAAAAAGTGTCGTGATATCGCGACATGTTGTATTTTCGTGGGCCAAAGCAAAGAGAAAGTGCAAGGAGAAAAAGTGTCGCGATATCGTGACATGTTGTATTTTCATGGGCCGAAGCAAAGAGAAAAAGCAAGGAGAAAAAGTGTCGCGATATCGCGACATGTTGTATTTTCACGGGCCGAAGCAAAGAGAAAAAGCAAGGAGAAAAAGTGTCGCGATATCATGACATGTTGTATTTTTGGGGCCAAAGCAAAGAGAAAGAGAGAAAGAAAAAGTGTCGTGATATCGTGACATGTCGCATTATCGCAACTTAAAAAGGGAAAGCAGAGAGAAAAAGTGTCACGATATCACGACATGTCACATTATCGTGACTCAAAAAGGGCAGCCAGGCAGAGAAAGAAAAAGTGTCACGATATCGCGACATGTCGCATTTTCGTGACTCAAAAAGGCCAGGCAGGCAGAGAAAGAAAAAGTGTCGCGATATCATGACATGTCGCATTTTTGCGACTCAAAAAGGCCAGGCAGGAAGAGAAACAAAAGTGTCACGATATCGTGACATGTCGCATTTTCGTGACTCAAAAAGGCCAGGCAGGAAGAGAAACAAAAGTGTCGCGATATCGCGACATGTCGCATTTTCATGACTCAAGAAGGGCAGGCAGGCAGAGTAACAAAAGTGTCACGATATCGCGACATGTCGCATTTTTGTGACTCAAGAAAGACAGGTCGTATGTGCGCAAGACAAGAAGAAGAACCCAACTAAAATGAGAAGTATGACAGTGGACCGACATCTCTACAACATTTACAGGGGCAGCTACAGAGTGAATTCATGCAGCTAAAATATGAAGAGTGAACAAAAGTCAGTGCGACGGCTACAGGGACTATTACCGAATGAAATATTTGAGTGGTGGAATTACCGAATATCTTCATGAGTTGAAGCCGACTAAGACCGATGACAGCCGACTAAGATTAGGGTTTACAGTTGTTATGAAAGTCGACTAAGATTAGGGTTTACATTTGTTATGCAAGCCGACTAAGATTAGGGTTTTCATCATGAAAATATTGTTATAAAAGGAGGGTTGTTTGGAGAATTGTAGTGTGGTTGGATAAGTCGTTGAATGTGTGTCAAAGTGTGAAATGCGGTCGTAAGAGCGCAGAAAGTGCAGAAGTGGTGAGATGATGGCGAAGTGCGCAAAGTGAGCGAAGAGTCATGTCGAATTGTCCTAAGTGCGTCTGTGAGTGCGCAGAGAAAGCAGAAGGCGCAGAGAGTGCAAAGGGCGAAGACGAACGCAAAGTGCAGCTGTAAGGGCACAGAGTGTACGAAGACAGTGCATAGAGGGTGCATAGAGAAGTGACTCAAAGAAGGTGAAGTGCGGCTGTAGATCGCAGAAGATGTGTCTATTCCATAAATAGTGAGAGAGATTGGGTAAGCAATAGACCAGTCAGGGTCTTGTAAAAGTGAAGGTATTTTTATGTTAAACTTCTAGATTCAAAATTGAAGTCCAGGTTGCAGCTTGGCATCAGGGGTTGGTGCTCCTTCCAGTAGGTGCTGGTAAATCAAGGGTTGGTGCTCTTTTTAAATAATTAATTTCTCCTTTCTATTGGTGCAGATAAATAAGGGGTTGGTGCTCCTTCCAGTGGGTGCTAGTAAATTGATTGTAAAGTTGGTGCTTTGCAAAGGCTGGATTTGGATGGTAGTCCAAGCAGTCATTCTTGAGGAGTAGCCAAATTGGTGAACCTCATTAAATCTTGTGTTGTGTGATGTTCTCTTGTGATACTTGCTTTATCTGGTTTTAAGGTTTCATTATTTCAGTTTTAAGAGCTATGAATTTAAGTTTAAAGAACTACACTGATTCACCCCCCTCTCAGTGCCATTGTAAGACTAACAATTGGTATCAGAGCCAAGTTCCCTTCTCAAGCTAAATCGAGTCAGGGTTGATCTTGGATTAGTATGCAATGGGTAAGAAGAATAGATCCTCCTCCAAAAGGGCATCTCAGTCAATTTTAGTTCCTGTGGAAGAGAAAATTGAACCAGAAAAGGTTGAAGACTTCTCATCAAACAAAGCACCTTTGTTTGATGGAACTAATTACGCGATCTGGAGAATCAGGTGCGGGCATATCTTTGTGCTTTGGGGAACGACAAACGGGGGTAGAGGGGGGGGGGAAACAAAAAACCCATCACCCCCCCCGCTGTCGGTAAGAATCTATTTGAGAATGACTCAAAAGCAAAGAATGCTATCAAGTGCGGATTAGTAGACAGTGAACTGGTAAAGATCATGAGTTGTAAAATGGCAAAAGAAATATGGGACAAACTGAGGAGTATTCATGAAGGAGACGATGAGATCAAGGAGGCCAAGTTACAAACACATCAAGCTCAGTTCGAAGCATTAAAGTTGAATGACGATGAGAACATAGAGGCATATATGCTGAGAGTTAATGAAGTCCTAGAGGATGATTCTAAAAAGGAAACAGGTGGAGGTCTTTTCATGACACTCGAAGAAGAAACAGAAAAAGAACAGGAATGTGATGAAGAAGAAATTGATGCAGAAATAAATTTGAAAGAGGAACTAATTGCAGCTCTGGATGAATTGAAGATAGAAAGAAAAAGGAATAAGGAAATCTCAAGAAAGCTTGAGGATGCAAATGAAATAATAACCAATTTGAAAGTACAGGTAGAAGAATTCAAAAGGATTGAAGAAACTCTCAGGTCACAGATCAATGAGAAAGAGATTGGTTGCTGCAAACAAGAGGAAGAGATTGTTTTATTGAAGAAACAACTAGAAGAGGCCAATACAAATCTCAAATTCGAGAAGAGCACAGAGTTGCTAGATAAAATGATAAGCCAACAAAGAAGCTCCACGGATAAGCGTGGTCTTGGATATGAAGCTGAACAACCTTCATCTTCCAACTCTGCAGAGAAGAAGAAGTTCACCGTTGAAGGATCGAAGCAAGAAAAGTTTGAAGCTGAATCTTCAAAAGGAAGAAAATATCAAAGGAGATCTACAACAAAGCAACCACAACAAAAGAGGTTCTATCACTCTCACTCTATTCATAATAATACTTTTAATGGCTATTGTTTCAGATGCAACCAGTATGGTCACAAGGCAATTTATTGTGGATTGAATAATAAATCAAAGAGTTATGTTGGTAGAAATACATCTACATTTTTGAGTGAACACTATGTACAATGTTTTCAATGTAATGGTCATGGGCACATAGCAAGGTTTTGTCCAAGCACTTTTGTATCTAATCTAAGGCAAAACAGTAGATTTCATCAGACATAAAGAACGCAACACAGACAGGGAATAAATCATGTACATAAAAGAAAGGAAAATAATCATTCATCAAGGATGCACAAGAGACAACCACACAAGAGAAATGTTCGAGTTCACGAAAAGGTGCAAAACAGGGATGTAGTTGAAAAATCCAAGCCCGAGTTCAAGAAAGTTTGGAGAAAGATAGAAGAAAGGAAATCGTGTCTCCTTGGACTGAAGGAGACTACTCCGCTATTGCACTAAGCAACTCCAGGTAGCACATCCTCAGGGGGAGCAATCTTGAAGTTTCATTTTAATGCTCCTATGTATTTGTTTGATTACCTGAGGATGAAAGGCAAGTAGTCAGGGAAGTTGTCGTATAGTTGTCGAAGTGTGTTTTCAGTTCATGTAGTTGTTTGTGGAAGTGTCGTGAAGGGTGGTGATTAAATTGAGAGTTGTCATTATTGGTAGTATTGCTATATGTCATTGTTGTACTATTGATGGTTCTTACTGCCATTGTCCAAAGTTAAGGATTATAACAGTTCAGATAATTTGGTTAGTGAAAGAATGTTGCCCTAGCCGCATATATGTGTTTCGATAAAAGCAGTGTGTATTTGAACTACACATTGACGTGAAGATTGTTAGATCTATTATGATGTTGTGGTGAAAAATATTGAAGTCTGATTATTGATTCATGTTTAGCTCATCAAGATGAGCAACTTTGCTTTGTGAATCATACCTATCCGAGGTCTAGAAGTATGAGTTTGAGTAAGGTGCACTATAGTTGGCCGTGAAGTGTTTGACAAAATGTTGTCTCCTGATTCGAACAGTTGAAAGTAAGGTGTGACCAGCGGTGACTGTAGAAAACATAGACCAAGTTGAAAATGTAAAAAGGGATTTGGTTGGTGTTGTGGTACAGTGTTTGATGCTTGCACAGAGTTGGCAGTAAAATTGCAGTGTCGATACAGTGTTGGACAAAAGTTGGTACAAGTGTGAGTCACTTGACAATTTTTTTGACAGATGTGAAATCAGCGTTTTTGAATGGGAAGCTTGAAGAAGAGGTTTATATTGAGCAGCCAGATGGTTTCCAGCTTGGTGATGATCCCAACTTGGTTTGTAAGTTGAAGATATATGGCTTGAAATAGGCACCCCGAGCATGGTATGCAAGGCTAGACAACTATCTCACTCAACAAGGGTTTAAGAAAGATGATATCATATTTGGCAGCAGCAAAGATGAGTCATGTAAAGATTTAGCAAATAAGATGCAGAAAGAATTTGAAATGTCAATGATTGGTGAACTTTCGTATTTCCTCAGGTTGCAAGTTAATCAAAATAAGAAGGGCATATTTATTTCTCAAGTTAAATATGTGAAAGAGATGTTAAAAAGTTCACAATGGAGGATTGTAAGCCAATTAGCACTCCCATGATGACAGGTTGCAAGTTGAGCAAGGATGACAAATCTCCACCTATTGATCAAACCATGTACAGATCTATGATTGGGAGCTTATTGTACCTAACAACTACCAGACCAGATATTTTGTAGGCAATATGCATGGTAGCACGATTTCAGGCTAATCCCAAGGAGACTCATGTGACAGCAGTGAAGAGGATTCTTCGGTACCTCAAGGGTACTATGGAGTATGGGTTATGGTATCCGAAAGGTAAGGACTTCACCCTTATTTCGTATTCAGATGCAGATTGGGCAGGATGTGTCGATGATAGAAAGAGTACCAGTGGAGGTGCATTCTATCTTGGAGACAAGTTGGTCGCATGGCACAGTAAGAAACAAGAGTCAGTTTCCTTATCGACAATAGAGGCAGAATATATTGCAGCGACAACATGTTGTACGCAGGTATGGATGAAAAACCTGAAAGATCTTGGTATAACTTCGAGCAAATCTTAAGGTGATAACCTCCATTAACTCTCCAAATCCTTATGCATTCACACAAAACATGCTATCTAGTATCACTTTTTGAAGGAGAAAGTTGCGAAAGGTGAGGTTAAGTTGGATTTTGTTCCAACTACAGAGCAAGTAGAGATATCTTCACAAAACCATTGCCCAAGGAAGTATTTGAGTACCTTCACAATAAATTGGGAGTGGTCACACTTCCCAAGAATTGACTAGCTACAGGGATCACATTCTCAAGGGAGCATTTAAGTATTTGATTATCTTTTTGCTCATGTTTGTAATTCTTACTAAGTGTAAAATTTTTTGCTTGAGAATGTTGTGCATGGACTCAGGGGGAGTCTGCAGTAGCCCTTTGGTATTATTGTCAAAGGGGGAGAAGAGTTATAGAAAATTGCACGTGTGTTGCCAACAATTCCAAAGGGGGAGATTGTTGAGCAAGGTGCAGCAAAAGTATTGTCATTGTTGTCAACACAGTCAGATAGATCGGTTGATGCAGTGGATAGGAGTTCAGAGGTTATTCAGAGTATGTACAGTGATTTTCCAAGAAGACCGAAGTGGCCCATATGCAAAAGATCAAAGAAAAAGACAAGTAAGAAAAGTGTCGCGATATCGCGACATGTAGAGCAAGGAAGAAAAACTATCGTGATTTCGCGACATGCAGAGCAAGGAAGAAAAACTGTCACGATTTCATGACATGTTGGAAGAAAAAGGGCAAGGAAGAAAAACTATCACGATTTCACGACATGCAGAGCAAGGAAGAAAAACTGTCATGATTTCATGACATGTTGGAAGAAAAAGAGCAAGGAAGAAAAAGTGTCACGATTTCATGACATGTTGGAAGAGAAAGGGCAAGTAGGAAAAAGTGTCACGATTTCGTGACATGTTCAAAGAGAAAATGCAAGGAGGAAAAAGTGTCATGATATCGTGACATGTTGCATTTTCACGGTCAAAGCAAAGAGAAAATGCAAGGAGGAAAAAGTGTCACGATATCGCGACATGTTGTTAGAAGAGAAGAGAAAATGCAAGGAGAAAAAGTGTCACGATATCGTGACATGTTGCATTTTTGCGGTCCAAAGCAAAGAGAAAATGCAAGGAGAAAAAGTGTCGCGATATCACGACATTGTGCATTTTCTGGCCGAAGCAAAGAGAAAGAGCAAGGAGAAAAAGTGTCGTGATATCGCGACATGTATTTTCAGGGCCGAAGCAAAGAGAAAAAGCAAGGAGAAAAAGTGTCGCGATATCGTGACATGTATTTTCACGGGCCGAAGCAAAGAGAAAAAGCAAGGACAAAAAGTGTCGTGATATCGTGACATGTATTTTTGGGGCCAAAGCAAAGAGAAAGAGAGAGAGAAAAAGTGTCACGATATCGCGACATGTTGCATTATCGTGACTTAAAAAGGGCAGCCAGGCAGAGAAAGAAAAAGTGTCACGATATCGTGACATGTCGCATTATCATGACTCAAAAAGGGCAGCCAGGTAGAGAAATAAAAAGTGTCGTGATATCGTGACATGTCGCATTTTCATGACTCAAAAGAGGAGGCAGGCAGAGAAAGAAAAGTGTCGCGATATCGCGACATGTCGCATTTTCGCAACTCGAAAAGGCCAGGCAGGAAGAGAAACAAAAGTGTCACGATATCGCGACATGTCGCATTTTCGCGACTCAAAAAGGCAGGAAGGAAGAGAAACAAAAGTGTCGCGATATCGCGACATGTCGCATTTTCGCGACTCAAGAAGGGCAGGCAGAGTAACAAAAGTGTCGCGATATCGCGACATGTCGCATTTTCGCGACTCAAGAAAGACAGGTCGTATGTGCGCAAGACAAGAAGAAGAACCCAACTAAAATGAGAAGTATGACAGTGGACCGACATCTCTACAACATTTACAGGGGTAGATACAGAGTGAATTCATGCAGCTAAAATATGAAGAGTGAACAAAAGTCAGTGCGGCGGCTACAAGGACTATTACCGAATGAAATCTTCGAGCGGTGGAATTACCGAATATCTTCATGAGTTGAAGCCGACTAAGACCGATGACAACCGACTAAGATTAGGGTTTATAGTTGTTATGAAAGCCGACTAAGATTAGGGTTTACATTTGTTATGCAAGCCGACTAAGATTAGGGTTTTCATCATGAAAATATTGTTATAAAAGGAGGGTTGTTTGGAGAATTGTAGAGTGGTTGAATAAGTCGTCGAATGCGTGTCGAAGTGTGAAATGCGGTCGTAAGAGCGCAGAAAGCGCAGAAGCGGCGAGATGATGGCGAAGTGCACAAAGTGAGCGAAGAGTCATGTCGAATTGTCCTAAGTGCGTCTGTGAGTGTGCAGAGAGAAAGTAGAAGGTGCAGAGAGTGCAAAGGGCGAAGACGAACGCAAAGTGCAGCTGTAAGGGCGTAGAGTGTACGAAGACAGTGCGTAGAGGGTGCATAGAGAAGCGACTCAAAGAAGGTGAAGTGCGGTTGTAGATCATAGAAGATGTGTCTGTTCCGTAAACAGTGAGAGAGATTGGGTAAGCAATAGACCAGTCAGGGTCTTGTAAAAGCGAAGGTATTTTTTTGTTAAACTTCTAGATTCAAAATTGAAGTCCAGGTTGCAGCTTGGCATCAAGGGTTGGTGCTCCTTCCAGTAGGTGCTGGTAAATCGGGGGTTGGTGCTCCTTTCTTTGGGAAGGTGGTGAGATAAATAATGGGTTGGTGCTCCTTCCATTTGGTTTTGGTAAATTGATTGTAAAGTTGGTGCTTTGCAAAGGCTGGATTTGGATGGTAGTCCAAGCAGTCATTCTTGAGGAGTAGCCAAATTGGTGAACCTCGTTAAATCTTGTGTTGTGTGATGTTCTCTTGTGATACTTGCTTTATCTGGTTTTAAGGTTTCATTATTTCAGTTTTAAGAGCTGTGAATTTAAGTTTAAAGAACTACACTGATTCACCCCCCCCCTCTCAGTGCCATTGTAAGACTAACAATGATTGTAAACCATTTAGGATCATATGGTGATATATGAGTGCATATTATAGGAGATTGACTTGGGTGGGTCTCAGTCTAACTAGTTTTAGGACTATGTTGATTTTATTTCAAGCCTAAAAATAGATAAAATATATTAAAGTAACCAAGAAAGCATGGAAAATATGAAGAGAACACACAATGAATGTGCCAAGTAAAATAAAACAATAAAGTGATTAATTCTACTATCTACAAAGCAAAAAATGCCAAGTGTAGTCTGGACTTAGCTCTCACCATGATCATCAAAATGTGGGATAGAATATGCACCATTTTCATTGATCAATAAAGATGTTACATACAATTATTTATAAAGTGCCCTCTTGGGGCTTACAATAGGGATTTCCCAAGATGAGAGATGCCATTTTACAAAATATTACAAAATGGTGTTCAAATGGTCTTCTATGCCACCTTGAAGGATGGGTGGGTTTTGGATCCTTGGTTTCTTGACCACCCTAGGTTGCATGCACCTCCATGGTACCTTCACACAACCAAACACAAGAAGTTAGTAATATCAAATGGATCTGTCTTGATTAGGCCCAAATTAATCAAAATATGCAAGCAATAAAATGTTACAAATCTTGATTAAAGTAAGAACATGAGATCAAACTATCACAAAATGCTAAGAAAAATATCTTTCTTACCTTACGTGTTTGTCTGCTATTGAGGTTGTATTTGGTTCAGGCTTTGGAATGTAACCTCTAGGGGTATGACAACCTTGAATACAACTTTTAGGGGGGCTAATGACCATGACTACAAATCATCAAGGGTTTGATGATCAAGACCTCTACTACTCAGAACTAGCTAAATTTTTTAATGGACCTCCAATAGGATGTCAATAGCCTTTGGTGGTAGTTTGGAGTAGATTTGATCCTCTATCAATGATTATTTTTAAAAACAAGATACATGCATATCAAAACATACATTTATTTCCATTTATGATTTTCTCACTAAAAGGAGGATGATTGCAAAAGTAGATGAGCACACACACAAAGGTATCAGTAGAAATTTTGGCATATTTTTACTTGTGATTGCAATTCTTGTTACAAATGAAAGAAAACAGGAGATATTTATAGACTTTTTGCAAGGGAGAGGGGGTGGTGACTTGGAAGTGACATGGCATGACATGGTATCTATGTGGTATGGGTGAGGGGATGTGGAAAATCTAGAGTCTTCCACTTAGGGTGGTCAAAGGGAGTGTGCACCATACCTTATTGATGACCTTGGGTGGGGAGAGTCCTCACCCCACTCAAGTGGCATGCACACATCATGCCTCATAAATGCACTTAGGTGGGGAGGATCCTCACCCTTCCCAAGTGGAATTAAGAGGTATGGGGAAGGTGAGGGTGCATGGGGATGTGGCAAGTAGGGGTAGACTAGGATAGGGTGAGGTGGACCTAATCTAAGGTCAAAGGGGGAGGCTAGAGGGGGTGTGCACATAGGATAGGGAATTGTGCATATAGTCACATGGTGGCTAGAGGCATAGTGTAGGAGAGTTTTTAGTGGGGGAAAGAGGGCTAAGGAGGGTAATTTTTATTTTTTGCAAGGTTATGAAGTGGGATTGGGAAATTTTGGAAATTATTTGGCTTTTTACAAAATTATTAAAATGAATTTAGGTAAATATAAAATTGATACTTTTTAGGTGTCTATATATACTACCTATTATATATTGTTGTACCATGAGATAGGTATAGATCCTACATAAATTACATATCTATATGTTGATCTCCTATCATTTTAGATTTGACATAATCTGAGTATGTGCATACTTGTAGAACTTTTTATCATTCTATTGTACCATAGACATAATGTAGTATCCTCTTTGCCATATTCTAATGACTAACCTTAGGTTCCTATATGAATTATAAAAAGATAACTCATAGCAAAGCTGATATCAAGCACAACATTTTTAAGGTATATGAGACTCCCATTCAACTAATGATAAAACTTACCAAATACCTAAGGTGACTTATCATATTAGGATAGTTGTAACCTTTACTCCATTCATGTTTACTTAGGTTTATAGTCTATCATCCAAAACTTTTCAATTAGTGTCTTGGCATACTTCATTTGTTAGACCATAATGTGACTCTTTCTTTGCCATAATTCCAAGCCAAGACAATAATAGAAAATTCCTAAAGCTATCATATCAAATGATTTTTTTAAGTCATTCTTAACACTATTTACCAAAAAATTTGAGTTGTCAGTGATGATAAAATCATCAACATAGATAACAAGTATCACTGTATTAAATCCAAAATTTTTAATATAGAGATTTGCATTAAATGGAATTATGGTGAAACCATATTATAATGGGTGATCATTAATTTTTATGTACTAGGATCTAGGAGCTTGCTTCAACCCATACAATGAATTTTTCAATATGTAGATATTTTGATGTTGTCCATTGACAACAAAACATCTAGGTTGTGTCATGTACACCTATTCTACAAGAAAACCATTTAGGAAGACATTTTTGACATCCATTTGCTAAAGTTTCCCACCAAATTATGTTTCTAGTGCAAGTACACAGATGGTTTTAGTCTTTGTTGTGGGTGTGAATGTCTCTTCATAATCAATTTATTTTTCTTATGCATAGCCCTTTGCAACAAGGCATACCTTATACTTATCAATGGATCCATATGCATTGTATTTGATTTTGAAGATCCACTTGTAGCATATGGGATTATTTCCTTTTGGTAAATCAACAAGATTTCTTGTGTTGTTCTTCATTATAGATTTATATTCTACATCCATAGTTTCCTTACATTGTAGAAAAATAAGTGCACCCTTCACTAATGTTGGTTTTGAGTTCTCCATCACTAAATCCATCAAGCCTATATTTAATTCTTAACATATACTACTATGAGTACATGGACGTATGGAAGTGAGATCAGGAGGTGCATCAAGTCTAACATCTCTGATGATACTAGTGATCAATTTTGGAGTCTTTCTATGTTGATACATAGATACAGGTACATAAACTACTATAGGTTTATCAACAATTTTTGTAACTTCCTCATATAACTCCATACTCACAACTAGAGATGTGGCATATTTAGACTCCTTAGAATCCTTAATATTTGACTTAGTTTCAAAAATTTCATCAAACACCACATCTCTACTTATATTTAATTTCTTGGTGACTAGAACTATTAGTCAATAGGGTTTTGACTCATCATCATTCCCAAGAATTATGAATGATTGGATTTTCACATCCAATTTGGTCCTTTTTTGCTTTGGAACATTCATGTATGCCTTTGCTTTTTAGAATTTGAGATGTGCAATGAGAGGTTTCTTCCCATACCAAGATTCTTTAGGTGTAATCCTTATAGTTCCTTTGTAGGTGCTGTATTTAGAAGATACACTATAGTAGAGACTAATTTAGCCTAATACTACGACTCTAGATTGTATCCTATGAGCATGCAACAAACCATTTCTATGATAAAATAATTTTTCCTTTTAGCTTCCCCATTCTACTATGGAGTGTATTCTATAATGAGTTATCGCTTAACCCCATTTTGTGTGATAAACCTTAAAAATTAATTATATGTATATTCCATCCTCAATTAGAGTAGAGAACTTGAATAGAATTCCCGATTTCCATTTTTACATGCTTCTTGAAGTGCTAGGAACATTTGAGTGAGTTTGATTTCAGTTGCAAAAAATACACCCACATCTTCCTTGAGTAGTCATATATAAATAATTTAAAGTACATTTTCCATGAAAAATGGTTGGTATAGGTCCACATAGATCAGTGTGTATCATATGCAATGATACTTTGGCTTTGTAAGTGCTCAACTCAAAATATACTTGGTGTTGTTTCCTTGCTAAAAAACCTAAGCATACTAACAATGTTGGTAAAATATTTTGTAGAACTAACACCATGTGATGATTACTTAGCTAGAGTAAGTATCAAGAACTTAGATGATCATGTCTCATATTTCGAAGGGAGGAAACACCTATTAGGTGAGGATATAACATCGAGTGCAAACAAGTCATTCTTGTAGGAACTTGTGGACACAATCATGCCATGTTTTATGATAAAACACTTCTTGTTTCCATCCACAAATCAAAGTTTGACCACCATGTTATGATATTGAAATTATGGTATAAATAATAGGTTGTTTGTAAATATAGGTACATTAGGTACCTTTTCAATTGTGCATTCACCTCTAAGAATTTTGAGAGGAACATCTCCCACTCCTTTGACCTAATAAATTTTATCCTCTAGGATGGTGATTGGTTTCCCATAATTGGTTTATAAGGAGTCAAACCATATCTATCCCCAACCATGTGCTTTCTAGCACTTGAATAAATATACCATACATCATCCTTTAGTCTTTTTTTTTACCTTGGACATGAGCATCTTATGTGCTTGTTTTGATTCTAAAGCTGACTCTTGATGTGCAATATGTACTTGGTGTCACTTTTGCTTGGGATATGGTTTGTATAATGATAGATTTTGATGTGGTTGATAGACTTGCTCTCCTTGATTCATATAGTCATGTCATGTCCTTTATAATAGATATGGTAGTATCTTTTTTATTTATGAGATTGTTTCTATGATGATGGGGAAGGACCCTTTTGTGGATTATTTTGCCTAGACTTATTAGAAATAAGTGTATTATTTATCAACTATATTGGTTGCTTCTTCCTATTGAAGCATATTCACTACCTCATCCAATGATAATTTTCTATTTGAGACTTGCAAGGAAGTGATCAACACTCAAAATGAATTTGGTAGAGATCAAAGTATGATGGGTACTAAGAACTTATATTCTACCATTTCACCCATGGCATTCAATCTAACTTTCAACTCTACAACTTGGAAAAGAAAAACCCCAATGCTTTCTCCATTGCAAACTCTCATTATGTGGAGTTGAGACTGAAGGTGAAGTATTGTTGATTTAGTCTTCCCTTTTTAGATGGTAGAAAGTGTGTTCTATACCTCTTGGGATGTTTTTACTTCATAAATGTATGGTTGAATAATATTTGTCATCCCAAGGGTGATGATAATTAGTGCTCTATCATCTACATCATTAAATTTTTGTTGGTAATATTCATCCTCTTCAGGTTGAGTGACTTTGCCAAGGAAAACATCCCAGGGTTTCTCAACTACCAAGATGGTTCTCATATTAGTCTTCCAAGATCCAAATTTTAAACCATTGAGTAGCTGGGATTCTATAAGAACTTTTGATTCTTGCATGGTGAGAGTTCCTTATAACTCCCAAATGATCCCCCTTTCATTATATCACTAGATTAATATACCAAATCTTTCTATATACTCACCCTTTATCTATACTCATTGATATGTGGAAGAATCTAGTCCCCTCAATATATTTGACTACACATGAGATAGACTTTAAGGTACATGAAAGAGAATGATACAAGATACGAAGGTAGTATGGAAAGGAATTTGGCATATCAATGACACCTTTTTAAATAGAAATCCTTGTATGTAGGTGTAACTTTCCTATATACTAAAAAAATTTCAATTTTAGTGTTTATGTCTAGCGATAGTGACAAATAGGTTAGAATGATAGAGTTAAAGTATTAAGAAAATATGACCTTATATCTCCTTGACAATATAAAGGGTTGATGCCCATACATTATTATGACAAATTTGTTAGGCTATAAAAAATAGCTTAATATGACAAATTTAATTACAATGAGGATCTAGAGGTGTTGATATCAAATTCTACTTGTGTGCTTAAACACATATTTAATTGGAATACAAAGCATGAAAATTTTAAGAAAAATATTTTAAAATTTGATAGTGTCATTGCCAAAACTATACCTATTACCGAAAAAAATTTAACTACCCCCCTTTAATTTTGCAAAATATTCAGTATAGTCAAATTTGCAATTATTTATACATAAATACTATAGGAAAATACAAAATTAAAATAAATTGTTTCCTAGGGTAGTAGAAATAATTTTTTGGTCTTGGTGGATTTTCACCTCTTGAATCATAGTTTAAAAGTTCATACTTTGTTTTAACTTGCTAAATCCCCTATTTGATTCTTCATGCATAGATAAGGGAAAGTGATGTTTTTAACCCTTTAAAATGAATGCAATTTTGAAGCAAAAAAAAATGGGGAGTTGTTGGTCACGAATCTGCCACAGGAAAGGATTTTTACAAGTGCGCCCTAGACCCGGCCAACATTGAAAGGCTGGAAGCAAGAAATGGCTCCCAGACCAATCTCCAGAGTGGGTTGGTTCCCTCTCACTATTCTAAAAATGGGTTTAAGATAGGGTTCTTTGGAAAGAGATTTAAAAGGTTGCGAGAAAGAAATGGGAAATATGGCCACGAGGCCGAAGTGATGGGATCGAGAAAAACAACGGCGAGGAAACTACAAACGCAACAACGACAAGTAACATAAGAAATCAGCTTAATCTTCGCACAATCACATGCCGCAAATCCCTCCAAACCCACATTCCAGGAATCGTACCCTGACCGCAATATTTAAATCCAATATGCAGAATTTAAATGTAATAGCAATGCAGGAGTACGAATGCTATTAGAAATGCAGAAAACAGAAAAGAAATTCATCCATGCAACGCTTGAAAAATTAGAAATTGATCCTTTTATTCCCGCAGATACAATTCCAGTTTCTAGCAGCAAGTTTTTCCAACCTTTGTAAATGAGAATTACATTGGTTTTTATAGAGGTCCGTCCTCTTTGCAGCATTAAATATTTAAAACCAACTTCCTCGTGATCTACAATTATGCGAAGGAAACGAGGAACATGATCCCCTTAATCACAGTCTCGAAGAAATAAAAATTAAATGCCATGAAACGTTCGCGGTTCTTCATTAAATTCGTTTTTGACAATATGCATGAAACCGTTACGCCAATCCACGAACAACTTTGAACCAATAAATCCTTCAATTTTGGTGGCCTGGGCGCTTCTTCGACTTTAACCACCTCGGAAATCCACAAAATATTTAATTCGGGTCAGCATTAAATCATCGGAAACCCAAAAAACCCTCTCGGCCGTTCATATTGCACTTGGCGGGAAAACAGTTACAGGTCGCGAAAACGCGACGGGTCGCGAAATCGCGACGGGTCACGAAATCGCGACATGTTTTTATGCCGTACGCTTCGCTGCTGAAGACCCACGAAAACGGAACATGTAGCGATTTCGCTACATGTTTCCGTCGTTGGCTCCTCCCTGCGCTCTGCCCCGCGAAAACGGAACATGTAGCGATTTCGCTACATGTTTCTTCTCTCCGCACCAATCGCCATTTTCGGTCGCGATTCGCTGACATGTCAGCGACGCGCTGCAAGTTTTCACTTTGTGCCTTTGTCGTCGACCGACCCGCGATTTCGGAACACGTCGCGATATCGCGACGGTTCCGCCCAACTACTGCGTTGGCTGCGTTGACCGCGATTACGCAACATGTCAGCGCATCGCTGCGAGTTTTTGACTTAACCATTTTTTGCTCAATTTTTCTCCTTTTTTCGCCATAAACCGCATTAAAGCCTGTATAGGGGTCAGATTTTCAATAATACATTAATGCATTAATCAATGAGAATCAATGTGGCAAAAATGCCAACATTCTTGGCGGCTCGCGGGGTATACAGCTCGCTGTATGCAAGAATCCAGGCCTTAGTCCATTGGGCACAGAGTCATATCCGAACAAAAGCTGGCTGCTTGCAATACATGTTCTGCTGAAAAATTGAAACTGAAAAAAAACCTGCATATAACTGATTATGAAACAACTAATGGAATGCGATGATGGAGTGAGCTCTTGCGATTGCGAAGCGGTAGCAATGGATGATGAAAATGAACGAATATGGAGTGGGAATGGAACTAGGAAAGGCTGTGAAATGAAATGAACTAGACTGTTAACAAATGCGTAAAAGACTGAACTTAGAGGAAAGGGATAAGAAGGGACGGGAAAAAACAGAAAAGGAAAAAGAAACAACAGCTGTGGCTTATTTTTTTTTAATGCAGAAGAAAAAGAAGGAAGAAGATGAAGAAAGGAAAGAGAGGAAACGGGGAAGGGAAAAGAAGAAAGTGCTAGAAAGCCACCAAAGCTGTTGGGAGGAGAAAAACAAAGGAAAAACAAGCATCTACGGCTCGCAGGCAACAAAAGCCGAGATGAACAAATAAAAACAATACCACTTTTTTTTTTTTCTTCTTTTTTTCTATTTTTTTTTGTTTTTTTTCAAAATACTATATACAATAATGCACGACATGATTGGCATGTCGCCACCAGACATCCAATCTCAGAATGTTATCCGATAAATCTGCAATGTCCCGACCAGATCTGATCATACTTAAGTCGGTCCTTGAAATTGGGCTGGCTCCTTCCTAAAGTTCTCCATGGTGCGAATAGGATGCAATGCGGCAGATTATCCTTCTTACTAGTACCCACATGGAGGACTTCTTCAAGTGTTGGATGTAGTGGCTGGAACCAACACCACCACTTTGCGGACTTTCTTGTTTGTGGGTTGAGTACAGGCTCCTCTAACTCCTTGATGTGATCACAGGGCTCTTCAAGTGAGAAATCTAATTCTGGGATCTCCTCAGGCTCTGGAATTTGAACTTGTTCTTCTACTTGGCCCATCTCTTGATGAAAACTGCAAGCAACCATATTGTTCATTGCTGGAAAAGTGCTTGCATGTTCCAATCCTTGACTTTGGACGAGATCTGTCCCTTGAACTCCACATGACTGCATCTCGGGTTTCTGCTCAGTATAAGGGATCTGGCATGAAAAGTACTGTGCAGGGTAGACGGGAGCAGCAACCATCGGAGAAGGTAATGGAG
Source organism: Wollemia nobilis (assembly GCA_028583015.1). NCBI lineage: Eukaryota > Viridiplantae > Streptophyta > Pinopsida > Araucariales > Araucariaceae > Wollemia > Wollemia nobilis. The sequence goes on from JAQPPZ010001708.1 coordinate 1,186,324, forward strand.
TTTCTCCCCACGGTAATTTTTGTGATAAGAGCAACGAGTTGTTCCGCTCGCCTTTGCTTCCTCAAAGATTTGTGGGAACCCTTGTTCACCTGACTGCAAAAAAAAGAGACCTATGTCTGAATTAAAAGCTCGAACATAAAAGAGGTGGGCTTGGGTGGGTGATGGAAGGATCTTCTCTGGAATTCTCTTCCAACTTATCAAGAATCAGACATTGAAGTCCGTGATGCTTTCTTGAGGTGCTCTCTTGGTGTACATGAAAAATTGGTAGAGATCCAAAGAACTGTAGAAAGGATCTTCATCAAATCTTTTGATCAGTGCTCCCGCTAGATCGTCCCATGAGCTGATGCTTTGACGTTTGAGCAATCGTACCACTTGCAATGCTCTTCCTTCCAAAGACTGAACCAGAAGTCGGATCATGACATCTTCGTGTTCTATGACATGGATCATGGACAGAATAGCAATATCTTCAACATGTGCCGAGCCATGCCTTCGGTACCATCATATTTTTCCAGGTTCTTCAGGGCACCTTCGGGAATTTCATGCCAAACTTGGAGATTCAGAGGGCCAGGATCATCCCATCTAGGAAAAACCCTCGCCTTTGTGGCAGTGGTCTGCGGAATCACGGCCATCGCCATTAAGTCAGAGTCGCCAGATGAACATTCTTTGAATTTTTTTTTTTTTTAAACAAAAACAGGCGTCCACGAACAGATCTTCAACTCAGCAAAGTCGCCAGATGAACTTACAAATCTCCGCTATGAGGCCAAGACAACTCATCAAATCTTGAGGCCTCCGGGTGTTAAAAGCGTGCCAAAAATGTTGGCACTGGTGGGGTTATCACTTTGGAAAATTATGCGTATCCCACCGATTATGAATTCTTGGAGACAGAAACAGTCTGTCCCATCGGGCGTGCCAAAAAGCTGTTGGTCATGAATCTACCATAGGAAAGGATTTTACACAAAATGCATCCTAGACCAGGCCAACATTGAAAGGGTGGAAGCAAGAAATGGCTTCCAGGACCAATCTCCAGTGGGCTGGTTCCCTCTACTATTCTAAAATTGGGTTTAAGATAGGGTTCTTTGGAAAGAGATTTAAAAGGTTGCGAAAGAAATGGGAAATATGGCCACGAGGCCGAAGTGATGGGATCGAGAAAAACAACGGCGAGGAAACTACAAACGCAACAGCGACAAGTAACATAAGAAATCAGCTTCATCTTCGCACAATCACATGCCGCAAATCCCTCCAAACCCACATTCCAGGAATTGTACCCTGACCGCAGTATTTAAATCCAGTATGCATAATTTAAATGTGATAGCAATGCAGGTGTACGAAAGCTATTAGAAATGCAAAAAACAGAAAAGAAATTCATCCATGCAACGCTTGAAAAATTAGAAATTGATCCTTTTATTCCCACAGATACAATTCCAGTTTCTAGCAGCAAGTTTTTCCAACCTCTCGAAATGCAAATTACATTGGTTTTTATAGAGGTCCGTCCTCTTTGCAGCATTAAATATTTTAAACCAACCTTCTTGAGATCTACAATTATGTGAAGGAAATGAGGAACATGATCCCCTTAATCGCAATCTCGAAGAAATAAAAATTAAATACCATGAAACGTTCGCGGCCTCGAGGAAGCAAAAATTAAAGGCAATGAAACGTTCGCGGTTCTTCATTAAATTCATTTTTTACAATATGCATGAAACCGTTACGCCAATCCACGAACAACAACCTTGAACCAATAAATCCTTCAATTTTGGTGGCCTGGGCGCTTCTTCGACTTTAACCGCCTCGAAAATCCACAAAATATTTAATTCGGGTCAATATTAAATCATCGGAAACCAAAAAACCCTTCTCGGCCGTTCATATTGCACTTGGCGGGAAAACAGTTACAGGTCGCGAAAACGCGACGGGTCGCGAAATCGCGACATCTTATAATGTCGTACGCTTCGCTGCTGAAGACCCGCAAAAATGGCACATGTAGCGATTTCGCTACGTCTTCGGCTTCCTCTTCGCCATCGCAAGCTTGCTCCGCGAAAATGGAACATGTAGCGATTTCGCTACATGTTTCATCGTTAGCTCCTCCCTGCGCTCTGCCCTGCAAAAACGAAACATGTAGTGATTTCGCTACATGTTTCTTCTCTCCGCACCAATCGTAATTTTTCGTCGCGATTCGCTGACATGTCAGCGACGCGCGACAAGTTTTCACTTTTTGCCTTTGCCGCCGACCGACCCGCGATTCCGAAACACGTCGCGATATCGCGACGGTTCCGCCCAACCTGCGTTGACTGCGTTGACCGCGATTCTGCAACATGTCAGCGCATCAGCTGTGATTTTTGACTTAACCATTTTTTGCTCATTTTTTCTCCTTTTTCGCCATAAACCGCATTAAAGCCTGTATAGGGGTCAGATTTTCAATAATACATTAATGCATTAATCAATGAGAATCAATGTGGCAAAAATGCCAACAGGAGTTAAACCTAAATCCTCAACTTGGAATGTCTCTAAAATTTTCATAGACACCAATTCAACTATAACTCAGATTTGAATACAAAATGCATCCAATTAAACTTTAGAATAACTATAACTCCTTATTGGATATGGATGAGGACCTTACCAATAATTTCAATGGGGATGTCTAGGTTGGCCACATCAAGGTCCTTCTAGTGCCAAGTGGCACATGCCTAGGAAAGTGGAAAAATATGACCCTAGAAATATGAGCTACTATAACCAATTTTAAGAAGAAACTAACTTTTTTCATCAGTAAGGAATGTGATAAATTGAATATAACCACTTCATAAAATGGAACTTACAATCCCTCTTGGTCCATGATGATCATAGATAAGGGCCCGACAAGAAGAACAAGGATGTCAGACTAGTACCTTGAGAGTTAGGGACCAACAATAAGCCTATCTCCATTTTTCTTTTTGCTAGTGTGACTATTTCTTGCCTCAACCATCTAGTTCTAGTAGACCAAAAATGTTGATCCACTCTAGGTTATGGATTATTTCCTACTAGGTGACAATGATATCTTGCCTTTGAGATTTTACTTTTTGCAGTCCATGTGTGGACTTGTATGGGCCAACCTACTAGTAATATTGATTCACAATATCATGCCGACTAGGCTAGCTAGTACATGATCATCAAGGACCTTAGACATTAAGCTCTAGAGTTCAAAATTGGCTTCTTTAATACCAAATGTTGGATTGATCAAGAAAAACCATTTCTCACATTATTACTTCAATGTCTCATTTAAAATATAGTAGATTAGCTATCAAGATAGATGTTATGATTAAGATAATTTATGTAACTAGTGTAACCTCCCATAAGGTGTAAAATAATGTAATAATTACCTAAAAAAATAATGGATACACAATCAAGTTGGGCTATGAGGATTTAGAGCAAGAAAAATTTCCCAATTCAAATTATTTCCCTTAGAAGAATGGCTAATTGCTAGATGTCTCTTAAAGATCTCAGTATTCCTTTGGCTAGTAGTACAAAACAAAATTATTATAGAAGAGGGTCTACAAAGAAAAGGATATCATGGATCTTTCAAGTATTCCTTATATAAAAAGGATCTATAGACATCAAATAATTTGGTAGACTTGAAAGGGTTGTTATCCTTGTACTCAAGTTTTAGACGCACAAGTTTGGTTTTAAGGATATTTCAAGTGTGACTCAACTACATACTTTCTAATATTTGTACAAAATGTTTGAAACCCTATCACCATATTTATATTGAAGTAATCTCATCCATGGTTTCAAAATTAGATCTAGATTGAGTGGTTTTTTATCACACCAAGTATCCACCTAAGTAGAATTGTTTTCTCTAGTTCCCACCACCCATCTTAAACCTTTAATCACTAGATTAATTGATTTTTTTTTAAACTGTTCCATAGTGTAGAACCATTTGATATAGATAATGCAATAAATATTAAGCTTGGGTTATTGGGATCAACATACTTAGAAGAATTCTTGACCATTATCTTTAACTCTCTTTGTACAATCTCCAAATTACTTTTCCCCTAACAACCAAGTTTGCATCCATAAGAACTCTTAAATCGAGATATTCCCTAGTTTTATCATCTCACATATTGCTCCATTTCAGCCTAGGAAATTTCCTTTGATCATGTAATCTTGACCACAAATATGATCGCATGATATAGATTAAAATTTTCTCTACCAATTTTGGCATAGTATACAAGGACATATAATATGTTGGAATGTCTTGTAAGATTGATTTAATTAGCTACATTCTTCCTGCTAATGATAACCATACCTTTCCATGTCGTTATTTTATTCTAAAATTCACTTATAATTGGATTCCATAATTCTATCCTCATTCTTCTCTCAAATAAGGGCATCCTTAGATAAGTTGTTGGTAAATTTACCTCCTCAATTTGAAGTAACTTGCATATATTATTTTAGTTGGGGTGTTTAGGAAGTAAATATTAGATTTTTTCCTATTAAATTTTTTCATGGATGCTCTTTAATATTCCTTTAACAAGTTATTAAAATCTCTAGCCCTATTTATCATTGCCCTCCCAAAAAGGGTTGTATCATCTACAAAATGTTGATGGGTGATGTTGTTAATATTATTACCAGCCTTAAGTCCACTTATAAGCCCATATTTGTTAGCCTTATTCAAGTTCCTACCCAAAACCTATGCCATAATAATGAACAAATATGGTGATAGAGGATGTTGTCGAAGACCTCTCTTGGATTTAAATGATTCTATTACCAACCCATTGACCAACACTGAATATGAAACTGTAGAGACACAAGATTTATCCATATAACCCATTTCTTCCCAAATCCAAAATTTTCTAATACTGCAAAAATAAGTCCCATTTAAACCTATCATAGGCTTTACTCATATCAAGTTTTAAGATCATTGCTTTCCCTTTTCTTAAATTTACTGAATGCATAACTTCATGAGCTACTATGATCCCATCTAAAATCTATCTCCTTTTCACAAATCCTCCTTGCTCTTCTAAAATATATATATTTCTAATCGTGGTCTCAATCGATTCGCGATCACTTTGGAGATAATCGTATATGCCATATTACATAGGCTTATGAGTTTAAATGAATCAAATAATTCTGTACCCTTATTTTTTGGAATGAGGCTAAGATATGTTGTATTTATTTTATAAGGTATGTATTATTTTACCCTAGACTATTCCACTACCACCAATAAAGAATCCTTCACTATATTCCAATTATGTTGATAGAATACTATATAGAGCCCATTCAAACCCGGGGATTTATCCTTATTAAAAGAGAAAAGAGCTAAATGAACTTCCAAAGTAATAGGCTCCATAAATTTCCTATTGTATTCATCTTTTATAACTAAAGGTACTTCTTGAAGTTTATCATTAAGAACTTCAAACTCCTCTGATCCTATAATATTTTAATAAAAAAATCTTACCTCATTTTCGTTTTCACTCTAGTCTTCAATCCAAACCCCTTCTACTAATTTTATTCTACTAATTATAGATGTTGATCTATATACTATGGCCATTCTATGGAAAAACTATATTTTTATCTCCTTTTAACTAAGTTTGTCTTGATTTAAATCTCCAAAATTTCTCTTCCTTACTTAGAATATTATGATATTCACTACGCAACTCCCTTTCCTTCAAGCTTGGATTATTATGATCACCCTTTTGGAACTTTGAAATTTTATCTTTTAGTTATTTCTTCTAAAAAATGTTTCAAAAAGTGTTATTGTTCCATTATTTTAATCTAGATGTCATTGTATTAATTTATTTTGGAAGTGTATACAACCCACCATTTCTTTAAGAATTCCATGTTTGTGCTATCATATCAACACATCGAGGATGGCCTTCCCATATCTACTCATATTTAAAATATGATCTTTTTTTGAATTTACTTACCATAATTCAACTCTTATTGGCTAGTGATATGAATCAATCCTTATCAATGTATTAATTTAGCACAAGTCCCTTCATCTAGCAAATTATCTAAGAGTATGCATCTATCTGATTTTTTTGCTATTAGATTTTGGCCTCTTCTGTTGTTGGTCCATGTATAGTTGTTTTCTTCAAACTCATACTTTGGGTTAATTTTATAATTCCTCCAATTTTCATCTAGCTTGGTTATGACATTAAAATATCCTATGATCATGAATTGGGTTTCTTGGTATTTATTTATAATAAATGCTTCAATCCCACAACAAAATTCTAATATGCCTGACTAAGTTGTAGGTCCATAGACATTGATAAGGATGAAATGAATATTTTCAAAGTAGAATGTGACTAAAGAGGCTATCCAATACCTAGTTTTATGAATGGTTACACAAGAGGTTCTAATAGGATTCCAAAAATTTAAAATTCCCCCTATCACTCCTTCAGAATCCACATCATCCCATTCACATCTCTCCCATATTGCTTTCATAGTTTTGAAAACTTATTTTTTTGTTATTTTAGTTTCCTAGATATAAAGAATAAGCTTATTACTTAAATAGAGGTCCTTGATACACATCTACTTTGAGGGGATATTAGTACCCTTTATATTCCATGAGATGATAATCATGTCTCATTATCGGCTACTAGCCCTACCTACAAATTACCAATATTATTGTGTTGTTTGGTAAAGAGAAGTTCAACCAACTTAGTTTGTGTTCCTTTCTTTATGTTTGGTCATCTCCTTAGATATCACTTGATAATTTGAGGTTTTTCCTCTTTTTTCCTTTCTTGTGTTAGGAGTATGTCTTATTATTCTATTCCTTAATATTCTTTCAAAACTTTATTTTTCATCATATTTATCCTCTCCTGGCTCTATTATAGAATATTTTGACTTGTCTTGCTCATTTTTTCATATTTCCTTATTAGTGGTAGAGGTATTAACATCTAACATTGCATTTTATTTATTAGTGTTTTTCTCTTGAATGGTGCATGGTACTTCAAGAGAGTCTTCAAAATATAATGGGATACATTTCTTATATTTATCAAGAATGTTTATCTCAAAATCAAGATCATATTGAATATATGATTCCTTGTAAATATTATGAATCTATTGTCCTATATACTCTAAGCTTTGATATAATTTTTCTTCATAGGATAAAGTCTCAAAAGAGTTGGTATATCTTCGAATATCCTTCCTTAATGGTTTCCACTATTTATTTAATTTCATTTGTCTATATCTATTTTTTGGATGTTGAAAACCATCTTCATCCATATCCATTTGTAATTTTCTCTTATGGTTTTGTACATATGATTCTGCTAGACTCTTTGATGCAGGTGCTTTCATCCAATGGAAAGCAAAAATACTGTAAGGAGAAAAAGTATCGCGATATCGCGACATGTCGGCAAAGAAGAAAAAGTGTCGCAATATCGCAACATGTTGCATTTTCGTGACCAAAATCCAAGAAAAGGCTCAAGAGAGAAAAGTGTCGCGATATCATGACATGTTGCATTATCGCAACCAAAATTCGAGAGAAGGCTTGAGAGAGAAAAAGTGTCGCGATATCGCGACATGTCGCATTATCGTGACCAAAAGCCGAGAGAAGGCTCAAGAGAGAAAATTGTCACGATATCATGACATGTCGCATTATCGCAACCAAAAGCTGAGAGGAGGCTCAAGAGAGAAAAATGTCATGATATCACGACATGTCACGTTTTCATGACTCAGGAAGGAGAGAGAAGGCACAGAGCAAAAATTTCACGATTTTGCGACATGTCACGAAATCACGATCGAAAGAAGACAGGAAAGGCCAGAGAAGAAAATGTCATGATTTCACATGTCGCGAAATCATGATCGAAGGAGCAGAAAGAAAGCAAGGAAGGAAACTATCATGATTTTGTGACCCAAAATAGAGAGAGAAAGTAGAGAGCAAAGCTATCACGATATTGGGACATGTCATGATTTCGTGACCCGAGAGGCGAGGAGGAGGTAGAAAGGAAAGATGTCACGATATCACGACATGTCACGATTTCATGACCAAAAAGGAGAAAGAGGAGCCAGAAAGGAAAGATGTCGAGATATCGCGACATGTCGCATTATCATGACCAAAGGACAAGAGAAAGTGCAAAGGAGAAAGTGTCATGATATTGCGACCAAAGGACAAGAGAAAGCGCAAAGGAGAAAAAAGTGTCGCGATATTGTGACATGTCACATTTTCATGACCAAAAGGTGAAGGAAGGTGTAGGAGAGAAAAGTGTCACGATATCATGATATGTTGCATTATTGCGACCAAAAGACGAGAGGAGGCGTAGGAGAGAAAAAGTGTCGTGATATCGTGACATGTCACATTTTTGCGACTCACAAAGGGCAGGAAGGCCGAAAAGAAAAAGTGTCATGATATTGCAACATGTCACATTTTCGTGACTCGAAAAGGGGCAGGAAGGTAGCGAAGCAAAAATGTCACGATATTGCGACATGTCGCATTATCGTGACCAAAAAAAAGGAAATAAAAGGCAGGCGGTTACAGGGGCCGTTACAAAGGAAATTATCGAGCGGTTGGTATACCGAACGCCATCATTGGTTGATAGGTGGACAGAGTCTATAGTGGCAACACTGGACAAGCATGTGGCACCAAGGTGCAAGGAAAGCAGATGAAGATCAAGAGTTAGAAAGAAAGGCATTTCGAAGGCTAAGACAATGAAGAGACATGGGAGATGAAACGAAGGGTCAAAAAAGGGAGACGAAGAGTCACGCCAGATATTTTAAAAGGGGAAGTGAAGGCATGCACAAGGGTCAAAAAATTGTTGATCCAGAGTTGTGGATGTTGAAAAACTGCAGAGACAGTGTTGCAGACGTGAAGGAAAGAGGGCCATTATGGGCTTGTTTGGCTGTTTTTATTCCAGAGTTGGAAATGCTATAATATAAAAAAATTAATAAACTATCTTTCAGGATAAAGAATTTTATTTGGCAGATTTCTGCCATTATTGTAATATTTTTCCGAATTGTTGAATGAGAATTAAAAATTTGGCGTGAGCGATTTTGGCTCCCCATCACTCTTCTTAGGGCATGATCTATCAAATTTACCCACCTCATGACATCTCCTACATATAAAAGATATGTTTTCATGATCTATAGTTTCAGTGCACATCTTATCCCCATACTTAAGAATGATTGATTATGATAAAGCTTTACTTATATCAATCATGACCAATATTCAAGCATAAATAGCCAAGAATCCATATTTTGTAGTTTTTGAAATCTCAAGGAATTCTCCCAAAGTGTTGCCTATTACCTTGAAGGTATCCATTTCCTAAAATTCAATGGATAACCCATACATCTTAACCTAGATTGGTACTACGGATAGATTTATATTTTTAGGTGAAAAGCCTTCATACTAGTGGGCAAGGAAGAGTCTTGCTCTTCCCATAAATCAAAGACCCCCTTTTAGGATTATATATATTTCTTTCCTATAACAAATATATCTAGGAATAAACCTTTGGTAAGAAAGGATAGACTCATTCCTGGAGACTTCCAACTCCTATCAATCCATTTTCTCAAGGCTGAAGCCCTTGGCCAATACCCATTAAATTTACCAAAAACAACCCTATATTTGAGCAATAAGGATCAATCCTATTTGGTGTGCTCACTAACCTCTACTTCTAGAGATGATTCTAATGATTTAGCTATAAATCAGTCCATGGAAAGAAAACTAAAGCTCAAAATCTATTAAAATTTACTAGAATATCCTATAGTGAATATAATATTTGATAAACAAATTATAATAATTTGCATGCAAAATTTCTAAGAGAAAGAAGAGAAAATAAACTTAGCTCAAAAATTCTATGACCAAATAGAATATCTTGCCTCACTAAATCCCTATCCCTCCATTGCTCCTCCCATAATCTGAACCTTGGTTGATAGATATTTACAATTTTGTTTTCGTGACTTGAAAAATCATCACTTCCCTTGTTTTGGATGGTTGACTTCATAGGGTTGTATCTCCCTCACTATTTCTTATATTCCTTAAATATTATGATCAATAATTTTAAAGCTCTTCAAATTATGCACAAATTGGTCCAAGAATTAACTAAATCGAACTATCCTTCATGAAGATATGGCTCCTAAAAGATGAGATATTTTTTTAGAAAAAAATATCCTAATCCTTCATAGATTTTGACTATAATTTGAAACCATATTATTGCCTCTCTTATAGAATTTTTATAGACATGTACTCATCATGGAAAGTCTCAAGTGGAGAAAAAAAGATGATAATTCTTTGTTATAGGATTTGAATATATATAAAAAGATCATCTACAATAATGGAGTTAAGATAAAAGACCCACTCTAATCTATGGTAAAATAGAAATATCCAAAAATTGGGTTTATTAAAATCAATTTTGATGGTGATTTCAAAGGAAATATAGGAAATATTGGTGGATATGGTGTTGTTTAAAATAATGAAGGTAAAATTTTCATCACTTAAAATCATCTGTGTAGTGAAATTTCATTACATCTAGGAGAAGTATGCCTTTGCTAATTTTATAAGTCAACATCCATAGAAGTAGAACAACAAGTGAAGGTAGAAAGGAAAGCAAAAGTAAAGTGCATTATTGATTTTCTAGATCTATTGTAGGTGCTAATTTTATGGAGAAAAACTTCATTAAAGTTTTGATGTCATGCATGTCATCGATCTTATTGATTAATGGTGAGTGCTAATTTGGAGGATTTAAAATCCATAGGGCCCTTTCATTTTGTGGTGGTTGTTGTACTTGCACAAGACACCCCAGTCTACATGGACTGGAGACCCACTTTTTCAACTTTGGTGATTTTTCTTTTGTTTACTCGAGCTTGTGCATAATATTAAACCATCCAAAAACTCAGGTTCTCAGTTGAAAACTTCTAATCATAGATGCCAAATTTTTATGTGCCTTGAGTTTCTCATGATGCTTATTACTATAGTTTGGTATGGTAAACTATTAAAAATGATAAATAACCTCTCCCATTAGAACTAGCTCAGAATAAGCCTATGTTCCCATGGCCTTAGCACCCCAAACCTACTTAAATTTAGTCACTATAGACTTGGAAATCCCCCTAGTAGCCTAGATGGTGTCACTTTCAAGTCTTATATCTCCTTAAAATCCTAATAAAAATCCATGAAACCATCTCCATTAGATGCAGATTGTAAAGAGATTTATGAAAAATATAAGCTTGACTATATTTTGAGAACAATTGACCTCCCAAATGGCCTATTTCCAACATGCTATTTTGTTACCTTATTGACTGTAATGCCTACCTAATCACACATAACTCACTTCTAGAACCCATATCTCTTTCAATAATCAATATAATTTTGTGAAACCACTTTTATTAGATGATGTTTGAAAAAATATTTCCAAAAAATATATAATTGCCTATGTTTCAAGGAGGATTGAGGCCCAAAATTGCTTATTTTCTATAGGCTCTCTAAGATTTCATGATGTGTTGATCAAATAAAAATATTGGTAACTAAATATCCATGGGAAATTTAAAGGCCAACTTAATGAAATCATAACTAGAAGTCTAGTAAATCATGAATTGGTAAATTTTTGATAATACACATGGGGAATCATTTTTTTTAGTATTCCCATGAAGACTAGAAGCCCCATAAATTGAAGATCAATGGTTAAATAGAAAATACAACAATATCAAACTTTTAAATTATTTAATTTTTCAAGCTTGAAGAGTTTCTTCAAATTCATAATTCTTTTTTTAGACACATGATTCTATCAAATTATTTCTTTTGGAGCTCAAGGAAGCGATTTTAGACTTAAAATTGCTTAAAATTTACTTATTATTTGAATCAAGACTTGCAAAGTATAAACAACTAGAACATTTCTTGGGTGATGTCAGTAAGAGTGTTTCAAAATAATATTTTGACTTCATGGTCATTAATAGCATGAGGATGGAGGTAGACCAACTAGTTTGAAGAAGTTTGTTTGTCTAGAATCATGGAGTACACACAATAAAGCTAGGATTTACAAAGTGAAGCACAGAGAAAAAAATACAAGTGACAATACTTTTTTTTTGGAAAAGTATTTCATTGGCTAGAGAAGGAATGAATTTGGAAGAAGATGAAAAATCCTAGCATCGATTAATTTTTCTAGGAGAGATTGTGAGTATCAATTCAGGTATGGTACTCTTTTAGCTTTAGCTTTAAAAATATTTCATTGGCTGGGGCTTTGAAAATAGGTACCTCTTCTTTGGGAAGTGATTTATGGAAATATGTTGGTTGCAATGATGACCATTGGTTTGGTTTTATTTTCCTCTTAAAGTCTAATTTAATGTCAAGAGCGCACGAGGGAGATTTTCTAGAATATCTACTTCTCCACTTGAGGGTATCTTTCCAAACGAGACCCCAAGAATATGAATATTATCAACACAACTAGAATCCTACTCAATGCTTTTTATAAGTTTATGTTATGCTTGTTTGATCGATGTTTTATAGGTTTATTGAAAGAAAACACCTAAGGTTGTGGATCACTATCTATCTCGACTCTTTTTCAAGCCTTAACAATTATTTAAGACCTAAAAGTCAATGATCATCTAAATACAATGCTAAGTATTTTATCACACATATGCAAGAATACAAGAGCTATCCTATATGCTTTTTAGTTAACTAGGAGATTTTGATATTTCAAGGTAAAAAAAAGAGGAGATGCAAGAAGACAAGTTAGCCTAAATGCAACTAAATGATTTTTGATTCTTTACCTATGAACTTAAAAATGATCAAGAAACTAGGATTTTGTCTAAGGTTCCTTGATTGACTGATTTGGGTGTGTTTTATAAAGAAATTGAGATATTTTTTAAAACAATTAAAATATTTTATAAAGTAATTAAGGTATTTTGTAAGCAAATAGGGTTTCTACTTAAAATTCCTTAATTCCCCAAATGAAATATGATTTTCAAACATTAAACAATAGAGAATAGAAGCATAACATAGAAAAATAGAGATTACAAGGCTAGGGAAGTGCCAAGTGGTAAAATTACCTCTTTTGGAGCCCTTTTGCCAAATTTACCACTAGTGACTAGCAATTTTGGTATTTGCACAAAAAAACCAAAAAAATTAGTTTTTTTTTGTTTTGGAGGTCTTTCTAAGAGTTGGATAAGGTAGAAAACTTGTATAAATAGCTGATCAGATCCCCTGTTGATAAAATTTTGAGTCTTCTTACCTCCTAGAGTGGAATTTTAGCAAATTACCAAATTTACCACTAGTGAATTTTGCCAGTGGTGAATTTTGTTCTGTGTATTTGTGGAAGCCAAAGTCCCCAAATCATGCAATTTAATAACCAAATTTAAAATATGTGTAAAGAGAATGGAAATATCAAGGATGAGTGATATTTTAATTTAAAAAAAGATGTAGGAGGCTGAAAATGCATTTTAATGATGTTAGGAATGATAGGAAATAACTAATCTAACTTCTAACAAGAGCATATTAGTATTAAATAGTGAAATATTAATAAAATTGATAAGATATGTAAAAGGGGGTCCAAAAGCTTGCATATCTACAAATGTAAGCAAGAAAAGGAGGGATATTACAATGGGAGATGCTTGATGCTTGGCCAAAGGGTGAGATGACAAGGCAATAACAACCTTATATCTTCAACACCTTGCCTTGAGAGATGAAAGAAAAGTTATATATGTATGAAATAACAAGCTACATGTAATGTATGCAAGAGAGATTGCAAAATGAAGTGCTATGTTAAATTAATACTTACAAATGAAAGAAGCATGAAAATGGATGAGTATGAAAGGAAATCAAAGAGTTAGTATATTGCCTATATCATTAAAATTACTATAAAACATGGACAACAAGTAATATGATGTAAAATATAAAGAATTATAATAAAACCTTGCAAAAAGAGAATTAGGATCAAAATACGGATGGTATATGCATGTAAACCTACAAAAGAGATGTTAGATGATAAATGAAGATGATATACTTGAAAGAAAATCTACAAATATAGTGTTAGAGGGCTGCAAACACAATGCTAGATGGCTGCAAATAAGGATTAGAAACTTGCAAAATAAATTAGAAGCATGGAATGTAGAAATACCAAAAGGAAAGCACAAGTTAGCAAGGCTACAACCTAGAGGAAAAAATGCATATGAAGCAAAGATGAATGGAGAGAAGAAATAACTTGGGAGATATATCTTCCTTGCCTCCAAGGTGACCTCCTTGCCCCAAAGCCCTTCTTGCCTTGCTTGGATTACCTCCAAAATTCTTGTAAGATGCCTCAAAATCTTGGGAAATGCTTGGAAATGAAGAATGCCATGGAAGAGGAGCTTAGAAGGATAATGTTAGAAATATTAGAAGAGTATAGATACCTCAAAAATTTATACCAAATGCCTACCCAAGGGGCTGCTTAAATAGGATTTGGGAGAAGGATTGGGAGGAAAATTGGATAAGATCAAATTGAAATTTGTGAATCTGGTGCATTGCTGGGGCATGTGAGATCGAGATAGAGGATAGAGTGATGTAATCCACATGATCCTAGTTCGTATTGAAATATTCTGAGTTGTTTGGCCAAATTCACCACTGGAAAATTTGGCGACTTGAGTGGTGAATTTGGTCAGGAGGTAAATTTAACTTTTCAAATTTTGAAATTTGGATTTTTTCCAAATTTGACATTAGGCTTACCAAATTTTCTACTAGAAAATTTGGTAAGGAGTGGCAAATTTGGTCAAAATTGATTTTGACTGTTTAGAACCCATTTTTGTAGTTTTGCCAAATTCACCACTCATCTTGTCAAATTTACCACTAGAAAATTTGGTTAGGGTGGCAAATTCTGTAAATATTAAAAATGATACCCAAAATGATGGGTGATTGTCATATTGAGGTTTTGTAACGTTTGCAACTGATTTTGGGAAGTTTTGCCTAGCTAGTGTGTCAAAGTTGGGTGTCTACATTTTACCCTAGTTTTGACATGATGTTTGTGAGATTGCATCAAAATTTAAGTAGTGATACTCAATTTTGACCTTGTGATGTATTGATGTTGTATTGCTTTGTTGATTTGAAGAGATGATTGTGATTTTATTCATTTTTATTACTTTTGTATCATTATGTATACATACCTTATTTTATGTGCCTTAATGTATGGAGAAGATCATTTTACCCCATGTGAAAAAATTTTCCCCATGACATAGTCTCTTTCTTGAGAATGGTATACCTAATGGTATATTTGGGATGAATTCCTAGAACATGAGATACTTGGCTAAGTTGGCGATGACAGACAAGCGGGTTAAAATGTGGAAGTGGAGGTAAGAACACCCTCATTTGCACCTTACCTATTTTAGAAAGTTGGAGAGAGGGAAAACATGTTGCTTAAGGAGATGGTGAATAACCGAGGATGGGTGCACCGTGTGGACACTTTTCAAGGGAAAGTACACATGTCAGATTGAGATCGATAGGTATGTCTCTGAATCAGAATCAAAATTTTAGCTTTTGAGCCATTTTTTTTAATTTTTACAAAGTTGTGAATTTGGCACCAGTGGTGAATTTAGTACTAGTGGTGAATTTGGCACTGGAAAATTTGGTGCTAGTGATAAATTTGGTACTGGAAATGTTTTTGATTATGAGGACTATTGACTAAGTTTTGGATGTTGTTTTGATAGGCGATAAGGGTTTTAGTGATATGGGAGTATTGTGCGAAGTTCTTGGAGAGTATTTTGGTGAGTGATCAGAGGTTAGAGGAAGTGGAAGTGTTGATCATGATTGGGATATACTATGTGACGTATATGCCCAAGCTAGAGTTTGACCATCCATTATTGACAGCTCTTGCGAAGATGTGGTACCTGTCATCTAACACCTTCAAGTTGTCAATGGGTGAGATGACAATGACATTAGAGGACATATGGTGTATCCTTAGGGTATCTATTCAGGGCATTATCATTCATTTTGGGATAGATGTGGATGCTAGGAAGTTGAAATTTTTAGAGGATGGTGATTTTATAGGGATGGATTTAGGATTGTGGATCAATAATACCTACATAGGAGGGCATACTGATTGATTGACCATACTACAATCATCCATTTTATTGAAATTAATGATAAGTGATACTAGTATGTGCTTCATACTATGGGGATGGGGAGAGATCATTATTAGATTGAGAGATGAAAATATAACTCATTCTTGGGCTCCTGCTATCTTGGTGAGGTTATACCATACCTTATATAGAGTGGTATATATGTAGGGTAAGAGCCTAACATATTGTACTTTGATCGAAGTCTAGGCATGGAAGCATATAGCGATCCACCAACTTATTATGGTGATGAGGACTAGCGATGTTGAGAGGCCAACAATTTATAGGTGGATAAAGTGCATATATTTTTATTTTTGCTCTCTGGATCAGGTGAGGTACCTAATTGATGATTTGAATATGATACATATTTTTTGGTAACCATAGAGGGATAGGTATGTGTGGTTAGATAATCACAAGGATAGTGGTTGTATTATAGGAATAGAGCCTTTGAGTTGTACTGATATGACCATGTGTTGCACCAACATGGGGGGGTGTAGGGGATACTAATAGGTAAATTGTAGATATGATGAGTGAGGTTGATGTAGATGATCCCATGGTATTGACCCCTGTGGATCCTTACACTTATGTGGAGGCTAATGCAGATGATCCCATGGTATTGATCCTAATGAGATACCATGTGGGAGTGATGGTAGATTATAAATATTAGTGTGGGATATTTAGGTTTCATCGGTTGACAATGAGCCCACCATTGAGAGACCAAAGATAGGCATTCCAGAATATGACCAATGCCTTGAGAGGGGTAACGCATCTCTTAGGGAGAGAGAGATGACAGAGATTGGTGACTAGGTAAGAAGTTGGGGATTCATATAATGCTCTCTTGGATGTACCTCCATTGACCATGATTCCACTTTTAGGTGCCCCATATAGTGGAGCAAGGTCAAGTTTAAGTGGAGTAGGGTCAGATTTTGGGAGAGTAGGATTGAAATTTGGTGGAGTGAGGCTAGACTTTAGCAAAGCAAGGCCAAAATTTGGTGGGGAGGTAGGTCCTAGAAAGACCACAAAGGAGGCTTAAGTGGAAATTATAGGGGTTATCTATCATACTTTATAGGATGTAAGGAGATAATTGGTGGATTCAGAGGTTATGCGTGTGGAGGAGGTGACTCAAGTCAGAGACAAGATGGCCAAAATGAGAGTTACGAGTGAGGAGACTACTTCTAGGCTCCAGTCAATTTTGGATCAAGTTGGGGAGGAGTGAGCTATGGACCAAGAAATCATTTTTGGCCTAAGGTTTGATCTTGAGTAGACGAGAGCTACAAATAAGGAGACTATTTCTAGGTTCTAGTTGACTTTGGCTAAATTTAGGGAGGAGTGGGCCATGGACCAGATAATCATTGATGGCCTAAGGTCCAAGCTTGAGTAGATAAGAGGAGAGAGGGATCAGGATCAATAATAGGTTAGGTAGGGCTTAGATGCTATGATAGTGGCTATGATCATAAGGCCACTAGAGTAGGAGCTATAGGTTCTAGGGTAGAGCTACAAGTTTTGAGGGATGAGCTATAAGCTTCGAGGATAGATCTTGCTAATGCTACGGTGAGACCACAATATGTAGAGGTTCGATCCAAGAGGGAGAAGGGGAGGACCATGTATTATCAATAGTTATACCATATATATATCCCTATAGAGCGATGAGCACCATCACCATCGAGATCATGATCGAGGGCTCCATCGATGAGTTACACCTCCTAGAGGTTTGTTAGTTTCCAACCACCCCCTCCTTCACCAAGAGGTGAGACTGGTTCTAATAGTTAGGCATGTTTAAGAATATTTTGGAGTGAGTGTACCAATTTTAAGGATGTGATACACCCTCATTTCATGAGTTGAGTGTATCATTTTATTTTTCTTTGTGATACACCTTCTATAGCGGTATGTATGATATGAGGTATTATATATATGATACTTGTATTTTGAAATGTGATGTGAAAATGTGTATAATGTTTTTATGTATTGATGTGTTGAGATTTTATAATGTATTTGATATAAATGATGGTAGTTTTGATTGATTGCTTAGTGAAAGTTTTATAAAACCATAAATGATGATCAAATGCTAAGGGGGGATAGTTACCTTGTTAAGATATGTCTTAGATCCTGAACAATAGGTAATCATTCAAATGTATTATTGTGAGCGATGGTATCAAAACTTGATATAGGAGAACACTTATGTCTTTTAGGATGCTTTATCCCTTGTATGCTCTTGTAAGAGGAAATGCTATATCATCATGTCTAAATGTGGTAGGAACCAAGGGTTCCTAGCACAATAATTTAATAAAGGATAAATAAATAAATAGAATCACTTTTAGATATGAATTGACTTTTACATTGGTTTGGGAAATCCCTCCAATGGGTTTAAAAAAAAATTATTATTCTTCTTATATGATTTGTGTAAATGGCCAACCTAATATATATATCTACCCTAAAGCTATGTTGGTGAAGATATGTGATGGTTCATGTTATGAAGAGACGTGATGGTTCATGTTATGAAGATATGTGATGGTTCAATTTATGAGTTAATAATATAATAATTAAATGATTAATAATACTAACTAATACTAACTAATAATGTTAGGATGAAGGATCCTAACATGCCACCCTCCTTAAAAAGAGCTTTGTCCTCAAAGCTCAAAGTGAGGAGCTTTATCCTTTGTTTTCCAAGAAGGATTTGCATAAGTTATTAGACTCTTTTAATGTCATCCTTCCTTAGGCAGGGATATCAAGAAGGATGAAGTGTTAATGGGGATTGCTAGAAATATTAGTAAATGTGTGATGATGAGGGAAGGACAATCCTTGGGGTTCTTCGAACACCTTAGAATGATGCATAAAAAGAGGTGGTAAAAATTCTACATTCTCCTATTGTTCCCTAGGAGAGGCAATGGAGGAGTGTGTAGTCACCTTTCTGCCTTGTTTTTGAATAGGTTTGATCCTATGGCGATAACTCACTATTGGAGAGAAAATTGAGTGTAGTTCTTGTAGAGTGCATGTTTGGCCATAATGAGTCACTTTGGGAATGTCTACCTCATCCTTTCCTGATGCATCGATCACTTATGGCATATCAACCGTATTGCCTTCGTTGTGATCAAGTACTTTGGGTATTGCTTTCTCATTATCCTCATTTTCCACATCTTCATTATATTTATCATCTTCCTTAGCTTCCTTATCTTCCTCATATTTCTTATCTTCCTCATCTTTCTCACATGCAATTTCTTCATTTTCCTGTGCTTCCATAAAATTTTCAATGCACTTACTAATAGTATTTTCTATAATATTTTCTAAATGTTGCACACTAAAAATATTTTCTAAACGTTGCCAATCTGGTTGAGGCAATTCCTAAAATTCTACCTTCAATTTCTGAACTTCTTCCTAAATTTTTTGGTCCCATATGGCTAGATCCATAATGCTCTGATATCAGATGGTAGGAACCAAGGGTTCCTAGCACAATAATTTAATAAAGGAGAAATAAATAAATAGAATCACTTTTAGATATGAATTGCCTTTTGCATTGGTTTGGGAAATCCCTCCAATGGGTTTAAACAAATATATATTCTTCTTCTTGGATGATTTGTGTGAATGGCCAACCTAATATATATATCTACCCTAAATCTATGTTGGTGAAGAGATGTGATGGTTCATGTTATGAAGAGATATGATGGTTCACTTTATGAGTCAATAATATAATAATTAAATGATTAATAATACTAACTAATACTAACTAATAATTTTAGGATGGAGGATCCTAACAAAATGGTGGCCTACAAAGCCATATGAAGGACAAGCATTTAGACTAGGATGAGGTACCTATAATATGTACATGATATATATTTATTTTCTTCTTATCAATGTTAAAGTGTTGCTCTCTACAAGCACTTAATTGCATAGATGAGGTACCTGTAATATGTACATGATATATATTTGTTTTCTTCTAATCAATATTTAAGTGTTGCTCTTTACAAGCACTTAAATGCATAAATGAGGTACTTGTAATATGTACATGATATATTTATTTTCTTCTCATCAATGTTTAAGTGTTTCTCTCTACAAACACTTAACTACATAGATGAGGTACCTGTAATATGTACATGATATATGTATTTGTTTTCTTCTCATTAGTTTTTAAGTGTTGCTCTCTACAAGTAATTAACTACGTAAATGAGGTACCTATTTTCTTCTCATCAATATTTAAGTGTTGCTCTTTGCAAGCACTTAACTGCGTAGATGAGATACCTACAATATGTACATGATATATGTATTTGTTTTCTTCTCATTATTGTTTAAGTGTTTCTCTTTGCAAGCACTGAACTATGGATATGAGGTACCTATTTTATTCTCATCAATGTTTAAGTGTTGCTCTTTGCAAGCACTTAACTGCATAGATGAGGTACTTGTAATATGTACATGATATATAATTTGTTTTCTTCTCATCAATGTTTAAGTGTTGCTCTCTGTAAGCACTTAACTGCATAGATGAGGTACCTATTTTCTTCTCATCAATGTTTAAGTGTTGCTCTCTACAAGAACTTAATTGCGTAGATGAGGTACTTGTTTTCTCATTAGTGTTTAAGTGTTGCTCTCTACAAGCACTTAATTGCATAGATGAGATAGTTTTGGTTATTATCAGTGTACAAGTGTTACTCTCTGCAAGCACTTTACTACATAGATAAGATAGTTTTGGTTCCTATCAATTTTTAGGTATTAATATCTACAAGCACTTGACTATGTAGATAAGATAGTTTTGATTCTTATCAGTGTTCAAAATTTTCTCTCTACAAGCACTAGGTTGCGTAGGTAAGATAGTTTTGATTCTTATTAGTGTTCAAGTGTTGCTCTCTACAAACACTTGACTGCGTAGATAAGATAGTTTTGATTCTTATCAGTGTTCAAGTGTTGCTCTTTGCAAGCACTTGACTATATAGATAAGATAGTTTTGATTCTTATTAGTGTTCAAGTGTTGCTCTCTACAAACACTTGACTACATAGATAAGATAGTTTTGATTCTTATCAGTGTTCAAGTATTGCTCTTTGCAAGCACTTGACTACATAGATAAGATAGTTTTTATTTTTATCAGTGTTCAAGTGTTGAAAGCATGAGATTCCGGAAGGAAGCGATATTCAGATGTAATAAGAACATAATTAACTCTATGCATAAAATGAGAGAACGTAATCAAATTGAGACCAAATATACAGAGAAAGTAGGAGCACAACCCTTTATATATTAATCGATTCTCGGTTACAATACATCTTTTCGGTTATACATTCTCAGTTACAATCATGAATAATGGTCTTCTTTCCGCATGCCCACATGCAAAGTGGGCGGGCCAACGTATTGCCGTCGCTGGTGTCAATGAGTCTTCGCTTCTTGCTGTTCTTCCTGCGTTCAAACAAAAAAATAGCAACCCGTTTAGTAATACCTGCAACACAATGGATAGAACGTACTGCAAGACAATACGCGATCGAAAATATAATGCAGTTTGAACAAGCTAAAATGCAATGCCAGATGTATTTAGAATAACTATTCTCTGCTACCGAGCTTCACAAAGAAAGTTGCTGCCTGTAACCAATTGTTGACGTGCTATATCCGATGACTATCTTAATATATATATATATCATTCTAACACGGTTGATTGCAATATATATATCCGACATGAAAACGTAAACTATTTTGAAACATTCGAACTCGAAACATATTCGCAAACATAAAACGTGAACTATTTTGAAACATTTGAAAACAACGTATATTTGCAAACATAAAACGTAAACTATTTTAACATATATTCGACAACAACATATGTTATACAACAAACATTTTCGAAACATCAAATATATTATATTGACTAGGGAACGTGCGTAGGGTGCCCAAACGGGCCGCCCCCGATGAAACGTGATTTCGACGCCAATCCACTAGGGATAGGCTCAAAATCTGAAGGAATGGAGTGTCGGCGAATTGGTGGATTAATATAATCCAATATCGGGCTTTAAGGTCTGGAAAATCAGTCCAAACGGAATGCAATCGGGTCCTGGATTTAACAGCACTTCGTCGTGTTTTTCAAAATGCTCGTTAACCTCCTGTGAACGGGAAAGTTCGTCGCTTTTATAGACCCACGGGGTCTCTCTCTGAAAGGGGCACGCAGGGGTGCCACGTGGCGGTCATGCCTTCTCAACCGAGAAGAGACTCCGCCTTGATTAGGGCCTACGTGACTGCTCTGGCAATAGTCCGCTAACTGTCAATCGGCCCACCTACGCGCGCATGCACAAGCAAAAGCCATAAATGACTATCTCTGACTGCCACGTGCCCAACGGTCACTGAGTCATGTTAATGCTTGCTTCTTCTTGGTCAATGCCGAAGTCCGCCTTTGATTGATGCAAGTCTGCTGAAGTCCGCCTTTAAACGCCGAAGTGTCACGATATCGCGACGTCGCGATATCGCGACACTTCGGGCAAGGCTCCCCTTTGAGCCCCGAAGTGTCACGATATCGCGACGTCACGATATCGCGACACTTCGGGCAAGGCTCCCCTTTGAGCCCCGAAGTGTCGCGATATCGCGACGTCGCGATATCGTGACACTTCGGGCGAGGTTCCCCTCGAGCCCTGAAGTGTCACGAAATCGTGACACTTCGGGCGAGGTTCCCCTCGAGCCCTGAAGTGTCACGAAATCGTGACACTTCGGGCGAGGTTCCCCTCGAGCCCTGAAGTGTCACGAAATCATGACACTTCGGGCGAGGTTCTCCCTCGAGCTCTGAAGTGTCACGAAATCGTGACACTTCGGGCGAGGTTCCCCTCGAGCCCCGAAGTGTCGCGATTTCGTGACGTCATGATTTCGCGACGCCTAAGGCCGAACTTCCTTTGCTCCTAAAGTTTGCCACGATTTGAAGTTTGCTTAAGATTTGTTCTTGCTTTGTTTTTGTGAAGGCTTGTTTTGACTTTGTTTTTGACTAAGGCTCGCTTGATGAAGACTTGTTTTGACTTTGTTTTTGTGAAGGCTTGCTAAAATGACCATCTTTATTCCGTTTACTTTCTGACCTTCTAAACTGCAATGTGAGTGGCTAGGACCACTGTTTGACCTCTGAGGGCTGCCCTGAAAGCTGTGTATATCAATGCGATCAGTGTTTGTAGTCACTTAATCGGATTGGTGTTGTTTTGGTGTCTATGAGATGCCCCTTTTTGGGAAGCGTTGCGGGTGATGCAGTCTTGAGCAAAAATAGATGACCAAAGCACTAATGATTAGGGTTTCTTGGTAACCTAACCAACTTTTGATGCCCCAAGTATGGAAAGGGCATGCATTCTTGAATCCTTGCTTTTGACGAGCTAAGGAATTTGATTTCAAGTGTTAACCTATTTTGGTGAGGTGTGACTTGAGCTTGGACATTGATCAGTCATGATTAGGCAAAGGGCGTAACCTTTTGTCCACAGGGGGAACCTTGTGTTCATGCTTCGGGAATGCCAAGTGTTTGATCAATTTAATGATTGCTTGTTTATTGCCCCAAGCAGGAGCGTGATTGTCTTTGTCAATGATTCTTTGAATGCATGCCATTGCCCTGATTGGGTGTGTGTTTGTTGATTGGTGACTAAGTGTGACTACCCCCTCAAGCGACGAATCGATGAGGGAATGACCTTCGTGAGAAAAGCGACGAGTCGCTTGACCCAAGATGACTTAGGTTAGGGTGCCTTTAGATGTTTTACCGTTTAAGCACGTGCAATTTCCCGACATTTGGACCTATTTTTGGTGGGTGTTAACCCTTTTGGTGATGCCATAATGGGGTGAAATCATCAAAAACCCGTCTTCCCGTGGAGCGGTCCGGCTATGGTAGCCTTCTTGGGGAAGTGGGACAGTGACAATTTGAGCCCCGACATCGATTTTCTATGCCAAGAGGTTAAGTGCAAGAGCACTCGTGTCCGAAAACTTATTGCTATGGTTTTTGTGTTGCATTTTTATGATGTTTTTGTTGTTTTGATTTTCTTTCTTTGTGTATATGTCATGATATTATGGTATGCATAATGATTGATGTTGATGGATGCATGCTATTTTATATTGATGGATGCATATGGTATAATAAATGCGATTGTTGTATGTTGATTTATTTTGATGGATGCATATGTTGTGATGAATGCAAATGTATGTGATATACAGAAATGAAATGGATGGATGGACTTTGTGGTGTTTGGCTATGGCACCATAGACTATTTAGAACTCTATTATTTTGTCTTTTTAGGCGATTGCTTTGATGCATGACTTTGTATGTATACATGTGGTTTTTCTTTTTTTGTATTTTCTGATGGTATTGTAAGGATGAAAAGTAGCGCAGTTGGTTTAGAAATGTATCCAAGGTTTTCTGAGACTCAGACGGTTTTAACTTACTAGCCATGATTGTACTTTATCTTACAAGACTTTTGAACAAGGTATGAATCGGACTTGTTTTTGACCAAGCTATTTCACATCCCTGTGTGTGCAATTGAGTTCATTTATGTGGTATTTGTCGGGATACCGCCGGTGCCGAGATGGGCTTTCAACCGAACCTATACTGAGGATCACCTAATTAGCTCCACTAACTCCTTTGTTGTATTTAGTTAGATTAATCTGCGGTGTTATCCAGGATACCATAAGCTAGCTCATCCACATGCAAATATTGATCTGTACACAAGTTAATGTGATAGATATATCGTCATGCGAGAAGTTTACCGCCAGTGACCGATAGGCTATCAACCAAACCGGTACTGAGGCTTGCCTCATGACCTGTTAGAATCTTGAGAGTTCCGGGGATTCAAGTTCAACTCCCTTCTTTTCTTCAATTGTATTGGGATACTTGCTCGTTTGTAGTGATAAGATCACTTGTTTATTTTGATTTGTTTTTCTTTTGAGCAAGGGATTGGGGATATGGAGTGACGATAATCACTATTGTTTGTGCCTTTTGATGTGTGCACTTTGTAGGATGTCAAATTTTGATGTTTTGACTTTTTGCAAATTTTTGATGTTTTGCAACTATTTGAGGACTAGGGATTCTTAGGGAATTGGGTAGGGAGGATGCTTGTCCTTTTGCCAACTCTCAGCATTCTTGGGGTCATTCGCACAGGGGGATGAGCAAGATAACCGTTTCGCTTATGGTGACACTGGATTACTGTGCAGGTTTCATCTTTCGTTTACACAACTTGGGAATTTTTATGTGTTTTAATTTGTGTTGGGATGTTACGTAACAAGGTGTATTTCAAGTGTAACTCTACCTTCGTAAAATCTGTTTGACTTGATACATTACATGGCTAAAGAGCAAAATGATGACTGAATCACGAAAACTCTTGATACATTAAAAGACCACTGACTCTAGTGTGGTAAAAACAATGCATGGTGTTTTTGTTGTTTTTGTAAAATGGAACAGTGTGGAACAAGATGGACTAGCAGAGCAATTACGACCTATGGTGCCTTTGACCTATACGACCACAAATATGCGATGTATGGATGCAATGCTTTAATGCAGCTACATATTTTTGTATTTTTGATGGATTGATTTTGTGAATATGAAGATGAAGTGCGAGAAGAACTCTCTATTGATGGATTTGAGTATGCTTAGAAATGAGATGCAAAATTTTGTTGTTTTTGATGATTTTTGTGTTGTTTTTGAATTTTCTTGATTTTTGACCAAGCGATTGTGGAAATCCTTGGAGCATTTTTGGTTGATCATTGCAAGAATCCTTGGAGCCTTTTGGGATTGACCAAGGTGAATCCTTGGAGCCTTTTGGGATTGACCAAGCATTTGGGATTACACTTAAATCTAGCATTTTTGGGATTGACCAAGCGATTGAGATAATCCTTGGAGCATTTTGGGATTGACCAAGCGATTTGCAAGAATCCTTGGAGCCTTTTTGGGATTGACCAAGCGATTGAAGAATCCTTGGAGCATTTTGGGAGCGATTGCAAGAATCCTTGGAGCATTTTTGGGATTTGGCTCTCTTAGATATGAAATGGTCGCAAATGACTGATATTCAAGGGTTCTTTTTCCTTGATACCATCAAGAGAAGCTAGCCGGTATGTCCGGGTCCTATTTTGCTATCAATGACATATGGACCTAACCAATTTGCCGCAAACTTGTCCCTTAGGTGGGATGGCAAACTGGAATTTTGCTAGTTTTCCTTCAAAACCAAATCACCAACCCGAAAGTCCTTGAGGTGAACTTTCATGTTGTAAGCTTTCTTAAGTCGCTCTTGATAAATACGTAAATGCTCGAGAGCATTAACGCGTCGTTCGTCAAGCAACGTAAGCTGGTCTAACCGGGCCTGCCGCGCAGAGTCATCATCGATGAACTCCTGCATTGATATGCGCAGGGAAGGAATCTCCAACTCTAGAGGCATGACTGCCTCGGAGCCATACACGAGCAAAAACGGAGTGGCCCCAGTGGGTGTCCGAATGCTAGTGCGATAGGCCCATAGGGCAAGTGGGATTTGAATGTGCCAATCCTTATGACTGTCTATGACGGTATTTTTAAGGATGGCAACTAGCATTTTGTTTGACGCCTCTGCTTGCCCATTCGCCTGCGGATAATAGGGTGTTGAAAAGCTGTGCTTGAATCTTGTACTTTGTGGTCAAAGCACGCACGTCTTTGTTCTTGAAAGGCGTCCCATTATCCGAGACTATTTTGGATGGAATACCAAAATGACATATGATGTTATGCAAAATGAACTCCACAATGCGGGGTCCTGTCGTAGAGGTAAGCGGAATTGCTTCCACCCACTTGGTAAAATACTCTGTGGCCGTTATGATAAACGTGTGATGGCCTGATGACGACGGGGAGATCTTTCCAATTAGATCAAAGCCCCACTACGAGAACGGCCAAGCAGACTGGATTATCTGCAAGGCCTGAGAAGGTACGTGCATCAAATTGGCATGATGTTGACACTTCACGCACTTCTTGACATAGGTGCAACAATCTCGCTCTAAAGATGGCCAATAATAGCCCATGCGAAGAATGCGCTTTGCAATGGCCATACCACTGAAGTGGCCACCACATGTACCATCGTGCGCTTGGGCGACTGCCCAAGTGGACTCTTCGTTGGTCCAAGCAACGAAGGAGGATTCCTTCATAGGCTGCGACGATACAAAATGTCTCCTATTAAGACATACTTAACCGCTTTCTGCTTGAGTGCTCGTTTTGCGGCATGAGTCAATCCAAGTGGGAGATTACCTAACTTGAGGTAGTCTCTGATGGGTAAATACCAGTCCTGTTGATCAGAAACCTCGACAGTATGAACAACCAATCCCTCTTGAAGTTCATCCCTAGCAAATGCTGAATGGGATAGAACCTGTAAGAATAGCGTTGTGTTGCTATTAATGGGAGTAGGGGAGAACAAGGACCCCCAATTGGCATGTTTCAGACGATCTCGGATTCGAGAGAACTTATCCGAGGATGGTTCAATCTGGATCATGTGGATTCCTGGCGTCAAGTCTGAGCTTGCACGCTCCATCGCGGATTGCGATAAGGTTTTGACTTGAATGGTTGTCATATCACCGGAAAGGTCTTGCGGAATTAGTGACCCCAAGGAGGCCATTGTGTCCGCAAAATGATTCGATGATCGAGGGAGTGCCTCGATGTCATACCACTCAAGTTTTGCCAGGAATTTTTCCACAAGGGCTTTATAAGCCTGCAGAATTGGGCATTTGCATTGATATACCCCTTTGACTTGATTGACTATTAACAGTGAATCACCAAAGATATTCAGTCATTTGATGTTCATGGCGATTGTTGTCTGAAGACCTAGGAGCAAGGCTTCATACTCTGCATTGTTGTTGGTGCACGGGAAGTTTAATTTAAATGACAGGGGCATTGGAGCACCCTGCGGTGTGAAGAATACAATTCCCGTGCCACCACCTTGCTCACATTTAGAACCATCGAAGAATAGGGTTATGTCGGCTCGTGACTCGGGCTCATCAGAATCTGGCGATTACGAGACATGGAAGACCCCATCATCGGGTAGTTCTATGACCTGAGGCTGATCGTCTTCAAGAGGAGCCTCTGCTAGTTGATCGGCTATGACTTGTCCTTTGATAGATTTTTGTCCAATAAACTCTATGTCAAATTCCGTCAACAACATGATCCATTTCGTCGTGCGACTACTATGATAAGTACGACTCATCATGTATCGCAATGGATTCTCCTTAGACACAACATACGTAGTGTTGCTCGGCATGTAGTGGCGTAGCTTTTTGGTAGCAAACACCACTGCCAAGCAGAGTTTCTCAACGTATGCATAGTTAAGTTCATAACTGACCAGGGTGCGGCTAAGATAGTAAGTAGCCTGTTCCTTGTGAAGTTCATTCTTTTGGGCTAGCATGGCGCCCAGTGCCACCTCGATGAGCTGAGATGTATAAGTAGAACGACACTCCTGGTCTAGGTGGTGCCAATACTGGCGGCGAAACCAGGTATTGTTTGATCTCGTCAAAGGCTGACTGGCACTCGTCATCCCAATGAAATGTAACCCCCTTGTGCAATAATTTGTTCATGGGTCGGCACTTGTCAGATAATTGCGCTATGAAGCGTTTAATCGACGCGACCTTTCCCTATAGACTTCTGAGTTGCTTGATTGTAGTTGGGGGAACCATTTCAAGGATTGCCTTGACTTTCTTTGGGTCCACCTCGATGCCTCGCTTTGAGACTATGAAACCCAAGAGTTTTCCAGATGTGACGCCAAAGACGCACTTCTTGGGGTTTAGTCTAACTTTATGCTCCATGAGGCGATCGAGGATCTTGCTTAAGTCATCGATATGATTTGAGCGCAAGAGGGACTTGGCTAACAAATCATCCATGTAATCTTCCAAAGTTTTGTGCATGTAATCATGGAAGATATATGTCATGGCACGTTGGTAGGTAGCGCCGGCATTTTTAAGGCCAAAAGGCATGACCTTATAACAAAATGTCCCCCAAGGCGTTGTGAACGCCATTTTTAGTTGGTCTTCAGGATTGATACGAATTTGATTGTATCCTGAGAAACCATCCATTAGGGAGAGCATTTCGTGACCTGTTGTAGCGTCTACCAATGCGTCGATGCTCGGCAAGGGGAAATCATCCTTAGGACTCGCTTTGTTTAGATCTCAAAAATTGGTGCATATGCGAATCCTCCCGTCGGGCTTCTTGACGGGAACCATGTTGGACAGCCATGGCGGATAATCCACGTAGATGACAAACTGTGCATCCAACAGCTTTTGCAATTCATCTTTGACCATTAAGGCCACTGTTGGGTGCATCTTACGTAGTTTTTGCTTTACAGGCTTGATTGTCGGATCAAGCGTTAAATTATGCGTGACTAGTTGTGGGTCTAGTCCTGGCATATCTTTGTACGACCATGCAAAAACCTCCTTCTTCTCTTTGAGAAGGGCAATGTAGTCGGCTTGCTCTTCGGGGGAAAGACTTACCCCTAGCTTGAGAATCTATGGATTCATTGGATCTATGTCGATATCTACATCAGTCGTCTCCTCGATTGACATGTGGGATCCGTCCTCCAAGCGATGTGGAGTCGGGATCAAATGGATATCATTAGCTGAATTTAGATCTGCATTGGGAACCTCGGGTTCCTCTTCAGCCTAAAAAATATCCTGAGTTGTCCCTGGGGTAAAATGAGGCATTTCACCGAAAGGCCAGTACTATGATGGTGATAAAGGTGAATTGACGCGATCCCAGTCGATGGCATCTATGTCTAGATGCAATGACCGTGCTGGATCGGTCGGATTGCGGATGGGTGCGGTCAAATCAATGGAGATCATGTGGATGGAATGAATTTGGTCTCCATTACCGTGGGTGTGATAACTTGATTCTTCTAGATGCTCCCTATACTCTGGATCTGGCTCTAGGGGAACGGGCACGAACGGATCGGCCCTATGTGCTGAAAGGAGGACAGGGTCTTCCCTCGGCCTTGTTGTCATGATAGGGTCTCGAGGTGGACGGTGCTCATCGTGAATTTGGAGCCATGGATCCAACACTTGGTCCCACCTCATTGAGTCTACCCACCATTCATGCCCTAACCTTATGCCCATTTGTCCCATTAGATCTTCATGAGTTAAAGGGCGGTAATGTCGTCGCGCATGTACTGAGATAGTCCATCTCAGTCTCATCTTCTGAATCACTTTCGGAGGCCCAAAAATGTTCATTCTCTTCAGCAACTGTTACTTGCGACGTTGAGGACTCTCCTTGTTCCAATAAGTTAATCTGGTCCCATTGCGGTTGTTCCACTCTTGGTGGAGGGACCTGATCCTCTTGACACTGTATTGATTCAACTGGAACCTCTAAGGGGAATAGCTTCAAAAAGATATCCGAAAGCCGTTGATGTTCTCTTTGAGGATTAATGTCTGAACTTTCGCCTCTCTCTAGCAAAGGAGAGGGATTACTGTTGTTGCCAAGGGTGTTTGTTGACCATGGGAGGTAGTCTCCCAATGTATATTCTGTATTCGGGTTGGCATAAAGATCTGGTGCCAATCCCCCCTTGTTGCCTATTTCTAGGCCTTGCATATTTTCGACCAAGATGTCTAAGGGCAGGGGGTGGTTGAACCCTACTCCTGACTTATCATATGGCATCTGATATCTTGGTTGGCAAAGGACCCGCATCCCTTGCTCATATCTGCCTAGCCCGTATCCATGCCAATTGCATTGGCCGAGATATTTTAGGGCAAAGTGCGGGTTTGATAGATAGTTGATGTTTTCAACAAAAGGCTCTTCGTCTGCTTCCTTTTGTTTGCATGGTTCAAGACCATGATCAAGGCCCCCATACACAAAATTTGTCTGGTTGGGTGGGTGACCTAGAGGAACAACTGTTCCTATGGGAAGGCGAGGTCTCCCCATATCCTGTATTGACTCTAATGCGGGCGTTGCCACAACATTCTGCACTATGTACTCCCCCAGGCCTGTACTGGCCATTTCAACAGTGATTGTTGATGCTTGGGAGGGAGGGAACGGGAGTCCTTCCTGAGTCCATTCCATGTTTGGTGGTTTAGGAATCTCAGCTTCCGTGGTGCTAGGTGTTTCCTCTGTTGATATCGTTGATATTGTGGGCAACCCCTCTTCTAGGGGCGGAGCCTCTTCCATGATCTGTTTTCCCTTGTCCTTCTATTTAGCCATGACAGGTGGCGTTGGTAATGAAGGAGCAGATGATGAGGATTCACCTGGCTGGGATTTTGGTGTTTTGGTCACCAGTGGTGCCTGCGGTATTGGACCCTGTTTAGATGGATTTAACTGGAAATCCAAATGCGTTGAAGGGAGGGTCGATTGAGGCATTAATTGTACCGCATTGCAATACTTGAAGGGTTCTAAGTCCATCGGGACTACATGTATTTCTCCTTCAAAAGCATACTTTAAGCAACGGTGGGCGATCGAAGGGACACACTTCATGTCCACCGATCCAAGGCCGCCCTAGCAGTATATTGTAAGCCATCTCGCCTTCCAACACATGGCACAATGTTGGTATTGTCTTTTGTCCTACCGGGACAGGTAGAACAACTGTGCCGACTGTCGAGCATATTGCATCATTGAAAGCTCGCAGTGTGTACGTGGAGGCTGTGATATGAGAGGCTGGCAACTTTAAATGTTTTAGTGCTGCCGTGGTAATGATGTTACTGGACGAGCCAGTATCTACCAGCACTCTCTTGTACGGGATCCCGTTGACCCGTGCAACAACGTGTAGGGGTGGATCTGCCGTGTCATTCGATATTGCTTTGACTTCATCCTCTCTGAAGGTGATGACCGGCTCCGTACATCTCTTCACATGTCCCACGAAGTTGTTGAAAGAATTTGCTTCGTGAGGCTGTAATTCGATGGCTTTTAATATTTCCATAAGAGCTTCTCTATGAGGTGTTGATTGTTGAATAAGCTCGTAAATGGATAGCCTAGCCGATGTGGTCCGCAAACTCTGCGTGAGTTTGGTCCGTATCGTGACCTCGGGTCTAGGCGGAGGTACTTGCACAGGGCATTGCTGAGGCTGCGACGTCGTTGGAACTTCCCTCGTAGCTACCTCGGGGGCAAGCTGTTGGGTACTTTTTGTTCCGTGTCACTATGCTAATCATTCCCACAAATCCTTGCATGGGAAGATTCTATCGCACCTCGTTAATCTAGAGAGGTTTTGCCTGTGCCTCATGGGCGAGGCAAAGGGTCCTTGAATACCCCCATTTGTTGATTGTTTGGCGCTATGGGGTTGTCCACGGCCAATGTTTTATTGTCGATTAGATCTTGGATTAATCCTTTAAATTTCTAGCATCCATTTAAATCATGTCCCCTTCTCCTATGGAATCTACAATACAATTCCTCTCTGTATCCCTTAGGCTTGGGAGCGTTAGGGTCTACAATTTGGATCTCTGGAAGGGTAACTAAATTTGCCACTGACAAGCGGTCAAATAGGGAGTCCCTGGACTCCGTGTAAGGGGTGAATTGTCGCCTAGGGCGACAGCTGCTGATTCTGCTCCTGTTTCTTATTATCTCTTTCGTAACTAGGAGGGCCTTTGCACTACCTGGTAATTAGCTTTTTGGCACTGCATTTCTTGCACAGGCTTGGGAGCATTTATCGCAACTTGGTTAACCGCAGCGGGTTGTGATTGCGTTGTCCCGGTTTTAGTGGTTTTATTCCACTCTTTCTTTTTAGGCTTGGCGATTGCGCCTTCGCCTATCTTAATCTCTTCTATAACTCTGGCTTGCGCCAAAGCTTCTTCTAAGCTGTCGTATTGCTGCAGTAGCAATAGACCAGAGATTGATTTTAAGCAACTCCGTGCAAACATCTGTGTTAGATCAGACATAGGGGGACGGTAGGGTAGCTTAGAAAGCAAAGCCCTCCATCGATTCCCGTATGCTGCCATTGTTTCTTCCTCATATTGCCTGAGGCTGGCCAGATCACTCAGTGATGCCTTCTTTCTTGTGTTGAAGGCAAAGCGTTCAAGAAACGCATCTACTAATTGATCTAGGTTGTTTATGTTGTGTTTGGGTAGTTGTGTGAACCAATCCGAGGCAGGGCCTGCGAATGTGGTTATGAAAGTTCTAAGCAACAATGCATCATTATCTTGGATGCCGAAGCATTGACTTAGGAACCTTGTGACATGTTCTTGTGCGTCCTCTTCACCTTTAAAAACTGCCAATTGAGGCAACTTGAAGTGTTCAGGGTAAAGAGGTGTAGGCACTGAGGGATGCACTGGATGGCTGCGGAGTTGACGCAACGTGGGTTTTTGATGCCCAGAAGCCTTTGTCTCCATAGATTCCAAACGCTCTAATAGCGCCTTGTATGCATCAGAAGATTTTATTTCTTCCTCTTTGGTTTGCTCCCGTTGTGAGTTATGGGAGACCGGAGGCCTATGGGGGGTGGCCGAGTGGCAGCCCTCCCGCCTTGATGGGGCATTTTGGCCCGTTCTATTTCTGGTTCGTACTCCTCATAAACTTCTTGAGGAGTCTCTGGGCGAGACCTATGACCTTGATTGAGTCCCCGTTGAGGGTACCCATCATTGTTTCGGGGAGTGGCCTCCCTCTCGGGTCTATAAGGTCTCGGAGGCAAAGCTTGACGAGGTCGCGGAGACCTGTCCTGCACCAAAGGATTGTGCCTCTCATATTGTTCTTCTCTGTGGGTGCGAGGGGTTGGCACCCTCTCAGGTAGTTTATAGCGCAACTCATCCGCTTCGTGCTGCATGCGCTCTTTATTCAGGCGGTATAAGTACTCTAACTCCTGATGACCTTGCTCAAGCTGCGAGATTCGGGCTTGGCGGGCGGCATGTCTGGCGACTGCCGGGTCAACTTGGTCTGCTCTCTTTTGCTCAGGAGGCTTAAATGTTTTTCCTATGTGTTTGCCTCGATCTTGATGATCTAAAATTTCAATGGGTTGCTTCCCTCTGTCGAGGTAGGCGACATTTACTTGAGGCTCTGGCCTCGATGTATGATCATGATACCTAGCGGGTGCAAAAACGCAAGGTTCCCATGTTGTTTGTTGTCCTCGAGGAATGCGATGGCTTTCCTCGTACTCCCTTTCATGGGTTTGAAAGGGGCGGGCGGAGTTGGCTCGCCCTGTGTAAAGAGCCCTACGCTCTGGATTTTGTCTTTCTGTTCGAATGTGAGGCAAGGAAGAAGTAGCGTATTCACGTTGTCTCTCCTCATGGACACTAAGCCTCTCTAGCGCTTCATCGCGCTGCGGCCACTCAGATCTAGCCTCAAGAGGCGGTTGTCTATTTACATTAAGATCTACATGCAAAGCATCTTCCCGAAAGGGGCTGTGTTGAATGGGCATACCCCAATGAGGAGGTTCCCAATAGGTCCTTTTTGAAGTGGCCTGATGTGGACTTTCTTGTAGGCCAGACCGCCAAGGCGGTATGGCCAAGTCCTCAGGGGTAAAGCGAAGGCGACTAGCGCCCTCTCTTTGTGCACCTTCCGTAGCGTCCGCCCTTGATTGGGCTTGGCTACGGGTGTACACCATTGTGGTGCTTCTCTACTCTCTAAGCAGATTTTATCTCGTTTATGATGATTTATCTTTTTGTTTACACTAAGCAGAAATGAACACACACATACACAAAACCGTGATTATCTCTTTTAAGGATTGATAGTGTGTCCTAAACTGGTTTAGTGCATTTTGATGTTTTGTTTTGTTTTTGCAATTTTTGGAAGAACGTTTAAATGCATAATGTTGGCTCATATGACTCCCATAAATGGTCGCCCCTTCAATATACCATTGCCGGACCGATATACCAACCTCTCTATATACCCGCCCTTACGAGAGGGAAACTATAGGTACGTGAGAGCGGATGGTACGTGGAACATAGGCGGTACGGAAGGGGGGATTGTCCTGTTAATGACACCTACCATAGAAGACTTATCCTCGCGTGCATGGGAATCACCCCGACAACACTCGGTCAGCTTTCGTCAGGATTTACGCCTAACAACAGTGACAATCGGGGAAATGGATGCAAAGCTAAGCCAAGGTGGTGATGAACCCACCGTTGGTCTTGCTCAAGGGCTGGGGTTTTACGACCAGCTCCTTGGTTTAATTTACCACGTGCGGTGTGTGTGGTTCATTTTATTTTAAAAAAAATGAAACAAGCAGCAAAAAGAAACTTTCCCTATGCCACACAAATACTACAAACCGGAAAACAGCAAGTAGAAATTTGAATTTTTTTTTTTTAATAAAGCAAGAAAATTGACTACCTTTCTTTAATAATAAAAAAAAATGACAGTAAAAAAAATCAACAAATAAAGTAAACAGAAATAACAGCAGAAAATGACGAGGACAGTTTTAGAACTTTACCTCCTTACCTCCTTTTCTACCCGGACTTGTTGTTTCTGACCTTCAACTTGAGAAAACGGTACCTGTTAAGCATAAACACAACAAATCGGATTAGTTTCTGTGATTTAAAAATCTGGGAACGGTCCCACCGTGATCGCCATTGAAAGCATGAGATTTCGAAAGGAAGCGATATTCAGATGTAATAAGAACAGAATTAACTCTATGCATAAAATGAGAGAACGTAATCAAATTGAGACCAAATATACAGAGAAAGTAGGAGCACAGCCCTTTATATATTAATCGATTCTCGGTTACAATACATCTTTCCGGTTATACATTCTCAGTTACAATCATGAATAATGGTCTTCTTTTCGCATGCCCACATGCAAAGTGGGCGGGCCAACGTATTGCCGTCGTTGGTGTCAATGAGTCTTCGCTTCTTGTTGTTCTTCCTGCGTTCAAACAAAAAAATAGCAACCCGTTTAGTAATACCTGCAACACAATGGATAGAAAGTATTGCAAGAAAATACGCGATCGAAAATATAATGCAATTTGAACAAGCTAAAATGCAATGCCAGATGTATTTAGAATAACTATTCTCTGCTGTCGAGCTTCACAAAGAAAGTTGCTGCCTGTAACCAATTGCTGACGTGCTATATCCGATGACTATCTTAATATATATATATCATTCTAACACGGTTGATTGCAATATATATATCCGACATGAAAACGTAAACTGTTTTGAAACATTCGAACTCGAAACATATTCGCAAACATAAAACGTGAACTATTTTGAAACATTTGAAAACAACGTATATTTGCAAACATAAAACGTAAACTATTTTAACATATATTCGACAACAACATATGTTATACAACAAACATTTTTGAAACAACAAATATATATTCGACAACAGCAAATATGTTATATTGACTAGGGAACGTGCGTAGGGTGCCCAAACGGGCCGCCCCGATGAAACGTGATTTCGACGCCAATCCACTAGGGATAGGCTCAAAATATGAAGGAATGGAGTGTCGGTGAATTGGTGGATTAATATAATCCAATATCGGGCTTTAAGGTCTGGAAAATCAGTCCAAACGGAATGCAATCGGGTCCTGGATTTAACAGCACTTCGTCATGTTTTTCAAAATGCTCGTTAACCTCCTGTGAACGGGAAAGTTCATCGCTTTTATAGACCCACGGGGTCTCTCTCTGAAAGGGGCACGCAGGGGTGCCACGTGGCGGTCATGCCTTCTCAACCGAGAAGAGACTCCGCCTTGATTAGGGCCTACGTGACTGCTCTGGCAACAGTCCGCTAACTGTCAATCGGCCCACCTACGCGCGCATGCACAAGCAAAAGCCATAAATGACTGTCTCTGACTGCCACGTGCCCAACGGTCACTGAGTCATGTTAATGCTTGCTTCTTCTTGGTCAATGCCGAAGTCCGCCTTTGATTGATGCAAGTCTGCTGAAGTCCGCCTTTAAAAGCTGAAGTCCACCTTTAAACGCCGAAGTGTCACGATATCGCGACACTTCGGGCAAGGCTCCCCTTCGAGCCCCGAAGTGTCACGATATCGCGACGTCGTGATATCGCGACACTTCGGGCAAGGCTCCCTTTGAGCCCCGAAGTGTCGTGATATCGCGACGTCGCGATATCGCGACACTTCGAGCGAGGTTCCCCTCGAGCCCTGAAGTGTCACGAAATCGTGACACTTCGGCGAGGTTCTCCCTCGAGCTCCGAAGTGTCACGAAATCGTGACACTTCGGGCGAGGTTCCCTCGAGCCCTGAAGTGTCACGAAATCATGACACTTTGGGCGAGGTTCTCCCTCGAGCTCTGAAGTGTCACGAAATCGTGACACTTCGGGCGAGGTTCCCCTCGAGCCCCGAAGTGTCGTGATTTCGCGACGTCGCGATTTCGCGACGCCTAAGGCCGAACTTCCTTTGCTCCTAAAGTTTGCCACGATTTGAAGTTTGCTTAAGATTTGTTCTTGCTTTGTTTTTGTGAAGGCTTGTTTTGACTTTGTTTTTGTGAAGGCTCGCTAAAACGACCATCTTTATTCCGTTTACTTTCTGACCTTCTAAACTGCAATGTGAGTGGCTAGGACCACTGTTTGACCTCTGAGGGCTGCCCTGAAAGCTGTGTATATCAATGCGATCAGTGTTTGTAGTCACTTAATCGGATTGGTGCTGTTTTGGTGTCTACACTCTACAAACACTTAACTACATAGATAATATAGTTTTGATTCTTATCAGTGTTCAAGTATTGCTCTTTGCAAGCACTTGACTACATAGATAATATAGTTTTGATTCTTATCAGTGTTCAAGTGTTGCTCTTTGCAAGCACTTGATTGTGTAGATAAGATAGTTTATTTGCAAGCCCTTTGTAAGGATTTTGAAATGATTTTATGCTTGCAAAATTTTTCGCAATAAAATGTAATGATATGATTTTGTAATTGATTTTTATCTTTGAAAATGTTTTACAAAGTTATATAATACTTTTGTAATTGATTTCATGGTATTTTCAAATGTTTTGCAAAGTGATGAAATACTTTTGTAGTTGATATTGTAAAATATTTTGCAATAATGTCATGTAATACTTGCAAAGGCTTTTGTAAGTTTTTTAAGATGATGATTGTAATGATTTGTAGTGTTTTTGATTGTAATATCATGTAATGCTATTATGCTATTGATAGTGTTTTTAAAGAGATAGGTAATGTAACTTTGAAGTGCTTTTGAAAGGATGATATAATGTTTGTAATATTTGCAAGGTGATCTAGAAAATAACTTTGTATTGTTATTTTTCCCCCATTGTTTGAAAGCAAACATTTTGGTAAGATGATGATTTGATATTACTATTTTTCTTAACACATGAGAGAGGGTAACAAGAGTATATAAGTTTATTACCTAATGCATATGCAAATATTTACATGTACATGAGGAATTGGATTTAATACTCATTGCCACCTCTAATGTGTTGAAATATTAGAGAATTTGTATGGTAAACAAAATATTTCAGACTGAGGGTAATGCTTCATATGGATGATTCGAGGAAAGAATCCCTTATCCCTTGCTGAACATGTGTACAAAGAATTTTATTCATAGAACATAGGAAAAATAAATCCTATTTTCTAAGAGGTCCATGTGATAGCATGGTCCTTAGTATGAAGGATCTTGTTATATGAGAAATATATAACATCCATGCTAGCTTATAGACCATTAGGAGGCAAAAGGATATGATAATCAACTACTTGATGCAGTCATAAATGATTATGGGTACATGAAGTGCTGATTACCAAATCCTAATGTTCCTGAAGGGTCCATTAGTTAGCTTGAATGTTTTTGTTTTGTTAGATTTTGGAGAAGAAATGATAACTTGTTGTCATGTGTCAAGATGGAGGAAGTTCTCTATCTATTGACTGACGTTTTATATAAATAGATAGAGAATATCTAGCCTTCTTTATGAGTGACTATTTTAAGATTTAATTTTTATTTGCATATTTGTATAATAACTAGTTGGAGATGAAATCTTGTTGATACAATGAATTATTAGGCAAATAGCAAATGAAGAGATCATAATTTATGGATATTATATTGTTGAAGAAGATAAAGTGACTACAAAGGAAACATCGATCCAGTATTTTATGAAGCTTGCAAATGGTTATAGGATCATAAGACATTAGATCCATAGAGCTTCATCGTCTGATATATCTATTTGAACAATATTTTGTGAGAGATCTTGATTATTATTTGATAGAATGTCAACAAAATGAACTAGGTGGCTATGAGGATAATATTGATCCAGTTCCTGATAATATTTACAAATAATTGTAGATCTACAAGATATTGGATCAATAGGGTCTTCTCATACCACATGATCTATTGAAGAAACCATATAATTATTTGTGCATAAATTTGGTGCCTATATAGAAAGGCATGTCATGATTATAGACTTGTATAACTAAAAACAAGGAAAAGAAGTAGGTTTTATAGAATTTCTAGCCTGATGGAGAAAACTCTTGGGTAAATTCCATTTTACTTTACCTCCAAAAGAGATGCTAGAAATATTTATTGGAAACCTACAAGAACAGTTATCTTACGAGTTAGCAACTGCTACTATAACCTCTTTTGATCAAGCCATTGATTTGGAAAGAAGAGTAGAAGAAGCCCTTATCCTAAGGGGACAACTTAAAAAGAAATATGAGGATAAATTATCCAATAATTAATATAAAAAAACATGTGGTAGGATATGGGGTCACAAATAATAGACCTCCCACAAATGTTAATGTTTTGGAGACTACAAAGAAATTTGTGTTAAAAGCACCACAAAAACCTCCACTACGGAATTTCACAAAATTGAATCATCCCTTGAAAATCATATTGCCATAATTTTTGGAAAGAGGTTTGATAAAATTAGCAAAAATACAATAACAAAACACCTCCCAGCCTTGGTATAGACCAGATCAATATTGTGGTTTCCATCAAGTTGACAATCATCCAACCAATACTGGTAGGATATTGAAACACATGGTGCAAGACCTAATTGAAAATGGTAAGCTAGAAGTGGAAATTTTTCCTAAAAATCCCAATCCTCCAAAAAATGCACAAAAATAACAAGCTCAAAATGTTAATCAAAATTTAGACATCTTCCAAAACCCACTATCCAATCACGATAAGGAAGCTATGAATCAACGAGATTATAGAAGTGTGCCTCATCCAATGCATTATGTGGGAATGATTAGTAACCACCTACCACCACAAATTTCACAAACTAATTTGTACGTACTTAATCTATGGTTACAATTGAGAATTTTCAAGAAAAAGAGTTCCAATATTTATCTCTTAAACCAAAAAAAGTGAATCAGAATCAAAGATAGATATTAGTTCTCTTCATTTCAATAGCTTAGAAGATGAATCACGACCAATATTACCTATCATAGATTTGTTAGTTTTAGAATAACCATTTTTTAGAATGCTAACAACTCATTTGTCTTCACGATAGTTACTTCCTATACAACAAGCAACAACTCCTAGACCTCATCCCATTCAATTTAATTTATCCAACCCATTTGTTATCCCACAACCACCTCATCAACCAAGTAACATAGTAGGTACGGTTAGAGCCATCACTAGGCAACAGGCTTAAACTCAAGCTTCTCAATCTCAACTATCTACAACCCAACCAAATGATACAACTCAACTACCTTTCATCTTGAAGACACCACATAAGGGAAATAATCTAGTTTGACTTCAACAGAAGACCCCTTTTAATATCAATGAACAACTAGCTAATACAATAGCTAGAATTTCTCTTCTTGACCTCCTTAGAACTTCACCTATATATAGGGAATAATTAATGAATACCCTAAGTCAATTGTTGGTACCTCAGGATATAGAGCCAACTACTTTAGTTAATTTCATAGCCTCTCACAGAATATCCTACATTGATTTTCATGATAAAGATATCCCTCCTCAAAGTATGCATAGATATGATCCTCTATATATAACAACATTAATCAAAGATGTTTTTGTTAATAGGGTGTTGATTGACAATGGATCATATTTGAACATTTGTACTTAGGACTTTTTCAAGAGATTTGGATTTAGAAATGAGGATTTAAGAAGAACTGAGATGATTTTTAAAGCCTTTAACGATGAGATACAAGAAGCTTGTGGTGTGATATCCATTTCATTACAAGTTGATCCTAGGATTTTGGACACTTCCATTTTTATTGTATCTTGTTCAACATCATAAAATATTATTCTAGGATGCCCTTGGATTAATGTAGTGAGGGCAATCCCCTCTACCTTCAATAAATGCATGAAATTTGAATTTAAAAATAAATTGGTTAATATTCATGGAGATCCCAAATTTTTTGAAATGTGTTCAATGGCTAAACCCATTGATGTCCCTTTTTGTCTAGATTTATCATCATTAGCACTTATTTCTTCTAATTCATCCTTACCAACACCTGGTTAACCACATTCTTTTGACATACATCCATATTTTAGCACTAACAATCCTTATACATCATATCCTATTACAAATGAGATTCTACCAAATTTATCTACCATACTAGCCCTAGTTGAACATGCTAATTTTGTTGTGCAAGACTCCATTGTCTTATCTCAATTACCGCCATCCCTACACACTATAATTAAGCGAAGTGTAGAACAATAAAATATGTGCTCACAAATAATACTCTTGAATTAACCTTAGAATAGCATAGCCTATAGTTTATATAGGATTACAAATAGATGCTAACAACTTTAGGCTTAACAATCGCTAACCAACGCGCTCAAAATATTGAGCGATAAACTAGAATAATTTCCCTAGGATATTTAGGACTAA
The DNA here is from genome assembly GCA_028583015.1 of Wollemia nobilis. NCBI lineage: Eukaryota > Viridiplantae > Streptophyta > Pinopsida > Araucariales > Araucariaceae > Wollemia > Wollemia nobilis. The sequence continues at coordinate 1,227,878 of JAQPPZ010001708.1, forward strand.
CCATTAGATATTTGAAACAGTAAATATCTACATGGTAAGAAGTAAAAAGTAAATGTAATAATCTATCTAGTATAATGCAATATACTACTTATTTTACCCTAAAACCCCCCCTTTATTACATTACTTTGATATACAAAGTGTAATTCGGAACAACTCAAACTTAACACGTCCAAGTGACTTTGTGAAGATATCTACAACCTGTTCATTAGTGAGAATGTATTGAAGCTAGATTTTGTGTTTAGTAACTTTGTCACGGATGAAATGAAACTGAGTGTCAATATGATTTGTGTGTTCATGGTGAACTAGATTCTTCACTAATTTTAAAACACCTTGGTTTTCGTAGAACAGATGAATCAAAAGTTTCTTTGGTAGACCCATGGTTGCCAAAATGTGACTTAACCATATCGCTTCACACATAGCTCCATGTGCAGTGTGATATTCTACCTCTGTTGAAGATAAAGCAACCACTTGTTGCTTTTTGCTATGCCAAGAGACAGGTCCAGATCCTATATGAAAGACATATCCAGAAGTTGAATTTCGATCATCTATAGATATAGCATAGTCAGAGTACATGAAAACCTGTAAGAAGAATGATTCATTCTTCTTGTACTCTAAACCATACTCTACACTACCATGGATGTAGTGGAGAACACACTTTGTTGCTTTTCAATGAGTAAATTTTAGTTCTTGCATGAACCGAGAAAGATAGTTTATAGCAAAAGTGATGTCTGGTCTAGTAAGGTAAATTAGGCTCCCAATCATTTGTCGATAAAGTGTGCCATCTACCTAAGGTGATTTATCATACCATGATAACTAAAGCCCTGATTCCATCGGTGTTGCTTTGGGCTTGCAATCAGTCATACGATATTTTTCTACTAAAGTCTTGGTGTACTTCTTTTGAGTCACCCTAATATGACTCTTTTTCTATTTTATGTCAAGGCCAAGACAGTAGTGGAGAAGTCCAAAATTTGTCATATCAAATGACTCTTTCAAGTCATCCTTCATGGTGCTAATCAATTTCTCTGAATTGTCAGTTATGATCAGATCATCTACATACAATACAAGAATCACTATTTCAGAACTTGTGTTCTTAATATAGAGATTTACATCTGATGAAATTCTCCTAAAACCATGCTACAGTAGGTGATTGTCCATTTTGATGTACCATGCTCTTGGGGATTGTTTCAGCCCATATAATGATTTGAACAGTTTGCAAACTTGTTGCTCATGGCCTTCATTAGTAAATCATTTAGGTTGAGACATGTATACCTATTATTTTAAATCACCATTTAGAAAGGTACTTTTTACATCCATTTGATGTAATTTCCATCCGAATTGTGCTACCATAGCACAAAGAACATGAATGATGGTCATATTTATAGTGGGTGCAAATGTTTCCTCATAATCAATGCCCTCCTTTTGAGCATATACCTTTTCCACAAGATGGATCTTATGCTTATCAATGGTAACATATGCCTTATATTTGACTTTGTAAACACATTTGTAGCCTATGGGCTTCTTTCCTTTAGGCAAATCAACCAGCTTCCATGTTTTGATTTTGATGAGAGATTTATGTTCAACATCCATAGTTGCCTTCCACTAGGGTTGACTAAGTGCTTCATCAATTGTAGAGGGTTCATTTTCATCATATGAAGACATATAAAGCCTCTCCTCATAAACTTCCATATCTTCTCCAGTTTCTATCTCTCCATCAATAGAAAGATCTTGAAAATCTTCACAAAGACCATCAACTGAAGTGGATGCTTCTACCTTTTTATGTCGAGACATGCTGTGAGTGCAAGGATGATTGAGAGTGAGATATAGAGGTGAGGTGAGTGTTGGTCTGACTTTCATACACATCCTGTAAATAATGAGCATGAAACTCTGATAACACTTATATGAGATAAATCCCACTCACTTTAGGATCTAGCTGGTTATCCAAGGTGCGAGTTACAAAGTTGGGTCAAATGTCTATTCACTCTTTTTTGCTTCTAGAATAGTTTTCAATATGGACTGTCTGTTACCTTACAACGGGATCTTGAACTTGTTCAGTAATGTCTAGAAGTTGTCACTTGTTGACAATCAGATTTAAAATTAATTCTTTGATCTAGCTCTTATGGGTCAGCAGATTTAAATAAAAGAAAATTTTAAAAGAAAATAAAAATGGATCATTTCACGATAAAATAAAGAGGGTAGGGTAAGACAGAAAGAGAAGTTTATCAAACTTAGCTGTAAAACAAAACTACCAATTTTATTTATACTATCAGCTTCACAACAGAACAAATCAAAGAAGAAAGTTTCCAGCTTTCTAAGATCACTTTCTACTAAGAGCATAAGACAGAGATGGAACAAATCTAAAAAAAAATCATAAATAGAAGGGAAGTCCGTTAAAATTGGTATTTCTCACCAGCAGCATAGCTCACACAGTGAGGATAGAGCAATTAGAACAAACTTGAACCTTAAATCGATGATTTTCCCTAACATACAATAGAACAAATGAAGCCCAACAACATATTTTATCTTGGTATCACGGATTTACAACATATATTTAATAAACTTTAATGAAACGGATAACAAAAGAAGATGAACTTATCACAATCTAAAAAATATTAGGCTCTTGGCCATGCTATCACAGAAAACAAAAGCACATCAACTCCAAGTCCAGAAATAAAGTATTTAACAAGATTTGCAAGAAATTGCTTCAATAGCCTTTTATTTCTAAGTCTCCGCCTCTTGCGATTACATTTAGAAGAAGTATTTATAGACTCAGGATAGACCCTGATATTTTCAAAAATATCTTCTTCTCCAACCGTAAATATTATCATCTTAAACCCTAGTACCCGAGTTTTAGAATATAAAGCCATTTAAAACAAAGTCTTGATAAAACTTAATCATCCTGCAACTCAGTGCAGTTACTTGCCATAAATGGAGAAAACAGAATTTGAATGCCACCTGCATTCACCCACAACTGTGAGTAAATGCCCTCATTAATGCCCTCGGGTAATTTGGATGAATCACCACTTCTCTAACATTTCATCTCCGCAGAGCCATCCCTGAGTTGAAAATGTCTGCAAGCCATTAATTCTGCCATAAATTTTCATTAAATGCATCCATCGGCAAATTTCAGCAACTGAGTGTAGATATTTTTATTTTTTGGCCAATTCCTGACATACTCCATTAAATGGGCAGGTGCTTAGTCACTGTAAAGTCTCTTTGCAGCCATATCTATAAAATTTGGATGAAACAGCAAATCTCAACATCTTTCCTTTCAATATGGCGGTCTTCGATTAATTTGCACTTAACTTTGTCTTTATGGCCATTTCTTCGTTATCATGTAAGTGCCAGATGGCTTCCTACATAAAAGACAAACAAGGATTAGCACTTTAAAATTAAATATTAAATCAAAACTTTAAAGTTCAAACAAAGCCTTAAAGTATATTTGCATGTCGGCCTGATTCGTGCTCTGACACGTGGCCTGCTCTGCTTCGACATGTGTCACAAAAAAAATTGCGACACGTGTCTGTTTCCAACTGTCTTTCATGCAGTCTTTGTTTTCTGTCATGGCCGCGAAAATGCGACATGTCACGATTTCGCGACATGTCGCGAAATCGTGACTTGTCTTATGCCTTGGGCGTCTTTTAGCTGTTGTTGCCACAAAAATGTGACATGTCATGATTTCATGACATGTCGCGAGTCACGAAATCGTGACCTGTCTTATGCCTTGGGTGTCTTTTAGCTGTTGTTGCCACAAAAATGTGACATGTCACGATTTCACGACATGTCGTGAAATCGTGACCCTTTCTTATGCACTGAGCTGTCTGTCGAATTCTAGCCGCGAAACCACGACATGTCGCGATTTCGTGACATGTCACAAAATTACGACTTTCCCCATCCTTGGTTGCCTTTGTGCTCACCATGTCGCGATTTCGCGACATGGTGGCACCCTTTGTTGTTTTGCCTTCACCATGTCGCGATTTCGTGACATGGTGGCACACTTCATTGCTTGCACTTCACCATGTCGTGATTTCGTGACATGGTGGCACCCTTCATTGCTTGCACTTCACCATGTCATGATTTTGCGACATAATGGCACCCTTCGTTGCTTGCACTTAACCATGTCGTGATTTCGCGACATGGTGGCACCCTTCGTTGCTTGCACTTCACCATGTCACGATTTTGCGACATGGTGGCATCCTTTGTTGCTTGCACTTCACCATGTCATGATTTTGTGACATGATGGTACCCTTTGTTGCTTGCACTTCACCATGTCACGATTTCATGACATGGTGGCACCCTTTTTTTCTTGCACTTCACTCTTCGACTGTGTCGTGGTTTCACGACGTCACGAAATCGCGACGTCATGATTTCGTGATGCTTTTGGGCTTTAGGCGATTTTCTTATTCTGACGTCGTGAAAGCGTGACCTGTCATGAAATCGTGCCCACTTTTATGCCTTAGCCTCTTTTCTGCCATCCTGTCACAATTTTGCGACATCTCCATGCCTTGGGAACCTTCCTTGAAAAACGTCGTGATTTCGCTACATGTTTGTGACTTGTGCTTTTTCGACTTCTTGTGCTACAAAAACGTGACATGTCATGATTTCATGACATGTTGTGAAATCGTGCCCTTTCTGTGCCTTAGTCATTTTTCTCTCTTGCAACTGCAAAAATGCAACATGTCACGATTTCGCGACATGTCACGAAATCGCGCCCCTGACTGCCCCTTGGTTCCTTTTGCCTCCTGCAGCTGCGAAAATGTGACATGTCATGATTTCGCGACATGTCACGATTTTGCGACGTTCCATACACTCTTGCTTTCTCTCTCCAAACCCATCGCGATATCGCGAAATTTCCAAAAATGGAAGTGTCGCGATATCGCGACATTTCCAAAAATGGAAGTGTCGCGATATCGCGACATTTCCAAAAATGGAAGTGTCGCGATATCGCGACATTTCCAAAAATGGAAAGTGTCGCGATTTCGCTATGTTTTCTTGCCTTAGCCGATTTTTTCAAAACTTGTCGCGATTTCGTGACATTTCCAAAAATGGAAGGTTTTGATTTTTAATGAAATCATCTATCTGGAATCTGCATTTTTTCATACCGATGAAAGATTTTCTTTAATCAGCAATGATTCTAACATTTGCAAAATGAATTCTAAAATAAAACAAAGTTAGATGCAAGTCTGTTTGGACACTTTGGTATATGTAAAACTTGAAGAGGAAAGATACAAGAAAAATCTTGGACATAGAACCTGAAAAACATCAAGAGGGTCCTTACTACAAAAATGAAAGTTCAAAATTTTTGAAGGGTGGAAATTTATTTTTCAGTGGGGGTGTGTTGCTTCTCAACAAATGGCGATATCTGGGGGTAAAATAGTAGCATTATTTTAGAACCCAGGACTCTAGTTTCAAAACAATATAGACCATGTATCTTGCCTTGCCACAGATATTCTTCAAAATAAATTGACTACTAACTGAAAGTTGTCAAAATTTCCCAAGGACATGCTAGGCTGAATCATTTAAGGAAGATTTCTGGTGTGCAATAACAAGTGTATAAAACTTTCTTCAAGAATGACTGGGCTTTCGAATGTTGAACTATGGATTATAGATTGTAAAAAGGGGAAACCGAGTAGAGCTCTGTTTACTAGTTTAGCCTTTTATAGCCCCGACAGAGTTACCCTTTAGATTTACACGACCCAAATTCACAACTATAAGGTAGAATCTACAACTTGGTAGAAGTAAAACATCTTTTGAAGTCTAGGCTGTCTCTTTGATTATATAACTCTTTTTTTTTTCTTCCTTTTTTTTTTTTTTTTTTTTTTTATATATATATAGGAAATAACAGAGTGCCAATTTCATGCTGCCTTGCTCAACTTTCACCTTCTCTCTCTCTTCTTTTGAAATATATCAACATCTGAAAAGCCTTAGAAAGAACAACAATTTTCCTTTTAATATCCCATCAGTCTGGAACTGCTTCACCTTGAGTACTGATAGCCTCTATGGATACTCAAATAATTACATGAATCATAGTCCCCTCTTATAACCAACTTTTCTTGGATTCCCTGGGAGTTTCCCCAACCAAACAACATAGCAGTTTCCTTATAATTAAAATAACTGTGGCAAGCAAGGCATAAAATCCAATCATCTTTCTATTGTTTTTCTGACTAGAAAAATAGTTCTACTGTTCAGTTTAAACAGACTATCTCACAATTATGATAATGAACACTGGATTCTGGACTCAGAATGAAACAATCTTTAGAAGGCTGACTTTTTTTATTGATGCTCAGGCAAAACTCAAAAACAAAATTTTAAAAGCTAAAGAACTTTGTACAGACTTCCAAGGATAAACATAGGCCTTTAAAAACAAAATAAAATAAAACTACACAGACTTTAAAATAAAACTGTACAGGCACCACAGGAAATAAAATAAAACTGCAGAGTTATTTACAAAGGAAATAAACTGCACAGACCTTTAAAAAAATAAAATACAGAACTTTAAAATAAACTAAAACTGTACAGACCTGAAAGGGAAAGACACAGAGTGTACAGACCTTAAACAACAAACAAAATAAAACTGCACAGACAATTAAGATCAAATAAAATAAAATAACACTGCACAGACATTTAAAATAAAAATAAAATGAAACTAAAACTGTACAGGAATTTTAAAAATAAAAATAAAATAAACAACTGTACAAACATGAAAAATAAGCTAAAATAAAATAAAACTGTAGAGTTATTTACAATGTATACACATGTTACAACTTCTTTGTGACTCATTCAAATGATATATTGGACGGAACAGCTGAGAAATAATGCTTTAAGTATTGACCATTAACAGGGAGGTCCAGAAAATTACCATCAAGGTCTTGTAAACGAAATGCATTGTTACCTAGAATCTTAGCAATATGGTACGGGCCTATCCACAGTGGCTGCAACTTTGTATGCTTACCCTTCTTTTCATGGGCCTTGTCCCACAGAAGCACTAGGTCTGCCAGTCTGAAATCTTTCACTTTGGCCCTCTTGTCAAACCAGCGCTTGATGGTTTCTTGGTGCCGACTGAAGTGTTCCAGGGCTTGGAGTCTTTCATCCTACAAATTAGTTAGATCCAAAACACGGGCTTCTGCATCTGCTTGATCTTCAAAATAGTCTAAGACAAATTGGTAAGTAGGTAATTTCGGAGAGATGGGAACAATTGGTTGGTACTCGTACAACAAAGCAAAAGGGGAAGTTTTAAGAGCCACTTTATATTTTATCCGGTCAGCCCAAAGTGCATATTTCAATAATGTATGCCACTGCTCGGGTTTGTCTCGCTTGCTGATTTCTTAATGGCATTCATTAAATTCTTATTTGTGGACTCGGCTAGTCCATTGCCTTGGAGATAATAGTTGGATGAAAATCGATAACTATCCCCATCCGGTATGCCCATTCCGCAAACTCCAATGATTGGAAGGTCTGGTCCATTGTCACACACCAAATTCAGAGGAACCCCAAACCTGGTTATGACATTTGACTCTAGAAATTCGATCACTTCATGAGCTGTACTTCTTATGGTGGCTGCTGCTTCAACCCATATTGTGTAGTAATCAGTAGCTGTTAGAACATACTTATGCCCTGCTGAAGAATTTGGATTAATCACTCCCACGAAATAAAGTCCCCATTGCATAAAAGGTTTATTTATTACAACAGGCTGCAATGGTAGGGCCCGTTTGGCCTCTTTGGCTGCAAAAGTTTGGCACTGATGGCAAGTTCTCACATGTTGATGGGCATTCTTAAACAATGTAGGCCAATAATAACCTGCTCTCAATATTTTATGCACAGTGGCAGATCCTGATGAATGCCCTGCCACTAACTTTTCATGAAAACTGGACATGACTTCACTGACTTCACTCGGAGAAATGCATCTTAAGAAAATGCCAGCATAATTTTCTCTGTACAAATTACCTGCTTTGAGGAGATAATGAGCAACTTTCAGTTTTAATGCTCTCCTTTGGGTTCTATTCAAGTGAGACGGGCAAAATCCAAATTGCAGCAGGTGAATAATATCTCCATACCAGTCATCAGATTCGAAATTTAACTGATTAACTTCTTCCCGTACAAGTATTTTGACAATGTGCCGGGACAAATCAAGTCCTCTGATCAATTTTGCAGGCCGAATTTCCAAGTCATATTTTTGCAGCCTTGTAACCCAATTACCTCTTAGTTCACCCAATTCGCTCTGACTTAGAAGGTATTTAACAGCTGGGTTTGGAACTATAGCATGAATTCTGCTTCTTAATATGTAGTGCCTGAACTGCTTAACTGCTCTCACCAAGGCATAAGCTTGTTTGTCTAAACGAGAATATTTCAATTCAGCCCCTTTTAAATTGGTACTCTTAAAAGCAATTGGATGTTCTCCGGTTTCTCTCCGTTGGGTCAGAACTGTAGCAAGTGTGTGTTCAGAAGAAAAGGTGTACAGATAAAAATCTGCACTGAAATCTGGGCTTACCAGAACTGGTGCTTGTTTTATGGCGGTCTTGATTTCTTGGAATGCTATTTTAGCTTCTGTGGTCCAAAAAATCTGAGCAGTTTGCTTTAGCATGTCATTCAGTGGCTTGACTATCTCTGCAAAACCGGAGATGAACTTCCTAAAAATTTTAATTTTTCCAAAGAAGGACCTCAACTCTTTCTTGGAGTTGGGAAATGGTATGTCGGATATGGCTTCAACTCTGTTCGGATCCATGGAAATGCCATCTTTTGTGACCAAGTTCCCAAGGAGCTTTCCTTCTGTTACACCAAAAATGCACTTCTTCGGATTCAAAGAATTGCTGAACTCCCTGCATTTGTTAAACATAGACTCCAAGTGTTTTACATGGTCAAACCGAGATTTAGAGAAGACTGTTAAATCATCCATGTAAACAACAATACATTTACCCATAAGGCCCTTGAAGGCATGATCCATTGCTCGTTGAAACGTAGCTCTTGAATTTATTAATCCAAATGACATCCTCTTGTAAGCAAAAGTTCCCCACTTAGTTGTGAAGGCAGTTTTCATCCTGTCTTCCTTCTCAACTAATATCTGATTATACCTTGAGAAACCGGCCAGGAAAGACATCATCTCCGAACCATTGACAATCTACAACACCTCATCCATGGACAGCAGAGGGTAATTATATTTCTCAGATGCCTTATTTAAATTTCTAAAATCCACACACAGGCGGATATCTCCATTTTTCTTTTTGACTGGCACCAGATTGGCCACCCAAGTAGAATGCCTGATGGGAAAAATAATGGCAGAACTCAATAGTTTTTCTACCTCTCTCTAGATGAGGGGCTCTAATAGAGTGTTGACATGCCTCTATTTTTGCTGGAAAGGTTTGCAGAATTCTTTTAAAGGTATAATGTGAGTGTAAACTTTCGGATCAAATACCTTTAAGTCTTTGTATGACCAGGCCATAACATCCTTGGACCTGTGAAGAAAATCAATCATATTCCCTTTTATTTTTGGATCACAGTTCTTAGCCAAATTGATGTGACTGGGATCTTCTTTAGTCCCCACGTTCAGGTTCTCAGTCTCACTATCTTTTGCACCTATAGAATCCTTAGAATTCACTCTTTGCCTGATTTGGTCAACATCAAAGAGCCGCTCTAGTTCCACCATCCCTTTTGGAATCCTGTTGTCCTTCAACCTTATTATTCCCTTGTCATCATCTAACTGCTCCAGTAGAGTATCCCTTTGGACCTCATCGATTATAGCATTTTCAAATGTGTTAGTACTCTGCAAAAAGTTTACAATCTGTTGATCATCAGAGAAAACCTAAAAATTATCTATATTATTTGGGACTGAAGGACAAGGGACTAACTCAATTGAAAACTTATTCCATTTAAATTCTTCTAGTGGTTTTAAACTTGCGGTTGAAGAAACCAAGACATCTGCACGTGAATTCTGCTCTCTGGGTATGTGTGTCAGATTAAAAGCATCAAAATCTTCTACAAGATCCCAAGCCCAGTGTTTGTATCCTTTTAAATAAGATGCTTTACACTGGAATTTTCCTTTGACTTGATTAGCCACCAATTCTGAATCCGTAAAAACTCGGATATTTTTTACACTTCTGTCCAAAGCAAATTTTAAACCTAACACCAGAGCTTCATACTCTGCTAAATTATTTGTACAAGGGAACTTTAGGCGATAGGACATAAAATATGTCTGACTTTTAGGCCCTTTAAGGACTGCCCCTGTTCCAAAACCCTATTTAGACTTAGTCCCATCCACATGAAGCATCCAGACTTCATTACTATGAACAGGATGGGTTTTATTAAACTTCTCAATTCGTCCCGTTGTTAAATTGTAAACTCCAATATCTACCTTCGCAGTATTTACAGTCTCATTCTCTGCATTGTACTCAATAATTGTATGCTTGTACCTGGGTTCTCTTTCAACCCGTAATTGATTTGCCACTCCCTTCCATGGCAACCACATGTGTGAAAAGTTTGTTGCCAAGTATCCGTTCAGAGATCTTGACCAATCCCTGCTCAAAAGCATCCCGTACCCCATAGGGATATCCACAACCTGAATTTCAATTTTATGTTGAGCCCTTGGCTCAAATGCTAATTGGATATGAATATTTTGAAGTTCTCCCACTACTTTAACCTCTGATTTGTCTAATTGGACAACTCTTCTTTCAGAATTCATTGGGGTCAGACCCAACTACTGACAAATGGCCAAAGGCATAACATTAGAAGATGCACCCAAATCTACCAAACAATTGTGTAAGTTCTTCCCAAAAATATGAATAGTTAGTAAAAAGGGGGGAACTTCAGTTTTCTCTTTGTACATGGCTACATTTGCATTTGCCATCTTCTTTCCCTTGTCCACAGGTTTAGTAGTAGGGCCAGAGTATGTTTTTATCAGGTTGTCCCTCTGCTCTAAAATTTGGGCCAACTCATGAAGAGTAATGTTGGCCTTGATATTTTTCATATCCTCCACTATGTTATATCCCTTATTAAGTGGAGGGACAAAAGCATCTGGTCCTCTCAAATTTCCTCCCTTGGGTGGAGATGGATTATTACTTGGAGAGGGGTCTGGAGGAACATTGTGAGAGTTTTTCGGAGGGGTTGATGTAGTGTTAGGCTCCGGATTTCTGTTTCTCAGGTTGTAGTTATCCCTCCTATACTGTTGGAAAGCCTACACCTCATCCATAGGCATTTCAACTACATTCTCAAATTCATCCAAGAAAGTGAAAGAATCCAAGACCATAGCTGCACTGTGGCTGGATGAACTTGGGCCATCAGCAGTTCTTTGATTTTTAGGAGAAATCAAATCCCCAGACAAAGCTTCAAATGCATTACAAAACTCTAAACAATCCAAATTCCCATGCTGAGAAGTAGCATGTATTCTGCACCAGTTAGGCAGAGCTAAATCGCAAATATTCACATCATGAGCTTTACCCTTGTAATCTTTATTAGGTTCATATGGGGGTCGGTTGAATCTGTTCGGTTGATATGAATACCTGTTTGAGTTGTCCCCAGTAGAAACTTGCCTTTTAAAACTCAAAAAATCATTGGCCAACTTCTAAACTATTTTTGAGACTTCTTCAACTCTTGCATTGTCAGCCTCTTTGCCTAGGTTCTGTACATTCTCAACAGGTGCTACAACCAATGGATTTGCTGATGGTAGAGTCTGACAAACTGGCAACATCATTTGATGTGGTATGGGATTGAACACAGGGGCAGCTTGTGTAACCAAAGGAATTTGCTGAGCATTTAAAGGTTGGGGTCCCAACTGTCTTTCCAGAATCAAAGCTTCTTTATAAGCCTCTGTTAAATTAGTAACAGAGGGATCTCTTTTCAAGAAAACTAAAGTCATGGGATCTAGGGAATTTCTAAAGATCTCTAATGCCAGGTCTACATTCGATACATAATAGCCAGTAAGTCTACCATAAGCTTTCTAGAATCTAACATTGTAAGATCTGATAGATTCACTTAATTCTCTTTTGATACCAGAAAACTGCTGATATAAAATACTGGGATCTATTACCTCCCCGAACTGTGACACAAAAACCTTTTCCAGGTCATTCCAACTGGTGACAGAATCATTAGTGAGATTTAGAAACCAATCATAAGCTCCCTCCTAGAGAGTGAATGGGAACAATCTACAAGCAACATCTTCATGTTGTACATTTAATAATTTCAAAGCATTCTTGAATGCAACTAGATGTTCCTCTGCTGTTCTTGTTCCGTCATGTTTATATCTGGGGAGATATCTTTCCAGATTTCTAGGCAGGTCATGGGATATACCCGAAATATTCAAAGCAATGGAACCCAACCAATTTTCCATTACTACTTGGCTGACGGTGATATTCTGAGTTGTGGTTGGAGTAACTATCAGCGGTGATAAAACTATTTCAGACAGAGACTTGGCCCTTCTGAGGCTACTTCTTCTCGAAGTTTCTAATTCAGGCACAAGGAGCTCTCCGACTCTGGGGTGGGACCTTATTACCCTGTATGTAGAATCCAGCTTTTCACAAGCATTTACAAACTTACAATCCTTAACAGAGTACTGAACTTGAGGTCTTCTTTTTTGACAATTTTAAAATATTGTACTGACAACTTACAATACTGATCGGAGTTCATTGGGCCCTCCTTCTAGCATGATTTTTAAATGTTGGTCCAACTTTCATACACACCCTATGAAGAATGAGCATGAAACTCTGATAACACTTATACGGAATAAATCCTACTCACTTTAGGATCTAGCTGGTTATCCAAGGTGCGAGTTATAGAGTTGGGTCGAATGTCTATTCACTCTTTTTCGCTTCTGGAATAGTTTTCTATATGGACTGTCTGTTACCTTACAACGGGCTCTTGAACTTATTCAGTAATGTCTAGAAGTTGTCACTTATTGACAATAAGATTTAAAATTAATTCTTTGATCTAGCTCTTATGGGTCAGCAAATTTAAATAAAAAACAAATTTAAAAGAAAATAAAAATGGATCATTTCACGGTAAAACAAAGAGGGTAGGGTAAGGCAAAAAGAGAAGTTTATCAAACTTAGCTGTAAAAAAAAACTACCAATTTTATTTATACTATCAGCTTCACAACAGAACAAATCAAAGAAGAAAGTGTCCAGCTTTCTAAGATCACTTTCTACTAAGAGCATAAGACAGAGATGGGACAGATTTGAAATAAAATCATAAACAGAAGGGAAGTCTGTTAAAATTGGTATTTATCACCAGCAGCATAGCTCACACAGTGAGGACAGAGCAATTAGAACAAACTTGAACCTTAAATCAGTGATTTTCCCTAACATACAATAGAAAAAATGAAGCCCAACAACATATTTTATCTTGGTATCACAGATTTACAGCATATATTTAATAAACTTTAATGAAACAGATAACAAAAGAAGATGAACTTATCACAATCTAAAAAAGATTAGGCTCTTGGCCATGCTATCATAGAAAACAAAAGCACATCAAATCCAAGTCCAGAAATAAAGTATTTAACAAGATTTGCAAGAAATTGCTTCAATAGCCTTTTATTTCTAAGTCTCCGCCTCTTGCGATTACATTCAGAAGAAGTATTTATAGACTCAAGATAGACCCTGATATTTTTAGAAATATCTTCTTCTCCAACTGTAAATCTTATCATCTTAAACCCTAGTACCCGGGTTTTAGAATATAAAGCCATTTAAAACAAAGTCTTGATAAAATTTAACCATCCTGCAACTTAGTGCAGTTACTTGCCATAAATGGAGAAAACAAAATTCGAATGCCACTTGCATTCACCCACAACTGTGAGTAAATGCCCTCATTAATGCCCTTGGGTAATTTGGATGAAACCACTTCTCTGACATTTTATCTCTGCAGAGCCATCCCTGAGTTGAAAATGTCTGCAAGCCATTAATTCTGCCATAAATTTTCATTAAATGCATCCATTGGCAAATTTCGGTAACTGAGTGTAGATATTTTCATTTTTCGGCCAATTCCCGACATACTCCATTAAATGGACAGCTGCTTAGTCACCGTAAAGTCTCTTTGCGGCCAGATTTGTAAAATTTGGATGAAACAACAATTCTCAGCATCTTTCCTTTCAATATGGCGGTCTTCGATTAATTTGCACTTAACTTTGTCTTTATGGCCATTTCTCCGTTATCATGTAAGTACCAGATGGCTTCCTGCATAAAAGACAAACAAAGATTAGCATTTTAATTAAATATTAAATCAAAAATTTAAAGTTAAAACAAAACCCTAAAGTATATTTGCATGTCGGCCTGATTCATGCTCTGACACGTGGCCTGCTCTGCTTCGACATGTGTCACAAAAAAATTGTGACACGTGTCCGTTTCTAGCTGTCTTTCATGCAGTGCTATTTTCCTGTCATGGCCGCGAAAATGCGACATGTCACGAATCACGACCTGTCTTATGCCTTGGGCGTCTTTTAGCTATTGTTGCTATGAAAATGCGACATGTCACGATTTCGTGACATGTCGTGAAATCGTGACCCTTTCTTATGCACTAAGCTGTCTACTGACTTCCAGTCATGAAATCGTGACATGTCGCGATTTCACGACATGTCACAAAATCATGACTTTCCCCGTCCTTGGTTGCCTTTGCGCTCACCATGTCATGATTTCGCGACATGGTGGCACCCTTCGTTGCTTGCACTTCACCATGTCGCGATTTCGCGACATGGTGGCACCCTTCGTTGCTTGCACTTCACCATGTCGCGATTTCGCGACATGGTGGCACCCTTCATTGCTTACACTTCACCATGTCACGATTTCGTGACATGGTGGCACCCTTTGTTGCTTGCACTTCACCATGTTGCGATTTCGTGACATGGTGGCACCCTTTGTTGCTTGCACTTCACTCTTCGACTGTGTCGTGATTTTACGACGCTTTTGGGCCTTAGGCGCTTTTCTTCTTCTGACGTTGCGAAAGCGTGACCTGTCGCGATTTCGCAACATGTCACGAAATCGTGCCTGCTTTTATGCCTTAGACTCTTTTCTGCCATCCTGTCGCGATTTCGCGACATCTCCATGCCTTGGGAACCTTCCTTGAAAAACATCACGATTTCGCGACGTCGCGATTTCGTGACGTCGCGATTTTGCTACATGTTTGTGACTTGTGCTTTTTCGACTTCCTACGCCACGAAAACACGACATGTCACAATTTTGCGACATGTCACGAAATCGCACCCTTTCTGTGCCTTAGTCATTTTTCTCTCTTGCAGCCACGAAAATGCGACATTTTGCGACCCTGACTGCACCTTGGTTCCTTTTGCCTCCTGCAGCCGCGAAAATACGACATGTCACGATTTTGCGACGTTCCGTACACTCTTGCTTTCTCTCTCCAAACCTATCGCAATTTCGCGACATTTCTAAAAATGAAAGTGTCGCGATATCATGACATTTCCAAAAATGGAAGTGTCGCGATATCGCGACATTTCCAAAAATGGAAGTGTCGCGATATCGCGACATTTCCAAAAATGGAAAGTGTCGTGATTTCGCTACGTTTTCTTGCCTTAGCTGATTTTTTCGAAACTTGTCGCAATTTCACGACATTTCCAAAAATGAAAGGTTTTGATTTTTAATGAAATCATCTATCTAGAATTTGCATTTTTTCATACCGGTGAAAGATTTTCTTTAATCAGCAATGATTCTAACATTTGCAAAATGAATTCTAAAATAAAACAAAGTCAGATGCAAGTCTGTTTGGACACTTTGGTATATGTAAAACTTGAAGAGGAAAGAGACAAGCAAAATCTTGGACTTAGAACCTGAAAAACATCAAGAGGGTCCTTACTGCAAAAATGAAAGTTCAAAATTTTCGAAGGGTGGAAATTTATTTTTCAGTGGGGGTGTGTTGCTTCTCAATAGTGAGTTTGGAATCTCTCACCGTACTAGTATACCATTTTGGAGGCTTTTTGTGTTATGGAGGAGTCTATTTCTCTGGATCCTCATATTCCAGGTATACTAATGTGGTGTTAGGTGTGAAAGTCTAATCGAACACCACATCTCTACTGATGTGTATTTTCTTGGTGAATGGATCTATCAACCGATAGCCTTTTGAAAATTCATCATATCCAAGAAAAATGCACTGCAGGGTCTTCTCATCTAACTTCTTTCTTTTCTCCTTAGGTATATGCATGAATGCCTTAAACCCAAAAACACGTAGATGAGATATGGAGGGTTTCCTTCCACTCCATGCTTCCTGAGGAGTCATACCTTTAAGAGCCTATGTGGGTGCTATGTTTAAAATATATGTTGCAGTTGTGACAAATTTAGCCCAAAATTTTTGCTCAAGGTTGGCATATTTAAGCATACATAAAACCATATCCATTATGGAATGATTTATCCTTTCAACAACTCCATTTGACCGAGGAGAATAGGTTGTTGTTAGCTACCTCATGATACCATGTGATTGGAGGAATGAAGAAAATTCATTTGAGGTGTATTCCCCCTCGATCTAAGCGGAGGGTCTTGATGAAGCATCCTGGTTCTTTCTCAACATGTTTATTGAACTGCTAAAAATATTTAAAAGCTTTAGACTTCAATTGTAAGAAGAAGACACACATTTTCCATGAATGGTCATCAAAGAATAACTAAAAATACCTTTTTCCTCTATGGCTATGAGGCATAGGACCACACAAGTTTGTGTGCACTAAATCCAAAGGTGCCTTAGCTTGTGAAGAGCTAGGCTCAAAAGGTACTCTATGTTGCTTTCATGCCAAGCAATCTGAGCACACTGTCAAAGTAGATGAAAGGGTGGAAAGTCCTTTCACCATTTGATATTTACTAAGTTCTAGTAAATACCCTGAACTTAGATGCCCAAATCTCTTATGCCATAGAGAAGTGGCCTTGTTAGCGTACTGTTACTGTTTTTGTTTATATTACATTATTTAGCGTACTATTACAACTCTTGTAACAGTTCTATTTACGTCGGTGCTATTCCCGACATTGTAACATTTATTTAAACCCTGCTGAATAATAAACATTAGTTCGATTTCTTACATGGCATCAGAGCCAGTTCTATAATTTTTTTCTGGGCAGAGAATTTTTTTTTTGCAGAGAATTTTTTTTGCGTGCAGAGACGGAGGAAGGAGTTGATGCTGAGAAAAAGCGAAGGAAAATAATTTTTTTTTTCCTTGCTGGGCGTGATTACGCCACACCGCAGCCAAAATTTTTTTTGAAAAAAAAAAAAATAGCGGACGCAGTCCGCAATCCTCCCCAAGAAAAAAAAAAAAAATTCGTGGATGCAGTGCCCCGCCCGCCCGCTGGAACGCAGCGCCAGTGCTGAGGGTGGATGCAATGCCAGCCCGCTGGAACGCAGTGCCAGCGCTGAGCATGGACGCAACGCCAGGGCTCGCGAGCCAGTGCTGAGCGTCTAGTGCTGACGCTGCTGGAACGCAGTGCGTCCAGCCCTGACGTGGCTATGCGCAGGGGAACGCAGCACGTCCAGCGCTGACGTTGCTGGAACGCAGCGCGTCCAGCCCTGACATGGCCGCGTGTAGGGGAACATAGCGCGTCCAGCCCTGACGTGGACGTGCGGCTGGAATGCAGTGCGTCCCCCCCCCGTTGGAGGACTCAGCGCGCCCTGCGCGCGTCCTCCCCCCCCCCCGATGATGCGCCGACGCAGCGCACGTACGCGTGCGCGCAGCCACCCCCCTCGCCGACGCACGGGTTGGACGCAGGGAATAAAAAAAAAAAAAACCTGGCACGCGACGAAGCAGCA
Source organism: Wollemia nobilis (assembly GCA_028583015.1). Lineage (NCBI taxonomy): Eukaryota > Viridiplantae > Streptophyta > Pinopsida > Araucariales > Araucariaceae > Wollemia > Wollemia nobilis. Next base: position 1,245,590 of record JAQPPZ010001708.1, read on the forward strand.
GCGAGGCCAGCGCCCAGTCGGAGGCCGCCGTAGAGGAGGAGGCACAACCAGGGGTTGAAAAAGGAGGATCTCCACTGATCCTTTTGGATCAGCCTACTGGCTCACGTGGTCGTGAGTCGTGCGGTAAGGCTCTGGGAGCTTGCAGGTCGAGGGTTCGAGGGTAAGATTTTTTTTTCAAAGTTTTTTTTAATTATTATTTTTTAGTTAAAATTTTTAATTTTAATTTATTTTTTTATAGTTTTAAAACTTTATAAATTAAAATTTAATTTTTAATTTATTTTTTGATAAGTTTTTACAACTATATAAATTAAAATTATTTATTTTAACTTTAAATACATAATAATTATTAAAATGCTTTGTTAAAGAGAATTTTTTTAGGGGGGATATTTTTTTCAAAAAATCAAAGGGGGAATGTGAGTAATTTTCTGAAAAAACAATTTGGCATTATTGTAAAGGTGCATTTTCGGCTGTGACCAACACCTGGAGGGTTAATTCTTGTGGGCACTTTTTATGTTGTATGTTGCATATTTCATTTTTGCACTACTTCATTAAAAGTTAAAAAAAATCAAATACACTCCTTAAGTCCCCGAAATAATTAAAACCCATCCGTGCAATTTATTGCACTGCAGATGTTCGATATTTGTGATACCTCCGCCAGCACTTACAGGTAAAGCTGTCGTGATTGGGCTACTATATCCGCCGCCTAATATAGCTGCTACAACGACGTCTGAGCTTGTTCTCTATAAATCATCGGGGAGAGATAAGTTTGCCATTTTTGCATTTTTTTACTCCATCCACTACCCTTAATCGCTCTTGTGTTTAGGCGTAAATCCTAACAAAGTATTCTTCATAGTGTTTAGGGGAAGTTACGCCCCACGCATGAGAATATTCTTCTATGGTAGGTGCCATCAAAAAGGCGATTCCCTTTCAGTACTACTTATGTTCCACGTATCGTATGATCTCTAAAACTCACCTATAGTCTCCCTCACATAAAGGTGGGTGATTTTTGTTGATCTTTATAAATACCTATAGTTTCCCTCATGTAAGGGCGGGTATTTTGTATGGTATAACGGCCTAGAAAAAGGTATATCGAAAGGGGGACAAATTGGTGTTATAAGGAACCTTCACTATGGCCGTTGTTGCAAAGTTGATGACTGATCCTCATCAGTTATTGAAAGGTCCAAATTATACACCATGGAAACATAAGATGAAGACAATTCTCGAAATGGAAGATTTATGGGATATTGTTACTGGAGTAACACCTAGGCCTTCACCAGCATCAGGATCCACAGGTCCTTCCACAGATTAGATAGCTTTTGACAAGAAAGACAGTCGAGCAAAGGTGCTCATTTTGTTTGCTGTTTCAGATGAAGTGCAACCTCATATAACTGACAAAGCAAGTGGTAAAGAGGCATGGGATGCCATTAGAACCATCTATGAGGGAAAGAATGATTCCACCATTCTTCATATTCAACAACTTCATAATCTGAGTTTGAGACAGGGTGAAACAGTTGAACTCTTTCTGTGCAGAGTGTCTAAATTGAAAGAGAAATTGAATTCTTTGGGAGATTCTGTGGACGAAAAGCTTCTCATTTCACTTGTGATGAGAGCTTTGCCTTCTTCATTTGATATGTTGATCACCTCCATCCGGGTGTCTCAACGACAAATTACCTACATCAAGTTGGTCAATCTGCTTCAACAACAGGAGGCACGCCAACTTCACAAGGATGATTCTTCCAATATAGCCATATACACCAATAGGCAGGGTTCTAGGAAGAAAGGTAATGGGAAAAAAGGAGGCAACTTTCAGAAAGGAGGAAATTCTCAACAGGATATGAAAGGAAAAGGAAAACAACCTCAATAGAAGAAGAGGTGGTGCAAGATCTGTGAGAAAGACAACCATGACACCAACGAGTGTTGGCATAAGAACAAGCGAAAGGCCAAAAAAAACCACAAAATAAAAACAAGCAACCCCGGGTGAATGTTGTTGTTGAAGAATCTGACTCAGATTCTGAATGGGCACACAAGGTGCTCATGACTACCACAGATTCCACACAGAGGGATCCTGTTTGGTATGTCGATTCTAGAGCTAGCAAACATATGACTGGCGACAGATCATGGTTTGAATCATTCATGGCCAAAGAGGGCAAACCTGTCACCATTGCTGATGATAAAACCTATAGGGTTCAGGGAGAGGGTACAGTTTTAGTCACTCTTCCTGATGGCAAGTGTTAGATTGACAAAGTCCTCTATGTTTCGAGATTGTCTAACAATTTTTTGTCAGTCACACAAATCCTGGATAGAAATATGGTTGTCAACTTTCGTGTTGAGAATAGAAAGAAGTGTTGTACTATTACCAGGAAGGGTAAGCAGATTGCAACAGCTTCATATAAGCATGGCTTATTTGCCCTAGATGCTATCTCTACTCCACATGTTGCCATGATCTGTCTCTACCAAGGAGGCAACTTCCCTATGGCACAAGAGATATTGGTATCTTAGTTCTGGCTACTTACTTGAGCTCAGTAAGTATGAGATGGTAAAGGGTCTTCCTTCCCTTTCTGCCACATTGCCAGTGTGCTCTGACTGCTTGGTAGGAAAGCAACATAGAGTACCATTTGAGAAGAGATCAACAAGAGCACGAAAACCTCTAGAGTTAATTCACACCGATCTGTGCGGTCCTTTCACACCCAACGGTTGTGGAGGGAAGAGGTACTTTCAATTATTCGTAGATGACTACTCATGAAAGATGTGGGTTTTCTTTCTCCAACTAAAATCTGAAGCTTTCGCATTCTTCTAGCAGTTCAAGAAATCCGTTGAGAAGGAGTCAGGAGCTTCTATTAAAACCCTCTCGCTCAGATCGAGGGGGGAGTTTACCTCTAATGAATTTTCTGCATTCTTAGATAAGCATGGAATCAAGATACGATTAACACTGCCTATACTCCTCAGCAAAATGGAGTTGCTGAGAGAAGGAACCATTCTATCATGGAAATGGTTCGTTGTATGCTCATAGGAGCTACTCTTGGGAAACAATATTGGGCAGAAGCTATCACCACTGCAGTATATCTATTGAATGGGGCACCCACAAAGGCCCTAAAAGGAATGACTCCACAGGAAGCATGGAGTGGTCGAAAACCCTCCATATCTCATCTACGTATTTTTGGATGTCATGCTTTCATGCACATACCGAAAGAGAAAAGGAAGAAGCTAGATGAGAAAACACTGAGATGTATTTTTCTTGGTTATGATGAGCACTCTAAAGGATATCGTTTGATAGATCCTTTGACCAAGAAAATTCATGTCGATAGAGATGTTGTCTTTGATGAAGCTTTCACATCACGGAGCACATCTAAAGTACACCTAGATCTTGTGGAATCTAAGGAAGAGAATATTCCTTCGTCAACACAGATAGGAGGTCCTTCTACATCTTCTTCACCACCACCGAAGAAGAACCCAAAATGGTGTACAAATACAATCAGAGATGCAAATTTATCCACTTCTCCCAATTTGAACTTGGATAGACCTCGTACACGCAGTATGGCTCAAAAGGAAAAAGAAGCCAAAGAAACTGGTGAGGTTGATGATCTTTGTCAATCTTTTGAGGAACTTTCCGTAACTCCACGTACGTAGCGAGAGGATATGGATATTGATGATGACAGGCGTTCATGTCTACCATAGATGATCTTGAACTCGCATCGGTGTAAGATGCTCTTAGTGAGCCTCGGTGGAAGGCCGCTATGGATACAGAGTATGAGTCTTTGATGAAAAATAAAACTTGGAAGCTTGTTGATCCGCCGCATGAAAAGAAACCCATTGGCTGCAAATGGGTATATAAAGTCAAGTACAAGGCAGATGGAACAATTGATAAGCATAAGGCCCGTCTTGTTGCAAAGGGCTATGCTCAAAAGGAAGGCATTGACTACGAGGAAACTTTTGCACCTACTGCTCGGATGACCACAATTCGGGTTATGTGTGCTATGGCAGCACAATATGGGTGGAAAGTTCACCAGATGGATGTCAAAAGTGCCTTTCTAAATGGTGATCTCCAAGAAGAAGTCTACATGACTCAGCTAGAAGGATTTGAAGTGGAAGGCCAAGAGCAGAAGGTTTGCAAATTGGTCAAATCCTTATATGGTCTAAAATAAGCTCCTCGAGCTTGGTATATAAAAATGGACAATCACCTTATGCAGCATGGATTTAAGAGATGTCCGTCAGATGCAAACCTCTATTTCAAGAAACAGGGTTCTGAGATAGTGTTGCTTGTACTCTATGTGGATGATCTGCTCATTACAGGGAGTTCAGAAACTATGATCTCTACTGTCAAAAGAAACTTGTGTAAATATTTTGAGATGACAGATCTTAGACTTCTCCATTATTTTCTTGGTCTGGAATTCAGCCAGAAGGAGCACTCCATCAAAGTGTCTCAAAAAAAATATGCCAAGACATTGCTAGAAAAATATCGCATGACTGATTGCAAGCCAATGGCAACTCCGATGGAGAATGGAATTAAGTTATCATGATATGATGATTCACCTTAGGTAGATGGTACTCTCTATCGATAGTTGATTGGGAGTCTCATATATCTGACCAATACTAGGCCAGATCTCGTATTTATTATCAACTATCTTTCGAGGTTCATGCAGGAGCCTAAGACCACTCATTGGAAAGCAACAAAACGTGTTCTTCACTATGTCCGTGGTACTATGGAATATGGCCTAGAATACAAGAGGAACAACAAATTCTTCTTGCAAGGATACACGGACTCTGACTATGCCGGATCATTTGATGATCACAAGTCAACTTCTGGATACATTTTTCATCTGGGATCCAGTCCTGTCTCTTGGCATAGCAAGAAGAAACATGCGGTTGCTATTTCATCAATAGAGGTAGAGTATCACGTTGCATGTGAAGCTGTGTGCGAAGTGATATGGTTGCGTCGCATTCTGACAAGTATGGGCCATCCATCAAAATCTCCAATACACTTGTTTTGCAATAATCAGGGTGTTCTGAACCTTGCCAAGAATCCAGTCCATCATGAAAGAACAAAGCACATTGACACACAATGTCATTTCATTCGAGATGAAGTTCCAAAGCACCGAATTTAGCTTCAGCACATTCCCACAGATTCTCAAGTTGCAGACATTTTCAGTAAGGCACTTGGACGTGTCAAATTTGAGTTGTTTCACAGCTCTCTTTGTATTGCAAAATGATGTAAGGGGATGTTAGTATAGCTATTAGTTATTACATTACCCAAATAATGTAATAAAGGGGGATGTTAGCGTACTGTTACTATTTTTGTTTATATTACATTATTTAGCGTACTGTTACAACTCCTGTAACAGTTATGTTTATGCCGGTGCTATTCCCGGCATTGTAACCTTTATTTAAACCCTGCTGAATAATAAACATTAGTTCGATTTCTTACACTTTCGTGGTGACCGCCATGGCAACATACAGTGAGGAAAATGCATCTAAAGTGAACAAGTCATGCATGTAAGAACCCATTGCTATGTGTTTGCCTCTCTTGGTGATATAACAACATTTATTTTATTGCTTGATTTTGAAGTTCACATTCATGTTTTTATCCAAAATTTGTGGAACTGACAAAATATTGTTTGCCAATCCTTGTACATAAAGAACATTTTGAATCTAACATTTTCGATATGGAAGGGAAACAAAAACACTGTCTTCTCCCTGAACACAAAAGGTCTTATCATCAGCAATGGTTATCGGTTTACCTTCTCGTGCCTCGAATGTCTCAAACCAAGACTTATCGACAGTCATATGCTTGCTAGAACCTAAATATATGTACCACACAATATCATTCTGAGTGGATGTTGTATGAGTCATGGACACTTTGTGTGTTCATTTAGAGTCTAAACTAGAATCTTCTTCAACAACAATATTTTCTTGTTGTTGCTTGTTCTTGTTCTGTGGTTTGCCTTTGCCCTTTTTCTAACCTTGATCATTGGGTTGTTTGTTCTTAAACCAACATCTCTTGGTTTCATGAGTGTCCTTATCACAAATTTTGCAATAATGCTTCTTCTTTTGAGTCTCTTTGCATTTGCATTTAGAAGATGAAGACCCCTTCTATTGATTCCCCTTTTTATTTCCACCTTGTCTGTTTGAGAAGAGTGCATTGTTAGATGCATAATATCTTTGGAGATGATTTGATTCCTCATTTTGAAGCATGTTTACCAACTCTACAAAGGTCACTGTCCTGCCAGAGACTTGAAGGGAAGTGATCAAAATTCTATAGGAGTCTGGAAGATCCCTCAATATGACCGAAGTCAAGACTTTGTCTTCCACATTTTATCCTAAGGCTTGCATTTTTGTTTTTATTTCTACCACTCTACAGAGGAATAGCTCTATTGTTTCTCCTAACTTCATTTGAAGAGTATGATGTTGAGTTTGAAGGTTAAGAATCGTTGATTGATTATTTCCTTCAAAAATGGTAGACAAGGCATCCCATGCATCTTTACCATTTTTATATTCACTTATGTGAGGCTATATGTCATCAGTAATAGGTAACAAGATCAACAAGGAAAGTCTTCTATCATTTTTATCCCATTTTGTTTTATTTGCTCCTAGGGATGTGGGTCTTGAATTGGTGCCTTCCACTATATCCCACATTTCCTCTACAGTTAAAATAGCTTTCATCTTGGTTTTCTAGGCGAAATAGTTTAAACCTTTAAGCAATTGATTATCATTCAAATATTTGTTTATCAGTGCCATTATGAAGATTCAAAAAAGAAGTTTTACCAAGATGACTTATATTGCAATATACTCTCAAAAGAGTATTCGGAAGATTTTAATTTAATCTTATTGATATTTAATGGTTCCTGCCTAAAAAACCTTTAATAAGGATGATTAGTTTGAGGAGTTTAAGCCAAAAAAATGGAGTAAATTAAGGTGATTTATGGGTGAATATAAAAAATAAATAAGTGGCTATGTAACCTATGCAAGGCATTAATTTTAGTGAAATTTGGGTTTTGGAGTGCTCTTTGATGTTATGACTTGTAATTGCATAAAAAAATGAAAGTTAGTGCAATAATAAATCAAAAGAGTGACCCAAATTTTTATCATTATAGGTGTCAGATGCAACCGAAAATGCACCTAAATTTAGCCAATTTTACAAAAAGTGTCGAATGCAATCGAGAATGCACTTTTTGTTTACAATAATTTTTGCAAGAAAAAGATGTTTTGCAAAAAAAAATTGATATTCAATCTTGCCCCCTTGTATTTTTATTTTGTAGAAAGAAGAAACACAAATGGTGCTATTTATCCCCCCATTTGATTTTGCAAAAGAAACAAGGAAAATCCCCCCTTTGTTTCAGGAACCAGTCGACACACGACTTGGTTTTCAAAGTGCCCTTAAGTATTCAATATTCAAAAATGGGAGGTGCTTCTAGATCAAATGGTTCTCTAATATGCATGGGATAGTAACTACGATCCAATCCCTTCCAAGGATCTATATAAAATTGAATCTGGGTAAACTCTTACGATGTTGTCTAAGCATCTGCCAAAAATTGGATCTTGTGGTTTGTCGACGAAGTTCGTTACTTCTTCGAATGACTTGTATATGATGAAGATATTTCTTTATCTAGGGCCTATTCTTCATGAGATTTTTAACTTGTGCTCTCCAATCAAAGGATTAGAAGAAAATTTGGGAGCAAATTTTTAATGAAACTCTAAAAAAAAATGCAACAGAGTAGTGTATTGCTTTCTTTGTCTATTTATCCCCTTTGAAGGAGAAAACAAAGAAAAATACTTAATTTTGTAGTTGCAAGAAAAAAAAATATAGCCCTAAGGTATGATATGTTTTTTTTAATTTTAATATATCAATTTAGTAAAATTCATTAATTAACTTAATAAACTAATATTTAATTTTTTGTTAAAAAAAATCATCTTTTAATTTGGTTAAAAAATGATTAAATAAAAAACATTAAAATATTAATACATTAAGAAAGTTAATTAAAAAATACTAAAAAAATAAACAAATAAAAAAATACCTTATTAGTTTTTTTTTTTTTTATCAAAAAAATATGGCTTGAAGCCGATTAGAGTGCGTGGGTAGAACACTAGACCTCGCACAACTCAAAGAAAGGCTTGACCACTGCACTACGGGGCTCCGATGAGAACAAATAAGGAAGAAGACCTATTTCAAGACATTAAGCGTGCATGTTTTTTTTTTAACTTTATGGGACTTTATCCCACATTCATATCATGAGGTATGATGGTGTATTAAAATGACTAAACACACCTTAAAATTTGATTGTCGTCTGGCAATCGGATCAGGTCGAAAACTTTTGTCGCTCGCGTCAACCAACCATAGATGAACACATCAGTATCACTGTCAGTGAATCACAAGAAGCCATGTCAGCATCAAGAATCATGCAGATCGCTCACCACATGGGTGAATAAGGTGTCTATCATCTGTCAACCTTAGGAATCATGCAAATCACTCGCCACATGGACAAATCAGATGTCTACCATTTTTCAGCCTCAAGAATTATGCAGACCGCTGGTCCCACTCCTGAATGAAACCCACTTGGCAATGGGGTAGTCTTACGTGTGGTGATATGTATATCACATTAGCGACCTTATTTTTTACAGACCAATGTACACTTATATATATGCTAGCTTTGGTGGCTTGTATTACAAAGTAGTTAGGTCTAAACATGTACAAAATCAAGGTAAATGAATAATTTGCACACACAATAGTTCTTAAAGTTGGTTTGCATAATTACCTTACTCAAAATTGGTAAATAAACTTCATAAATACACACACATTTGATCCTTGAGATATTTTGCATCATAATTAAGTTCAAGATGGAACAATAATGCATAAATCACACACTAGTTCTTGATAAACTTGATTTCATCCAAAAATGACCAAGATTCTCCTTGAGTTTTGATCAGCTGAAGTCACTATACCTTAATGGATTTGTATGATTGTTAGCATAAGCAATTGGACCTAAAACCAATTAGTCTTGCATTTCATATCTACCACCTAGTATAATGCATTTATTTAATCATATTGCATGATTTCTTACCATACACAAAAATTTGCATTGATCATACATAAATGCTTGGTCATGCAGTTGCATAAAGACTTCATGATGATGGCATGAGATAAAACTAACAAAATATCTCCAAACACTAGAAATATTATGCATAGCACAAGTTATCTATCTCATTTTTCATTCTTAAGCACCCATATTATGCCTTACTTCTCTTAAGTTTTAATCAAAATTAATCTTAAGGTCATGCATTACTTATCACCAACTATGTCACTTTAAATCAACAAATCTTCAACTACTTTTGGATCATAACTCTTTGATGTCAACATAACAACAAAACCTCACACAGGATCCACTTCATGACCAACGCGAGGGGCAACCTCCATTTATGGTCATCAACAAGAACACATCCTCAAGGTTTATCGCTGATTGATCAAAATCGTAAGGGTATATTTATCAATAAATTTTCTTCTACAACAAGTAAATCACACTACATTACAAAATATCAATTACATCAAATCACATTTCACTCTTCTACAATGGTATCTTGATTAAGCATGATAAAAAGTACATTAAAAATCAAACATGACCATAAGCATGATTATGTAGGATCATCAAAAATGACAAATATTTTGCATTAAGCATAACACATAAAAATAAAATAAAAACTGTAGTATGGTATTACTCTCAAAAGAGGTACATAAGTACATAAGATCGACTGGTATGCCAAAATCAAAACTGACATACTCAGTCACTAGGGAAGTATACCACAAAAAGAAACCTTGGTATATCATCCTCTAGAACTCCTAGAACTCTAATCCTCATCAAGGGGTGGCTTGGGCACATGAAAATGAGGAACCCTGAATGCCATTCGATAAGCTGATTGAGAGTGACTTGGAGCAGTGAGCTCTAGGGGTAATGTGACCCTCTAACCCTCAAGAACCAACATAAAGTACAACATATGATATAAGGTCACCCACTGCAATACCAATGTCACCTCTTCTTATGCCATTATCAATGCATCCTGTAGATAACTATGAAAATTGCTACCTATAGACTAGCCTGAGGCTACACTCCTCATTTGGTGCAATTGTGATTGTGCTTGTGCAAGTTGTACCTACGCTTGCACAAGCTATTTCTATGCCTATGCAAGCTAAGCCTAGGTCTATGCTAGTAGATCTTGAGACTAAGAAAGCTGAGCCTCCAACAACTGAATCTAACCCACTTGTATCCCCACTTGGCTCTTCAACCTAGAATTCTATGCTTGTAGCACAAAAAACTCTCCAGTACTTCTTGTATCTTCAACCTCCATATCAAATCCCTTCCTAAGTGATTTCTATTGCTACAATGATGGTACCTCCTACTGTGGTGATGGAACATCCTGCTAAGGTGGTGACACTTATCACTGTGGTGATAATACCTACTGTAATGATGAAGGCTACTATGGGCTAGTACCCTAGGATGATTGTGAGGTATGATTGTGTTGAGAACTATATCTCATCACTTGCCTACATATAGATACCCATCCTCATCTCATTAGAGGTCCTCCTGATCATTCACATCAAGGAACCTCACCTAGTCTTAGTTTAGGATCACCTCTTTGAGCCTCCCATAGATGAGCCATCATCCTAGCTACTTGTATTAGCTTAGGATTTCCCACTGGGTGAATGTTAGTGATCCTCAGAGGAATGATACCACTATACCACTGGTCATAATCAACCTCAAATCCTACATCATCCACCCTAGGATCAGGATAGATAGGATCATCCACCTATGGCTCCCTAAAGCGGACTAGGTCTACCACTCCTACCATAGTAGCTGGATCCCTGGTCACTCACCTATAGGAGATATCCCCTATATCAAGAATATTTTGACTCAATCCAAACTATCATTGCATCCAATAAAAATGGTGCAACTCCATCTCCCCCTTCTTCGACTATAGCCATTCGATTTGTCACACTCGAGCTAGCTCTATATGATACTCCTAGTATGGCAAAATTCTCCATGGTCACCAGGTGATCTAGCAAGGCATAAGCTCTTCTATCACTCACATCATGAAATCCAAACCACCTATCCATGTACTCCACTCTCCCATCATCAGTACCCATATAAAAATTATTGGTCATCGTACCTCCAAATCTCCCTAAGGAAGACCATGTGGCCTTTGCATAATAATGTGCTCCCAACACCACACCTAGAGAAATGTAGTCATAACAATGCAAGTATGGTCCTTATACACAATGTTCCATAGTTTTATATATAGCCAACACAAAACTAGCGATCCCTAGGCAAACTGATGATAACTGTCTCTCATATCACTGATTACTCTGATGAGAGCCCATGGCAGGTGTTATCTGCTCATATGGCCAGTCAAGTCTCTGGCCACTATTCAACTCAATACTACTATCAGTCTTGAAATAGTATGTCCCTCTCCCATATCACTAAAATTGATGTCACTATGAGAAACTTGAAAGATAGCATCCCTTGTCAATATATCTATCATTGTAGTCTATACCATTGATTGATATACTCACATTCCCTTGATGGAAATCCTGAGGATCCTACAAACATCATCAAGAGTAATAGTCATCTCTCTTGTAGGAAATCATAAGGTGGATGACTCCGGATACCATCACTCTACCAAGGTTGTAAGCATAGTTTTATTAGCCTTGACCTAGGGTATCTGCACCACATGAATGAGTCCTACCTCCTCTAGCCACCTCCTATCACCATCACCAAGAGCTCGCATCTAGCCTGCAAACGTTTTTGACCTCCACTCTCAATTTTTGAGAGTGCCAAACTACAATAAAAAAATAAACATAATTATACATCAATAACAAAATAAAACATTAATAAAGCAAGAAAAAAGTAAAATATTCCCTCAAATGTTAACTTTGTTTAAAATTACCCTATTTTTGTTGAATTTGCCTCCTATACACGAATTTGCATCCCAAGTAGCTTTGTTCTGACGAAATACAAATTCATGTTGTAGGATGTAAATTCACCGTGTAGGTTTTGTGCGATGAAACCGCCCTAAAATTTGGAAAAATCTGACAAAATACAAAATATAAATGGTTAAAACTTAGTAAAAAGAGCAATTTTACTTACCTAGATGCTTGGTCTTGGTTCCTCACCTCTCGATCACACAAAATATGCTAGATGTGTAGGAAGCCCCATTTTCTTTAAAGCTCTCCTCTCCTCAAACACACAATGAAATAATGAATTAGGATTTACCCTAATTTATCTTTTAAATCCTTAGTTTTAACTAAATTAGCATTTTGCCTTTTATATTTGCAATTTCGAGTTCCATGAGGAGTTGGGCATTCCTCATGAAACTCAAGGGGTACCTTAAACGAAAAGATTAAAAACACTTAATTTTTTTGATGCCTTGATTATATATATATATATAATAAAATAATAAATACAAATCTTCAAATAGGTTTATGATCAACCAATTGACAAAAACCGCCCACCCCTTTTCTGTTAAAAGCCATCTAAAACTTCTTTGATGCATTTTTCATAAATGTACCAAAGAAGGGTAAAATGTAGATAAGGAAATTTGACCCATGTTAAATTCCCTCTCTCTCCTACATATGTTTTTCTTGCCATTTTTCAAATTGAAGCTTCTCCTCATACGTGCCAACTATATTGACACATTTTCCTTGATTTTTTGTGATTATGTGTCCTAGCGGCTAGGACGCGTATTCCTGGAATTCAAATATTTGTTTCCCATAAAAGAGACCATTCAGATTACATACCAAAATCGACCAATGGTCTGATCCCGATGAATATGCATCCTAGATGTTAGGATGCATATTTACCAAATTTGGAGAAATGCCAATTTGGCCTGATTCGATCCGCTCCAGACTCCCAAATCTTGCAACCATCAACCTTATTTGGTGATGTGCGAAGCCATTAAAGTAGAGATTCAATATTATTAACAATATTGGATGGCAAGTGAAGAAGAGGATGAGATTAAAATTAATATTGTTTTCTAAGCTAAAGAGAATAGATCTAACATTTTTGTTACAAGTTTGATAAGCTACAATGGAGTTTTTGAATGCTATGGAGATTCTTTGTAGGGAAGAACTTTCTTTACGTCACCACTTCTACACCATCATTTGAGCTTCTACTGATTTTATCTACCATTAAAATAACTATAAATTTTATCGCATTACCTTTTAGATCATTATGAGTATCGTAACTTGTGATATTTTATTTTATTTCTTGCTATTTCATGATTTTGTGTTCTAATTGGCATCGGATACGCGAAGCGCGTATTCGCATCTAGGTTGAGAATTCATAGAATTACAAGTTTGGGGGTAAACACATGTAGTTAGATGAATAAATAATATATTCACATTCATCATAGATCATTAGTATGATTAGTTGCATTAGATTTGCTTTAATTTTATTAGTTGAAAAGACGAAAAGAAAAGAAAAATAGATAGTCAATTTCCATTAGTTTATATTAGTTTCACTATTTTTTGATGTTTTCATGAAAATAAAATTGCATATAGACTAGTATTAGATGCATTTTACCTAAACCATTAGGTGTATGCCAATAAAATAACTCATTAAATCTCACCTTACCTAGGCATGGAAACTGCTACAAAGTGTTTCTTGGTGAACCCCACCAATAATTCATAGATAAAAACCAAAGAGAGCACAACTCAAGTGCTTCTTGTTTGAGGTGTAGGTCCTTTATTTTCCCTTCCACTTTTAGGCATAGATCCATTAGCCTGAAGGAAACAGGTGCAAAAGTTTTTAGTCTACATCCATATACTCATCAATCATCATCAACATACATCAAAATAATGAACTGTTGTACCACAATACTAAAAATTGTACACTTGATCTTATATATGCCTTAAAATTGGTGTGTATTATAGATAAAATTGGCATATCTAACCTAAAAAAAATAGATAAGCCCATCAATACTAGTTATCCTAGCTTTGTGCGCTAGTCTCTCCCACATACCCTCCTATAGGTGGTGGAGGAGTTAGTGGAAGTATATATAGATACCATAAATATGTTGTAGTCCTTCATATGATCCTACTCCATGACCTAGATATAGGTGGTGATGGATTTCCATAGCTCTCTATAATGGCATAACAATATAGGATCTTGTAATAGGTGGCTCGATCCCTCTCCATCCGCACATCATACTGGGATTATTCCCTATTCTCTATTAGAAATATGACAAATTGGTTCTAGCTCTTGCTAGCTCTAATTGTTATCACCCTTGCCTATGCCTACTAGCTCTCCCTCTCATAATATCTCATCTATACCTCCATCTCCTCCATCATCTATTGTATTACCTCTACCTTTGCTAGTATAATTTGCTCCACCATATTACTTGACCCTAATTTCATGGATCCCATAACTACTCTTTCCTCATCCATAGGCCCTATCTCTACTCCCAATTATCCTCTTTCCTCTACACCCATATCTAGGGGTATACCTCTAATTGGTGCTACTACTACTACTCTCTCTAGTCATGGCTCTACCCCTACTTTAGTCAGCCTCTCTTGATGTCTTCTCTAAAATATCCTCCATGCCCTCTCCATTTATGTGATCATTGAACACTATCACCTCATCAAGATAGGTGGGAAAATTTAGGCTAGAATTATCTACCCCTACCACCTCCAGTAACCTAACTCAACCTTTGGATTTTCAAATACTAGATTTATGATAATATGATCATCAATATCCACATCCAAGAAACTCATTAGGTTTTATCAAGCTCTAACACCTACCTCCTAATTCACCCTCTGGTGCCATAAGTCTAAGGTCTTCGATACTAGTTGTACATTTCTAAATTACCTCATGACCCAATTATATTTATATAGATCTCACTCTGTTTGATCATTGATAAACTATATGATACTGCAAACTCAAGCCAACTCATAGCCATCCTCCTACTAACTTGGGTGTTAGTGTTATGACCTACAAATGATATGCCTTGGTCATAGCTCATCAATTATTCATTATGCCAATTATAAAAAACATCAAAATGATGTTTCCACCTATACATTTTTTTCCTCTCCACATCAACTACTTGCCCTAGTAGCCCTATAGGCTACCTCACTACGGTGTGCTCATAGCACCAAACCTAGAGCAATGTAAAATATACCAAGATCTTTCTAAAACTATACACAAAATTTTGTAAGATACTATACAAGCATACCAAGATTAAAGGACTCCATGCAAATTAGACATGGTGGACCCTCGTCTACACAATTACTCCTACATATTATTATGGTAATATCCTTCAACTCAAGTGACTAATCAATAATCTATAGGTGGAAACACATAGTACATATGTCAAAATGCCTAGGTGATGATCCTTAAACATGGTGTTTATATATATATTGATTCCTATCATCCCAAATCGTAGATCACTTGTTAGTACCTATAGAACATGTGTCCTATCTCTCATCCTATATATTTTTCTACCTTGTATGGGTACCTATAGAATATACCATATGTACTATAGTATTATGGCCATCTTGGATGTAGTAAGGCAAAATATGGATGACCTAGAGTACCACCTATTTTCCATTGCAATCAACATAGCTCTATAAAATTCAACCTTGGGCATCTCTACCACGTGGAGTAACCCTATGGCATCTAGTATAACCCTATCTCATAGAGTGAGCAAATATTTAGCTCATATAAAAATTATGGTCATATATCTTAATTATATAATATCTCAAACTACAAAACTAATAAATTCCTCATTAGCCTATTTCAACATGCTTCAAATTATCACCCCATCATCTTTTCACCTTTTTCTTATAAAACTAGCCACTTAGCATGAAAATGCTACTTAGGCACAAAAACATTCCATGGCATGAAAAAGTTGGTCAAGTCACCTAAGTAGCAATTCCATGGCCCATGGGAATAACCTATGGGTTTAAATTTCTTGGGACCCATAATATCACACCATGTACTATTGTTGGTTGCTTGAGAAAATATCAAACTCTTTGTCATGGCCAAAAATAAAAAAAATCTAAAAAATTGCTAAAAATTCAAATATATGCATATAATTCACCAAAAGGATTTGGGAATTGATCCCTATATTGACACTTACACCTACAAGACCTCCTTTTTACCTCATAATCAATGCATAGTCATCAGATGCACCATATCTCTCCTTGAACTAGAACTCCCATTCTCAACTAGTGTAGAGTAAAAATGATTTTAATTCTTAACTGTAGTAAAGTCTCACTACATGCCAAAAGTGCACCATTTTTAGTGATATGAAGTAGAATTTTAATTGGTAGACAAATGCAAACAAAAATTTTGATCAAAAAGTTCCAAGAATTAGGAGGTAAATCCTAAAAGGTACAACAAAGCTAAATATTTGAAAGTTGGATGTTTATAACAATTCTGACCAAAGATGAAAGGAAAAAGTTTTGACACATAAATGTTTTTGGTAGATGGTAAAAAGTATCAAGGCTAAAGATGATAAAATCTTTGATATCATATGGCGAGCAATATTTTGAAGACTAAAACCACCTATGTTCCAAAAATTTAGGGGACCAAATTTGCTTCAAGGGCTCCTTTCCCCAAATCCCTACATGGAGGGTAGTTAGCCCCCCATACCCCACACATTACACTGAGTTGTATAGTCTTATAGGAAGCACAATACTTTCCCACAAAAGAATATGGTATATATCTTAGAAATGACAACAACATGGAAGCTAAAATAGAATCAACTCACAAATATTAAGCATTAAATGAAGAAATATTTCAAACCTAGATTATGGTAATCCTCAAAAGGGGTAGATGGAAATAATAATAGTAGCTACTCATACAAATACTTAGAAATATATTTCATTTATAATTACAAATCCAAATACCTTAAGGATATCAAAAACTTAAATAAATATGTGACCCAACATTAGAAGCAATAGTCATATTGAAATCTCTACATGAGTTTTGGAGGGAAATCCTTGTCTTTGTAATCTATAAATAATAGTAGTGTAGGCTATTTGAAGGATAAATAAGTTTGTAAATATTTCCCTTAATTTCTATTTGTATAGAATTACATATATCTCTAGGGAGTCTTGTGGGTAACTAAACACTTGCTTTTGGCATAACATTTTGTAATACTTTTTGCATTCATATATATAAACTAGAGGCCTATACATCTACTTTGATTCCATATGTGGATCTCATACCCCAACCCATATATTTTATGTGTGCATATTTGCATCTTGATATTTTTTGATATTTGGCACATAACCACCTTATATTAGGTTTTAATTTTGTTGTTTTTTCTCTTACCCTTTTTCCACCAAGCTATAGATTATAAAAATGCACTAGAGATCTCATAAAGGAGCCAACCTTTCTCAAAATATTGGAGGTCCTCAAATGAGCCAAATTCTATGCTCTCAAGACTAGCCTTATTGGTCACTCCATGTGAGGTGTGATCTACCCCTTATACCTAGTCCACACCATGTATGATGGCTAACACAATGAGAGAGGACAATATTTTAATAGCACATATGATGGGACACCATTGACACATCTTTGATCCCTTAATTAGAACAAGTTAAAATTAGACTTTGGTGAGGGTATCTTCCTATAATACTAATTTAAGCATCTCTCATTCACTTGGGAACTCCACTTGGTAATGAACATCCAAAAGAAGCCACATGAAGAACTCTATATTGATGTTTTGGTGAAAGCCTTAGTCTATATGCTCCCAAAGCATGATTTGCATTCACTTGAAGACTTTGCTACAATTCAAAGGACCTAAAGGACTAAGAACGGCTACTCTACCACCTAGATTATCCTATACCTAGGATGATAGAAGATTTTTGCGACCTCCTAATTTACCATTCATATGGGGTAAGCTTTCAAGATCAATGCTAGAAATATTACCAAAATACATTGGTAAAGGCCTAATAACCCTACCAGAGCACTTATAGGATATGACCATATACTATATGCAAAATATTACAAAGCAATATGTGGATCTTAGGCTACTAATGGATTCATTGAAATGCATAACTCATCAAGAGTATGAATCTCTAGCCACAAATTCAATTATTGATTGGGAACAACTTACGTCCCTAATTATGGATGGATTTGAGAAAAGGGAAGATAAATTATCTCTCCTATAGGAGCAAGGGGAGACCAATAAAGTGAGTCTTAGCATCCACAACAAGCTAATTGAACCTAAAATGAGCACTCTTCCTATGGCCACACCTAACCAAGAGATGCAAAACATATTGGTGGATGTCTATGAAACCCCTAAATAACAAAGGCTAATTCCAATAGAGCCTCTCGACATTCATCAAGAAGAGCATGTGCATTTGGGAAGGTTAAGAATTGACTAGGCTTACTTTTTAGGAAGAAGATAGTATGAGTCAGATCACCTCTACCTTCCCCACAACTAGATAGGCTAGTATATGGCCATATATGAACCCAAAAAAGAGGGATGTCGACTAGATCCAAGCAAAGAGCCTCTTTGTACTTGAGGACAAAGATACATCAAAAGGCTTGCTTGAAAAAAGAGGGGCACATTTAGAGGGTTTAAAAATCAAAAGAATGTTGGTTTCTAGTTCCTACCAAAATTTTCTAAGAGTATTGCTCGAGAATCTCACTTTAATATGGGTGAAACATTTCACTAAAACAACTAAAAAAGAAGAAAAAATTATGGACTTGAGCAGATAGTGGGAGGACTCATTTGATTTCGTGTCAAATGAATAAGGCCACCCACTCAACCCTTGTATATATGTATTATATGTAATATATAGGAGTAATCCCAATTTTGTAAGATTACAAAATACCTAATAGCTATAGAGATATAATTGTGTGGGTTGACTGCTGAAATTCCCACCTTCGCTTCCATTTTAATTATGGAATTTTTTCTTTACTTTGTGCCAATAGACTAGGTACTAGTTTTCCTAGGTTCCTTATATTTAACAAGCTAAAGATCCCCTATGAGTCACCAAAATTATTGTAAATTCTCACTACTTGCCAACTCTAGATTGATGCATTTGAATCTTGAACAACTTATTTGTGTAGCTATGATGCTCTTAGCCAAGTCTTTGGGTTCCTTGCCTTAGCAAAATAGTAGTCTACCTTGATTTAAAATGAATTTCAACTATGGGCAATCATATTGACCTACATTTTTAGTGCCTCCTAGGGGTTTCTAATGGCATAAATGAAGGACATCAAGAGACTTATCTATTTGATATGGAGTCAAAAGGATTCAAAATATAGAAGAGCTATAAAATAGAATGCAAGGAAAGTGATCATGAAGATGTGAAGGAGGTGAATATTAGGGGTCCAAGTAGTTATGTATTTAGTAATTGTAATAGAGGCTTTAGTGCATGTGTTGGTAGATGCCCTTAGTTGAGCCCTATACCATTTTCCTAAAAAATATGGTAGCTTCCATGAAATATGGAGGAGGAAAAGTACGAGAGGATATGGAGAACAATAGAAAGTGGTAATGAATAATATATGAAGGGGAGTGGGAGTAATTACAAATGGAGAAGGTGATAATTTAATGGAGTATGGATGATGGTGAAATGAATGGGGAAATAATAATGTAGGAAAGTAAAAAGCAAAAACAAAAAGAGAAGGAAATATGAGAAGAGGAAGGGAAAGGAAGAGAAATAGAAATAACTATATAGTGGTACCACCTACCAAAATCAATTTCCTCTGAGAATAGTCTTCCAAATTTAGGATCTACTTTAGACCCAGACAAACTACCTAGTATAAATATTCTAGGCACTTGGTGACTGAGTGTAAAAATCCACTAAAACCAACCTGAGAGAGATATAATTTTTTCTTTTATCACACAAGTAGGTTCACAAGGAGACCCAATATTATTTTCACCATTCTCAAGGCTTTACCACATTTGAGTTTAATGTCATTGCAAATCACACTTAGTGGACAAGAGTGGTCAACATCCCATATTTTTGGGGTTCACCTTACTAAACCTCACCATTTATAAGGATGCCAAAGTGGTCCTCCCATATTTTCTATACCCTCACTAGTATAGGATAATTTGACCATGACATAGACATTATCCTTTAAGGCCCATAATATTTGAAGGGGAATGTTAATTCCCTAACCTATCCATAAGCCCATCTATGTAGGTTATTCTAGTGTAAATACTTGGTGCTTAGTTACCACACCTCTGTAGGCTAATTTAAGTCATCACCACACACCTAGTAATGATCATGGTTACCTAAACCTCAATATTTTATAGTACCATAACAACTATCTCATAATTGATTCTATTAACTCATAGTGGTGGAATACCTGATCCTCACTGTTTAAGGTGTATCAATCATAATAATCTAGCTATTGTATCACTAAAAATCCTAGATTCATGAGTGCCTAGCTATTGCATCACCACAACTCCTAGGAATCCCTTTTACCTAGTTATTGCATCACCACAACTCCTCCTATGATTGGATTCATTCTATGACTCAAGGTCCTACGAGAAGAGGTCTAGTTCAGATGCCAAGAACCCCTCCCAAGATTTATTATTAAACAATAATTAACATCTCTCTCATAAATAAGAAATTAAAATGCTATAGTGAAAATAATGTGCATAGTTATAACATAAAGCTAAATCTAAAAGGAAATAGCTCATACTTAACCACATTAAGCTAGTGCAAAAGAAACATCTAGCTATATTGACTAAAGAAATTATAATATTAACCTATAACATAATACTAACATAAAACATCCACTTAATTTAAGCATCCTCATTAGATCAAGCTAGCATATAGTTTTCCATTGCTTTTCATAATGATAACTTCTTTTAAAGAGATCAATACTAACTCATTTCTTCATTCAATCATTGCATAAAATTCAAATATCTTCTTGCACTTACAAATAGGCTCCAAGCCATATTAGTAATAAAATAAATATAAGAAAGTCATACATTATAAACTTTACATTTCCTTCCCAAAGATACTAGAGCAAGTACACCCAAATGTCCTCTACACCATCTTCTTCTCACAATCTTCTTCATAAAATAAATCTTCCCAAACTTAAGAAAAAACTAAGGGATTAGGACAACTCTTAATGTAGTGCAACTACAATGCTCTATGCATAAATGCAAGCAACCATGCAATTAAGCAATTAAAACAACCAAGGAGAGAATCCCATACTTCTCTCTTTCTAATGATTCCCTTACCTATGCAAGTCTCAAGAAATCATTAGAATTATTTTCAAAACAAGGCTCTTTCTCATTTTACAAAGTAACACTCCAACTTTCATTATTTAACCAAAAGATACAAGAAGGGTTTTCTAACTTTCTTTACAAAAGAAAATAATACATAAACCTTTTCAAACATACCAAGGTCTTACAATATAACATTCAGGCCATTACAAGTATAACCCCTATTCATTTATTTTTAATCAATGCTAATCTATTGAAAGAAATAACAAACCAAACCATCTCCCTTTCTTATTTAAATAGTGCCCAAGCAATTAATCTACTAAAATATTACAATATAGAATCAAAATATTTCCCACATGGTACACAATCAAAGGAAGAAAAAACTCCCTAAGAAATATAAATAGAAAAAAGGTATGCAAAGGACTCTAAAGCTTCTCCTCACCATATCCAATTGAAGGCACTATCTTCTATGTAGAGGATGACAACAAAAGGAAGAAAAGAGCTACCAGCTTTATGGGTTAGAATAGATGCCAACAAAGAAATCTAAGCTATTCAAAAGGATGACTGAAGTAACTATGCAAGAGGGAAGACCCGAAGAACATCATTACAAGTGAGCACATGTTTGAGAGAGCATAAACCAATGTAAAAATACAAATAACTATAGTAAGCAACATAGATCTAGGTTACATATAGGTTGGGGAGAAAACAATTAGACCGATCAAATAAAAGGGACCACCATGCCCAAGGAAAACATACAAATGTATCCACTATAGATGTAAACATCAAAATCTAGAGGTATAATGGAGCACAAGCATCAAAGCTAGGTTAAACAATGGGAAAATTCAAATATAAACAACACACAATCACAAAATCCAATACAATCAGGCTAGAAAAATCAACCAAAACAAAATAAGATTTCTCAACATTAAGCATTATTAAACAATCTATCACCCAAGAAATTAATCTACTAAAATATTACAATATATAATTAAAATATTTCTCACATGGTAAAAAATCAAGGGAAGAACAAACTCCATAATAAATATAAACAACAAAAAGGCATCCAAAGGACTCTAAAGCTTCTCCTCACTACATCCAATCGAAGGCATTATCTTCTATGCAAAGGATGACAAAAAAAGGAAGAAAATAGCTACCAACTCTATGGGTTAGAATAGATTACAACCAAGAAACTTAAGCTATTCAAAATGATTCTTAAAGGAACTATACAAGAGGGAAGACCCAAAGAACATCGTTACAAGCAAGTGTAGGTTTGAGAGAGCATAAACCAATGTAAAAACATAAAGCACTATAGTAAGCAATATAGATCTAGGTTATGTCTAGGTTGGGAAGAAAACACTCAAACTGATTGAACAAAAGGGACCACCATGCCCAAGGAAAATATACAAATATATCCACTATAGATGCAAACATCAAAATCTAGAGGTATAATGGGGTACAAGCATCAAAGATAGGTTAAACAATGGGAAACTTCAAATATAAAAAAATTACAATCACAAAATCCAATACAATCAAGCTAGAAAAATCAAAAAAAGCAAAAGAAGATTCCTCAACATAAAGAATTATTAAAAAATCTATCCAAAATGCATCTGTTTCAAGATCCTACTATGAAAAATACCTCTTTTATCATGCTTTCCAGAGCTTTATTCTTTTCCTATGTTTCCTTCTTTGACCCCGATCCTTCTCGATCAACCCCAATACAAAGGAAGGATCACACACATCTAAGTTGAGGCCCACCTACCCATGCTATCATAAAGTCACCCATGCACATTCATCTATGGTGCATGAGGGTAACATATTCTACATTACCAAGATGGCCAACTCACTTCAAGCACCATCTTTCTCAAGATTATATTTTAAGAGCTCTAATATTGATTTTTAAATAAATCATTTCCATTATTAAAAGCTCTAATATTAATATTTTAAAGGCTAAGGTTTATCTTTTTAATTTAAAGCCTCCTTACAAGCATAAAGAAAAATACAAGCTTATTAAACCAACTCTCAATCAGAACACCCCATTTTCCTCTTATTGCTAATTTTTAACAATAAGTAATTGGATTAATCACTCACCAATTAATATCAATTGTTAGTATTAAATATTTATGATGATAATAATAATACCTTGAGTACTAATATTAATAACCTTATTAATACTTTTAAAGGTTTCAATTAATCAAAACTATGCTTCCAAAATAAGCAAAACAAGGACTTAATCGAATTCATGATACATTACGTTGTTTTATCTATCTAGTTGTAAACTCTACATTTATTTATCAACCCAGGTGAACGATAAAAAGGGTAATAATCCAATATAGATTATACCAAATGATTATTCTTCAGACTTAATTATGTTTCTCTTAGTTTTAGATTTGTAGAAAATAATAACAGTTATAGGAAAATAAATTGTGTTGAATTGAAATAAAATGCAATGTATGATTTATACTTAATTAAATGCTACGTATATTTACATGTGTGGATCCATGTGCAACCTATTGATTTAACTATCTATTTTTACCTTATAGTATATGATGATATGATTTAGTTTAATTGATAAATTAAAGTTAATTCTATGTACTAATTAATCCTATTCTATTTTAGGGGTGAGAGAATAGGGACTGGCTGTAGGAGTTGGCCCTACATCCTAGAGGACAGTGTAAATATTTCTTTCCTAAACTATTTTACTTAAGTAACTAATGTGCTTTAATACTACTAACATTATTTTACTTTATGAATGCAGGAAAATACAATAAAGACTATAAGAAAGTAAATCATAATAAAGAAAATGACATAGTTACCAAAGACATGAAAAAAAAATGTTGCTGGTTTATTGCTGGAAATTAAAATGTACAGTATCTTCAAGCATTAGGTCTTCAAAGTAGAAATTGTATACAAAATATCAGAGTGTAAACATTGGCATTAAAACATTTATTAGAATTCCACTATATTGAAATTTCAACATTAGACCTTTTCAAAGGTTTCCCTTGTACTTTATAATGTCACTTGGATATTCTTAATGAAATTCTTCCACATATTTTTCCATGTGGATCTATTGGCTTGATGATTCAGATACTATCTTTTCAACAAAAAAAAATCTAAACTAATAATATTTTGTAACCAACTTGGACTTTGTCAGAATCCCTATGGTCCAAGTGGCAAACTAACAAACTAACATAACAAAGGTTCTAAATTAAATAATCTAATGATGTAACAAATACAACTATTCATCCTTCATTCCAAGAAGAGATAAAATAAGCTTGCATAAAAATATAAACATCTTAACATCATAATAATTTTACAACTTTATAATAATAAATTTATAACAACTTTAATAAATATTCAATCTCGTGCATAATGTCAACATGTCAGTCAATTGTGCTGATTGTGTATACCTCATAATACCACTACGCTATCACTAGATGTAGCTTCAAAAATACATTGGATAGTTTGAATTAGCCAACCTTCTTTCTATAACATCTTTCAATAAATGCTTTCTATAATAGTTGTCTGTATTTGTATTCTGTAGCATCTTTCTATAGCATTCATCCATGTGGCTCCTTAACAGGTCATCCTCATGGATGGTCTGTCCACACATGTTATTTGGTCTAAGCCTTGCCTCATCCTTCTTTGTGAAGCTCCTGCAACGTTCTCTTGCCAAAACACACAGAAACTTGCTCACTTTTATGTAAAACACAAGCATAAATTATGTTTATCATTATGGATAAAATTCATTCATAAATTGTATAAATAATATAAAATGATTATAAAATACATTTTTTTTCATAAATTTCTAGATAGAAAAATGAATTAAACCTGCATAAAATTATAAGAAATTGGAGTGGAGCGTAACCAACAAAATTATATTAATTATTCAATAAGGTAGGATATATATAGGACAATAGGTATTAGGATAGATATTAAATAATATCTTCCCAAGTAATGTGCTAACTAACATGCTTGAGGAATAAGCACCTAACCTACTAACAAGGTAGAGAATTATGCTAACCTACTAACCAACTAGGGAGTTAATGTAGTCAAGTTGACTACAACTACCTAGTTACCATAAGATATTCCAAACAATGAATATCTTCATGGTAGAAAGTAAAAAGGTAAATACTAGTGGTAAAAAGTAACAAGCTACTTTTTACCATGCGGTAAATAAATTCTACCTAATGTAGGAAAAAGGTAAATATCCCAAATGATGGAATATTACTCTAACATCCCCCCTTATTACATTATTTGGGTAATGTATATAACTGTCCCAATACAGTGAAAAAGATGTTGATCTGCTGGTTCTTGCTCTGTCACAGTGCTTTGGCTGCTCTCTAAGCAAAAAGTGGGTCATTCCTCACTTTGTCTTCACATCAACGAATGTCCTTATTGTAATCTTGTCATCCAACCGGATTGCATGGGTAACCAACCACTGCAACCGCTAGGTGTAGTAGAGTAGATCACTTCATACGAGGTTCATTCGGTTTACAATATGATTTTGCAAAAGTTTTGATAAGGTAGCTAAGGTGTCGGTCATTGTCGAAAATGCACCCTTATAAGTTTCCCCCTTGTTGCAAAACATGTTGTAATGAAATTTTTGAAAGAAGTGTGACTAAGGTGTCGGTCGATGCCGAAAATGCACCCTTATAAGTCTTCTTCCCTTTTTACAAAAAATTGTGTGAAGTAGGAAAAGAAATGTTTATCCCCCTTAATTGCAAAAGATGTGCAACTCAAGAAGCTTTGTGAAGGTTTTTACAAAGATTGCCTCCTAGGCAAATTTTACACCAGAAAATTCCCCCCTTTTGTTACAAGTACTTCAAACAAAGAGAGTTTGCTATTTATGAAGCCTAAAAGAGGTACAATCACCCCTTTATTGCTAGTACTTCAAACAAAAACTTATGCTATTTATGAAGCCTAAAAAGAGGTTTTGGAAAAGGTGCTTGCCTAGGGTGACAAATTTGTTTCCCCTTTACAATATTGTTTTAGCCATGAGCACTTTGTGTGCTCTTTCTGAACCAGAATCAGAATCAAAATCAGACACTTCACTAGAAACATGGCTTCTGTGATGTGCCTTTGCCATTTTAGTTTTGCTTGTTTTGAAACCAACACCGATTGGTGTCATGGTTGTCCTTTTTACAATTTGTGCAAAACTTTGCCTCCTAGGAAATTTTATCAAAAAAGTTCACCAAATAATCCTTCCTTATTGCAAGTACTTCAAGCATGGTTGCTATTATGAAGCCTAAAAAAAAAGGTATAATTTTGATGACTTCTACTTTTTTGATTGCCTTTACAAGTTTTATCTCCCTCTTGTCAAAATTTGTGTTTGAAGGAAGAAAGGAATTATCCCCCCTTAGTGCAAAAGATTGCTACTTTCAAGGTTCCTTATTTTTACAAAAACTTGTTCTTTCTTTTGATATACCCTAAAAGAGTACCAAAAGATAATTCACTCAAAAAGATATTTAATGGCACCTGCCTGAAAATCCTCTTGAAGAGGGATAATCAGTTTGAGGAAATTGAGCCAAACAAATAAGAGTGAATTAGGGGTTTTGATTTAGGAGAGAATATCAAGAAAAATTGGCTTTAAACCTGTGCAATGATTTACACAAATTATTGTGAAATTTTGGGGTTTTGAGTGTTCTTGATTTTATGACTTATAATTGCAAAAAATAATGCAATAATCAAACAAGAATGCCCACAAAATTCTTATCACATAGGTGTCGGATCACTGCTAAAAATGCACCTAATTTGCCAATTTTGTAATAAAGGTGTCGAGTAAAATCGAAAATGCACCTTATTACCAACTTTTGCAACAAAATTTGGATTTGTGTTGTGCAAAAATTTGATATTTTATGTCTCCTCTTGTTTTTCAAATTTGCAAAGAATGTGGCATAAAACAATTGCCTTTTCTTTTTGTTTTGCAAATTTAACAAGTTTGATTTTTAAGTGCTTCTCACTTTTGTGTTACAATTTTGCAAAAGAAATACAATTTCTTGTCTTCCCCCCTTTGTTTTGCAAAATTAACAAAATAGCACTCCTTCCAAGACAAGTCGACACACGACCCGCGTTTGAAAGGCTTCCAGAACCAGTCGACACACGACTTGGTTTTTATGGACCCAAGGTCTTCAATTTCTTCTCAATTTTGCAAAAAATAGAATGTGCAATTTTATGTCTTATATCCCCCTTGGAGAAAACAAATGCACACTTTGCCTTTGAATTTTACAAAAATATTGTGTCTCCTTGTGTTACAATTTGGCAAAAAAGAATTCAAGTTTGAACCTTTATTGTATGCTAAATTAACAAGGTTTGAGAAGAATTTAGGTCTCCTAATTTTGCAAAAGAAGTGCAAAATTTTTGTGTTATATCCCTCCTTGAGAGAAAACAAATGCACTATTGTCTTTTGATGTTGCAAAATTTATGTCACCTTGTGTTCCAATTTTGCATGAAAAAAATCAAATTGCTTGATTTTGTCCCCCTTTGATTGTGCAAAATTAACAAGGTTTGAAAGGTTTTAGGTTCCCTAATTTTGCAAGAAAAAGGTGCTCTTCTATGTCTTATATCCCTTTTTGTGAGAAAACAAAAGCACTCAATTTGTTGGTGTTGCAAAAAAAAATATCTTTTAATTTTTATGTTTAGTGCATTTTTCTAATTATTTTAAGTCTAATTAATTAATAATAAAAATTATTTTTTATTTAAATTATTAATAAACTAAAAAACAATTAAAAAATGAAAAAACTTAAAAAATAAAAAAAATTCTTACCTTGGTCTTGCTACCCCCTTTAGCAAAAAAGAGAGGTTCTTTAGCCCCGATGGGAGTCGAACTCCCGACCTCTCGTTGGGCAGTGCCTTAGAGTTGGCCCTCTCTTTGGTCGGGCTAGCTAGCCTGATGGGAGGATTAGGGCATTGCCTTCTCTTTGAAGGCTTCCCCATCGACTAGCAAGAAAAGTAGTGGGATTTATCCCACATCACCCCTACGGGCTATTTTAAGTTGCTTAAAATCAACAGAGCACATAATGCTATTTTATTGGTTGTAGGAAATCAGTCCCTTGTGTGGTTGGTTTTGCTACCAACCATGTGGACTCTGTTAGCATCGTGATACATGGCTAGTCTACCACGTGTCGCCAATGTCAGGTCTAGTGGCATGTGGCACGTGGCTTATCACCACATATCACATCTGTTTGTGTCCATGTTTCAGGTCCAGTGGCACATGGCTTGTTGCCACATGTCATGTATATCTATGTCCATGTGTCAAGTCCAATTAGTGCTCAATAAGCACTATGTCACCACCTCAGGATCCATGCCTGAGTGATGTCAACAATATTTTATCCGCTTTGTCAGGTCTAGTCAGCGCTCACTAAGTGCCATATCACTGCCTTGATATCCATGCCCAACCACATCAGCTTTTGTCCACATGTTGTTCTACATATAGCTTAGGGTTTCATGCTATAGTCTAGGTCTTGATTTTAGTGCATTTGAGTCTCATCAATCCCGTGTAGTCGATCATCGAAGACTCCTCTCTGATCGACAGTCAGATGGCACCAAAGTATCCTCTTTGATCACCTTCGATTAGATGGCACCATCTCGTAGGTGGGGTCTGTAGCATTAGGCCTCCTATGTCGGGGTCTGTCTGCCTAACAAATTGTTAGGCTATCTGCTAGTTGTCAGCACCAACCACCAGGTAGCTTGTTAGGCTATCTGTTGGCTGTGAGTACCAGCCACCTGGCAGCTTTTTAGGCTATCTGCTAGCTATCTACACTAGCCACATAGGAGTCATGACGGGCCTAATTTACCCAAAGGATTGGTCTAACAACACATGAGTTTTCATACCATTGGAGTTCTAGCTGTCAGATTGCATGAAATTTTAAGCCAGATTTAGATGCCCAAAAAAATTCTCCACAACCTCAAATTATATGCCCAACAGGTTGCCTCAAGATACAAGTTCTATCTAGGGGATCTCGTGTTTTAGTATTTGGCCCTGGTCCAACTAGAATGGGTTGTTGCCCACCTTGTCCAGTTCGCTTTGAGTGCCCAGGTGAGACTCTATGACTCTGATACCAATGTAAGAAAGTGGAGTGGAGCGTAACCAACAACATTTGATTAATTATTCAATAAGGTAGGATATATATAGGAAAATAGGTATTAGGATAGATATTAAATAATATCTTCCCAAGTAATGTGCTAACTAACGTGCTTGAGGAATAGCGCCTAACCTACTAACAAGGTAGAGAATTACGCTAACCTACTAACCAACTAGGGAGTTAATGTAGTCAAGTTGACTACAACTACCTAGTTACCATAAGATATTCCAAATAGTGAATATCTTCATGGTAGAAAGTAAAAAGGTAAATAATAGTGGTAAAGAGTAACAAGCTACTTTTTACGATGCAGTAAATAAATTCTACTTAATGTAGGAAAAGGGTAAATATCCCAAATGATGGAATATTACTCTAACAAAAATATGTGTTGTTTTAACACTCATCATTCCCCTAAACTAAAGGAGATGCATGTCCTCATGCATATGGATTGAAATTACAGTATGTCTAATAAACATTACAACAACTGTTCAATCATTTCACCATTTTCACAAACATAAAATAGGACATTACAATGTTACGTAATTTTTTTACAAATATAAAGCAAAACATTGTAATTTTTTCAGAATTTACTTGACAATTCTCATCAACAAGGAACTATAATATTCATTAGTCATTTGCATTTGTTTTATGAAAACAAGTTTTTTGAAATATGAAACAACATACTGTAAATAACTATTTTTTAGATATGCAACACAAAAAATACTTGTAGATATAAAGATAAAAATATAAAAATAAAAACTTCTACAAATAATTAAGATCAATAGCATTATTAACATCAAATATAGTCTGTAAAATTATGCAAGTTTTATCAAATGTCTATTACAAATTGTTCAGCTTTAGATCTAAGCCTAGATGAAACCCGTATAGGTTTCGATCTCCTTACTGACAAATTATTCTCCCACTTCACCTTCTACACCTATTATTTGGCTTCCTTGGGATCAAGGGACAATTCAACAAATATGGTTTTGATGTGCTCAACTTTTGTAGATCCTCCATCTTGTGAATCAAACCATGCATCCTATTTTTTTGGAGGAGGAGGTTTAGCTATTTCAACAACATGGTTGATAATTACGTCTATGTTGCTAGGCATACTGATGTTAAGGAGTAATCCTATTGAAGGAATCCCTGCTTCGACAGATGATTCTGATCTTTGAGGGCGATTTTGTTGAAACACTTCAACAAAGGGAATCAAGTTGTCTTTCTCAAGTACTCAAATGAAGTCAATGAATTTGCTAAAGTTTACCAATTTATTCGATTTTCTATTGAACATGGAGCTTTTGTTGGGAGAGGTACCGATAGTTATCGATTGGACGACTGGGTCAAATGCTCTGACCACCTTATCCACAGAGAGTTGCTTGAGGAGATTGAGCTGGAGTGTAAGGGCACATATTGCTAGGGCAACGTGATCGGTAAACTCATTTTTGAGTCTATCCAGCTTGATATGCAACACAGTCTACTACGTTTGAATTTGCTCAAAATTTTTTGTAGATGGATTTGATGAAAGTGGGTTTGTCTTTGGACTAGATGCTTCTCCTATTCCTTTATTTTTTGGAAAGAATATCTCATGTCTAGTTTTTTTGAAAGGTTAATAAGACTTGGAGGTTTTAGAATGGATAGGGTGTTTACGTACAGGGGATTCTTCCTCTTCCAAACTCTCAAACTCAAAATTTCTCTCATATGCACTATCTCTTGTGGATTTCGATATACCTGACTTAGAATGAATGGAGATGTTAGCTTCTTCTACTATAGTATCCCATGGAATCCTAGTTTCACATTCTTTATGTAGAACTATAAGTTTTCTCAATCCATGATGGGTGATTAGGTGAAAGTTGGGGCTATCCTTAGAATTTTTAAGTTGGACTCGGGTAATTGTAGCTTTAATTGAGTGGTAAATAAAATATAGGAGGTTTTTGATATAGTCCTTATGCCTCAAGTATTTAAGGTTCAACATCATCTTGAGGTGGTAACCCCCATAATTTGATAATATCCCCTCTAGTGTAAAGAATTTTATAAGAATTGTAGTAGCCTCTTGCCATTTTATGGGGAGTGAGGAGGTTGCTACACCTTTGATCCACCCCTCTCTATCTCTAGTCATAGTGCATATTTCCCTAAACCTCTCGACCATCTGATTTACCCCCTTGTAGGTAGATTTATAATATTTTTGGCCAACCTTAGGAAGACTTAGGGCCTCAGATATTAGACTGGCGGTGACTATAATTTACATTTCCCCTACATGGGTCACCATTGTCGTGGGATCACAGTTCATGATAAACTGCTTTACCATGCCCTGGTCATGCCCTTGGAACTTTGTCAGGGCATCCCACCAGCGTGCCTCTTGGAACAACTTTGTTATGGTGTCATTAGGGTTTTGGGTATGGATAAATGAGGGTTCACTCTATTTATGGAAGGTAGCTCTAAGCATGATTACTGGTTTAATAGATAGGGTGGGGTTTTAGTTGAAGAATGGCAGGGTAGTTAAAAAATGTGCTTCAACCTTTTAAAATATTATCGTAAAGATTCTTAGCTGAGCAAAAAATCTTGCAAATGAAATCAATGAAATTGTTTACATGCATATAAGACAAGAAAATTCTTGTGTATACCTTTTAACCTATGCAAAAAATGTAACATCAATAAAAAGAAGAAAATAAATTTTTACTTGAATGCATTACCCTATATGTATATTTTTTTGCATGATAATTTAAAAAGATATATAATTTTTCTTTATGTTTATGTATTATGTAAATTTATCAGATATATTCTATTCTTTTAAATATTATTTATTTTGAAAACTAGTTCAACACCTTACCCATTTTTTTCATGTAAATTTGCATCGTCATCTACTTCATGCATTTCCTCAACGTCCTTTACCTACAATTCTCCTTTGACCTTCGTTAACGCATGGTAATTTTCATCTGTTGTGCACTGGTTTCATTCCTCAACTGTGATAGTTTCATCTTTAGCTATGCAGTGGATCCCCCTCATGGTTACAGATCTTGCTACAAAAATATTAGGGTTAATTTATTTTTTGTTTAACACCCAACGCAAAATATGGGTAAATCTTAGCCCTCCATTTCTCTTCGATCGACGACCCATAACCTGATCTGTGGTGCTTTCCCTTATTTGATTTCCATGAACAAGTATCAACGATCACCCCTCTTTGTGTGTGGTGGTTGGTGCTAGCTTGCAGGGGAAGCTTCCATCAATAGCATATGATTTTAACCAAACCAAATCGTAGCCCTTTGTTTCCTCCTAATCGGTAGTTGAGAATCATGATCCATGACATATTCTCCCACTGGTCTATGTGGCCAAGTATCAGTAATCAAATGCTCAGATCATGAGACAGTCAATCTTCCTTACACATTTTATATTTTTGGCACGATGCTTCCTGCCACCTTGCATGAGGTAAAATTAATAAAAAATTAAATACCTTAATGTCTTATGTTATGATTGCCAAAGAGAGATTATTTTTAAATAATAAAACTTAAGACTTTTAATCCCAATTTCCATTTGGACTTTGTGCATGCGTACCCTCTTCATTGATGTCTTTTTTTGTGGCTAATCACATGCATATATTTTTTATCTTATCATTTGTTGCCATGCCTTCCATGCGATCAACCTCCTCATAGATCTCTATCCACTAAGACTTTGTCCTCTATACTCTGTCATGTCCAAAGCTCTATCTCAACAATTTCACTCAGAACCTTCTCAAATATTCTCAACAAGCTCACTCAAAACTTGTCCAAATCTGCTCAACAAGCTCACTCATAACTTGTCCAAATCTGCTCAATAGGTCCACATAGAACCTGCTCAAATATGCTCAACAGGTCCACACAAAACCTATCCAAATATGCTCAACAAGTCCACATAGAACCTGTCCAAATCTGCTCAACAAGTCCTCTCTAGGACTTGCTCAAATCTGCTCAATAAGTCCTCTCTAGGACTTGCTCAAATCTGCATAGCAAGCTTCCACAAAAGCTTACTCAAAATCAGTCCACAAGCCTTCTCAAAGACTTGTCTCAAATCTGCTTAACAAGCTCACACAGAACTTGTCCAATCTCATAGAATCATAAATAGACTCAATATGTTCTATACTTAAATCCAATCTCAACTCAAATCAATGTCATAGAAGCATAAAGAGAATTTTTAGAGACTCAATATGTTCTATACTCAAATCCCAATCTCAACTCAAATCAATATCATAGAAGCATAAAGAGAATTGTTAGAGACTCTATATGTTCTATACTCAAATCCCAATCTCAACTCAAATCAATCTCATAGAAGCATAAAGAGAATTGTTAGAGACTCTATATGTTCTATACTCAAATCCCAATCTCAACTCAAATCAAGAATATAGAATAGTTTGTTTTATGGAACTTGAACAACCACATGCATCCACTTGACTAGGCTCAATCAACTCAACTCAACCAATCACCTCAATGAACAACCCTTTCTCACAAACCCTAGTCCAAGCATGTATCAATCAACTCAAAATGTTTCCAACAATGCTCAACAACAAATCTCACATAACAATGATACTCATGTTCTTTTCTAACTCAAGTTCAAGTTCTTTGCACAACCAATGGGCTCCAACAACAATGCTTATAAAACAAGGTTTAATCACAACTCTCAATCCAGAAAACCTTGAAGCATTAAACCAATCACTTTCGAAAAGGAAACCACAATCAATCCTTTTCACTCCAAAGATATTTTTAGAAATCAACCACCATAATCAATCAATAGGAGAATGTGCCCATACCTTTTATGAAGATGAAGAAGCCTCTTTGGAAATCTGCCACAATCACAATATTCTTTTGCCAATCTTCACAAGGGTTAGAAGATCACAAAATAATCAACATTACTCCACTTCACAATAATATTTACCAAGGCTTTTAATTAGAAAACCTTCTTAAGAATTAATGCACAACTTCCTTATCACTCCTAAAACCACTTGTACCATAAAATAAAATAAATCAAATCATTGCATAACCTTGTCACTCCACAAACCACTTATACCATAAAATAAATCAAATATTTTATATCCTTCCTTTCAACACTTTTGCACTCAAAAATAATCACAAAGCTTTCTTAGGAAATATCTCACATTAATCAAATATCAAACCTTATTAAAATATTAAAGCTTGCTCAACCTTATATCTCCCACAAAAATCATAATCAA
The DNA here is from genome assembly GCA_028583015.1 of Wollemia nobilis. Taxonomy (NCBI): domain Eukaryota; kingdom Viridiplantae; phylum Streptophyta; class Pinopsida; order Araucariales; family Araucariaceae; genus Wollemia; species Wollemia nobilis. The sequence continues at coordinate 1,280,045 of JAQPPZ010001708.1, forward strand.
ACCTTAGCAAGAAAATATTTTAATTAAAATATTTACCCCCACAAATATCAAAGTCGGAGTGCATACCTCAAAGGAGCCCTCGAAGGGCTTTGGCATTTCGAACCTCTACCCACCATGTTGCCAAGTGGCAGCTAAGCCGCGTGAGCTAAGACTGCCCACGTGAGTGCCTTGGGCACTCTCTTCCTTAAACTGCATGTGCTTTCCTCACAAGGCACCAAAAATTTGACCGTCCATGACTTGATTGCCCACGTCACACTCCATGAAATTCGCTGCGCAATATTCGGATGCAAAAATACTTTGGGTTTTCAAAAATCATGTGACATGACTTAGGTTTATTAAATGGAAAACCTTTGGCTTATTTATATAAGCCATCCTTCAATGCGAATACGTCGGCCCTTTTAACATTGCCCTCATGACGTCGGTGGCGCCAATAAGAAAGGAGGGAAAAACCTTTTATTTAATTTTAAAATTAAAATTTAAATTTTAAATAAATTAAAATTTAAACTAAACCTTTAAAATTAAATTTCTCCATCACCGGGGCACCTTTTTCGATGAAACGAAAAGCCAACTTGGGTTTTAAGAAAAACCCATTTCAAATCTGCCATCCATTGGTTTTAAATAAAACCTTTCCTTGCCTTCCTTGGTTTTCATAAAAACCTTTTGCTAAGCTTCCCTTGAAGCTCCTTTTGGAACCAAATGCCATGCATCCCTTCTAGAACCTTTGATCAAAACCTTTGCTTCTCATGAAGCTCTTTGTGGAGAAAAATCATAGTGCTTACTTACATAGGTCCTTTTGACATCAATGACAACTTTTAGCTTAGGGACTCAAAATGTCCAACAATCTCCCCCTTTGTCATTGATGGCAACCCATATTCAATTTAATGAAACCTGACCTTATTTTCTGCTCCCCTGGGACTTTGCTCCCCCTGGCTCAATGCTCTCTCAAATATCAAATCCTCATATCAAATCTCTCCCCAATACACAAATATCTCCCCCTTTGACATCAATGGCAAAGGGTCACCTTTGGGGCTCGGGGCTAAGAATGAGCCTCTTAGCTTAGCCCCTCCCCCACCTCCACATGAGGTGGTTAATTCTGGGGTGGGAGTATTTCTACTCCCCGAAAGCATAGATCTATGCCTTTATATTTCTCTCTTCTTCTGTGAGTCTTCTGAATCCTCTCACTGTTTCTTTCCAAGTCATCATCCCTGTTCCTGTCGTCACTTATGTTCCTGTTCCTGTTCTTGTTCTCATCCATGTTCATATTCTGGTTCTCATCCTTGTTCCTATTCTTATTATTTTTTGAGTCTCTATTCCTGTTCATCTTCTTGTTTCTATTCATATTCCTATTTCTGTTCATATTCCTATTCCTGTTCATGTTCCTATTCCTGTTCATGCCTATTTCTGGAATATTTTCTCTACACCATCTTGCTATGTGACCATCATTATTGCACTTATAACACTTAATGTTATTATTCCTTGGATGTGCAATTGTCTTAGGATTTCTCCTAATGAAGCCATATCCTCTTCTATCATTAACCCTGCAATTCATTGCCTTGTGACCAAAACCATTGCATGAGTAGCAATAACCTTGGAAAAGTTATTCTTTTCCATATACCTGTCTTTCATGAGTCCTGCACTGTGAAGCCATGTGTCCAAACCTGTGACATGAAAAGCATCTTCCATTGAAGCCTCCTTGTCTTGACCTCATTGGTCTCCTATTCTGATTGTTGTTCCATATGTATCTTCTTTGTGCATTGTTCCTCTCTTTGTTGAACTCTTTGTTGTCCAACTCATCCTTTGATGTCCCACTTTCACTTAAACTATCTTCTTTTGATGTATCTTCTTTTGAAGTTTCTTCTTCATCAAGACTTGAAGTAGATTCTTTTTCCTATTTCTTTTGAACCTTTCCAAAGCCAAGACCTGTTGAACATGATGTTCATTTTTGTCCATAGATGAACTTATCCAAGTTCTTAGAGCTATTTGTGAAACTCTTCATCTTGATCTTGGAGTCCTTTAAGTCTTCTTTTAGAGTAGCCACTTCTTGTGCTAACTTCTCACATTCCAAAATATTTTCTTCTAACTTATCCTTGAACTTGCTTGCCTTAGCCTTTGACTTCTCTAAATCCTCTATGAGCAATAACCTTTCTTCATCACATTCTTGAAACTGACTTTCAAGCTTGGAGTGTTGCTTTCTAACCTTCTTTACTATGTCAAGGGCATAGATAAGTTCTCCCTTGAGATCATAACCATTCTCTACTGAATAATATTCTATTTGTTTGCCTTTGTCCTTATCATTACTTCCTTTTGACTTGTCTTCTATAGGATCACTTTCTTTATCTTCCAAAGCCATTAGAAGATTCTCATCTGGTCTTTCAAGTGCATCTTCAAAATCATCATCACTGAAACTATAACCATCCCTAGTGCAATCATCTTCAAGATGTCCAAATTTACCACATCTAAAACACTTGAGAATAACTGGAGTCCTTTTCTTAATCTGGATCTTTCTCTTTAACCATAAATAGGACTTCATCTCTATCATTGTCTGAAAAACTAGCATCACTATCAATTGAGTACTTACTTGCATTTTCTGCATAGTAGCTTCTCTTTTGTCTCTGGAAGAACTTCTTTCCTTGTCTACTTTGTCCATCCTTGCTTTTCTTTTGGTACCTATGTCTTTCTGATTCCCTGTATTCTGTGATCCTATTTTTCTTCATCATTGTTGTTCTTTGGCTCTTTGCATTCTATTGCATAGTGTCCATACCGTCCACAATTGAAACATTTGATAGATCTTAGATCTATGGGTCTTCTGGAACCTCTATCTCTTCTACCATAATTTGCTTCTTCATCACTGGATGACTCACTGCTCGATTCTATCTTCTTTCCCTTTTTCTTTTTATCTACTTTGAAAGCAACTTCTTTCGGAGGAATAGGATCTTTTGTTCTTATCTCAAAAGTAGTAAGCATGCCAAGCAAAGAATTCCTTGTCAAAGAATCACTATCAATTGATGTTTCTATAGCAAAAACCTTTTCACTATACCTTTTTGGAAGAGTCCTCAAGATCTTATCACAAGCATCAGATTCATCAACCTTCATTCCAAGACCTTTCATCTCATGTACAAGTTCATCAACCTTGTTGAGATAGTCATGAATATTTTCATCATCCCTCATTCTTAGGTTCTCAAATTCTCCTTTGAGATTTTTGATCTTAGCCATTATCGACTCCTTTATCTCCTTCATATATTTCATGCAGAAGTTCCCACATTTCTTTTGTTGTTTTACATTCCATAACCTTCATAGATTCTGATCTATGCAACCCTTTTATAATTGCATTCATAGCTCTTGAATTTGCATGCATTAGAAGCTTACCTTCCTTATCTATAGGAGGATTGGTTGTTGAATCATATCCAAGTTCCACTGCATCCCAAACTTCATTGCCAAGTGCCATCAAGTAAAATCTCATCAGCATACACCAATATAAGAAGTCACTTCCATCAAATACTGGTACTACATTATTGAAGGGTCCATCTCTTTGATCCTTTTGATCCATTGTGTTCTTAGACCACTTTTCCTTCAAGCTATCAAACTCTTCTGAAGGAACCCACTTTGATACCAATTGAAGAACACAAGCTTATACTAAGAGGGGGGTGAACAATATAAGACCCCTTTTTACTTTTTCTTTCAATTCAATATTATGCAGTGTATAGATAGAAATATCAATAGTAGTAATCAAAGCAATGCACAAAACACCATACATAATAGAGACACCATAATTTACGTGGTTCACCCAATGTGGGCTACTCCATGGAGAAAATATTTTACTAAAATTTTCTCAATCAATCTCTTTGGGAATCCTTCCCAATTACAATGTTTATGGACCTCTATCCAAAGGAGATGTTGATCCCCTAATCTCAAGTTCATGGATCTCTTCCACAGGAGAACTCTTTCCCCTTATGCTCTAGCTAGTGATCTTCTAGAAGACTTTGTCTCTCTACTGCACTGACTGGTGGATCTCTCTCCACTTGAAGACTCCTCACTCAGATCTATCTTCAATTGTCCTGGTTGCTGGATCTCTATCCACTGAGACTCTGTCCTCTATACTCTATCACCTCCAAAGCTCTGTCTCAATAGGTTCACTTAGAACCTTCTCAAATCTACTCAACAAGCTCACTCAGAACTTGTCCAAATATTCTCAACAAGCTCACTCAGAACTTGTCCAAATCTGCTCAACAGGTCCACATAGAACCTGCTCAAATATTCTCAATAGGTCCACACAAAACCTATCCAAATATGCTCAACAAGTCCACATAGAACCTGTCCAAATATGCTCAACAAGTCCTCTCTAGGACTTGCTCAAATATGCTCAATAAGTCCTCTCTAGGACTTGCTCAAATCTGCATAGCAAGCTTCCACAAAAGCTTACTCAAAATCAGTCCACAAGCCTTCTCAAAGACTTGTCTCAAATATGCTTAACAAGCTCACATAAAACTTGTCCAATCTCATAGAATCATAAAGAGAATTGTTAGAGACTCAATATGTTCTATACTTAAATCCCAATATCAACTCAACTCAATCTCATAGAAGCATAAAGAGAATTGTTAGAGACTCAATATGTTCTATACTCAAATCCCAATCTCAACTCAAATCAATCTCATAGAAGCATAAAGAGAATTGTTAGAGACTCTATATGTTCTATACTCAAATCCCAATCTCAACTCAAATCAATCTCATAGAAGCATAAAGAGAATTGTTAGAGACTCTATATGTTCTATTCTCAAATCCCAATCTCAACTCAAATCAAGAATATAGAATAGTTTGTTTTATGGAACTTGAACAACCACATGCATCCACTTGACTAGGCTCAATCAACTCAACTCAACCAATCACCTCAATGAACAACCCTTTCTCACAAACCCTAGTCCAAGCATGTATCAATCAACTCAAAATATTTCCAACAATGCTCAACAACAAATCTCACATAACAATGATACTCATGTTCTCTTCTAACTCAAGTTCAAGTTCTTTGCACAACCAATGGGCTCCAACAACAATGCTTATAAAACAAGGTTTAATCACAACTCTCAATCCAGAAAACCTTGAAGCATTAAACCAATCACTTTCGAAAAGGAAACCACAATCAATCCTTTTCACTCCAAAGATATTTTCAGAAATCAACCACCATAATCAATCAATAGGAGAATGTGCCCATACCTTTTATGAAGATGAAGAAGCCTCTTTGGAAATCTGCCACAATCACAATATTCTTTTGCCAATCTTCACAAGGGTTAGAAGATCACAAAATAATCAACATTACTCCACTTCACAATAATATTTACCAAGGCTTTTAATTAGAAAACCTTCTTAAGAATTAATGCACAACTTCCTTATCACTCCTAAAACCACTTGTACCATAAAATAAAATAAATCAAATCATTGCATAACCTTGTCACTCCAAAAACCACTTATACCATAAAATAAATCAAATATTTTATATCCTTCCTTTCAACACTTTTGCACTAAAAAATAATCACAAAGCTTTCTTAGGCAATATCTCACATTAATCAAATATCAAACCTTATTAAAATATTAAAGCTTGCTCAACCTTATATCTCCCACAAAAATCATAATCAAACCTTAGCAAGAAAATATTTTAATTAAAATATTTACCCCCACAAATATCGGAGTCGAAGTGCATACCTCAAAGGAGCCCTCGAAGGGCTTTGGCATTTTGAACCTCTACCCACCATGCTGCCAAGTGACAGCTAAGCCACGTGAGCTAAGACTACCCACGTGAGTGCCTTGGGCACTCTCTTCCTTAAACTGCATGTGCTTTCCTCACAAGGCACCAAAAATTTGATCGTCCACGACTTGACTTCCCACGTCACACTCCATGAAATTCGTTGCGCAATATTCGGATGCAGAAATACTTTGGGTTTTCAAAAATCATGCGACACGCCTTAGGTTTATTAAATGGAAAACCTTTGGCTTATTTATATAAGCCATCCTTCAATGCGAATACGTTGGCCCTTTTAACATTGCCCTCATGACGTCGATGACACCAATAAGAAAGGAGGGAAAAACCTTTTATTTAATTTTAAAATTTAAATTTAAATTTTAAATAAATTAAAATTTAAACTAAACCTTTAAAATTAAATTTCTCCATCACCGGGGCACATTTTTCGATGAAACAAAAAGCCAACTTGGGTTTTAAGAAAAACCCATTTCAAATATTCCATCCATTGGTTTTAAATAAAACCTTTCCTTGCCTTCCTTGGTTTTCATAAAAACCTTTTGCTAAGCTTCCCTTGAAGCTCCTTTTGGAACCAAATGCCATGCATCCCTTCTAGAACCTTTGATCAAAACCTTTGCTTCTCATGAAGCTCTTTGTGGAGAAAAATCATAGTGCTTACTTACATAGGTCCTTTTGACATCAATGACAACTTTTAGCTTAGGGACTCAAAATGTCCAACAATACCAAATGGGACTAAAAGGTTGGATGGACAATTTAATGGGATTGTGTTGACACTATTTTATAAAAATATATTTCTATGAAAATTATATATATACAAAATAAAAAATTAAGTACATACCTATATTATGTTTTGTGCATGTATAATGCACAAACATTCATGGTACACTTGTATTAGCTATTTTATGATGACCATGTGTACTGGAACAAAGAATGATGGACACTTTTCCCATGTGACAAATTTTTCTCCATATGACTGGTTCTTGGTTACTGTAATTTATTCATTTGAGGTTTCCTAAAAAATTCAAGAAAATATTAAAAAACATGTCTTCGCAGGATGACAAACATCCCCTCCTGGTAAGCTATTCATTGATGACCTTGGAACGTGAATAAATCTCTAACGAAAAAATTAATATAATTTTATCCATGAGATATTTTGACTTTATCCATATGGATGAGTTGTTGAAATGGCTTGAGCCATTTCCCAATGCTGAAGATTATTCCTACTAGGTACAAACATCCATGAAAATAGAAAGTAAACACCTTCTTATATGAGAATCGAGCACCTTATTTTAATTCATGGATGCAGACACTTGTAAAAATAGGAAGCAGGCACCTTTTGCTATCAATCAGACATCGTGCTTTAAAATAAAATTTATACATACTCAAACTTTATTTACAACTTTTTTTTTCATTGTTAGGAGATTAGGTGTTGCTTTTTCAAAAATGAAAGTCGAACGCCGTCTCCTTGGAAAAACCATGACTCAAGTGTTGGTCTACTAGAAAATGGGATGTAGGTGTTATCTCCTTGACATGCTAGGATTTAGGCACCTTGTACTGTACAAATGAGAATCAGACACTGCCTTCCTAAAATATAGGAATCAAACACCTTCTTTCGTAAAATGGGAATCAAGCACCATTTTATCTAAAAACTGGGAATCAGGTACCTTTTCATCAAAAAATAAAAAACAAACACTTCTTCCTTATTTCAATGTCTGCTTGATATGCCCACTTATGTACACTTAAGGTTGATCAGGCCTTTAGCACTCTAGTTGAATAACAGGGACAAAAACAACATTTGCTACCTGAATCAGCGGTTGAGTATTTTATTATCCATAAAGACCAATCCAAACACTTTTTATACAAATTCAGGTATAGTATCCCCCCTTTGAGTGGGAATGAACTACTCCTACTCCTAGAAATCTGGAAATACATAGGTTCATAGATTTTGTACCCGTTATACCTAGATTTCTCAAGTTGCCTAATGATTGCACTTAGGGCATCATTATTGCAAAATAAAACTTTCAAGTAGTAAAATGCAAGCTCGTGGAGTCTATGCCTGATAGGCCTAGGTTTTCCAAGCTGCCTACAGATTGCATTCAGAGTACAATACCTACAAAATAAAAACATACATAAAAGAAAATTTATGTTAAGAAAAATAGGTTCCATGTTGTCTTTCCATTTTTTTTTTTTACTATGACGAATACGTAAACATTCATCAAATGGCTAATATGGATTTAAAAATATGGAGTCTCCCCCATGCTTGTGTTTGATTCAATCTTATAAATGTGAGGTGCATGGCAAGGTTGTAAATGGAGCCCATTGACTGTTACTCATATTGTTTCATCGTGTGCTATTACGGACTCCCTGTAAAAACCCCTCACTTTGTGAAATCTTCATAGCCATTTTTTTTATTCACATTTTTTTTATGAGCGAAGATGTGTTGCTTAATATAGTTATGTGAACCATATGAGCTCATATTTTGTCCACCATAGCTGGTGCTACCATGGTTGAGTGTTTCACATTTGTCTATGGTGCTAAATTGTATGCAAAATATGTTTTTTATTGATTATTTGGTTGCAGATCCTAAAAAACAATTCTAAAGTTAAGAATTATGGCATGGAGTAGAACTGGCATGGGTGACCACCTGGGAAGTTCCATGCACTGCACTTTTTTTTTTAGAAAATATAATGGAGCAGCACATGTTGGTAGGTCATATTGCCTTGGATACCTATGATCTGCACTGAGCCTCTTGCTATCTGCAAAACATAACAAAATAAAAATAAAAACCTAAACTAATGGCATTAAAGAAAACTCTAATTATTTTTTTTATTTTTTTTAATTGAATGTTGTAATAGCATTCATCGTGCTATGGGTGATAACATTGAAGGTGGGGTCTCCCCCATACCTGCAATCGAGCAAGCCTTTGGAATTTGGGGCTTGTGATAAGATCTTAATATGTGTCTAAAAATGATACAATTAACACTTCATTTGTTCCATCCCCTTCTTTATCTAGTTTTATGATTCTTTGTAGCATGGGAAGAGAATCTTCTTGGATGACCTCAAAACCAGATTCGTCCAACTCATTGGCAGATTGTGCAGGTAGGTGGATGACTATTATTTTTACAATTTTTTCATTAACTATCATTTTTTCTGTTCTGCATCTAATATCAGCATTAATATTTACCAAAGTGTTGGGAAATGTTAAGCCTAAAATTTTTATCATTAAAGCTAGGCTTTTGAGACAGGTTTTGTCTAATATTAGATCAACATGTTGACCTATCACCTTCATTATTTTTGACTGTGGTTTCCATCTCGGTATTTTGAGGTAAAAATTCCTAATGGATTCAATGTAAATAGGTACAACCCTGATAGTTTGAGGAATGATATCAGTAAGATTTCTTAACTTTTCCACAATATCAAACTCAGATGGTGTCATTTCTTTGGTTTTCCATAACCTTTCAGGATACGATGGAAGTCCTTAATTACTTGATTGTTTTTTTTCTTTAAGTTCATTACTTTATTTTTTAGTAGCATGATTTATTTCTACACTATTATGGCACATTGGGTTTATTCCCATAACTCCCTAACGATCTAGTGAATTTAAACAGTTGTTACTGGGATTTAACTCTGGTGGTTCTAACAACTATTTTGGCCTAGTAGAAGGTGAAACCGGTAAGTTGGAATCTTATGATAGTTGTGTCTATGGAGGTAGATCCACGAGGTAAGTTTCTACTTCCTTTGGATTTTCTTTTAGTATTTTTGGACACAACCTGGTTTGATGATCCAAGTGACAGTTTTCATAAACTTCTACTGTATTCTCCGGACATTTATTTTTTTCATGATTTTCTCTACACCTTGAATAGAAAAAGTAGTCATTGCTTCAAATTCTTGCTTCTTCTTCAATAACGTGTCTAACTATAAATCAAGAGATAAAATTTCACTCTTCAAACCATTAAACAACGTTCCTATTTCTATTTTAATTATGGAGGCTATTCCTTGTATTGGCAATTTTTCATTTTTGCTAGAATACTTCTAAAATAATTGTTGAATTTTCTCCATCCTAGTCACTAAAATATTTTGTAAACTGTGATAATATGACTCAAATAGATGGGATAACTATTTCTAAAATATTCTAAGTTTGAGGTATTTTCTATTTTTTCAATAAATGATCCGTTGGATGTTTTTTAGGCTCTTGGTGGACTCATGCTTCGCAGGTAGATGATCTACAGGAAAGGAAATCTGAATTTAATTTTTAAAATTAACTAACCTATGGGGTAAAATATTGGTTAATTTTCTATAGTTCAAATTAATTACCTCCATTTAATTTGTCAACTCGGGGTAGCTCGTAAAATTTTATCACACACAGTATATGTCTGTAGTGCAAGGAATGAGTCCCTCTGTATCTATTGGTTTGGTGGGGGTGTTCTTTTTATATTTTCAATTCATCCAAACTCAATAGAATTAAGTGCAGAAAAATAAATAATGAATTAAAAATAAACAAGACTAAAAATAAACCTATGAAAATTAAAACATGCACTTGTTGGAAAATTACAGAAAACAAGGGAAACTATGGGAATTAAATAATCTAAAAAATAGTAAATAAATTAACTACAAAAAGCAAGGTAAAAGGGGGAATCCCTCCCGGGGAGTGGTTGTTTGCAGATGATCTCCTGGGGGGAGATCCTTCTCCACTATATGCACCCCTCCCGGTTGGCTAGGGTTTCCTTGGTTGTTTTTTCGAACTGGTGCTTCCCAGGGATCCCTGTTTGGTTGGGGATCCCTTCCATTTTTCCCTTAGGCTTCCCCCTGGGGTTTTTTGCAGGTTATTCACGTGGATCTGGTCCCCTGCATTTCTCGGTGCGGTGGAGGTGACGGTTTAGGGTTTGGACAACTTCCCCCTTTTTCTTGTGAATCCTCGACGGGCTCTGTGCTTGGACGAGATTCTTGGTCCCTGTTGCTGGGATCCTCTTCTATTTTCCTGGGGCGGGTTCCTTGTGGTGCAACTCTCTGGTCACTTCTTGATGGGCTGGATCCTCTCTGTGCTGGCTATCGGCTTCCTGCAGGATGGCTCTCGCTGTACGAAATATTTTCCCTGTGGGCGGCTGGTTTCTCCACAGGGTGGGATCCACCAAATCCGCTGGTTTTCCCACGAGGTGGGATCCTTTCTTTTCTACTGGTTTCTCGGATGGTGGGATTTCCCTGTTGCTTCCCGCTAGATGGGACTGTTTGTGGTGGTTTTGATTGCTTCCCGTGAGGCGGGATTTTATTGTAACAATTTTTCTTTGCTTCTTGCTGGGCGGGATCTTCTCGATGGTGGTTTTTGGCTACTCCCCGCTGGGCGGGATCTCCAAAACTACTTTATTTCTTATTTTTTTGTTTCCCGCTGAGAGGGATTGTTTCATGCTTACTGTTACCGTTGGACGAGATTTCTGTTTTGGTGTTCAGTTTCAAGGGATTGATGCCCTAGGCCCATTGCTTATGTAATCAGGTTTTGGTATCCTTGTTAAAACCCACTGTAAATACAAACACTACTTACCAAAAAAATGGGGAGGAGTACTATTTAGAGTGGACCCAAGCTCTAGCAGTCTTTTGCCCAATCAATTTATTCATCGGATGCTAGTTTGAGATTAATAAAAACATTCAAATGAATATATTATAGTTTCAAAAATTTATAGAATAATTCTCACATCCAATATTTCTTTATTAGGGGTGACCTACATATTTATAATATATGTGGCCATGCCCTGTTACATTTGAGAGCAAATAAATTTTTGATTTTATGGTTACAATAAATACGCAAAAATAGGGAGATAAAGAAAATACATTTAATTTGATCTGATTTAATGTATTTTGTTTTTATTAGAATAAAATACATTTAATATTATGCTTTATCTATTTACATTGTTGTTTAAATATTGCTAAAAAATAGATAACACATGGTATTTAATATTTTCTTTTGTCTACATATTTGCTAAAATATCATCCACATCTATTGCTAAAATATCTATTCTATTCTACGGATAATAGGGGTTGTAATGTAATTTTTTATCAACGGGAGTTGGGTTGTAAATATGCGTCCACGGGAAGCAAGAACCTAATGGGAAGCAACTGCCTAATGGTAAGTAGGCACCTATGATAATCAAGCGCCTAACGAGAAGCAGACACCCATTATTTAAGCATCAAATGAAATTTGAGCACTTCAAAGGGAATCGGGTGCCTGACTTAGCACTTTTCACCTATGTACTATGAATGCTTTTCCTTAATGAAATCGAAGGTGCTAGGTCCAAGTGGGACTTTGATGTAAACATGCTAAAATACCATAAAAACCACTAAATCTACACACAATTCACTTAAAAACAAATATTATATAATATACATAATTTAATATTAAATAAATATAAAAATTTCATAAAACATACATTCTATAATAATAATTCCACATAATATGTTAGAAATCCATGTATAAATATGAGCATTTTTGGTGCTCATCAAAGCTCACCATGGATAAATATGTTTTACATTCAGATTTTCATGCTATTGAGATGAATGATGTAGATATTGTTCTTGGTTATCCTTGGTTGCTTTCTTTGGGTACTATTAACATTAATGTGTAAAATAAATTATGAAATTATGGTACTGAAAGAAGAAGATAACATTACAAGACATTTCTTAATGCAAGGAAAAATAAGTAGCTATTATAGGGGAACAAAGTGAAGAGCAAAAAATAGAACCTAAAATAGAATCTCAAGAGGAGGCAGTAGCAAAAATCAAGGAAGCAAAAGTAAGAGAAGAACCAATGAAAGCGAGTAAGAGAGAAGAGCAAAAATAGGTTGAACATTGGGTTAAGGTTGGAGTATATCACCATCCACACCACCATGAGAGGCAAAAATAATGGAGACAAGGCTTGAGGTAACATAAGAACAATGAGGAACATACAAGGAACCAAAGGAGCCAATCCTTTGAATCTGCTACAAGTCATAAATACAAGTAGGTATGGATGAAAAAAGTGAAATTTATGCTTCCAACACATGGCATTGGCATCAACGAAGACCACCACAAATCATAGTTTCACTAGGATGGATGGATGATCGTGATTAATACTAGTATTCAACATGGCTCAAAATATCATACTATTTAGCCTCTTATAATATTTCGAGGATGAAATATTTGTAAGGAGGATGGAATGTTAGGTATACAAGATAGGTACTTAATATTTAATAATTTAACATTGTATTGTATAATGTTATGATCCATAAATTAATTATTGAGTAATGAAAGCCACATGTCAAATTAGAAATAGGTATGTCATAGAATCATATTTGTAACCGTTGGGGAAATATTATCATATGTAACCTGTCACGACCCATTTTAGCAAGCCATTCTACGTGCGAGAATAGGACTTAATTCCTAGGTTGGTATCACTCAGTGAAGTCAATTAATGCCTTTGAGAAAAATATTAAAATGGGCAATTTTTAGAGTAGATATTTATTTCTATTAAATATGCTTAATTAATTTAATTACCTTCATTTTAGAAGGAAAGTAGGTAGTTTGTTTTTTTATAGACTAGTTCAATTTTGATTGGATTAAAATATGGAAAAACAAAAACTACTACCTTGTAGATTTAAATAATCATTTTTTCTTACACATGCATAGCTACTTTGGGAAGGTGGAGATGGTGGATAATATTATGCTCTTATATCTATGGATTCCATTTCCATTAATATATATAAATTAAAGGAAGCTTTAACTTGGGGTGAGAAAAAGAAGATATAAAAAAATAATAAATAAAATTAGAAGCATCTTTTCTGAAATAAATAAAGCAAAATAAATAAAATATACATATATTTAGGAACCTCTTTCTTGTCTAAGAAGAATGAGAGCTATAAATCACAATTGAGATTGAAAAATGAGAGGGAGGCATGCTAATGTTATGCTGGAAGGAGAAGGCTAGAGAAGAAGAAGAGCTTAAGGAAAGCACAAGGAAAGCATTTATTTGCTAGAGAATTCTAGGATGGGTCTATCCACTATAATCTATTTTAGTGTATAAAGTCATACGCTTTTTATATTCTAATTGGTTGAATTTATTCCAATGTGTGTTATGGACAGTGTGTTGATTATTAAATTCAAAATTTTAATTTATTGGATTATTCTTTAGATAGTATAATGACAACTATTTTTTGTAAATAATGCTCGAGAATATATAGTTATTGACACTTGTTTTTTTGTGCTTATCAATATTTAGAGTGGCTTAGTTTACAATTCCATTCATGTATTAAGAATGTGTCATGATAATATTAGGCCAAGACTAGGGACGCTTGTGCCTAGATGAACCCTACGATTATTTGAGCCTTATCATAACATAGTATAGTGTTATTTGGACATAACTATGGTGTGTAAAATAGTTCTAGTGAATCTTATATGGTCATAATGCTAGCACATTGAGACTATGGTAGTGATGCTCCTATTTATACTTGGACAAATATAGGACTATTTTAGATTATTTAGACTCCTATATAGATTAACCATCTACTCACCTGCATCCATAGATCGGAATTTGGAAGTCATGTATCTCTGTTTATTTTGGAAGTTACCTATCTATGTTCCAAATTTTTAGAGGTGCTACTCCCTTGAAATTGCTATTACCGAATGTATACAATGGGAGAACCAATAGGTTCCTGCATCCTGTTTGAAGCAATGATTACTTGTATAGGTCTTGAAAAGGCACTAGTGTAATGACACAACCCGAACCTGATTTTGAAGCCATGTTTGGAAAGTCGACTATTGGGATATTAGAAGTATATGTCTGTCGAGTTACTAAGAAATTGAGGAGGATTTTTAAAATAATGAGTTTAGCCACTATTGATGCAAACAAGTCTGTCCATACGAGCATTCCCTTCATCACAGGTAAAATCTACCAATACTATTGTTCCATACGAACGATCTCCGTCGAGTAGGTTTTCGAAGATTTAATTCATGGATAGATATGTTCCTATTGTGCTAGGGGTTGGATATAATGTTTTTTCTCTTAATAAAAATCCTAATTCATTCCACTAGACCCGACATACTGTCATAATGATTTCCCTTCTATTTCCATGAGCGACATGCGTGTTAGAAGCTTCACACCTTTGGGATTCAAGGTGTTATATTGGACTAACTATTTGGATTTTTACTATTGTTAATGATTGAACCATCTGCATATTAGGGATTCTCCCACACTCCCTAAAAATGGGATTCAATGCTCTTTAGTCATCCCAATATCATTTCACCTTCACCTTTCAAAGGTAGAGTCTTCCTAGTACTTGGATGTCTCCTTTGTCTACATTCAGATGGTAGCCTCTAACACCTATGTGATGTAGTAGCTCCACCAACCATGTAAATATCCCTACGATGTGATACAAGTAAGTTAGTAATAGTCGAGAAGCTAACAAATAATCGTTTATTGGTACCTTCTATTATGTATGCAAGAGCGATAGAAGCGATGTTCAGAGTCAAGAAAGGAGGCCGATTCACGATTAGAGTCTGCCCAAGACATCTAGTAGAAGTTAATATAGACCCTTCTGATCGGTGGTCAAATATTGGACTTAGGTATATAGAATTTTAGAAGCACTCATATTTGTTTGAGGACCAATAGAACCCATGATCATCTTCCTTGGGTGGTCTATAGTAAAGTTTTGGATCATAAAAATGTGGAGTGATGTATTAAAATATGAAAAGCAAATCTATATGTTGAATATATTTCTAAAGTTCAAATTTAAAGAAGAGTTCCTGTATGTTTTTATAAAGTAGAGAATTTCCCTATAATGAGTATAGGGTTACTGCATAATAGATTTAATTAATGTGAATATATTGGTAATGATGAAGCCAGTTAACATTAGATACTTTGATTAGAGACTTTATATCAATTTTGATTGATAAGATTTATGATCAAGTAAAGTGTGTATATTCTATTCACATTCTTTTGTGAGTATTACAATGACATTTACTTATGAATACAATCATCTAGAAGCTTTGTAAAGTCTGTATATTGTATTCATATCTTCTAGTTTTGTAAGCTTTGGATTGATGTCCATTCCTTAGAAATAGGTATGGGACTCTTCCCTAAGTTTGATGGTATTCCAAACAAATGATGATTGGAAATATGAACCAATCCTTATTTACAAAAAATATTAAAGATGGATGAATCATCTATTCATGATTGGTGATTTCTTTGTATGTGATACACAAAGATGTGATGCATGTTTGCATATAAACGATGAACGAGATTAAGAATTAATCCTTGTTATGATGAATAAATTGTTTATTCATGCTTGGTGATTTTCTATGTTAAATGTGGGAAGTAAATAGAAGTAATAATTTTAGTGGAATTTTATATTTTGTATGTAAAATACATACTATGATTTATTATGAAATTTTTAATGAATGGAATCCATTAGAAGAATGGATGATCTTGGTGTCCATCTAGGAAGAGGTATGGGAATCTTCCAAATGTCCCTGAAAATCAATGGAATGACATTTATGATTGAGATTATAAAAGTAAATTATTTAGAGATGGACATTGATGCTATATGATTTATAGGAATTATGGGGTTTCTCTCTTTTGAGAAATTAATTGAATAGTATTAAAGTCAATCTTGGAGGTAAAATTGGTATCGTTTGGAGATAAGAGAAATAATACTTGGATTGGATTTTGATAACCAAATTAGCAAGGTAACTAGAGATTATATTGGACCAAAATATTGAGAAAAATTTGATAACAGTTTACAAATGCATTCTTGGAAACTTTATGATAGAGGATGAAATAATTGAATGCATATTGGGATCCAGTTATGGAAATGAATTTATTTGAGAGCTAACCTTGGATTGAAATATAAAAATTGTATAGGATATTTGATACATATTTAGCTCACATTTGGAAAAAGAATTTATAGGATTCAAAAAGTAGTGAAATTAATCTTGGACCAAATTTAGGAAGCAAAATGGATAGCAATTGAGAATCAATTGAATCAATTAATATGGTGTATTCAATAGGTAATTAGACCCCTATTGATTTGTATATAATCAAAGGAAATAAATTTAGTATAATGAGTTTTATATTATCCATGCTAAAAATCTAAGGGTTTACTTTTATTAACCTAAGATTATGGATAAAGGTGGCTAACATGGGTTGTTACAACAAGATATAATTATGAGATGATAGATAGCTTAAATTATTAAGCTAGTAAGAATGGTTTATTAATGAATTAAAGGTATGGGACTTTAATTCATGGATTGAATTGGTGTCAATTATGTGGAATTAATTTAGAATTCATTCTTGAGGGAACTTATATGATTCTCTCTAACATCGATATGACTCCAAAATAATATTTCGATGATTATCATAAACATATGGAAAATCTTAGGATGACTTATAATCTATAGATTCTTTAATTGCATCATGATTTTAAAGGTGTGGTTGGACTCCTTATTGGTATGAGAGATACCTTAATGATATAATGATGACTTAGAGAAAGGAATTATGAAAATTCCTTAATTACTTCATGAATTTGATAAGGAACGGGTGTATTCATTGCTATGTAAAATTGATTGAAATGGATCCATAGTGGCCCTTCTATATTTGTAATAATTGACATCCTAAGTTTATGAATATGAGGAAAGAACATATTTTGGAGGCTGGGTTTATTCCCCATGAGGTTTCACAAGATAAACAATGTGTCACTCTATTTGTGGTTTGATGTGTTAATTATTGTGCATGTTGTCTTTACTTCAAAATGCAAATGATTTAAGTAGATGAGATGGTTAAATGCTTGTTGAAATAGTTATGCAATTCTTAGATTAAGACAATGTGTACTATGATGCAAGGAATGTATGCTTAATAAGTTGATGATGTAATGATATGATTATATCAATTATTTTTTGGAATGTATTGAGTAATTATGTATGATGCAGTTAGCTAGCTTTATCTTTTGATAACTAGCTCTTAATGTATTCAATGGTTGTGTGGATGCAAAAAGTAGAATGTAATGGAATTAAAATCTTACTCAATTAGATATCTCATGTGTGCTATAGTATCAAGAATCATAAAGTAATGGATTCTATTCCTTAAAGGATTAATTGGGTTATGATCACTTTATAAACATTCATGGATGGTATCGGACTTGAGTTGTAAACCAAGTCAAATCTTACATTATGATTTATTCAATGAATGTACATGAGAAATAGGTACTCCCATGATGACTAGATAATACCTCTTCTAATAAATTTAATTGATTCATGTATATAACAAAAGGAAATCCTAAATAAAAAGGGTGGTCAAATAAGCCTTAATAAGTATAAGACAATATAATCATGGTATTCCAAGGATTATGTATAATTAATCACGTGTAGTGATTTTGTTATCCCATCAAGAAGATGTGAGTAGGATCTAAAATCCATGAATAACCATTATTGAGGTTATTTCATTATGATGGATTTCCATCTTCAAGGTATTCACCTATATACTGGTCTTAGCGGACATTATGGTTAAGGGTGATTTCCCTATTTAGGAGAGATGAAGTTTAATGCTTGGACAACATTTCCATATCCGAGTGGTATGAGGGTTTTGTAGAAGCTGATCACTTCTAGTCAAGAGTGACTCTGATCAAGTCTTAATAACTCTTAATATTATTTGCCTTGATAGCTTACAATCCAAATGGAATAATTCTATTTTAGCTCATGATTATGACCCTTGCCTCATGAAAGATAAATGTTTATATATATATATAAATTATGGTAACAAATGGGGTTGTTACATAACCACAAGGAATATTATCATATTATTATGCACTTTGTAACTCATGGAAGGTTAACCACCATATGTGTGATCTTGTAACTCATGGAAGGTGAACCATCACACTCTTGCATAAAGAGATATGTACCCCACTATAAAAGGAAATCTACAATGTATTCTTGGAGAAGTCTTAGCTCATAGACCTAAAGATCTTGTGGAGTGGATTCCTTCCTAAAGAAACATTGTATGGTGTTTCTCTACCTCAAGCGTATAATCAATATCTATTTTATTGAGAAATTTATTATGCAATTAATTTATTTGTGGATGCATGTTGAATATTTATGCAAATTATTGAATGATTTATGGAATAAGAAGAGAGGTTCATAACACCAGTACACAGGATAAGTGTCTGTAGCCCAATAATAGGCTATACAATGCTTGTATCCCAATGATAAAATAAAGCACTCACTATTCGATGCCAAAAAAAAAATGATGATCTTCAAAAAACAAGAAAAGGCTAAATACAATGTCTTTTTCTCGATGATAGGTTGGAAAGGTGTTTGTTTTCTAGAAATGAGTTGAATAGAGTGTATACCTAATAGAATAAAAATGTATGCATTGACTATAAATATTGAAGACCATGTGTAAAATTAGACGTATTTTGTTAAGGAAACATAAGAAACACTATGATTATCCTGTAAGGGTTAATTTTAGTGTGACTTCTATTTTATAAGGCATTTAATTATTTTATGCACACCCACCATAGAGAATCATGTTAGAATAATAAAATTAGTAGCGTCTAAATTTTTAAACATGGGATGGTCATGTTCTATATAAAAAAACAGGCCGTCCCTAAAGAAAGGATCCTAAAATTGCTTTGTAAAATTGGTACTACATAATAAAATCTTGAGTGTTTGATTATTTTTTTGTGTTTGGAGAGTGATCATATGAATTAATCAAGCGGATGTCTACAGGATCTTGGACCCACTCCAGGTAGTATTCCTCCCCTATTTATTTCTACTTTCATTATTTAGTTTTTGTAATTTATTTTCTACAAGTGTGTTTTTCCTATTTTATTTATTTTTGCACAGAGTAATTTAATTCTGCATTTTCCTACTTTATTTAATTCTACAAGTGTGTTTGCTTTCCTGCAATTTACTTTTTTTGCATATTTCATTTAAATGATGTGTTTGATAGTTTAAATTAGTTTTCTTGTAGTTCCTATAGAATTTACTTTCCTATAATTCAATTCTGCTGGTTTGGCTAAACTCCAACTACACCAACAACCACCCTCCCCAAACCAAAGTGACACATAGGACTCATTTCTAGTTTACTGTAAGCATATACTTTGCACTGGTACTCAACAAGTTTACGAACCTCTGGATTGATAAAATTAAATGGAAGCATAATTAGCTATTTTCATAAACATATTTTTTGCTCATCGTGTTGGCACCATTATCGGGGAGTTCCAATTGTAGTATTCAAGTCTATAGGATAGTCAAACTTGAAACTTAAATTTTAGATTAGATTACCCATAGATTTACTACCTGATATTGTATGAGTCCACCAAAATTAAGAGGATCGAATGACTATTTTTTGAAAATTAAAGATATTACTTCACAAGTACCTAAAAAGCCTTTTAAAATTCCTTTCAAAACATCTAAAATAAATCCTAAAACCGAATTACCATATCCTCCAGTAGTACATTGGCATAGTCATCCAATATTTGAACAAAGCTCTTCTTGCCAATTAAGGCAAACATATTTTGATGAAAGACTAATTTCAAACTTTGTTTTAGGACATTTGTATAAAAAACTCAAATCTAAGGAAGATTTATTGAATATTCAATGGTAGGAAGTAGTTGAAGATGAAACCATTTCAAACATTGACCTAGGAATACTTTTAGAATATAAACAGAATGGATGTGAATCCTTGAAATCTACCCTAGAAGTAGTAGGTTTATAACCTATATTACCTAAAAGTATGGTTGAAATTGAAGAATATTCAACCAACTTTGACTTCCTAATTAAGGAAGCAAGGGGAGAAACTAAGATGAAACACATATCTCCTGCTCATCTTCCTACCTTTAGGGGACTTCCAACTGAAGATCCTGACCTATTCCTTTTTAAATTTGATGTATTATATAGGTCAGTGGATTACAAATCAGATGCCCAAAAGCTAAAATTATTTCCCTCCACCCTAGATGATTCAACACTATGCTGGTTCATCAGTATGGGAAACAAACACATTGTAATCTAGGAAGATATGAAAAGGATCTTCCTAGACCAATAAAAAAACTTTGGGAGGGCATGTGATATTAGGGAAGAAGTTTTGGATATGACTCAAAAAGAGGAAGAATCATTGGAAGACTATTGGGATAGATTTAGATTTAATTTACAAATATTATCCCATGCAAAGTTGGGTGAGAAGTCCTTAAGAAGAATATTCTTGAGGGATCTCACAAACAAGTCTTTAGAATCTTTGAATTTAATATTGGTAAGGGATATTTACCAAAAACTATAGCCTTAGTAACTAAGGCTGATATAGGCAATATGTTGGATGATATGAAGAGTGATATGCTCTCATCTCTTGTGCTTCAATTGGATACACTCTTGATTTAGAAAAAGAAGTAGTAAAATGAAGCAACACTAGCCTACTTTTACCCAAAATGTAGGAGAAAATATCCTAAAAATGAGTGTCCAAAAAATAAAGTCAGAGTGTGTGTGATCTATCAAAGGGATCATAAAATGAGGTTGTACCCACAAATAATAAATGTCAAAGAGGAACCTAAAGTAGCAGAAACCTATTTTATAGGTAACAAGAGAAATTGATAATAGTTTCCTATGGAAAATAGTATGCCAGAAGGAGTACCATCTTATGGAAGAAATAACTATATGAACCAAGGTTAGACTCAACCATCCAATATGGGATGGTGGGATCAGTCTCCTTGGATGAATGCCACCCAAGGGTCTATTACTTACAATATGTATCCATGGATGCCTTATAAATGAATTGGACCTCAATGGTAGAATTATAATACATGGATTTCACCTCCACAAAATACAACTCAAGCCCCATTGCAACCAAGTTTGCCTACACCTCCTACTTCAAGACCAATTTAGCTACCTGCACAACCAAATCCAAATATAAACAACAAGATAAATCAGCCCACCTATTAGGTAGACACATATATGTTTTCCATGTATCATATTAGAGTAGATTGCAACCCTGTACATCTTATATCAGGTAGACAATTAGGAGTAGAACCAAACCCTCATGTAGAGGAGGAAGAGGATGTAGAGTTAGAAGTAGAAGAACCACTTTTGGTAGAAGAGGTGGAAGAAAAAAAAATTGCTGAGAAATACAAAAATGAAGGGTTTCCACCTTTTTTAAAAATATTATAGGAACCCAAAAAGCCAATGTAGCAAAAAAATTTACATTATAGAAGGCTTAAAAAACTTTACAGTCATGATTCCCCTTTATTAGGCCATTAGAGATGTTCCCATATACACGAATATCATAAGAGAGTTATGTTTGAAAAAAAGAGGAAGAAAACCATCAAAAGTAGTAATTATGGTACAACAATTGACTGATATCATGTTAGGCAATACCTACCATCCCAAATACTTTGATCTAGGAAGCCTAGTGTTAATAGTTAAAAAATATAGGCTTCCAATTACACAACACGTTAGTATATCTAGAGGATTCTATAAATATCATGCCTGAAGAAACCATGCAGAAACTACAACTCACAAATATGAGACCAAATAAAACTATCCTTCAATTGGCCAATCAATCCATAGTACTCAGAGGAAATACTGTAAGGTGTTGTTGTCACAGTGGATGCATGAGAGTATTCAACATATTTTCTAGTGTTGTAATCTAAATCTTGATTGGGTGGTTATCCACTTATATTAGGTAGACCTTGGATGGCCCAAAATAATGCTTATATAAGTTGTAGGATAGGATAGATGATGATATCATATGGACAAAATATCAAAATTTCGATCATTTATCCACCTGCACAATCCACTGATTTATTGGGAGAACCAAATTGTGAAGTCTTAAATAACGATGTCTTATCGATGCTTCAACCTATAATATCTCTAGATGAGATTGAGGATGGCATCGATGAAGAACAAGTAATAACACACTTTTTCTAAGGGAAATATTCACATCCTCCTCTAGAATCTCCACTTGTATGTAGCAATGATAATCATGTCAAACAAATAGATATAGCACCTAGAAAATTATTAAATATTGACAATGAGTTATCAATTTTTCAAGAGGACAAATTAAAGGAAATACTAGTCAAATATAAAAATGCTTTTACGTGGGATTACACAGACATGAGAGGGATTACACCCAAATTCTGCACTCACAGGATATATTTGGAAGACAATGTAAGACCAGTAAGACAACCCCAAAGAAGAATGAATCCAACAATGAAAGAAATTATCAAAGCTAAATTACAAAAAAAAAATCAGCTAGATTTATTTATCCAATATCGAATAGTCAATGGGTGTCACATTTAGTGGTGGTTCCTAAGAAAAATGACAAGTGGTGTATTTGTGTTGATTATAGGATGCTCAATACAACCTTTAGGAAAGACCATTTCCCCTTACCCTTTATTGACCAAGTTCTCGACAGCTTGGTAGGACAGGAATATTTTTCATTCCTATATGGGTTTAGTGGATACAACCAAATTAAAATAGGGGATGAAGACAAGGGTAAAACCATGTTTACTTGTCCATGGGGAATTTTGTTTATTGGGTTTTACCATTTGGGTTGTGTAACACACCTGCCACCTTTCAAAGGATGGTGCTTAGTATATTTTTAGATATGGTTGGAGAAACTGTAGAAGTATACATGGATAATTTCATCGTTTATGGTGAAACCTTTGAAGAAGCTACAACCAATATGGAGAAAGTACTCTAGCGGTGTCAAGAAATAAACCTGTATCTTAGTAACAAAAAGTATTTTATGCTAATGTAAAAAGGAATAGTGTTAGGAAATCATATCTCTGTGGAGGGGATTAAAGTAGACATATTAAAAATTGAAGTAATTAAAAATCTACCTACTCCCCAAACTCAGAGAGATATCCACAGTTTTCTAGGCTCTATTGGATACTATAGGCGGTTTATCCAAGACTTTAGCAAGACTGCCAAACCTCTGCATACATTGTTGTCTAAAAATATTGAGTTTGTCTAGACCAGTGAGTGTGAACAAGCATTTTATATTTTAAAGGAAATACTAACCACTGCTCCTATGATGAGAGGTCCAAATTGGACCCTCCCCTTTCATATTTATGTTGATGCATCTAACAATGCGATAATGGCGATATTAGGACAAAAATATGGAGATGAGTTTTATACCATCTACTATGTCAGTAAACATCTTAGAGGTGTTGAGTTCAACTATACTTTCATGGAGAAATAATTTCTTGTAGTAGTGCACACTATTGATAAATTTTACCATTTTATTATAGGTTGTAAGATTTTTTTGCATATAGATCATACAACCATCATTATATCAGGTATATAATGAATAAACCTGCAGTAAGTGGTATAATTATTAGGTGGCTCTTACTATTGTAGAAATTTGATGTAACCATTGTTGACAAACCTGATAGGGATAATGTTATTTTTTATTTTATCTCAAGGTTAAATTTCAAGACCATACAACCACTGAGGATCAATTTTTGGATGAGCATATTTTTGCTTTGGATGAATAGATTCCATGGTATGCAAATATGGCTAATTACTTAGCCATCGATAAAGTATCTCGTACACTCTCCCCCTGAGAAGCTTAAAATTTGATAGAAAATAGTGCAACCTTCTCATTAATTGATGGATGCCTGTTTAGAAATGGGCCCAATAAAATCATGTGGAGGTGTGTTGCAGATAGTGAAACCATAAAAATCCTCAAGGCTTACCATGATGAACCATGTGGTGGTCATTTTGTAGGAAGGAGAACTACATTTAAATTTTTGTAGGTTGGATACTTTTGACCTTATTTATTTAAAGATGTAGCCAAACATGTTAATCAATGTGATCAATATCAATGAATGGGCAGACCAACTCTTTGAGATGAGATGCCACTTCAGTCCCATGTGCACATCGAACCTTTTGATAAATGGGGAATGGAATTTATGGGACCCATCAATCCATAGTCAAGAAGAAAAATATATATTCTAGTTTGTATTGACTATGTGACTAAATGGGTTGAAGTTCAGGCACTACGAGACTCGAAGGAGAAGACTATACCCGATTTCCTGTATGAATCTATTTTCACCTGATTTGGTATTCCTATAGAAATTACCACTGATCAGGGATCTCAATTCACCTCTAAAGTGACTCAGGAGTTGATGCAGCAATATCAAATCCAATTTTGGAAATATGTTGAATATTTTCCATGTTGTTCTGGTGGGGCTAACACTAAAAGGTACTGGACACTCTATACATATACTCGTCGAGGTTCACTCTATATATTTTCTATGTGAATTTTTAGGGTTTTTAAGTTATTTTTAGACCCATATGGGATTTTAGGGTTACTATATTTGAACCCATGCTTTTTGCCCATGACATTGTAAAATTTGTGCATGCGCATTTCTAATATATATCACACTTGCATTAGGGTTTGTATACAGAGATAGAAGGAGAATATTATTGTATTGGAGATGGTCAAGTTAATGCAATAATAATATAATACTATGCTATTTTTTTCCTGGTTGAGGGTTTCCAGGATAAATATTATGTAATGTGTGAATATGCTATCTTCTTATTTTGATTTTGCAATTACTAATTTTCTGATTTAGTTTATCGAGGCTCTTTATTTCTCTTCATCCGACGCAAAAAAACTACCCCCACCATCTGCAATCAAATGGGCAAGTGGAAGTAAAAAATTGAGAGCTGGAGAATATTCTTACTAAGATGGTACAACAACACCGAAGGGATTGGGAAACTCATTTATCAAAAGTAGTATGGACATATCACACTACCTGCAAAACCACCACTGGATTTACACCATTTTGATTGGTGTACAAAAAAAATACCATTATGCCAATTGAGTTTGAGATCAAAACCCTGTGGAATGTTGTAGAATTAAATTTAAATCTAGACGCTGCATAGAAATACCATAATAAATAGATCAACCAACTAGATGAATACTGAAAGGATTATTTATAGTGAATGGAGATCACGCATAAATAGAGGCTTGGTGGCATGACCACCACATATGATAAAAATAGTTTAATAAGGGAGATTGGATATTGTTGTACGACTCCCAATTCTAGGAGAAAAATGGGAAGCTTATGCAACATTGGATGGTATCATATGAATTGGTTGGCATTATCCATAATAGTGTTATGCATGTTCAAACCATAGATGGAAGTGACATCCTGTTGACAGTCAATAACCACTAGTTGTGGTCGTATCATGCACCACTAGTCCACACAATTGAATCCAAAGAAGGCATGGAGGAGATCCCATAATAACTAAAATTCTTTTCCAGTAGTTGATGAACACCTGTGCATTGACAAAATAAAAAAACAAATAAAAACATTTATTTATATTTTATTAGTTTTGTTTTATTTATTATTTTGTAGGAAATCGTACCTTGAATTCAATCTGTAGCCATATTGGGAAACATAGGCTTATCAGGCACAAGATCCATGATTCTTGTTTTATGCTTTACACGTATATTTATTGTTTTGTAGGAAACCATTCCCTGAATGCAATCTATAGGTATCCTAGAAAACCTAGGCCTATCAAGCACAGGATCCATGATTCATGTTTTATGCTTTACATGTGTGTTTATTTTTGGTAGGACATGTGACCCTTAATACAATCTATAGACTGTTGGGTAAAACTACACTTATCAGGCATGGGCCATGGTGTCCTGCATGTTTTTAGCTTTCTAGGAGAAAAAATGAATAAAAGAATACCCAATCCTTGCCAAGAGGGGGATACTTATCGCTGGACGTATGTACAGGTGTCTACTTCCTCATGGAAGAAAATACCTAAATACAGGTCAAGATGGTGGATGTTGACTTTTTCAACCAGCGAAAGCGCCTATATTTAGATTGATGAAAGACACCTAACTATGGGTTAACCTAGTGTACATTGATTGTCTAGCCAAGAGAGGATGCTTATATCCCATAATATAGTAAAGACACCTACGTTCATGGCATTTGAAAGGTGCCTATATTCACAAAAGGTGTCTATATCCCATAAACAAATTTGCTATCTTTTGCAAGTACCAGTATTCAGAATGTCTAAATAAAGGCACTTGTATTCACAATAACAAATGGTGCCTGTATCTAGTAAGTCAGAGTGATATGCTTGTATTCTAGTTACATAGGCACCTGTATCTGCAAGGGTGCCTATCTTCCAGTAAAACAAGTACCTATATCCGCAATACCAAAAAGGGCACCTGTCTTCCAACAAAATGGGTGCCTATATATGCAATATAGAGAAGGGTGCCTATCTTCTATACAAATAAGGGTGCATGTATTCCAACGTAGCGATGACTCCTATCTTTGGCATTGGAGAAGTGATCGAAGCCACGTTGGCACAAAAATACATGCACAGTCAAACTCAAACATTTTCATGGATGAGAGTATGTCTGTTTTTATTTTCTTCAATGAAATCCATTTACTTCTTGGTTTTTGACCAACGGAGTTTGAAATTTTTTGTCGATGACCCATGCATACTCCCAAGGCACAAATAAAATAGCTTCCAAGGAGGGGATGTATGTCATCCCATAGTAAAATAAAAATTCAATGTTTTTTTAGATTTTGGACGAGACCTCGAGACTAAAAAAAGTGTAGTACCCAATGATGATTCATTTTGACGCAATTAATTTGCATAAAAAAATGCACACCGTTCATTTGTACCATAGACATTGTTATCATGCATTGGCCAATAAAATTGCATCACCGACATTTGCATATCATAACTCACGAAACACCATCCAAGTATGTACCAAAAATTTTGTTGTGTGTGCATGATTTTCATAAAGAAAATATTTCTATATAATATGCCAGTACATATCCCACGAAATTCGTATCCAATCATACGAACCCCAAATCTACACTATGCTATGTGGTGCCAATCAGATGGAAGGAGCAGTTGTAATGGTACCCTTCTAAATATAGCACATGATTTCAGATTTAATTACGTAGATTACCTATAATTATTGTTAATTATGGGGAGATAGGTGCCCTATATGCACGAATATAGTCACACGCTTTGGCATGTTATAAATCATAAACAAAGTCTATTTTACAAACATAAATAAATCTAGATAACAGAGTCGATAAATTCCATGGCAAGACCTTCAACTAATCACACTTTGAATAAGAATGAGCCCTAGGATATTTTAGGCATAACTAGAGATTTCAGGAACCAATTTGAGGCTATGGGATGGATGGAGTATTTGATGTAGTGTAGCACCCTAAAATTGGCGCAGTAAAACCTTAAATAATTACAATTACTCTAGTAAATATTCAAATTCAAATTTTAACCCCCAAAACCGCTCCCAAACCGCCGTTTAACCCGTTTCCTCCTTTCCCGTGCCATTTTTAGAGTTTGTTTTGACCGTTTGATGATATCGTCGCCGATCAGACGATATCGCCTCAGATCGGACGATTTCGTCTAGGCTAGGACGTCCAGACGATCTTGTCCCAAAACTAATTTTTCTCAATTAGCCTCTGTTCCAACGACGTCTCTAATCCGGGCAGAAGCGTGTTTGCGTCGTTAGAGACCCTCCCCATTGGAGATCTCCCAAATTGGGATGATCTCCAACCTCCTAACCTCCCTCCTAAGCCTATTTAAACTTAGGACTCCCCCTTGGCATCCCCCTGGCTGAAATTTCTTGTAACTTGACTTTACACGCACTAAAACATCCTGAATTACCATCTGCACTTGTCCTATCCAAATTTTGTTGCAGGAACCTTGTCATTCTTCAGCCGGAGCAAGCTCAGTTCGTCATGGACGATCCTGTTCAATTCGAGACGATTTTGCACCAATTCGAGACGATCTCGACTGCAATCAGCATTGGGGGCAATCAGTGCCCAGAGTTTGCATTTTCTCATTATTTTCTGCTGCATTATTCTGTATTTAGTTAATCTTATGATTATTCTTTATTATTTTGCATCTTGGAGTTCACCCATGTAGTTTAATTGCATAATAAGGTCATGATTAGCTATTAAAGTGTTGCAACTTACTTGCATTTCTATTCGGGATTATCTGTTAACATCCTTATTGTCATTTTACATCATTATCCTCTATTAGCATTGCTGCATTTTTTGTATTTTGTGTCTATTTCTCTGTTTGTAGGTCTCTGATGAATTCGTCTGACGAATTCATCAGATCTCAGATGATCCTGCAGGTCGAAGACGATCCCGTCAAATTCTAGACGATCCTATCTGCTTCAAGAATCAGAACCTCCATCAGACATCCGGATCAGGTATGGCTCTGTAATTTAGCTTTTTCTCTCTGTTTTTTGTTCAAATCTGTTTGCTGTATTTCATTTAGTCTGCATTTTCATAATAGAACAACTTAGATTCATTTGGCCAAACCTAGGACTCGAATGTTTAAAGATAAAACTGAACACATTAAACACATTCCCAACCTAGGCGTGGAAACTGCCATTCAAACGTTTCCTGGTGAACCCACCATCCGTCGAAAAATCACCATAATACACCTCCCCCAAGAGGCGGGACCTTCGCAAGGCCTCTCAGTCCGAGGTACCGCGCCATCCTTTTCCCATCCTCCTTTCGAGCATGGATCCTATAGCCTGAAGGTAAGGATGCAAAAAATTTGGAGCGATACATTTTGGTGAACCCGACGTGAATGCATTTAAAACCTTTTGAAAAAAAAACAAATATATATATATATATAGATGCATTTCAAATCATTTAAAACTAATGAGTTGCATATCATGTTTAGATGGTAGCTCCTAAGAAAAGACTAGAAGTTACTATAAATGTTGAAAACCAATTAGCAGCCATAGAAATCAATTATGTGCTTAGTGTGCCTGAAATAGATAGAAATCAACTTTTGTGGGACGAACTTGATAGAAGACTAGGTGTCATTTCATCTAGGTCAACAAAACTTAAACAAATCAAAAGGCTTGTCCTAGATAGAATCCTGGATCCTCATCAACTCATATTTTATCATGAACTTCAGAGAGCCTGCCATAGATGGTTAGCTTATAGGAGAGCTCTTGTGTCTTCAGAATTGTTCACCTTCGAGGAATACCTCGAGAACGCAGCCACTATACACCAGTTCCTAGGTCATGTAGAAGACCAAGAGGTCGTTCTTATGGATAGGGAAATATGGAATAGAGTTCCTCGAGCTATGTTATATCGAGAGTATTGCCATGAGCTTTACTTCTATCAACCAGAATCTGAGACAGATAATATCACTATAGCCCTTTTCATTAAATTCTTGAAAGAAAATTTTCAATTTGAAGAAGAACACTTCATGACTCCTGAAGAACTTGAGCCCATTAATGATATTTATAAATTGTTTATAGAAAACTAGATCATTGCTTTCATTATTATTATTTCTTGCATTTTTTGTGTTGTTTGTTATCTTTATAATATTGTTATTAAAACCAAAAAAAAAAAACAAGAAAAACTAAAAAAACATAACAAAAACCAAAACATTTCATTTTAAATATTGTAGTAGGTATATAATTAATATATACCTCTTAAGCTTGTTGCATATATATATATATATATATATATATATATATATATATATATATATATATATATATATATATATATATATATATATATATATATATATATATTTGCTGAAATCTAAGTTAAGCACAATGCCTAAACTTAGGAATGGTAAACAAACTGAAGGAGAAGAAGAAGATTGGTTAGGAGACAAAACAAGAAACCCAAATGTCCTTCCCGAGGATCCAATCCCGGAAGAAGAAACTCTAGACCAGCAAGACGATGAGCTTGTTGTAGATGAACAAGAAGAAAATGTTAAAGAGGATGGATCCTCATCCCCTAGAGTAGCTCCAGATGGAACTATTGCTTTTGATAACTTAGATCATTTCTGGAAATTTTTCAATAATAACATTGGCGCTCTTAATATGGCAATTCGTATTGATAAAGGACAAATTAGTGACACTCAAGCAGCCATGGAACATATGTTTGATGTGCACACTAATCCCTTGTCTTTTATTGATCAAGAAAGTGATAAGGCTGGACCATCCAATAGAGATATGGTCACTATGATTCAAAACATGCCAAAACAATAGGTTACCCAACCTCCTAAGGAACCTCGTTATTGAGCCTAAAATCATTCCCACACAAAAGAAAACTTCCTTCACTGCTTTACTTCGCCAAACTATTGATCAATATGCTTCAAGTAAACAAAAATCTAAAATGAAGCCAAACACCAATTTTCAACAATCTGGGATACAACATAATACAACTTCAAAATTTCTTCATAACACCTTTCCTACCAACAATTTACACAATAGCAACATAGCATCTAATCTTCATGTCCCTCCATATGTTCACAAATCTCATATTAATGCCCTACCGAACCAATATGGTGGGCAAACTAGTAATCTGGAAGCCATGGTGAAACAGTTAGCTTCCCGCATGGACCAGATAGATCCCTACCGTCCCTCATACAATTATCGAGAGATATGTAGTCAACCTTTGGATCCCATAGTTGTAGCACAACCGTACCCTAAACATTTTCCCATGCCCGTCCTGCCTATATATAAAGGAACTGAAGATCCCATAGAGCATCTTCGCATGTTTAGGATAGCATGTCATGATATATCACATGATGACTTGCTATTACTAAAAATGTTCTCGAAAAGTTTAGGTGGAATGGCATTAGAGTGGTACTATCAACTACCCACTCATTCTTTGAGAAATTTTGAAGAAACAAGTTGAATCTTTTGTCCATCAATTTAGTGCCTACATCGAGAGGCATGTCACCATTAAAGATTTGTACAACTTAAAACAAGACAAAGATGAATGTTTTGCTGATTTCTTAGCTAGATGGAGGCAGTTGATAGGAAAACTGCACTTTGTGCTACCTTATAGGGAAATGTTGGACATTTTTATTAATAATTTGCAAGAACAAATATCTTATGAGTTATCAATTGCTACTTTAACTACCTTCGATCAAGCTATAGATTTAGCTCGAAGAGTAGAAGATGCCCTCATTAGGAGAGGCCAACTTAGGAAGAAGGATGATGAGAAAACATCCAGAAATCAGTATAAAAACAAACAAGTCGTAGGTGACGGAGTCACTAACAGCAAAAATGTTGCTAATATCAATGCAACGAAGACAACAAAAAAATTTATATTGAAACCTCCTGATAAACCTCCTCGAGAATTTACTAGATTGAATCAACCATTATCAACTATTTTACCTCAATTACTCGAAAGAGGTTTGATTCAATTACTAGCTATCCGGGAACCTGATCCAACCATACCTGGATATAGAGCTGACTTACACTGTGATTTCCATAGAGGACCTGGACACTCTACCAATGCTTGTAAAAGGTTAAAGCATAAAATACAAGATCTGATTGATAATAATGAAATGGAGGTGCAAGCCTTCCAACCTAAACAAAATGCTCCTAATAATGCTCAAAAGAACATTCCCCAAAATCAAAATCAAAATGCTAATCAATCATTAGACATATTTCAACATCCTTTACCAAGACATGGTAAAGAGGTGGCCAATCAAATTGAGCATCATAATGTTCCTCCTCCTACCCGATATGTAGGAACTATTAGTGGACAATTACCTATTCAGGATCCTCAAACATTTGACACAACCTTATCCCTGGTCATGACCAGGCCCCTACATAATACTCAAACTCCAGATCCTAGTGATATAGAATCAGATACTGAAAGTGAAATAGAAATCACCTCAAACCAATCGAATAGTTCTGAAAATGAATCAGATCCTATTCAACCCATCACAGATGCTATGGTTCTAGAAGAACCATTTCCTAGAAGAGTTACTACTCGACCCTCTTCTAATCAATTCCTCCCTAATGAACAAGCCATAAACGCTCAACCGAGACCAGTTCAACGTCTTCAATATAACATTGTAGGTACCATTGGAGTCGTTACCCGACAACAAGCTCAAAATTCTCAACAAGAACCAAACCAGAATGATGGATCAACTCCATTTGTTTTGAAAAATCCCAATAAAGGGAATCATGCTCCTAATGTTCAACCTAAACCCCCTTACAATATTAATGAGCAATTATCCAATACTACAGCCAAAATTTCCCTTTTGGATTTATTAAGATCTTCTCCTACCCATAGGGATGAGTTAATGCTTACATTAAGCCAAATGATGGTACCTCAAAATATTCAACCCGAAGCCATGGCCAATACTATCATCACTAGAGAAGTCGATTGTATTGACTTTCAGGATAAAGATATCCCACAACACAGTTTACATAAGGATAATACCTTATATATTACTCGCTCTAATTGGAGATGTAGTTGTTAAAAGAGTCCTGATTGATAATGGTTCATCTCTAAACATTTGCACTTTTGACTTCTACCAACGGTTTGGCTTTAGAAGTGATGAAATGAAGAAAACTGACATGATCATAAAAGCTTTCAATGACGAAACACAAGAAACATGTGGAGTTATTACCATCCCATTGCAAGTTGGTCCTAGAACCCTAGATACGACCGTGTTTATTGTACATTGCCCCGCATCGTACAATATACTCTTGGGTCATCCTTGGATCAATGCAATGCGGGCTGTCCCATCCACTTTACACCAATGTGTTAAATTCAAATTTAAAAATCAGTTGGTCACTATCCATGGTGATCCTAGACCCTTTGATATGTGTGCTTTGGTAGAACCTGTTGGAGTTCAATTTTGCCCTGCTCTGTCATCCACACATCCTAATTCTTATTTTTCATCTAAAACTGTGAAACACACTCCCATAGCTTCACCTATTTCTCCTCCATTAATTTCACCCTCATATATAGATCAACAATCTTCTAAACAAACCACTCTAGAACCTCAAAAATATCTTCAATCCACAACCAATCCTTCATGTTCTATCCCTATAATTTCAAAACCTATAGACCCATCTATTAACACTTCCACATTATCAACATCTATCATACCTTCCACATCTAAAGATATAGGGAATGATCCTTCTACATCTTATGCTCTTTCTGATGAACTTTTACCGGATTTATCCACAATCTTAATATTAGAAAAAACAAATGCTTTTATGCAAGATTCAATTCTTTTAAATAACTTGCCACCATCTCCTCGTACCTTGGGCCTCCCACAACCTATGGGAAGTACTTACCAAGTCGGGAGTTGTGCCTTCATTTATAAAGGATATGACTGGGGAAGAATACCTCGAAATATCAAAACTCATCATGATGGATATGCTCGATGTTATTTTACTAATGAGTATATTAAAGCTAAACCTATAATGCTTAAAATGGGATATAAAGGGAAAGGCTTGGGACCTTTCCAAAATGGTATGAAAGAACCTTTCGAGGTAGAACCGTGGCCTCCCCGCTGTGGTGTGGGCCTATTTCCTAGTAAGGGTCAACCCTTTCCTTTTGAAGATGATGATCAACTCATATGTTATCAAGATTATTTGGATAGGCGTGATGATTTGCCTCTAAAAAATCAGCCATTTACATGTAACATGCTATCCATAGCTTACCCTGAAATGATTGTTGAATTCGATGATGAGTTGGAAGGAGATATCTTCCATGATGTCTCCGTTGAAGAAATGTTACACAATGGATTTTATTTTGATGGTTCTATACCAACTATAGCCCAACTTGAGGCCACTAATCCTCAAGATGAATTATCCAAGTTAACCTTAAAATAATTACAAGAATTGGGCGTCTCACCCGCCCCACCTAATTTTGAAAGAGATCTACACATGGAAGTAGAAAACGTCATTAAAGTTAACATTGGAACTGAGGATAATCCTCACATAATCAATATTGGATCAGAATTAAGTCAAGAAAAACAAGAGCAATACATTGCATTCCTTAAAGAATATGAAGATGTCTTTGCTTGGACATATGAAGATATGCCAGGTCTGGACCCTTTCGTAGTCATGCATCATCTAGTAGTCCATCCGGATGCTAAACCTGTTAAACAGAAACTTAGAAAAATGCATCCCAAAGTGGCCCTGCTAGTCAAAGGGGAGTTAGAAAAACTCCTGAATGTTGTTTTTATACAAGCTATTGATTATGCTGAATGGATCTCAAATGTAGTTCCAAGTCACCAAGAAAGAAGCTACCAAAGTTAGGGTTTGCACAGATTTTAGAGATATTAACGTTGCATGCCCTAAAGATGATTTTCCTCTTCCAAACATGGACCAAATCATTGATTTTACTGCTGGGAGTGGGATGATGTCCTTAATGGATGGATTCTCTGGTTATAATCAGATCAAGATAGCTCTTGAAGATCAGGCTAAAATAGCCTTTATTACCCCCTGGGGTACCTTTTGTTGGAAAGTGATGCCATTCGGCTTAAAGAATGTAGGTGCAACCTATCAACGAGCTATGACTTATATTTTTCATGATATGATGCATGATATCCTACATGATTATGTAGATGATATTATAGCTCGCTCTATTAATGAAGATAATCATTTAGATGATTTGAGAAAAGTTTTTAATCGATTAAGAGAATATCTTATTCGATTAAATCCAACCAAATGCATATTCGGAGTTAAGTTCGATAAACTATTAGGGGTTATAGTTTCTTTACGTGGCATCAAAATTGACCCTCTCAAGATTGTGGCTATCACTGATATGCCCGCACCTACCAATATATTTGAGTTACGAAGTTTACAAGGTAAGCTTCAAGCTATCCGTCGCTTCATCGATAAGTTGGCGGACAAAACCGGTCCCTTTCTTAAGCTCCTTAAGAAGGATGTCCCTTTTAATTGGGACGATGAATGTAAAGAAGCTTTTGAACTTCTCAAACAATACCTCCTTAACCCACCTGTGCTTTCTCCACCTAGACCTGATCGCCCATTTCTCCTGTATATTTCAGCTTCAGATTCTGCCTTAGGAGCTATGTTAGCTTAGCTTGATGATGAGAAGAGAGAACATGCTAATTATTATATTAGCCGAACCTTCATCAGTTATGAAACTCGCTACACAACATTAGAAAAACTATGTCTAGCAGTCGTATTTTCTACATAAAAATTATGCCATTATATGCTCAATCAGAAAACCTATGTCATTGCTAAATATGATCCCTTGAGGTATCTCATGAGTCGACCTTATTTATCGGGTCGTACAGCCAAGTGGGTTCTTGCTCTAAGCGAGTTTGACCTCACGTTCATAGGACAAAAGTCTGTTAAGGGTCAAATCATAGCAGATCAATTAGCTGCTGCACCCTTAGAGTCTACCCATCCCCTCATCATTGAGTTTCATGATGAATGCCTTCAATTAGAGGCAGACCATATTGAACAATGGTCCTTATACTTTGATGGAGCCCGATGCATGAGTGGGGCTGGTGCGGGTATTATTTTAATATCCTCGCAAAAACATCTTATTCCTTTGTCCTTCAAATTAACATTTGCTTGCACTAATAATACTGCTGAATATGAAGCTCTAATCCTTGGATTACGAGCTGCCTTGGTGCTAAAAATTAAACATCTGCTAGTTTTTGGTGATTCTCAACTTGTCATAAACCAAATTAATGAAGTTTATCAGACCAGAGATGATAAACTATGCCCATATAAAGCCTATGTTTTACAATTAATGTCTCTATTTGATCAAGTTACCTTGGAAGCTATTCCTCGAACTAGCAACCGTGCAACTGATGCTATGGCCGTAGCTGCATCTCTTCTGCCCTTGGAGTTAGATGACGAATATGCCACCATAATTATTCATCGACTCCAGGAACCCACTTCAAATAAGTCATGCTTAGAACCTTTGGATGTGTTTCTAATCAATGAAACTACTCCTGAACCTTGGTATATAGATATATTTGATTTTCTTCAAAATGGGACTTTCCCTACCAATTCTAATAGAAACCAGCATCGGTTATTACGTAGACGAGCAAGTCGATTTGTAATAATTGGCAATACTTTGTATAGGAGATCTTTTGAAGGTATCCTATTAAGATGTTTGAATTTAGAAGAATCCAAATCAGCCTTGAGTGAAGCCCACGATGGATCTTGTGGAGGACACTTCAGTGGTAGTGTCATTGCTAAAAAGCTCCTTAGGATAGGATAATTTTGGCCTACCATGGAGAATGATGCACATGATTATGTGCGCCATTGCGACAAGTTCCAGAAACATGCTGACCTTGTCCATGTGCCTGCACAAGAACTGTAGGCTATTTCATCTCCTTGGCCCTTTTCAAAATGGGGCTTAGACATTATTGGCAAAATTAATCCTGTGTCATCTGATGGACACAAATTCATCATAACCGCCATCGAGTATTTCACGAAGTGGGTTGAAGCTATGCCTTTAGCTTCCTGCACTGGCACACAAGTTTCTAAATTTATTTTTAATCAAATCATTTGTAGGTTCGAAATTCCTGCAAATCTCATCTCAGATAATGGAACTTGTTTCAAAAATAAAGATGTTAAGAAATTATGCCAAAAATATAAGATTCAACATCGCTGGTCCACTCCCTATTATCCTCGGGGTAATGGTCAAGCTGAAGCATCTAACAAAACCTTAATCAAAATTCTCAAAAGATTGGTCAATAAATCTGGCCGTGATCGGCACATTCAATTATATCCAGCCTTGTGGGCCTATCGAACTAGTGTTCGAACCCCCACTGGAACTTCACCTTTTGTTTTGGTTTATGGTGCTGAAGCCATTTTTCCCTTTGAATTAGAAGTTCCTTCTTTGGCTCTACTACTTCAAGATACCAAAGTAGGAGATGAATATCGAGCTGGCATACTCAGTCAGTTGGAACTCCTAGATGAAAAGTGCATCAATGCTTTGGAGCATCTCCGTGCCTACCAAAACAAGCTTAAAAGATCATATGCTAAAAAAGTTCGTCATCGATCCTTTGAGATCGATGACCTTGTTTTAAAAGAAAATCAAAAAAATACTAATGCAACTAAAGACCTTAAAGGTAAATTTGAGCCCAACTGGCTTGGACCATACATTATCACTGCTAAATTTGAATCGGGAGCATACAAATTAGCTACCTTAGATGGTAAAGATTTAAAAGAACCTATGAATATTATGCATCTTAGGCGATATTATGCATAAAATTTAGTCATTTCATCATTTGTACATATTTTGCATGTTGTCTTATTTTAAAAATATATCAAACTGTTTACACAAAAACAAAAACAAACAAAAATAATAAAAATAAAAACAACAATATTCTTGACTCTTTCAAAACCAAAACAAAATAAAGAAGAAAGAGAGAGTCAACATTCTCAAACTTTCCAAAAAGTATTTGTATATATTTCTTCTTACAAATGTTGCAGTTATATATTTCAAATTATTTTGGATAAATTAGCATTTATTTGGAATCCCTCACTTTCACAAACACAAAATAAATATCTTGATTTTTATCCGGCATGATTACTAATCTCTCTTATATCAAATTCCACAAAATTCAATTAAATAAAGTTTGAGCACGGAGAATTGATCTTGTTATTTACTTAAACCAAGCACATCCTTTCACAATAAAATGATTATATTTGTAATGTCCATGCTATGCTACATAGTAGAAGTGGTTTCTTGAGCGAAAAGTTTCCCCTGCTATCCTATCATGCACATGGTCTAGAATCTTTGAGAATTGGCAAAAGGACAAGCTCACCCCTACCCAGAATAAAAATCCCTTGCTCTACAGATAATCCGAGCAAGTATCCCTAGCATAGGAAGAAAAGCAAAGTTCAAGAAAAAGAGAAAAAGAAAAATGTTATTTTATATCATTATCACATAAGTTTCAAGCATTATCTCAAAAATACAAAAAAAGAGAAAAGAAAAGAAAAAGAAAAGAAAAAGAAAGCAAAAGCAAAAGCAATAAAATCCCTCTCCCTACCCTTTGAAAAGAAAAGAAGGGTTGATGAGCTTGAATCCCCGGAATTCTCAATTATTTGAAAACCGTGAGGTAAGCCCCATAACAGGTGGTTTGTGCCCAACCTGCTTGGCCTTGGGTAACTCCTAGCGTGGCGATATGTCCGTCACATTAGCGACCTTCTTTTGTACAGACCTATGTCTACTTATGGATTAGGCTAGGTCTTGATAACCTCGGACTTACATAGTAGTCTCGGTATGGTTATATGCATCTAAATCATGGTTAATGAACACTTATTTGGTTAATTCAAATCATTTGTATCAAATTATCTTGCTCAAAACTGGTAAATGAACAATAGCAATTGCACACACATTTGTATTTGAGAGATTTTGTGTATCATTATGATAAATCAAGATTGGAAATGAACTCACATATGCACATGGGATTCCTTATAAATCTAACT
The DNA here is from genome assembly GCA_028583015.1 of Wollemia nobilis. Lineage (NCBI taxonomy): Eukaryota > Viridiplantae > Streptophyta > Pinopsida > Araucariales > Araucariaceae > Wollemia > Wollemia nobilis. Next base: position 1,319,044 of record JAQPPZ010001708.1, read on the forward strand.
TTTGTCTTTGAGATACTTTGAAATATCTTTGCAAATTGTCTGGAATAATTTCATTTTTCCTTTCTCGCATAAAGACAACTACATGCATAATCAAAAATCAAAATCATTTTCACAACATACAATCAAGTTACATATAACTTTTGACTTTTGCGATGATGGTATAGTTCCAAAACTAAAATTGGAATTTTATGCCTAGCGCAAGTCCTCATCTTCATATTTTTTGACTATTTCAAAAATTAAAAATCAACCATACAATAAAACTATTATATCAACTTCTTTTGGATTTCGCGATGATGGTATAAGTCTATACCTACATATTCTATGCCTAGCGCAAACCATTGTACCAATTTTTATTTCCCCATTTATTTTAAAAATCATAAAAACATATGACTTAAATCATTATGTTACACAATTATGTTTTTAAAAAGCATGCACATTATCACTATTTCATGTCATTATGTCAATATGCAAATTTGCAATGATGGTATAATTCCTAAGGAATTATCCAAAAATTTTATCACACTTAGGAATTTATGCCTAGCAAAAATAATTTTAAAATATTTCATGCATAATATTTTCATGAAAAATCTGAAAACAAAATCATCATCATCATCATTTGCATCATCACAACAAAGTCTTAAGACAGTCTCTTAAGCACCCTTTTACTTTTAGCAATATTTCTATACTGGGATTAGCTTGACGACCGAGTGAGCGGCGACTCCATGAAATGGTCTATAATAGCGACAATGTCCTTTGAAATTATTGTTAAAAGTCCCTTTTATTTTTATCAAATTATCACATCACAAACAACCAAATTGTTTACATCAGATTATTTCATTTAAAATCTTACAGCATGACATCAAAATTATAATATTTCCAACGACATAATTACATGAATCATCAAATCAATCACACTTCAAACATTAAAGCATCATACAAACGCATAAGACAAGTCATATGATCAAAAAAAATATATCTCATCTATATATATATCAAATGTATGTACATCATATCAAAACTAGATTGATATGCCACAATCTACATCTTGCATACTCAATCTCTCAATCATATATCCTTTGTCTCAACAAACCACAAAACGAAGTGATCGAGATGAATGTCCTCACCCATTCTTAATTTTATTCAAAAACACTTAACAACTTTTTTAAAATTTTGCTTTTTCATGTTTTTACCTCAAACGTTCGATTTGGGTAAAAACACGGAGGGGGCACCATAGTAAGTTGTCGTACGATTCGACCTAGAATCGTCGCCTAAAAATGGGAATAATTTTTTCTTTCTCGTAGATCGAGAAGAACTCATCTTTAACGCATTTTCTTCGAAAAATTCGCTAAAGAGGGGGCAAAATGTAGCACCCTAAAATTGGCGTAGTAAAACCTTAAATAATTACAATTACTCTAGTAAATATTCAAATTCAAATTTTAACCCCCAAAACCGCTCCCAAATCGCCGTTTAACCCGTTTCCTCCTTTCCCATGCCATTTTTAGAGTTTGTTTTGACCATTTGACGATATCGTCACCGATCAGACGATATCGCCTCAGATCGGACGATTTCGTCTGGGCTAGGACGTCCAGACGATCTTGTCCCAAAACTAATTTTTCACAATTAGCCTCTGTTCCAACGACGTCTCTAATCCAGGAAAAAGCGTGTCTGCGCCGTTAGAGACCCTCCCCATTGGAGATCTCCCAAATTGGGATGATCTCCAACCTCCTAACCTCCCTCCTAAGCCTATTTAAACTTAGGACTCCCCCTTGGCATCCCCCTAGCTGAAATTTCCTGTAACTTGACTTTACACGCACTAAAACATCCTGAATTACCATCTACACTTGTCCTATCCAAATTTTTTTGCAGGAACCTTGTCATTCTTCAGTCGAAGCAAGCTCAGTTCATCGTGGACGATCTTGTTTAATTTGAGACAATTTCGCACCAATTTGAGACAATCTCAACTACAGTCTGCATTGGGGGCAATCAGTGCCCAGAGTTTGCATTTTATCATTTCTTTCTGTTGTATTATTCTATATTTAGTTAATCTTATGATTATTCTTTATTATTTTTCATCTTTGAGTTCACCCATGTAGTTTAATTGCATAATAAGGTCATGATTAGCTATTAAAGTGTTGCAACTTACTTGCATTTCTATTCGGGATTATCTGTTAACATCCTTATTGTCATTTTACATCATTATCCTCTATTAGCATTGCTGCATTTTTTGTATTTTGTGTCTATTTCTCTGTTTGCGGGTCTCCGACAAATTCGATCCGATGAATTCGTCGGATCCTCGGAGATGATCCCGTCAAATTCTAGATGATCCTGTCTGCTTCAAGAATCAGAACCTCCATCAGACATCCGGATCAGGTATGGCTCTGTAATTTAGCTTTTTCTCTTTGTTTTTTGTTCAAATATGTTTGTTGTATTTCATTTAGTCTACATTTTCATAATAGAACAACTTAGATTCATTTGGCCAAACCTAGGACTCGAATGTTTAAAGATAAAACTGAACACATTAAACACATTCCCAACCTAGGCGTGGAAACTGCCATTCAAACGTTTCCTGGTGAACCCACCATCCGTCGAAAAATCACCATAATACACCTCCCCTAAGAGGCGGGACCTTCGCAAGGCCTCTCAGTCCGAGGTACCACGCCATCCTTTTCCCATCCTCCTTTCGGGCATGGATCCTATAGCCTGAAGGTAAGGATGCAAAAAATTTGGAGCGATACATGTAGGAGCATCCAATGGTGTACGAGTGATATTGAATCCCCAAAAAAAAATTGTAATATTTTTCTTTTTATGTTCTAAGTGTTTTTAATTGTTAGGGATGGAAAAAAATACCTAACGGTGAAAGAATCACCCCAATATCCTGAGCAGTTTGGAAGATATGTCAAAACTAGTAAAAATCCTAGTGAAAACCCTGCCAAAACTAGTGCAAATCTTGCTAGTAAAACTTGGAGGCCAATTTTGAAGACCTTGGAGGCATTTTTAAGGGTTGAATAATAGTGGTACTCTATGTAAACATAGTACTAGCCTTCCTAAATCTTCAAGATATTTCCAAAAAGGTGCAATAATAGCCGTTTCAAGCAACGAGCGAGGAGTTATGACCTCAATAAGTTTACCCTCGAAATTTAAATTTAAAATACATATTTTTAGGCGAGAAAGGGAAAAATAGGGTCAAAAGGGGGAATTTCAAATTTTTAATCAATTAGTCTCTATAAAATCCATTCTCCTCAACAAGGAATATCAGAAAGCTTTTGCATTTTCTTTGTTTTCTGTATTTCTGTGGATTTTATGTGTTTTGGTTAATGCAACTCTGCTTCAAGTGGTATTAGAGCAGGAGTTCCTGAGTGTGTAAATAGATCACCGGATGTGAAGCAGTTTACACCAGGATTTGTAGTTAGAGTTTGTGAGAGACATGAGAAGAATACCTCCATGACGAAACCATGGTGGTGGGAGAAATGCTATGGTGCAAGAAGAAGATTTTAGAGCTTTGCAGAGGTAAGTTCAAGCTTTGGAAGAGGAACTGCATAGAGGCTTTGATCCAAGGAAGGAATATGGGAGTGAATATGAAGCTAAAGAAGAAGAGGTCCAGTTCAATGAAGAAGAAGAAGTACTAGATCCTGCACAAGCCAAGTTATATAGAGCTATATCCCAGATTGGGAAGAGACCGAAAATGGAGGTTTCTACGTATTTTGGAAATCTTAATCCAAAAGAGTTGATCGACTGGATCAATGACATGGAAGAATAATTTGAGTATGAGGAGGTTGAAGATCTTGAGAGGGTCAATTTTTCTAATACCAAGCTAAATGGTCATGCTAGTATTTGGTGAAATAAAGTGCAGTTGGATAGAAATAGAAGAGGTAAGGAAAGGATAACATGGTGGAAACAGATGGTGGAGAAGTTGAAGAAGCAGTTCATTCTAGCTGACTACGAGTTGGATCTGCTAAAGAAAATGTAAGGTTTGAGGCAGTCAAGCAAGTCTGTCAAATAATACACAAAGGATTTCTATAAGATCCTAATCATAACAGGTCATTTTGAGGCCAACAAGGAGAAGGTAGCCCATTACATAAATGGGTTGAGAGCAAGTATTCAAGACGAGTTGAGTCTGGATAGGATGACCACCATAGAATATGCTTACCAATTTGTCTTGAAGGTAGAAGATAAGCTAAATAGGATATTTGAAAACAAACAAAGAGAAAGAGGTCATGGTGGAAGAATTGGTGGGAGAACAAAATGAGGATGGAATGAGGACCAAAATAAAACTGGGAAAACAAGCAACAGTCAAGATCAGAAGGAGGAGAGTGCTTGTCGTCCCTATGAGGAAAATAATGGCTACCAAAGAGGAAGAGGAAGGTATAGACGAGGGCCTGGAAGAGGAGGATTTTGTGGAACCTATTTCCAATATAGGGAAGAAGGACATCGACATATGAGTTCCCACAGCACCAAGGGGGAATGAATAAGAGACCTGAAGGTAATGCCCAAGCTATTTTTGTAGACGAAGGTGTTGAATATGAGCACTTCGAGGAAGAAGAAAGAGAAAAATTTATGGTCACAAGGAGAGCCTTGCTTATTGAGGAGAAATATCTAGATCAGAGGAAGAGTCTATTCTACACAAAATGTAAATGTGCAGGTAAGGTGTGTAATTTTATCATTGATAATGGTAGCACTGATAACCTAGTTTTAGAAGGTATGGTTACTAAGTTACAATTAGAAAGGAGGTACCCACATCCATATCATATTGCATGGTTGTAGAAGGACCATAGGGCTTTGGTCAGTGAGTAGTGTTTAGTAAAATTCAATATTGGAATTTATCGTGATGAGGTCATGTGTGATATATTACCTATGGATGCTTACCATTTACTATTTGGAAGGCCATGTCAGTTTTATCGATGTGCAATACATGATGGGTATGCCAACACTTACTCCTTGACAAAGGATGGAGTGCACCATAAGTTGAATCCCATGAAGGAGATGAACAAAAAGGTATGTGGCATATGTGTTATGCATTAATTCCTAGATTTAAGGATGAGCAATGCAAATATATCCCAGTAGAGGTCTTAAGTCTATTATAAGAATTCCCATATGTTATATCAGATAATGTACCTAAGGGTTTGCCACCAGTGAGGAAGATCAGTCACCACATAGATTTTGTATCGGGATCTAGTTTACCCAATAAAGCGGCCCATAGAATGACTCCTATAGAAAGTGAAGAGCTAAATAGACAAGTCCAAGAGCTATTGAAAAAGGGAATGATTTTGGAGAGCTTAATTCCATGTGCAGTATCTACAGTACTAGCACAAAAGAAATATGGGGAGTGGAGAATGTGTATAGACTCCTAAGCTATTAGCAATATCACCATCAAATACATATTTCCATTGCCAAGGATGGATGCTATTATGGACTATTTGAGTGGAGCCAAGTGCTTCACCAAGATTAACCTAAAGAGTGGGTACCATCAAATTCACATCAGAGAAGAAGATGAGTGGAAGACAACCTTCAAGACCAGAGAGGATTTGTATGAGTGGTTGGTCATGCCATTTGGGATAACCAATGCACCAAGCACATTCATGCAACTTATGAATGAGGTATTGAAGGAGTTTCTAGGAAAATTTTTCATTGTCTATTTGGATGATATTTTAATTTTTAGCAATAGTTTGGAGGAGCACTTGTTGCATATTTGATGAGTTTTTGAGAAGCTAAGGGAAGAAGCAATTGTTGATTAATTTGAAGAAGTGTAATTTTGTGAAGGAGTTGGTGTACCTAGGATTTTTCATCTCAGCTAAAGGTCTTAAAATGGACCCAAAAAAAGTGAGGGCTATCATTGAATGACCTACTTCAAGGAGCGTTACAGAGGTAAGATCATTCCATGGTCTAGCTAGTTTTTACAGAAAATTTATTAGGAATTTTAGCAGTCTTTGTGCACCTGTAATAGAGACAATGAAAGGGGATAAGAAGGAGTTTAAGTGGACTTCAGGAGTAGATAGGATTTTTTATATGTTGAAGAAGTAAGTCATAGAGCAACCTATTTTGGAACTTCTAGATTTTAATAAGGTATTTCGGGTAGATTGTGATGCTAGTGGCAGTGCCATAAGAGTTGTATTGAGTCAAGAAGGTAAGTCTATTGCATAATTTAGTGAGAAGATTAATGAGGCTAGGAAAAAGTATTATGTCTATGATAAGGAGTTTTATGCTATAGTTCAGGATTTGAAAAAGTGGAGACAATATTTGTTGCCAAAAGATTTTGTTCTATATACTGATCATTAGGCCTTATAGTATATTAATAGCCAAGGAAAATTAAATTAGAGGCACTTAAAATGGATTGAGTTTTTTCATAGTTATACCTTTGTGTTAAAACACATGAGTGGAAAGTCAAATAGGTTTATAGATGCCTTAAGTAGAAGGAAAAACTTGTTGACAAAAATGAAGGTGGAGGTTATAGGGTTTTATGAACTTACAAGTTTATACCCTGAAGACCCAGATTTTGCAAAGGCTTGGAGAGCTTGCTTGGCACCTGTTACTTTGGACAGAACTAAGTGGTTGGATTTCCTAATACAAGATGGAATGTTATTCAGAGGGAACCAATTATGCATTCCAAGGAGTTCGATGAGAGAGAATCTGGTCAAGGAGAAGCATAGTGGAGGGTTGGCTGGATACTTTGATCGAGATAAGACCATTGCTCTCATTAGTGAGAACTAATATTGGCCATAGTTACAGCAATATGTGAAGATATTTGTACAAAATTGTAGAGTGGGCCATAGGTCCAAGGGTGTGAGGCAGAACACCAAATTGTATAAGCCATTACCTGTACCAGAGAAACCATGGGAAGACATGAGCATGGATTTTTTTCTTGGCCTACCAAGAACATAGAGGAGGAATACCTCCATATTTGTGGTGGTTGACAGGTTTTCAAAGATGGCACATTTTATTCCCTGCTAGAAAACTAATGATGTAGTTCATGTTGCAGGGTTATTTTTCAAAGAGGTGGTACGAATATATGGTCTACCAAAGAGTATTGTTTTAGATAGGGATACAAAGTTTATTGGGTATTTTTGGAGGACTTTGTGGAAGAAATTGAAGATATATTTGAAATTTAGTTTTGCATACCACCCGTAGACTGATGGACAAACAAAGGTGGTGAATAGGAGTTTGGGTAACCTACTAAGATGCTTAGTAGGAGATAAGCCCAAGGGATGGAATTTGGTTTTACCATAGGCAAAATTTTCTTACAAAAATTCTATCAACATAAGTACTAATAACCCCATTCCATATTGTATATGGGAGCATCCCAACGAATGCTTTTGAGTTGAGGAAGATGGATAGAGGGGAAAATAGTAGTGCTAAGGCTGAGGAATTCGTAGAGCACTTAAATAGCTTGCATGAAGAAGTGAATAAGCATATTACTAAGATGAACACTCAGTACAAGACAAGGTCAGACTAGAAGCAGTGGTTTAAGGAGTTCCAAGTGGGAGATGAAGTTATGGTCCACCTAAGAAAAGAAAGGTTTCCTGCTAAAACCTATAACAAGCTAAAAATGAAGAAGTTTGGACCATTTAGGATCATAGAGAAATAGGATCCAGACAATGCATATGAAGTAGAATTTCTGAATGGGATTAACATATCACTTGTGTTCAACATTTTATATTTGGAAAAATATCATGAAGGGGACAATGATGAGGGACCAATAATAGAAACTTGATATATTCCAATGTCTACTCTAGAGAAGGAAGAGATAGAAGAAATATTGGACACCCATGTTGGAAAAAGTACAAGAAATAGGTAGTATGAAGAATATATGGTTAATTATAAGGGTAGTCCTATTGAATATTCATATCGGTTGTCAAAGACAAAGGTTGATCACCTTGGTTTTAATCCAACAGTAAATAAGTGAAGGTCACTTCTCAATTTACCCTATGTCTAATGCAGGAGCATCCAATGGTGTAAGAGTGATCTTGCATCATCCAAAAAAATTGTAATATTTTACTTTTTATGTTCTAAGTGTTTTTAGTTGTTAGGGTATGGAAAAATAGACCTAACGATGAAAGAATCGCCCCAAAATCCTGAGCGGTTTGGGAGATATGCCAAAACTAGTGAAAATCCTAGTGAAAACCCTGCCAAAACTAGTGGAAATCCTGCTAGTAAAACTTGGAGGCCAATTTTGAAGGCCTTAGAGGCCTTTTTAAGGGCTGAAATATGGTGGTACTATGTAAAAACATAGTACCGGCTTCCTACCCCTTCGAGAGATTTCCAAAAAGGTGCAATAATAGCCATTTTGAGCAATGAGCGAGGAGTTATGACCTCAACAAGTTTGCCCCCGAAATTCAAATTTCAAATACATAGTTTTAGGCAAGAAAGGGGAAAACATGGTCAAAGGGGGAGAATTTCAAATTTGTATTCAGTTAGTCTCTGTAAGCTCCATTCTCCTCAATAAGTAATATCATAAAGCTTTTGTATTTTCTCTATTTTTGTGGATTTTATGTGTTTTGGATAATGTAACTATGCTTCAGTATTGCCACTTGGTTATCTAGGATCAAGACCCTATGGTGGCACATACATTTGTAGCCTTAATGGATTATGGTGTTGCATGGATGCACATACTGGTCATACCAGTCATAGAGGCATAGATTGTGAAGGTGACTAGTCTTCCACATATAGGGGACTAGACGTATAAGGAGGATAGTATAAAATTATACATACAATAATTTTTTGGGTATGCCAGACCTTTGGAGGAATGTGTTTGAGCAAGTAGCTCAATTTATCACTTGCACTGACAAGTATTCCTAGTTGAATGCCAACCATTTTAGATTTCTCAATCATCTCCTACATGGATATAAAAACAATATTCCCTACTACTTAATGTGTGCCCTAAAGGATGAATCTAATAAGTATCAGGTAAGAACAATAATTATATTAGGGCATAATGCATTGATGTCAGCCCTAGTTTGATATGTCTAGGTGCATAGGGATGTGCTGATCACTAGAGAAAATGTTGCAAAAAAAATTGAATATCAATAGGGATATGTAGAGGATGAAAAAGGTGTTGCTATAGGTGCATCCAAGGAGTAGCAAGGGGAAGAAGAGGTGCCTGAATCCCATAGCCTCCAAGCTATAGAAACAACAAGGTAGGTAGAATCAGGCCCTTCTCCCATAATACCATCACCTACCTCCCAACATAGCCATTCTATAGGGGAGGTAGAAAAATTTGAACAAATTTTGTCACAAGCAACATCATTGCCTGTATCCCAAAATTCAAATTGGGAGGTAAACCAAAATGTTCCAAGCCCATTTTAGGCTTCATAACCACCAACAACCAGAATCAGAGTACATAAGGAGCCTCTGATTGATTATAGTTCATCTAAAGAAGAATATACTCCCATAATAGAGGATGAAATGGATTCTCAAGTGTTGCATGGAATGGCCAATGGTGAGACATCCTGTCCTAATGCTCAGGAAGAACACCTGCATAGCTAGCTACATAATATGAAATAATAAGCCTCCAATTGGGAGGAAAAATATAAAAGGAGTAGGTCAAATTTTAGGAATCCCAATGAGCTATTGCAGTAAGGAAAGAAGAAGTGAATAATGCTCTATGACAGCTACAAGAATTGGTGTGGTAGTTGGAAGATATGGTCTAGTAGCTATAGGCCATAAAAATAGATAAGGTCAATGCTATCATGTAAAATTACTAGGCCATAGACGTAACATTTTCTTCCATGGACTTAGAGGAGAAAATTGCATCCATAGGAGCATTTCACTCTGATTCCATTAGGGCATCAAGTGGCCAGAGGACCAAAATAGGGAACCAATCAAGGGACCTTGTGAAGACTACTTCCCAGGAATAGGGGAGCCCTATTGTCCCATAGGAACCCCTTGTAATTTAAATTAAATATAGCAAGGCCAAGGAGCCATCTAGAAAACCTATGAATACCCAATTATATGGTCAACCATTATATGGTCAACCATTAAATGGCCAAGTAGGAACATCCTAATCAGCTAGGGATTCTAAAGCACAATCATATGCTACTCAACCTGCTGATGATATGCATGTATCTGACCCTACTATCTAGATAGAAGTAGGAAAAGAGCAAGAACATGAGGTGGACCACCCATAGAAGTTAGTCAATCCCAAGGAGGTTATGCAGTCAACTGGTCAACCATTGATTGACCAAACCATGGTTGGTTAGTTTGATGGACAAACCATGATTGAACCAACTGTGAACACCCTAGTGGATAGGGATATGCAAGAAACACAGTCTGTAGAAGTCTATAAAAATACCACCTCTATAGAAGGTAGAGGATGTTGGTCCCTCAACATCCACAGCTGATGCAACAACACCTAGAACAACCAATAAATTACAATCCAAACAAAAAGTAGAGAGAGCACTATAGAGGAGGTCAAAGACAAGGGATAGAATAGTACCCCAATGAAAGCTAAGGGTATAGCCAAGTCCAAAATCAAATTAAGAATGGTTTGATTTAATTAAAGCTTTCACCATTTGGAAGGAGTAGTTCCAGGAGCTCAAGAAGGGCCTTAAAGAATCTAAGAAGGAGAGAAAAGCTCACAAATGGATGGCTAAAGAGCCAGGTTTTTTTATAAACCCTACCCAGCCAAAGAAATTATAGAACTTATATGATTCAATTGATGGAAATCCCTCAAAAATGCAAGAATATTTACAAAATATGGGAATATTTAACAAATAACCAATGATGCCACCACCATTTCGAGCACCTGAATCTCTACCACCTGAATATGTAGAGGAGAATGATGCATAGGACACAACACTCAACTCAAAGGTGGTAAAATTGCCAAAGGTCTAGGTACATGATACATCCCATTATCCACCATGGTATAAGCCCGAGTTCCGTATGGTAGATCAGATTCCCCAAACCATCAATACTAGAAGCAAGCTGATCCGACACTCTAGAAGGATGCCACCACATTCACAAGGTTCTATATGAAGGAAATTACAAGTAAGAAGGGGTGGAGAAATAAAAAAATAGATATAGGGGTAAGGCTTAGCCATCACTTATGGTGTAATCAATTCTAGAAAGCACCCAAGACAAAAGTAGGTCCCACTCAACCAAAACTGTGTGGAAAATAGAAGCATAACAAGGAATGAGATAAAGCCACAACCAAAGAGAGAAAGCATCAAAAAAGGGAATACTAGAAGGTCATTTTTGAAATAGGGGATTATCAAAATCAGGTGCCATGAGAACATGGCAATAATTAGGTATGGGGGGATGATGAGCATAAAAAATACTCATTTTTTGTATTTTTTAATAACATAAATGTGCGGTATTATTATATTAGAAATGCATTTTTATGAGATTTTTGTATACATTTTATGGAAAACGACGTATTACGCCTAATGTGTTTTTTGAGTGAAAATTATGTGTAGATGTAGTACCTTATGAATTATTTGCACCTTTTAGTTAAGTTCCCATGTGGAGCTGGTATTTGATACTTTCATAATGCGATTAGGGAATGGATGGTGATTAAATGATGATAGTGGCAAAGGTGTAAGGCATTCCAAAAATGCTAAGGTACGATGCTTATCTCTCGACCATAGGTTGGAAGGTGCCTATATCCCAACGAAAATAAAATATATATATCCCAGTACATAGGACAAGCATCTATCTCCCAACAATAGGTTGGACGACACCTGTCTCCTAGTACATTGGATAAGCGTCTGTCTCCCAATAACAAGTTGGACGATGCTTTTCTTCCGATTATAGAATAGAGCGCTCATTTTTTGATACCAAATGTAGACACCAAAACCTATCCACTTGTCATCCATCTAGGTTTTCCCACCATTTCCACCCATTATTTACATATATTTATATATAATTGTTTAATATATATTTAAATATTAATATTTTATATTATATTTTTATATATATTTAATAAATATGTATATATATGTGTAAGTAAATCCCAACCATTTATCTTGTTCTAATCTTGGCCATCCATCCATCTTGATCCATGCTGCTTGCCAAGCCTTAATCTCCACCTAATGTTATGTTTTAATCTTGACCACATGATTAGTATCGTTGAAACCCTAACATACATGAGGGAAGATTATAAATAGGAGCCATTTTAATGGCTCAACACTTGAGTCCTAAGTCATTTTTGTTAAGCCATTTTCCCTTGAGTTCCTTGGAGTATCCAAGAACTCTCACTCTCTGTCTTTGCTTCCCATAGTCCTTACATTCATTGTCGCACCTCTTGCTTAGCCAAATCTTCTTCTACAAATTTCCTTTCAGTCCCTGAATACCTTTGACTGCTCCCTATCACTTTCGAGTACCTCTAGGTGCTTCTACTCTATTGCCAAGTGCATTTGGGTGCCCTCCACCATTACCAAGCATCCAAAAGTATTTTTTTCTACCACTGAGCACCCACAGGTGTTTTAAACTGGAGATATACAGTCTTGCTAGCCCTCAGGTGATGCTAGAGCATTGCTAACGAGGGATTGCTCCGATGTCATACCATTCCAACTTATCCAAATATGTAGCAATAAGATATTTATAAGATTTCAGTATGGGACATCAACATTGAAAGAACCCCTTAACTTGGTTGACTATGAGCAAATATTCGCCAAAGATGTTTAATCTTTTAATATTCATGGCGATGCCTGTTTGGAGGCCTAGCAGTTGGACTTTGTATTCAACATTATTTTTGGTGCAAGGAGAGTCTAATTTAAATAACAAGGGTATTGGAGCTCCTTACAATGTGAAAACACTATTCCTACACCACATCCTTGTTTGCACTTAAAACTATCAAAGAACAAGGTCATATCAACATTATTCTCTTATTCTTCGAGTTTGGGAGCTTTGAATACGATGAAGACCACATCATCCGAAAGCTCAATGGTAAGAGGTCTACTATTTGATAGTGGCATGTCAGCCAACTGATCAACTATGATTTGTACCTTAATGGACTTATGGCTTATGAATTCTAGATCGAATTCTATCAGTAGCATGATCCACTTTGCGCTTGCTCATCATGTACTGCAAAGGATTTTGTTTTGATACTACATATGTTGTATGACTTAGCATATAGTACCATAATTTCTTTGTAGCAAACACTATTGATAAACATAGTTTCTCTACATATGCATATCCTAGCTCGTAACTCACCAAGGTTCAACTAATATAATATATGGTTTTCTCTTTGCCTTGCACATTATTTTGGGCTAACATGGTCCCTACTACAAAGTCGATCGTCGATATATATAGCAAGAACAACACATCTGGCCTTGGTGGAGCTAGTACTAGCGACGTCGCCAGGTGTTTCTTAATTTTAGAAAAGGTTGCTCGATAGTCCTTATCCCAATTAAATGGGACCCCCTTATGTATCAGTCGATCCATGGGTCGACATTTATCTGATAATTGAGCAATAAATCACTTTATCAATGCTACCTTGTCCTGAAGGCTTCTTAGATCTTTAAAATTTATGGGGGGACACATTTTTAAAATAGCCTTGATCTTTTCTGGGTCAACTTCGATGCCTCATTTTGAAATGATGAATCCTAAGAGTTTACCAAAAGTTACACCAAATATGCACTTCTTAGGATTCAACCTAACATTATATTCTATTAGGCGATCGAAGACCTTCCTCAAGACCTCTACATGCTCAACACGTAGTAATGAATTGGAAAAAAAGTCATCCATATAATCCTCTAGGATATTATGCATATAGTCATGAAAGATATATGTCATGGTCCGCTAATATGTGGCACCAACATTTTTAAGACCAAATGGCATAACTTTATAGAAAAATGTCTCCCATGGAATTATAAATGCGGTTTTATGCTGGCCTTCGGGCTTAATCCAAATTTTATTGTAACCAGAAAAACCATCCATTAAGGAGATAATCTCGTGACCTGTAGTTGTCAAGAGCATCAATATTAGGCAACAAAAATGAATCCTTAGGTTTTTCCTTATTTAGGTCTCTAAAATATGTACAAATACGAATCCTTCCATCAGGTTTTCCTATAGGTACCATATTGGATACCCATTTTGGATAGTCGATGGAGATAACAAATTCTACATCCAACAAATTTTGCAATTCATCTTTCACCATTAAGGCTACTGTTGGATGCATATTTCTAAGCTTCTGCCTGACTGGCTTGTTTGAAAGATCTAGTGAAAGATTATGGGTAACCAATTTTGGGTCTAGACTTGGCATATCTTTGTAAGTCCAAGAGAAAAGATTAGGTCTCTCCTTTAGTAGAGGGATTAGGGTGGCACACTCATTGGGAGTAAGACTGTCTCAAAATTTTACCTTCCATGGATTAGTGGGATCATTACTGATATCCACATTGAAGGCTTCCTCTACTGACATATGTGACCCCTCAAGCTAATGAGGTGTGGGGATCAAATGAATGTCATCGGTTGGGTTTATAGGTTCCATGTTGGAAGTATCCTCAGCATGATAGACATCATAAGCACATCCTAGTGCAAAATGAAATGGTTGCAACATTTCTTCATTAGGGAAGAAATATTCAGGCTCAACAGGTAAGTCAGCACGATCCCAATTGATAGCATATTCAATGAGATACAATGGTTTATATGGATATTTTGGATTGCAAAGTGATATTATTCATGAAATAATATTTTATCCAGACTCAAGGAAACAAAACAAAAAAATATCATACAATCATGATCAATCAAATCATGATTTGAGTGGTCAAATCAATGCAAAGCATATTGATGGAATGGAATTGATCTCCAGGACCACATGGATAAACTTACACATAATCAATGTAGTCCTCATACTTGAGATTTGGATCTAACAAAACGGGCACAAATGGGTCCATTCTATGCAAAATATAGACAACTGGGTCCTCTTTATGCACTGATTTCCAGATTGGATCATTTAGCTTGACGAGATCCATGTACATAGATGGGTTGGTAAACACCATGTGATAAATCACATCGAATTTTTGTGGTCTTCCCCTAATATGAGGGTTGAGGTTCATTTCTCTATGCATGTGCTCAGTTGTATAAGGTGCATTACGGTGACGTAGGTAAGGAGGTCCTAGATAGGCTCTCTCCATTTCTTCCTCATTGTCACTATCATAGTACAATCCTTCACCACTATCCACTAGCATGGGATGCTCTAGAAAATGTGGTCCCATGTAAGTCACATCCTGATCACTATCATCACTGTCTGGTAGAATTGGGTATAAGCACCGTAAATACGATACTACCTCATAAATCTGCTCAGTCTCATCTCTTGACTAATTTTTGGGTGAGGTATCACTATCCACCAAGATATCTTCTTGATATGACTTGGTTGGAGCTATGGAGAAGTAAGAAACCATCTGATTATCCCTCTGGAACATAGAAGGATCAAGGTGATATGGTTTGAAATCCACATCATCCCCCAAAATAAGGTACAGGTGATCTAACGATGTTGCAAGTAAATCACCCTATCCTCGTATTTGTAATCCTAACCCAAACCTATTAGTTGCCAACTGATAACACGACTTAAGCAGAGTCCTACGCTCTTTCTCAAAAATACCAAGGCCATACCCATGCCAATGATATAATTCAAAAATGTGCCTGGCATATTCGGGGTTGGATAGATAATAAACATTCATTGTGAATGGTTCGTCATCATATTAATCCATGGGAGTTTGAGTAGGAAGCTAATCCAACCCAGCGTAGATGAAGTTCATTTGATTGGGTGGCTCTCCCAATGGCACTACTGATCCAACCAAAAAATGATGAGTGTGAGCTCAGCCCATCTCTTGTACAGTATCTAGAATTGGTCCAAAGGTGATGTTCTACATAATATATTTACCTAACCCTATGTTGGCCATATGAACAGTCACCCATGGTGTGGATGACCCTGCTGGTAATACATGAGAGGCAGGATGAGGTACCTCCTTGGCTTTGTCTTGGGATTCTTCCAGTTCCATAAGAGTGGAAGCCTCATCAGTGACTAGTTCAAGCACTTGCTTCTTTTCCTTATCTCCTACTTTCACCTTTAGCTTCCTCTCATCCTAAAACATTGTTGATGTAGTCGATTTCAAATAAGTAGCAATAGTATGCTCAGATCTGTGTGATACAAATGTTTATGGTTGAGCACACACTCTTTTTTTACCTCCTATATTCTTAATTGGTGATGTTGGCTAAACATCCAGGTGCGTTGATGGGATTATGAAACCCCCTAGTTAATCAACCATGTTCATGAATTTGAATGGTTCTCCATATGATGACACCACGTGAACATATCCCTCGTGAATGTATTTCACACATTGATGTAATATAGAGGGAATGCAATGCATCTCTTGAATCCAAGACCTCCCCAATAGTATGTTATACTACATGGCACATTTTATCACATGACACATCATAGGGATGGTCTTTAGACCTACTTGAATAGGTAGGATGATCGTGCCAACCATCGAACATAATGTGTCATTGAACGCTCTCAATGTGAATGTAGTGGGCATAATATGTGACTTGGAGAGCTTCAAGGGACTCAACACCTTGGTCGTTATAATATTGTTAGATGAACTAGTGTCGATCAAGATCCTCTTGAATGGTACATGATTGACACATGCAATGATATGCAATGGCGGGTCAGCCGTATCTATAGGAACAATCCTAATTTCATGATCATAAAATTGGATTGGCGGTTCCTGGAACTATTGTACGTGTCCCACAAAATTAGTGAATGCTTGAGCATCTTGGGACTACACTTCGATGGACCTAAAAATATCCATGAGAGTCTCCTTGTTCCTAGGGGACTACTGTATCAACTCATAAATAGACAACTTTGTAGGAGTTATCTGTAGGTTTTGAACCAACCTACTTCGTATGGTCACCACCGGTCTAGTTGGTGGGCCTAGAATATTTTGAGCTGGCTATTGATTTGTCATAGCTTATATTCTGATGGGAGCACATGATTGATTTGGCTACTCATATCTCCCATGTATTGTAACAACATTAATCATGCGTACGAATCCCTGGGTAGGTGGCTCAACATGCACCTGATTGACATGGCCAACATTATTGTGTGGTGCCTAATGGTTTTGCAATGGATTTTTGTAAATACCCATGTTTTGGTTGTCGGGCACCAGCAGATTGTTTGGCACTACAAGCTCACCTTTATCAATCATGTTTTGCATGATATGTTTGAAGGATCAACATACTTTGATATCGTGACCCTTCACATGGTGGAAGATGTAAAATAGATCATCCTAATACCCCTTTGATTTGGGCTAGTTAGGATCGACCAGTTTAATCTCGGGAAACCTGATTGCCTTAGCCTCGCATAACTGATGGAATATCTATATCAATGATTCGGTCAAAGGCATGAATTAGTAAGGTGGGTGTTGTTCCTTATTTTTACCCCTGTAATTATTCTTGCATTATTCGTACTGCGTAGGAGGAGGTTGAGCCTGATAGTTCTACTTTTGTTGCCCCTTATCCTCTCTTTGGAGGTTTAGCACCACTTGATTGACATGGGCTTGCTTACCTTGATGTTTTGTGGAGCTATTATTGTGCCCCTCTTTCTTGTTCTTGAGCTTAAAGTTGCCTTCTTATAGCTTGATATCTTCAATTGATTTGGCTTGCACCAAAGCTTCCTCAAACATTTGGTACTGCTATAGTTTCAACAATAATGAGATGTACTCGGCACAACTCTTGGTGAACATTCAGGTCAATTATATAGCAAGAATAGGGAATGGCAACTTTGCCATTAATCTCCTACACCTCTTTTTGTATTCTAAAGTTGGATCATCATCACACTGAGCTAGCACATCCAGATCGAAAAGGTTAGCTTACTTCCTAATGCTAAAATAAAAGCGTTCAAGGAAGGTGTTAGCCAACTGCTCAAAATTGGTGATATTGTGCTTTTTCAACTGATTAAACCACTTTCGAGATGGGCCTAAGAGGGTTGTGATGAATGTATGCAAAAGTAAGGTATTGTTGCTCACAATTTGGAAGCATGCATCCAAAAATCCTATGACATGCTCTTACGCATCTTCGTCGCTTTTAAATTTATCTAGCCTTGGTATGACAAAATGCTCATGATATGCTAGAGCAGGCATCGAGGTGTTCAAAGGCTCATTATGAATCTTTCTTAATATCATATTTTGAAAAGTTATGCCTTGCCTCTTGATTGTTTTCACTTTTACTACTAAGCCTTTATAAGCCTTTGAGGATATAAAGTCCTCCTTCCTAAGCTGATGTGGGGGTGGTCTTGGAGGTACATTCTTCCTTTGTCGAGGTGGACGTTGCTCTTCCTCCTCCTCAACTTGGGAGTCTTCATGATACTCTTGATTATTTCCTTCTCCCTCTTCTTCCTTATATTTTTGTTGCCTCTCATATTCAAATGATGGTGGTCATTCTATTTGTAGGGCATTAATATGAGTGTGAGCATCTTTGCGCTCTTGCTACACATCGGCTTGTGAAAAAGCCTTCCTATGAATGCGCTCTTCATGCTCAGCATGAGTGTATAAACCAGCACTAGCTAGCATATCCTCCTACTCTATGTGCTCTTTTTGGGTAAGGATGTGCTATTCACGCATGTGCTACTCATATAATCTCTATATAGCGAGTATCTGTACCTAAAGATTCTCATCTTCGATGTGCTGCCTCTCTAGGTGAGCATCCTCCAATTGATCTTGGAGAAACTATCATCGCTGATCGGATACCAGTCTATGTGATCTATCAAGGTGATCGGTCATGAGAAGCCTCTGGTATATGTGCTCCATGTGAGCGACCTTATGGATTATGTACCCATCTGACTAATTTATGATGCTTTTGCCTTTGTTCATGAAGACGACATTGGCATCCTGCTGAGCCCTGTGCTTTGTGCCACCATGCATGGATGGTGGATGTGTCCCATGAGGGTGCTTGGAAGCCTCTCCATGCTCTCTAGTAGTCCTAATAGAACTCCCACTATGCTCACTTGGGGTATGAGCGGGTGGAGTCAAAGGCTTATAGCCTAGCTGCTCAAGGATGCTACCTAAGCCATCCAACTGTCTTGATCTCCACTGATCGTGCGGTGGTGTGTCATTGGATACCACCTTGGCCATATCAATAGTGATATTTTGAGGTTCACTACATGTAGGAGTCTGCATAGGCTTATGCTTAGTAGTGGCCCTGTCTGCATGCCCCTTAATGGGCGGGTCTTGATCCCATATGTACTTCGAAGGTGGAGCCATGGATCCTCCTACAAACCTATGATGTAGGGGTACCAAATTAGACCCTTATATAACATACTATTTGGTCGATCCTATGGATGCACATGCAATGTGATACCGATAATGTCTTACAAGTGGAACACCCTCATGCTGAGAGGCTCCATGCTCTATTCTATGTCTAGAAGAATGCACATAAACTCCTCTATCGGGGGTATGCTCAATAGGTTCCCCTCGTGTTGAATTGTCTCCTCTAATGCTTGTCAAACTACGTTCGGGAAGCGCATGTGGGCGAGGGTTTGACATATGTTGTTGTGAATCTATCGGGGCTTGGTCATTGGCATCAGGTTTATGCCTTTGTTGACCACCCCATGTCTCCACCATGGTGCACCTAGTGTCTAGATTCATTATTTATTATGAAAACAAGGTATACAATGGTGATTATCTCGTATTAACTTTTAAAATGTGAGCCCTAAACTATTTGATGTTGTTTCAAATTTTTTATGTTAGTAAAGAACTCCTTATCATGTTTGAAAGCTTGTTGGATTATAATCTCAGTTTAATTGGCTTTCACCTATATACTCGTAGCTCAACAACTTGGCTATGAACTCCAAGTCGCGTAATCCAACCTATAATGTGTGGTAATGAAGCCCACACACGGTTAGGGAGCACAAGTTCTCCTAGATCCTCACCCATTTTCCCCCAGTTAGCGTTATACCCTCCAAAGATAATACATGCAAATTTTCTAGGGTACGAAAGGTTCTCGAATCCGGTATTGGTCTAGTATCCAAGGGTACATAGGATTTGGGCCAACGGATGGAAATCACCTCCACCATCGTTGAACCCTACTAGTGGTTGGATGTCACTACAAAATCACTAGAATTTACTTGAAATGTGGTATGTGTGATTCATTTTAATCTTTTCATAGAAATAAAAATGCATAATACAACATGAATGATTATTTCCTACATAATATGCAAAAAGAAACATTTCATTTCAGAGAATGCATGCTATATCCTATA
The DNA here is from genome assembly GCA_028583015.1 of Wollemia nobilis. Taxonomy (NCBI): domain Eukaryota; kingdom Viridiplantae; phylum Streptophyta; class Pinopsida; order Araucariales; family Araucariaceae; genus Wollemia; species Wollemia nobilis. The sequence continues at coordinate 1,339,232 of JAQPPZ010001708.1, forward strand.
TTCCTTTTTGATAATGCAAATTATGATGATATAGCCTCTAATTGGGCCTAAGACATGCAAACCAACACACAATTCTAATATAGCATGTTGGATTCTAGGGTAGAATGCACTCAGAGGTCTGTTATTCCTAGCAGTGCCTAGCCAAAACTCGGAGAAAGAAACCCTAAGGACCTAATTCATTCTATGTTTGTTTTATCCTTAATAATTTTAGGTTTCAATTTATTAGTTTTAGAAAAATATAGAGGTAAAGTACAGAGACAGAGAGGTCATGAGGGCCTACCTCAAGTCCTCGTCTGATTCAACTTTGAAATCTTGCTCTGTGATGTGTCTACTACTAACCACAACTCTAATTCATGGCTGCCATTATAGGCTGTGATTGTCACCCATGGGCCAACTTTCTAACCATAACTATCATCCGCGGTGAGCACCTATCATCAAAATGATAGATGCAATCAGTGAAATCTGTCAATAATTGCAGAGATCCACTGTGATTGCCTACTGTAACCACCAAAAAGGCTTCACCTGATATTGCATTTGCTAAATTGAAGTAAAAAAAATTGGGCATTCATACACAAATTGACAAAGATGAAAGAAATTAAATGAAATGCATCTTTTATTCCTATTTGAATCAATTCATTCTCTTTTACAAATCAATCCCTCTTAGGGATACCCTTTTGATACATCTATTACAATGGATCTATTCATTTTCTAGGGTAAATGCAAATTGAATGCCTTCTAGGATGACATGAACTGCTCTAGGGTGGAGTTAACCCTCTTATTCGCGTTGAGGAAGGAATTAGATGATTGAATATCCTTCGATATTTTTTCACTGCGATCAAGAAACCACAATAATATGTCAAAAGCAAAGGTAACCTCTCTTGATGAGGTCTTTTAAGGAAGTTTCACAAAAGGATGCCATGACAAGCATATAATCAAGAAAATGAGTAAAGCATGGTAAACATATACTAATAATGAAATGTGATAATTAAGTATATTCAAGAAAACATGTATTATCTATCTACTGGATTAGTTAACAAATAGGAAGCAAAGGTGCATGGGACAAGCCACAATTACATTAATTATCAAATTGATAACATGAAAATAAACCTAATTCAAATGCTTAATCCAACTGGTCATATGTATCTAAAATACTAATTGAACCTATATTAAGCCCAACATGATATAACTACTTAATTTGAAAGAAATAACATAAGGAGATCTATGGCCATTTGCTCATCGCAGGTCTGAGATGTGGTTAGCACTATAGCCCGTGACTGATATCCATGGTGAGGCTCTGAATAGATTTACCCTTAGAATTAGGGCTTCCTCTATGATTTGCCTTTCCAAATTTATGGTCAAGGGTCGCCTCTGTGCCCTATGATAGGTTTGGTGGTTTAATTCTTCAATTGGGCCTTTGTTCACCCAAATTCATGTTTCTTGGCATTCTAGCTCCATAGGGCATCCATGACAGTTGGCATGATGCTTGATGAATTAGAAAAGGAATTGGCAACAAATCTCTCTCAATATAGTCAGGTGATTATACAATTTGATAGGGCTTTGCTGCTCTAATATCCAACAAACTTCATGATATGTTTGCCCTAATTTGAAGGGGTACTTATAGGATTACCCAAGGACTAGGTGTGGCTTCCTCATGAAGCCAAGATCAAGATTGGGTAGTTGAGTCTATTGAATGGAAGGTTTTGGACCCTTCCTCACTCAAACTGCTCCAATCTGTAACCAATTGGCCATTACAACAAAATTTTGGGGTTAGATGAAGGCCAACTAAACTTCAGTCCTAACCACGAGTGTCATTCATGGCTAAAACTACTAACCACATGTGTCAGCCATAGTCCCCAATTGACAGATTGGAGGCCACAACTATCAGCCGTGGCTAGTAATGACTAGGCACAAAATACCCAATTGAGTGGTAAAAACCATTTCTATACCTTGGGTTTGTCCAAAGGTCTTCCATATGGTCTTGTAGCATGTCCCATATGAGTAGTTGCCATTGACATGATGCATTTTAGGTGTCTACAAAAACAAAAGAAAGCATTAAATCAAAACAATTCAATGGAACCTTCATACACCTTCCCCACCACTTCTATAGTAGATTCCCTAAATATGACATAAGTAGATTTTTTTGTAGGTCTCTCACATTCCTTGTTACCCACAGTATTTCATATGACTATTACCCAAGTAGAGTCAATCTCACCAACCATTGATCACCACATTACCCATATAGATATGGCACAAGTAGAAGCCCTTATGAAGTCTTCTAACTATGTCTTACATTTAGTCCCCAACTCACCTAGACAAGATCCTACTTTACAATAGGAACTTGTTTATTCCCAGCCACCATCCAGATTTACCCAGGTGTACACTAACCCTATTTTTAAGATATTAGTTGCACCTTCCTCTCATATGTCCATTCCCCAATCCTCATGTGCTCCTAGCACTTCATACACATCCACATACACTAACCCCTTGTATGAAGCACATGTAAATATTGCTTCACAAGTTCCATCCTACCCAGTTACCATGCCAAATGTAACTTGTTACCTAGCCACATATTCCATACCATCTATCTCCATACCCTCCATTTATGATAGAGATATTAATAAAGCATGGGAAAATTTGAACAAATTGCTTAAGCAACATCAAAATTATCAACAACAAGTGCAAGTGAAACCTAAGTCTCTACCAAACTCTACTCAATTTGTCCTCATTAACCGGGGTCCATCATGGATACCATAATCTTCTATGGTTTTTATCCCTATTCCTCCACCAAGTCATGCCAATAATCATCCTATTCCCATTGGCCAACCTAGCCATAACCCTCATACATTGACCCCATTCCAAAATTCTCCATATTTTCATCATCAATTTCCATCACATTCACCTAGTTATCATCACCAATCTCATCATCATTTGGCCACCTCACAACATTTTTATACCTCACCTCAAAAACATCAAGTAATTTAGGGCTTCTACATTCCTGGGGGAGAACCTTGAATTAAGGCCATGCAATAACAAATATATTAGTTGATACAACATACTCCTGTTTTGATAAATTAGAAGCCAAAATTACGTCAGATGATCAACCAACCCATTCATCCTTTGGTACCATCATTGCCATATTTGAAATATTTTACAGTGCCTAAGTTTGAAAAATTAAAGGGAACTAAGGATCCCAAAGAGCATGTGAGCATGTTTCTACACTCATGTTTTAGAATCCAAAATGACAATGTTCTCATCCTCTAAAAATTTCCTCAAACATTAGGAGGAGATGCCATAGAGTGGTACAATCAATTTCCCAATCATAGTATTTATACCTTTGAACAATTCATTGACCAATTATTTGAGTGTTTTATCCTAAATGTTAGAAATAAAATCTCATTATCTAATGTTAATTCTTTAATACAACATGGTGATGAGTCTATCTATGATTTTGGAAACCATTGGAGGGTTGTTATTACCAAGTTACCATTCACCCTATCAATGGAAGAGCTTATCAAACTATTCACCAAGAGTTGTTTAAAACCAATCTCTTGGATGCTTCAATTATAGAATTATCATTCATTTGAAGAAGCTCTAGCATAGGCTAGTGTCATTGAGGAGATAAAAATCCAAGAGGGCATACTTAAGCCTAAGAAAAAGGAATGGCAAAACAAGGGCCAATATAGAAGCAATTATTATGACCAAGCAAAATCAACATAGGCCACTCTCGCCATTAAGCCTAATCATGTTAATAAAGTGGTCATGAGTCATCCAGTTATGGCTCAACAACAATAATGCAATAGTCACCACAAAAAATTTCTTATCATGTGGTACCCTCGACAAATAAAGCCATGCAAAACATAGTTCCAGCTATAGAAAAACATCCTCGATGATAGTCTATCTAAAATAATCACCAATATACCCCCTTGGTTGATTCACATGTTGTAGACACCAAAACAACACCAATCCGATTATGTGACTACAAGCACTAACCAAATTGGCATACATACCCCCTAGGGCAGCCTCCAAAGGTTAAACAGTGGTCCTAACCACTCCCAAATCAGTTTTGGAAGGTCAGAGGTCAATTTGGCACCTTTTAAGCACTTTTATCACTATTTGTTCCACCCTGGGATGATTAGAATCCTATTCGCCCCACCCCAGGATGATTTGCAGCAATCGCTCCAGGGTGGGATGAATAGCAGGTTTGGAAAAAAGTCAAGCCTTGACAAATGGCATCCCAGATCTGCCACTCAACTTTGCCTTCAAGGCATGCAATTGTGAGGAATAGTTTCAAATCTGAGAGAGGGACTTCAGTCAAGCATGCCTTGATCATGGAGGCTCTAAATCAGGGAGGAATCTTCTCTCCCTCTAAAAGGCATGATGAGCCAAGTTGCGCCCTCACATGCGCATTCAAAAGAGACCATCAGGTCTACAAAATGGTGAGCCTCCTCACCCCAAAACAAGGAAAGGGCTGGAGCATTTGGAGTAATGGAGTGCTGCCAAATTGTACCCCCATTCCCTTTTATGCTTCCTACATCCCTAATCTCTCTTTTGGAAGAGAGGTTATCGAGTGAACACTAGGAACGCAATCTAGACCCAAAACCCAAGCAATCAACCATAATCCCACACAAAAATTGTCAAAAAAACTCCATAGGAGGTTTTGGAGCCATCCCACTTGGATTGGTGCCAAAACCAGGCACCAAACGATGGGCGTTCTACCATCAAGCACCCCCCACACTGTTGTAGTCCTAATCGCCCCACCCTAGAGCGATTAGAAATCTAGGCTTGATTTCTCTATTGTTCTTTTTGAATTATGTTGTATCTTATTCACCTATGTTGCTGTTCAAGTTTCATTGCATTCTGACTTGATTTGACCTTGTTTTTTTTATCATTTTATGTGTGTACTAACATATAGGGAGTGCCTTCAGATATAGGATAATATGGGTAGAATATGCTAAATATGACCTTCTGGGTCATCTCAAAATACCCCTTTTAGCCTAACCCCAAGTTTACAGGAGTTTTGGAGGCTTCTGGGTAGGACATTTGCAAGGTCGCTCTTGCACATTTTATGACAGTCCTAATCATCCCACCCCGGAGTGATTAGAAATCCATGCATGATTTCCTAACTGTTATTTTTGCAATGGGTCCCTGATGATGTCTTGATGCTTCTGTCAAATTTTGGGTTCATTATGACATGTTTTGACCATCATTTTACTATTTTATGTACTTACTAGCTGGAGGCTTTGGGGATTGCATGTTTTCCTACATCCACATATGCTATTAACTATTTGTTGTTTCTCTATGCATAGTATCTCACTACCAGGAACACCAGAGGGGTAGTAAGGAATGACTAACACATGAATGCAAGAGGCAGCGATGATTTGTCCGCCCATTTCAAATGTGGGCATGCGGAGGACATTGGAAGCATACCATCTATTGATGTAATGAAATGTATCAAATGTTCTGAGCCCTATAGGGGGGAAATATTGTAACCGAAATAAAAGCAACATTAATAAAATATGCCCTTATTTTTTTTACTTACATCTTGTTTCTTTCTCATTTTCTGCTTTATTTCCTACATGCATTTGTTCATCGCATTCGTAGGACTTAGCATCGATACATTATATCAATTTTGTTTACATCATATCTGGTGCGCCGTCACTCCGCATTCATATTTTAGTGGCGATCACAATGGGACCCTATCCCCTGCTGTTAGGATCAAGTTTTTTATCCAAAATTTTGTGGATTCTTTGTAGGTGTTGCGCATTTGGGCATTGGACTGCTACTTGTGCCATCCTGTGATGAATACAGACCTAGAATTCATGCCACCCCAGGACGAATACGTATTCGTCCCACCCTGTGATGAATACAGACCTATTGTTCATTCCACCCTAGGACGATTAGAGCTTTGTGCATTTTTTGAGCAGAAACTCAAAGGCATCTAGTTTAGACAGAGAAGAGGTAGACCTTCTTAACATCCTCTATGTTTTTCTACTTTCTATTTCTGTAGATTTCTATTTTCTTTGTTTTCTTGCAATAAAAAAAGAAACAAAAAAAAAACATAGAGTAACTTAAATGGGAGGAACTTGATTAGGAATGCATTATTTTATGGTTTTCTTGCATGATACTTGCACCAATGGCAAGTCCTCATCATAGGTGTTAGTTCTAGGTAGGTTTTGTGATTTCCTTCTTGCTGCTAATTGTTTTTGAAAGATAAAATGTACTTTAAAGCATTGCATTAGTGAAAATCATATTTTTCTATATGTTTTATTTCTTTACATGATTAAAAGGAACCACACACACACCACCTAATAAAATTAACATCAAGAAGTTGGTCTTAATACCCCAACACTTGATCAAGACCAATGGTGGATTTCATCACCACCTTGGCTTGGATTTTGCATACATTTACCCTGATCGCAACTATTGCTAGACGTAAATCCTGACGAAAGCTGACCAAGTGTAATGGGGGTGATTCCTCATGCATGAGGATAAGTCTTCTATGGTAGGTGTAAAAAATAGAGCGATCCCCCTTTTGTACCGCCTATGTTCCATGTACTATTCTGCTCTTGCATACCAATAGTTTCCCTCATGTAAGGGCGGGTATATTGAGAGGTTCGGTATAACGGCCTGGCAATGGTATATTTAAGGGGCGACCATTTTGGAGATACAAGAGCCATAATTTTGCATGTATATCAAAGTTTTCTTTACAAGATTTACACAAAAATTAAACACATTAGACCAGATCTAGGGTACACATTTAATCTGTAAATGAGATAATCATTTCTTTGCTTGTGTGGTCCCCTTTTGTTTGGTATAGCATAAAATTTTTGTAAAGGAGATAAAAATATACATATCTTTCTAGAAAGACCACCACCATGGTGTATACCCGTAGCCAAGCCCAATCATGGGTAGAAGATGCAAAAAGTATACAAGGAGGCAAAAGTCGCATCCGTTATAGCCCTAAGGACTTGGTTATACCACCTTGGCAGCCTAACCCACAACATAGTCCACACTATGCCACTACGGAAAAGGACTATAGAGGCACCCCTTTGAGGGGCACTCCCTTTCAAAACAGACCCTCTCAGGAGGAGTACACACATGGGAAGGCACCCTTAGACACTCATTATGAGTGGTCGTTGCACGATGAAGCGCTAGAGCAACATAGGGTTCATAAGGAGGGACCGCATGATTATATCATCCCTCTGCCACCCCTCATTACCGTTAGAACTAATAGGCCAAATCTAGAGTGCAAGGCTATTCAGACAATGCAAGCCAACTTCGCCTGTCCCTTTCACATGTACAAGAGGGAACATGAGGAAAACTAGTATATTCCTCAAGAGCAATATACAGCGTAGGAGCAATGCGCCTTCACACCAACTAATTATCAAGATCACCTATTGGTGCTAGAGCCTCAGGTGAATGCTGCTAACCTCGATAGAGGAAAGTGACCCATAGAGATCTTAGATCATCGTGATCGAGATAGATATGTAAGGGAGGCATCTAGACCTCCTAGACCTAGGACGGTGAAACAAATTGACTTGGCATTTTCCAAACAGGCTGTCCACCATGCACAAATAACATAGCTTAGGCAAGATCAATAGCAGTTAGAGCAAATGTATCATATTAAAAGAGAGCGCATTCAATGCCAGACAGATGAGTTGCTCCAGAACACTATGCATGAGATGATTCCAACCCCTCGCATGCATAGGACATAAATTTATGAGAGGCACAACCCATTAGTGCGAGACATATCTCCATGAACTTATCAAGCATTACCTCCAAGACCTCTAAGACCTGAGCGGGAGGCCACCCCTAGAACCAATGATGGGCGCCTTCCTCGGGCACCCGTCCATGTTTATAGGTCACACCCAAAAACTCCCCAAGAAGCCTATGAGGAATTTGAGCAAGAAGAAGAGTGGGTTAAAATGCCCTACCAAGGTAGGGAGGCGCTACCCGGCTACCCCTCCATAGGCCTCAAGTTCCTCGCAATTCACAATAGGAACAAACCAAAGAAGAGGAAATAAAATCCTCTAATGCATACAAAGTGTTGTTAGAACACTTAGAGTCTGTGGAGACCAAGACTTCAGGGCCCCAAAATCCCACCTTACACCAGCTTCGTAGTCATCCTGTGCATCCTTCAGTTCTGGTACCTCCATACCTCGACCACTTCAAAATGCCTCAATTGGCAATTTTCAAAGGGGATGAGGATTCCCAAGAGCACGTAACAAGGTTCCTGATTCAATGCTTTGGCATTTAGGACAATGATGCATTGATTCTAAAAATGTTCATAACCATGTTCGTAGGCCCTGCCTCGAATTGGTTTACCCAGTTGTCGAAGCATAACATCAACAATATAGACCATCAAGTGGATGCGTTCCTCGAAAATTTTGCCTTCAACACTAAGAAGAAGGAAGGCATCCTTAAGCGACCTAGCTGGCCTTAAGCAATATGATGATGAGACCATGGCTGCTTATGGGAATCGATGGAAGACATTGCTTTTAAAGCTACCTTACCTCCCTCCCATGGCTGACATGACTCAGATGTTTTCAAAGAGTTGCATAAGGTCGATCTCCATTCTATTGTAGCTGTAGAAACATGCCGCCTTGGAAGAAGCCCTGGCACAAGATAGGATAATTAAGGAGATCAAAATTCAAGACGGCGAGATTGCCAAGCCATGCAAGAAAGAGTGGACCAAAAATGCCAAAATTGGGCCCATGCAATCGAAACCCATCGAGGTCAATCAGGTTGTCATAACTGTACCACTACCTGCACAAACAACACATCCCCCAAAGGCTAATTATCAGACAGTTCCTCTTGCTAACTATGAAAAGGAAAACCACAAACAAGAGCAAAATCATCAACATCGCCCTAAGTGATAATTCACACAATTCATAGAGTCTAGAGACTCCTTATTTGACCACTTGCTTGCAGTAAACCTGATAAACTTGCCAAAAATTTGACCCATAGAACCCAATGCACCAAAACCCAAGGGCTATAGGGAAGATTTATATTGTAGATTCCATTTGCAGAAAGACATGACATCTTCACTTGTTGGAAATTCAAAAACTTGGTGCAAGACTTGATAGACAACAAAACGATCATGGTAGATAATCCCGTAGTGCTGATATGGAAGTCTTCAAAGACCTCCTACCTGCCCATGATGTGTAGGCAAAGACTTTACAAGTGAACGAGGTAACACAAAAATGCCCCATGCAAGGATACGTAGGGATGATAAGCATTGTGACATGGAACAAAAGATACCCAAATGCGGTTGCACCCACTGCAACTAAAGGAGATGTTCCATCAACGTCACAACCTCCGCAACACCCTACACAACCTTCCCTACCTAGACTAGTGGCCACGATTCGGACTAAGCTTACTCAAATTTTAAGGACCACATCGGCTAGGCTATCCATTTATGAGCTTATCCAACAATCATCGTCCCATAAGGAGGCTCTGATGGAGATACTCAAAGCCATTGAGCTACAACCCAATGAACCCAATTCTTTCAAAAAATTTGTGGGACATGTGAGACAATGCACAGAAATAGTCATAACCTTTAGAGAAGACAAACTAAAATTGGTAACTGGTGATATGGTGGATCCACCCCTACACGTCATCGTGTGGGTCAACGAGATTCCATTCAAGAGGATGTTGGTGGACACTGGCTTGTCCAGCAACATAATCATGATAGCGACATTAAAACATCTTAAGCTACCAGCATCCCACATTGTGGATTCCACATACACTCTTCAAGCATTTAATGACGCGTTATGCTCGACGGTTGGCACAATTGTCCTACCCAAAAAAAGACCATTCCTATGTTGTGTCACATCCTTGAGGGTGAGATGGCCTACAATATCTTGCTAGGCTGGCCTTGGATCAAGGACATGAAGTGTGTCCCTTTGATAGCCCATCAATGCCTCAAATACACATACAAAGGGCAAGTACATGTAGTCCCAGCAGACTTAGAGCCCTTTAAGTTTTGCAATGCGATGCAGATGATGCCACAATCAACCCTCCCATCGACACATTTGGACTTTCAATTGAATCCATCCACTCAGGGTCCGATTTTGCCTACATCCTCGTTGTTAAGTCCCTCAACTCACCAACCTAGCCCATCTTCATCATTTGTTCCTTCACCAACAATGCCACCTATGGTGGCCACACGAAGGACAATGGGAAGAAGCCCCTAGAGGAGATACCACCATTAGTTTCAACCATCTCTATCAAGGAGGTGCCCAAATGAATGGAAGTCAAGACACCTGATTCACCCAACATGGAGTGGACTCAGGGAGAACTCCCATTCCCTCCCCCTCAAACACCAATGATTACCATTGAAATGGCCAATACAGACCTGGGGGAGTACCTAGTGCAGAACATTGTGGCAACACCCACACTCGAATCCATGCAAAACATGGGGAGACCTCGCCTCCCCATCGGCACTATCATCCCTTTAGGCTACCCACAAAATCAAACCAACTTTGTATATGGGGGCCTTGAGAATGACCTAGAACCTTACCTACAAGAGGAAGAGGATGAAGAGCCATTTGTTGAGAATGTTGATTATCTGTCCAACTCATAATTCACCTTGAAATACCTAGACCAATGTAATTGGCATGGCTATGGATTGCGTAGATATGAACAAGGAATGCACACTCTTTGTCAACCAAGGTACTGGATACCATATGATAAATTAGGAGTAGGGTTCAACCACCCTTTTCCCCTCGACATCTTGGTAGAAACCATGCAAGGCTCAGGTCTAGGCAACAAGGATGGGTTAGCACAAGATCCATATGCTAATCCCAACACTACATACACATTGGGGAATTATTTCCCATTGGTAACAACAAACCTTGTCGACCTCGACAGCCCCTCCCCTTGGATCGAGGAAGGGGAAAGTTCAAGAAATGACCTCCAAGAGGGATATGAATAGAATCAAGGGAGCTCTTCGGAAGATGAGTCGGATTATGAGGTAGCACCTTGGGACCCATTTGAGTCCGATAGCAATCACTCGCAGGTGACACCCATCGAAGATTATCAGGACTTCATGGCAATGTTCCCCTTTAATGTTCCAATCAGGCAATTGCCACCTCCAGAGAATATAGCCCACCCGTAGAGAGCAGAACAACCTAGAAGGGGCAAAATCAACATGCTTAAACAAAACAAGCCTTCCATGCCGACCATAAGGCCAAGTGATCAAGAAATGCCTAATGGAAGGCTATACCAGCCAAAGGGGTGCATGGTTGTCAGAAATAATGAAGACCTATGGATATCCGATAGCGACTATGAGGATGAGACTAAGATGGCATATCTCAACCATATGAGGCAATAGGAATACCCCATAGACATCGATGGTATGTTTGAACATCTGAAAGGCATAGGTGGCATTTAAACCAAGTATAACTAAACCAAGTGCTTCATCCACCGCTTCAGGCATACAGAGAGCACCCCCCACCTAAAGACCCTATAGGGCCACCAGTGCCAAGGGCATACCCTGTCCTTCTTTCCACACATAGGGTCAATCCTTTTGTGCCAGTACCCATAGAGCCATATTTGAGGCACGAGGATAACCAAGAATGTTTGAATCAACACCCATGCGGTAATGGAGACCAAACTCAGTACATCAACATGATCTCCATTGATTTGACAACCCCCATCCACAATACAACCGATCCAACATGACCATTGTATCTAGACCTAGATGCCATAGATTGGGATCATACTGAATCACCACCATCCCCATCAGAGTCTTGGCCTTGCGATGAGATGTTTCATTTCACCCTAGGACAAACTTAGGATATCTTCCATGTTGAAGGGGAACCCTATGTTCCCAATGTAGATCTGAATTTAGTGAATGATATCCACCTGATCCCAACTCCACAGCAGTTGGAGGATGGATTCCATATGTCATTCAAAGAGACGATTGACGTAGACATTGGTTCTGATCTTATGAATCTACAAGTCATCAAGTTGGGGGTAAGTCTATCCCCCAAAGAGCAAGCCAATCACATTGCCCTTCTCAAAGAGAAGAAGGAGGTTTTTGCATGGTCCTACAAAGACATGTCGGGGCTAGACCCGTAGCTAGTCATGCATAATATGACACTTGATCCGATAGTCAAGCTAGTCAAGCAAAAGCTACGTAAGATGCATCCAACAGTGGCCTTAATGGTCAAATATGAGCTACTACTAGGGCAAGGCATTTTACTGACTGCTCAATCTCACTACCTCTCGTACGGTGTGATGAACCACCTCCATTAAGCTCAGGTAACTATCCATCGAGGTGGACAACCTCTGTCTCTAACTCTACCCGATATCACCCCCACTCCACATCTCGTTGGTGATACATTGCCAATGTGCTGTCCCACTGTGCTAACTAAGCTTGCAAGAGATCCCTCTCCTACAAAATATCTCTATGCTCCTCCTCCCATCTTCATAAAAGACCCTCCAATCATGCTATCTCAACATGAAACCCAGCCTCCACATACCTTGAGACCGCTTGAGGCATGGGCACCTTTGGGATGGCCTGTTACTCTGGCACCCCCTACTCTGGGACGTCCTAGACATTCAACTACTTCAAAACCCTTGCATCCTTTCCATCGATAGTGAAGTCATCGACCTCCACCATATCTGCATCATCAATTGGAGCCCCCCAACCCTCCACTGGTGCCTTTGCACCCCCACCTCCTACTGCTATTGTATCCACACCTCCCAGAGACCCCTCACCCCGCCATCGCCACATAGTCCACCATCGGTCATACTCTATAGTTACCCCGACATCGTCCACATTGGGTACATCAATAACTACATCAGACCCCTCACCCAGTGGCTCAATGATTGGCCAGACTAGGGTCATCTCATCCCTGTGCTGCTGATATATCAAGGTATCATCTAGAAATCCCTAGCACACCCCAAACTGCCATGTCACCTAAACATACGGGAAGTACTCCTGCTCTATCCCATGCCACCCAATCAACCATCGACCCTTGTGCAACCACTAGAGCCACTCTCTAGCCTCAAATGTTGGACAGTCCCGATATGGCCACCAGAACACCTACCCTGGAACTATATGAGAGAAGGCATCAATATAGTGACCTACGTCACCTGCCCACCGTCGACTCTATCCATGCTCCTCTAATCGTCGCCATAGATTGGCATACCCAATATCTCGATCCACCATCTCACCTCGGGTGGTCCAAGGCAAACCCTGTGGCCGCTCCATAGTTATGTGTTGCCACCCCCAGCACTATAAGAGATAGCTGCACCTGATCACCTTTCGCATTCGATAGCAGATCTCAAACAACTCGTCATATAGTTGTGTCAACAATGTCTGACCCCATATCATAATAAGTGGAGCTGATGTCAGACACTCCACCAAAGTGAAAACCAACTCCAGTAGGTTCCAAGGGAACCTCACACCTGAGCAGTCCAAAAGCAACATATTGGAAATGAGGGCCATGACCAAAGCATGCCTCACCCCTAATACACCCTTCTCCACCCACCATCGCACCAGAATACCGCATATCTTGCAGTCAGCCTTTGCCCTCTCCATAGCCCTCTACACCCCCATATCCCCCACTTGACCAAAACATCATGTCAGTACTACTATTCGCTAAAATTGGTGGGTCTTCTGGATAGGAAAACCATCTATCAAAATCTGCAAAATTTGATACACATCCTCGAGATTCACAGTCATCTCCCTTGTTGGGAGATTAAAAGTGTTGGTGTGGGGATCTCACAAATTGATTAGGGTAGTCAAATATGCCCGATACCCCACCATAGGCTCCAAACGCATCACCTGCTTGAGCCCAAGGGCATCAAGCCACTCCCAATCCCCAACTGTCAAGGCCTCCCGGGAATCAGAGAAAATAATCGGTTGGCGGTATCGACTCTTCACAACCTAAAAAATAATAAAAAGCAAAATATATTAAGTACATACTTAATATAAACAAAAAAAATACAATAAAACTATACAGAAGAACAACAAAGTATAGGAAAACAATTGTACAACAAAAGTATAGAATAAAAAGTACAGCAAAACAAAGTATAACAAAAATACAAAAACATTAAAAACAAACTGTATAGCAATGACCGCAAACATACAAATAACTATAAAAAAACAAAAACAAAACAATCATACTAGGGTTTTCACCCTTAATGTGAACAAAAAACAAAATAAAACAAAACAATCACACTAGGGTTTTCACCCTTAATGTGAACAACAAAACAAAATAAAACAAAAAATCATGCTAGGGTTTTTAACCTTAATGTGAACAAAAAAAACATAACAAAACAACAAATTCCTATTCGGGTTTCAACCTTAATATGGCACAAACAACAAGCAAAATAATTCTAACAATCATTTTATATGTGTGTTTTAAGAATTCATATAAAAATAAACAAATAACAAGCAGAAGGAAGGAACACCATACCGATCTCGCCTCAACTCCTCCACTCGAAGATCCGGTTCTCACACTCATGATGTCCACAAAATTTTAGTAGCACTTCGCTATGCAAACTTGCACTCCTCCTCCTCATTGCTCCAAATCGCCAAGAAAAAATTGTTGCAAATGAGCCCAAACCTAGTTTTGGTCCTTTTATAGGCTGTTAGGCTTGTAATCGTTCCACCCTGGGATGACCACTCTAGTTAGCGCTCATCCCACCCTGGGATGAGAACTCTAGTTAGCGCTCATCCTACCCTGGGATGATTACCAAATTGGTATTAGTCCCACCCTAGAATGATTACAAAGCAAGAAATAAAGCAACAAAAATTGCATCCAAAAAATGCACCAAAAATAGCAATAAATCTGCCAGACAAAGGTGCCTTTGCACTAGACATTCATGGCAAGTAAAACCATTGTCAAGATCACAAATATTCACTATCCTACTCCCTAAGAAGGCTAGCATAGCCAGACCACTCCACAGAAAGGAGGATTTTTGATAATTTTGACCCCAATCGGCATCACAAAAAGGGTCAAAACCCACCAAAAATAGGTCCGATTGTTGGAAAACTGCATAAGCGTTCAAGTGACTCATCGCTTTTATCATTTTTGGTAATTCCCTCATCGATTTTTCTCTTGAGGGGGTAGTCACACTTAGTCACCAATCAACAAATACACACCCAATCAAGGAAATGGCATGCATTCAAAGAATCATTGACAAAGACAATCATGCTCTTGCTTGGGGCAACAAACAAGCAATAATCACAAGCTAAAAAAACACTTGACATTCTGGAAGCATGAAGACAAGGTTCCTTAGACAAAAGGTTGTGCCCTTTGCCTATTCATGACTAAACAATGTCCGAGATCAAGTACACCTCACTAAAAAAGGTTACACTTGAGTTAAACTCCTTAGCTCGTCAAAAGTGAGGATTCAAGAATGCATGCTATTTCCATACTTGGGGTATCAAAATTTGGTTAGGTTACTGATAAAACCTAATCATTAAGTGCTTTGGTCATCTATTTTTGCTCAGCACTGCACCACACACAACACATACCAAAAAGGGGCATCTGTAGACACCAAAACAACACCAATCCAACTATGTGACTACAAGAACTGACCTAATTGGCATACATACCCCCTAGGGCAGCCTCCAGAGGTTAAACAGTGGTCATAACCACTCCCAAATCAGTTTTAGAAGGTCAAAGGTCAATTTGGCACCTTTTAAGCATTTTTCTCCCTATTCGTTCCACCCTAGGATGATTAGAATCCTATTTGCCCCACCCCGGGATGATTAGCAGCAATCACTCCAAGGTGGGATGAATAGCAAGTTTGACTGGAAAAAAGTCAAGCCTTGAAAAATGGTATCCCAGATCTACCACTCAACTTCACCTTCAAGGCATGCAATTATGAGGAATGGTTTCAAATCTGAGAGAGGGACTTCAGTCAAGCATGCCTTGATCATGGAGGCTCTAAATTAGGGAGGAATCTTCTCTCCCTCCAAAAGGCATGGTGAGCCAAGTGGTGCCCTCGCATGCACATTCAAAAGAGACCCTCAGGTCTATAAAATGGTGAGCCTCCTCACCCCAAAACAAGGATAGGGCTAGAGAATTTGGAGCAACGGAGTGCTTCCAAATTGTACCCCCATTCCCTTTTGTGCTTCCTACATCCCTAATCTCTCTTTTGGAAGAGAGGTTATCGGGTGAACACTAGGAACGTAATCCAGACCCAAAACCCAAACAATTAGCCACAATACCACACTAAACTTGTTGACACAACCCCTTAGGAGGTTTTGGAGCCATCCCACTTGGATTGGTGTCAAAAACAGGCCCCAAACAATGGGCGTCCTGTCCCCGGGTGCCCCCTGCACTATTGCAGTCCTAATCGTCCCACCCCGAAGTGATTAGAAATCTAGGCTTGATTTCTCTACTGTTATTTTTGCATTATGTTGTATCTAATTCACCTATGCTATTGTTCAAGTTTCATTGCATTCTGACTTGATTTGACCTTGTTTTTTATCATTTTATGCATCTACTAACATACAGGGAGCGCATTTAGATACAGGATAATCTAGGTAGAATTTGCCAAATATGACTTCTGGGTCATCTCAAAATACCCCTTTTAGCCTAACCCCAATTTTGCAAGAGTTTTGGAGGCTTCTGGGAAGGACATTTGCAAGGTCACTCTTGCACATTTTATGACAGTCCTAATCGTCCCACCCCAAAGTGATTAGAAATCCATGCATTATTTCCTAACTGTTCTTTTTGCAATGGGTCCTTGATGATGTCTTGATGCTTCTATCAAATTTTGGGTTCATTATGACATGTTTTGACCATCGTTTTACTATTTTATGTACTTACTAGCCGAAGGCTTTGGGGATTGCATGTTTTCCTACATCCGCATATGCTATTAACTATTTGTTGTTTCTATGTACGCATGATCTCACCACCAGGAACACCAGAGGGGTAGAAAGGAATGACGAACACATAGACGTAAGCAGCAACGACGTTTGGCCCACCCATTTCAAATGTGGGCATGCAGAGGACACTGGAAGCGTACCATCCGTTTATGTAACGAACTGTATCAAACATTTTGATCCCTAGAGGGGGGACATATTGTAACTAGAATGAAAGCAACATTAATAAAAGAGGCCCTGCTTCATTTTGCTTATATCTTGTTTCTTTCTCATTTTCTACTTTATTTCCTACATGCATTTGTTCATCGCATTCGTAGGACTTAGCATCGATACATTATATAATTTTTTTTTATATCATATCTGGTGCACCATCACTCTGCATTCAGATTTCACATGCTTTCCTTTTTTGAAGGTTGTATGACATTTTATCCAAAATCAGACTAGATGATCTTGTTAAACATGGAAAACATTACCAGGAACATTTATTTTATCCTTACCATAGGCAAAATGGTAATGATATTAATAATTGCCATGTATTCATAGACATCGTTCAAGACCTTATTGACTTGGGAGCCATCAAGCTTGACAATCCCATTGCAAAACAAAACCAAAACCTTGGTATTTTTCAAACACCACTTCCTCACCATGAGGAGGTGCAACCAAATATGGGAGGAGCTAATACCAAAACTCCTTCTAACCAAGTTGATCACGTCCAACAATACCAAGGGTTTTTAGGTGCCATTCACGTGGTCACTAGAGGTCAATGAAACAATCAGAAAAATGCAAGGAAAAAACCTCAAGCAAGTGTGTCACAACCTCCCACATCACCTCCCATCCAAATTTCCCCCAATTATTCATCGCCAGTACACATTCCTAGTCAATAAAATTCCCCAATTCCACCCACCAATCGTCCACCATGACTATTCATCTCATTGAGTATTTGGTTAACCACAAGTCTAAATATGGCTTCCGCAAAATTATCAATTTATGAGTTAATTCAAAAATCTCCCCCACATCATGAGGCATTAATGTATATTCTAAAATCCATTGAATTACAATCTCAAGATTCAAATGCCTTCAAAAAATTTGTAGGGAGAATTCAAGCATACATGGAGCCTTCCATTACATTTTATGACTTTGAAATAAATAAAATCTCATCAGAATCAGTATATCCTCCATTGCACATCATGGCTATAATTGATAATAAGCAATTTAAAAGAGTTCTAATCGATACTGATTCCTCCATCTATATCATCACCACATCTGCCCTTTATCATTTGAATCTTCCTCCATCTCATATTACCAAGTCATACTTTACACTAAAAGCATTCAACGATGCTTTGTGTTCCCTAGTTGGCACTTATTTTTTGTCCATTGAAGTAGGGTTCAAAATATTGCACACTATGTTCCACATATTGGAAGTATCCATGGCATACAATGTACTCCTTGGAAGACCTTGGATAAGGTATTTTACATCAATTATTGAAATATGTTCATGATGGACAAGTACATTGCATACTAGCAGATGAACCGTTCAAGTGTTGAAATTTTATTTCAAATCCTTATGAATCCATGCTTCCTACCACCTACCTTTTTCTTTCACCGTTAGCCAATTCATCTACCACACTTTCCATTTCTTCATCAAAGTCTTCCAATCCTAAGGACTCCCTCATCACCAATTTTTCATCATCCTTATAATTGACTACATGCACATGTAGTCAAAGCCAATCCATATCTTTACCTTTGACTTCAACATCATCATCCATCTCACAATATTCCCAATATAATTCATCTCCATAACCTAATGTTTCACAAGTTGAGTTGACATATTGTGAGACACCTTCATCTCCATCATTCCCTAAGCCATTATCCAATCATGATCCTTCCACATCATCCCAATTCAAAGTCCACCTCACTAATCCCGATATTGGTGAATATGTGGTCCAAGACATCACCGTCACACCACTCACCATTCCTAATGCTAAGGATTTTTGTCACCCACACGACCCACCTTTATCCATAGGAGCAGTATATAACATGGGTTTAGCTCCAAATAGCATAAATTTTATATATGAGGGGATTGATTCTTCATCAAATCTATATCCCCTAGAGTAACCTAAGGAAACAACACTTGCCAATATTCCAATTATGTTGGGATTCCCATATTGCTATTTTCACATAGTTAATTGGTAATTTCATGGCCTAGGATTGCATGAATAGGGAGTGTCTCAGTCTATTGATGTTCCATATCAAGAAGTGCATGACGGTTCAGGTCTAGGTTATCACCCACTTTACACCACCTCTTTTCTTGAACAAGCCTTCCAAAGACTTAATATAAATTTAGGATAAGAAGCCCTCCATCCTAACGATTTTAATGATGAAATCTATGAATAATTCAAACTTATGTTGATAATTTTGGATGAATATGAAGAAGAATCAGAGCCCATTATTCCCCATACTAAACAAGATGAGTTTTATCTTAGAATGTTCTCAATCCATGATCCCATATTTCACTTGCTTTCTCCCACAAGAGTGAGCCACAAATATCAGTGAACCACTACCACCACTTCATTAATCCATTTCATAAGCCAAACTTGTAACATATGTATATGACACAAAATAGTTGTTTTAACTACTACCAAAAAAAATAAAAAAAATCAAAAAATAAAAATCAAACAAAAATATGTTTTCTTTTTTAGCATTGCATGTATATATCATGCATTCATTTATGTTGATTGTTTTTGTTTAGGTTTACCAATATCCCAACATCGGTTCTTAGATTACATTCATTCCATCCACCCTTATCCACCCTACCCATAAGTCAAAATTAATCCTGTTGATTTATTCACCCACTCTGTAATCCATATGATCCATCTAAACCAATTCTAATTGACATGAATCTCATTGATATGGACCATATTTCATTTCCACCATCCTTTCTAAGTTTATCTTATTTGAGGAATTATTAAGGGATTTTAACAACTACATTCCTCCATCCCCTCTACCTTCACCTTCACCTTCAACTTCACCTTCGAATCTTGAGGTTTTCTAGGTAGACATAGATGATGATAAGTCATAATATTTTGATGACATCCTAGATGACATTCATCTGATCCTTATGTCCCATCAACTTGAGGAAGGTTCACATATGTCCATTGAAGATACTATCGATGTGGACCTTAGTTCAGACAAAGACAATCCCTAAATTGTCAAGCTTGGAAAAAGCTTATCTAATGAAGAACAAGAGCAATTAATTGCTCTCAAGAGAAAAAGGGTATTTTGCATGTTACTATAAAGACATGTTTGGTATTGACTCTAACTTGGATGCATTGTCGTATCTTCATGATAAATTTGTAGCTAATTGGTTAGGTCCATACATTGTTACTCAAAAAGTGGGTAACGATACTTATAGGCTTGCCATTCTAGAGGGAGAGGAAGAACCCAAACCACTTAATGTTATACACTTGAGGGTATTCTATGCATAATGATATATATATGTGTGGTATATATATATATATATATATATGTATATATACATGGATAATACAAAAAAATATTGCATTTCATTTGCATACATTTCATTCCAAAAACATTGCACTTCATTTGCATACATTTCATGCCAACACATTATATTAGCACACATTTCATATTGCATTTCATACATTTCATTTCACACATCCCATTCCCATTTCAAATTTCATAATAAGGATCATTTATTAAGTTCAATATTTTACTTGGTCCAATAAAATTATGTTGCCTTAATCAAGGGCATCTTCACATCATCATCCATTTTTCCACCAAGAAAAATTTTCATTAACAAAGCTTGCCTAGGTGTTTTCAGTCACTCAGCCACTCCTAGTGTTTTAAGAAACCTCCAAAAATACATTTCAAGTTCCTTTTAGGACCATCATGCATATACACTAAGAAAATATTGAGTTTAAGAATTGACTCCAAAAAATTCTTGAACCAAACATAATTTCATATCTTAAAACATCTTGTGTCAAAAGGGATAACACCATACTTGGTTTGAACCTCAAAGTGAAAAGGGTCATTCTTTCTAGTCACATAATGCAACATAGTCGACAAAAATAGTGGTTTTCACCACTATCATAGTTGCCTCCAAATTCAAAATCAAAGTAGTAAGGATAGGGTACAATTATCATCACACTTAGGTTGAGAATTCAATTCCCCAAAGCTCTAAATATTTTCCATCACACACCATTGATCATTGGGTTGTAAGGATCATACTGTATTTCTAGTCAAACGGTTAAGTAGTCATCCCCAAAACTTAAGAGATCAAAACATAAATCATGGACTATGGATTTAGCATCCACCGAAGCTATAGACACTTGACTAACATTGGAGTACACTCATGCATGGTGACACATATCTTTTAAAAGAGACCTATGATCGCACATAAGGACAAGCTAAATTCTTGGTTTCATCCATAATAGGTTTACCCTATTTACTCAAGATGATTAAATAAACTCACTTGCACACACACTGGTTTTTTATTACCTTGAGTTATTACCATACTCTTTATTCAGTAAATGAACTCACCACACACACATTTGATCCTAGAGGGATTAGGTAGTTTTAGTGAGTTTGTTTGATGCCACTAGTATGTTAGAGTCTCTGCAAAACAGTAAATTTTCCATATCAACATCCATGTATTCTTCCATATCAACATCCACATTTTCTTTCATATCACCATCCATGTCAGTTCATGAGTCTTTCACTCCACATACCACCAAGTCTATTACCCCTAATTAAACAACAATGCTAGAAAATGGCCAAGCAAGATCTAAGCTATAAATGATCATTATAAAATCTGCATTCCATACCTTGAATTAATCATCCATATATTCCACCTTGCATTAATTATTCATAACATATCATTTACTATAAACATGCATTCCACAAAATCATTGCACAAACAAGCATTCACAAAAACATATAACACAAAAAGGTAAAATCCATGTATACATGTATAAATATCGCATGTACAATGAGTGCCAAAAGGCTACATACAATGGATCACCAATGCTCGTATACAAAAAATACATATAAGCACTAGCTACACCCTCCAAGAGGAGCCTTGTGACCTAAAAGGAGCCCTATACCTAGAGGTATGCCTAGAATTGCTATTCCTATCAGCCTCGAATACAGATGAGGTTGGAGGATCAGGAAGTGGAATATGATGCTCCATCAACCTATCCTCCAATGCCTTGATATACCTATGCCGAGACCGAAGGCATGCTATGTTGATATTATGCTAGTGCTACCTCTCTAGTAGCTCTACCTAGAGCCTCATAATCCTTGCATCCCGCTCCACTACTTATTGCTCTAGCCTCACCCAATCCTCCTCGCTCTAATCTAGAGGTCCATCCAGAGTCTCCTCCACATCATCTCCATCTCCACCATCTCCCCCACTCTTAGTAGTATGCCTAGTCACATCCTTAGTCCTCCTCATTCGACTATCTAATTGAATGCATCACTACCACTCAGAGGTCTCATGGGTCCCTTCATCCTCAACCTCATCCCCATATCTACTAGTTGCTACTAGAGTGGGTGCCCATGGTGGTTGTGTAGCAAACCACACATTGTACTTCATAGTAGTACCTATATCATATATATCAGGGAGGTCCATCTCCTCATCATCCTCGTACACCTCCCTCCTTGGCTCAGCATATTTTAGACCCATCTCCTCTCGATACCTCCTATAGAGCACTAGATCCTCCATAATCCCCTACCTCAAGCTAAATTATAAAAGTACTTGTGAGAACTAAAAATACTCAACCTCACTTCAATATCTCCCAACCACCCATCTAGCCTGCTGCACCCATCATAGATGCTCTCCATATCTGGTCCACCTGCTACTCCACCATGGCCTCCATATCACTTGGGTGGATTTCAATCCAACCCAAAAATCTTGATACCATGGGCTTATTCACACAGGTTGACTTGACTATATCTCCTTGACCACTACCCATCTCCTAGTGTAGGGCTCCTCCCAACCTAATCCTACCATTGGTAAACCCTCCGGTCGAGCCACACCTAAAGTGCTCCCATCCCCAATAATGTAGTAATAATATGCATCCTAAATCCTTCCTCCTCTACCTCCTCACCTCATAAATCTCCCAGTATACCTATACCAATAAGGTAGGAGCCCATACATACACTTGTTGTATAGTGAGCATATCGATCACTAACTCTATCAGGTTCCAAGGGAACCTGCACTCTATACTGTTTAGTACCACAATTTTAGCCAACATGAACATCACAAAGGCATGGAGAGCATCCAACTCCTCATCCATATACATGGAAAAGTAGGTAATACCCCCACTCTCCACCCTCACACTCCACCAACCATCACCAAATATCTTCTTCATCTTTGTCCCCTGATTGCATCCAACCTCAACATGAATCCCCTCCACAGTCACCTTGAGGATGCGGTATACATCCTCAAGTCTAAGGGTCACCTCTCTCATGGGGAGCTAAAAAGTCTCCCTATACAGATCCCATATATCTACCAAGGCATAGATGTGCCCCTAATTTTACCTAATAATATCAATCTGAGCTACCTTCACTAGCCCCACATCCTCTAGCAATTCCCACTCATCCTCCACCAATGCCTTCCTCATCCCAAGAATGTACGATGAGAACCGATGTCGAGCCTCCAAAATACTAAGATGTAACACAACATATAACATTTGTAATATACACATATTAAAAAAACATGAAATTTTTACACAAAAAGAAGGACATTACCCTAGCCGCTCACACTCCAGATCTAGGCCCTGCCTCTGCTCATTCCATTGCCATAGCTTTCATGCCCAACTCAATCCACCTCACTACACTCCACTTCATCCAAATCTCCTAGACGTAGATTCTCAAACTCACAAATACACAAATAAGCTCAAATTTCACCCAACAAGCAATTAATCGCTACTTTGGGTGCCTTGAGATGCCCATGGGCATTTCCTAGTGCATTGAAGTGCACCAAGGTATTTGTAAAATGCCCAAACACTTATGGGCATCTATACATGCCAAAAGTGCCAACTGGTGTTTGGCATCATTTTTGACAAAAGAAAAAATTACAAAATAGTGGCTTATCCCCACCAAATCACTTCATATTACATTCATGCATCTGTTTCATCATATCAATAGGTTTTGTGAAGGTTCCAACTAATTTGGATGCATAATTTTTTTTTGCTATCACAAATTGTAAATCTACTTAACAAGTTACAAAGCACTCCAAAATGGTCCAAATATTCACAAAATTATCATAATCATAATTCTCATCATTAATATATCATCATCAAAATTATTCCACATCATCATTTGCATATTTTCCAAGTTCAAACAACATTCAACTAAACCTTGTATCTAGTGGGCTATTCTATATACCTGGCAATTGCAGTGATTTGCATCCATGCAATTTGGTAGGATGAATAACCTACCATAAGGAAATTTTGTCATTTTCATCATTTCATATCTCCTTGCTCAAAATCACAATCACATTTGGTACTTCACCTTTTGGGTGAAACTATGCCAAGACAAATTTACACAAAAGTTGTCATTGATGGCCTAGTTCGTGGGGCTTAACACATGGAAAAAAATTACATTTCATCATTTCATAAATTTCTTGATAGTCATCACAAAGATAGGCACTAGCTAGAATGATTGGTTCCAATCATGGGAATTATTCAACAGTCACTAGAAAGCCCTCCAAATTTGAATATTTTTATTTTTCTTTGCATTTTCATCTTTGCATATCAATGACGCTAGAAGGCACATTCTTCAATAGCATCGAATCACCCCAAATTTGGGGTAACCACATTTGGTTTTGACTTTCCCACAATGGGATACATCTTACATGATCATGACATCTATACTTGGCAAAAAACGAAAAAAAAACCCTTCATCTATTGGGGCAAAAATAGACACATTTTTTTATCACATTTTCCACAAAACCCTTCATCTATTGGAGAAATAACTGACACATCATTTCACATTTTTCACCAATCCTCTTCATACCGTTGGGGCAAAAATAGTATCACATTTACATCATTCATATCGTCTACCATTTATTTGCACAAATTTTTCAATTGGATCATGAGATTCATCCACAAAATCACTTTCAATTGGATCGTGAGATTCATCCACAAAATCACTCTCTAATTGAAGGGGTAAGCTACACAAATCTAAATTCTTTCATTCTTTTTTCTTCAAGCTCACGTTTCACATCTCAAGAGAAAGTTGCTTTTGCACCTAGCCAAAATAGGTGTCTTGTGTTTTTGCACTACATTGTGTTTCACGCAACGCAGTTAAAAAGGGGCATCTGTAGACACCAAAACCTAGCCACTTATCATCCATCCAAGTTTTCTCACCATTTCAATCCATTATTTACGTATATTTCTATATAATTGTTTAATATATATTTAAATATTAATATTTTATATTATATTTTATATATATTTAATAAATATGTATATATATATGTGTAAGTAAATCCTAGCCATTCATTTTATTCTAATCTTGGCCATCCATCCATCTTGATCCATGCCGCTTGCCAATACTTAATCTCCACCCTCCATTATGTTTTAATCTTGAACACACAATTAGTGTCATTGAAACCCTAACATACCTGAGGAAATATTATAAATAAGAGCCATTTTAATGGCTCAACCTTGGAGTCCTAAGTCATTTTATTAAGCCATTTTCCCTTGAGTTCCCTAGAGTATCCAAGCACTCTCACCCTCTATGCTCGCTTGCTATAACCCCCAAATCCATCACCGCCCCTCTTGCTTAGCCATATCTACTTTTGCAGATTTCCCTTCAACCCTCAAACATCTTCGAGCACCCCTGGGCACTTCTCCTCCACCACAAAGCACCTATGCATGCCCTCCACCATTTTCAAGCACCCACGGGTGTTTTTTGCTACCGTTGAGCATCCACAAAAATTTTACACCAAAGCTCTATAGTCCTGCTAGCCTTTGGGCGATGCTAGGGCATCACCACACCAACTTCTTACAATAGATCCAACAAGATATAAAATGACAGATAAGCAAGGTAAATCCAAAATTATTTTGTTATATTCTATTATGTTATTAGAATTTTTTCACATTATTTTATTGCATAGCTAGGGTTTAGTTTTGATTTTTGAGGGTCTCACATTGTGGAGCCCTCATTGTTATTACTAACTCATTTTCTATTTTCTTATGTGCATATCTGGTAGTATTACACTAGCATTGAACAACTGTTTAAGCTAGAGTGGCCCAACATCGGATAACCAGAAGCCCACTCATTTTTTCTGGGAGCAAGGACATGTTCTAAAGACACCATCAATATTGTATCTAGGGTTTTAGAGAACCCTAGCATTGTATATATTTGTATCAAAGGATTCAAAGATTCTTATTGTAACAATGGAGTTTTGAGTCTCCCCCATTAATATAAAATCATTCATTGTATAATATTGTATTTTGAGTTCAATTTATATCTTGTTATTTGGTTTTGTGTTTTTATCTTCACAAAAAAAAAAAAAGTGATGATCTTCAACGAAAAAAAAAAGGCTAAATATGGTATCTATTTTCCAGTGACAGGGCGAACATCGTGTGTACCCGATAGAATAATGTGTGTTGACTGTAAAGATTTATGACCATATGTAAAATTAGATGCATTTTGTTAAGGAAACATAGGGAATGCTATGATTATCCTATAAGGGTTAATTTTAGTATGACTTATCTTTTATTATGTGTTTAATTAATTTATGCATGTCTGCCATAGTGAATCATGTTAGAATGATAAAATTAGTAGCGTCTAAATTTGTAAACAGGGGACGGTAGTGTTCTGTATAAAAACGCATGTCGCCCCTTAAGAAAGGATCATGAACTTGCTTTCTAAAATTGTGAGTGTTTTATTATTTGGTTGTTTTCAGAGAGTGATCATGTGAATTACTCGATTGAATGTCTACAGGAGCCTGGGCCAACTCCAAGAAGTATTCCTCTCCTATTTTTTCTACTTTCACTATTTAGTTTTTGTCAATTATTTTCTGCAAATTTTTTTTCCTATTTTATTTATTTTGCACATAGTGTTTTAATTCTGCATTTTCCTACTTTATTTAATTCTGCAAGTGTGTTTGCTTTTCTATAATTTACTTTTATGCATATTTTCTTTTAGTCATGTGTTTGATAGTTTAAATTAGTTTTTCTGCAATTTCTTGTAGAATTTACTTTCTTGCAATTCAATTCCATTGGTTTGGCTGAACTCCAACTACACCAACAACCACCCTCCTCCAAACCAAAGTGACACATAGTAATCATATCTAGTTTAATACAAGCATATACTTTGCACTAGTACTCAACAAGTTTATGAACCTCTAGATTGATAAAATTAAATGGAAGCATAATTAGTTGTTTTTATAAACATATTTTCTGTTCACTAGAAGGTTCCTAAAAAGATGTATCAAAGTGCTTTTTAGGACCAAGTTTCATTGACTAGAATAGTTCTTACCCTTCCATTACAACTATTATGTAAAAATTTATCATTTTTTCCATTTTTTGCTTATATTTTTACGTAAAAAAGGCAACAAAAACATAACCTTTTTTTTCTTGCAATAGTTTATTAGGTTAGAAACCCTATGTCAAGGATTTTAAAATATAATAAAGGACTTGTTGTTTTTGCTAAGGTAGATTTCTCATAAAGCATCTAATGGAGTGAGGGGTGATCAAGCTTCAATACCCAAGCCTCAAATAGCATCCATATAGGGAATTGAGCTCTCATGTATCTTCGGGTATAATGGGATACCACCTAGGAATAGGAGAAAACTTTAGCCCTGGGAAGCTTTTTTAGCCTTATAATATCTATAGTATATTGGACATAACATTCAAAAATATTGCCCTCCCTTACTATCAGAGAGGTAGGTAGTGTGCTCAAGGGTATGTGTGGAATCCTCCTTAAGTAGTGGTCTAAAATATTGGTCTTAGCATTGTCGTTCATCATTGTAGTATAATAGAGGGCCTATGGGTATTACATACACCTTGACTTAGCATGCCCTAGTTCTATAAAATTTTAACCTGCAAAAACCTTCCTATTATATTGAATGTTTAACCTACAACCAAAAATCCTCCCACAAAAATTGAGCATATGGAGGAGACTTCCCTATCAACAAAATACTACTTGAAATGATAAAGAGTTGGAAAACATAACAAAAGTAGTCAAGATAGAGTCTTATAGTGTTAGTAATAGATGGGTATCACTTTATATTGAGAAAAATAACAGTCAAGTCACATTTTTTAGTTGTCAGTATCAATAATTGTGATAGTCAAAATCTATAGTAGGTAGAGAATTGTTAGAATAAACAATCATTAGTACAAGGAGCCATAGTGTTAGTGACCAAATAGTGTTAATAATAGAAATTGTAGAGACAATGTCAGTAATCGAAAGTGCAAGGATAGTGGCATAAGGGGTTGGCCAATAAAAAAATAATAACTGACAATACCAACAACCTTGATAACAAAACAATAAAAAAAAGTCTAGGGTGCCCAAAACTAGTGTTGTGGCATATAGCTCATTACGACCATATTTTTGAGCTGATAATTTAGATATTTAGCACTCACGCAATTTTTTTTTATCCTTCCTAAAAATATTAACTCTTGGAACCACACTTCTATTTTTAATAAGTCAGTGGTAGTGGTTCAAATCACAATAAAATGACTAGTGGCACTCAAGGCCACCACAAAGAGGGAGAACATGATATAAATACATGTCTAGAGAAAATAAAAACCATAATTAGTATCCTTATCAATGACACTAACCTAAAAAGAGATGAAGTAAAGAGTTTGAAAAGCGACTACATAAGATCCAAAGCCACATTTGAAGAACACTTCCTTGAGGTTGAGGAAAAACTCAAATATGTCACAACAATGTTTGAACATTGTGTAGGCATAAAATTTTTGCACTCCTTTCCTCTAGGCTGATGGATCCATGCCTCAAAGGGGAATGGGAAAATAATAGAGCTACACCTCAAAAGATAGGCACTTAATTATGTCTTCTTGTGGTGATTTTTTGACGAATTAAGGGTTCACCAGGAAACTTTTAGTGGTAGTTTTCATACCTAGGTTTGGAAGATGTTTGATGTGTTCTTTTTATAAAATCATTCTCATACACCTAAGTTTGGCCTTTATGCAACTAAACTATCTATATGAAATTTTTATTTAATGAAGACAGTAGACAGTAGATACAGAATAAAATACAACACCTAAAACTAGGGCTAAAATAAATTATAAACCTTACTTGACCGAGATGTTTGATAAAGATTTTGAGGCTTGTAGTAGGACAAAATCGCCTCTATTTTTGATAGAATCACCTCTGTTCTAGAAAAAATCATCTGTGTTCCAGACAAAATCACCTTCGATTTAAAAAAATCATAGGCAATTATGTCGCAATCTTGTAGCAAATTAATTGAAAAAAAATAGAGGATAGAAAACAAGGTTTCTTGCAAATTATGATAGTTTATCATACTCTAAGTCATAGATATGTTTACATTGTAGGTGATTTGGAGAGGAGAGGGCAATCCTCCAAGGGAGGTCCTATTGGTATTTTTTCCACATTAATTTTGATTGAAGTACTAACGTGTAAATTGTTGCAAATCTAACTTTGATTTTGGCTTTGATGCGGTTTTGAGCAAAAAAGGAGCAACAAATAACTAAGTCCAGAAACTGCAGCGATTCGCTGACATGTTCCGAAATCGCGGTCAACGCGGTCAACGCATGCAGCTTTGGCGAAACCGTCGCGATATCATGACGTGTTCCATTTTCACGGGTTTGAGGAAGCAAAAGAGGAACAATCCAAAAATTGTCAGCGAATCGCGACCAAAAACTCAGCCGACGACTTAACCCGAAAAAGTGCAGCGATGCGCTGACGTCTCAGAATCGCGGCGGTTGGCGGAGTAGGGAGTCCAAAGGAAAACTTGCAGCGATGCGCTGTATGTTTGTTGAGATGGCGGTTTCAAAGGCTCCAGAGTTCAAAGGTTGCAGCGATTCGTTGTGCTCTTAAAAGGGAACACACCAAGCAAGGATCAAAGTCGTAGCATTTTTGCGATGACCGATTGTTGAAGAGAGTCCAAGGGGTAAGAATGACAGCGATGCACTGCATTTTTTTGAAAAGGTCTTAAGAGGCAAAAGCTGTAGCATTTTTGCGGCCCATCAACAAGACCGTACAAGGAGCCCGAAATGTGCAGCGATGCGCTACATGTTTTATTTTCGCAAGTTAAGAGCGGAGGACAGAGCCAAAGACCAAAATGCATAGCGATATCGCTACATGTGCTATTTTCGCGGGATTGAGCTAGCGATGGAAGAAATGAAGCCGACGATGCAGCGAAAGAGCGACAAGGAGCATTTTCATAGGTGTAAGTGACGAAAGACGTACGACATCAAACTATGTCGCGATTTCACAACCCGTCGCGTTTTCGCGACCTGCGCAGTTCCCCGCCAAAACACAAGTATGAACGGTCGAGAACGTTTTTTGGGTTTCGATGATTAAATGCTGCCCTGAATTAAATGCTTTGTGGATTTTCGATGCGGTTAAGGTCGAAGAGTGCCCAGGCCACCAAAATTAAAGGGTTTATTGGTTCGAAGTTGCTGTTCGTGGATTGATTTAACAATTGTATGCACATGTTTGAAAAACGAATTTAATGAATGTGACCGTGATTGTCTCATTGTATTTAATTTTTTGCTTCCATAATGCTGCAATTAAGGGGATCGTGTTGTGGATTTCCAAGGTATATTTGTAGATCACAAGAAACTTGGTAGCAAGTATTAAATGCTGCAAAGAGGACGGCCCTCTATAAAAACCAATGTAAACTTCATTGCAAAAGGTTGGAAAATTCTCTGCTAGAGACTGGAAGTTCGTTTGCAGGAATAAAGGATTGGCTTCTATTTTTCAAGCATTTGCATTGGTGATTTCCTTTCTGTTCATGTTGCATTTCTAATAGCATTTGTATGTCTTCATGGCTGTTACATTTAAATTCTGCATACTGGATTTGAATATTGCCGTAAGAGTATAAATTCTTGGAATGTGATTTTGGAGGGTTTTTTTGTATGCATCGTGCGGAAGTTAAGTTAGTAACTTTTATTGCTTGCTGTTGCTGCACTTGGAGTTTCCTGCTGTTATTTTCTAATCCCATAACTTTGGCCTGTGGCCATATTTCACATTTCTTTCTATAACCTTTTTAATTTCTTTCCAGCAACCCTTATCTTCAAACAGAAATTTAGATTAGTAAAGGGAACCAGCCCACTCTGGAGATTGTTCTGGGAGCCATTTCTTGCTTCCAGCATTTCAATGTTGGCCGAGTCTAGTGCGCACTTGTAAAAATCCTTTCCTATGGCAGATTTTGGACCAACAGTTTTTGGCACGCTCGGTGGGACAGACTTCTTCTGTCTCCAAGAATTCATAATCGATGGGATAAGCATAATTTTCCAAAGTGCTAAACCCACCGGTGCCAACAGTTTTTGGCACGCCCGGTGGGACATACTTCTTCTGTCTCACAAAAATCCACATTTGTTTTAACACCCGGAGGTCTCAAGATTTGATGAGCTGTCTTGGCCTCATAGCGGAGATTTGTAAGTTCATCTGGCGACTTTGCTGAGTTGAAGATCCGGATTTTTGATCGTGGATGCCTGCCTGTTATTTGGTGACTTTGTTGAACTCAAAAATTATTCATGATCACGAGATCACAGTCAAAGAAATTTGGCGATCTTGTCAAATTTTTTGAACTTGATAGTTCAAGAAGTGGTGAGCATTCTAGATTAGTTTCCCCATCCCTTCCATCTTCTGCTGAACAAAACCCTGGTATTGTTGCTAGTGTTTCATCTTCCCAACCATATTCCTTAGTTCCAATGGCACAATATCCTCCACCCAATTTTTTTTTGGCATGGAACAACACTGGAGCCTTGAATTTGCAGGCTCAGAATCCAGTTCCTCAGGCTGCACTGAAGGCTTTGCCGACTTACGATGGTATGGGTAAGACTGCCTATGAGCACATAAATGATGTAGCTTCCTTAGCGTCCATCCATGATATCACTGATGAAGATGTAATGGTGAAGTTGTTAGTATGTTCTTTGAGAGGTAAACTATTGTTTTGGTACCGAACGCTGCCTCCAGGCACCATAACATCTTGGGATCAATTTGGTGATTTGCTGGTTAAAAATTTCCATGAACAAGTCGACCCCTTCTCATTGTTGAATCGGCTTACCAGAATACAGAGGCATCCCCAGGAGGAGATACCTGATTTTAATGTCCGATTTACCAGAACTTGGCACAGAATTCCTAAAGGCATTCGGCCTGCTGATGAATTGGTTGCACTTTATTATCTCAAAGAGTTCCACTCAGATATTTGCTGGGCTGTTCGGCAGTCCAATGTGACAACGTTTCCAGAGTTGTTTGAACAAGCAATTAAAGCAGAAGCAGATCTGGTTGCTGTAGGGAGACTTCCTCCAAAGGTAACTATGCCTCTCATTCCAGATTTGCCTCAATATTTATACGGTTCACAACCATAGCCCATGCCAGCTATGTATCCCACACCATCATGGAGTTCTAAAGCACCTCAGGTTGCACTCGTCCCGGCTTCTCGCTTGCTCGCTTTATCTCCTTTACCGCTTCCTGCACCTAGCATTCAATCATCTCCCATTTCCACTACATTTCCAGCTTTTCTAGCACCACCAGCTCCTTTGCCTTTGCCAGCACCTCCTGCACCTGCAAACCCTGATCCATATACCGCCTTATTATAAGAGGTTAAGTCTGCAAATTCAGAAATTAGGGCCATGGGAAACAAGATCACCCTTATTGAGAGGAAGCAAGCCGAAAGAGATTTCCAGCCAAGGAGATTTCAACCTCCTCAAATTACTATAGATCAAGCTACCTCCACAAGCAAAGCACCTAAAAAAAACTTGACTGCTTTAGTAAATGAAGATGCAACCCTTGCAGACAGAATGTATTGGTGCTCAACCTGAAATGATCCTCATGGAGAGGATACATGTATGGTACACCTGAATTATGTGCAGACTTTGGCTACCAGCTCTTCGAGTGGACAAGTTAACATGATCTCAGAAGCTGACCATAATTTAATGTCTCCAATTGAAGAACAAGTTTCAGTTCTGACAAGGACTGGAAAAAAGCCTGTGACAGTTGATCCTGCTGTCTTAGAGCCGTTGAAAGTGCCTGCTGCTGTGCAAAATCCAGCTCCAAAGTTTGATGCACCTGTATTACCGAAGGATCCTACTTTTAACAGAGTTCAAGAAAAGGCCGTAGCTGCACCGGCAAGATCAGAAGCAGAGGAGCAAGCTCGTGAAAATTTGAAGTATCCATCACTGACAAAGAGGCTGAGAGTAGAAGCTACATAACAATATCGTACCAGATTTGAACAACCTGCTGAGAAGAAATACCTTGTTGCAGTTTCATACAACATACTTGAAGATCTGAAGAAGACCCCTGCTAAGGTAAGCCTCTATGACGCTTTGCAGTTGCCAGGCCAAGTAGACTTATTACAGGAATCGTTAAAATCTGTCAAGGATAATGGAAAAGGTCCTACCCAGATAATGTATGCACAAACTTTAACCACCTCTGCTACTGGAAAGAACAAACCACCTCCATTTTACTTGTCATTGCAAATAGAAGGCTGGATTATACATAATTGTATGATTGATTCTGGAGCCGCAACCATTGTAATGCCCAAGGGAGTCTGTGAAGCAATGGGAATGGAGTACACATGGAGTAGTCCTGGAGTTCTGCAATTAGATGGTACGCCTATAAAAATAGTGGGTGTGATTAAGGATGTTCCAATTACTCTACATACAATGCCCCAAGTTACTGTTATCCAAGAAATTGTTGTGGTTGATTTAGAGCCCTACTTTAGTATGTGTTTATCTAGGGAGTTTACCGCCAAGTTAGGGGGTTATTTGGCACTAGATTATTCCCATTTAGAAATTCCTGTCAAGGGTAGGCGTCTCAGGATTCAAAATGAAAAGCCTTCTTCTTTTCACATTGAAAAGTTGGAAGAAATAGAAAAGGAAGTGCAGTCTGTTTACATGCTTACTGACGAGTCTGAAGACTCTGTTTTGCTGAATGAAGTTTTAAATAATCTTCAGTTGGATGATCAGTTTTCTATGCTTAATTTTAATGCCATGCTGGAAACTGAAATCGGCTGTTATGCCATCCAAAAGCCTGAGAGTGACATGAAGCAGGAATTGCCTAATCAAGCTGATCAGAATGTTGTCACAGATAATTTATGGTAGCTATTTTTTGATGGGGTTAAATCCAAAGATGGGGCAGGAGCAGCATTATGCAAGTCTTTTGGGCAAGTCATTGAAGATAATGAGCAGATAGTCAACTTCTTGAATCATGAAACTGCCACTATCGAAGGGAGAACTACAGGAAGAAGCCAGCCCAATTTCAGGGACCGAATCAAGTATGACCAAATCTGGGCGGGACATTGCAGATTTACCGGATAACTCCTGAGATCGGGTTTGTGGTGGCGACATGCCAATCATGTCGTAAACCCTTGTATATAGATATATAAAACTGAAAAAAAAAATAGAAGAGAAAAAAAAAAAAAAATTATTTGTTCACCTCGGTTCTTGTTGCTTGCAAGTCGTCCGTGCTTGTTTTCCTTTTGTGCTTTTCCAATCCCAACAGTTTGGTGGCTTTCTAGAAAATTCTTCCTTTCCCTTCCCTTTTTCTTTCCTTCCTTTCTTCATCTTCCTCCTTCTTCTTCTTTTTCTTCTGTAGTAAAAAAAAAACAAAGCCACGGCTGTTGTTTCTTTTCCCCTTTCCTATTATTCCCGTTCCTTCGTATCCCTTTCTTCTAAGTTATGTCATTTTATGCATTTATTTTACAGTCTAGTTCATTTTCATTCCACACTTTTCATACTTCCATTTCCATTCCATCCGTTCATTCACTTTCATTCCATCCATTGTAGATGGTAGTACAGCAGCATTCTGTTATTGTGTCTACCACATTGCTTTGTCAATCTATCATTTCATTATTGTCATCACTCCATTGCATTCACCGCTTGCGCAATCGCAGGAGCTCACTCCACTATCGCATTCCATTTGTCGTTTCATAACCAGTTATATGCAGGTTTTTCCAGTTTCAATTTTTTAGTAGAAGATCATTGCAGCAGTCCCCTGAGATATGCACCACAACGGCCAACTTTATGATCTAATATGACTCTGTGCCCAATGGATTCAGGCCTGGATTCTTGCATACAGCAAGCTGTATACCCCGCGAGCCGCCAAGAATGTTGGCATTTTTGCCACATTAATTTTGATTGAAGTACTAATGTGTAAATTGTTGCAAATCTAACTTTGATTTTGGATTTGATACGGTTTTGAGCAAAAAAGGAGCAACAAATAACTAAGTCCAGAAACTGCAGCGATTCGCTGACATGTTTTGAAATCGCGGTCAACGCGGTCAACGCATGCAGCTTTGGCGAAACCGTCGTGATATCACGACGTGTTCCATTTTCGTGGGTTTGAGGAAGCAAAAGAGGAACAGTCCAAAAATTGTCAGCGAATCGCGACCAAAAACTCAACCGACGACTTAACCCGAAAAAGTGCAGCGATGCGCTGACGTCTCAGAATCGCGGCGGTTGGCGCAGTAGGGAGTCCAAAGGAAAACTTGCAACGATGCACTGTATGTTTGTTGAGATGGCGGTTTCAAAGGCTCTAGAGTTCAAAGGTTGCAGTGATTCACTGCGCTCTTAAAAGGGAACACACCAAGCAAGGATCAAAGTCGTAGCATTTTTGCGATGACCGATTGTTGAAGAGAGTCCAAGGGGTAAGAATGACAGCGATGCGCTGCATTTTTTTGAAAAGGTCTTAAGAGGCAAAAGCTGTAGCATTTTTGTGGCCCATCAACAAGACCGTACAAGGAGCTCGAAATGTGCAGCAATGCGCTGCATGTTTTATTTTCGCAAGTTAAGAGCGGAGGACAGAGCCAAAGACCAAAATGCGTAGCGATATCGCTACATGTGTTGTTTTCACGAGATTGAGCTAGCGATGGAAGAAATGAAGCCGACGATGCAGCGAAAGAGCGACAGGGAGCATTTTCATAGGTGTAAGTGATGAAAGACGTACGACATCAAACTATGTCACGATTTCGCGACCCGTCGCGTTTTCGCGACCTGCGCAGTTTCCCGCCAAAACACAAGTATGAACGACCGAGAAGGTTTTTTGGGTTTCGATGATTAAATGCTGCCCCGAATTAAATGCTTTGTGGATTTCCGATACTGTTAAGGTCAAAGAGTGCCCAGGCCACCAAAATTAAAGGGTTTATTGGTTCGAAGTTGCTGTTCGTGGATTGATTTAACAATTGCATGCACATGTTTGAAAAACGAATTTAATGAATGTGACCGTGATTGTCTCATTGTATTTAATTTTTTGCTTCCATAATGCTGCAATTAAGGGGATCATGTTGCGAATTTCCAAGGTATATTTGTAGATCACAAGAAACTTGGTAGCAAGTATTAAATGCTGCAAAGAGGACGGCCCTCTATAAAAACCAATGTAAACTTCATTGCAAAAGGTTGGAAAATTCTCTCGCTAGAGACTGGAAGTTCGTTTGCAGGAATAAAGGATTGGCTTCTATTTTTCAAGCGTTTGCATTGGTGATTTCCTTTCTGTTCATGTTGCATTTCTAATAGCATTTGTATGTCTTCATGGCTGTTACATTTAAATTTTGCATACTGGATTTGAATATTGCCGTAAGAGTATAAATTCTTGGAATGTGATTTTGGAGGGTTTTTCTGTATGCATCGTGCAGAAGTTAAGTTAGTAACTTTTATTGCTTGCTGTTGCTGCACTTGGAGTTTCCTGCTGTTATTTTCTAATCCCATAACTTTAGCCTGTGGCCATATTTCACGTTTCTTTCTGTAACCTTTTTAATTTCTTTCCAGCAACCCTTATCTTCAAACAGAAATTTAGATTAGTAAATGGAACCAGCCCACTCTGGAGATTGGTATGGGAGCCATTTATTGCTTCCAGCCTTTCAATGTTGGCCGGGTCTAGGGCGCACTTGTAAAAATCCTTTCCTGTGGCAGATTTTGGACCAACAGGTCCCAGGTTCAAATCTCCACCCTACCAAAAAGCTGAATTGGGTATCCAAAATCCAATTGATAATGTTGGTGCGGGTAGGGTTGGGTGCGACCCTCGGGTGACTTTGAAGGTGTAGAACCCCCTGTTCGTGGTCTCTCATACCAAGGTGTCTTTGCAAGGGGTTTTTCACTTAAAAAAAAAATCATAGATATGTTTTAATTTCTATATGCAAATGGATATGAAATGACATGAGATACTATGATGACAATTCAACCTAGTATGCCATGGATTCGTGCGATTATGATCCTGATTTCATGATGCAACTAACTGGAATGATGGTGAACACCAAGATGCAATATCTAAATCTAAGTAATAAATTAAATGGACATGATGCAATGCATAGACAAACAAAAAATTGGGAAAGAAATGCAAACAATGATTTGAATCCTTGCCCCTAGCTGATCTGAAGACAGGATCGCCTACTCTCTGATGAAATCGCCTATTCTCTGATGAAATCGCCTGTCGCTTCTGTCGAAATCGCCTATCATTTTTGTCGATCGCCAGGTGATTATGATGATATTTGGGGTGATTATAACTGAGACCTGCAATGACAAAATGAAAATAGGGATGTCGGGAGGTGGAATTGCATAGCAAATTGATGCGAGGGATCCTCAAGGGAGTTCTAGAACAATCTTAGGGATCAAAGTCCAACCAGCCAGGGGGAGAAAGGGAAAGGGGCCTAGATTAAATAGGCCAAGGAGGGATTTGAGGAAGTTGGGAGGTTAGACTAAACATGGAGGAGGTTTTGATCCCTCCTATGTTTGCCACCTCTAATCTACTCACCAACCTCCCTGATCCGAACGATGGCTAAACCAGGTAAGAGGTTTTAAAACGAATTTTGTCTTTTAGCAAATTTGTTAAAATTCTATTTTGGGATAGAATCGCCTAGCGATTTTGTCGATCGTCAGGCGATTTTGTTGACCGTTGGGCGATTTTGCCCAACGGTCAAACAATTTTTGGTTTATTGGCATGAAAAATGAGGAGATTGTTTTCTCACCATTTTAGCCGACTTTTGGGTAAATTTTGAATAATTTTTAATAATTTTTATGATGTTTAGGTAAATTAAATGTGTCAATTTTACCCTACTACATTTTGCCCCCTCTTTAGCGATCTTTTGAAAAAAGGTCGTTAAAGATGAAATGGCACATTTTTCGAGATAGTAGAAAAAAATTGGACGCATTTTTAGTTCATAGCTTAATATTTACTATTTTAATAGTTTATTACGTTGCCCCCTTCGAGTTTTACATTAATTTCATTGAATTAGTGAGAAACTCGAAAAGCTTTTATATTGACTTAAATAGTAAAAAGGGTAGGAAAAGTTTATTTCATTTTTACTTTTTACTAGCTGGAAAAAGAAACTTTCTCTAGAGAGACCAATGGCGGAAGCGACTCATCGGGCTGATTTAGTACGACGAGGGGTGAAGGTAAGTTTTTACTTAGCATTTATTTGAATTTTACTTTGAATTTTTGTATTTTTAACTTAAATTTTTATTTTTTTATGATTTTTAGATTAGGTTTACCATTTTTCATGGCTCGAGGCAAAATCGCCCCTATTTTGGCAAAATCGCCTAGGGTTTTGCAAAATTGTATTCAAAATTGGAGGCAATTTTGCAAAATTATGGGTGATTTTGACAAATGCGAGTCGATTTTGACAAAATCAAGGTGATTCTATCAAAATTAGGAAGATTTTAATAGGATCGACGATGATTTTAATATATAATTTTGATGTATGATTTTGTGTATGATTTTATGCAGCAAGGTACTCTAAAAAGTAGGGAGTGGAGATATGATGGACTCCAGGCGGATTTGGGAGTCTTGAGTGTGGAGGAGAAGACCACCTTGGAAAAGGTTGGTCTTAGGCATGTGGCAGAAATGCCATAGATTCCTACTGATATGGCGCTATTGACGACACTTGCGGAGCGATGGTATCCAGGCTCTTCCTATTTTTGGTTGCCCATAGGGGAGATGGCTCCCACACTTGAGGACGTGTGGAGGATTCTATAGGTACCTATCAGGGGTAGGGTGATTACCTCCTTCGGTAGTCGAGACCGGAACTATAGAGGTTAGCAGGGGCTTCTAATATCACATTGGGATCAGGAGGAGTGTCTATCACTACTTTGAGATAGATACAGGGCATCTCACCTTTGACATTAGTGCTTTCTAGAGTAGTGGGTGGACTACTCCTTTGTCATCAGAGCAGTTGTAGGTTACCTTGGTTGTTGGCAGAGGTGGTGGCAGATATGAGGGATCATCAGATCCGATTTGCATGGGGTCCTTTCATTCTTTGTAGGCTCTACAAGACCTTGTATAAGGTCATCTACAGGGATGGAGTTGCCCTAGTTCTCACATCATTCCTATAGGTTTGGTGTTGGGAACATATTGCTATTAGGAGACCAGAGGGGTTGCCACTGGCTACAATAGAGGTGGGTAGGCCACGAGCTTATTATTGGACTGTGAGGGTCAAGGGGATGAGGAGGCTTGACTTGGATGATGTTCGACATCTATTGGATGATCTGATAGGATATTCCATCACCTAGAGGTCATGGAGAGATCATCCAGGGTGGGCAGAGGACAGAGAGGAGTTAGCTCATGTGAGATGAGTTATTTGGTTGTGGATGCATGCTGGAGAGATGGAGCTGCATCGGGTGGATAGAGTTTTGAGGCAATTTGGGATTCAATAGGGAATCCCTACTACTAGAGATTTCTATTTTGCTTGGACTATACGAGATCCGACATCGATTAGTGGCCCTCCTGATATGCAAAGGTTTCTAGATCGATATCCCAATGATGAGCTAGTTGCCACAATAGAGGGGGATGATGCAGGAGTTACAGATGATTACCCTACTTGGTATGCATCCATCCACCCTCGTCGATTGACTCTATGGAGAGGACCAATTCATAGAGATGTAGAGAGGGTACTTCGACATCACCATGCAGCTAGTGAGCAGAGTAGCATGGGATCTGCACCATAGGGTAGAGGAGTCAGGACTAGGGGTGGCTTCACATGTGGTCGAGGTAGGATACAAGATCCTCCTAGGAGGGAGGGGATGAGGACCAGAGGTGGGCATTTCTCATGTCCACTTGGAGCTCCACGGGTTGAGAGGAGAGAGGATGAGAGACAGATGTCTCCTCCTCAACAAGAGGAGAGACCAGATTCCCCTAGAAAGGGGGTGGATATGGAGATTAGGGAGAGCAGTGAGATGGCTGCTCTACGGGGTGAGGTGGCTTGGCTAGAGAGAGAGAATTCCTCCTAGAAGACTAAGATCGAGTCTCTGGAAGTAGAGTTAGCCCAAGCCAGGACACAGTTACAAAAGAGGGTTGAGGCTCAGGGAGTTGGAGCTCCTGTTACTACATCTTCTAGGGTGAGTGTCAGTGTAGCTGATGCATTGGCTAGGGCTTCTAGATGAGCCACTTTTTATCAGGCTCTATATTTTGTAGTAGTTCCTATGGATCAGAGGCAGCCACTTCCTATGATGTATGAGCCTCCGACTCATTCGAGTCGCTCAAGATCACACTCGACTACTAGGATTGCCACTATGATTAGAGT
Organism: Wollemia nobilis; assembly: GCA_028583015.1. Classification (NCBI taxonomy): domain Eukaryota; kingdom Viridiplantae; phylum Streptophyta; class Pinopsida; order Araucariales; family Araucariaceae; genus Wollemia; species Wollemia nobilis. The sequence goes on from JAQPPZ010001708.1 coordinate 1,379,788, forward strand.
GGGAGGAATCCAAGCCCCTCGACCTCCTGGTGGATATGACAATGCTCAGAGTGCTATATGATCTACTTAGTTTTATTTTGATGATTGACTATGTTGATGATAGATATTGTCGCATATCAGTCGATCCTTTTTGTATATGTACTTTTGATGATGATATATATAGCTATCTTTTGTCTTTCATGTGTTTTTGATGGTGTTTTATTTAATTTTGCATTTTAATTTTTGATATTAATGATGTCTTTAATCATGCCTTTAAAAAAAAATAAAATGATTTGATGTGTTTTGAGAATATATTTTGGAACATGTGAGTGTTGGAATGATGACAAGGTTAAATAGATTTTAGCAATATACCTCGAAGGATGTTATGTTGTTATGTGACTGTTGTTGGAGTTCAATGCTCACTAAGTCACGAAGCTAATCCTGTTTGTGAGGAGTATTTTGAAATTGCTAAAATGATTGTTTGCTTGAGAAAGATCTCAAGGCTTTTGATGATAAAATGAAGTATGTTTGTTTTGGAACAAAATGTGTTGATAAATATTTTGAGAATATGTTGATTGAGCATGAAAAATTTGAAAGATGATTTACGCTAAACAAGGAATTCTTAATTGCTTAAGAATAATGTCATCATCATGAAAATCAAGATGAAAATGCAGGATGCTATATAATTTTTGTTTGTTTTTAAAATGCAAAATTAATGTTTGATAGATCATTATATCACATGTACAAAAGTTTTTATAATTTTGTAAAGAAATGTACACATTTATTTTGAGGTATGAAAAATTAGAAGGATGACTTGCGCTAAACAAGGAATTCCTAATTGCTTAAGAATAATGTCATCATCGCGAAAGTCAAAATGAAGATGCAAGATGATATAAATTTTGTTTTTAGAAATGTTGGATAGGAAATTTGAACTATTTAAACTATTTTGGACATAAAAATTAGAAATATGGTTTTCACTAAGCAAGGAATTCCTAATTGCTTAGGAATAATGCCATCATCACGAAAAATAAAAAAAATAAATAATAATTTTTTTATTTTTATTTAAGATGAATAATGATAAAAGAATTGATGATATTTATCTAATAAAATTCCAAAGAAATATTTTAATTTATTTCAAAGACAAATTCAAATTTATCTAGAACCAATGTGTGTGAAGTGCATTCATTATCTATTTTGATCTTATCATAATGATACAAAATCTCTCAAATAACAAATGTGTGTGCTTTGCAAAATTCATTTACCGATTCTGAGTAAGAAAATGATATAGCAAACTTAAATGAACCAATGTGTGTGCATGTGAAGTATTCTTTAACCATGATTTTGTGCATGCATAGGGACTGAACTACTATGCAAATCAAACCACCAAAAGCTAGCTATTCCATAAGCGAACATTGGTCTGTACAAAAGAAGGTCGCTAATGTGACAGACATATCACCACGTGAAAAGGAATTACCCAATGTCAAGCAAGTTGGGCACAAATCGCCTGTTATGGGGCTTACCTCATGATTTTCGAATAACTGAGAAATTCCAGGGATTCAAGTTCCATACTCCTTCTTTTCTTCATATTTATAAGGTAGGGATTTCTTGCCCATTTCTGAACAAGGGGATTTTATTGCTTTGGAACATTTTTCGTTGATTTTTCTCTCTTTTCTTTTCTCTCTTTTTTTTTTTTCTTCTTTTCTTTTGTTTTCTTTTTCTCTCAGGATACTTGCCCAGATTAGACGTGGGGCAAGGGATTTATTTGGGTAGGAAGGAACTTGTCCTTTTGCCAATTTCTCTTAGATTCTAGACCATGCACATGATAGGATAGCAGGGGAAACCTTTTGCTTAAGGTTTTAAGATTCACTATGTAGTATCATTTTTTGAAATTTGCAACAAATCATTTTAATGTGTAAAAGTGTGTTCTTGGTTCCAAAAAGTAGCAAAATCATTTACAAACTCAGAATTTATTTAGTGAAGTAATAGTGTTCTTTGATATAGGAGAGATTTATAATCAAAATAACAAAAATCAAAATTATTAATTTTAGCAAAATTTTTGGTGCATGGTTCAGGATAACTTTTGAATTTTATCTGAGATAATATAAAATATTACTCATAATTTTAGTAGATAATAATGCAGAGATATAAATAAAACAATGTTGTAGAAATATTTTTGGAGATTTTTGGATTTTGTGAATTTTTTTGGTTGTTTTGATAAATTTTTGAAATGCATGAAAAATTATTTACAACTATTTACAGTGATGAGACTTTTGGATCTATGCATAATATCTTTTTAGGTGCATGATATTCATGGGTTCCTTGAGATATTTTCCATCCAAGGTAGCCAATATGTATGCACCTGATCCAAATTTGGTAGTGATGATGTATGGTCCAAGCCAGTTGGGCTCGAATTTACCTTTAAGGTCTTTTGTTGCATTTGTATTTTTTTATTTTCTTTTAAGACTAAATCTCCAACTTCAAATGATCTGTTATGGACTTTCTTAGCATATGATATTTTAAGTTTGTCTTGGTAGGCACGAAGATGTTCTAAAGCATGAATGCACTTTTCATCTAGAAGTTCTAACTGACTTAATCTGCCAGCACGATATTCATCTCCAACTTCCGCATCTTGAAGTAAAAGAGCTAAAGAAGGAACTTCTAATTCGAATGGAAAAACAGCTTCAACACCATAAACCAAGACAAAAGGAGATGCACCCGTAGGAGTACGAACACTAGTTCGATAAGCCCACAAGGCAGGATATAATTGTATATGCCAGTCACGACCTATTTTATTAACCAATATTTTTAGTATTTTGATTAATGTTTTATTGGATGCTTCAGCTTGGCCATTTCCTTGTGGATAATAAGGAGTAGACCATCTATGTTGAATTTTATATTTTTGACACAATTTTTTAATGTCTTTGTTCTTAAAGCAAGTACCATTGTCAGAGATGAGATTAGATGGAATTCCAAATCTACAAATGATTTGATTAAAGATAAATTTAGAGACTTGGACTCCTATGCAAGAAGCTAAAGGCATGGCTTCCACCCACTTTGTAAAATATTCTATTGCAGTTATTATAAATTTATGACCATCAGATGAGACAGGATTAATTTTACCAATAATGTCTAAACCCCATTTAGAGAAGGGCCAAGGAGAAGCTATGGTTTGGAGTTCCTGAGTAGGAGCATGGACAAGGTCAGCATGTCTTTGACATTTGTCATAATGATGCACATAATCATTGGCATATTTTTCCATGGAAGGCCAAAAATAACCCATTCTAAGGAGCTTTTTAGCAATGGTGCCTCCACTAAAGTGTCCTCCACAGGATCCATCATGGGCTTCACTTAAGGCTTTCTTAGATTCTTCTAGGTTTAGACATCTTAACAAAATACCCTCAAAGGATCTTCTATATAAAGTATTACCAACAACTACGAAGTGGACAACTCACTTACGTAATAACCTACGTTGGTTTCTATCTAATCCTTCAGGGAAAGTCCCATTTTGTAAGAAATTAAATATATCTATATACCAAGGTTCTGGGGTAATCTCATTAATCAAAAATACATCCAATGGTTCTAAGAAAGATTTAGAAGAAGTGGGTTCTTGGAGTTTGTGAATAATGATAGTAGCATATTCATCATCCAACTCCAAAGGCAATAAAGAGGCAACTGCAACCATAGCATCGACAACATGGTTGCTAGTTCTAGGAATGGCTTCTAAAGTCACTTTTTCAAACAATGAAATAAGCTTAACCACATATTCTTTATAAGGTCACAATTTCTCATCTCGTGTTTGATAAAATTCATTAATTTGATTTATCATGAGTTGAGAATCTCCAAAAACCAACAAAATCTTGATTTTTAAGGCTAAAGCGGCTCGTAATCCAAGGATTAGGGCCTCGTATTCTGTAGTGTTATTAGTACAAGCAAACTATAATTTAAAAGATAATGGTATTAGGTGCTTCTGAGGAGATATTAATATGATTCCTGCACCTGCACCGCTCATACATCTAGCTCCATCAAAAAACAATGTCCAAGTTTTTGAATGATCCTCTTCTAAATTAAGGCATTCATCAGGAAATTCAATGTTCATGGGTTGAGTAGATTCTATAGGAGCAACAACTAACTGATCAGCTATAACTTGGCCTTTTATAGATTTTTGGCTGATAAATGTGAGTTCAAATTCACTAAGAGCAAGAACCCACTTAGTTGTGCGTCCTGATAAGTATGGTCTACTCATTAAATACCTTAGTGGATCAGATTTTGCAATGACATATGTTTTATGGCTAAGCATATAATGACGTAATTTTTGCGTAGAAAACACAACTGCTAAACAAAGTTTTTCCAATGGAGTGTATCTTGTTTCATAACTTATCAAAGTTCTACTTATGTAATATGTGGCTCGTTCTTTCTTTTCATCATCTATTTGAGCTAACATAGCTCCAAGTGCGAGTTTTGAAGCAGAAATATACAAAATGAAAGGACGGTCTGGTTTGGGTGGAACAAGCACTGGAGGGTTGAGAAGATATTGTTTGATACTATCAAAAGCTTCTTGACATTCCTTATCCCATTGAAAGGAAGTATTTTTCTTGAGTAATTTAAGAAAAGGTTCTGTTCTATCTGCTAGTTTATCAATGAAATGACGAATAGCCTATAACTTTCCTTGTAAACTTCTTAATTATGATATGTTCTTAGGTGGTGGCATATCATGGATAGCCTTAATATTTAAAGGATCTATCTCTATACCTCACATAGAAATAATGACTCCTAATAATTTTCTAGATTTTACTCCAAACACACATTTATCTGGATTTAAACGTATAAGATATTCTCTTAATCTATCGAACACTTTTCTTAAATCTTTAATATGATCATCTTCTTTAGTAGAATGAGCAATGATATCATCAACATAATCATGTAAAATTTCATACATCATATCATGAAAAATATATGTCATAGCTCTTTGATATGTTGCACCAACATTCTTTAAACCAAAGGGCATGACTTTCCAACAAAAAGTTCCCCAAGGTGTTATAAAAGTTGTTTTAGCTTGGTCTTCAAGAGCTATTCTAATTTGGTTATATCCTAAAAAACCATCCATAAGAGACAACATCCCACTCCCAACTATGAAATCTATGATTTGATCCATATTAGGGAGAGGAAAGTCATCTTTAGGGCATGCAACATTGATATCTCTAAAATCTGTGCAAACCCTAATTTTGGTAGCTTCTTTCTTAGTTACTGGGACAACATTAGATATCCATTCAGCATAATCGATAGCTTGTATGAATATGACATTTAAAAGCTTTTCTAGTTCACTTTTAACTAGTAATGCTACTTTTGGATGCATTTTTCTAAGTTTTTGTTTTACAGGTTTAGCATCTGGGCACACTACTAAATGGTGAACAACTACAGAAGGATCTAATCCTGGCATATCCGCATATGTCCAAGCAAAGACATCGGAATATTCTGTAAGAAATTCAATATATAATTTTTGTTTTTCTTCACTTAACTCAGATCCAATCTTGACCATGTGAGGATTTTCTTCTGTTCCAATGTTAATTTTTATAAAATTTTCTACAACAATATTCAGTTCTCTTTCAAAATTAGGAGGTGCAGGTGATACCCCCATTTCTTGTAATTCTTCTAATGTGCATTTAGCTAACTCTTCTTGTGGATCAGTTGATTCTATATGAGCTATACATGGCATTGATCCATCAAAGAAGAATTTATTTCTTAAAATTTCATCAATGGATATATCATGGCAAATATCTCCTTCTAAACATTCATCCATGGAAGCAATCATTTCTGGATAAACCAAAGTTAACATATTACAAGTATGTACCTTTTTAGAGAGCTCTTTTTGATCCATATATTCTTGATATGTTATAAGATGGTCATCATATTTATATGGGAACGGTTCTATTTTTGTAGGAATATATCCAAGACCACATCGAACCGGCCAATCCATGACTTCTAAAGGTTCTTTTATCCCATTTTCATGAGGTCCTAAACCTTTACCTCTATAACCCATATTACACATCATTGGTTTTGATTTTTCATATTTATTAGAAAAATAACATCTAGCAAATCCTTCTTGATCAATGGTAATATGTAGAATTGAAAATTTTCCCCAATCATATCCCACATATACAAATGCGCAGCTTCCAATATGGCAAATGCTCCCTTTCTTAGGTAAACCTAATGTTCGGGGAGATGGTGGTAACTTGGATAATACCAAAGAATCTTGTGTAGCAAAATTAACCTCTTATATAGTTGCAAGGACTGAGGATAAATCCGGTAATACTTCATCCGAAATGGCATATGAAGTAGATGGTTTATCTTCCTTAGTTGTTTCTTTAGATGCTGTAAATTTAAATATTGTAGATTCAGGTGGTAATTCTAGCACTATAGACTTAGGAAATGGATTAGGTATATTTTTAGAAGGTGATGATGATAATGATGTAGAATTTACTATTGTTGGTGATTTAGAGTATGTTTTGGATGATGTTGATTTAGAAGGTGATTTAGATTTAGAAGATTTTGAGGATGGAGATGTACTAGGATGAACAACAGATATAGCAGGACAAAATGGAACCCCTACAGGTTCTGCCACAACACACATATCAAAAGGCCTAGGATCACCATGAATAGTGACTAATTGATTTTTAAATTCAAACTTAACACATTGATGTAGTGTGGAGGGTACTGCTCTCATTGCATTGATCCAAGGTCGACCTAAAAGAATGTTGTACGATGCAAAACAAGGTACAACAAACACAGTCGTATCCAAAATCCTTGGGCCAACTTGCAATGGGATTTTCATGACTCCACATGTTTCTTGGGTTTCATCATTAAATGCTTTAATAATCATTTCAGTATTTTTCATATCTTCTTTCTTGAATCCAAATATTTGAAAGAAATCGTATGTACATATGTTTAATGAAGATCCATTGTCAATTAGAACTCTCTTAACTCCTACATCTCCAATCATTGTTGTAATGTACAAAGGATTATCTCCAAACATACTTTGAGGAGGTATATCCTTGTCTTTGAAATCTATGAAATTTGTTTCATCCAAAGTGACAACATTTACTACAACGTTAGGTTCAATATCTTTGGGTACCATCATTTTGCTTAGAGTTTTCATTAGTTCTTCTCTATGCATGGAAGAAGTTCTTAAAAGGTCTAGAAGAGAAATTCTAGCTGTAATAGTAGCTAATTGTTCATTGATATCATAAGGTGATCTTTGTTGTGAACCTAACACATTATTTCCCTTGGTAGGAGCTTTTAATACGAATGGGGTTGCTTTCTCACTTTGATCTTGAGAATTTTGGTTTTGTGCTTGTTGTCTTGTAACAACTCCAATGGTACCTATAATGTTACTATGTCGTGGATTACCAAAATGGGGTCTAGTACTTTTTGCTTGTTCATTTGTAAGCCATTGTTGAGATGATGGTCTAGTAGTTACCCTTCTTGGAAATGGTTCTTTCGAAACTGATAAATCCATAATAGGTGTGACAGGATCTGATTCATATTCTGAACTATTTGAATCAATTTTTGCTTCACTACATGTTTCACTTTCTTCATCACTTTCTAAAGGTGTAATTTGGCATCTTTTCAAGGGTCTCATAGTAACTTGAGATTCTGTAGTTACACATGATGTTTGCAAGTTTTGATGGGGTAGAAAACCACTTATAGTTCCTACATATCGAGTTGGATGAGGAACATTATGGTGTTCTACTTGGTTTACAACTTCTTTACCATGCTTTGGTAAAGGATGTTGAAAAATATCCAAACTTTGATTTGCATTTTGATTTTGAGTCTTTTGTGTATTATTTTGAGCATCTCTTGGTGGAAATTTTTCTACTTCCATTTTTCCATTATCAATTAAGTCTTGTATCACATGTTTTAATCATTTACAAGAGTTGGTTGAATGACCATCAGTTCTATGAAAATTACAGTGTAAATCAGCTCTGAATCCAGCTACAGTTGTATCAGGTTGTCTTATCTCAGGCAATCATATCAATCCTTGTTCTAATAATTGAGGTAAAACCATATGTAAAGGTTGATTTAATCTTGTAAATTCCCTTGGTGGTTTATCAGGAGCCTTCAATACAAACTTCTTTATGGCTTCTGTAAGATTAACATTTGAATTATTTCTACTATCAGTAACTCCATCACCCACTACTTGTTTGTTTTTGTATTGATTTTTAGCAGCTTTATCTTCATCTTTCTTCTTAAATTGACCTCTTCTAATGAGGGCATCTTCTACCCTCCTTGCTAAATCAATGGCTTGGTCAAAGGTTGTTACTGTAGTAGTAGAAAGTTCATAAGATAATTGTTCTTGCAGATTACCTATAAATATATCCAACATTTCTCGATGAGGTAACGCAAAGTGTAATTTGCCTAGAAGTTGTCTCCATCTTGTCAAGAATTCAGCAAAGCTTTCATATTTTCCTTGCTTTAAGTTGTATAAATATTTAATGGTCACATGCCTTTCTATATAGGCACTAAACTGGTGCACAAATGTCTCTGTTGTTTCCTCAAAATTCCTTAAAGAATTATTTGGTAATTGGTAATACCATTCTAGGGCCATACCTCCCAAAATTTTAGGGAACATCTTTAGCAATAACAAGTCATCATGCGAAACATCATGACATGCTATTCTAAACATGCGAAGATGCTCTATAGGATCTTCAGTTCCCTTATATATCGGGAAGACAGGCATGGGAAAATGCTTAGGATAAGGTTGTGCTACAACTATGGGATCCAGAGGTTGACTGCACATTTCTTTATAGCTATAAGAGGGATGGTATGGATCAATTTGATCTAGGTGAGAAGCTAGTTGTTTAACTATAGCTTCGAGCCCTTGTTGTTGTGGTCCACCAAATTGGTTTGGTTGCATCATACTATTGTGGCTTTGATAATAAGGTGTTGTTGTTGTGTGAAGATTTCCAATTGGAATACTATTGTGTAAAGTTTTTGTAGGTACTACATTTTGTTGATAGTTGGTATATTGTTTTTGTTTAGCTTTTTGTTGTTGATTTGATATTTGTTGATTTAGATCTTGAGAGAGAATGGAAGCAAATGGTGCTTTCTGTTGTTTAAATTTTACCTTAGTGTTGCTAATAGCCATATTAGATGATTGCGTTTTTGGTTTTGGAACATTTTGATTCAAAGGTATCATTTTTTGAGTAGATGGTCCTGCTTGATCATCCTCTTGGTCTATTGAAGGCATATAAGGCAATGGATTTGTATGTATTCGAAAAGCGTTTGCTAAGGCTACTTCCATAGATCCTTCTCCTGTATTATCCATGTGTACTGCTTGACCAAATTCCTCTATATGATCTTTCATGAATTGAGTAAAACTTGCAAGAGATTCAAATTTTAAATGTCCCTTTTCATCTAAAATGGGTTCATTAGGGTCTTGTGTTTCTTCTTCCCCATTATCACCTTCATCTTCTGAAGGTGTGTCTTCTTCAATGAGTGGTCTATCTTCAGCATTTCCTTGTTCTTGGTCTCCCATATTATCATTGTCTACTTGTTTACCACTTCTTAATATAGGCATTTTATCTTAAAAATAAATTTGTTTTTGCAGATATATATTATATATATATGTGCTAGGTTTTGAGGTATATATGTTATATATATATACCTAACTAAATAAACAAAATGCTATGATTAGTTTTTGATTTTTTTTTTTATGGCAACAATAAAGCAAACACACTTATATAATATTACGCCTTAATTTTCTTCAAAAATTCTATATATATCGTTAATAGGTTCAAGTTGATCTGGTGTCATGTAATGTTCTTCTTCGAATTGGAAATGTTCTTTTAGAAATCTTACAAAGTGTGCTAGTGTAATACAATCAACTTCTAAGTTTGACGTGTAAAAGTATAACTCGTGACAATATTCTCTATAAATCATAGCTCTAGGAACACTATTAAATCTTCTTCTATCATCTAAAACAACTTCCTGATTTTCTACTCGTGATAAGAACTTATGTACTACTATGGCATTTTCAAGATATTCCTCAAAAGGATAAAGTTTTGTAGAAATCAAGGCTCTTTTTTCAGCTAACCACCTATCGCATGCTCTCTGGAGGTCGAAATAAGAAGGTGCATTATAAGGATCCAAGATTCTAGATAGGTCAAACCTTAGAATTTGCTTAAGTTCAGTTTTTCTAGCTTCTATGATATCTAATCTTTCCCAAAGTTCATTCCACTGTTGTAAGGAGAAAGTGTCATCAGGTCCAAGTATTTGAGAAATTTCTTGTTTTGCTAATAATAGTTCAACATCTATAAGCACAACTCTTCTACAATTGTAATCTACCATCTATGGAATGTAAAGTTATGCATTTTAACTAATGTTTTTGTTTGATTTTTGTTTTGTTTTTGAAATCAGAAGAAATGCCTATGTATTTCACGTCGGGTTCACCAAAGAATGTAGGCCTAAAATTTTTGCACTCCTTTCCTCTAGGCTGATGGATCCACGCCTCAGAGGGGAATGGGAAAATAGTAGAGCTACACCTCGAAAGAGAGGCACTTAAGTGTGCCTTCTTGTGGTGATTTTTCGACGAATTAAGGGTTCACCAGGAAACTTTTAGCGGCAGTTTCCATACCTAGGTTTGGAAGATGTTTGATGTGTTATTTTTATAAAATCATTCACATACACCTAAGTTTGGCCTTTATGCAACTAAACTATCTATATGCAATTTTGATTTAATGAAGACAGTAGACAGTGGATACAGAATAAAATGCAATGCCTAAAACTAGGGCTAAAAGAAATTATAAACCTTACTTGACCCGGATGTTTGATGAAGATTTTGAGGCTTGTAGCAAGACATAATCACCTCTATTTTTGATAGAATCACCTCTATTCCAGATAGAATCACCTATGTTCTAGACAAAATCACCTTCGATTTAACAAAATCATAGGCGATTATGTCGCAATCCTACAACAAAATAGTTGACAGCAAATAGAGGACAAAAAACAATGTTTCTTGCAAATTATAATAGTTTCTCGTACTCCAAGTCACAGATATGTTTTAATTTCTATATGCAAATGGATATGAAATGACATGAGAACACTATGATGACAATTCAACCTAATATGCTATGGATTTGTGCGATTATGATCCTGATTTCATGATGCAATTAACTGGAATGATGGTGAACACCAAGATGCAATATCTAAATCTGAATAATAAATTAAATGGACATGATGCAATGCATAGACAAACAAAAAATTGGGAAAGAAATGCAAACAATGATTTGAATCCTTGCCCCCAGCTGATCTGAAGACAGGATCGCCTACTCTCTGACGAAATCGCCTCTCTGACGAAATCGCCTGTCACTTCTATCGAAATCGCCTATCATTTCTGTCGATCGCCAAGCGATTATGATGGTATTTCGGGTGATTATAACTGAGACCTGCAATGACAAAATGAAAATAGGGATGTCGGGAGGTGGAATTGCATAGCAAATTGATGCGAGGGATCCTCAAGGGAGTTCAAAAACAATCTCAGGGGATCAGAGTCCAACCAGCCAGGGGGAGAAAGGGAAAGGGGCTAGATTAAATAGGTCAAGGAGGGATTTGAGGAATTTGGGAGGTTAGACTAAACATGGAGGAGGTTTTGATCCCTCCTATGTTTGTCACCTTCAATCTGTTCGCCAACAACCCTGATCCGAATGATGACTAAACCAGGTAAGAGGTTTTAAAACGAATTTTATCTTTTAGCAAATTTGTTAAAATTCTATTTTGGGACAAAATCGCCTGGCGATTTTGTCGATCGTCAGGCGATTTTGTTGACCGTTGGGCGATTTTGCCCAACGGTCAAACAATTTTTGGTTTATTGGCATGAAAAACGAGGAGATTGTTTTCTCACCATTTTAGCCAACTTTTAGGTAAATTTTGAATAATTTTTAATAATTTTTATGATGTTTAGGTAAATTAAATGTGTCAATTTTACCCTACTACACATTGTAACATGGACCACATTGATAAATGAAAAGAAATCCATAGGGACAGGGAAGGCTTTCACACTATTTTTTACCATGATGCTCCCTTTAATATGCCTAAATTAAATTTTTCTAATTTCAACAAAAAGGGTGCATATGGGTGGTTACGTTGTGCAGATCAATTTTTCAAACTTCACAATATCTTTAAATATTTGTGGACCACTATGACATCTTTCAAAATTGAATCTAAAGCTTTGTAGTGGTATCAATGGTTAAAACACATTGTTCTCAACCCTTCTTAGGAATTTTTTGAGTTCCAATTACTCATTCATTTTGGCCCTAGTGAGAATGAGGACTTCACAGGAGCATTAACCAAACTAAGACAAATATCTACAATTTGTGACTACAAAACCCAATTTAAGAACTCACTAACAAGACCAAGGGGTTGAATGAAGGAATATTTGAGCTATTTGATTAGTGGCTTGAAATATGATCTCAAGGTTGAGGTCAAGACATTCAAATTGTAAAATATGATGCAAGCCATAGGATTGGCACGATTGGCCAAATATTATTTTTTAGCTCAAAGGAGTACACCTAAATTTTTATAGGCCAAACCCTCGTTTCCTTCCAAGTTCATATCTAATACTAAAAATAAATTTACCCCCTAAAATCACTTGACTACCGAATATATGGATGCCCTATGCACCCAAGGTTTATGTTATAATTGTGATAAGAAACATTCCCTAGGGCATAAGTGCATACAAAAGAAGTTATTTTTCTAGATTTAGAGGAGTTAGTAAGTAGTGGACAGCTTGATGATGAAGTAGAACCATCAGAGGAACCACCTTAATATGAGGGTGAAACACAAGAAGAGCCACAACCAAAAAAAATTATCCATGCCCTTGCAAATATTACTACCCCACAAACAATGAAAATAGTAGATTTTTTCAAAGGCCAATGTCTTACAATTTTTATTGATTCAGGAAGAAAATATAATTTTATCGACCCTCAAGTCACCAAGCAAGACAATTGTTACATACATACATGCAACTCCTTTAAGGTTATGGTGGCAAATGATAGAAACTTGCCTTGTAAAGTCAAATTCCACAATATTAAGTTGAAGATAGGGTATTATGAGTTCAAAATAAATATGTTTGCTCTTCAACTAGGGGGGTGTGATATTGTTCTAGGATATCAATGGTTAGGTACTTTGGGAACCATTGCCTAGAAATTTGTAGAGTTATGGATGTATTTTTCATAGAATGGTATGTCCTACATCTTCATGGTTCACAAGTAGGATCTCCATATATTATCAATTCAAATCATATGGAGAAGTTAAAAAAAAAATCTTATGGGATAATTGCTTAGATATTTTCCATACAACCACTCACTTCAATAGAGTATAAACTTCCAACAAATTTGCAACTCATTCTGAATAAGCATGATATAATTTTTGTAGAGCCAACATAATTACCATCCCATTGTTCCCATGATCATGCAATTACATTGGTACTTGTTGGTCCAAAATATTCCTATGGTTGGTTATTGCACCCAAGACATGGCCAACATTGAATGAACATTCAAACAATAAGGCTTAACCAGATCAATCTCTAGAGAAGTTTGTTTCCTTTGTGAAGTTCTAACTAGCTAGAGTGTAATGGGGGAGATTTAAGAGTGCTTGAAAGAGATTTAAATGCAGCCAAATCTAGAAATTGATATGGTGCAGATTAAGCAACAAAAAAAATGGAAGAAGACCATGAATAAAAGCAATGACTATAACCTCCTAACATACCAACTAGTTATTTACCATACATAAAACAACGTCTAATCAATGTTTAGCTTTATAGATTAGTAGTTCCAGGACTAAGAAATAAACATGAACAAGAATCCAAAAAGTAGAATTAATGTCATGCACATTTACTTAGCTAAATTAGAAACATTCATCCATTCATACATACTTGTTCTGCAAGATATTTGAACCAAAGGTTAAATAGAGATCTTTATTGCATTGCTCCTTCCAAAAGTATTAATCCATACAACTTGTAAACGCCTAAGAGCTGACCCTTAAACAAGAGGTTGATACTCTTATTTATAACACCTCTATGGTTCAATATTTCAAAATACAAAATTAGCTTAATTAAAAGTTGTTATAACAATATGCCAGGATTGTGTAGTATCATTGGTCCAAAAATGGAATAGAATGCTCAAACTCTAATTGTTGGTGCATTACTCCATACGTGCAGGTAGGTAGTGGAGGTGAGTTTAAAATTTGATCCATCCATTATTCTTCTGATGTACCCATATTTGTAGATATTACATTGGCCATGGATAATTGAAACTATTATAGAATATCAAGTTTGTGACTGCTATATAGATATGCAATGGAAATACAACTTGTCATGAAATCGTGACACCCTCCTGCACTTGAGCCTTCCTGGTCTTCGTTGCCAATGGAAACATAGCTTGTCATGGAATTGTGATACTTTTTGAAACTTGGGCTCTTTTGATGCCTCTCACTAGCAAAATCAAAACTTGTGATGGAATCAAGATACTTTTTGGAACTTGAGTTCTTTTGGTTCCCCTTGTTAGGGAAATCAAAACTTGTCACATAATCATGATACTTTTTAGCACTTTGGCTCTTTTGGTGCATATCACCAGTGGAATCAAAACTTTTCACTGAATCACAATACTTTTTTATACTTGGGATCTTTTGGTGCCCCTTGCCAACAGAATCAAAACTTATAACGAATCACGAAACTTTTTGGAACTTGGGATCTTTTGGTGCACCTCACCAGTGGACTCAAAAATTGTCATAGAATCATGACACTTTTCAGCACTTGGGCTCTTATGATGCACCTCGCCAACAAAATCAAAATTTATCACAGAATCATGTTGGTCCTTCATTGTTCAAAATTTTTAGGATCTCATTGTCACCTTATTTCTCCTGATGTAGTCATTTTGAACTACATTATTGGTGCATCCTAGGGTATTTTGCTAGAAAAATTTTAGAACTTAGAGCCTTTATCTATTTGGGTGAACAGAGTCCTTAAAAAATAAAATAGAACAAAAATGTTAAATTGGGGTTGATGTGTAGATAGAAACAAATTTTAGAGAGAAGATGTATGGACGAGATGGCACAAGGATGAAGGGGTAGCCCTTTTATTCAGCTCTTTGATTACTCAAAGACTTCTCCTTTTATGCTTCTTCATATTCTTCTATTTCTATGTCTCCTCCAACTTCTTCCATTTATCTTTCAACTTTGTCTTATGCTTTACCTTCAACTTCTTCATCTACCAAGATTTTGTTATCATGTCTTTGAACTTGCATCTTCTTGGTAATATCGTTATAGGATTTACAAGCCTATTTCTAGATATCTTCATCTACATTTGATATTTTTATAAATTGGTGGTGAACGTATTCCAATTTAGAGAGATTATCATAGAAGAAGGATTTTGATTTTAAGATTAACTCATACAAACAAGATTTTATCTAATTGAGATCATATACGAGTTTGAAGACATATTCTTACTGCATAGGTTTTTGCCATTCGTTTATGCTTGATTCATCTTCCATGTCCGCCCTTAAGGTAGCTTTGAGTTCCTCTTCTCCTAAGATGTCATAACCTTCACCCAAAAATCCCAAGAATCCATATTTCTTAGCTAGGCTTAGATGTTTTAGTATCCCCTTAGTTTTAGCTCTGAGGTCTTGGATGAATTGCCAACCTTAGTTCATGAGCCTGCATATCTTGAAGGAGGATTTTACCATAATTTTGGTGCTATACCACTTTTGGTTGGGGTTTTTTTTCACCATCTATCCATATTTTCTTTGGGCCAAAGCTTGGATGTGATGTCACTCCTTCACAACGACCCCAAAGTTTGGGGACCCACTTGAAATATGAAAGTTTGTTTCAAATTGTTGCTTGCGCTTATTTTTCACCCTTGTCATCATTGAAATATCAAGAATGCTTATCTTCCTCCAAATGGTCTTATAGCAGGGTCCATTGTCAAAATTCAGCTCATGATCTAAAGATCCTGAACTTATACTTGTATGGTCATTTTGATTATGTTCTTTGAGTTGTATTATTGTTGTTATGTTATGTTTATGTCAAGGGTGTTTTGTTTTATTTTTTATTCTTTTAGGTTGTATAAATATTGTTTATGTTATGTTATTTTTTTTTTTGATTGGTAGAAAGGGTTTTGAAAGGTCCCTGAACCTTGTACAAGAGAGATTACAATAAATCCAAATCAACCGAGGTGGTCCAAGAAGAAAGGAATAGAATGCTGGCAAACCTCCACCCTAGGGAAGGTGTCGTGAAATCGCGACCAAAATGGTGATGTCACAAAATCGCGACAAGAAACGTCGTTGAAGCCGAAGGAAGAAAAGAAGTCGCAAAATCGTGACAAGAATCACCATCGAAGCCGAAGAAGGGAAGAAGTCGCGATATCGCGACATGTTGCAAAGTGTCGCGATATCGCAACAAGTTGCAGGGTTGGAGCCGGTCAAGAAGAAGAGTCGCGAAATCACGACAAGAAAAAGGAGTCATGAAATCTCTACAAGAATTGAGAACGCTGCCGAAGAGAAAAGGTGTCGCGAAATTACGACAAGAATGCAGACCGCAACTGAAATAGAAAATGAGCCCCAAAATCGCGACGAAAGTGGAAGCCTGCTGCCAAGAAGAAAAAGTGTCACGAAAACGTGACAAAAAGGAAGACCGCCGTTGGAGAGAAAAAATGTCGCGATATTGCGACAAAAATGAAAGTCCGCTATTGGAGAGAAAAAAGGTCGCGATATCGCGACAACCTGGAAGCCCGCCGTTGGAGAGAGAAAAAGCGTCGCGAAATCGTGAAAAAAATGAAGACCGCCTTTGGAGAGAAAAAAATGTCGCGTTATTTTTATTATGTTAAAAGTTTAATGTTATAATTTTTTTTACGATTTTATTTTAGATTGTTCTTTTATGTTATAATGTGTGTTTTGTTTTTGTAGTTGTTTTATGTTATGTTATTTTAGTTCTATGTTGTATTTAAATTATATATTTGTTATTTAGTATATATTTTTGGTGTTATTTTAATATATTTTCATTTATTATAGTGGTGGTCATATAGGTTGCATGTTCGTATGTTATGTTTAGTTATGTCTTGTTTTAAATTAATTAAATTATAAAGTTTTATAACTTTATAATTTAATATATTTAAAATTGTTATTTTATAAACTTATTTTAAATTAATTAAATTATAAATTTTTATAACTTTGTAATTTAATTATATTTAAAAAGGTAATTTTATAAATGTTTTATATTCTAATTAATATTTGTTTTGTTGGCAGGATTATTAAAATATGTTGAATAGAGGATGTGTTCGTGGGTTTCATGGGCATGTCTTAACTTTAATTTTTGAATGCCAATGAGGAGAAATATTAATCCTTTGAAAATGCTTTATTGATATTAGGGTTTCAAGAATTCATTTTTAAAATTGATGAAACAAAGCAAACTAATCAAGATGAAAGAATTTCTTAAGTTATAAATGAAAAATTAGAAACCAAAGAGAGGGTCAAACAGGTTGGAGAAAAAGAGGAAATATTGAAAGAAGCCAAATATAAGACCAAGTTGTAGAGGAAGCTACATTTCTTTGTTGGATTCATTGTCAGATCTAATATTTTTATCAAATTCAATTTTTATTAAAAGCAAGCACTATTGTGGTGTTTTTAATTTATAAGTTGATTGATATAATTTTTTTAATTAAAATTTTTGTAGAAGATAGCACCAAATTTGTGGTAGGATTGTGTAAAATCTGGTATGCCTGAGTTTGGTTTTCAAAGTTGTGTTTTTCTATGTTGTAGCAAGTTTGTCCGAACGTTTTATTCAAATTTGTTTCTTTACCCTAACACATTTTTAATTTAATTGAGACATTAATATTTAAGATAAAACCTAGTTTATTTTATAAAATATTTTAAATTTTACAACTAGGTTAAAGTTTGAATTTATCACTCAAATATTTAATTCTATAAATATTTAGGGTGAATAAATTTGACAGAGGAAGGAATCAATGACCTTTTGATTTTAATTTTCATAAATTTTATAAAGTTTATTGAATTTGTTTTATTAAAACCCTACGTTGAATTTCAAAGATTCAGATTTATAGAAAGGGTTGTAAAATTTATTTAGGTCAAATATTTAAGTTCATCAATATTTGACAAATAAATTTCAGAGACACATAAGGATTATATGGATTATTGATTTTAATATCATAAAATTTTAAAATCCATAATTTGAGATTTATATATGTTTCTGGAAGTTTGATTTATTAAAATTTTCAAACTCAAATCATAAAGTCGAAAGTATACTATTGAAAGGATTAAATTTATTTACTTCAAATGTTTAGTTTAATGAATATTTGAAAATAAATAAACATCACATTAAGGAAGATTACGTGAATTCTAATTTTCATATTATAAAGTACAAAACTTTATGATTAGAATTCATACATATTAATTATTTATATTTATTTATTTCAAATATTTGAACTAATAAATATTTGAATAAATAAATATTTAGTTTAAAAGGTTATATGAATTCTAATTTTTATATTATAAAGTACAAAAATTTATAATTAGAATTCATACACATAAATTATTTATATTCTATGAAAAAAGGAAAGGATTATAAAGCTTCGAATATTCTAAAGGCCCAAACATAGGTATTATAAAGTGTTTCACATTTTATAATTAGGGTTTTTATTTTATTCATCATTTATTAGATATGATTTTAAGCTTCATTCATGAAATAAATGCAAGTTTTAAATTTAAATGCTTTAAAACATTTGTGCAAATTTAATGAAAGGTTAAAAGCATTTTAAATCAAAGTTCATCTTTTAAAAAAGATTTGCATTCTCAAATATTAGCTTTAAAAGGCAATTTCATTCATTTTGAGGAAGTAAATTATATTGATGAAAATGCAAGTAATGATTTCAAGATTAAAATATTTGTTATACTAGGCCCCTTGTTAACAGTTGATTGTTAATCCCTGAGATGTTATGTAAACTTAGTTGACATAAATTCATAACGTGTTACTATAGACACCCAAAATTTGCACATTGCTATACCTACATACTTTTAGATCCTTTTGGACACTTGTAGGTTCACATAGGTCGTCCTAAACACCCCTAGGTTATTGTAGACCAGCATAGACTATTGTAGATCATCTTAGACATGTTTATATTGTTGTAGTCATGTGTATTCATGTGTATATGTTTGTAGTCATGTGTAGTCATGCGTAGATCACCATAGATTATCATAGCATTACGTAGACTTCCACACATCACTTTGCTAGTTTTTAGGTCCAAAACCCTAATAAGTTAGCAAATCACATCACAAAAATTTCCCATGCATCGAGATATCTTCCATCAGCTTCCCAAGGTGATACAAAGCCTATTTGCACTCAATTGAGGCCCCCACATGCTATTAATTTGCAAAAGCAATTATCAAGTCAATTCCTAAAAATCTAATTTAATGTTGACTTCACTTAAGTCACCTTTTTAGGGCAAAATTAATTAATTAAACTCTTAATCCTTAATTAACACTCATTTCACCCTCCCACATGTGTGTAATTAGGGTTAGCTAGGATATTTTCCTAGGAACCCTAATCAAGCCCTAATTTGACTTAGGACCTACTAATCTTGATTAGACCTAATCCTTACTCACACATGTGTGAGGATAGGATATTTCTTATGGGGAATATGAGGCTTCCACCTCACAAACCCTAACCTAAATTTGGTTAGAATTTAGCCTAGGGTTAGTTTCCTTAACTCTCCCCCTACACCTTGCCATTTTCTATATATAGTGGGCCCAAACCCTCATTTATCTCTCTCTCCACTTATGTCCAAAGTATAGAAACTTTACCAAAATATGTACCAAAGCACAAAAAAACATATCTAAACCTGCACATCAAAATTACAATAGCAAAGGGACCTCTCTACGAATTTTTTTTTTTAGAATAGATCTCAAGGTCTGATTCAACCCCTACCCCGTGAATCTGATACTAGTTTGCCCCCCGGGTGGTGAATTGGTTCTACAAGTTCCAAATCAACTTAGATTTGGGAGGTAAGCTTTGTTTTGTCATTTTATAAGCTTCTACACCTTTTATTTTAGTTTTTAATGCATTCTTACCGTCTATTTGTCTTCCTAAATATGGGGCCTAACTAAGGCAAGCCCCCTAATGAACTAACCCCCTTTTATAGGCCTAACACAGGATCAAGGAGGGAAATAACTACAAATTATAACCTTGCGGTGGTACGCAAGCCCATCTACACTGAGGAACATGAAAGGAAGGCATCATGCCTATTGTATCATTTATGAAAAGAAAGGATAAAGGATATTTGGGCCCATTGTAACCTATGCACTCTTTACATGAATAAAAATACATTTTCTTGAATAATATGTGTCATTAATATGTTGTTAGATCAAATTCCACTTTTTGGCCATTTCATTCTGGCATGCCCGGTGGGACCCCCACAACGAACAGTGTTGGGTTAACTAGTTTTGCAAATTTGATAATTTCCTTTATTTCTGTGTTTTCTAGGTACTTAATCTAAATGTCACAGAGATTTTCAAAGCTCTGGAAACCCTATCAAGCCTTCAAAATATATATTTGGGTCCTCTAAACCCAATTAACCCCCCACCCCATGAATCAGATCTCAATTCACCCCCTAGGTGGCAAAGTCAACCAAACAACCTCAAAATCCCCCAAAATTATAGGGGTGAGTAGTACAAGACCTAATAAAACCATCCACAGCATCAGAGACCAAGTATTCCTCTATATTTTCTTTGTGTGTAAATTTTTGGGTCCATGTAAAATGCTTACTAGTTAAGGCACAATAGCTAGTAACAAATTTCCTTCTCTTCGCATTTCCATTTGGTTTAAGTATCTCTGTAATTACAAAAAACTATCAAAATTCCAACAAATTTGAATTTCAAAATCTCAAGTAAATTTTACTTTCCCCTTTTCTAATTTGCATGTATAAAGTTCTTATAATTGTTTGTTTATACTTGTATACATTTCCAATGCAATTACTACATGTTCTCACACATATTTAGGGTCACCTAAACCCCTTATTTCACACCTTCATATTACATGTTTCTATGCTCTAAAAAAGATATTTAACTTCTTCTCCTACAAGCATCTAGGATTAGATTCTTTATTTACAAAAAAAATATATTTCATTCTAGTCTTTTGCTTTCAGAAAATGCATACAAGACTAGATTTCAATTTGAAAAGGCAATTAGTTAGATTTCATGTTTTACATAACATCGATAGCCAAAAAAAAAACCACACACATGCACCTAGTATTGATAACAAGTGGTGATATTGGATTTCATCCCAAATCCATCACTCGAGAATGGTGCCAGTGAATTTTTACCCTCCACCAGCTCTCACCCCCTAGACACCTAGCATCCCCACAAGAGTGGTTTTATGGGCCTCATCACTGAAAACCCTTCACTTTTGATATTGGGCTTTTGTATTTCATCACCAGTAGTTCCCTTTGGAGTGGTACAAGATTATATGCCTTCATCCACAAGGCTAATATAATTACTGGATACAGTACCTATCATTATTTACTAACTCACCTAAGGGTGAAGTGAAAGCATGGGGTACACCAACCATGCCTAGCAGGTCGTAGATAGTGCCACCTATTCTCATAAGATGATATAGAAAACTCACTTTACCATAGTGGGTTACCTCCCTTTTAGGATATCATTTTACTACACCTTCCATATAGGTCATCACTCGCACATTGTGATATCGTTCTATTTTGTGCATCTTTGGGTGTTATAGGAGTTTCAATACCGATGACATTCCCGATCTACTAGAGTACTCACTCCACTACCTGTGATTCTACTTAGGAAGTATCAACAATGAAACACACATAAAAAAACAAAATACTTTTTATTTTTAGCATTTATAACTGACTCCAATCTACCATTTCTTGCATAATCACATATTGGTTTTAGCACATTACACTACATATTATTTAGCTATACACAATACTTAATTTCTTTACATTTATATTAGGCATAGTCTAGTCCACACCATGCCAAGGTTATTCCTAAACCCCTTCACACACTACACATAAAATTACAAGACTTTATTCCTATGTAATTCTAAATCCTCATGACACAACACATGTTATCATACCTATTGTCACTCGTAGTTGGGTGCACAAGCAAGCATGCCTTATAGAGGAGGTACCTACCACTTCTTCTAGTTAGTCTCTACCTACTCCTTTGATAATTAAGGGGAAGACCATAGACACATATGATTTACTCATAGGATCCAATGTACAATTCACACACATGATGCCTTAGCACAAGACGTCCACCCTGAGTGAAGCCTTAGCTACTTCACTTGTAGAGGATTATCCATTTCTTTCCTCCCCATCCTCACATAATCCACCCACCATGTTCTATGACCATGTGATCTACACAGCACTAGGATAGCCTCACCCATTTTTTACTATAGATGAGGAGGTCATACCTACCTTCCCTACCTTTGCACACCCATTTTTTCAAAGTCTATCTCAATCCCTATTTGATAATGACTCCTTCCTCTTGAGATGTACACACTCAAAGGTCAAATTATTTGCCCCTACTGTAGGAATGGTTTTTGATCCTTTATACACACCCTATGAAGAATGAGCATGAAACTCTGATAACACTTATACGAGATAAATCCCACTCACTTTAGGATCTTGCTGGTTATCCAAGGTGTGAGTTACAGAGTTGGGTCGAATGTCTATTCACTCTTTTTCGCTTCTGAATAGTTTTCAATATGGACTGTCTGTTACCTTACAACAGGTTCTTGAACTTGTTCAGTAATGTTTAGAAGTTGTCACTTGTTGACAATCAGATTTAAAATTAATTTTTTGATCTAGCTCTTATGGGTCAACAGATTTAAATAAAAGACAAAATTAAAAAAAAAATAAAAATGGATCATTTCACGGTAAAACAAAGAGGGTAGGGTAAGGCAGAAAGAGAAGTTTATCAAACTTAGTCGTAAAACAAAACTACCAATTTTATTTATACTATCAGCTTCACAATAGAACAAATCAAAGAAGAAAGTGTCCAGATTTTTAAGATCACTTTCTACTAAGAGCATAAGGCAGAGATGGAACAGATCTGAAAGAAAATCATAAATAGAAGGGAAGTCCGTTAAAATTGGTATTTCTCACTAGCAGCATAGCTCACACAGTGAGGACAGAGCAATTAGAACAAACTTGAACCTTAAATCGGTGATTTTTCCTAGCATACAATAGAACAAATGAAGCCCAACAGCATATTTAATCTTGATAACACAGATTCACAGCATATATTTAATAAACTTTAAAGAAACGGATAACAAAAGAAGATGAACTTATCACAATCTGAAAAAATATTAGGCTCCTGGCCATGCTATCACGGAAAACAAAAGCACATCAACTCCAAGTCCAGAAATAAAGTATTTAACAAGATTTGCAAGAAATTGCTTCAATAGCCTTTTATTTCTAAGTCTCCGCCTCCTACGATTACATTCAGAAGAAGTATTTATAGACTCAAGACAGAACTTGATCTTTTCAGAAATATCTTCTTCTCAAACCCTAAATCTTATCATCTTAAACCCTAGTACCCGGGTTTTACAATATAAAGCCATTTAAAACAAAGTCTTGATAAAACTTAACCATTCTGCAACTCAGTGCGATTACTTGCCATAAATGGAGAAAACAGAATTCGAATGCCACTTGCATTCACCCGCAACCGTGAGTAAATGTCTTCATTAATGCCCTCGGGTAATTTGGATGAGTCACCACTTCTCTGACATTTCATCTCCGCAGAGCCATCCCCGAGTTGAAAATGTCCGCAAGCCATTAATTCTCGCCATAAATTTTCATTAAATGCATCCATCGGCAAATTTCGGTAACTGCGTGTAGATATTTTCATTTTTCGGCCAATTCTCGACATACTCCATTAAATGGGCAGCTGCTTAGTCACCGTAAAGTCTCTTTGCGGCCATATCTGTAAAATTTGGATGAAACAACAATTTTCGGCATCTCTCATTTCAATATGGCTGTCTTCGATTAATTTGCACTTAACTTTGTCTTTATGGCCATTTCTCCATTATCATGTAAGTGCCAGATGGCTTCCTGCATGAAAGACAAACAAGGATTAGCATTTTAAAATTATTAAATCAAAACCTTAAATATTAAAATGAAACCCTAAAGTTCAGTATACACGGCTCTAATTATCTGATACGTGGCTTGCTTTGTCTTGACACGTGTCGCAAAATCGTGACACGTGTCCATTTCCAGCTGTTTTCCACTTTCGGGCTCTTTGCTGTCTAAGCCGCAAAAATGTGACATGTCACAATTTCGTGACATGTTTCCCTGTCGTTGCCCTTCTCGCTCCATATGCAACAAAAATGCGACATGTCACGATTTTGCAACATGTCACGAAATCGTGACCTATCCTATGCCTCAGCAACTCTTTGCTTCGCCAGCCACGAAAATGCGACATGTCACGATTTTGTGACATGTCATGAAATCGTGACCCCTCCTATGCCTTAAGCGCTTTTGCTCACCACGACCGTGAAAACGCAACATGTCGTGATTTCACGACATGTCACGAAATCGCGACTCTTCCTTGCCTTGGCGGTTCTTCTGTCTTTTTAGCTGCGAAATCACGACATCCCCTGCGTCGTGCAACTCTGGCGACTTCCAACCGCGAAATCGTGACATGTCGCGATTTCGTGACATGTCACGAAATCGCGACCCTTCCTCCTTCCTTGGTTGCCTTCTGTCAATTGCGTCATGATTTTGCGACGTCGCGAAATCGCGACGTCGCAATTTCGTGACACTTTTATGCCTTGGTGATTTCTTGCCTCTTAGTTCCTTTTGACTACTCCTACTGACCTTGGACCTATCACGATTTCGTGACATGTCGTGAAATCACGATGGTCCGTACGCCCTGGGTTCCCTCTTTGAAAAACGTCGTGATTTTGCGATGTCACAAAATCGTGACGTCACGATTTTGCTACACTTTCTCGTCTTGCTTCTCTGTGCCGAAACTTGTCGCGATTTCACTACAGTTTCTTGCCTTAGCCAATTTTCTCTTCTTGCAGCCGTGAAAATGTGACATGTCACGATTTCGTGACATGCCAAATCCCCTTTTTCACTTGAACACTTCTTCAACTTTTATGCAGCGAAAACGCGACATGTCGCGAAATCGTGCCTCTTTCATGCCTTAGCTTCCTTTTGCCTCCTACAGCAGCGAAAATGCGACATGTCACGATTTCATGACATGTCGCAAAATCGTGTCGTTCCGTACGCATTTGCTTTCTCTCTCCAAACCCGTCGCGATTTCGCGACATTTCCAAAAATGGAAAGTGTCGCGATATCGCGACATTTCCAAAAATGGAAAGTGTCACGATTTCGCTATGTTTTCTTGCCTTAGCCGATTTTTTCAAAACCCGTCGTGATTTCGTGACATTTCCAAAAATGGAAGTGTCGCGATTTCGCTACCTTGCCAAAAATGGAAAGTTTTGGCCTTCAATGAATTCATCTATCTGGAATCTGCATTTTTTCATACCGGTGAAAGATTTTCTTTAATCAGCAATGATTCTAACATGTGAAAAATGAATTCTAGAATAAATCAAAGCCAGATGCAAATAAAAGCACAACTTAAAAAAAGAGGCAAGCAAATTTGGAATTAAAACCTGAAAAACATCAAGAGGGTCCCTACTGCAAAAATGAAAGCTCAAAATTTTCAAAGGGTGGAAATTCATTTTTTTAGTGGGGGTGTGTTGCTTCTCAACAAATGGCGATATCTACGGGTAAAATAGTAGCATTATTTTAGAACCCAGGACTCTAGTTTCAAAACAACATAGACCATGCATCAAGCCTTGCCACAGATATTCTTCAAAATAAATTGACTACTAACTGATAGTTGTCAAAATTTCCCAAGGACATACTAGGCTGAATCATTTAAGGAAGATTTTTGATGTGCAATTACAAGCGTATAAAACTTTCTTCAAGAATGACTGGGCCTTCGAATGTTGAACTCTGGATTGATCAGCTTTTCTAGATTGTAAAAAGGGGAAACCGAGTAGAGCTCTGTTTACTAGTTTAGCCTTTTACAGCCCCGACAGAGTTACCCTTTAGATTTACACGACCCAAATTTACAACTGTAAGGTAGAATCTACAACTTGGTAGAAGAAAAATATCTTTTGAAGTCTTGGCTCTCTTTGATTACATTACTCTTTTTTTTTTTTTCTCTCTCTCTTTTTTTTTTTTATATATATTGGAAATAACAGAGTGCCAATTCTATGTTGTCTTGCTCAACTTTCATCTTCTCTCTCTCTTTTGAAATATATCAACATCTAAAAAGCCTTAGAAAGAACAACAATTTTCTTTTAATATTTCATCAATCTGGAACTGCTTCAGCCTGGGCACTGATAGCCTCTGTGGATACTCAAATAATTACATGAATCATAGTCCCCTCTTATAACCAACTTTTCTTGGATTCCCTGGGAGTTTCTCCAACCAAACAACATAGCAGTTTCTTTATAATTAAAACAACCGTGGCAAGCAAGACACAAAATCCAATCATCCTTCCACTGTTGTTCTGACTAAAAAAATAGTTCCACTGTTCAGTTCAAAGCAGACTATCTCAATTAGAATAATGAACAGAATGGGCACTGGATTTAGAACTCAGAATAAAGACAATTTTTTTTAGAAGGCTGACTTTTTCATTGATGCTCAGGCAAAGGTTAAAGAACAGAATTCTTAAAATAAAATAAACTGTACAGACTTCCAAGGATAAACACAGACTCTTAAAAACAAAATAAAATAAAACTGCACAGACTTTAAAAAAACCACTAAAATAAATAAACTAAAAACAAACTAAAATAAATAAACTAAAAACTGTACAGGCATTTAGAATAAAACTAAAATAAAATAAAACTAAAAACTGCACAGACAATTAAGATTAAATAAAATAACTTTAAAGCTTATTTACAATGTATACACATGTTACAACTTCTTTGTGACTCATTCAAATGATATATTGGACGGAACAATCGAGAAATAATGCTTTAAGTATTGACCATTAACAGGGAGGTCCAGAAAATTACCATCAAGGTCTTGTAAACGAAATGCATTATTACCCAGAATCTCAACAATCTGGTACGGGCCTATCCACGATGGCTGCAACTTTGTATGCTTACCCTTCTTTTCATGGGCCTTGTCCCATAGAAGCACCAGGTCTACCAGTCTAAAAGCTTTCACTTTGGCCCTCTTGTCAAACCAGCGCTTGACGGTTTCTTGGTGCCGACTGAAGTGTTCCAGGGCTTGGAGTCTTTCATCCTACAAATTAGTTAGATCCAAAACACGAGCCTCTCGCATCAGCTTGATCCTCAAAATAGTCTAAGACAAATTGGTAAGTAGGTAATTTCAGAGAGATGGGAACAATTGGTTGGGTACCATACAACAAAGCAAAAGGGGAAGTCTTAAGAGCCACTTTATATTTTATCCGGTCAGCCCAAAGTGCATATTTCAATAATGTATGCCATCGCCCGGGTTTGTCTCGCATGGATTTCTTAATGGCATTCATTAAATTCTTATTCGTGGACTCAGCCAATCCATTGCCTTGGGGATAATAGTTGGATGAAAATCTAATAACTATCCCCATCCGGTATGCCCATTCTCGCAAACTCCAATGATTGGAAGGCCGGTCCATTATCACACACCAAATTCGGAGGAACCCCAAACCCGGTTATGACATTTGACTCTAGAAATTCGATCACTTCATGAGCCGTACTTCTTGTGGTGGTCGCCGCTTCGACCCATCTTGTGTAGTAATCGTAGTCTGTTAGAACATACTTATGCCCTCGCTAAAGAATTTGGATTAATCACTCCCACAAAATCAAGTCCCCATTGCATAAAAGGTTTATTTATTACAACAGGCTGCAATGGTAGAGCCCGGTTGGCCTCTTTGGCTCGTCAAAATTTGGCACTGATGGCAGGTTCTTACATGCTGATGGGCATCTTTAAATAACGTAGGCCAGTAATAGCCTGCTCTCAATATTTTATGCGCAGTAGCAGATCCTGAGGAATGTCCTGCCCCTAACTTTTCATGAAAACTGGACATGACTTCATTGACTTCACCCCGAGAAATGCATCTTAAGAAAATGCCAACATAATTTTCTTTGTACAAATTACCTGCTTTGAGGAGATAATGAGCAGCTTTTAGTTTTCATGCTCTCCTTTGGGTCCTGTTCAAGCGAGACGGGCAGACTCCAAATTGCAGCAGATGAATAATATCTCCATACCAGTCATCAGATTCAGAATTTAACTGATTAACTTCTTCCCGTAGAGGTATTTCGGAAATGTGTCGGGACAAACCAAGTCCTCTGATCAATTTTGTAGGCCGAATTTCTAAGTCATATTCTTGCAGCCTTGTAACCCAATTACCTCTTAGTTCACCCAACTCGTTCTGACTTAGTAGGTATTTAACAGCTGGGTCCGAAACTATAGCATGAACTCTGCTTCTCAGTATGTAGTGCCTGAACTGCTTAATTGCTCTCACCAAGGCATAAGCTTGTTTGTCTAAACGAGAATATTTCAGCTCAGCCCCCTTTAAATTGGTACTCTTGAAAGCAATTGGATGTTCTCCGGTTTCCCTCCGTTGGGTCAGAACTACAGCAAGTGTGTGTTCAGAAGAAAAGGTGTACAGATAAAAATCTGCACTAAAATCTGGGCTTACCAGAACTGGTGCTTGTTTGATGGCGGTCTTGATTTCTTGGAACGCTGTTTTAGCTTCTGTGGTCCAGAAAATCTGAGCAGTTTGCTTTAGCATGTCATTCAGTGGCTTGACTATCTCTGCAAAACCGGAGATGAACTTCCGGACAAAGTTAATTTTTCCAAAGAAGGACCTCAACTCTTTCTTGGAGTTGGGAAATGGTATGCTGGATATGGCTTCAACTCTGTCCGGATCCATGGAAATGCCATCTTTTGTGACCAAGTGCCCAAGGAGCTTTCCTTTTGTTACACCAAAAATGCACTTCTTCGGATTCAAAGAAATGCCGAACTCCCTGCATTTGTTAAACACAGACTCCAAGTGTTTTACATGGTCAAACCGAGATTTAGAGAAGATTGTTAAATCATCCATGTAAACAATAATGCATTTACCCATAAGGCCCTTGAAAGCATGATCCATTGCTCGTTGAAATGTAGCTCCGACATTTATTAATCCAAATGGCATCCTCTTGTAAGCAAAAGTTCCCCACTTAGTTGTGAAAGCAGTTTTCATTCTGTCTTCCTTCTCAACCAATATCTGATTATACCCTGAGAAACCGTCCAAGAAAGACATCATCTCCGAACCATTGACAATCTGTAACACCTCATCCATAGAAGGCAGAGGATAATTATCTTTCTTAGATGCCTTGTTTAAATTTCTAAAATCCACACACAAGCGGATCTCTCCATTTTTCTTTTTGACTGGCACCAAATTGGCCACCCAAGTAGAATGCCTGATGGGAAAAATAATGGCGGCACTCAATAGTTTTTCTACCTCTTTCTGGATGAGGGGCTCTAACAGAGCGTTGACATGCCTCTATTTTTGTCGGAAAGGTTTGCAGAATTCTTTTAAAGGTATAATATGAGTGTAAACTTTCGGATCAAATACCTTTAAGTCTTTGTAAGACCAGGCCATAACATCCTTGGACCTGTGAAGAAAATCAATCATATTCCCTTTTATTTCTGGATCACAGTTCTTAGCCAACTTGATGTGCCTGGGATCTTCTTCAGTCCCTATGTTCAGGTTCTCAGTCTCACTATCTTTTGCACCCATAGAATCCTCAGAATTCACCTTTTGCCTGATTTGGTCAACATCAAAGAGCCGTTCCAGTTCCACCATCCCTTTTGGAATTCTGTTGTCTTTCAACCTTATTATTCCCCTGTCATCATCTAATCGCTCCAACAGAGTATCCCTTTGGCCCTCATCGATTATAGCATTTTCAAATGTGTTAGTACTCTGCAAAAAGTTTACAATCTGTTGATCATCGAGAAAACCTAAAAATTATCTATATTATTTGGGACTCGAAGGACAAGGGACTAACTCAATTGAAAACTTGTTCCATTTAAATTCTTCCAGTGGTTTTAAACTTGCGATCGAAGAAGCCAAGACATCCGCACGTGAATTCTCGCTCTCTGGGTATGTGTGTCGATTAAATGCATCAAAATCTTCTACAAGATCCCAAGCCCGATGTTTGTATCCTTTTAAATAAGATGCTTTACACTGGAATTTACCTTTGACTTGATTAGCCACCAATTCTGAATCCGTAAAAACTTGAATATTTCTTACACTTTTGTCCAAAGCAAATTTCAAACCTAATACCAGAGCTTCATACTCAGCTAAATTATTTGTACAAGGGAACTGTAGGCGATAAGACATAAAATATGTCTGAATTTCAGGCCCTTTAAGGACTGCCCTTGTGCTAGAACCCTGTTTAGACTTAGCCCCATCCACATGAAGCATCCAGACTTCATTACTATGAACAGGATGGGCTTTACTAAACTTCTCATTTCGTCCCGTTGTTAAATTGTAAACTCCAATATCTACCTTCGCAATATTTACAGTCTCATTCTCTGCATTGTACTCAGTAATTGTATGCTTGTACCTGGGTTCTCTTTCAACCCGTAATTGATTTGCCACTCCCTTCCATGACAACCACATGTGTGAAAAGTCTGTTGCCAAGTATCCGTTCAGAGATCTCGACCAATCCCTGCTCAAAAGCATCCCGTACCCCATGGGGATATCCACAACCTGAATTTCAATTTTATGTTGAGCCCTTGGCTCAGATGCTAATTGGATATGAATATTTTGAAGTTCTCCCACTACTTTAACCTCTGATTTGTCTAATTGGACAACTCTCCTTTCAGACTTCATTGGGGTCAGACCCAATTTTTGACAAATGGCCAAAGGCATAACATTAGCAGATGCACCCGAATCTACCAAACAATTGTGTAAGTTCTTCCCAAAAATACGAACAATCAATAAAAAGGGGGGAACTTCAGTTTTCTCTTTGTACATGGCTACATTTGCATTTGCTATTTTCTTCCCCTTGTCCAAAGATTTTGTAGTATGCCCAGAGTATGTTTTTATCAGGTTGTCTCTCTGTTCTGAAATCTGGGCCAACTCATGAAGAGTAATGTTGGCCTTGATATTTTTCATATCCTCCACTATGTTATATCCCTTATTAAGTGGAGGGACAAAAGCATCTGGTCCTCTCAGATTTCCTCCCTTGGGTGGAGATGGATTATTACTTGGAGATGGATCTGGAGGAACATTGTGAGAGTTGTCCGGAGGGGTTGATGTAGTGTTAGGCTCCGGATTTCTGTTTCTCAAGTTGTAGTTATCCCTCCTATACTGTTGGAAATCCTGCACCTCATCCATAGGCATTTCAACTACATTCTCAGATTCATCCGAGAAAGTGAAAGAATCCAAGACCATAGCTGCACTGTGGCTGGATGAACTTGGGCCATCGTAGTTCTTTGATTTTCAAGAGAAATCAAATCCCTAGACAAAGCTTCAAATGCATTACAAAATTCCAAACAATCCAACTCCCCATGCTGAGAAGTAGCATGTATTCTGCACCAGTTAGGCAGAGCTAAATCGCAAATATTCACATCATGACCCTTACCTTTGTAATATTTATTAGGTTCATATGGGGGCCGGTTGAATCTGTTCGATTGATATGAATACCTGTTTGAGTTGTCCCCAGTAGAAACTTGCCTTTTAAAACTCAAAAAATCATTGGCCAGCTTCTGAACTATTTTTGAGACTTCTTCAACTCTTGCATTGTCAGCCTCTTTGCCCGGGTTCTGTACATTCTCAACAGGTGCTACAACCAATGGATTTGCTGATGGTAGAGTCTGACAAACTGGCAACATCATCTGATGTGGTATGGGATTGAACACAGGGGAAGCTTGTGTAACCAAAGGAATTTGTTGAGCATTTAAAGGTTGGGGTCCCAACTGTCTTTCCATAATCAAAGCTTCTTTATAAGCCTCTGTTAAATTAGTAACAGAGGGATCTCTTTTCAAGAAGACAGAGGTCATTGGATCCAGAGAATTTCTAAAAATCTCTAATGCCAGGTCTGCATTCGGTACATAATAGCCAGTAAGTCTACCATAAGCTTTCTGGAATCTGACATTATAAGATCTGATAGATTCACTTAATTCTCTTTTGATACCATAAAATTGCTGATATAAAATACTAGGATCTATCACCTCACCAAACTGTGACACAAAAACCTTTTCCAGGTCATTCCAGCTGGTGATAGAATCATTAGTGAGATTTAGAAACTAGTCATAAGCTCCCTCCTGGAGAGTGAACGGGAACAATCTGCAAGCAACATCTTCATGTTGTACATTTAATAATTTCAAAGCATTCTTGAAAGCTACCAGGTGTTCTTCTGTTGTCCTTGTCCCATCATGTTTATATCTGGGGAGATATCTTTTCGGATTTCTGGGCAGGTCATGGGCTATACCCGAAATATTCAAAGCAGTGGAACCCAACCAATTTGCCATTACTACTTGGTTGACGGTGATATTCTGAGTTGTAGTTGGAGTAACTACCAGCGGTGATAAAACTGTTTCAGACAGAGACTTGGCCCTTCTGAGGCTACTTCTTCTCGGAGTTTCTAATTCAGGCACAAGGAGCTCTCCAACTCGGGGTGGGACCTTGTTACCCTGTATGTAGAATCCAGCTTTTCACAAGCACTTACAAACTTACAATCCTTAACAGAGTACTGAACTTGAGGTCTTCTTTTTTGGCAATTTTAAATATTGTACTGACAACTTACAATACTGACCGGAGTTCAGTGGGCCCTCCTTCTAGCGCCATTTTTAAATGTTGGTCCGACTTTTATACACACCCTATGAAGAATGAGCATGAAACTCTGATAACACTTATACGGGATAAATCCCACTCACTTTAGGATCTTGCTAGTTATCCAAGGTGTGAGTTACAGAGTTGGGTCGAATGTCTATTCACTCTTTTTCGCTTCTGGAATAGTTTTCAATATGGACTGTCTGTTACCTTACAACGGGCTCTTGAACTTGTTCAGTAATGTTTAGAAGTTGTCACTTGTTGACAATCAGATTTAAAATTAATTCTTTGATCTAGCTCTTATGGGTCAACAGATTTAAATAAAAGACAAAATTAAAAGAAAATAAAAATGGATCATTTCACGATAAAACAAAGAGGGTAGGGTAAGGCAGAAAGAGAAGTTTATCAAACTTAGCTGTAAAATAAAGCTACCAATTTTATTTATACTATCAGTTTCACAACAGAACAAATCAAATAAGAAAGTATCCAGATTTTTAAGATCACTTTCTACTAAGAGCATAAGGCAGAGATGGAACAGATCTAAAAGAAAATCATAAACAGAAGGGGAAGTCCTTTAAAATTGGTATTTCTCACCAGCAAGCATAGCTCACACAAGGGAGGACAGAGCAATTAGAACAAACTTGAACCTTAAATCTATGATTTTCCCTAGCATACAATAGAACAAATGAAGCCCAACAACATATTTAATCTTGATAACACAGATTTACAACATATATTTAATAAACTTTAAAGAAATGGATAACAAAAGAAGATGAACTTATCACAATCTAAAAAATATTAGGCTCCTGGCCATGCTATCACAGAAAACAAAAGCACATCAACTCCAAGTCCAAAAATAAAGTATTTAACAAGATTTGCAAGAAATTGCTTCAATAGCCTTTTATTTCTAAGTCTCCGCCTCCTGCGATTACATTCAGAAGAAGTATTTATAGACTCAGGATAGACCCTGATCTTTTCAAAAATATCTTCTTCTCAAACCCTAAATCTTATCATCTTAAACCCTAGTACCCGGGTTTTACAATATAAAGCCATTTAAAACAAAGTCTTGATAAAACTTAACCATTCTGCAACTCAGTGCAGTTACTTGCCATAAATGGAGAAAACAGAATTCGAATGCCACTTGCATTCACCCGCAACTGTGAGTAAATGTCTTCATTAATGCCCTCGGGTAATTTGGATGAGTCACCACTTCTCTGACATTTCATCTCCGCAGAGCCATCCCTGAGTTGAAAATGTCTCGCAAGCCATTAATTCTGCCATAAATTTTCATTAAATGCATCCATCGGACAAATTCCGGTAATGGCAGTGTAGATATTTTCATTTTTCGGCCAATTCCCGACATACTCCATTAAATGGGCAGCAGCTTAGTCACCGTAAAGTCTCTTTGCGGCCAGATCTGTAAAATTTGGATGAAACAACAATTTTCGGCATCTCTCATTTCAATATGGTTGTCTTCGATTAATTTGCACTTAACTTTGTCTTTATGGCCATTTCTCCGTTATCATGTAAGTGCCAGATGGCTTCCTGCATGAAAGACAAACAAGGATTAGCATTTTAAAATTATTAAATCAAAACCTTAAATATTAAAATGAAACCCTAAAGTTCAGTATACATGGCTCTAATTATCTGATACGTGGCTTGCTTTGTCTTGACACGTGTCACAAAATCGCGACACGTGTCCATTTCTAGTTGTTTTCCACTTTCGGGCTCTTTTCTGTCTAGGCCGCGAAAATGCGACATGTCACGATTTCGCGACATGTCACGAAATCGTGACCTATTTCCCTGTCGCTGCCCTTCTCGCTCCATATGCCGTGAAATCGCGACATGTCGCGATTTCACGACATGTCACGAAATCGCGACTCGTCCTGTGCCTCGGCAACTCTTTGCTTCGCCAGCCACGAAAATGTGACATGTCACGATTTCGCGACATGTCACGAAATCGCGACCCCTCCTATGCCTTAAGCGCTTTTGCTCACCATGGTCGTGAAAATGCGACATGTCACAATTTCACGACATGTCACGAAATCATGACCCTTCCTTGCCTTGGCGGTTCTTCTGTCTTTCCAGTCGTGAAACCGTGACATGTCATGATTTCGTGACATGTCACGAAATCGCGACATCCCCTACGCCATGCAACTCTAGCAACTTCCAGCCGCGAAACCATGACATGTCACGAAATCGTGACCCTTCCTCCTTCCTTGGTTGCCTTCTGTCAATTACATCGTGATTTCGTGACACTTTTATGCCTTGGTGATTTCTTGCCTCTTAGTTCCTTTTGACTGCTCCTGCTGACCTTGGACCTATCATGATTTCACGACATGTCGCGAAATCGCGACGGTTCGTACGCCCTGGGTTCCCTCTACAAAAAACGTTGCGATTTTGCGACGTCGCGAAATCGCGACATCGCGATTTCACTACACTTTCTCGTCTTGCTTCTCTATGCCGAAACTTGTCACGATTTTGCTACAGTTTCTTGCCTTAGCCAATTTTCTCTTCTTGCAGCTACGAAAATGCGACATGTCACGATTTCGCGACATGTCACGAAATCGCGCCCCTTTTTCCGACTTGACACTTTCTTCAACTTTCATGCAGCAAAAATGCGACATGTCACGATTTCGCGACATGTCACGAAATCATGCCTCTTTCATGCCTTAGCTTCCTTTTGCCTCCTGCAGCAGCGAAAATGCGACATGTCACGATTTCGCAACATGTCGTGAAATCGCGCCATTCTGTACGCATTTGCTTTCTCTCTCCAAACTCGTCGCGATTTCGCGACATTTCCAAAAATGGAAGTGTCGCGATATCGTGACATTTTTAAAAATGGAAAGTGTCGTGATTTCGCTACATTTTCTTGCCTTACCCGATTTTTTCAAAACCCGTCGCGATTTCGCGACATTTTCAAAAATGGAAGTGTCACGATTTCGCTACCTTGCCAAAAATGGAAAGTTTTGGCCTTCAATGAATTCATCTATCTGGAATCTGCATTTTTTCATACCGGTGAAATATTTTCTTTAATCAGCAATGATTCTAACATGTGAAAAATGAATTCTGGAATAAATCAAAGCCAGATGCAAATAAAAGCACAACTTAAAAAAGGAGGCATATGGAATAAATTCAAACCTAGTGTTCCATTCTGTTGCAAACCTTCTCCCCTCTATTCTGCATCCTAGTGTTCCATTAGCCCCTACAATATATTCTACCCAATACCCATCATACCAAGACTAGCTAGAATAGTTCCCCTCATAATATGGGGATGAAGAGTAGCAACCTCACTCTCTGCCGCTCTCATAGGCTCAACCAACCCTAGCTCAATCGCCTACACCTTTAACACCTAAAATTCAACTCCTTAGAGATGAAGTCAAGATGTTAAACCTACGTACCGCAAGCTATGGGCAACAAAAACCATCCTATGATGAACTCTACAACTAGCCGATTCATCCATCCATTCCTATCCCACATTACCCCTACCACTTTGAGATCCCAAAGTTTGATAAGTACAAAGGTAAGGAGGACCCTAGAGAGCATGTCAGTAACTATCACTTAGCTTGCTACCAACTTCATAGTAGCAACCCCATTATGTTTCAAACCTTCTCCCCCTCCCTTGTAGTACAAGACTTAGATTGGTATAACATGCTACCATGATATAGTATTTATACCTTCGAGAAATTAGCAAACATATTCTTAGAAAAAAATTCAATGAACATTAAGAAGAAGATAACCTTTTTCAACATCTATGCCTTACGACAGGTTGATTATGAACCTATCATTGAATTTGTATCTAGATGGAGAGTGATAATTAATGACCTCACCCATAGCCTTGCTACCACGGATCTAGTGACACTCTTTTCCAAGAGTTGCCACAAACATATTTCTACCTCTCTACAGCTTCACCAAAGCTACACCTTCAAGGAAGCCATTTCACAAGAAAATGTTATTGAAGACATTAAAGTCCAATTCTGGTAAAATTAAGTTAAGATCAAAGCTTAACTACAATTCAAACTTCTATTTTAATGGGAACACACCCAACCAATGTATCCTTGATCTCCATAAACCAACTAAGTGGCAGCTGCTACCTTAGCACCAACACCAAGCCCACCACCTTATGCTCCATAACAACAAGTATTCCAAACCAATGCACCTCCCCCACCTAGGCCTCAATAGTTCTGAGGCATGCATCCATAGGGTCCACAACGTAACCTCACACCACTTTCTGAACCTTTACCCACCCTATTTCATTGGTTACAATATGGTGGGCATCTTCTTCTACCCAAAATTTGATCATTAGATCCAAATGCACCTAAGCCTAATGGATACAATGAGCAACTCTATTACCCATACCATATACAACACAACCATGACATCGAGTTGTGTCACTCCTTCTGTTCTCAAGTGTAGGACCTAATTGATAGGGCTACCATTTAGGTATCAAACCCTTTAGCCCCATAAAACCAAAATCGAGGGATATTCTAGAATCCTCTATCGAACCATAGAGGAACTAATCCCCAAATACCTCCAACCAATCTACCAGGACCACATCACCAATTGGATAGTGTCCAACATGATCCTCAATCATGTGGAGTAGTAGGTATGATAAACCTTACCATGTAAAACCAATGATACCTGTCACGCCAGACCATACCTATTGTATCTCCACCTACCCAATTCATATCACCATAGGTTTCCAAAACTCCTAGCACTATCTCGCCTCCACCTCAAAAAGTGATTACCATCTGTTGTAGCCTCACCCATCAATTGACATAGGATCATCCATTAGCATCATATCCATAGTGGCCCTACACCATTTACATATACCACTAGCCCATTTTGCTACACCTTCCCTTGATCTACGAGCATTTTATGGTTCTATGAGACCTATGGTAGGATCCATAGTACTACCTATCCGAGTAGGTGTTCGTACCATTTCCATCCTCTTCCATATCATCCGAGGAGATATGTAATACATCCCTCTTGGTCACCCATGTATCAGGGATATGCAATGTATCCCTTCCACACTACACCATTACCTCAAATACATCCACAATGGACTTGTCCATTACATCCCAGTTGATGGAGACCCATTTAAGTTCTATAACATTATAGACCTCCTGTCTACACCATCCTTTTTATCCACACAACTCTTCCTCATTTCTTCCCATTAGTTAGTCGAAGCATTGACATTTGCTCCTATATCCACCTCGTTATCCCAATATTCATCAAGGACACACACTTCAATATTAGCACCCTTAGAACCATCATCAGTAGTGTCTAATCCCCCTACCATACCATTTTTTCCTCTCATATTATGGCCACCACCACCATCCCTACCTTCATCCTCTACCAAATCACCTACGGTATTGACACCACAACCACCATCCACATCGCACCCTACCGCTCCACCCCAAGCATCCTTTTCAATGGAAGAACCTATCCTCCCCATATTTTGTACACCTCTTCCTTTTTATCCATGGTCTAGGTCATTTACTTCCCCGTGTCATCTAGTATCCACTCCATCGCCTTTGCAATCCCCACAATCCAATCACCCTATACCAGCGACTGCAGTCAAATGCCATGAGTGGTAGAAATGAGAATCTTACTTAGATGATCAATTGCTACGCACTTTCGCTGCTACCATTATAGAATCCTAGATCTCATCTTCATCATCTAATTCAGATTCGCCACCTCATGCACCAGAATGTGTGACACCATGTATATCGATTTTTAT
This sequence comes from Wollemia nobilis, assembly GCA_028583015.1. Taxonomy (NCBI): domain Eukaryota; kingdom Viridiplantae; phylum Streptophyta; class Pinopsida; order Araucariales; family Araucariaceae; genus Wollemia; species Wollemia nobilis. The sequence goes on from JAQPPZ010001708.1 coordinate 1,418,389, forward strand.
GATAAACTCAGGTCTAGGGGATTACAATGTGCATGATGCTCGTGTATGCCCACCTATTATTCAATCTACCCAAGAATTTGGCTACCTATTAGTTTGGTCTTAACTATCAAAACAATTGTACAATTAGAATCTCCTAATAATCATACCAACTATGTTTACACCAAAATCAACTCCTCGCTCCCACCTGTACTATCTCCACTGCCACAATCCAACTTGTGTGGTATAATCGATCACTTTGCTAATCCCTACTTTACCTTACGCTACCTTCAATGCTTCCATTAACATGGATTTGGGCTAGGCTATTATGAGCAAGGGTTATGTGCACCCATCAACCCTCATGTCCAATCCCCTATTGACAAATATAGCTTAGGTTATCGTACAACCACTGTCCATACATTAGAAGACGAGCTCCAAGACTTGTCCCTACATCATTTTACACTTCCAACACACACTTTGGAAGAATATATTGATATGGAAATCTTGGAGGATACCCCCTCACCCAACTCCACCATTATAGTCCCTGGCAATTTCTTCCAAGAGCCCTCCATATTCGACACCACCTCATCATGTTGTGTTGATGAGTTGACAAACCAATTCATGGTAATATCCTTAAACATGCACTACCCAAAGCACGACATGGTATCCCCACCATCATAAATATACTTAGCTTTATTACTTCCTATACATCGATAACTTCAATGAGATACCACTTGACCATAATCTCCACCAGTCATCTTGCGCCCTCTTCTAAGCCTCCTAGGATGCTCACAGGTTGTTGAGATGTCATCACTGGAATCTTCACCACCTAAATCCCCACAACATCAATTAATATAGTAAAATTGGATCTCTTCTCTCCTCTACGATACACACACCAATCGATGTGAGATGATACACCAAACCCTAATTTCATCGATCTCGCCCACATCTCACTCATATCGATACCCCAAGATTTATTACTCTCACCACACATTCTACATACTACAATTGCTCCTTCATCATAAACACCACCTCATATACCATAGGTCCACCACACAAACATCTACCTAAATTATGAATATGAACTTACCGAGCCCATCGACGACCTCCATCTTATCCCAATTCTATAATAATTACACAATGGTTCCCACATGCTTATTGAGGAAACCATCGATGTTGAAATAGGTGATGATCCTAAAAACACTCACATAGTCAAATTAGTTGCTAGCCTATCACCCAAGGAGTGCATCCTATTTATAAACTTCATAATTATATCAGAGTCTTTGCATGGTCATACAAGGATATGCCAGGACTCAATCCCACCCTAGTAATCCACAACCTCACACTCGATCAAAATGCCAAACCAGTAAGGCAAAAGTTACGATGCATGCACCCCATAATTGCATTATTAGTAAAAACCAAGCTCCAAAATATCTTATACATAGACTGCATGGTACCCATAGACTATCCCGAATGGGTCTCTAACATGGTCCCTATACCCAAGCCTTCTGGCGATATTCGTGTCTGTACATATTTTCATGATTTAAATAAAGCTTATCCCAAAGATAACTTTCCTCTACCTAACATCAACTCACTCATTGATTCCATCACTGGCCATGAGATGATATCTCTAATGGATGGATTTTCAGGTTACAACCAAATCAAAATCAATCCTCCTGATCAACACAAGACATCATTTACAACCCCCTGGAGGACCTTTTTCTACAAGGTCATGAGATTTGGCCTTAAAAATGCTGGGGTAACCTACCAATATGCAATGACCTACATTTTCCATGATTACATGCACAAAATTGTGGAATATTATGTAGATGATCTCATTTCTAAATCCAAAAAATTCTCAGAACATCTTGAGGATCTTCATCGAATCTTTGACTGCCTGCTAGAACACAACGTCCGCCTCAATCTAAAAAAGTGTATCTTTGGTGTTGCCTCAGGTAAAATCCTAGGATTCATAATCACCCAACGGGGCATTGAAGTCAACCTTAACAAGGTAAAATCCATCACCGAGATGCCTCCACCTGCTACCCTAAAATAGTTGCACAGTATCCAAGGCAAAATCACCTCTATCCACTAATTTATAGCACAATTATTAGACAAGTGCAAACATAGGTTCTCCTACTGAGTCAATGGACTGTGCTGGGGTGAAATAGTCAACCTTTTAACATTTCATCCATTGAATATGGTCATCAGCCCATCCCAACAACTGACATAGGCTTTAGCTGTTGCCAGCCATGGCCTTCCCAAGATGAGCGGGTAACCGCCCAGCCTAGTTTTAGATTGCAAGACTAAAAAGTCAATTGGGTATTACCATGCACTGAATATCACTATTATGTCTTCCAACATTCCTTTCGATGCGACGGTCAATCGATCGGCCAGCTACAGCACTATCGCAGTGGGTTTCAGGTTCGTGAGTTGTAGCCTCTGTATGGTCTCCTAAGGCATTACGTTGATGGTTGCTTCGAGATCGACCAACGTATTGGACAAGGAATTTCCCTTGATTTTTACAGTCAGCATCAGGGTGCCTGGGTCTGCATACTTTGGATGGCATGTTTTTCCATTCATCAAATCTACTAGTTTACCCATGACATTGACAGTATGGGTTGCTCTTCTTCCTAGCTTCCTTAGACACATCTCTTATCACCTTGGTATATATCAAAACATATCGGATGGCTTGAAATAATGGAATTGTCATGGTGAGGTTCTTCAAGCTAGACAAGATATTGAAATTCAGATGAGTTACTTTCCTCTATTCTTGCAATCGGTTGGGAAATGGAGCCTTTGCTCTCTTAGGCGTTTCTTCTATCACCTCTTCTACAAGAGGTGTTTCTCCTACCTCTTCCTCCTCTTCTACCAATGGAGGTGTTCCTACTCCTAGTTTTCTACCAGACCTAAGCTGAATATGGTACATCAAATACATCTCACCCTCCATGTTGTATGCTAGCTGGTTCACCCTATTATTTGGATTTGCCATTGGTTGTGCAGGTAGCTGCGCAGGTCTCACTGCTAGCAACGTAGATAAATTATGTTGGGGGTGAGCTAGTGCTACATTCTATGGAGCCTGATTACATGGAGTGTGGCCTCTCCACTGCTGCCCAGGATATGGATATGGCATCCATGGCTACTAGTTCAGGAATGTTGTTGGGGGTGCGTTGGACCGGGGTGATGGCCCCCACCACCCCATGTTAGGTGGTTGAGGCGGGCCTTGATGCATGTATGGTCCTCCCATATGACGGAATTTTGGTTGGCATATTCCCTGCAGGGAGTTATGGCCAACTCTTTTGATTGCCTATGAAATAGGCATCCATGCTTTCAGCATCCTCCTGAGTACTGGGTAGTTGTAGGCACAATCAAGTTTTATGATTTAGCCTACAAACTGCGCATACTCTAAATTTGTTCTCCAAGCATGCATTCTTTGCATACTTCCCTCTACATTTTGGACATAATTAAGCCAATGCTACTTCGTTTTCTTGTTTCTTTTTCTCTAACAGCAGCGTATCCATCTGCAATGCTAGAGATGAGAGCATTTCGCTCTTTAAATCTTCCAACATGTTACCTATTTCTATATTTGTGACTGAAGCAATAACTTTTATGGTTCTAGAAGTGGTCTTGCCTTTCCTTCTTAAGTAGTTTTGGCATAGTTGTCAGATGTATTCCATAGCATGCTGGTAGATGTCACCTCCAGAGATCATGTTAAGAGCCTCCAGTGATTCATTGGTAAGTCCTCTCAAAAAGATGCTTTTGAGGGACTTATCAGATAGTTTCATGTGAGGAGATCGTTGAATATTGAAGTTGAATCTCTCCCAGTATTCCTCGAGAGACTCATATTCTTTTTGTGTCATGCTCAGGACCTCTTCTCTGGAGTCTCTTGCTCTCCCAAAATCTTGGTATTGCTCTAAAAATATGTTCTTCATTTGATCCCAAGTGGCAATGTGTTTGTCTCCTAGAACAATGAACCACCATAGAGCTGCATCATCCAATGTGGAAGGAAAGAGTTTCAGCTTCTGGGTATCATATTTGTAGTCCACAGACCTGTATAAGACATCAAACTTAAATAAAAATAGGTCGTGGTCCTCATTTGGGTATCCTCTGAAGGTCGAAAGGTGAGCAGGGGATATGTTTTTCATTTTGGTATCTCCTACTCCATCAATCGAGAAACTAAATCCAGATGAGACTTCTTCTTTGTTAGCCATTTTTTTAGGAAATGTGGTCTCTAATGCAGTATTTATGACCTTACAGTCTTTTAAGACTTTCTGAGTCAAGGCTCTAAGGTTGTCTGGTGTTATCATCCGATCTTCTACAGCTTTCCACAATATGGCTTCCTTTGAGGGTGTCCTATTAAACAGTATATTTATGATGATTTGTTCTTCCCCACATTGATGGGATGAGGAGGCACTTTTCACAAAGTGCGGCTCCTCACTCTAATGGATTGCTAGAGGTGGGTCGAGCGAGTCTAATTCAAATTTAGAATGTTTGGCTGACTCAGGTTCTGATGGATTGGTTTTTATAAACCGATCGTTAGGTCCTCTTCTTCTCAAAGAACTCATACAAGGTCAAATGGAAGGTTTCTAGGTATTGTAGATAATCTAGTTGAGATACTTTCCCAAAAATGGTGCCAAAATTTTGTGGGCCAAACAAGGTTAACTTCTTTCCTACTTTTTTCACATGCCTGTGCATTTAATTTATCAACCCAGGGAGCTTCGTAAACTTGTGAAGGGTCTTGAACAATATTGCTTACAAAACAACTTGAGATGACTCTGCTAGTTCTACTATTGGGGGGTGTTTCAAACGGTCGTCAATCATTCATACACTCCTCAATAATTTACGTAAAAAAACAATTAAATCTACAAAAATAAAATATTCACGCATTCCTGGAAGTAAAAATACTGCAATACTAGAAATAACAATGCGATAAACAATCTTATAAAAGCAATAAACTAATCTAGAAAACACAGGAAAAATAGGGGAAGAAATACTGGCTTGGAGTGGGCCCAGGCTCCAGTAGATTCCTCCCAACTAAACATGCACTTAGAAACTCTTAGGACTGTATTATAATGATCAAAGTATTACAATGCTTCTTCTGTATATCTCCCTATAATTACTATCAAAATATTCTATATATTCAAAGAGGTTTACATGTGTTTATATAGCACACCCATAGATCTTCGGTTACAAAGAAGTTATAATAGTCGATTCATTCCAGACTAAACTAAGATAGTCTGGTAAATGTGATCGACGTCTGCTAAAACTGGCATTCATTTCTAACTATGGCATGTTCACTGATTGGTTTGTGCTTAACCTGGCATTGGTAGGACATTCTCATACATCGGTGTGATCCCCAATTTAACTCTACATGATGTAGAGTTAGAACTACACCAGTCATTGTTTTCCACGTCATGCTTGTCTGGTCAACAGGCGAAGAACAGGTACACCTTCCCTATGAGGAAGGTGCCTAAGTATGTCAAATTCCTTCTCTATGTAGAAGGTGTCTTACTACCATTGGCGCCTTCCTAGAGGAGGAATGCGCTTATCTTCTATTGGTGGCTTCTTGTGAGAGGAAGGTGCTTGCCTTCTAGTGGCACCTTCCTTATGAGAGGAAGGCGCTTGCCTTCTAGTGGCACCTTCCTTATGAGAGGAAGGCACTTGCCTTCTAGTGGCACCTTCCTTATGAGAGGAAGGCACTTGCCTTCTAGTGGCACCTTCCTTATGAGAGGAAGGCACTTGCCTTCTAGTGGTGCCTTCTTGTTGATGCCTTCCTTATGGGAGGAAGGTGCTTGCCTTCTATTGGCGCCTTCCTTATGAGAGGAATGTGCTTGCCTTCTAGTGGCACCTTCCTTATGAGAGGAAGTTGCTTGCCTTCTAGTGGCGCCTTCCTGTCGTTGCCTTCCTTATGGGAGGAAGGCACTTATTTTCCTTTTGCACCTTCCTCTATTGGCACCTTCTTGGGAGAGGAAGGTGCTTGTATTTCCTTTGGTGCCTTCTTAGAAGAGGAAGGTGCCTACTTACGCTTGACGCCTTCCTAGAAGAGGAATGTGCCTACCTTCCCTACGTTGATTCCAAAAGAAGCAAAGTGCCAGGTCCATGAAAAGACCTCGACTGATCCAAATCTAACTAAATCAATTGCAATTCCAAAAAAATGCATTGAAATCACATGAATAAGATAACACACATAATTTGTTACATACCAAATAACATAGCGTCGGCTATGTTCTACAATATTATCCAAGTGTGTAGTTTCATTATTTAGCTATCCAAGTGTGTAGTTATAAAATATCATCTTTCATTTTAATATTCATTTGCGTTCACGCACAATTGCCTTTACGACGGGATCTGCCCTCCTAGTGGCGATTGATTTCATTTATTATAATTCCACTGCCATCTACATTAACTGTTATATTCACATTTCTATAAAGTGTGTTTCCCTACGTTGGTCAAGAAGGTAAGCAAGACCCTTCCAAGTGGTATCAGGTTGGTTCGATCATCAGCAAGGCCAAGACAGTTCATCGCACAGATTACCTATCGCACGTGTGTAACGATCGGGTTCACCAGTCACAGTACAGTCAACGATTTCAGCTGCCAGGCATCCACCGAACACATTACCAAACCACCATTCATGGTTCAATTGATTCAAAAAATCTCGATACAGGTTTCACAAGCGGGAGCAGTGGGCAGTATCCCCCAACCTCCAAGCGTCCAAAGAAAACAAAATCGCGATTAAGCTGAGTGCAGACCGTCGCATTCTCAAACACGTCATGGCAACCAATCAAAAAATAGAAAATTAAATATTGCGCATTTAACCTAAGGTACGCCAGGTTTTATATTTCGTTTCATTTTTTGGCTTCGGGGTTTTATCCCACATTGGGCAGGTAATATGACACAAGCAATTTTTAAAGACGATAGGGAAGGTACTTGGTTGTGACTTCGATCACACGGCCAACTCCTCTCTTTCACGTGAAGCCATTCCCACATGTCTTCTTTGTCGTTTCTTCCACTTGTGTCCCACGTGTCTTGATCAGGTCTTCGTCACGTCAGTTTTGGGTTCCTCATTGTCCGGTTGTGTTGCTTGCATTGTTGTTGTGTCTTCGTCATTTATCCCACCAGTGTCCCACATGTCTTGATCAGGTCTTCGTCACGTCATTTTTAGGTTCCTCGTTGTTCGATTGTGTCGCTTGCATTGTTGTCTGTTTCCTCGCTGTCGGTCAGTCGCGTCCTTTCGTTGCGTTCTGTCATGTCAGTCCCTGCCTTGCTATCTTGGTCGTGTCCATCCTTGTTGTCTCAGTCCTCACTGTCTTTGTCGTGTCAATCATCTTTGATCCTTGCTTTGTTGTGTCAGTCCCTACCTCACTGTCTCGATCGTGTCAGTCCTCGCTATCACTGTCGTGTCAGTCATCTTCGATCCTTACTCTGTCATGTCCATGCCTCACTGTCTTAGTCGTGTCAGTCCTTGCTATCTCTGTCATGTCCACGTATCGCATCTAGTGTCGTGTGGTGTCCCTAGTTCCTTTAGCATCGTGTCCTGTCTATGTGTTGCATCTGGTGTCGTGTGGTGTCCCTCGTGTCACGTCGTATCTTGGTCTAGTCGCTGTCATGTCTTAGCAATTGTCCAAACTTGCTCAAGTTGTCCAAGTCGTCAGGAACTTGTCAAGAAATTGTAAACTTGCTAAAGTTGTCCAAAGTCGTCAAGAACTTGTCAAGAAGTTGTCAAAATTGCTGAAAGTTGTCCAACATTGTCAAAATTGTTGAAAGTTGTCAAAAGTGGTTGTTAAGGAGGTGAGCCAACAAAATTCAAATACGCGTCGCAGTTGGAGTGACAATTGAAGCGAAACACAAATTTTTTTGCCAAATTCAACCGAATTATCGTAGAAATCAAAGCTCAAGGATTACTAAGCAGGAAATTTTGAACAGTGCATGAGTAGAAGTTGGATCAAAGGACTTGATGGTCGACTATCAAGCTCGAAGACGACCAATAACAACACAAGAAGACCTCATCGAAGCCAAGGTACAAAAAAATTCTCCTTCTCCTTTCAAAATTGGTAGTTATAATCCGCATCATCCACTAGTAGACCCCATGGCTAATAACCTTCCCCCAACTCACGACAACATCACACAAGGAGAATCAGGCAACTCTGCCATTACCACTGATGAAGCTCTTCGAGAATTACTAGTTGGTATGCGCCAAATTAATGTCAACCTAACTAAAATATTGAGCACATAAAACCAACCTCATCCCAATACTAATCCCCAAAATCACTCCCATGAACAATGGCATGAAGAAAATGATGACCAGGATGAAGATTGGGAGCAGCAAAGAGGCAATCCGGATAATTATAGGAATCGCTATCATAGACAACGATATAACCAAGATCAAGATAGGGATATGGGTTATCACCAACCAAGAGGCCCTAATAATTTTCCATGCATTGATATGCCCACTTTTGAGGGTCATGATCCTCGTGGTTGGATAGCCAAAATGGAAGGCATTATCGACTTATACCAAATTAAGGATTTTGATAAAGTCCCTTTCGCTGCATCAAAATTAGGCACTGAGGCTTACCAATGGTTCGTATGGCTTAAACACGAGAAAGGAGCTACTGTTTGCTGGAATAATTTCACTACCTATTTTTTAGAAATATTTGATGAAGGAGCTACATCATCATACACAGTAATACTATTATCTCTTAAACAAGAAAGATCAGTTAGTGAGTTCGTCTCCGAATTCACCAGTTTACTACCGTATGCATTCACCTCACCCGCACACAGTGGTAGGAGCTTTTCACAATGGTTTGAAAGAAAATATTAAGGTGGAGGTGGACATTCAAAATCCAACCTCGTTGAACGATTGCATAAGATTAGCCAAGCTAGCTGAGAAGAGAATTCAGTTGTATACACAACATGAAACTTATAGTCGTCCTTCGTATGGCAACAACTCTTTTCATAGAAATGATCAACCATCAAGATACTTCTACTATAAATGTCACAATCACCATCCTAGAGAACAAGCATGTGCACAAAAACAAAACTTTCATATTGAATGCACTCAATATGAAGGAGAAGAGGAAGAAGCATACCACCAGGAAGAACCTATTCAAGAAGAACTATCGATTGTTTTCGAAGAGAAGGAAGAGGATACAATGGCTATTTCCATGCAGGCCCTCATGGGGTTAACAACCCACCATACAATCAAGGTACCGAGATTTCTCCACCAAAAAAAGGTAAATGTGCTAATTGATTCAGGCAATACCCACAATTTTATCGACATCAAAACAACAAAAGCTTTGAATTTATTCATTAATTCTTCCAACAAAGACAAATTCTAGGTTCTAGTAGCCAATGAGGTGAATGCTCAATGTGTTGGGAGAACATCTCAAGTCTCCATTAAAATGGGAAATTATACCTGGTTTGGATCTCTTTTCGTAATGAATTTAGGGAACTCTGATTTTATTTTGGGAGTTGACTGGTTGGAAACACTTGACACGGTCAGCTTCAATTTCAAAAAATTATTTGTGGAATGGAAGGAAAATGGCTAGGTCATTTGCTTACAAGGTATTACTACTCCCCCATCATAGATGGTGAGCTCTCATAGTATGGAGAAAACATTAAAAAAGGTTGGATACGGATTCATAGATCAAATTAATTGTTTGAAAAAGCAATCTCGAGCAACTTCGGGTATTTTTGCTCTAGATTTACGGGACATCGTAGCACATTACGAAGAGGTCTTCCAAGAACCAAAGGGACTACCTTCCCAAAGATCCCATGACCATGCCAGACAGTGTCTCAAGAAGGTGATCGGCCAAAAAGTGAAATCTCAGTCAGAATTACCAATACTAGATGCAGAAGGGCGTATATATCTCCAGCCAGAAGCAATTCTACAAAGCAGAACACGCATACGGAGCTCTCGTCACATCCAAGAATTTCTCATCAAATGGCAGGGCCTACTAGATGAAGAGGCTACATGGGAACCTGAAAGGATTTTCCAGACATTTCCAGCTTTGAGGACAAAGCTTTTCGAGGAGGGGAGTCATGTTACATACCAAATAACATAGCGTCGGCTATGTTCTACAATATTATCCAAGTGTGTAGTTTCATTATTTAGCTATCCAAGTGTGTAGTTATAAAATATCATCTTTCATTTTAATATTCATTTGCGTTCATTCACAATTGCCTTTACGACAAGATATGCCCTCCTAGTGGCAATTGATTTTATTTATTATAATTCCGCTGCCATCTACATTAACTATTATATTCATGTTTCTGTAAAGTGTGTTTCCCTATGCTGGTCAAGAAGGTAAGCAAGACCCTTCCATAATTTCATCAAATAATTATATAATAATTCATAAACATATGCAATCCTTATTATACAGCCATATAATAATCAAGAAAATGTATACAAAATATGAGCATTTCTGATGCTCATCATCCCCCCACGCCTAACATATGCCATGCCCTCATGGCATCAAAATTGTAGGTAGCCCTGTTGACCCCTCATCGTTGTCATTTCTTGGTGGATCTGGTTGTACCTACGGTCTGTGTCTGCCTCTTCTACATGTTGGCATATGAAGGTGCGGCTCTTCTTTTTCTACACAGAGTTGAGGGTGCTGCTATCTGATGTGCTTTCCTTGTCCTAGATGCTATCGAAGGTGATCAAAATAGCATCATATCTGCTACCTAAAATGTAGCTTCTATAGCTTGCCATAGGTTAGCATCCAAAGGTCTGACCACTGTAAGAGAGATATCTAAATTATCCCTCCTAAGATGAACTACTTGGGATTTATACAATCGGACTGCTTCAGGAGTAAGCCCTACGTTCTCCTTTGCAATGGCAGTGGCCTCCAATTCGGGACCATATAACCCCCCATCATTCATAATACCTTCTTATCATGGAGGGCCATCCTCGATATGACCTGTAAATATCCCATATCTAGCTATCCTCTATCGGATTGATGCAGATACCAAATCCCCCCTGCATCCTCGAGGTTGCCTTCCTAGTCTCCTTAGCTGTTGTCATCTCTTTGACCAGTTGTTCAAACTATTTTTGCCTCTCCACGAATGACTACATATCCCACTCATCTTCTTCTAGCTCGACGAAGGTCACCTTCATATTCTTTCGATCTGTCCTGGGCCATTTTCCTCTAGCCTCTACAAAAAATGCAGTGGCTCAAACAAGGGTTTTCTCTTTCTCCCTGGTGAACATCTTCTCGCTTCAATGGGCCTGCTCTACGATCCCTAGAGTGTTCTCTTCACTCTATGCTACCATCCCCTCAGGTTCTTCTCTTCCTTCCTCAGGTTCGGGGAGTTCTTATTTATCCCTTGGTCCTATTTGATGTTATATGTCCTGCTCACAACTACCGGACCAGCTGCTTGAGTTGGGTGATTTGTCTTTCTTGCTCTTTCAATTCCCCTCTATGCTTGTTCTGGCAGTCCTCCAAAATTTTTTGGGCCATACAGCAATTGGTTTGCCACTCCAGCACTTCCTCCAATGCTGTGTCGACCTGATCATTACTCCCAAAAGTACCTACATCTTGTGGGATCCGGTTTGTCAATTCCCAGAGGATTTGGGCTGCAATGTCGACTTTTGGGTCACTCTATTCTTCTTTTTCTGAGAGGAGGAGTCACCACAGGAATTTCCTCCTAGGGACTGGTTCTGGCGGTCAGAACTTGGCCTCACTGCTAATAAGCGGTGCTCCTTCCTCTTCATACTCAGGAACTGAGGAATGCCCTCTTTCCTCTGTGCATTCAGGCACTGGTGAATGCCATCTTTCTTTCATGAAATAGGGTAATGCCAATTGTTTGATACTTGCCATTTCCTCTGCAAGGCTTCCCTATTCTTGCCCTATTCTGGAAATAGCATTTTGTTACCTTTCTTGGCCACCATCTCCCTCTGCGTCGGGGTTCTACCTCTGTGCTTCTACATGGTGGACCAGTTCTAATATCAGCCCATGGTGGGCCAATGCTGATGATGACCCCTTATGGTACCTAGTTGCTTCATCCTTTAGGGCATTTACTAGGTAGAAGGGCACGTTCAACTTCCTTCCATGCACCAGGTGATTCATAAATTGCACATGGTTAGCGTGCAAATGGGTATACTTCCTGGTGCATGTGAAGAATCGAGCGACTTTCTTGAATATCTTCCACAGATTCATGGGAAGGCTACTTTTGGATAGCCCTTCCTTATCTATCTACACATTTTCCCCTAGTAGTAGCACTTTGACGTACAACTTCAGTAGTTCGCCTGTGTATATGCATTCCCCTGTGAGGGGCAATCCAGTCACCTGCGAGATGTATTCAGGGATGATTGGAATTTCTACCCCTGGCACCTGAGCTACGTCGCCCCTCAAGGAGGTAGCAAATTAATTGGCTACCTCCATATTTTAGCCCTGACTAACCAGGATACAGTATTCGAACCATCCCTCAGCCTCAAACTATGTTTTTACCGCCCCCTTGATTCCTTTCGTATCACCCAGCTCATTCTTCTTCACTGCATGATTCTTCGACCTTCCTCCCATGGTGTCTTCCCTTACTACTGCATTTTTTTTCTATCCTTACTTCTTTAGGAAGGCACCTTATTATAGGGAAGGCGCCTAACCTTAGCATTTAATTCTAGGGTACACCTTTCAAGCCATATGATTTTTATAACAACAATATTTTTTTTTGGTACTACATAATTTATAAATAATTATATAAAAATTTGAGGCAGTATGCGCGTACCTTATTTGGTGTTTCATGCATTGTGAAGAGTACTGATTCACTAATTTGTGACATGGGGGATGGGTATGGTCATATGATGCCGCTCATTCATATGGTGATTTTGTTGTTCTGATCGAGGTGTTCGGGAGACTTAAGTGTTGACTGTATGCAGAAGGCGCTCTTTGGTACCTTCCCAATGTGGAAGGCACTTATGTGGTGCCTTCCTAATGTGGAAGGCACTTATGTGGTGCCTTCTCGATGTTTTCAATGCTCTCTAATCGGATGCACCTTTCAATGGTGGAAGGCGCATCGATGCCTTCTCGATGTGGTGGAAGACGTATCGGTGTCTTCTCGATGTGGAAGGCACTTATATGGTGCCTTCCCGATGTTATTGGTGCTCTTTGAATGGATGCTCCTTCTAGTGGTGGAAGGCTCCTCTGATTGGATGCACCTTTTGTGGTGGAAGGAGCATTTTTGATGATGGTGCCTTCCTGCTACGAAAGGTGCTTCTGAATAGGTGCGCCTTCCAGATGTGGAATGTGCCTCGGTCTGTATGTGCCTTCCCACTATGGGAGTTGCCTCAGGATTTTTTTTATTTTTGTGGTGCCTTCCAACCACGGAAGGTGCCTATATATATATATATATATATATATATATATATATATATATATATATATATATATATATATATATATATTTTGTGCCTTCTCTATAAGGAAGACGCCTTATGCTGGTGGGGTGCCTTCTACTGGCGGGGTGTCTTCTTTATAAGGAAGGCACCTTCTTTTGGCTAGGTGCCTTCTTTATAAGGAAGGTGCCTTATTCTGGTGGGGTGCCTTCTTCTTGGTAATCATGTTGTGATTGACTAGGAAAGGGTGATCAAGCCTTCTCAGTCTCGCTTCACGCTACCTCAGCTTCTACCTATGAGTGTCGATGTCGGAATGCTGAGTCGAATCAGGCCTGGTTTCCCAGACACCTATTCCTCATGCTGTCAGGTCTTCCACCTATAAAAAACAAATGAAAAGAAAGAAAAATAAAGGCAGTTAGATGCATTCCATGCCTATTAGGCCCTAGATTAGGATGCCTACATCTTGCATGCGGGTGTCGTCCCTATAAAAAACATCGTAAGAAAAAACTAAATTAACTAATTTTTGGTGAGCACCTCCATGCCCATCATTTTGCCTGTTAAGAGTTTGGTCCAGTTCTAACAAGATGGGGTCTCCCCCATGTCTATCCCAGATTCCACCTGTAAGGTTTCAATTGTGTTATAGGGGCATAGTCGGTGGCCATTGACCGTTAACATGGTGTTGCTACCATAAATTGTTCTAACATGCACTAACCCATTCTTGATGAGCTCTTCCACCTCATTCAGTCCCATCCATATTTGCATTAATTTACCTTTTCTTTCCTGGAACTAAGAATCGTACAACAACACTCATTCTCCTTCTTGGAACTACAGTTTAATGGGGTGATCATGCCACCACTTTCTTTGATTTTGTATAATTTTTGTTCTCTATAGAGCATCCATTCAGATTTCATCCAGTTGATCTAGCTACCAAATCCTTTCTTCTTGAGCTCCATCCAAGCTCAAGTTCAATTTTGAAGCTATCCTTATTGTCTTGATTTCAAATTCAATGGGCATCATCGCACTCTTCCCATAGACCAGTTGGAAGGATGTGAAGCTTGTGGTGGATTTCCACATGGTATTATACGCCTAGACTACCTTCGGTAATCGTGTAGCCCAATATTTTTTGTGTTACTACACAGTCTTCATCAGGATGTTCTCTATTTCTCTATTCGTCACTTCCACTTGCCCATTTTCCTGTGGATGGTACGATGTTTTATTGTGTCAAACTCTATATTGCTCCATCAACTCTTTGATCAACCTAGAGGTAAATTGAGGCCCCTGGTCTGTTGTTATCTCTCTAGGGACCCCGAATCGTGTAAAAATGTGGGCAAATAAGAAATCGACGACTGTTCTTTCTTTTGAATCTCTCAACACTTGAACTACAACCCATTTGGTGACATAATTTGTATAGACCAAAATAAACCTCCTCCCTATTGAAGGTGGATTAATTGGTCCCATGAAGTCCATGCCCCACTTATCGAAGGGTTCCAGGTGTACCTGAGGCTGGAGGGGCATTTCATCTCGATGGGTTGGTCTACCCATTCTTTGGCATTCATTGCACTTGCTGGCATACACAACCGCATCCTTGAACAGAGTGGGCCAAAAGTACCTAGCCTATAAGATTTTGTAGGCAGTTCATTTCCCTGCAAAGTGTCCTCCACATGGTTTGTCATGACATGCTTTGAGTACTTCTGAGAACTCCTACTCTGCTACGGATCTCCTTATAATCTGGTCACGTCATATTTTGAACAAGAGGCCATCAATCCATAGGAACGATGCACTTTTCTCTATGACCACTTACTTTTCTCAGAAAGAGAGAGCAGGTGAGGATCTTTTGATGACCAAGTAATTGGATATATCTACGTACCACGAGGTTTTCTCACTAATGGTGAACAAATGTTCATCTGAAAACTGGTCTTCCACTATTGTATGGTCTGTCAGTATCAATTTGGATAGAAAATTTGCTACGACATTGTCCTTGTCTAGTTTGTCAACTATTATGATGTCGAATTATTGTAGTAATAAGAGCCACCTGATAATTCTTCTGCCAATGACCGGCTTGTTCATCAAGTATTTGATGGTCATGTGGTCCATGTGGAAAAATACCTTATACTCGATGATATAATGGTAGAATTTTTTTATGGCATGCACAACTACAAGGAACTCCTTCTCTGTCACCGTGTAGTTGAGCTCGGCTCCTACCAAGTTTTTGCTAACATAGTAGATGGCATAAAATTCTTCATCATCCTTTTGTCCGAGGATTGATCCAATCACACCGTTGGATGCATCACAGTAGATATGGAATGGTATGGCCCAATTTGGTCCTCTTAAAATCGATGCAGATATCAGTTTCTATTTAAGCAACTAAAATGCTTCTTCGTAGTCTTCCGTCCAATTGAACTCCACATCTTTGGATAATAGAGTGTGCAGCAGTTTTGCAATTTTGCTAAATTTGGTGATAAATTGTCGATAGTACCCGGATGATCCAAGAAAACTCCTCACCTCTCTCTATGTTCTAGGGCTGGGTAGGTCTCTGATGACCTCAATTTTTCTTTTATCAACCTTTATTCCTTCTTTTGAGAGGTGGTGTTCCAATACGATGCCTTCTTGCATCATCATAAAGCATTTCTCGTTGCTCAGGAACAAATTGTTTCCATTGCTTCTTTCGAGCACTCTTTCCAAGTTTGCCATTGCATCATCAAAGGTTTCTCCATAGATGATGAAGTCATCCATGTATACTTCAACCGCATATCCCATCATGTCTAAAAATATGCTAAGCACCACCCTTTGAAACATGCCAGGTGCGTTGCACAATCCGAAAGGTAATACCCGATAGGCAAATGTTCCCCATGGGCAGGTGAACGTTGTCTTGTCCTGATCCTCTTCTCCTATCTAGATTTGGTTGTATCCACTGAATCCATCCAGGAAGGAGAAATACTTCCTCCTTGAGAGTGTATCCAAGACTTGATCAATGAACAGGAGTGAGAAGTGGTCCTTCTTGGTCACTTTTTTTAATGCTCTATAGTCCACATAGATTCACCACTTCCCATTCTTTTTAGGGACTACCACTAACGGTGATACCCACTCATTGTCAAAAATTGGATAGATGAATTTATAAGTCAAGATTTTTTGCAGTTCTTCCTTGACAATGTCTTTTATTGTCGGACTCATTCTTCATTGTGGTTGCCTACTTGGAGTTGCTTAATCATCAAGGTATATACAATGGGTACAGATTTCTGGGTTGATACCCTGCATATCTGAGTAATCCCATGCAAATTCGTGTTGGTGTCTAACCAGGATCTCTTCTACTTTCGTCAATTGTGTGGGAGTCAACCCACTACTGATATTCAATGTTCTTCCTGGCCCGATGTGTATCTGTTGAACATGGTGATATTGGGCGCGAGCCAATGACGATTCAGGTGCAAATATGGAGGACTCCCCATGGAGGAATTCTACAATAGCACCATCTTCATCTTCTTCTACCAACTCATCCAACTTCATCACCGATTGGATCATGGATAGCTTAGTATTTTCATGCTCGATCAACATGGGTTCTCCTACTAAGTCGACGGACTGCGCTGGGGTGAAATAGTCAATCTTTTAATGTTTCATCCATCGAAGATGGTCATCAGCCTATATCGACAGCTGATGTAGGCATCAACTATTTCTAGCCATGGCCTTCCCAAGATGAGCGGGTAATCGCCCAGCCTATTTTTAGATTGCAATACTAAAAATTCAGTTGGGTATTCCCATGTGCTGACTGTCACTATTATGTCTTCTAACATTCCTTCCAGTGCCACAGTTGATCAATCAGCTAGCTACAACACTATCGTAGTGGGTTTCAGGTTTGTGAGTTGTAGCCTCTACATGGTATCCTAAGGCATTACATTGATGGCTACTCCAAGATCAACCAACGTATTGGATAGAGAATGTCCCTCAATTTTTACAGTCAGCACTAGGATGCCCAGGTCTGCATACTTTGGATGGCACATTTTGCCCATCATCAAATCTGACATTGATAGTTTGGGTTTCTCTTCATCCTAGCTTTCTTAGACACATCTCTCTTATCGCCTTGGTATATATCATAACATCTTAGATGGCTTGAAATAATGGAATTATCATGATGAGGTTCTTCAAGCTAGACAAGATATCGAACTCTGGCTATGTTACTTTCCTCTATTCTTGTAGTTAGTTGGAAAATTAAGCCTTTGCTCTCTCAGGTGTTTCTTCTATCACATCTTCTACAAGAGGTGTTTCTCCTACCTCTTCCTCCTCTTCTACCAGTGGAGGTATTCCTACTCCTAGTTGTCTACAAGACCTAAGCTAAATATGGTACATCAGATACATTTCACCCTCCACGTTGTATGCTGGCTGGTTCACCCTGTTATTTAGATTTGTCATCGGTTGTGTGGGTAGCTACATAGGTCTCACTACTGGTAATGCTAGTAAATTTTGTGGGGGGTGAGCTGGTGCTATATTCTATGGAGCCTGAATCCACAGAGTGTGGCCTCTCCACTGTTGCCCAGGATATGGATATGGCATCCATGCCTGCTGGTTCAGGAATGTTGTTGGGGGTGCGTTAGACCAAGGTGATGGCCCCCACCACCCCATGTTAGGTGGTTGAGGTGGGCCTTGGTGCATGTATGGTCATCCCCCATATGACGGCATTTCGGTTGGCATATTCCCCACAGGGGGTTATGGCCAACTATTTCGATTGCCTATGAAATAGGCATCCATGCTTTCAACATCCTCTTGATTACTGGGCAATTGTGGGCACAATCGATTTTTATGGTTCAGCCTACAAACTACGCCTACTCTAACTTTTTTCTCTGACCATGCATTCTTTACATGCTTACCTCTACATTTTGGATAGAAATAAGTCAATCCTACTTTGTTTTCTTGTTTCTTTTTCTCTAACAGTAGTGTATCCATCTACAATGCTAGAGATGAGAGCATTTCGCTCTTTAAATATTCTAGCATGTTACCTATTTATGTCTTTGTGACTGAAGCAGTGACTTTCATTGTTTTAGAAGTGGTCTTGCCTCTCCTTCTTGAGTAGTTCCGGCATAGTTTTCAGATGTCTTCCATAGAGTGTTGGTAGATGTCACCTCTAGAGATCATGTTAAGAGCCTCCAATGATTCATTGGTAAGTCCTCTCAAAAATATGCTTTTGTGGGACTTATCAGATAGTTTCGTGTGAGATCGTTGAAGATTGAAGTTGAAACTCTCCCAGTATTCCTCAAGAGACTCATCTTCTTTCTGTGTCATGCTCAGGACCTCTTCTCTGGAGTCTTTTGCTCTCCTAAAATCTTGGTATTGCTCTAAAAAGATATTCTTCATTTGATCCCAAGTGGAAATGTTTTTGTCTCCCAGATCGATGAACCACCGTAGAGCTGCATCATCCAACATGGAAGGAAAGAGTTTTAGCTTCTACATATTAGATTTGTAGTCCACAGACCTACATAAGACATCAAAATTAAATAAAAATAGGTTAGGGTCCTTAGTTGGGTATCCTTTGAAGGTCAGAAGGTGATCAGGGGATATGTTTTTCATTTTGGTATCTCCTACTCCTTCATCAATCGAGAAACTAAAGCCATATGAGACTTCTTCGTTGTCAGCCATTTTTTCAAGAAATGTGGTCTCTAATGCAGTATTTATGGCCTTATAGTCATTTAAGACTTTCTAATTCAAGGCTCTAAGGTTTTCTGGTGTTATTGTCCAATATTCTACAACTTTCTACAATAGGGCTTCCTCTAAGGGTGTCCTATTAAACAGGGGATTTATGATGATTCATTCTTTCCCACGTTGATGGTATGAGGAGGCACTTTGCACAAAGTGCGGCTCCTCACTCCAATGGATTTCTGGAGGTGGGTTGGGTGAGTCTAATTCAAATTCAAAATTTTTGGTTGACTCAGGTTTTGATGGATTGGTTTTTATAAACCAATCGTTAGGTCCTCTTCTTCTTGAAGAACTCATACAAGGTCAGATGGAAGGTTTCCAGGTATTGTAGATAATCTAGTTGAGATGCTTCCCCGACAACGACACCAAAATTTTGCAGGCCAAACAATGTTAACTTCTTTCCTACTTTTGTCACATGCATATGCATTTAATTTATCAACCCAGGGAGCTTCGTAAACTTGCGAAGGGTCTTGAACAAGATTGCTTACAATATCACTTGAGATGAGTCTGCTAGTTCTACTATTGGGGGGTGTTTCAAATGGTCGTCAATCATTCATACACTCCTCAATAATTTAGGTAAAAAAACAATTAAATCTATAGAAAGGAAATATTCATGCATTCCTGGAAGTAAACCTACTAAAATACTGGAGATAACAATGTGATAAACAATTTTATAAAAGTGGTAAAATAATCTAGAAAACACAAGAAAAATAGGGGAATAAATACTGGCTTGGAGTGGGCCTAAGCTCTAGTAGCTTCCTCCCAGCTGAACACGCACCTAGAAACTCTTAGGACTATATTATAATGATCAAAGTATTACAATGCTTCTTTTGTATATCTCCCTATAATTACTAATGAGCACCAAAAATGTTCATTTTATATACACGGTTAAGGAGAATTATCATTGGTTCAATTAGCATATGAAATGTATTTTATATAACTTATGCATATAATTGATAGAAAATCTGGTATTATGCTTGATTGTTTTTTTTAGTGGAAAATGTGTATAAATGCAGGTATTGGTACTAATATGGTGTTTTCCAGTCTACATCCACTTGGACCCGGCATACTTCTGCTTATAGAGACTAAGGCAAGAGAGTAGGCACCTTCCTCTTCAAGGAATGTGCCCAATAGAAGTAGGCACCTTCCTACAACCGAAAGGCACCCATAGAAGACGAGTGCCTCCCTACAACCGGAAGGCGCCAATGGAAGACGAGCGCCTCCCGGCAACCGGAAGGCACCAACATAAGAAGAGCACCTCCCTACAACCGAAAGGCGCTAATAGAAAATGAGCACCTCCCTACAACTTTAAGGTTCCCACAAAAGACGAGTGCCTCCCTACAACCGAAAGGCGCCAATGGAAGAAGAGTGCCTCCCTGCAATCGAAAGGCGCCAACAGAAGAAGAGCACCTCCCTACAATCGAAAGGCGCCTCCATGCCTTCATACTTTGCAAGATTTACCAAGTCAACTTTGACTGGTTGAC
This sequence comes from Wollemia nobilis, assembly GCA_028583015.1. Lineage (NCBI taxonomy): Eukaryota > Viridiplantae > Streptophyta > Pinopsida > Araucariales > Araucariaceae > Wollemia > Wollemia nobilis. The sequence continues at coordinate 1,438,858 of JAQPPZ010001708.1, forward strand.
CAAGGACTATGGAGGAGGTTGCACGTGAAGACAAAGGAGATCTATTTTAATCATGCATTTATTAAATAGAATAAAGTGTTTGTTATTATCAATCGATTGATTGGTTGACCTTGTAAAGTTCTTAAAGCATATTATTATTTTTAGGATGCATTAGTTTAGGATTTGTTGTTACGTACACCTAAGGATGTTTATATTTATCCTTCTGGTGAACAAACATACTTTCAAATAGAAGAATAAAATATGTGTAGAATAAATTGTAAATAAATCACATCACATGATTAAAATAGACTAAATTGTTATTGTAATGAGATCTGGCTACGCTTTATATAAAGACGCAGGCCAGATGAATAAACGAGATCGGAGATCAATGATTAGTTTTACACAACTTATTTTATTTTATTATTTAATTAATTAAGAGTGCAACTCCTCTTATTTGAGCAAGCTCTACATAGCTAGCCGGGCGGACTATCTATGGGAGCTTGGGCCCACTCCCTGCAATAGTCCTCCCCTATTTTATTTGTGCATTTTCTTTCTGTAGATTAGTTTACTGCTTTATTTAATTTCAGTTGTGTGTGTTTATTTCCTCGCATTTTATTTCCAGCACTTTACTTTTTGTTTAATAATTTATTTATTTCATTTCCCGCACTTAGTTTATTTGGTTTGGCTAGAATCCAATTACACAAACCTCCCAACCAAAATAAATAAGGTACAACCAGATTTGTTCCCCAACACTGCAGGCATATACTGTGTGTGACACTCATAAGTTTACGAACTTACCGAATTGATAATTTATGGAAGAGAAATGAATGTTTTTCGAGACATGAATTTCTGCTCACCATTTTGGCACCGTTGTCGGGGAGTGTCTAAACTGTAGTGTTCTGATTTATAGGTCAGATAAAAAGCTTATTTGAATTACCTGTAAATATTTTATCTGAGAAGCATGAGTCCACCAAGGAGATTTTTATAAAGGCCAAAAATAGTTGTCGGCACAATCAGAGCCAAATCCCATAGGCAATTATTTATATTTTGTTAGCTTCTCAGGTAAACACGGGAATGAACTTGATGTACCATAATTAAGTGTAGAGGTAGAAATAAAATGCGTTGTTGAAAAAAATTAGAAAAAAATCTGGTATTGAAGGATTTCCATCATGTTCTAAATTGTTTCAAGAAATCAAAAGAAAAAGCACAACCCAAGTCTGATTGAAAATTTTTAGGGACATGTTTTTATACGGAAACCATTGAAAAATTGTGCCTCTAGAAGCTTGGTTTTAAATTAAAAAAAAATTAGGCTTGAAATTTTTGCAACGTATTGGTAAATGTTTTTTTATGATGAAATTAATAATGCAGGGAAAATGATAGGGAATAATTTAAAGAGAACATCTTGTTATGGAGTATGCTCTTCACTTGTGCTTAAGGCGACCTAGTGAATCAAAAACTAGCATGTGTTTTTAACAGAATGCTATGCCATGTTTTCTTCAGGTTGCTAGCTCGCGGATAGTCATTTGCTAGCCTGCACACTTTGCCATTACTTTGAAATAAGTTGGGTTGCGAGGCCATGAAGGAAAATATTCTTCTCATGCTACAACATATCAGACTAGTTGAAAAAAAAAAAATCGAGAAGACTAGTTCAGATGTAGGCATGGGGGAGACCCCACCTTCATCAATGCCGCCAACAACACAATGAACGCTATTTATAGTGTTCGTGAAAAAAAAAAGAGAAAATAAATCATCTGCTGAAAAAGCTCCAAGTTAATGAAGAAAATCAAAAACAAATTTTTATTTTGCTGCTTGTTGAAAGAGAGTATCCTCTTTCCCGAGGACCAGCTTGGTCCAGAAGGGAAATGAGAAATCTCCAACCGATAGCTAAATAAAACAAGGAAAGAGCTTGGAGGAGATCAGATTTCAAATGTCTGCATAAAGGCCACATGGTGCTTGAGCACAAAAAAAAAAAATGTGTGAATGGTGCTCAAGGTGGCTAGAAAAATAATAGCACATAAATCTCATCGAGGCATTTTATGAAGGCATCACACTTGAACACCCGACACATGTTGTAGATTATGGAAAATATTTGTTTTTATCCTCACTTTGATAAATAGAGGATCATAGGGCCACTCTAACTCCACCTGTGATGTAAATAATTCAAAGTGGGAGATTATTCAGATGCACATGTGTCAGGATTATGTAAAGATTACTTAATTGAAAAAGTGATGCATTCAGGGGCACACAATGAGAAAATAGTGCACAAAGATTAATCCCTACAATACATATAGATATTCCAATACTTTGGATATGCATTAGAGCAGGATTAACATTTTTTTTATGTGCTAATTAAGGAGGAGCTTGGTGTTTCAAAAATGTGAGTTGTTGATTGTCATATGAAAAAAAATATATATACAAAAGAGAGGCAAAGTCTCACTATGGTGGAAGATAACATCAACTTTGAGAGGATCTAAAACCATGGAGAAATATGCTTTTCACAAAAAGTGTGAGGGCAAAGATGTTTCAGTACATGGTACATTTTGCCAAATTCTTAGGATGGATCATTGACAAACCTCCAGATGTGAAAATCACCAGCTCAAATGGTTAAAGTAGACATTCTGTTCTTTGATGCAAATGATGAAAAAAATATATATGTATGATAATCCAAGATCTATTCTGGTCAAGGCATAATAGACCAAAATAAAAAAATAGAGAAAAAAAATTAGTTAGAATTTTATTTTAATGCCTTTAGTTTAGATTTTTCTTTTATGTTTTGCAAGACAACATGAAGTGCGAAGTAGACAAATAAGGAGGTGTCTGTGAAGATCTCATGAGTTGAGATTCATACGTGGAGTTCGTAATAGCACTATACGAACTGTCTCATGTACCAGATCATGTAGCATCCAATCCAACAGGTGAAAGCTAGCAGAGTTTTACCTTGGCAACATTAGCGCCTGAAGGCAGGCTAAGTAACCCTGATCAAGCGAAAGGCTTCTAGACCAAGGTGCTTGTGGAATTTGGGGGAAAATTTTGCTGGAAAGTGCATGACTGTTATAGCCTGGATGATAAACAAAGTCAGAGATGCTACACCAATTGCAAGAGAAGAGTGTCGAGACAACGTTCGAGTAACGATCAACGAGCTCCATTAACCACTACCTCACATTCGCAAGAGTGGATCAGACATCGGCATGGGGGAAACCCCATACCATACCAGTAGCTGGGACGAATGCTCAATCATTCGTTTATCAAAAAAAAAAAAAGAGAAAAAGAAAAGAAAAAAAAAAGAGGAAGAAAAACGGGAGGATGCGTGAAAAAAAATAAAAAAAGAGAAAAAAATAAAAAATAAATAAAAATAGTGAAAGATGCCTTGTTCATAAAGAATGCGCCTTCCGCATCAGGAAGAAGGCACCATACATTGGAGGCGCCTTCCGCATGAAGAAGGCACCATGCATTGGAGGCACCTTCCACATCAAGAAGGCGCCATACATTGGAGGTGCCTTCCACAGGAAGAAGGCGCCATACATTAGAGGTGCCTTCCGCATCAATAAGGTGCCATACATTGGAGGTGCCTTCCACAGGAAGAAGGCGCCATACATTAGAGGCACCTTTCGCATCAAGAAGGCGCCATACATTGGAGGCGCCTTCCATAGGAAGAAGGCGCCATACATTAGAGGTGCCTTCCGCATCAAGAAGGTGCCATACATTGGAGGCGCATTCCATAGGAAGAAGGCGCCATACATTAGAGGTGCCTTCTGCATCAAGAAGGCACCATACATTGAAGGCGCCTTCCACACAAAAAAAAAAAAGCAAATCTTCCCAATGAAAAAAAAAAATGCATAGAACATGTCCTGCTTAGCATAAAAATTATTGCTTTGTAGGAAATCATGAACCGAATGCAATCTGCAGGAATCTTGAGAGCCAGGGCCTAACAGGCACGGAGTCATGACTCCTGTTTTACTACTTTCGTGTGTGTAGTTTTTGTAGGTGTAGTTTCGTAGTACACAACCATGAGCATGATCTGTAGGCGGAGCCGGCTTAAACTAGGCCTAATAGATGTGACATTTTGTGCCCTACAATTAGGAGTGTGGCAAAGCGAAAAAGGCACTTACTTCCCACTATGAAGAGAGTGCCTACAATCAGCCCAATACAACAGTGCCTTTTTCTACCTGGAGGAAGGCACCAATAAGCAATTTTCTTCTCCCTTGGATGGGGGTACTTGTTGTTCAATGTGGGACCTGAAGTTTGAAGGGTTGTAGACCTGTTGCATAGAGGGACATGTTTCTAGCCATAAGGGCATCACCAATTTAAGTGGGGGAAGATGCGGGTGAATCAGGACCTCCCGTAAAAAAAAAAAAAAAAAAAAAAAAAAGAGGGAGTTTGGAAGGCTATTGTCACGAGGACGTGACAAATTTTAGACATGGGAGGAAATATGCCTTATTGTTGGCGCCTAACTTACTCCTATGAAAAAAAAAGTTCGAAAGGCTATTGTCACGAGGACGTGACAAATTTTACACATGGGGGGAAAGACGCCTTATTGTCGGCGCCTTACTCCTATGAAAAAAAAAAACCCTGTGTTGAAATAGCTCCACGATGAAATGCAAATCAAAAGTAAAGTTTTATTTTTGCTACCCATTGGAAGAGAGTATCCTCTTTCCCAAGGACCAGCTTGGTCCCGAAGGGAAATGAGAAACCTCCAACTGGTAGCTAAATAAAATGGGGGAGGAGTTTGAAAAAAAATAGATGTCAAATATCTGTTTCCTTCGGAATCAACGCATGGTAAGTAGGCACCTTCCTCTTCAAGGAAGGTGCCAGAAGAAGGTAGGTGCCTTCCTCTTCCAGGAAGGCACCAAGAAAATACAAGCACCTTCCTCTTCCAAGAAGGCACCAATTGAAGGCCAGCGCCTTCCTTTTCCAGGAAGGCACCAAAATAATGCAAGCACCTTCCTCTCACCGGAAGGCATCGACAGGAAGGTGCCGAAAAGAAGACACCAATAGGAAGGCACCACTAGAAAGCAAGCACCTTCCTCTCACAAGAAGGCACCGACAGGAAGGTGCCACTAGAAGGCAAGCGCCTTCCTCATAGGGAAGGTGCCCTTGTTATTTTCCCATTGACTAGACAAGCACGACATGGGCAACAAATATTAGTGCAGTTCCAACTCTACAACATGTAGGTTAATTTGGGGATCGCATCAATGGATGAGAACATCCTACCAATGCTAGTACATACAGCACATACATCTCAGCAATGCACCTGACAGATGTCATGAATGATGAAAGAAATATTGTTTTTCCTCACTCTAGAAAACAAAGGAATGCAGTGTTGTTCCAATTATGCATGCAAAAGAAATAATTCAAAGGGGAGATCATTTTGAACGCACACGTGTTAGGTATAAATTTTAATATTCATCCTATAAATGCATTCGGAGAGAGATACGTCAATGCAGGATTAAAATATTTTTTGTGTTGTTGAGAAAAAGCTGGGTATTTCAAAGTTTAGAGTCACTAGCTCAGTTGTTGCGGATTGACTCTGTTCTTTGATGTAGAGGATGAAGAAAAAGAAAAAAAAAGGGAGAGAGTCAAGATCTATTATGTTCATGGTAGAACAGATAAAGATACTTATAAATAAATAAATAAAATCTCCAAGAGCACCAACGTGAAGACATCTCACACCACCAACATCATATATATTAGATTCTACAAAATTCACCCGGGTATGTACTGATTTTCTTGTTAATTATGTGTATAGTTATTTTAAATTTATTTCTATGCTAATACCAATCGATGCCTCCATAGTTTTTCAAAATCTTCCATTAGAATTCAAACACATGATGTGCCTTGAAAAAAAAAAAAAAAAAAAGAGAGAGAGAGGCTATGGCATCTACGTGAATAAATTTGGCATCATTTTCATTGCCGCCTCATGACAATGGCAACTGGCTTGAGCAAACACATATAAATGATGCTACTCTATACCACAAAGGAGGTTCTGGAGATGTGAAATACGTTTCAAATGTGGGTAAAAGTAGTAGCTGGTGACTGCACTTATTTTAAATCAATTTGGTCTCACCAAATATGACCAATGAGCAACATTGGAGAATGCCAGCATTTATAAAAATAAAAAAATAAAAAAAATGCAGTGGTCATTGGCCCTGAACATTGTGGTCACAATTTAACTATTTGTTCACAATGATTAGTCAGGATGTGTTTCTGACTTCTACTGGTGTCGCATCACTCTATGGATGAAGAATAGCAACACTCAATAAAAAAAAAACACAGTGCTGAATAAAAAAAAATAGTACTGAGAAAAAAAAAAACAGTAGCGCTGAATGGAAAAAAAATAGCAGCACTCAGTGGCAGAGAAACAGAGATGTTGAAGGCCATTAAAAAAAAAATGAGGGAAAAAAATATATATCCCAAGGGTTGTTGTCACGAAGACATGACAAACTTTTTGGCATGGTCAGCCTGCGAGAGGGATAACTTCACATTTTGGTGCCATGAGGGCGTGGCACATGTTAGGCATGGGGGGATGATGAGCACCAAAAATGCTCATTTTATATACATGGTTAAGGAGAATTATCACTGGTTCAATTAGCATATGAAATTTATTTTATATAACTTATGAATATAATTGAAAGAAAATACGATATTATGCTTGATTGGTGTTTTTAGTGGGAAATGTGTATAAATGCAGGTATTGGTACTAATATGGTGTTTTCCAGTCTACATCCACTTGGACCCGGCATACTTCTGCTTACAGAGACTAAGGCAAGAGAGTAGGCACCTTCCTCTTCAAGGAAGGCACCCAACAGAAGTAGGCGCCTTCCTACAACCGGAAGGCACCCACGGAAGATGAGCGCCTCCCTACAACCGAAAGGCGCCAACGGAAGATGAGCGCCTCCCTACAACCGGAAGGCACCAACGAAAGAAGAGTGCCTCCCTACAACCGAAAGGTGCTAATATAAAATGAGCGCCTCCCTACAACCGAAAGGTGACAAAGAGAAGACGAGTGCCTCCCTGCAACCGAAAGGCACCAATGGAAGAAGAGCATCTCCCTGCAACCGAAAGGCACCAACAGAAGAAGAGCGCATCCCTACAACCAAAAGGCGCCTCCATGCCTTCATACTTTGCAAGATTTACCAAGTCAACTTTGACTGGTTGACCAAGGACTATGGAGGAGGTTGCACTTGAAGACAAAGGAGATCTATTTTAATCATGCATTTATTAAATAGAATAAAGTGTTTGTTACTATCAATCGATTGGCCGGTTGACCTTGTAAAGCTCTTAAAGCATATTATTATTTTTAGGATGCATTAGTTTAGGATTTGTTGTTATGTACACCTAAGGATGTTTATATTTATCCTTCTGGTGAACGAACATACTTTTAAATAGAAGAATAAAATATGTGTAGAATAAATTCTAACTGTAGATTAAAAATACACGCCAAACAAAATAAATAAAATCACAATAATAGAGTACAGAATAGTTGCACAAAACAAACGATTTCTATTAATCGATGGAGTTTAAAAACTCCTTTTTGAATACAACTGGGCCTGTAACCCTTTATTTGTGATACACAGTTACAAGTTATGCTAGGGTTCTCCGAAACCCTAGCTGGCACAAATGGTGGCGCTTCCGAAGAATGTATCTTCAATCCCAACAGAGTGAGTGGGCTTTGTTGTATCCCTTGCTTGGACCACTCCAGCTTAATCAACTGCCATCAATAAACCGGATCTCGTCATCAAAAACCCGCACACATTAACACTATCAAGGAGTTAGAAATTAATAAGAGGGCTCCACCGTGTGAGCCCTCGAAACAATCTAAAACCCTAGAAAAATGGAATGCAGGAATTCAATAACAGATTCAATAAAAGAAAAGAAGTTACTTGCTTTAAACTAATTTATACCTGTTCTCTGTTAACGCAGCTAGACCAGGCGACACCTGGAAGTAATGTGGCTGTCAAATCCGGCTGCGGAAGGCGCCCTGGTGCACTCGCTGAACGCCCGCGTGCTTCTGGATCAAGGTTTCAGACGCCGGTCTGAGTCTGTGGCTGTAGGTAAACGCCCGCGGGCACTTGTTAAACGCCCGTGGGCACTTGGTAAACGCCCGTGGGCACTTGGTGAAAGGGGGAAACGCCCGCGGGCACTTGCGACAAGAATGGGAGATTCTGCAGAATGTTGCGAAGGGATGGCGGCAAAGGCGACGGAAGCGGCGATGGATGCGACGAAAGGGTAGCAGAAGAGAGGAAATAGAGTAGAAGAATTAGAAGAGATAGCATAGGAGATAGAAGTAGCAAAAGACATAGGGTTTGAGCCATCAAGGTGACTCAATTTATAATCTACTCTTAGGGCACACTTTAGGGTTTTAACGACACTTTGAACGTGTGGCTAAGATTAAAGTGGATCCAAGGGTAGAGAATAAATCTAGGTTGTGAAATGGATTAAGATGGATGGACGGATGAGATTAAATGAAGGATGGACGGCTCAGATTAAATCACTTAAACTATTATTTAAATATATATATTAAAATATTAAAATATATATATATATATAAATATTAATTTAAATAAATTTGGGGATGAAAAATGGCGGGAAAGGTGAAATTGGGCCAAATAATGGCGGGAAAGTGTGGATTTGGGCCAAATAATGGCGGGAAGGTGGATGACCGACACGTGGCTGACAGGAAGGTATAGATGACTTGCAAGTGGCTGGATTTTGGTGTCTACAGATGCCCCTTTTTGAGCTCCTTTGTGTGAAGACACAATGCAGCACAAAAACTTAGGACACCCGAAAAGCCGGATCGGACGCAACTCTCTCTCAAGACTAAAGCACAACTTTGAAGACCAAAGAATAAAAGAATATTTAAAATTTATCGACTTACCCCCTCAATTGGCGAGCGAGAATGGTTCTCACAAGCCAATTGGAAGAAATTCGGAAGAAAATGAACCGTTTTTGCCCCAACGGTGAAAAAGGGGTTGGTGTATGAACCATCTGTTTATGTCCCAACAGAAAAGGGGTTGGTGAACCATCTTGTCCCAACAAAAGGGTTGGTGTACAAACCGAAAAAGAATATGATTGAAGACGATATGAGTGATGTGAAAGATGAACCGTTTTCGGCCCCAACGGTTAGAAAGGGATTTTTGCCAAATTTTAAATTCCATGATCATGTAAGATGAATTCTACTATTAGGAAAGTTAAAAATTGATAACGGATGCCCCAAATCCTGTGGGTGAATCCATACTCGTTGATGAAATTGCCTTGTTGGCGCCATTGATATGCGAGAGATGCAATATGAAAGAGTCCAGAACTTCGGAGATGCTCCTAGTGACTCGTATGGATAATTCCTCGGGTCGGAACCAATCAACCTAGGTAGCCTTAATCTCTAGCAAGACTCAAAATAATGATGATATTGAAGATTGTCCACGTTTAAGGCCCCATGAACTAGGCCATCAATGACAACTGTTGAGCAAATTAATCTTGGTATGAGGTCACTTGAAAAGTAGGATACCCAAAATTGATTTCCAATTTTCAAACAGATGAAATAATTGATGATGATAAATGGTAAGTGTCCTTATGGTGGTTTAATCCTCTTACCGAATTGCATGGATGCAAATCGCTGCAATCGCCAAGGTGATAGAATATACCACTAGATACGAGGTTTACTTTAATTTAATTTGGCAAAAATATGCATGATGAAAGAAGAATGAATGAAATTGACGATAGATCAGAAGAATTGATGAATGTTGTTAATTTTGTGAAGGTTTTGAATGTTTTTAACCCAATTTGTAAATCAATGATGAATGATGCGCTTTTTGAGCAAAATGACAAAATTTGTTTCCAAAACTGTTGTAACCTTCACAAAATGTTTTATTATGATAAGAAGAATGGATGGATGCAATTTGATGAAATTTGGAGGAGGTAAGCTTCAATTTTGTAAGTTTTGTTCTTTTATTCAATACTGACACCAAACGCCGGTATGCATTTGGAGGTGGCAGAAACGCCCGCCGGTGTTTGAATGCATCATGAAACGCCCCACTGCATCTGAATGCACCATGAAATGCCCCACTGCATTTCAGGGCGCCAAAACCAGCTATTTAAACAGTTTCAGCGAGAATTTCGCTCATTTGTGCGTTCGAGCTTGAGAGAAGTGCGTCTGAGGGAGTGGAATGAAGTGAAGTGAAGTGAAAGGTTGTGTGGGAGAGTGAAGCACGCGGGAGCTATGGCGGAGATGGGAGCGGACGCGCCAGTGCAGCCAGCTGAGGTATTTGTTTATTTAAGCAAGTACTTTTATTTGTTTTTTTTTTTTTTTTTTTTTTTTTTTTTTTTTTTTTTTGGAAAAAAATTTGTAACCAATTTTTGTTTTGTTGTTTTGCAGCTTAGGGTGTTAGAGGCACGACACCGATTCTCCCCTATCATTCCGGGGATGAGGAGGTCATTGTCCCAGGCAGACTGGGAGATATTGGAGGCAGTAGGGCTAGCGGAGGCAGCCCGGTTGGAGGTAGTTCGGGCGGATGAGGGGTACCTCTCGGCTTTGGCCGAGAGGTGGGATCCGAGATCGGGGGACGTTCCGGCTCCCGATCGGAGAGATGACGGTGACGCTTGAGGATGTATACCGCATCCTCAAGGTGCCCGTGGAGGGGGCGCGGTGGAGGTTTGACGAGATAGGGCCACGGAGATGGCCAAGTTGTTTGGGGATGACCGGAGGGAGATCCGGACGGAGAGCTGGCGGATCCCATACTTGGCCATGTATACGACCAAGGAGTTGGTAGCGGTGGAGGCTCTGATGATGTTCGTATTGGCCAACATTGTGGCCCCGAACAGCACCGGGTGCAGGTTTCCATGGAACTCGATGGGTGTAGTGAGCGAGATGCTCACTAATAGGGTAGTGTATGCCTGGGCGCCCGCTTTATTGGCGCAGGTGTACCGGGAGTTGTATGAGGTTCGAAGACGGGGCCGAAAGGGCCTAGGCTGCGGTTTGGTTCTCCGAGTCTTGGGGTGGGAGCACTTCGAGTGGCCCGACCGGAGGGGTTGCCATGTGCTTACCGGGACATGAGCCAGGCTTATGGTAGGAGATGGCCAGTGGCGGAGGAGAGACAGCCGAGCCGCCCCGTGAGATCGGGGCAATGGTATAGGAGTTTATGGGCGGACTTGATAGATGCCCAAGTCATTTGGAGGCCCCGGTGGGAGGCGAGGTGGATCGGTGATGGAGAGCATCTGAGACGGGTGCGACAGGCTAGATGGGTAGTGGGTCGGGGCCACAGCGAGGCGGAGTACATACAGATGTCTCGAGTGCTCCGCCAGGTCGGATTGAGACAGGATGTCCCCGGTGAGCCAGTGCGCTACCGGAGGCACAGATCAGAGGGGGATTTGCCGTGTGCCGAGCCGTGGAGGGAGGCGACAGAGGACGATGAGGACATGGAGATCCTCGACGTGGATGACGTCGGGGTAACAGCTGAGTATGCAGCATGGATGGCCGCAGAGCCGAGGTGGGAGCCACCATTGGTGGCTGTTGGAGCTGGAGAGGACGAGGGAACCGCAGAGGTTCCCAAGCGCAGGGAGGGTCCCCGCCTTCGATCTGACAGTCGAAGGCGAAAGGGGAAGATGGCGCGGCAGGCACCGGGAGCGGAGATGACGAGGAGGATGATGGCGAGGGCCTAGGAGAGGCCGCAGGAGAGACTAGGGAGGTACCCCCTAGCGGGCACGAGGATGATCTGGCACAGCTGCAGCAATAGATAGCAGAGCGCGATGCTATGCTAGCTGTCCGGGATGAGAGGATAGCTCGGCCGGAGCAACGAAGTTGCAGAGCGGGATGCCCTGATAGCTGTTCAGGAGGAGAGGATGGCCCAGATGCGAGCGGACTTGGATGGAGCGACTAGGGTGCCCCGGGATGACAGGGTGACGAGACTCCAAGCAGAGCTAGCGGAGCGAGAGCGACGACACGGGATAGACATATCTAGACTTAGGTCTAGGACTCGTTATATTGAGGCTCTGGAGGACACATTGTTTAGGCATCACATTGTGTTGCCTGATCCTCCATCCTCCTCTGTCTCTAGGCGTAGTGAGTCTAGGCACACCACTAGGTCTAGGGCTCCTACTAGGTCACAGGGATCCTCTTTTGATGGTTAGCTTAGTGCTTAGATGCACTCTTTATGAGCCTTGGTGCTCTATTGTATATTGTAGCCTTTTGGCATTCATCGTACGTTTTTTCCTTAATATATATATATATACATGGCTTTTATTTTTTAGTGTTTTACTGTCTTTTGTGTGAATGCCTATGTTTTTGTGATGCATGGTTTTATATGTTTTAATGCAAACTTATAGATGATTAATGCGAGACTAAGTAAATGAAATATGCACTAAGAAGCACTCATACTTTTAGATAGTTAGATTTAGCCAACTCGTTATCATAATTGTTTAATCGGGGGCACCGAACTTGGTGGCTTGTGAATGGATGACGTATGGAATGACATGAATATGGAAGAAGATATGGAGGTTGATATGGAAGAAAATATGGAGGAAGACTGTTTTACAAAGACTCAAACATGCTAGTGGTATCAAACAAACTTACTAATACTGCCTAATTCAACTAGGACCAAATGTGTGTGCATGTGAGTTCATTAACCAAATCGAAAGCATGGTAGTGACTCTAGGCAATCAAAAACCCGTGTGTGTGCAAGTGTGTTCATTAACCTCATCTTGCATAAATTAGGTAACCCTCTTATGGAGAAGACCCCGAAGCTAGTTTGTCCGTATGAGCATTCAGAGGTCTCTTTTTGAGGAGAGACATGTCGCCACGCAATGAGTATACTCCACTGCCAATCAAGCGTCTATAGCCCCGGTGAAGGTTAACTCCATAGTCCATGTTGTTTTTGACCTTTGTAAGCCTTGGGGATGACTACCTATCCGTCTGACCGGACAAGTAGTACGATCCTTACAACTTATTTGGGATCGGTGGTGTGTGAAAAATGTTCATTTCCTTAGAGCTTTGGGGAATCGGATTCTCAACCGAAGTATGATGAGAATTTTACCCTATCCTTACTACTCTGTTTATATTTATATTTTGTGATTGCTTGTGATAGTGGTAAGAACCACTGTTTTATGGACTATGTTTGCATGATAGGACAAACGAGGATTACCCTTTTCACTTCAAGGCACAACCCAAGGATGGTGTTATCTCTCTTTGACACAAGATGTTTTTAAGATGTGAAAATGTGATAGGTTCAAGACCGCTTTTGAAATCATTTCCCAATACTCAAGATTTTATTTAGTGTAATTTGTGATATGGCCCTAGAGAACTTTGACATGCATTTCGAAGTTTGCTTAAAACACTAGAAATGGCTGAGTGACTGAAAACATTTTGGCAATGTAAATATGTGCAAATGGAAAATGGGTGTACGAATGACAATTCGGTTTGATGGATTTTATGAAGGTGCCCCCGATTAAGGCAACATGACTTTTGCTTGACCAAATTTTATATCCAAAAGATAGAATGGTCTCTAACATGATATGCAACTATGGCTGAAAATGAAATGTTATGGTTTTCAATGAGATGTATGCACATGAAATGCAATGTTTTTGAATGAGATGTATGCAACTAACAATGAAATGCAAATTCTTTTTATTTTATTTGTTTTTTTTTTTTTTTTTACAAGCCATGTATATATGTACATATAAAATTCAAACTATGCGTAGAATGCCCTCAAGTGTATAACATTAAGTGGTTCGGGTTCTTCCTCTCCCTCTAAACTGGCAAGTCTATAAGTTCCATTACCCACTCTTTCAGGTGACCATATATGGACCTAACCAATTAGCCGCGAATTTATCTCGAAGATGCGGCAATGCATTGGTGTTTTGTTGATTCTCTTTAAGGACAAGATCCCCTACTTGAAATTCTCTTAGATGAACTTTGGCATTGTAAGCACGTTTCAATCGGTCTTGATAAACTCGCAAATGCTCTAAAGCATTGATTCGTTTTTCATCTATGAGTGTGAGTTGATCAAGACGTGCTTGTCTAGCAATATCATCATCGATAAATTCCTGCAAAGAAATTCGCAAGGAAGGGATCTCGAGCTCAAGAGGCATGATTGCTTCAGCTCCATAGACCAAAGAAAATGGCGTTGCCCCAATGGGAGTTCTCGATGCTTGTTCCGTAAGCCCATAATGCCAAGGGGATTTGTGTATGCCAATCTTTATGATTTTCTTTAACAAGTTTCTTAAGAATAGCAATTATGGTCTTATTGGAAGCTTCAGCTTGTCCATTGGCTTGTGGGTAGTAAGGAGTTGAGAAACTATGTTGGATATTATACTTTTCGCAAAGAGCTCGAACATCCTTATTCTTAAAAGACTTGTCGTTATCAAAAATGATTTTAGAGGGAATACCAAAACGACAAATGATATGGTGAAGTATAAACTCCACAATTCTAGGACCTGTCAGTATCGGTTAGAGGAATAGCTTCAACCCACTTTGTGAAGTATTCAAGTGGTTGTAATGATGAAAGTATGTTGTCCCGAAGAGGCAGGTGAAATCTTGCCAATTAAATCGAGACCCCATTGTGAGAAGGGCCAAAGGCTTTGGATGGGCTGTAAAGCTTGTGATGGTATATGGATTAAATTAGCGTGTTCTTGACACTTTTTACATTGTTTAACATATTTGCAACAATCTTGTTCCATAGTGGGCCAATAATACCCCATACGTAAAATACGCTTCGCAATGGCCATTCCACTAAAATGACCACCACAAGTACCATCATGGGCTTCAGCAATAGCTCTATGTGTTTCACCTGCTTCTAGACAGCGGAGGAGTACTCCATCATATCCACGTTTATACAACACATCCCCCAAAAGAACAAAACGAGCTGCCTTTTGCTTAAAGCAGCGACGGGCAGTTCGAGACAAATCAGGTGGAAGTGTTCCAAACTTGAGGAAGGCTACTATCTCACTAGACCAAGGCTCATATGGATCCGAATGGATAAAGCAAACATCTTTTTCATCCTTAGACTCAGCACGGACAATTGCAGACTTAGAGATTGTGGAAATGATTAGGGGTTGTACCTCTCCAAGGGAGTCCTTTGGAATCAATGATCCAAGAGAGGCCATGGCATCCGCAAATCTATTAGTCGAACGAGGCAAACTAGTGATCTCATACCAATCAAACTTAGAGAGCAACTTCATTGCTACATCATGATAAAGCTTAATGGTAGGTTCTTTGGCTTGGTATTCTCCTAGTAATTTGTTTAACCACGAGTTGAGAATCCCCAAATATCCGAATACGCTTAATACTCATAGCTATGGCTGATTGAAGACCTAAAATTAAGGCTTCATACTCGCTGTATTATTGGTGCATTGGAAGTCTAGTTTGAATGATAAAGGGATGGGAATCCCTTGAGGTGTATGAAACACAACTCCAAGCACCTCGACCTTTCGCGCACTTAGAGCCATCAAAGAATAGCGTGATGTCAACATCTTCCTCCGGAATGATGTCCTCTTCTTGTTCAAGTGATAGCAAATACCGAATCATCTCGGAGCTCAATAATCAAAGGATGATCACTAGGTAGTGGAGCTTCCGCAAGTTGATCGGCTATAACTTGACCTTTAACGGATTTTTGGCTAATGAATTCAAGATCGAATTCGGTAAGCAACATTATCCATTTAGCGGTACGAGTGTTATTATAAGTGCGAGACATCATATAACGCAGAGGGTTTTCTCTAGCTATGACATATGTTGTATGGCTAAGCATATAATGACGAAGTTTCTTAGTGGCAAAAACCACTGCTAAGCACAACTTTTCCACATAAGCATATCGGGTTTCATAGCTTACCAATGTTCGACTAATATAATAGATAGCTTGCTCGCGATTTTGTTCATTCTTTTGTGCAAGCATTGTCCCTAAGGCAAAGTCCGTTGCTGAGATATAAAGGTTGAAAGGGACCCCTGGACGAGGTGGAGCTAAGACTGGCGGAGATGCTAAGTACTGCTTGATGTCATCAAAGGCTTTCTGACATTCATCTGTCCATGAAAATTGTACCCCCTTTTGTAGTAGGTGGCAAAATGGCCTACATTTATCAGAAAGTTGTGCAATAAAGCGACGGATTGAATTAATCTTTCCTTGCAAACTACGCAACTCCTTCAAATTAGTTGGGGGACACATTTCCATAATGGCTTTGACCTTGTTTGGGTCCACCTCAATACCTCGTTTAGAGATAATAAAACCTAGGAGTTTGCCTGAGGTAACACCAAAGACACATTTCTTAGGCTTATCCGGATCATATGGATTATGGAGCGGGGTGAATAAGTCTTCGAAATTCATTGTCGACTTATGGAAGAAAGGATGGGCGGAATGGAAGGGAAAACCGGTGAAGACCTCGGAAGACCTAAGATGCAAAACAACATAGTTTTTCAGTTTTTTTTTTTTTTTTGTAGTGGTGAAAACCACTATTTTAGTATATACATATAATACAGGTTTGGATTATGGCTTATGGATGTGGCGGAGGGGGTGGTTCACCTCGTTCTTGTGGAAGAAGCAAGCGAAAGATGGCCTCTTGGAGAGGGAACAATTGGAGATAAAACTCGTCTTGTTTAGTGAGGGGAACAATGGGCGCCGACTCTTCTTCGGATTCATCACCATTTGACATGACGTCAAATTCTTCATAGGCTTCATCTTCGGATTCGTCGGGGTGGAGGATTTCTTCTTCGAAATTAAGATTAATGCTTTGAAAAGCTCGTTCAAAAGAAGAAAGGGATGGAAGTGGTTGGTAGCCCGGACCAAAACGCTCAGTGGGTCTCTAATATGGCATATCGATGCGTTCAGTTACCCCTTGCTCGTATCGACCTAGGCCAAATTGCCGCCAATTATGTCTGTGGAAATAGCGAGAGGGAAAACCCTCCATCCTTTCGATATTGGCAGGGACTGGATGCTTAGGTTCTAGTATGGTGGTAGGACTAGAAGATGACTCTATTCCCCCATATACAAAATTAATGGAATTTGGCATAGAACCCATGTTATAAACCGATCCAATGGATAAATGTTGGTCATGTGGACGACCAAAATCTTTAACTCTTTGCACATTGAACGGTGTGATGTGGACATCTTGGATGGCATACTCACCAATACCCGCATCGATGAGATGGACCTTGACTTGGGAGGGAGATGGACTAGATGATGGAATAGAAGAATGTGGGATAGAAGAATTGGAAGGATTTGGTTGGGTTGATGCTTCACTAACTTGTGAAACATCACCTGGTGATGGTTGGGAAGATGGAGGAATAATAGGTGATGTTGAAGAAGGTGTAGAAGAAGGGGGTAATGACGTGGAAAGAGATGATTGGTCATGGCCACATGTGCATGTGGTCACTGATGAAGAAGAAGGAAGATTAGTTGATGAAGAAAGTGGTGAATGAGATGGAATAGCGGAAGAGGAAGATGGTTGCGATATGATGGGTAGCTCCTCAAGAATGGGAGCTTTAGAAGAAGATGGTATAGAAGAAGTAGATGGGGTCAAGAAAAGATGAGTGGATGGCAACACAATCTCATAAGGATTTGAGACATAGTTGCAATGTTTGAAGGGTTCAATGTCGACAGGTACACAATGAACCTCGTCCCTCATATACATACTTCAGACATTGATGCAATATAGAAGGGACACATCTCATCTCCCTAAGCCAAGGCCGTCCAAGCAATACATTGTATGCCATGGTCCCTTCCAAGATGTGAAACAAGGTATGCAAAGTTCGGGCCCCTACCTCAATGGGCAAGATAACCGTGCCAACCAGGGAAGATAAAGCATCATTGAATGCTTTAAGAGTAAAAGTCGACTTTGTGATAAGGGATGGCGACAGCCTTTAGATGACTCAACGTCGATGTTGTAATGATATTGATTGAGGAACCGGTGTCAATTAAGACTCTCTTGAATGGCTTGTTATCGATCTTGGCCATGATATGTAGTGGAGGATCTATACTTTCTGTTGACATAGGTTTGATTTCAAAATCATAGAAAGTGATGGAGGGCTCCATGCATGTTTGAATACTCCCCACAAAGTTGTTGAAGGCATTAGTATCTTGAGTTTGAAGCTCGATTGACTTTAATATTTCCATTAATGCCTCTCTATGCGGGGGAGATTGTTGAATGAGGTCATAGATCGATAACTTGGCGGAAGCCATTTTTAAACTCGGTAGTTAACCGGCTACTCAATGACATGATGGGTCGTTGGCGTTGAGTAGAATGATTTAGCGGTTGTTGAGAAGTACTAGCACGTCGTTGGGTCACCGTTACTCGAGGTGGACTGGGGGTTTGTACAGGTGGTCGTGGTTCAGCTCTGATTTGGTTGGTTCGCCCTTTGACCCCGGGTTACTACGTTAATAGTACCCACAAAACCTTGGTATTGTTGTACATGGTTGACTTGATTAGGAGGAGTTACCTGAGTTACTCCCCCTGAAGTTGTTGGAGCTTCCTCCCGATGTGGAAGGGGTGTTTGAAATATACCAAGATTTTGATTTTGTTGGGCTAAGGGGCTATCCAATTTAATGGCTCCAATCTCAATAAGATCTTGGATCACATGTTTGAAAGTTGTACAATTATTGATATCGTGCCCATTTTGCCTATGATAAGGACAAAATAGGTACTCCTTGTAATACTTCCCCCTTCTAGATGGGTCTAAAGGTTTAAACTCAGGTAAAGTTAACTGATTTGTGCTATATAACTTGTTGAATATGACCGCATATGGTTCATCTAAAGGTGTGAATTGTCGCTTGGGACGATTGTTTTGCCAAGGTCGAGTTTCCATGGTTGGCCCAAGTATTGGGAGCTGGTTGAGTAGGGGCGGGTACCGCATGATAAGCAATTGGTTGCGGTTGACTTTGCATTACTTGTTGTTGTTGAGCCATTACGGGCTGGCTCGCCACCACTTGATTAACTTGGTTAACATTTGAGGCTGTACTAGCCTGTGCTTGTTTGTTTTGGCCATAATTATTATTTCGTTGTTGGCCCTTTTGTTGCCATTCTTTTCTACGGGGTTTTAAAACACCCTCTTGGACTTTAATGTCTTCTATGATACTTGCTTGGGCCAAAGCCTCTTCAAAAGTCCTGTATTGTTGTAATTGGAGTAACCAAGAGATAGGTTTTAGACAACTGTGGGTGAACATTTTGGTTAACTCCTCCATTGGTAGGGAGAATGGCGGTTTATTAATGATAGCCCTCCAACGGTTTCCAAAGTCATAAACGGTCTCATCGTCATGTTGCTTGAGCTTGTATAAGTCGGACAATGAAACTCTCTTTTGTACATTCAGGGAGAATCGTTCTAAAAATAGATTAATCAATTGCTCGTAAGCATAAATGCTATGGTGAGCTAAATGATTGTACCATTGTACAACATCTCCCCCTAATGTCTGAGGAAAAGTTCTGAGCATAAGAGCATCATTATTTTGGATTCTAAAGCAAGCATGCATGAATGAGCTCACATGTTCATGAGGATCCTCAGTTCCTCGAAATTTGTCAAACTTCGGTAATGTGAAATCAGTCGGATATGGTGGTGAAGGTACCGAAGGATGAATTGGTTGATTGATCAATGACCTTAGCGTAGGTTTCCGACTAGATGAGCCAGGCATGTTGAGCATAAGGTTGTCAATCTGTTGTTGCATAGCATGGAGTCGAGAATCTTCATTAAAATTTTGACTTGTTTGATGATTATGAGGATGCAATGGAGGAGTGGAAAATTGATGAGATGGGATGAAATTGCCTGGATTAGGCGGTGTGGAATGGACAGGTTGTTGGTATGGATGATACCGGAAAGAAGGTGATTGGGGTGGATGATGAACTGGACTAGGTTGGGAGAAAGGTGGGGTAGGAATGGACACCACCGAAGATTGGGGTACCCAGGTGGGGCCTGAGCTAATAAAAGCTGGCTGGGTAGAAATTGGTTGGGGTGTAGGATTTACTACGACAGGTGGTTGAGCATTTTGTTGTTGTTGTTGCAAAATCAATTTGTCGAGGTACTCCCTAACCTTATTAATCTCTAACCCAAGGGAGGTGGGATGATTGGATGAAGGTGGAGGGCAGGCTGCCATGGTAGTCACAGGAGACTGCATAGCGGGGGCAATGAAGGTGGCTGAAGTAGGCGGTACACGGGAAGGAACGATGAGATCGTGCCCTGGTAGGGTGAAACCATAAATGGTTTGGGAAGAAGAGGGTTGAAATTGGTTATGGCTAGAAGAGTTTCCACCAACTTCATAAAGAGAATTGGTGTACACCCGGTACATGGAGGAGAAGGTGGTCGGGAAGACACTACATTTGTCTCCAAAGGAGGACAATTGAGCATCCGGGAAGATGTTGGAGATGAAGCCGGCTGAACGGATACCACATTAGCCTCAAAAAAAGGGTTAGTGTAGACTCGAGTGAAACCAACGGGTATGGTTGATGCAATATCCTGCTGAAAAATAGAATCTTGCATAGGGGAATCTTGGATTGGCTCAAGGATATAGCCAGTGCCATCTCTTAAGTGAGTTTGCACTTGGGCCATATCAATGTGGGTAATATGACAGGAATTGTCTTCCTCCATGGGCATGGCCATGTGGTAGATGGTAGAAGGACGTGAAAGACCTGCAGGCGAACCTGCCTGAAATTCACTAGGATAAGTGGCCATGTTGGTGGTGGGGATGTTCTGTGAATTTCCCATTTGATTATTTAGATTTAACATTTTAGATTGATTCCTTGTTAAGACCATGAAGCAATAAATCTAAACAAATTCAGAAAAGAAGAATGCAAAACTAGAATGATAAATTTACACTAAAGAAATTATCAGAAAATAGTCACAACCTAGGTTTCAACCAATGTGTCTTACCTTGCGGTTAATTAATTATTTTCTGATCTTAATCTGTAGTAAATTTTAAGTGTCCGGTTTATGAGTTTTGCATGTGATCTAATCTTGAATTATTCACAAAAAAAGGTAAAAACTATGGCTAGGAAAGGACAACGAGATTCTTACTTGGTGATGAAATCCAGCAAGTTTGCTCGGGGGTGACCTATGGTGTCTAAGGCAGAAGTTTAATGGATGGAGATGAATTCCACCGTCACTAAACTTCAAGCAATACCTGGTGATGAAATCCAGATATCACTGTTTTAAATGCAATATGAAAATGCAATGAATTTTTTTTTTTTAAATGTTTTAGTTATCTAATGTGTACATACAAGGCTATAAATCAAAAGTTCTAATGATCTAAGCAAGAGGCTACTGAAAACATGTCATTTCCTCTGAAGAAGTGGAGTACACCGTTTAAAACCCCCGCCTACCAATGATATCGGATATCAAAGGAGCAACCGGAAGGTTCGTCCACTTCTCTGCTCGGAATCACCCAATGGCAGGAGTACTATTGACATCCAATCAATAGTCCTACTTAGATAATTAAAACAAATAATTCGTAGCTATTCTAATATGCAGCTAGGTATGCAAAATTTTTTTTTTTTTTAATGCAAGCAACAATCAATAATGCAATGCAAAGAAAAATGTAATTAAAAATAACTGTTCTTTTCCAGATTACTTAGTTTTTGTTCATTTTAAAGTAATGATCTGAAAAAGAAACAAAATATGGCAGAAAAACCAAAAACGTAAAAAGTACAGGACTTACTTGGAAGCCTACGCTTTTCTCTGAAACCGACTTCAAACGCCCACGGGAGTTCGCACGAGCTGAAACGCACCTCTGCGTTTCGTATTGGACTTCCGGACGCCCTCTACGTCTCGTTGCATTTTCGCAAGCTCGAAACCCTAGTTCGTCGGAACAACGAATTTCATGATTTTTGGAACCCGCAAAATAAAACAGAAAACAGAACAGATTAGTAAAGCAAGTATTAAAAATATGAAACCCTAGGGGGTCCCACCGTGATCGCCATTTGTAGATTAAAAATACAACGCCAAACAAAAATAAATAAAATCACAATAACAGAGTACAGAATAGTTGCACAAAACAAACGATTTCTATTAATCGATGGAGTTTAAAAACTCCTTTTTGAATACAACTGGGCCTGTAACCCTTTATTTGTGATACAAGATTACAAGTTATGCTAGGGTTCTCCGAAACCCTAGCTGGCACAAATGGTGGCGCTTCCGAAGAATGTATCTTCAATCCCAACAGAGTGAGTGGGCTTTGTTGTATCCCTTGCTTGGACCACTCCAACTTAATCAGCTGCCATCAATAAACCGGATCTGTTGTCAAAAACCCGCACACATTAACACTATCAAGGAGTTAGAAATTAATGAGAGGGCTCCACTGCGTGAGCCCTCAGAAACAATCTAAAACCCTATAAAAATGGAATGCAGGAATTCAATAACAGATCAATAAAAGAAAAGAAGTTACTTGCTTTAAACTAATTTATACCTGTTCTCCGTTAACGCAGCTAGACCAAGCGACACCTGGAAGTAATGTGGCTGTCAAATCGGCTACGGAAGGCGCCCTGGTGCACTCGCTGAACGCCCGCGTGCTTCTGGATTAAGGTTTCAGACGTCGGTCTGAGTCTGTGGTTGTAGGTAAACGCCCGTGGGCACTTGGTAAACGCCCGTGGGCACTTGGTAAAGGGGTAAACGCCCGCGGGCACTTGCGACAAGAATGGGAGATTCTGTAGAATGCTGCAGAAGGGATGGCGAAAGGCGACGGAAGCGACGATGGATGCGGCGAAAGGGTAGAAGAGAGAGAGGAAATAGAGAGAAGAATTAGAAGAGATAGCGCATAGGAGATAGAAGTAGCAAAAGACATAGGGTTTGAGCCATCAAGGTGACTCAATTTATAATCTACTCTTAGGGCACACTTTAGGGTTTTAACGACACTTTGAACGTGTGGCTAAGATTAAAGTGGATCCAAGGGTAGAGAATAAATCTTGGTTGTGAAATGGATTAAGATGGATGGACGGATGAGATTAAATGAAGGATGGACGGCTCAGATTAAATCACTTAAACTATTATTTAAATATATATATTAAAATATTAAAAATATATATATATAAATATTAATTTAAATAAATTTGGGGATGAAAAATGGCGGGAAAGGTGAAATTGGGCCAAATAATGGCGGGAAAGTGTGGATTTGGGCCAAATAATGGCGGGAAGGTGGGTGACCGACACGTGGCTGACAAGAAGGTATAGATGACTTGCAAGTGGCTGGATTTTGGTGTCTACACTAACTAAATCACATCACGTGATTAAAATAGACTAATTTGTTATTGTAATGAGATCTGGCTACGCTTTATATAAAGACGCAGGCCAGATGAACAAAGGAGATCGGAGATCAATGATTAGTTTTACACATAACTTATTTTATTTTATTGTTTAATTAATTAAGAGTGCAACTCCTCTTATTCGAGCAAGCTCTACGCAGCTAGCCGGGTGGACTATCTGTGGGAGCTTGGGCCCACTCCCTACAGTAGTCCTCCCATATTTTATCTGTGCATTTGCTTTATGTAGATTAGTTTACTGCTTTATTTAATTTCAGTTGTGTGTTTTTATTTCCTCGCATTTTATTTCCAGCACTTTACTTTTTGTTTAATAATTTATTTATTTCATTTCCCGCACTTATTTTATTTGGTTTGGCTAGAATCCAATTACACAAACTTCCCCACCAAACTAAATAAGGTACAACCATATTTGTTCCCCAACACTGCAGGCATATACTATGTGTGATACTCATAAGTTTACGAACTTACCGTATTGATAATTTATGGAAGAGAAATGAATGTTTTTTGGGATATGAATTTCTGCTCACCAATTACTATCAAAATATTATATATATTTAAAGAGGTATGCATGTGTTTATATAGCACACCCACAGATCTTCGGTTACAAAGAAGTTATAATAGTCGATTCATTCCAGACTAAACTAAGATAGTCTAGTAAATGTGATCGACATCTGCTAAAATTGGCATTCATTTCTAACTGTGGCATGTTCACTGATTGGTTTGTGCTTTTCCTGGCATTGGTAGGATGTTCTCATATGTCGGTGTGATCCCCAATTTAACTCTACATGATGTAGAGTTGGAACTGCACTAGTCATAGTTTTCCATGTCATGCTTGTCTGGTCAACGGGCGAAGAACAGGGGTGCCTTCCCTATGAGGAAGGTACCTAAGTATGTCGGGCACCTTCTCTATGTGTAAGGTGCCTTACTACTATTGGTGCCTTCCTGTAGGAGGAAGGTGCTTATCTTCTGTTGGTGCCTTCCTGTGAGAGGAAGGTGCTTGCCTTCTAGTGGCACCTTCCTTATGAGAGGAAGGTGCTTGCCTTCTAGTGGTGCCTTCCTTATGAGAGGAAGGTGCTTGCCTTCTAGTGGTGCCTTCCTATCGATGCCTTCCTTATGGTAGGAAGGCGCTTGCCTTCTAGTGGCACATTCCTTATGATAGGAAGGCGCTTGCCTTCTAGTGGTGCCTTCCTTATGAGAGGAAGGTGTTTGCCTTCTAGTGGCGCCTTCCTATCGATGCCTTCCTTATGGGAGGAAGGCGCTTATTTTCCTTTGGTGCCTTCCTAGAATAGGAAGGCATTGGCCTTCTATTGGTGTCTTCCTGGGAGAGGAAGGTGCTTGTCTTTCCTTTAGCACCTTCTTGGAAGAGGAAGGTGCCTACTTACGCTTGACGCCTTCCTAGAAGAGGAAGGCGCCTACCTTCCCTACATTGATTCTGAAAGAAACAAAGTGCAAGGTCCATAAAAAGACCTCGACTGATCCAAATCTAAAAAAATCAACTGCAATTCTATAAAATGCATTGAAAACACATGAATTAGATAACACACATAATTTCATCAAATAATTATATAATCATTCATAAACATATGCAATCCTTATTATACAGCCGCATAATAATCAAGAAAATGTATACAAAATATGAGCATTTCTTATGCTCATCAATTACATGCACAAAATTGTGGAAGACTACGTAGACGATCTCATTGCTAAGTCCAAGAAATGCTCAGAACATCTTGAGGATCTTCGTCGAATCTTTGACCGCCTGCTAGAACACAACGTCCGCCTCAATCTAAAAAAGTGTGTCTTTGGTGTTACCTCAGGTAAAATCCTAGGATTCATCATCACCCAATGAGGCATTGAAGTCAACCCTAACAAGGTAAAAGCCATCACCGAGATGCCTCCACCTACTACCCTAAAATAGTTGCACAGTCTCCAAGGCAAAATCACCTCTATCCACCGATTTATAGCACAACTATCAGACAAGTGCAAACCCTTCAACCACCTCCTACAAAAGGGAGTAAAGTTTAAATGGGATGATAACTACCAGTAAGCTTTTGATGACATCAAAACTTATCTTACTTCACCACCAGTTATGTCACCCCCACATCCATAGCTACCACTCATCCTATACATTTTTGCTATAGATTTCATGCTAGGTACACTTCTAGCCCAAAATAACATGCTCGACAAAGAGCAAGCCATCTACTACATCAGTCGCACGCTAGTTAGCTACGAAGCTAGATACGGATACATGGAGAAACTATGCCTAGCTGTAGTATTCGCCACCCAGAAGTTACGCCACTACATGCTTAACCATACTACCTTTGTCATCACCCGAGACAATCCCCTCCACTACATGATGAACAAAAGCTACCACAATTCTCACACAACTAAGTGGATCATGCTTCTAACCGAATTTGACCTCGAATTTATTTCACAAAAATCCATCAAAGGGTAAGTCATAGTGGACCAACTGGTGGAAGCTCCCTTGTTCGATGACCAACCCCTCCTCATTCAGCTCCCAGATGACTCCATATTTCACATAATAGAAGATGAAGAATATGTGGAACCAAAAGTGATAGTTGACTTAACACTATTCTTTGATGGCTCTCGATGCATGCATGTTGGGGGTGCAAGCATTGTATTTTTCACACCTGAAGGTGAACCACTTCCCTTTTCATTCAAGTTGGATTTCCCTTGCATGAACAACAATGTAGAATATGAAGCCCTAATCCTAGGATTGAAATAGGCTCATTCCATGCACATCAAATGCCTCCACATCATAGGTGATTCCCTTCTAATTGTAAACCAAGTACAAGAGATCTAGCAATGTAATTGCCCAATCCTCCAACAATACAAGCACATTGCACAATAACTCCTCTATCGATTTGAATGGTATGACATCGAAGCCACGCCATGATCCTCCAACCATTTTGTAGATACAATGGCCTCCTTAGGATCATTAATCCCATAAAACCCAACATCAACAACCACATCCATAACAATTCATACACTCACTCAATCTGCCATATCACCTACATCTCCTAAAGATGATGGTGGCATTCATGTGGTCGATACCGAACCACATGACCCATGGTTTACGTAGATCAAATATTATATTAAACTAGGATTTCTACCATGCGACTTACCCCATGCTCAACGTCGAGCATTTAAACAAAGAGAAATCCACTACACATTGTTGGGGGACATCCTCTATCACCATAGCTATGATGGCATGCTCTTGCATTGCTTAGAACCGCATGAATCTCAGTGGGTTGTACAAGAAACCCATGATGGTACTTGTGGTGGCCACTTCAGTGGCATGGCAATCATGAAATGCATCCTTCGCATGGGATACTATTGGCCAAATATGGAATATGACTATTGTGAATACGTGAAGCATTGCATCAAGTGCCAACAACACGCAAACCTCACACATCTTCCATCTCAAGCACTCCAACCAATTCAATCCATGTGGCCTTTCTCCCAATGGGACCTTGATCTTATTGGACAAATTACACCTGCTTCCTCCAACAATCATAAGTTCATCATCACTACTACAGAATACTTTACAAAGTGGGTTGAAGCCATCCCACTTGTCCAAACCATAGGAGCAAAGATAGCAACATTCATCACAGATCATATCATATGTCACTTTGGAATCCCTTCCCAAATCATCTCTGATAATGGGAAATCCTTCAAAAATAAAACCATCCGAGCACTTTGTAGCAAGTTCAACATTCATCATAGCTTCTCTACCCCATACTACCCATAGGGTAATGGCCAGGCAGAAGCCACAAACAAAATAATTTGCTCCATCCTACGCAAAATAGTAGCAGAATCACATCATGACTGGCATAACCAAATACCCCTAGCCTTGTGGGCCTATCATACAAGCATTCATACCCCCACTAGGGCAACCCCATTTTCACTTGTCTATGGGGCAGAAGCTATCATGCCCCTTGAGCTTGAGATACCTTCCCTAAGGGTATCCATGAAAGAATTCATAGATGATGACACCGCCCATCAAGCCCACTTAGATCAGCTCACACTCCTCGATGAACATCGCATCCATGCCATCGAGCACACATGAGTCTACCAAGATCACCTTCATCATGCCTACAATAGTAAGGTACATCAATGTGAGTTCCAAATCGATGATTTAGTCCTCAAAGAAAACCAACAGATCACAAGTCAGCCTCACCAACAACGAGACAAGTTTACCCCTAACTGGCTGGGCCCATTCATCATCACACACAAATATGGTTTAGGTGCCTATCACTTGGCTAATCTTGAAGGCCTCGATGACCCTGAACCTATTAACATTTTGCACCTTCATGCATTCAATGCCTAACACACACAAGCATCCACTATCACAAGTGGTACTCACCACTATGCACAAACACATCACTCACTAAGCACATCATGATAAATGCATGTTTTCTTACTTTACATATTTTACATGTACTTTCTCCTTTATGTCATTTTTATGTTGTTGGTATCTATTTTCCTTCTTGTAGGATCTACATCATTTACAACTACACCATCAACAATGAGATATGACAACATCTACATACATCATCATGCAGGACCCTCCACCACCGCAGACTATACCAATCACATCGACTGACCTAGCCCGACCACCAATCACTCATCACACTAGGTGGTCTTCCCATTCCTCCCATTCAGACCATAACACTTCACCCCGATGCCTCTCACCTCACCATCGAGGTTCATCTTACTCACCCCATTCGAGAGACAGCCAGGTCACCCTATCCTCTTTTGATGAAAAGGAGGAAACATCCCATCCCCAAACACAAGGGTCCCCTTCTCATTCACCTGAAGATACTATGAATCCTTATTCACCAACTAATTCCCCCCATCACCCTCTAGGAGCATACCGCCCTCCTAACAGAGGATACACTCCCCATCCAGCCCATCCTTCATGCCTACCGGCCCCACTCCCCAATGGAGAATCTTCTTATACCCAAGCCTTGCAAGCCCACATAGCCCAAGCTACCCAAGCTGGCCACACACATATGCCCCCATCCCATTCATACCACCATCCAGAGCCATCTCCTATGCCACCTATCCTTAAGATACCACCTTCACCACTACGAGGCCTACCTTTCCAACAAACTTACCAATCCCCAAAGCCATTCCACTCTTCCTCCTCATCATCATGACCTCATCCATTCTCTCATGCATACCAGGCCACTCCATACACACTGGAGTCTCGATCACCACCTTCCCCAATACCATCACCTCCACACAATGACATACAACATCTCCATTCTTGTATCGAGGCTCTCGAGCTACAGATGAGCCATTATCATTGCCATGTTCATCCACACCAGTCTCCCATGACCCGTGCATCATCACCTCCACGTAGATCCATTCCTCGACCTTAGATTCAACCCACATTAGACTCTCGACCTGCACCTCCACCATTGGATCTCCCTTCATCCACCCCCCATTCACCTCCAACGAAACCCTACATTTACCCCATGCCTATTCCATTCACTCCACTATCAAAAATATTTTACCACCTCATGCATCAGGGCCTTATTGATTTACCTGAGATTCAACCCATAGACCCCTCACATCCTAAACCACATAACTACCATGAGAACCAATATTGTATCTATCATCACCAACCAGGTCATGACATTGAAGAATGTCGAACATTCAAGAACCTGGTCCACAACATGTTGCATGGCAATCGAACTCCATCACCTGAATGTTCCATCCCATTTAGTCGACTCTTGAGTCCTCCACGCCGCATCATCCCTAGAACTTTGCCATCACATGAAACATTGACAACACCAACTCACTACATTCACAACATCTCCAATTACACCACCCATCGAAGTCCAAGCCATACCATCACTTCACCATCTCATTCCCGACCTGACCCATGACACTTCACCCATCAGTAGTTCCCGTATCTTATTCTTTCTTTCTTCTTCTTCTTCTTCTTATTTCCTCGCATAGTTGTATGGTCATGCTTCGAGTGGCTACATACCTACGTTGATCTACCCCCTTATTCTATTATCCTTTTGAATTTGGAAATCCCCTTTTCTTATTAGTTGCCAAAGACTACTTCTAAAGTTCTTCTAGTTGTACATTCCACCTTCATCCATTTCCTCCTTTCGATATTACCGCATGCATCTAACATACTACAACTTATACACCTACTACACACACCCCACATGTTGGGGCAACCATTATTATAACATCACACTTTTTGGTCATTATGATACACCATACTCATCTATAAATAAGTTTTCTAAACTTCTCCTTCTACACATCATAAATTTCCTCTTGTAGATATTGCATTTCCCCACTTGCATCATTTACATTACATCCATTGCACATATCCATATGTTTTTCATATTAATTTCATTTTAAGTTTGTACATTCTTCCTTCCAAAAATAAAAACAAAATGTACCTTCAATAAGAGTAATACATGCACTTGTTAGCATCACCACCTGGATGTCCATTCCCCCTTTTTAGGATTAGGGTATACATAGGTGTCATGTTAAGCTTTGACTACTTACTAGTTCAGTCAATCAAATGTCACCCCTAGCTGATAGGTTTTACATTCTTCTTATGGTTCTTTAGGCTGGTTCAACTTCTCTCATGGACCATTCACAATAGGTTACACATTAAACAAATTTTGAGTCTAGGAAAGATGACACCTTGAGTAGATGTCACCATCTAGAGAATGGTTTCCCCTACTCATCCTATCACTTGCATGGTCAACATATGACCTAGGGATAAACAAAGGGATAAGCATAAGCAAAAGTAAAATAATAGGGCAGAAAACAAAAGCCAATGCCCATAGAATAGAAATATTGAAAAAAAGAGAATAAAAAAAAGACAAAAAAAAAGATAAAAAGAGCACCACAATAAATAGGTTAACAATAGATGAGGGGCAGAAAACAAAAGGAAAAGCCTCCTGATATCACCCATGTTATGCTTCATCACCTTTGGTCCTTAGGTTTAACATAACACCATGGGATGATTTCCATCGCTAGCAATAGGCTCCAAGAGCCTGCCTACCAGTGGAATAGTCTTACAAGTGGTGATATATCTATTGCATTAGCTATCTACTTTTGTATAGATCATTATTCATGTATGGATGAGCTAGCTAGTTTGGCCATGTCTACAATGGGTTAATCCTACCTACCTCAAAATGGATAAATGAACCTCACTCATTTACACACACAGGTCCATGACAGATTTTGAACCAGTCCGACTAGTTATGAGTTGCCACATAAACTCACATAGTTTGGAGTCCGAGATTTGATTGCCAAAACTACATTGGTCAAAGCCATTACATGTCTCCTATACCATCCTACATATCTGAGATAATGGAATGGATAACATCCACATAGGTACATGTAATGATACAAGTGCTTCCTCTACGCATTTTAACATTCCCATACATGCATACATGCATCTATGTTACACAGATTCATCAAAGATCACATTATTGCATTTACATTACATGCTTCACATCAAATACTAAATCAAGGCATTCATCATGCATATACTATCTCACACTCCATCATTTACATTACATGCATTTACTCCAAATATCATTTCACATTTTATCACTTCACACTGCATTCAAAATAAAATCATGCAAGTCTACTCTACAACATACTCACACTACAACGTGATAATAGATCTAAACCACAATACACATGAATATCCATTCATCATACATACCTACAAATCATGTTATGATATCTATGCAAACATAAAGAGAACACATTGCAAAACCATAACACATGTATATATAACAACCAAAATCAAAATGTATATATATATCATCCATAAAAAATACCCGTAGGCTACAAACTGGGACCATGCCCATCATCTATCATCCAAAATACCCATAGGCTACAATCATTAATAATCCTAACTACCACCAGGAGTCTCCCCACATCCCTCATGGCTCACCCGCATCTCGACAGCTCTACTCGACTCTGCCCTAGCTCCTACAGCCTGAACCATAGTAGGTGGATCTCGCATCTCAACCCTAGCACCCACCCGCTCCACCAAAGCAGCACTACACTAGCTATGATGAGAAGGTACCCACACTCATGATCCTGACTCATCCTGAGTCACCACCCAACTATAATCAAGAAGTGTGATCCCATGCACCATCAGAGCAGACTCACACAATGACCTCTTCATCGACTCTACAGCCAACAAACCCATTAGTCACTCAATACCTCAAGAAGCCTCCTCCTATGCCTACTATTGGCTGAGCATATCGACCCTCATATACTCTATATCTACCCTATGCCTCTCCTCCTATAGGTGAAGCGTAGTCTCCAACTACCGAACTCTATCTCGTAGCCCTCGAGCCTCCTCCTCCGCATCCTACCTCTCCTACACCTCGAAGGGAATCTCCTCCATATCCTCAAAAATACCAATATCAATGGTGTCATCCACACCATCCCTAGCGGTAGACCCACCAACCTCCTCTACACCACCCATAGCAGCAACACCACCTCCCTCCTCTACTACCCCACCTGCCTACCCCATAGCCATGTCAACATCTACAGGCACCTCCTCCACCCCCACTCCCTAAGTACTCGGCATGCCACCTAAGCATCATCGACCACCATAAAGGAACCTCTCTCTCACCACCAACTACATCCTCTGACCTAGCCCGAGTCCCCCTACCTGCTCTCCTCTCTAGTGGAGGCACCCCACCATCTGGTGGCACCCACCGATCAATCACACCCCTACCAGGCTCCCAACTCTGCATCACCCACCAGGCCTCAAACTTTGGTGTCATCCCAACATTATCCACATTTGAGATAGTCATAGGTGGATCCCTCTCCCCAACCTAGGGTAGAACCATAGGACGCTCTCCCCTATCACCTCATCACCTAAAATACATGATAGGAGCCCCTAGAATATCCTATCGTAATCCAAACTACCACCTCACCCAATCAAACTAGAAATACTCAACCTACCGAGTATATCTCCCCACTAGCCATCTACCTTGATGAATGGCTGGCAACTGCTCACCATCCTCATCCCAGCTCACCCCACCCAACCAAGGCCTCCACTTAATGTCATCAGGTGTCAAGTCTCCAAACTTGACCCTCCACAACAAAGGATCACCCTCATGTGGCCTCTTAATACCCATCTCTACCTCTGTACTCCACCTCAAAGCATAGGGTAAATACTCCTTACCCCTAACATGAATAGGGTGAGGCAATAATGATGGCCTCTCAATGGCTATATGCTCCCAGGCCCATACCTGCAACAAGGGAGTCCAACTCAAACCCATCCACCCATCGCGCACAACATCATGCAACTCTCTGTACACCTGGGCCAATAGTGTAGGTGCCCATGCAAACACAACCCTACGCTCCACCATGTCACTCACCATATCCAACATATTCCAGGTGAACAATACCCTAGAAGTATCAGGTAAGGCATAGGTAGATATCATCATCATAGTTGCACACTGACGCTTAGATATCTTCTCCTGCAACCATAACCACTCATAATCCATCTTTGAAGCATCGATCTCCTACCATCCCTCACCAAAGAACCACTCCAACACTACCACCTTACTATCATCCGATGTTGCTCTAACCGGAACACCCTCAATCGGTAACTTGTAAATACGATAAATATCCTCCAATGTGATCGTCATTTCCCTAGTAGGAAAATGAAAGGTGTTCCTATCCGCATCCCATATCTCACATAATATGGATATATATGCCTGGTTGGCATGTATACTCTTACACTCCCATACACCCCGGAACCATATATCATCCAACCACTTGAGATCATCCTCATTGTTCATTGATTCATCAAAAGTACTCTTCATATTTCGAACACGATGATGGGGCTCGAGCATCTTCACCTGTTCATCCACAAACAAACACAACAAAACATACATTAGTCATCAATACAATGATGCAATCCAATAAAAATCCATCAATCAAATTTACAAATTAAACTATTTAATTTGACATGCACTTCGAGACATAAATAGTGCACAAGTCACATGTCAAAACATATCAACAAAATAGTCACATATTTGGATACCCATTTTGTCATTTCATGGCAAAAGTTTGAACAGATGCGATAAACAGTACATATTTGGCTTCCAACAGCCAAAAATAAAATTACCCACATACCCACTATGGCACGAAATTCAAAACACAATCAATTCATCCAACATACAAAAACAAAATATATTTTTGAATACCCATTTGCCCACTTCATGGTAAAAATGTCGACAAAATT
Organism: Wollemia nobilis; assembly: GCA_028583015.1. Lineage (NCBI taxonomy): Eukaryota > Viridiplantae > Streptophyta > Pinopsida > Araucariales > Araucariaceae > Wollemia > Wollemia nobilis. The sequence continues at coordinate 1,472,333 of JAQPPZ010001708.1, forward strand.
CAAAAACAACATACCAATCAACATGGATTTCAAGGTCAATTTCACCACATAAACACCAAAATGGAACACACATCAATACACACAATACAAAAATAACAGTCACATTTTTGAACACCCATTTGCCCACTTCATGGTGAAAGTTCAAACAGATGTGGAAAATAGTACAAATCGGGCTCCCCACAACTCATTTTCAATTTAACACTACCTACATCTTGGCACGCAAATCAAAGGTAGGCCAAATGAAATCATCTACAAAAACAAATAACATTTTTGGATACCCATTTTGCCCTTCTACGATGAAAGTATCATCGGTTTCTAAAAATACTATCTCTAAGGTGGCAAATCTAACAGTCAAAGTTTACTACCTTACACCCAAAAACAACACATTCAGAAAACATGCCAAACGAAGGCACAAAAATATAACAGTCGCATAACGGGATACCCATTTCCTACTTTTCCAGATAAAATTCAATAACATTCCAACAACAGTACACCATTCCTCCAAAAATGGATGGTCAAACTTTACACCTACTCTACCCATTACCCGGTCAAACTGGCACAAAAACAGGTCAAACCTAGAAACAAATCACGTTTTTGGGTACCCATTTGGCTAGTTTTACACTATGTGTTCGAATTTCAATTAAAAATTGCAAAATTTTTCAAAACGAGATGAAAACCTCCCCCCCTAATTTACTTTTCTCTAGAAAATTAAAAACACAAAAAATGAGGTAAAGAAGAGCACTTACCACTGGATCCCTACACCTGTTGCTAGCTCCAACTCATCCTCTCACCATCCTTGCATCCGAACTCATCAACCGCCTCATCCACACATCGTCGAATACTCCTCTCGAATGCTCCACATAGCTTGTCATCATCCAAATGAGCCCCTTCCAACTCAAAATTACCTTAAAAATACCTAAAACCCTAATTCACCCCCCGCCCCATGATTTAGGCCTAATTCACCCCCTGCCCCATGAATCAGGATCCAATTCACCCCCACCCTATGAATTGAGCATATGACCCCCAAATCCAGTCAAATTCATTCCAAAACCCTAGGAAATCATGCAAATGTCCTCCAAAACCCTAGGAACCTTCCTAAACTATCCTCTCACCTACTTTTTCACCATTTTTCATCATGCATTGGTATTCTATCAATCGTTGCATCACCAAATCACCACATTCCATTCACCTCATTGTTGATTCCTCATTTGAGGGGGTATTCATATCCAAAGTCAACTTTGCATGCAACCAACCAACTAAACATCCAAAAGCATGGATATCACATCTATCTACAAAATTTTTTGCTGAAGATTATCTTACAATTATAATCTCAATCCCAACCAGATATTTGTTATATCACGAGAGCTATGTGTTTCGATGGAGAAGTCAATCTAGCATTCATGTATGTCGAATACAGAATGAATGATACATTTGACGTAATCCTAGCGCAACATTTGGAAAAGGATTTCTGGCATTCATGATGCATAATGAATGACACGTTTGAATAATCCAAATGTCCCTTTAGCTCAAATGGTTTGACACTTGTCGCCATGTACTCATCAATCAATCAACAACAAATATTTGAATAGGTATTTGTTCTATTCATACTTTTGGACCATGTTGATCTGGTCGTAAAAGCAAAGCAATCAAAAGTTGCCTACCCCAAGCAACTAGTATGACATCAAAAATGTCATACGGACTCAGCAAAATCACTGCGTTGCATCCGCAATCATCCATTTCCATTTACCAGTATTGTTTTCATTGCATTTTATCCCTTTCCTCTTCCTCTTCTTCTTCTTCCTTCTTGGCTATCGATCAATGTTGGTATGGTCACGCTTCGAGCGGCTACATACTTTTGATTGGATTCCATTCTCCTTCTATCCCTTTTCCTCTACACAAACCCTTCACATTTTTGTATTAAACTATGTCCCACATAGTATAGTACAAAAAGGGGTAAAATGTAGACACCTAAAAGTCGCACATTGCTATACCTACATACTTGTAGATCCTTTTGGACACTTGTAGGTTCACATAGGCCATCCTAGGTACCCCTAGGCTATTGTAGACCAATGTAGACTATTGTAGATCATCCTAGACATGCGTAGATTGTTGTAGTCATGTGTAGACGGTCGTAGTCATGCGTAGATCATCATAGATTATCGTAGCATTGTGTAGACTTCCACATACCACTTTGCTAGTTTTCAGGTCCAAAACCCTAATAAGTTAGTAAAATCACATCACAAACATTTCCCATGCATCGAGATACCTTCCATCAACTTCCCAAGGTGATACAAAGCCTATTTGCACTCAATTGAGGCCCCCATGGGCTATTAATTGGCAAAAGCAATTATCAAGTCAATTCCTAAAATCTAATTTAATGTTGACTTCACTTAAGTCACCTTTTTAGGGCAAAATTGATTAATTAAACTCTTAATCCTTAATTAACACTAATTGCACCCTCCCACATGTGTGTAATTAGGGTTAGCTAAGATATTTTCCTAAGAACCCTAATCAAGCCCTAATTTGACTTAGGACCTCCTAATCCTGATTAGACCTAATCCTTCCTCACACATGTGTGAGGATAGGATATTTCCTATGGGGAATGTGAGGCTTCCACCTCACAAACCCTAACCTAACTCTAGTTAGACTTCAGCCTAGGGTTAGTTTCCTTAACTCTCCCCCTGCACCTTGCCATTTTCTATATATAGTGGGCCCAAACCCTCATTTATCTCTCTCTCCATCTTATGTCCAAAGTACAGAAACTCTGCCAAAATACGTACCGAAGCACAACAAAGTAGATCTGAACCTGCACATCGACATTACAACAGTAAAGGGACCTCTCCACCGAAGGGTTTTTGCAGAATATCTCTCAGGGTCTGATTCGCCCCTCGCCCCATGAATCCGGCACCAGTTCACCCCCGGGTGGCGAATTGGTTCTACAGGTCCCAAATCAGCTCATATTTGGGAGGTAAGCTTTGTTTTGTCATTTTATGAGCTTCTGCACAATTTATTTCAGTTTTTATCATGTTTTTATCATCTATTTGTCTTTCTAAATATGGGGCCTGACTAAGGCAAGCCCCCCAATGAACTAACCCCTTTTTGCAGGTTTGGCCTAGAACCAAGGAGGGAAACAACTACAAACTACAACCCCACGGTGGTACGCAAGCCCATCTACACTGAGGAACACAAAAGGAAGGCATCAGGCCTATTGTATCATTTATGAAAAGAAAGGATAAAGGGGAATTTGCCCCCATTGTAACCTATGCACTCTTTACATGAATAAAAATACATTTTCCTGAATAACATGTGTCATTAATATGTTGTTAGATCAAATGCCACTTTTTGGCCATTTCAATTACATAAAAGAACCTTGGAGAAACATATTTTCTTTGCAAGAGAGGATTACGATCCTAATTTTCAGGTAATATTTTTAATTGGAAAAAATCACACCTCAACTAATTGGCGCTACAAGGAGGGCCTAAAAGGTAAATATTTTATTTTCATTTGAAGTCTTTCAAATCTTAGTTTAAAAAAAAATTAACATTTTTTTATTTATGTTGCATTAATGTTAATCTGTCATAAATTCAAAATTTTGGTTATGATTCAATTTTTGCAAATTTTTCATACATAGCCTTGCATATTAAAAATGGTTCAATGGAAGAAAATGATTTAACCTATTTTAAGCATGATGGGACGATTACAACTGAAGAACATATTCAAGCATATAAAAATATTATGTTTCATTTTCCAATTATGCAAGAATATGTTCTCTATAGAATGTTTCCATACACATTGAATGAATTGCTAAAGATTGGTTTATCAATTTACCTGTAGTATCTACCACTTCTTGGGATCAAATAAAAACAATATTTTTTGAACAGTTTGGAGAATTGGTTGACACGGATATGATATCAAATCAGTTTTCCTCTATCTATAAAAAACCTGATGAATCCATGAGTCAATTTAATGATAGGTTTCATAAGTTGTATACTGAAATAGAGACACATTTTATCATTTCAGAAGAAGTTGTTCAAATATACTTGGAAGCCTTAGATCCTTTTACTGTTAAGTTGTTAGTAAAACTTCTTAAATATTTATCCTTGTTTAACGCTTATGGTGGGGTAGTAGTTGTAGAACAATGGTTGATTTCAAGGGGAATTGATGTGGGTAGATTATCATTACTCAACCCTAGGGTTTCAAATCAATTACCACCTATGAGTCATGATACACATTTTTCGACACCATCGAATGAAATTGAATGTCCTAGTTTTTCAACCACTTTTGATATTATCCAAGAGGAAGTGCAAGTTTCAAAGCCAATATCCATCAATGAGGATTGTAGTAATCAAGTTTATCAAAATGTAGAAATGCATGAGTCTTCAGAGATTGGAGGAGTTTTAGATCTAACTAGCTTTGAAACATATGATAGAATATAATATTTCATAGAGCTGAATGAAACAATTAAAGCTCCAGAATTGAAATATTCTAGAGGTAATTTCATTATGACTGATCATAAAAGTTTATTACTTGAGGAAGATGAGTTTTTCATTGAAGATAATTTTTTTGAAAGTGATGAAGGTGAACTTGAAAAGCATTCAATTTTTGAATTTACAGAGTGTGAAGAAATTTTTAAACATCACTCCCTAATTTTAGAAGATGATATTTGTTGGTGGAATAAATGGGAGAATTTTTTTTCTCTTTCTAATGAAGTACTTGCTTCACCTAAAATGCAGGACAAGTTGCAAAAGTTAATCCTACAACTTAAAATAAACAGTGATCAAGCACAGGGACAAATGCATCAAGATGCATATCTGGATAATTATATAAATCATTCTCATGAGACAAAGATTGAACATGCTAAAAGTGATATTCTTTTAGACAGTGGAGAAGTCCTAGAGTGGACTAGTTTTGAAACACATGATAAATCAGGACCTTCCATAAATTTGGATGAGATCATTAAAAATGATGATCAAAATTTTTAGTATTCTCAAAATAATGATCAAGAAGAAATGAAATAAGGGATGCAATCTCATTAAATGTTTCAAGAAGATGATTATTATAATTGTTAGGGAAGATATGAGGAATTATTTGTTTCTAATTATTCTACTGATAATATTTCTATTTTACTTGATATGTAGGATGTTGAAACTTCTATTTCAATAGAAGATTTTGCAATTCCTACACAATCATAAAATAACATGCCAATTGTAAAAATAGAGAATATTCCAAAATTGAATCACTTTGAAGATGAATTTATTGAATACCTTGCTGAAATTGAAAATGAAGAAATGGTAAATGTTTCTTATGACTCATTTTTTAATAATGAGGAAGAGGTAAAGTCATATCTTTTACCCATGACTAATAAAAATTTGAGTACAAATTCACATGAATGGTTTGGATTTAATGTTGATGATGACCTAAAGGAAAATTTTGATCTATCTGAAGTAAATCAAGTGGTTGATCAAGAAAATTTGTTATTTAACACATCTTGTGATCAATCAGATTTGTGGTTTTAAAAGGATGGGTATACGTTTAATTGGGTGCCTAATTTTGGTGTCTTTAACAAACAGATATTTGATGAAGATGAAGAACTACAAGGTGATAATGATGGAGACCATGAAGAAAAGAAAAAAATGACAAATGCTCATCCAATATTGGTAAATACTAATAATGATGTGTTGAGTATAGATGACGAGGTAAAATCTTCACCTTTCTCATTGGTTACAAAATTTTCAGGTAATGGGTTGCATTATAAGTTTTTGGATGCTAATGCTATCAATGATGAAATATCAAATGTTGTTAACAAGAAGTTGGAGAAAACTTCTAAATTTTTTTCCATAAATAAAATGAAGGAAAACATGTTTGAAATGCTTAGTAAAATTCATGAGCAATCAACTAGTGAATCTAGGGCACAAATTTTTAATGATATTCTTATACCAAATGTCCTAGATGCTTGTCAATTCTTGAATTATTATGATTGCTTTAAAAACTTTTAAAGTGATTTAAATTTGAAATTTTTAGAAATAGGTTCTTATTTGCAAGATCTCGTATTTGAAAAGGGGAGCCTAGTTCTAAATTATGAATCAAATTGTGAAATTTACACCTTTTTGAATAAGCAAAGGATAATTGAAAATCGTGTTTTCAATTTTAAGTTTAATGAATCAAATTTTAAACATGGAATTGCTTATCAACTTGAATCAAATCAGTGGGATGAGATAGGCATAATAAGAATTTTTTTTTTTGGCCTAATCTTATTTTTATTGGATTCTTATCAGACTTGGCAGGCATATAATCATATATGTTTTCTAAAGTGTGCTAATCGTATTTGGGATCCAAGGAAATGATGGTAAAAATTTTGCAGTGTCTTGTACATAATGTATATTTTTGTAAATAGTCTTTTGGATTTTGTTTTCTTGTTTTTGTGTTTGTACATAAGTTGTGGTTTTGTAATATTTTGTTATTGGTTATGTTGTCAATGTTGTCAAGTTTAGGAAGTGGATTCACTCGCTTTATCAACTTTGCAATTTTGGTTTTGCAAATTTATGTTTTGTATAGCTTGTTGTTTTGTGAGCTTGTTAGTTAGTTATTTTGCTAATTTTATTAGTTGGTGATGTTGTTGATGTTTATTTTTGTTTGTTTAGTGTTTATCAGATTTTTGGTTGTGTTTTTAGTATAGCAATAAAATGGCTTTGCCAAATTTTGGAGTTTCATTATTTTGATGTGTGTTGTTGAATTTGACAAAGTTTCAAGGAGGTTTTCAAGGATTAAGGTAGTTGTTAGTATAGCAATAAAATGGCTTTAGTATTTGTTTCATTATTTTTTGTTGTGTTTTTAGTATAGCAATAAAATGGCTTTGCCAGATTTTAGAGTTTCATTATTTTGATGTGTGTTGTTGAATTTGAAAAATTTTCAAGGAGGTTTTCAAGGATTAAGGTAGTTGTTACCGAGACACTATTCATTTGAGGATTTTGTTTGGTGTTTGGTCCTAGGTCATATAGGATGAAATTATTTTTTTTGAAAACTTGCAAAACTTGGAAAAAATGAAAAGTGAGATGTTAGTCTATATCTTCATGAATGTGAACTAAGATAAGGAAATTTGAAATATTAGAATCATATTGCAAAAGCTTTACGAGTACCACAAACACATCAAGAAATATTTTTTGTAATTCTGGATGTATGAAGTTGTCAATTTTGCATATTAAGGTGAAAAAAATTATATACTCTTTCAGCCTTACCTAATATCTAACCCAAGTGGCAGGTGGATTTGTTGCAAAGTACCATATTACTAGATAAAAGAGATAAAAAAAGATAAAAAAAGAGAGAATATAAAAAAAAGTGAAAACAAAAGAAAAAAATGAGAGAAAAAATAATGAATATAGCTGAAAATAAATTCAAATATATCACCATGAATTAGATAATCTTCACCGGAGATATAGACGCTTGGCTGGTAGTGAAACTATGTCTAAAATAAAGGAAATGCAACATCCAAAAATTTACCTAGTATTTGGGAGTTTCAGATAATATCTACCAGAGCTATAGACACTCGATAGGAAATAGAGCAATGTTTGAAGAGAATCAGGTAGAGGTATTTCTTCAAAGAGAAAATGTTCATAGCCTAAAATATGAAATTGATAATGGAATGTTGAGTGGTTTCAAAAGGTATAGAATGAATCACTTCACACACACCAAGCTGATGTTGATGATTCTAATGGTTCATGTCAAATTGGTCTATTCTCATTCTCTGGATATCATTGACACTTATAATTCTAATATTTGGGTTTTTGTTGTTTTCAAAGTTTAGTTTTTAAGTCCAAAATTTCTAGGGATATTTACCAGCAGAGTCACCATTTGTTGTGACTCCTTCACAATGACCCCAAAGTCTAGGGACCCAATTGAAATTTGAAAGCTTGTTTCAAATTGTTGATTGCGCTTATTGTTCACCATTGTCATCATTGAAATATCAAGAATGCTTATCTTCCTCCAAATGGTCTTATAGCAGGGTCCATTGTCAAAATTCACCTCATGATCTGAAGATCCTGAAGTTATGCTTGTATGGTCATTTTGATTATGGTCTTTGAGTTGTATAATTGTTGTTATGTTATGTTTATGTCAAGGGTGTTTTGTTTTGTTTGTTATTCTTTTAGGTTGTATAAACATTGTTTGTGTTATGTTATTTTTATTATGTTAAAAGTTTAATGTTATAATATTTTTTATGGTTTTATTTTAGATTGTTATTTTATGTTATAATATGTTTTTTGTTTTTGTAGTTGTTTTATGTTATGTTGTTTTAGTTTTATGTTGTCTTTAAATTATATGTTTGTTATTTAGTATATATTTTTGGTGTTATTTTAATATATTTTCATTTATTATAGTGGTGGTCATATAGGTTGCATGTTCGTATGTTATGTTTAGTTATGTCTTGTTTTAAATTAATTAAATTATAAAGTTTATAACTTTATAACTTAATATATTTAAAATTGTTATTTTATAAACTTGTTTTAAATTAATTAAATTATAAAGTTTTATAACTTTGTAATTTAATTATATTTAAAAATGTTATTTTATAAATGTTTTATATTCTAATTAATATTTGTTTTGTTGGCAGGATTATTTAAATATGTTGAATAGAAGATGTATTCGTGGGTTTCATTGGCATGTATTAACTTTAATTTTTGAATGCCAATGAGGAGAAATATTAATCTTTTGAAAAGGCTTTATTAATATTAGGGTTTCAAGAATTCATTTTTAAAACTGATGGAACGAATCAAACTAATCAAGAGGAACGAATTTATTAAGTCATAAATGGAGAATTAGAAACCAAAGAGAGGGTCGAACAGGTTGGAGAAAAAGAGGAAAGATTGAAAGGAGCCAAATAGAAGACCAAGTTACAAAGGAAGCTACATTTGCACATGAATACAGAGACTGTTGGATTCATTGTAAGATCTAATATTTTGTATCAAATTCAAATTTTATTAAAAGCAAGGACTATTGTGGTGTTTTTAATTTATAAGTTGATTGATATAATTTTTTTAATTAAAATTTCCGAAGAAGATAACACCAAATTTGTGGTAGGATTGTGTAAAATCTGGTTTTCCTGAGTTGGGTTTTCAAAGTTGTGTTTTTCTATGATGTAGCAAGTTTGTCCGAACATTTTATTCAAAATTTGTTTCTTTACCCTAAGACCTTTTTAATTTATTTGAGGCATTAAGATTGTGATAAAACCTAGTTTATTTTATAAAATATTTAAATTTTACAAGTTAAAGTTTGAATTTATTACTCAAACTTTAATTTGCGACATGTTGCACCGTCGCGGCCAAGGATGGAAAGTTGTCGCGATTTCACGACATGTTGTGCCGTCGCTGTTGCCGAGGGGAATTTTTCGCTATTTTACGACATGTTACGCTGGCGCGGCCAAGGGAGGAAAATTATCGCGATTGCGCAACATGTTGCGTCGTCGCAGCCAAGGGAGGAAAGTTTTCACGATTTCGTGACATGTTACACCGTCATAGCCGTTGGAGGAAAGTTGTCACGATTTCACGACGTGTTGCGTCATTGTGGCTGCTACTAGATTTTTGTCACGATTTCACGACATGTCGCGATTTCGCGCCAGGTTGACTTTTTTTCGGTCAGAGGTGTCTTGTGTCATGATTTCGTGACTTGTAGCTTTTTTGCGGACAGAGGTGAAGTTGGTGTTTGCTACGTGTTTTTGCGATAAGTTGTTGTAACTGACCTATCAGCTCTTTCAGCTAGCTTGGTATTGGTTCAAGATATTTGAATCCAGTGCAATTCTTCCTCTTCTCTTGTAATCATGTGCTTTCATTGTTTTCGACTGGGATGTATCTTATCCCAATTGTAACTGATCAATGTTTTAATACAAGTTTTTCAATTTTTTCAAAAAAGTTTGAATTTATTACTCAAATATTTAATTCTATAAATATTTTGAGTGAATAAATTTCACAGAGGAAGGAATCAATGAACTTTTTATTTTAAATTTCATAAAGTTTATAAAGTTCATTGAATTTTTTTTATTAAAACCCTAAGTTGAATAAGGGTTGTAAAATTTATTTAGGTCAAATATTTAATTTAATAAATATTTGACAAATAAATTTTAGAGACAGAGAAGGATTATATGGATTATTGATTTTAACATCATAAAATTTTAAAATCCATAATTTGATATTATGTATGTTTCTTTAAGTTTTATTTATTAAAATTTTCAATAAAAAATCATAAAGTCCAAAGTATACCATTGAAAGGATTAAATTTATTTACTTCAAATATTTAGTTTAATGAATATTTGAAAATAAATAAACATCACATTAAGGAAGATTACGTGAATTCTAATTTTCATATTATAAAGTACAAAACTTTATGATTAGAATTCATACATATTAATTATTTTTATATATTTATTTCAAATATTTGAACTAATAAATATTTGAATAAATAAATATTTGGTTTAAAAGGTTATATGAATTCTAATTTTTATATTATAAAGTACAAAACTTTATAATTAGAATTCATACATATTAATTATTCATATTCTATGAAAAGAAGCAAGGATTATAAAGCTTAGAATATTCTAAAGGCCCAAACATAGGGATTATAAAGTGTTTCACATTTTATAATTAGGGTTTTTATTTTATTCATCATTTATTAGATCTAATTTTAAGCTTCATTCATGAAATAAATGTAAGTTTTGAATTAAAATGCTTTAAAACATTCATGCAAGTTTAATATAAGGTTAAAAGCATTTTAAATCAAAGTTCATATTTTAAAATAGATTTGCATTCTCAAATATTAGCTTTAAAAGGCAATTTCATTCATTTTGAGGAAGTAAATTATACTGATGAAAATGCAAGTAATGATTTCAAGATTAAAATATTTGTTATACTAGACCCCTTGTTAACAGTTGATTGTTAATATCGGAGATGTTCTGTGCACTTAATTGACATAAATTCATAATGTGTTATGTAAAATAACATTGGAGAAACATATTTTCTTTGCAAGAGAGGATTATGATCCTAATTGTCGAGAGATTTATAATCGAACAAAATCACACCTCAACAGGATGTTTGTGGCTGCAAATATTCTTGGTTGCGAGTAACCTTCAACATCTCTAAATTCATCTTCTACCATCTCCAACACCCTTTTTACTTATTTTAGATAGAGTAACCCAGGCCGCACTTTGAGGCTCATTTCTATGATATCTTCAAACATTTCCTTTCTTGCCTACTTTACCTTCTCCTTTGAGAACCCTATGGCTTTGGTTCTTTCTTCTTGAAGTTGCTATTGGAGGTCCTTGAGCTATTTTTTCAGGATCTGATTTTACTTGTTAGCATATTCTACCTCCTATTTGTATCTGGCCATCTCCTAGAACCTGTCTTACCATTTCTTGGCCTCATTCTTTAGTGCCTTTTTAACATTACTTTGTTCACTCAATGTTGCTTCAAGTTCTTTGATTGTTTCCTTGGCTCATTTACACTTTTCTTTGAAGTAGTCCCCATGTACATAAATGGTTTCTAGATGAGCTCTTGCATATCCATACTCATCTTGCATTGGAAGCTGAGTGATGTCTTCTACCACTATCTCAACCTAGTAATCTTCAATGGTTAAGTCTTCCATCGACTTATCCACCAAGGGTGTGATCTTCATTTTAGTCCTTTGCATGGTATTTGGATCTAGGACCATCATTTTTGTGTAGTAGGTACCAATCTTTTGGAAGACTGAGCGCATTTCTCATTCCACCAGTCATAGGTGCTTTTATTTGTCTTCTTAAATTTTTTGACCTTTGCAACATTAGGATGAGCATCGATTGAAGAGGTGGGAAGGGATTGCAATAATGGGAAATGAACAGTAAGGGAGAATGAGACTGCTACAAGTGTGGAATCTACACTTGTGGGTGATGCAATGGATACTTCTATGGAGGGTATAGTGGTGACCTAGGGTGGTACAATGGATGGGAGTGATGAAGCAACAATTATTTCATCATGTGAAGATGATATGTGGACTATTTCAATTGGAATGGACCAAATTGGAGGTTGAGATATTGATGGTGGACATGGATGTTGTGGAGGTGAGGGTGGATGTTGCTAGGGGGAGGATTAAAATTTTTTTTACCAGAAGGGGATGGGAATTACTCTAAGGGATTAGAATAAAGAAGAAGAGAAGAGGAAGAAATTGTCATACCTGAAGCCTTTTGCTGAGGTTGTATAGTCTCTTCAGTGGGTTGATGGTTGTTCCTATCTTTTCTCCACCAATGGTGGTTGTTCTACTATCTCCTCTTACTTAGATATGATCACTTCTTCGATGGTATTTTATTTCTTATTCTTCTTTTGTACTCCCTTTTCAGGTGTCCCTTTTACTTTTCTTTTAGATCTTCTTATAAGAGGAAGTTTTTTAGAGTTTATTTTTTATTCTAACTGTTGTGTTTGCATTTGGGTCACCTCAATAAAAGGAGATGTATCTTTGCTTAGAGTTACAAATATCAGAGCATTTGATCTTGAACTCCTACTTCTGGTAGTTCTTGCTCTTAAGGCTAAATTTATTGGTCTTTGTTACACCTGTATGGGTTCAGTGATCCCTTGGCCATGTTTTCCTAGGCCTTCTCCTTCATAATTCATTTTTTGCATTATAACGGGTTCTTTTACATGCTTTTTCGTCTATTCCTATGTGTATATTTTTGTTTTCCACTTTGTAGAGGAAGAGGAAGGTACTTCAGCTATGGTGATCTATAGCAAAACTTGGGGAATTTTTTTCCCCTTTGTTGTGTCTATTTTTTTGGAAGTACCCTCTGTAATAATTCCCTCTTTTTGAGTACTATGAAAACTTAGGGTAATTTTATTTCCAATGGTTTCTACCTAGGTCTCGAAGTGTCGATCATATCTAAGGGAAAATTCATCATCACTCTTGATACCATATCTTGAGGGAGTCATATTAGTTTCACATCTCATGACCCACCAAGCATGTATTTTGGCTTCCATCCATTTCTTGTTCTTATGCATCCTTCGAATAGTCTTTTCTTCCAAGAAGTGATCTTCATTATTCTTAGGATCATAATCTATAACTTGCTCATAGAAATCATTCCATGGGGGCAAAGACTGCATCAGATCTATATGCCATTCCAACTCTTCATCTTCGGGATTGTTCCTTTGTTGCTCTATGTGCTCCCTGGTTATCTTTTCAAAATTTTTGCTTTTATTGCTATTAAGAATTTCTAATATTTTTATAAATTTATCAATGGGGTCATACCTCCATCATTGTGGTAACTCTACAAGCCCTAGGTCTCTTAGAGCCTGAGTAACTTGTTCATGGTGCTAGTTTTTGATAGGATTATACCTTCAAATTTGAATGGTAGGAGGCAAGTCCCTTTTTTGCCTATGCCTATACCAAATTTATCATTTATGTACATGGTCTATCTGCAATATTCTAGTGCAAACAACTGGTTTGTGACATAGTGAGAGAGCAAGAATGGTTTTCCAATGAACCCATATAATAGGATGACCACACCTTGTGTCAATATGAACCAGTCTCCCTCTTCTGCATGTGGGTTCTGTAGAACACTCCTTTACCATTGGAGGTAATCTATCCATTTCTCCATATATAAGCTTCAAGGTAGGTCCCAAGAACTCCTGTTGAAGTTATAATAGGTCTCAGTAGTGGTAAGCATAGAGGTCCATTTATATATTGGTAACTTTCTTCCCTTCTCATCTTGGTCTACTACTAGTATAAAATGCATTTCTTTTGACATGAAGTAAAAGAAAATCTAGGCCAGGTGGGAGAAGTATCAGAAGGAAACTTGGGCACCTCTCTTCATCTTGGTCAACTGTTCATGGATTTTCTGGTATATGAAGGCTAGCCAATTGAAGAAAATGAGCCTAGTGCTCTAGTCCATAATAAAGGTATCATAGAACTTGGGGTTAGAGATACACTGAGCAGTGAAAATTTTCCATCCATAGACCTATTCATCTAATGGCAACCCTGCTATGACTACCAGTATTGATTATAATTCTAGATTATTAAATCTGGTGAGGGGGATGAGGGTTTCAGGTAAATTCCTTCTTGGCAGTGGCTTCTTCAATTGTAGCTCTATAAAATATCTTATGGTTTTATTCGAAACATAATACTTGGCTTGATATTCTGGGTGGAAGTCTTTGGGTTTGAAAGTGGGGGCATATTCCATAGTGAATGCAAGTATGAAAGCTTTTGGGATAAGGTTAGAAATATATCTTCTCGTCTTACCCTAGATAGTTTTTGCTTCGGGTCATAATTTTTAGCAATTGCACGTACAAATTTGGGACATTGATACACTAGGTCGCAGATGTAAAAGGATAGTAGATAATGGTATGCGAAAATCATGGGACTAGATGGACTAATACTTGTTTGAGCTTTATCTTCAATGTCTATCCTTAACCACATAACTTTCTTGTATGTGGCCATTGTATCCAAAATTCTTACATCCTTATCTTGAAATGGGATGTTTCTATCATCTTCGCCATGCAGTGCAACTCCAACGGTTGATGATGAGGATGCCATTGTGGTACTTTCACCTACACAAGTTGATGACTTGTAAGGGTTTCTCTAGAAGCACTGGTAGAAGAAGAAAACTAGTGAGGAAAAATAATTTTGCAAGAAGATTCTAGGAGAAATGAAAACTACTAGGGTTTCTCGATCACATATATAGTGTCTAAGAAGGAATTATGGCAATGCACAGTAACTCCAGTAGTTTTCCATTCATTTCATCAAATCAATTTGGATATCGTATATGCTCTAACTCATGTGCCATATTTTCTTACTTAATAATAACCAATGTTGCATTTATTATGTCATGCTTCCCATAATTCCTTGAAATTTGAAACCAGTTTTCCTACTTGTTGCACTATTACGATCGTTGGGAGCATTTTGACCATTTTTACCATGGTACAATGAGTTATCACAAAATCATGTCATTTTCTTCCTTTTTGAGACCTTTGTTTATTACTACCTTAGTTTTATGATATGTCACATAATCACATCAGTTTCTTCCTTTTGGATATATTTGTTTATTGATACCATGGTTTTGAGACATGTCGTAGAATTGTGACCAATATTTTTTAAGTAAAACATAAAAGTACACATAATACATAAAAATACAAGGGGTGGGATTTCCTTAATGAAAATATAATTTCAAATGAAAACCATTGATAGGGATAGGTTGAATTATTCCCTGTTTGTCCTGGAGTTGGAAAGCATTATGTTACTTTTCTACAATTATTTCAAATGGACCTTCCCAGAAGGAGTCAAACTTTTGGTGATTTCCTGGTTTTGCCTTGTTTTTGCTCCACCTTAAGACCAGGTCTCCAACCATGAATTTTTTGAAGGTAGTATTTGTCAAACCATCCTTTGGTTTCCCCTAGATGTTTTTGGTATTGTACATAGGCCTGTTCTCTTTTTTCTTCTAATTGCAAAAGTTGCATCAATCTGTTTTCCACTGGGTCACTTTCTTCAGTTTGATTCTGATCGAGTAATCTTAGAGTTGGTATCTCCATGTGTATGGGGAGGATAGCCTCTTTTCCATAAACTAGAGCATAAGGATATGTGTTTATAGAATTATTGATGGTGATTCTATCAGCCCATAGTGCTTGATTTATTAGGGAATGCCAACTCCTCTTGTTATCCTTCAAAGTTATTTTCAGGATCCTAAGTAAATTCTTGTTAGTTGATTCTGCAAGACCATTTCCTTGTGGGTAATAGTTGGAAGAAATTTTTAGGTAGATCCCATATTTTCTAGAAAAATAAGTCATATTTGCTCCAATGAAGGATGAGCCATTGTCATTGACTAATGCATTAGGTATACCAAACCTTGTAATCAGACTTTCAATGAATTCAATCACCACCTCTTGGTCAACTTTCTTTGTGGGTATTGCTTCTGTCCATTTGGTGAAATAGTCTATCACTGTCAAAATATACTTGTTCCCAACTGATGAATTTGGCTCTATTACCCCTATGAAGTCTAAACCCCATTGCTGAAAAGGTTGCTCTACTTGGATGGACTTGAGAGGTAAGGAAGCATTTTTGTTTCTCCCTACGTACCTTTGACATTCTTCACATGCTCTTGTAATATTGAAAGCATCAAAGAAGATGTTAGGCCAGTAACAACCTATCCTAAGTATTTTTAATGTGGTAGTCCTTCCTGAATAGTGTCCTCCTGATAAGCCTCCATGAAATTCTTCCAGGATATTTTGTTTTTGATCATCTTTGATGCATCTCAAAAGGATACCATCCAATTTTTTTTTGTACAAACCTTCAGGTAATAGGACATATTTTAGGGCCTATAGCCTGTACCTTCTTCTTTGTGAAGCATTCAGGTTCGTTGGGCATTTTCCTATTTGGAAGTAATTTGTGAGTTCATCAACCCAATCTGAATCTTCTGAGGGTTGTCCAATTTCTTGGACTGGTTCTAGCACTTGACAAGCCACATAGTCTATCCTAGCTCTTTTTGCCAATTCTTGGCACAATGCTCTACCCCTTACCAACTTAGTTGGGTGGATTTCTACATCATATTCCTATATTTTTGACACCCATCCAACTCTATTTTCACCAAGCTCTCCCTGTATTATGAAATTTTTGACATCAGGATGCACCACATACACCAGGGTCTTACTTTGGGATAGAAAATATCTGAATTTCTTTAAGGACTTCATGACAACATACACTTGTTTCTCAATGAAGTTATATCTTTCCTTGTGATCTTGCATAGTTTGACTTAGGAAAGCAATAGGTCTTTCCTCATTATCTTCTCCCTTTTGAGTGAGGACTGTAGCATAACTTTCTTGTTCACCAACTACATACAAGATGAAATCCCTTGAGTAGTCTAGATTGATGAGTACAGGTGCTTGGGAAATTGCTTCTTTGATCCTTTTGAATGCTTCTTTCCTCAGGTCTATCCACCTAAAGTCTGCATCATTTTTTAGTAGTTCAGTCATGGGTTTTACTATTTGTGTGAAATATGCAATGAATTTCCGCACGAAGTTGATTTATCCAAAGAAATATTGCAACCCCTTTTTATTCAATGGTAAAGGGAGATTTAAAAGAGCTGTCACCCTTTCTGGGTCAATTTCTAGCCCTTTCATAGAAATAACATGTCCCAATAGAGTTCCTTCTTCGATAGAAAATATTGATTTCTTTGGGTTCAAGGAAATACCAAACTCTCTACACTTCTTGAAAACCATCCTGAGATGTCCAACGTGATCTTATTTTCTGTGAGAGAACATTATCATGTCATCCAAGTAAATGACTATTACTTTATTTACAAGTTCCCCAAATGCTAAGTCCATTGCTCTTTGGAAAGTGGTCCCTACGTTAGACAAACCAAAAGGCATTCGCTGGTATGCAAATGTTCCCCATTTGGTGGTGAACATAGTCTTGTGTTGATCTTCATATTTGACCCAGACCTGATTGTAACCAAGAAAATCCATCTAGTAGTGAGAACCTATTTTACCCCTACAACATGTAATATCTAATCTATTTGAGGTAGGGGGTAATGATCTTTTAGTGAAGCCTTATTCAGGTTCCTGAAATCTACACATAGTCTAATATCACCATTCTTTTTCTAACTGGTACAAGGTTAGCAACCCATGTGGAGTGCTTGATAGGGTAGATTATCTTGGCGTTGAGTAGTTTCAATAACTCATGCTTCATTAGTGCTTCTATTTTTGGGTTGATATGGTATTGTTTTATTCAGAAGGGCTTTGACCCTGGCTCAAGTTTGATAGTGTGTTGTATCATTTCTTTATTGTATACCTTGAGATCATCATATGTCCAGGCCACAATATCATTGAACTCTTTACATAGTTCTTGAACTTGGTCAGCTTCCTTTTCTAAACATTGAACCCCCACCTTGAGCACTTTTCTAGGTTCTATCTACATCTCTTTGTACTTTTGTTTGTCAACTTTTATCTTGTGGTCTAATGGTCGATCACTACTATCAAACAAGCTTTCAAGAGTTATTAGACCTTTGGGTATATGATTATTCTTAAGTTGAATCAACCCATCATCTTCCTCATCTTCTAGGGCTCGATCATTTGAATAGTTCATCTCATGTATCAAGAAGTCTAATATTTGTTCATCATTTTCAAAAACCTGCTAGAAGATGTCCTTATCTAGGACTAAAGGTCTGTAAATTAGCCTTACTATTTTTTACTTCTGTATAATATTGGCTATAGGGCAATAGTTGGCTCCCATAGATGCTAGTAAATCAGCATGAGTATTATGCTCTCTAGGAATAGACTTAATGTTCAATGCCTCAAAAGCCTCAAACAAATCCCATACCTTGTTTTGATAAGCCTTCAAGTAATGTTGCTTGCTGACACACTTCTTTGTGACCTGGTTCATGATTAATTTAGAATCTCCATATATTTGTAGTTGTTTGACCCCTAGCTTTTTAGCTTTTCTCAAGCCTAAACATAGTGCTTCATATTCTACTGCATTGTTGGTGTAGCTCCATGTTAGTCTATATGAGAAGACCTTCTCATCCCTTGTTGGTGAGATCAGTACTATACCTACCCCAGCTCCATTTTTGCATCTAGCACCATCAAAGAAAAGTTTCCAGATCTGATTGGTGGGGGGATCTTGTTTTGTTAAAATAGGAGTTTCAATATTTTTAGGTTTTGTAATTGAATAAGTTCCTATCCCTATTTCAATCATAGCATTAAAGTCTTCCAAGGAGAATTGGTCTTCGATTTGGAGGTCTTCCAGAACTTCATCCATCAAATCTATCTCCCCTATCTCTTTAATAATTAATGACACATTATTTGCATGCTTGTTACCTTCTTCTATCTTTTCAATGTGAAAAGAGGAAGGTTTCTCATTGAAAATATTAATCCTTCTTCCTTTGTATGGAATCTCCATATGTGAATAGTCAAGTGAGAGATATCCTCCTATTTTGGCTATGAATTCTCTTGAAAGACACATCCCAAAATAAGGTTCTAGGTCCACCACCACTACTTCTTGTATAACTATAATCTGGGGCATCATGTTCAATACTATGGGTATATCTTTGATTACTCCTATAGTTTTGATTGGGGTGCCATCTAACTACAACACTCCTGGGCTACTCCTGGTGTATTCCATTCCCATGATGTCACACATAGCTTTAGGAATTACTATATTTGCTGCACCTGAGTCTATCATACAATTGTGTACCACCCATCCTTCCATTTGCAAGGATAAATAGAAGGGAGGAGGCCTATTTTTCCCTATGGTTGGTATTGGATTACCTTGAGCTAGATTCAATTGAGGGTGAGGTTTAGTTTTATTTTTTATTGACTTGAGAGATTCTTGCAGCAAATCAATCTATCTTGGGAGCAACAGTGCATCATACATGCTTACCTTTGAAGGAGTCTTTTTCAATTCTTCTACTATACTAAAGGTAGGTGTGTCAGGTTGTTTATCCTTCTCTTTTGTAGGTGGATCATATATATTCTTGTACCCTTGAGTTGCCTCTATTATTTATCTCTTGGTTAAGGAAGGGTATCTCAATTTATCCCTTGCCTGTTCTTGAGTTTTAGTTTCCTTTAGTGGTACATCGTTCTTGTTTGTTTCTACCCTCTACTTTTGAACTAGATTTGGGGGTACAAGTTCATGAGTAGATCCTTTTCAAGTTTGACCTTTTATTTCTAAGGGCACTTTCAGGGGATTGAGCTCCTTGGGATCAACTTGAAGGGGATTTTTACCTGATCTGGTTAAGACTGCAACCTGTTCCACGGATGGCATCATAAAATTATGACTAGTTTCCCTAATCATGTTAACTTGTCCTTTATGAGCTCTTTCTGCTTTCTCAATAGCTACCATCTGTACATGATGTTGGTGAACCATACATAAAATCTCCCCATGGGGATCATTACATGTGGAGCACCAATAATCAGATTCAACTAGGGATGTAGAAGGTTCATTTTCTTGATTAGCATACACTATTCCTAACTTTTCTGGGTACTTGTTGGTTGAAGCTTGATCTTTTGTTACCTGTGGGAACCTTCTTGGCTGAAAGTTCCTTTTAGCTTCCCTCCTCTTCATTGAAGTCATATCATTAGTCAAATTTTTCATAGTTATTTGTATTTCTAGGAGAACTACAAACTGAGGATTAGGTGTTGGTAAGGTGGGTATTGGAGGTAAAGCTAGTAATACTAGGGGAGCTTGTATTGCTGGGGGAGTTGGTAGTCCAGACCATTTTGGGAGATCTATTGTAGGAGCTGAAGTAGGATATGATGCATTTGTATTAGGGACCTGAGGGAATTCTAGGAATATAGGCATTATCATTTTTGGGGGTAACCTTCCAATAGCAATAAGATCTTTCTCTACTTTTAAGGCTTCTTGAAATATTTCTGGGAAAGTAAATACTTGAGATTATCTTATTGCCATCCCTAGATCTGAGTTAAAAGCCCTTAGATAATAGTACATTGCTTGCTCATGCGTTGGTCTAAGGCCATCAGGTACTCTTTTCCATGTATTGAACCTAATATTGAAATCAACTATCTCTTCTTGTGGGTGTTTTTGCATAATAGTAAACTGAGTGAGCAGGGAGAAAGGATCAACCTATTCATTAAATGCTTCTACCAATTTACCAATAAGTTCTACCCATGTGGTTATGGTTTGGTCTGGGATAGTTCTATACCAGTATAACATTTTTTCTCTTAAGGATATAACCAATAATTTTACCATAATATTTTCCTTTGTGATATTATGAATTGTTGCTAGTGATGCCACATCTTGATAGTGTTCATAAGCAATTTTTCCAGTGCCATCATACATGGGTAGCACTTTTAAAGCTACTAGGGGAATGGGGTTTTGAACTATTAGATTTAGGGGACCCACATTATTCCACGTAGGGTAGGGTTGGACATTCTAGTTTTGATTGGCATCCATTATCACTATTGTGTTGACTAAAGTTGCAGGAGTAGGATTGGTTGTGCTAGAAGATCTGTTGGTAGTTGTACTAGGAGGAATTGCAAGGGGAGGATTCACAACATTGGTTGATCTGATAGTAATGGCAGAGGAAGAGTTTGATCTAGAAGATAAAATAGGATTTACTCTGAGACTACCAAGGTGCAATTCTAGAAACTCAATGGGTTCTTCTAAATTTTTAGCTTTTGATTTGGTTCTCATGTATTTCAAATACTAACCAAAAACTGGATATAAATATTTTCTAGGTTTGATATTTTAAATGGAGTCACCAGGTGATTTATATTTAAATAGAGCAAATATAAACACCAAATATTTAACCTATGTATGTAGTGGGATTTGGTCCCATCGGGTGTGCCAAAAACTATTGGTCCAAAATCTACCTATGGTTGGTTATTGCGCCCAAGACATGGCCAACATTGAATGAATAATCAAACTGTAAGGCTTAACTAGTTCAATATCCAGAGAAGGCTGGTTTCTTTGAGAAGTTCTAACTAGCTAAAATGTAATGGGGGAGAGAAAAGAGTGCTTGAAAGAGATTTAAATGTAGTCGAGGCTAGAACTTGATATGGTGTAGATTAAGCAACAATAAGAAATGGGAGAAGACCATGAATAAAAGCAATGACTATAACCTCCTAACATACCAACCAGTTATTTACCATACATAGAACAACATCTAATCAATGTTTAGCTTTACGTATTAGTAGTTCCAAGACTAAGAAATAAACATGAACAAGAATCTAGAAAGTAGAATTAATGTCATGCACATTTACTTAGCTAAATTAGAAACATTCATCCATTCATACATACTTGTTCTACAAGATATTTGAACCAGAGGTTAAACAGAGATCTTTATTGTATTTTTCTTCCCAAAAGTCTTAATCCATACAACTTGTAAATGCCTAAGAGTCGACCCCTTAAACAAGAGGTCGATACTCTTATTTATAACACCTCTATGGTTCAATATTTCAAAATATAAAATTAGCTTAATTAAAAGTTGTTATAACAATATGCCAGGATTGTGCAGTATCATTGGTCCAAAAATGGAATAGAATGCTCAAACTCTAACTACTAGTGCATTTCTCCATGCATACAGGTAGGTAGTGGAGGTGAGCTTGAAATATGATCCATCCATCATTCTTCTGATGTGCCCATCTTTGTAGATATTACAATGACCATGTCTAACTGAAACCGTTAAAGAATATCATGCTTGCAGCCACTATATAGACATGTGGTAAAAACATGACTTGTGAAATCATTACACCCTCTTGCACTTAAGCCTTCTTGGTATTTATCTTTAGTGGAAACATGATTTGTCACAAAATTGTGATACTTTTTAGCACTTGGGCTCTTTTGATGTCTCTCACCAGTGGAATCAAAACTTGTCATAAAATTGTGATACTTTTTGGTACTTGGGCTCTTTTGGTGACCCTCGCCAGTGGAATCAAAAATTTTCATAGAATCATAACCCTTTGTAGCAATTGGGCTCTTTTGATGCACCTTTCTAGTGGAATCAAAACTTGTTACAAAATCATGATACTTTTTGGCACTTGGGATCTTTTGGTGCCCCTCACCAACAGAATCAAAACTTGTAGAATCGTGAAACTTTTCAGCACTTGGGTTCTTTTTGTGCACCTCACCAGCAGATTCAAAAATTTTCATATAATTATGATAATTTTCAACACTTGGGCTATTTTGGTGCACCTCGCTAGCGAAATAAAAACATGTAAAATCATGTTGGTCCTTCATACTTAAAAATTTTTAGGGAGTCAATGTGGGATAGGGTTATTGAAAAAATTCAAAAAAAACTTGTTGGATGGAAAGGTCATCTTCTATCTCAAGCAGGAAATCTGACCCTCACTAAGGCATCTCTTCAGAGCATTCCAGTCTATTTCCTCTCCGTTTTCAAATCCCCTGTGAAGGTTTTCCAGAAAATTGAGAAACTCCAAAAAGAATTTTTATGGACTGGATGAGAGGAGAAAAAAAGGATACACCTTGTAGGATGTACCAAAGTGTGCAGACCAACGTAAAATGGGGGCTTAGGTCTGAGGATAATTGCTCATATAAATTTAGCTTTACTAGCTAAGCAGGCATGGCATCTCATTTCTGGTGAAGAAAATGAATGGACAACTATCATCAAATGAAAGTATCTTCAAAATATGGAATTTCTAAGTGACTCAGTTCCAATCAGAGGTTCTACTTTTTGGAAAGCAATTCTTAATTGTAAGGAAATCATCAAAAAAGGTTTAATATGGGTTTTAGGCAATGGTGAGAGGATAAATTGCTGGAATGACAGGTGGGCTAAGGACGAACCACTAATGCAATATCCTAACTTATCTCGAATCAAAGATATCACAGAAGAACTCATTGGCAGAAAAGTCTCCGATTATATGGTTGAGGACATAGGTAGAATGAAGTGGAAACAAATAAGAATTCAGGGATTTCAAGCGGAATCAAATGATCTTTGTAACATTCTAGGGTAATAGTTTATCCCCATGAGACCCAAGGAAGATCAAGTGACCTAGGCTCCTACAAAAAATGTGCAGTTCACTATTAAATCAGCTTACAAGCTTCTGCTTGATGATGAGGATTTTGTCCTCCAAAAGGACTTAGTTTAGATAAAAAATTTAATTCCAAAAATTGCAGTCTTTTCATGGTTGTTTATCCAAGGAAGAATTCTAACCATTGATAATATGATGCGTAAAGGTATTTGTATCACTAATTGTTGTTATCTGTGCAGGGCTAATTGGGAGACCATTTATCACATTTTCCTTGAGTGCCTTTTTTCCTTGACTGTCCTAAGTGGGGTTTTTTAGGCCTTAAACTTTTCATGGGTTAAACTAGCCTTCGTACTTGATTTGTTCGTCCAGTGGCCTTACCCCTTTTCAAGCCAAAGACTTGGATACATGTGGAAAATTTGTCTCAATCACTATCTTTGGAAGGTGTGGTTATAAAGGAACCATAGAGTATTTAATGAGTCTATCCATGATCATCAAACTATCATTGTTAGGATCCTATCCTTTGCCAATGAGAATGTGAACCTTATCCCTTTTGATAGCTATAAACCTCATATGTAGGAGACCACGATTGCTCAATATTTAAGCTTAACCTTGTTAGATGAGTCTGTGCCTAGGGTAGTCAAACCCAGAGCCAATGTTAAGTGGTATCCACCTCCTACGGGTTGTTTTAAGCTTAATTTTGATGGAGCAACTAAGGACAATCATGCAAGAGCAGGCGCTGGTGGAATTGTATGAGATCATAATGGGAATATGATGCTTGCATTTTCCAAATATTTGGGAACAAATATGAACAATGAAGCTAAAGCTAGAGCTATGTGGAGAGGCCTTCAAATGACTCAAGACTTAGAAGGAAATTTGATCGTAGAAGGAGACTCTATGCATGTTATAAATCTCCTCAATAATTGGAAAACACCTCCTTGGAGGATTAAAATAATTTTTGAAGAGGTTAGGATCCTTTTCCAGGGAAGACAGGACAGAAAAGCCCAACATGTCTTTCGGGAAGCTAACAAAATTGCTGATAAGCTGGCCAATTTGGGTGTCGATGGTGACAAAATTTTCAAATGGGAACACGGTGTCCTGAGTGAAGTAGGGGAGTTTATTCAATAATAATTCCAAGAATGATAGTCAAATTTACCAATAGGGAAGGCACTGTAAGTTCGAAGGCTAGGACTATTCCCGTCTCTTTTTTTAAATTGGACTCATAATAAAAATTATTTGAGTTGTTAGTCTTCGTGGATGCTGCTTGGAAATACCACAAAGACTAATGGGGATAGTCACATGTCAGATAACATGGCTCCTAGTCATATTAGTAATTTGAGGTTGGTTTATAATCACAAGGAAGGAAAGAAACAACAATATAAGACTTCGAACCAAAGCCACATGGACCACCAGATAGCCATCGCCATAAATCTAGCCAGCAGGTTCACTTCTCCAAGGCTGATTGGCCAAGATAGTATGTGGTACCAAAGCATGTCATATACGAAATAAGTCAATTACCAAATAATTATTAAGAGTAATTGTCAATACAGAGCTTGTGGGAGTTGTTTTTAGTACTCTGCTATGTGTGTCTGCAGCTTTTTGTTTCTCCATTGTCTCAAGGAAGGTATCTATATCTGTTTCTTTTTTGTAATTATGATGCATGTGTGTTTTCTTGGGGTATACCCAAAATGTTGTATGGGAAGTTTCTTTTTGATAATAGACTATGTGCCTTACCGGATGTAATGGCTTTGGCAGCATGTAGATTTTACATATATAGGATCCTTAGTAAGGATATGTTCATCAACAGCCCTGGGCTGATTTTTGTAAAAGTTTTTGGGTCAACCTATAAAACTAGGTATTAATGCTATAGTATCTTATCTGCCAAAAAAAAAAAAAATTAGAAGCTCATTATCACCTTATTTCTCTTCAATTTTAGTCATTTTGACCTACAGTGCCAAGTAGTGTGCTACCCAACATCAAACCTTATAGATACCCTCATACACTTAAGTCAAAAATAGAGAAATTGGTAGAAGAATTATTACAAAATGGTGTTATTCAGTGTAGTAACAATCCTTATTCTTCTCCAATATTATTGGTTCAAAATAAACATGGGTTCTAGCAGTTGTGTATAGATTTTTGTGAGCTCAATAAGCTCACCATTAAGGATAAATTTCCTATTTCCATGGTAGATGAATTATTGGATGATATGAATGGTGCTATGTTTTTTTCCAAGTTAAATCTTCATTGGATTTACCATCATATACGACTTAAGGATGAGGATATTCCTAAAATAGCATTCCACACTCATGAGGACCATTATGAATTTATGGTTATGTCATTTGGCTTGACAAATACATCTTCCACATTTTAGAGCCTCATGAACAACATTTTCTACCCTTTCCTTCATAAATTTATTCTACTCTTATTCGATGATATTTTGTTTATATTCACTCTTGGGAAGAGCATCTCATCCATATGGATTATACCTTGTAGCTTTTGGCTCAACATCAACTTTATGCTAAGCGGTCCAAGTGTTCTTTTAGGTTGACCAAAGTAGAGTATTTGGGACACATTGTCACCAACGATGGAGTTAAATTTGACCATAGGAAGATTCAATCCATCAAGATTGGTTGAAGCCTCACACTCTTAAAGGCCTTCATGGATTTTTGGGACTCAAAAGCTATTATCATAAATTTATCCACAACTATGCCAAGACCGTTTCTCCTTTAATGATCATTTTAAGAAGAATTATTTTACTTAGATAAGCCTAACCAAATAGGCTTCCCTTGATCTAAAGCATGCTATGATAACCACTCCAGTATTAGAAATACCTCATTTATCTAAACCATTTGTAATTGAAAGTTATGCTTTGGGAAATGGGATTGGAGTCGTGTTGATGTAGGAAGGATGATCCTTGGACTTCACTAGCAAAGCACTTTCAAGTCAAAATATAGGTAAATAAAATTATGCAAAGGAGGTGCTCATAATACTACATGTGGTTACTCACTAGAGACCCTATCTCATTGGGCATGATTTATCTATCAAAAAGGACCACCAAAGCCTCAAGTACTTCTTAGAGTAGTGGGTCACCAACCCAAAACAAAGAAGCGGATTTCTAAACTCATGGGCTATGATTATGAGATTACCTATTAAAAGGTAAGAATAACATTATGGCAGATGGACTCTCTTGCCAATTTGAGGCTTAAAGTATGTTATGTGTCATCTCTTCACCGATACTTCAGTGAATATATTCTCTCTTGGAGGATATGCTCAAGGAATCATGATTGAAAACTTTTATTGTCACACTTAAAATAGCTCCTACCTCATGTCTAGGCTACACTTGGGATGGACAAGATTTGAGATTTATCCAATGCCTTGTTATCCCTCACACTTCTCAACTATGAGAACTCATATTTAAGGAGATACATGCTTCACCTACTATAGGCCATTCTAGGTTTCGTAAGACCTATGAAAAATTTAAGTGTACTTTATTTTGGAATGGTATGAAGAAGGAAATTCAAAATTTTGTGGTTGAAAATAACATATGCCAGAGGATGAAGGAAGAAATGATGAATTTCTCGAGAACTCTTCAGACCTTGCCTATTATAGAACAAATATGGATAGATATTTCCATGGAATTTATTGAATGGTTACCTAAGTTTGGAAGCAAATCAATTATATTGGTGGTAATGGACTGTCTCATGAATTATGCTCATTTTTTTTCCCTCTCCCATCCTTACATGACCTTAGTCATCACCCAAATTTTTATAGATTCTATTTTTTGCCTTCATGGCATGCCTGCATCCATTGTGTTTGATCGATATCTTGCATTCATTAGTAATTTTTGGCAAGAATTATTTAAGTTATAGGGAACTTAGCTCAAAACAAGTTTAGCCTATCATCCACAAACATATGGTCAAACAAATATCATCAAGAAATGTTTGGATACCTACCTTCATTGCTTTACCTCTAATCATCCTATATAGTAGGTAAAGTGGCTTCTCTTGGTTGAATGGTGGTATAACACATCCTATCACACTATGACCAAGGTTACCACTTTTTAAATAGTTTATGGATGACCTCCATCAACACCCTCCTCCTACATTCCAAGCAGGTCCAAGATCTATATTTTTGACACTATACTCCACCAACATGTCGTCATCCTCTATAAATTGAATATGAATATCGAATTGGCCCAAAACCGTATGTATCAACAAGTTGATCAATACCATTTTGAGAACAACTTTGAAGTCAATCACATGGTTTTCCTTCACTTGTATCCATATAAAAAATCATCACTCCAGCTTCATAGGTGCCAAAAACTTACTACCAAATACTATGGCCCCTACCAGGTCTTATAGTAGATTGGTGTAATGACCTACAAATTGGCCCTCATGATGACCTCCAAGCCCCATATTGTTTTTTATGTATTCTCTCTCAAGCATGTTTTGGGTTATTGGGTACAATTTCAATATGTTTTACCCAAACTAGATGAAGAGGGTTATATCTTGCTTGAGCTAAAACAACTATTAGACTGTAGATCATGCACTCTTTGGAATCATCTAATCATTGTGGTTATTTTTCAATGTAATGGTCTCCAACCAAAATATGCCACTTGGGAGTCTCTCCAATAGCTACAACACCAAATTACTCATCTATAGATTTTAGAAAAAATCTTTTTAAAATGGGAAGGGCATGTTAGGACCCCATCCTAACACTAATTTTATAATTCTCATATGATTATGTAATGACCCCCTTCTAGTGTGGGAACCACTATAATGTTATTTTACAATAGTTTATAATGGTATGTGACATGTAAGGTGCCTAGACAAGTGGGGCCATTTCATGTAACCTTTATCAAGAATGTAATCAATGTTTGGTAGAATATTCTAGCTCGATTGGTATTTTGCATGTAATCCAACTCTTGAGCATTAGGTTATGGTTGCATGAAGTGTATCTTTAAAAGACATGGATCCATGAATGGATGTATCTTTTAACAAATTAATGAAAGTATTGAAGGAGGTTGCCTCCTTAAAGAGGCTTGTGATTTTGTGTTATTTTATGAGATTACTTTAATTATGCATTTAAATTCTATTTTATTTACATTATTTATGTGAAAAAACTTATTTTTAATAGAATATTCCTAACACCGAGGCATGTAGACCAATTAATTTTCAATTCGACTACCCATATGGTCCTTTTGATTGAAGGAATGACAATAAAGGAGGGGCTATGACTAAATTCAAAGCTAGACATGTGGCAACTAGTTGGAAGCTCATAAGAGGAAAGAACCAGTGCCCTAAGGAGAGGTCTTATTATTGGTTGAAGGAGGTTTCATCCCATCCAAGGATACATGGTGACCACATGCATATGAGAATATTAGGCAAGAGGGAATTAAAGAAGACACTCGTTAGTGGTTGTAAAGATTGAATTTTGTAGCCAAGCTTATTAGAACTAATTATATATTATTCGTGGCCACCATCCACCATACACTTGAGCCTACCCTGTCCACCTACATCAGTTAGGAAGGCCATGTTTGTTGCATTAGTAGAGTGGCACATTCCATAAAGATCATGATGGAAGAGTTATGGTGTAGCCACCTTGACATAACAATAAATGGCCTAGTCACCTGCATAAATTATCCAAAGGCCTTAAAGCTTTTAGTATTTATGGTCATAGACCTAGAGACCTCGAAGCTATCATCACACTAGTTGTAGAAGGATTTCTCAACTACAATATACACAAAAATTCTACATAGATATTTAGAGGGAAGACACCCTTCTCTTAGCTTATAAATAGGACCACTTTTATTATAAAATGCATTGGAATTTGTCTGCTCATGCTTACCACCCATCCTTACAATATCTTCCTTTCATCCTTATTTTCTACTATAACAAGCATAGCCTAAGCATTTTCTCATGCCTAGGGAGCATCAAACACTTTGGGCCTCATTATATTGTAATCATTTCAATAGGTTAATGGAAGTCATGACTAATTTTTCTCTATCCTCCTTCCCTTAATTTTTCTTGATTCTTAGTGGTGTGTTTTGCTTGGTTGTGTTCACTAGCCATAGATGATATTTTTTGTGTTCAATTGCCACTTGTTGTAGTAAACAATTAGGGGTTTTTTTAATTCTTTGGCACATCCTCTCCATATATTAGGTATTTACTTTTCACACATTCAATTCATTATTTTTTTACTTTCATTGCAATTCTCTTTTTTAGCTACCCACACCCCAACATCAACTTGTAAAGGTCACTGTGTGTCAAGGAGTTAAAATCCAATGAGAATTCATCATCGATTAATAACCTAAAATTTCATCCCATAGGTGGTCCCTCTCATCCACTCCACGATATTTCTTATCATTTTTCTATATGTGAGGCACAGACACAATTTATCCCTGTTGGGTCAAAATATACCTATGGTTGATTATTGTACCTAGTACTTGGCCAACATTGAATGATCGAGCAAGTTACAAAGCTTAACCAAGTCAATCTCTAGAGAAGGCTAGCTCTTGTAAGGTTCTAACTAGCTAAAACTATGATGGGGGGAGGAAAAGAGTGCTAAAAGAGAATAAACATAGTCAAAGCTAGAACTCAAGATGGTGTAGATTGAAAAATAGCAAGAAGTGTATAGAGATCATGGAATGAAACAACCATTAAAATATTCTAACAGACCAACTAGTTTATGTCATGCAAAATAATATTAATCAATATTTATCTCAAATAGACTATAATTTCTAGAACCAGAAAACACATATGCACAGGAATATAGAAAGCAAATTGATATGCAAATTCATCTAGCCAAATAGAAACATTCATCCACTCATACATATATTTTCTGCAAGGTGTTGAACCAGAGGTCAAATAGAGAGTTCCTTTGGATTGTTTCTTTAAAAAAAAATTACACATACAACTTGTAAATTCCTAAGAGATGACCCCTACACAAGAGGTCATTTATCCTATTTATAATACCTCTATGGCTCAATACTCAAAAAATATAAAAATAGCTTTTATTAAAAACCATTACACAAATTTCCAGGCAACCAAATTGGTGGAAATATCATGCAACATCATTGATCCAAAAATTGGACATGGTGCTCAAATTTTAATTGCAAGTTGAATGCTTCATGCATGTAAGGAGAGTAGTGGAGATGAGATTAAATCTGATCAATTCTTAGTTCTTGAAACCATCCTCCACCATTTATCTGTAGCAGATGTTGTTAGACTGAATTTCCTTTGAGAATTTTGCCTTTTGTAACTATCATGACCATGACATAGCAATATGTCATGATATTGCATTCTATCTTGTACCTTTGGATCTTTTAGACATTAGCAATCATGATGCGAGCACTTATCATGATGTTGTGATAATTATTGGACCTTTTGGGCTCCCCTAACTTGGCAACCATGACACTATGATATGTCATGATGTCGTGTATTTCCTCTTATGTTTGACTTAATCAAGCCTTTGCTACTGTGACACTATGATATGTCACAATGTTGCACTCCTTTTTGCTTTGGCCTTTCTAAATTTCTATGATCATGACATAGGAGCATGTTGTGATGTTGTAATATATTTTAACTTCTTGGATACCTTCATCTTGTGTGATCACGATATTTATGTACATTGTGATATTGCAATAATTTTTTTCTTTTACATTCCATGAGCAATCATGACTATGACATAGTGAATAGTCATGATGTCATGCCCTCCTTTCTGATTTAAGTATCTCAAAGAATTCATAACCACAATACAGTTACCATTCATGATTTTGCCATGTCACACCCTTTTGGGGCAATTGAGACTCTTTAGTTTTCTTCCTCCAACCTTTCTGCAAAATTTGACTATCTACTCTCTTGTCATTGAGACAAAACATGTTTGGTCATTGTTGTACTTAACTCTACTATCTTTGTTTCTAGTATTCATAGCCTTGAATCCTTATTTTACAATAATGAGAGTTGGGTGGGTGAGGAGAACACAAAAATCATCCATATTCTTGGTGACTCATAGGGGAAAATTGCTTGCAAGGTTTGCAAAACCTAGATTGCCTTACCATAGAGCCAACACTTTCTAAAGTAATAGAAAGGCTCAACCAAAAAAGGACAAAAAGGTAATTTGAGCGAAGGGGAAGCCAATATAAGGAGAGAGGAAAGTTTACTCTTACAAAATTGTGTCACTAGGAAGAAAGAAAGGATATACAGAGATGAAATGGGGAAGCTCAAAATGATATATGGAAAATTATGAAATGAAGGCGAAGGATATGGATACAAGCAACAAACAAAAAAAGTTACATGAAATGGTGGTGAGAGGCATGGCGAAGTAAAAGGATTCACTGGAAATAAAGGAGGACATCGAAAGAGGAAGGGGAATGATATTTTAATAGTCAAGCAAGAGGAAGTGGCACTAGAATGCTGGAGACAAGGAAAAGAAGGAAATAAAACAAGAGAATTGGAGGTACACAAATTAAGGAAACCTCCAACAACATTTTACCTTCATAAATATACTCCATCGAGGCACTGAATTATTTTAGGATTAAACAGATTACCATGAGGTAACACCTTTTGGGGGAATCACCTACCTCTCCTACATCTCTTTCTTCCTCTAGCATAGGTGAATAAAAATCTCCCCTATCGCTCAGACCGTCATCTGTAATTTTTGTTTGCACTATTGGACCCATCTTGTCTACTAAGAGTCTCATATTTTTATTTTTGATGGATAACCCATCTTTATATAGGGCCAAGTCAAGAGAAGGTATCTCA
This sequence comes from Wollemia nobilis, assembly GCA_028583015.1. NCBI lineage: Eukaryota > Viridiplantae > Streptophyta > Pinopsida > Araucariales > Araucariaceae > Wollemia > Wollemia nobilis. The sequence goes on from JAQPPZ010001708.1 coordinate 1,504,530, forward strand.
TTAGTTGAAGTCTAGAAAATTATGCTTCATATATTTTAAGCAATCTTTGGTGCACTTAAACTGGTATTCATGCATCAGTCGAGTCTTTCCTGCACATTTCCTTTGATCTAGTGTTGCATCATACTGCCTGATGCATGATTTTGCTCCTCGTTTGCATGTTTTTTAGTGACCTTGCCTTCACCATTTCAAGAATAGTCTACCTTTATCCATTGGGCTATAGAGTCAGAGAAAACATCACAAAAAGAAATACAAAAAAGGGAAGACAAAAAAAAGGATTAATATTGTACTCCATATTTTGGTAGTTGTATTAGATAGCCCTTCTGATTTTACTACAATACTGGACCTTAGAACCAATATATGCTTCATCAAACCTCTTCTTACTTGAAGTGTATGTATGAGATGTTGTAAAATACATGCCCTAACATGGAACAGACATACTTATTCATAATTACTATAGTCAGTCACCTTAAATATATATGTTGGCCATGTACACAAAATATGATGTGTATGCTTACACCTAGATTTTGAAGCTTTTCATAAACCTAACCCATGAACCTGCAATACCCAAACCAAATGGTATTAAATTTGAGTCATCTTCGTGATCTTCTTACCATAGTGTCCAGTTGTTACTAACCACAGTAAAGACCCATTCTATTTTTTGTTCTTGTTTTGAGATGTTTATATCCTCAACACTTGGTGTCATTCTACTAGCCTTGTGAAGAGACGTTAGAATTTTACATGATGCATATAGATCTCTCTCTCTCAGGGATTCCATTCTACCCTTCACCTGTATCTTATGATCTTTGACCGATTTTGCATCATGAGTGGTCACCTTCCGATGAAGATAATTTTAGTTCCTTGTATTTGCTTGATCTTGAAAACTTGTCACTGGGCTATTATAGGATGTCTTATCGAATGAAAAAAAAAATTATTAAGGATAAGTAAAATATACCTTTGGTAAATTACCAAAATTTGCATCTTTCTTCTCACATATGGGCTCTTTGACATGGTCCATCCTTTTCTCCTTGTAGTCTTCAATGCAAAAAGTTTGTAAGCCTTGATTAGGCATTGTGATGATATTTTTGGCTAATGAGATTAGTATCTGGTCCTACACTCACATCACACATCCTTCCAGTTGTCTTAGAAAATCTTGGGATAGGCACATCCCAAACAATGGAGGTGTATCAACAACTTCCACATCTTGAATTACAACTAAATCTGGATGCTTGCATATCAACATTGGTATTTTGTGTAATGTCCCCACCCTTTTCAACTACTTTCCCTTGAAATGCAATATTCATCTCATGTACATCTGGGCTTAGACCCAAAATTATACAAATTTTTATCGATATAATTAAGACCCGAGCCTTTGGATCCACCACACAATTATGCAATATCCCCTTTTCCAAGAAAAGGAATAGATAGAAATGAGGGGATGGTATTTTTGCATAATGGGAAAGTATACTTGTCTATATGTACCACCAATGTCTGGAAGTTCTCAAATGGCAACGTTAATTAAGTCCACCTAATCTGATACCAAAAGCTCCTCTCTTAACCTTACAAACTCTAGAGCTGGGTTTTTGAATAAACAATAAAATTGTTTTACCATTTTTATTCTTTATTGAATTGTTGTAGCAGGGAAATATAATCTCTTACATGTCTCTAACCTCTTCTGATTTATTCATAGATCCTTAAATAAGGATCTATGAACAAGCACTTGATCACTCATGCCAACGTCCTATGGTGATGAAGGTAGGATGATAACATCTTCATCGTCCTCAGGCTGAGATACTATAAGACTTGCATTTTCCCAGTGCTCATAGTCTTGCATTATATTACATGTCATTGTATTACCCATCCATGGGAATCTTCTTATCTACTCCAAATGGTCTCCTCCTCTCTCAAAATGAATTTCATTATGGAATAGAGGCTTAATCAAAATTTTACAATTTTTCCATTTTCTATCATTACCCTATTGTTCTCCTTTTTCAAAATTTGTTCTTGATTATATTGTTAGCTAAAAATAGTGAGGTCGATGCAATTGATGTACCACAGGCCCATAATCATTGAGATCCTATATCCTATTCTCTGAGATCCATTTTTCCATAATTCTCACCTCCTCAACTAGCCTTTGAATCTCCACCTTTAAATCTTGCTATATCCGGTACCTATGTTCCTGATACTCGGTAGGATATCCACCTTCTATTATTTGGCATGGATGTAGTTTGATATCTTCAGGAGAAGGTATGAAGACTAAATTTTGGAGGGGATAGGGGTTTTCCCTAGGTGGTATTTTTCCTACTTGGATCAAAATATTTTCAGCATGGATGGCTTATTTGAAAATTTGTGGGAAATTATTTTCTCTAGATTGTTGAATAAGAATGCTTATATTTGGGTGGAAAGCATGGATATAATACATATATGCTTGAGTAGGGGATGGTTGGAACTCATGAGGAATTCTTCTCCACATCCTTTTGAATCAAATATTGAAGTCAAATATATTTTCAAGGGATGCTCATTTAATAAATGATATTTGGGTGAGCAATAGGAAAGGATCTCCAAAGTCATCAAAGGCATCAATGAGAGCTTCTGCTAAATATGCCCATGTACAGATACTTTGATCCTCTAATATCCTATACCATAACAACACTTTCCCTTTGAGGGAGAGAAAAAGCAACTTGAGCATCACATCTTCAAATGTGATATTATGCATAGTGGTCAAAGAGGCTACATCTTGATAATGCTCAAAGGCAGTCTTCCTTGTACCATCAAAGCTTGGTAAAGTTTTCAAAGTAGCCTTAGGAATATTGTGCATATACTAGATATTAAGAGGGCTTGTATCATCCCATCGAGGACAATGCCACTGAGACATTGACCCTTGGTGTGACATTGACCTTCTCAATATTCCAAGATTCCTTCTTCAGGAGGGAGCCACCATATGGTCATGATTTATGCTACTGCTCATTAGATCTTGGTTTCTTCAAGAAAGTGGAAATTGATTGGGGTTTTAAAGGGGTTTTAAAGACAACCAATCGAAGGCTTGGATCTAGATTCTTAGCAGATTCACTAGGTGATTTGAAGAAACTTATTGCTCCAAATAGGGTATCACCGAACCCTGGTTTACTGTTAATGGTGGGATGTAGGTCCACTATTGGTCCAAAATCTACCTATGGTTGATTATTGCACCCAAGACTTGGCCAACATTGAATGATCGGGCAAGCTACAAAGCTTAACCGGGTCAATCTCCAGAGAAGGTTGGCTCTTGTGAGGTTCTAACTAGATAAAATTAATATGGGGGGAAGAAAAGAGTGTTGAAAGAGAATAAATGTAGCTAATTCTAGAACTTATAATGGTTTAAATTAGACAATAACAAGAAATACATAAAGATCATGAAATAAAACAACCATTGAAACCTCCTAATAGACCAACTAGTTTTATCATATGCAAAAAAATATTTAATCAATATTTAGTTCCACAGACTATCAATTCCAGAACCAGAGAATAAACATGCACAAGAATCTAGAAAGCAAAATTAATGTCATGCACATTCATCTAGCTAAATAGAAACATTCATCCATTCATACATACATTTTCTACAAGATGTTGAACCAAAGGTCAAACAGAGATTTCCTTTGCATTGCTCCTTCCAAAATTCTTTACACATGCAACTTGTAAATGCCTAAGAGCTGATCCCTACACAAGAGACCATCTTTTTTATTTATAATACCTCTAAGTTTTAATATTCAAAATATAAAAATATCTTTATTCAAAGTCATTACATAAAATGCCAGGTGACCAAATTGGTGGAAACATCATGTAGCATCATTGATCTAAAGTGCTCATATTCTAATTGTGGGTTGAATGTTTCATGTATGCATGAAGTGTTAGAAAATTATTATAATGTGCACTATGCCTTAGTTTGACAGTTTGACACTTGTCTTCTACCACTTGTTCTATGTCTTCAGTTCTAGTTGGAGTTGTGTTTTCAAGCTTATGACACTTGTCATATCTCCCTCATAGGTTTTATTTCTATATATTGTAACACAATTTATAAATATATTGTGCCTTTTGTTCATTACTTTGTAGTCACAACATCTGATATCAGAAACCTATGATCCACCTGTCGGATATGGAATCAAGGAATATGCTCTCCACTCATTTAATGAATCAGAAAACAGAAGCTCCTTATTTGTTTTCTATTTTTAATTTCTCCATTCCATTCCTCAATGAGAGAATTGTTTTTTAAGGAAGATTTTAAGTTAAAGGGGGAAAGAAGTTTCACCAAGCCTCCGCCGTGAGATTTGAATTTTTTTTTTAAGTCATAGGTTCAATCAAAAAAATTTCAATCTACGCGTGGTGGACCTTTACGAGTGCCTCTCAGATCACTACTTCCATGCATGCTTTGGTGTGCCTTTAAAGATTTGAAGATTTCAGCTACCTAACCTTCGTCTTTAGACGGAGAAATATAACATCAATCTGTTGTTACCTGTTTACAGCCTTGACGTGTAGATATCCCAGTACTGCACAGTGAAACGGTGCAGTGGTTTGTGAACTGTTGAATTGGGGAGTAAGATCTGCCGGCTGTAGAAATTCCAGAAAAACATAAAGGCACCTCGCTCCAAGCACCTCACCAAGCTTCGAGTCCCCGCTGCCAAGGCTCTGCTCTTCCACATCTGACATCATGACGCCCCTTGCGGCCAAGCATGCCAGAGTAAACCGTGATTGAAGATGCTCTCGGATTCATTATTCTATGGAGAGATATGCAGTACACGTGGCCGTTTGATTTTTGCAACAGAAATGAAACCAAGATCTGAAGGACTGAGCCTGCGCTGAAGTTGAAGAACCAACAAAAACACTGGCACTATTTGTGCTATTTTCTGTGTTGATGCTTCCATATTTTACCATTGAACGAGAAACAAGACCCAGCAGGGTGCGTAAAACCCGCTTTCGAGATCCGTGAAAGTTTTTTTTAACAGCGCCTAAGGTCTGTATTTTTAATTCTAACAAACTGCAGAAGGGACGTCCGTGGAAGCAAGACGCCACGTGATTGCAGCCACATCAACAGATCAATCGGTACTTTCGAGGAGAAAGACATTGCAATAGCCCTCATCAGATAGAGGACATTCGAGCGATGCGGTGACGTGGTGGAACCCTTACACCAGGTGTCAAGCATTCTATCACAAAACTCAAGTTCATCATGGAAAATTCAAGGAGGAAAAGCCCCCGGAAGTGCAACGGAGAACGTGACAACTACAGGGAAAAATCAAGAATTTGTTTAAAAAAGTGGCCCGTTGTTTATCAACGGCTGATTGATGGAGAAGGCGCTCAATCCGAGGAACAGCCGGAGACGAAGAAACACCATTTGATGCATGTGCCTGTTTAATGTGAAGATTCATTCAAATCGAAGATAAAATTTCACTTCAGAAGTAATGGCCCCTAATGTTTTATATGCAGCTGTATTCTGAGCCGAAAAGGAGACCACCGCCCAAACCGCCTCAAAATTGTCATTCGAGACATTGTCGCCCTCCACATCGCTCACATGTGCGTGCCGCCCACCGAAAGCGAAGGGAGAGGGAAATTTTTTTTTTTTTTTTTCATTGGGGAAATATTTCATCTTGAATTTTTTTTATTAAGATTTGAGATAACATCACCATTTATCTCAAATTCGAAAAGGAGCAACAATTTAAATTTGAAAACATTGATGCTTTAATTCTATCTTTGAAACTGGTTTTCTAATAGCAAGTTTTATTAAAATTCCCCAGTCAACCATTATTTACCAGAGCACAACTCGGAGGGGTGATTACTTGGGAATGTCCCGGAGCTGCACACAATTTTTTGAGGGTCATTGTTTTTTTGTCATTTTGAAGCATAAATTTGTATTCGAATATAGGCTTATATATAGTCGTTTTTTTGTCATTTTGAAGCATAAATTTGTATCCGAATATAGGCTTATATATAGTCGTTGGAAAGAGAATTTCAAGGGGGATTCATTGGTCAAATTAGTTTTCAGTTTTGAGAACTTTTACTTAGCTGAAATTTGACTCAAAATTGAGATTGTAAATCAAAGTGCATTTTTAGTTGCATACGACACTCTTGAACAAAATTTTGGCAAAATTGTGAAAGGCTCAATTTCTAAGTCTTTGGGGGGACTTTAGGCCAAGTTATTCATTGAATTTGGTAATTTTGGAGGCAATCTTGTAAGTGGAGGCATTGATCTTGTATCATATTTTGGAGGCACATTTGGGGCTAGTTTTTTAGCCAAAGTTCCTAATACAAATCATCAACTCAAGGGGTGATTTAGGGCCCCTTGTCCCTTGCTGGTGGAGTCATTTTGTGGCACTCTCTTGGCCACTTGGTGTTTGTTGCTTGCATCTTCTATTTGGGCTTTGTCTACATTTTATGCTTGCTATTACCCTTACATGACTTTGGGTTTTATAATTGTAATCAAGTGTAGTTCCATTGCATACACACTTGACACTAAGCCATATACAAGCAAGCAAACACATACAAGCATCTTCTCATAAAGCAATAATACATTGGCACATCTATTGTAACAATTCTAAAAGAAGCAAGCAAGCATCACATTTTTATAACCACCTATGTTCCACGTATCAATCTGCTCATATACCTATAGTCTCCCTCACGTAAGGGCGGGTTATTGAGTAGTTTGGTAGGTTATTTCCTTTTAGAATAGTCTATCTTCCACGTATCGGCTACTCAAATACTTATAGTCTCCCTCACGTAAGGGCGGGTATATTGAGAAGTTCAGTATAAAGCTCTGGCAAAATTCCAATTCTTACTCTCTTTGGATAGAAAAAGGCACTTGTGTTCAACTTAACCCTCCCACTGTTGGAATCACTTGAAGATTCAGAGTGGAAAAACTAGGTGAACCCTCCTCTGGATCTTTAGTGGTGTACCCTAGATTTTTTTGAGGGCTCTAATTTGGCATTTGTGGTTCTTACTTCATCCTTTGTTGAGCTCCCTTTTCTTTTGATCCTTTTCTAAATCATGGCTACTACAAATATATTAAGTGGACTCACAAAAAAACTTGAAGGAGCATAAACTTTTGCAAATTGGAAGTATGAGATGGAATCAATATTAATTATGAATGACATGTGGGACTTTGTGAGAGATAGGCAGGATAATGAAGACCCACTCATTGCACCTACAGACCCTAAATAAAAAGTATAATTTGAGAATAATTCTAATATAGCTTTAAGTCTAATCAAGCTAACTACAGGAATTCAATGCAGAGAAACTGTAAGGGCTGCAAAAACACCTAAACAAACATGGGATGCTCTCAATAGATTGTTTGATAGGCCAAGTCAAGATAATATTTTGTATCTCAAACAAAAATTACACAATCTATGTATGAAAGGCTCACTTACCGATTACCTTATGGAAGTGAAGTCTATTAAGAATGATTTCCTAGTTGTTGGTAAAACTCTAGAAGATAATGAATTGATTCCAATAATGTTGCATGGCCTTCCTTCAAAGTTTCACTCTTATGCTACCATGTTAGATCTGAGTGGAAAAACAATGAGTTCCACACTTGAGGAAATTGAGATTCTATTGAAGAAACATGAGCAAGCCTTAATAAAAGATGAAGAAATTGAATCATCTACAACAGATTTTGCTACCAAGGCATCCTTACAGCAAAGCAAGGGTCAAAATTAGCAATATCAGAGAGGTAGAAAGAATCAGAAGTACTAGCAGTAGCCATGTCAGTAGCAATAGTAGCAACAACGTCAACAATACCAGCAGCAACCACATCAACAGTACCAACAGCAGCCATGTCAGCAATATCCACAGCAGTATAATCAACAAATATGGCAAACAAGACCTCAAGGGGGTCAAAAAAACAATCAACAAGGGTGTGAATATTGTGGAAAATAGAATCATAATGTTGCTAATTACTATAAAAGGCAAAGAGAACAGGAGGAACCACAAAATAATAATCTGAACACATTGTATGCAGCCAACCAAGTTAATGTTGAAGATAAAGAATATTGGTATATTTATTTTCGAGTAGCAAAGCACATGACAGGAAGGCAAGATTGGTTGACCAAGCTTTAGCCTACTTCAAAACAATTCATTAATTTTGGTGATAAAAGTGATCTTCCCATTGAAGGTGTTGGGGAGACACCCCTTACTTTGTATGATGGGAATAATGTTCCTGCAACAAATGTTTTGTATGTGTCTAGTCTTAAAAGGAGCCTTCTTTCTATTGGGCAGCTTACAAATAAAGGTTATAATGTCTATTTTGAAAAATATAAATGCTACATTAAGGAACCCAATGGCAATGTCAAGGCCATGGGAGTAAAAAAGGATGGTGTTTACTACCTCCTTACAAAATTTGTAACACAAACATATTTGCATACTACTTTCTCTTTCGAGTACATGTGGCATGAAAGATTGGGACATTTAAATTTTAATAATCTTCAAATGATGGCTAGGAAAGGATTAGTTAAAGGACTTCCACATCTTAAGGAATCAAAATGTTTTTGTGAGCCATGTGTAATAGCCAAACACCATAGGTAGCCTTTTGAATTGGAAAAGGCATGGAGAGCCAATAGACCTTTACAATTGGTCCATTTAGACATTTGTGGGTCAATGTCTGTTCAATATTATACTGGGGCTAAATACTACATCACTTTTATTGATGATTACAGTAGAAAGGTATGGATCTACCTAATTTAATATAAGTGGCAAGCCCTTTATAAGTTCAAAGAATTCATGGCACTTGTTGAAAGAGAAAGTGGCTATCAAATCTCCACCTTAAGATCAGATAATGGTGGAGAATATGTCTCCAATGAATTCTTCAATTTTTGTAAGTACTATGGGATAAGGAGGGGATAAGGAGGTAATTCACAACACCTTATACCTCGCAACAAAATGGAGTTTTTGAGAGGATGAATCAAACAATAACAAATAGGGCAAAATCAATGTTACATGTTGCTATATTACCTAACTCATTTTGGGGAGAAGTTGTTCTTACTGCTGCATACTTGACTAATAGGTCATACACAAGGGCCAAGAACACCTTAAGAAGCATGCAATGGAAGGACGCCCTATGTGGGCCATTTGAGATTATTTGGATGTGATGCCTATGCTCATATTCCTCATAAGAAAAGGAAGAAGTTTGATGATTAAAGCCAAAAATGCATCTTTGTTGGCTATAGTGATAGTGCCAATGCATATAAATTATATGAGCCTATTTCAAAGAAAATAATTTTATCTAGGGATATTACCTTTCATGAGTACCCCCATATAATACTCCTAAGGCCTCCACTTTAGAAATAACTAATAAAATATTTTCTCCATTCATGCATACAATATCATCTAGTCCTTCCCCTTCACTCATAAATCAAGAAATTCATCCACAAGAAGAACTTCCCACAAATGATCTATGTCCTCTATATCCTCCTAGTCCTCCATCTAATCCTTTACCTAAGTGGGTTCAAGCCATAATATTTGAATCCCAAGGTCATTTACCTAATTATACAAGTAAAAGGCCTTCAACCCTAAGATACCAAGTGAATTATACCCTAATGGCCAAAGTCCTTAGCCAACCTGAACCTTAAAATGTCAAAGAAGCACTTGGTGATCCTAAATGGGTTCATGTCATGGATCAAGAATTAGATTCCATTGAAAGGAATCATACTTGGGAGTTAGTTGATTTACCCAAAGGTAAATATACCATTGGCACAAAATGGGTATACAAGGGAAATTATAAAGTATATGGCTCACTAGATCGCTACAAGGCTCGCCTAGTAGCTCAAGGCTATAACCAACAAGAGGGAATTGATTATGAGGATACCTTTGCTCCTGTGGCAAATATGACTACAATCGGGACAATTATTGTTATGGCAACTCAAAAATATTGGCCAATATATCAAACGGATGTCAAAAGTGCATTTCTCAATGGTCACTTGAAGGAGAAAGTGTATGTGAAAAAACCACAAGGGTACACAGTTGAAGGCCAAGAAAACAAACTCCTCGGATTGAAAAAAGATCTATATGGGTTGAATCAAGCACCCCGAGCTTGGTATGCAAATATTGACCCCTATTTTCTCAACCTTAGTTTCACTAGATCTGCAACAGAATCTACTCTCTATGTGAGACATTGGAGGAACCGCATTATTTTGGTTACATTGTATGTGGATGATCTTCTCATTACAGGTGATGACATAGAAGGAATAAGGTTGCTCAAGGAGAACTTATGCAATAATTTTGAGATGACAGATTTAGGCCTCCTCCACTATTGCTTAGGCATAGAGGTATGGCAACAACTAGGTAAGATTTTTATCTCATAGGCTAAATACATCCAGTCTATTTTGGAGAGGTTTCGCATGGAGGAATGTAAGCCCTCTCTCACTCCCATGGAAACCAGGTTGAAATTTGTCAATAGTGATGATGAAGAAAGAGTTGATGGCACCCTTTATAGGCAGCTAGTTGGAAGTTTGATCTACTTAACTTCAACTAGACCAGATATTTGCTATTCAGTTGGCCTTATTTGCATATTCATGCAAGATCCTAAGAAGAGTCGTTGGATAGCAGCTAAGAGGATTGTGAGATTCCTCAAGGCCACACCTCATCATGGCCTTATGTATACATCAAGTGATGATTTTTCTATGATGGTGTACACAGATTCAGATTGGTCTAGTTATCCTGAAACTAGAAGATCAACATCAGGTTATTGCTTTCAGTTGGGCCAGGGTTCTGTTTCATGGAGCACAAAGAAGCAAAACACAGTTTCATTATCTTCAGTAAAATTTGAATATAGAGCAGCAGTTGAGGCAACTAAGGAGTCAATTTGGTTGAGGCAATTACTTTAGTAAATTGGGCTATTCATACATGGACCAACCTATATATATTGTGACAATCAAAGTACCATCAAGATGACCAAAAATCCAGTTTTCCATGCTAGAATAAAGCACATTGAAATCCATCATCACTTTATCAAAGAAATGGTCCAAGAAGACATTATACACATGGAGTATGTACCAACTCAATATCAAGTGGCAGGCATATTCACCAAGTCACTTGGGAAAGACAAGCTTTCTCAGTTTAGCAAATTGCTATATCTATGTAATAGAAGTCAACATTAAGGGGGAATGTTAGAAAATTATTATAATGTGCACTATGCCTTAGTTTGACAGTTTGACACTTGTCTTCTGCCACTTGTCCTATGTCTTCAGTTTTAGTTGGAGTTGTGTCTTCTGTTTTGACACTTGGAGTGGAGCTTATGACACTTGTCATATCTCCCTCATAGGCTTTATGCCTATATATTGTAACACAACTTGTAAATATATTGTGCCTTTTGTTCATTACTTTGTAGTCCTAACATGGAGATTAGTGGAGATGAGATTAAATTTTATTTATTCTTACTTCTTGAAACCATCCTCCACTGCTAATATATAACAGATGCTATCAAACTAACTTTCCTCTAAGAATTCTGCTTTTTGTAACTATCATGATTATGACATAGCAACTGTTAGAGTTAAAGTGCACTATGCCTTCCTTGACACTTGTCAGTTTCTCTTGACAAGTGTCATGTGTTGAATATAGGCTTATGCCTATATATTGTAACCATTTTTATCAATAAAATCAATCCCCTTCAGTTTAAGTCCCAACATTTGGTATCAGAGTAGGCTTTCCCTGCCCTGTGAAACCCTTGAGGGGGGATTTCCCTCATGGAAATCCTCCCTCCCCCGATTTGTTTACAATGGATCAGAAACCAGACTTTCAAAAAAATCATGGCTCCCAATTTTTCTTTTAGTGATCATTTTTTCTCATATGTATCCGTCCCCAGAAACGAGATACCATTAATGGCTGCCCCTGAAGCTTCAAGCTTGGAGTCATGAACTATTTTTTGCAATTTTTATAGGGATCATTGTTTTTTTCAAGTTGCAGGCAGATCTGGCAGGTGCAGTTGAGCGTCACCATACACTGGTCGGCCTCGTGTCCTTTGGCCTCATGTCCATGATTTCTCGCGTAGCTTTCGTCGGTAATATTTTGAGCTTTTACGCTCGTTTGCTGTTGAAGATGTCGTTAACGATGGTGTCATTGCTGAAGCACTGGCGAACGACTTTGTTTTTTTCTTGAAGTAGACACCGACACAGAGCGCTTTTCACACATTGTCACGGCTCTTGGGAGTGCGTTTATGCCCCCACGAGGACAGAGCGAAAATAGGTTTGTCGTGTTGAGGACGGCGCCGACGGACAACATGCCCATCGCGATCGTCAGAAAATGCAGAGAGTTGGAAGAGACCACCAGCACGACGTCACCGAGGCAGACGTCGAGGCGATGAAGCCCTGAATCTGCTTCGCATTGTTCCAATAAAGCTGAGAGATCTTAACATTCCCGACGGTGCATCCTATTTTTTTTGGACAACTTAAAGGACATTGCGATTGAGAGCGGGGAGGACGGGGGCGATGTCGGTCAAGACGGCGATCGTAGAGGAATTTTGCAGCCTGGATTTGTAGCAGAAGCAATCAACGATGCCGTAGATATTGGAGGAAGGCTTTTTTTTTTATGAAGACGATTTGTTCTTCATACTAAAACGAACCAGTTCGATCGACAAGAGAAGGCAGATCAATTTCCCACAAAAGATGCAATAACAAAGAGATGAGGTGTAGTTTTGCAGAAGATCTATTAAATTAAATTTTGGTAGGCGGGTAGTTCAGTTTATCTGTGCACCTGTAAATCTAGTTTTGGGATTTATAAATATCTATGAAAGAAAGGTCCCCGCACCGGAGCCCAGTGACGTCAACATCATGAAAAGTTTGAACCATTTAGAAGTTTGTTTCTGTAGCAGTGAATGACACCACTATTTAAGGGGGAACGCCACGAGTGCAAGTTAAACCACATAATCGATACGCCACGTAACCTCCTGTTGCGACTCCGATCCCACGTGTCCAGGTGATATGCTGAAATATACCTGCGGTGAAGACACTGTCACACCCGAAAGGCGAAGTGGCCAAGTTTTTCAGCAGTAGGCCTGGATTTCATGGCTTTGTTCTTCACGTGTTCTATTAACATTGTGTTCTATTTTTAGTAAAGAGGAGTGGCAACTTTATTTAAAGGAAATCTATGTATTAAAGGGGTATTGTTTTTTTAATAGTGGCGGGGACCACTTTAAATTATTTTTCATATGCAATGAAAGAGGGGATATTTGCATATGGAGGACAAATGGGCCTCTTTGGCCATTTGTTTCCTATTGGAATGTGAGATTGGAAGGTTCTCATATTGTAAATTTCAAAGATGGCATGCATGGCCCATGTAAAAACCCTATGACAGATTGTTTTTAAGACTGTTTTTTTCGCCAGAGAGCGATGCTACCACAGTGCGAGGTTTTAGTTGCTGCCTTGGAGAGGCATGTTGTTTTTTCATTATGATGAAGGCCCCTTTGATGGTGGAATATAGGGGTATTTATAGTCGTTGGAAATTTTTTTCCATGACGGACACAATGGTGGTGTCATATTGTAATTTTGAGGCTGTTTCAATTCATTTTTTTAGCCTCAAAGTTTTTTCTATCTTGGAGTGCACTCTCGGTTGTACCCGACACTCCCAAGGTAATTTTATTTGTGATCCTTGTACCTAGTGACTTTTTCTATACACTTGGCGAATGCAACGGCTGGTTACCCATGCATTTCGATGGGATGACATGGTCACCATAAGGACACTTATACTAGGGACTACAGACATAGACACCCTAGACTCTATCCGAGGTTTTTTCGGATCTACTTCTAAAGACTACAGACGAAGACACTTCAGAATATTCTCTTCTTTTCTTCTTCTCTCCTCCTATTTTGATCTATGGCTCATTTTAATGTATTGAGTGCATTTTCTGCAGAGACCGACACTCTTATATGGCTCATTTTTCCTTTCATTAGGTGCATTTTCGATAGAGACCGACACCTTCTAGATTGAGTTCACCATGAGGAGGGATTTCATACTCATGGTGAATCTAGTCAGTGACCTACAAGAGGCAAAAGACCCAGAAGTGGCTGACCTTGAGGCACCCATGATGACCCCGAGGCACTTAGACGACTGACCCAGTGGCAATAGACCCATGGAAGTGGCTGACCCTGAGGCAATAGACCGAGATGTATACACAGTGAATCTAGCATTATTCACAGTTGGAGAGCCAAGCGCAAAGAGCACGAGCCTAGACCAAATCAGCAATAAGCGAGGATGATAGGTTGTTTTAGAGAAGTCAACATTAATGGGGAATGTTACCTAATGTTGACTTGTTTTTTTCTTTAGTTAGGATAGTGCACTTTAAGGGGGAATGTTAGAGTTAAAGTGCACTATGCCTCTATTTTGACACTTGTCAGTTTATACTGACACTTGTCAATTTATCATATAGGCCTTCTGCCTTGTTTCTTCTTTAGTTAGGATAGTGCACTTTAAGGGGGAATGTTAGAGTTAAAGTGCACTATGCCTTCCTTGACACTTGTCAGTTTCTCTTGACAAGTGTCATGTATTGAATATAGGCTTATCCCTATATATTGTAACCATTTGTATCAATAAAATCAATCCCCATCAGTTTAAGTCCCAACAGCAACATGTTAGGATGTCATATTTTATCTCATGCCTTTGGACCTTTCAAACATTAGTGACCATGATGAGGAGACTTATCATGATATCACAATAATTCTTGGCCATTTTATGCTCCCTTGACTTTGCAACCGTGACACTATGACATATAACGATGTCACACATTTCCTCTTATGTTTGACTTAATCAAGACTCAACTACCATGACATTGTGACATGTTATGGTGTTGCACTCCTCTCTTATTTAGATTTTTTGAATTTCTATTAATGTGACATAGGAGCATGTCATGATGTTGTGATATATTTTAACTTCTTAGCTATGTTCATATTTTATGATCACAATGTTCATGTATGTCACAATATCACAATAATTATCCACTTTTATGTTCCATAAGCAATTGTGACAGTGACACAACGATCAGTTGCAATGTCACACCCTTCTTTCTACTTCAAGTCTCTTGAAGACTTCATGACCATAGCAACCAGTCATAATGTCAGGATGTCGCACCCCTTTGGGATAAATTAGACTCTTCAGCTTTGTTCCTCCAATATTTTTGCAAATACCAACTATCTACCTCTTGTCATTGAGATGGAACATGTTTGGTCACAATTGTACTTGTCTTTGTTATCTTTGTTTATAGTATTAAATCTCCTTTTTATGAAAATGAGAGTTGGGTGGGCGAGAAGAACACAAAAATCACCCATAATCCCCCTTCCCCTAGGATGGAGTGCACTTAAAGAAGATAATAGTTTGATTAGATTTCTTAGTGGGATAAAATTCTATGTTTGCCTTACTAATATTGAAGAAATTCCAACCATGGCCTCAATGAAGGTCATATTTTTCTACTTGAAGAGAAGCACCTAGACAATTCATTTGGCAAATCTACTCAAGGATTCAAATTCAAAAGATAGAGTGATATTTTTATGGGGGTCTCTATCTCATCATCTTATTGAAGCAAAATGTCCCCACTTGGAGACTTCATCCTTAAAGGAAAGACCCAAATTTATATGAGTGAAAGGCCTATGACCAGAACCTTCATCAAACCTAATCAACAAGACCTAGTACCACCTCTAAATTAGAGGTAAAGAAGGAGAAACTAGAAATTCAACAAGGAATCCATGGCCAATTAACCTCCTAAATGTTTTTTAACATGAAATGACAGAGGTCCCTTGATTCCACCAATTCCATTGGACACATTAGATCCAATTCCTGCCTCAATGCTCAAATCTCTACCATACTTCTTGGGAGAAGATGTTTTCACTTTTATAAAATATTTGCAACACCTGGTAAGCTTGTGTGCCATGCATTTCACTGAGAAGCAAGATATATCCTTAAGGAAATTGGCAAATTATTTTTCATGGAGATCTTTAGAATGGTACCTCAATATTAGCCCATAATCAGTTGAATTTAGGACCAATTGTAAGAGCTCCTAGTACAACTTAAGGAAAATATAGATGAAT
This sequence comes from Wollemia nobilis, assembly GCA_028583015.1. NCBI lineage: Eukaryota > Viridiplantae > Streptophyta > Pinopsida > Araucariales > Araucariaceae > Wollemia > Wollemia nobilis. Next base: position 1,520,555 of record JAQPPZ010001708.1, read on the forward strand.
CATATCTCTTAGAACAACTCACAACCATCAAGAGGGTACCTACATAAATAATGGATAATTTCAATGTCTAATTCCATAAGACTTAGCAAAAATTACCTGAGGAGATTTGATTGCCTCAAGTTATGGCATTCATTTACTTCCTAAAAGCTTTTAATTCTAAAATTTCCATGATAAATCACTATTGGAGGCCTATGATATAGCCATACAAGCTGATAAGGACCTAATATAAATAGGAAGGCTAGCTCCTAGACCACATCCATTATTATTTTCTTCTATTCTACACCCCTACCACTACTCTCTGACCATAAAACCCACCCTTAGTATGATTCATTCTCCCACATATCAAGATAAAAACCAAGCCTTATCTCCCCTAGAAGCTAATATGGATGAAATATACAAATCTATTAGAACCATTGTTAATGATGTCACAACCCTCAAAATAAAATTGAACATACAAAGGTTCCCTATCAGAGTTATTTGGAGTCTTCTTTTCAATTTGGAAACTTGGATTTTTAATAACCCTCAACTACATATCACAAGCCCCCATTATCAACCAAGAAGAGTCATGATCATCCCTAGACCATGAATCAATAGATAGTATTTATATTGGTCCCAACTCACATAATACCTATAAGCTTAGCTAGGGACCTGGTCACCACCAAAAACAACTATGTTGAAGATCCTAGTGGCCAGTACTATCTTGTCATTAACAATCCTCCCTCTAACTATTTTTTTAGAATGGAGGCTCAAGACAACATGAATTCCTTTTTTGATTATAAAAATACCTATCCTTCCCAATAAAAAGTATTGATATTAAGTGAAGAGCCCATCACTTAATATCTAGCCATACCATTAGTTACTAATTCATCAACTTTAGAGTGGGATTTTGTTACCATGGATGAGGTGAAATTTTGTGTTGTGTCAGATGAAGAAATCCCCTCAAATGGATGGTTACAAGTCTTACCAAGGTATAATACTTGGTTCAAGAAAAGGGTCATGGAGGATTAGGAAACATCTAGCCTAGCCAAGGTTAGGCCATAGAGGAGAGAAGTAGACAATTGAAGGCCCCCTCTAACATAAGTTGTACCTTCAAGTTAGGACCCAATAGTAGTAAGAGCTACCCCTAAACCACTAAGGCATACTATTGCAAATCATTCAAGATCACCTTCGATGATAGAAAGGACTAGGCTGCTAACAACATCAACCATTATAAGAGCCTCTTCTATTAAAACCTTCAACATGGTGGAGCACCTAAGGAATTCCACTATATCTATACCTATTTGGGAGGTCCTCTCTATTCTAGAATAGATGAACATGGAAGAGGCCCTAAAGAGGCTGAAGGAGATGAGCACACAAGTAACACCCATCGTGTTATATATTTTAGAGATCAACAAGCCCAATCACATGCTATTTTACCTAACCTTGATCTTTAGGGATCAATTAATACATAATTTCATAGTTAACTCAAAGTTCCAACACTTTTATAATGCCAAGGGTGGCAAAAGCACTCAGCCTACTGCTAGAACACACAAATATCAAGGTGGTGTAGTTAGATGGCACTCCAATACCAATTTTTGGACTCATCTGAGGTCTTCCTTTGGTACTTCAAGCATTCAAATATGATATGGCTCATTAGGACATAGTGGTGATTGAGATCTTGACTTCATTTGGAATATACCTTTTTATAGACTTGACCACTAATATTTGAGGATACCTATCACTCGATTGGATCCACATGCTACTTCAAACCAAGTATAGGACCAAGTTAAAAAATTTGTTAGAACCCCATCACATGTATCATGTAGAGAAAATCCATTTAGGAGGGGTGATAAATAGCAGGTCTACCTAGTAGAAGAAGAATTATTAGACTTCAATTACTTCAATGACAAGATGCACCCATAAATTCTTGATGAATACTTAAAAGAAAAGATATATGAGATATGAAGAGATTGAATCCTAATAAAACATTTGAGCTAGATGGCATGGGGTGATTTTTCCCTAGGTATTTTCCTTTGATAGAAATAAATAAACATGTGTATATATAGAATAAACCTTTGGGAGGATCAAGAAATATTTGGAAGCCATGGGATTAAAGGTTTACAAAATTGGAACTCCCAAATAATCTTGACTATACACCCAATTGAAGGATGATGTTTCTATAAGGGGAAACATGGTGGGACATGGTAACAGAGGACCCTACTATGAGGTACCAACTTTATTATTTCTAACGATACACAACACAACCCCACTAAAAGGAATACCTTTATAATCAATGAAATTCAATCACCTAACAAGCATATGACCAACGACCTAGAAGATATTTGGCAAGTATGAAAGGCATTGCAAAAACATATCTGAAAGCCATTCAATAGAGAAAGGATTACCATATAAAGAATTTTGATGGCTATGCAAGTTTTTTTTCAGTCAAAACACCGTCATAAAAACCAACATTCATTGCAAAGAAGCCAATAAATATTGAAATGGAACCACCTAATTAGGGCCACACTATTCTTGAGACTTATCAAAAAGGTACCAACCTGTTATAAATAGATTATATTCCATCATTTAGGTTATGTAAATATATCTTCCAAGGTACATATTAGGACATTAGATTACTTTAGGGGGAAGTTATCTAGTTACTTCATGCAATGTAATAAATGCACAAGTGTCAATGTGCAAGTTGTAAATGTACAAGGTGTCACTTGTACATCTAGATAGAGTGTTGGCCAAGTATCCTATTTTACCTATATAAGGAATACCTCAATGTCATATAGATATAGAATAAGGAGAGTCAGTGACATAGTAGCTTAGAGATCCTCGTAGGTAGTATAGTTTTGTGTGGATCACTATCCAGTAGTGATGGGTGCAATGTAGTCTAGTAGCTTTATTGATGGAGTGTTCACTTCCTCCATAGCTACATTGTATTTATTTATATCATTTATTTTTATTGCATATCTCAATCATCTAGCATATTTACTTTCTTTCATATTATTTTGTATCTCATGATTGTTATCTCCCTTGGCATATTATATCAAAAGCTAACAATGGTATCAAATCTATGGTAGATCTAGTTTGTGTAGGTCTACAGGAAAATCACCATTATTATTGAGCTTGAGTGTTTTATCAACCTAACGTGTCATTGGACCAGTCACTGTGAAAATATCTTAGAAAAATCTAGGTGATAGAATCAGGGAGAGTCACAAGTAAGGACTAAAAAAAATCTTAGTTCTAGAAAATACTGAGATTGCATTTGACTAGAGTATTTCCACAGAGTCATAGGAAAACTCGTGAAGACTAGGATTCAACATTCAATCAACTAGATTGACAGATCATCTAGTGAAGATCCAATATATTTAAAATTTTCCAACTATTCTCCAAATTTTCTTTTGTTGCTCGGAGGATTGGTACTCCTCCTACAACAAAATTCTAGGAGACTCCAACTTCATTGCTCTAATTTTGACGTGTCCTCATAGTGTAGAGATTATTTTCTTGTACAGGAGAAGAACACTATAGAAGAAGACTTTTGAAGAAAATACATGGTGAAGCTAGGATACTGAAGATCTCCATTACAGATTGAAGAATAGGCCATAGAAGCCTTGGTACAAAAATGCTATAGAAGACTTGAAGCATAAGTTATAGAAGTCATGATACTAAAAATACCATAGAAGCTTTGATACAAAAAAGGCCTTGAAGCCTTGAAATAAAAGCTACAAAAGTCTTGATACTGAAAAGGCCACAAAATCCTTGATACTAAAAATGCCACAGGAGCCTTCATACTAAAAAGACCACAAAAGCCTTACTAATGAAATAGACCACAGAAGCCTTGATACTAAAGAAAAATTCAAAAGGAATATCTGATTCAAAAGCATATTAATATTTCAATATTAATATTTTTTTCACAGGTAAAGAAGATTTAGTTAGTTGAGAAACTTCCTACAAGAAAGTTAGGAAGGGTATCTTCTTCATAATCAATTCAGCACCTGAAGCAAAAGAGATCAAGAGAAGATCTCACTGAAGGACTTATAGACTTGGAAGAAGTACTAAGAGAGTCCTGATCGAATCCAAAAGCAAGAGAATCAAATATCCAAAAGTAGATCACACTACCAACACTTCCAAATAGAAGGTTGAAGAGGTATCAAGGAAAGACCAGCAGAAGCTGCAAGATCAAAGACCTTGTAAATATCTCATCAAGCATCCAAAAAATACTAGGAAAGTCTTATTGAAGAAATCATCAAAGGATATCTCACTAGAGAAATACACTACCAAGGAGAAGCCCTTGATAGTGAAGAACTTGGAAAAATTATCACCATCTGACAACAAGCCCAAGAAAAGGATAATTTGGAAAGGAGTGCCAAATTGCAGAAGAAGAATCCAGTAAAAGACCTCAATATATTCAAAATCTTGAGTAGAAGATTCTGAATAAAGTCAGAATTTGACAAGAAGACTTGAAGACAGAATAAGCTCATCAAATCTAGGAGATTTGAAGATTACCTCTCATAGCAAGAAGGCACCACTTCAAAGATAGAGACTTTTCCAAATCTACAGAAGAAGGAGGATATTACAAGAGGAGAACAAGCCATCAAATCTTAGGCTTGTGAAAGAAATTTTGAGACTATCATTTGGTGAAGAAGGAGTTGTTCAAAACAGTCTATAAAGAGTTGTAAAATCCTACTCTAAGTAGAAACTTGGTGATCTTAGACACCAAGATCCACATCCTCTATAGAAGCAATAAAAGGAGCTACAGAATATTATAAAAAGGTATGCAACTACTGGTTCTAACTAACTCATTAATTAGACTTCTTATTAGATTCATTAGAGCACCTTATCTAGATTAAAGTTGCAGGAAGAAAAAGTAGATTACAGTATTCAAAAGTGCAAAAAGGAAAAGGTTCTTTTTAAGGTTCATTTGCACATTAATTAGGAGTTGATTAGATTTCAAAAATATATATCATCTACCTTGGAAATAGAAAAGAAGACTAAGTCCTACAATATTAGTTGTAGTGAATTTGTAGAATAACTTTTAAAGATTCATTTTAGGTTATTCTTGATTAGTTGCAGTAGAATGATTAAAATGCATTATCTTGAGAGTTTATTGGAGTTATAAGGTAAATTTTTTAGTGCATTAAAAAGAAAGTCTATTAGATTTATTTTTCACTATTATACTACTCTCAAAAGAAATTAGTTTTGTGTTCTTGAAGGGCACAAAATCTGATATGTATCAAGTGTCTAAAGACACTATTGAAGCACATAAATCTGTAACTTGTGGTGGCCTAAAGAAGCCACCCAAAAAGGTTATAATCCTCCAAAACTTGGAGAATAACACAACTAACCAAAAATAGAAATTGAATCTTCAGATTTTGTGAGTCTCAAATCCAAAGCATTACAAGATTGGATGTAAGAAAAAAAAATGCAAAAAAAATCATAAACTAAAAAGCTTCTATCTACTGTTATCTAATCTTGGATTTATTATAAAAGTGTACAAGCAAAAATTAAAATGTGTCTAGTCATAAAAGACAACCTCAAAACCCTTGTATTGCAAGAAGAAAAATCTGCCATAAAACCAAAGTTTTAGATCTGAAATAAGAGTGCAAAAGGAGGTTTATGTACAATCTTTAGTATATTTTATTGCACCATTTTAATATGGTTCAGACCAAGAGCAGATTTGGATGTGTCTCCAAAAGGTACAATATCAATAGGAAAAATTATCCAAGAAATATCGTACGTAATAACTCTTCTTCCAAAGAAATAGGAGCCACTCAAAGGGCTCATCTTGGACGAACAAACCTGCAAAACAAATCCCACAAGAGGCTATCATCAAAGCTACATCTACATAGAGAAAATAGTGCACATATACCAATGTGATATGGATAACAATGTGAGATGGACAGCAATGTGGAACGAACTGTAACACCCCAAGTCTACCCACTTGGTTGTCCAACATCAAAGGTTTCAATTTTGATAAAAATTCTCTATTTCTTTTACTTTTGAAATATTATATCATTTTCTAGTATGAGCATGTTATTTCATCTTCATGAGTGCCATTCTACTATATTTAAAATACTCATGAGATCAAGATTGGTCGATAGTTGCCTCTTTTGAACTTCACTCTCCCGAGATTCCAAATTTAAGCACTGGGTTTTTTTTCCTCTAGGGCCCATAACACCTAGAGGTGTGACACATAACTTTTTTGTGTCTTAACATGAATTTATGAACTTATATTTTTACATCATGTAAGACTTAGAGCATACATGCTCGAGCTAGATAATCATCCATTCTTTTTGGAGCATCGACTAAGGTCTTACCAATACTCGATAAGCACTAAGGCATACCATCGTGTTGTTGGATTCACCTAGTCTAACACAATTCACCACTCATCACTAGCAGGGATAACCTAGAAGAGATGCCTATACAACCCTTCGTTACCTCTCATTCTAACATTTTTCCATCAAAAATATGGTTAGTTCCCTGATACATAATGAATGCCTACCTATTTCACCATTAAAACTTATTTTCCATGGTGATTGCCTACCCGCGACACCATTTAAAACTTTTTTTCCATGGTTATTGCATACCCGCAACACCATTTAATTTATCTTCACAAGAATGTCCTCCTAAAATCTTGATTTTTATCAAAGTTGTCCTACCCATAATCTTAGGTTGCATTTAAATTTTATTTAATCCACAATTCTGAAATTCACTTTTCATAAATTTAGCTATAGTTGGAATTGTCTATAAAGATTTGACTACTTAAAGCTTTAATAATCACCACTATCTATTTGCTTGAAACTCAATAAGAAGCCATGTGTTTTCTAGTTTCTAAATTTATCTAATGTAGCTAAGGCTAGTCATAAATTAAAATACTATGAAAGTATAGTAAATAAATTAAGAAATCCCAAATCCACATTACTATGTTATTTCAATATTACAATCTAATTCTTTTCTTTAACTAATATAAACTACCTCTAAAATTAATAGAAAGAAAGACATATTCTCTTCTCTTATGGTTCTATAACACTTGCGCTACACAAATAAGTTATTAAGCGGTTTGCTCTCAACATACTAAGTATTGGGTAAAAGCTTCATAATGAATTATCTAAAAGAGCATTTTTAAGGAAATCTCATTTTTATTACTTAAATTAAGAAAACTAACACCATACATGAATCTTGCTAGACTCCAATGACTATCCTTTGCTGTGTTGGCCAAAATATTAATGATCAACAATTTTCACACTAAGGTATCCATCTATTGTCTCTATTTAGCTTATGCTTGGTTTCAATATGAAAAGCTTTTCCTATAAACTCTTATACCCGATCTTTTTTTGAATTAGATATCCTTCTACAAGGAATAAATCTTTCATGATTTACTATGTTGAATCTTCCCTACTAATTATTTTAGCAATTCCTATGCTTTAACCCATACTTTAATCTTGTTATAAGGCTTTCAAATAAAAATGTGGTAAAACTGTAATTCAAATATCGAAATTAAATTTGTTCTATGCATCCAAAGATTTACTTATTTTCTCAATTTGTTGTAGAATATTAAGGAGTATTTAGGGTGCTTTTAAAAAAAAACTAGATCAATTCATTTTCAATTTGAACTGGTGTAAGCTAGAACCAAGTATACTATCGTGGATTCCAAACATGTTACATATCGGATAAGGAAAGAGAAATAAACATCATTCACTGTGTGCTAGATTAAGTTTCCAAGACTATATTAAGCATCAGATCTAAAACAAGAAGTTTTTCTTATTGATAGAGACTTTTACCTCTAAACTATAAATTACGTTTTAAGAATCACGTCCTTGCATCAAGTCTTCATAACATTTGACCATATTATAATTAAAAATATTACAAATCTAAACAACTACACATGACACTGATGTATACAAGCTCAACATGGCAATTAAAGAATGAAAGGCATTGTACTTTATCTTATAAAAACACAAATTGCTCTTCTCTTCAATAATATTTATGTTTAAAAATAAAATAATATAACATCTGAGAGTATAATGTTTTACATCATATTTCTAAGTCCAACCATACACTTATTTCTAGACTATATGTTCAATATCAATACATAATCTAAAACCTCTACTCTGTTTTTTATCCAAGAGCCACATTTTCCAATACTAATGCATGAAACGGGTTATCTACAACCCTATATGACTCAGGCATCAATATCTCCCTGAGTGGAATTTCTAGATACCCAAAAGAAATAATACATCATTACTCTCACCTCTTTATACACGAATCTTGACACCCGAATGTTGAAGAAGTCTTAAAAGAAACAACATGCACAATATTTTGCAATATTCCACATAAATTTTTCTCCTCTCCCAATTACTCGATGGATTCAAGGGTCAGAACAATCGTTCTACCATGCAATGCATCTAATTCTACATGCATCCATAATTTTTAGAATACAAATCAACATGCAATGTTTTTAATATTCATTCAACACTATTTACACTTCACGACAACATTTACACAACATGCAACCTCAATATATATTTTAGAGAAGGAAAAATGTTCTTGGTTCCCATCTAATAATTCACACAACAACTTACCATTGCTTAAATCATCACAACATGTAGCAACAATAATTCAAGAAGAATTAATTTGGTTTTAGTTTTCAACCAACCAGACTTATAGCCATTCACCAACACATAAAAAAATTGCAGTAAATATTCAATAACACATGCATTACAGAAATCACACAGATTGATTGATTTTTTCTTATTGCATATCCTAAATTTTTAATTCAAACACAGCTGAATTTTTCCATTAAATTTTCTTTTAAATTTTATTATCAAGAGCACTTACTATTTTTTCCTCGCCTCCCACTCTTTTTCTTCTTTTCCTATACTCTATTCCCTTCTCCTTTCTTTCGTGGTTCGCTTCGCCCTTCACTGGAAACCATACCTCACCACCACCACACCCTTTCTCCTCTTCTATCTACCATCTAGATGATGGTTTTTCCCCACCATCCTTCATACGTAAAAATTGGTGGTAGTTTATAGCTTGTATAATCTAAAACATTGCCAAGTGGTCTCCATTACTCCATTTTTTAAAAACCATCTTAACCTTCGTAGATATGTCGACAAGTCCCTGATTATATTTTACAAAGAATGCCCAATCAGTACTCTTTGATATTTGAATTATTATTATATTCATTTTATTTCATTTTTTAATATAACATTTGCTTAAAGTCCTATGTTACCTTGCCTCCAAAGCATCCATAGAAAAACTATTATTATTTGTTTTTATTATACTTATATATATTGGTATTTATACTATTAGTTGTATTTTAATATATAAATATATATAATTAAATTTTAAATAAATTCATTCCTTAAAAGAACACACATATTTTTCCTTTAAACCTCAAAACACTTTTAATCCTATTCCATTTGTTTCATTAATTTTTAACTATGGCTCCCATGCATTAAGCATTTTCATTGCCATTCATCATCACAATTTCACAAAATATCAAACATCAAACACTCCTATAAATGCAACTACATGATATGCATACTACATGGACCACTGGTGAATGCATTGCCCATAGGGTTCCTTACCCCTATCAACTGGAAAATACACCACCGCTCATCATCTCCCTTGACTTACCTTACACTAGAATAATCCTTTTTCCCTATTGAGGAGACCACTTTCCTTTGCATTGTCTTTCCAGTAATGAAACCTATCTCCTACAACTATAGATGCATTAGTAGTATCTCATCCTTGTAGACAAATTAGGCATATGGTAGAATAGAGTTTTGGAGGGCTGTTACATGAACAATATCTACAATGCAAAGAGAATGCATCTACTTCTACCAACATGAGACAAACAACAACGTGGGACGAAAAAAATCTAAAAGGTATCTATTTTTATCAAATATAAATGAACAACATCTACACTACAAATATGCACAGGTATTAATATGTTGGAGGCATAGAAGATAATGAAAAAAGGAGCTACATTCAGAATTTGGTGAATATTGTCCACCAAAGAAAGCATCGGAATTGCAATTCAAGCTCCATAGTGCCTCATCAATCCACCTGCAAAAGATAAGTTTACTTGTTGCTCAATAAATGTAGCAAAGCAAAGGAATGGCAAATGAAAAGACTTAAGGAGTTATAATAATCTCCTTGGAATGTGTTATGGTGAAGGACTACATGTAGAGAGCATGAATGCCACTTGGCATCAATCTTCTAAGGTGCATACATTACAATAATATCATCTCTCAATGCTCAAGCATACATTACAAGAACTTTGCTCAAGCATACATTACATGAACTTCATCTCTCAATGCTCAAGCATATGTGGTGACACTTATTATTCTCCTCAAGTCCCACATGAGTGAATAGGTATTACAAAGTGACTAGCAGCATTGAACAAGAAAGAGTTATGAAGAAGGAGCATCCATATGTAATGGGCGTGACACGTATCACAAGGCTCAAGTTTACTCCTCTAATAAAATGTGCCCGAAGTCCAAATATCACAACAGGTAGAGAGAGAGTGAAATGCAGTCAAATCCATTCAAGCACAGTGTGGAAGGAAGGTAGAAGGAGCATCAAAGTCTCTAGGTCTTGAAGGTCAAATCTTCCAAATTCAGCAGTGTACATGTTCCAGCATTAAATATGAGCATCTCCATTGATTCTAGATACCAAGGGAATATTATCATCACTGTTATATTCAACCAAAGGGATTTCCAAATAGTAAGGAGACTAGCATCAAAAAAGTAAGGTTTAAATCCTACTTTATTATTGCTTTCAACTTTGGAGATATAAGGATTATAAACTAAGGTAGAAATTTTAGTTTAGTGAAAGCAAAAGCTATTAGGGATAACTTACCAAATTAAAATAATATTTGCATCTCAACCTAGTAGAAATAAGGAATTCAACTTGGATTAATTTCTTTGATATTTTGCAAATATTATTAATTTTCTAATTTTTCAAATTTGGGAGTGATAAGGGTTATAACATCAAACTAGGTCTTTCGAAATTAGAAAAATTAGAAATTAAAATCTAAGGGTTATAAAAAGAGGTTATTAAATATTTATTGTTAAAGTTGGAAATTTATATTTTCTTGTCTCTAAATTTCTCAAAAAGGGACAAAAGGAATACAACATTAAAACCTCTTCAAAATTAGAAAAGTGCTTAGTTCAATTAGGAGAAATAAGGTGTTAGAAAAAATGATTTTTGATTGTACAAAATCAATCATAAAATAGAACTTTATTTTTACAAAATCACTATATCATACTCCAAAAACACTAGGGAGATATAAGGTAATCTACAAATCTAAGGTTTGATGTTAGGAAGATCTAAATGGCATCAAATAAATTCTTCCTAGCATAATCTCAACTACTCAAGGGTCCTAATTATTTCTCTTGGAAAAATAAAGTGAAAGCTCTAATGATAATAGTGATTGCTATCATTGATGAAATTTAACCTTATATTAGTTCAGCTAAAACATCTTCAAATGCATGGACAAGCCTAGAGAAAATATTTGAAGGGAAGAATAAGGTAACTATTCTTCATCTCCAAACTCAACTTCACTTATTGAAAATGAATAATGGAGAAAGCATAGAACTGTTCCTAAGGAAGGTAGCAAATATTAAAAGGAAATTGTTGACCTTAGGAGAAATAGTCAAGGATGAAATTCTTACTCAAGTAACCATGAGAGCACTTCCAGAAAACTATAAGAATTTGGTCACATCTTTACATGTCTTAAGTAAAGATACATCTTTTGATGACCTGGTCAATATACTTCAAGAATATGAAGTGGAAAAAACCTTGAAAGATGATATGACTAACACTACATTGGAATCAAAAGATAATCCATAGGGAAATATTGCTACATCAACAAGAGGATGGAAAACATGGTATTGTCAGATATGCAGAAAAAAATGCCATAGTACTAGCTATTGCAGATACAATCCCAAAAATAGGAACCAAGGAAATCATATGAATAATGGGAATCAATTTTGACCATGACAATATGAAAGGAACCCTCATCAGTAGTAATTTTAGCAACCAACCAATTGTCCTCAATTGGAATATCGAAAGAGAAATCAAAGAGGTTCCTTGGTTCAGAGGATAGAAGAAATTGAAGAATTGGAAGAACCTATAAAGGATTATGAAGTGAAAGCTCTATAATAAAATGTAAAATATTACAAAAATACTGATTATTTGCATGAACATGTTACAAAGAATGAAGAGGAAGAGTACAAAGCTCAAGAAGAAGAAGATCCATATTGAAGACTAAAATTCTTCAATATCCAAATAATGTAATACAGGGGGTGTTAAAAATAGATTATATTCCACCATTTGGGTTATGTAAATGTATCTTCCAAGGTACATACTTAGGACATTAGATTATCTTAAGGGGAAGTTATCTAGTTACTTCATGCAATGTAATAAATGCACAAGTTTCAATGTGCAAGTTGTAAATGTGTAAGGTGTCACTTGTACAACTAGATAGAGTGTTGGCCAAGTATCATATTTTATCTATATAAGGAATACCTCATTGTTAGATAGATATAGAACAAGGAGATTTGGTGACATGGTAGCTTAGAGATATTAGTAGGTAGTACAGTGTTATGTGGATCACCATCCAATGGTGATGGATGCAATGTAGTCTACTAGCTTTATTGATGGAGTGTTCACTTACTCGATAGCTACATTGTATTCATTTATATCATTTATGTTTAGTGCATATCTCAATCATCTAGGATATTTGCTTTCTTTCATATTATTCTACATATTTTAATTATTATATCCCTTGGCATATTATATCAAAAGCTAACACAACCATAAGGGAGAGAAACTGTCCAAAGAGAAGGCTTTTACAATGTGATGAAGTAGAGGGGTCTATAAAAGGAAGAAAATAAAAATGGGAGTTCTCACCTCATCTCATATTATCCCAAAATGAGTAAGGAAAAAGGACAGGAGGCTTCAACAACACTAACATGAAAATATTATAAGAGGAAGCTACTTTTAAGTGTGAAGCTCCCCATACCATATGGAAATGATTACCACCAATACCCAGAGATAGGTGTATAACCTTTCTTATGGTATAAAATTCATCCCCAATTTTACATCAAGACACTAAAACTCTTTCAATGGTATAAAAATGGGGTTTGTTGTTGAGTAGGCCATAATCTACTTGACACTCCTCAATCTAACCTTTGACCATAGAAATGGGCTAAGGGGTCATGCCACTCTTCCAGCAATCAGGTTTGAAATAGGCATGTATCCCCAAGTCATTGCAAAGGGAAACCCGAGTGACATCATGCAAAAACTAAGAATTGGGAGAAAAGGCAAAAGGAGGAACTTGAGCCACAAGGGTGGGCATGGTCCAACTAGTCAAAGCATACTTGACCATAGATAAATAGGCCCTTTTAGAGTTGATGGTAAAAGGTATGAAGGAAGAAATACTTCATGATAGACACTCTAACACAAAAAAATCAAATCAACTCAAATATGGGCTTGAATTTAACACAATATTTCCCTCCTCATAGGCATGATCTAAGGTAACACTCACCCAAGGAACTACAAATCCTAAGTAATTGCCTCTTGTCACTTTCCTTTTCTTATTTATATAGGTTTCTTAGTTTTATGCTATTTCACCAACAACTTCTAAATTTTGACTTCTCATCCAATGGACAAGGTAAGAAAAGTATGTATTCACTCCTTCAATAGGCTAAGGAGCCCTAATAGCCACAAAATTTGTAGGGAATTTTTTTCTATGGCCCTATTTCACTCCAAGAAATACCAATTGAGGCTTTGTTGTCAAAGGGTATTTTTTGTGTCCAATCAAAAAGGTGCTTCCCACATTTAGTAGGGAGAAAAAAATTTCAAAGAAGAGTAGATGAGCTAAAATCAATGCTAGCCATTAGATATTCCATCTATGGGTAGCACTTCACAATTATTCAAATTAAGTGAACAATGGCACCAAGACCTATGAACCATTTATTTTCAATCCAATGGCCTATGTGGTCCTCCTATCAAAGGAACACCAACAAAGGAGGAGGAGGTCTAACTAAATCCAAAGTTAGACATGTGGAATCTAGTTAAATATCATTAGAGAAAAGAAACAATACCCATAATATAAGATCCACCATTGGTCGAAGGAGGTTCCATCCCATCCAATGATACATGGTGATTGCATGCACAAGAGAATAATATGTAAGAGAAATTTAAAGAAGACATCCACTAGTGGCCACAAAGCTTAATTTTTGTAGCCAAGCCTATAAAAACCAATCACATGCTAGTTGTATCTACCATGCAGCATATGTGTGAGCCTACCCTATCCACCTACACCAATCAATGAGGCCATGTCTATCATGTCAGTAGAGTTTGTAGAGGGGAAACATTCCCTACTGTGTACGATTCTTGATAGGATCAACTAGGATTTGAGGTGAACCGTGGGGGTATGTTATAACTCTATACTCAATGGGAAACTATGGGAAGGTCACCAAGAATGATTTTAGGACTCGCTCTAAGTCCGGGGTGGAATGTGTTTGAATATTTCAATTAAGTATGCACCTATGTTTAGCCTTTCTAAAATTACACTATGGAAAGGGAAAAATCAATGCATAAAGACAAAATCTAACCCTAGAATGATTCTTTGTTTGAATGATCACTAACCCTAGGATTGAAAAATAAAACCTTTGAGCAAGGATCCAAGAGAAATGCACAAACAAGGTTAAATCCCTAAATGCACACTATATGATTTTATTCTTTTTAATGTCTAGGAATTTGGTCAAATGCTTTTCTTTACTTGTGATATTTATTTTAAATAGAAATGAATAGAAAGCAATTAGCAAACATCCTAGAGATCTACTAGGGTACTTATATGATTGGGTGGTTGTTCCAATATTTATCTTACATCCAAAAATGTCCCACAACTTTAATCATATAAAATAACTTTAAAAACCCTCAAAAATATAATCAACATTAGGGGGCCTACTTAGGACATTGTATTACTATACTTGGAGGTGCAACAGTAAAGCCCCCTAGGTCCTTTTAGCTAACCTTTAGAATGTAAAAAATAAAGTTGACCTTTTTGGAAGATGAATAAATAGAATATAATATAGCAGATTAGAATGATAAACAAAATACATTTTGTGTAATTATACCCTAAATATAACATAAAATACAGATCTAGGGTTTGGAGATGAACTTATACCCTCAATCTTAGCATCGGTGAAATTGTACCCTATACAAGGTGACCATAATTTTTCTTTTTATGAAATCATACCTTGTAATTATAGTGTATGATTTCACAATAGAAGGAAAATGCAGTAGAATAATGCAAATAAACTAATCACGGATGCAAATATAAAAATATGCAAAATGTAAAATGAACGAACACAACCTGGTGGTAGCAAAAAGTAGGCAAAAGGATGAAGACCTCCAAAGTAGTAGAATTATCCTTAGGGCTTCAACACTTATCCACCAAAGGTAGCAACACACAATCAAATGCAGTAGAAGAGATCTCCACAAAATCTAAATATCTTCAATAGAGTCTTGTTAGCACTTGCATCAACACTTGTAGGCAACTTGTTAGATTGCTTCACTTAGAATTCATGATTTAGAAGAGATCTAGGAGTCAAAAGTTAGGATATCCAAGAGAGACCAAAAAAGAAAGCTTCAAATCCTCTATTTATAAGATATTTGAAACAATAACGTGTGGTAAAACTAAGGAAAAGTCCATGCTAAAGAAATTTAAGCAAAAAGATTGGATTTTCTAAGAGAAAACCCTAGCTAGACAAAATTGTGCCTTGTAAGGGCCAATCGCGATTTTACCAGAGCGAGAAAAAAAATAAGAAAAGAAGGGGGGAGAGAGACCCAAACTTGCTTTGGGTAAGTTGGAGGGTCTCTCTAAGGGAATAGGAAAAATGACTCACTCAAGTGGATCAATTTTCCATGTCTATATTTTTCCCCTCTTTGATGCATTTATGGCCTAATAAATGCATTAAAGAAATATGTATACACCTATGGGTAGAGGATGAAAAAAAGTAATAGAAAAGGAGTGGTGCAAAAAATAGTTTTGTTTTAGACACTTTCATGTTTTACACGCACATTGAGGCATTAGGGACATTAATGCCTCTCACACTAGGGTGCCCCCTTGAGTTTTCGAAGGAATTCCACATTCTTGTTGAAACCTAAAAATGCCTCTCAGGCTAGGGTACCCCCTTGAGTTTTGAAAGGAATTCCACATTCCTGATGAAACTCAAAATGGTAGACATAGAAGAAAGAAGAGCAAAATGAACAGGAAAGAAAAAAAGAGGAAAGGAAAAGCAAAATGTAAGAACAAGAAAACGAGAAAAGCATGAGTGTGTGCTCATGTGTGATTGCTTGTTTTTATGTATATATATATATACACATATATATTCATTTTGTATGCATGGATAACATGAACATAATTGATACAATGAACCCATATGAATTATATGGGATGATATGAATCTAACTGATTGCAATGCATCTAAAATACAATCCTAAATGAATGGATGAAAAGAATGATCCAAAAATGCCAAATAAAATAAAAGAAGTAAAACCTTGATATGTTGTATGCTTGAAATATGGACAAGGTGGATCTAAACTCTCTATGGGTGTAGAACTCATTGAGATGGATAAAAGAGAAAGAGACCCACTGGGATGTATGCTCACAAATGATAGAATGGAGGCTACCCTTCGCTTGTGACCATGCATCTATCCACTCTGGTGTGTTGTATGCAAGAAAGTGATGATCAAAGCGAGTACTACTCGATAGGGGTGTGGTGTGTGCAATAAAGTGTATGGACATGACCAGTGGAGCAAAATAAGAACCAAATCCCTTGAATTGAATAAATATAAGCAATGAAAACTTTTAGAGTCAAGGAATAAGGGAAATATGAGATGAGTAGATGAAATTATGGAAATGCATGAATGTGTACCTTGGTTTGGGGATTCGCTAGGTATTAGAGCCTTAGTGAGAGTGCAATACATGTGAGCTACAACCTAACTAGGTGTCATCACCTACCATAGTTGTGAATCCCCAAAATATATATGAACAAGTAGTCATACAAATATGAATAAGTAGAAGTTCATTTTATGATAAGCAAATTTGCAAATGGAACAAAATATTAGGCAATCATGTAAAGTATGACATGCAACCATGCATAATTATTAGGCAAACAATGATGCTATATGAAACTATTCTAAATGCAACATGTGATGTAGATGATAGATCATGCATAATATCTTTTTAGATGCATTATATTAATTGGTTCTTTAAGTTATTCATCATATAAATAAGATAAATGATAAGCACCTAAACTTAACTTGGTAGTTATGACAAAGGGCCCTAACCAATTGGTCTACAACTTGCCTTTAAGATCAAAATGAGCATTGGTGTTCTTTTGGTTTTCCTTGAGGACAAGGTCCCCAATCTCAAAATAATGATTACAAATTTTCTTAGAGTAAGATCACTTAAGCATATTCTGATAAGCTCATAAATGCTCTAAGGCATGAATACAATTTTCATCCAACAGCTCCAATTGGTGTAAACAATCTAAGTGGTACTCATTATCGATTGAGGCATATTGCAAAAATATGAACAATTAGGGAACCTTAAGCTTGAAAGGAAACACTATCTTAGACCCATATACCAATACATAGGGTGAGACACCTATGGGGGTGTGCACGCTAGTACGATAGGTCCACAAGGTAAAATAAATTTGGATATGCTAGTCACGACCAATTTTACAAAATAACTTCTTCAAGACATTAATCAAAGACTTATTGTATGCTTTGGATTATCCATTACCTTGAGGGTAATATGGATTTGACCACCTATGATAAATATTATACTTAGCACAAAGCTTACAAAAATCCTTGTTCTTGAAAGGAGTGTCATTGTTAGAAACAATCACCGTAGGAATCTCAAACCTACAAAGAATATGATTAAATATAAACTTGGAAAGTTGAGTTCCAATCACCATGGCTAGGGGTATGGCTTTGACCCATTAGTAAAGTAATATTTTGTTGTTATGATAAACTTGTGATGATCATATAACACTAGGTTAATCTTCCTTATAATGTACAATCCACACATAGAGAATGACCAAGGGGAAGAAAGAACCTGAAGGTGCTAAGAAGGAGCATGGACAAGGTTATCATGGTATTGACACTTGTTGCGACATTGAATATGGTCACATACATATTTCTCCATGGAAGGCCAATAGTACCCCATATAAAGGATATTTTTGGCAATAGCATTGCCACTAAAATGGCCTCCACATGATCCTTCATGAGCCTCACTAAGAGAAATTCAGGCTTCATCAGAGTTAAGGTATTTCAAGAGGACACCTTCAAAATAATATCGATACAAGGTATTACCAATTATAATAAATCAACATGCTCACTTGCACAAAAGCTTACACTGATTGTGATCTAAGCCATAGGCTTCAAACCATCCTTAAGAAAAATAAATATGTCGATGTACCTTGGCTTAGATGGGGTATCTATGATGGTCAAAACATATAACAAGACAAGATAAGAATCAAGCAACACGGGCTCCCAAAGTTATCTAATGATAATCGATGATTGATCATATTCCAACTCTAAAGGAAATAAGGATGCATCGATGGCCATGGCATCCGCATAGTGGTTTGAGAATCTAGGGATAGACTCTATGGTTACTCGATCAAACAAGGACAACAACTTGGTGACAATCTCCTTATAAGGCTTTAGTTTATCATCTCGAGTTTGATAAATATTGTTGATATGATTGGCCACAAGTTGAGAGTAACCAAAGATCGAAAGGAACCTAACTTGTAAATCTAAGGCTACTCTAAGGCCAAGGATCAAAGCTTCATATTTTGTAGTATTATTCATACAAGAGAAATGAAGCTTGAAGGATAATGGGATGAGTTATTTTTATGGGGTAACTAGAACAAATCCAACACCAACACCCTTCATGTAGTGGGATCCATAAAAAAACAAAGTCCAAGACTGTGGCTCTTCAACTTCAACATTGAAGCACTCATAAAAAAACTCAATAACCAAAGTATGGGTAGCTTCCAGGGGAACGAAGGTTAACTGATCAATAATTACCTAACCCTTGATAGCCTTCTAACCTATGAAGGTCAAGTCAAACTCACTAAGGACCAACACCCACTTAGTAGCTCAACCTGAAAGATGAGGCTTAGAAATTAAATAGCATAAAGGGTTAAACTTTGCAACTACCAATATCTTGTGGCTGAGCATGTAGTGTTTTAACTTTTGGGAAGCTGACACTACGACAAGGTAAATCTTCTCTAAGGGAGTCTACCTGGTTTCATAGCGACCCAAGCATCTACTAACATAGTAGATAGCCCACTCTTTGTTTTGATCATCATGTTGAGCCAACAGGGCTCCCAAAGCATGAGTTGTGGTAGTTGTGTAAAGAATCAAATGCCTACCAAGTACTAGAGGGACTAAAATAGGTGAGGAAGTCAGATATCATTTGAGGTCATAAAAATATTTTTGATATTCGAAATTCTATTGAAATTTAACATCTTTCTTAAGAAGCTTAAGAAATGGCTAACACTTATCGACTAACTAGACTATGAATCGATGAGTAGCCTAAAGCTTACCTTGTAGGCTACACAGTTTGGTCAAGGTGCAAAGAGGAGGTATGTTAGTGATAGTCACTATCTTGGGGGGGTCCACTTCAATACCTCACCTAGAAACAAGGAATCCTAAAACTTTCCAAATGTGAATCCAAACACACACTTAGCAGGCTTAAGATGAACTTTGAAATGCCAAAGCCTTTCAAAAATCTACCTTAAATCATGGACATGATCCTTTTATTGTATGGAGCAACCTTAAAGATCATCCACATAATCTTGGAGAATATCATGCATCATGTCGTGAAAAATATAAGTCATAGCTCACTGATAGGTGACACCAATGTTTTTCAAGCCAAAATGGATGACTTTCCAATAGAAGGTGCCCCATGAAGTGATGAAAGTTGTCTTGGCCTGATCCTTAGGGGCAATGATGATCTGATTGTATCCTGAGAAGTCATCAATGAGACATAAAATCCCATATTTGGTAGTGAAATCTATGATCTGATCTATGTTGGGCAAGCAAAAATCATCCTTGGGATATGCTAAGTTAATATCCCTAAAGTCGATACATATTCTAATTGTTCCTTCCTAGCCATAGAAATGATATTGGAGATCAAATCAGAATAGTTGATACCTTCTATAAAATTGACAAAATCTAATCTACATATTTTTATGTTTAATATTACTTTACTTAGTGAACATAAACACAATCTATGACTTAATTTTCAATTGATTCAAATATGTACACAAATGTTAAAATTTACTAAAAATATTTTAAAGTTTATTTTATTTATACACTAAAACTATTCATTTTTAAATGATTCTTCTATATGTAATTGGTAAATTTTAAATTTTATAAATGGTATTTGAATATTGGTTAAAATATAAAAATCTTCATTCCACACTAATTGCTCTATACCCCAAGGATGACATATTGCAATAATTTTTTATGGTATAGTGTTGAATAAGTTTACTTTAAACATTTAACTATTTTTGTTTTACTTTATGGTATGATGTTGAATAAGTTTACTTTAAACATTAACTATTTTTTGTTTTGATAAAGTATTTCTATTATAAATAAAAACAAGTCTTTTTCATTATAAATCAATTATAAAGTCATGAATATTAACTAGAAAAGATGGCAATGTCGTATTTATAAAATCTAATTTCTCCCAATACCATAGATTTATAGAATCACGATTAATAAATAAGAGGCATCCTTTCAAACATGTGCCAAAACATGTAAACTATCAATATATTAATTTCCTCAAACTTATAAATTCATTCGTAATTTAACTAATATTTTGTATTGTCACTATCATATTAAATTAAAATTATCATGTTCACCATCATGTTCACCTTTTTCTTGAAGGCAAGCCTTATTTATTAGAACAAACTCTTAGATTCAAACAGTTTGGTAAATTAACATTTATCCATCTTATTTCAACCTTAATTTCGTTCATTATCTTTTGTCATATACATCAAATAAATTGTATTCCTATATATTACTTTTATATATATATATAAATTTATATATATATATAAAAGTAATATATAGGAATACAATTTATTTGATGTATATGACAAAAGATAATGAACGAAATTAAGGTTGAAATAAGATGGATAAATGTTAACAATTTATTAAATAGTATAAGTTTAATTGTATCAAACAATATATATGTAATTACTTACCAAACTATGATATTTCTAATATATGAGAATTTGTTTCAATTCCATTTAAATAATTTAAATAATAATAAAAACAAAAATCTACACTTTGCCAATAAATATAATATGTAAGTCGATTTTTCATTTAAAACTACAAATGGTCATATTAAAACTACAAGAAAAAGAGGCTAAACTGAATATAATATGTAAGTCGATTTTTTAGTTATACGATATAATTAATTTAACTTGAAAAAAGTTTAACAAATGGCCATATTAAAACTACAAGAAAAAGAGGTTGAACTAAATATAATATGTACGATTTTCCATTTATATGATATAATTTATTTAACTTGACAAAAGCTCAACAAATGGTCATATTAAAACTATAAGAAAAAGAGGCTGATAGTGATTTTATGCTATATATATATATATTAGATAAGTGTTATGGTAACAATATTTATAGCTATAATTTTTTATTTTTTACTTGTGTTTATTTTTTTGGATAAAAAGTTATTATATTAATAAAATAATGTTTAATCATACAAAAAAGGTAGTGGGATTAACACACCCCATAAACCAATATACTAACCATTGTGGTTAGGAGTATACAAGAGTGTTAGAAACAGTCTACAAATTACCAAATAACAACTGCCAAAACAGTGTTAAATATGCATTTAAAAAGAAAGAAGTCGAGAAATCACTGCCATCTGGAACGGGAAGGAAGAGGCACATGATTCATAACGCAGGTTGCATTCCCCCAATGATCCATGAGGGTACATAAGTATTGTAGCTCCACCTATACTTTTTTAACCTGTACTTGAATCTGTAACCAACAATCAAAGAATATATCATATTTATCAACAACAAAGAAGACACGTCCGAAATCTTGCTGAGAAAAAATAGCTCTATTTCGGGACTTCCATAGATAAAATAGGGTACCAATTCTAAAAATATTCCAAACAACACCCAAGTTGAAGAAAAAAGCAATAGGGTCACCCAAAATAGCATGCACCCAAGTAAAATCCTCCTGCATAAAAGGTCTGAAAATGTTAAGAAGTCACTCCCAGGCTGACTGAGCTCGATCACAAAACCAAAAAACATGCAGTAAATATTCCGTCTATCCACAAACCGAGCAAATGGGATTATCAACATCTAGATGCTTGAGCCTATTGCCAACAGGTAACCCTTAGTGTAAGAGGCTCCAAGCAAAAAACTTTGTTTAGGTTCAATATAAGTAGCACAAGCAATATGAAACCTCTTATTCCATCGGGAGGGAAGAGAGACTAAATCCCATCTTAGAGGGAGCTTATCAACCATTGGAACTTGCAGGGTGAACCATTTGTAACCAAGATGAGCTTTATATTGCAAAACAGGAAGCTCCCTAGACCAACACCAATCTGACCACCAAGATTTTTGAAAATGCTTATGTAGTTTTCTCAAAATAGAAAATGGAATATTATCAATAACCACCTTATAAGTGTCTCTATCACTAGGATTTAAATTGTGAATTTGACGAAAAATTTCCCAGGGTATCCAACACCTGGTATGTTGGGAGAAGAAATCAAAAATGAAAGCAATACCACGCTTATAGAACCTCTACGCTTTGACCCACTACACCAGAGCTGGGGGAGAACCCTGCCAAGTGATAACAAGAGACCATCAAATATTCATGGAAGGTAAAGAGGCACCTACTTTGCGAAAACCCCCTTTCCAACTAAGCCAAGGTTTGAAGGTCTCCTAGGCTTTCCAAATACTCTGAATGATAAAAGAACCTTTAACTTTAATAAGGACAGGGGCAATAAGAATGGATTGCAATCCCACCACTTTCCAAATTTTCTTCCCTTGAAGCAAACCAAAAGAAATGTAATGTCTGACCAGCACTTTCCAAGATTCATCCCTAATTAAAGATCGGGTGATCCATTTAGCACAAAGAGCAAAACCTTATCGATGATAATCAAACAAACCCATGCCTCCACAGTCTTTGGGCAAACAACAAATTTCTTAGGCTATCCAATGAAAACCTTGCTTGACAGATCCTTTGGCCCATAATAAGTCTCTTAGAAGCTTACCAAACTTTTTATAACAATATTTGGATGGAACCCAGCAAGATGAATAATAAACATGGGTAGTGGCTAAAACCTTAGAACAAATATGAAATTTTCCTATGAGAGAAATTTTCTTACTGGTCCAGTAAGAAAGCTTATTTTCCACTTTATCAATAACATACTGCCATAATTGAGCAGACGAACCATGAAACGTAAAATAAATTCCAAGAAATTTAAACACTTCACCTGGCTAAATCCAAGTCCATTAGAAATGATGCAACTAGCATGGCAGCTGAGATTGATATTGTCAAAAAAAATAGATTTTTTCCCATTGTATAGAAGAACCAGAGGTTAAACAGAACACCTCTAAGAAACTAATAGCCGAGGAAAGGGATTTCTCATCTTCTTGAAGCATTAAGAAAGAATCATTTGTAAAATGACCATTGACCAATTGACAGTCAGAATTGGGGAGAGCAATACCCTTGATTAATCCTTGATCCATCTTATGGGCCAAAATAGCCAAAAGCCTCTACAGCAAGAATGAAAATATATGGAGCAAGAGGGCAACCCTGTCTTATAGAGCGACTAAGAGAAATTGACTGAGATTGACTATTATTCAAGGTAAAAAAAGTTGAAGCATCTTGAAATAACATAAGAATGGTGCTCACAAACACTGGCCCAAAACCCAGAGCCCGAAGCATGGTAGTTATGAAGTACCACTCCATCTTATCATAGGCTTTCTAAGTCAATCTTAATGAATAAAACATCTTGTTCAAAAAACATTTCCCACTCTATACCTTCCTAAACAACAAGAACATTATCAAGAATGTATCTTCCCTTAAAAAAGCTAGTTTGTTCAGGTCTGACAATCAAATGCAAGAGAGATTTAAGCTTAAGCGCAAGGGATTTAGCAATAATCTTGTAGATCACATTAATAAGGGTGATTGACCTCCAATTGGTGATGATCTCAGGATCTCCAAACTTAGAAATAAATTTAACATTGTCTTTGTTAATAATGGAACCTAGTGAACCACATTGTAGGGCTTCAAGATAAACTTTATGGAGATTAGAACCAAGCATATCCCAGAATTATTTATAGAATTCACATGGGAAACCATCAAGCCCATGTTCCTTATCATTGGCTATGAGTGACAAGGCATTTTTCATATTTTCCAGAGAAAGAGAAGTGTCATAGAATAGCATTTTCTCAGGAGAAAGCTTGTTGGGGACAACAATGATACAATCAGCAAGAGCTTACCTTCTAGCATCATCAAGGGGTTGAGAAGCAAAAACACCTTGATAATGTGAAACAAAGGCTTTGATAATATCTAGAAGATCTGTAAATCTCTGCCCATCAACTTGAATGGCTTAAAACTGAGAATACTAAGTAGGAGGTCTGAGGCATTGAAAAAAATATTTGGTCACTCTGTCCCTTACTTTGAGCCAATGCATTCGATCATGTAATTGAGCCTCCTTGGCTTCATACAAATCAAGAATTTTTATCTCATGTAGAATGGAAGAAACTTGGGATTGAGCAACAAATCTGGAAGGAGAGGCTTCAAGCTTGAGACAGGCTTTGGATAGCTCACTTTGCAAAGCAGACTTAGCCTGTTTTCACCATTTTGTAACTTCAACACCCAGAGTCTAAAACACCTTAGTGGTTTGTTGAATGGCAACATTCCACCATTCAATCCTTCCAAAAATACCATCTAGTCTAGGAATCAAACTCCAAATGCGGTATATATGATCTTTCATGCTAAAGCTATACAAAAAATAAACATTCAGGTAAAACTATGAAGAATGCACTCTAGGTTGAAATTTTAACATTGCCACTGAGAATAAAATAGGTGAATTATCAGACAATGTAGTACCAGAAAAATTTACCACATACAGTGAAGAAGGCAAAATATGAGCGAACTGAAAGTTGTCACACTTAGAAATCATGGCTCTATCCAATATTACCAAAACCCTGGAAAAAGTAGCCTAAAAATTGGACCAGGTGTACCAAAGAGCTTACGAGAAGTCAGAAGGGGATAAGCAAGAATTAGGGTCATAAATGCAAAGCTTATTTTCATAAAAAACCAAGCTTCTCTTTCACCTAAACATCACGACATTGGGACATGATAGACCTTGTTAGAAGCTTTCTCCACCATATTAAAATATCCACAGAGCACCCAAGTCAAAAAAGGTAGATTTTTGGCAAGCCATCTCCACAACTCACATCTATCAGAAGTGATATTCGAGGCATACACATTAAACACCCCAAATTGTTTTTCATAGATCTCGAGCAAAATCTAGACAGCTTGATTGGATGGGTCAATACCCCAAGTCACAACATTCTTCTATAATCGAGGCCCAAGGATAGTGACGACTCCTTTTCTCGAGGAATGCTTTATGGCAAAAGAGGTACTTCGTGGCCACAAAAAGTTACATGCACACTATAGATTGAAATCAAAAATCTTAACTTCTTATAGACATAAAAAATTGAGGCTTCCATGCATTCAAGAAAAATTTGACATCTCATTTCGGACCAAATATTTTTTGACCGGATCCGTAAATCCTCGAATATTCCATGAGAAGAAAATCACTGGGATTTGTCAGGATGCATGATCTCCATGACATCCTCTGCAACATCCAAACTTGTAAGTGAGCCAAAATAGTTGGAGACCATATTGAAAGCATCATTATTTAGCTGTCGATGTTTGTCATTCTGAATAGGGTTGCGAGAGTGACGGACCTTCAAGGCTGGACTCTCCACTAAAGAATTATTTGGTGCTGCCATCACTAAGTCTAAAGATGGACCCGACCAAAGAAGTTGATACAATGATAGAACTGGGGGTTGCATGCCATAAATCAAATGGGCCATATCAATAGGAGTTTGAATAGCTTCAGTATAAGCTTACATGTCTTGAGAAGGAGAAGGTGCAGGTTGCGCAGAAAAAATCAAAGCTTCTTGTTGCTTAGCACCATGGGATTTCTTGCTCGAGATAATAGTCCATTATTCATTTTTTCCCCGTAAGCCATTAGCGGGAGTCGCAGGAGTGGGCAAGGGATTTGCCTTATATTTCCATTTCATCAAAGGGAACTCCCAAATTTTGTGAGCTGTAGATTGACACCGATAATAGTTATTGGTTAAATTGATATAGGTAACTCTTTGCCTTCTAGATTGATCCCAAATTTTAATATCAATAAACTCTTGCAAATCCTTGGTAAGTTCAACTTTGATACAAACCCTTCTAGTGGGTCGAGCGAAGAAAACATTTTTTGGCTCAAGGCAAAAAAACTTACCAAAGGGCAACTAAATTCTGCAAAAAACCCAAAGAGGAATAGGAAGACTAGGGAATTCAACCCACATTGGGACTTCTAGTGCAGCTTGATCACTGACTTGGAAATTCTGATAGTAGAGTTGCAGAATCAAAAGAGAATTATGGACAGTCCATGAATCTCTAGATAGAACCTTCTATGCTTGAGCTAGTTCTGAAAAGTGAAAAAGGAAATACCCTTTGGTAAGGTTTTGTACATTCTCCACTTTGACTCCATATGGGCCCCAGAATTGCTAGAACCATGAATGAATAAGGGTATCATATGGGATACGACCCAAAAAATAACCCACCAGGGTATGAATCTCAAACCACTCAAAAGCCATATGAAACTCATGCAAAGGAATAACAACTTCAGGGATAGGGCCTTTACCTTGTGATACATTATCATAATGAACTTACACGGATGCTTCTTCGATACCATTGAGCTCTCCAACAGACTCAAAATAAATGAAGTCGATTGCATGAGTGGCAGCCATTAAAAAGGGTGAACTAACACCACCTCAAGACGGTATTTACATGTAGCAAACAAAATTTTCCCACCAAAACCCCTATGACCAACGCATAGCCAGTCTCTCTCTCTCTCCACTTGTGTTTATCTTTGCATATCATACTATTCACATGAGTACTTTTTAATGATAGAAAATCTTTATAATATTGATAAAATAACTAATATTATTAGTAAACTTTATGTTATGCTAAATGTATGTTGTATGTTATGGTAACAATATCTATAGCTATAATTTTTTTATTTTTTTACTTGTGTTTATATTTGCATATCATACTATTTACATGAGCACTTTCTAATGATAGAAATTCTTTCTAATATTGACAAAATAATTAATATTATTAGTGAGCTTTATGTTATGCTAAATGTATGTTGTATTCTAACAATTAAATGTATGTTGTATTCTAACAATTGTAAAGTAAAGAAAAATATGCTAAACACACAGTTATCCCAAATGCACTTACTATGGCGAAGTATTTATTATTATTATTTTACTCTATATAGTTGTTAATTATATTGAGATAATTATAGGACGTAAATAATATGATCATTTCAATGGAATATACGAATTTGGTTGAAATCCTATAGACGAATAGTCTTCTAAAATTTTTGTATACGTTAGATGAGTGTTACGTTAGCTAAATCTTCCATGGTTACAACAATGATCCTTAGTGATCCTTTATTTTATAGTGGAGGGTGCCTTTACACATCATAGTATATATACACAAGTACTTAATAATGATAAATATATTTTTTAAAATGTTGATAAAATAAACAAATATTGCTAATGAGTATTAACCTATACTAGATGTTGCATTTTAATAGTGAAGTATAAAGAAAAAAATACTACTCAAAGACATATCCCTCCTACTATGAGAGATATTTTAAAAATTCTTGCCATTGATCATTATATTAGTATTATTGCGGGATGCAAACAACGAGATAAAGTATTTTAATAGATTAAATGTTTTTACCGCATTTCAATATCTCTGATAGATCTCATTAGCTAAAAATTAACCAATTTCAAACTTCTTATCAATGATTTTATGTTATTCAAGTACACATAGTATTAGGGTGACCTTAGGATGCATCTTCCTAAGTTTTTGCTTAACAAACTTAGAATTAGGGTGAACTACTAGATGATGCATAACAAGTGAGGGATCAAGCCCTAGCATGTCGACATATGACCAAGCAAAAACATCATGAAATTCTCTTAATAAGTTGGTCAACTACTCTTGCTCATCCATGGACAAGGATTTACCTAGCTTAAGGATTCTAGGGGTCTCCTCAAAAGCTATGTTCACATCGATGGTCTCCTTAATGAGAATGGATGACTCATCCTCAAGAGGAGGTGGGGCACGAATTACTTCTAGTTGCTCAAGGTCCTCGGGAGACATAGTGAAAAGATTTACAGAAACGTATTCTAGAAATAAATCATAAATAAATAACTTAGAAGTAATTACACCACAAAATTCTCATAGAACACATGAGATTTACCCTGGTTCACCCGATATGAGCTACTCCAGCAAAACAAGAGCCACACCTCCTTGATATTATTATTCTCTTCCTTACCCAAAAATGGGACATTACAATGAATTAGGAAAAAATGGTGCACATAATTATGAATAACAATATGTGTATCTATCCTCTATAGCTTATGAGCATCAAACGGAAGCATGCATGTAAAAATGGAAGCAAAACCAAACAACAAGGTATGAAATAAAACGAGCATATTTCTTATTAATTTGGTGGATCAGATCCAAGGTTACATAGCAGTCCCCTTGAGGGCTCAAAGTTGATACAATTTTTACAAATTTTGGGTGCCCAAGGATAAAATCCTTCAAGAAATCCGGGTGCACATCCAATGTCCTTCCTCGTACCCACAATTGAGGTGGGTGGGCCAATGCCACCGCTGCTTGTATATTTGATCTTTTATGTATTTTTTTCCTTGCAAATGCATTATAGGAACCTAAAACTACACACAAGGAAGCAAAAAGGGTCAAATAGCAAGTGCGTGTGATGGAAAACATGCAATCCCCACAAGCACCAAAAGACTAGTAAAGGGCATATATATTAAAAACATATCAAATAAACTCATAATGACTTGAAATTTTATGGAGATGTTAAATAGGAGGTTTTGAAGGGATATCACCAAAAACATATCTGAAATTACATCCGTAGACCCCTCGATTTTTCATCGCCTATCTGCAACCTAAGAAGACCAAGACAAGCAATTCCTACCCCTAAACATGTCCAAAACACATGAAACTTGGATAGAATACATAAATCAACATTTTAAGACTACCCATGTGGTTATATTTTCAAAATGAGGTGCATATCCATCTGCATGCACCTGGGGTTATCGAATGGGCCCTACGAATCTGTAATAACTTAAAAATGTGATATCTCGGCCAATATAACTCCAAATTGCATGAAATTTGAAATATATCATCATATGATAGTCTAGAATAAGCCTTAAAAAAATTAAATAAATTATGCACATATGTATCCTCATCCCAGGGGGACGGTGATGACTACAACTAATTAGAGGCACCCTAGGGTGGGGTACCCACCAATTCTACACACCTTTTGCTACTAATCCCATTTGGGAATGGTCCTAAATACTCTAATGGGTATTTTCATCAAATTTGGTGAATAAATTCACCTAGATGGTAAAGTTATTCCCAAAAGACCCTCTTGAAGTCACCCTATAACCTCCTTCACTAATAAGAGATTCCGAAGGAAAGAGAGCACAATAAAGTGAGGGGAAATCTCGATAGCACTCTGTTGAATATCCTAGAACTCCTCTCTATCCTTTTGTGTGGAAATTGAATCCATTTTATAGCCCATAGGGACTTATGTGCAAAAATGCATGCAAGGGCATGCATGGCTAGAGGTGCCATTTGTCAAAAAAGGAGGCATGCATTGGATGGGGAAGAGAATATCCCCTTTTAGCCTCCATTATGAAGCATGTCATAAGAATTCAGTGCCCTCTGACCTGCATGCTTCAATTGGTGGGGTAAATGACAGTTTTTGGGTGTCATTTGTCCCATATTTGACTTTTTTTTTATCAAATTTGCTCACCATCCCACCCTGGGATGATGGCTCACCACCGTCCCAAGGTGGTACGATGGTGAATTTTGGGCCAAAACCTCCCAAAATTGGGCTAGAAGCCTCCAAAACCTCTTCCAAAGTGGCTAGAACCACTGTGAACCTTCTGAGAGCTACCCAAGGGGCCATATGATGCCAATTTGATCATTGGTTGTGGATACTTAATCGAGATAACCATATTTTAGTGTCTAAAGATACCCCTTTTTGAGATATGTTGTGTGCAGCACAAAACTGAGCAAAAAATAGATGACTAAAATATTGAATTATTAAGGTTACTTGATAACCTAACCAATTTTAGATGCCCCAATCATGGAAAGGGCGTGAGTTCTTAAGTCCTTGTTTCTAATGCGCTAAATGATCTTGTCTAAGCTTAGAAATTTTTTGTCATGAAGGGATAGGGACCATGAATTCATGATGCCAGTAATTTCAAGTGTTATGATGTGATATTGTGTGCTTGTTTGCTGCCCCAAGCAGGGGCGTGATTGTCTTTCTCAAAGATTCATTGAACGAACACAATTTGCATAATTGAGTGTGTGCTTGCTGATTTGGACTGAGTATGACTACCCCCTCAAGTGACGAGTCAATAAGGGAATGATCAATGAGAAAATTTATGAGTCGCTTGACCCAATTGACTTGTGTTATGTTTACCTTCAGTTTTGTCCTGTGAAAATTAGGGCAATTTGGAGAGGATTTTGGTGACTTTGTTGAGTTTTCTTGGAGGAAAGGAGCTAAAAACTGTATGCCTGGGGGGCGGTCCAACCACAATGGAATTATTATGGCATGATTTAACAAATTTTCCATCCATCCTATGATACTCATGATTGCATTTTGATTCATGTGAAATTTAGACCCAATTTGAGCTATTTTGGTGTAGTTTTGGACCTATTTTGGGTCATTTTGGGTTGTTTTGGCCTATTTTTGCTGCCACCATCCCAGGGTGGGATGGTGGTATGTTCTACTACCATACCATGGTCGTAAAATCATCCAAATGTATGCTCATCCAACACTGGTATGGTGGTGACCCCTATATCTCTATATAAACCCAAAATATGAGGGCTAGGCGCATTTGTGCATGCTTATTTTTGTAGTTTGAGATGTCAGGAGTAGGAGAGTGATTCTGAGTAGCAGAGTGCTATAAAATTCATCCCACATTCACCATGATCTAGCAGGTGGACTAATTCAGTGGAGGAGTCGGTGCAACGAGGGAATGGCCACAAACCGGCCTCAAAGAGGGGCCATTTTGAGTCTTTTATTTTGAATGTTTTTAGGGCCATTTGAGGCCATTCTAGAGTTGTATTATTGAGTTGCTTATCCCTGTCATGTGGTGAGGAGTCAGTATTGAGTACCTAATCTCTTTTATTCTATGAGGGATGCCTTAACCATAGAGGACTGGGAATGGTTGGATGCCATCGGCCTCAAGCATGTGACACGATTAGAGCCTGTGGTAGGAGACTGTGCATATTTGACTACCCTAATTGATATGTGCGATCCACACACCAATACCTTCCACCTACCCATGGGGGAGATGATGGTGACGCTTGAGGACGTCTATAGAATTCTTTAGATTTTAATAGAAGGGTGGTTGATTCGTATAACACCACAAGACTAGAGACATGCAGTGCTCGAGAGGTACTTTAGTTATGATCTAGAGACGTTAGAGTTGAACTACTTGAATAGGGGTATGCTGGTAGGATTATGGAATGAGGCGAAGGTATTGGGAGTGAGGCATACACTAATTATGATGCTCATCCCCAATATGTTGTTACCTAACTCTTTTGGAGAGAGGTTCCCATGGAACCTGGTGGAGGTAGTGTTTGTGCTAGTGAGGTGTACTGTGTCAAGGCCACTGGTGATGGCATGGGGTACTACACTATTGGCACAACTCTACGATGAGTTGTAAAAAATCTACTATCATCAAAAAAATGGTGTGGGTTTTGTAGTGCTAGGGATGGCAACACATAGTTATGGGGCAACCACATGGGCTACCATGGATGACTCGGGTACAACTAGCAGACAGGGAGATAGGATATGGCATCCTATGGCAGAGGGCTCAGGAGAGGGGAAAAATTCGGTGATTCACAGGTGATGTGGCTCACTATGCAGATATGTTCTCATAACTCAGGGTAGGCCAGGTATTCTGGAGGCCATACAAAAATTTCCTAGAGTGGGTAGATGTTGTTGTACAGTGACATAGGGTGTAGTGAGATAGATGGCTTTTTGGATGACATGGTATGAAGTGGGAGTACTCCCATTTTTCTCAGGTGGTGTGATAGTTTGGGCTATGCTAGGAGGTTCCCAGTGAGTCGATGTCTTATTGGCATCATGGGGATGAGAGGACATTGACATGGCCAATAGTAGAGGCAGTGGCATAGGATACAAATCTTGTAGTAGACATTCTAGATGTGGACAATGTCGGGACTACAGTATAGTATGACTTTTGGTGGTTGATAGGCCAGTGGTGTGGAGAGGTGCCACTAGGGAGGGGTGAAGCTAGGGAGGCACATCAAGAGGTTTCTAATGAGGACCAGAGTGAGGCATGTGATTGGCAAGGATACATGGTAGGGGAGCATGTGATTCTCCTGGACTTAGGAGATCGAGGTGACTTTGGGGATGATGTTATCTGGGATGAGGAAGTGTAGGCACTATCGATGGCACATGGTGATACAGATGAAGAGCTACGTGATGAGCTACTTAGGGTTAGGAAGGATATATATCCTACTGACACAAGTGCATGATGTACAGGTGGAGCTAGCAGCACAATGAGTCAAGTTACAGGTGGCTTAGGTTGAGATAATATCTCTTCAAGCACAGTTGCGATCTTGGAGCCCTACATGAGAGGGCTCCAGAAGTGGGGAGGTGGCTAGGCTACAAGTAGAGGTAACACAACTCCATTATATGGTGGAGACTTACTAGGCACAATACTGATGGGGGTAGGCCTATGCATATGAGCTGGAGATTGAGGTAGTGCACCTTGGAGGGCATCTACGAGATGATGCAGTTGTCAGTGGGTCATACTAGAGTCACCATAACAGGATAGGGTAGTCCTCCTCTAGGATGGAGGCACCAGGGTCTAGGTAGAGGGCTGACAGGGCAGGTGGTAGTAGGTATGGGAGTTCACAGAGGACTTCGACTGTAGGTGGGAGTGTGAGTTGTAGTACCGGTCCTACGTGACCATGGTAGTGGCTCACATGACTCTTTTTGTGTTTTTGGATGTTTTAGCAATGTGAAGTTTGAGGACTCATTTTATTGTAGCCTACGGGCAACATGATGTATATTTTTATCCCATACATATACACACATATATATATATGAGCTTTTTATGTGGTTTATCATCATGTGTTTATTGTTTTATGAAATGTATACAAATGTATGCAATTTGATTTATGAGATGATGATGGATGTCTACCCTGTATGCATATGTTGTAATGTGATTTGATTTAATTTTGTACATGCATGGATGTATGGTGAGATGGATGATTTATTGATTTAGAGGATGAAATGTGTAGACTATATGACATATTATGCTAGCACCATAGACGATATATATTGCACCAACTCATATGTAATGTTGTCATGAGACTATATAATGGATTTGTGAATAGTGTAACTGAAATGGATGAAGTGAAGTGATATGAATGACATGATGTTTATAGGATGTCTATGAGGTTTTCATGAGACTCAAACACTCTAGTCAACTAATCAAAAGTTGTATACTAACCATGTAGGACTTTTTG
Source organism: Wollemia nobilis (assembly GCA_028583015.1). Lineage (NCBI taxonomy): Eukaryota > Viridiplantae > Streptophyta > Pinopsida > Araucariales > Araucariaceae > Wollemia > Wollemia nobilis. Next base: position 1,554,545 of record JAQPPZ010001708.1, read on the forward strand.
ATAAGGTATGAATATGTTAGGATGACCAAGATACTCAATATCATTGTGTATGCCAGTGAGTTCATTTCTATGAGACACATAAAGATACCACCATTGCCAGATAGGCTATCCACCAAACCTGTAATGAGGATCACTCTATGAATACCATAATCTAGAGTTTTGTACTCAGTTGGATTAGACCACTAAGTAGTATAGGTGACCAAAATTTAGCTCATCCACATACAAACATTGGTCTACACAAATGCAAAGCTAATGTGATAGACATATCGTCATGCATTTAGAATACCACCATTGCCAGGTAGGCTATCCACCAAACCTGTAATGAGGATCACCTAAATGGTTTTTCAAATGCTAAGAATTCTAGGGATTCAAGCTCAAGCTCCCTTATTTTCTTCAATTTTATTGGGATACTTGCTCATATGTAGTGATGATAATCACTATTTATTTTGTATTTGATTTTCTTTGAGCAAGGGATTTGGGGAGTGGTGATAACCATTGTTTCTTTTGCTTTTCATTTTTGCTTGTTGCTTTTTGAGGATTTTGACTTTAACTTTTTGGGGAATTTGATTCCGAACTTTGATTTGAACTTTTGGGATTTTGATTTTGAATTTTTAGGATTTTTGGAATTGGGATTTTTGATAGTGGTGAAAACCACTATTTATTTTGGGGAATTGGGTAGGGAAGAGCTTGTCCTTTTTCCAATTCTCAACATTCTTGAATTGGTCGCACAGGGGGATGAGCAGGATAAACTTTTCACTCAAGGTTCCCTAGACCACTTTGTAGGTTTCATCTTTCCTTTCGCAAAACTTGGATTTATTAGTGTGAAATGTGTTGGGATTTGATGTATGCAAGGCACAATCTAAGCAAGACTCTACCTCCTAAAAATCTCGCTATCCTTCTATAAATCTAATTAGAAACTGGATATGGCTGAGTGACCGAAATCCCTACTGACATTCTAAAACAAATGGCTAAGTGAAGGGAATAAACATGACTATGGAAATGTAAAAAATGTAGATGGAAATGATAAGTAACTATGGAATGAGGTGAGTGATGACCTTGACAACATTGATTGTGAATTATGACTAGTGTACAATCTTAGTTCTAGACATGTATGAGAAATTCTAAAAAAAATGCAATGTGCAATAAAGAATATGCCTAACAAAAGTGATAATGCAATGGTATGCAACTTGATGGGAGTGCAATATTCTTGTATTTTTATGCTCTAATGATGTTTTTGAGTTTTTGATTGATATGTATATACATGTGACCAACGAGCTTATTTAGGGGTCATTGGGGTGTTTGGGGGTGACCAAGGGGCTTATAGATACCTTTGGGGTCTTTAGGGTTGATCTAGATGATTGCAGATAGTCTAGGGGTGTTTTAGGTTGACCACGTGGATTGTAGACATCCTTGGAGCATTTTTGTTTGACCTAGATGGTTACTAACTGCCTAGGAGTGTTTTAGGTGACCTAGAAAATCAATGACACTTAGAAAGTGTTACGGAATGCCTATAGGTGTTTGGTTGTGACCAAAGGGCTTATAGATGCCTTTAGGGCTTTTAAGGTTGACCTAGATGATTATAGATAGTCCAGGAGCATTTTTATTTAACCTAGACAATGAAAAATTGCTAGGAGCCTTTTGGGTGACCTAGATGGTCAGCGACACTTAAAAGTGTCTACGACTACCTAGGGTAATTTGGTTGCAACCAAAGGGCTTATGGATGCCTTTGGGGTTTTTAGGGTTGACCTAGATGATCATAGATAGTCCAAGATCATTTTTATTTGACCTAGATGGTGAAAAACCACTAGGAGCCTTTTGGGTGACCTAGACAATCAATGGCACTTAAAAGTGTCTACGACTGCCTAGAGGTATTTGGCTATGACCAAAGGGCTTATGGATGACTTTGGGGCTTTTAGGGTTAACCTAGACGATCGTATATAGTCCAGGAGCATTTTTATTTGACCTAGACGGTGAAAAACTTCTAGGAGCCTTTTGGTAGTGCTCTCTAAGCATGAAACGGTTGTAAGTGAAGGATGTTCAAGGGTTTGGGATCCTCAACACCTTCAAGGGAGGCTAGGTGATAATTTTTGGGCCCAATTTGACTAGTGATGACAAAGGGACCTAACCAGTTTACCGTAAATTTTTCCTGTAGGTGGGATGACAAGCTAGAGTTCTGTTGGTTATCTTTTAGGACGAGATCACCAACCTGAAAGTCTCTAAGATGGACGTTCATATTGTAGGATCTTTTGATCTACTCTTGATACACATAGATGCTCAAGAGCATTAATGCAGCGTTCATACAACAATGTAAGTTGATCTAGGTGAGATTGTCATGCAGTATCATCATCAATAAACTCCTACATGGATATGCACAACGATGGGATTTCCAACTCTAGAGGCATGACTGCCTCAGCGCCATACACTAGTGAAAACGAGGTTACCCTAGTCAATGCCCGAATGCTAGTGTGGTAATCCCATAGGGCAAGCAGCATTTGCATGTGCCAATCGGTATCATTCTCTTTGACTATTTTCTTCAATATGGCAATTAATGTCTTGTTTGATGCTTCTGCTTTCCCATTTGCTTACGAATAATAGGGAGTTGAAAATTTGTGTTGGATATTATATTTTGTTGTCATATCATGCACATCTTTATTCTTGAATGATGTCCCATTATCCGAAATGATCTTGGATGGAATACCTGTTGAGTGGTATTTTCACCCAATTGTGAAAGTACACTCTCCCTTAGGATTTGGATTCCAAATCCCCTCTTGCAAAGAAGTTAAACAAACAACTTCTCCAAGGTCTCCGTTATATTAGCATTTGCATATGTGCATTAGTAATCTCAAATAAAGATATTCAATTTAAATGCTTGGAACACCTTAGTGATTGCAAGTAACCGTAAACAAGGGGCAATGTTGGTTTATTTTACCATGAAACTTTAGTGATTGTTCATTGAACCAAAATAAATCAAATGTGAGTTGGCCCTCATATGACCACGATGTAGTGCTTTAATTCCTTTTATCTTGATGGTTTTAAAATAGTTTTTTATCTTGCATTAAATCCTCAATGATGAATAGGGTCTTCACATGTAGCTTCAAAATGTCACTTTAACTTATCCCTCTTAAATGAAATCAAATTTTCATCAAGATGAACAATTAAGTGCTTTAAGGCAAAGACCTTCAATATAATACTCAAATTACCCCTCTTTCGCAAAATTAGAATTTTTATGAAGAAAGGGTAATTTTAGGCCCAAAATGGGAATTTGTGAAAATGCCATAAAACATAACTCCTTCAATGAAATTGGAATTTCCATGAAGGGAATGTCATCATAGGCTCATGAGTGCAAAATAAAACTGGAAAAATGAAATTTGACCTTAAAATAGAAATTTTCTATTTTCGGATTTTTAAAATCTATGACAAAACAACAACTTCGATGAATTTTTAAAAATACTAAACAACTCCGAAAATGAAATTTCAAAGTGTGTATTGGAAGTATGAACTATAACCTACGCAATGGTGAAATTATTTTTAGATTTTGAAATTTTTTAAATGTTTATTTTAATGCTTGAAAATAAGAAAAAGTTCTGAAATTAAAATTTTTGGAAACAGAAAATTAAAAATTTGCATCAAAATAATTGCTGAAAATGCAGCAATGCAAAAGCTCCTTCAGTTTGATAGCACCCCGTCCTGCAAAACCGAATACGTGAGAGTTTCATACATGCAACCTAGCCTATTTGACCTGCAAACAAACACAATCAAAGTAAACTAGGTGTTGGCTCCTAGGGTTTAAAATAATTTCCAGATTGCAGACATTCACATGAAATAACCCAAAAACAATGGCATAAATTTCACATACAAATCTGAAATTTGGAAGGAGAAACATAGAACAATTAAAATGGAGCATGCAGAAAATTTCTCATTCTTTCTTGCTAACAAGGCCTGAAATTTCTGAAAAGAAGCTTTGGCATTCAAATTATATTCCAAGTTTACATCTCAAAGTCTGCCGCCATTTGGCCATGCCAAAAGTTCCCCCTTTTTCAATATTTCGTCTCTGTTTTTAAAGAACTTCATAAAAACCCTTCGTTTCCTATTTTGCATGCACATTTCAAAGCCCCAAAAGCTGTTCATTTCCCTTTCGTAGGGTTTCGTTTCATTTCCTCCATCTGCGCATTCGTTTCGTCTTCCTTGCTTTTCCACGCGTATCTTTATTTTTAACTTTCGCGTCCCTTCTTCCTTTCTTCCATACGCAATACCCTGCAAATAATTAAAACCAACGTTAAAAAAAAACAAAAACTTTACTTTACTTAAACTAACATGGAAAAATTAAAAATTAAAACTTAAAAAAAAACAAAAAAGCTAAAAAAAAAAAATCCTACCACTACATACTACTTAAAGCTAAATAAAAAGTGCTTTAAAAGCTTTAAGAGTTATACGTGGCCACCATGAAAAAAAATATATATATATATATATATATATATATATATATATATATATATATATATATATATATATATATATTTATCCCTTTTTTTTTTTTTATTTTATGTTCATTTGTTTATATATATATATATATTTTATTTATTTATCTTTTCTTTTTTCTTTTTTTTTCTTGTTTTATTTATTTATTTATTTTTTAATTCATTTTTTTTTAGTTTATTTATTTTTTTAAACATGAATTAACCCAAAAGTTAATGTTTGAATTATAAACACTTTAATAAACCTATAAAAAAAGAAAAAGACAAAAACCACACCAAAATTTATCAAAAAAAATGTGGGTCCCCAAGCTTTGGGGCTAGTTGTGAAACAGTCACAACAAATGGCGACTCTGCTGGGAAATGCTCCTGAGCATTTCGATGAGAACCCAAAAAGAAAACCTGAAAACACACTTCAAAACTTTAACACAAGCGTCAACAAATATCCAAAGAATGCCAATAGATCAGAAATACATGAAACATCAGAATCGCTAAGCATCAGTCGGTGTGTGCAAGGTGCTTCATTCCCTACCGTTTGAAACTCGATCAACATTCCATTGTCGGCTTTACTTATGATTTGTATGCAAGGCTATGAATGATTTGTGTAGGATTTGATACATGATGAAGATGCTAGAGATGTAACAACCTGCTTTATAAATGCTCAAACCTTCTAATATCATGGACAAACATATTAAAGATGTCAAACCCTCTTAGGACCAAATATATGTGTACTGAATTAATTTACTAGATCCCAAAGTTGGTTATGTGTCACTACCATCTTGAACCCATGTGCAAGTGTAAGTGAAATCAGAGCTTTGGGGAATAGGATTCCCAACCTAAGCGAGATGGGAATTTGACCCTATCCTTACTACTCTGATCTGGAGTTCATTACCTCATCTTGAACAAAATGATTTAACCTGTTATGGATGAAATGGTCAGGCTAGTCTATCCATATGAGCAATCAGTGGTCTTGCTTTTAGGCAAGACATGTTGCCACGCATGAGCATACTTAACCCCATAATCCATGACTTAGCTTTCATTCATTCTTTTCTCTCTCTTTTTTCTTTGGACCTTTGGGATGACTACCCATCCTTGCCAGGGACATGTAGTACGATCCCTCCAATCCAATATTAAGATGAAATGGAGAATATTATCTTTTACTTTTATTGCTTGGACCTTTGGGATGACTACCCATCCTTTGCAGAGGACATGTAGTACGATCCTTCCAATCCAAGCTTTATGATGAAATGGGAAAAATGGAAGCTTTGGGGAATCAGATTCTCAACCTAAGCGAGATGAGAATTATGTCCTATCCTTACTACTCCATGTAGGTCAAATCAGAGCTTTGGGGAGTTGGATCCTCAACCTAAGTTCGATGAGGATTTAACCCTATCCTTACTACTCTGGTTTTAGGCTTTAAGCTTTTATGGGAGTGGTAAAAACCACTTTTTCCAGGATTATGTTGCATGATAGGACAAACATGAAATATTCTTTTCACCTCACCTTTTCATCCAAGTATGGTTTTGACCATTTTGTTCAAGATTCTTTTAATGTGCATGGAATGTGCTTGGTTCAAAATAGTTTGGGCAGCAGTTCCCAACCTTAGGATCCTTTTAATATATGTTATGTAATAATCCTAAGAGGATTCAACACCTTCTCAATGATTGCACATGAAATGAAAATGTAACTCAGATGACATGTATATGCAATGAGGAATGAGATATGAATGCACTGCTTCTTTTGAAATTTGGCTGGAATATATCATCTACTTTATCATAATGTGTAAAACTGACCACTTCATGCGTCACAAGATTCAAACGATATTATTTAAATGTTTGTGTTACTTGTGGAGCTTTCTACAACACAATTCCAATGTTTCATATTCTCCTGATTTTAGGCATAAGTTGACATCTCAAAAAACACATTTTTTTTTTTTTATAAACAAACCAAAAAAATCCAAAGGGTCAACACACAACTTAAATCCAAATCCAAAAAGCAATCCCAAAATGAAACTTGAAAACACAAACCAAAGCCAAAATCAAAATATAATACAAGATGATGCAAAGCTTGGATTATCACTTTCCTGGATCCCAAACATGATTAGAACATTTCAAAAGACATATGTCACAATACACATGCCAAATGTTGTAGGAATCCAACGACAATAAGATCATACCAAGCAATGCAACAAATTTCAACTTCCCTCTCTCACCCCACCAATTAAATTTAGTTCCATTAGTATTCATATAGGTGAGAATCAAAATTTTAAATTGATCAGACAATGATTGATTTTCAATTTTATCATGTCTATTCTTTAAAGTGCAAATTTCATCATTCCATTCATAATTTAGAAGTAGGCTTTCCTTTTCAAATGTGATATATTGCAAACAAGAGCCTATTTCTAAAAGTCTTGCATTCAAATTCTTCAAGAATTTAAAGCCATCAAAATCCATCAAAACATCACCAAGATTTGACATTTCATCATTAATGACATTAGCATCCAAAGGGACATCATGTAATCCATCACTTGAAATTTTGGTAGCTACTACCAAAGGTAAAGATTTCACCTTGTCATCCATACTCAACCCATCATGGTTAGAATTTACCACAACTTGATGAGTGTTAGTAGCTTTTTCCTCGTTGTCTTCTTCATCATCCAACACCTGTTCAAAAACACCAAAGTTAGGCACCCAATCAAACATGCATCCATCTTTTTCAAAACAAGAGCCTAGTTTTTCAAGATATGTGTCGCGTGACACCTTTCCATGATCAATGGCTTGAGTTGCCTCAAAATTCATATTTTCATTAGGATCATCAACAGTATCAGACCCACACCACTTAGGTTTTGTAATTTCATCATTTTGAGATGGCATGGACATTGTAGAAACAATAGGTGGATCAAGATTTTCTATTTCTTGCCCCTCAAGGGGAACAAAAACAATTGATTCTCCTTCTTGATCCATGGTAGTAACATCATTATCCTTCTCAAACCTTTGATGAGATTCCAATCCTTCTTCCAAAACATTTTCAGATTGCACAGGACTTGTAATATCCTCATGTGAAAGGGCAATTGTATCATCCTGCATATCAATAGGCACACAAATTTCATTAGCAGTTTTGGAGTGAGCATACTCTTCCCAAGAATCATGATGATCATCTTTCAAAATCAAATCGTGATGCTCACTTATTTCTTCTTTATCTTTTAATTCATCAACATGTTTCTCATCAAATTTATCTTCACCTTCCTTAGATGGTTCAATTACTTCCAAAATTGGGTTATTGCTTGTATTCAAATTGATAAGGCTATCATAATCCACATGTGTAACCCATGATTCAATTTTATCACAATTTGGAAGGTGTGGATCTTCTTGGTCATCATTTTCAACAATGTCATCCAAAACCGATTCATCCTCATAGGATTCATCTTTTGGTGAGTCAAGGGTTTCCAATTTGTCACATGTTTCAATACTAGTTGGATCTAGTACTCCTCCCTTGCCTAAAATCATATTCTTGTGAAAATCATTAAAATTGATTTTAGAAGCATCTTTTGAATCAAGATGAGTATCTTGAAGTTGATTCATACTTAAGAAAGATGGTTGATCTTGCATAGTAGGTTGAGGATTTTGAAATTGATTGAAGCTTGGGAATGATTGTTGATTCTGAAATTGATTCACACTTGAACTTGGTTGAGGTGGATAAATCATTGGGTGGGTAAAGGAAGTATTAAATGATTGAAGATTACATGATCCAAAACCCACACCATAATTTTGACAACTCAATTGTTGCTCAATTGCCATTGCTTGAGTATAGGCTTGAGACAAAGATGTGATTAGGGGCATCCCTCGCAAATATGTGGAAATGAGTGGGTCAAGAGCATTGACATATATTTGGAGAGCCACTTCTTCTTGCAAAACATAACATGTCACTAATTGAGCATATAATCCAAAGAACCTTTCAGAAAAATGACTTCACATTTTCACTTGGTCCTTTTTTGATGGTGAAAAATTGCTCATACATGCGGATTGGGTCAACTTGCTTTTTGTTGAATTGATTAAGAAATGTTGTCTCTAATTGAGCCCAAGAAGTGATAGACCCTAAAGGTAGACTTGTAAACCAATCATATGCCACTTTGTCCAAGGTGTAAGGGAACATTTTACAAACAACATCATCATACCAAATTGTTAAGTGATTCACAACAAATTTGAATGCTTGAATATGTTCTTGTGCAGTATTTGTCCCATTAGACGAAAATCGAGGAAGACATCTCTCAAAACCGACGGGCAAATAATGTTGAACTCCTGGTATGTTCAATGGGCTACCTGTCATCCATGGTGAAAACATAGCCATTAGTGAATCTTAAAGAATATAACTTTAATACCCAATTTTTTTTTTTTTTTTAATTATTTATTTTATTTTTTTAACATCAAATCAAATCCCATTATTCCTGTATGAACAATCAAAGCGTTAGAACAATGCATAGCAATTCATGTCCTCCTTTTAACAGTACCAAGTTGTAATATTAAAAGAGGGCTACAGATAATAATCAATAGGGCATGAAATATTCAAAATTTAAATCCCTATAGCATTTAAATCATACTAAAATAAACCAATTCGGGCCCTCCTTCTAGCGCCAAAATGTTGAGTGGTATTTTCACCCAATTGTGAAAGTACACTCTCCCTTAGGATTTGGATTCCAAATCCCCTCTTGCAAAGAAGTTAAACAAACAACTTCTCCAAGGTCTCCGTTATATTAGCATTTGCATATGTGCATTAGTAATCTCAAATAAAGATATTCAATTTAAATGCTTGGAACACCTTAGTGATTGCAAGTAATTGTAAACAAGGGGCAATGTTGGTTTATTTTACCATGAAACTTTAGTGATTGTTCATTGAACCAAAATAAATCAAATGTGAGTTGGCCCTCATATGACCACGATGTAGTGCTTTAATTCCTTTTATCTTGATGGTTTTAAAATAGTTTTTTATCTTGCATTAAATCCTCAATGATGAATAGGGTCTTCACATGTAGCTTCAAAATGTCACTTTAACTTATCCCTCTTAAATGAAATCAAATTTTCATCAAGATGAACAATTAAGTGCTTTAAGGCAAAGACCTTCAATATAATACTCAAATTACCCCTCTTTCGCAAAATTAGAATTTTTATGAAGAAAGGGTAATTTTAGGCCCAAAATGGGAATTTGTGAAAATGCCATAAAACATAACTCCTTCAATGAAATTGGAATTTCCATGAAGGGAATGTCATCATAGGCTCATGAGTGCAAAATAAAACTGGAAAAATGAAATTTGACCTTAAAATAGAAATTTTCTATTTTCGGATTTTTAAAATCTGTGACAAAACAAGCAACTTCGATGAATTTTTAAAAATACTAAACAACTCCGAAAATGAAATTTCAAAGTGCGTATTGGAAGTCTGAACTATAACCTACGCAATGGTGAAATTATTTTTAGATTTTGAAATTTTTTAAATGTTTATTTTAATGCCTGAAAATAAGAAAAAGTTCTGAAATTAAAATTTTTGGAAACAGAAAATTAAAAATTTGCATCAAAATAATTGCTGAAAATGCAGCAATGCAAAAGCTCCTTCAGTTTGATAGCACCCCGTCCTGCAAAACCGAATACGTGAGAGTTTCATACATGCAACCTAGCCTATTTGACCTGCAAAACAAACACAATCAAAGTAAACTAGGTGCTGGCTCCTAGGGTTTAAAATAATTTCCAGATTGCAGACATTCACATGAAATAACCCAAAAACAATGGCATAAATTTCACATACAAAATCTTAAAATACCTATCGAAATGCATGCACAAAGGGGGACGAAAATTTTGGCACGGCCAAATGGGACTTTGGGCATGGCCGCGTTTGTAAAACTTGGATTTTAATTTGAATGTGAAAGCTTCTCTTCAGAAATTTCAGGCCTTGTTAGCAAGAAAGAATGAGAAATTTTCTGCATGCTCCATTTTAATTGTTCTATCTTTCTCCTTCCGAATTTCAGATTTGTATGTGAAATTTATGCCATTGTTTTTGGGTTATTTCATGTGAATGTCTGCAATCTTGAAATTATTTTAAACCCTAGGATCCAGCACCTAGTTTACTTTGATCGTGTTTGTTTGCAGGTCAAATAGGCTTGGTTGCATATATGAAACTCTCACGTATTCGGTTTTGCGGGACGGGGTGCTATCAAACTGAAGGAACTTTTGCATTGCTGCATTTTCAGCAATTATTTTGATGCAAATTTTTAATTTTCTGTTTCAAAAAATTTAATTTCAGAATTTTTTCTTATTTTCAGGCATTAAAATAAACATTTAAAAATTTTCAAAATCTAAAAATAATTTCACCATTGTGTAGGTTATAGTTCAGACTTCCAATACACACTTTGAAATTTCATTTTTGGAGTTGTTTAGTATTTTTAAAAATTCATCGAAGTTGTTGTTTTGTCATAGATTTTAAAAATCCGAAAATAGAAAATTTCTATTTTAAGGTCAAATTTCATTTTTCCAGTTTTATTTTGCACTCATGAGCCTATGATGACATTCCCTTCATGGAAATTCCAATTTCATTGAAGGAGTTATGTTTTATGGCATTTTCACAAATTCCCATTTTGGGCCTAAAATTACCCTTCATAAAAATTCTAATTTTGCGAAAGAGGGGTAATTTGAGTATTATATTGAAGGTCTTTGCCTTAAAGCACTTAATTGTTCATCTTGATGAAAATTTGATTTCATTTAAGAGGGATAAGTTAAAGTGATATTTTGAAGCTACATGTGAAGACCCTATTCATCATTGAGGATTTAATGCAAGATAAAATCTATTTTAAAACCATCAAGATAAAAGGAATTAAAGCACTACATCGTGGTCATATGAGGGCCAACTCACATTTGATTTATTTTGGTTCAATGAACAATCACTAAAGTTACATGGTAAAATAAACCAACATTGCCCCTTGTTTACAGTTACTTGCCATAACTAAGGTGTTCCAAGCATTTAAATTGAATATTGTTATTTGAGATTACTAATGCACATATGCAAATGCTAATATAACGGAGACCTTGGAGAAGTTGTTTAACTTCTTTGCAAGAGGGGATTTGGAATCCAAATCCTAAGGGAGAGTGTACTTTCACAATTGGGTGAAAATACCACTCAACAATACCAAAATGACAAATGATATTATGCAATATGAACTCCATTATTCAGGGTCCTATTGTAGTGGTAAGGGGGATTGCTTCCACCCACTTTATGAAATACTCGGTAGCCATAATGATAATCGTGTGACAGCCCAAGGATGCATGGGATATTTTCCCAATTAAATCCAATCCCCATTGCAAAAATGACCAAGCCGATTGGATCGGTTGTAAGGACTGAGAGGGTACATGTGTCAAGCTAGCATGGTGTTGATATTTCATGCACTTCCTCACATATGCGCAACAATATTGCTCTAAATTTGGCCAATAATAGCCCATGTGAAGAATGTGCTTTGTGATGGCCATGCCACTAAAATGGCCACCATAAGTACCATCGTGCACTTGGGCCATTGCCCAAGTCAATTCTTGGTGCTCTAAGCAATGAAGAAGGATTCCTTCATAGCTCTGATGGTACAGGATGTCTCCTAACAAGACATTTGTCTGCCTTCCATTTAAATTTCCTTTTGGTAGTGTGTGACAATCTAGGAGGGAGGTTACCAAGCTTTAGGTATTCTCTAATTGGCGTGGACCAGTCCTACTGTGTGGAAGCCTCGATTGCATGAATTTATTGTCCCTCATGAAGTTCATCCTGAGAAAATGCTGATTGGGAAAGAACTTGTAATAATAGCACTGTGTTGTTATCAAAAGGGGTTTAGGGGAACAAATTCCCCCAAGCGGCATGACTCAAGCGCCCGTGAATGTGCGAGAATCTCTCTTGATGAGGTTCTATTTGAATCAAGTGGACTTCTAGTATGGCTTGAGTGCTCTCACACTCAACCACTGATTACGATAGCATCTTGACTTGAATGGTTGTCATATCGTCTATGGGGTCTTGCGGGATCAAGGATCCTAAGGAGTCCATTGTATCCACAAAATGATTATATGATCGAGGGAGTTCCTTGATGTCATACCATTCAAACTTTGCCAGGATTTTATCCATAAGGGCTTGTTGGTCACGAATCTGCCACAAGAAAGGATTTTTTCAATTGCGCCCTAGACCCGGCCAACATTGAAAGGCTGGAAGCAAGAAATGGCTCCCAGACCAATCTCCAGAGTGGGTCGGTTCCCTCTACTATTCTAAAATTGGGTTTTAAGATAGGGTTGCTGGAAAGAGATTTAAAAGGTTGCAGAAAGAAATGGGAAATATGGCCACAGGCCGAAGTGATGGGATCAGAAAAACAATAGCAGGAAACTACAAACGCAACAACAGCAAGTAACATAAGAAATCAGCTTAATCTTCGCACAATCACATGCCGCAAATCCCTCCAAACCCACATTCCAAGAATCGTACCCTGACCGCAATATTTAAATCCAGTATGCAGAATTTAAATGTAATAGCAATGCAAGAGTACGAATGCTATTAGAAATGCAGAAAACAGAAAGCAAATTCATCCATGCAACGCTTGAAAAATTAGAAGTCGATCCTTTTATTCCCGCAGATACAATTCCAGTCTCTAGCAGCAAGTTTTTCCAACCACACTTTCAAATGAAGCTTACATTGGTTTTTATAGAGGGCCGTCCTCTTTGCAGCATTAAATATTTGAAACCGACTTCCTTGTGATCTACAATTATGCATTGGAAATTATGCACATGATCCCCTTAATTGTAGCCTTGGAGACCCACAAAATTGAATGCAATGTACATGTCAGCTTCAAAGAACCACCTTCATTAAATTTGTTTTTTAAACATGTGCATGAAAAACCGTTAAAATGATCCACGACCAGCAGTTTCGAACCAAGAAAATCTTTAATTTTGGTGGCCTGGGTGCTCTTCGACCTTGACCGCATTGAAAATCCGCAAAGCATTTAATTCGGGGCAGCATTTAATCTTCGAAAATCGGAAAAACCTCCTCGGAACTCACAAAACTGCTTTGGGCCAACAATTTAAGCATTAATAATTAATAATAACAATAAATGTGGCAAAAATGCCAACATTCTTGGCGGCTCGCGGGGTATACAGCTCGCTGTATGCAAGAATCCAGGCCTGAATCCATTGGGCATAGAGTCATATTGGAACTGTAAACTAGCTACGGTGGTACATGTCAGGGGACTGCTGCAATCATCTTCTGCTGAAAAAGCTAAAACTGAAAGAACCTGCATATGACTGGTTATGAAATGCGACAAATGGAATGCGATAGTGGAGTGAGCTCCTGCGATTGTGCAAGCGGTGAATGCAATGGAGTGATGACAATAATGAAATGATAGATTGACAAAGCAATGTGGTAAACACAATAAAAGAATGCTACTGTACTACCATCTACAATGGATGGAATGAAAGTGAATGAACGGATGGAATGGAAATGGAAGTATGAAAAGTGTGGAATGAAAATGAACTAGACTATAAAATAAATGCATAAAATGATAGAACTTAGAGGAAAGGGATAAGAAGGAACGGGAATAATAGGAATGGGGAAAAGAAACAACAGTCGTGGCTTGTTTCTTAACTGTAGAAGAAAAAGAAGGAAGAAGATGAAGAAAGGAAAGAGAGGAAATGGGGAAGGGAAAATAAGAAAGTGCTAAAAAGCCACCAAACTGTTGGGAGGAGAAAAACAAAGGAAAAACAAGCATCTACGGCTCGCAGGCAACAAGAGCCGAGATGAACAAATAAAAACAATACCACTCTTTTTTTTTTTTTCTTCTTTTTTCTATTTTTTTTTTTTTTTTTCAAAATACTATATACAATAATTCACGACATGATTGGCATGTCGCCACCAGACATCCAATCTCAGAATGTTATCCGATAAATCTGCAATGTCCCGACCAGATCTGATCATACTTAAGTCGGTCCTTGAAATTGGGCTGGCTTCTTCCTGAAGTTCTCCATGTTTTAGACACTGGCAAGTTATCATGCATGCAGATTACCACACAATTGACAAATAATGAAGCAAAGAAATCTACCATATGGCGGGCTTCCGTAGGTACCATTGGATGTAGTGATCGGAAGCCAATCCCACCATCTTGAAGGGTTCTCTGATTGTGGACTGAGAATAGGTTCCTCCAACTCTTGGATCTGATCACAGAAATTGTCAAGCAACAGTCCTTTCTCCAGGATCTCTTTCGACTCTACCTGTTGATCTGACATATTTAACAGGTTCTGACTAAATACTTGCATGTCATGCACAGCTATGCCTTCTTGGTGCTCAGGTTCTTGAACTTGAATCTCTTCTTCTTCTTCACTTATATCCTCTGGATCCATCTCCTTATGAAAACTGCAAGCAACCATATTGTTCATTGCTGGGAAAGTTCTTGCATATTCCAATCCTTGGCTTTGGATGAGATCTATCCCTTGAGCTCCACACAACTGCATCTCAGGTTTCTGCTCAGTATAAGGGATCTGGCATGAAAAGTACTGTGCAGGATGGACAGGAGCAGCAACCACCGGAGAAAGTGATGGAGTTTCTCCCCACGGTAACTTTCTCGATAAGAGCAAAAGTTGTTCCGCTCGCACTGCTTCCTCAAAGATTTGTGGGAACCTTTGTTCACCTAATTGCAGCAAGAGGAGACCTATGTCAGAATGGAAAGCTCGAACATAGAAGAGGTGGGCTTGGATGGGTGATGGTCGAATCTTTTCTGGAATTCTCTTCCAGATGCTGCTGAATCGGACATTGAAGTCCGTGATGCTCTCTTGAGGTGCTCGCTTGATGTACATTAAAAAATGATAGAGATCCAGAGAGCTGAAAAAAGGATCTTCGTCAAATCTTTTGATTAGTGCTCCCGCTAGATCATCCCATGAGCTGATGCTTTGACACTTGAGCAGTCTGTACCACTGCAATGCCCTTCCTTCCAAAGACTGAACCAGAAGTCTGATCATGATATCCTCATGATTTATGACATGGATCATTGACAAAGTAGCAATATCTTCAACATGCGCCAGAGCCATGCCTTCGGTACCATCATATTTTGCTAGGGCCTTCAGGGCATCTTTGGGAATCTCATGCCGAATTTGGAGATTCAGAGGGCCAGGATCATCCCATCTAGAAAATACCCTCGCCTTTGTGGCAGTGGTCTGCGGGATCATGGCTATCGCCATTAAGTCAGAGTCGCCAGATGAACATTCTTTGAACTTTAAAAAAAATAGGCGTCCACGATCAAGAAATTTGGATCTTCAACTCAGCAAAGTCGCCAGATGAACTTACAAATCTCCGTTGTGAGGCCAAGACAGCTCATCAAAAATCTTGAGACCTCCGGGTGTTAAAAAAAAAATGTGGATCTTTTGAGACAGAAGAAGTCTGTCCCACCGAGCGTGCCAAAAACTGTTGGCACCGGTGGGTTTATCACTTTGGAAAATTATGCTTATCCCACCAATTATGAATTCTTGGAGACAGAAACAGTCTGTCCCACCGGGCGTGCCAAAAATTGTTGGTCACGAATCTGCCACAAGAAAGGATTTTTACAATTGCGCCCTAGACCCGGCCAACATTGAAAGGCTGGAAGCAAGAAATGGCTCCCAGACCAATCTCCAGAGTGGGCTGGTTCCCTCTACTATTCTAAAATTGGGTTTTAAGATAAGGGTTGCTGGAAAGAGATTTAAAAGGTTGCAGAAAGAAATGGGAAATATGGCCACAGGCCGAAGTGATGGGATCAGAAAAACAACAGTAGGAAACTACAAACGCAACAACAGCAAGTAACATAAGAAATCAGCTTAATCTTCGCACAATCACATGCCGTAAATCCCTCCAAACCCACATTCCAGAATCGTACCCTGACCGCAATATTTAAATCCAGTATGCAGAATTTAAATGTAACAGCAATGCAGGAGTATGAATGCTATTAGAAATGCAGAGAAACAGAAAAGAAATTCATCCATGCAACGCTTGAAAAATTAGAAGTCGATCCTTTTATTCCCGCAGATACAATTCCAGTTTCTAGCAGCAAGTTTTTCCAACCACACTTTCAAATGAAGCTTACATTGGTTTTTATAGAGGGCCGTCCTCTTTGCAGCATTAAATATTTGAAACCGACTTCCTTGTGATCTACAATTATGCATTGGAAATTATGCACACGATCCCCTTAATTGTAGCCTTGGAGACCCACAAAATTGAATGCAATGTACATGTCAGCTTCAAAGAACCACCTTCATTAAATTTGTTTTTTAAACATGTGCATGAAAAACCGTTAAAATGATCCACGACCAGCAGTTTCGAACCAAGAAAATCTTTAATTTTGGTGGCCTGGGTGCTCTTCGACCTTGACCGCATTGAAAATCCGCAAAGCATTTAATTCGGGGCAGCATTTAATCTTCGAAAATCGGAAAAACCTCCTTGGAACTCACAAAACTACTTTGGGCCAACAATTTAAGCATTAATAATTAATAATAACAATAAATGTGGCAAAAATGCCAACAGGGCTTTGTAGGCTTGTAGAACTGGGCAATTGCACTGGTAAATTCCCTTGACATGGTTCACCATAAGCAAGGAGTCACCAAAAATATTGAGTTTGTTTATTTTCATGGTGATAGCCGTTTGAAGACCTATGAGCAAGACTTCGTACTCAACATTGTTATTGGTACACGAGAAAGCAAGTTTAAATAATAGGGGTATGGGAGACCCATATAGTGTGAAAACACGATCCCTATGCCACCCCATTTCTCGTATTTGGATCCATAGAAAAAAAGAGTTATATCTGCCTATGACTCAGGCTCGTCAGAATCAGACGATTCTGATATTTGGAAGACTCCATCATCAGGAAGATCTATGCTAAGAGGTTGATCATCCTGGAGAGGAGCCTCTGCAAGTTGATCAACAATGGCCTGGACCTTGATTGACTTTTGTCCAATGAATTCCAAGTCAAATTTTGTCAACAATATCATCCATTTCTCTGTGAGACTACTATGATAAGTACGACTCATCATGTATTGCAATGGATTCTCTTTAGATACAACATACGTAGTGTGGTTGAGCATATAGTATCATAGCTTCTTGGTAGCAAAAACCAACGCTAGACATAACTTTTCAATGTATGCGTACTTGATCTCATAGCTAACCAGGGTGCGACTAAGATAGTATGTGGCCTGTTCCTTATGTAATTCATTGTTTTGGGCTAACATAGCACCCAATGCAGTCTCAGTAGCTGAGATATATAACCAGAATGACACCCATGGTCTAGGTGGAGCTAACACTTGTAGCAAATCTAGGTATTGTTTAATTGCATCAAAGGAATCCTGACACTCATCATCTCAATGGAATGTGATCCCCTTGTGCAAAAGTTTGTTCATAGGTCAACACTTGTCTGACAATTGTGCTATGCGTTTAATGGATGCAATCCTCCCCTATAAGCTACGAAGTTGCTTGATGGTAGTGAGGGGAGGCATTTCAAGGATTGCCTTGAACTTTTTAGGGTTCACTTCAATCCCTCGTTTAGAAACTATAAATCCCAAGAGCCTTCCATATGTGATGCCAAAGATGCACTTCTTGGGGTTCAGTCTCACATTGTGTTCAATAATGCGATCGAGGAATTTGTGTAAGACATCTAGGTGCTCATGACGTAATAAATATTTAGACAGTAAGTCATCCATGTAATCTTCCAAAATCTTGTGCATGTAGTCATGGAAGATATATGTCATGGCACGTCCATAGGTGACACCAAAATTTTTAAGGCCAAAGGGCATGACCTTGTAACAAAATGTTCTCCAGGGCATTGTGAACACCGTTTTGAGCTGGTATTTAGGATTGATATGAATCTAATTATATCCAAAGAAGCCATCCATAAGGGAGACCATTTTGTGGCCTGTCATGGCATATACTAGGGCATCGATGCTTGGCAAAGGAAAATCATCCTTAGGACTTGCTTTGTTTAGGTCTCAAAAATCGGTGCAAATGTGAATCCTCCCGTCAAGCTTCTTGACAGGGACCATGTTGGACAACCATGGTGGGTAGTCTATAGAAATGAAAAACTTGGCATCCAACAGTTTCTGTAGCTTATCTTTGACCATCAATACCACTATTGGGTGTATATTTCTCAACTTTTGCTTGACAAGCTTGGCTTTGGGGTCAAGCATTAGATTGTGGGTGACCATATTTGGATCTAGTCCCGACATGTCTTTGTAAGACCATGCAAAATTTGCCTTCTTCTCTATGATAAGGGCTATGTAATCAGCTTGCTCTTCGAAGGATAGGCTTTCCCCTAGCTTGATACATTGCAGGTTTTTAGGATCTGAGTTGATATCTTTGTCAACCGTAGGCTCGATTGACATATGTGACCCCTCCTCCAACTGGTGGGGAGTAGGGATCAAATGGATGTCGTCAAATGGATTTAAATCCTTTATGGTAACCTCAAGTTCCTCCTCAGCATGGAAGACATCATGAGTTGGCCCTACAAAGAAGTGAAACAACCCATCGCAAGTCCAATACTCAAAGGGTGATGGGGGTGAATTAGCATGATCCCAATCAATAACATCTAGATCTAGATGGCATGGCTTGGAAGGATCGACTGGGTTGTGAAGTAGTGTGGTAAAATCAATGGAGATCATGTTGATGGAATGTTTCTACTCTCCAGGACCATGAGCATGTGACTGTATATTGATATCATACCCCATCCCCAGATGTGGTTATGGGGGAATGGGGATCACTGGATCCTGTTTGGGAACATATTGTAGGATGGGATCATTAGGCTCAAGGAGATCCATGTGTGTGGGTGGGTCAGGGAAGACCTCATGGTAATTTGGCCTAAATTTACAGGCCTTGCCCTTAAGCATGGGCCAATGTGCAACTAACTATAGACTTCTTCTATGTCGATGGGCTCGTGACCATGATGCAAGTAATGACGACCAAGGTATGCCCTCTCTGTTTCATCCTCATAGCCACTATCATATATGGAAATCTCATTGTTGCCTCTTGCTATTGGGCGATCAGGTAAGTGTGGTCCCATATATGCTCATTCCTCATAATCATTATCGTGGATGAGGACTTCTTCATTCTTGTCTCGCAGTATTTCAAGCTCACAAGGATCCAAATGCTCAAGCAAACTAATTGCATCCTCCCTAGGAGGTCTAGGTTCCTATGGGTGAACCAGCTCTTCAGGAGGAAGGAGCTACTACTAGACAGGATCAAGGAAAGGGAACATACGCATGAGGTCCTCCTATTGGTCATCAATAGGAACAACTTGTGAATGATCCCTATGTGACTCAAAAGGATCATATGGCACTACCTCATAACCTGAATCATCATCTGACGTCCATTCATATGAGGTGCCTTGATTCATCATAGACATGGAAACAACTTCGCAAATCCTCCCCTCTCTCAAAATATGGGAGAATGTCATTGAGGATCATGGGGTTCCCATCTGGAAGTGGGAAGTAGTCCTCTAGGAAGTAGATCATTTTAGGATTGGCATAAGGATCTTGGACCAACCAGTCCCCATAGCCTATATTTAAGTGATCTAGGTCATCCTTGAGGACATGTAGAGGCAAGGGATTGTTGTGTCCCACTCCTGACTTGTCATATGGCATTTTGTATCTCGATTGATAAGGGATTCTTGTACCTTTCTCATATAGAACTAACCCATAACCATGCCAGTTGCATAGGTCAAGGTACTTTGAGGTGAAGTTAGGGTTAGACAAGTAGTTAATGTCTTCTCTAAAAGTTTTCTCATCCTCCTATTTTTGGTAAGGTTTGATACCATAGTCAAGGCCCCCATAGACAAAATTCATTTGATTAGGGAGAATACTAAGAGGCACAATAGTGCCTATGGGAAGATGGGGTCTACCCATATCTTGCACCAACTCTATAGCATGAGTAGTGGTGATATTCCTAACCATGTATTCTTCCAATCCGATAGAAGGTATGTGCACTGTAACTTGGGGCTACAAATAGAAGAGGGATGAGAGTGAGACTTGATATGGCTCATCGTTTACCTTGTGTGGTGTCTCTTAATAATCTGGGCTAGGTATCTCCTTTGTAGAGATAGTAGATATGGTCAGTTGGACCTCATCAATGGGCCGCTTCTCTGGGTTCCAAGGAAAAGGATCCACTGGTATGGCTCATCATTTGCCTTGTGTGGTATCTCTTCATCATCCGGTCTAGATATCTCCTCTGTAGTGGTCAGTTGGACCTCATCAATGGGCCACTTCTCTAGGTTCCTAGGAAAAGGATCCACTGGTGTACTAGGTATCCAGGGTAGAGCCGATGATGAGGATGGCATGGTATTCGGTAGTGGCAGGGTCAAACCTCAGTTGGATTTATTTGGCTAGAAATATAGATACATTGATGGTAAGGTTGAATCGGGCAACTGTTGCACCATGTTGTAGTACTTGAAGAGCTCTAGGCCTATGGGGATGACATGAACTTACCCTTCATGAGTGTACTTGAGGCACTGGTGAGCGATGGAGGGGACACACTTCATGTCCCTGATCCATGGTCTTCCTAATAAGATATTGTACACCATCTCACCCTCTAGGATGTGGCACATTGTATTGAATAGGTAGGATGATTCTACCAAACATTGAGCATATGGCATCATTGAATTCTCAGAGGGTGTAGGTAGATGTAACAATGTGGAATGTTGGGAGCTTCAGGTGCTTGAGAGCTATTGTAGTTATGATGTTGCTTGAAGACCCAGTGTCTATCAACACTCTCTTGTATGGTGTTCCATTCACACATGCAAAGATTTCCAAAGGCGAATCCACAATATCATGTGGAACCAATTTAAGTTCATCTTCTCAAAAGGTAATCACTAGTTCCATGCATTGCCGCACATGCCCCACAAATTTTTTGGAGTTAGACTCCTAGGGTAGAAGCACAATTGCCTTAAGGATCTCCATCAAGGATTCTCTATGAGGTTGTGATTGCTGGATGAGCTCATAGATGGAGAGCTAGGCATATGTTGTTCTTAATATCTGGTCGAGCTTACTCTTAATGATGACTACAGGCTTAGGTGGGAGGCTCAGCCTAGGATACGGTATAGGCTATGATGTCGAAGGGACATCACTCTAAGTCATAGGTGGTGCGATTGGACTTGGATACCACATATTTCTTGTCACAATATTGACCATCCCAACATACCCTTGCTTAGGAGGGGCATGGTGAACCTCATTCACCTGGGACACTAGTATGGCCTACTCTGCATGGGTAGGCAAGGGGTCCTTGAAGACCTCCATCTGTTGGTTGTTTGGTGTGATAGGTTGTCTACCTGGAGGGCATTCCTATCAATTAGGTCTTGCACCAAGTGTTTAAATTTGTAGCACATTTGCACATCATGTCCGTTTTGCGTATGAAACTTGCAATATAGGTCTTTTCTATATCCTTTGGGCTTCGATGCATTTGGGTCGATAGGTCGACTCTCAGGTAGATTGATCACATTGGTCGCTAAGATGCGATCAATCAATGAGTCCATATATTTTGCAATGGGCGTGAATTTTCACTTGGGACGATGTTGTTGATTTTTCCCTTGACCATTCTAGTTATCCTTGGCATAATTACCAGGAGTGGCCTGATAATTAGGCTTTTAAGGTGGCATAGCTTACAGTGGCCTCAGGACACTAATTACAACTTGATTTACTGTTGCTTCTTTTGGTTGCACTGGGGTGTTTTTAGCATTCCTTTTCCATTCCTTCTTGCAAGGCTTTGCAATCTCACCCTCTTGAATATTGATTTCTTCAATGATCCTATCCTGTCCTAAGGCATCTTCAAGAGTAGGGTATTGTTATAACTGCAAAAACAAGGATATTGGCTTCAAGCAACTTTTGGAGAACATCTGAGTCAACTCCAATATAGGGAGAAGATAAGGTAGCTTGGTGAGTAGGGTTCACCATCTATTACCATAGTTTGTTATTGACTCATCGTCATATTGTTTCAACCTAGCTACATCGGCCAGCATTGCCTTCCTCATGGTGTTGAAGGTAAAGCACCCTAGGAATGCATCTGCAAGTTGATCCAGACTATGGATGCTATGCTTAGGGAGTTGGTAAAGCCACTCAAAGGTGAGGTCAGCAAGGGTAATCACAAATGTCCTCAAAAGCAAAGCATCATCATCATGAATGCCAAAGAATTGGCCTAAGAACATAGTGACATGTTCTTGTGCGTCCTCTTCTCCCTTGAAGGTGGCCAATTGAGGTAACTTAAATTGCTCTAGATAGGAAGGCGCAAAATCTAAAGGATGGATGGGTTGAATACGCAGCTAGTGCATAGTGCTCTTTTGAGGTACCGACCCAGAGGGCTTGTTCTCAACTGATTCCAAGAATTCTAGCAATACTTTATATAGGCTTGAGGACTTAATCTCCTCATCCTTGTTCACATCTTGTAGTGGAGGTCTAGGGTCCTCCAACCTATTGTGGGGCGGTGGTAAATCACCCCCCTAACTTGGTAAGGTGTATCCACATACTCTATTTCTAGCTCATGCTCAGTATAGGCCCTGTAAGACGTCTCTCGAGCTAGTCTATAAATGGGGGTATCCACCCGCGGTGGGCACCTTATGTTTGGCTTGGGAGCCATCTCCTGACCTAACCTAGGAAGTCGTGGAGGCAACATTGAATAAGGTCTCTGGGACCTCTCTCAAATGAGTGTGGGTTGCCTCGTATGGACTTATTGCCTATGTGTCTTAGTGGTAGGGGCCCTCTCTCGTAAATTCTTTTGGAATAGCTCGTTGGTCTACTGTTCAATAATTTCTTTCTCAAGCTGGTGCAAGTGGTCTAATTACTCTGTCTCATCGAAGCTTCTTGAACTAAGCTTGGCATTTTGCATATCTTGCAACTGCTTTCCTAACTTAATCCATAGTATGAGGCCTAGGGGGCCTAGGAGTCTCACCCTGGGGCCGACCTCATCCAATATACTCTGTGGTCTCCATAGGGAACTTGCCTCTATCGAGGTTTATCGCATTCACTCAAGGTTCGGGCTATAACATATGTTCATTATACTCAGTTGGCGTAAAGGCACATCGGGCATGCATGGAATATTTTTCCTAAGGAAAATTTGGTATCTCCTCATGTCTTCCCTCCTGGATGAGGAAATATGGGGTAGAAATGTCTCGCCCTGACCAACGAGTGTCATTCTCATCAAGCTACATGAGCTGATGTATCCTATCAAGGTAACGTAGAGGTAAATTTGTATCAACTTTCTCTGGAGTATGTGAAGTCATGCTCCTACCTATTATTAGGTGAGTCAACCCTGATGGGTACACGGATGCATGGCACCACTCTATCTATTAGTACCTCAATGCATAGTTGCCTTTCACCAAGGAAGTCCTGTGAAGTATCTACATATCGGGAACACTCTCCCAAGTAATGCTCATCATCCCTCGGGGTGTCTCGTAGAGGATCCCTTCGAATATGAGGATTGTGCCTTGCTGGCTTAGGTCTAGGTGGAGTAGAAGCTCTCCAGGGAGGTATAACAAAGTCCATAGGGCTATATCGAAGATGATTCATGTATCCTAATCTACTCTCCACAACTTCCACCCATGTTTGGGCTTGGCTACGGGTGCGCACCATCGTGCTCCTCTATCAATACCCCAAGTGATTATCTTCTTTACAATTTTTTAATGAAATAGCAAATAGAAAAGGAAACACCCAACAGACAGATTATTATCTCTTTTAAGTTTTAGATGTGAGTCCCTAAACTATTTTGTGTGTTTCATATGTGTTGTCTATAAATAATGACCTTGTGTCACGTATTTGAAATATTGTTATATTATGTACTCAAATGTTTAAAGGATTCACCTATATACTCGCACAAGCTTAATATGGTGATGAAATCCATATCCAATGAGATAGCATAGGTACTACCAACCCTCACCCAGCACCCCATGCATAGCGATACACCTCTCTGAAGAGAAGTGCATGCTATTTTGTATGGTTAGGATAGATCTTGGATTGTCCTTGGCCACAGACGGGTTTTGATGATACTCTTTCACATGAGCCAATCAAGTGGTAATGACATCCACTATTGGTCTTGATCGACAAGTTGGATGTGAGAGCCCAACATCATCGATGTTAAGATAAAACATGATGTGTGGGGTTCCTTTTAATCCCAAGAAAGTAAGAAAATAAGCATTCGATGATCCTTCACTAAATGCATGCAAATAAGTGTGTTTTACTTTCAAAAAGTTAGGATAAATAACCTACAAATGTAACTTATGAATGCACAACCCTAAATGATAACTTACCCATTGGGTAAGCCACAAGCAGTCAAGCCATAAATATGCATTGCTACTGTAAATTTCTTTTGATTTTTTTCTTCTTTTTGTTGTTGTATGTTATAATAAAAGAAAAAATATGGATTTTAACCTTTCTATGCAAGCAAATGATGCAAGAAAAACCTATTTTTACAGTCTCTGAAAATGCAGCAGAAAAACAAAGGGTTTAGGCAACCACCTTATCAGTTTTGAGACCTCCAAGTTATGGGTTTTTGAGCAAAAATTTCTCTATTTCTTCAATGCTTTAGGGTGGGACGATTAGAAGCCCTACCACTATCCCAGGGTGGGACGATGAAGCCACCATACCAGAGTGAGCCAGATAAAGGTTTTGCCACCGTTCCAGGGTGGGGAGGGGAGCACTTGCAACAAAAAAATGGCAAAAATTGTAGAAATTAGGTCATATTTTCATCCAAAGCACAAGGTACAATGGTCCTACTATTATCACCAATGAATTAGGGAAAAATGGTGCTATGTGTATCTATATAGCTTATGAGCGTCAAACGGAAGCATGCATGTAAAAATGGAAGCAAAACCAAACAACAAGGTATGAAATAAAATGAGCATATTTCTTATTAATTTGGTGGATCATATCCAATGTTACATAGTAGTCCCCTTGAGGTCTCAAAGGTGATACAACTATTACAAAGTTTGGATGCCCAAGGATCAAATCCTTTAAGAAATTCGGGTGCACATCCAATGTCCTTCCTCGTACCCACAATCGAGGTGGGCGGGACAATGTCACCACTGCTTGTATATATTTTATGTCTTTTTTTCCTTCCCAATTCCTTCTAATAACCTACACCTACACACAAGGAAGACAAAAGGTTCAAATAGCAAGTGCGTGTGATGGAAAACATGCTATCCCCATAGGCACCAAAAGACTAGTGAAGGGCATGTATATTAAAAATATATCAAATCAACTCATAATGACTTGAAATTTTATGGATATGTTAAATAGGATGTTTTTAATAGATATAACCAAAAACATATCTGAAATTGCATGCTTAGGCCCCTCGATTTTGTGCCACCCGTCTAGAACCTGAGAAGACCAAGACAAGCAATTCTCACCCCTAAACATGTCCAAAACACATGAAACTTGGACAGAACACATAAATAAACATTTTAAGACTACCCATGTGTTTATAGTTTCAAAATAAGGTATATATCCATCTGCATGCACCTGGGGTTCCCGGATGGGCCCTACGAACCTGTAAAAACTTCAAAATACGATATCTCGACCAATATAACTCCAAATTGCTTGAAATATGAAATGTAGCATCCTATGATAGTATATAATAAACCTATAAAAAATAAGTAAATAAATTGTGCATAAATTTCTCCTTGTACGAGGGGAGACGGTGGTGACTACAACTAATTGGAGGGCACCCTAGGTTGGGATACCCGCTAATTATGCATATATTTTACTACCAGTACCACTAGAGAATGGTCCTAAAAACTCTAAGGTGTATTTTCATCAAATTTGGTGAAGTAATTCACCCGGATAGTAAAGTTATGCCCAAAAGACCCTCTTGAAGTCACCCGATAACCTCCTTCGCTAAGAAGAGATTTCGAAGGAAAGAGAGCACAATAAAGTAAGGGGAAATCTTGATAGCACTCCATTGCATATCCTAGAACTCCTCTCTATCCTTTTGTGTGGAAATTGAATCCATTTTATATCCCAAAGGGGCTTATGTGCAAAAAGGCATGCAAGGGCATGCATGGCAGGAGGTGCCATTTGTCAAAAAAGGAGGCATGGATTGGATGGGGAAGAGAATCTTCCATTTTAGCCTCCATTATGAAGCATGTCATAAGGATTCAGTGCCCTCTGACCCGCATGCTTCAATTGGTGGGGTAAATGGTAGTTTTTGGGTGTCATTTATCCCATATTTGACTTTTTTTGGGTCAAACTTGCTCATTGTCCCACCCTGGGACAATGGATCACCATCATCCCAGGGTGGGATGGTGGGAATCTACCACCATCATAGGGTGGTAAGGTGGTGAATTTTGGGCCAAAACCTCCAAAAATTAGGCTAGAATCCTCCAAAACCTCTTCTGGAGTGGTTAGAACCACTGTGAGCCTTCTAAGGGTTGCCCAAGGGGTTGTATGATGCCAATTTGATCATTTTTTATGGATGCTTAATCGAGATAACCATATTTTAGTGTCTACATACAATAAATATAAAGGAAACTCTTCCAACCCTAAACCACTATGTGGTATTACAATACAATGGGCACAACACTGTGGGCTAAACCACCCACACCCACCAACCACCCACTAACCGTGGGAATCCCACAAATTGCTCTAGAAAAAGGGGTAAACAAATTTTGATTAGCTTAGAGAGGCACAGAGAGAAGCATAAAGCCATAAAGACATGGTTAGAAATAAACAATAAAGGCATAAATCCTAGAGAGGCACAAAGAGAAGCAAATTTTGTGTGAAGGCATTTTTGTAAGAAGGCCTTATAAGAAGAGTAGAACTGTGTTTTGCAAGAACAGTGAAGCAGTTTTGCTATAAGGGCACAGAGACATATTTTGGAAACAGTAGAGGAACATGTGTCTATTGCATAGTCTCCATATGAGTAGTTATCCTCTGTGTTGCTTGAAGCATGGTCTCGATGTGAACTTCTACTCTCTAAGAGGACTGTTTTCAGAGGGTAGTGTTCATATGGAAATTATTCTTAAAGCATATTTTTGAATATGAGAATTTTTTTGACTCGTGTAGCCCAATGGATAAGACTCTGAGTTCTATGGCTTTGCAAGAAAATCCACCCGGGAGGCACTAGAATGTAGTCCCAAAATGACCACATACTTAGAAAAAAAAATTAAATTTTTACCTAAGTCATGAAGTTCCCATTCTGCACACGTTTCAATGTATATTGGAGCGGATCCGCAATAAAGGTTCTCAATCCATCCAACACTTAGTGTATTTTTGCACTAGGAGCAATTCCGCATAGTTTCTAATGTTTTTGGATCCAAACTGGCGACACGTCCTTAATCCGCAAAAAAATTGGAGAAAGATGACGTCAGTGTAAAAAATGTGTGGATTGGTGATCACTTTGTATTTTTAACATCTTTTGAGCGGTTAAGTGTTGGAGAGCCCGATTCCAGGGAGTGCATATAATTTTTTTTCCCGAAATGGTGATAGGAGGTGAAAAGCAAAATAAAGGCATGTGGATTCATGGCAAAGGTCATTTTGACTAACTTTCTTTCGGATTGGTGACAAAAAACATTGTATACTAATTTTAGTGCAAAATGAAAGAAGAGTTACCTTTACACTTCGGCGGGTCCGAAATGTTGTTCCGAGTTAATAAACTTTCTTGGGTCCGAAATAGAATCCATAAAAGTTTTGAAGGAAATATGATGTCAACAACTTTTTTATGTAGATTTGTGAATGCTTCATCGCCAACAAGGGAAAACAAAGGATAAGGAGTGGATTTCATCCCACTTCTCTTTTAGTGAGTTTTTGTGTCGGATTGGTATTTCGTAGGATCTGAGGCATAAAATGTGACATCATTAATTTTAAAATTAGAATGGTGTTTTGGTTCTTCCTCACCATTGTTCCAAGTATATTCCTTATAAAATCATAGTTTTGCAATGGGGGAAGATCTACGATCAAGATTTTTTCAATAATTCTAAAGTATATTAAGGTGATTTCTCACTGAATTCAAAATAGTCAGTTGGAGGAGGAAGTCGAAGCATCGAGGGTTTTGATAAAATGAGAATCGGAGATGGTTGCAGATCGATGATGACAAGGGGCTTCCAAGAAATATTAATGATGCAGATGCAGTTTCCAACGACTATATCTTCAGTTGATGCCAAACAACCAGTAAGTTGTAGAGGCTCTGAGCTACCATGGTGGTCCACTTGCAGTGGGTTTTGTGGAGGATTACTAGCTAGAACTCTCTGCTGAGTTGTAAATGATAAATATTTGTAATTTTTCTTAGTATTTTTAATTTTGAAAACTATAAATATAGTTCAAAACCTCATTTTTAAGATTTGGCTCTAGTATGTTTGCATGTACTACTGTAAATCTTCCCAAGAGCTAATGAGAGGAGCATTACATTAATTTTTGCCTAAAATTTTGTGTCTTCTTAATTCGATATCAGAGACTCAAATTTTTAAGCTATATTTATGTAAATACTTGAATGGTTAGTTTGTGCTAGATTAATGGATTACTAACTTCTAGGGTAATTGAAATCTGCTTCTGAATTAGATCTTTGTTGTTAGGGAGTGTATTTCTGTAAAATCTAGATATTGATTAATTTTGCTATTTGGATTGTCATTATTTGGATATTGAAATTGTTGTCTGCAATATTTCTCTGCGTTTCTTTAATGAATGAATGTGCATCTATTTTGGGATAATTTTGATCTAAGTAATGTGTATATAAATATGTTTATGGGAGATTTTTGCTATAGTGACAATGTTGTTAGCCTATCTGTCCACTGTTGTTCACATTTTCTAACCCTAATCTCTTTCTCAACCTTAATCTCCAAAACCCTAAGTGAGTATAATTGTGTCAACACCCTATTTAAGTTGACAAGGAACCAACCTACTTTGGAGGTTGGATTTGAAACCTTTATTTTGGTTCATCCAATTTTTAGTGTTGAGATGTAGCTATCGGGTGCAAGCCTAGACATAAAGTAGGAAGATAGATAGTCACACTATTTAGTAAAACTTGATGCAATTCAGTGCCCAAAAATATCTCCTTAGGGAGATAAAGGACTAAGTTGTGGAGATACTACATCTGAGTTAAGATAACTCATAGTGTATATGAGATGAATATCTTAACTCGTAATACTCATAGCATACCTACACATAATGGCTTGTGTATGGTATGGTGTTGTGTGTATACCTTTTATTGAACTGAGGGTGATAAGTCTAGCTCATCAAGAATGATGGGATAGATAGGATTATTTACAGTAACACATGATACGCCTACATAGATGGGACTTGTGTTACAGTACCTCGTGAGATGTGGATTTCAAGTAAACTTAGGGGTTTTAAAATTTAGGTAAATATTAGTTGGGTTAGGGATTTATGAATGGCTCATGAATCCCTCTCCTTAGTAAATAAAAATAAAAAATTATATTTGGTATTAGAGCTCTAGGTACGATGGTATATATCTTCTATGTGTGCTAAATGGAATTAGATGTCTCCAATGAAGGTTTGCTTAAATGATAAGCTAAAGTTGGGATGATCTAGAATATCCTATTTTATAGAATCTAACAGGAATTACCCCAAGGGTGAGTGCATGTTAGGATACCTTAGTATGGGCTTTAGTATTGATGACACATCCTAACCTAGGAAATTACCCTAGTTAGATTATTAATGCATCTAGAAAGAGAACTATGTATTATGGCTTGAATTACAGATACAACTTAAGATAAAATTGTAATACAATCTTCTTTCTATGATTGAACCAGGTTAAGATTCCACCTAATACCAAAAGATGGAGGCTTACACCTAGGAAAACTCAACAAAGTAATGTCGAAGAAGAAAACCAAGATGGGAGACCAACAATCCCCAATAGGGAGGTATAAAATCTCATCACTATGGTCATTGTTATGCAAGATAAGATAATCCAATTGCTAGAAATAGTTGCGAACCAAAATTCATAAGTTAGAGGCTCAGAGGTTGGTTCAGATAGTGGACTACTTTTGGAACAAGTGCAAGCCAGAGCCTTGGCAAAAAAAGAAACATCTAGGGACATGAAAAACATTAGTATCTCCAAGTTTGATGGGGAGGGCAAATGGGATGCAGTGGAAGTATAGCTGAGAGAAGAAGAGGTTCACTTTACAGTAAAATTCTAGTCATCAGGAACCTAAAAACTTTGGGCTACGATCAAACTGGAAGGGGCTGCTCTAGAATGGTGGGAAACCCACTATGAGGAAACTAATATTAAACCTATTGAAACTCCATGGGAATAATTCATAAACATCTTTAAGAAAATATTCCTAACAAAGCATTTCTATGCTATAAAGTTTGAGGAATTTTCCAGTCTGAAACAAGGAACTAGCATAGTGGAGGTGTACTATAAAAAGCTGGTAAGATTTTTTAAATATGTACCTGTTTATAATAAGAAAATATGGGTTCACAAGTTCACTCATGGATTGGATTCTAGGATAAAGCATGATGTAGACATGTAGGAGCCTAAATCATTGCAAAAGGTGTATGACCTAAAAAAGAAATCAGAGTCACACTTTCGTTATAAATATGGCACATTACCCGAGCAAGCTCGGTAGGAACTAAAGAAGAGGAATAGTGATGGGTTTGTAAAATGGGAGGCTGATCAATATCGAAAGGCTAAGAACCCCCAAAATATTGAGAAGAAGCCTAATGGAAATTAGAAGAAGTTCAAGAAGAAATTTTATAAGAAGGATAACAAACCCAATAATGCAAAACCTCAACCATAGAAGTTACAAGCTCCAACTCCAACAGTTAAGACAGGGTATCAAAAACCTAAAAAATAGGAAGGACCCAAGGAATGGTGCTATAATTGTCGGGGACCTCATTACTATAATCAGTGTCTATATCGAGCATGGACTAGCACAACTAATACAAAAGGAAAGGAACCAGAACATTAAATATTTTCCACAATTGGAAAGCAGAAGCTAGAGGGATAAGCCACCCCATTACTTGTGAAAGGTAAGGTTTTTAATAAGAAAGTAAATATTTTGATAGATAGTGGGGCCACTAACAGTTTTATTTCATCTAGTCTAGCAAGGACTGTATCAAAAAT
The DNA here is from genome assembly GCA_028583015.1 of Wollemia nobilis. Taxonomy (NCBI): domain Eukaryota; kingdom Viridiplantae; phylum Streptophyta; class Pinopsida; order Araucariales; family Araucariaceae; genus Wollemia; species Wollemia nobilis. The sequence goes on from JAQPPZ010001708.1 coordinate 1,586,079, forward strand.
GCCAAGATATTTGGAGGTTGAGTATGGTTATGGGCAGACCTACTCAATGAACCAATATTACCCTATGGCAAAAGTCACTCTGTCTAATGGGACCATGGAATGTTGTTTATATGTCGCTCCTCTACATGCCTTTGATGTGATCCTAGGGATGGATTGGCTACAGGCTCATAAAGCCTTGGTCAATTTTCAAGATCGATGGATTGATTATTCAGAAGAATGCAGGAGGAGACTAAGAATTCATAGCAAACAAGGGGCATTTGAACCTCAAATGTTGTTGGCTATGCAATTAAAAAAGATCCTAAAGAGAGGAGGCATAGTGTATGTAGTAAAATTTAATGAAGTGGAAGACTATGAGAAAGGATAAATACTAAGACAACATCCAATTTTATAGGATTTTAAGGATGCATTTCCAGAGGACTTACTTGGACTACATCCTATCCAAAAATTTGACTTCACAATTGATTTTATGATAGGAGTCGAACCTATTCATACATCCTCATATAGGATGAATCCTATTGAAATGCAAGAACTGAAGGTTCAATTGCAAGTATTATTAGAGAAGGTTTGTATAAAACCAAGTGTGTCACCATGGGGTGCATAGGTTTTGTTCATGAAAAATGAAAGTTCATTAGGATTGTGTATTGATTATAGGATGCTAAATAAGGCTACAATCAAGAATCAATATCCTCTATCCATGATTGAAGATTTATTTGAATATCTAAAATATGCCAAGGTGTTTACTAAGATCGATTGGAGATTAGGGTATCACCAGTGAAGTATTCATGAGGAAGATACTCACAAAACAACATTTAATACTAGGTATGGGCATTATGAGTTTACGGTTCTATCCTTTGGAGTGACTAATGCCCCAACTGCTTTCATCAAATTAATGAATGGTGTGTTCAAAAGGCACTTGGACCAATTTGTCTTGGTATTCCTAGATGATATCCTTATATACTCTCAATATAGATAAGAGCACGATAAACATATCATAATCATGTTAGAGTTGCTAAGGAAGAATCAACTTTATGGAAATTTGGCTAAGAGTGAATTCTATGTTCTAGAGGTACGATATCTTGGACACATCATATCAACAAAGGGAATTGTTGTGGATCCAAAAAAATAGAGGCTATCCTGAATTGGCCACCCCCTACTAATGTGACTAAAGTGAGAATCTTCATGGGGTTAATGAGCTATTATAGATGTTATATAAAGGATTACTCTAAGATTGTTGGACTCATAACTAACCTTCATAAGAAGGGAAAGGAATTCAAGTGGTCAAAAAAGTGTGAGGTAACCTTTGTATTACTAAGGCATAGGCTTACTACCACACCAATATTAAATATTCTTGATCCCTAAGGGGACTTTTTAGTGTGTACGGATGTCTCAATAGAAGGGTTAGGAGGGGTACTCTCACAAGAGGGGTCAGTAGTGGCAGATACTTCAAGGAAGCTCAAAAATAATGAAGTTAATTATGCTACGCATGATCTAGAGCTAGCTACAGTGGTGCATGTTTTAATTTTTTGCACCACTACTTGGTGGGAAGACCCTTTGAATTAAATACCGACCATCAAAGTCTACGGTACATATTCACCCAACCAATACTCAATGTGAGACAGATAAGATGGGTGGAATTTCTCATTGAGTATGATTTTGATATTGATTACATAAAAGGAAAGGAAAATAAAGTAGCTCATGCTTTGAGTAGAAGAAAATATATAACCATAACTAAAATTCACATGGACCTGATGGATCAAGTGAGATAGAAGTAATCTCAGGATGAGTATTACCAAAAAATTCAAGTTAATATGAATAGAGATCCTAAAGGAAATGAGGAATTTAGCATGAAATATGACCTTCTATGTTATAAGGGAAGGTTCATCGTACCAAAATGCGTGATTTAAGGAACTTGATAATGCATGAAGTCCATATATCTCTTTATTTTGCTCATCTAGGGGGATCCAAAATGGGAGAAAAAATGAAAAGAACCTTATTTTGGGTAGGAATGAAGAAGGACATCATGGATTTTGTTGCTCAATGCCTCGAATGTTAGAAAGTTAAGGCAGAATACTAGCATCCTACAGTAAAACTATATTTGCATGATATACCTATGCAAAAATGGTAGGTTATATCCATGGATTTTATAGTAGGTTTATCCAAAACTCGGTACCAACATGATGCCATCTTTGTAGTGGTCAAAAATTTGACTAAAGTTACCCATTTCATGTAGGGTGATACCAAGGATGATGCTCAAGTGGTGGCTAGCAGATTTGTCAAAGAGGTATTCTGATTGCATGGATTCTCTGAGGTAATTATTTTAGATAGAGACTCCAAATTCACTTCTAAATTTTGGAAATCCCTTCATAGTGCAGTTGGTACGAAACTAAATATGAGTTTATCATACCACCCTGAGACAAATGGCCAAATAGAATGGGTAAACCAAGTTCTAGAAGACATGCTTCACATGTACTGCATGGATCACAAGTCTTATTGGGAAGATTGTCTACCTTCGGTAGAGTTTGCCTACAATAACGAACATCACTCCTCACTAGGAATGGTACCTTTTGATGTCTTGTATGGGAAAAAGTGTAGAACACCATTGTCTTGGGATAACCTAGAAGACCGAGTTGTGATTGGGCCAGAAATGGTCAAGGCGATGGAAGATCAGCTAAAGGAAATTAGGCAAAGGCTTAAACAAGTTTTGGATAGGCAGAAGAGTTATGCAGATCTGAAAAGGACTCCAAGAGAGTATTATTTTGGAGATAAGGTGTTCTTAAGGTTTAAGCCAAAGAAGAGTGCTATCAAATCCATGAAGTTGGATCCATATTTTGTGGGGTCCTTTGAGATCACATAAAAGATCAGTTTGGTTGCATACCGACTTGCTTTACCACGTAACCTATCCAAAATCCATGACACCTTCCACATATCCATACTTAGGAAATATGTTGCTGACCTTGAACATGTGTGGGATGTTTCTAATTTGTATATGGTAAATCTAGAGGCCATTGAAGTACTACCGATGAATATTCTTGAGTTTCATTCTAAGTCTATGCAAAATCGGACTCTTGAACAATGTAAGGTCTAGTGGGACCAGTTTTCTGAGATAAATGCCACTTGGGAGAAAGTGGAGGTTATGCAAACATATTTTCCTTTTTTGTTTGAAACTAATGTAATAATTTTTATTTTCTATTAAAAACAAAATAAACTAGAAACACCAAGGAAGATGTTTAATTCTAGCATGGGAGGATGTCATGACCCTCCCTAGTGGACTATTTCGCACAAAGAAACACTATATTAACCTATAATGTGGTAATACCTAGTTTGAACAATTGAACCAACTATATGATATTTAGTTTATTTAGAAGGGCATTTTATCGCTAACATATTACCAAGTCTGTAGGATCAAGTACACTCGTAGGTGGAGAAGGCAAAAGCATCCACCAAAAATGAGGGTACTTAAGATCAAGGGAAATTATTATTAAGGTTCTCGAAGGTAACATGGATAGATACCTTCATATAGGCATGTATTTTTGGAAGGAATAATCATTAATAAATGATCACCTTGAGCCTTAGTTGATAGCCTAGTAGCTATCGTAAATCCTTTGGCTGAGATAGGTAATTGGGTTGATGGAAAGACTCACTCTTTGTTGTTTTTTAAATTTGATTGCTCTCTACTGCATAATGGCTTGGGTAGCATAATGTTGGAATTCAATAGGAGAACAACTGCAAAATGTATGTGGATGCATAAAGTAAATTTTTATTTTGATGTGATAAGAGAGCATCATTTTTATGAAGGAAAGTGAATCAAATTTAAATGACAAATGAAGATTCATTTAAATTAATTAATGAGGTTTTGATTAAATTATGATATAAATTCATTTAAACTCATTAATAAACTTTATTTAAATGATAAATGAAAATTCATTTGAAATGATTAAATATGTTTATTATAATGATAATGTAATTCATTAATAAACTTTAATTAAAAGAAATGAATGAAAAATCCATTTAAGAATAAATAGAAATCATTTATTTTTAAAAACAATTATGGAATTTGTTTATAAATAAAAGAAATATATTTTTAAATGGTAATAAAATATCATGTAAGAGATATTTTATTAGAAAGGTACTATTTTTATTTAAATAATTTAAATGTCCTTTTCCCTCTATATAGTGCAAGCTACGTAAACAACATAGGGCACTATTAATTTCCAAATATGGAAATAAGGGATTAAAGAACTGCTTGCCACCAGGGGAAGATAGGATTTAGGATGGAAGCATTGAAGAAATAGAACCTGAGCGAACCTCGAGCCTCCTATTTCTTTAATGCTTCCATCCCAAATCTTATCTTCCCCTTGCGACAAGCAGTTCTTTAATCCCTTATTTCCATATTTGGAAACTAATAGTGCCCTATGTTGTTTGTGTAGCTTGCACTATATAAAGGGAAAAGGACATTTAAATTATTTAAATAAAAATGGTAACCTTCTAATAAAATATCTCTTACATGATATTTTATTACAATTTAAAAAATATTTATTTTATTTATAAAACAAATTCCATAATTGTTTTTAAAATAAATAATTTCTATTTATTCTTAAATGGATTTTCATTCATTTCTCTTAATTAAATTTTATTAATGAAGTACATTATCATTATAATAAAATTTTTGAATCATTTTAAATGAATATTCATTTATCATTTAAATAAAATTTATTAATGAGTTTAAATTAATTTATATCATCATTTAATGAAAACCTCATTAATTAATTTAAATGAATCTTCATTTATCATTTAAATTTGATTCACTTTCCTTCATAAAAATTATTCTCTACTATCACTTCAAAATAACAATTTACTTTATGCATCCACATACATTTTGTAGTTGTTCTCCTATTGATTCCAGCATTATGTTACCCAAGCCATGATGCAGTAGAGAGCAATCAAATTTACAAAACAACAAAGAGGTAATCTTTCCATCAACCCAATCGTCTATCTAAACAAAATAATTTACGATAGCTACTAGGCTATCAACTAAGGCTCAATGTTCATTTATGCATATCTGCTTTTTGTGGTGCAGTGGTAAATGCCCTGGGTGCTGGTAGAGGCTGAACCAGGTTCCATTCCCCTTGTATCCATCCTGCAGATATATGGTATAGTTAGGAATGTCCTATGTGCTGGTAGAGGTTGACAAGGCTCCATTCCTCCTATGCCCAACTTGTTGAAAGTGGCACCTCGAAAGGGGTGTTTTCCACTATAAATTAGTTTATCTGCTTGTTGTGGTGCAGTGGTAAATGCCCTGGGTGTTGGTAGAGGCCGACCCAGGTTCCATTCCCCTTGTCTCCATCCTGCAGATATATGGTATAGTTAGGAATGTCCTATGTCTTGGTAGAGGCCGACAAGGCTCCATTCCTCCTATGCCCAACCTGTTGAACGTGGCACCTCGAAAGGGGTGTTTTCCACTATAAATTAGTGTTAGAGTTACTATGTAGGTAACTCCTAATATTATCTTATTTGGTAATTAGCATATTTACCTAGGTAGTAGTTTTATCCGCCCATGTAGAGGAGTTGGAGAGCAAGTGGGTAGTTAAACCTCTCTAGTTGCTAAGAGGCCCAGGTTCAAATCTCTCGCCTCACATGTTGCGGATATGTTATGTAATGGTTCCATCGTGGTCACACTCTGTTTACCCCTTGTGGCCACCACCAATAAAAAAAAAACTAAGGCTCAATGTGATCAGTTATTGATGATTATCCCTTCTGAAAATGCATACCTATAGGAAGGTATCACACACATGTTCAGGGTCAGCAACATATTTCCTAAGTAAGGATATGTGAAAGGTGTCATGGATTTTGGATAGGTTGGGTGGTAATGCAAGTCAGTATGCAACTAGACTGATATTTTTTGTGATATCAAAGGGCCCCACAAAATGTGGATCTAAATTTGTGGATTTGATAGCACTCTTCTTTGGCTTCACTCTTAAGAACACCTTATCTCCAACAGAATACTCTCTTGGAGTCCTTTTCAAATCTGCATAACTCTTATGCCTATCCGCAACTTATTTAATCCTTTGCCTAGTTTCCTTTAGCTGTTCTTCCATCACCTTGACCATTTTGGCCCAATCACAACTTGGTCTTCTAGGTTATCCTAAGACAATGGTGTTCTACTCTTTCACCCACACAAGGTATTGAAAGGTGCCATTCCTAGTGAGGAGTGATGCCCATTATTGTAGGCAATCTCTACCAAAGGTAGACAATATTCCCAATGAGACGTGATCCATGCAGTACATACGAAGCATGTCTTCTAGAACTTGGTTTACCTATTTCATTTGGACATCTATCTTAGGGTGGTATGTTGAACTCATATTCAGTTTCATACCAACTGCATTATGAAGGGATTTCTAGAATTTAGAAATGAATTTGGAGTCTCTATCTAAACTAATTACCTCAGGGAATCCATGCAATTGAAATACCTTTTTGATGGATCTCTAGCAACCACCTGAGCATTTTCCTTGGTATTCTTCGATATGAAATGGGTAAATTTAGTCAATTTTTTGACCATTACAAAGATGGCATCATGTTGGTACCAAGTTTTGGGTAAACCTATTATAAAATCCAAGGATATAACCTACCATTTTTGCATACATATAACATGTAGATATAGTTTTCCTGTAGGATGTTGGAATTCTGCCTTAACTTTTTGACATTTGAGGCATTGAGCAACAAAATCCATGATGTCCTTCTTCATTCCTACCTAAAAGAAGGTTCTTTTCATGTTTTCTCACATTTTGGATCCCCCTAGATGAGTAGAATAAGGAGATCTATGTGCTTCCTTCATTATCAAGTTCCTTAAATCACCTATTTTTGGTATGATGGCCCTTCCCTTATAACACAAAAGGTCATATTTCATGCTAAATTCCTCATTTTCTTCAGGATCTTTGTTCATATTAACTTGAATTTCTTGGCAATACTCATCCTGAGATTGCTCCTATCTCACTTGATCCATTAGGTCCATGTGAATTTTAGTTATGACTGTTATATATTTTCTTCTACTCAAAGCATCAGCTACTTTATTCTCCTTTCCTTTTATTTACTCAATCTCAAAATCATACCCAACGAGAAATTCCACCCATCTTCTCTATCTCGCATTGAGTATTGATTGGGTGAATATGTACTGCAGACTTTGATGGTCAGTCTTTAATTCAAAGGGTCTTCCCACCAAGTAGTGGCACTAAACCTTTAAAGCATGCACAATTATAGCTAGCTCTAGATCATGCATAGCATAATTAAATTTATGTTTTTTGAGCTTCCTTGAAGTATACGCCACTACTGACTCCTTTTGTGAGATTACCCTTCCTAACCCTTCTATTGAGACATTCGTACACAATGAAAAGTCCCTTTTTCGGTCGATAACCTTTAGTATTTGTGTGGTAGTAATCTTATGCCTTAGTAATGCAAAGGCAGCCTCACACTTTTCTGACCACTTGAATTCCTTTCCCTTCTTCTAAAGGTTAGTTATGGGTCCAGCAATCTTGAAGTAATCCTTTATATAACGTCTATAATAGCCTGTTAACCCCATGAATATTCAAAATTTAGTCACAGTAGTAGGGGATGGTCAATTCAAGATAGCCTCTATTTATTATAGATCCACAATAATTCCCTTTGTTAATATGATGTATCCAAGATATCATACCTCTGGAACATAGAATTCACTCTTAGCCAAATTTCAATAAAGTTGAATCTTTCATAGGAATTCTAACATGATCCTGATATGTTTATCATGCTCTTATCTATCTCGAGAGTATATAAGGATATCATCTATGAATACCAAGACAAACTGGTCCAAGTGGCTTCTGAACACACTATTCATTCAGTTCATTAAAGCAGCTAGGACATTATTCAGTCCAAATAGTAGAACCCTAAAATCATAATGCCCATACCTAGTCTTAAATGTCATTTTGTGAGTGTCTTCCTCACAAATTCTTAACTAGTGATACCCTAATATTAGATCAATCTTAGTAAATACCTTGGCATCTTTTATCTGATCAAATAAATCTTCAATCCTAGGTAGAGGATATCAATTCTTTATTGTAGTCTTATTTAGCATCTTGTAAGCAATACACAATCTTAATGAACCATCCTTTTTCATGAACAAAATCGGTGCACCCCACGGTGACACATTTGGTTTTATCAAACTCTTCTCTAATAATCCTTGCAATTTAACCTTCAGTTATTGCATTTCAATAGGATTCATCCTATACAGGGATCTATGAATAGGTTTGACTCCTATCATAAGATCAATTATGAAGTCAAATTCCCTTATAGGAGGCAGTCCAGGTAAGTCCTCTGGAAATGCATCCTTAAAATCTTGTAAAATTGGATGTTGTCTTAGTATTTATCCTTTCTCATAGTCTTCCACTTCATTAAGTTTTACTACATACACTATACCTCCTCTCTTTAGGGTCTTTTTAATTGTATAGCCGACAACATCTAAGGTTAAAACACCCCTTGTTTGCTATGAATTCTTAGTCTCCTCCTACCTTCTTCTGAATACTCAATCCATCGATCTTGAAAATTTACCAAGGGTTTATGAGCATGTAGCCAATCCATCCCTAGGATCACATCAAAGGCATGTAGGGGATCGACATATAAAAAAAATTCTATGATCCCATTAGATAGAGTGACTTTTGCCAGAGGGTACCACTAGTTCACTAAGTAGATCTACCCAAAACCATACTCAACCTTCCACCCTTGAGCTAAATATACTAGCCTTTCTGACATAGTCCTTTCTAGACTAGATGAAATAAAACTATCATTGGCCCCACTATCTATCAAAATGTGTATTTGTTCATTAAAAACCTTACCTTTCACAAGTAATGGGGTGGCTTGTCCCTCTAGCTTTTGCTTTTTGGTTGTGGCATAGATTTGATGTTTTGGTTCCTTTCCTTTTGCATTAGCTATGCTAGTCCCTACTCGATATGGACACTAATTATAGTAATGAGGTCCCCAAAAATTGTAGCACCCTTCCTTGGGTCCTTGCTATTTTTAGGTTTCTAATACCCTATCTTAACTGTTGGAGTTGGAGCTTGTAACTTCTATGGTTGAGGTTTTGTATTATTGGGTTTTTTATCCTTATTATGAAATTTCTTCTTGAACTTCTTCTAATTTCCATTAGGATTCTTCTCAATATTTTGGGGGTTCTTAGCCTTTCGATCTTGATCAGCCTCCCATTTTACAAACCCATCACTATTCCTCTTCTTTAGTTCCTATCGAGCTTGCTCGAGTAAGGTGTCATATTTATAATGGAAGTGTGACTTTGCTTTCTTTGCTAGGTCATACACCTTTTGCAATTATTTAGGCTCCTACATGTCTACATCATGCTTTATCCTATACTCAAATCAATGAGTGAACTTGTAAACCCATATTTTCTCATTATAAACAGGTACATATTTAAACAATATTACCAAATTTTTATAGTACACCTCCACTATGTTGATTCCTTATTTTAGAATGGCAAATTCCTCAAACTTTAAGGCATAGAAATTCTCTATTAGGAATATTTTCTTAAAGCTATTTATGAATTATTCCCATGGAGTTTCAATAGGTTCAATCTTATGTTTATCATAGTGGGCTTCCCACCATTCTAGAGCAGCCCCTTCTAGGGTGATTGTAGCATAAAGTGTTTATGTTCCTAAAGAATAGCCTTTTACCATAAAGTGAACCTTTGCTTCTCTCAGCCATGCTTCCGCTGCATCCCCTTCGCCCTCCCCATAAAACTTGGAGATACTAATATTTTTCATGTCCCTAGTTGTTTCCTTTTCCACCAAGGCTCTAGCTTACACTTGTTCCCCAGATAGTCCACTATCTATACCAACCTTTGAGCCTTTAACTTGAAAATTTTGGTTCATAGTTGTATCCAACAATTGTCTTATATGATCCTGCATATCAGCGACCATAGAAGTGAGGTCTTCTACCTCCCTATTGGGGCTTGTTGTTCCCCCATCTTGGTTTTCTTCTTCAACATTAATTTTTCTAGTTTGCCTAGGTGTAAACCTCCCTCTTCTGGTCTTAGGTGGTATCTTAACCTGGTTCCATCCAAGAAATAAGATTATATTATAGTTTCATCTTAATTTTTATCTCTAATTCAAGCCATAATATAGAGTTCTCTTGCTAGATGCATTAATAATCTAACTAGGGTAATATCCCAGGTTAGGATGTGTCATCAATATTGAAGCCCATATTAAGGCATCCTAACATCCACTCACCCTTGGGGTAATTCTCATTAGATTCTAGCAAATAGGGTATTCTAGATCATCCCAGCTTTAGCCTATCCTTTTAGCAAGCCTTCATTGGATACATCTAATTCCCTTTAGCACATATAGAAGCTCTATACCCTCATACCTAGAGCTATAATACCAAATGTAATGACCCAAAAATGCACAAACAAAAAAATACAAAAATAGAAAATGTTTTTTTTTTACTAAGTAGAGGGATTCATGAGCCACTCATAAACCCCTAACCCAACTAATATTTTCCTAAAGTATAAAACCCCTAATTTTACTTGAAAGCCACTTATCACAAGGTACCATAATATAAGTCTCTTCTGTGTAGGTGTATCATATGTTACTACAAATAAGCCTATCTATCTCATCATTCTTGATGAGCTAGACTTATCACCTTTAGTTCAATCAAAGGTATACATGCATCACCATACCATACACAAGCCATTATATGTAGGTATACTATAAGTATTACGAGTTAATTTATCCATCTTGTCTACACAATGAGCTATCTTAACTTAGATGTAGTCTCTCCACAACTTAGTCATTTATCTCCCTAAGGGGGTCTCAATTCCCTTAGGTCACCTATGTTCACCCTAAGGGGTTCTTAATTCCCTTAGGTCACCTTTGAGTTCACCCTAGAACTCTACTCTTTGATTTTGTTACTAAGAAAACAAACAAGAATACATCTAGATACTAAAACAAACAAAACATAATTACTAAGCATACAGAAAATAAAGGAAGGAATAACACTAAAAGATAATATCATCAACGAAAAGAGAATCAATTACATATTATAACCAAGCATGGTAATAAAGTAAAAGTACCTTCTCTAAACCAATAAATAGTTATTGCATTAAATATTGTATGGTAAATCCTTCTTACTTCAAAGAATATTACATTAACTACATCGGGGATATCTCCCCACAATTTTAGTCTATTTGAGCATAAGTAAATCAACATAAAATACAATTACCTATACTTTACTTCCATTGAACTCCTTGCTTCTCCTTGCTTCCCATTGGTTCTTTAAGGGTATTAGGGGATCAGGGTACTCATGGTTCAGGAGAGGCATACCTCTAAATGCATCTAATCATTTACTTTACCAAATTGCAACTATACAAAATTCAATTAAGTTTCCAACCATCTAATGCATAGTGGATATTATAAAAGAACCTTTACTTTTATCCTCTCCCCTTAGGTTCCCCTTAGAGAGTCATCCAACATGTCCTACTTAGATCAAGGTCTAACTTTAATTAAATCAAATCATGTTTTAAAGCATTAAAGTCCCATACATTTAACCTCCAAAATAATCCTTCATTCATTCACTAAATCAAATCCCCATAAATTTAATTCAAATAATAAATCTAACATCCTTTTTAATTCACAATTCCAATCAAATCTAATCATGTCTTAAAGCATTAAAGTCCCATAACTTTAACCTCTAGAATAATTTTTCATTCATTCGCTAAATCAAAGCCCCATAACTTTAATTCAAAGAACAATCTAACATCCTTTTTAATTCACAATTCCAATCAAATCTAATCATGTCTTAAAGCATTAAATTCCCATACCTTTAACCTCTACAACAATTCTTCATTCATTCACTAAATCAAAACCCCATAACTTTAATTCAAATAATAAATATAACATCATTTTTTAATTCAAAATTCCAATGAAATCTAATCATGTCTTAAAGCATTAAATTCCCATACCTTTAACCTCTAAAACAATTCTTCATAATATAATCTTTGTCATCAGCTTTATAACATAATTATATTTTATTTTAAAGTACTTAAATAAAAATCTACATCATAGTCTTACTAATCAAAGATTCATAACCTTAATTAAAGATTCATAACATTAATTAAGATTCATAACCTTAATTAAATATAACCACTTCATGATCTTATTAATCAAAGGTCCTAATTTAATTAAAATAAGCACTTCAATAATCTTATTAATCAAAGGTCATACTTTAATTTTTTCTTTGAATGAAAAAGACCTTGTATTAGCTTAAAATCTCTTTCATACAAAAAAAGAGTTGGGTGGGATTGAGCACACCCCATTTCAAAAAACCCTAAACCGCCACAAGTCTTCACACTAACTTATAAAAAGTTAGGATTCAAATACATCAAAATAATAACTCCCCATATAACAAAAGTTTAACAAAATGACACATGTCAAGAAACCGTCATAACAAGCATACACCAAGGACCACTCGAAGTGCATATAGTAGGAATAATCAAATATTTTGTGGGGGACGAAAATTTTCAGTGTGGCCTAAATATTCCCATCCATCACCTTCGTGAGGTGTACCCCATCCATCAGTTGTACCAACTACCTCATTATTGGCACATGGATCAACATCACGATCATCGTTATATGGGTTTGAGACAAATCCCCATCCAACCATCAGATCAGAAGGTTCTGGACAAGCATCCCATCCTGAAGGATTCACAATATCACCCCACCCTACAACTGGAAGGTAAGGTTGTGGCTTCGAACGAATATCCCATCCACTGTGAGGATGGAGGGAGGAAGATTGCCTTTCAGAAGAACCAGCAAAAACACGACCACTAGAAGACCTCCAGCTTTGAGAAATTTGGCCCCTTGACCTGGAACGCACATGTTTCGGAGGAATGCGGCTAACCGAACAAGGGGCATTCACCCAATAGTCCAATAAGGAACGTAAATGCTGAACTTCAACATTCACTTTATCCACTTTATTAATAATTTGTAACCAAAAATTGTAGAAAATAGCAAGTTTATCAGCCAGAGAGAAGGAAGTAGAGGCCTGAAGCCGAGAAAAAACTATATTATTTCATGTTTTCCATAAATGATAGAGAATGCTGATACAAAAAATATGCCACACTTCTCTTAGTGGTTCTTTAAAAAAAATCACATAAGATAAATCTTATTAATCAAAGGTAATTCTTTAATTAAATTCACATAAGATAAATCTTATTAATCAAAGGTCATACTTTAATTAAAATCACATAAGATAAATCTTATTAATCAAAGGTCATACTTTAATTAAAATCACATAAGATAAATCTTATTAATAAAAGGTCATACTTTAATTAAAATCACATAAGATAAATCTTATTAATCAAAGGTCATACTTTAATTAAAATCACATAAGATAAATCTTATTAATCAAAGTTCAATCTTTAATTAAATCACATAAGATAAATATTATTAATCAAAGGTCATTCTTTAATTAAATCACATAAGATAAATCTTATTATAGTTACCAAAGAACCTAGACTAACATAGTTATGCGGTGGATACGAAACATTTTCGGTGGGGAGGTCAAGCGACTGATAAACTTAGAGCCCAAAGGAGGGTAAAATCATGTGCTACCAACCGAGGATACAGAAGAGATATCTGCCTAAACCACCCTAAGTAGCCAAGTGTCCAGTGCTCTCAAATACTACTAAAATGGATGCTAGGTTTACTCCTCTTCTACCACTACCTATCCCAAGGAGACTGAGCTTGCATAGCAACAAAACTCCCTATCGACTGATCATACCCAAAGAAGCATTGGAGATTTTAGTCTAGGAAGAGGGTAAAAGGTCTAAATTTCATGCTAAAACTTCTATGGCATACAAACATGGCAATATCTCCCATTCGAAATAATGTGGGACCTTAAACTTTGCCTCAATGTTCATACAACATAGCCAGGCACACGGTTGCTTCCCAACTCAACTCAAGAAATTTTACTCTACACAATGCTTCCACACTACATAGGTGGTTTCCTCAGCACAGTGCTTCCACACTACACTGGTGGTATCCTCTACACAGCGCTTCCACACTACATAGGTGGTATCCTCTACACAACGCTTCAACACTACACAGGCGGTTTCCTCTAAATAGTACTTCCAAATGACACAACGCTTCCACACTACACATGTGGTTTCCTAGAGTGGATGTGGTATCTCACAGAATGAGAGAACATAGCAAGGAGACACTGTTTGATTTTTACAACATATAGAAGACAGACAGTGCCTTCCAAAAGCTTAGACGATGGTAAGGCCAAAATTCAATGCATTAAAAACAACAAGTGACTCTCACAAGATGCGCAAGCCCTAGTTAGATTTTTGCCTTAGTTTTAATCAAAAAAAAGAAGGTTTCAAACCCTTCAAAGGATATTATAACGCTATAGGGGGGGTTTAACCAAGTTTCTTACTTGTTCTTTCATCACACCCAAAGCATGTATAAATGAATTAAGCTTAGAAACCTCCAACCTTAGTACTCCTGCAAGATAGACTCTAGTGGCTTCTTTGTCACTTCTCCTCCTTTGCTCGTTGCATGCTCCTTTCTCCCAGATCGCCTGTTCTGCATCTCCTTTGTTTCTTTCTTCCTTTTGCTTTCTTCTCCTCCCACACCTTACATGCTCCTTCATCTTCTAGGTGGATCGTCCATTGTCCTCCTTTATCGAAACTCAATCTAACCTCGAGCCTCCTATTTCTTAAATGCTTCCATCCCAAATCTTATCTTCTCCTTGTGACAAGTAGTTCTTTAATCCCTTATCTCCATCTTTAGAAATTAATAGTGCCCTATGTTGTTTACGTAGCTTACACTCTATAGAGTGAAAATGACATTTAAATTATTTAAATAAAAATGTACCTTTATAATAAAATATCTCTTACATGATATTTTATCACCATTTAAAAAATATATTTATTTTATTTATAAAAAACAATTCATAATTGTTTTTAAAATAAATGATTTCTATTGATTCTTAAATGGATTTTTCATTCATTTCTCTTAATTAAAGTTTATTAATGAATTACATTATCATTATAATAAACTTTTTGAATAATTTTAAATGAATATTCATTTATCATTTAAATAAAGTTTATTAATGATTTTTTTATATCATCATTTAATAAAAACCTCATTAATTAATTTAAATGAATCTTCATTTATCATTTAAATTTGATTCACTTTCCTTCATAAAAATGATTCTCTATTATCACTTCAAAATAAAAATTTACTTTATGCATCCACATACATTTTTCATTTGTTCTCCTATTGAATTCTAGCATTATGTTACCCAAGTCATGATGCAGTAGAGAGCAATCAAATTTATAAAACAACAAAGAGGGAGTCTTTCCATCAACCCAATCGTTTGTCTCAACCAAAGGATTTACAATAGCTACTAGGCTATCAACTAAAGCTCAAGGTGATTAGTTATTGATGATTATCCCTTCTGACAATGCATGCCTATATGAAGGTATCCATCCATGTTACCTTCAAGTACCTTAATCATCATTTCCCCTAATCTTAAGTACCCTCATTTCTGGTGTATGCTTCTGCTCTCTCCACCTACGAGTGTACCTGATCCTGCACACTTGGAAATATGTTAATGATAACATTAACATGCCCTTCTAAATCAACTAAACATAATATAGTTGGTTCAGTTGTTCAAACTAGGTATTACCACATCATAGTTTAATACAATGTTTCTTTGTGCCAAATAGTTCTCTAGGGAGTGTCATGACATCACCCCCCCTCTTAGTATAAGATTGTGTTATTCAGCCACATATCATGAAGTACCCTAACACAAGTCCCATCTGTGTTATATTTTTTAAATGGTAATAAAATATCATGTAAGAGATATTTTATTAGAAAGGTACCATTTTTATTTAAATAATTTAAATGTCATTTTCCCTCTATATAGTGCAAGCTACATAAACAACGTAGGGCACTATTAATTTTTAAATATGGAAATAAGGGATTAAATAACTACTTTTCACCAAGGGAAGATAATATTTGGGATGGAAGCATTGAAGAAATAGGAAGCTCGAGGTTGGCTCAGGTTTCGAGAAAGGAGGATGGTGAACGGGCCACCTAGGGGACAAAGGAGTGTTAGATAGGCTTATTTGCAGTAACACATGATACACCTACACATATGGGACTTGTGTTAGGGTACCTCGTGAGGTGTGGCTTTCAGATAAACTTAGGGGTTTTAAACTTCAGGCAAATATTATTTGGGTTAGGGGTTTATGAATGGCTCATGAATACCTCTCCTTAGTAAAAAAAAAACTTTTTATATTTTTGTACTTTTTTATTTGTGTATTTTTGGGTCATTACCTTTGGTATGTTAGATTTATTCTTTGAATTAAAGTTATGGGGTTTTGATTTAGTGAATGAATGAAGAATTATTTTAGAGGTTAAAGGTATGAGACTTTAATGCTTTAAGACATGATTAGATTTGATTGGAATTGTGAATTAAAAAGGATGTTAGATTTATTATTTGAATTAAATTTATGGGGCTTTGATTTAGCGAATGAATGAAGAATTATTTTGGAGGTTAAATGTATGGGCCTTCTCATATTCCTCCATTGAATCTCCTATGGGTAGCTCTTTCTCATATTTAGACCAGGTTACCTTTAGAAATATGGCCTCAATATTGAATTTTGTCTATTGGTCCTTTTGATCTTGCTTTGTTTCTTGATATCCTCTTGGCTCTAGGTATAGGCCCTAGGGAATATAGTCTCGGTATGGTATCGAGAGGTTAATCACCAAGTTAATCCTTTCATCTAAACATCTTGCTTATATTTTGATCATCCATCGAACTAATTTTAATGCATCCACCTCACTTTCAGTAAGGAGTGGATGAGAACAAGATTCATTAGGAAACTTTGGACCAGTCTACCCTATAAGTTAGAATTATAAAAAATATTATTCTTTAATTCAAATATGTGGCTCTTCCTCATCTTCCCCTTGCTTTGGTAGATCTCCTACAAGTTATCTTTTGGTAGGGTTTTTAGTTGTGGTTGAGATCCAAACCTCTCCTCTGTTGACTTAGAGACTTTAGGAGAAGCTCATCGTCCTACCACTGGACCATGTTGTTATTGAGAAAGAAGTAAAACAATCTATAAATCCTTTTGAAGAAAAATCTAAAGCAATTATTGAAGTTGAAATTGTCAACATTGAAGATATTCATGTTGGAGGTTTCTCCAATGAAGAGAATAAATCTATAAATGTTTTTAAAGATATTGTGGTTGATGTAGATTTACAGTTTGAAGAAGTGTCTAACCCATTTAGAGATCCCTCCAATATGGTGCTCTAATTTTGCCTTCATGGCTCACATGCAACCAGTTGCTCTCTACTTCTAGATCTACCTATTTTTTTCTAGATCCACTCGTTAAGCCATTTTGGTTTCCAATCCCCGACCATGGTAGATTCCTTGAGTTTCTCAACTACCTCCTTGGCCTCCATCGTGGCCCTTAGATTGGAAGTTTTAGATCTTTTCCTAGTTGTGTGCATTAAAAACTAGTTTATGTGGAAGAAGAGAGAAATTTTTATTTTAATGAAGAGAATATATATGAGAAAATATAAAAAAAACCAGTTCCACCACAAGATGTTCATCAAGGAAATGCGTAGCGTAGCTGGAAACGTTGGCCTGTATGTGGATCGCATGGCAGTTGCACATAAAGTGGCATGGGTTGATATACACATAGGTTACGCAGCAGTCATACCTAAATATGCATGCATTGGCCTTGTGTTGGCCTACACATAGGTCATGTAGCAGTCACATGTAAAAATATGTACGCTAGCCATGCGGTAGCCGCATGCAAATTGCACACATTGGCCTTGCATTGGCCTACACGCAGGCCATGAAATAGCCACACGCAAAATGTGTGCACTAGCCTACATGTGAACCACGGGGTAAGCCACCACCGCACATGGCCTAAGTGAACGCAAGGCCAAGACCAACACGTTTGTGCATGCCCTCATGTGGGCATAGCACGCCTGCCCATGCTATGCTCCATGCAGGCCGCATACGATCACATTGACCGTGTGCATGGCCCTCCCCTTTGGGGAAAATAATAATAAAATTTAAAAAATAAATAAATAATTGATTAATTTTTAAAATTAATTAATTAATTATTTTAATTAAATTAATTAATTAAAATAAAATTAATTAATTAATTATTTTAATTAATTTAATTATTTAGCACCTTTAAATTAATTATTATTTTTTTAATAATTAATTATTTAAGCTTGTATTAAGGTGCTTAGAGCCTTATTTTGGGCTTTATTTTGATTAAGATCATTTGTATGCTTTTGTAAGCAAGTGTCCTTGTAAAATTGTAATATGGAGTGCAAGATCGGTGGTACCCGACACTCCCAAGTTCTCACCCACTTTCTTGTAAAAGCATTGGATTCCAATGCTTATATAGTGGGGAGGAATGATGAGGACATCTTAGGCTATGCCTATTTTATTATTGCAAGTTGGATTATTGTTATGAACGTTGGCTAATCTATTGAGGCTGTTAGACTGCACTCTAGATTAAGCTTTGTTTGTTTAGGGAGGTTGCACCTGTTTTGCACCTGCCTATTTCTGGTTGTAACTATGGGTGTTACTTCAGCACCACTAAATAATACAAACATAGGTAGAATTTAAAGTTCTACATCATCATTGGCACTCCTTTCTTTTGCACCCCTACTAGAGACCAAAAAATTTGCCAAGGTTGATGACCAAGATAAACTCTTAAAGTTGGCTAATGGTCAATGATCGGGTACCTCTAAGGATGGTTAGCCCATAGCTAAAACATGGGACACTCAAGCTATCATGTTATCTTCTTAGGATGAGCAATTCCTTAGAAATAGGTTGTACCTTCCTCCTCACTTCATCCATTTTGACCTTGGGTATGAGAATTAGGCTTGAATGGTATGGAGAAGGGGGGATAGCTAGATTTATGGGATGCATGGTGTGGGAGATGGTGGGTTGCATTATTGGTAGCAAAGGTTGCATGGATTAGGGAGGTAAAGGTCTTAGGGATATTAGGGATATCCTACCTATCTATATGAGTGAAGAACACAGGCTTATACTTGAGAGGGGGGTGAACAGTATAAGATCAACTTTTACTTTTCTTTCCCAAACAATATTATCCAATATTATCAATGGCAATATCAATAGCAGTAATCAAAGCAATGCACAAATCATCACACACAAGAGAGACACCAATTTAACGTGGTTCACCCAATGTGGGCTACTCCATGGAGAAAATATTTCTACTAAATTTTCTCAACAAATCTTCTTGGGAATCAATTCCCTATTACAATGTTTATGGACCTCTATCCAAAGGAGACACCAATCCCCTAAGCTCTGATTTGTGGATCTCTCTCCATAGGAGAACTCTTTCCCCTTTTCTCTGGTTCGTGGAACTTGATCCAGGAGAACTCTATCTCCTCAACTAGTTCATGGATCTCTCTCCATAGAAGAACTCTATCTTCCCAGCTGGTTCATGGATCACACTCCATAGGAGAACTCTTTCCCCTTGCTCTAGTTCATGGATCTCTATCCATAGGAGAACTCTTTCCCCTTTGCTCTAGTTAGTGATCTTCTAGAAGACTTATCCTCACTACTCTAGCTTGTGGATCTCTCTCCACAGGAGACCTCTATCCCCACTACACTAGCTAATGGATCTCTATCCACTAGAGACTATTATCCTCTTTACTCTATCACCTCCAAAGCTTACTCTCAACTCTATCTCAAATCTACACCAAACTCTATCCCAAGTCTAGTACAAATATGCTCTAACTCTATCTCATAAATTTGCACCAAACTCTATCTCAAATATATCCCCAAGCCTTAACACAAATCTTGAACAAATCAAACCTACTTTTAATCCTATTTCAAGTCTTCACAAGACTTGCTCAAATCTACCTTCAAGTCTTCACAAAGACTTGCTCAAATCTACCTTCAAGTCTTCACAAATACTTGCTCAAATCTACCTTCAAGTCTTCACAAAGACTTGCTCAATTTACCTCTCAAGTCTTCACAAAGACTTGCTCAATTATACTCTCAAGTCTTCACAAAGACTTGCTCAATTCTATCCTCAAGCCTTCTCAAAAGACTTGCTCAAATATACTCTAGCACATGCTCAAACCTGCTCTAACACATGCTCAAAATAACTCACAAGATATACTCAATCAATCTCAAATCTTGCACACAATGCTATCAAATGCTTTGTCTAATCTTCAAAGTAATTCCTTTAACTTGAAGCAGTTTAGACATATTCTATCCAAAATTCGTTTAACCTCTAGAACATATAGAGAATAATATGCACTTACAAATAGCTCAATATATTCTACTCAATCATTAAGTATATCACTTCCACATGTCTTACTTTCATTGCTCTTTTAAAGATAGATCTAGTCTAGCACATGACACCTATCTTCTTGATTTGCACATTCACTTTCAATATCACTCAAAACCAATGCTCAAGAAGTTTCACACAATCATTCAACCAATGAAGCACAACTTGCTCACAAACCCTAAACAAGTGTTTTCACACTTCTTCCAACAAAAGAGCACAATGTAGGTCTCAAACCCTAACTCAAATAATTCATAATCTCTATCTCAAATGTTCTCAAAATATTCAACAATGAAGCACATAAAACTCACTCAAATATTTCCAACAATGCTTATCAAACAATCCTTTTCACTCCACCTTATGTTTCACAACATTCATTCCAACAAACACTTCAAACAAAGGATGATGTGCCCATACCTCTTAATTGCTTTTATGGAGATATGTCTTCAAAACCTATCTCACAAATAACCAATCCTTCTTGTGCAACAATCTATTTCAAAACCTCCACATGAATATTCCACCTCAACAAATATTTCACCATACAAAGATTTAATAAATTGTCAAACCACTTTTACACCTTATTACTCCTAACTTTGCAAATAAAATTTCATCAACAAGGATCACAAATTACATAGGCAAAATATTTCATTTACACCTTATATCTCCTACTTGTCATTAATGCATTTCCAAAAATAAATCACCACTTCAATTTTTACCCCAATGCATTAGCAAACAAACCACCTTAATTTTTGCTCAAGAAAAAGAAATCATTTTATAACCCCTTTTATTGCAAAAATAAAATCAATGTAAAACTCCTTATATCTCCCTAGCACATACCTTAGCAACTTTAGACCTTAGGGCATAAATTAATTTTAATAAAAATTAATCCCTTCACTATCGCCTACCATTGGGAATCGAACCCATGCTACCTACTAGCCCTACGCCCTAGCCATGGCTAGGCCACCGCGTGGGCTAGCCAACCCACATAAAACCAAAGGAGCATGATCTCCTTGTTATCCTTTACTATCGATGCTAAAAACAAATCTGACCATGCAAACTAAAAGGCCTCTATGCGAATCAAACACAACACCTTCTACTCTCTACGCATTGTGCAAGCCTAGCTTGCTAGATTGGCTACCACCTCACTTCGAGTGGGGACAAACCCCTTCCAACCTTTGACCAAACTCCCTACTCCAAAAATCATGAAAACTCCTGTCTGTTTCCTCTACCGCATCGAACGAGCAAGGTAATTAATTCAAGGACAATAAATTCGAACACCTTATGGCTTAGGCTAAACCTTAGCCTATAAATACACATGCCCTCTTATACATTTGACGTCGGCTCACTTGTAATTCAAATTTAGCACTTCAAATTTAATTATTATATTTAATTATAATAATTTAAATCCAAAGGATTTAAATATTATAATTTAAATATTAAAAACCTTTTTGGGCCTTTTCTTTTAAGGATAACCTTGCCACCATTAATGGATATTTTAACCTTTGTAAAATTACCACCAAGGTAATTTATAAATTCTTTCTCAAACATCATGGAGAGGTATTCCTTTCTTCTTGTTGCCTTATACCTCATGTGCCACCATGAGAAATATTCTCACAAATATTTCCATCAACTTAGGACATTAAACCTTTTGACATTAATCAAACCTCTTGACATTAATTCCATCAAATTAGGATATCAAACCTCTTGACATCAATGACAACAAAACATGCTCAAATTTCCAACAATCTCCCCCTTTGTCATTGATGGCAACCCTTTTTCCTTAAACATTCCTTTTACCTTTTTCCAATTCTTCTCCCCCTGAGAAACTACTCCCCCTGATTGAATGCTCTCCCCTAACTCAAATCTCTCCCCCTTTGACATCAATGGCAAAGGGACTCCTTTGGGGCTAAAGATAAGACTCTTAGCTCAGCCCCCTCCCCACCTCCTCTCCTTGAGGTGGTTAATTTTGGGGTGGGAGTATCTCTACTCCCAACATACAATGCTCTTTTTCTTTGTCCACCTTCTTTCTCAACATACCCTTTTGATTCTTTTGAGTG
The DNA here is from genome assembly GCA_028583015.1 of Wollemia nobilis. Lineage (NCBI taxonomy): Eukaryota > Viridiplantae > Streptophyta > Pinopsida > Araucariales > Araucariaceae > Wollemia > Wollemia nobilis. Next base: position 1,608,528 of record JAQPPZ010001708.1, read on the forward strand.
TCCCTATTCTTGCTTGTCTTTGGAAGCTCTAGAAACTTTGTTCTGCACCACTTGGCCTTATGCCCAATATTATTGCACTTATAACACTTAATGTTGTGGTTCCTAGAAGGTGCAAATATCTTGAAGTTCCTCCTGGTGAAGCCATACCTATTTCTATCATGAACCCTGCAATGAATTGCTTTATGACCAAATTGATTACAAGAGTAGCAATACCCTTGAAAGAAATGTCCATCTTTGAAGTTCCTCTTAGTAATACCATACTCCTTTCCATGAGTCCTGCAATGCATAGCCTTGTGACCAAACCTGTTACATGAAAAACAATGTCCTTTGAAGAAATCTTACCTTGAACCCACTGGTCTCTTAGTCCTTTCTTCTCTGTGATGATCCATGTTCCTTGTTTGTGCATTGTTTTCTTCCTTGGTGAAGCTTCTACTCTCAATTTCTCCTTTACTCTCTTCCTCTGAAACATCTTCCTCTTTTGAGCTTGAACTTGACCCTTCTTCTTGTTGCCCTAGTCCTTCTTCAAAACCAAGTCCTGTTTTGATAGATGAAGGTCTTTGTGCATTGATAATCTTATCCAAAGTCTTTGAACTTTTCCCAAACCTGTGTAGCTTGTCTTTAGACTCTTTCACTTCCTTCCTTAGTGAAACTACCTCATGCTCTAATATTTCACATTCTAAGACTTTTGCTTCTAAATTTTCTTTAAATCTCCTTGTCTTAGCTATTGAGTTTGTCAGATCTTGTATAAGCTTTCCTTTTTCTTCATCACATTCTTGAAATTGAGCCTTGAATCTTGAATTCTACTTTCTAACCTTTTTCAATTCTTTGAGAGCAGCAATAAGTTCTGCTTCTAGATCTACTACGCCTTCCTCTTCATTCTCTGAATCTTTCTCTACTTCTTGGTCTTCAAGAGCATCTTCATACTTTTCAGATTTATCTTCAACAAGAGCACTTCCTTCCTCTTCTATTGCCAAAAAGAGAATTTCTTCTTCTTCACTATCTGAGGATCTTTCATCACTATCACTTGAAACCTTGCCTATCTTGTCCACATAGAAACTCTTCTTATGCCTTTGAAAGAACTTCTTTTCATGCTTGCTTTGTCCATACCTATTTTTCTTTTCATACCTAGATTTTCCTGCTTCCTTTTTCTTATGATCTTGTTTCTCTTCACTGCTACTACTTCCAGCTTCTGGACAGTTAGATGCATAGTGACCATATTTACCATAATTGAAACACTTTACTATTTTTATACCTTTGTGCTTTCTTGAGTCCTTCTTGTTTCTTCTACCATAGTTAGCTTCTTCATCACTACTTGACACATCACTTGATTCTGGTTTCTTATATTTTGTCTTCTTTGCTACTTTGAAGGCTACCTCTTTCTTGGGAATAGGATCCTTTACTATTCTCATCTCATAAGCTGTGAGAGTTCCATGTAACTCATCCATAGTCAAATTTTCAATATCTCTTGTTTCTTCTATGGTTGAAACCTTTCCATCATACCTCATAGGAAGTGACCTTAAAACCTTTTGAGCAACATCGGAGTCTTCAATTTTAAATCCAAGTCCTCGCATGGTGTTAACAACCTCATCCACATGAAGTAAGTATGCAACAATGTCTTCCTCATCTTTCATCTTCAAGTCTTCAAATGTCTTCTTGTGATTTTGCAATTTTGCCATCTTGACCTTTTTATCTCCCTCATATGTTTGCTTCAATTTTTCCCAAATCTCTTTTGCTGATTCGCAATGCATAACTTTTACAAACTTTGCTTCATAGAAACCACTTAATATTGCATTCATAGCCTTTGCATTATTCACATGTAGGAGCTTACCATATTTATCTATGGGAGGATTAGTTGTAGGTGTAAATCCATCCTCAACTACTTGCCATGTCTCATATCCTTGTGCCATCAAGTAAGTCTTCATTCTTATGCTCTAGAAAGCATAATTATTCCCATCAAACAATGGTACCTTATTTGTTGAAGATCCACTCTGAGATGCCATCTGTGTTCCTGTACACTCTTCCTTCAAGTTGTTAGACTCTTTCGAAGGAACCCGCTCTGATACCAATTGAAGAACATAAGCTTATACTGAGAGGGAGGGTGAACAGTATAAGATCAAATTTTACTTTTCTTTCCCAAACAATATTATCCAATATTATCAATGGCAATATCAATAGCAGTAATAAAAGCAATGCATAAATCATCACACACAAGAGAGACACCAATTTAACGTGGTTCACCCAATGTGGGCTACTCCACGGAGAAAATATTTCTACTAAATTTTCTCAACAAATCTTCTTGGGAATCAATTCCCTATTACAATATTTATGGACCTCTATCCAAAGGAGACACCAATCCCCTAAGCTCTGATTTGTGGATCTCTCTCCATAGGAGAACTCTTTCCCCTTTTCTCTGGTTCATGGAACTTGATCCAGGAGAACTCTATCTCCTCAACTGGTTCGTGGATCTCTCTCCATAGAAGAACTCTATCTTCCCAGCTGGTTCATGGATCACACTCCATAGGAGAACTCTTTCCCCTTGCTCTAGTTCATGGATCTCTATCCATAGGAGAACTCTTTCTCTTTTACTCTAGTTGGTGATCTTCTAGAAGACTTCTACCCCCACTACTCTAGCTTGTGGATCTCTCTCCATAGGAGACCTCTATCCCCACTACACTAGCTAATGGATATCTATCCACTAGAGACTATTATCCTCTTTACTCTATCACCTCCAAAGCTTACTCTCAACTCTATCTCAAATCTACACCAAAATCTATCCCAAGTCTAGTACAAATTCTACTCTAATCTCTAACTAGCACAAATTTCTCATAAATATACACTAAACTCTATCTCAAATATATCCCCAAGCCTTAACACAAATCTTGAACAAATCACCAACCTGCTCTTAATATTATTTCAAGTCTTACACAAAACTTGCTCAAATCTACCTTCAAGTCTTTCACAAGACTTGCTCAAATCTGCCTTCAAGCCTTCACAAATACTTGCTCAAATATACCTTCAAGCCTTCACAAAGACTTGCTCAAATATACCTTCAAGTCTTCACAAAGACTTGCTCAATTCTACTCTCAAGCCTTCACAAAGACTTGCTCAAATCTGCTCTCAAGCCTTCACAAAGACTTGCTCAAATCTATCCTCAAGCCTTCTCAAAAGACTTGCTCAAATCTACTCTAGCACATGCTCAAACCTGCTCTAACACATGCTCAAAACAACTCACAAGATATGCTCAATCAATCTCAAATCTTGCACACAATGCTATCAAATGCTTTGTCTAATATTCAAAGTAATTCCTTTAACTTGAAGCAGTTTAGACATATTCTATCCAAAATTTATTTAACCTCTAGAACATATAGAGAATAATATGCACTTGCAAATAGCTCAATATGTTCTACTCAATCATTAAGTCTATCACTTCCACATGTCTTACTTTTATTGCTCTTTTAAAGATAGATCTAGTCTAGCACATGACACCTATATTCCTAATTTGCACATTCACTTTCAATATCACTCAAAACCAATGCTCAACAAGCTTCACACAATCATTCAACCAATGAAGCACAACTTGCTCACAAACCCTAAACAAGTGTTTTCACACTTCTTCCAACAAAGAGCACAATGTAGGTCTCAAACCCTAACTCAAATAATTCATAATATCTATCTCAAATGTTCTCAAAATATTCAACAATGAAGCACATAAAACTCACTCAAATATTTCCAACAATGCTTATCAAACAATCCTTTTCACTCCACCTTATGTTTCAAAACATTCATTCCAACAAACACTTCAAACAAAGGATGATGTGCCCATACCTCTTATTCTTTTATGGAGATATGTCTTCAAAACCTGTCTCACCAACAATCAATTTCTTTTGTGCCACTTCAAGGTTAGATAGCAACAATCTATCTCAAAACCTCCACATGAATATTCCACCTCAACAAATATTTCACCATACAAAGATTTAATAAATTGTCAAACCACTTTTACACCTTATTACTCCTAACTTTGCAAACAAAATTTCATCAACAAGGATCACAAATTACATAGACAAAATATTTCATTTACACCTTATATCTCCTACTTGTCATTAATGCATTTCCAAAAATAAATCACCACTTCAATTTTTACCCCAATGCATTAGCAAACAAACCACCTTAATTTTTTCTCAAGAAAAAGAAATCATTTCATAACCCCTTTTATTGCAAAAATAAAATCAATGTAAAACTCCTTATATCTCCCTAGCACATACCTTAGCAACTTTAAACCTTAGGGCATAAATTAATTTTAATCAAAAATTAATCCCTTCACTGTCGCCTGTCGTCGGGAATCGAACCCGCGCTACCTGTTGGCCCTGCGCCCTAGCCGCGGCTAGGCCACCACGTGGGCTAGCCAACCCACACGAAACCAAAGGAGCACAATCTCCTTATTATCCTTTACCATCGATGCTAAAAACTAAATTGACCATGCAATAAAAAGGCCTCCATGCGAATCGAACACAACACCTTCTACTCACTACACGTTGCACAAGCCTAGCTTGCCAGCTTGACTGCCACCTCACTTCGAGTGGGGACAAACCCCTTCCAACCTTTGACCAATGCGTTGCTTCAAAAAATGTGAAAACTCCTATCTATTTCCTCTACCGTATCGAATGAGCAAGGTAAATAATTCGAGGATTATAAATTCGAATACATTATGGCTTAGGCTAAACCTTAGCCTATTAATACACATGCCCTCCTCTATATTTGATGTCGGCTCTTTTTGCAATTCGAATTTGGCACTTCGAATTTAATTATTTATTTAATTATAATAATTTAAATCCAAAGGATTTAAATATTATAATTTAAATATTAAAAATATTTTTGGGCCTTTTCTTTTAAGAATAACCTTGCCACCATTAATGGATATTTTAACCTTTGCAAAATTACCACCAAGGTAATTTATAAATTCTTTCTCAAACATCATGGAGAGGTATTCCTTTCTTCTTGCTGCCTTATACCTCATGTGCCACCATGAGAAATATTCTCACAAATATTTCCATCAACTTAGGACATTAAACCTTTTGACATTAATCAAACCTCTTGACATTAATTCCATCAAATTAGGATATCAAACCTCTTGACATCAATGACAACAAAACATGCTCAAATTTCCAACAATGATATTATTTTTTGCTTGGACAACTAATTAATAGGCTTCTAGGAAGGAATCCCCTCCCTAAATTTTGATCATCATGGAAATCTCTAAATTGAAGAACTTGAGATGAAAAATGAGTGCCATACTTGAGGGGGTCTAATCTCATCTAGGATTCTATACAAGGTTTTGTGAAACCAAATATTGAAATCCTCCATTTCCTCTATGGGAACTCATTTGATACTCATTAGGTTTTATATTAATGAAGTTTTATCTACCTTCTCCTCAAATATATCTGCTATTTAGGTGGCCAGCTAGTCCTAATTTTTTATTGAATATACCAAGAGGGACACATACCATGCTCATGATTTTTCCTTAAACGATGTTGCCATAAGTCTCAAGGACACATTTTGTGCAACCATAGTGTGTACTTTGTAAAGAGTTACCATATGATGAAGGTGCTCCAAAGTGATAGTTACATCATCTCTAATAAATTTTGGGAAGGAGTTCAAAGTTGCATCAAATATTGGGTCCCATATATCATATGGAATTGGGGAAACTAGGGTACCTTGGTTATTCCATGCTATAATTCTCTGGATATTCAGTTGTATTGACATATCCTGGTTGGTATAGGGGTGGTGGATGAGGGATGGTGCTTTGGTGTTGCTTTAACAAGTTGACAAATAGAGTGTTTTGCCAAAATATCTATCTAAAAATTCTTTTATGATTAATTTGGGATCATTGTCCAGTATTTCCACTAAATTTTAATCATTCATTGACCAACAAAGTCATCAGGTGAACCATCTTAGTGATTCAACAAGCTAAGAATTAAGGCCTTCACCAAGAACTCAATCTGATTTGTGATTAGGGGATAAATCTATTTTTTTGGATCCCACCAGGTGTTCCACTTTGAATTTTTGGGTTCAAATATAACCCATGAACCCTAGGCACCATGACCACCCATGTGTACAATTATCTCCAATCATGTTTGATACCCACACCTTGCTTGGGGTGTCATTCCTAGGAAGTTTTGGGAGCGTAGGATACGACTCCTTCAAACAACCTCCAAGATATTTTACCAAGGCCTAATCGTTGTCTAGATGTGGTATTTGATGCTTCATATATTTTCTAAGCTAACCTAATCAATAGAGCTCTTGCCAGGGAAAAGGGTTAATAGTAATAGATTAAAGAAAACTAAATCTAATCTAATCTAGCTATCCTGGACTAAGTATAGTGATGTGCCAAAGGTCTGAAGACTCTCTGCACTATGGACGGTTGAATGAACACATGCATCATAGCTGATATAGCATAAGGAATATGGTTTCCTAGAACTTGCATAATATAGAATATCCACACAAGAACCAGGATAAAATATTGGAATAGTCATGGCTTCTTATATATATGAATGCCAAAATACATACATACCTAAAAACGAGGCTCAAAAACTAATCGACTAAAATTGTACAAGGCTCAAGCCAATCCATGACACAAAACACATGAAGAAAAACCCCATATGAGGCTAGATAGCTAGATATTTAGCATAGGCATGGCTATATTTTGATATATATAATGAATAAGAAGGGGGGTTTTACAAGAAGTGGAGAATTTTGCCCCCAAAATTTGTGCAAGAATTCAAAATTGTTGAGTTCAAAATTGTCCAGGCTAGTTGACATTAATAATGAATGATATTGAGGCCTTGGGTATTTGTAGCCATGAATGTTATAGGTAAGTTTTCATGATAGGAATTTCATTATTTCATTAAGCTACTTCATTCTAGAACTCCTCATGATTATACTTCTTGGATAACTCTTCATTAATACCTTGTATTTGACATGGCCCCTTGAGCTATCCTTTGTGTCATCACTTTAATGCTCCAACTATTACCTAAGGAACCACATATAGTTATGGGATACCAGGACCAAAATTGGATCATCATATCTTTCCTCACATTCAATTGCTAAGGGCTAGTCTCATGGTCCTAGTGGCGATCAGTGCCTAGCTCCCTTTACATACTTGGTAGGTTTATTTAGCAAAGATTGTGTTTGTGTACCACCTTTGGAGTCATGGTTGTTGCCTTTTGAAATCTTATTTTTCTTATCTTGGATACTCCTCTTCCACCATATATCATGGAGAGGGCTTAGGGAATTTAGTAAGCTTAAAATATTGAGGAAGATGTTACAGCTAAAGAACTTTGGAGCTACTCTATTCTTCCTTGTCCTTTAGATATTAAGATCCTCTTTGGGGAGGGAAGGGGCTTGCCTTACCACCTCCATACTTGGCCACCTTAGATATTCCTTCTTGAATGAGGAATGAATCTTAGTCCCCTAGGATACACTGGTGGCACCAATTTGGAAATACATCGAGGATTAGGAAACACCCTCGACCAAGGAAAGGGACTAGGCTCATGGCCTATAATCTTTGGGGAGAAGTAAAGGCCACAATTTATGGTTGGGGTAAGATACTATTAAGAATGGGTTCCCTTTAGTCATCATTAGAATGGCTCAGGGGTACCAAGTATTAAAAGAACCTACTTTAGCCACCACTAGAAAAACTTCAACTACTTCATAAGCAATGTGAGCTTTAGCCCTTTCATTTTAGCTTTAGTATGTACTCTAATAAAAATTGCCTCTTGAGGTAGGATTTTCTTGGTATAGTGAATTTTCACTAAAAAAGGCATCTGCATTTTTGAAAAAAATCCACAAGGTAGGGCCAAATGTGCATAATCATGGACTATGTCACACCCTCCTAATGAAAACATAAACATATTGGTTTTTAGATTATAGTCTTCCAAAATAAGCTTGATATTTTGACATTTGTGTTTGTAGGAAAGAGTACATGTATTAGCTATCATGACTTCAAGGTTGTTGCATGGGTACAAGTAGGAGTCTATTTGTTTTTCCACCTAGATATTATTGAAGGTAAGATTGCTACCTAAGTCGATGAGAATAGTTGGAGAACATTTCTTGAAATACTTGTGCACTCTCATAATGTTTGGTAAAGTCATACCTTCCAAGTATTACAAAGAGATCTCAGATGTAGGATCTTTTGAAGTATCAATATTCTCATGTTGTTCATTAATTAAGTTGGTAATGGATGCCTTGGGGCCAAGGAGGGTAGTGGTTGACTCAACATCTAGTAGGTATAACTTTTGTTAAACACTTATGACATGGATTGTATTTTTTATCATAATTATAGCATAAGCCCTTATCTCGATGAGCTTTCATCTCTGTCTCACTTATGTATTTCATGGGGTTTGTTTTATTTCCCACATTGGAATATATTGATGGTGTTGAAAATTTTTAGAATTGAGATACTTTAAATGTGTAACATTATGCTACCAACTTATCTTTAGCCAACTTCACTAGCCCAATGGCTTCCTTCATCTTCTTGGGTTTAAACATTCTTACCTCTATTTAGATGTCTTACTTCAACCCACTAACAAAGCAACTTTAAAAAACAATCTCGGTTGGTCCTTCTATCATGTTGGGAAATTTTTCAAATTCTTTATGGTAATCTCAAATTATATGAGTTTGTTTGAGCTTCATCAAATCTCCTATAAAATCCTCATAAGCATTGGGGCCAACTAAAACACGTTTTCACAAAAATCATCTCACGAAGGTGTTGCTAGCTTAGATTTATGTAACCAATGATACCATTGTATTGCTTCCTTCTCTAGGTTGAAAGAGGCTATAGGGACTTTTAGAATATCTTGAGTTTGATGTAGATCAAAATATTGATTTGCACAATATATCCAACTAGTAGGATATTCACCATCAAACTTGGGAAAATCTAATTTTGTGGTATGAGGTGTAGTGGATAAGGTATGTTATCCACCCATAATATATTATGGATTTTCTATAGATTTAATGGTTGTGGGATTTTTTTCTCCGTTCTACAATGTTTCTCATACTTCTTGGACAGTGTTGTAGAGACTAGTGGTGAATTTTTGTATATCTTTTATATTTTATTTCATAGTGTCCAAATTTTTTATCCCAATAATGAAGGATTCCTAGTCAAAACTTTGAAATTGATCCTTGGATTCTTGTAGTTCCTTTACCTCTTCACTCACTTTTTCTAAAGAATTGTCCTATGATCATCGCCTTGTAGCCATTTTTTTCCTATCACTTTGGTACTATTCTTTTTGGAACTTTGTTACTATTATTTATCCCAACACTTAGTACCCCCTCTTTTTTCAGCCTTTACCTATAAATACCTCTATAATCCTTGTCTATAATATTTTTCTATAGAAAATAATAAAACCTTGTAATCTATATCTATAAAAACCCTTGTAATTCCTTTGTTGCTAAAGTCTGTAAACTTATAAGTATTCTTTAGAAACACACTCTTTGTATGCCCAAGATTCCTTGTAGGATTTTTTTGTAAACTTTGAATATTATTTGAAAATGAACTCTTCTTAGGTTAGGATTTTGGTGTTTTTTAATCGCTTTTGTAGCATGCACAAAATATTCTTGTATATTTTTTTATTTTTTCACTAAGTGTGCTAGGCTAGGGTTTTTTTTATTTGTGGGCTTGTAGATATACTTATTTCATTCAAATATAGTTACTAACCTAGTATTTCAAAATGCTAACTACAAAGGATTCCACCATTCCTATAGCCACACAACTCATATCCAAGGTATAATGCAAGTACCTTCTCAAGGCTAACTGCTTTATAGTGCACCATAAATACTCAAATGATTGATATTTTCCTATGGATGAAAGCTTCTCTTATTCCTATGGGGGATCCCTATGTACCCAAGGGCACATGGGAGCTCATAGGCATATATGGGTGTTTTCTAAGTCCTTGCTATTGGATTCTAAGCACCACTCACTTTACTAGATGTTATACGAGAAATATAGCTTGGACAATAACAACTCCTCCATTATATTTTAAAACCCCCAGCATAGGTTTTTTAATCTATTGAATCTAATAAAGGGAAAAATAAAATGATTTGGTTAACTACAAAATAGATTTTAGAAAGTAAAAAGATAGTGTGAAGGAAAATTCGAAAAAGACATTATCATGATGGATGCACTATGGCTATGGAATTTTTGGGGAATAGATTCCTCGCTACTATAATAAAATTATTTATGGATAAATTTCTAATACAATATGTAATGATTCTACATGCATAAATTAACTAGATCTAGAAATAAATTTATATAGAATAAAATATAGCAATCATTTTAATGATTGCACTGAAGAGTTACAAGTATCAAATGCCACTTCAATGGGGCAACCTCCTTTATCACAAGTCACTTTGAAGAGGTAGCCTCCCTTATGAGTAATGCTCTTTTAATTATTTGGATACCCTCCTTTTCTTACAATGTGTATCGCCCCAAATTTTTCGCACCCCTACCTTCAGGCTATTGGATCCGTGCCCGGAAGGAGGATGGAAAAAGGATGGTGCGGTACCTCGAACGAGAGGACTTTGCGAAGGTCCCGCCTCTCAAGGGAGGTGCATTTTGGTGATTTTTCGACGGATTTTGGGTTCACCGGGAAACATTTGATGGCAGTTTCCATGCCTAGGTTTTGTGGAATGAGTTTTGATAAGTTCATTTTATTTTAAACATTCATCCTAGGTTTGGCCGAATGATTCTAACTTAAACTACATGAAAATGCAATTTAAATGCATACGACAAACGGAAAGGAAAACGAAACGAGAGAATTTGCGGGAGGCCAATGAAGATTACCGATCCGGAAGTCGATGGAGTTTACGAAGCTTGAAGCGATCTGGATCGTCTGCAATTCAACGAGAATCGCCTTCAATTTGATAAAATCGTCTAAAGCGACGGGATCGTCTGCAATCGACGAATTCGTCGGACGAATTCATCAGAGACACTGCAAAACGACAAACAGATGCGAAATACAAGAAATTCTATTTTGCAAACGAGGGCAAACTATATGAAACGGTAATATGAGTGTTGAACAATATACAAGAACAGAAGTAAATGCAAATAAGCTTGTGTTTAGATAGCGAGAATATGATCTTAATATGCAAACTAGACAAAATGGGTGAACTCCGAGATGCAATATAGTATAAAAACTGAATAAACAATCTAATTTATAGCATAAAATGACGGAAAAAAGAGACAGAAGAGCAAACTCCGAGGCATGATTGCCTCGATGTGTCTTGCGGTCGAAATCGTCTCGCATCAGTACGAGATCGTCCCGAATTTGACGAGATCGCCTCCGATCTTGACGAGGTTCGTCGGCTGCGATAGGTGTTGGCTCCGGCTGAAAACCAGTGGTGTACATGCAATGAAATGACTATAGGACTAATGCAAAATATGAATTACGATGTTTTAGAGCATAAGGGTTCAATTTGCATAAAAATTCAGCCGGGGGTTGGGGAGGGAAAAGTCTTAGAGTTAAATAGGCATAGGATAGTTGTTGGGAGGTTGGAGATCATCCCAATTTGGGAGATCTCCAACGGGGGAAGGGTCCCAACGGCGCGGACACGCTCACGCCGGATTGGAGACCCGTTGGAACGGATTCCAACTATGCAAATTCAGTTTTGCGACGAAATCGTACGGACGTTCTAGTCCGGACGAAATCGTCAAATGCGAGGCGATATCGTACGATCGGAGACGATATCGTCAAGCGGTCAAAACAAGCTGCTAAAAATGGCACGGAAAAGGAGGAAACGGGTTTCTCGGCGGTTAACGGGCGGTTTGGGAGGTTACATTTGAATTTAAATTTATTTACTAAGGTGAATGTAATTATTCCAATTTCTTTGCGCCAATTTTAGGGTGCTACATTTTGCCCCCTCTTTAGCGAATTTTTCGAAGAAAATGCGTTAAAGATGAGTTCTTCTCGATCTACGAGAAAGCAAAAAATTATTCCCATTTTTAGGCGACGATTCTTGGTCGAATCGTACGACGACTTACTATGGTGCCCCCTCAGTGTTTTTACCCAAATCGAACGTTTGCGGTAAAAACACGGAAAAGCAAAAATTATTGTTGAATTATTTTGAATAAAATTAAGAAAAATAGGGTAAAACCCTAATTCATTATTCTTTATTCATTTTACTGTTTTTAGAGCTTTGGAGCAAAAATGGTAGAGACAGCGCACAGATCTGCAGAGGTCCGCCGCGGTCTACGGGTAAGGGTTTAAACTTAGTTTAGATTGATTTAATTTGAATTTACATGCTTTGTAGATAGATTTTAAGATGAATTTTGAGCATCGCGGCCGTTTTTGGCCATCGACGTCGTCCGGACGAAATCGTCCCTAGTTCGACGAAATCGTCTCAAGTTCGTCAATTTCGCCCAAGGGCGAAATCGGCGAAAAAGGGACGATTTCGTCAAATTAGAGACGATTTCGACACGCGAAATCGGAGACGATTTTGCTCAAATTTCGGACGATATCGGCCAATAGTGGGCGATATCATCAATTACAAAATTTTGATCTTTAAGTTGCATTATTGATTGCTAAAATTGTTATTAATGATTGTTTGTTGTTTTGGTTGTTTATGCTTGCGAGAGAGGATTACTAAAGAGCGAGAGAGTGGAAATATGGAGGATTAAGAGATGACTTGGCCGCTACGACACGGGAGAGCGAGATCGGTGGCACGAGCCGGCTTACTACATGTGGCGAGAGATGCCACAAGTTTCTCGTGACATGGGGCTGCGACGGCCCTAGCGGAGAGGTGGTACCGGGCTCTTCATGCTTCCGGTTACCGAAGGGGAGATGACTCCCACACTAGAGGATGTATGGAGGATTCTTAGAATCCCCATACAAGGGAGGATGATCACACCGACGGCCAATCAGGGCCACGCGATGGGACGACTCTGCGGTGACCCGAGCTTCGCCCTGGAGAAGGGCGGAGTGAACATCGAGGCACTGCGCCGGATGCCAGGGCATCTACAGCGACACGAGTTTTGGGTGGGGTGGTTGGTGGACTTCTGCTGTGCCACCGGAGCGGATGCGAGGGTACCATGGATCTTGGGCAGATGTGATCTGCGACATGCGTGACCATGGCTACAGATTTTCTTGGGGCAGCTTTGTTCTATGCCGATTGTATAGGATCCTGCATGGGGTCGTATACAAGGGCGGTCGATGTCTGGTTATGACATCGCTCCTACAGGTTTGGTGTTGGGAGCACATTGCGATGTAGAGGACGATAGGGCTTCCACTGATAGGGGTTGATGGGGAGAGGCCCGAGTCTTCTCTCGGTGGCTCCGGAGAGGGGCACGGCGACGGATCGACTCGTCGGTGTCCCGGAGACTCCTTGGATGACTTGGTCCCAGACCAGATCACCTGGAGGCCATGGAGAGAGCATCCGGGGTGGCCAGAGGATGGACGGGAGCTGGCTCGCATCAGGCGAGTCTCCGGCTACGGATGGAGAGGGGAGAGGTGGAGCTCCACCGCTATGACCGAGTTTTGTGACAGTTCGGTCTACAATAGGGGATCCCATCACTCAGGGATTATGAGTTTTCCTAGACTGTCTGGGATAACACCACAGTTAGTGGGGCTCCAGATATGCGGTGATTCTGGAGTCGGGACGTGGACGATGCCCCCATTCAGCCGGTGGATGGGGACGACGTAGGGGTAGCCGATGGCTACGATGCCTGGTACGTAGGCATCTGCCCTCCTCGGATGACGAGGGCTCGGGGATCGATCCATGTAGTTGTGCGTCGGATAGGGAGGCGGTGCCAGGCGATGGTAGAGGCAGCCGGGGTCACGGCGGAGGAGAGCGAGAGGAGGCCACGGGGCACAGGAGAGGCCGCGGTAGAGGGAGAGGGAGAGGAGGGAGGTGAGACCCCCATCTCCACAGAGGCCACCATCGCCTGATAAGGGCAAGGGTGTGGACATTGGAGAGAGTAGCGAGATGGCTACTCTTCGGGGAGAGAGAGATCATCTGCGAGCTCAGGTGCAGACGTTACAGGATGCGGTTGCACGGCACCGGGCGAGGTGTCGCGGCTACGAGACGAGAATGCTCGTCTCGGGGCACGAGGCGGAGGGGTAAGCACTCGGGAGCTGCTGCGGTCGGTTTCTCGGACCGCATTCTATCGGGCGCTATACTACCGAGGCGGTGCCGGAGGGCCGGAGGGTACAGTGCCACATGCCATAGCAGATCCTATCGGGGACGAGGGTCGACGAGGAGCTCATCCCGGTCGATGACGAGGACTCGCGGTACCACACATACTGCGATGGGACCACCTCGTCCTCCGCAGGGGGGGGGAGGAGATGAGGCCGAGAGCTCTAGAGGCTCTCGAGGCTAGAGGGCGGGATACTGCCACTGATATTGTATTATACTTGTATTGATAGAGGATTGAGTATGCCGAGGTACAGATTGTGGCATACCAATCTAGTTTTGATGATGTATATATTATGTTGATATATATAGATGAGATATTTTTGATCATATGACTTGTCTTATGTGATGCTTATGATGCTTTTTATGTTTGATTGATTGATTGAGTTGATTGATGTAATGATTTTATTGATGAGTCATGTAATTATGTCGTTTTGGAAAAAATTATAACTTGGATGTCATGCTTTAAATATTTTAAATGAAATAATCTGATGTAACAAATTGATTGGTTGTAATGAAATGTGATAAAAATAAAAAGAGATTTCTAACAATAATTTCAAAGGACATTGTCGCTATTATAGACCATTTCATGGAGTCGTTGCTCACTCGGTCGTCAAGCTAGTCCCAGGATAGAAATATTGTTAAAAGAAAAGAGTGCTTAAGAGACTGTCTTAAGACTTTGTTGTGATGATGCAAATGATGATGATGATGATGGTTTGTTTTCAGATTTCCATGAAAATATTATGCATGAAATATTGTAAAATGATTTTTGCTAGGCATAAATTCCTAAGTGTGATAAAGTTTGTTGAATAATTCCTTAAGAATTATACCATCATTGCAAAATGCAAAGGTTGACATAATGATATGAAATAATAAAAATGTGTTTGCTTTTGAAAAGCATAATTTGTGTAATAAAATGAAGTCATATGGTTTTTATGAATTTTGATAAATTGGGAAAAAATATTGTTACAATGGTTTGCGCTAGGCATAGAATATGTAGGTATAGACTTATACCATCATCGCGAAGATCAAAGAAAGGATAGTTTTATTACATGATTGATTTTTAATGAACAGAAAAGATGAAAATGAGGACTTGCGCTAAGCATAAAATTCCAATTTTGGTTTTGGAATTATACCATCGTTGCGAAAGTCGATAAGATATATATGATATGTTGTTAAATAATTGTACTTGATTATTCCAAACAAGTTGCAAAATAATATTTCAAAGTATTTTGAAGACAAAAATTAGATTTATAAGGAATCCCATGTGCATAAGTGAATTCATTGCCAATCTTGATTTATCATAATGATAGACAAAATCTCTCAAATACAAATGTGTGTGCAATTGTATGGTTCAGTTACTAGTTTTGAGCAAGATACTATGATACAAGTGATTTGAATAAACCAACTAAGTGTTCATTAACCATGATGTAGATGCATATAACCATACTAGGCTACTATGTAGATCGGATTATCAAGAGCTAGCTAATCCATGAGCAGACAGAGGTCTGTACAAAAGAAGGTCGCTAATGTGACAGACATATCGCCACGCTAGGAGTTACCCAAGGCCAAGCAGGTTGGGCACAAACCACCTGTTATGGGGCTTACCTCACGATTTTCGAATAATTGAGAATTCCAGGGATTCAAGCTCATTCACCCTTCTTTTCTTTTCAAAGGGTAGGGAAAGGGATTTTATTGCTTTTCTTGCTTTCTTTTGAACTTTGCTTATTTTTCTTTTGCTTGATAATGCTTGTAACATTGTTGTCATTAAACATTTTTCTTTTCTCTTTTTCTTGAATTTTTCTTTTCTTTTTCTTTTTCTTTTTCTAGGGATACTTGCTCGGATTAGCTTGTAGAGCAAGGGATTTTTATTACAGGTAGGGGTGAGCTTGTCCTTTTGCCAATTCTCAAAGATTCTAGACCATGTGAATGATAGGATAGCAAGGGAAACTTTTCACTCAAGAAATCGGTTCTACTATGTAGCAAAACATGGAAATTACAAATATAATCATTTTATTGTGAAAAGATGTGCTTGGTTTAAGTAAATACCAAGATCAATTCTCTATGCTCAAACTTTATTTAATTGATTTTTGTGAACTTTGATATAAGAGAGATTAGTAATCATGCCAGATAAAATCAAGATATTTATTGTGTGAGTGTGCAAGTGAGGGATGCCAAATAAATGCTAGTTTTATCCAAAATAAGTTGAAACATATAATTGCAATAATTGTAAGAAAATAATGATTTTGAGAAAGTTTTGAGAATGTTGACTCTCTCTTTATTATGTATATTGTTTTGGTTTCGAAAGAGTCAAGCATATAGCTGTTTTTGGATTTTTATGTTGATTTTTGTTTTAAAGCAAAAGGAACTTTACAAAATAAATGCAATAAATATTTTTGAAGATTTTTGAAGATTTTATGAATGTTTTTGAGGTTTTTGAATAAATTGAAAGAAATACAAGATAATGATTTTGAACAAATATATACATGGATGAAATAATCAAATTTATGCATAATAACGTTTGAGATGTAAAATATTCATGGGTTCTTTAAGTTCTTTACCATCTAAGGTAGACAATTTATATGCTCCTGATTCAAATTTTGCGGTAATGATGTATGGTCCAAGCCCGTTGGGCTCAAATTTACCTTTCGAGGTCTTTGGTTGCATTTGTATTCTTTTGATTTTCTTTTAGAACAAGATCGCCAATCTCAAAGGATCGATGACGAACTTTCTTATTATATGCTCTTTTAAGCTTGTTTTGGTATGCACGGAGATGCTCTAAAGCATTGATGCATTTTTCGTCTAGGAGTTCCAGCGGTGAGTCTGCCAGCGCGATATTCATCTCCTACTTCGGTGTCTTGAAGTAGCGGAGCCAAAGAAGGAACTTCTAATTCAAATGGAAAAACTGCTTCGGCACCATATACCAAAACAAATGGTGAAGTGCCTGTGGGGGTTCGAACACTAGTTCGATAAGCCCACGAGGTGGATATAATTGAATATGCCGGTCCACGGCCGGTTTATTGACTAGTCTTTTGAGAATTTTGATTAGAGTTTTGTTAGAAGCTACGCTTGACCATTACCACGAGGATAATAGGGAGTAGACCGGCGATGTTGAATCTTATATTTTTGACATAATTTTTTAACATCTTTATTTTTGAATGGAGTTCCATTGTCAGAGATGAGATTTGCAGGAATTCCGAACCTGCAGATGATTTGATTAAAAATGAATTTAGAGACACTGTGAACCGGTGCGGGAAGCTAAAGGCATAGCTTCAACCCACTTCGTGAAATACTCGGTGGCGGTTATGATGAACTTATGTCCATCGAGAAGACACGGGATTAATTTTACCAATAATATCCAAGCCCCATTTAGAAAAGGGCCAAGGAGAAGAAATAGCCTGCGGCTCTTGTGCGGGCGCATGGACAAGGTCGGCATGTTTTTGACACTTGTCGCAATGGCGCACATATTCATGTGCATCCGTTTCCATGGTAGGCCAAAAGTATCCTATCCGAAGGAGCTTTTTAGCAATGACGCTACCACTAAAGTGTCCTCCACAAGATCCATCGTGGGCTTCACTCAAGGCTGATTTAGACTCTTCTAAATTTAGACATCTTAATAGGATACCTTCAAAAGATCTCCTATATAAAGTATTGCCAATGATTACAAATCGACTTGCTCGTCGACGTAATAACCGACGTTGGTTGCGATTAGAATTAGCAGGGAAAGTCCCATTTTGGAGGAAATCAAATATGTCTGTATACCAGAGTTCAGGAGTGGTTTCCTTGATTAGAAACACATCCAAAGGCTCTAAGCATGACTTATGTGAAGCGGGTTCCTGGAGTCGACGAATGATGATAGTAGCATATTCGTCGTCTAACTCCAAGGGCAAGAGAGATGCAGCGGCGGCCATGGCGTCGGCTGCACGGTTGCTAGTTCGAGGAATGGCTTCCAAGGTAACTTGATCAAACAAGGCCATTAGTTGTAAAACATAGGCCTTATATGGGCGAAGTTTATCATCTGCAGTACGATAAACTTCATTAATTTGGTTTATAACCAATTGGGAATCCCCAAAAACTAAGAGGTTTTTAATTTTAAGCGCTAAAGCGGCTCGTAATCCAAGGATTAGAGCTTCATACTCAGCGATATTGTTGGTGCAAGCAAAGGTTAGTTTGAAGGACGGAGGAATAAGATGTTTTTGCGGAGATATTAAAATAATACCCGCACTTGCCCCACTCATGCATCGGGATCCATCAAAGTATAAGGACCATTGTTCAACAAGGTCTGCCTCTAATTGAAGGCATTCATCAGGAAACTCGATAATGAGGGGATGAGTAGACTCTAAGGGTGCAACGACTAATTGATCTGCTATGATTTGACCCTTAACAGACTTATGTCCTATGAAGGTGAGATCAAACTCGCTTAGAGCAAGAACCCACTTGGCTGTGCGACCCGATAAATAAGGTCGACTCATGAGATATCTTAAAGGATCATATTTGGCAATGACATACGTTTTTTGGCTAAGCATGTAATGTCGTAATTTTTGCGTAGCAAACACGACTGCTAGACATAACTTCTCTAACATTGTATAGCGGGTTTCATAACTGATGAAGGTGCGGCTAATGTAATAATTAGCACGTTCTCATTTTTCATCATCAAGCTGAGCTAACATAGCTCCTAAGGCAGAATATGAAGCAGAAATATATAGAAGAAATGGGCGATCAGATTTAGGCGGTGAAAGCACAGGAGGGTTAAGGAGATATTGCTTGAGAAGTTCAAAAGCTTCTCTACATTATGTGTCCCAATTAAAGGGGACGTCCTTCTTAAGGAGTTTAAGAAAGGGACCAGTTTTGTCCAATGACTTATCAATGAAGCGACGGATAGCTTGAAGTTTACCTTGTAAACTTCGTAATTCAAATATATTAGTGGGTGCGGGCATATCAGTGATAGCCGCAATTTTGAGAGGGTCAATTTCGATACCACGTAAAGAAACTAAAACCCCTAATAACTTGCCGGATTTAACTCCGAATATACATTTTTTTGGATTTAATCGAATGAGATATTCTCGTAATCGATTAAAAACTTTTCTTAAATCGTCTAAATGATGATCTTCAATAAGAGAGCGCGCTATAATATCATCTACATAATCATGTAGGATATCATGCATCATATCATGAAAGATGTAGGTCATAGCCCGTTGATAAGTTGCCCCGGCATTCTTTAGGCCAAAGGGCATCACTTTCCAGCAAAAGGTACCCCAGGGGGTAATGAAGGCTGTTTTAGCTTGGTCTTCAGGAGCTATCCTGATCTGATTATAGCCGGAGAATCCATCCATTAAGGACATCATCCCACTTTCGACAGTAAAATCAATAATTTGATCCATATTTGGAAGAGGAAAGTCGTCTTTAGGGCATGCAGCGTTAATATCTCTGAAATCTGTGCAAACCCTAACTTTGGTGGCTTCTTTCTTGGTGATTGGAACTACATTGGAGATCCATTCGAGCATAATCAATAGCTTGTATGAAGATAACATTCGGGAGTTTTTCTAACTCCCCTTTGACTAACGAGCCACTTTGGGATGCATTTTTCTAAGTTTTTGTTTAACAGGTTTAGCATCCGGATGGACCACTAGATGGTGCATGACTACAGAAGGGTCTAGACATGGCATATCTTCATATGTCCAAGCGAAGACATCTTCATACTCTTTAAGAAATGCAATGTATTGTTCTTGTTTTTCTTGACTTAGTTCTGCTCCAATGTTGATTATGTGAGGGTTGTCCTCAGTTCCAATATTAATTTTAATGACATTTTCTACCTCCATGTGTAGATCTCTTTCAAAATTAGGTGGGGCAGGTGAAACGCCCAACTCTTGTAACTCTTGTAAAGTTAATTTAGATAATTCGTTACGAGGGTCGGCGACCTCAAGTTGAGCTATGGTTGGTATAGAACCATCAAAATAAAACCCGTTGTACAACATCTCTTCAACGAGAGACATCATGGAAGATATCTCCTTCCAACTCTTCATCGGGGTCGACAATCATTTCGGGGTATGCTATGGATAGCATGTTGCATGAAAATGATGGATTTTTAAGAGGTAAATCAACATGTCTATCCAAATAGTCTTGATAGCATATGAGATGATCATCATCCTCAAAAGGAAAGGGTTGACCCTTACTAGGTAATAGGCCCACACCACATCGGGCAGGCCATGGTTCTACCTCGAAAGGTTCTTTCATGCCATTTTGGAAAGGTCCTAAGCCTTTCCCTTTATATCCCATTTTAAGCATCATGGGTTTAGCTTTAATATAATCGTTGGTAAAATAGCACCGAGCATATCCATCATGATGGGTTTTGATATTATGAGGGATTCTTCCCCAGTCATATCCTTTGTACATGAAGGCGCAACTCCCGACTTGGTAAGTACTTCCCATAGGTTGTGGGAGGCCCAAAGTACGAGGAGATGGCGGCAATTGATTTAAAAGGTCTGAATCTTGCATGAAAGCATTCATTTTTCCTGATATTAAGGTTGTAGATAAATCCGGTAAAAGATCATCGAGAAAGGGCATAAGATGTAGAAGGCTTATTACCTATGTCTTGAGATGTGGAAGGTATGATAGATGTGTATGAAGGTTTTGAATTTATGGGATTAGAACTTGAAGAATTGGTTGTAGTTTTAAGAGCTTTTTGAAGTTCTACGGTAATTTGTTTAGAAGGTGGTTGATCTATATGGGAAGATGAAGTTAATGGAGGAGGAATAGATGAAGTGATGGGTTTATATTTCACAGTTTTAGATGAAGAAGAACTAGGATATGTGGATGACGGAGCGGGGCAAAATTGCACTCCAAGCTGGTTACTGCCAATGCGCACATATCAAAAGGTCTAGGGTCACCATGAATAGTGACCAAGCTGATTTTTAAACTCAAACTTAACACATTGGTGTAAAGTTGATGGGACTGCTCGCATGGCGTTAATCCAAGGGCGACCCAAAAGTATATTGTACGATCGTTGGGCAATGTACAATGAACACAATTGTCTCAAGGGTTCTAGGACCAACTTGCAATGGGAGGGTAATGACTCCACACGTTTCTTGTGTTTCGTCATTAAAGGCTTTGATAATCATATCAGTCTTCTTCATTTCATCACTTCTAAAACCAAATCGTTGGTAGAAGTCAAAGGTGCAGATGTTTAGAGATGAGCCATTATCAATCAGGACTCGTTTGACAACTACATCCCCAATTAAAGTTGTAATATACAAGGGATTATCCTTGTGTAAACTGTGTTGTGGGATATCTTTATCCCGAAAGTCAATACAATCAATCTCTCGCGTGATGATAGTATTGGCCATAGCTTCGGGTTGGATGTTTTGAGGTACCATCATTTGGCTCAAAGTAAGCATCAATTCATCCCTATGGGTGGGGGAGGATCTTAATAAATCTAAAAGGGAGATTCTGGCGGTGGTATTAGACAATTGCTCATTAATGCTTGTAAGGGGGTTTAGTTTGAACAATAGGAGCATGATTTCCTTTATTAGGATTTTTCAGAACAAATGGAGCTGATCCATCGTTCTGGTTTGGTTCTTGTTGGGGATTTTGAGCTTGTTGTCGGGTGACGACTCCGATGGTACCTACAATGTTATAGTGACGACGTTGAAACGGTCTCGGTTGAGAGTTTATGGCTTGTTCATAAGGAAGGACTTCATTAGAAGAAGGTCGAGTAGTGACTCTTATGGGAAATGGTTCTTATGGAACATTAGCATCTGTGATAGGTTGAATAGGATCTGATTCATTTTCAGAACTATTCGATTGAATGGTGTCTACTTCACTCTCACTATATGACTCTATATCGCTAGAATCAGAAGTTTGAAAATTATGTAAGGGCCTGGTTGTAACCAGGGATAAGGTTGTGTCGAATGTGTGAGAGTCCTGAACAGGTAATTGCCCGCTAATGGTTCCTACATATCGGGTAGGAGGGGGAACATTGTGATGTTCAATTTGATTGGCTACCTCTTTACCATGTCTTGGTAAAGGGTGTTGAAATATGTCTAAAGTTTGATTGGCATTCGATTTTGATTTTGGGGAGCAGATCTTTTGGGTATTATTAGGAGGGTTTTGTTTAGGTTGGAAGGCTTGCACTTCCATTTCATTATTGTCAATCAAATCTTGTATTTTATGTTTCAATCTCTTACAAGCGTTGGTAGAATGTCCGGGACCTCTATGAAAATCACGGTGCAAATCGGCTCTATATCCGGGTATGCTTGGGTCGGGTTCCCGGATAGGCTGGCGATTGGATTAAACCTCTTTCAAGAAGTTGAGGTAAAATAGTTGATAAAGGTTGGTTTAATCTAGTGAACTCTCGAGGAGGCTTATCGGGGAGGTTTCAAGATGAATTTTTCTGTTGTTTTTGTTGCATTGACATTAGCAACATTTACTGCTGTCGGTGACTCCATCACCGACAACTTTGTTTGTTTTTATATTGATTTCTAGATGTTTTCTCATCATCCTTCTTTCTAAGTTGGCCTCTCCTAATGAGGGCATCTTCTACTCTTCGAGCTAAGTCTATAGCTTGATCGAAGGTAGTCAAAGTAGTTGTTGATAGCTCATAAGAAAGTTGTTCTTGTAAATTGTTAATGAAAATGTCTAACATTTCCCTATAGGGTAGCACAAAGTGCAGTTTTCCTGTCAATTGTCTCCATCTTGCTAAGAAATCAGCAAAACATTCGTCTTTATCTTGTTTTAAATTGTATAGGTCTTTAATAGTTACATGCCTCTCGATGTAGGCACTAAATTGATGAACAAATGACTCATATGTTTCTTCAAAGTTTCTTAAGGAATGAGTGGGCAATTGATAATACCACTCTAACGCCATTCCACCTAAACTTTTGGGGAACATTTTTAGTAATAGCAAGTCGTTATGCGATATGTCGTGACATGCTATCCTAAACATGCGAAGATGTTCTATGGGATCTTCGGTTCCTTTATAGATAGGCAGGACGGGCATGGGAAAATGTTTAGGGTATGGTTGAGCTACCACTATGGGATCCAATGGTTGGCTACAAATCTCTCGATAATTATACGAGGGACGGTAGGGATCTATCTGGTCCATACGTGAAGCCAATTGTTTCACCATAGCTTCCAAACTACTAGTTTGCCCCCCATATTGATTCGGTGGGGCATTGACATAAGTGTTATGGGCGTAGGATGGAGGAACATGCTGATTAGATGCCATGTTACTATTGTGTAAAACATTGGTAGGAAAAATATTATGGAGGAGTTTTGAAGTTGGATTGTGTTGTATTGTAGATTGTTGAAAGTTTGTATTTGGCTTTGTTTTAGATTTTTGTCTATTTAAAGCATTTTGCTCAATAGTTTGGAGGAAGGAAGTAGTGAAGGGAATTTTCTTTTGTGCGGGAGTGATTTTAGGTTGAGTAACAGGTTGCTTAGGAGGTTGGGTGACCTGTTGTTTGGTCATGGCTTGGGCTATAGTGACCATATTCGCATTAGATGGTCCACCCTTATCACTTTCTTGATCAATGAAAGACAAGGGATTAGTTTGCATATCAAGCGCCCGTTCTAAGGTTGTTTGAGCATCACTAATTTCCCCTTTATCAATACGGACTGCCACATTAAGGACGTCGATATGTTGATTAAGAAATTTTTGAAAATGTTCTGCGTTGTCAAAAGTGATGCCTCCATTTGGAGCTATTCTAGGGGACGAAGATTCTTTAACACTTCCTTCTTGTTCCTTATCTTCACCTAAGTCTTCATCTGATTGACCTAGAGTTTCACCTTCCGGATTTGTATCTCCAAGAAGGACATTTGGGTTTTCGGTTGTATTTTGTAGCCAATCTTCTCCTTCTCCTAAAATTTCTTTACCATTCCTAAGTTTAGTCATGGTGCTAAGTTTTGATTTCAGCAAATATATATATATATATATATATATATATATATATATATATGCAACAAATTAAAAGGTATATATTTATATATACCTAATGCAATATTGTAAATGAAATGTTTAAGTTTTTTACTATGTTTTTTGATTTTTTGATTTTGATTTTTAGTTTTTCTTTGAAACAATATAATAAAGACAGCAAATGAAACAATAAATGCACACAATAATAATAAGGCTGAAAGTAGATGAACTAATCTTCTATGAATAATTTATGAATATCATTAATAGGTTCAAGCTGTTCAGGGGTCATGAAATGTTCTTCTTCAAATTGAAAGTTTTCTTTTAAGAATTTGATGAAAAGAGCTATGGTGATATTGTCTATCTCAGATCTTTGGTTGATAAAAGTAAAGCTCATGGCAATACTCTCGATATAGCACAGCTCGCGGAACTCTACTCCATATTTCCCTATCTGTGAGAACAACTTCTTGGTCCTCTACAAGGCCTAGGAATCGGTGTACAATGTCTGCATTCTCGAGGTATTCCTCGAAGCTGAACAACTCTGAAGATACTAAAGCTCTCCTATAGGCTAACCACCTATGGCAAGCTCTCTGAAGTTCATGATAGAACACTAATTGATGAGGATCCAGGATTCTATCCAAGACTAGCCTCTTAATCTGTTTAAGTTGTGTGGACCTAGATGAAATGATACTAAGTCTTCTGATAAGCTCGTCCCACAAGGATTGATTTCTACTTGCTTCAGGGACACTAAGGACAGAATTAACTTCTATGGCCGCTAATTGGTTTACTACGTTTATAGTAACTGCTAACCTCTTTTTAGGAGCTACCATCTAAACATGATTTTGAACCTTAAATGTTTTTAAAATGCATCTAAGTTTTAGTTGTTCTAATTTTTTTTTTTTTTTGTCTTTGTTTGTTTTTGTTCAAAAGGTTATGATGCATTCACGTCGGGTTCACCAAAATGTATCGCTCCAAATTTTTCGCACCCCTACCTTCAGGCTATTGGATCCGCGCCCGGAAGGAGGATGGGAAAAGGATGGTGCGGTACCTCGGACGAGAGGACTTTGCGAAGGTCCCGCCTCTCAAGGGAGGTGCATTTTGGTGATTTTTCGACGGATGGTGGGTTCACCAGGAAACATTTGACGGCAGTTTCCACGCCTAGGTTTTGGGAATGAGTTTTGATGAGTTCGTTTTATTTTTAAACATTCATCCTAGGTTTGGCCGAATGATTCTAACTTAAACTACATGAAAATGCAATTTAAATGCATACAGCAAACAGAAAGGAAAACAGAAACAGAGAATTTGTAGGAGGCCAATGAAGATTACCTGATCCGGAAGTCTGATGGAGTTTCTGAAGCTTGAAGCAGTCTGGATCGTCCGCAATTCAACAGAATCGCCTTCAATTTGATAAAATCGTCTAAGGCGACAGGATCGTACGCAATCGACGAATTCGTCAGACGAATTCATCAGAGACACGCAAAACGACAAACGAGATGCGAAATACAAGAAATTCTATTTTGCAAACGGGGGCAAACTATATGAAACAATAATATGAGTGTTGAACAATATACAAGAACAGAAGTAAATGCAAATAACTGTGTTTAGATAGCAGAATATGATCTTAATATGCAAACTAGACAAAATGGGTGAACTCCAGATGCAATATAGTATAAAAACTGAATAAACAATCTAATTTATAGCATAAAATGACAGAAAAAAGAGACAGAAGAGCAAACTCCAGGCACTGATTGCCTCGATGTGTGTTGCAGTCGAAATCGTCTCGCATCAGTACGAGATCGTCCCGAATTTGACGAGATCGCCTCCGATCTTGACAGGTTAAGTCGAGCTGCGATAGGTGTGGCTCCGGCTGAAAACCGGTGGTGTACCTGCAATGAAATGACTATAGGACTAATGCAAAATATTAATTACGATGTTTTAGAGCATAAGGGTTCAATTTGCATAAAAATTCAGCCGGGGGTTGGGGAGGGAAAAGTCTTAGAGTTAAATAGGCATAGGATAGTTGTTGGGAGGTTGGAGATCATCCCAATTTGGGAGATCTCCAACGGGGAAGGGTCCCAACGGCGCGGACATGCTCCACGCCGGATTGGAGACCCGTTGGAGCGGATTCCAACTATGCAAATTCAGTTTTGCGACGAAATCGTCCGGACGTTCTAGTCCGGACGAAATCGTCAAATGCGGGGCGATATCGTACGATCGGAGACGATATCGTCAAGCGGTCAAAACAAGCTGCTAAAAATGGCACGAAAAAGGAGGAAACGGGTTTCTCGGCGGTTAACGGGCGGTTTGGGAGGTTAAATTTGAATTTAAATTTATTTACTAAGGTGAATGTAATTATTCCAATTTTACTGCGCCAATTTTAGGGTGCTACACAATGTAATATATAAAAAAAAAATCCCAAAATAGCTTACAATGTAAAAATAGATTAAACCCAAAATAGCCATTTGAGCTATCTAACCCTTGGTCACCCTTACTGTAGATAGGCAATTTGATATGTTTGCATTTACTGAATGAATTTTGGTATTCTATTTTATTTTATAATTGTACACAAAGTGTTTGATGAAAACTTTATGAATAGTCAAACTGGTCAAACACATTGTTGTTTAGCGCATTGAAATATAATCAGTCACATGTGTATGTAATCAGTCATGTGCATATGTAAGGCAATTATCTATCATAATTGTTAAGACTAATTAGTTAGGATTGATTAGCCTATACTGATTAGTTTTGGGCAGGATTAGTTAAGTTTATAACAAGCATACGTTAGGGATGTTGGGGGACTGGTGGTTGCCATAACCACTAGGGTCATCCTATATATAGGGCCCTCATTCATTTTGTAAAGGGAATCTAGACATCGATAAGAATTGTCCTATTATTATGTAAAACTATGTGTGAATAACATTGTCTTGTGTTGCAGGTATCTAAGGGATGAATGTCATGAAGTAGATTGGAAGTGGACTTATTGTAGAGGGGGAAAACTACGTACCACATACAATTCTCAACTAGATCCGCTGGGAACCAAGGTAATAGTGATGGCTATTATATTCTCTACACTTGGGGACATATATGGTTCATCAAAAATGGTTTTAAGACTCGCTCGAAGTATAGGATGGAAATTTTTGATGTATTGATTAAGCAAACACCTATTATTTGGCCTTTCTAAACAAAGATATGAGAATGAAAGAACAATGCAAGAAGACAAGAACTAACCCTAGTATGATTCTTTGATTCGATGATATCTATCCCTAGGTTTTGCAAAATAATGAGATATTTTCCTTTGAGCAAGGGTTCAAGGGAATGCACAAATAATATTAAAACCCTAGATGCACACTATATGCTTTTATTCTTTCAAATACCTAGAAATTCAACCAAATATTTTTCTTTTACTTATGATCTAGGTTTTGAATAAAATTGAATAGAAAGCAAACAAAAAACAACCTAGAAGCTTTACTCAGGGTACTTATCTAATCTGGTGTTTGATCCTAGCTTTAACTTACATCTAGAATATCCAAACAACTTCAAACCTGCAAAATAGCTTCACAAACACTAGAAAATTTTATCAACATTTAGGGGTCTACTTAGGCCACTATTTGACTAAGCTTGGAGGCACAACAGTCAAGCCCCCTTGGTTCTTTTAGTTGAAAATTCAAAATAAAAATGATCTTTGATCTTTGGAACATGCATAAATAGAGTAAAATAGATGTATAACAATGAAATTAAATACAGACAGGATAAACATGACAAAATGCTAAGATGCAAAGTGCAAATCATGGTTTTAGGATGCAAAAGCTTAATTTCAAGACCTAATTTATCAAATTCATGCTATGTAAGGAGCACAAATTGGGCTTACCAAGTTCATGCCCTATATGGGTGGGGCATGAATTTGGTTCAGATGGCCTTTTTGGGTCCCAAAACAACAAAAAATGGACTTGCAAAGAAAATAATGTAAATAAATAACTTGATGAGATGATGGAGAAAGCAAGGATAAATGAAGGGATGGAAGAAGCACTCCAATATGGTGGATCTCTCCAATCATCAAGACTCCTCCACTTGATCCCCAAAGATAGCCAATACCAGAACACAAAACAATAAAATAACTTGTAGCACAAAGTATTTGTTAGCATGAGCAAATAAGCGAGCCAAAAATTTTAGAATCAAGAATTTCTAGATGGGGCATGGAAAGAGGGAGTCCAAACCCTTATTTATAAGAGGAGGTTTGGAGGGAAAATTGGTGGGTAAACAAAATTTCACCGCGGGCAAGGGCTAACCCTAAGATGAGCCAACAAGGGGAGGAATTTTAATAAGAAAAATCCCTAGAATGCCAAATATGTGCCCTACCTTTATAGGGCACAAATACAAGCCAAATTCATACCCCAAAATAATCAGGTATGAACTTGGTAAGGCTATGAGGAAAAGGGCAAAGAGATGGGAAAAAGGGTCCCAAATTTGCACTTGGTAAGTTTGGGTGGCTGGATAGGGATCTAAGGAAGAATTGACTCATTTTAATGGGTCAATTTTCCATGTCTACATTTTACCCCCTCTTTGATGAATTTATAGCCAAATAAATGCATCAAAGAAATATGTAGACACCTATGGGTGAAAAAAATGACCATAAAAAGGGGTGGTCGGGTTTGGACGAAGGGAAAGTGTAAAAAGGGGTGTTAGCCTAAACACCATAAATTTACATGTAAAACAAGGCATTACTACCATTAATGCCTCTAAGGCTAGGGTTCCCCCTCAAGTTTTGAAAGAAATGTATAATTCCTAAGAAAACTCAAAATGAAATGGACTCAAAAGAAAAGAGAGTGACAAAAAACAACAAAGAAGAAAATAAGGCACCAAACGGAAGAAAGAAGAGAGAAAAAGACAAAAAGGAAAGACAAGAGGTTAAATTGCATTTTTTTAGCAAGATAATCACAAATAAAATGAATGCAATGTAAAATGATCCTAACTAAAATGCTTGAGTGAATTTGACTAAATGAAATGCAATCTAACATGCAAGCTAAAATGAATGCAAAGTGAAATGCACAGATGAGCAGATGGAAAGAGGAAAAGATGGAAAGAAAGAGAAGAAGAAAAAA
Source organism: Wollemia nobilis (assembly GCA_028583015.1). Taxonomy (NCBI): domain Eukaryota; kingdom Viridiplantae; phylum Streptophyta; class Pinopsida; order Araucariales; family Araucariaceae; genus Wollemia; species Wollemia nobilis. The sequence goes on from JAQPPZ010001708.1 coordinate 1,637,715, forward strand.
AAGGTGATAGAAGAAAGAAATAAAAAAGAAGAGGAAAGTGAAAGCTCCAAAATATCAAAAGAAAAAAAAATGAAAAAAGAGAAAAAGTGGAACCCTGTGAGGATGTATGCTCGCAAAATGTTGAATGGAGGCTGCCCCTGGCTAGTGGTCATAAAGCTATCTTGTAAGGGTGTTATGCTTGCAAGGATGGTTATGTGGAGCGGTACCCACTATGGATGTAGTGCTTGCTAAGATGGCGATAAAGAAAGAGATATACCCGCTAGGATGTATGCTCATAAATGGTTGAATGGAGGTTGCCCCTCACTTGTGACCATGAAGCTATCCTGTATGGGGTGTTGAAATGATGTGATTGATTTTCCAAAATGAGTACTACTTGATAGGGGTGTGGTGTGTGCAAAATATGAGTGAACAGAGTGATGCATAACCTATGTGTGCATGTGTTAAAATTCATACAGAAGTAATAGAAACAAAGAAGAAGAATGGTGCGTGTGAAGAAAAATGTGTGAACAAAGCAAGATTCGCATATAGAAGAAAAGAATTTGTATCCTTGTCTTGATGAAAAAAAGGGATAAGACATGTGAGGGGAAAGGATACATAGAAGAAGAACTATATTCCTTGACTTGGAGAGAATTGTGATGATCATTTTATACTTTCAAGGTCAAGGAATATAGAATGGCATGAGTGAATGCAATGATGAAAATGCAAGGAGATGAGCCCTAGGTTGGGAATTCGCTAGGCATAAGATTCCTAGTGTGAGTGCAATGTATGTGAGCTATGATCTAACTAGGTGTCATCACTTACCATTATCATGAAATCCCCAAGAATCTATATGATCAAGAAGTCATGCAAATATGAGCAAGCAACAATGCAATTGTATGACAAGCAAAATACAAGAAATAGAATGTCAAGTAAAATATGCAAAATATGATAGGAAACCATGTAGTATGAACAAGAAAACTAAATGCAATATGAAAACTAAGCTAAATGTAATATGAAGATGCAGAGTTCCAAGTTATGCATAGTATCTCTTTAGATGCATTATATTCATTGGTTCTTTAAGTTCTTTACCATCTAAAGAAGCTGAATAATAGGCCCCTAAACCAAACTTGGTTGTTATGATAAAGGGGTCTAACCAATTGGATTGAAACTTACCTTTAAGATCATATTGAGCATTGGTGTTCTTCTTATTTTCCTTAAGGGCAAGGTCCCCAACCTCAAAATAATGATTGCGAACTCTCTTGGAATAAGATCGCTTGAGCCTATTCTAATAGGCTCATAAATGCTCTAAGGTATGAATGCACTTTTCATCCAGTAGCTCCAATTAATTCAAATGATCCAAGCGATACTCGTTGTTAACCGAGGCATCTTGTAGAAAGATGCACAACGAAGAAATATCTAACTCGAACAAAAAGATCATCTCAGTCCCATAGACCAAGATGTATGTAGAAGCACCTATAGGAGTTTACACACTAGTGCAATAGACCCACAAAGCTAGATAAATTTGAATATACCAATCATGACTGGCCTTACTAACTAACTTCTTGAGGATCTTGACCAAAGAATTTTTGGATGCTTTAGCTTGTCCATTACCCTAGGGGTAATACGAAGTTGACCACCTGTGTTGAATCTTGTACTTAGCACAAATTTTATGGATATCCTTGTTCTTGAAAGGAGTTCCATTATTAGAAAATATCATTTAAGGAATCCTAAACCTACAAAGGATCTAGTTAAAGATGAACTTAGAAACCTAAGATCCAATCATCATGGCTAGGGGTATGGCTTCAACCCAATTAGTGAAGTGCTATGTTCTTATTATGATAAAATTATGACCATCAAATGACATTGGGTTAATCTTCCCTATAATGTCCAATCCCCACATGGAAAATGACCAAGGAAAATAAATAACCTAAAGGTGTTGAGAAGGAGCATGAACAAGGTTGTCATGGCATTGACACTTATCACAGCATCAAACATGGTCATATGCATTTTTCTCCATGGAAGGCCAATAATACCCCATCCAAAGGAGCTTTTTGGTAATGGCATTACCGCTAAAATGGCCTCCACATGAACCTTCATGAGCTTCACTGAGAGCTAGTCGAACTTCATCAAATTTAAGGCATTGTAAAATGATTCCTTCAAAATAACATTGATACAAAGTATTATCAAATATAAAGAATTGCCACACTCTTTAGCGCAAAATCTTACATTTATTGTGACCTAAACCATTAAGAATCGATCCATATTTAATAAAATTAAATATTTTAGTATACCATGGCTAAAACGGGTAAGCTTCCATGGTCAAAACATCTAGCAATACAAGACAAGAACCGAGTGATGTGGGCTCTTGAAGTTGTCTCATGATAATCGATGCTTGATCATCATCCAAATCCAAAGAAAATAAGGATGTAGTAGTGGCCATGGTATCCACATGGCAGTTAGAGGATATAGGGATAGACTCTATGGTTACCATATCAAACATGGAAAAAATCTTGGTGATAATCTCTTTATATGGTTTTAGCTTATCATCCTGAGTCTAATAAACATCATTAATATGATTGACCACAAGTTGAGAGTCACCAAAGAAGGAGAGAACTCTAACCTTCAAGGCTAAGTTTGCTTTAATACCAGGGATTAAAGCTTCATATTTTGTAGTGTTGCTCATGCAAAAAAAAAAAGCTTGAAGGAAAGGGAATGAGCTATTTTTATGGGGTAACTATAACGACTCCAGCACCAACATCCTTCATGCATTAGGTTCCATAAAAAATCAAATTCTATAACTCTAGGTCTTTAGCCTCTATGCCAAAGCACTCATTAAGAAACCCAATGACCAAAGGATAGGTAGCTTCTAGGGGAGTGGAGGCTAACTGATCAGCAATCACCTAACCCTTGATAGCCTTCTGACCTATGATAGTTAGGTCAAAGTCACTAAGGGCTAAAATCCACTTAGAAACTCAACTTGAAAGGTGGGGGTTAGATATTAAGTAACACAAAGTATCAAGATGCACATCCATCAATGTCTTATGGTTGAGCATGTAGTGTCTTAGCTTCTAGGAAGTGAACACCATAGCAAGGTAAATATTTTGTATGGGAGTGTACCGAGCTTCATAGATAACTAGGGTTCTATTGATATAGTAGATAGCACATTCTTTATTTTGATCATTCTGCTAAGCTAACAAGGCTTCCAAAGCATGATTTGTGGTTGTTATGTAAAGCATCATATTCTTATCTGATAGAGTTAAAACTAGACATATGGGAAAGTGAGATACTTTTTGAGTTCATCAAAAGCTTACTGACACTCAAAATCCCACTATAAACATCTTTCTTAATAATCTTAAGAAAGGGTTGACACTTATCAACTAATTCTACTATGAACCAATGAATAGCTTGAAGTTGACCTTGCAAGCTATGCAACTCGGTCAAGGTATAGGGAGGAGGTGTGTCAGTGATAGCTGCTATCTTAGTAGGGTACACTTTGATACCTTGTCTAGAAATGATGAAACCTAAAAAATTTCTGAATGTGGCATTAAACACACACTTGGAGGACTTAAGATAAAATTTAAACTATTGAAGCCTTTCAAGAATTCATCTTAGATCAAGAACATGATCCTGTCAATGTATAAAATGACCCAGAATATCATACACATAGTCTTGTGAAATATCATGCATCATGTCATGAAAAATATGTCATAGCCCTTTGATATGTGGCACCAACATTTTTCAAGCCAAATTGCATGACTTTATAGTAGAAGGTACCCCATGGTATAATGAAATTTGTCTTGGCCTGATCCTCAAGGGCAACCATGATCTAAATATATCCTAATAAACCATCCATGATAAAAAGCATGCCACATTTGGCGGTGAAATCTATGATCTAACCTATTTTTGGGAGAGGAAAATCATCCTTGGGATATGCTAAGTTAATGTTCCTAAATTTGGCACATATTCTGATTATTTCTATCTTCTTAGCCACTAGAATTATGTTGGAGATCCAATTAGAATAGTCGATGGCTTTTATAAAACTGACATCAAGGAGTTATTGGAGATCCTCCTTGACTAAAAGGGTGACCTTAGGATGCATCTTCCTAAGTTTCTACTTAATAGGCTTAGCACTAGGATTCACTACCAAGTGATGCATAACAAGGGAGGGATCAAACCCTATCATGTCAGCGTATGACAAAGGAAAAATATCATGGAAATATTTTAACAAATTGGTCAACTACTCTTGTCCATCCATGGATAAGGTGTTTCCTAGCTTAAGGATTCTAGGGCTCTTCTTAAAATCTATGTCAACATTTATGGTCTCCTCAATTAGGATGGATGACTCATCCTCAAGAGGAGATAGGGTAGGAATCACTCCTAGTTACTCAAGGTCCTCGAGAGACACATAACCAAAGTCCTTTTGAGAACTAGAAGACTTAACATGTGAAACACAAGGGAATGACCCATCAAAAAAGTCATTTCAAAGGACATCCTCATGAGTCATGTCATAAAGAGTGTCATGTTTAACATACTCCTTTGGGATCGCAACTAACTCGTGATGCACCAAAGTTACCACACTACAAAACAGAGAGGGAGAAGGTGGTCTCTCATACTCATCATTCCACTCTAAGCTTTGATGAGATATATTCAAAAGAGACTCTTGAAGAAAAGGATTGACTTGATCCTATGATGAAGCATTGATTAATGATTCCTCACTCGTTCTCATATTTTTAAATTTCTTAGCAATGTGAGATGAATAAAATGATGGGTATAAATGAATATCATATTAATCTTTCTCAACTAGTGAAAATTATTCAAATAGGTGAGGATCACCCAAAATTGTGATAAATTGAATCTTAAATTTGAACTTCAAACATTGGTGGAAAGAAGGGGTAACCTTCAGTGCATGGATCCAAGGATTTTTGAGAAGAATATTAAAAGATCCAGGGCAAGACACCACATAGAAAAACGGTATTTAATATCATAGGTCCAACCCTAAGGGGGAAATACAATGTCGTAAGGCTCTTGGGACTCATTTTTTAAATTTTTGATGATGATATCAGATTTAGTTAAATCTTCCTATTTTAATTTAAACTTTTGGAAGAATTGATAAGTGCATAAATTTGGGGAAGAACCATTATCAATCAGAATCGTTTGATAAAAGTTCCCCAATAAATGCAGTAATGTAGAGGAAGGAATATCATCATCCAAAAATATGATATGATGTATCCCAAGAGGACTCACAGTATTAGCTATAGCACTAGGGAAAATATCTTGAGGAACAAATTGTTGTCTTAGGAGATTCAAAAATGCTTCCCCATGAAAAATAGAAGTTTATAAAAGTTCTAAGAGAGAGATCTTGGTTGGGGTTCTAGCTAATTATTGTTGAATGTCAAAGAAGACTTTAGGTTGTGGATTCAATGCTAAAGGTGGTTTTTCTATCCTGGTGCTCCTTTTTTTGGGTATTCTTCAAAACTAATGTGGGTTTTGAAGTTGGGTTGGATTAATAACTTGTCTCCTATTAAAAATTTTGAGTTAGTTGATTTTGTGCTTATCATCTTGTAGTTATTGCTATCATACCAACCATATTATCATACGGAGGTGGCACATTTTGATATGACACTTGATTAGCTACTAGTTGACCATGCTTAGGGAAGGAATCTTGGAACATTCTCATATCTTGATAAGTTGTGGGTGCTTGTTGAGTAGGAGGTTGACTTTTTATTGGAGGATTGGCTTGAGAACCTTCTAGAACAAGGCATCCTTCATAAATTAGATCTTGGACCACATGTTTCAACCTCTTACATGAGTTTTTCATATTCACCTCCACTCTATGATATTCACAATGTTAATCGGGCTTATACCAATTAGTTGTGGTATCAGGTTACCTTATGGGAGGTAACTCAATCATGTTAGCTTCTGGAAGCTATTGTAGGACTACATTCATAGGTGCGTTGAGTATTGTAAAATTTCTTAGTGGGGGTTTTTGAGGCTAGTGAAGCACAATATTTTATAGGGTGTTAACCACACTGTTAACATACCTATTATTTTTTAACCCATCACCAACTACATGCTTGTTCTTATACTACATTTTATTGGTCCTATCATATTTTATCTTAAGTTGGCCTCTTCTAATAGGGGTTTGATCTACCCTTCTTGCTATATCTATACATTGATTGAAATATGTGATAGTTGTAGTTTCCACTTCATAAGGTATTTATTCTTGTAAGTTTCCAATAAATATATTAAGCATGTCTTGAGGAGGTAAGGTATCTCAAGCATCCAACTAGACTCCTCTAGTGAGATTTAAATTCTAAAAAACTTTCATATTTAACTTGTTTTAACATACAAACATCTTTCATAGTCATATTATTTTCAACATAAACACCAAATTGTTGAGCAAACATTTTAGTTGTCTTTTCAAAATTCCTTAGAGAATTATTAGGCAGTTGATAATACCACTCTAATGCTATACCACCATGAATCTTAGGGAACGTCTTAAGTAGCAACATGTCATCATATATGATATCATGGAATGTTGTCCTAAACATTCTTAAATGCTTAATTAGATCTTTTTTCCCTTATAGATAGGCAAAAATAGCATTTTAAAATACTTATAGTAGTACCTAGAGGTAACAATAGGATCCAAGGGTTGATTGCACATTTCTTTGTAGTTGTAGGTGAAACTAGGCAATTAAATCATGTCCACTCTTGAAGCCAATTATTTCACCACATTTGTTAAACTTTGCATTTTAGGATTTTTGTTGTGCAATACCCTTAGGTTCCTTAGGAGAGGGGTATAGATAGGTTGTTGGAAGATAACTTGGATCATGTTGGAGATACTGATACTATTATGGTATGTGTTGTGATATGTGGTATCTTGTTGTGGAGGATAACTAATAGTTGATGTAAAAGGAACCAAAAATATTGAGACTGGCCGAATGAGAAGGAAATTGAACATAATATTGAGTGGTACTCTTCCAACAAGCAATAATGTGTGGAATTATTTCAATGTTGGTGGTTACATTAATAACGTGTGTTGGTTGAGGGTGAGGATTATCATGATGTAAAGATTCAAACAACAAGTTGTGAAAATTCTGAGGAGAAATGATTTGATGATGAGAAGTTCCAACTTCCTTGAGTCAGGCTTCCTCATCCATAGCCTTATCCAAGGCATCTTTATGATGCTTGTAGAAATTCCAAACATGTTCAAACTATTTAAAGATAATGTTTCCATTGAACCCCTTAGTAGGATCAGGATCATTGTCAACTTCTTCATTTTCTTCCTCCTCTAGATTATGTTTTTCTTTATCAATCTAATCATATTCTTTAAAAATATCATTAGACTCTAAGAATATTCACTTACACCTAAGGTTGGAAGCCATTAGGGGAAGGAGAAAGGATAGAGCATAAAAGGAGCAAAACTAGCAAAACACATAAATTTTTAAGATGTTTTAAATATTTTATGATCTAAACAAACAGAATTAGTGGTATTGTTGAAGTTTTCAAAATAAAATCAAAGGAAGAGGCTTCCTATGTTGGCCACTAATATGTGTTCATGTCAAGTTCACCAAACTTGTAGAGAGGTAAAACTATGCACTACATTCAATTCTTGGCTAGATCCACTGGGAGCCAAGGTGATCATGATGGTTGATATATTCTCTACACTTTAGGACATAAAAATGGTACAACATGAATGGTTTTAGGACTTGCTCCAATTTTAGGGTAGAAATGTTTGATGTGTTGATTAAACAAACACCTATTTTTTGGTCTTTCTAAACTAAGCTATGAGAATGAAAGAACAATGCAAGACACATAAGATGCAAGAAGACAAGAACTAACCCTAGTATGATTCTTTGATTCGATGATATCTATCCCTAGGTTTTGCAAAATAATGAGATCTTTTCCTTTGAGCAAGGGTTCAAGGGAATGCACAAACAAGATTAAAACCCTAGATGCACACTATATGCTTTTATTCTTTCAAATGCCTAGAAATTCAACTGAATATTTTCCTTTTACTTATGATCTAGGTTTTGAACAAAATTAAATAGAAATCAAATAGCAAACAACATAAAAGCTTTAATCAATGCACTTACTGGATCTAATGTTTGATCCTAGATTTAACTTACATCTAGAATATCCAAACAGCTTCAAACTTGCAAAATAGCTTTACAAACACTAGAAATTATGATAAACATTTGAGGGCCTACTTAGGCCACTATTTGATTGAGCTTGAAGGCACAACAATCAAGCCCCCTTGTTTTTTTTAGCTGATTGTTCAAAAGCAAAATTATATTTGATATTTGGAACATGAACAAATAGAGTAAAATAGATGTATAACAACAAAATTAAATGTAGACAGGATAAACATGATAGAATGCTAAGATGCAAAGTGTAAATTAGGGTTTTGGGGTGCAAAAGCTTACCCCCAAGTCCTAATTTACCAAATTCATACCTTGTAAATAGGGATAATGAATATGGCTTACCAAATTTATGCCTTGTATGGGTGGGGCACAAATTTGGTTCAAATGCTTTTTTTGGGCCCCAAAACAGTGAAAAATAAACTTGCAAGGCAAATAATATAAACAAAGAATCTAATGAGTTGATGGATAAAGCAAGAAGAAATGAAGAGGTGGAAGAAGCACTCCAATATTGTGGATCTCTCCAATCATCAAGACTCCTCCACTTGATCCCCAAGGGTAGCCAACACTAGAACACAAAATAATAAAACAACAACTTGCAATAGAAGGGCACTTGTTAGCATGAGTAAATGAGTGAGTCAACAATTTCATAATCAATAATTTTTATATGGGGTATGGAAAGAGGGAGTCTAAACCCTTATTTATAAGAGGTTTAGAGGGAAAATAGATAGGAAAACAAAATTTTACAATAGGAAAAGGCTGACCTCAAGATAGGCCAACAAGGGGAGGGGTTTTAATGAGAAAAATCTCTAGAATGCCAAATTCGTGCTCCATATTTACAGGACATGAATATAGTAATTCAAATTCATACCTTGAAAGTATTGGACATAAATTTGGTATGGCTAGGGTAAAAGGGGTAAAGAGAGAGGGGAGAAGGGTACCAAATTTGTACTTGGTAAGTTTGGGTGGCTGACTAGAGATATAAGGAATAATTGGCTCATTTTGATGGGTTAATTTTCCATGTCTACACTTGTGTTATCAATGTTATATGTGTGTAGAGGTTTAGGAAGGAGTGTTGAGGGATGAGTACAAGGACTAGTAGGGTAAACATGCAATCATAGATTAACTGTCATCAAGTATCCATCTAGGCCTACCCGTATAGACCTATAGTCACCCATCTAGTTGTTACTGCTACTCATTTGAATAACTACCTAACTAGACTTACCCATTTGGTTGTTACTCATCTGGACAGCTACCTATCTAGACTTACCCATCTGAACAACTACTCATCTAGTCGTTACTCATATGAATAGTTACCCATCTACACTCATCCATCTAAAAAGTAACCCATCTAGGCTATTCATCTAGCCTACCCATTTGGACCTACCCATCTAGAATCAACTATCATATGTCAAGTACTACTCGTCTAGATAAAATCATCTACAAACATGGTAATCACAAACATTATTCATCTAATAGTTTTGGCACAATGAACATTAGTCAAGTTTGTCATTTCTTCCTCTCTTAAGACCTATCATTCCCTCGTCCTAGGAAGATACACATCATTGTCTATAATGATTGTAGATCTATAGAATTATTTAAGTAGAAATGGAATTGTAAGCATATTAAATCTCATTTCCACACTTATATTCAAATGGGGGTGGTCACTCATTACTAACTAAACCACTATAATAAAATAAAAAGGGTTAGGACATGAAGTCCTAACAGAGGATCAATAAGAAATTTTTGCAGATAAAATTATAAATATAGGATAAGTGGGATGCAAGTTATGTTTACCAAGTTGTCTTCAAAGTACATTTCCTATATATTATACTAAAATTGAATATAACGGCTCTTGTATAGAAGAACAAGCATATTATTGTTAAATATTTTTATTATTATATAGGATTGAAACAAGTTACACCTATATTACATTAACCACATTGTGATATCACAACATATTGGTAGTTATGCATGTATTACTTGGCAATATTTGAACCTACATGTCCACCATGATAGTTAAGGAATATAACCAATTAAACTCATGAAATTTTATTATTGTTATTGAATAATTATGTTGCTTGTTTATGTTAGTTATTGTTCTTACTATATTGGTACTTTACACATAATATGATTTAGCTTATTTGTTTGACTATAACAAATGTCTCCTCATTTTGCTACTCAACTCTTTGTTGGTGATATAATTATTTCCTAGTAATTAATAGGAAGCATCCATAATATAAAATATATATTTCCAAGGGTGAAGCCTTATGTATATATTCCTAAGTATTTTGAAACTTTATATAGTAATATAAGATGACATTCTCTTTTTAATATGATAAATTGGATACTATAACATTAGTTATAATTTTTAATATAAATTTGTTATTGTGTCTTTTTAGTGGTTGATATGAATAGTCTATATCAAAAAATACTTAATTTTAAGGCTTGATAAAAAGTAGTAATGTGATTAATGTTTGTGAGTGGGGGTATGCAAGGATTCACCACATAAAATTCCCATCATAATGGGAGGAATTTCAATCATCACGCAAGGATTTACTATAAATTACATACTAGGATTCAATAAGTATGTACATATCATATATAGGGATCAAAATTGAAGGATTCATTTTCTTTTTATTGGAAACATAGTTTTTTTAACACACTCATCATGTGGTTTGAACTTGAGTTTCTTTGATGAGAATTCAAAGACATACCAATGTGGTGTTCCTTTTAGGATGGAAAGGTAGTTTTCAATAATATCCTTAAACACTAAAAGGTTGAAAAAAATGTTCTTATTATCACAAATAAAAATAAAATTTATATTTCTTTCATTTATATACTAGTATTTTTTTAAATTAGTTATGTAGAATTGAAAAATGTTTACATAAAGTTTTTTTGTAAAAAAAGCTTTTGTATTATTTATAAGCAAATAAGAAAGCTACATCGTTTGTCCTGTCATGCAAACAGGGCTTTCATCCAAAATTTTACAGAAGAGCAACAACTATGTCTTAAGCGCATTTTGCTAATACAAGGACAAAGAAATCTATGGCTTTCTTCTAAGTCATGACATATAGAAACTAGAATTACCAACATCGATATGTAGTATATGGTAATATTTCTGAGTTTTTTGCATCCACCATCGTGGAGGATCTCCAATACAAGTTAGATCCTTACAATCTAAAGCCCAATATATCATAGCATTTGCAAACGTATTTCATTCTCGAGAAGCATAAAGAAATTCTATTATTACGAAGAAGTTTATATATTCAATATTTTGGAGCCATTCTTGGGACCAGCATCCCCCCTTAATCTATGGGTTTCTAGAGCAACAAAGCCTTGAGGGTAGAGGATGTATAAAGATGGCTTCATATATTACTTCCCAACAAATTGAAGATTTCTCGTTCTTTCAGTGGAAGAGGTTATAAGAATGGCCTATTCATGTCCCTCTTCATCAAAGGCTTCTTATCAATAATATCCTCAAGAAAAGGTTCCTTAAAAATAAAGAGGAAGAGGATAGGATTGCCTAGGGCCTTGGTAATCTAGGTGTTCTCACTGTTCGTGATGGTTATAATGCTTTGCTCCCTCCTCCGTTGATCCTGCAGGATGCCCCATGGGATAGAGTTTGGGTGGTTAAGGGCTGGCCTAAAATTAATTTCTTTTCTTGGGAAGTGATGTGTAGAAGATGTCTCACCTATGATAATATTATGAAGAGAGGTTTTTATGGCCCTTCCAACTACACCATGTGTAACTCCCAAGAGGAGACACTTGATCATCTGCTTTTCTGGTGTGCATTTGCAATAGATTTGTGGAAAAGGAGGTTAGACCTATTTAGGGTTCACCTAAAATTTCAAGTGACTCTTTTCAATTTCTGAGAGATTTAGAAATCCAAAAAATTCAATAATACCTCCATTCAGCTAGGTTGGTCCCTAGGCCCGAGCTTCATCTAGTGGCATATTTGGTTGGAAAGAAATTCCAAAAAATTTAGAGAGGAGTTCAGTTCGATAGAGTTGGTTTGGCATAAAATTGCTACCAATATTTTTGAAACTGTCAAAGCTCACATTAGGGATAATAAGACTCAAGTGAATGAGGGGACTCCCAAGCCACAAAATTTGGGACCATGGCAGCTCCCTCCCTAGGTTAGGAAAAGATTAATTCTAATGGTGCAGCTAAGGATAAACCGGGGGCTATAGGCATTGGTTTTCTCATAAGATATATCAAGGGAAAGATCCTCCATTGGGAGATAGAGGGTCTTGGAAGGGCTACTAACAATGAAGATGAAGGTCTGGCTATCCGACAAGGTTCTCTCAATGCTTGGGAGAATGGGGTTAGAAAGATCATAATTGAGTCTGATTCACAAATTATGGTGGGGCTTCTGGATGCTATTAGAAATTTTAAACCAAAGGCTTGGAGGATAAGAAACATTGTGAGTCAAATTAAGTCCATTTGGTAGTAGTTTGAGGATGACATCCCGATCTATGTTGGAAGACAAAATAATGCAGTGGCTGACTTTTTGGCTAAACATGGTAATGAAGTCTGATTGGATACATGTTGAGTTCTAACCAGGATACGAACACTTTTGAATGGCAAGAGGTGAACCAAATGGTTCTTAAATTGGCCAGCAAAGACTTAGCTAAGGATGAGGATAGGTCCAAAGTCCGCTAAGTCTTATGGATCAATGGAGGATGAGCAGTTATTTGTTGGATTTTTTGCTACCTCTTGCAACACTCTTTGGCCCTTTTTGGGATAGCACGGGTTGTGTTTGTAGGACTGTCAAGCCTACTAGGTTTCTTAGGTTCAGTGTAAAGCAAAAATGGGAACAAGTTCAAAGTTTTTGCTCTGTAGATGGTACTCAATTTTTTGTTATTTTTGGAGATGTTAATCCGAGTTTTATTCAGATTTTAGAGCTAGCCAAAAGTGGCATACCTATGATTGTAATTTGATTCTTGTTCTATCAATATAATTTTTTACCTTTTCAAAAAAAATATTTTGGAGTCATTCCCCTTTGCTTGAGGAGATAGTAATGGATTGAGACCCAAGAACTTAAACATTCATCCAAACAGCCAATATTGTTTTTCTCATATTAATTTTACTTGATAGATTTTTTTTCTATTTGGGCATCGATATACTGAAATGCATCAATGGCATTACCACTTTTGGTGAATATCTTCTCTCCCCAAAACTCCACAAGGAGAGCATAAAGATTCACCCAGACTAGGAAGCCATTAACTTATTTTGTAAAGGGGTTGAAACTAGGAGTCCAAGGTCTTATATAAACACCTCTTTTTCCGAAAAACCAATTATATCTATAATCCATTATCTCTTCTCTATCTACTAAATTAAAAAAGAAAATAGAAAATAAATTTTTGGATAGGAGAGTTATCTGGAATTCTGTACTGGTCCACCAATCTTTAATGTATTCTTTGAGCTCCTCTAGGCCTGGTCTTCTGCCCTTGAGTTTGCAAATAATTGTTTGAGCTTCATGATCAATCGGATCCAACCCAAATTCATCCTCTAAAATCCTAATGGAGGAAAAAAATTCATCCACCCATAAACCCAAAGATTATATTCTTCTACTTTAAGGAGTAGATCAATGTTCAAATAATTTCAATCATACATGTATAATCATGAAGCTATTATAATCCCTCTATGTGATCATGCACTATATACTTTTGAGGAGGAGTAGTGTATTGTTCCCATATTAAACTATTCTGGATAATTATCAATGCATATCTAGTCAGCCTAAGTCTCCTCCTTAAAAGCTGAGGCAAACTCATACCATTTGTTAAGGTTTATAAATAGGTTATACTCCACTCTTTATCTAAACTCATCCATTGACTAATACATGTAGTATAATTTATTAACGATTAATTTATTAAACATAAAATTAAAAAATTAAATTAAATAACATATTATATTAAATGCTTCTATTTTTAAGGAGCAAGTTAATGTTCAAAACTTTTTACTCGGAAAAAAAGAGTTAATGTTCAATTTTTTTTTAATGAAAAAGACCTTGTATTAGCTTAAAATCTCTTTGTCAATCATATATATATAATTGTGAAGCTATTATACTACCTTTATGTAATCTTATTGAAATAAGAACTAGCTTAGATATATAAAATATATATATCTATAATCGTCGAGAGTTATCAATCTCGAGGCATTTATCTCATTTCTTGGGGGGTTATCAATCTCGAGGCATCTATCTCATTTCTTGGGGGTGTGATAGATATGCGCCTCAAAATTGATAACTCTCCGCGTTTATAGATATATATTTTTTATATATCTAAGTTAGTTATAAAAAACTTTTTAATCGCCTGAAGGTCAGGGGTATCCCAAACTTATTAGTTCTCAACGTTGCTTCAAGATTTTTTTAGGAGCATGTGGAGGTATTTTTAGGTAAAAGAGGTCATTTTATTTTTTCTTCGTATAATTCCTAACGAAGCTGATTTTTAGAACTGGGTGCGGCTCAACTGGGAGGCAAAAGGATTGCATGTCAAATCTTTTTGGGCTTTGGGTGGCCGGTATGTTTCAGTGTTATTTGAGAGGGCGGACATAGCAAGACATGTTTTGCAGTATGGCACATAAAATATCGTAGGATTTACGGCTTTTGTTCAGACATGGCAACCAAATTTTAATCCGAAGGACAATACTCAGGCTCATTATCCTCTCTAGATTGAGTTTGTGGTCATGAAGTCATAATTTTGATGTATGTTGAGTTCCATGGCACAACGTTTCAAAAAGATTCTTTTAGATCCTGCAAGTAGCAAGTCTCTCTGCTTTAGCCCTAGGTTTTGTGTGGAGGTGGACATAAAATGTAAGCTTCCACAAAACATCATGATTGTCATACCTGATGGACCAGTTTTTCAGGAATTTTGATATTTGAATTTATCAAATGCTTGTTTTGGTTGCCAATCTCTTGATCACATGATCAGGGACTGCCCTCATAAATGGAAGTCTTCAACAAGAAAGGAGGGGGAATCTCGGAAGGAGGAGCCACTTATTCCCACAAGCCAAGAGACTATAGAAAAAGACACTATGGAGGTTGATGAAGGCCTAAAAGTGCAGAATAATTCATCCCCTCCTCTTCATGGTTCACATGAGTGGAAGGTTGTTCAGAAAATGAGGGAGGCTGGTGATTCACCTATTAGATCTACCAAAGCTCGAAAAGAAATGAGCCCAAGTGCAGTCCTAAATCAGAATTCAAGAAACAATCCATCAAGTGAGAAAATGGGCAATGAAGCTGAGGGCAGAACAAATAGAAGGAAATCATTGGGCAATAGTGGACGAGGAGCTCCAGACTACCTGGAAGGTGAAGGAAATTGTTTTCAAGTCCTTACTTCTCTAAGTTCGTAATGATTTTTGAAGCAGTTTCTTGGAATGTGAGAGGGATGTCTATCCATGCACTTAGAAGTATTGTAAGTAAGTTTATGAGATCTATTTTCGTTGATGTTGTTTTCCTTCAAGAGATTAAGATCGATGATTTTGAACTTCATAACTGTTTGAACAATTCGTGGAGAGGTACTTGGTGGAGTTCCATCCATCATCTTGGCTCTGGGAGAGTTGTGCTAGCTGTTAAGCCTTGGTTAGCTTCTCTTTTGCTTGATAAGGGAGAGGATCCGGAAGGGCGCATTATTTGGGCTACCTTTGCTATTGTTGGTCAGGTGATAGGGTTGTGTTTTGTTTATGCTCCTAATTCTTCTAAATATCATATGCTTCTTTGGGAATGGATGCACTCCCATATTTCGGAGGCTTGTTGGTTTCTTGGAGGGGATTTTAATATGGTAGAATAGGATGGCGATAGAGAAGGCGAAGTTTGGGGCACCATTGTTGGGACTGAAAAAGAAATGTGGGTTGACCTGGAAACTGCTCTTCAGGTGTTTGATGTGAATTTCAAACAGAAGTTCACTGAAATAGGGGGTTGGTTCACCTAGTCCAATAGGAGAGCGGGTACTGATAGAATTTTTGCCAGACTTGATATATTTTATGCGGATAAACTCTTCACTTGTGTTGGCAAGGGTTGCAGACCTGTTGATGTGGATTTGTCTATCACTGGCTCTGATCATGCTTCGATCTCTACTTGTGTTCATATTGGTACTTTACTAGTGGAAAAGAAGAATTTTCCTTTCAAATAGAATGTTTCTCATCTTTATTCTGAGGATTACAGAGAGTTAATTCATTATGTTTGGAATTTGGAACCACGACCTTGTGGACAAGGATGGATTAAGTGGTGGGATGATGCAATTAGAAGAACTGTTAAGTTTTTAAGAGGTTGGAGGCAGCTCTTGGCAAGGGGCAGGAAGAGGAAAATGAAGACTCTTAGAAGAAACCTTGAAGAGGACAGGAGAAAACTTGAGGTTGATCCCTTCAATTGTTCGCTGCAGAACAAAGTGGCCTCTCAGGAAGGGGAAATCAGGAAACTTGAAGATTATATCAATAAAGGAGCTCAAGTTCGAAGTAGACTGCAGTGGATTAAGGAAGGTGATGCACCCTTTATATTCTTTTTTTTATTATATTCAGAAGAAGAATGCTTTAGAGAGTATTCTTTCTCTTCAGTACGAAGATGGTTCCCATTCTGAATATGAGGAAGAAATCAGAAAACTATTTTCTATCCATTTCAATAAAAATTTTGATGCCTATGATACTAATGGAGAAGTCCAACGAGCCAGAGATCTAATTAGAAGTTGCATTCCAAGAAAAAAAATTAGTTATGATAATGATCGGGTTTCTTCTTCCTTTTTCAAGGATGAATTATTTTATGCCTTATCTAGAATGAAGAATGACAAGTCTCTTGGTCCAGATGGCCTTCCAACTAAATTCTATAAGTCTATGTGGGATGTCATAGGAGATGATTATACCAGCATGGTTCAAGAAGTGTTTCAGGGGGGCGAATTTTCAAAATGGATGAATCAAGGTATTATTAAGTTAATCCCTAAAGGTTCTAATAAGGATAATATTGGGGGTTGGAGACCTATAACCCTCAATTTTTCTTACAAGATTATTGCCAAGGCTTTGGCTATCAGACTATGGGATATTGCAGCCATAATTGTACGAGGAACAAACTAGATTTGTTAAAGGTAGATTCACCCTTGATACTGTACTCTCAGTTTAGGAGGCAATGGATTGGGCAAAAGAATCTCAATAGCCCGCCCTTTTTTTGAAATTTGATTTTGATAAGGCCTATGACAGGATTGATTGGATGTTCATCTTTAACATGTTGGAATGGTTGGGCTTTAATAATTCTACGATGCATAACATCCGCATGCTTTTCTCCTCTGCCTCTACTAAAGTGGTGATGAATGGTAAAGTTTCTAAAGCCATCCAACTTCATAGATCTATTAGACAGGGGTGTCTCTTAGCCCCGTTGTTGTTTGTGATAGTTGTTGATGCTCTGGGATATTTGCTAGAAAGACAACGAGTGGTCGGTCTTATTAGAGGAATTGACCTACCGAATGGTCATCTTTTGAATAGTCATTTTTTTGACGATTCTTTTCTTACTACTCGACTGGATAAGGATTCTATTTGCGATTTGTAGAATTCTCTCCATAATTTTTGTCTTGCTTCTAGTGTTGTGATTAGTGAGTCTAAATTTGATTATTGGCTTATTGGGGCTGATAATTTACTAGAAGGGATTAACCTAGGTTGGAGGAAAGTGGCTGATGGAGAAATTGTTCAATATTTGGGCATCCCCTTTGGAAGGAGGGTTTTTCTCAAAGCCATGTGGGACTGGTGTCTTGAGAAGTTTATCAAAAAGCTTCAGATTTGGAAAAGTAAAATGATAAATTTTTTTGGAAAGCTCACAATTGTCAGCAAAATTTTGCAAACCTATCATATGTACTATTCCTCTTGTTGGCTTCCCAACACTATGCAGTATAAAAGGCTGGAGAGTTGCATTCATGATTTCCTTTGGGCCAATGTTGATGGCTCCAGGCGTGTTCCTCTTATTGCTTGGAAATATTGTGCTCTTCCGTGGAAGGAAGGTGGTTTGGGATTGTTGGATATACAAAATCAGGGCAATGTGTTAGCTTCCAAATGGATTCCTAGGTGTCTAGAAGGGGACATTGGTTGGCAACGTATATTAAGATACAGGATTCAAAATTGTGTTAATATTGATGGTATCTGTGGTACCTTTATCCTTGAGGATATTGTGGGACATCCTAGCAAATTCAAAATTAAGGAAAGCATTCTTGTCAAAAGGATTTGGGAAGCTTGGAAAGTTGTGGTGAATCCGGTCAAGTGGGATTTCCTTGATGATAGATGTGGATGGTATTTGCCTTGTAGGTCTATGTGGCTTTGGCAGGAGAATGGTGTTTATGTTGCTGATAATCCTACCTTGCACTATAAGAGACTAAAAAAAAAATGCTTGCTTAGATGGGTTGATATCTGTGAAAGGGAAACTAGGAATTGGGTGCCTTGGCAGCAACTTCTTGTTAAATTTAAGCTGAAATCTTTAGATAAGTATGCAGTGCAGCAAATTCAGAGTCTTCTTCCTTTGGAGCAATTATATAAGCTTTCAATCAGGTTGCAAGGTCCCATTTGGAAATATTGACGATGGATCTATGGGAAGCCCATTTGAATGTTCAAAGCTTCACGATTATATCATGCTTTGGTCCCTAAAATTTCTATTGGCGATGTGTTGAACGCTAGGTGGGGTCTCAATTGCACTAATCAGAAGTGGAGGAAGAGGTTGTATAGCGTTTGGGATTTCCAGGTTTCACTTCAGCTGAAAGTGTTTGCCTGGCTTGTTATTATGCAAGGTTTACAAAGCAAAGCGCATCTGGCTAAGTGGATGCATATTTCAAATACTTGTTCTTCATGTGGGTGGAGAGAGACTGTCAAGCATATTTTCTGGGAGTGCCCGAAATCTAGGCAGATATGGAGGAATTCTTCTTGGCTTTATAGTGGTGTGTTTTCTGCCTTCATCAACTGGAAGAAGGTTATTTTTTGGGATCAGTTGGATTGTGCTTCTTTTTGCCTTGTGTTTTGGCATATCATCAAGATCTCTATCCTTTTCAGTATCTAAAAAGGACGTTGTAATCAAGTCTTTAGAAAAGAGGAGGCCCCTGTTGATATATTAATAAGTAATGCTAGTGTTTTAGTTTCTTTCCAAGTGAAGGCCTTTAGAGAGGCTATTTTGAAGCAATGTCTTAAGTTGGATAAGAATGTTAGATCTGATTGCTTGCTGCTTTTGCGCAAGTTGATGTAATTTTTATGTATTTTTTATTTGTTTATTAATGAGAAAGTATTATTTCAATTAAAAAAAAACATTTTCCTATAACCTTCAAAATACTAGAACGTCATATCTATGCACTACATCTTAGTAGAGTAATATTTCTAAAACTTCACATTATCATAATCTACTTTACCAGCTTTGGACTGTTAATTTCTTTCCTGAAGCCTAAGTGCAACCACAAGAACTATAATAAATAGTTTAACAATCTCAACAAATAAAAGGTCATGATTAAATATTATCAAGGAATATATGCATAATAACTAAACTCTGGGTCATTATATAATATAATTGAAATTCAATTTAATCCCAAATAACCTTTTTTAAACATGGAATGAATCTCATTCATATTATAATGACTTTTTAACAAATCATAATGGTATTATTTTAATAAATAATTTAGTAGTCTCAAAAATTTGTAAGTTCCAATCCATACGTTGTTCCATAATCCAACTAATAACTCAAATAATTCATTCAGCCATGAAGTCCATTTGATGTCTTCTTCTCCTCTAGTATACAAAACTTTTACTCACTTCACAAAATCATAGTCCACTTTACCAAATCTGAATTATTATTTACCTCCAATGCATTGATCTATAAATGGATCCCCTAAAGCATTTTGTAATCCTTTAGAACATTGAATTTGCTGCTTTTAGATTTTTTTTATTAGCTTCAACTAAACTTACTACTTTCTCTAACCATGAAAAATAGAATTTCACTTCAAGATCCTCTATTATAACCCCTCAATCGGGTAGCCTATCTGCACATTTTTTTCCTTTCCTTAACATATGTGTAAACCTAATTTCTTCAAACTATGTAGCAAGGTCTTATTTTTCACAATGATCTCTTGTATGTTCCATGGATCCTTTGCTTTGCTCAAAATTGCATTTATTACTATTAATGAATCACCTTCCATCCATACTACGTTCCATTTCATTTGTCTGCATATTTTTAATCTTTCTAAGGTTGCCCAAGCTTCACTTTAATCATTCATCTTAAATCCACTATTAAAAGTGTAATGTGACAAAATATCTCCCTTATTATTTTTTATTATCTATCCTCCTCTTGGTCTTGGATTTTTTTTAAAAGCTCCATCAAAATTTAATTTGATCAACTTTGCTTCCAGTGGTTTTCACTTTATATTTTTGTTTTCCTTTTGTTTTTTTGTAACCACCATCATAATTCCAATTGATGAATTGACTACATCCATCAAGGCTCTCTACTTTAAGACTAGCAATTGGGTGAGTTGATAGGGTTGGTTTAGACTCTCAATAGCTAAAAAAATCTTCCTTTTCATTACCTCTAAATGACTTTCCTTTCCTTTAAATATTTTTCTATTCCATTCTATCCATTCTATCCATTATATCCATACAATCCAAAGTATTGTGTCTTTCGACTTATCCCACATTGTTTGTAACACATCATTTTCAAAAGTGATTTACCATTGCTTTAATTATTCTTCAATTGTGTCATCCATCACCATGCATTTATCAAATATACTAAGAATCTATTGTCATAGTTTCCAAACTATTAAGCAATGTCCCAGTAGATGGTTTATACTCTGCTCGCCCTCTTTCCATATAACACATTGTGAGGGGGTATGAAAACCCCTTTTCATTAGTTTATCCCAAGATAAAATTTTCCTATAAACGATTATACATACAAACATTTTGATTTTTGGAATGATTGGGTTGTCCCAAACATATTTTCACATTATTTCAATATTCTTATTTTGTTAATGATTTATATTATATCTACTTGAAATGTATTTTCTTGAGCTATTTAACTCTCAAATCAACTTATCCTCAAATTTTTACTCTTTTTTAATTAATTAATTATATATAAATATAATAATTATAACTACATATTTTCAATAATATGTATTATAAAAGCTAAAGATAAAGTTTAAAGGAAGAAGCCTTAATGCACTTCACTTGCTAGAATATAGTATACATCTATGTTATTTTAGGTTTAAACCTTAGACTCTTTTTTAAAAAATTTAAATATTTACCGCTAATTAAAAAATATAATTATTTTATTTATAATTAAACACTTTAAAAAAACACAAATATTTATGAAAGTTTACTTTTTTAATTCGATTTACAACATATTTTCATTCAATTATTTTGTTAGTTTGCACTATATAGTTTTAAGTCGAGCCCATCATGGAAGAAAATATTTAATTGTCATTATTAACTTAAATAATAAAAAGGAATGTTCAAGTATCAAAGAGGGGAGATCCAAAAATTGTGGATCTAGAGCAGAGTTGGTTTTGCCTTGGCGCCTAAGATTTTTTTTAGTTTTGTAGGTATCCCCTTCGAGCGAAGTGTTGTGTGTAGGCTATGGAGTGGCCTATGGCTATCGATGAGGGCCCTTCTGGGCCCCCTCCTTGGCCCCCCTCCCCTAAGATATCGTTTGCAGATACGGTTAAAGGGAAATAGGACATGGAGGACGTCTTGTTTAGAGACTCAACCCTTCATTCTATCTTCTCTGTAGTAGTCAAGAAGCTAGAACAATAATCTTTCCAGGCAAGGGTTAATGGTTGCCTCCCCTAGGAAGCCCTCCATCCTAAAGTGGTGATAGATCAAGCCCTGGTGGTGGATAACATTCTCTATAGAAGCAATCATGACCTAATTTGTAAGTTCATCGGCATAAGATCATCTGTAGGATTTATGTCCTCTTGGATCCAAAAATTGGGAGCCCCTTGGGGACACCTCAATCTCTCTCATTAGCAATGGCTATTATATAGTGAGTTTTTCTTCTCAAGTAGATAGAGACAAAGCCTTTGAGTCAGGGAGGAGAACATATGGTGTTGCGAGCCTTTTTGTTTAGCCTTGGAAGCTGGGATTTGACCCTCAGATGGAGCCCTCTACGATGGTTGTTTGGGTTTGTCTTTATGCCTTGCCCATGGAATACTGGTGTGAACCAATTTTTGAGAAATTGGGCAACTTCTTGGGGCGTTATTTAGGAGTTGCCAGGGACACGATGAGGGGAGACTCCTATTGTATGTACTAGATCTGTGTGGAGATGGATCTCAACCAACCTCTCCCAGTTGAAATAGAAATCAACATGGGGGACTTATCATGGATCCAATAGGTGGACTATGAGGCAATCCCATTCTAGTGTAGGATCTGCCACAAACATGGTCATCTAGCCCACTTTTTCCTAGAGGGCATCATGAAGAGCCCCATCCCTCCAAAGGAAACCATCACCAATAGCAAGTTTATTGAGAAGAAAGTAGAGGATCAACCCACAACCTCGAATGTTAATCCCCCTAAGGAGGGTTTTGAAGCTCCAAAGAGAAAGAAGAAAAAGACACAACACTCCAACTAGTCGGTAGAGAGAAATCTCAACAGGTATGAAATTCTTAACTCTCTATTGGATATGGAGGAGGAGACCACCATAATGGATGAACCTCAGAAGGATAACCTTCCCCTTGTAAGGGTTGAGGAAACTGCCCATCATGTTTCTTTGCATTTAGATTTGGGGGCTGATCACTTAGCGATGATAGATCCAGAGAACCAAACCCTTGCAATGGTTGTGGTGGATAGTGATGTTTCAATGAAAGATAGAGATAAGGATAGAGGGAAACCTGACCTTGGGATCCAACAAGTGGAGAAAAGGTTAAAAAACTCTCAAGCCAAGAGTGTAGGAAGAAAATCAAACCAGGAGAAGTTGGCTAATGAGGGAGACCAGCTAGTGAACCAAAGAAAGGTCAAGCAGATTGACACTTACTAGAATCTTGATTCCCAATGATTGTCCAATCTTGGAATATAAGAGGTCTAAACAACAAACCTCATCAAATTGTTGTTCAGAGTTTAATTAAAAATCATCATTTTAACTTTATTCTCCTTCAAGAGACTAAAGCTTCCATTCAGAGGATGGATAACATTGTTAAGAAAATTTGGAGATAGGTTGAGCACATGGTGGTTGGATCCCAAGGGGCTTCAAGGGGAGTGGTGACTTTATGGAATCCTCTTCTCTAGATGGATTTAGATCACTCTATTGGTTGGGGTATCCTCACTTCTCTCTTCAAGGGTAAGAACTCTAGGGAGCTTTTGTTGGTTTCCAATTTCTATGGTGCTATGAATTTTGTGGAGCAACGTCACCAATGGTCAGTTTTACAAGCTAGTAGAACCAAAAAAGAGAAAGTGAATTGGATAGTGGCAGGGGATTTCAATGCTAAACTTGCTCTCAGGGATCAGGAAGGAGGAAATCCTTCTTTGGACTAGGGGATAGATTTATGATGTCCAAAATCAACCAACTTAATTTAATTGATGTCCAACATGCGGGGTCTCCGTATACGTGGACAAACAAATAAGTAGGACTAACAAGTAGGAAAGTCACGCTTGATAGATTTTTGGTTTTTGAAGAGGCCTTTCTTCGTTGGTCTTTCAGGATGGAGATTCTTAATCGCACTGACTCTGATCACTTTTTGATTCTTTTGGAATGGAATTTGGGCCACAATTCCCCCCAAACCTTTTTGTTTTGAGAATTTCTGGCTAGAAAAGGAGGATCTGAAGGAAAAAATTCCCTTCTAGTGGGAGGAGGGTCACCCTTCCCATGGGAGAGCTATGTATGTTTTTTCCAAACAAATCCATCATGTCAAATCTCATCTCAAATTTTGGAAAAGAAGTAGCAAATCTGATTTTCAGTCCCAAAAGGTTCCTTTGTTGGCAAATATGGAGGAGTTGGCCACCCACTTTAGGACTGGATCAATCATCGAGGACCTAAAATATGAAGATGAACTAGTCAAAAAAGAATTAGAGTCCATAGACAATCAGGAAGAAATCTATTGGAAACAAAGAGTGAGAACCGCTTGGTTGTTGGAGGGGGATCGAAACATGAGTTTCTTCCATCACTCTACCTCGACAAGTAGACAAAGGAATTCTTTGCCTTACCTTCAGGACTCCAATGGTCAGGTGATGGACACCATACCAAGTATGCAACAAGCAACAAATATTTTTTTGAAAATATTTTTACTACCCTTGCTCTCCCTAATCTTGTAACACAACAAGAGATACTTAAATGTATCCCCTAGATTATTTTAGCCAAGCAAAACCAAGCCCTTTTTCATCTAGTGGATAAGGATGAGGTGAGGAGCATAGTTTTCAGCATGAAATCAGGGAAATCTCCAAGGCCCAATGGTTTTCCTATTGAATTCTTTAAGGCTTTCTGGGATGTCATAGGTGAGGATTTAACCAAGGCTGTTGAAGAATCTCATTCAAACAGAACTATGCTTTGAGCTTTGAACCATACTTTCATCGCTTTGATTCCTAAAGTGGGACAAGCCTCCAACCTTGGATATTTTTGCCTGATTGCTCTCTGCAATGTGACCTACAAGATAATCACTAAGTTGATGGTCTGAAAGGCTTAAGAAGATTATGGACAACATAATCTCCTAGGAACAAGGAGGATTTGTGGAGGGGCATCAAATTTTGGATGGGGTTATTCTAGACAAGAGGCTATCTACTCAATGCAACATTCTGGTCGAAGAGGCATGTTTATTAAACTAGACATGTCTAAGGCTTATGATAGAGTCCCTTGGTAGTTTCTGGATCAAATGCTTGAGAAATTTGGCTTCTCTCAAGAGTGGAGAGAGTGGATCATGAGTTGTGTCTCAAAATTTTCCTTCTTTGTTCTCATCAATGGCTCCCCCTCGACCCCTTTCCATGCTTCTAGGGGTATTCATCAAGGAGACCCTCTTTCCCCATTTCTTTTTATTATTCTAGTAGAAGGATTGGGAAGATTCCTCTAGAGAAATAAGCAACAAGGACTTTTGGTAGGTGTGCAACTGGGTGAGGAGATGCTAACTCACCTTCAATTTGTTGATGATATAGGTCTCTTTGGGGAAGCTAGCATTTGAGAGGCTAGAACGATCAAAGCCATCTTAAAAACCTACATGGATGCTATTGGCCAATAGGTGAATGCAGCCAAATCCAAGGTTGTTTTCTTCAATACAAATAGAAGAATCCAAGATCATATTCTATCCATTTTGAGCTTTGCCCAGGGTACCCTTCCACTTGATTACCTAGGGATTCCCCTTCATTTCAAGAGTCTAAGGGAAGGCTGATTGGAAAGCTTTAATGGATAGAATCATTGCTAAAGTTAATCATTGGACTCACCATTGGCTTACTTTTGGAGGAAGAATGGCTCTCATCCAATCGGTGATCCAAGCCATGCCTATTTATAAATTCTCCATCCTAGCTGCCCCTATGAGAGTTCTTAGAGAGTTGGATTTGCTTATGAGAATTTTTTTGTGGGATGGCCCAAGGATGGGTAAGAAGTGGGCTCTTGTTAGTTGGGATAAAATATGTCAACCTAAAGCTCGAGGGGGTCTTGGTTTTTGTAAAGCAACTTTAAACAATCAAGCTCTTGTCGAGAAGCTCTATTGGAGATGGATCTCCAACCAGGAGGCTTTCTTCAACAAAGTCATCACTAGTAAGTATTTGGGTTCTATCCCCCATCAAGAAGTTGGTCGCACTCCTCTGAGGGGCCCTGGATCCATTATTTGGAAGGTCTTGAAAGCTGGCAAAAAATTGGTTAAATCTAGACTTTTTTGGAAAGTGGGTAAAGGAGACAAAGCTAAATTTTGGATTGATTCTTGGGACCAGCATCCCCCCTTAATATATGAGTTCCCTGAGTTGTAGCCCTTGCAACAAAGTCTCAAAGGTAGAGGATGGATTAAGATGGCTTCCTACATTACTTCTAGGCAGATTGGAGATTTCTCTTTCTTTTAGTGGAAGAGGTTGGAAGATTGGCCTATTCTTGTCCCTCTTCATCAAAAGCTTCTTATTGATAAGATCCTCAAGCAAAGGTGCCTTACGAGGAAAGAGGAAGAGGATAGGATCACTTGGGGCCTTGGCAGTCTAGGTGTCTTCACTATCCATGATGGTTATAATGCTTTGCTCCCTCCTTCGTTGATCCCATGGGATGTCCCTTGGGATAGAGTTTGGGTGGCTAAGGGTTGGCCTAAAATAAATTTCTTTGCATGGGAAGTGATGCATAGGAGTTATCTCACCTATGATAACCTTATGAAGAGAGGTTTTTATGGCCCCTCCAATTGCATCATGTGTAATTCCCAAGAGGAGACGCTTGATCATTTGCTTTTCCAGTGTGAATTCGCCAGAGAGTTGTGGAAAAGGTGGTTAGACCTCTTTAAGGCTCACCTAAAATTTTAGGTGACTCTTGCTAATATCTGGGAGATCTGGAAATGAAGAAAGTTCAAGAATATCTCCATTCAATTGGGTTGGTCCCTAGGCCCGAGTTTCATTTGGTGGCACATTTGGCTGGAAAGAAATTCCAAAATTTTTAGAGAGGAGTTCAGTCCAATGGAGCTGGTTTGGCATAAAATTGTTACCAAGGTTTTTGAAACTATTAGAGCTCACCTTAGGGACCAGAAAACCCAGGAGAATGAGTTGACTCCCAAGTCACAAAAGTTGGGATCATGGCAGCCCCCTCCCCCAGGTTGGAAAAAGATCAATTCTGATGGTGCAACTAAGGATAACTCGAGGGTTGCAAGACATTGGTTTTCTTAAAAGAGATTTCAAGGGGAAGATCCTTCATTGGGATTTGGAGGGTCTTGGAAGGGCTACTAACAATGAAGTTGAAGGGTTGGCTATCAGATAAGGTTCTCTCAATGCTTAGGAGAATGGGGTTAGAAAGATCATAGTTGAGTCCGACTCACAAATTATGGTGGGGCTTTTGGATGTTATTAGAAATTTCAGACCAAAGGCCTGGAGGATAAGGAACATTGTGAGCCAAATTAAGTCCATATGGCAGCAGTTTGAGGATGCCATTCCGGTCTATGTTGATAGATAAAATAATGTAGTGGCTAACTTTTTGGCTAAACATGGTAGTGAAAGTCCGGTTGGATGCATGCTGAATTCTAATCAGGATAGGGACACTTTTGAATGGTTGGAAGTGAACCAAATGGTTCTTTGTTTGGCCAGCAAAGACTTATGTAGGGATGAGGATAGGTCTAGAGTCCACTGAGCCTTGTGGGTCAATGGAGGATGAAGAGTTATTGGTTGGGTTTTTGCTACCTATTGTAGCACTCTTTGGCCCCTTTTGGGACAACACTGGTAGTGTTTGCAGGACTATCAAGCCTGCTAGGTTACTTTGGATCAACATAAAGTAGGAGTGGGATCAGGCTAAGAGTCTCTACTCTTTAGATGGTACTTAGTTTTTTGTTATTTTTGGAGATGTTTTTTATTATTTACATGGTGGAATCGGTAGCCGCCATGAATCCGAAAAGGTTGTCCGACTTTTATGGCCACCACAGTATTCTACGATGTCCGCCCCAGAATCTACCACATAGTTCTTCGCGTAATCCGCCCCTATAACCACCATGCCACAATCATTTTAAACCTTTTACATCATTGAAAGCACCATGAAAGGGACAAGCGTTCATTCCAATGAGACCCAAGATTTGAACCTTGGACCTCTACCCCCCTTACGAGGTTTGGAATAACCAGTTGGTTATTTTTGGAGATGTTAATCTAAGTTTTATTCAGATTTTAGGGCTTGCCAAAAGTGGAAGACCTATGAATGTAATTTTATTATTGTCATGTGAATAAAGCTTTTAACCTTTTCAAAATAATTTAAATAATAAAAAAAATTCTCTATCATTTTTTCCAATTGGTTATATAGGATTGAAATGGTCTCGCCTGTATTACATCATTATTACAACAAAGTTGGGATATTATTCAACTATCACTTGGCAAGATTCTCGTCATTCAATGTTGAGGAATCTAACCGGTTGAGCTAATGCCATTTAATATAATTTAAAGTAAAGCACAAGTTTTTTAAGGGGCCCCGATCCCCTTGTAACAGGGTTTGAATTTGGGTCTTCTAGATGAAAACTCAAAGATATACCACTACCTAAAGACATACCACTACGGTATCTCTCACACAACTAAAATTTTTAGAGTAAAGTGCATGTTTATAAAAGGGGACACAATCCCCTTGTACTGGAGTTTGATCTTACATTTTTTTGGGATGAAAACCCAAACATATACTATTACAATATCCCTTATGGGACTAATGTTAAGGTAAAGCATGGATTTTTGAAAGGGGTTCAATTTCCTTATACCGGGATTTGAACTTGGGTCTCCTAGATGAAAACCCAAAGATATACCACTATGGTGTTTGAACTTGGATCTCTTGAATGAAGCCCCAAAAATATACCACTATGATATTCTTCATGTTTGAACTTGGGTCTCCTGAATAAAGACCCAAAAATATACCGCTACTATATTTCTCATAAGACTTATCAAATTTTCATATAAAATCAATTTTAATATTTATATATAAATAAATAATTAGGTAGATATTTGAAAAAAGAAAAAGAAAATTTTATATTAAAACAAAGATCCTTTACAAGTTAGGATGAGACACCTCCTAGCCTTAACCGACAAGAACACATGTTTACAATAGTAAAAGAAGATTTGCATTGGAGCCAAATCTCTTAAACCATATTTCTGCAATGGTTGTCCAAATTAGCTAAACACTAAATTTGCTTACCAACCTGCCTAAGCCTCTCATCCTTAATAGCCATGTCAATGTGTCACTAACCCCTGCCTCCTTCTTAGTACCCATCTTAGCTAGGCAGTCTTCCACTTTATTTAGATCTCTAATCACATAAACTCGAATCACATCATCTAATTCCCTTCACAATTCCTTAATTTGGGTGACAAGAATCCTCAACCTCCATGTCTTCAAAGCAAAGTTCCTCATGCAATCCAAAGCTCTTACCAATATTTGAGAATTTGATTCTAGGATTATCCTCCTATAACCTTGTCTTACCGCCCAGATAGAAGTAGATTTGATAGCTAAGGCTTCTGCTTCATTGTTCGTGGTCCTTCCCAGGCCTTGAAGTTCCCAATAAAGCATTGTCCCAACATGAATCCTGCAAACCACTCCAATTCTAGCTCTATCCAGATCGCCTTTTACAACTCCATCAATATTAATTTTAATGCAACCTTTTGGGGGTGTTTTCCAACTAGCTCTGTCATGACCCTCTTGCACTTCAACTTCCTTCTCCATCATCCTTATATCAGCCTGAGTTTCCTCTTTAGCATACCCTGCCATAATTTCTGTGACTTTGCTCCAAATGACCTACCAAACGACATCTAAGGATGAAAATGTTTCTATAAAAATTATGTCATTTCTCTTCAACCACACTTGCCACCAAATGAAGATTAATCCAAGCTTCCAACCGATACAAAGAGCTTTAGATTTAAAATTAATCCAACTTTTTGGGGTGGTTTCCAACTAGCTCTGTCCTGCCCCCTTCTCTATCGTTCCTATATCAGCCTGAGTTTCCTCTTTAACATACCTTGCCACAATTTCTGTAACTTTACTCCAAATGACCTACCAAACGCCATCTAAGGATGAAAAGGCTTCTCTAAAAATTATGTCATTTCTCTTCAACCACACTTGCCACCAAATGAAGTTTAAACCAAGCTTCCAACCGATACAGAAATCTTTAGATTTAAATCTACCCTTCTACCATCTATTCCAAATATTAATCTAATTCAAATCATCATTGGCTTGAATTTTATAAGATAATAACCATTGCTCCCAAACCTAGTGTGTAAATAGGCATTCAAACATCAAGTGCAATGTTTCCTTCTCTTGTAACATAAAACATAATGAGATGGAAGAGCAATTCCCCTATATCTTAAATTATTAAAAGTAAAAATCTCATTATGCATGAATTACCAAACAAACAAAATTTACTTTCAATTAATATTTAAACTACCAAATCTTTCTCGATAATCAATCTAATATAATTATTTAAGTTTTATACACTTATACTTGAATATGATACATACTTTTCAAGGATTTCAACCTTCTAGTTTTTGAAGTGTTAATAGTTTGATCTACATATTAAATATGTTTATATAAAGTATAAGGATTTCAACCTGCCCACTTAGTTATCAAATTCGTCGAATTTTTCAAATAAAATTCGAAATTCGTCGAATTTAAAACCTTACAAATAAACTTTAAATTTGACAGTAAAAAAATTAGAAAAAAACATAAATGTATGAATTCTCCTTTTTTTGGTTCTACATGCGGCCATCTTCAGTTTAGCATTGGCACAGGGTAAGTCGTTTTATTTATTTATTCTGAACGTAGGTATGTACATGTTAGTTTTTAAAATTGTTTTAATGGTGGATGTTTGAAGTTGCAGGGTAATAAGTACGACATGGAAGAGAGCAGATCAACATAGACATTGCAAAGGCGAAAAAAGGAGCCATAAGAATTTACCGTCACGGACCGTTACTCAAAGTGTGGTGTGAGCATCTTGTGTGGTGTGAGCATCTTGTTCGTGTCTGGCAGGAATGAGAATTTGTATGTAAAATCAATTGCAACGGGTCAAACAGTGTATTTTGTGTATTATACATATTTTTTTCACTACCTATTTGTGTATTGGTAGTGTGATACCCAAAACTAAACCGTTATTACGTTTTAAAGTTAAGTGATAAATTTTAGACCTTGAATCCCCATAGATATACATATTTATATACATATTTTTTCACCTCAGTTTCGTAAAAGAACCCAAAACCTATAAAGTATTGGTAGTGTGATACTCAAAACTAAATCGTCATTACGTTTTAAAAATAATATAAAGTTAAATGATAAATTTGATCCACAGATTTAATGATACCAAATTTCATTATTTCGTTTTAAAAATAATATAAAATTGAGATGATAAATTTAATCCACAGATCTAGTGACACCAAACTTTGATCCTGTGCAACACTTATGTTTTAAAAGATTATGATTGACACAAACCCACGCAGTAAATACCACAATCAGTAAAAAAATCATATCAATCACAGATTTATACCAATTCTTGTCTGACTAAATTAGTAAATAATTGTTATTCTGACTAAATTAGTAAATGATTGTTACTCCGGGTAATTGGATTGATAGAAAAACAACCCAAACTAATTGTATGATGTAACTAATGACATTAATTAGACATTGCTTATGGCTGTGACCGGACTTACATCAGCCTATAAATTATAAATTGATACCGCATCGGGGTCTGTTGGCACATTGCTTGCTTTACATCTAATTACTAAAAAAAATATACAAGTAGAATATATGTATATTTTTAATATGTTAAATTTTATATTGAATTTTAAAACATGGCAGAATTTTAAGAACATTGAACTAGAATACGAACTCGAATTTGATAAACTTGATAACTAAGCCTGCCCACTACTAATTTTCGAAGTATTAATAGTTTAATGTACTTTTTAAATATGTTTATATAAAATATGGTGTATAATTTTCAAGGACTTCAACCTGCCCACCTGTTAGGTTTTGAAGTGTTAGATAGTTTGGTCTACTTTATATAAAGTTTGGTGAATGATTTTCAAGGATTTCAACCTCCCCATTGCTAGTTTTAAATTGTTAATAGTTTGGTTTACTTTTTTTAATTGATTATATAAGATTTAAAATTAATCTTATTTATTTATTCAATTTGAATTGTTAATAGTTTGGTTTATTTAAAATTAATTATATATGATTTAAAATTAATCTCATTTATTTACATTTAATTAAAAATGGTATTGAAATAATTTATAATTATAGTTTTGGGGTTATTTTAATGATTCGAGATTTGATTTTTTTTAGAGGTTCAAAGTTCAAACCGTAGTATGTGTCACTGTATGTTATCTTCTATTAATAAGTTTAGCTCTCAATTTTAAAAGAAGTCATGACTGAAATGAGAATGGTCAGCCTAAACATACTTAGTGAGATTTTCTCACACTAACCAAATTAAAAAAAAAAAATTACAATTATATTTCAAATAAACCAATTAAATTTATACCATCTAAATCAAATAAATTTTAATAAATGGGACTGTGTGTTAAATTTTTTATTGGACAAAGGTAGTAGACCCATGGTTTGCCCTGTGTTTGCCAACTTGAGGTAGCGATTCCAATGCCAAGCCTCCTCGAGGTCTCTTCACTTGGAGTAAAAGTTTACGAAAGCTGGGTATAGTGGTAGCTTTTTTAATTTGAAACTGCATCCACGAGGATAAAATGATGGAGACCCTCTCACTTGGAGTAAAAGGCTATGTTAAATTTCCTAATGATGTCGGTAGTAGACCGACCGGTTTCTGTTAAGTGTTTACCAGACGGGTGGAGGTAGTAGAGTCGAGTGTTTACCAGCTTGAAGTCGGCAGTTCCAATCCCGAGCCCGTCCCAGGTCCCTCTCACTTGAAATAACAGTTTACCGAGGAGGGGCAGGGTAGCGTTCCAGATTTGAAATCGCATCTACGAGGATAAAATGATGGAAGACCCCCTCAACTGGAGTAAACTTTTACCGGGCATGTCCCCCTCACTTGGAGTACAAGTTTACAAAAGCAAGGCAAGGTATAAGATAAAATGATGGAAGACCCCCTAAATTGGAATAAAAGTTTACAAAGGCAAGGCAGGGTATAAGATAAAATGATGGAAGACCCCCCTCCATTATGTCAAAGTTTACGAAGGCAAGACAGGGTATAAGATAAAATGATGGAAGACCCCTCAATTGGAATAAAAGTGTTCCCCCCACTTGGAGTAAAAGTTTACGAAGGCAAGGCAAGGTATAAGATAAAATAATGGAAGACCCACTTAATTGGAGTAAAAGTTTACCCAGGCAAGGCACGGTATAAGATAAAATATAAAATGATGGAAGACCCCCTCAATTGAAGGAAAAGTTTAAGGGTATAAGATAAAATGATGGAAGACCCCTCAATTGAAGTAAAAGTTTAAGGGTATATGATAAAATGATGGAAGACCCCCTCAATTGAAGTAAAAGTTTAAGGGGCAGGTCCCCACTTGGAGTAAAAGTTTACCAAGGCAAGGCAGGGTATAGTAGTAGTTTTTCAAATTTGAAACCGCGTTCACGGGGTGTAATGATGGAGACCCCCTTTAAAAGTTTACCAAAGGGTGTAATGATGGAGACCCCCTTGTAAAAGTTTACCAAGGGTGTAATGATGGAGACCCCCTTTAAAAGTTTACCAAGGCAGGGCGGGTATAGTGGTAGCTTTCCGGATTTGAAACCAAGCCCACAGCGATAAAATGATGGAAACAGGGTATAATGGTAGCTTTTCAGGATTAAAACTAAAACTACGGTAATAAAACGATGGAGACCTTACGGATTCCCTGTATCACAAATATTAAAAATAAAAAAATCAGCAATCCACAGTTATTTATACAAGTGATTCAAGAGATTGGGACCTCGATATTAGAGGAAAAGGAACGGCCCATGTGCTTGCTGTATCTGTATACAGCACCACACACAAGTACAACAATTAAACCATTGCTGTCTAGGACAAGCCTATCAAGGTCCCACTTATTTTTGTTGGTATTGTTAGACTACCCTGCCCAACCGACTGTGACTTTTAAGTTTTTTGATCTTTGATTAAAAGAGAAATAGTGATAACCTTATTGTGATCCAATTATATTTGATGACCCCATTGTGAAACAGTCGTGCTTCACACCTACTTTAAAAAGGTTGAGTACTCAATTTGTATTGTCTTACGATGCATGTGAACCTGAATAACAAATACTTCTCTATGACAATCTGTCGTGAAGAATCTTTGATTTTCAAGACCACAGTGCATACTGACAAAACAGTACCTTGAATTGAGAATTTGAGAGTACTTACATAGTAAATAAATATAAAGTATGAGAAAGACAGGGCAATTATTGAAGGGAATGCTTGTCTGCATGCAATTGTAAGGCATTCTTTATCAGCAGAGTGGCTCCTTGTCAGTGGCTCCTTTGTCTAGTGTAAAGGCTGTGAAATCTTTGTTGGTCTTAAAGCTGAATTTATCCTTATCCTTTCTTGTCCACTCCTAAGATAAGAAAGAGAATAAAGTTTTTCTTTCCCTTTCGTACTGGAGGTGCAGGCCTGCACGTAGAGAACTACACAAATTCCTTTAGATTTGGTTTTTCTTGACCTTTCCAAACCAGAATCATGTGCAACTTTTGAGGCAAGGAGATTGTTCTTAGTGTTTTGTTTACCTATTATTTCAGCATATTCTACAAGTGATCAATTAAAGAGTTCTGTATTCACAAGGAACTCCAAATTGGAGTTGACAACGAATACAACAAGGTTAACAAAGGTAGAAACCAGTAACTCCAAGTAGCAATTGACAACGGACACAACAAGAGCTACGAAGTTAATCTTTAACATGTCCATTGGAACAACATGTGGACATCCTTATCAACACACCTCAACCTCAAATGCAGGGTGTGTTATGTTTGAGGTCCATTCCTCACAATCGTCAACTTATTGTCTATTAGTGAACTTTCATTTTCACATTGTTGTCTTGGATTCCTCGTTTATATCAAGACTGAGTTGAGTTTTGATTTATAGTTGATCTGTTCATGTGATTTATGTAGTCTAGTTTTGGATTAAGCATAAAAGTGGTATAGTGGACCCTCTTGTCTTACAATTGCATGTTATTTTGATGTGTAGAGTTTAGTTTACATCCACCACGGCCTTTTTTTTCCCAAAAATAGCGTCCAAAATTCTTACAATTTGAAAATTGATTTCAACTTTTGTATGCACTAGATGTCAAATCTGAACAATGGTTCACATCTTTATGCAATAAATGTCTTACATGTAAGTTCCACAGGTGTTGTGGAAACTCCCTTCTCACCGGCTGGGATCAAAATTTTGGCTACTTTCCAGATAGAAGTTGCCAGACAAAAGTTAGTGTGCAAGGTAAATGCAATCAGATCATGTTAAACTGTATCCCAGAAAATATATCAACAAGCATCAGACGAGGAAATAAAAAACAAAAAGCAGTAAAAGTTCACTGTACTGTATAAAAATGGATCTTTATAATATTTTAGTTGTATCCACAGAAGAATGCAGGTAAAAATATGAGTGAAGTTGTTAAAGACTAGGAAGTGTAACCATGCAAATAAAATTCATTGTCTTTTAATTTTTATTATAATTTAATATCTTTATTAATAATATTTTTAAGAAAGAGGTGATGTACAAGGCTTTCCTAGCATCAAAAGCTTCTCTAATCCGCACATTTTTATGTGCCAGTTTCCAAGGTAAATCTGCTAGCATCCTTCCTTTTTCCATATTCAGTCAATAGCAATTTCTGTCATGTGAACCCTTATCAAAAAAATGGTTCTCATGATATTTTAGTTTTACCTATGAAAGAATATACATACAGATCCTATTACAGTGCTCTAAGAACTAATAAAAATAACCATGCAATTAATTTTTAAATTTTATATCTGATATATTTAAATATCTTTATTTATAGCAATTGTGAGAAACTAGCATAGAATACATTACTAGCATCAAAAACTTTACCAGTCCAAAAGTAGGCTTCAGGCTGCAAGTCTCCAAGGCAAACGTGTTAGCAGCTCTCATCTTCCCATTGCTAACATTATAGCAATTTTGTCATGTCTTGTGGACCATTTCCACCTTGTAGTTATTTTTTATATTCTGTTCATAACTTACAAGCTGTTCACTACAGTGTCATATCACTGACATGGATTTACTTTCACCTTAATATTCTCTCTCTCTCTACTTCGGCTCATGACATATATGCCATTCTCTAGCAAAAAAAAAAGTATCAATGGTCCACCTGGTTTTTTGCAGGTATATTTCAACCAGTACATTAATATATTTGTCGCCTAAAAGTACTTGTTTTGTTAAAAGCATGGATCAACCTTTTATGAATCTGAAGACATCATTTAGACAATTGCAAATTACAGATCTGCAGCGCATGTCACGGACCATTTGGCATAGAAATGGAAGAGTAGATATGATTCGTAAAATGTATTGTTAGGAGAGGAAGGTTTGAAATCGTGTGGTTCGCTGAATTAGATTCGGACTAAAATATTTTAGAATATATTGAAAACTGGAGGACCCTAAATCATAGTGTCCTATCACAGGTCTCCCAATTAGTAAATGCTTTACCACAACATCTTAGAGTGCAGTTGTGGATGTTAAGACATAAAAAGAAGCTGCATAAAGCTTACTAACAGAACTGGGCAGGTGAGATACAAACACATACCATATAAATCAGAGTGGATCAACTCAGCAGAAATCACATTTCTGCTTGATTATCGGACTGAACTACTCATTACAAATATAGAACTGGAAACAAAAAAAATGGAAGACCACATTCAATTTAATCCCTCAATATTAAATCAATGGGACAGTGCATCTCCTTTGTACTTTTAAAAAGGATGAATCAGATTGAATGTTTGATAATGGATGCCATTACCTGTGACAAATTGGTTGAAGAACACAGAACAGAAAATTTTCAAAGCTTACAAGATCTCTGATGCTGCTCAAAACCCAAGTACTTGCAACCCAACATAGGAAGGCCTGCTGGTGAGCAACTTTCAATACATAGCTGATCTCTGATGCTGCTCAAAACCCAATTACTTGTTTAATTTACAACCCAACATTGGGAGGCCTGCTGGTGAGCAACTCTTCATACATAGCTCAGGAGCACTTGGATATAAATAGAAGGCAACTGGTCTGCAAGGAGGAAGCGGGGGCAATGACATTTTTCCATTGATGTGCTCTATAACTTCTTGCATTGTAGGCCTGGATCTTGGGTCACTCTGAGTGGAAAGCAGCCCCACCTCAACCAAGCATCTAACTTGCTCTGGGTTGTATCTCATCATCATCCTCTTATCTGCCACTTGGAGCAGCTTTTGTTTCTCATGAAGGCTCCAAGCAAATTCCACCAGGTCCACCTCCTCTGGGTCCAAATCATGATCTATAGACCTCCTCCCTGATACAATCTCAAGCACCATAACCCCAAAGTTGTAGACATCCATCTTCTCATTAGGCTGCAGAACATGGAGGCTCTCAGGGGGAATATGATGTTCAATTTTCAGTTCACCCAACACCTGTTGCTGCTTCTGATCATTTGAGCTAAATAACCCAAAGTCCCCAAGCTTGGCCCTGAATGCAACATCAAGCATCACGTTGCTGATCTTAATGTTCTTGTGCACCAAACTCTTCTCCCACCCACTGTGCAAAAAGCATATGGCCTCTGCAACATCCTTCACCACCTTGTGTCGCCTAGGCCATGGCAGAATCCCTCTGGCAAACAACCACTTATCCAAACTACCATTCTGCATATTCTCATACACCATCACAAGCTCATGCTTCTCATTGCACCATCCCTTAAGGGGCACCAGGTTCGGGTGCTTCAATCTACTGATGACCTTAACCTCTTTCATGACCTTATTCTTATCCACATTCCCCACTAAATCTTTGTTAAACCGCTTTACGGCCACAAGTGTACCGTTGTGGAGGACACCTCTGTAGAAAGTCCCCTTATCCCCAGACCCCAAAATCTCACCTTGGCCAAAGTTTTGAGTTGCCAGGGACAACTCGGACATGGCAAACCGCCTTGGCTTATTCGGTGGTGTAGGACGGACGGTACTCTTATTCGATAACAACTTTGTTGCGATGAATTTGATCTGGTCCTTGGCCTTCTTGTTGCAAAGCAACCACACCAAACCCACCAAAGACACTGCAGACACTGCAAGAAAGATGAAGAATGCACTAAGAGGCTCCTTCTCTGCAACTTCAGCAGTCTTAAACATCTTCTTCTCACATGTTGTCTCTGTGGGTAGCCTTAGAAATGCATTGCTAGTGGCAGAAAACTCCCATGAGAGGATTTTATGAATCTGTGCTGTTTGCCCAGTGGAAGCAGAGAAGCCCACGAACATGTAATCATTCAAATAAGTCGAGAGATCCACCCTTGCGGAGTATAGTGGCTTAGTGGGTATTTCATCTCCTTCTCTGGCGAGGCTCAGCTCGATCCATCGCTTGGCCCCATCATAGTCAATCCAAGCTCGGACATTGGATCCATTTTTGAAGTAAACTCCAGCTTTTCCAGCATCCACTGTTATATTGGAGACTATGCTTCCCAGATTTATCCCAACATGGTTATCATTAGGATCATTGAATTCTTCATTTTTGAATGTGTCAAATTCCACCGCAAAGGCCTTGTAATTCTCGTCACAGGCATCGTTAAGCATCCCCAGCCAGCCCCCGGCTCTCCCCACTGTGAATTCATCTGGCACAACTACAAAAGTTAGGCCACTGGAAGGTCCCGCGTTCGAATCCTGTGGGGGCACGTCTATTTGGAAAGAGAATGTTGTGTGGAAGGAGGCCGGGGTGCCTGTTTCAGGGTCCAGCATTCTTATGGGAGAGGAATAGAGGGCTTTTCCAGCTAGGAAGGATATATTGGCGTTGTGGGTGTTGGGGATTTGTATGATGCCACCATTTTCTTCCAGGTCTGCACTTCCCACAAGCCTAATTTCATGGTTTATTCTGTGTTGGGCTCTGAAATCTGGGAAAAAGAAGTTGTTGGAGACATTGCTTGCAGGACCCGGTTTGCCACAGGAGACCAGCTGAATGAGAAAAGAAAGAAGGGCGCTGAGAAATATCAGTATAAAACAATGCTCGGAAGCCATATCCAACTTGAATTTCTTCACATTGGAGTGATAATCTTAGACCGGTTACCTATTTGTGCCGCTCAATGTTCCCCCACATGTTTCTCGACTGCTGCGGACTTTTTCAGAACCACAGAGGATAATTATTATGAATATGAATACGATTCTACTTTCTCGGGAGAAAAGTACATCATGTAATGTTTTAGCTGGAGTATGAGACCTTTGGGACCGTATGTTCTTTTGAACTATTAATTGGGTCTTATGAAATTACTTACCCAAACTAACATAGTTGCCTTGAGACGTTGGACACGTAGATAGTTGGATTCAAGAACATTCAGGGTATTGTTTACCGGAAGCCTCTCAAGAATAATCTCAGTATTTAAGTGTTTATGTTGGTATGTTGTTGAATAATCTCAGTATTTAAGTGTTTCTGTTGGTAGGTTGTTGAATAATCTCAGTATTTAAGTGTTTTTGTTGGTAGGTTGTTGAATAATCTCAGTATTTAAGTGTTTTTGTTGGTAGGTTGTTGAATAATTTCAGTATTTAAGTGTTTATGTTGGTAGGTTGTTTTGATTTGATTTTTTAAAAATCAAGATTTTAATAATTTTATTTTTAAAAAATATAAAAAACAATTCTCACTTATTATTTTATGAAATATTGTTGCACATAATTCCAAAAAGATTTTTGTTTCACATATAGCCTTTATAAGTATAAAATAGGATCTTTTGATTTTTTTAATAAGTTGAAAAGTTGAAGGTATATTAAGGTCATCTTTCTCCTAAATTGAAGTTGGGTCTCTGCCAAGAAAGTCCAATGCCTTTTGCTATTGTAGCATCCCTGTCAAATCATCCTTCTAGTGAATTGAAGTTGGAGTAGGCCTCCTCTAAAAAAGCCTTATGTCCTTTGCTATTGTGATCTTCTTGTCAAGACATGAATGTAATTGCAAAATAGTTCTTATTTGACATTCATGACGTTAATTAAACTTGAATGTCTATTAGGAAATTCCAATGCCCATTGCAAAATTATTCTTGTTTGACATTCATTAACTCGTCTAAAAGTATAATGTATAATATGAGGCCATTTTTAATTGTTTAATTTATTTTACTAATAAGAAACTACTTTTATGGTAAAAGTTTTATAATTTTAGTATTTTTAATTGATTGTGTAAGATATAAATAAATTTCATTTATAATAATATTATTTTAATAAATTATATAATAGTATTACAATAATATTTTTAATAAATATGTACAATAAGTTTTGAATTTTAATTTTATATTGAAAGATGAGCTTGTGTCATTTGATGATATCATATTTATCATTATTATTAATCAATTTATAATCTTTGTTGTAACGACATAACTTTATATATTTATGTATTAATATATTTTAATAACCTATGTGTGGTTTCTAGTGAGGGTCAGTCTCAATGAGATTTTATTTGATGAAATAAAAATTTACTACTAAAAAAAGCTAAGGTAAAATTTTTGGGGTACCTAAAGAAAATAAGAAGAATGGAAGATAACATGTTACTAAAATAGGTAAATCAAAGAAACATAAATAAAAAGGAAGAAAAAAAAAACATGTGGATGAAAAAAATTAACAAATGGATAGAAAATGGAGTATTAATTTTCATGAAGCTTCAAACTCCAACACATAAATTATATAGTATGTGAGGGAAAAATTTAAACTTTTATATAGACTAAAAATTTACGAAGGAAAAAATAAAATTACATCATTAAGTTCAACCTAGATTGTGAACACAACCAAAAAGTACATAGATGCAAAGACGAAATGTAAGGAAAAAAGTTTATAGCCCTACTAAGATCCAATTCATACTAAGTAAAATGCAAAACTTGAAGATGGACGATACCTTAAGAGGTATGGTTAGAACATATGTGTCTTTTGCACAACAAGAGCAGTGGAGACTATAAAGCATTTTGTCATGGAACTTGAAGCCTATAAAGCAATCAGGAATGCGTGTGAGAACACTTTAAACGTAAACTTGTTGATGGAAATATTTGAAGAAATGAGAATAGAAATAGAGTGAAGCTTCTCATCAAAATCAATAGCAAAAGAAACACATTCCAAAATATAATAAGATATTGGTTTTTTTTTTACTTTGCTTAACATTTTTTAAATGAAAATTGTAAACATTTATATGTTTTTTTACTTTGTTAAACAATTTTTTCTTAAATTTTATAAAGACTATAATTCTGAATAGGAGGTACAAGGTTTGAATCCAAAAAAAGGGATAGGGTTATAAACCATACGATATATTATATTAAATATCCTAGTCCATAGATTGTTTTGGTTTCAAAGATGTTATTAAAATCATTTCAAAACGTCGTTATTATCAAGTTTTAGTTTTTTTTTAAATTTAAATTGGTTGTAAGGGATTGAAATGGTCTCACACATTTTACAATAAGACCAAATAGTGGTATAACAATAGCTTAGCTATTATACATGTATCACTTGGCAAGATTCAAACTTAGGTTTCTTTCTTGAAAATCAAGAAATTTAATTGGTTGAGTTAATATCATTTGATATGTCTTTTATGAAAGATATTATTCATTTGCTTTTTATCAAAGATATTCATCTTACCTTGACTTTAAAAAAGAATGATGCATAATTGTTTGGTTCATTCAGACCCATAAACCTATGTAATATGGCATATAATATAATCTCCAAAGTGATGGCATATTGGTTAAGACCACTAATGAACATTAAATTAATGATTTTGCATTTAGAGGAAAGCTCAAATTTTCAAAGAAATTTACTTGCCTTCTACGATGACAAAGACTATTTTTATTGAAGGAGTGAGTTCTTCATGGCATTTGGCCAAGGTCAATCCACTTATATCTTCTAATCATAGCATCTAGGAATCTTTGAGTCTTCTTGGGGTCCAAGGACATTCAATTTCTACTATTGAATGCAATATTTTTCTTTTTTACTTCAACATATGATAGGAGGACATGATAGAGTTTCCAAGAAAAACTAGGCATACTATATAACCTTAAATCTATTGCATCTTAACATATGTGCTAGTTGTAATTCATTTGTCACTACAAACCATGGGTTCAAATTCCTTTATGCCAATACTCCCTATTTTTGAAAGTACAAAGAATGACTTTGACTCCAAAGATCAAGGCTTCCTTTCACACTATCAACATGGTTTATCTTACTATCTAAGAACAGGAATAATTGGAAATGGGTCAAAAGTATAGTATTTTGACATTGTTTTAGCTTGTTTTACAATATCAATTTCTTAAAAAAAAACAATATGCTCGACTTCATCAAGGAATAAATCCTACTTTGGTTGAGGACTAAAGGACGGTGTAAACTAGTATAGAATAGGATTATCATTTTTTTCAAAAAATAAATATAGAGATATATTAAATTATCTATTTTAGCATAGGTGGTCCTTACTTTTTAAAGGTTTATTAGGATAATTTGAGCGAGAGTGATGGATAGTTCTATATAGCATGAGTATTTTGACAAACATTCTATGGAGATATATTCGACACAAATAGATCTAGGTGTACATAGTCTTTGCATCTTCTTGTTGTCAATATTTTAATTCTTATTTTTTTTCAAATCAAGAAGTATATTTTTTATTTTTTTAAATTGTTGGGAGTAGACATGTTAGGGTACCAAACATCAATATTTTTTTTATAAGTTTTATATAGAATGCAATAAGTCAAATATATCTAGTATAGGGATATAATTTTTAATTTTTATAATTGCCTAAAAATAAGAGTTTTTTTTTGCTTTTATACATACTTCTAATAATCAATAAATGAAAAACATGTAACTATGACAAAACTAAATGAAATTTATATGCTTGGAATATACATTCCAATACATATCTTTACATAAATTTCATTGTAAAATGATATGATTTAACCCATGTAAGGCCTCCAAATTTTGTTAGTGACCCTCTCAACATAAACTTTGATATAGATATCAACATATAAATATAAAATAAAAGTAAAGGGGATCAAATGAATTAGCTCAACCAGTTAAATTTCTCAACATTCAAGGAGGAGACCCAGATTCAAATCCTACCAAGTGATATGTGGATAATATCCAAGCTATTGTAATACCAATGTATGGTGTTGAGTGATCAGATGAATTGGCCAGATCTGTTGGATATGGCGCGACAACACCCATCAATCCATGACAAGAAGGGTGTAATAAAAAGAAGGCCCATTTCAATCCCATATAACTAATTGTAAATATATATATATATATATATATATATATATATATATATAAAGTAGTTTTTTAATGTCCATAAGACTAATAGACCATATGAAACA
Organism: Wollemia nobilis; assembly: GCA_028583015.1. NCBI lineage: Eukaryota > Viridiplantae > Streptophyta > Pinopsida > Araucariales > Araucariaceae > Wollemia > Wollemia nobilis. The sequence continues at coordinate 1,680,853 of JAQPPZ010001708.1, forward strand.
ACCCTCACAAAATATGTTATTTATTCAATATATGTTTATCCAAACAAACTTTGATGAATGAAGTATGGTGTATAACCCTACCCTTATTGGATTCAAACCTTGAACCTCCTATATGTAATGATAATAAATGTAAAAAATATTAATATATTTGGATTTTTTAATTCTACTACCTACCACTATAAATTTTCATTACATAATAATATGATTTGACCTTAATTTGAAGCCTCAAAATGATAGTAATGACCTACAAACAATATATCTTTTTTATACTAAAGTATACTAGAACATCATGTTTTTTCTGTAAACAAGGGTCATGCGTTCAAAACCTAGACCATTTTTTCTTCGATGCAATGTTTGCTTCTAGAGATGAAAGGGACCACATTTTTCAAGAAGGCATGAGTGATTTTGACTCAACAATAAGGTATGCTCACTTGGTTGATGGATATTGGTGTTAGAAAGGACAAGATCTAAATCTGATCCTTGTGCCCTCCACTTTTGGTGTCTTATTTGTTTAGCAACCACATGATACTCTCTCATTCATTAGATGAAATCTCCCTTTGGTCTTCAAATAGTAGCACAAGATGAAGGTTTGATTCTTGACATCTACACTATTGTTTAGCTTATAATCTAAGGTGGAGATTGAACATGGCATCCAACATGGATTTTAACTAGACTATATATTCTAATGAGAAGTGGGATCTATACTCTTAGAGCTTGCATAGTGGAAGACATGTGACAATCACATGCCAAAATCCATCTTATCCTATGTGACAAGTGATAGTTACTAGTTAGTGTTGACAATCCTAAGGTTTGACAACATTAATATTTTTATGTCTTAGGGATTAATAAAAAAATATTTCAAAGGTCATACATTATATATAAATATATATGTTTTGAGCTTCCTTTTTCAAATACATAATAATTTGAGCTCTTTGCATTGCTAGAATTTTTTCAAGGACTTGTTGTAAGTTCAGGGACATCTCATTATGTGATGATATTATAGGACTGTAACATTCATTTAAAGGGGTGAATTATAATGTAAGTAGATTCCTATGAAGATAGAGACTTTATCCCATATTCAAAGAAGATAAAGTTGGATTAAAGGTTTGAAGGTAGATATAGGATCTTTCAATGGCCTAAAGAACACATATTTAAAATATGTTTTTTCCCATCCCTTCTCTTCATATCTAATACGTGGGCTAACATTTATGTATTCTTAAAGAAGATCCAAGTTCTAACTCTTTATGATTTCTTCTCTCTTATTTATTTTTAGTAAATATTAAGGAATTATGGTGGACTTTCTCATAATTAGGCTCTATCAAAGGGTCTCTCATCTATGAAAATTATGGCTCAATGGCCCAAGGGTAATTTGAATTATCCAAAGAATAGGTATACTTATGGATACTTTAAAATGGAAACTCATGTTCCAAGTCTTGTAATATGCAAAGATAAAAGATTGAAGTAGATTGTGAGAGGGAGTTTCTTCATAGTTTTCTTTATAGGGGAGTATATTGGTGCAACAAAACTTTATTACAAGGGGGTGATTATTGTAATAATTTAATTATTCTTTCTATGGCCCCTCAATTTAGATTATATGGGGTGTAGAATAGTAAATGTAAAGTAAAGTAGTTTTGTAACATTTACAAGGCCATAGGCCATATGGGATGACCCTCATGGAGGATGTTTTTTACACAATATATGGTTATCCAACCATACTCTAGTTACAGAAGCATGGTGTATAGCCCTACCCCCCATAAGATTTGAACCTTGGAATTTTTATTTAGAGTTCCAAATTCGTTAGCATTAGGCCCACTTAGAGTTAAGTAACTTGTAATTATTAAGGTATTTGCACACCTCATTCACCTAATCCACTGTATCAATATGATTTGATCTTAATCTTTTTTTAGGTGCTTGTTAGGACCTTTATGTCGTAACTATTTAATTATTGTAATTAGTCATGTTATTAATAGTAGTTAGTGTTATGACTAGTTAGTGGATGCAATGACACCATTTGGAAATATTGAGTTTAATCCTGCAATATTGATATATAAAATGAATGTATTTGATTGATGTCTAAAATGCATATGGTGATGTGCCATAAATATGAAGTATGGGGTGCGATTGGAAAGACGCACCCCTGATAATTACAATTACAATATGTTAGGAGGGTCCTAACATGCCACCCCCCTTAAAGGAGCTTTGTCCTCAAAGCTGGAAATTTGGAAATTGTTGCTAGATATCTTGAAGAGTTTCCCACGTCGCGTCTTCTAAAGGTAGACCTTTCCAATGGATTAAAACTTTCGTGATATCGAGAGTACGAAGGTGACGAGAGCGGCGATCCAAGATAGCTTCTGGCTCGACTAGAAGTACTCCATCCTCGGAGAATTTTGGAAGAGTGGTTTGTGTCGTGATATGTGTTTCGACTACGAGCTTAAGGCAAGATACATGAAATACGGGGTGAATTTTGGAAGAGGGAGGAAGCTCAAGTTTGTAAGCAACGACCCCAATACGTTGGAGAATTTTATACGGCCCGTAAAATTTGGGTGCTAACTTCTGAGAACCTTTTTGTTTAAGAGAGGATTGCCGGTAAGGTTGGAGACGTAAGAAAACCATATCACCCTCGTGGAAACTACGTTCGCTTCTATTTTGATCGGCTTGCTGCTTCATGCGATGCTGGGCGGTGTGTAGGTTCTCTTTTAGGATCCGTAGTATGTCATCTCGAGTAGCAAGTTCTGTTTCCACCGCATGGACTTTTGTAGTCCCTGGAATATAGGAAGTGAGGGATGGTGGTTTTTGACCATATAGTGCTTCATAAGGAGTCATTTTGATGGATGTATGGTATGAAGTGTTATACCACCATTCTGCTAGTGAAAGCCACTTAACCCAATAGAGTGGTTGAGTAGAAACAAAACATCGAAGGTATGTTTCCAAACATTTATTTACAACTTTTGTTTGGCCATCGGTTTGAGGATGGTAAGCGAAGCTCATACGGAGTTGAGTACCTTGTAATTTGAATAATTCCTTCCAAAAGGTGCTAGTGAAAGTTGGGTCACGGTCACTAATAATTGTGGAGGGCATACCATGTAATTTAAAGATGTTATCGAGGAAGAGGTGGGCTATAGTGCTAGTGGTATAAGGATGAGCCACTAGACAAAAATGGGCATATTTAGATAAACGATCAACGACTACGAAAATGGTTGTTTTTCCGCTTGATTTTGGTAATCCTTCAATAAAGTCCATAGAAATATCTGCCCATGTTTTGGTGGGTATAGGAAGAGGTTGAAGTAATCCTGGAGTAGCGAGGGTCTCCCCCTTTTGTATTTGGCAAACTTCACATTCTTTTACAAAGTTTTTGATGTAATTTTTCATCCCTACCCAATAGAAGGAGGTAGTGGCTCTTTTATAGGTTTTTAAGAACCCTGAGTGGCCTGCAGTGGGTGAGGTATGTAACTCGTGAAGGAGTTTTTTTCGATAAGTTGAATTGGGGATGAGGACCATCCTCCCTTTGTATCTTAATATATTGTCCTTCCAAGTGTATGGAGGTTTGCTACTAGGATTATGTTGAAGTTGTTGAATTAAGGCGTGGGTAGAAGGATCATTTATCCATTCTTCATGCACCTCATCTACCCATTTAGGAATAAGAGAGGAAAGAGCATGGACTTGAGGCATATCTTCAAATTTTCTAGAAAGCGCATCGGCTGCCATGTTGTCCTTGCCCTTTTTATATGTAATTTCATAATCATAGCCAAGAAGTTTAGTAACCCATTTTTGTTGTTCCGGGGTATTAGTCCTTTGTTCCAAGAAATACTTCAAGCTATGATGGTCGGTGCGTATAATGAAATGTTGGCCAATAAGATAAGGCCTCCAATGTTGAATAGCATGGACGATCACTAACATCTCTTTTTCATACGTAGAGCGAGATAAATTCTTAGGAGAAAATGCTTTGCTTATAAAAGCTAGAGGTCTTTCATCTTGCATGAGTACGACTCCCATTCCTATTCCTGAAGCATCACTTTCAATGACGAACGGTTTAGAAAAGTTGGGCATGGCTAGAACGAGGGTGGTACACATTGCCGTTTTCAAGGTGATAAAGGCCTCGTACTGCCTTTAGGCGACCATTTGAAAGCATTTTTCTTAAGTAATGTTGTTAGAGGAGCAGCGATTTTACCATAATTTTGGACAAATTTTCTATAGTATCCCGTTAGTCCAAGAAACCCATGTAGAGCTTTTAAGGTTTTTGGAATAGGCCAATTTTTCACTTCCTCGTTTTTGGAAGGATCTACCATCACGTCGTTCTTTGAGACAATATGCCCTAAGTATTCAATTTCTTGTTTTCCAAAGGAACACTTTGATATTTTTGCATAAAGTTGATTTTTCTTCAAGATTTGTAACGCCTTATTCATTAGACTTTGAAAGGTAGAAGGAGTGTTGGTAAGGCCGAATGGCATCACCAAGAATTCGTAGTGCCCTTCGTGAGTGCGAAAAGCCGTCTTAGGAATATCCTTTTCATTGACTCGTATTTGGTGGTAGCCTGACCGTAAGTCCAATTTGGAAAAATAAGCTGCCCCATGGAGTTCATCTAATAGCTCGTCTATGATCGGAATAGGAAATTTATCTTTGATAGTCATTTTATTAAGTGCTCAAAAATCGACACATAAACGCCACGAACCATCATTTTTTCTAACTAAAATAATTAGAGAGGAGTAAGGGCTTCTGCTAGGTCTAATGACTCCTGTCGTAAGAAGTTCTTGTACTAATTTCTCTATTTTGGTCTTTTGGAGGTATGGATAACGATAAGGCCTAATATTAGGAGGTTGATGCCCTGGGAATAGTGGAATAGTGTGATCGTGACTTCGTTGTGGAGGTAGTCCTTTTGGTTCATTGAATACTACCTTATGGTGGTCTAGAATCTTTTGTAACTTTGGTGTCTCGTCTTCTTTGTGACTAGGTTGAATTGAAAATAATTGGGCGACCATTCCTTTGTTTCCTTTTCGAATAATTTTCTCCATTCTATGCGAGTTGACGATTTGAGAAGGTCCTGATTTCAGGCCTTGGATAATATAGGTTTGGTTCTTTGCTGTGAATTTCATCCATAGTTCATCAAATTCCCATTGGACTACGCCCAAGGTCCTTAACCATTGTACGCCTAGTACAATGTCGCACCCCCCTAGGGGTAGAACATACATGTCGCTTTGCATGGTGTAAACCCCCATAGTTAGTTTTATATTTCTGCATTTTCCTTTGCATGCAATTTTTCCGTCATTTCCAATCATCACTTCGAAGTTATTGCAAGGGTATATAAAACAATTTGCTTGTTTAGCCACCTTGGGATCGATAAAATTGTGCATGCTGCCAGAATCTAGGAGCATGGTAAGGTTTTGTTTCTTAAAATACCCTTTTACTCGCATTGTTTGAGGGGCAGAAAATTTGGCTAGAGCGTTGAAGGAAACCTTTGGTGTATTTTCTTCATCACTTTCAAGTGTGTTGGATAATACCTCTACTTCGAGTTCAGGTTCCTCTTCAGTAGCATTTCCTTCCTCTGTGGCATCTAGAATATATAATTTTCGTGAGGCACATTTATGATTTCTGTCAAATTTCTCATCGCAATGGTAGCAAAGACCCTTAGCTTGTCTTTCCTTCATTTCCTCGAAACTCAGACGTTTAATTGGTAGAGCGGGGTTAATTTTGGGGGTTGTGTAGGAGTTTTGGGTTCGTCCATTTTGCATTGGTTTGGGTTTGGTATAAGTGCTTGATGGTTTCCCCCAAGTTGGTTTTGTGAACCGATTTCGTGCCTTGATTTTGTCTTCTGCTAATTTTGCTAAGCCGATGGTCTCTAACATGTTGGTAGGGTTGTACATTTGTACCTCAATTCGAATTTCTTCTTTTAATCCGCTAACAAAACATTCTTGAAAGAAGGCAGCGTCTAGTCCGGATGTTCGATTAGCTAACCTTTCAAATTCTGCTTGGTACTCGCTTACTGAAGTGGTTTGGCATAATTTAGTGAGGGCCCTTGTAAAGCTTTGAAACTTGCTAGGACCGAATCGGACTAATAGGTTCTGTGTAAAGTTTGACCACATCGGAGTGCCATTAGTTTTCTCGAACCATTGGTACCATTGGATGGCGTCGTTTTCCAAATGGAAGGAGGCGATATGCACTTTTTGTATTTTCGAAATTTGGTTTAGTGAGAAATATTGCTCTGCTCGGTAGATCCAGTTTGTAGGGTCTCCACCTTCAAATTTTGGGAAGTCTAATTTTGTCATCCGTGGTAGAATGGAAGTTTGTGGACCTCCTAACATTGCTCTGTTTGATGACCCGTTGTTGGTTGAGTTTGCATGTGTTGTTGCTTGTTTTTGACTTATGGCATCCAGTTTCACATCCATTGCATATATTTTTTCGAAGAGTTCTCTTGTGTTACGGGAATTCTCCTCTCTTTCCTGTTTAACTTCTTCAACGAGCATTTCATGTTTCTCGTGGATGGAATCCATTGATCGTCGTCCGTCGGCCATTGTAGTTGGTAGATGAGAAAAATAGTGCAAATTTGGTATATAAAAGTTGTCAAAAAAGTTGTTTTAGCAACTTTTGCAAAAGTTGTGAGAAACTTTTTGCAAGAGAAAAATATAAAAATAATAATGGTTTAGCTCACTGTTTATTAACCGTAGCACTTTAGATTTTTTATTATGAATCGGCGCAAATTATGGAGTGAGTCAGCACAACCGGGTATGACACGAAGCACAATGCGGGGTGGAGGGAAATGCAAGGCGGCTGGTGGCAAGGACAGCGTTGGCTAGCAGGAACGAATGCAAGGCGGCTGGCGGCAAGGGCAGCGTCGACTAGCAGCAAGGGCAGCGTCGGCTAGCAGGAAACGAATGCAAGGCGGTTGGCGGCAAGGCAGCGTCGGTTGGCGGCAGTCGGGTCGACGACAAAGTCTGATCGAAAAAAATTTTCTACGGTGCCTGGAATTCCTGTTGTCGCCGAAAAACGACGTCGAAAATATTAAATATTAAAACCTTAGCTTCACGAATTAATTACGCCCGGAATTCCTGTTGTCGTCGAAAAACGACGTTGAAAATATTAAATATTAAAACCTTAGCTTCACGAAATAATTACGCCCGGACACCGCTCGAAAAATCCTATTGTCGCCGAAAAATGACTCAGAGAGATTTTAATGATTTCTTTTGTCGTCTGTGCTGCTGTTAATCGGTTTGTGTTCGAAGGTGAGCTTGCAGACACACTATATATATATATATATATATATATATATATATATATATATATATATATATATATATATATATATTTGTTTTGTGTGCGAACGAATGTCTTAATAGTGATTTTGCTTCAGGCAGGGACGTCGATGGCTTAGCAAAATTTAAGTAATTTGATTGTCAGTTGAATCAGGGGACAAGGCGTCGTCTGTTAAACGGACGTGGATCGGGCGCCGCTGGTTGGTGAAGGCGGATAGCCGCGATCTGTTAAACCAGGGAACGTCTGTTTAGTGAGATATGCAGACAAAGCACTGCTGGTGGTGAGGGCGGAAGCTTGGAATCGAAAGAAGGCCCTGATACCAGTTGCAATGACACCGCTCGGAGGAACTGATATAATGCAATAAATAAGATAAATAAATCGTTGTTTAAAAGAATCGCCTTTGGAAATATTGAGTTTAATCCTGCAATATTGATATATAAAATGAATGTATTTGATTGATGTCTAAAATGCATATGGTGATGTACCATAAATATGAAGTATGGGGTGCGATTGGAAATACGCACCCCTGATAATTACAATTACAATATGTTAGGAGGGTCCTAACAGTGGAACTCAAAGTCTATTTAGGGTTAAGGTTAAGGTTTATAAGACATTGTATGGTTCCTTATTATATATTAGATTGTAATGAGAGAAGAGGGAGGGAATTTCATTTTTGTATCAAGATTTTTGAAGAAGGTATCCCCCTTTTTTTTTTTTTAAATAAAGGGGTAAAAATTTATTGATAAAAAGTCTGGATTACAAAGTACAACTGAGCCCCCACCCAGGACTCAAATAAGCAACAAGACAAGCTAAATCACCAGACAAGGTCAACTCCCAAAGAAAACAAAAAAAAAAACAAACCACATTAAGTCTGAACATCCTTATGGATCAACTCCCGTAGGTGTTGAGAATTCCCAGACGGGAGACTCTCCCAGTTATCAATACTCTGTCTTGAATAAAAACCACATCCGGAGAATGAACACGAATCAAATCACGAACAACTTTTTGTCTGGGGATGTTGTTCAACCCCCTTACATTCCATGAAAGTATAATCATTTTTGGGGGTTATAAAAATGGGAGTCCAATGTTCTCACCAAACTTGACTCTACCAAAGTCTCCCCCATTAACTTAATTTTATCCTGGTCTTTCTTCCGACCCACCTTCATATTCTTATCTGAAGCATTTTTTTTAATTATTTTATGCTACAATCCTAGCACCGTAGGAGTTTTACAGTCCATGGATGACTGCATCAGTGCTCAGGTAGGAGAGGGCACATCTAAATCTGTGCCATTTTCTAAGATAACTTCACTTCCAGGGCTAGGGCCAACCATATCGCCTATCCTCGAAACTAAAGCCCTTTGTTCTTCATTTAAACCCCCTGTATCTGGTTCCCGTGGTTCCACCTCATGAAGAGACAACTGATTTGGTCCTGTTATATCTATAACAGGTAGCGATGTTTTAGGTATCTCCATGCACTGATCAAGATTCTCTAGAATTTCAAAACGATTGAGCTGAGCATCTGGCTGGTTATCCTTAATGTCTATTTTTGCCTTTCTTCCTTTGTTTCAAGGTTTTACCGTAACAAAGCCTTCCTTATCCTGATCCCCCTCCTTTATCGGGGCTTTTCCTTTATCCATATTTTGTACAGCTTGAGAGGGCCCAAGATTTGTAGCCACAGGTAGGACAAACTTAAGGCATTTTCTTTGTAAGTGGCCATATTCATGGCAAATTCGGCAATGAAATGGAAGAGCTTCATAGTCAAGTTTTTGAACCCATGTGGTTGATCCAAATTGTATTTCAATAGAATCTAGAATAGGATTGTTTAAATCAATTTCAACACAGATACGAGCAACAGAGATTACCTTTTTATCCAGTGTCTGTCCTGACGGCCCAACCGACTTCCCAAGTAGAAGGGCAATCATATGCAAGATGTCATTTCTCCAAAATTCTAAGGGGAGCCACGAAAGCCGAACCCACACCGAAACCCGTGACGATCGCTCCTCTGATGGGTTGAAACCCACATGCCAGGGTTTAAGAAAGAGTCCCGCTTGGTTACAGAAATAGGGACCTCCTTCAAATGCTTTGTTACGATCTGCAAGATAAGAAAAAACCACCATAAAATAGTTGTTTGCACTCAGCATCACCTCCACATCACCTTTAGGGTTCCAAGTCTTCCTAACCCAAGCCTCCACAAAGGGAAGATAAATTCGGATGCCCATAAATTTACCAATAAGCGCATGTTTGGTTAAATACTCCACATCTTCTGCCATCGATTCTGGTTGAACCACTAGAACCGGCCTGGCTTCACATCGTTCCAAACATCCATTGTTCTTTAACAAGCGATTCTTGGCATGCAATGGGAAATCATGTTCCTTCTAATCATTTTTAAAAGAAATACCAGCCCTAGCATGCACGTTCTGTGACGGACCTGATGCCATCACTACATTCCTCCAGTTGTTCATACCTCCTCCAGAAACTGTTGCCATCCCCACAGAGCCCACCAGATAGGTCTCGAAGAAGGTATCCCCCTTGAAGTGACCTGTGATAGTGTAATTTTTAAAGTAATTAATAAAAATTGTGTTCCATTTTCCATTTGGTGCATATTTCTATGTTAATTTTATTGTTGTAGATAAGATTCGTTTTATCTGTTATCAAAGTGCTTTCTAGGTCCACTTTTCATAGCATCATGCGACTAATTAATGCAACAACAACAATGACATATCTGAAAAACAAACTCATTATGGTGCTTAAACAACACCTATAATAGGTTAATATCCTTTTGCAAGATTGGGTGTAAGTCCCAACTGCTCAACTAGGGGAAGTATTTGGGCTTAAATTTGCCCAAAAACTCATTTTGAGGAGTATCCCAAGAATGCCCAAGTAGTTAGATATAAGTGTGTCATTAATGAAAAGGGTCAATGGCTATTTACCATGTTTGTAGTTATTTTTCCTTTATGAATGTATACAAAGAGTTATTATTTGGAGGTAAATTTGTTGTTGGATTATCAACAAAAATACCTAGATAAGGTAGGTTGATGATACCCATAGAGCGGTACTCGCTCTAACAACATTTATTGCCAATAATGTTTTTCCTTAAACCTAAGAAGTTATAGTTTGGGGTCCATTACTTAATTATTGATATCTTTAGCTTGAAGTATTTATTAACATATTAGAGCATCCAATTCATTAGGATGCTCTTCTTTAGACATGTAGCAAGCCAAAAATATTTTGTACATGCTAGAGTTTTAAGATCATGTATAGTGAATTTCTTCCAATTTGTGAAGATCCATAGCCAAATAGTATCATATAGGTTAGATTTTTAGACCTTGCTAGAATACCAATTCTATTATTTTCATAACGCATCCCACACCCCTCCCAAAAATAAAAAAATCAAAAAATTAAAAAAAATAAAATGGTAAATTTTTGGTAATTCACCCATTTTCCACTTTAGAAAATTATTGTCCTACCCTCATTTCATAATTTTTAAACTCCCTTTTTATGTCCAATGTAGCCCTAACTACTCATTATCAAGAAATTGCTTTAGAAAAGGTGAATAAAGACTTCAATAAAGTTAAGGACAACCTCTCGAGCAAACTCAATAAATAATATTGAATTGAGAAAATTGAGTCTAGGATCCTTGGGTTTAGCACTAAATAGGACTAGTTATAGGAGGTATTCTCATAGTCACCACTACTAGGACAATCTTATTCAAGACAAGGATCAACTTTAGGTTTAGGATAGGGTCTAGCTTTAGGTTCAAGATAGGGACCAACTTTAGGTTCGAGATAGGGTCTAGCTTTAGGTTCAAGATAGGGACCAAATTCAAGTCTAAAATAGTAATACACTTTAGGGCTTGGCATACCTACATTTCAACCACCCCACCAATGACCAACTAAATTGGAATTCCCTCATTTTGATAGACTTAAATAAAAATCCAATTTTGTAAAAGGTATCCATTGCTTCCTTTAATTTAGAGCATGAATCCATCAGTGGTATCAATGGGTTGAGAAGACCTCTAACACATGAACTTAGAAGGAATTATATAGGAAATTGCTTATTCATTTTGGGACCAGTGCATATGAAGATTTCACGAGCACTTTAACCAAACTTCAACAAACTAGGTCAATATACGACTATTAAATCCTATTTGAAAAATTGGCAAATAGGATAGAAGGCCTAGATAACACTTCTTTCATGGTTATTTTATTATTGGGTTGAAGGATATTAGGGCAGAAATGAAATTGTTCGACCCTCAATATATGATGTTTGCTATTGGCTTAGCCAAATTGGTTCAAGATAAATTTACTACTCAACAACGTACCTATAAAGCACCACCACTTAGAATTATACCACATGTTTGTGCATCCAATCAAAACACGCACATTATACCTATCAAGCACTTAAAAAAGACTAAGATGAAGACTCGTCATGATAAGGGGTTATGTTATAATTACAATGAAAAGTACTTTCTAAGCATAAATGTGGGGAAAAAAAATTATATCTCTTAGATGTGGGATCAAATCTTCTTTCTAATGATTTTGATTCACTATAATACTAACAACTAGAAGACATAGAGAAGGAGCAAGACATCCAAGAGGACCCATCACTAAAAATACTTATGCTTGCCTTAGCGAGCATTACTGCACCTCAAATCATGAAGGTTCGAGGGTACTTCAAGAAACATCCCCTCACTATTATCATATATAATGGCAATACTCATAACTTCTTAGATCCTCTAATTACCAAAAAAATAGATTGTTATGTGTAACAAGTTCTAGCTTTGAAGTCATTATCGCCAATAAGAAAACACTACCTTGTAAGGAAGATGTAGGAATGTTTGGCTCTTGATAGGGGACTACAACTTGCATAAGGAAATGTTTGTTCTACCCTTAGATGGATGCAATGTGGTTTTGGGTGTCCAATGGTTACACACATTCGGACCTATCTCATGGGACTTTACAAAAATATGGATGGAATTTATAGAGAATGACCATCAATATACTTATTGAGTCCTTAAAGCATGGTCGTTGAGTATCATAAGCTTCCACTACATTAGATAAGCTTTCAAAAAAGAGTTATCATGGCATTATGGCTCAACTTTGTACATGAAGCTTATAGAGCCTATCAACGCAAGCCAATATATTGAATTGATTGAACTTTTGGACCACCATGCCATAGTCTTCAATAAGCTACATGAGAATCCCTTTTTTCATTCACATTATCATGTCATTCAACTATTATCAGGAAGTATGACCTCCAATATTTGACCCTATCACTGTCATTATATGTAAAAAGGAGAGATTGAAAAGATGGTGTAAAAATTTCTCCAAGCGGGGATTATTTTACCAAGCATTAGCACCTATTCTTCATTATTCCTATTACTTAGAAAGAAATATGGTTCATGGCATTTATGTATGGATTTTAAGGAGTTAAATAAGATCGCAATCAAGAATAAGTTTTTAATTCTAACAATTGATGAAATTCTTGATGAATTGCATGGGGCCTATTTCTTTTCAAAGTTGGACCTATGATTATGATATCACCGAATTCATTTTTGAGAAGATATCTCCAAGACTGCATTTTGTACCCATGAAGGTCACTATGAATATTTTGTGATGTCCTTTGTCCTTACAAATTCTCCATCCAAATTCTAAAGCTTGATGAATGCGATATTTTATCCATTTCTTTATAAAATTTATTCTAGTTTTCTTTGATGGTATTTTGGTCTATAACAAAACATGGGATGAACACTTTGTTCACTTGGATCAAACACTCTAAATTCTAGATGATAAGCATTTGTTTTCCAAGCATTTTAAGTGTTCTTTTGGAAAATAACAGATTGAGTATCTTGGACATATAGTATCATCCAAAGGAGTAAATGTGGATCACAAGAAGATTTAAGACATGCAAACTTGGTCAACTAGAAAAACTCTCAAGAATATTCATGGGTTTTTAGGGCTCACATGGTATTATTGTATGTTTGTGAAGGAATATGGTAAGATTGTAGCTCCTTTGACCACCTTGCTAAAAAGGAATGCATTTGCATGGACCAAGGCATCTACAACAACTTTTCATACTCTTAGGCAAGCTATGTGTACAACACCTATCTTAGCCATACCAAAGTTTCTTAAACCCTTAATACCTCTAGAATTTGCATCAAGGTAGTATTAATGCAACAAGTATGGCCTTTGGCCTTCACCAACAAAGCTCTTATAGGAAAGAATTTTGCTAAATCAACTTATGAGAAATATATGCTTGCCATACTTAATGAGGTGACTAAATGGCATCCTTATCTTGTGGATCAACACTTTCATATTAAGATAGATCGTCATAGCCTTAAATATTTCTTGGAGCAGTGTGTTTCCATTCTAAAACAACAAAAGTGGATCTCCAAACTAGGCTATGATTATGACATTGTATATAAGAATGCTAAGGATAATGCAATTGTCAATGCTCTCTTCTACAAATTTGAACTTATGTTATCATTGTGTGTTTTATCCTTGCCAATACCCAATTGGGTGTAGGAGATTCAATAGGAATGGCATCAAGATATTTTGTTTTAGCAGCTCCTTTAATAAATCATTTCTAATTTGAGCAAAAAACCTGCTTACTCTTTGGATGAAAATTATTTATGCTACAAAGGGTGTATAATATTAATTTCTAATTTAGTTATTTGTGCTTGAATCTTGTAGGAACTTCATGCTTCTCCATCCATTGGGTATTCTAGATTTCTCAAGACCTATAAAAGAGTTTGTTGAAATTTATTTTGGACAGGGATGAAAGAGAATATCAAATGCATTGTTGAAGAATGCGACACCTATCAACATCACAAGGGAGAAACAAACAAAGCCCCTAGGGTTGTTGCAACTCTTACCACCTCTAATGAGAGTTTGGATAAATATATCCATGGATTTTATTGAAGGATTGCCCAAGTCTAGAGGATAATTATTAATGTTCATGGTGGTGGACTGTATTTCCAAGTATGCCCACTTTTTTCACTTTTCCACCTATATAAAGCCTCCATTATCACCCAAATATTTCTTGATCAAATATTTTGTCTCCATGGAAAACCAACTTCTATAGTATGTGACCAAGGTCTGATATTCACTAGCACCTTTTGGAAAAAACTCTTCAAGCTCTAGGGAGCACACCATAACATGAGCTTGGAATATCATCTACAAACTAATGACCAGATAAAAATTGGTAATTAGTACCTAGAGGTCTACTTGCAGTACTTTACCTTCTAGCAGTAGCCTAATTGGGTCAAATTGTTGCCCTTGGCAGAATGGTGGTATAACACCACATATCATATGATGATGAAGATGACACCTTATGAAGTAGTATGCAAACAATCACCATCCTAAATCCTTTCCTACCTTCTAGGTAGCTCTAAGGTATAAGTTGTGGATTTCTCTATCTCCACTCGTGAGAGAATTATTCAAGTTCTCAAGAACAACCTAATAGTAGCCTAGAATCGAATGAAACAATCAGTTGATGAGCACCACTCTAAGTGGTCCTTTGTTGAAGGTGATATGGTATTTTTGTGTTTGCAACCGTATAAGCAAACATTCATGAAGATAAAAGGTGGTTGTAAATTAGCTCCCAAATTCTATGGGCCTTAATGCATTTGACAATGCATTGGGTAAATGGCTTATAAGTTGGACCTTCCATCCACCTCTAAGATCCACCCAATTTTTCATGTCTCCTATTTGAAGAAGATCCTCAGTCAACATGTTTAGTTATAAACAACCTTACGAAGCATTGTACAAACAATCACCATCCTCACTTTTTCTGTACATTACAAGTAGCTCTAAGGTACAAGTTATGGATTTCTCTATCTCCCCTCATGAGAGTATTATTCAAGTTCTCAAGGACAACCTAATAGTAGCCCATAATTGAATGAAGTAATAAGTTGATCAATACCACTCTAAGCAGTCCTTCGTTGAAGGTGATATGGTGTTTTTTACGTTTGCAACCCTATAAACAAACCTTTCTGAAGATAAAATGCTACCACAAATAAGCTCCCAAATTTTATGGGCCTTATTGCATTTTGTAATGCATTGGATAAATGACTTATAAATTGGATCTTTCATCCACCTCCAAGATCCACCCGATTTTTCTTGTCTCCTATTTGAAGAAGATCCTCAATCAACATGTTCAATTATAAACAACCTTATGAAACAGTGTACAAACAATCACCACCCTCAGTCCTTTCGTACATTCCAGGTAGCTCTAAGGTATAAGCTATGAATTTATTTATCTTCATTCATGAGAGCATTATTCAAGTTCTCAAGGACAACCTAATAGTAGCCTAGAATTGAATGAAGCAATAAGCTTATCAACACTGCTCTAAGTGGTTATTTGTTGAAGGTGATATGGTATTTTTATATTTGTTACCCCATAAGCAAAAATCCCTGAAGATAAAAGACTTTCACAAATTAGACCCCAAATTCTATGGGCCTTATTGTATTTTGCAATGCATTGGATAAGTGGCTTATAAATTGGACCATCCATCCACCTCTACGATCCATCTAGTTTTTCATGTCTCTTGTTTGAAGAAGGTCCTCGATCAACATGTTTAGTTATAAACAACCTTGCTTGAGCTTGATAGTGAAGGGTCAATTCTTCTCAAACTAGGGACAATCTTGAATTGTCAATCCTACCAAATTCACAGTCACACTCTCATTGAATTGTTGGTGCACTAGTAGGGTTTATAGTTGGAAGATGCAACATGGGAGCCACTCCCCCAACTTCAACAATAGTTTTTGCATTTTAAGCTTTAGGGAAAGAGCTTTTGAAGGAGGTCATGTTAGGACCCTTATGTCTAAACTATTTAATTATTATAATTAGTCATGTTATTAGTAGTAGTTAGTTTTGTGACTAGTTAGTGGGACTCAAATCTAATTAAGATTAAGATCCGGATTTGTAAGACATTGTATGGTTCCTTATTTTATATTGGATTGTCATGAGAGAAGAGAGTACAAAAATTCAATTTTTGTATCAAGAGTTTTGAAAAAAGTAGCCCCCTCGAAGTGGCCTATGATAGTGAAACAAACAATTAATATAATTCATACTTCATTTTCCATTTTCATACACATTTTGTGTTAATTTTGTTGTTGCAAGCATATTCATACACTTCATTTCCTATTTTAACATACATTCTCTGTGTTAATTTTATTGTTATAGACAATTTATTTCGATGCTTACAAACACCCTTCATACCTTCTATGTTATTGCTTTTTATTTTTGCTTTATAAATCTTTAACTATATAATTTAAATTTAAACTTGTGTTGTTTCTATTTGTTCTAACAATGTATTATAAAACCCAACATTGTTTTCTATTCTTAATATCATTATAGCACTTTAACATTACTAATTTAGTGTAAATTTTATTATAATTTGATGTGAACAATTATAATAGCTAAACTTTAAAATCCATTAAATCTATATAATTGTGTTGTATACTATTAAACAAAAGGCCTTATAATAATATTTACTTAAAAAATTATTATTACTCTTAAATTTATAAAAAATAATTATTATAAAATAATATAAAAAATAAAAAATCCAAAATGCCACTGGACAGTTCGGTGTTTAAGTAATAATGTGAAAACCTATTTAAACTTTAGAAATTTACTGTCTCCACGTCAACAGCATCATTATAGCCTTTCGAGGTTTGTGAATTTGTTGTATTACGGTAACGTAAATGTGCGTATATTAAAGTTCTCTCTCGATAACAAAGGCAACATTATATGTTATTTTTTAAAAGCTTTCGTGGTATAGTTTGAGTATGTCTAATAGCAACATCACTAATCTTTATATCTGTAATGTATTATGATTTTTTTTAATACAAATGTATTTATTAAAAAAACAAAAACATATTGACAAGCTCTAAAATCCAAATAAATATATTATAGTTTATTTAATTAAAATAAATTTAAAAGTTCATTCAGAATCATGGATATTGACAAACTCAAGAATCCAAACTCAACCACTTTATAAATTTAAAAAATTCAAAAGTTCACTAATAGATGAATACACACTATTCATCAACAATACATAAAAAAATTATTGACATCCACAAGCTCTAAAATCCATACTCAATGACTTCATAAAGGTAAACAAATTTAAAAGTAAAGTACACACTCTATTCATCAATAGTACATCAGAATTATTCATCAACAATACATAAAAAATTATGGACATCCACAAGCTCTACAATCCATACTCAATGACTTCATAAAGGTAAACAAATTCAAAAGTAAAGTACACACTCTATTCATCAATGGTACATCATAATTATGGACATTAACAAACACTAGAATCCATACCCATGGACTTCATAAACTTAAACAAATTCAAAAGTACATACTTTATTCATCAACAGTACCTAAAAATCATGAACATTGACAAACTCTAGAATCCATAACCAATGACTTCATAAACACAGACAAATTCAAAGTACATACTGAATAAGGACTTCATAAACTTAAACAAATTTAAAAGTACATACTTTATTCATCAACAGTACCTAAAAATCATGAACATTGATAAACTCTAGAATCCATACCCAATGACTTCATAAACTTAGACAAATTCAAAGTATGAACATTGACAAACTCTAGAATCTATAACCAATGACTTCATAAACACAGACAAATTCAAAGTACATACTGAATAAGGACTTCATAAACTTAAACAAATTTAAAAGTACATACTTTATTCATCAACAGTACCTAAAAATCATGAACATTGATAAACTCTAGAATCCATACCCAATGACTTCATAAACTTAGACAAATTCAAAGTACATAATGAATAAGGACTTCATAAACTTAAACAAACTCACAACTACATACTTTATTCATCAATAGTACCTAAAAATCATGAACATTGACAAACTCTAGAATCCATACCCAATGACTTCATAAACTCAGACAAATTCAAAGTACATACTGAATAAGGACTTCATAAACTTAAACAAATTTAAAAGTACATGCTTTATTCATCGACAGTACCTAAAAATCATGAACATTGATAAACTCTAGAATCCATACCCAATGACTTCATAAACTTAGACAAATTCAAAGTACATAATGAATAAGGACTTCATAAACTTAAACAAACTCACAACTACATACTTTATTCATCAACAGTACCTAAAAATCATGAACATTGACAAACTCTAGAATCCATACCCAATGACGTCATAAACTTAGACAAATTCAAAGTACATACTAAATAAGGACTTCATAAACTTAAACAAATTTAAAAGTACATACTTTATTGATCAACAGTACATAAAAATCATGAACATTGATAAACTCTAGAATCCATACCCAATGACTTCATAAACTTAGACAAATGCAAAGTACATAAGTACTTCATAAACTTAAACAAATTCACAAGTACATACTTTATTCATCAACAGTACCTAAAAATCATAAACATTGACAAACTCTAGAATCCATATCCAACGACTTCATAGACTTAAACAAGTTCAAAGTACATACTGTATTCATCAACTTGAATACAGTGCATAAGAGTCATGAACCTAGACAAATTCTAGAATTCATACTCAATAATTTCATAAACATGAACAAATTCAAAATACACACTCTATTCATCAAACAAGATAAACAATGATTAACAATTAACAAGTATATAAATATAACATACCTCTTGTAAATATAATACATACACAACCATTTATAAATACATTTCTTAAATTTTGTTGAGATACTACTCCTCTCACTTTTCTAGTGAGAAAGTTGGAAGTTGGATGCCATGGAGGGTTACCTCTTGTAAATATTATACATATACAACCATTTACAAATACATTTCTTGAATTTTGTTCAGGAGAGATACAACTCCTCTCACTTTCCTCTGAGTAAGTTTGATATTATGGAGAGTTCGATATTATGAAGGATTGATATTATGGAGAGTTAGATATTATGAAGGATTGTGCTTTATCCAACTGAGGATTGTGCAAGTTTATAGAAACGTTACAAATTTTCCTATAAAAAAAAAAAAAAAAATCTACAACAATAAAACCACATTCATTATCACTAGTCTCACTTGTAAACTGTCTTTTCAATCTCTGTAACACTGCTCTCGCTTATTTACAATGCCTTATTAGTCTCTGCTACAGTTGCACTGTTTGCTGCTGCAACACTGCTCTCACTTATTTACAACGCCTTATCAGTCTCTGCTACAGTTGCACTGTTTGCTGCTGCAGCCTTCTCTTCAAATACTGGTTGACTTCCCTTGTGTTGTGTACTGCTTCAGGTTCATCCTTAGATGAACCTTCGGTGGTCTCCACATCAGTGTCTTTGACAATCTGCCCTATTTTGACATACTTTCCCATGAATTTGTGCTTCCGATTCAAAAGGACCAAGGCCTTCTAGGTCCCCATTCAAATCTTTCTCCTCAAATGACATCTTTGTCAAGGCTCTGCTAGCATCTTTACCAGCAACCAAGGCATCTGGACCACCTATAAAACATTCTAGTTTGGGACACATCATAGACATTGCCCTTGATGGCCATGAGCAGCGGCTTCTAGCGATCAGATCCATCATAGGCCTTCAATTCCTCGGCTGTGATGTCACCCAGCTGAAGCGGCTGTGATGGGCACAAAGTCCCTGGTCTCATGCTGTCTGTTCGGTGTCCGGTGTCACAAACATGCCGCTCACCAGGTGGTATACCCCCATCAGAAAAGCCAACATCAAGTTCCCCACAAACCCATATTAACCCTAAATTCACAGACCCCAAATCTTCTGCAAAATCCACGATCGAGGAAAAAAACCCACAATATAGATTACACTTTGAGGGAGCAGTAACCCATTGATACCATGTTGGGAAAAAAAAGGTAATGTATGACGTCTAATCTTGTTTCTAGATTGAGTAGAAAAGATATATAATCCCCAACTTTTTACCCTTTTAAACGATGGGGGAGAGGATGCCCTTTTAAATTAAGATCGATTCAGGGTCTGTCACGCCAGAAGTCGTAGCAGATCAAAACGTACAAGCCTTTAAAGAACTCCCAACCCTCTGATAAAGAAGCCCGCTCCCTCTCGTGAGAGCCAGGTTGAGATGAAGCTCTCTTACAAAGGGAAAGCCTATACCTATTATATAGGTAATTCCTCTGCTCGAGGCCTGGGATTCTAGTAGTAATATGCCAAATGCAATGTATTTATACAAGGAAATCCTACTGTATGATTTGTTAAACAACAAGCTGAAAGTTCAACCAACTAATATCTAACTGTTTTGAGCTACTAACAAATACTAACTTAAATTTGATCTAACAGCAAGAAAGCCTTGGATTTCGTCGTTGACAAGTTGCCTGAATGTGGCTTTGATGAGCAAAGCATCGGCATGCGATTTTGCAGGCTATTTAATCAGATATCATGTCTAAAAGGCTGTCGCATGCCAGTCCTAGGCACTTGCACTTGTCCATGGGGCATTGACTTACAAAACTCAGCTCTCCCTCTAATAGCACATACGGCTTCACTACCAGGTTACAACAAGTCTTGCTGAACATACATATTTCTACTGTGCATATAGATGAATATACAACGAGAGTCTTGCTGAACATACATATTTCTACCGTGCATATAAAGATGAATATGCATTGTCTCTGTAGAGGGACGGGAAGTTCAATGAACTTCACTCTTGGCAGAGCTGTCATTTGAAAGTAACTAGAAGCCATGGTTACAGTAGAAGCCGGTGAAAACAGGTGTTAAATTTTTCAGAGAGTCGGCCACATAATGGATGATAAAATTAGGTAAGATTTTGGGTACTTACTAAACAGAGATTTAGGTTCAAACTTTGGGGCATGTTTAATATAAGCAAAGGTAGTAGTTTGACTTGAGTCAGCTAGATGTATAAGCAAAGGTAGTAGTTTGACTTGAGTCAGCTAGATGCGTTCTAGCTTGACAATGACAGTATTACTGAGGAGAGGCAGGGGTTATAGAAACAGCTTCAATGATTTGACCTGACAATGGTGCTGTGTTTACTGAGGAGAGGTAAAAGTTATAAAAATATCTTCAGTGATTTGAGACACAAACTTTTAAGAAAATATCTGATCCCATACCCCATTATTAAAAATAAAAAGATGTTATCAATTCTTATGATATCAAAAAAAATTAAGATTCAATGTTTGCCGTTAAACTATAATATAACCCCTATTTGAACTACTCTGAACGTAATGGCAATCTCCATATGCCAAATACGAGGGAAAGTGTAATAAGTAAAATTAGAATTATTTCTTTTACATTTCAAAACAAGCGACTTTAGAACTTTACACAAATTTTGTGAGTATTTTGAACAAGCAGCAGCGGGCCTAAGGATGAAAAATGTTGGTCAAAAACTTGAAGTGCTCGTTCGACCAAAACTGAGGATAACGCCAAAATTCCTTACCTATTTGATGGTACTGCTCGAGAAGTTCTTGTGGCCCTGCCGTAGACATAGTAGTCATAGTCATCGCTTTTTTTAATTGTTTCAGAGACTTTGGAAGACATTGCCCTTGTCAACTCTTGGTTTTCATATGGAACTGAGCTCGAGCATCCATCCATCTTCTGCAAAACCATTGAGCAACAGTATACTTTAATCTCTTCAAGTGATTGCAAACTCCAGTAGCTCTCTGGCAACATTTGCAATGCTTCACAGTGCACTAATGTGAAGGTCCTGAGAGAAGGCATGGCTCCTTCCTGAACTATTGGCAATTCCTGTAGACTTAGCTCAACCAATGAAAATACTTCCAACCTAGGGAATGCTCCACTCAAACCAAATTCCGACGGCAAATTTCTTATACTTGGACATTCGATGATATGCAGTTGCCTAAGATTCATAAGTATCAGCTCTCCAGGAAGTTCTGTTAGAGTAAATCACTATATAAAATATATTTATATAGAAAAGCAATTATAGTGTTTCAAACTTTAACGGCAGAATTAAAGAAAAATTAGACAAACACACACAGAAGAAGAGACAACGATTTTAACGTGGTTCACCCAATGTGGGTTACATCCATCGAGAATTTTCAGTCCTTCATTTTCTCAATCCAAGCAATAGAGGGTTACAACCTACAACAAACATCTGCTGTAATTTCCTCTCTATATTTCCAAGGAATTAACACAGTAATTTTCTTTGTCATAGTCTTTTTTGTTTTTCCTCACAACTATATATAAGAAAAAAACAGAAAAAACAAACTGCTTTTCTTAATACATTCCAAGATTAACATTGAGATAAAAAAAAATTTCCTTGGCTGTCCTGTTGTAAATCCGGAAACTTTCTCTGGTAGACTAACAGACTGTAAATCTGGAAACTTTCCCTGCCCGTCCTGCAGTAAATCCAGAAACTTTCTCTGTTTCGCTTCCTCATAATTAGGCTCCATTCCTAACAATCTCCCACTTGGAGACTAATTCCATTGCACCATACTGCAACCAAGGATTGAAAAATTCTCATCATGGCCTCTTATTCCTTAAGGCCAAGCGAAGTTGAGCAAAAGCTCAACTTTTCTCTTGACACCACTTTTGTAAGCATATCGACAAGATTTTGTAATGTGTGAACCTTCCCTAATTTCAAAGATCCATCTTCCACTCTCGATCTAATGAAATGATACCGAGTTTGATGTGTTTAGTTTTTGAATGGAATGCTGAATTCTTTGCAAGGTGTATAGCACTCTGGCTATCACTCCACAACCTATTATCCTCTTGCTTCTTCCCAAGTTCTTCCATTAGTCTTTGCAACCAAACCATCTCTTTGCTTGCTTCTGTAGCAACAACATATTCGACTTCAGTGGTTGAAAGGGCAACTACGTGTTGGAGTTTAGAAATCCAACTAACCGCTCCTCCTCCTATAGTAAAGATGTAGCCAGTAGTGCTCCTTCCACCATCAAGATCACCTGCCATATCAGAATCTACAAAACCTTTCAAGCATATATTAGAGCCTCCAAAATTCAAAGAATAATTTGAAGTTCCTCTCAAGTACCTGAGTATCCATTTTACCGCTTGCCAATGTCCTTTTCCCGGATTACTCATAAATCTACTCACTACTCCCACTGCATGGGCAATATATGGTCTTGTACAAACCATTGCATACATCAAACTTCCAACTACTGATGCATAGGGAACCTTAGCCATATGCTCTTGTTCCTTTTGTGTCTTGGGACACAAATCTTTGGTGAGTTTGAAATGCTTTGCCAATGGGGTAGCAACAGAACTTTGCATTGTTCATGTTGAATCTCTTAAGCACTTTTTCAATGTATTTTGCTTGTGATAATTTCGAGTGTGACTCTCCTTGTCTCTTGTTATTCTCATACCAAGGATTTGTTTGGCTTCTCCCAAATCCTTCATGGCAAAGGATTTAGCCAACTTCTTCTTGAGCATGTTTATATCTTGCAACTAACATGTCATCCACATACAATAGCAAAATAACATAGTTACCATTTCCAGTTTGCTTAAAATATACACGGTGATCACTTTGACATCTTTCAAACCTTTGATTAGCCATGAACTTATCAAATTTTAAATACCACTTGTCTAGGAGCTTGTTTTAACCCATACAAGCTCTTTTTCGGTTACATACCCAATCCTATTTACCTTTCACCGAAAGCCTTAGAGTTGGTGCATATAAATTTCCTCCTCCAAATCACCATGAAGAAATGTTGTCTTCACATCCAATTGCTCTAGAACAAATTTTCTATAGCTACAAGACTCAAAATAGCTCTAATAGAGGTCATTTTTACAACTGGAGAAAAAATCTCATCAAAATCAATACCTTTTTTCTGAGCAAATCCCTTGACCACTAGTCTTGCTTTGTATCTCTTATGCCCTTCATTCTCCTCTTTAATCCTGTACACCCATTTATTGGTCAAAGCTCTTTTACCTTTGGGTAGCTCAACCAAATCCCAAGTTTGGTTGTGAAATAAAGAGTCCATTTCTTCATTCATTGCAAGCTCCCACTTATTCCTGGTATCCATTTGTAATGCTTCTTGAAAACATTCTGGCTCACCAGCATCAATATACAAAACATAATCAGAGAAATGTTGAAGAATTTTACTTATCCTGGTAAAACGTCTAACATCACTTTCTGGAGATTGAGGTGCTTGTTGTTGCTGTTGAACATTTTGATCTTCTACCACCTTTGGAGTTACCTTTTCTATGCGTCCATCAAGGTCTATGTATTCAGCATTTTCCTCTTCTGTTTCTTTCCCTACAACCGATCTTTATACAAGTTTTTTCATTAAATATGACATCCCTACTTCTAATGACTTTTCGGTTATCACAATCCCATAATCTGTAACCCAAGCCATCAATACCATAACCAATAAAATAGCACTTTTGGGCCTTAGCATCTAACTTATTTCTGTTCTCTTTGTCTATATGCATAAAAGACTCACATCCAAATACCTTAAGGAAAGAATAATTTACTGGTTTACCTGTCCAAAGCTCTTTCGAAATTCCTCCATCCAAGGCACTAGACGGTCCTCTATTAATCAGATATATTGCAGTATCAACAGCATGAGCCCATAAAAATAATGGTAAGCCTGCATGTATTCTCATGCTCCTAGCACGCTCCATGATGGTTCTATTCATTCTTTATGCAACCCCATTTTCTTGAGGTGTTCTTGGAACTACCTTGATTCTTCTAATTCCATTTTTAGAACAAAACACATCAAATTCTCTATTGCAATATTCTCCACCATTATCCGACTTTAGACACTTTAACATTTTTCTAGTTTCATTTTCAACTAATGCTTTCCAATTCTTAAAGGTATTAAAAACATCACTTTTATTCTTAATGCAATATATCCATGTTTTCCTTGTTGCATCATCAATAAAAAGTACATAGTAAGAGGAACCTCCAAGAGAAGTTACCGAGTTGGGCCCCAAACATCCGAGTGCACAAGCTCCAATTTCTCTTTCTTCCTTTCCTTGCCATCCTTGAGAAATCTAACTCTCTTTGCTTTACCATAAACACAATCCTCACGGAATTCCAAATCAATCTCTTTTAACTTAGGCAATAACTTTCTTGAATGTAAAATTTCCATACCTTTTCCACTCATATGGCCAAGTCTTTGGTGCCACAAAGATGCACTCTCACTCGTAGAAACTAAATTCATGGAGCAATGAGAAAAATCGGTAAGTAAATAAAGAGTACCCACCAATTTACCTCTAGCTACTATCAATGAACCTTTAGTAACTTTCCAAGCATTTTCTCCGAATGCAACCGTGTATCCTTCACCATCAAGCTTACTTGCCGATATAATATTTCTCTTTAAATCTGGTATGTGTCTCACCTCTTTAAGAGCCCATTGACATCCATTTGGGGATTTAATCAAAATCTTTCCAATACCCACGATTTTACATGGTTGGTCATTTCCCAATAGAACTTGTCCACAATCTCCAAAAACATAATCTATGAAGTATTCCTTATGTGAGGTAGCATGGAATGAAGCACCACTATCAATTACCCAATAATCACTATTTCTATCAAGAGATAAGATTAAAGCATCTTGTAGAATTTGTCCAATAATATTGGCTTATGAAGTGTTACCATTATTATCATTACCTTCATTTCCATCACCCTTTCTTTGCCAACAGTCCTTCTTGAGATGACCCTTTTTGCCACAGTGCCAACACTGTAGCTTTCCTTTTCCACGTGATTTGGATCTGCCTTTGGATTTTCCACGATGTGAACTCTTGCCTCTTTCTCTTCCTCTTCCTCTATTCTCAATAGTTAAGGCGATGCTAGATGATTCTCCTGTGGTTTTTCTTCTCATGTCCTCACTGAGTATCACACCAACCACATCATCAAATTCTAATTTATTTGAACTTGAAGCAGAGTTACTTACCGCCATTACCAAATTGTTCCAACTTTTCGAAAGAGAGCATAAGATTAATAAGGCCCTAAGCTCATCATCAAAATCCAATCCTAATGAATGCAATTGATTAGTGACGGTATTAAATTCATTTAAATGATCATGCACGGATCCTCCTTCACTCATTTTCATGTTAAATAACCTTTTCATTAAGAATACCTTATTTGATGCTGATGGTTTCTCATACATCTTGGCCAACTTATCCATGACTCCCTTGGTAGTCTTTTCATCGAGAGATGTTGAAGGCTACGGTGGCTCCCAAGCACAACCTCACAGTACCCAATGCCTTTCTATTAAGGAGACTCCACTCCTCATCGGACATAGATGAAGGTCTCTCTATTTCCCCCTCAAGAGGTAAGTAAAGATCCTACTGGTACAAGTAATCCTCCATCTGCATCTTCCCGAATTGAAAGTTACGGCCATTGAATTTTTGAACTCTAAACCTCCCTTCTTTCGCCATTGCTCCCACTTGATCCAAAAATTCTCCTTCTGTCAAGTGCACCCAACAAAACAACCGCTCTGATACCACTTGTTAGAGTAAATCACTATATAAAATATATTTATATAGAAAAGCAATTATAGTGTTTCAAACTTTAACGGCAGAATTAAAGAAAAATTAGACAAACACACACAGAAGAAGAGACAACGATTTTAACGTGGTTCACCCAATGTGGGTTACATCCACCAAGAATTTTCAGTCCTTCATTTTCTCAATCCAAGAAATAGAGGGTTACAACCTACAGCAAACATCTGTTGTAATTTCCTCTCTATATTTCCAAGGAATTAACACAGTAATTTTCTTTTTCATAGTCTTCTTTGTTTTTCCTCACAACTATATATAAGAAAAAAACAGAAAAAACAAACTGCTTTTCTTAATACATTCCAAGATTAACATTGAGTTCCCAACATCTAATTTTGGGATAAAAACAAAAAAACTTTCCCTGGCTGTCCTGTTGTAAATCCGAAAACTTTCTCTGGTAGACTAACAGACTGTAAATCTGGAAACTTTCTCTGCCCGTCTTGCAGTAAATCCAGAAACTTTCTCTGTTTAGCTTCCTCATAATTAGGCTCCATTCCTAACAAGTCCTTCCAACATATTACACCTAAGAAGATGGATATGGCTTAAATGATG
The DNA here is from genome assembly GCA_028583015.1 of Wollemia nobilis. NCBI lineage: Eukaryota > Viridiplantae > Streptophyta > Pinopsida > Araucariales > Araucariaceae > Wollemia > Wollemia nobilis. The sequence goes on from JAQPPZ010001708.1 coordinate 1,708,111, forward strand.
AAGAAAGCAACTGCATACGAACTTTTCCATCAACAAAAACAAATTCGAACTTTCTTCCCATATGTCATCTAAAAACAAGGCAAACTTATTTTTTAACATTCTGCTATGCAGCCACATTTTCAAGTATTCTTCCTCTGTGCTCTCTAAAGTTTCATTTATTCTGGAAGCTATTTGTTTGGCAAGATCATTTCTGAGGTTTTTGAGAGATGGACTCTGTGAAACAGTGAGCCACAACAGTAGGTAATTGCTATAGAAATTTGGTACCTGGTCGTTGTTGAAGAACCTCTTCAGAAGCAGAGTTTTACCGGATCCAACCATGCCGGTCACACCAACTGATGAAATTTTTTGTCTTTGTGTGTACTTGTTGGCAGTTTTGCCACACTAAATTTTGATTGTAAAAATTTGAAGAATATTAGATGAATGATGCATTTGTTTTGATTTTACTGTTTTAATATAACATTTTTGGTTTCTCTCCTTTGAGTGATTTCACTAAATAAAGAAGGCTGATTTCATCCTTGGAAATTAATGCAAATTGTGGAAAAAATATAAAGGAGAAAATGTGCGGCAAAGAACGTTCCAGAATCAAGAAACAGGAAAATTGCCAGTGAAGATTAAGGGGAAGACGTTTTCACCTCAGGGAGGGGCAAAAATGCCATGTTAAGAAGATTCCATCCAAGTGAGAAGAAGGCAAGATTTTACAAAGTGAAAAAAGGGCGAAAATAATGGATGGAAATTGGTCAAAGTCAAAGGCATCCCTGGGGGGCGAAAATCATTTTCGCCCTTCTTCAGGGTAAATTTTCAATCAAAGACATTATGGGGCAAAAAATCAAGTGAAACGCATGCATGGTGAAGTCAAAGTCAAAGTCGCCCCTAGGTAGGGGGCGAAAATCATTTTCGCCCCTCTTGAGGGCGAAATCAATCATTTTCGCCTAGTTTCTTGCAGAAGTCGTTTCCATTCCATTTTTGGGTAAAATTCTCTATTTTTTGGGTGAAATTACTCAGGAGGAGTGTGAAAGCATGTTGATAGGCGAAAACACCAGATTGCCTAGGTGAAATCAATTCTTGCCCCTTCCTTTCGACAACGTTTTTCTAAGGTGCCACTATTATTGATATTTCTTGGGAAAGATCGAAGACTGATGGAATTTAATTCTTGAAGAAATAAAATTGATATTTCCATAATTCTTGTTGAAGAGATACCAAGATTAAATGCTACATCCTAAATTCTGGTATGATCCTATTTATTTTTAAGGTGCCCTCCATTGATTTTGTTCCTTTTCAAAACAAAGTTAATGTTCATTGGGTCTCCACTAGTGAGGGTAAGATTTCGAGGTGTAAAGTGATGGAATGGTGTCCAAAATTTAATATCCAAGCTCTTGTTTGTTGCATGATATTGCTGAGTTTTGATGCACCGATGCTTGGAACATTTTTCCTATCATCCATATCTATTAATTTCCCAGGCGCACTCCATGAAAATCGGATCATCACTTCCTAAAGAATATTCTGATTTGAGCATTGCCATTACCGAGGAGAGAATTGCTCTTGCTGGTCTTTGACTAGCCAACATTTTATTTTAATTTGCATTTAATTTCAGAGGTGAAATCCTCTATAAATACTAAGCATTTCAATGTAATGAAGGAGGATAGACACTCTGCAGAAAAACACTTTGAGTTTTCTGCATCAATAGAAAGACATTCGGCTTCTGGTTCCTTGAGTAGTGTTGTGTTTGATCACTTTTTGCTTATCATTTTTTATTACGTTCATGTCCATTATTAGCTAAATTTAAATTCTGCATCTGAATTTAATTTTGGTGAGGGAATGAATACTGAAATGCTTCTTGGAGGTTATCTCTACAAACTATGAGTGGTTCCTATGCCTTTCTTTCTATTATATGCTAATTAACACTTGATTTGGATTTTAGTTGTTAGTTTATCCCCACTTAATATTTCTGGCTCATAGCCATATTTCCCATTTCTTTCTATCATTTCCCATATCTTTCCTATTACCCTAAGCTTTAAACCAAATTAGATTAGTAAGGGAACCAACCCTCTCTAGAGATTGGCCGAAGGACATCTCTCTCCTTCGACCTTTCAATGTTGGTCGGGTCTAGGGCACACATATTTTATACTTAGGCAGATTCATGACCAATAGTTTTTGGCACGCCCGATGGGACAAAATTCCACTTTGAATAGTATTGAGGTTTGATGTTCACCTTTGTACTATATGATTAGAACATCTGGTGACTCAATTTTACCTAGAAGCCTCCGAACGTGAAGTGAGCGAAAGCTTTCTTCATGATCACAAGATCGAAGGCCAAAAATCTAGAAGATCCCATTGAGTTTTATGAACTTGACACCCAAGTGTTAGGAGAACATCCTAGGTTAGTCACTCCAACTATCCCATCAAGTGTAACATCTTCACAGTTAGCTGGTGTGTTCTCTATTCCTTCGAGTCCTGCTAGCACAACCACTAGTTTTCTTCCTCCCCAAGCAAACACTCCAATCCAAATGGCTCAAAATCTACCACCACAACCACCAAGATAGTTCCCAACATGGAACCACTCTAGACCTCTAAATCTGCAAGCTCAGAACTCGATTTTACAAGCAACAATGAAGGCTTTGCCTACTTACGATGGTACGAGGAAGATGACTTATGAGCATGTCCAAGATGTGGCTACCTTGGCGATAATCCATAGCATCACAGATGAGGATATCATGGTAATATTGCTTATGCTCTCTCTTAGAGGTAAGTTGCTTTACTGGTACCGATCATTACAACCTACCACCATTACCACCTAGGACCAGTTGGCTGAATTATTAATCAAAGGTTTCAATGAACAAGCGGATCTATTCTCTCTATTGCATCAATTTACCACCATTCAGAGGTATCCATAGGAGGAAATCATGGACTTCAATGTCAAGTTCACCCAAACTTGGCAGAGAGTTCTTGATGGTCTCCGACCGACTCCTGAGCAAGCTATATTTTACTACCTCTAAGCTTTCAACTTCGACATCAGTATGGCCATCCGAAAGTCCAATGTCAACACATTTCTTGATATGTATTCTACTACACAAAAGGTTAAGGCTGACCTGATTGCTATCGGTAAGCTTCCACCAAAAATGGTGATGCCTATTTTTCTTGATCTTCCATAGTATTTGTATGCTAATGCATCTTCTCAGCCCTTGCCCATGTCCCCCATGTATCCAATCCCTTCATGGAATCCGAGTTCATCTCAAACCATGATGATAGTTTCTATCCCTCAACTGCCTACTCCAACCATTCCATAATTACCCGCTCTAGTTCCATTCCCAACACTACCATCTCCACATGTACCTCTTCCATTACCAACTCCTCCAGCACCCTCAAATCTTGATCCACAAGAGAAGGTGCTGAAAGAGTTGCAGTCAATGAACTCGACCATAAGAGTGATGGGCAATGAGATCATAATTATTAAGAGGAAGTAGGCTAAAAGAGATTTCTAACCTAGGAGATTTCAACCTCCATCGATCACCAGGGAGCAAGCAACTTCAACCAACAAGGCACCTGAGAGAAATCTGATTATATTGGCAAATGAAGAAGTTGGCACATCAGACAAAGCATACTGGTGCTCTACATGCAATGATCCGCATGGTGAGGAAACTTGCATGGTTCACCTGAACTACGTGCAGACATTGGTAGAGAGTTCTTTCGATGGTCAAATCAACATGATCACAGAAGTCGATCATAATTTCATGGTCCCTTCTAAAGAGCAAGTTTCAGTTCTCACAAGAGTTGGAAGAAAACCCATCACCATGGACCCAGATGAGATGGAGCCCCTGAAGGTACCTACTGATTCAAAGGTGCAAAATGAGAAAAACAAGCGCAAGCGAAAGTAGCTATTCTAGCACCCAAGCCAGATGCACCTATCCTATTAAAATATCTTTTACCTCCATGAGCGAAAGAGAGAGTGCAAGAAAAGGCTTCAACTTCGCAAGCGAAAGCTGAAATGGAGGAACAGGCCAGAGAAAAGCTCAAATACCCATCCTTGACCAAGCGTTAGAGGGTAGAAGCTACACAATAGTATCAGAGTAGATATGAGGCTACCAATGAAGGAAAAGAGTCCAGTGCATCCACGTATAACATCGTTGAAGAGTTGAAGAGGATTCCAGCCAAGGTGAGTCTCTATGATGCACTGCAATTGCCTGGACAAGTGGACTTGTTGCAAGAATCACTAAAATTTGTGAAAGATAAGGGGAAGAATCTGACTCAGATAGTGTTAGCTCAAACGCTGATGACTTCTACCACTGGAAAGAATAGACCACCCCCTTTCTACTTGTCTCTCAGGATGGAAGGTTGGATTGTGCATAATTGCATGATCGACTTCGACACTGCAACGACTGTCATGCCAAAGGTAGTTTGTGATGTTATGGGTATGGAATATACAAGAAGCAGCCCTAGAATTTTGCAATTATATGGAACCCCTATGAGGATAGTGGGGGTCATCAAAGACATCCCCATTATGTTGCATAAAATACCTTAGATCACTGTGATCCAAGAGGTGGTTGTGGTTGATCTGGAGCCTTACTTCAGCATGTGCCTATCACGGGAGTTCACTACCAAGTTGGGAGGCTACCTTTCTCTAGATTATTCTCATTTGGAGATTCCTATCAAAGGGAGGAGAATCTAAATTTATAATGAGAAGCCTTCAACTTATCACATAGAGAAGATTGAAGAAGAAGATAAACCCATGAATTTTGTCAACTTGATGATCGAAGAATTGGAGGAATTAGATTTGATGGAAGAAGTTCTGGATGAGCTTCGAATAGAAGATGAGTTTTCAATGCTCGATTTTAATGCCATGATGGAGACCGAAATTGGTTGTTACACCATTACTAAGCCTAAAAAGTTGAAGTGAAGGTGTCTGATGATGAAGATCCTATTCTTGATCAATTATGGAAGTTGTACTTTGATGGTGCAAGATGTAAGAATGGTGTAGGAGCTAGGGATCATTCTCATTTCTCCCTATGGCATACAAAATATGTACTCTTACCGATTGACCTGGAGTTGTACAAACAATGTCATTGAGTATGAAGCACTCTACCTAGGTCTGAAAAAGGTAGAGAAGCTCGAGATCAAACAACTGTAGATTTTTGGAGATTCTGAGCTAATCATCAACCAGGTAACCAGTAAGTGTGTTTCCAAGCAACATTACCTGAAGGTGTACCATAATAAATTTTGGGACCTCTTTGAGGCTTATACAACATTGAACATCCAAGCAATCTCATAAGAGCAGAACAAGCATGCCGATCTCCTGGCATCCCTTGGTGCTAATTTTTCTCTAGTTGAGCATGTGGTGAGAAAGCCCAAGACTATGAGGTTAGTTTATAGACCTTCAGTCCCTGAAAAAAATATCTTCTAGAAAGTGTTTGACAGTGATGAACAGATTATAAATTTCTTGATAAGAGAAGCTAGTAATGTGGAAGAAAGAACACTTGATGAGGAAGAAGCCGAGGGTTTGATCAATTTAGAATAATCATATCCCAAAAGGATTGATTACACTTGAGAGTCTCTTTGATCAAAATGATAGAGCAGAAAAGCATAAGATCAAAGTGGATGAAAAGGAGTACACTGAACTACAGTTGGGACCCGAGAAGTCGATCAAAGTTGGCATCGATTGCACTCAGGAAGAGCTAGAGCAGATCAAAGAATTATGCCATGAGTACCCAGACATTATCGCTTGGAGCTACCAAGATTTGAAAGGCTACAATAAAGATGTGATCCAACATACCATTGAGTTGTAGGAAGGAGTGAAACCCTTAGGAAAAAGCAGAGACCAATCAATCCCAAGATTGAAACCTTGATGAAAGTAGAACTACTAAAAATATTGGAAGCCAAAATCATCTACCCAATTAAGCACTCTACTTAGGTAGCAAATCTGGTCCCTATGAGAAAGAAGAATGGAGATATTCACTTATGCATGGATTTTCAAAATTTAAACCAGGCATCTCTGAAGGATCACTATCCGCTACCACAAATTGATCAGATTCTTCATGTAGTTGTTGGTGCTCAGAGATTCTCTTTGTTAGATGGATTCTCTAGCTATAACCAAATTTGGGTCAAGGATGAAGACCAATATAAAATGATGTTCACCATGAAATGGGGAACATTTGCTTATCAATGGATGTCATTTGGTCTCTCAAATGTTGGTGCAACTTTTTAGAGAGTGATGGACGTAGCTTTTGATGAGTTGTTAAATCATGTTATTGTGATTTATTTGGATGACATGATTATCTTTTCTCACAATAGGAAGGAGCATAGTCTACATCTGAGACAAGTGTTCGAGAAGTGTCGAGAGTTTGGAATATCAATCAACCCGAAGAAGTCCATATTCATGGTAAAATAAGGAAAGCTCCTAGGCCATGTTATTTCGGAGGAAGGTTTGGCTATAGATCCAGCTAGAGTTGAGGCTCTCCTGAAGCTTCCATTGCCAGCTAACAAGAAGGATTTGTAATCATTTTTTGGGTAGATAAACTTTATTCAAAAGTTTATTGTAGATTTCACCCAAGTGGTAAAGTCGATGATTGAGCTATTAAAGAAAAATGTTGAGTTCAAATGGATTGAGCAAAGGAAGCAAGCATTCAAGGAAATCAAAGAAAGAATTGCTCAAGCCTCGATTTTAGTGAACCCTGATTACTCAAAATATTTTATCCTGTATGTCATTGGTGAACAAGAGAGCTATGCAATGGTTCTTACGCAGAAGGGAGATGATGGAGATGAGCGATCGATTGCTTTCTTGAGTCAAGTCATCCAACCGCATGAAGAAAAATATAATTTCATTGAAAAGCAAGTATATGCGATGATGAAATCCTTGAAGAAGTTCTAACATTTTGTTTCTCAAAGCAAAACAATAGTTTATGTTGTTCATCCAGATATCCAGAGTTTCATCATCCAAGGAGAGCTTGGAGACAAGAGAGCTAGTTGGGTCTCCAAAATCTAGGAGTATGATATTGAAATCCGACCAACCAAGCTAGTTCGAGGTCGAGCATTATGTCAGGAGCTTGCAAAAAGTGTTGCATCTGAATCCATGGTTTGCCAACTTGAAGATTCAATAAGCAATTTCACTAATCGCTCTAGAGTGATCATGATTGGATAGAGGACCTTATCAAATATTTCCATTCAGGAAGATGTCCTCCACACCTCAATGCCTCACAAAGAAGGAGATTCAGACTTTAGGCCCTTAGGTACGTGATGATACCAAATGGATTGTTCCATAAGAATATTGATGGAGTACTTCTCAAGTGCATCCGAGAATCAGAGAAACAAAGAATCCTAGAGGAGTTTCACTCTAGTCTATCAGGAGGCCATTATGCAAGGAGGCCAATGGCATTGAAGATCATCAAAGTAGGATATTTTTGGCCTACTCTCTTTGCAGATGCTTTCAAAGTCAGTCAGAGTTGTGACAAGTGCCAGAGATATGTCGGTAGAAGCAGGAATGCATCATTACCCCTTCATCCGATTCAAGTAGAAGCACCATTTCAGCAATGGGGCTTAGAATTTATTGGGGTCATTGATCCCAATTCCTCTATTGAACACAAATACATCCTGACTGCAACCGACTATTTCACCCGATGGTCAGAAGCAATCCCGACCAAGAAGGTAGATCAGGCAATAATTATCGCTTTCCTTGAAGGTTTAATCACTCATTTTGGCATACCGGATGCAATCATAATGGATAATGGAACTCCCTTCATCGATGCCAAGATCAATGAATTCATGGGTAAGTATGAGATTTATTTGAAGATATCATCTAACTATTATCCATAGGGGAATGGCTTGGTTGAGTCCACAAACAAGAATTTGCTGAGAATTCTAAAGAGAACCCTGGGAGATAACAAGCGCAGTTGGCACTTGCTCCTGAACCAAGCATTATGGGCTGATCGCATCTCTATGAAAAAATCTATCAAGACATCCCCTATTCCTTGGTATACGATAAAGAAGCAATCTTGCCCATTCATATTGAATTGTCGACCCTTCAATCATGGCACTTGTTGTATGGTGAAGATGATGAATCTGATCCCATGAGCACGAGATTGGCTCAACTTTTACAGTTGGAGGAAGAGAGGGAGAAATCATACAATGCCTTCATGGAACATGCCCGGATGACACAAAAATGGTTTGGCAAGAAAAATTTCGAGAAGTCATTCGAGGTAGGTGATCTAGTGCTAAAATGGAATGAAAACAAGGCTAAGCCTAGCAAGCATCACAAGTTTGAAGTGATATGGGAGGGCCCATTCTAGATTTCAGGTGTGAATTAGGTCAACTCATTTTATTTAAAGGATATGGATGGTCGTGTGTTACCGATTCCAGTAAATGGTCTTCATTTGAAGGCCTACCATCAGTGACAAAATTCTGATCAAGTATGTATATATGTACATAATTTTTATGTTATTTTATTTTCAGTCAAGTATTTTTTTAATTTTAAAAATTAAAAAAAAATTTGGCAATTAATTTCGAGGCAAAGTCAATGTTAGATTTTAAAATTTATCCAAAGGCATTATTTGCTTTAAAAAGTGCCCTCATTTTTAAATTGCCAAAAAGGAGATAAAAAAAAAAAAGAGAAAAGAAAAGAAAAAATTAAAAGATAAAAATTTTATTTTCACCCAAAAAGAAGATTTCCATGTTTTTTTTTGGGGAAAATCCTCTTTATTTCCCAAAGATATTTTCGGAGAACCCAAGAAAATAAAAAACAAATGCATGCTTTTTCAAGAACTCCAGTTGGCAGTGCTAATTTTGGAAAGAAGGAGGCGAAATTAATTTCACTTTGCTTTTTCATGCAAAGCACTCTCAGTTAAAGCTTTTTTTAGCAATAAGCTTTTTTGGGGTGAAATTGAAGATGAATTATTTTAAAAGGACTACAAAGCATGTAATTTCGCCAAGCAAGAAAAGAAGAGCATTTTTGGAGTGCAATTGTCTTGGTATTTTCACCCAAGGACGTTTTTAAAAAGAAGGCAACCCATTACATTTTTTTTGGCTCATCTAATTTCAGAGTAAACTTCAGTTGAATGCATGAAATTGAGTTAATTTCACCGATGAAACCCTTAGAAGATGTTTTTGACGTTATCATGCAGTGAAATTAATAGTTTTCACCAAAAAGTGCCCATCACTCCCACGTGGCATTTATTATTCCCAAGATGAGTCGTTAAATACCCAGATTGCACCCTCCAAGATAAAAGTGGTTGAGTACGGAGTTCGAGGAAGATTTACAGTGAGGGCATTATTGGTAGTTAAGACATCATGAAAAAATGTGTGAGTGAGAGAACCAAGGGAGCACGTCCACCCGAATTCATCAAAAGTGCCACCTACATTTAATTGGGTAGTTGGGAGCAAAAGTTTTAAATAAGGTGAACCAAAAGCTTGTAGTTGAAGAAAGGATTGAGATTATTTTTTAGAGCATTGATTAGCTTCGTTGCCTAATTGTTGCTTTATTGCAATATTATCAGATTATTGTAGTAAAAATGATTGTACGAATATGGGAAAGAAAACTACTGAGTCAACAAAAGTTGTTGAGCCAAAGAAAGCAAAAGGAGGCAAAAAAGCTAAAAAATCTAGGTGAAATGAAAATATAGAGCTTGACCCATATTATGATGCATTGGCTCAGATTGGAGACTATGCTATTTCAAACAAGGGCATGGAAAAATTGTGCTAGGATGTGGAAGCTATTGTCGAGCAAGGTTTGACATCAGAAATCCCATTAACTATTGCCTATCATGCACAACTTTCCTGGTACCTATGTACACCTATTCATCCTTACCCTGAGCTGGTGATGGTGATTTCAAAGTTTTATCAATCCTACAACAAGGGTTATCCATAATATGAAGGGAGAAAAATTATTCACCATTTCACCCAACATAGTCAGAGAGGCATTTGCTTGTGGGGTGAAGCCTTCCTCGGATGTCATGTTCAAAAATATGAATCTCAAGGAGCAAGAGGAGAGGTACCAATCAACTATGACATTGCACCAATTCATGGAGAATCAACTAATAAAATGCCCCAATTCGAAGAGTTGTCAACTTTGCTAAAGCCCCTAACAGAATTTAAAAGTCCAGACATATTTTCCATGTTGGCTTGGGTGTCCAATCTTCCTACCAACTCCATAATGTATAAATGGTAAGCGATATTGGTACAATGTATTTTACAGGTGGAATTTTATGCCCCAACAACAATGCAAGCAAGCACAAACCCAATTTTATTTGATTGGGTGGATTATGTGGCTCGAGCAATGCATACCCAGTTGGAGAAGATACAGAGTGAAGGAGCAGTTTCATTCAGGCACACTTCATTTTTGGCCTGGTATTTCTTCTTCCACATGCACCAACATTTTTCTTTCATAGCAGTCAAGCAAGTTGATGAGGTAGACAAGAAGCTACCAGTTTATTTGTGGACTCCAAGCTTGTCCAGGAAGGAGTCATTTTACAATTTTAATCGCATATTTTTGGGCCCCGCCCTCGAACTTATTTTTGGCACATGTGAGAGAGTGCCAAGGGTGATGAGGGAGGAGATCATTGCTAAGGAGAAAGGAGATATTTTCTTGTTGATGCAAGGCATCATGGTGCAAATTTTTGGCTTCACTGGCAAGTCATTTCTCCTTCCATATTTTACTACCGAGCACCTTTTTGCGATGGAAGTTGTCCGCCAGAACGACTTCATCAATGACGTCTATGGGGCAGGACGAGGAAAGAAGACTACATGCACCATGCCATTTCGCTTCGATGACATTGAAGTAGACCAGGTTGGCCAGAATAAATTGATTAATGAAGCTCTCTACGACATGGGTATGGTGGAGTTACCTCAGTGGTGGAAGTATGACCCTTTGGGTCGGTTCATGAAATTGATTAAAGCCAAAAATTTTCATTGCTACCCCTAGGTGAATATTGAGTAGATGAGAAATAATCTAGAAGGGCATGATCTCGAATGGCACATTGAGTAGATGATGACGTTCCCACCATGGCATGAATTTTATGAGATGGAGGTCGAATATAACCCTGCAGTTCACAAGCACCAGATTCCTCCTTCGAGGTTTGTTTGGAAAAATGAAGGAATAGTTGCCCGCTTGGTCCGAGGAGAAAATTACTAACTGGTGGGTTATGAGGGCCCACAGAGGGAAAACTGGGTCAGCTTATGGCCTAGCAATGGATGATGCATTTTTGGACGTATATGATGAATACTATGATAGTTATCAACCAATATCTTTCGCTAAAATTATACCTCAAAGCTTTCAAAGATCTGACAGTGAAGAGATCATGGCTGGACAGAAGCAACGAGTGGTTGAGGAAGTACCACTTGTGGAAGAAGAGAAATAGCTATCATCGAAAGTGCAGCCCCAGCAGAAGAAGAAAAGTAAGCGTGAGGTACTTCCTTTTCCTAAGATCTCCAAGAAGCCAAGAACAGGCATAGTTTCTTCATCAAGTGTGAACCCTCCTCCTATGATCGAAGCCACACAAGTTGACATTTCAGGAAATCCTCCTTTGGTTCAGGTAGGACAACTTGGCCAACACATGGAAGTTATAGATCTAGAGAAGGAGACAGAGGAGGAACAAGACAAGGGTGAACCAGTGTCACAACCACCCTCATCATCGACTCAAAAGGTGTCAGAGCCCGAAGGTACATTTTCTCTACCCTCTTCCCTTTCTCTTGAGCATTCGGTGACTATTGCACCCCATTCCATAGTCATCACTTCCATCTCACCTCCATTCGGTATACCCTCCACTTCCATTTCACTTCCCATTTCCCAGTCCCCAATCACCGATGCTCCCTCTTCTTCTATTCCCACTTCTACTATTTCCCTTTCTTTCAGTTCTTTTGCATCTAGTCCCAATCCATTTTTGCGCCCTTCATCCTCCATTCCAATAATTTCTACCATGGCTATAAGTACACAAGCTCCTCCTCGAGTAAGTGTAACTATAGCCGAACCCCTCACTTCTGTCCCCTTAACCACTTTTATTCCACCAACCATTCCTGTTTCTACTTCCCTTCCCAAGCCAAAACCTCAACAGGCTCATTTTCCCCCTACTCCTTTTATTGAGTTGCAGGTGTCGTAAAGCCAGAGATGGAGATTGTGCCAGAGCATCCTATTGTAGCAAAAATGAGTCGAGCCCACCAAAGTTCATCATAGTGGCTGAAAAGTCATAAGAGAAAAGAAGCTCAAGCTCCAACAAAGACATTGAAGAAGGTCACTTTTGACCCTAAAGCTATGGAGTCTCATACTATAAAAATGATTCCCTAGGTCCAGAAGCCTCAAGGAGAAATGGCTCCAAGTGATTACACTTATGAAGTCATTACAGAGGACCTGACGAAGATTGATACTATGAAGAAGATGGGGAATATACAGGTGGATATGAGCTCTCTTTACCTGCATGATGAGCATTACAAGAAAAGTTTTTTGAGGTTGAGGTGAATATTATTGAGTTAAATGAAGCTCTAGCCAAAAATAGGGCACAACTAGAGATAGTGAAATCAGAGGTAGAGCATTGGAAAAAAGTGAAAGAGTTGGAGAATGAAGCCAAGGGATACCAGACAGCTTGGGTAGGAGCAGAGAAGCAAGTGCAAGCATTGACCGCCCAGCTTGAAGCTTTACAAAAATAGCTGGCCGAGAAAGCCACACAATCAGTGGGCTTCTCCAAGGAGAAAATCAAAGAAGCTCATCACCATTTAACTAAATATTGTGTGACATTGGTGACAGAAGCGCTCAAGGTTTTGTTGTATATTCATGAGGCCTAGATAATAATTTTCTTGGTGATCGGACCTTGGAGTATGTTGAGGAGCAGATGGAACCAAAACTAGAGATGGCACTAAAGATTCAGGTATTAGCTAATCTTGACTTCCAAGTTAAGACAATGAGTGGGATGGATCAAGCTTGGGCCAAGGCCAGGATTATGTTGTGCAACTTCTTTTCCAAGTTAGATCTGGCTAGAGAGGGCCGAAAGCTAGCTACTATGTTTGAACAGGAGCATTGCATTTCACTAATTTATTTTGAGGCTCTAGTCGATGTTAGGTTTTCAAGCTTCATGGATGATCAGGGGGAGCTTTTACCAAAGAAATAATTGGAGGTAGCCTGGAAAATTTTATAGAAGATACTTCAGATATCGATAGCTGGGAGGAGCCAATCATAGAGGAACAAGTATTGCCATGCATGGAGAGGCTCACCCACATCGAATCATCTCTATTGGAGCTCATTAGAGAGCTAATCGCATCAGCATGGACCACGTCGAGACATTGCTTTTGTCATTGATTCACTAAGTATCTCTTTAAAGCTTCACTGAATAGGCTTGGGCCGAGGCGATTGTAGTATATGAAACTACCAACGAAAGCCTCACCAAGCAAGAAGCACGAGCACGACGGAAGCAGAGTAGAAATAAGCTATAGAAGAGCAGGAGAAACAGGCACAAGAGGAAAGGAAGAAGGAGGCTACTGAATCAAATGTACCACCTAATGCAGCCAATGATGGTGACAACTGAGCCCAATGGATGAAGGCCTAGGGTCGATTGCATCCAGAAGAACTGAATACCCCGAGAGCCACCAAAAGTGTTGGCAATTTTACCACACTAAATTTTGATTGTAAAAATTTGAAGAATATAAGATGAATGATGTAATTGTTTTGATTTTACTATTTTAATGTAACATTTTTGTTTCCCTCCTTGAGTAATTTTATTAAATAAAGAAGGTTGATTTCATCCCTGAAATGCACACAAGTTTTACTAGTAAAAATTAATGAAAATCATGGGCAAAATATAAAGGGAGAAATGTATGGCAAGGAACGTCTCAAGATCAAAGGAATATGAAAATGGACAAGGCTTCAATTTTATTAAAGGAAAATCACCAGTAAAATAAAGGGAAGACATTTTCACCCCAAGGAGGGGCAAAAATCATTTTCGCCCTTCTTTTGGGGTGAAAATACCATGATAAGAAGATTTCATCCAAGTGAGAAGAAGGAAAATTTTACAAAGTGAAAAAGGCAAAAATAATGAAAAACTGGTCAAAGTCAAAGGCACCCTTGGGGGGAAAATCATTTTCACCCTTCTTTAGGGTGAATTTCCAATTAAAGACATTTTAGGGTGAAAATCAAGTGAAACGCATGCATGGTGAAGTCAAAGTCAAAGTCACCCCTAGGAAGGGGCGAAAATCACTTTCGCCCTTCTTGAGGGTGAAATCCAAGTTGAGAATATTTTTGGAGCGCAAATGATGAAGTGACATCATCCAGGTGAAGGTTACTCCAATCAAAGTCAAAGAATTTAATGAAGGCACTCGCCAATGTAATTCACCCTATTTTGAGTAGAACATTGATTTTGCCTAGTTTGGAGTGAAAGTCCCAAAATAGTCGATCAAAGTCAAAGTCACCCCAGGTAGGGGGAAAAATCATTTTCACCCCTCTTAAGGGTGAAATCAATCATTTTCACCCATTTCTTAGAAGAGCTTTCCATTCATTTCTAGGTGAAATTACTCAAGAGGAGAGTGAAAGCATGTTGATGGGTGAAAACACCAGATTGCCTAGGTGAAATCAATTCTTGCCCCTTCCTTTCGACAAATTTTTCTTTCAAGGTGCCATTGTTGCTGATATTTTTTGGGAAAGATCGAAGACTTGTGGAATTTAATTCTTGGAGCAATAAAATTGATATTTCCAAGATTCCTGTTGAAGAGATGCCAAGATTAAATGCTACGTCCTAAATTCTGGTGCGATCCTGTTTATTTTCGAGGTGCCCTCCATTGATTTCATTCCTTTTCAAGACAAAGTTAATGTTCGTTGGGTCTCCACTAGCGAGGGTAAGATTTCGAGGTGTAAAGTGATGGAATGGTGTCCAAAATTTAATATCCAAGCTCCTATTTGTCGCGTGATGTTGCTGAGTTTCGATGCACCGATGCCTGGAACATTTTTCCTATCATCCATATCTGCTGATTTCCCAGGTGCACTCCATGAAAACCGGATCGTCGCTTCCTGAAGAATGTTCTGATTCGAGCATTGCCATTATCGAGGAGAGAATTGCTCTTGCTAGTTTTTGACTAGCCGACATTTTGTTTTAATTTGCATTTAATTTCAGAGGTGAAATCCTCTATAAATACTAAGCATTTTGATGTAATGAAGGAGGATAGACACTCTGCAGAAAAACACTTTGAGTTTTCTGCATCAATAGAAAGACATTCGGCTTCTGGTTCCTTGAGTAGTGTTGTGTTTGATCACTTTTTGCTTATCATTTCTGATTACGTTCATGTCCATTATTAGCTAATTTTAAATTCTGCATCTGAATTTAATTTTTGGTGAGGGAATGAATATTGAAATGCTTCTTGGAGGTTATCTCTGCAAACTATGAGTGGTTCCTATGCCTTTCTTTCTGTTGTATGCTAATTAACACTTGATTTGGATTTCAGCTGTTAGTTTATCCCCACTTAATGTTTCTGGCTCATAGCCATATTTCCCATTTCTTTTTGTCATTTCCCATCTCTTTCCTGTTACCCTAAGCTTTAAACCGAATTAGATTAGTAAGGGAACCAACCCTCTCTGGAGATTGGCCCGAAGGACATCTCTCTCCTTCGGCCTTTCAATGTTGGTCGGGTCTAGGGCGCACAAATATTTTGTACTTAGGTAGATTCGTGACCAACAATACTATAAACAATTCTGAAATCCTTCAAGAGCTCGATCTTGTCGAACAATCAGAGGGTTCCCAAATGTACTGCATGCTTCCTACGGGAGGCGCCGATCCCAGTGAGGCCTCCCGATCCCGTTGATGCCTCACTTTCACTTTTGAAATTCTATATTTGAGCTAGCATCAGTGACCGGCCAAACTGAAACGTGACGCCAATCAATGCTGCGTTGTCTCGATGTTTCAAGATGCGGGACATTATACGAGTGATCCTTCTACTCATCTTATAACGAGAAATCACTTGGCATCTTGGCAATTCTCATTTGCTTCATGGAGAAGCACATCCAAATCTCTGAGCCAGTTGTTCACAGAAGAAGGTAAAGATGCTGCTTCACAAGTTTGACCTGACCTTACCTTAGAGACAATCGATACTTCTGCACCGCCGTGTTGATATCACGAAGACTTAAGAGTAGCATTTGGAGAGACACCTACTCTTTTCTGCAGCGAATGGCAATTCGGATATGGCGAAATATCTCCTTGATTGCTATGTCGATGCTGACACATTAACCCAATCCAAATAAGTGGTTAGAACACAATTGTTAGCTTGCATTTATAACCACTTGGGTTACTTCGTCTCCTATATTCGTTCCTATGATGGAATTTCGTTCCACATGGTAGCTGGAAGGAATAAAGAGGGCGCCAGGAAAGTTCCAAGGTCGAGCCTGCAACTCACCATTCGGCCGGTCCCAGCCTTAGAAAGTTTAGAGGTGGGGTTTGGAACCATCAATTCCACCGGCATTTGGTTTTTGACCTTAACGAAATTCCCAACTTTCAATAATTCTTGAAAAGTTATTGCTGTCAAACATAAAAGATAAAAAGGAGAACTAAAAATATATTTTTTTTTGACAAATAAAACAAACAAACGCCGTGCTACGGATTAGGTATTGCACGTCGTGTCAATATGTCAGAAGATGTCAAGTTAAAGGGATCGATGGTACTGCACGTCTCTCTTGCAACGGACATCAGACATCAGAGGTCAAAAATGGAGACATTTCTTTAGAGGTACACTTATCTCATTGCCTTATGGTGCCATTTTGAATCATAATTCTAAAGGTAATTTTAATAATTTGATTTATATTTTACAAGCAGAAACCTTACTGAAAATATCTGATCTCATACCTATTTACTATTTAAAAAAATAAAAAATAAATATGTGGAAGAAAAGCCAAGGGTTCACAATTCAAAACCCTTACCTCGTTGGTTCGTATTTTATGAAAGTGATTGGACATTTACATTTTATTAATCCCCGTCCAAAAAAAACATCTAAACAATTATCGATTGATTACAACATTAATTCACTATACACCTAACGCCAAGCCGAAAGGAATCAAACGGTGTTAAAACTTCAGTGATGTCTATAAATTCGTAGCCTAAGATCGGCTATTAAATTTTTCTATATCTCTTATCTTCTCGTTCGCTTTCTTACCTTAAAATATTTGCCCTCCGGTCCCATCGAAATTTTTAGTTGTCTATCTATATCTCCTCTTCACCATGATAGAATACGAAGAGTGGAATCAATGTTCAACCGGTAGGATGGATGGTATATTTATTACTAGTTAGATTAAAATTAATATTGATGGAGTTATAAAAAGGTAATTTAAAGAGAATTAGAATTAGAGTTAGAATTAAAGTGGTTTATAAGAATATATTTGGACAAAGTCACAAACAATGAAACAAAAATTTTAATTATTAAATTTGTTTTTGTATGGGTGGTAATATAAGGTTATAGAGGATATTCATAGAATCATATTCTCAATTCTAGGTAGGAGCTTTAGATTACATGTGAAATTTTGTTATGGAAATATGTAGGTTAAAAATTTTTGTCACTCAAAAAAATTGAATAATATAAACCCAATTTATGTAGATAGAGTTTGGTGAATTTTCTGACTAAAATAAATACTGAATTTATACAATTATATTGGCCTGAATAACCTGCAAATAATCTTATTCTAATAAAAAATAACGTGAGCAAAATTGAGTCATCGTAATTAATTTTACTCTAATATAATTTATTAAATTTAAAAATAAAAAATTATATTTTCGCCTGGATAGGAGAATAACGTGTGCAAATATGAATCATTCATTGGTTGTTCTTTTTAGTTTTACTAGTTTAACGAATGTTGTCTACTTTCCGATCTCTTTGATTTTAGTGTGCCTGTTTGTACAAGGTAAACTATTTTTTTTTTCAAAACCAAGTTAATATTAACGGTAAACAATGTAAGACATATAAAGTTTTATGCCTTAACAATATAATTGTGTTTAATTTATTAAGTTAAAAAGATAAACTTATGTCATTGTGTTTAATTTATAATAGTAAAAGATAAAATATTTAAGTTTATATATAAAATGGGTTAGTATAAGGTGCGTTTTAGTTAAATTTTTTAAGGTAATAGTTTTGTCTAGCAATTCTTGTTGTTTAATACCATTAATTTCTGTAGTATCAACAAAATTATTAATTTTAATAGTTTTTTTGATGAAAAAACATTATATTAAAATGACTTAATCATACAAAAAAAGGTGGGTGGAATTAGCACATCCCGAGCACACAACCAACACACTAACTGTATTCTAAACAACTAGCAGAGCTACCAAAATAACTTACAGAAGTCCACAAAAAAACCAAACAGAAAACTGCGTAAAAAAACAACTAATAGACTGCATCATTGTTGTGTAGGGGATGGAGGAACAAGATTCACTACACAAGGAGCATTACCCTAATGATCAATAAGGTCCCGTAAGTGATGAAGCTCTATATTCATTTTTTTTGCTTGCACTGAAATTTGTAGCCAACAATCATAAAAAACCTGATACTTATCAACAAGAGAAAAAGTAGAAGAAGGCTCATGCTGGCTAAAAATCACTCTGTTGCGAGTTTTCCATAAATGAAAAAGAATCCCCTTTAAAGATATGCCACACAGGAACAAGCTTCTCAGAAAACTGAAGTGGATCCCTTAACAAAATATTCACCCAAGAATAGGGACCTGTCATATATGATCTGAAAAAAGAGAAAATCCACTGCCAAGCCTCTTGCGCTCTCACACAAGACCAAAATAGATGATGCACACCCTCCTTTGTTCCACAAGATCTGCAGAAAATATCATTCACACCCAAATATCTAAGTCGTTGACCAATAGGAAGCCTTTGAAACAATAAACTCCAAGCAAAAAAGGCTTGCTTAGGTTCAAGATACTTTGCCCAAAGTGTATTAAATCTGAGACTCCATCTGGACTTAAGAGAAACTACATCCCACCTAGAATTAATCTTATCAACCATAGGCACAATAGGGGAAATCCAAGAGTATCCCAAATGAGGTTTATACTTGGTGAAAGAAACATCTTTGGGCCAAGACCAATCAGTCCACGAAGGTTTCTGATAATATCGAAAAACTTTACCCCAAATAGATAAAGGAGTGGAGTCAATAACAGCCTCATAAGTAGTCTTATCAGTAGAAGATAAACAAAAAAAAATTCTAATAATTTCCCAAGGTATCCAAGACCTTGAATGAAAATCCATGAAATCAGATAACTAAGCAATACCTCATTTATAAAATTTATGAGCATGTATCCACTGGACTTGAGCAAGGGGAGTCCCATGCAAAGTGATGGCCGAAGACCACCAGACATTAAGCAAAGGTATTGAAACCCCCAGCTTCCCCTTGTGACCTTTCCAAGAAATCCAGGGTTTAATGGCCTCTTAGGCCTTCCAAATGCTTTGCATAACAAAGGACCCATAAATATTTATTGGAACAGGGGTTGTAAGAATGGTTTGTAAATCAAGCCTTTTCCACACCTTCTTACCAAAAGGAAGCCTTGTGGAGAGGTAGTGACAAATTAAAAGTTTCCAGACTTCCTCCCCTTGTAAAGCTCTCACAATCCATTTAGCATTGAGGGAAAAGCCTTGTTGCTGACAGTCAAACAATCCCATTCCTCCAATTTTTTAGGAAGACAACAAATATCCCAAGCCACCCTATGAAATCTCTTCTTACCAACAACATTGGACCACAGAAAATCTCGAAGCAACTTCTCCAATTTGGCATAACAAGTCTTGGAAGGGACCCAACAAGAAGAGTAATACACATGAGTAGAGGCCAATACCTTGGAACAAATCTAAAAATTGCTAGCTAAGGATAATTTTTTGGTACACCAGTACATAAGCTTCTTCTCAACCTTTTGAACAACATAATCCCACAAATGGGCAGGAGAACCCAAAAAAGCAAAAGGAATACCCAAAAATTTAAAGGTTTCCCTAGGTTGAATCCACTTCCAAGGCTTATCAGCTAACCAGGGAGGCATATATTTTCCAGACTATCTACAATAAGAAGTTTTTCTCCATTGAATATTAGAGCCAGAAGCTAAGCAGAATGTATGAAGACAATCTAAAGCATAAGTAACAGAGATATCATCTTCTGCAATAGTTAAGAAAGAATCATTTGCAAAATGACCATTAATAAACTGCTTGGGGGAGGAAGGGAGATAAATTTCCTTGATTAATCCTTGAGCAGATCTATGAGCTAGAAGATAACCAAAGGTCTTAACAGTAAGAATAAACAAAGAAGGCACCAATGGACAACCTTGTCTAACATAATGGGCTAATTGAATATTTTGAGATTGTATCTTGTTCAGAGTTAACACAACAAAAACAAATTTGAGTAACATAAGAACAATCCTGATAAAATAAGGGTCAAACCCCAGAGCCTTTAGCATAGAAGTAATAAAAAACCATTCTATTCTATCATAGGCCTTCTCAAAATCAATCTTAAGGAATAGAACATCCTGACCAGAGGATCTAGCCCATTCCATCCCTTCCCAAACAACAATAACATTATTTTGCTATCACTTTCATTAACAAGTTTTTATGAAGTATTATTGTATATGAGAATGTAATTAATGGGTATTGCATATAACATAGATGAACAAGAATTGTTTTTTTAAGAAATTTGATGTTTCTTATGCTTTACAAAGATTTTATTTATTTATTTTCTTGTGGATTTAGAGAATAATATGTGCATCTATGACTCATATATTGTGGTGTATTTTTTATATTCTTTTTAAATGTTTAAAGGTCCATGTGATTGTCAAAACTTAATGTTTTCTATATTTGCATTAAATATGATAAGTATTTATATACATTGCTTTGTCAAATTTGGCTTAACCACCATCCATGTGAGGATGGTAACTACTTGGACTTAAAATTTTTGTGAGTGGTAGTTTATAAGTACCTTCATTCTCATTTTTCTTGTGACGGATAGTTGATAGCTCCTCCTATGCAACTTGTCACCTAGAGAGGGGTAGTTGGTTACCACCCTAAACATAATGTTGTCTAACTATGATGGAATAATTCCTATCATTCCCCTCTTATTACATTATAGTTGAGAATTTCTTGGAGAGGAATTTTTTAATGCTTTCAAATTTTATTTGTTCATGTGGTTTGATGAAGATGTTTGATTCTTGCTTTGTTTTCTTGTTTTGACTTTTGGTTTTAATTCTTGCTCTAACTTTTGGTTTTGTCTTTTTTTTTTTCGGAATAAGGGAAAATTCCCCCCCTTAATCAACATGATCCAAATATGGTTATGGATCAAGAATACTTAAGCAATAGCCTCACTTTGCTTATCCAAAGATAGGTATGATTTCTTCTATCCATGGTTATAAAATATAATTGGACACATTATTGTTCCCATCACTTATGATTGGAACATAAAACCAATCATAGATTATCAGTCGGATTGGTCCTTACTGATTTTCATCTTCTTGTGAAATGGTGACAAATGTTTTCACCTTAAGTGAGGCATATGCCTTCACTTGTCCTCATATTTGTGAACTTTCAACTGTTGTCTTTCTTTTCTTCTTCAACTGTGAGCATCCTTCATGCCTTTGCATAATCTTTAATCACTTAGTGCTTACTAGATATAATTAGCAAATGTTTAATTTTGTTTTGAGAGCTTGATGCTTACTACCACAATAAAGTACAATTAATGAGTATTGGGAATAATTAGTCTTCCTTTCCCCTCAATGCGAATTTTAAACTTACACAAATTTAAGGAGTGGCAAGTACTATCAATAATGCACTCCTAATACAAAATAGATTATGTTTTTGAAATCTTCCACATAACATTGTACTATAATACAAGTCATTCAAGATCTGCTTGGATAATTTTTTGATACAAGAATCATGTAGTGAAGGCTCACTATGATGGGGAAATCCTACCTCTAAAGGCTAATTTTAATCAAGAGTGCCTATCTGAATTCGAGATGAAGAGGTCCAACACCTCTACTACCTACGAAGCAATCGAAGCTAAAAGACCATCAATAATGAAACCAAGGAGGAACAATCATCACAGACTAGTGTCGAATCTTAATATTTTGCACCACAAACCTCAACCCAACCATCGAACTACCAATCAAATAAGAAACCTTTTCAATGGTGGCTAAATCAAGTCTTAATAGTACTTGGAACCCCCAAGCCATTTCAATTATGACAAATAGGGAACCATGTATAGCGAGACCTTGCTTTGACAAGCATCCAAACCCCCTTTTCTCCTTTGGAGGAATGAGACCTCGAAGTCAGTCCCTTCCCCTAACCAAGGAGGTCCCTTAGTCCTAGGTGTTATTCCAAGTTGATATCGCCAATAAATCCTGTGGACTAAGGTCCTTTCCTTAGCCGAGAGAAAGGAGTATCCAAGGGAGATGAGTATAAAGGCAACAAGGCAAGCCTCCCCCTTTTTCCATGGAGAGCTTGATACCTGAAGGTTAGGGAAAAATAGAGTAGCTCAAAATAATTTTAGCTTCAATGTCCTCCCTGTAGATACCAAAATCGAACCACTTGTCATCCATCCGTGTCCTCCAATCACAATTGTTCATTATATATATATATATATATATATATATATATATATATATGTGTGTGTGTGTGTGTGTATTTACTTAATATATATTTAAATATTAATATTTTATATATTATATATATATATATATATTTAATATATATATATATATATATGAATTAATCCTAGCCCTCCACCACGTTTTAATCTCAACCATCCATCCACCTTAATCCATGCCACTTACCCATATTTAATCTCCACCCTTCTTCATGTTTTAATCTTGGCCACATATTTTGTGTCGTTGAAACCCTAACATGTGCAAGGGAAGATTATAAAAGAGGAGTCATTTTAATGACTCAAACCCTTAAGCCCGAACATTCCTTGGAGACCCTTGGAATCTCTTGAATCCTTAGGCCTTGATATTTTGAGGTTGAATTCTATCGATGAATATTCACAAAGAATTCTCAGATATCATTAAGCCCTCCTACCCTAACCTTTACGTCATCATCCCTACCCTCCATCGTCACCCTCACATCATCCGCATCAGCGACCGCATAACCCACGCAGAACCAAAACTGGTTTGACGACATCTTCCTCTGATCCTGAATGCCCTGGTGCATCTATCGCAGTTGTAGAATGCCATGGTGCATTTTTCATAGCTGTAGAATGCCCTAGTGCATCCGTCGTAGTCGCAGAACACCTTGGTGCATCTAACGCAGTCACTACACCTTTGGGCATTTTTTGTAACAGATCTAAAGTTCCACAGCCCTCAGGAACCGTTCGAGCGTCCTCGCGTCCCTCATATAAAAAAATAAAAGCAAAGGTTTCCAGTGCCAAGGTAAGAAAGTTATTTGCATTCATTTTTATATTCTTGCACTTTGTTTTCAATTTTTATTTTGTAGTATTTAGGGTTTAGTGGTTGGAGCCCTCACGGGTATTACTAATCTCTTTTATTATTTTTCTGATTACAATTACAGGAATTATACATTTGGCAGTTTTTGAAGCTAGGACGACCCATTTCAGGATACACAAGCCCACTCGCAACCTCGTTGGGATCGAAGGTAAGCATGAAGACACTAGCCATTCTTTTTAACTAGGGTTTTGAAGAACCCTAGTAGCTGTATTTTTTGTATCAATATAAGCATTGTAAAACCTCTACATTTTGGGCATATTGATTGTAATATTTGATATCCACCCGCAATAATAAAGAGTTTATCTTGTGCAATCTTTGTGTATTATTGTGCTTATTATCATTTTATACTTTATATTGGTGTTGCTTATTTTTTACTCACAAATGGCGATCATGGTGAGACCCACAAAGAGTTCTCTATGTTAATTTATTTTGTCATTAACTTTTGTTCTACAGGTTTTCAAAATTTTGATCGTGCGATTTTTGCAGAACTAGGGTTTTTAGAGCTGTCAAATTTGATTTGAGATCATGCAGATGCCTTGTAATGCTTGAGGGACACCCTGGTGCGTTTAGGAGATGCCCTGGTGTATTTCATAGAGTGGGGAAGAGATACATAAACATCCTGATAAGCCTACTTCAAACCCTAACCTATTTTTGTTATTTTTTTTATGTTTTTACAAATAAATTAACAAAAAGAGTATCATTCAGTTTTTGTATACTATTAAACAAAAGGCCTTATAAATTAGATTGAGATAAAATCCAAATTTACTTTAAAACTTTACTAGTATAAAAAATAAAAAATTCAAAATACCATTAGACAGTTCGGTGTTTAAGTAACAATATGAAAACTTATTTTAAATATTTAATTTTTTTTTAGATATTTACTTGTCTCCGCGTAAACAGCATCATTATAGCCTTTAGAGGCTTGTGATTTTATTGTATTACTGTAACGTAAATGTGCGTACATTAAAGTTATCTGTCCATAACGAAAGCAACATTACATGTTTGAGTATGTCTAACAGCAACATAACCAGTCATATTTCTAACATCCTTTGAATACTAAACTTTTAATAAGGAAATAAATATTAAGGACAAATATAACAGTCCAGATGAATTAAGATAAATTTAAAAGTTTATGGGTGTATAAGAATTATGGATATTAACAAACTGTAAAATCCATATTTGATAAGGAAAAAGTTTACACTCTATAGTACAGCACATAAGAGTTGTTGAAAAATTCTAGAATTCATATTCAATGATTTCATAAACTTGAACAAATTCAAAGTACATATTTTATTGAACAAATTCAAAGTGCATACTCAATTCATAAGAAACAGTGCATAAGAATGATGGCATCAACAATAATGCATAAGAATCCATTCCCAATAACATCATAAACAGGAATAAATTCAAAAGTAAATACTCTATTCATCAACAGTACATAAAGATAGCCACAAACTCTAGAATTCATCAAATTTAAAAATAGACATCAAACAAGAGAAAAACAAATCAAACAAGAGAAAAACAAACAACCATTCAAAAGTATACAAGTATAACATACCTCTTGTAAATATATTACATACGCATTTTTTAAATTTTGTATAGAGATACAGCTCCTCTTTTACAAGTACATTTATTAAATTTTATTAAAAAAAGATACAGCTCCTCTTCTTTTCTCCTGAGAAAGTTCTACAACAATAAAACCACAGTCTTTGTCACTACTCTCACTCATAAACAATGCTTTGTAACACCTGTCACTACTCTCACTCATAAACAATGCTTTGTAACACCTGTCACTACTCTCACTCATAAACAATGCTTTTGTAACACTGCTCTCACTTATTTAGAATGCCTTCTCAGTCTCTGCTACAATTGCACTGTTTGCTGCTGCAGCCTTCTCTTCAAATACTGGTTTGACTTCCCTTGTGTTGTGCACTGCTTCAGGTTCATCCTTAGGACCAAGGCCTTCTAGGTCCCCATTCAAATCTTTCTCCTCAAATGACATCTTTGCCATGGCTCTGCTAGCATCTTTACCAGCAACCAAGGCATATGGACCGCCTGGGCCATAAAACATTCTAATTTGGGACACATCATAGACATTGCCCTTATGGCCATGAGCAGCGGCTTCTTGCGATCAGATCCATCATAGGCCTTCAATTCCTTGGCTGTGATGTCACCCAGCTGAGGCGGCTGTGATGGGCACAAAGTCCCTGGTCTCATGCTGTCTGTTCGGTGTCCGGTGTCACAAACATGCCGCTCACCAGGTGGTATACCCCAATCAGAACACCCAACATCAACTTCCCCACAAACCCATATTAACCCTAAATACAGAGACCCCAAATTTTCTCCAAAACCCACGATCCATGAAAAGACTCCACAATATAGATTACACTTTTGAGGGTGCTGTAACCCATGGCTTTGATACCATGTTGGGAAAAAAAAAGGTACAAGCCTTTAAAAACCTCCCAATCCTTTGGTAAAGAAGCCCGCTCCCTCTCGGGAGAGCAGGTTGAGATGAACCTCTCTTACAAAGGAAGAGCCTACCTATTATATAGGTAATTCCTCTGCTCGAGGCCTGGGATTCTAGTAGTAATATGCCAAATTCAATGTATTTATACAAAGAAATCCTACTGTATGATTTGTTAAACAACAAACTGAAAGTTCAACCAACTAATATCTAACTGTTTGAGCTACTAACAAATACTAACTTAAATTTGATCTAACAGCAAGAAAGAATGGCTCCTTCCTGTACTATTGGCAATTCCTGTAGACTTCTTAGCTTAACCAATGAAAATACTTCCAACCTAGGGAATGCTCCACTCAAACCAAATTCCGACGGCAAATTTCTTATGCATGGACATTCGATGATATGCACTTGCCTAAGATTCATAAGTATCAGCTCTCCAGGAAGTTCTTCCAACATGTTACACCTAAGCAGATGGAGATGGCTTAAATGCTGAAGAAAGCAACTGCATACGACCTTTTCCATCAACAAAAACAAAGACGAACTTTCTTCCCATATGTCATCTAAAACAAGGCAAACTTATTTCCAACATTCTGCCATGCAACCACATTTTCACATATTCTTTCTCTGTGCTCTCTAAAGTTTCATTTATTCTGGAAGCTATTGGTTGGGCAAGGTCATTTCTGAGGTTTTTGAGAGATGGACTCTGTGAAACAGTGAGCCACAACAGTAGGTCATTGCTATAGAAATTTTGTACCTGGTCGTTGTTGAAGAACCTCTTCAGGAGCTATGTCGATGCCGACACCCACAAATGCAGAGACTACAAAATCAGACATCTTTTTGCCAAAGAATGGCAGAACATGCAATCCCCTTACACCAAATAAGTGGGTAGAATACACTTGTTATTTTGCATTTATAACCACTTGGGTTACTTCGTCTCGTATATTCGGTCCTATGATGGAATTTCTTTCCACATGGTACCTGGAGGGAATAAGGAGGGCGCCAGGAAAGTTCCAAAGGTCGAACCTGGAACTCACCATTCGGCTGGTCCCAGACTTAAAAAGTTTACAGGTGGGGCTTGGAACCATCAATTCGGCCGGCATTTGTATTTTGACCTCGGCGAAATTCCCAGCTTTCAACAATTCTTAAAAAGTCATTGCTGTCAAACATAAAAGATAAAAAGGAGAATAAAAAATATACATTTTTGACAATTAAAGCACAGAAGTTACCGTCATAATTACAAGTAATACTGAAGGAGTTGTAAATGTAAAAGTAAATTGGGTAGAGTTAAAATTAGAGTGGTTTGTGGGAATCATGTTGAGATATTGTTTTATTGAGAATTATAATGTTCTATTGATAACTATAATGCTTGAGCAAGGCTACATAAATAATGAAACAAAAGACTTAATTGTCAAATTTGCTTTTATATGGGTGATAAAACAGGGTCACAAAAGGATAATTATAGAATCGGATTCTCAAATCTTGGTAGGAGCTCTAGATTGCATAAGGAATTTTGCTTTAGAGATGTGGAGGTGAGCAATTCTTGTCATCCAAATTAAGGAGTTGTGTAAAGAATTGAATGATGGGATCTCAATTTATGTAGGTAGAGCTTTGAATATAGTGGCAGACTTCTTGGCTAAGATGGGTATTGAGAAGAAGGTAGGGGTTCAGTGATATAGTATCATGACTACTGAAGATGAAAGAATTGATGAGCAAATTCAATGTTTGGCTAATTTAAACTGCCAATGCAAACACATAATCTAAAATATTTGACTCCAATGTAAATCTTTTTTTTAAATATGTATATATATTTTTAAAAGCTTCCGTGATATAATTTGAGTATGTCTAACAACAACATAACCAAAATCATATTTCTAACATCCTTTGAATATTAAACTTTTAATAAGGAAATAAATACTGAGAACAATCAGAACAGTCCATTTAATCATTCAATGAATCAAGACAAATTTAAAAGTTTGTCAATACCAAAACTTAGGGACATAGACAAACTTTAGAATCCATACTAATAATTTTATAAACTTCAAAAATTCAAAAGTTCATTAGTAGATGGATACACGCTCTATTCATTAATAGTACATAAGAATCATAAACATAGAGAAACTTTAGAATCTATACTTAATGATTTCATAAACTTAGACAACTTCAAAAGTACGCATTTTATTCATCAAAAGTACATAAACTCTTGATTTTTTTAATTGAAAATTGTTAACTTATATTAATAATGACCAGAGTTTACAAAGACAAGCCCTAGGGCGAGATACAAACACAACTACAAAAGACTAAAAGATAAAATTGCCACTAAGGACAAAACATGGCCATAAGACAACAACAAATATAGAATACAAAATATTACAACCTTTATCTATATGATATGTGATAACATCTGATAAAGAAGATTGTGCCATGATAAAAAGATCCCCAGAATCTGCAACAACTGCCATCAATAGAGAGAAGCATCTGTTGGTAACCATCCATATTGTGGTGACATTCTTGCAGCCAAGGAAAGAAGACATCGTCCTTGGCTCTGAATTTGGATTTGAAACCAATAAGCACACGAGCCACTTTCCAGGTAATAGGTAAACCGCAAAATTTATCATCTTGAGATTTGACCATACTGAAATCACCACCAAAGATCCAAGGAATATCCTGGAGGTGGATTAACCATTGCCAAAGAATGCACCGTTCTTTATAGTCATTGGGGGCATAAATGGAACATATACAAAACTTCATACTACTTCATACATAAACTCTTGATTTTATATTCAATGACTTATAAACTTCAACAAATTCAAAAGTACATACTCTATTCATCAACAGTACATAAAAATTTTATGAACATACTTCATAAACTTGGACAAATTCAAAAGTACACTTCAGGGTTACGCATAAGGGGTCGGCCTCGAAATCTATTTATAAAATCAAGGTGAATTGTCTTGAAATCCCGGCAAAATTTGTAGAAGTATACATGGCAAATTTGATTTATTTGTCTCCAAATATTTTCAAACCGTGGCGAATTTCATTATTTTGTCTCCAAAAATTTTCAAACCGTGGGGAATTTTTTTGTGTTGGGGCTATAAATATCAGTTTTCAAAATCTAAAAATGTACAACATACTTAAAAGCTTTAGGCCGATATGAAAGACTTTAGGCTGACATGACGACCGATGACATGATGATCGACTACAGGAATGGGGATTGGCTGCATGAATACCAATTGATTGCAAGAATACCGATCGGCTGTAGGCATGACGATCAGTTGTAGGAATATCGATCAGTTGCAGACATGACAATCGACTGCAAGCATGATGATCGGTTGTAGGAATGTCGATCAGCTGTAGGCATGACGATCGACTTGAGACATGACGATTGACTGCAAGAATACCGATCGACTACAGGCATGACGATCAACTACGGGCATAATTATCGATTGCAAGCATAACGATCGATTACACACATGATGATCGGTGACACGCATGATGATTGATTGCAGGTATGCCAATCTAGTGCAGGTATGAGGATCAGTTGTAGAAATACCGATCAATTGCATGCATGACGATCGGTTGTAGGAATGATGACCCATTGTAAGGATGTCGATCGATTGCAGGGATACCGATTGGTTGCATATATGATGATCCGTTGCAGGAATACCGATCGGGTGCACATAAGATGATCGATAATAGGTATGACGATCGACTACAAGAATACCGATCGAATGCAAGTATGACGATCAAATGCAGGAATGTCGATTGGGTGCAGGAAAGTCGATCAGTTGTAGGGATGCCGATTGGTTGCATGTATGACGATTTGTTGCAAGAATGTTGATCGGGTGTACATACAAAGATCGATGATAGGTATGACGATCGGTTGTAGTAAAGTCGATCGAATGTAGACATGACGATCGGATGCATGTTGATCGATTGCAAGCGTGTCGATGTGTTATAATAGTATCGAGTTCCCAGTCGATAGCAGTGGTGCATTTGTGCCACGTGTCATCCATCCAGTAGTTGATTGCATGTAAAAAAGTCTATATAAAGGGATTAAGAGTCATTTTTTCACCTTTTCTATCATAGTTTTAACTGTTTTCCTCCCGTTTTAATGTATTCTTACCCATTTCCCTCTCATTTTAACATAATCTTAACCCTCTTCCTCCACTTTTATCTTGGTTTTAACATTTTACCTTAATTTTTAAGTAATTTTTAACCATTTTTTCTCTCGTTTGAACCCTTTTCCACTGTCTTCTTATCCATACCCGTACACCCTATGGCGTCCCCTACAACCCTTGGAATGTTTAAAGTTAATTATAAAAACCTGGTTTACCCCCTG
The DNA here is from genome assembly GCA_028583015.1 of Wollemia nobilis. NCBI lineage: Eukaryota > Viridiplantae > Streptophyta > Pinopsida > Araucariales > Araucariaceae > Wollemia > Wollemia nobilis. The sequence goes on from JAQPPZ010001708.1 coordinate 1,738,315, forward strand.
ATTTCAAAAATTTTATCAACACCAGGTTACGACATGTCTTGGGTCATGGACTGTGGTCTTCGAGTGTAGTTTCAATGTCAGATTTTGACATTGACATTAAATTGGTGGAGAGTACCATTGCAGCTTATAATACGGATTCGAGAAAGAGAAATCTTGTCATCAACAATAAAAACATTGTTATTTCTTTCACAGCCATAGATGTCGCGAGATTGATAGCATTGCCCCACGCTGGTGTTGAGCCTGTCACTTCCAAATACCAATTAACTGATGACAAAAAAATCTACTTGGAGACCAACTTCAAAGTGCAGTCGAAATCTTTTCAAGGTATAATTGTTTTTTATTTAATTGAATTTAAATTCTTGTCATTGGTGTACATTTACTGATTTTATTTTTTTGCAGTTATGTCCACCAAGTCCAGAAGGGCTTTGATCGTACCGATGATTGAAAATAAATTTCTTCGAGCATGTTGTGAATTCTTCCTTGCCATACTCATTCTACAAGGAAGGCCGATAGAAATTTTGATGCGGCCCTTAGCGTATTTGATCCATTGTATTGCACACCAAAAATTCGACTAGTCCACCTATGTCTCACATTGAATCAGATTGGAAATAGAGAACGTGAAAACCTATGCTTCACCCTCGTCGACAGTTTGCTTTTTTTTATGAATATTTTTATAATTTGCAAAACACTCCAGTACCAACATCTTGGCACTCAACCCTAGTCAATTTAGCCATGACAGAACAACAGGTTTAGGTAATTTTTTTGTTAATATTTAAGTAAATTTTTTTATTTTTCCATTGTTTGTCTTTTTGTAATTTTGACATTTTATACCAAACACAAAAAAGGGCATCCTCTTCCTCTTCAAAACGAGACGTTGTTGTCAAAGGTTATAATCCAGAGGAATCAAGAGACTCCGAAACACCTACGGAGGAAACAACACCACCGCTAAGGAGAATATCAACAAGGAAACATAAAAGATCTAGTTCTTCTGATCGTCGATAACCTCCACCTGCGGCTGCACGTCCAGTGCCAACGGGCGTAGTTGCGCAAGAGGTTTCATCTTCGGGGAGTAAGTTTTAATTACTGTCGAAACAATTTTTTTACAATTTTTTTATTATTTAATTATTATTATTATTTTTTAGATGTATAGCATGCCCACAACCCAGGTGTTGTAGGTGAGTTGGAGAGGAGAGGGAAATCCTCCAAGAGAGGTCCCAGGTTCAAATCTCCACCCTACTAAAAAGTTGAATTGGGTATCCAAAATCCAATTTATAATGTTGGTGCGGGCAAGGTCGGGTGCGACTCCTGGGTGAATTTGATGGTGTAGAACCCCCTGTTCGTGGTCTTTCAGACCAAGGCGGCCCCGCAAAGGGTTTTTCTCTTAAAAAATAAAATAAAAAATAAAATAGCATGCCCACATTCCATTTGCAGCAGCAGCTACGCAAGATTTTTTTCTTCTGCTGATAAGTGTTATAACAAAGTTTGCAACCAATTTTCATAATTTAATTTTATAACTAGTTTTTAATTTCTACCTTCACAAATTTTATAACTAATTTTTATTTTTATGTTTTAAGGTCCCTTAAAACAATTTCGTCGACAAAATCAACAAATGTCACCCCCTCCTCCACAACGCCAAACTCAAATGCGAGGTTAATGCTTCCCAGTTGGAAAACACATTCTTCCATCTAGGCCACAGAGAAAAGCAACACAATAATTTTCAGAGAAAGAAGCATCAAAGACTTTTTTCAGTATTTGATCGTAATTCTATTGCTAATTTTACTTTTAAAGATATACCGAAAGCTTCTGGTGCTGGGTTGGATGAAGTTCCACTGACAAAAATTTCTTTTTGCAAGATAACACACCCACTGCTTTTCAACTATCATAATTGCTTCAAGACAAAGGAAATGAAGGTGCAAAATGTTCAAGCAAATCTCCTCCAAGGGAAACAAGCACCAGACTCCTCTTCGACAAGAGGATGAAAGATTAAATATTTCAGAAAAATATTTGGTTTCTGATAACGTTGAATCTACGATTAAGGATTTACTACTTCCAAATATAACATAAATGAAAAAATGGGAGTATCGGGCCAAGGTGTTGATAAAGGAAATTAATGCCCAATACAATAATTTTTCAAAAAGAGAAAAAAAAATTTGTTGTTGAAAATGAACCTGAAAATATGGAGGGTCTGCTACAAAAAGTAAAATCCGGCATTGTGGAGGTGAATACATCATATACAGATGAAATTTTAAAGTTTATGATGAACAGATTAAAGAACATAAATGGTGAGGCCCAAGCTTATTACAATGAATGGGCAAGTGATAAGAAAAATATTGTTGTTGTAGCTGCAAAGAATGTTGTTGAGGTTTGACTTAATCACTTTTGTGTTTAAAAATTTGTTGTTCTCTTTTTTAAAATGTAATTATTTTTTCATGTTGATTCACTATTTTTTCTTTTTGCAAGTAAAGTATGAAAATCTCAAGAAGCAGGTTTAAAAACTGCATGACTATCTCAGGATGGCAAAGGAGTTCTTAAACACTTCCATGGCAAAGAAAAAAAGTGCACAGGAATCAGTTCGACAAAACAACATTTTATGAAAAATCATTATCCGCAACGGATTGAATCTTGATGTTCTGCTAAAGGAGAAGGGTAAAGAAGTTTAAGGACCGAAATCTAAATATGTTGGCAAAGAAGAAAACACCCTTCTCGATGGATTGCAAAATGTTGAGAAGATCCTTGTCAATATTGAAGCAATTGATAGTACTATTACCCAGTCCAAGAAAAGAGTTGTTGGAATGCAAAATGTGGAAATCGTAGAAGTAGTGGATGAGAAAAAAGGAACTAAACATGGGAAAGATGAGGGAGGAGCCGTTGCTATGGAGACTATGGAAGTCATTGAGAAGACAAAAGGAGTGGTGGAAGGGGGAAAATATTTTGAAGTGAGAAATTGAATTTTAAAACTTGATATTTTGAAAGACAATTTTAAGACATTTCATATGTTTTCGTTTGAAAACATGATACTTGGTTTTAATATTTTACTATTACACTATTTATATTTATAATTGTGTGTTATTTTCATCTCTGAAGTATTATGGTGTTTCAAATATGCTTGAGTTTACGTAGAATATATGTATGCATAGGTATAGATTTACATGTTATTCAAAGTTATTCATGTTGTGATATAAAAATGAGTATTGTCTTATGGATTTTGCTATGTTGTTTTTATATTTCAATTTTCAAATGAGTTTACGAAGGATATATCTGTGCATGGGTTTAAATTTTTAGTTTATTCAAAGTCATTCTTGTTGTTGTATAGAAAAGTGTTTTGTCTTTTTTATTATGCTATATTGTTTTCATATTCAATGTTAGTTTACGATGGAGATATTAATGAAAGGATTAAATTTCAATTTCCATATATAATGCTACGTTGTTTTTATATTTCAATTTTCAAATAATTTTACGAAGGATATATCTATGCATGTGTTTAAATTTCAATTTATTTATATTCATTCTTGTTGTAGTATAAAAATGAGTATTTTCATTTCTATTATGTTATATTGTTTTTATATTTCAAGTGACTTTACAAAGGATATATCCATGCATGGGTTTCAATTTTTAGTGCATTCATAGTCATTCTAGTTGTTATATAAAAATGTGTATGGTCATTTGTATTATGCTATATTGTTTTTTTTTCAAAGTGAGTTTACGAAGGATATATTTTTGCATGAGTTTCAATTTTCAGTGCATTCATAGTCATTATAGTTGTTATATAAAAATGAATATGGTCATTTGTATTATGCTATATTGTTTTTATATTTCAAAGTGAGTTTACGAAGGATATATCTATGCATGGGTTTCAATTTTTAGTGCATTTGTAGTTAGTCATTATAGTTGTATAAAAATGAATATAGTAATTTGTATTATGCTATATTGTTTTTATATTTCAAAGTGAGTTTACAATGGATATATCTATGAATGGGTTTAAATTTTAATTTTCCATATCTAGAGTAATATACTACATGCATTTTTCATATGTATGTTGAGAAATTTTTACTAGGTATGTATATATACAATTTTTACTCAATGACAAAGCATAAACCATAACAAATCACTATATTTTGTCATATCATACAACTTATGATACTAATGATACATACAGACATACATTTAAAGTCAAAGGAAAAATAACTATGTTTTGTCTACATATACAATTAGTTCAATAACATAGCATCATTACGTATACATGGTTTTCAAATTTTCAACTTACTCAAAGCTATAGCTTAAATCATAAATTTTGAAAACATAGACAATCTATATCATTAAAAAGCAAACATGCATAATAATTTAAAAGTGAATGATTATATGAATTTTTTAAATCACTGAAATTTTACAACAAATCAAATACAAAAAATCTTTGATAATATGAAAATTTTCAAATCATTGACATTTATAAATGATATCAAATACGAAAAATCACTGATAATATGAATTTATTCAAATCACTAAAATTTTACAAAATGATTTCAAATCCGAAAAATCTTAGATTATATAAATTTGTCATATAATCATTACAATTTTTACATTTTTGGAAGCTGATACAAAGCTTTATCGACTTCTCTAAAAGAACCGAGAATCATTTGTGAATTCTACGTTTTTTATAATCTCATCATCACTCCTAGCTGAATCATTTTCGTCATTACCAACAGTATTAAAGAGACCTCTTCTTTCTACTAGGGGCTTCCAATATGTCAACACTCTGTCATAGGGAAACTTACCCACCTCGTACGATGACACATACATTCTCATACAATTTTCTTAATTTCTGTCCAACCTGTTACGAACTTTTGATTTAACAAAAGTTAATGCATTGAAAATCCTTTTGTCTTCAACAGATCCCAAAATCATTGTCTAACATAATTCATATAAAATAAAGTATTCCCTCATAGTATCTTGTAAGACATTACTTCAATACAATTTTTTTTCAGAAACATGTGATTGAACCAATCTCATGTGGATTTTTGAATTGTGCAATTTGATTATCCATTGTTATTCCAAAATTGATTGATTTATGTCTCAAAAGATTTTTGTTTAAAATATCATTGATTTCAATGCCATTTATTTCCACACTTTTAGAAAAATGTGTCATAAGATTACCCATATAATTTACAAACAACTCACTTCTACTACTATGGTCACCACAAGGATTCCAGAAATTAGGATTAACAACAGCCATGGCCTCAAGTGTCTCATCTCTCTTAAAACGATCTTTTATTTCACTTGTTAATGCATTTGCAATTTTTTTCAATTTATTCTTAGTGTTATCCAAAACCTCATCGAATTTGAAGTGTGTAACGGGTACTTGTTCAACATCATCTGTTAGTGTATCTAATCGCTTTTCAAAATAATGTACAAGACTCAACTTTCCATGGATAGCAATACAAATATTATCGTTGATGTTGAACTTTAAAAAGTTGTTCGGTTCATTGACATTAATTAATGTATTCCAACTATCAAACTTGGGATCCTCAAAATGTTTTTCGGATAAATAAATCCTATCAATAATCATACATATTTGTTTTCTCATCCTTATGAAATCGATAATATAAATTGCCCTTTCTTGTGCAAGTTTAATTATAGAATTTATTTCTTGTAACATTGGTAGAATACCACATAATGTGAGAAGAGTTTCTAAGTCAATCATACGAAAAAGCAAATATTTTGCCTTGTAAACATCCCTATGATGTGCATACATAAACCCAACCAAGGATTGATTTTATGAATATACCATTTTTGTAGGAATAAACAGTAAAATCCACCTGGTTTCCACATCTTTTAACATTTTCTGCCTTCAGTTACACCTAGAGAAAATTTTTGAAACTCTGCAAACCTTTTTGGATTGGACTGCATGAGTGTATTTCGCGGATGAGTTCTTCCACTCTGGCTATATTATCAAAATTGCTCACAATTTTGTATGCAAGATTCATTCGATAAGCCATGCAATGAATAATAATCACATATGGGGCAATGGAAGTCTAAAGCCTAACACAAAGACCATTCCTTTGTCCTTGCATTGTAGTTGCACCATTAGCTCCAACACAAATTAACTTTGTGACAATTTCATTTTCATCCATTTCGATAATATTCTTTAAACTGGTTACAACAACATTATAAATGTTTTCTGCATTACAATTTTCAATCATCTTATGTAGTGCTAGTAAACGAGGTTGTCTCAAATGATTTTTGAATGTGTAAACATGTATGCAAATCCAAGATGTGTTGTCAACAATTGTTACCTCATCAATGGAAAGTGAAATAAATTTGGCTTATTTCACGTTCTCTCTCAGGTCTTCCTTCTCAACCAGTGATAGACATTTTACCATTTCCCAACCACTTCGATCTGACCAATGTGAACTGGTAAGGTTTTGTACATCGGCTAGTTGAAGTATTTCCTTAAAATCAACAAAATCAGACATGGGTCGACCTTTTTTTAGAATATTGTATACAATAGCAAACTGCAATTTCTTTGAGGCTAATACAATCTTATTAATTTTTTGAAATTGTGCCTCAATTGTTCCACCATTCTCAATGAGGAGTTTGTTTTTGTTTCATTGCTTTTTCATATTCAAGAGCATATCTCACATGCACACATTCTGTTGCATCCTTCCACCTATGAAATCTATTAATTGTTCCATCACTTCATATTTCTTTGATGTAAACTTTCCCATAGTGTTTTTCTATTGTGTCTTTCTTATTTTGCAATAAATGATCCTTTCCCAACTTCCATGTACAAATAATGCATTTACACACATTCAATTTCTCATATCACTCAATAAAGGGGTATAACCATGCCCATTCATTTTTAAAATCCCTTCCAATAGTCCATTCACTTATCTTTTGACATTTAGATTTTTGACTACAAGATTCCCCAGAGGTCTAAATTTTAATTGTATTGTCATTTTATTTTTCGGTTGATGTGTCTGAATTTAAAATCTCCTTAAGTGGTTGTTGAATGTCGTTATTAGAAAAATTATCATGTGGTCCCATCTCATCTGCTGGAATATCTTTGAGTGAACGCACATCAGAGTCGACAATGTTTAGTACATTCAATGTTTGGTGTTCTCTATCATTTTTTGAACTAAAAAATATATTATTTTAAAGAATTAACAGAATATAGTTTTACAAAGCATTTAAAAAGAGGTAGATAAGCAGAAAACCATTTATCTATTAATAGAGAAAGGTTTTATATTTAAGAAGAACAAAAATATTAAAAATTTGATGGTAAAAGGTGTTTGTACCTGCAAGTTGTGTAGAATCTGTAGAGATTGATGCCTCATTGCATTTTGATATTTGTGTAAAATGTTTCAAAATTGTCTTTTTACAAGAAGATTGGCCTCCATTCTTTTCATCTTCAGTAGGTGACACTGTATCTGTAAAAAAACAAACTTCAGAAGTTACGAAATGTATATGAAATTGAAATAAAATAGCAGATATCCCTCAAGACGAACCTATGCTGCCCTATAAAATGACTTCTGAAAGACAAGAAGTAGTGTGACAAGAAAATGCTTCTAACACACAACATGACATGGATACTTATCGACCACAGTTGCAGATAGTGCTTCTACACTGGCTATGAAACATACTCTAAGAGACAAGAAGCAATCTCTGACAAGAGAAATGCTCCTGACACACAACCAGATGACATTGATAGTTGTCTACCACAGTTGTGTATAGTTCACCTACAGTGCCTATGAAATTGAAAAAAAAAGATTTGGACAAAAAAACAATGAAAGAAGAATACTCTACCAATTTCTAGTCATGAATCCTCTGCAACTGATCGACTTAGGCCGATTAATGCGTCTCTGCAACCTTGTGCTGACAGACACTCCTCTGCAATCGATAGGCTTATGCCGACAATCCCTGCAACCAATTGGCTTATGCTGACTGACAACTCTGTAATCGATAAACAAATGTCGATTAACATGTCCTACAATCGACAGATAAATGTCGATCAACATGTCCCTGCAACCGATAGACTAATGTCGATTGACACCTCTGCAACCAATAGAAAAATGTCGATCAATAGTACTTACACCCGATCAGCTTATGCCAACAAACAACTCTGCAACTGATCGACGAATGTCGGTCTACACCTTTGCAACTGATTGACTAATATCGATCGACACGATATTGTAATCGAAAGACTAATGCTGATCGTGCCTTTGCAACCGATAGACAAATGTCGATCGACAGTCCTTGCAATCGATAGGTAAATATCAATCGATAGTTCGTGCAATCGATAGACAAATGTCGATCAAGACCTCTGCAACCAACCGACTAATGCCGATCGACACGATCCTGCAACTAACTTATGACGATCGACACATTTGCAATCGATAGACTAATGCCGATTGACGGTGCTGCAACCGATAGGCTGATGTCAATTGACATCTCTGCAACCGACCGACATCTCTACAACCGATTGACGAATGTCGATCAACACCTCTGCAACCGATCGTCTTATATCGACAAACATGGCTCTACAACCGATCAACTTATTTCGACACATTCCTCTGCAACCTTGTCAATTTTTTCGTTGTTTTAGAGCTATTTTCGAGTTAGAGTATTTTTAGTGTATGTTTATCGGTACCCAGTACAATATATATATGGGTAGTTTATGAGGCGATTTGGGTGGAAAAAATAAAATCATTTATAATTTGAAGGCGATTTGGGCGAGAAATATAAAATCATTTATAATTTGAAGACGAATTGGGCAAAAAAATAAAAAATCATTTGTAATTTAAAGTCGACGAATTAAAATAAAATTAGGTTCATGATTATCAACAACGGACGAATTTACCCCAAAAACAACTTTCACCCCGTAAATTTCGAGTGAATGGACCCCAATGAAATGATCCAAAATTATCCTTTTTAAAATTTTAAAAATCCTAAATAAGACCAATTTATGATATTTCGCGCTTATGCATAACCTTGTACACTCTATTTATCAAACAAATTTAAAAGTACACTCTATTTATCAAACATGGCAAACAACCATTCATAAGTATATAACATAATGACCAACCATTTACAAATACATTACTTAAATTTTGTTCAAAAGAGATACAACTCCTTTCACATTTCTCGTGAGAGATGTACAACAAGAAAACCACATTCTTTGTTACTACTCTCACTTATAAACTATGCCTTTTCAATCTGTGTAACACTACTCTCACTTATTTACAATGCCTTCTTAGTCTCTGCTACAGTTGCATTGTTTGCTACTGCAGCCTTCTCTTCAAATACTGGTTGACTTCCCTTGTGTTGTGCACTGCTTCAGGTTCATCCTTAGATAAACCTTCAGTGGCCTCTACATCAGTCTCTTCGACAATCTGCCCTACTTTGCCATACTTTCCTATGAATTTGTGCTTCCAATTCAAAAGGACCAAGGTCTTCTAGGTCATCATTCAAATCTCTCTCCTCAAATGACATCTTTACCAACAACCAAGGCATCTGGACCAGGGCCATAAAACATTCTAGTCTGGGAAACATCATAGACATTGCCCTTGATGGCCATGAGCAGCGGCTTCTTGCGATCAGATCCATCATAGGTCTTCAATTCCTCGGCTGTGATGTCACCCAGTTGAGGCGGCTGTCTGTTCGGTGTCCGGTGCCACAAACATGCCGCTCACCAGGTGGTATACCCCCATCAGAACATCCAACATCAAGTTCCCCACAAACCCATATTAACCCTAAATTCAGAGACCCCAAATCTTCTGCAAAACCCACGATCCAGGAAAAAAACCCCACAACATAGATTACACTTTGAGGGATCTGTAACCCATGGCTTTCACACCATGTTGGGTAAAAAAGGTAATGTATGACGTCTAATCTTGTTTCTAGATTGGGTAGAAAAGATATATAATCCCCAACTTTTTACCCTTTTAAACGATGGGGGGGAGAGGATGCCCTTTTAAATTAAGATCGATTCAGGGTCTGTCACGCCAGCAGTCGTAGCAGATCAAAAGGTACAAGCCTTCAAAGAACTCCCAACCCTCTGATAAAGAAGCCCGCTCCCTTTCGGGAGAGCCAGGTTGAGATGAACCTCTCTAACAAAGGGAGAGCCTACCTATTATATAGGTAATTCCTCTGCTCGAGGCCCAGTTGTAGGAACACACTGTAATTTCTGGAACTCAAGACAATGATGTTTGACAAGTGAGGCGGCTCCAGAGGCACACACAACTCTTCCATCAACAAAAACAAATACGAACTTTCTTCCTATATGTCATCTAAAAACAAGGCAAACTTATTTTCCAACATTCTGCTATGCAACCACATTTTCACATATTCTTCCTCTGTGCTCTCTAAAATTTCATTTATTCTGGAAGCTATTTGTTTGGCAAGATCATTTCTGAGGTTTTTGAGAGATGGATTCTGTGAAACAGTAAGCCACAACAGTAGGCCATTGCTATAGAAATTTTGTACCTGGTCGCTGTTGAAGAACCTCTTCAGGAGCAGAGTTTTGCCGGATCCACCCATGCCGGCCACACCAACTGACGAAATTTTCTGTCCTTGTGCGTACTGTAAAAATATTCTGAAGTCCTTCAAGAGCTCGATCTTGTCCGACAATGAGGGGTTCCCAAATGTACTGCATGCTTCCTACGGGAGGCGCGGATGCCGTTGATGCCTCACTTTCATTTTTTGAATTATGAATTTGAGTTAAACTGAAGCGTGATGCCAATCAATGTTTTAAGATGCGGAACATTATTCGAGTGATCCTTCTACTCGTCTTATAACGAGAAATCACATCGCAGTTTTCAGCCATTTCATTTGCTTCATGGAGAAGCACATCCAAATCTCTGAGCCAGTTGTTCACAGAAGAAGGTAAAGATGCTGCTTCACAAGTTTGACCTGACCTTACCTTAGAGACAATCGATACTTCTGCACCGCCGTGTTGATATCACGAAGACTTAAGAGTAGCATTTGGAGAGACACCAACTTTTTTCTGCAGCGAATGACAATTCGGATATGGCGAAATATCTCCTTGATTGCTGCTATGTTGATGCTGACACCCACAAATGCAGAGACTACAAAATCTGATCTTTCTGCCAAAGAAAGGCCGAACATGCAATCACCCCCTTAGACTCAGAGATTAACCCAATCCAAATAAGTGGTTAGAACACAATTGTTAGCTTGCATTTATAACCACTTATTTTACTCCGTCTCGTATATCGATGGAATTTCGTTCCACATGGTAACCAGGAGGGCGCCAGGAAAGTTTCAAGGTCGAACCTGAAACTCACCGTTCGGCCGGTCCCAGCCTTAGAAAGTTTATATGTAGGTCTTCGAACCATCAATTCGGCTGGCATTTGGTTTGACCTTGGCGAATTTACCAACTTTCAATAATTCTTATAAAGTTATTGCTGTCAAACATAAAAGATAAAAAGTAGAACTTAAAAATATACATTTTTGACATGGGTCCCGTCGAAATTTTTCGTTGTCTATATCTCTTCTTCACCATGACAGAATGTTAAGAATGTTAAGAGTGAGTCAATCTTTGTAGATTTTTTTTAGTGAGAGGAGATTTAGGTTTCAAAATAAGTTTTTTTTGGGAATTGTCCGGACTCCATTTCAATTCCAAGTTAACAGTGGTTTCCTTGGCGTTGGGTTGCTAATAATGAGGTGAGACAGAGGTTACAGACGTTATGAGGTGATGGCTGGAAATTCGAGTCACTAGCGGTCTCCTTCACATGAAATAGGGGTTGTAGAGGCAACTCCAATCTATGTATGATAGTAACCTCATAGAGGTAAGTCAACTATTTTAATCTCGAATTTCCAGCCATCACCAATGGCTCCTTCACACTAGGTCGATAATAAGGAGATGAGGTAGGGGTTATAAAGGTAGCTCTAAGGATTTGAACATGGGTTTGAGATAAAAGTTATAGAGGCACGAGCCATCACCGATGGTCTCCTTCATACCAGATCAATAATAAAGAGATGAGGTAGGAGTTACAGAAGCAATGCTAAACATTTGAACCTAGGTTTAAAGTAAAGGTTATAGAAACACCTGAAATATGAAGCAGCTCCAAACATTTAAACCTAGGTTTAAAGTAAAGATTATAAAAACACCTTCAAAGATTTGAATGTAAATAATAAAAAATAAAGAAAATTATAAATTTTATATATATAAAAAATAATAATAAATAAATATTCAATCGTACGATGCGTGGGGTATATTTAATAGTAGCCTCCCTAGTAGGTTATTGTGTCACCGCAGGTAATAAAGGGGTGTCATAGACGAGGACAAATGGGAAGACTCGTGTTTGGAAAAAAAATACGCGAGAGGACGGATATGAAAATATTTTTCTAGAATTTTCTTTTAATGTATATTAAGATGAGGATTGGTAGTCAAAGAGTTGATGAAATTTATGGATATGAAGATCTTTTTCTAGAATTTTCTTTTAACGAGGATTTGGCAGTCAAAGAGTTGATGGAATTTTTTTATATGAAATTTTATGTATAATGATTTTTTAAGATATATACGAGAGTTGGTTGTGGTTATATTATTTTTTAGTAATTTAAAAGTAGAGGGTTCAAATTATAGGGATTGCTTTCAATAAGTTTATTTCAACTCGTTGTTGTTGATTTGACGTAAGGAGGAGTCCATCGATTGCTTAGGGTTTGTACTTTTGTTGTCGGTTTGGTACGTACTCATAGGATTCAAAGCAGACTACTACCTTTGCAAATTGGTACCCCCAAGGTTTGAACCTAGGTCTCTTCTTAGTAAGTGCCTAGCCAAACAAACAACTACCAATCCACCTAGCCCTTGGGACTGTATACTAAAATTCTTACTTGATAATACGAGAGGTAAGAGAATCGTCAACCCATCCCATTGTATTATGTTACATAAGTGAGGAAACATTTGACCAAACGTATGAGAGTTATCGAGGAAACATTTGACCAGACGTAGGAGAGTCATCGACCCATCCTAGTGTGTTATGTTATGTAAGTGAGGGAACATCTAACCATTTTTGTTTGAGTGTTCTTTCATGTATTAATATCATATTTGGGAGAGATGGTTTTTAATGTATAAAATTTGAGTCAACAATGATCTAAAATCGAATTAATATTTGTGAAAGATGAAAGAAGGACAAATTTAAATCTAAAACTCTTCGTATTAGATGGAAGCTTAGATTAAATTTTATTTGTTAGCAATCATGGTTGGAGAGAGATAAAAAATTTCAAAGAAACCTTTTCATCCTTGAATGGCATCTGACAGGTCATTTGGAGCAAAGTCACAAAAATTGTGGCAATGTATACTAAAGATAAAACTTAGGCTTTATAAGGATGATGGAGAAGGTGGCTGAAGTACAAGAGGGGCAAGACAAAGCTAGTTGAAAGGCACCCCCAAGATATTAGATTAAAATTCATAATGATGGAGTTTAAAAGGTAATCTAGTAGAGCTAGAATTGTAATGGTCTATAAGAATCATATTATGATAGTGCTCTATTAGGAATTGTAGGGCTTGGACAAGGCCATAAACAATGAAGTAGAAGCCTTGGCTATCAAATATGCTTCTATATAGGTGGTAAGACAAGGTCATAGAAGGATAATCATAGAATCATATGCTCAGATCTTGGTAGGAGTTCTGGATTGTACGAGGAATTTTATTCTAGAGATGTAGAGGTTGAGGATTCTTGTCATCCAAATTAAAGAGTTGCAAAAATATTGAATGATGTGGTCCCGATTTATGTGGGTAGAGCTCTGAATACAGTGGCACACTTCTTGGCTAAAATAGGTACTGAGAAGGAGGTAGGGGTTTAATGGCACATTGGCATGGCTATTGAGGATGAAAGGATTGGACAGGTTAGTGAGCAAGATTGGTAGGATCCCCAAAGGTTAGGTGGATTGGTAGTGTTTGAATGGCCAGGTACTTACCCATAAGAGATCTAGGTTCAAACCTTGGGGCATGCTTGCCAGCTTGTAAAGGTAGTAGTTTGTTCTAAATATTTTAATTCCGTGTCAAACTAACATTGATAGTACCAACCTTGAGTGATTGGTGGTCCAGTTTCACTCTAGGTTACTAATAACGAGATGGCATAAAATATTATAGAGGACAACCCCAAGATTTAACCCTATTTTAATAGTAAAAAATACTCTGAATGTAAAAGAAAAATAAATATTGGTAGGATGCGTGGGGTATATTTATTACTAGATCCCCTAGGAGCTTATTGTGTCACTTGTGAGCAATAAAGGAGTGTCATAGATGGGGACAAATGAGAAGAATTTAGTTTGAAAAAATCTACACATTGGAAGTGAAGAACACAAGCTTATACTGAGAGGAGGGGTGAACAGTATAAGATAAAACTTTTAATTTTCTTTCCAAAGCAATAACTTCAAATACCATCAATTGCAATAATGAAACAATGCACACATCACCACACACAAAAGAGACACAGATTTAACGTGGTTAACCCAATTTGGGCTACATCCATGGAGAAATATTGCTTATAAATTTCTCAAAAAATTTCGTGGGCTCCAAACCAGAGGAGACACCAATCCCGTATTACAATGTTCGTGGACACCAATGCACAGGAGACACCAATCCCCTCTCAATTTCGTGGACACCAATCCACAGGAGATACCAATCCCCTCTCAAGTTCGTGGACATCAATCCATAGGAGACACCAATCCACTCTACTGGTTTTGTGGACACCACTTTACATGAGACACCAATCCCCTTTGCTCTGGTTTTATGGACACCAATCCTCTTTTCTGGTTCATGGATACCACTCCACAAGAGACACCAATCCCCTCTGCTCTGGTCTCCTCTCAAATCTGCTCACAAATCCTACTCAAATCATATTTATTTTTGCTCACAACTCTACTCAAATCAACTCCATAACCTACTCATAAATCTTGCTCACCACTCTACTCAAATATGCTCATACAACCTGGTCAAATTTGCTCTCAAATCTGTTCACAACACTTGCCCAAATCTACTCACCAAACTTGCTTAAATATGCTCACAACTCTGCTCAAATATTGCATACATACAATGCTCATCTATTCCCAAATATTGCATACATACAATGCTCATCTATTCTCAAATATTTCATACAAAACAATGCTCATCTATTACCAAATATTGCATACAAAAAAATTCTCATCTATTCCCAAATCTTGCATAATGATGTCATCAAGTTCTTCACCTATTCTTCAATGTGCTTTCCTCAACTAAAGCAATTTAGACATATTCTACCCAAAATTATTTTTTCATGAACATATAGAGAATGATATGCACTAAAAAATACCCAATATGTTCTTCTTCTCAATTGAATCCTTTCACACTATCCTTGCACTTTGAATTGCTTCTTATTTTTAACCAAAATGCATCTCATAATTCCTTATTTCTTCAATGTATAAAATCAACAATAACTTTCTTTGAATAACAAAACTCTAAAACAACAATTTCTTTCGTAACTCATTTCAATACAAGGTAATCAATAATTCCTTATACCTCCCAAACAAAATAATTTTCTTCAAATAATAAACTCAACACATTAAGCTTTCTTTTAATTCATTTCAATGTAATATTTTCAACAATTCCTTATACCTCTCAACAAGAATTTTTTTTCTCAAATAAATCCAACCACCTTGAGAAGGAATTAGTTTATCATACCTCAATAAAAATTAATTTATCATACCTCCAAATATTCAATTCAACTCAAAAATTCCTGCATGTGTGGTCAACTCATAGCATGTCAACAAATTACCCGAACTACATATATATCCCTTAATCAACGATTATCTCTACAAGTCTCTCAACTTCTTCCACGTGTTCGCAATATGCCAGTGTCCTCCAACTGGGTGAATCTTCGTATGGCACGCAAAGCGTCGACGCCCTCCAACTAGGCATCGTGGGCACTGTGAGGTGCTCACAATTTTCTTATTATGCGGAGGCCCTTTTAAATCCCTTCACGTCCTTTGTGAGATAGATGTGGGATTTATTTCCCCAATACATTCACAAAGCAAAACTTTCCCAGCAAGATGATGTTACTAGATTTAGAAAAAAATCAAATATAAAACTTTAATTTATTGCTTGCCTGTGCACTCAGTGTAGCTTTGTCAGACGTTTGACTCAACGAAAACCTTCTGTGATGTTTTTACCTGAAACATAGATCCACAATGTTTGCCTTATTACTCTTTCTATTGTGTGAGTCTCACAGTCATGATTACAACTTGTTGTTCAAGATTTTCAATCCTTCGTTTACTGGTTCAAAGTGCTCTTTGCCATGTGTAAACTCTTCAATACTTCTAATGTTGATTCCAAGTGCTTCTTCGCTATCGTTTGTTGTTTCCAAGCTTCTTCACTGTGTATAATCTTCTTCAAGCTTTCGTTTGCTAGTTCCAATTGCTTCTTTGCTTTTATTTATTGGTTCAAAGTGCTTTTGCACTATGTATAAGCTTCTTCAAGCTTTCGTTTGTTGGTTCCAAGTGGTTCTTCACTGTGTATAAGGTTCTTCAAGATTTCAAATTGTTGGTCTTACTGTGTGCAACCTCTCACCATGCACAAGACTCCTTCAACTCCCAACAAATGGTCTCATCGTTGTGCAAACTCTCATCGTGAGTAAACTCTTTCAATTTCTAATAGTTGGTCTACACCTTCTACAACCTCTCGCTCTGTGCAACCTCACGTTGTGTGTAAAACTTTTGCCATGCGCAAAACTCTCACCGTGTGCAGGGATTTCATCATGTGTAAGCTCCTTCAATTTTCAATAGATGGTATTCATCGTGTACAATCTCTCATCGTGCGGAACCTCACATTGTGTGCAAGCTTCTTTACTCTATGATCACACCTTCGATCGCTGGTTACAAAAACTCTTTATCTTCCGTAGGATGCCGCGCTTTGACAAACGTATCGCTGGAGACAATCATTAAAGTCATGATCTCTTCATGTACTTATATCATATTTTTCAGGTGCACACATAGTCAGCTCGAAGAAACTTCACATTGACAATATTTAAATTTATCATTTAAATATTATAAATTTAAACCTTTGCTCTATGATATCCTTCACTTCATCAAATCTTTCAATCTTGTTATTAGCACGGGCTCATTGGAACTTCATAGTTATAGTATTTAAATTTTATATTTAAATATTATAAATTTAAACCTTTGCTTCATGATATCCTTCTCTTCATAATATCTTTCACTTTATAATATTTATATTTATCATTTAAATATTATAAGCTTCACTTTTATTTTGCCTTGCCTCTCTTTGAAACATTTATGCCTTGTTTTTATGCCTGGCTTCACTTGAATCATATTTGCCTTGCTTTCACTCATCCGTTGTTTTTTATTCACCACGTTGGCCTTTAACATCAATGAAAACTCAATCATCTCAATAATTCTAACAATCTCCCCCTTTATCATTAATGGCAACCCTACAAAAACAAAATATTTTACTATGTACTCCCCCTGACAAGCTGCTCCCCCTTACTAAAAAATCTTCCCCTTTGACATTAGTGGTAAGGGGCTCCTTGGGGTTGAAATATAAGATACTAAACACAACCCCCTCTACTCTGGTTTTGTGGACACCACTCCATAGGAGACACCAATCCCCTTTGCTGGTTTGTGGAAACCACTCCACAGGAGACACAAATCCCCTCTGCTCCGGTCTTCTCTTAAATATGCTCACAAATCCTGCTCAAATTAGCTCCATATCCTGCTCACAATTCCGCTCAAATCAGCTCCATAACCTTTTCACAAATCCTACTCACCACTTTTCTCAAAAACCTGCTCAAATCCTGCTCACACAACTTGCTTAAATCTGCTCTCAAATCTATTCACAACACCTACTCCAATATGCTCACCAAGCCTGCTCAAATCTTCTCATAACTCTGCTCAAATATTGCATGCATACAATGCCCATCTATTCCCAAATCTTACATACATACAATTCTCATCTATTCCCAAATCTTGCATTCAAAACAATGCTCATATATTCCCCAAATCTTGCATACAAAATAATGCTCATCTATTCCCAAATCTTGCATAATGATGTCATCAAAATTTTCACCTATTCTTCAATGTGCTTTCCTCAACTAAAGCAATTTAGACATATTCTACCCAAAATTCTTTTATCTTCATGAACATATAGAGAATGATATGCACTAACAAATACCCAATATGTTCTTCTTCTCAATTGAATCCTTTCACACTATCCTTGCACTTTGACTTACTTCTTTTTAACCAAAATGCATTTCATAATTCCTTATTTCTTCAATGTATAAAATCAACAATAACTTTCTTCAAATAACAAAACTCTAAAACAACAATTTCTTTTCTAACTCATTTCAATGCAAGGTAATCAATAATTCCTTATACCTCCCACACAAAAATATTTTTCTTCAAATAATAAACTCAAAACAACAAGCTCTCTTTTAACTCATTTCAATGCAATGTATTCAATAATTCCTTATACCTCCCAACAAGAAATATTTTTCTCAAATAAATCCAACCACCTTGAGAAGGAATTAATTTATCATACCTCAATAAAAATTAATTTATCATACCTCCAAATCTTCAATTTTGCTCAAAAATTCCTGCATGTGTGGTCAACTCACAACAGGTCAACAGATTACCCGAACTGCGCAAATATCCCTCAATCAATGGTTACCCCAACAAGTCTCTCAACTTTTGCCACATGTTCACAATATGCTAGTGGCCTCCAACTGGGTGAATCTCCGTATGGCACACAAAGCATCGACGCCCTCCAACTGGGCATCGTGGGAATCATGAGGTGCTCACAATTTTATTATTGTGTGTAGGTCCTTTTAAATTCCTTCACGTCCTTTGTGGGATAGATGTGGGATTTCATTTCCCAATACAATCACAAAGCAAAACTTTCCCAACAATATGACGTTACTTAGCTTTAGAAAAAAATCAAATATCAAACTTTAATTTATTGCTTGCTTGTGCACTCAGTGTATCTCTATCAGACGTTTGACTCAACGAAAACTTTTTGTGATGTTTTTTCCCGAAATATAGATCCACAATGTCTGTCTTATTACTTTTTCTATTGTGTGAGTCTCACAGTTATGATTACACCTTGTTGTCTAAGATTTTCAATCCTTCGTTTGCTAGTTCAAAGTGCTCTTCACCATGTGTAAACTCTTCAATACTTCTATTGTTGATTCCAAGTGCTTCTCCGCTTTCGTTTACTGGTTTCAAGTGCTTCTTTACTGTGTATCAGCTTCTTAAATATTTCATTTTTTGGTTCCAAGTGCTTCTTCGCTTACGTTTGTTGGTTCAAAATGCTTCTTCACTGTGTATAAGCTTCTTCAAGCTTTTGTTTGTTGGTTCCAAGTGTTTCTTCGCTGTGTATAAGGTTCTTCAAGCTTTCAAATCAGTGGTCTTGTTGTGCGTAACCTATCATCGTAAGAAAGACTCCTTCAACTCCCAACAACTGGTCTCACCGTTGTGCAAACTCTCATCGTGAGTAAACTCTTTCAATTTCCAATAGCTGGTCTTCGCATTCTACAACCTATCGCTTTGCACAACCTCACGCTATGTGTAAAAAATTTTCCATGCGTAAAAATCTCACCGTGTGTAGGGCTTTCACCATGCACAAGCTCCTTAAATTTTTAATAGATGGTCTTCGTCGTGTACAATCTCTCGTCGTGCGCAACCTCACACTGTGCGCAAGCTTCTTCACTCTTTGATCACACCTTTGATCACTGGTTCCAAACACTCTCTGTATTCTATGGGATATCGCGCTTCAAAAAATGTATCGCTAGAGACAATAATTAAAGTCATGAGCTTTTCATGTACTTATATCAAATATTTCAGGCGCACACATAAACGGCTCAAAGAAACTTCACATTTACAATATTTAAATTTGTCATTTAAATATTATAAATTTAAATATTTGCTCTATAATATCCTTCACTTCATCAAATCTTTCAATCTTGTTATTGGCGTGGGCTCATTGGAACTTCATATTTGTAATATTCAAATTTGACATTTAAATATTATAAATTTAAACCTTTGCTTCATGATATCCTTTTCTTCATAATATCTTTCACTTTATAATATTTAAATTTATCATTTAAATATTATAAGCTTCACTTTTATTTTTCCTTGCCTTTCTTTGAAATATTTTTGCCTTGTATATTTGCCTTGCTTCACTTGAATCATATTTGCCTTGCTTTCACTCATCCATTATTTGTTATTTAATGGAGTTTGACGATTATGCAAAATACGAAATACGAAGTAATCTTTATTGAGGAAGCATGGTGGTTTAAATACAATCAAAACAAAGTGGTTCGGTTGGTTGAACCACCGAGTTGGTTCTCCAACCAACTCATTAACTAGAGAGCGCTAAGCGCTATTTTTATAAACCCACCCAATAATGAAATAGACTTAGGCTATAATATATGATATGCTAACATCCCCCCTTATTACATTATTGGAAAATACCAAGAGTATTGCGAAACAATTCAAATTTGACACGTGCAAGTGCTTTGGTGAAGATATCTGCAACTTGCGCATCAATGGGAATGTATTGGAGCTGAATGTGGTGCTTTGGAACTTCATCACGAATGAAATGACATCGAGTGTCAATGTGTTTAGTGCGATCATGAAAAATTGGATTCTTGAAAAGATTCAAAACACCTTGGTTGTCGCAAAACAAATGCAGTGGAAGATTCCTTTGAAGGCCCATGTTTGTAAGAATGCGACATAACCATATTATCTCGCAGACTGCTCCACTAGTTGCACGATATTCTGCCTCTGTAGAAGAGATAGCAACCACTTGTTGCTTCTTGCTATGCCATGAGACAGGACCAGACCCAAGATGAAATATGTATCCAAAAGTTGATTTTCGATCATCAATGGATCCAACATAGTCGGAGTCCATGTATCCTTGTAGATAGAACTTGTTATTCTTTTTGTATTCCAAGCCAAAATCTGTTGTACCACGGACATATTGTAGAACTCTTTTTGTTGCTTTCCAATGACTTACCTTGGGTTCCTGCATGAACCGTGAAAGATAACCCACAACAAAACTAAGATCAGGCTTGGTGTTGGTTAGATATAGGAGACTCCCAATCAGTTGGCGATAGAGAGTACCATCTACCTGAGGTGATTTATCATATCGAGATAACTTAAGTCCTTGCTCCATTGGAGTTGTTTTAGACTTACAATTAGTCATTCGATATTTTTCGACTAATGTCTTGGCATACTTCTTTTGTGTAACTCTGATATGGTGTTTTTTCTAAGTTACTTCCAAACCAAGACAATAGTGAAGAAGTCCTAGATCTATCATTTCAAAATATTGTTTCAAATCATCTTTTACTGCATCAATCATTTTCTTTGAACTTCCTGTTATGATCAGATCATCTACATATAATACCAAAATCACTATATCAGAACCATTGTTCTTAATATAGATATTTGCATCTGAAGGACTTCTTTTGAATCCATGTTGCACTAGGTGACTATCTATCTTGATATACCAAGCTCGAGGAGCTTGTTTGAGCCCATACAAGGATTTGATCAATTTGCAAACTTTTTGTTCTTGCCCTTCAACCACAAATCCTTCTGGTTGGGTCATGTACACTTCTTCTTGTAAGTCACCATTCAAGAAGGCACTTTTCACATCCATCTGATGTAGCTTCCACCCAAACTGAGCTGCCATGGCACAAAGTACTCGAATGGTAGTCATATTTGCAGTAGGGGCAAAAGTCTCTTCATAGTCTATACCTTCTTTCTGAGCATAGCCCTTAGCAACAAGATGGACTTTATGCTTATCAATAGTACCATCTGCTTTATACTTTACTTTGAACACCCATTTGCAACCAATGGGTTTCTTTCATGTAGGCAGATTTACTAGCTTCCATGTATTATTCTTCATGAGAGATGTGTGTTCAGCTTCCATAGCAACCTTCCACTGAGGCTCACTAAGTGCATCTTGAACTATTATAGAATCATTTTCATCCAAAGCTGTCATATAAACCTATTCATTATCCATATCCGTGTCTTTGTCTTCCTCTGCATCTACAGATAGATCATCAAACTATTGGCAAAGCTCATCAACCTCTGAAGATGATGCCTCTGCTCTTCTCTATTGTGTCATACTCCGAGTGCATGGTCGATCTTGAGTTAGATCTAGAAGTGTATTCAGTTTAGAATCTCTCATTGTACTAGTATACCATTTTGGAACCTTCTTCTTTGGAGATGAGCTTTCTTTCTTAGGTTCTTCTTCTTCTTCAAGGTATACATTTGTAGATGTGATATCTGATGTGGAAGCTTCATCAAATACTACATCTCTACTTATATGTGTTTTCTTGGTTATAGGATCTATCAAGCGATATCCCTTTGAAAACTCATCATAACCAAGAAAAATACATTGCAAGGTCTTCTCATCTAACTTCTTTCTTTTATGTTTTGGGATGTGCATGAATGCCTTACATCCAAAAACCCTCAGATGAGAAATGGAGGGTTTCTTACCACTCCATGCTTCTTGTGGTGTTTTTCCTTGTAGAGCTTTGGTGGGTGCTCTATTTAGGAGATATGATGTTGTGTTCACTGCCTCTGCCCAATACTGATCCTCAAGATGTGCTCCCTTTAGCATACATCGAACCATTTCCACAATGGAACGATTTCTCCTCTCTGCAACTCCGTTCTGTTGAGGTGTATAGGCTATAGTCAGTTGTCTCTTAATCCCATGTTCTTTCAAAAAAGATGAAAAAACTTAAGATGTGTATTGAAGTATTCCCCCCCTCGATTTGAGCGAAGGGTTCTAATGAAACATCCCGACTCCTTCTCAACAAGTTTCTTGAACTGTTGAAAGTATGAAAAAGCTTCTGATTTCAACTGAAGAAAGAAAACCCACATCTTTCGTGAGTAATCATCAACAAACAATTGAAAATATTTCTTTCCACCATAGTTGGTTGGCATAGGACCACACAGATCGGTGTGTACCAACTCTAAAGGTTTCTTAGCTCTCGAAGAGCTAGCTTCAAAAGGTACTCGGTGTTGCTTCCTTGCTAAGCAATCCGAGCAAACTGGTAAGGTATGGGAGAGGTGAGGAAGTCCTCTTACCATCTCATATTTGCGCAATTCAAGCAAATATCCTGAACTGAGATGCCCATAACGTCGATGCCAAAGAGAAGTGGCCTCCTTTGTAGTTGCAGCTAGAGCAACATGAGGTGTGGAGAGAGCATCTAGAATGAACAAGCCATGCTTGTAGGATCCGGTTGCAATATGTTTACCTCTGTGGGTTATAAAACATCTCTTCTTGCCTTTCACAACTCGGAACACAACATCCATATTTCTATCCAACATTTGTGGAACAGATAGCAGATTATTGGCTAATCCAGGGACATAGAGGACCTTTTCTATCTGACATTTACCATCTGGAAGAGAGACAAAAACATCCCCTTCACCCTTCACCTGGTAGACTTGATTGTCAACAATTGTGACTGGCTTACCTTCTTTCTCCTCAAAATTTTCAAACCATGATTTGTCTCCAATCATGTGTTTACTAGCTCCTGAATCAATATACCATACAACATCTATCTGGGAAGATGAAGTATGGGTCATGAGCACCTTGTGTGCTCTTTCAAAGTCAGAATCTGAATTGGACCCAGGAGAATCTGAGTCTGAGGTGGAGTCAGCATAAGCAACATGTCCCTTAGGTTGCTTGTGTTTCTTTTTATATTTTTGTTTCTCTTTGCCTTTCTTCTTAGGCGGTTGGTCATTTTGTTGCTTGTTTTTGAACCAACACCTATTGGTGTCATGGTTATTCATATCACAAATCTTGCAATATTGTTTATCCTTCTGCTGATTATGCTTCCCTTTTCCTTTGGAAGAAGAACCCCCTTTTTGAAACTGACCTTGTTTCTTCTCCTTTTGTTGGGTGGAAAGGGCATTATCTGGCACCTCATCTTTCTGAACCTGGTTTGCTTCTTCAGTCTGAAGCAAATTTACCAATTCCACAAAAGTTACTTGTCTACCAGAAACATTGAGGGAAGTGATCAACATCTTGTAGGAATCTGGCAATGCTCTCAAGATAACAGAATTCAAAATATCATCATCCACTGGTTTTCCCATAGCATTCAATTTGGCTTTCAATTTCGCCACTCTGCATAGGAATAGATCAATTATCTCCCCAGAATTCATACTGAGGGTATGTAGTTGAGTTTGAAGGTGTAGAATAGTGGACTGATTCTTTCCTTCATACATAGTAATCAAAGCATCCCAAGCTCCCTTACTGGTTTTGGCATCACAGATATGAGGCTAGACCTCATCTGTAGTAGCAAGCAGGAGAAACATGAGACCTCTTTTGTCCTTTTTATCCCAAGCTTCTTGATCTGTGTCTGTTGTTTGAGGGCGTAATGTAGTGCCAGTCACTACATCCCATAAATCTTCCACCTGAAGAATAGCTCTCATCTTTGTCTTCCATGGAACAAAGTTAGGACCTTTCAACAACTATGAATTTGAGAGATACTTGTGAACAGTGGCCATTGTGAAGGTTCCTTATATCACCAATTGGTCTCCCTTTCTTTATACCTGTCGGATCTATATATCGTAACTACTCAATATATACCCGCCATTACGTGAGGGAGACTGTAAGTATATATGAATAGCACACCACTCAATATGTACCCGCCCTTACGTGAGGGAGACTATAAGTACATATGAGAGGCACGATATATTGAACTTAGGCGATATCTGAAAGGGCATCATGTTGTTAATGACACCTACCATAGAAAGTTTATTCCCCATGCGTGGGACGTAACTTCCCCTAAACACTTTGGAAAAACCTTCGTCAGGATTTACGCCTAACAACAATCACGATGTGGGTATGAAATGGAGTGAACTATAGAACTGGTTTGCCTTATTTCTCCCTGACGATTGATAGAGAACAAGCTCAGACGTCATTGTTGCAGCTATATTAGGCGGCGGATACAGTAACCCAACATGACAGCTTTACCTGTAAGTGTAGGTCAGAGGTATCACAAATACCGAATGCTGTTGTGCAAATAAATTGCACGAATAGGTGTAAAAATTTGGGGTCTTTTGTTTTTGTTTTTTTTTATTTGTGTGATTGTTAATGCAAGAAAACAGAAAATTTAAATGCAAAACATTGAATCATGGGTTACAAATGTGGATAGTGATCTTGCAAACTTGAATATAAAGAGTAGCCCACTTTTGGAAATCATTGAACCATCTAAGGAAGGTGAAGGTGAATTTGATGAGAAACACGATGATGAATTGGATGATGTTGAAGAAGTAGTTGAGCATCACCACTTGATTTTGGAAGACGATTATTATGTTTCTTGTAAGAAGTGGGAAGAATACACTCATTCCAAACCTTCTAATGAAACTTTTGTGTCCATTGATATGTAGGATAATACAATTGCTTTCTTGCATGAGGATATTACAAGTTCTATATAATTTGAGAATGTTTTGGAAGAAGAGTTGGAATCTCATCAAGTTTTAGAGAATGAAAATGATTCTACTATCGAGGATAAAGAAGAAAAAAAACTGAAAGATGAATAAAAATATCATGTCATAAATATAATAGAGTTTCATCCTATGAATTTAGATGACAATTTTTATAATGATTGGGGAAGATATGAAGAATGAACTACTTTGCACACCCCTATTGATGAGATTTCTATTGACATGCAGGATGCTAAAATCATCATTTCACATGAAGATATTGCATATGCAAGAATAGAGAAGGTTCTCAAATTAGATCATGATGAATATGAATTTATTTAAGATCTTGTTGAAATAGAAAGGGAAGAAATGATAAACGTTTCTTATGACTCATCTATTTTGGATGAGGAAGAGGTAAAATCTTCTCTTTTATTTTGGGATATTGAAAATTTGGATACAAATTTGCATGATTGTTTTGAATATTCAAATGAAGAGATATCATGGATGGTTAATAAGGAGTTGGAACCAAATGAAAAAGAGGTTGATCTATTTGAAGCAACTCAAGTGATTGATCATGGTGATGGGTTACTTTACACACACCTTGACCAACAAGATTTAAGGTTTGAAAAGGATGGGCATGTTTTTAATTGGGTGCCTAACTTTGGTATTTTTGATGAACAGGTAATTGATGAAGGTGAAGAAGTACAAGATGATGAAAATGATAAAGACCATGAGGTAAAAGAGGGAATTGCAAATCCTCACCAAGCCTTGGTAAATGAAAATCTACAAAAGGTAGAATATAACCTTTTGTGTCCAAGCATCCAAGATTCAGGTGAAGATTTGTATAATCAATCATTGGATTCAAATATTATTTATGATGAAATGCCATTGGATGTTAATAAAGAACTAGAATTTATTTCTACTCACACCTCTAATAAGATTGCTTTGGTGAATGAAATAGAAATTGATGTGCTTGAAGTGTTAAATCAAGTTCATAATCAATTAATTATTGAATCTAGGATACAAATTTATGATGATCCTCATTTAATAAATATCCTAGATGCTTGTAAGTGGTTACATAAATTTGATTGGCCTACAAACATGAAAAATGAATTGGCTTTAAAGTTTTTAGAAATAGGCTTTTGTTTGCAAAACTTCATTTTGGATAAGGATAACCTAATTCTAAATAAAAAATCGAATGATGAGATGGATATATTAAATAATAGACATAAAATAATTGAAGATCAAATATTATCTAATCAATTTGATGATTTGAAATGTCACTGTTGGATTACTAATGGAACTATAGCAAAATGGTGGGGTGAGAGAGGCAAGTTGAAGATTATTCTATTGTTTGGCCTAATCTTGTTTTCGTTGGATTTCTGTAAAACTTGGAATGTGTATCATGTTTTATGTCTTTTGAAATGCGCTAATCATGTTGGGATCCAGGGAAATGATAGCTAAAACTTTGCACCATATTGTACCATATTGTACATTTGTATATAGTTTTGGGTTTTTACTTTCTGGTTTTTGTGTTTTTTCCTTGATTTTTGTTGGATTTAGTTTTGGTTTGTGTGTTTAGTTTGGCATGTTGGGTTGTTCCCTTATTTTAAGGTGATGTTTCATGGTTGCTAATGTATGGCCTCTTACCCATTTTTGTGTTTCTTTGCTTAGTAGGTTGGAATATCTAATCTGAAAGCAAGTGAACCTAAGAAAATGGGGATGAATTATTTTGTGATCATGCTCAGATTTTAGGACTAAAATTGTGGAGAGTAGAACAATGAAATATTTTGCTAGAGCTCCACATGAAACTCACATATTAAAGGGTATTTCTGGAAAACCTGAAGGATGAAGTTATCTTAATTTTCAAATTAAGGCAAAAATTCAACACTCTCTACCTCTATGCTTTCTAACGCTAGTGATATATAAATTATTGCAAAGCTAAAAAAAAAATGAGCATTGAAAAGCTTGATCAAATCAGTCACAAAATCTAGATAAACTCTATTGGGGCTATGGATGCCTAACCGACAGTAGGGATCTATCTAGATATAGCTTGGTTATTAGAAAACCTTTGCAAAAGTATTAAGCAAACACAAGGGTGAGTTAGATAAACCTTATCGGGGCTATGGACGCTTGACTGGCAGTAGGGCTATGTGTATAAAAGCTTTCGTTTATGAGTCGTGCTTCGTAGCCTAAATGTGAACCAAATGATGGAATCCGAAAAGGTTTTCAGAGGTGTAAAAATGAATCACTTTGTCACACACTGAGCAGAGGCAGATGGATTAGTTATTTTTATTCGAAGTTGTTTACCCCCACCTTCTTGGGACATCGTTAAATAATGTTTATTTCATTGATCTTTTGTGTTCTCATTTCATATTGGATTATTCATTTGAAATGCTCAGGAGTATATCCCAGCAAAGTCGTAATTTGTTGTGGTTGTTCCACAACTAGCCCCAAAGCTTGGGGACCCACCATTTTGTTTTGAGTTTTTGGTCGTAGTACGACGATTTTATCTATGGATCCAAAGTTCAATCTTGGTCTAGGATTTGTTTTTCATCTTTGTTTAGTGTGTAGGTTTGTTTATTCAGTAGCATCCTTTGTGTTCTTGTAGAAGGATCATTGAATGTTATAGTATGTCTCCTTGTCTTCTTTTGAATGCTTAGTAGTTTGGTTAGGTAGACAAGGTTGCCTTCGTATTTTTAATTTGGAATGTGTTCTTACACTTTGATTCATTTCAATATGTTGAAGTATTTCAAATTAAATCAAACTATAAAAAAAACATTTCTTTCAAAACATAAAATAAGTTTATATATACATATATAAATTAAAATAATAATAATAATAATTAAATAAAATTAAATAAATTATATATATATAATTAAATATGAAATAAAGAGAGTGATATGTCTTTTATTTTTACTTTGAGTTTAATGAGGCATATATTTTGTAGTTAGGATTTTATCAAAGGTTGTGTGAGCTAATGTTTTGTTAATTTTTGTAGGAGAGGTGGCCCGCATGGTTGATAGTACCCAAAGTTTGGTAGAAATCACAGTGAGCACACTCTTGGAAAAGGGTGATGATGAGTTGGATGAGGCAAACAGTCATGGAGGTGATCCTACGACTTTCGATGGATGTAGATAGTGGCCGATATCATTTGTAACTTGTGATAGACCTACGTGGTAGTGATACTATGTTGAAGTGGGTTCACGCAGACCAGAGCCCGGTTAGCATAGATGATTAGGTGATGAACTATTTGATCGAGGACACCAACGTGGTAGTGAAAACCTAGGATAAAGGAGCAAACAAGGAAGTTTCCTATGGGATGCGGCTCTGAAGACGTGGACGCTACGTAGACAACATCAAGGCATGGACTGCATTTGAACAATAGGTTTGCTCTATGAGATGGACATCGTGGACCCTGATTATGTGATCGAAATCACATAGCTGGCGACTAAGGGGAACACAATATAGAAGAGATATTAATGTGGAATATTGAACGTCGATGATGACCAAATTATAGGTGACAAGGGGGTGTTCAAAAGGATCCTGGTAATGTTGACCATTGGTGACGATGACCTGAGGGTAGGCATATTGCCATGATACTAACAAATTAATTCATGATGTAATATGATTTCTTGCTCGCTAGGAATGGGCAGTGGTCACGAATATATCGTTCATTATATGTGAGATAGATGAATGAAGGTGGATGTCAAGATAATAGTGGAACAATGCCAAATCAAGGGCACTATGGTTTTGAATTTCAGCATGAGAAGAAGAACAGGCGACTTGGATGGCTATGAATAGTGCAACGTAGTATTTTTTATTTTAACGATAGAAGATAAAAGATACACAATGTTTTTCACTTCATAGATCATTGATTACCTTTGTCGAATTGTCAAAATGGTTGAAATAGTATTTATGCTGATAAAACCATTGAGATGAATTATTTTGACGATATGTTGTAGTACCAGTGGCAGTTAGACAAACAACTGTGTGGTGTAAACGCCGCGGAATATCAGAACAGTGGTAGTGAATGTTATCGAATCCTCCCCTTAAAAGGTTTCCAAATATAGTGGAAGCTAGGATCATCATTACTATGGGTGTGGTAACATTGGCCCAAGATATGAAACGAACTAGAGGATTGTGGTAGCAAGAGTTTGTGTGGATAGCTAGGACACAACATGAGAATAGGGACTAACCGATACTGCTCGAAATGAACTACGGGTCCTACCATACACTAACTTGGTTTGGCAAAAATATCTATATAGTAGAGATTCAAGGAGGGCAAAACCAGCCATGCAGGACTGGGTTGGTTGTCGAGTAGCCCGAGGAGTATATGTGGGGCCCACATACTTTATTACTAACATCCATGTTAATGGACCGACCGTGTAAACATAGCCAGTGAAGATTCATTTTTATTTAATAATGTACAAACAGCTAGGGCATGTGCACTCAATATGGTTCCATGTTTCATATTGCTTAGTAAAAAAGAGGAAAGTATTAAAAGTTAATAGTTTGTTTTATGTGGGAATAAACAAACATTTATTAGAAGATCATTGTGGATGGCAATTTTATCAAGAAAGAAGGGACAAAATAATAGACGTTACAAGGTAAATAAACAAGGCCATTCAAACACTATAGAGAAAGAGAATGAATAAGGCAGAAGGATAATCAAGCGTTGGAAGTTCAAACAAAGAAGGAAGTGGAAAACGAGAGGTTTTATCGAAGCTTTAAAAACTCATGGACATGTAGAGTACGAGGCTGGTTATTTTTGGGAAGACCAGAGATGCTGCTAGAAATTGTTTGTAAAGCAGAGATCTTATTTTTAATGCAAGTACTTTTTAGAAATTTAGAATTTGTTAGTACAATAAGAGGAGAAAGTGTTTTGCATGCTCAAATTTAACTTCTCATTTTTCTCTTTTATAGGTTTCGGACTTATAGATGATGTTCGATGCATTTTAATGGTCACATCATTGAATGTTTGAAGTCTGAAATTTATTTTCTGTGTCCTTAGGAGCTAGCACTTAGTTTATTTTGATTGTGCAAATGTAGGTTGGAATAGACTAGGTTGCATGCAAAAGTTTCTCACATATTCAGTTTTGTAGGACAGGGTACCATAAAATTGACAAAGCTTTGCATGTTTACGTTTTCAGCATTCAAATTTATTTCCAGATTTTTATTTTTTAACCCTTTCTTTTTCCAGATTTTTTTAAAACTTCAAGGATTAAAAAAAAAATTAAAATTAAAATGACAAAAATAAATACATGGGTGTGAAGAATGAGCTACAATATTTCATCCGAAACAAATTCGAACTCATTTCGAAGTCATTTTGATTTTATAAAAATTGTTGTTTTATAAGGATTTTTATAATTTTGGAATTTTATTTTTTTTACATTTTGAAGGTAAATCAGATTTTTCATCTTTACATTTTTATTTGCAAAGCATAAATGAACTTCCCTTCAAAATTCAATTTCATTAAAAAATTTTGATTTCATTAAAGAGAGGTAATTTATACATTACATCAAAGGTTATTGTTTTAAAACATTAAATTATTTCTTCTTTATGATAATTATGATTTCATTAAAGAGGGATAATTTACAATGACATTTTAAGCCTTTATTTTAAGGTAATAAATTGTGGTCTCTTTATAAAAATTAATTTCATCAAAGAGGGACAATTTATTAATTATATGAACGGCTATCTTTATCTTCATAATAGAAGCTGCATTTAATGAATCTATTCACCATTTCATATTCACATTCATAGATAGATTTTAATCTTCATTTTCATGTTCAAAGTAGGATTTAATGCAAGGTAAAACTTGTTTAAAATCTACTTAATCAAAAGAAGATAAAATATACCTTAAAACATTTCAAGATAAAAGGAATCAATGCTTTACATCATGGTCATATGAGGGCCAATTCACATTTGCTTTTCTTTAAGTTTTATGAACAATCATTATTATGGCATAATGGAATAAACCAACACATGCCCCTTGTTAACAGTTACTTGCAATCACTAAGGTATTCCTAGCACTTATTTGATATATCTTCATTGAGATTACTAATACACATGTGCAATGCTTATATAACGGAACCTTGGAGAAGTTGTTTTGTTTTAATTTTTTTGCAAGAGAGGGTTTTGTGATCAAAATCCTAAGGGAGAGTGTAGTTTTACACTTGGGAAAAATTACCACTCAATAGGACCAAGGCATGTCTAATAGCCCCTTAAGATCAATGGAGCCGCTTTTGGATAATTGAAGGACAACTACCATACATAGACAGTAGAAAAATTGGAAGACGATGATGTCCCTAAATCATAGGCACGAGGAAATGAGTCTCTACATGACCATTTGGCATCAACCTGAAAGCATGAGATTTCGGAAGGAAGCAATATTCAGATGTAATAAGAACAAAATTAACTTTATGTATGAAACGAGAGCACGTAATCAAATTGAGACAAAATATACAGAGAAAGCAAGAGCACAGCCCTTTATATATTAATTACAACTTGGTTACATCTTTCCGATTATACATTCTCAGTTACAATCATGAGTAATGGTCTTCTTCCGCATGCCCACATACAAAGTGGGCGGGCCAACGTATTGCCGTCGCTGATGTTAACGAGCTTCTGCTCGCTGCTGTTTATCCTACGTTCAGAGACATGAAAAGGGCGTTAGTAGCACCTGCAACAAGAGGACAGAACATAATGCAGGACAACGTGTAAAAGAAAACATAGTGCAGTTGTGAGACGTTCGAAGCACGATGCAAGATAGATCCGTTAATTATTAATGCATTGCAAGAGGTATTTATAACGACTAATCTCAACGTGAAAAGATATATCTATATATGATGACAAAATATATATATTCGAACTCTGTTGATGAAAAGATATATATCCGACCATGAAAACATAAGCTACTGTTTTAAAGCATTTGAAAATAGCATATATTCGAACATATATCATGTATACTGTTGTTTCAATATATTCTAAAACAGCATGTGTTCGAACATATAATAAATATATTCTAAAACAACATGTATTCGAACATATAGTAATTATATTCTAAAACAGCATGTATTATACTAACGAAGAACGCGCGTGGGGTGCCCAAACGGACCGCCCCGTGAAAATTCGACCTTGACGCCAATCCACTGGGAATTGGCTCAAGACCAAGAAATAATGTGTTGTCGGCAAATTTGGTAGAATACTGTGTCTACTGTCGGGTATGAAGGTTCGGCTTCACCCTCTGAAAGCAACCCACCAACCTCTCTTTCGTAAGAGATTCTGGGTGTGAGGAAGGTAAAATCGACTGATGCAATCGGGTCGTAAATGAACAGCACTTCGTTGTGTTTACAAAATGCTTCGTGGTCCCTTTTTTTAAAATGCTTTGAGCTAGTTTTTATAGAGGAATTTTGCCTCTGAACATTAATGTCAAACCCTAAGTCCGCCGCTGAGATTTGACCCTTGTCAGATGATTATGAGTCATGGCTCGTACTGAGATTGTCGTCGGGAACTTACATCAGTAGTTATGAGGCATGGCCTCGGACTGGATTTGTTGTTGAACCTGTTCGTCTCATTATTGCAGTTGGTGAAGTCCGCCGCTTAGTTAAAATCCGCTTTAAATTGCTTTGACTGATTAAATGTCTTGAATGCTGACGTGTCACCTCTGATTGGTCGAATCCGTCGTTCTACAGACCCACGGGGTCTCTTTTGAAAAGGGGCACGTAGGGGTGCCACGTGGCGGTCATTTTTTGGATGTGGCGGCCACGTCAAAGTTCGCATTTGATTGAAGAAGTGTTTGCTGCTGAAGTGTCGCGATATCGTGACACTTCGGCCGAGGTTCCCCTTCTGGGCCAAAGGTGTCGCGATATCGCGACACCTTTGGCCGAGGCTCCCCTCCTAGGCCAAAGGTGTCGCGATATCGTGACACCTTTGGCCGAGGCTCCCCTCGGGACCAAAGGTGTCGCGATATCGCGATGCGCGATATCGCGACACTTGTGGCCGAGGTTCCCCTCGGGGCCAAATGTGTCGCGATATCGCGACGTGCGATATCGCGAAATCTTTGGTCGAGGCTCCCCTTGGGACCAAAGGTGTCGCGATTTCGCGACGCGCGATATCGCGACACCTTTGGTCCCAAGGGGAGCCTCGGCCAAAGATGTCGCGATATCGCGCGTCGCGAAATCGTGACACCTTTGGTCCCAATGGGAGCCTCGGCCAAAGGTGTCGCGATATCGCGACGCACGATATCGCGACATCTTTGGCCGAGGTTCCCCTCGAGGCCAAAGGTGTCGCGATATCGCGATGTGCGATATCGCGACACCTTTGGCCGAGGTTCCCCTCGGGGCCAAAGGTGTCGCGATTTCGCGACGTGCGATATCGCGACACCTTTGGCCGAGGCTCCCCTCGGGGCCAAAGGTGTCACGATTTCATGACGCGCGATATCGCGACACCTTTGGCCGAGGCTCCCCTCGGGACCAAAGGTGTCACGATATCGCGACGCGCGATATCGCGACACCTTTGGCCGAGGCTCCCCTCGGGACCAAAGGTGTCACGATATCGCGACGCCTTTGGCCGAGGCTCCCCTCTGGGCCAAAGGTGTCGTGATATCGCGACACCTTTGGCCGAGGTTCCCCTCGGGGCCAAAGATGTCGCGATATCGCGACGCGCGATATCGCGACATCTTTGGCCGAGGCTCCCCTCGGGACCAAATGTGTCGCGATATCGCGACGCGATATCGCGACACCTTTGGCCGAGGTTCCCCTCGGGGCCAAAGGTGTAGCGATTTCGCGAGGCACGAAATCGCGATGTCGCGAAATCGTGACGTCGTGATTTCACGACGTCGTGAAATCGCGATGTCACGATTTCGCGATGTCTAAGGCCAAGGTTCCCCTTTTTGCTATGTTTGCCTTAAAGTTTTGCAGTTTGTTAAAGGCTCACTTTAGATTGAAGGCTTGTTTAGGATTTGAAGCTTGCAATTTGTGACCAACTTTGCTCTGCTCATTTTTTGACCTTCTAAACTGCTGTGTGAGTGGTCAGGACCACTGTTTGACCTCTGAGGGCTGCCCTAAAAGCTATGTACATTAATGCGATCAATTTTTGTAGTCACTTAATCGGATTGGTGTTGTTTTGGTGTCTACAGATGCCCCTTTTTGGGAAGCGCTGCGGGTGGCGCAGTGTTGAGCAAAAATAGAAAACCAAAGCACTAATGATTAGGGTTTCTTGGTAACCTAACCAACTTTTGATGCCCCAAGTATGGAAAGGGCATGCATTCTTGAATCCTTGCTTCTGACGAGCTAAGGAATTTGATTTCAAGTGTTAACCTTTTTTGGTGAGGTGTGACTTGAGCTTGGACATTGATCAGTCATGATTAGGCAAAGGGCGTGACCTTTTGTCCACAGGGGAAACCTTGCGCTCATGCTTCGGGAATGCCAAGTATTTGATCAACTTAATGATTGCTTGTTTACTGCCCCAAGCAGGAGCGTGATTGTCTTTGTCAATGATTCTTTGAATGCATGTCATTGCCTTGATTGGGTGTGTGCTTGTTGATTGGTGACTAAGTGTGACTACCCCCTCAAGCGACGAATCGATGAGGGAATGACCTTCGTGAGAAAAGCGACGAGTCGCTTGACCCAAGATGACTTAGGTTAGGGTGCCTTTAGATGTTTTACCATTTACGCACGTGCAGTTTCCCGACATTTGGACCTATTTTTGGTGGGTGTTAACCCTTTTGGTGATGCCATAATGGGGTGAAATCATCAAGAACCCATCTTCCCGTGGAGCGGTCCAGCTATGGTAGCCTTCTTGGGGAAGTAGGAGGGTGACAATTTGAGCCCCGACATCGATTTTATATGCCAAGAGGTTAAGTGCAAGAGCACTTGTGTCCGACAATGCTTATTGCTTATGTTTTTGTGTTGCATTTTTGTGATGTTTTTGTTGCTTTGATTTTCTTGATTTGTGTATATGTCATGATTTTATGCACAATGATTGATGTTGATGAATGCATGCTATGTTATATTGATGGATGCATATGTTGTAATGAATGCAAATGTGTGTGATATGCAGAGGTGAAATGGATGGATGTACTTTGTGATGTTTGGCTATGGCACCATAGACTGTTGAAGATTCTATTATTTTGCTTATTAGGCGATGGCTGTGATGCATGACTTTGTATGTATACATGTGGTTTTTCCTTTCTTCTATATTTTCTTATGGTATTGGAAGGATGAAAATAGCGCAGTCGGTTTAGAAATGTAGCTAAGGTTTTCTGAGATTCAGACGGTTTTAACTTACTAGCCATGACTGTACCGTATCGTACAAGACTTTTGAACAAGGTATGAATCGGACTTGTTTTTGACCAAGCTATTTCACATCCCTGTGTGTGCAATTGAGTTCATTTATGTGGTATTTGTTAGGATACCGCCGATGCCGGATGGGATTTCAACCGAACTGCATTGAGGATCACCTAATTAGTTCCACTAACTCCTTTGTTGTATGTAGTTAGATTAATCTGCGGTGTCATCCAGGATACCATAAGCTAGCTCATCCACATGCAAATATTGATCTATACACAAGTTAATGTGATAGATATATCGTCATGCGAGAAGTTTACCGCCAGTGACCGATAGGCTATCAACCAAACCGGTACTGAGGCTTGCCTAGATGGTTTTTTGAATGCTAAGAATTCCAGGGATTCAAGTTCAGGATGTTTGTTGGCTGAATGATTTAGAGGGTTGCTCGTCTATATAGTGATGAAAATCACTATTTATTTTCTATTAATTCTTTTTGAGCAAGGATTTTGAATAGTGGCGATGACCACTGTTATTTGATTTTTGTGTTTTGTGGATTGTGGATTTGAGGTTGTGAATGGCTTTGATCCTGGTGGCCTTGGGGATGACTACCCATCCTGGTTAGGGGCGGATAGTATGAATCCTTACGACGTTGGGGACCAAGGGGATGATGGAGGTTATGGAGTAAGGGCATTGATCTGTTAGGCCTTGGGGATGACTACCCATCCTGGTTAGGGGCGGATAGTACGAATCCTTACAACTTGTAGACCAAAGGTGAATGGAGAGTGTTAGGATGATGATATGTTGGAATTTTGTTTGTGAATGGTGTTGATCCCTGTGGTCTTGGGGATGATTACCCATCCTTGGCAGGGACGTGTAGTACAAATCCTTACAACTTTGGGAACCAACTATGATTGGGATTTGGTAGTGGTGAAAACCACTGTATATGGAGGAGAGTGGATAGGAAAGAGCTTGTCCTTTTGTCAATTCTCAGCATGCTGGAACCATTCGCATGGAGGGATGAGCAAGGTAACCGTTTCGCTTATGGTGACCTGGATTACTATGCAGGTTTCATCTTTCGTTCACACAACTTGGGAATTTTTATGTGTTTTAATTTGTGTTGGGATGTTACGTAACAAAGTGTATTTCAAGTATGACTCTACCTTCGTAAAATCTGTCTGACTAGATACATTACATGGCTAAAGAGCAAAATGATGACTGAATAACGAAAACCCTTGATACATTAAAGGATCACTGACGTTAGTATGGTAAAAGCAATGCATGGTGTTTTTGTTGATTTTGTAAAATGGAACAGTGTGGAACAATGTGGACTAGCAGATTTATTATAGCCTATGGTGCCCTTGACCTGTACGACCATAAATATGCAATGTATGGATGCAATGGTTTAATGCAGCTATGTATTTTTGTATTTTTGATGGATTGATTTTTGTGAATATGAAGTGCGAGAAGAACTCTCTTATTGATGAATTTGAGTATGCCTAGAAATGAGATGCAAATTTTTGTTGTTTTTGATGATTTTTTGTTGTTTTTGAATTTTCTTGATTTTTGACCAAGCGATTGTGGAAATCCTTGGAGCATTTTGGGATTGACCAAGCGATTGCAAGAATCCTTGGAGCATTTTGGGATTGACCAAGCGATTGCAGGAATCCTTGGAGCCTTTTGGGATTGACCAAGCGATTGCAGGAATCCTTGGAGCCTTTTGGGATTGACCAAGCGATTGCAGGAATCCTTGGAGCCTTTTGGGATTGACCAAGCGATTGCAGGAATCCTTGGAGCATTTTGGGATTGACCAAGCGATTGCAAGAATCCTTGGAGCATTTTAGGTTTGACCAAGCAATTGCAAGAATCCTTGGAGCATTTTGGGGTTGACCAAGCGATTGCAAGAATCCTTGGAGCCTTTTGGTTTTGGACTATAGCTCTTCAGGGGATAGAGGTACCCCCAGCTTGATGGTCTTTGCACTCGAGATCTGGCTTCGGAGGGATGGGCACGAATGGATCGGCCCTATGCACGGATAGGAAGACAGAGTTTACCCCCGGTACTGATGTTGCTATGGGATCTCTGGGCGAAAGTTGATCTTTGTGTGCCCAGAGTGTCGGATGTAATGTTTGGTCCCACTGCGGTGAGTTAACGCGCCACTCATGCCCTAGTATTATGTTTATCTGTTGACATGCTTCATCGATATTTATAGGATGTCGATGCTGTCGCATGTGATTGTTGTGGGCTGTCTCTGTTTCATCCTCACTTTCGACCAGTGAGTACAACTCATCATACTCTGGAGATTCTGAGACATGGAGGACTGCATCCTCAGGTAGACCTACGGTTAAAGGTTGATCCTCTTCGAAAAGAGCCTCATGTAAGTTGGGCCTTGGGAGCTCCAAAATCTTGGTCTCTACCGACTCTAAGTGCTCTAGCACTTTGCATGTATCGGGAAATTTGAGCTCCTCCTCTTTGGTTGGTTCTTGTTGAGGAACTTGGGGTTTATGGAGGGGTGGCCAGATGGCACCCCCCATGCCTTGATAGGGTAGTTCATCCCGCTCTTCTTCTCGCTAAGATTCCTTAGAAGCTTCTTGATGAATTTCTAAAGGTGGTTCATAAACCTGAGTGGGTTCTTGAGGAAGGCACACATTATTGGTTATAGGAGTAGCCTCTTGCTCATGTCTAGGAGGCATTGGGGGTAGCGTTTGATGAGGTTGCGATGACCTATCTCGCCCCCATGGGTTGTGCCCCTCAAAATGTTTTGTCTTATGCGTGTGAGGGGTTGGAGTCTTCTCCTGCATAGTGTGTTGGCACAACTCATCCTTCTGGTGCTGAAGGTGCTCTTTATTTAGAATATACCATTGCTCTAACCGTTGTCGTTCTAGCTCAAGTTGCGTGAATTGCATTCGGTGTGCGAAATGCTTGACAGATTCTAAGATAGTTGGTCTCACCGCCTCATGTCTAGAAGGGTTAGATGCATCTCCTAGATATTTATCTTGGTCATAGGGATCCAAGATATCTATAGGCAGCCTCCTTCTGTTGGGGGTAGCAGCATTTATCTGAGGCTCTGGCCTTAGTGTGTGACCATGATATTTAGCAGGTGCAGAGGCGTATTGCTCCCGCGATGTATATTGTTTTTGAGGAAGGTAAGGGTTTTTCTCGTGCTCTCTTTCATAAGTGAAAAGGGGACGGGTGGAGTTGGCCCGCCCCGCTTGAGAAGCTTTGTGCTCTGGATTTGTCTTTGTAGTTCTGACAACTAGAGGG
Source organism: Wollemia nobilis (assembly GCA_028583015.1). Taxonomy (NCBI): domain Eukaryota; kingdom Viridiplantae; phylum Streptophyta; class Pinopsida; order Araucariales; family Araucariaceae; genus Wollemia; species Wollemia nobilis. The sequence goes on from JAQPPZ010001708.1 coordinate 1,777,315, forward strand.
GGTGAAGGAGGGATAGTGTAATGATGTGGTTCCTCCCGTTGAACCCTATGTTGACCTAGCGCTTCATCGCGCGGTGACCGCTCATAGCGAGCATCTAAGGGAGCTCTCCTATGACTATACCCCTCATGGAAGGGTGTGTGCTGAGTGTTATGATGGACAGGAGTGCTTCTCGAAGAGGTGTCTCTATAGTCCCGTTTCGTCGGGGCACGGAGGGGACTGCTTTGTGTGTCAGACCGCCAAGGTGGTATGACCAAATCCTTGGGGCTATACCGGAGGTGACTTGTGCCTCCTCTTTGTGCACCTTCCGCAGCATCCGCCCTTGATTGGGCTTGGCTACGGGTGCACACCATTGTGGTGCTTCTCTACGATCTAAGCAGATTTTATCTCGTTTATGATGATTTGTCCTTTTTTGTTTACACTAAGAAGAAATAAACACACACGTACACAAACCGTGATTATCTCTTTTAAGGATTTGATAGTGTGTCCTAAACTGGTTTAGTGCATTTTGATGTTTTGTTTTGTTTTTGCAATTTTGGAAGAACGTTTAAATGCATAATGTTGGCTCATATGACTCCCATAAATGGTCGCCCCTTCAATATACCATTGTCGGAACGATATACAAACCTCTCTATATACCCGCCCTTACGAGAGGGAAACTATAGGTACATGAGAGCAGATGGTACGTGGAACATGTTGGTCCGGCTTTCATACGCACCCTGCGAAGGATGAGCAGGAAGCTCCGGAGACACCCACGGGACGAATCCCACTCACTTTAGGATCTAGCTGGTTATCCAAGGTGCGAGTTATAGAGTCGGGTCGAATGTCTATTCACTCTTTTCCGCTTTTGGAATAGATTTCAATATGGACTGTCTGTTACCTTACAGGGGGTTCCTGAACTTGTTCAGTAGTTGCAGAAGTTGTTACTTGTTAACAATCGAGTTTAACTTGATTCTTGATCTAGCTCTCATGGGTCAACAGATTCAAATAAAAGGCAAATAAAGAAAATAAAAATGGATCATTCACGGTAAGCAAAGAGAGGGTAGGGTAAGGCAGAAAGGGAAGTTTATCAAACTTTAAACTGTAAAACTTAAACTATCAATTTTATCTATGCTACTAGCTTCACAACAGAACAAATCCAAGAAGAAAGTGTCCAGATTTCTAAGATCACTTTCAACTAGGAGCACAAGGCAAAGTGGAACAGATCTAGCAAAAAATTATAAATCCAAGGGCAGCTGGTTAAAACTGGTATCTTTCACCGGTGAGCCTAGCTCACACAATGAAGACAGAGCAATTAGAACAAACTTAACCTCAAATCTGTAATTTCCCCTAGCAGACAATAGAACAACTGAAGCCTAACAACATATTTAAACTTGATAATGGCAGATTTACAGCATATATCTAACAAACTTTAATGGAACGGATAATAGAAGAAGATACACTTATCACAGATCTATAAAATATTAGGCTCCTGGCCATGCTACCACAGAAAACAGCAAAAGCACATCAACTCCCAGTCCAGAAAACAAAGGATTTCACAAAATTTGCAAGAAATTGCTTATAAGCCTTTTATTTCTAAGTCTCCGCCTCCCGCAATTACATTGAGAAGAAGTATTTATAGACTCAGGACAGACCCTGATCTTTTCAAAAATATCTTCTTCCCCAAACTGCAAATCTTATCTTTTTTTAAACCCTAGGACCCGGGTTTTACAATATAAAGCCATTAAAACAAAGCTGTGGATAGAACTTAACCATTCTGCAAATATGTGCAGTCAACTGCCATAAATGGAGAAGATAGAGTTGAATGCCACTTGCATTCATCCGCAACTGCAAATGAATGCTCTCATTAATTTCTGCTGGTGAGCCGGATGAGTCACCACCTCTCTCAGATCTGATCTCCGTAAAGCCATCCCTGTGTTGAAATTGTCTTCATGCTATTAATTCTGCCATAAATTTGTCATTGAATGCCCTCACCGGCATCTTCTCTTCTAGCATGGCGGTCCTTGACTAAATCCGCACTTTAACTTTGCCTTTATGGTCTTTTTCAGTTGTCCCGTAAGTGCCAGATGGATTCCTGCATGAAAGACAAAAGATTAATTAGCTCTTTAATAAAACATAAAATCAAAGCTTAAAGGATAAAACAGATTAAAATCCTGAATTTAAACTTGCATGTCGGCCTCTGTTTGTCTGTTACGCGCTTTGACACGTGTCGCTATCCCAGGAAACCTTCTGTTTACAGCTGGAATGCACTTCAGGCCCTTTGGGGAACTTTCTCTCTCCTGTCGCGATTCTGCGACATGTCGCGATTTCGTGACATGTCACGAAATCGCGACGTCCCTGGCGCTAGCGGCTCTTCTTCTCAACTTGGTCGCGAAAATGCGACATGTCGCGATTTCGCGACACCCTTCCTGCCAACTGCGCTTCCTGTTCCAACAGCCGCGAAAACGCGACATGTCACGATTTCGCGACATGTCGCAAAATCGCGCCTCTCGCTGGCCGTCGTACATCTTCCTTGCTTCCTGTCGCGATTTCGCGACCCTTCCGACACTTAACATTTTCTCAAATTCTTCTCACCATGCCGCTATTTCGTTGCATACTTGTTTTGCAAGACTTCCTTAAAAAGGTGCAGCGCATCGCTACCACTCTCACCCTCGATTTCGAAACACGCAGTGCGTCGCTGCAGTTTCAACACTTAACCCTTTTTCTTTGACGCCTTAAGTCTTTGAAACATCTCAGCCTTAAAACATTTCGCAACTGGAAAACGTGCAGCGCATCGCTACACTTTTTGGTTTAGAGCCTTCTTCGACAAATGCCCCGCGATTTTGGAACATGTCAGCGCGTCGCTGCAAGTTTCTACTTGAACTCCCTTCTCCAAAACGTGCAGCGCATCGCTGCAGTTTTTAGCACTTAAGCTCTTTTAGTTGATTTTTCTCTTGCACTCAGCGGAAATGCGACATGTCGCGATATCGCGACATGTCGCCAAATCGCGCTCCTCCGTACAACTTTCTTCTCTCTCCTCCGGTCGACAGCGATTTTGCGACACTTTCCAAAAATGGAAATGTCGCGATATCGCGACACTTCCAAAAATGGAAAGTGTCGCGATTTCGCTACACATTTGCGACTTAGCCGATTTTCTGAAAACCTGTCGCGATTTCGCGACATTTCCATAAATGGAAGTGTCGCGATTTCGTGACATTACTAAAAAAGGAAAGATTTGATTTTTCATGTATTTATCTGACTATTTTTTGGATTTTCTTGGTGCCGGTGCAGGATTTGGCTTAAGCATGAATGATTTCTAGCATGTAAAAGCTAAGTCCAAGAAAACACAAGCTAGAAAGACAGGAAAAGCACAACCTAAAAAGGAAACAAGCAAAACTGGATTAAGACTGAAAAACATCTAGAGGGTCCCTACTGCAAAAATGAAAGTTCAGAATTTTCAGAGGGTGAAATTGATTTTTTTTCAGTGGGGGTGTGTTGCTTCTCAACAAATGGCGATATCTGCGGGTAAAATAGTAGCACTATTTTAGAACCCAAGACTCTGGTTTCAAAACAAAAAGACCATGCATCATGCCTTGCCACAGACATTCTTCGCAATAAATTGACTGTTAACTGCTAGCTGTTAAAATTTCCCAAGGACATACTAGGCTGGATTACTTCAAGGAAGATTTTTGATGTGCAATTTCAAAGGGTATAAACTTTCTTCAAGGATGACTGAATCGAATGTTGAACTCTGGACTGATCAACTTCTCTAGATCATAAAAAGGGGAAACCGAGTAGAGCTCTGTTTACTAGTTTAGCCTTTTACAGCCTAGACAGAGTTACCCTTTAGATTTACACGACCCAAATTTACAACTGTAAGGAAGGATCTTCAACTTGGTAAAAGAAAAATAGCTTTTGGAATCTGGCTGCCTCTCTCTCATATAACTCTTTTTTCTTTTTTTTTCTTTCTTTTTTTTTTTTTTTTGAAATATATCAATATCTGAAAGGCCTTAGGGAAATCACAATTTTCTTTTAACACTTGATCAATCTGGAACTGTTTCAGTCTAGGCACTGATAGCCTCTGTGGATACCCAAATAATTGCATGAACCATAGTCCCCTCTTATAACCAGCTTTTCTTGGATTCCCCGGGAGTTCCTCCAACTAAACAGCATAGCAACTTCTCTATAATTAAAACAACTGTGGCAAGCAAGACACAAGATCCAATCATCTCTCTACCTTCATCCTGAATAGCAAAATAGTTCCACAGTTCAGAGTAAGTAGACTATCTCAATTAGAATAATGAACAGAATGGGGCACTGGATTGTGGATTTATCAGCTCAGAATAAAACAATTTTTGCAGGCTGACTTTTCATTGATGCTCAGACAAAGGCAAAGAACAGAGACCTTTAGAAGCTAAAGGACTTTGCATAGACTTTCAAGGACAGACAGGCCTTGAAGCAAAACAAGATAAAACTGGCCTTAAAGCAAAACAAAATAAAACTGGCCTTAAAGCAAAACAAAATAAAACTGTACAGACTAAAACACTGAACTGTACAGGAAGCAAAGAAAAAAGAAGCAAAGCAACTAAAACTGAAACAAAAGACTGTACAAACTTAAATAAAAGCAAGGATTAACTAAAAACACAACAACTAAAAACTGTACAGGCAACTAAGAAGAAACATAAAACTAAAAACTATTGAAGCAACTGCACAAGAAAACTAGAACTAAACTAAAGCAGAATAAACTTGCAGAGCTATTTACAATATGTACACATATTACAACTTCTTTATGACTTCATTCAAATGATACATTGGATGGAACAACAGAGAAATAATGTTTCAAGTATTGACCATTAACAGGGAGGTCCAGAAAATTACCATCCAAGTCTTGTAAGCGGAATGCATTGTTACCCAATATTTCAGCAATTTGGTAGGGGCCTATCCACAGTGGCTGCAACTTTGTGTGCTTACCCTTCTTCTCATGAGCCTTGTCCCACAGGAGCACCAAGTCTGCCAGTCTGAAAGCTTTCACTTTGGCCCTCTTGTCAAACCACCTTTTGACAGTTTCTTGATGCCTATCGAAGTGCTCCAGGGCTTGGAGTCTTTCATCCTGCAAGTTAGTGAGATCTAAAACACGGGCTTCAGCATCATCATGATCCTCAAAATAATCTAAGGCAAATTGGTAGGTGGGCAACTTCAAGGAGATGGGAACAATTGGCTGGGTACCATACAGCAAAGCAAAGGGAGAAGTCTTAAGAGCAACCTTATGTTTTATCCTGTCAGCCCACAGTGCATATTTCAACAATGTATGCCATTGCCTGGGTTTATCTGCTGCAGACTTTTTGATGGCATTCATTAAGTTCTTGTTGGTAGACTCAGCCAATCCATTGCCTTGGGGATAGTAGTTGGATGAGAATCTGATAACTATCCCCATCTGGTATGCCCAATCTGCAAACTCCAATGATTGGAAGGCTGGTCCATTATCACAGACCAAATTCAGGGGAACCCCAAATCTAGTTATGATATTTGTTTCAAGAAATTCAATGACTTCTTGAGCTGTGCTTCTTGTGGTGGCTGCTGCTTCAACCCACCTTGTGCAATAGTCAAGTAGTCGTCAGCACATATTTATGTCCTGTTGAGGACTTTGGATTGATCACCCCCACAAAATCAAGCCCCCATTGCATGAAAGGTTTACTGATCACAACAGGTTGCAATGGCAGGGCCCGGTTGGCCTCTTTGGCTGCAAATGTCTGGCATTGATGGCAGGTTCTGACATGCTGATGTGCATCTTTAAAAAGTGTAGGCCAATAATAACCTGCTCTTAGTATTTTATGTGTTGTAGCAGATCCTGATGAATGCCCTGCCCCTAGTTTTTCATGAAAACTAGCCATGACTTCACTGACTTCATTGGGAGAAATGCACCTTAGAAAGATGCCGACATAATTCTCCCTGTATAGAGTACCTGCCTTGAGGAGATAATGAGCAGCTTTTAACTTTAATGCTCTCCTTTGAGTTCTGTTCAAATGGGATGGGCAAATTCCAAGCGTAGCGAGATGAATGATATCTCCATACCAATCATCAGATTCAAAATTCAACTGATTAACTTCTTGCTGTGGAGGCACTTCAGCAATGTGTCTGGACAAGCCAAGTCCTCTGATCAGTTTAGCAGGCCTAATCTCCAAGTCATACTCTTGCAACCTGGTAACCCAATTGCCCCTCAGTTCACCCAACTCATTTTGACTTAGAAGATACTTCACAGCTGGGTCTGGCACTATGGCATGAGTTTTGCTTCTGAGTATATAATGTCTGAACTGTTTCACTGCTCTTACTAAAGCATAAGCTTGTTTGTCTAATCTGGAATATTTTAGTTCAGCTCCCTTCAAATTAGTGCTCTTAAAAGCAATTGGATGTTCTCTGGTTTCCCTTCTTTGGGTCAGGACTGCAGCAAGTGTATGTTCAGAAGAGAAAGTGTACAGATAAAAATCTGCACTGAAGTCTGGGCTTACCAGAACTGGAGCTTGTTTAATAGCTGTCTTAATCTCTTGGAAGGCTGCCTTAGCCTCTGGGGTCCAGACAATCTGGGCAGATTGCTTTAACATGTCATTCATTGGCTTAACTATCTCTGCAAAGCCAGAGATAAACTTCTTGACAAAGTTTATCTTTCCAAAGAATGACCTCAACTCTTTCTTGGAGTTGGGAAATGGTATGCCAGATATGGCCTCAACTCTGCCTGGATCCATAGAAATGCCATCCTTTGTGACTAAATGCCCTAGGAGCTTCCCTTCTGTTACACCAAAAATGCATTTCTTTGGATTCAGAGAAATGCCAAACTCCCTACACTTGTTAAACACAGACTCTAAGTGCTTGACATGGTCAAATCTGGATTTGGAGAAGACTGTTAAATCATCCATGTACACAACAATACATTTGCCCATAAGCCCCTTGAAGGCATGATCCATTGCTCTCTGAAATGTTGCTCCTGCATTTATTAAACCAAATGGCATTCTCTTGTAAGCAAAAGTACCCCACTTAGTTGTAAAGGCAGTCTTCATTCTATCTTCTTTCTCAACCAATATCTGGTTGTACCCTGAGAAGCCATCCAAGAAAGACATCATCTCTGATCCATTGACAATTTGCAGGACTTCATCCATAGAAGGCAGGGGATAGTTGTCCTTTTCAGAAGCCTTATTTAAATTCCTGAAATCCACACACAGGCGGATCTCCCCATTTTTCTTCCCTGACTGGCACCAGATTTGCCACCCAAGTAGAATGCCTGATAGGAAAAATAATTGTTGCACTCAAGAGCTTCTCCACTTCTTTCTGAATAAGAGGTTCTAACAGAGCATTAACATGCCTCTGTTTTTGTCTGAAAGGCTTGCAAGATTCTTTTAAAGGTATGATGTGGGTGTAAACTTTTGGGTCAAACACCTTTAAATCCTTGTATGACCAGGCCATTACATCCTTAGACCTGTGCAGGAAATCAATCATATTTCTCTTTATTTCTGGGTCACAATCCTTTGCCAACTTGATGTTCTTTGGATCCTCCTCAGTGCCTACATTCAAATTTTCAGTCTCATTGTCTGTGGTGCCCACATAATCTTCAGAATTCACCCTCTGCTTGATCTTGTCAACATCAAATAGCCTCTCCAACTCCACCATTCCCTTTGGGATTCTGTTGTCCTTCAATCTCATGATTCCCCTGTCATCATCTAACTGTTCCATCAGGGTATCCCTTTGGCCTTCATCAATTATAGCATTCTCAAAGGTGTTGGTACTCTGTAAGAAGTTCACAATCTGTTGATCATCTGAGAAAACTTGAAAGCTGTCTATATTGTTTGGAACCGAAGGACAGGGGACTAATTCAATTGAAAACTTATCCCATTTGAATTCCTCCAATGGCTTTAAACTTGCAGCTGAAGATGCCAAGACATCTGCATGTGAATTTTGTTCCCTGGGTATATGTGTTAAGTTAAATGCATCAAAGCCTTCCACAAGATCCCAAGCCCTGTGCTTGTATCCTTTCAGATAAGAGGCTTTGCACTGAAACTTACCCCCGACTTGGCTTGCCACTAATTCTGAATCAGTGAAAACTTGAATGTTTTTCACATTTCTATCCAATGCAAATTTTAAACCTAAAATCAGAGCTTCATACTCTGCTAAATTATTAGTACATGGGAACTACAGGCGGTAAGACATAAAAAATGTCTGACTTTGAGGTCCTTTGAGGACTGCCCCTGTTCCAGAACCCTGCTTACATCTGGCTCCATCCACATGAAGTGTCCAAACTTCATTAGTATGTACAGGATGAGCTTTATTAAACTGGTTACTCTGCCCAGTTGTCAAATTGTAGACACCAATATCTACCTCTGCAATATTGACAGTTTCATTAGCTGCATTGTACTCTGTAATGGTGTGCTTGTACCTGGGTTCTCTGTCAACCCGCAACTGATTTGCCACTCCTTTCCATGGCAACCACATGTGTGAAAAGTCTGTGGCTAAATATCCATTCAAGGACCTAGACCAATCCCTACTCAACAGCATCCCGTATCCCACTGGGATATCCACAACTTGGATTTCAATCTTATGCTGAGCCCTAGGCTCAGAGGCTAATTGGATATGAATGTTTTGAAGCTCTCCAACAACTTTAACTTCTGACTTGTCCAATTGGACGACTCTTCTTTCAGACTTTATTGGGGTCAGTCCCAACTGCTGACAAATGGCCAATGGCATGACATTAGCAGATGCACCTGAATCTACCAAACAATTATGTAAGTTCTTCCCAAAAATTCTGACGATCGAGTAAAAGGGGGAACTTCAGTTTTTTCTTTGTACATGGCTAGATTGGCATTTGCTATTTTCTTTCCCTTGTCTACAGGTTTAGCAGCAGGGCCAGAGTATGTCTTTATTAGATTGTCTCTCTATTCTGAAATCTGTGCTAGCTCATGCAGAGTAATGTTGGCCTTAATCCTTTTCATGTCTTCCACTATGTTATATCCTTTGTTAAGTGGAGGAACAACAACATCTGGTACTCTCTGAGCTCCTCCCTTTGGTGGAGGTGGATTATTGCTTGGAGAGGGGTCCGGAGGAATATTGTGAGAGTTGTCAGGAGGAGTTGATGTGGTATTTGGCTCCGGATTCCTGTTCCTCAGGTTGTAGTTATCTCTTACGTACTGCTTGGAAAGCCTGTACTTCATCTATAGGCATTTCAACTACATTCTCAGATTCATCCGGGAAAGAAAAGGAATCCAGGACCATGGCTGCACTGTGGCCAGATGAACTTGGGCCATCGGCAGTTCTTTGATTTTCGGGGAGATCAGATCACCAGACAAGGCTTCAAATGCATTGCAAAATTCCAGACAGTCCAACTCCCCATGCTGAGAAGTGGCATGTATTCTGCACCAATTGGGCAGAGCTAAATCATAGATGTTCACATCATGAGTTTTACCCTTGTAATATTTATTAGGTTCATATGGGGGCCTGTTAAATCTGTTTGGCTGATATGAGTATCTGTTGGGATTGTCACCAGTAGAAGTTTGCCTTTTAAAACTCAAAAAATCATTGGCCGACTTCCGAACAATCTTTGAGACTTCTTCAATCCTTGCATTGTCGGCCTCTTTCACTGGGTTCTGTACATTCTCAACAGGTGCAGCGAGTTGATGGACTTGTCGATGGTAGAGTCCGACAGATCGGCGAACATCATCTGATGTGGAATGGGATTAAACACGGGAGCGACTTGTGTGATCGAGAGGAACTTGCTTGAGCATTTAAAGGTCTGGGGTCCCAACTGTCTTTCCGGAATCAAAGCTTCTTTGTAGGCTTCATCAAATTGGTAACGAGTGGCATCTCTCTTCAAGAAGACAGAGGTCATGGGATCTAGGGAATTTCTAAAAATCTCTAATGCCAAGTCAGCATTAGGTACATAATACCCAGTAAGTCTACCATAGGCTTTCTGGAATCTGACATTATAGGATCTGATAGATTCACTTAATTCCCTTTTGATGCTAGAAAACTGTTGATATAAAATACTGGGGTCTATCACTTCCCCGAACTGTGACACAAAAACTTTCTCTAAATCATTCCAGCTGGTGATAGAATCATTGGTGAGGTTTAAAAACCAATCATAAGCTCCCTCCTGGAGAGTGAATGGGAAGAGTCTACAGGCAACATCCTCATGCTGTACATTTAATAACTTCAATGCATTCTTGAATGCAACCAAGTGTTCTTCTGCGGTTCTTGTCCCATCATGTTTGTACCTGGGGAGATATATTTATGGATTTCTGGGCAAGTCATGGGCTATACCCAGAATGTTCAAAGTTGTGGAGCCCAACCAATTTGCCATAGCTAATGGATTGACAGGATTATTCCGAGCTCTGGTTGGAGTGACTATCAATGGTGATAAAGCTGTCCGTGATAGATATGTGGCCCTTCTGTGGCTACTTCTTCTCGGAGTTTCTAATTCGGGAACAAGGAGCTCTCCAGCTCTGGGGTGGGACCTTGTTACCCTATATGTAGAATCCAATTTTCACAAGCACTTATAACTTTGCAGTTCTCAACAAGTTCTGTATTTGGCAATTTAAAACACTGCACTGACAACTTACAAAAACTATATCGAGCCAATTTATAAAACCCTTTTAAATGTTAAAATGCCGGACTCTGGATAAAATACAATTTGTCAAGCACCATACACGGATTTCCCAATCTCAAGTCGCACTAAGAACAGATGTTCAACTTGCCCTCCTTCTAGCGCCAATTAGATGTTGGTCCGGCTTTCATACGCACCCTGCGAAGGATGAGCAAGAAGCTCCGGAGACACCCACGGGACGAATCCCACTCACTTTAGGATCTAGCTGGTTATCCAAGGTGCGAGTTACAGAGTCGGGTCGAATGTCTATTCACTCTTTTTCGCTTCGGAATAGATTTCAATATGGATCTGTCTGTTACCTTACAGGGGGTTCCTGAACTTGTTCAGTAGTTGCGAAGTTGTTACTTGTTAACAATCGAGTTTAACTTGAATTCTTGATCTAGCTCTCATGGGTCAACAGATTCAAATAAAAGGCAAATAAAGAAAATAAAAATGGATCATTCACGGAAAGCAAAGAGAGGGTAGGGTAGGGCAGAAAGAGAAGTTTATCAGACTTTAAACTGTAAAACTTAAACTATCAATTTTATCTATGCTACTAGCTTCACAACAGAACAAATCCAAGAAGAAAGTGTCCAGATTTCTAAGATCACTTTCAACTAGGAGCACAAGGCAAAGTGGAACAGATCTAGCAAAAAATTATAAATCCAAGGGCAGCTGGTTAAAACTGGTATCTTTCACCGGCGGCCTAGCTCACACAGTGAAGACAGAGCAATTAGAACAAACTTAACCTCAAATCTGTAATTTCCCCTAGCAGACAATAGAACAACTGAAGCCTAACAACATATTTAAACTTGATAATGGCAGATTTACAACATATATCTAACAAACTTTAAATGGAACGGATAACAGAAGAAGATACACTTATCACAGATCTGTAAAATATTAGGCTCCTGGCCATGCTACCACAGAAAATAGCAAAAGCACATCAACTCCCAGTCCAGAAAACAAAGGATTTCACAAAATTTGCAAGAAATTGCTTATAAGCCTTTTATTTCTAAGTCTCCGCCTCCCGCAATTACATTGAGAAGAAGTATTTATAGACTCAGGACAGACCCTGATCTTTTCAAAAATATCTTCTTCCCCAAACTGCAAATCTTATCTTTTTTTAAACCCTAGGACCGGGGTTTTACAATATAAAGCCATTAAAACAAAGTTGTGGATAGAACTTAACCATTCTGCAAATCTGTGCAGTCAGCTGCCATAAATGGAGAAGATAGAGTTGAATGCCACTTGCATTCATCCGCAACTGCAAATGAATGCTCTCATTAATTTCTTTTGGTGAGCCGGATGAGTCACCACCTCTCTCGAATCTGATCTCCGTAAAGCCATCCCTGTGTTGAAATTGTCTTCATGCTATTAATTCTGCCATAAATTTGTCATTGAATGCCCTCACCGGCATCTTCTCTTCTAGCATGGCGGTCCTTGACTAAATCCGCACTTTAACTTTGCCTTTATGGTCTTTTTCAGTTGTCCCGTAAGTGCCAGATGGATTCCTGCATGAAAGACAAAAGATTAATTAGCTCTTTAATAAAACATAAAATCAAAGCTTAAAGGATAAAACAGATTAAAATCCTGAATTTAAACTTGCATGTCGGCCTCTCTGTCTGTTACGCGCTTTGACACGTGTCGCTATCCCAAGAAACCTTCTGTTTACAGTTGGAATGCACTTCAGGCCCTTTGGGGAACTTTCTCTCTCCTGTCGCGATTCTGCGACATGTCGCGATTTCGCGACATGTCGCGAAATCGCGACGTCCCTGGCGCTAGCGGCTCTTCTTCTCAACTTGGTCGCGAAATCGCGACACCCTTCCTGCCAACTGCGCTTCCTGTTCCAACAGCCGCGAAAACGCGACATGTCACGATTTCGCGACATGTCGCAAAATCGCGCCTCTCGCTGGCCGCCGTACATCTTCCTTGCTTCCTGTCACGATTTCGTGACCCTTCCAGCACTTAACATTTTCTCAAATTCTTCTCACCATGCCGCTATTTCGCTGCATACTTGTTTTGCAAGACTTCCTTAAAAAGGTGCAGCGCATCGCTACCACTCTCACCCCTGATTTCGAAACACGCAGCGCGTCGCTGTAGTTTCAACACTTAACCCTTTTTCTTTGACGCCTTAAGTCTTTGAAACATCTCAGCCTTAAAACATTTCGCAACTGGAAAACGTGCAGCGCATCGCTACACTTTTTGGTTTAGAGCCTTCTTCGACAAATGCCCCGCGATTTTGGAACATGTCGGCGTCGTTGCAAGTTTCTACTTGAACTCCCTTCTCCAAAACGTGCAGCGCATCGCTGCAGTTTTTAGCACTTAAGCTCTTTTAGTTGATTTTTCTCTTGCACTCAGCGAAAATGCGACATGTCGCGATATCGCGACATGTCGCCAAATCGCGCTCCTCCGTACAACTTTCTTCTCTCTCCTCCGGTCGACAGCGATTTTGCGACACTTTCCAAAAATGGAAATGTCGCGATATCGCGACACTTCCAAAAATGGAAAGTGTCGCGATTTCGCTACACATTTGCGACTTAGCCGATTTTCTGAAAACCTGTCGCGATTTCGCGACATTTCCATAAATGGAAGTGTCGCGATTTCGTGACATTACTAAAAAAGGAAAGATTTGATTTTTCATGTATTTATCTGACTGTTTTCTGGATTTTCTTGGTGCCGGTGCAGGATTTGGCTTAAGCATGAATGATTTCTAGCATGTAAAAGCTAAGTCCAAGAAAACACAAGCTAGAAAGACAGGAAAAGCACAACCTAAAAAGGAAACAAGCAAAACTGGATTAAGACTGAAAAACATCTAGAGGGTCCCTACTGCAAAAATGAAAGTTCAAAATTTTCAGAGGGTGAAATTGATTTTTTTTCAGTGGGGGTGTGTTGCTTCTCAACAGAACATAGGCGGTACGGAAGGGGGATTGTCCTGTTAATGACACCTACCATAGAAGACTTATCCTCGCGTGCATGGGAATCACCCCAGCAACACTCGGTCAGCTTTCGTCAGATTTACGTCTAACAACAGTGACAATCGAGGAAATGGATGCAAAGCTAAGCCAAGGTGGTGATGAACCCACCGTTGGTCTTGCTCAAGGGCTGGGGTTTTACGACCAACTCCTTGGTTCAAATTTACCGCATGCAGTGTGTGGAGTTCATTTTTTATTTAATAAAAACGAAACGAGCAACAAAAAGAAACTTTCCCTATGCAAACCGGAAGACAGCAAGAAACACTATAAACCGGAAAACAGCAAGTAAAAAAAAAAATTTTTTTTTTTAAGCAATTAAATAAATAAATAAAGCAAGAAAATTTTTATAAAAAATTTCTCTACCTTTCTTTTAAAAAAAATTAATGATTAAATAAATAATTACATAAATAAATAAATAATTAAATAAAGTAAGAAAAATTTATGAAAATTCCTCTACTTTTCTTTTAAAAAAATAATAATTATTAAATAAATAATTACATAAATAAATAAATAATTAAATAAAGTAAGAAAAATTTATGAAAAATTCCTCTACTTTTCTTTAATAATTAAAAAAAAGTGAAAATAAAAAATTAAACCGTTACAGAAAATGACATAGACAGTTATAAACCGTTACCTCTTTCTGACCGGATTTGCTGTTTCTGACCTTCGGCTTAAAAAAAAAAAGTACCTGTTAAAACACAGCAAATCTGATTAGTTTCTGTGATTTAAAAATTTTGGGAACGGTCCCACCGTGATCGCCACTGAAAGCATGAGATTCCGGAAGGAAGCAATATTCAGATGTAATAAGAACAAAATTAACTCTATGTATGAAACGAGAGCACGTAATCAAATTGAGACAAAATATACAGAGAAAGTAAGAGCACAACCCTTTATATATTAATTACAACTTGGTTACATCTTTCCGGTTATACATTCTCAGTTACAATCATGAGTAATGGTCTTCTTCCGCATGCCCACATACAAAGTGGGCGGGCCAACGTATTGCCGCTGCTGATGTTAACGAGCTTCTGCTCGCTGCTGTTTATCCTGCGTTCAGAGACATGAAAAGGGCGTTAGTAGCACCTGCAACAAGAGGACAGAACATAATGCAGGACAACATGCAAAAGAAAACGTAGTGCAGTTGTGAGACGTTCGAAGCACGATGCAAGATAGATCCGTTAACTATTAATGCATTGCAAGAGGTATTTATAACGACTAATCTCAACGTGAAAAGATATATCTATATATGATGACAAAATATATATATTCGAACTCTGTTGATGAAAAGATATATATCCGACCGTGAAAACATAAGCTACTGTTTTAAAGCATTTGAAAATAGCATATATTCGAACATATATCACGTATACTGTTGTTTCAATATATTCTAAAACAGCATGTGTTCGAACATATAATAAATATATTCTAAAACAGCATGTATTCGAACATATAGTAATTATATTCTAAAACAACATGTATTATACTAACGAAGAACGCGCGTGGGGTGCCCAAACGGACCGCCCCGTGAAAATTCGACCTTGACGCCAATCCACTGGGAATTGGCTCAAGACCAAGAAATAATGTGTTGTCGGCAAATTTGGTAGAATACTGTGTCTACTGTTGGGTATGAAGGTTCGGCTTCACCCTCTAAAAGCAACCCACCAACCTCTCTTTCGTAAGAGATTCTGGGTGTGAGGAAGGTAAAATCGACTGATGCAATCGGGTCGTAAATGAGCAGCACTTCGTTGTGTTTACAAAATGCTTCGTGGTCCCTTTTTTTAAAATGCTTTGAGCTAGTTTTTATAGAGGAATTTTGCCTCTGAACATTAATGTCAAACCCTAAGTCCGTCGCTGAGATTTGACCCTTGTCAGATGATTATGAGTCATGGCTCGTACTGAGATTATCGTCGAGAACTTACATCAGCAGTTATGAGGCATGGCCTCGGACTGGATTTGTTGTTGAACCTGTTCGTCTCATTATTGCAGTTGGTGAAGTCCGCCGCTTAGTTAAAATTCGCTTTAAATTGCTTTGACTGATTAAATGTCTTGAATGCTGACGTGTGGCCTCTGATTGGTCGAATCCGCCGTTCTACAGACCCACGAGGTCTCTTTTGAAAAGGGGCACGTAGGGGTGCCATGTGGCGGTCATTTTTTGGATGTGGCGGCCACGTCAAAGTCCGCCTTTGATTGGAGAAGTGTTTGCTGCCGAAGTGTCGTGATATCGCGACGTCGCGATATCGCGACACTTCGGTCGAGGTTCCCCTTCTGGGCCAAAGGTGTCGCGATATCGCGACACCTTTGGCCGAGGCTCCCCTCCTGGGTCAAAGGTGTCACGATATCGCGACGCGCGATATCGCGACGCGCTTGGCCAAGGCTCCCCTCTGGGCCAAAGGTGTCGCGATATCGCGACGCGCGATATCGCGACGCGCGATATCGCGACACCTTTGGTCGAGGCTCCCCTCTGGGCCAAAGGTGTCGCGATATCGCGACACCTTTGGCCGAGGCTCCCCTCAGGACCAAAGGTGTCGCGATATCGTGACATGCGATATCGCGACACCTTTGGTCGAGGCTCCCATCTGGGCCAAAGGTGTCGCGATATCGTGAAACCTTTGGCCGAGGTTCCCCTCGGGGCCAAAGGTGTCGCGATATCGCGACGTGCGATATCGCGACATATTTGGCCGAGGCTCCCCTCGGGACCAAAGGTGTCGCGATATCGCGACGTGCGATATCGCGACACGCTTGGCCGAGGTTGCCCTCGGGGCCAAAGGTGTAGCGATTTCGCTATGCGCGATATCGCGACACCTTTGGCTGAGGCTCCCCTCGGGGCCAAAGGTGTAGCGATTTCGCGACGCGCGATATCGCGACACCTTTGGCCGAGGCTCCCCTTGGGACCAAAGGTGTCGCGATATCGTGACGCGCGATATCGTGACACCTTTGGCCGAGGCTCCCCTTGGGGCCAAAGGTGTAGCGATTTTGCGACGCACGAAATCGCGACGTCTAAGGCCAAGGTTCCCATTTTTGCTAGGTTTGCCTTAAAGTTTTGCAGTTTGTTAAAGGCTCACTTTAGATTGAAGGCTTGTTTAGGATTTGAAGCTTGCAGTTTGCGACCAACTTTGCTCTGCTCATTTTTCGACCTTCTAAACTGCTGTGTGAGTGGTCAGGATCACTGTTTGACCTCTGAGGGTTGCCCTAAAAGCTGTGTACGTTAATGCGATCAGTGTTTGTAGTCACTTAATCGGATTGGTGCTGTTTTGATGTCTACACAACCAATCAAAATAATGATGGTGAATGTTAGAAGCCATCCAAACGACATGGCCTATAAAGTAATGCACGCCTCACCCTAATCTCCACAAAGTATTAAGCAAAGCTACCCCAACATCTTCCCTTTTGAAGCATATGCCATTGTTGCACGAGCCTTGGGATTTTTCCAAATCAAAATTTGCATCCAATGGATAAGGCACCTTTGTTCGAGTTTCTTAACTCCTACTAGCTGGAGTTTCTTCTATATGTCCCTAAAACTATAATGAAGGCTCACTATAGTTGGAAAATCCTACCTCCAAAGGCTAATTTTGATCAAGAGCACCTACCTAAAGTTGAGATAAAGAGGGCCAACACCTCTACTACCTATGAAGCAGTTGAAGCCAAAAGACCATAAAAATGCAACCAAGGTGAAACAACTATCATAGACTAGTTTTGAATCTTAAGCTTCCTTCACTACAAACCTTAGCCTAACCATGAGACTAACGATCAAATAAGAAAAATTTTTAATGGTCACTAATGTAGGTCTTGATAGTACTTGGAACCCTTGAGCCATTCTAGTAATGGTAAAAGGGGAACCACGTATAGCAAGACCTTGGTTTGACTAGCATCGAAGACCCTTTTCTCCTTTAGAGGAACAAGACCCTGAAGGTAGTCCATTGCCTTAACCAAGGAGGTACCTTAGTCCTAGGTGCTATTCCAAGTTGATACCACCAGTGAATCTTGTGGACTAAGACCCTTTCCTTTATAGAGAGGGAGGAGTATCCAAGGGAACCGAGTGTAGATGTGGAAAGGCAAGCCTCCCATTTTTCTAGGGAGATCTTGATAAGCAAAGGTCACAAAAAATTATAGTAGCTCAAAATATTTTTGGTTGCAATGTCCTCTCTAAACCTTTAGGCTTAATGTCTCCTTAAAAGCCCCCTCATGATACAAGGTGGAAGAGTAGTCCCTAGAAGAAGAACACACAAAAGGTGACACCCATTACCTCTGCTAGGTGCATTGAAGGACACTTTTACCAAGGGAACCTACCAAGAGCATGGATGAACTAGGCTTCAATCATGGAGGCTAGTAGACCAACCTAAAATGACCAAATGCAAGGGAAGGGATGATGATCCAATTTCGATCCTAGCACCCCATAATCAAACGCATATCCCCAAGTGATGATTAAAGTATTAAAGTTATGGTAAAGAGGACAACCCAAGGGGTGATAAAAAATCCAAAGCATTATAATGAATGATCTTGGAGATATAATCAAGGAAATTTTTTGCACTAGCATCCAACTACAAATATCTAAAACATCTAGAGCATTCATTGTTGATGTTGACTAGCTCGGGCATATTTTGAATTCAAATTTTGAAATCTTGTATGGATTTTGGAGGGATTTCATCCCCACTTCTTCTTATAAAGATCTATCTTCTTCTTATTGTAAATATCAAAAGCCATCCATATCCTAATGGGTGATTTTCTTCATTTCCTCTCTCATCTCGGCCTGGCTTGAGCATTGTGCAGTCGACCAAGAAGTTTTTGAACCTTATCTCTCTCTACATGTATGCAACTTGGAGTTCACACTAATAAGAATTTATGACTACTTATAAAATCTCTATCCTAGTTCTGGTGTGAGTGTTTTGTTTTATTGCATGTTCTTGGAGGGACTTGTTCCTTGTGCACTATTGGTTGCTACTCATGCATTTGTTCAAATAATAATGGTATGGGAGGATCTTATTATTTTCTTTGGTGCATCACCACCCTTAGGCTAGGTAGGCTTTAGTTTTTATGTTTTCTTTCCCTTTTTCCAAAAGTAGATAGCTAGGAGTAGGATTAGCATAACATCGATAAGATGATCACCAAAGATCACATACAAAAGGAAGAAGTTGGTATTGGGTAAAAATACCAAAGATCATCTGATGGGAGGTACATCCGATGCTCTCTCATACTTCCCAGTATTGATGCCCTCTACGTGAGGCACAAGGCGCTAGTTCCACCTGCATAGAAGGAGGCTAAAGGGCCAAAAACCATAACCATAGGAGGTTTTGATGCCCGAGGAAACATAGGGGTGGCATCCAGGCCCTTAAAAAATAATTTATCTTAAGTTTTCCAAGATATGTTTTATGGGTAAACATCTATTTTTTCCTTATTCAATAAACTATAATATTTTTCAATCACCAAATTTGGTCTCCTTCTGTAATAACCATTCAAATTTTTTTGTCCCATTGGGACACATTCATCCTCCATAATCAACATGTACTTTGTCAGTCCCTTTATTCTTATGCTAAATTTTTTTCTAGGAGTGATTAGTACTTCTGCAAATTCACATATCTAGATCTTCCACAATGACAACAACAACTAATTTTAGAAGCTTCATCATATGTTTATCTTTTCACAAATTTACTATCATTAGTTCTTGATTAACCAATGTATCTAAGACCTTCATTATTTAGCATTATATGTGAGATTATGGGTATTTTGATGCCTTGCCCATTCTTTCTCAATCCTTTACCACTGTATCCCATTTTTAAAGTAGTTCATAACCAATACCTTTGGTATGCTTTTTTAAAGCACCCAAATTCTTCATCATTGCTTTGATCTTTATCATTATCATTTAAGCACTAAAATTTTTCATTTCTACTCTAATTTTTTTCATAATTATTCAAATATGCTATCTCATCATCACAATGACCTTCCACATAAATTGAAGTATCATTGTTACTATCTTTGACACAATCACTATCACAATAAATTATGACCAGACGTTTATCATGACCAACACAACTACCTTATGCATTACATTTATATTTATGAATAATATTCAAAACACTTGTGTTAAATGTTGTGTCTTGTCTTTCAACAAGGTCACAACAATTATCTACCATCATGGGCTTCAAATAACCTATATCACAATGTAGACAACAAAGGTATGCACCATGCATATATGAAAAATGAAAAGCAGAATATTGATATTATAACTTTGAAATCTTGTGCTTCCTCTATTATATTACACTATTTTACTCACACAGGGGTTTACAATCATATAAGGGAACGATACCCTTATGCAAGTAAAATGGTGCTTTGGTACTCTTGTGCTACAAAAAAAATTTGGACAGAGTTTTTGGTGATCGTCACTTTGTGGAATGCATCTAGGTCTGTGTATGGTGCATCTATGTCAGTGTTTATCTATAAATGTTGGATTTGTGTCATATTGTAGTATGGATGGCAATCGTCTGTGGTCAGATGGTCATGGTTGATGATTGTATGTATGAGAATGGTAGATCTGTATGTATTATTGTGGTTGTAATAAGGCATATCTATGGGGCTCCTACGATTCAAAGATACTACCCAATTCTGCTTCTAAACCGGTTTGTACCTATGGGACCTGCACACAAACCATAGATACACTGAGTCAGTAATACCTATCGAACCTCCCAAAGTGAGGCTTGGATTAAATAAATGAAAAAGCATAGGCTGTAGTAAAATACAAAAGAAATAAGTATGATAATAGAGATAAAATATAACTTTGCTTTTTACCTCTTGTAAGATGCATTTTTATCATTATTGATGTCATTAATGATGTTGCATTGTGTTTGGTTATGACGTAACTATGTTTGGCTACATCGTGATCGATCCATGCTACATTAGGAGGCTTCTACGTGGGCTGGGAGTCAATCGTTTGGGGTTTGATGATCATGAACTGAGATCGTTTGGGGTGAGACAATCACGATCTGTGGCTTTTGAAAGTGATCCAGAAGCAGATTCGAGCCTATGGAAAGTCACAATAGAGTTTATACATGGGATGGGGATGATATAAAGGACAAATCTTGGGAGGTTTTGGGTGCTCTGATTACTCGAAGTTTTCCAAATGCTTCGCTAGGCTATCCATCCTCATGCTCCATAAAGGAGGAGAGGTTCAATTAATAGACTTTCCTGGGTAGAGGAGATAAGGAGGCGACTCAACTAGTTAAATGTTGTAACTGGAATCTATCTACTTGCATTGTTTTTATCATGGGGAGTGCATGTGGATGAGATTACCTCATAATTATCACCAATTATGGAGTGTGCATGCAAATTCATGGTGAGTGCACACTTTGGATTTTCCATCCAATGTGCATGTTCAGTTAAGTGGATGTGCATGTTTGATTTGATTTTTATATTTAAATTAAATATATTTATTTAATTTAAATATGTATGCATAGCTTTTTAACTGGTTTTGTTGATTGTATGCATATTGTACATGTTTAGTTAATTGACTTAGTTAACTAAGTGCATGATTATCCTTACTTTGTGGCTTAGAGGTGGAACTGGTAGTAACTAGAGTTCTCTTTCGGGTGAGGGTTTTCTCTTCTGTGTGATTGGTCCAGATGATGTGAGGTGGAAATACCAGTGATGTGAATGATGTGGATGGGTGATTGTGAGGGTCAATGCATCCACAAAGAGGGGTAATTGATTGTGCAACCTAAGCACTAATTAATTATTTATTTAATAAATAAATAAATAATTTAATACTTAGGGGATGAATGCTTGTTATTTAATATTAATTATCTTTAATTAATATTAAATGTATTAATTAATCATGATTAATTAATTAATATTTAATTTTCTAGTTTTAGGTGTCTATAGATGCCCCTTTTTATATCACGTTGTGTGAAAACATAATACGATGCAAAAATAGATGACGTTTGTGGATGATTAATGAACTTATGTGCTAACTCTTGTGCTTGAAGAGGTGTTTAAAATTGCCCCAATTCAAAGTCAATGTGGGTTGCCCTAGCGATGAAGGCAACAAATATCTTTTGAATCTTGTCTTTAACAATTGATGAGTGCCTTGATTTTTGGTATTCGAACCAGTCATCCGGTAAGTGTTCTCTTGATGCCATAATCACTTTGTGTTGTGGGCTTATGTCTTTTGCCACTATGATCTAGAAAAAAGGTGTGTGAACCCTTATTGACTTTGAATTAGTGTGTTTCCATTATGATTTGATTAAAGTATTTATATTTTTATCAGGTAGAGTAGGGTGCATGATTTGGTCGTGGACAAGGTTCTTGAACAGACGTTGATTCCAACAATGAGTGCTTGCATATTGATCTTTATTTGAGGTAAAATGTTGGTACTATCTACCCCCTCAAGCGATGAGTTGGTAGAAGACAACATGAATGATGACGATGAGGCGATTGACTTATCAAGTTGATAAAATGATGTCTTTGTTGTACATGATATGATTTACATATATATATAGATATATATATTATTTTTTTAAAATTTCGTAACCATTCAGAATGGTTGCACGTTTACACAAAAAACATGATCGTCCCGAGCGATCATAGGTCATTGGCTATAAATAGCTAAATTGGTAATCAACAAGCTTATTGTTACCATCATCAATGGGAGAGTGAGGTGTGTGGTGGTAAAATTGACCCCAAGGACTTGCAAACTTGTGCAATGGTTTGAGATGATGGTGATGGGCAACAGAGCAACTGGTAGTGCAGGACTGATATGCAACAAAAACCTTGTAACTTGTCAAGTTGATTTAAAATGAACCCTAGTTTGATTTTTTGTTTTGCATGTGCATGTGTTTGATTTATTTTTAGTTTTATATATTGTTTTTTTGTTGTAATTGGTTGTTATTTTGTTGTTATCATCGCTCTTTTTTTGCTGATGTTCTTGGGTATTTTTACATGTTTTTGTTAACCATCCATGGGTGGATGATTGTGTAGTCTAACCATCCAATAGCGGATGATCAGTTTAAATATTTTATTCATGTTTTGTTTTTGTATTTTTGAATTTGTGTTGTGTGGGTGGCAATAATTCGTGGGTGGATGATTATTTACCTCGATCATCCAGATTTGAATGGTCAGTTTGGTTTATGTGTGTGTTTTGAATTTTTTTTGGTGATTGATATTTTTTGGGACCGTCCATGACCGAACGATCTTTATCCACCATCGTACTTTTGTCAGATGGTGAGCCATCACAGTCATCCATGGTCGAACGATCGTAGTGCTGATATTTTTTTAAATCATTGTATGAATGATGTGGGATGTTGATATTATATATTTTATCATTAATATTATTATGCTAATGATGATTTTTATTTTGATATTTTTGTGTATGCAGCGTAAGTTGGTGAGACCAAGGCATCGCTTTAAGAAATTTTTCTACAAGGCTCAACACAGACCGACCAAGGAGGATTGGGAGTGGTTAGAGTCTATTTGGCTATGACATGTAGCCAAGTTAGAGAAGGTGCACATAAAATGTATGTAACTAAAAGCTCTAATAGATAGGTGGGATATAAACACCTATAATTTCCACCTTCCTACAGGATAGATCACAATGACTCTCGAGGATGTATGGTAGATATTCCACATTTCATTGGAGGGAGATGCGATTGTGACTGCTTAGACACATCAGTAGGAGGTCCTATTACATCGAGTCTATCAAAAAAATTGGTGATCAATTACTATAAATAGTGGTGGTGTTGATGTGAACAACCATGTCCGATTGTGATGGATGGATTCAAGGCATGCTATTCTAATGATGTTGATCTCCAAAATCATCCAATCAGATTCATCAAGTGCACAGTTCCCATGTAACCTTATGGAGTTGGTGCAATATTTGGTGGAGGAGCCTAAGGTGATGGATTTTACCCCATGCTTGTTGGCTCAGACATATTGAGGGCTATATGAGATACAATACCAAAAGAGGTATGAGTTGAGTTACAGCCTACTCCTACAGCTTTGGGTGTGAGAGCACATTAGTATTGAGCATCCTACGAGGTTATTTTGTTATATATTTGAGGATATAGAGGATGATATTCCTTATTCCATGATATGGTGTAAGGATCAGGAGGAGAGCATGAGTTACCCTTTTGCTAGTATGTGGTTGCATTATGATGATAATTTCTCTAGATTGTAGTTAGATCAAGTATTGTGGAGGCCTTGGAGGGGTGGGTCAATATGGCCTAAGGATGACGAACACCTGAGCAAGGTGTAACGATAGAGATGGGTTATAGGCCACCATGGGATAAAGTATGAGTTATTTTAGTACTCTCATGTGCTACGATAGTTTGGGCTACCTCAGGATGTTCCACTACCTCCTATTATATATAGGTGATGATAGAGTGAGGATGCAGTAGATCCAACCTATAAGCCAATTGGTGTGTATGAGGATATGGTTGACCTAGGTATGGATGTGGTAGATGCAAGGACCACACCCTCTTATCATACTTGGTTTTATGGTGAATATTTTTAGCCACGATGTAAAATCACCATAACAGGTGATGGAGGGGAGGGATCTTAGCCACACCGCGAGAGCACTACAATAGATAGTGGAGGAGAGGCTCATTGGGAGGAAAGGGGGTGATGGGTATGGTGATAAATAAATCCAAGGATAGTGGGTTCATCCTAGAGGGTGGACCTAGAGTAAGGATAATCTTGGAGAGTCGAGAAGGTAGTGGGTAAGGTTAGCTTGAGCAAGGAGGATCACAATAATACCTTTGAATTTATCGTAGATATATCTATACTTTTTGATCGAGTACAGGTGTTGTAGAGGCAAAAGGTTGAGCTAGAGATCGCCATAGCTTAGGAGTGGAGACAATGTGATGAGGAGCACTAGAGATGGCATGATTAGGAGGACCAACACAACACACTACATGCCCAAAATCAGAGCTTGCAAGACGAGATAGCTCGATAGGGGTTAGAGAAAGATGCACTATGGACTAAGCACAACTTGCTACAGGTTGAGTGAGATATCATGAGAGTAGAGTGTGATGCTCTATGGGCCTAGGCTGTAGGGAGTAGCCAAGGTGCCATGATGATGTTGGTCTAGCTAGAGTGAGAGCAGGACTTTATAGAGTGATAACGAGATAGGTTGAGGGTGCTAGATAATGAGATACTTGTGAGAGGCATCCTTATCCCAGTTATACCATCATCCTCATCTTCATCCTATAAGAGTTGGAGGAGTGGAGCATTAGGTGCTCCATCAAGTGTCCCACCAGTACCATGATTTATAGAGCGATCGCCTTCCTAGAATTTGGGAGTAGCAACTTGTCATAGAGGGAGTTGCCAACATGAGAGTTACAATGAGCAGGCTCACAAAGAGCCAACTGAGGGTAGCGAGGATAGTGGTGGTTAATGACATGTGGGCACCAATCCTCCTTGTATTTTATAGATATCTTGTACTATTTTTTATTATGATGATGAGGGGCTTTGTAGCTCATCATATGTAGCCTACGAGCGAGGCTCAGGATGTACTTGATTGATGATATATATATATATAAATAAATAAATGAATATATATATATGATGTGGCTTTTATTCTTATGATGTTTGTGGTGTTAATTATTTGATGTTACTTTTAGAATGTTTTATTTGTGTGATGCATCACTTTATTTGATGATTAATGCGATGAATGTATGTAATGTATGATGAATACAATGATTGAATGCATATTATTTTGATTATATTTCGCATAATGTTTAGACATGTATCATTATTCATGATATTAATCAATTAATCAAGGGCATCAACCCACTAATACTGACACATATGTGAAATGGATGTAAATAAATGCAATGTAATGATTGTGATGTGATGTGTTGCTATGGAGGCTAAGATGACATGACTTGTTCTTTCACTTGTCTTAGGGAAGAGTAATCTGAAAGTGCTTTCATGATGCTCAAACACCCTAGTAACCTCAATCAAACTCATCTACTGATCAAGTAGGCACTTGAAGATACTAAGACCAACCAAGTTATTCAAGTTTCACAAAGACCAACTGTGTGGTAGAGGTAGACTCATCATTTGTGACTTATGCCAATAAGCTAGCTCATCCGAGAGTGTACATAGATCTGTACAAAATAAGGTCGCTAATGTAACAGATGTGTCACCACGTGTAAGGCTACTCCACTACCAAGCCGACGTCTATAGCCTATTTTTGGTGATGGAGATCACCCCATGGTTATCAAAAACTAAGAATTCTAGGGATTCAAGCTCTTTACCCCTTCTTATTTTATTTTGCTTTGGAGGGATTTTGGGGATACTTGCTCATTTTGTGGAAGAGCAAGGGATTTTGATTTTTTTCTTTTGTGGGGCTTGCTCATTTTGTAGAGGAGCAAGGGGATTTTATTGCTTTCCCTTAGAAAGAAATTTATTGCTTTTGCTTTTTGGGATACTTGCTCATTTTGTGGAAGAGCAAGGGATTTGTATTTTGCTTTTGGGGGCTTGCTCATTTTGTGGAGGAGCAAGGGGATTTTGTTTTGAAGGGGGGAGCTTGTCCTTTTGTCAATTCTCAACCTTTTAGACCATGCACATAATTGGATGAGTAGGGGAAACCATTCACTTTATGGAAATAGTGACTCATGATTTTGTCTTTCCTAGACACCAAAATTTGATTTAATGTGTGATACTTGTGCATGATCTAGAGAAAAACTTAAGGTCACCAAGAAAACCTATAGTACTCAAGGACTTAATGACATTCAATGTAGGTTGAAAGAGACACTAGGTATGGCTGAATGACCAAAAGTACCTAAATATTTGTCAAACCATAGACATGGGAAAGACAAACTATCATAGGGTTTCTTTTCTTTTATTTTCTCATCTCTTGTGTGTGTTGTAATGGATGATGATGTATGATATGCCTTGAAAGGCAAGACACATACTATAAGGAAGACACCCTTGATTAATGTGATAAAATCACTTATGATAAATGAATAAAAGCATGCATTGAATTATAACCAAAGTTTTATTGATCATGATGAAATTTTATTGCTTTGTTGTTTTTGATGATTTTGTATTGTTTTTGTATTTTTTAGTTTTGTATTGTTTTTGTATTTTTGAATTTTGTATTGTTTTTGTATTTTTATTTTTTTTTGTAGTTTTGTATGATTTTGTGATGTTTTTGAATTTTTAAATTTTTTTGGCAGGCTAGCTATGAGCTAAGCATAGAAGGCATAAAAATGAAGGATATTTATGGGTTTAGGTTCCTCAATTCCCTCAAGGGTGGCTAGTTTATAGGCTCTTATTCTGAATGTCTGAGTTACGATGAATGGACCAAGCCAATTGGTCATAAACTTGTTGCATAAATGAGGTGGTAAGCTTGAGTTTTGTTGATTCTCCTTGAGAACCAAATTGCCTACTCAAAATTCTTGAGGATGCACTTTGTTGTTATAGGTGCATTTGACCCATTCTTGATAAATGCAAAGATGCTCCAAGGCATTGATTCATCATTCATCAAGTAGATTCAATTGGTCTAGGTGCACTTGTCGTGTAGTGTCATCATCAATAAATTCTTGCAATGATATTCACAATGATGGAATTTTGAGTTCAAGAGGCATGATTGCCTCGGCACCATAAACTAATGAAAATGGTGTTGCCCTAGTTGGCATACGAATACTTGTTCGATAAGCCCATAATGCCAAGGGGAGTTGTAAATGCCAATATTTATGATTTTCCTTAACTATTTTCTTTATGATGGTAATTAAAGTTTTGTTGGTGGCCTCAGCTTGTCCATTACTCTATGGATAATAAGGAGTCGAGAAACTATGTTGAATGTTATACTTGTTGCAAAGTGCTCGAACATCCTTATTTTTGAATGAGGTGCCATTGTCAGATATGATCTTTGATGGTATGCCAAAATGATAGATGATATGATGGAGTATAAACTCCATAATGCGAGGTCCTATCATACTAGTGAGAGGAATTACCTCAACCCATTTTGTAAAATACTTTGTGGTTGTTATGATAAATGTATGGTTTCACGAAGGAGGAGATATCTTTCCTACTAGATCGAGTCCCCATTGTGAAAAAGGCCACAAAGCTTGAATTGGCTGCAACGCTTGTGATGGGACATGGGTTAGATTGGCATGATGTTGGCATTTTGGACACTTCTTGATGTATGCACAACAATCACGTTCCATGGTGGGCCAATAATAACCCATATGCAAGATGCACTTTGCAATGGCCATCCCACTAAAATGACCACCACAAGTACCATCATGGGCTTGAGAAATTACCCATTTTACCTCTTGGGGTTTGAGACAATGAAGGAGAATACCATCATAGTCGTGATGATAGAGAATATCCCCCAAGAGAGTATAGTGAGCCACTTTTTGCTTAAATATTCATTTTGTGGTTGAGGAAAACTCTATAGGGAGAGTACCCATCTTGATAAAATCCTTAATTTATAGAAAACCTTCATTATATGGATCTATTTGGATGATGTTGACACTCTCTACTATTTGAGTAGAATCTCATTCTATAGCAGACTATGAAAGTGTGGTGATTTTGACAAATGTGTTGCTATCGAATGGATTCTATGGAATGAGAGATCCAAGCGAGGCCATTGTGTCGATGAATCGATTAGATGATCGAGGTACATTATCAATTTTGTACCAATCAAAGTGCTTAAGTAGTTTATCAATAATCGGTTTGTACTTCTACAAAATTGGGTCTCTGCATTGGTAGATCCCTTTGACTTGTTTAACGATGAGCTCAAAATCACCAAAAATGCTTAGTCATTTAATGCCTAGTGCGATAGCAGTCTAAAGTCCTAAAATTAGGGCTTCATATTCCATATTATTGTTGGTGCAAGGGAAGTCAAGTTTGAATGAAAGGGGCATAGGAGCCCCTTGAGGTGTGAAGAATACAACTCTAGCACCTCCCCTTGCTCGTATTTGAACCCATCAAAGAAAATAACACAATCAACATCTTCTTTTGGCTTGATGGATTCTTCTTGCTTAGTTATGTTGAACACAGAATCATCAGGTAACTCGATTATGAGTGGTGTGTCATTTGATAGCAGAGCTTCGATGAGCTAATCCACAATTACCTGACCTTTGATGGATTTTTGACTAACAAATTCTAGATCAAATTTTATTAAAAGCATTATCCACTTGGCTGTCTTGCTATTCATATAGGTATAACTCATCATATAGCACAAAGGGTTCTCTTTTGCAATGACATATGTAGTATGACCGATCATGTAATGTCGAAGCTTCTTAGTTGCAAAGACAACTTCTAAGCATAGCTTTTTGACATATGCGTACTTAGCTTCATAGCTTACAAATGTGTGACTAATGTAATATATAGCCTGCTCTTTGTTTGATTCATTTTTCTATGCTAACATAGTTCCTAATGCAAAATCTATTGTGGATATGTACAGATGGAATGGTACACCTAGTCGAGGTGGTGTCAACATAGGTGGTGATGCAAGATATTATTTTATGGCATCAAATACCTCTTGACAGTCTTGATTCCATTCAAAAGTGACCCCCTTTTTCAATAGATGATTGAAAGGCTTGCATTTATCTGATAATTGTGCTATAAAGCGATGGATTAACTGTATCTTACCTTGCAAGCTACATAATTCTTTGAGATTTGTAGGGGGTGGCATGTCGATGATTGCTTTAACTTTGTTTGGGTCGACTTCAATGCCTTGTTTAGAGACTATGAACCCTAAAAATTTTCCTGATGTAATGCCAAAGATGCACTTCTTCGGGTTAAGTCTCATGTTGTGCTCAAGTAATCACTTGAAAACTTGGTGTAGAACACGGATATGCTCACGATGAAGTTTTTCTTTGGCCAAAATATCATCCACATAATCTTCAACTATTTTGTGCATTTGATCATGGAAGATGTAAGTCATGGCACATTGATATGTAGTACCTACATTCTTAAGTCCAAATGGCATGACTTTATAGAAAAATATCCCCCAGGGTGTTGTAAAAGTTATTTTGTGTTGGTCATCAGGATTAATTCGAATTTGATTGTATCCTAAAAAACCATCCATGAGGGAGAGCATTTCATGGCCTATAGTAGAATCCATGAGCATATCGATGTTTGGGAGAGGGAAGTCATCCTTGGGACATGCTTTGTTTAAGTCATAAAAATCTATGCAAATGTGTATCCTCCCATTAGGCTTGCTAATGGGTACCATGTTTGAGACCCATTCTGGGTAGTCTATGGGTTGGATAAAACCCACATCTAGCAATTTTTGCAACTCTTCTTTAACCATAAGGGCTATGGTAGGATGAAGCTTCCATAACTTTTGCTTTACAGGTTTTGCATCGGGTCTCAAGATGAGATTATGAACCACTAGATTAGGATCCAATCCTGACATGTCTTTGTATGACCATGCAAAAGCATGCTTATTCTCAGTAAGAAAAGTGATAAGCTCTTCATGTTCTATAGCATAGAGGCTCTTCACAAGTTTGATGACTTACGGGTTGTTAGGATCTATGCTAATGTCGACATCATTGGTCTCCTCGATAAGCATATGGGAACCCTCCTCTAACTGATGAGGGGTGGGGATGAGGTGAATGTCATCGACTATATTTTCAAAAATGGGTGACTCAATGTCACTTGTATCGATGTGATGGATAACAGATGAGATGGGTGATGGGTTTGATGGCATGTAGACATTTGCTTGATGAAGCAATTATTTGGATGGAAGGAAATATTTGGGTGATGGCATGGGGGAAATGCAATCAAATTCAATGAGACTTGGATTGACATGGATGGGGTTTGATGGGTCACTCAAATTGTAAAGGGGTGTAAATAGGTCAATGGTGACCATGTTTATTTATGGGATGGAGGGGCTTGGATGGTTGGGGGTTGAGAAACCCTGAGACATGCTCATGAGGTAGAAGTTGGTCCAATATTAGTGGATACAAGTTAGATTGGCTCGAAGGTAGCTTATACGGTGGAGGTGATGGATGGGTTGGTGCATTTGGGTGCTCCAATGGAAGGAGCATGGGAAATATCGAGAGTGGTATGGGGAACAATAATTGATAAATATCATCATCATCTAAAAATTTTATGAGTGGGATGATGGGGGAAGAGTCTTCTTTAGAGCTATCAGAGGCAATTGAAAGTGCCTCAAGCAACTCATCTATTTCATATTTTGAGGTGTCAGGTGATATGGTATGGATATTAGCGACTTGGAAAAGTTCCTTCATTATGATCAGGATATTCATTATCACTATCCTCTATTGGACCAAGGGTGAGACATTGAAAATTCTCCTCAAAGAGGTCAACTAGTTGATTGTGGTGATACCCTAGTCCAAATTTTTCCTTAAGGAGTTGATAATGTGGTTCAATGAGATGGTGAATTCCTTGTTCATGATGACCTAGACCAAATCCTCTCCAATGATAGCATTGAAAGTATTTTAATACAAAGGAGGGATTGAATAAGAAATTAATATCACCAAAAAATGGTGATTCGAGTTGCTCCTCAAGAGGTGCATCGAAGGAAGTGTCAACTCTAGCATACACAAAATTCATTAAATTTGGAGTAGAACCCATGGAGATAATAGTGCCTATGCATGGGTGGCCAAAATCTCTGACTGAATCTATGATAGGAGGTATAAATGTGATGTTGTGCACTAGGTACTCACATATTCTTAGATTTGTTATACGAACTATGAATTTCACAGGTTGGGAAGAAGATGTAGGAGAAGCTCCAACATTCTCTTCTAGTTGAGGTACTACCATGGATGAAACTGGGGTGGTGACTATCATGGATGAAGTTACATTGGATAGGTTTGGTGGAGGTGGAGGCTCAGGATGTGTGGAGGGTAAATTAGTTGGGGATTGTGGTTGAGGTATTAGTGGATGGTGGAAAGGAAGCTATGATAGCTTACCCCTCATTGGGTGGGGTTAATAGGTCAAGCACTATGGTAGGTGGAGTGTTTTGAGACTCCATCATGTGGGTAGGTGTGGGGGATATGGGTGATGGAGGTGTAGTAGTGACCTGGGCCACTATGGATGGAGGTGGTGTGGCAATGGGTGTGGTTGGCCAGAGTGGTGGGTTAGTGGAAGGCATGTGTAGGATGTGTGGGTAAAAGGGGGAACCTTATGCAGATAAGGGTTGGCTAGGATATGGAGGGTTTGTCCAGGTATATTGGGGTTGAATGGAGGTGGCAGGTGATGGGTAATGGGGACTATACAAAGTAGTCAGGTTGGTGTAGTATGTTGGATGCAATGGTATGGATGGTAATGATGAATGCACAAGTGGGTTAGGGCTTGGTGATGGATGAGGTGGGGTGTGATGTGATACGATTTGGAAGGACTAGCTTGAAAAATTTTGAGGTGAGGTATAGGTGTGTGGATGGTATGGGTGGCTCATATAGGTTAAATATCAAGTTGCAATACTTGAAAGGTTCCTCATTAGCGAGGATGCAATGCACATGACCCTCATGAACATACTTGAGGTAATGGTGTAGTATTGAGGGGATGCATCACATATCTCATTATCTCTAAAGCAAGACATTGTATTACATTTCTCCTTCAAGGATGTAGCATAGTGTATGGATGGTTTTTACACCTACATGAATAGGTAAAACAACTATCCCTAATGTTGAGCACAAGGTATCATTGAAGGCCCATAAAGTGAATGTGGATGAGGTTATGTGTGATGGTGGTAGGTTCAAATGTTGTAGTGTGATAGAGGTGATGATGTTGATAGATGACCCGATATCGATCAAGACTCATTTGAAGGGCTTGTTGTCTATATGAGCTACGATGTGCAATGGAGGATCCAGTATCTCTATTGGTAAGGTTTTGATCTCATGGTCATAAAAGGTAATGGATGGCTCTATGCATATTTTAACATTACCCATAAAATTTGTAAAAGTATTTGGATCTTGTGTTTGAACTTCAATGGATTTCAAAATTTCCATTAATGCTTCATGATGTGGGGGTGACTATTGGATGAGCTCATAAATCGATAGCTTGGTCGATGTAAATTTGAGGCTCTGGGTGAGGTGATTGGTTAATGATATGATAGGTCATGGTGGATACAACACAACCTACACTGGTGGAGGTGGTAATGTAGAAGATGAAGGTACATTGGTTGTAGTACTCGATTGTGTTGATCGTTCAGGGTAGCATTGGTTCTGAGTAACTATATGTATCATCCCTACAAATTTTTGGTGGTTTGGCACATTGTTAAGATGGTTCACCTAGTTGGGTGGCATAGTGGCATTTGTAGGTGTAGTGGGTTGTTGGTTGTGTTGTGGTAAAGGGTCCTGGTAGATGCCAAGGTTTTGATTTTATGAGGCCAAAGGATTGTCAATGGTAATAGCCCCCTTCTCAACAAGATCTTGAACCAGATTTTTAAATGTGATGCAATCATTGATGTCATGACCCTTTTACCTATGGTAAACATAATATTGATATTCTTTGTAAGACCTAGGTTTAGGCTTACTTAGGTCCTCTAGTTTCACTTTCGATAATCTGATTGCTTGCGCCTCATAGATCTTTTGAAATATGTTTGCATAAGGCTTCGAAAGTGGTATGTAATTGTGAGGGGGTCTAGCAGGATGCCTATTGTGATTGTCTAGTTGTGTTTGATTTTGAAGTTGTGGGGGAGGTGGTGTGGCCTGATATGAAGGTTGTTGTGGTGGAGGTTGAACTTGTGGGGGTTGCTGAGGTGGTGGTTGATGTTGTTGTTGATTGGAATTGCTTGGGGTGCTCAATACCACCTGATTAACCTGGTTGGGTTTAGACTGGTTGTTGGAGGTGCCTTTAGAGTTTTTATTCTTCCACTCTTTCTTCTTGAGTTTTATCTCTCCCTCTTGGATCTTTATGTCCTCAATCATCTTAGCCTATACTAGAGCTTCTTCGAGTGTATGATATTATTGGAGTTGTAATAATAGTGATATAGGTTTAGAACAACTCCTAGTAAACATTTGAGTGAGCTTAGTGGTGGGGAGCGAGAATGGTAATTTTGTTATCATAGCTCACCACCTAGCACCATAATCCAAGATAGAATCATCATCAAATTATCAAATATTAAATATGTCTATCATAGTCATCTTCTTCTTCACATTTAATGAGAAGTATTCTAGAAAGAGGTTAGCCAATTGCTCAAAGTTGTATAGACTATATCTAGGCAAATGGTTATACCAGTCTAAAGCTCCTCCTCCAAGGGACAATGGGAAGGTGCGAAGCATGAGAGCATCAATATCATTGAGGAGATAACATGCATTGATAAAATTGCTCATGTGCTCTTGGGGATCCTCCTTCCCCTTGAATTTCTCAAATTTTGGCATTTCAAATAGAGGAGGATATGGTGGTGATGGCACTAATGGATGGATGGGGAAGTTTTGTAACTGGCCAAGTGTTGGCTTTTGATACCCTGTACTAGCAACTTGCATTTGTAAAGTGTGGACCTGATTGGCCAACCATTGAAATGGATTTGAAGTGGGTTGGGGAATTACATTAGATGTGCCAACTTGAGCTCCTGATTGTGGGTATTGATGTTGTTGGGTGAACTATTGGTTTGTGTATGTGTTGGATGGTGGGTATTGGTTGAAGGGTTGTTGATATGTTTGGTGTGATTGTTGGTGTTATTGTTGTTGTTGAAGGGGTGGTTCTTGATGTCACTGTAGAATGACTTATTGATGTGGGATGGCTTGTTGTTGATAGTTTTTTTGAGTGACATGTTGAGTGGTTTGTTGATGGGGTGTGAATGGAATTTGTTGTTGCATAAGGTGTTGTTGGTTCTGATTGGGCAGCAACTATTATTGTTGGGGTGTTTATGGTGGTGGTTGTTGGTAGTACTATTGTAGTGGTGGCTACTGGTAGTACTATTGTTGTGGGGGTTGTTGTTGATGTTGGGGTGTTTGTGGTGGTGGTTGTTGGTAGTACTACTATAGTGGTGGTTATTGATAGTATTGTTGTTGTGGAGGTTGTTGGTTTTTTGTGGGGTGTGTGGTTGTTATTGATAGTACTATTGTAGTGGTGGCTACTAATAGTACTATTGTTGTGGGGGTTGTTGGTTTTGTTGTGGTGGGGGTTGTTGGTTGTAGGTCTTGACCTTAGGTGATGGTTGGATGGTGGTAGATGAGGTTTGGTAGTATCTGATTAAGGGTGAGGGTTGGATTAATGGTGGTTGGGAGTAACTACAGGAGGTATCCTATGGTTGTAGGGGTATTAGTGCCTGAATGGTAGGTGGTCGAGTTTCCCAGGATGGAGACTGTGTGAAGAAGTTATCTTGCGTAGATGTGGGAGGTGTGAGGTTTGGTCCTTGTGGTGGTGGCTACGGTTAATGGGATGAGGTGGGTTGTGTAGATGCAAGCAAGTGAGATGCCATATTTACATGGGCCTAGGGTGGTTGGTTTGGACCTATAGTTATAGATACAAAATCTATGTTGGTTTGGGGATCAGATCCTCCAAGTGGAAGTATTATGTAGGCATGTCAAACTAGGGGTTTGGGTCAGTAGGATGAGTTGCATGCATGTAAACCATATGCTAGTGTGTAGGGGAAACTGACCTAGGTGGAATGGTTAATGGTGGTAAGGATGGGTGGGGTGAATCTAGTGGCATAAGCAAGACACTTTGAAGCATCAATACAATATCAATGCTAATGAAGGTGATACAGCTCGAGGACCTGAGGGACCTCAGATCAGTAGACTCGGGTTCTATGGTAGGGATATTATTGTATGTGGCACCCAAGGTCTATAACCTAGGTTAGATGGAATTAAGCTACTACATGTAGCTATCCAAACTACCCGGAGGTGGTTGGGGAGCTACCTCCTACTAAGCCAAAGGAGTGGTGGATGGGTGGGAGGCCTGATCGAATGGGTCCATGGTGGCTTGGGTTGTGGCTTGAGCTCGGGCTTGACTTTGGGTCAAGACCATAAGCTGGGAAATGAATATGGGATGTGGATGTGATGACTTGGTGGTGATGGTTGTTTTTGGTAAACCTCTTTTTGTAATTTTCTCTTTTTATCTATCTACACAAACAAATAAAGCAAACAATGATTTTTGATTTTCTTTGTTTTTAGTGATCCAATGTTTGATTTGAGATGCTTGTGAGATCGTTGAAACTATTTTTGGTTTTTGATGTATTTTTGAATTTGTTTTGAATTTTGGAATATTTTGATTTTTTTTGGATTTTTGTGTGTTTTAATGTAACCTAACCTAAACTACTGATGGTGTGATGAAATGCAAACTAATTGGGTGTATCGATGCCCACCTCTCTGATGAGAATTGGCACAATGATGGTTAAAAATGGCTTCCTAATGGATAGATGCAGCTGATGGTAACCTAGGGAAACAAAATACCTCTAGAAGAGGTCACGTTGTCTATTGCCTTGCTACTAGCCCATCTAGGCTTTCGCTTCACCCTCATGTGAGCTTGGGCATGAATGATAGTTATTCCATAAATTATTAAGCCCTAGGAATTAGAGGGCATCTAACCTTCCTACTTTGAGATGCACCCAAAAGTAGGGGACTTTTCGGTGATGAAGTCCAAAAAGCCACTCACGGGGGCCACTATGGTTGCTAGGGTGTGAGCCAATGGATGGAGATGAATTCCATCATCGTTGGTCTCGATCAATGGTTGGTGATGAAATCCAACTCAATGATGTTTTAATGAACCATGTAGTGTGTGGTTATTTTTATCTTTTTAGGTTCTTGTGTATCCCTTAGATGTGATATCACTTTAAATACCTAATGCAACTATTAATGAAAAATAACTCTAGAATGATCTTCTTTTGTTCTTTCACACAAAATACAACTATTCTATTGCATACAAGAGCTATCCTAGCATGTTATATATTTTCTAAGCAAAAAAATCAATGGCTACCTAACCTAAATAAAATAAATATTCTAATTAATTATAATTAAAGCTATGACCAATTTTATCTCAGAATAGAAAGAATGAACCTCCTGCCTGTAATAATTTGTTGTGTCAAAGACTAGAGGTAGGTGGTGACTATGTACTATGATCATCTAGGGTTGGGAGGTTTCTGTCTGAGGTCATCCTTGTGTAGATAGTTGATATTTGAGACATTCCAAGGTAGGACGGTCCTGCTTATGTATCTTTTATCTACAACCTGCAAAGCCCAAAACACAACTATCAAAAACCTGTAAATCATGATAGTAGAATATGCAAATAATCATAAAATAGTAGCAAACTTGCATTATTGCATAAATCAAAATAAGGTGTATGGTCCCACCGTTATTGGACAACAACTATTATTGTTGGAGTGTTTGTGGTGGTGGTTTTTGGTAGTACTATTGTAGTGTTGGCTATTGGTAGTACTATTGTTATGGAGGTTGTTGGTTTTGTGGTTGGGGTGTTTTTGGTGGTGGTTATTGGTAGTACTATTGCAGTGGTGGTTGTTGGTAGTATTGTTGTTGTGAAGGTTGTTGGTTTTTTTGTGGTGTTTGTGGTTGTTGTTGTTGGTAGTACTATTGTAGCGATGGCTACTAATAGTGCTATTGTTGTGGAGGTTGTTGGTTTTGTTGTGGTGGGGGTTTTTGGCCAAAGGTCTTGACCTCCAACGATGGTTGGATGACTATGGATGAGGTTTTGTAGTAGCCGATGATGGGTGGGGTTTGGCTTAATGGTGGTTGGAAGTAACTACAAGAGGTATCCTATGGTTGCAAGGGTGTTAGTGCCTGAATAGCAAGCAATTGAGTTATCTAGGATAAAGATTGTGTGAAGAAGTTATCTTGTGTAGACGTGGGAGGGATGAAATTTGGTACTTGTGGTGGTGGCTGCGACTATTGGAATGAGGTAGATTGTGCAGATGTAAGCAAGTGGGATGCCATATTTACCTGAGCCTGGGGTGGTTGGTTTGGACCTATAGTTATAGACACATAATCTATGTTGTTTTGGGAATCAAATTTTCCAAGTGGGAAGTATTATGTAGGTATGCCAAACTAGGGGTTTGGGTCAGCAGGATGAGTTGCATGCATGTAAACCATCTGCTAGGGTGTAGGGAAAACTGACCTAGGTGGAATGGTTAATGGTGGCAAGGATGGGTAGGGTGAATCTAGTGGCATAAGTGGGCCACTTTGAAGAATCAATACAATATCAATGCTAATGAAGGTGATACATCTCAAGGACCTGAGGGCCCTCTGATCACTAGACTCTAGTTCTATCATATGGATATTGTTGTATATGGAACTCGAGGTCTGTAACCTAGGTGAGGAGGAGGTAAGTTGTTGCATATAGTTTTCCAAGCTTCTTGGAGGTGGTTGGGTTGCTACCTCCTACTATGTCGAAGGAGTGGTAGATGGATGGAAGGCCTAATCGAATGAGTCCATGGTTGTTTGGGTTGTAGCATGAGCTCAAGCTTGACTTCGAGTCAAGACCATAAGTTGGAAAATAAGATGGGATGTGGCTGTGATAGCTTGGTGGTGATCGTTGTTTCTGGTGAACCTCTTTTTGTAATGCTTTTCTCTTTTTATCTTATCTACAAAAACAAGTAAAGCAAACAATATTTTTTTATTTTATTTGTTTTTAGTGATATAATGTTTGATTTTAGATGCTTGTGAGATTGTTGACACTAATTTTGGCTTTTGATGTATTTTTGAATTTGTTTTGATTTTTGGAATATTTTGATTTTTTTGGATTTTTATGTGTTTTAATGTAACCTAACCTACACTACTGATGGTGTGATGAAATGTAAACTAATTGGATGTATCGATGCCCATTTATCTAATGAGAATTAGTATAATGATGGGTAAAAATGGCTTCCTAATGATAGATGCAACTCTAGGTAACCTAGGGAAACAAAATACCTCTAGAAGAGGTCACACTATCTATTGCCTTGCTACCAGCCCATCTAGGCTTTCGCTTCACCCTCATGTGAGCTTGGGCACGAATGATACTTTTTATTCTATAAATTATTAATAAGTAGGAATTAGAGGGCATATAACATTCCTACTTTGAGACACCCAAAATTAGGGGACTTTTCGGTGATGAAGTCCAAAAAGCCACTCACAAGGGTCACTATGATTGCTAGGGTGTGAGCCAATGGATGGATATGAATTTCATTATTGTTCATCTCGATCGTCGGTTGGTGATGAAATCCAACTCAATAATGTTTTAATGAACCATGCAGTATGTGGTTATTTTTATCTTTTTAGGTTCTTGTGTATCCCTTAGGTGTGATCTCACTTTAAATACCTAATGCAACTATCTTAATGCAAAATAATTCTAGAATGATCTTCTTTTGTTCTTTCACGTAAAATACAGTTATTCTATTGCATACAAGAGCTATCCTAGCATGTTATGTATTTTCTAAGCAAAGAAATCAAAGGCTACCTAACCTAAAAAAAATAAATATTC
The DNA here is from genome assembly GCA_028583015.1 of Wollemia nobilis. Classification (NCBI taxonomy): domain Eukaryota; kingdom Viridiplantae; phylum Streptophyta; class Pinopsida; order Araucariales; family Araucariaceae; genus Wollemia; species Wollemia nobilis. Next base: position 1,816,216 of record JAQPPZ010001708.1, read on the forward strand.
TAAGTAATTATAAGTAAAGCTATGACTAATTTTATCTCAAAATATAAAGAATGAACCTCTTGCCTGTAATCATGTGTTGTGTCAAAGACTAGAGGTAGGTGGTGACTATGTACTATGATCATCTAGGGTTGGGAGGTTTCTTTTTGAGGTCATCCTTGTGTAGACAGTTGAGATTTGAGACCGTCCAAGGTAGGACGGTCTTGCTTCTGCATCTTTTATCTACAACCTGCAAAGCCCAAAACAAAACTATCAAAATCCTGTAAATCATGATAGTAGAATATGCAATTAATCATAAAACAGTAGCAAACTTGCATTATTGCATAAATCAAAATAAGGTGTATGGTCCCACCATGATCGCTATATTGTAGACAACAAAAGTATGCACCATGTATATATGACAAATGAAAAGCAAAATATTAATATTAAAACTTTGAAATGTTGTTCTTCCTCTATTCTATTACACTATTTTACCTATGCAGGGTTTTACAATCATATAAAGGAATGATGCCCTTATGTAAGTAAAATGGTGCTTCAGTACTCTTGTGCTACAATAAATGTTTGGGCAGAGTTTTTGGTGATCGATTCTTTGTGGAATGCATCTAGGGACATGTACAACGCTTTTGTGTCAGTATTTATTTATGGATGATGGATCTATGTCAGACCATAGTCAGGATGGTGATTATTTTTGGTTATATTGTTGCGGTTGAAAACTGTCTATATGCATATGGTCACTCTATATGTATTACTATGATCATAAGAAGGTGGATTTTCGGGACTCATGTGGTTCAAAGCTACTACCCGATTCTGCTTCTGGCCTGGTTCAAACCTATGGGACCTGGACATAAACTAGAGATACATTTAGTCACTAATACCTATCGGGCCTCCCATAGTGAGGCCCAGATAAAATAAATGAAAAAGCTCAAGCTGTAGTGAAATACAAAAGTAATAAGGATGAGAATAGAGATAAAACAAATCTTTGTTTTTTACCTCCTATATGTTGTATTTTTGTCATTGTTGATGTCATTAATGATGTTGCATTGTGTCTGGTTGCATCATAACTACATCTAGTTATGTCTCGATCAATCCATGTTGCATCAGAAGGCTTCTACGTGATCTAAGAGCCAACCATCTGAGCGTCTGATGATCGTATATTGAGACTATTTAGGGTGGGACAATTGCAACCTGTGACATCCAAAAGTGATCCGAAAGCATATTTGGACCTATAAGAAATTGTGATAGGGTTTATGCATGAGATGAGGATGGCAGAAAGGATAAATCTTTATAAGTTTTGGATGCTGTGATTACTCAAATTTTTATCAAGCCTTCACTAGGCTATCCATCCTCATGCTCCACAAAGGTGGAGAGGTCCAATTTATAGACTTTCCTGGGGAGAGGGGATAAGGAGGCGACTCAACCAGATATTAGCTATAACTGGAAGTTATCTCCTTACATTGTTTTTATCACAAGGAGTGCATGTGGATGATATTACGTCATAATTATCAGTAATTACATAGTGTGCATGCAAATTCATGGTGAATGCACACTTTGGATTTTTCATCCAATGTGCATGTTCAATTAAGTGGATGTGCATGTTTGATTTGATTTTTATATTTAAATTAAATATATTTATTTAATTTAAATATTTATGCATAACTTTTTAACTAGTTCTATTGATTGTGTGCATATTGTGCATGTTTAGTTCACCGACTTAGTTAACTAAGTGCATTATTATCCTTACTTTGTGGCTTATAGGTGGAACTACCAGTAACTTGAGTTCTCTTTTGAATGAAGGTTTTCTCTTGTGCGTGACTGGTCCGGATGATGTGAGGTGGAACTATCAATGCTATGGATGACATGTATGGATGATTATGAGGGTCAATACATCCATAGAGGGGTTATTTTTTTTTGTTAAATTAAAAGTGTGTTTTTATCAAGGATCCCAAAACCTGATTACATCAAACTTCAAGAGGAACATTCCAAGGATGGACAATAGGAAAGGCTTAAGGAAAGCCTTGAGGAAAACCTTCAGGAAAGGCTTGAGGAAAGCCTTAAGGAACACCTTCAGGAAAGCCTTGAGGAAAGCCTTGAGGAAACAATTCAGGAAAGTAGTGAGGAAATTCGAACAGAGTAAATTTTGAAAATCCTACCAAGTGAGAAAGGAGAAGGCGGTAGAAAAGAACGAAAAAGCTTGCCTAAAACCAAATTTGAAACTTCCCAGAGGTGAGAAAAATAAATAGGTGCCTAACTTGAAATTTAAAACATCCCAAGGGCGGGAAAAGGAGAAATGTGCCAAACCACCCATGGGAAACCAGGAGCCAAGAGAAAAACCACTTCCCATGCAGGGGAAAACTAGCTGAATGTAACCTAAGCACTAATTAATTTGTTATTTAATAAGTAAATAAATAAATTAATACTTAGGGTATGAATGCTTGTTATTTAATACTAATTAGTTTTTTTTTTTGTATTTACATGGTGGAATCGGTAGCCGCCATGAATTCGGGCAAGTTGTCCGACTTTTATGGCCGCCATAGTATTCTACGTTGTCCGCCCCGGAAGCCGCCACACAGATCTTCGCGCAGTCCACCCCTATAACCACCATGCCACAATCATTTTAAACCTTGTATGCCGCTGAAAGCACCAGGAAAGGGACAAGCATTCAGTCCGACGAGGCCCGAGATTTGAACCTTGGACCTCTGCCCCATTATGGGGTTTGGATGAACCAATTGGTCTATGCCTCGGACCTATACTAATTATCTTTAATTAATATTTTTTTTTTGAATTTACATGGTGGAATCGGTAGCCGCCATGAATCCGGGCAGGTTGTCCGACTTTTTATGGCCGCCACAGTATTTTGCGCTGTCCTCCCTAGAAGCCGCCATATAGATCTTCGCACAGTCCGTCCCTATAACCACCATGCCACAATCATTTTAAACCTTTTACATCGTTGAAAGCACCAGGAAAGGGACAAGCGTTCAGTCCGACGAGGCCCGAGATTTGAACTTGAAGAACACAAGCTTATACTGAGAGAGGGGGGGTGAACAGTAGAAGAACTCTTTTTACTTTTTCCTTTATACTTCAAAATAGTAAAGCAATATACCCAAAGCAATATCAAAACAATGCACAATATCATCCACAAAGTGACACCAATTTTAACGTGGTTCACCCAGAATGCCTAGGCTACGTCCACAAAACTTTTCTCTAAAAGTTATCTCAAAGTTCTTTGGGAAACCTTCCCAATTACAATGTTTATGAGCCTCGGCCCAAAGGATATACCTTCCCCCAATACGAATTTATGAGCCTCTACTCAAAGGAGATACCTTCCCCTCTGCTCTGGAAATGATCCCTCAGAAGATCAACTACCTCTACCTCTTGCCAGCACGTGGAACTCCTTTCCACCGAAGACCTCCTGTCCTTAATGCTTAGCCTAAGAGACCTCTGCCTTCTATTATCACGTCCACAGTAGCTCAACAACCTATACCAAACATAGTCAGTCGGTCTAGTATAAGTCTTCCTCTCGTCTATCAGATCTGTCCAACTCTTGAACAAATCAATCCTCCGCACACAAGCCTTCTCAAAGACTTGCCAAAAATGTCCTCAGGTTCTTCTCAAAGAACCAATGCACCTCTGTCCTCAAGTTCTCTGATAGAACTATCAAAAACTTAGCTCACAAGTCCTCTGCTAGGACCTATCCAAATCTGCTCACAAGTCCCCACCAAAACCTGTCCAAAACCTGCTCACAAGTCCCCACCGAAACCTGTCCAAAACCTTAGCAAGCTCACCAAGAAAAACTTGCTTAGCATGAACCCACAAAGAGAATTGTTAGAGACCCAATGTGATTCATAAACCTCATAGAAGCATAAAGAGAATTGTTAGAGACTCAATATGTTCTATACTTAACTCCCAATATCAATCTCAAGTCTCATAGAAACATAAAGAGAATTGTTAGAGACCCAATATGTTCTATACTTAACTCCCAATATCAATCTCAACTCAATCTCAATCTCAAAATAATAAGATAGATGTAGTATGCTTGTATGAAGAATATGAAACACAACCCAAAAATTGCCAACCATGCAATATCTCATATAACAATGATACTCATATTCTTTTTACCAACAATTAGGGTTTCAACAACAATGCTCATAAAACAAGGTTTAGTAAACCAACATAATTCAACTCAACATCAACCTTGAAGCATTCAACCAATCATCACAAGAAAAGGAAACAAGTAGAAATCCTTTTCCCTCCAAATATATTTGAACAAAACAACCACCAACACAATATCACCAAATGCAAAGAATAACTTGCTCAAATCAACTCAATGGAGTAAGCCCAATATCATGTATCAAGTAAAGCACTAACTTGATCAAAACAACCTCTATGGAAGCAACTCAACCATCAATATCAAAACAGCCAACTAAGGGTTTCATCATCTCAATGCAAGTAGCAAGACTTACTAACATAAACCCTAGTGCAAAAAATGCTTCCTCTTCCTCAACCAGAATTATGCATTCACCCAAAACTCATCAATGATTTTAATGCATAAACAATCTTCAATATCCAGAAAATAGGATTTACACCAAAATACCTAGTAGACAACCTTTTCACTCCAAACTCAATTTCAAAAAATATACCATCAAAAATATACATGGAAGAAGTTGCCCATACCTTTACTTTGATGAAGAAGGAGAACTCAAAATCTGTCACAACACTAACTCTCAATTTGCCACCAATTAGAGTTAGCAACTATACAACAATATACAATAATAAAGATCCAAATTAACACCTTATTTCTCCAACTTAATAAAAACCACCAGAAGTATAATATACATATAAAGTAAAACCTCTTTACACCTTATTACTCCACATAAACATTAAGCATCAATAAAACAATGTCAAAGCAAATATGATACCTTAACCTTATACCTCTAGCGCTTTCACAACCACTATCCTTTGCACACCGCGACCAAAAGAAAATTACCCACGAAGAGAATCGAACTCGGCACCTCTGCCTTCTAGCGCCTTCGCTTCAACGCCACCGTCGTTGGGTCACAAGTGCCCAATGAAGAAATACAGTGTTGCCCTATATTTTATCTTCCTTTGACACCAAGAATCTGGAAAACATAAATGTATTCCACAAGCCACATGCAAACTTGTGAGCATTGTCCAAAACGTAACTTACTGGGCAACAGAAATAATCATCCACACAGTGCAAACAGAAATCTGTTATCCTTCGTGCAATCCAATCAATCGTAGGTCAAAGCAAACTACCGAATGTCAAAGCGCAAACTGAAAACGTAATTCGAGTGCAGTCCCAACAATTGTAGGTGAAGCGCAATCTGTCGAATGTCAAAGTGCAAACTGAAAACGCAAGAAATTACTTGGGCAACTCAATATCAATAATCAAATCTCAATGAAATACAACGCTTTATCGAAGATCACAGAGCTACGATTTTCATTACTCGGAGTTACAATCACTTTAGAAAATCATCCCCACTTATATAGCCATTTCTCCTTAATTTTTTGACGTCGGCGCTCCTCCAACGATGGCAACACATCGGCGAAAGAATTCTATTTTTCTCCGTCACTTAAGGGGTGAAAGACCCTTTAATAATAATTAAAATAATAATAATTATTATTTTATTAATAATAAATTAAACTTAGACCCTTGTCAAAGGCTTGAGTTAATTTAATTATTAATAATAAACATGGACCTTCAAGGTTTTTCAAGAAGTAAAAACCTTTGCATTAAGTTAAGCTTGGTTTTAATAAAAACCCTTAATGAGTCCAAATGGTTTTAAGAGAAACCTTTAACCTTGTCACCATGGTTTTAATAAAAACCCTTTAACATTATGAAGCTTCTCAAGATATTTTTGACATCACACTCTTTTTGATATCAACACAAAAATGCCTTTTGACATCAATGACAACTTATACACTTGAGCAAAGGCAATGTACCCAAAGTACCCAAAATTTCCAACAGAACCTTGGACCTCCACCCCCCTTATGGGGTTTGGATGAACCAATTGGTCTACACCTCGGACCTTTAATGTTTTGACAATGGTTGGTGGGGTTGGAACCCCTGACCTCACCCACCATCTTTAATTAATATTAAATGTATTAATTAATCATGATTAATTAATTAATATTTTAATGTGCTAGTTTTAGGTGTCTACACACAACTGATATCTATCCTCTAAAGAAGATCATTTGTGTCACAACAAGTATCTTTCATCATGGGCTTGAGATTGTTTGTGTCACAACAACCATTTGCCATCATGGGCTTGTCCTTTAACCTTTCAATTATTTCCTCTTGCCTTTTGTACTTATCCTTAAGTATATTAAGAATGACTAATATCTTGTATGTTATCTACACTACATCAATAGGTAGTGTAAAAACATCTTTATAGCAGTGATAATAGAGAGTAAGTAGGATTGAAATATTTAGAAGTTTCCATATTCAACTTCTTTGACAATCATATAAAAATTTTGTATTGATTTTGATGGTATTAGAATTTCAACTACCTTCTCTTTACTATGTTCTTTGGAATAAGTATCTTGTATCACATACCTATGATGTTTAGCTTGCTTCTCTTCATCTATACCATAGTTGATAAAATTAAATTCATATCGAAATCGACATGGAAAAATAATTGGAAAAATTTGGGAATTGAATATAAAAAGGGAAAATTTTGGAAATTTTTCATTGAAAAACTAATAAAAATGTAATTTTTTTGAAAAACAAATTTCATGCATATCATAGATTTTTTTGAAAAATCGAAAAAATTGGTGCGGATGTGAATTGGGAAGAATTGATTCACATCAGGATTTTTTACAGATTTTCTCAACTATGATCTTTACTAATTTATGGTGATGCACATTCTTGAATGTCAACTTGTTTCTTTGCCTTTCCCATTCTATGTTAGATGTTTGTGAGGCCCCCCCTTGCCAAGCGAACAATTTATTAACATAGATTGACTCAACATAATTAAATAACTTCTTTTCTATCTTGAAATACCAAGAACGTTTGGTACACCACATTCCTTTTTAAACCTTCAAAAAAGTAGAATGTTTTTGTTCCATTGGATTGTTCTCAAAAAGGGATTTCTAAAAAGTATATATAAGCCTATACTCGTGTCTTGATTCAAAATTAAGAATGAAATAATGTTTTGTTGGGAAAAAGCTTAAGATATTTCCTTATCCTTTAGGGAATATTCTGATTTCTTCAAAAATTTGTGTCATTCTTTTACATGCAATTAAAATAAAAATATAATAATTTATTACTTTTAGTTGGTTTACCCACTACCAATGTGGGGCAATTTATTTCTTGGGTTGGTTGCAAAATGTCTACTCGTTTACCAAAATATCATGATCCTTACCACATGTTGCATGCATCCTACGTATGACCTCCTTTATTTGTACAATAGTTTTCCCAATTTTCTAACAAATAGCTTTGATGGTCTTCCTTTAGTTCTACATAGATTTAGATACCTTAAAGACCTTTGGGCTATGGTATGAGTAGACAAATGTTCCAATATAGAACAAGCCTAAAAAATCCAAGTGCTTTAATGTGAAGATTTACCCCAAATTAGGAATTATTAGGTTGCTTCAATCCTTTAGTGTAAATTCTCTAGCTTTGGTAACCAATTCTATATAAATTTTTTCAAAGATAAATTTTCCATATAGTTAGCACCAATTACGCTGTGGTTGCTATTATTGTTGTAACTTCTTGAAGGGCAAGGACTAATTTTTCTTGAAGTGCTTGGACTGAATTTTGATGTTTGGATGTAATCAATTGTCAATGATTGGATTGACTTAACATGAGAGTATTATGTGCTCAGGAGATTGTCATGTTTTTAGGCTCTAATATAATACACATTAGTGGTATAGTTTTATAAAGCATTCAAATCCTGGGATAACTCCAATACTTGAAAGCAATTATCATATTCAAGGACCCTTAGATGGATATGAACATAATTTGAAATAGATACGATTTGCAACATGGGAGATAGAAATTTGAAAGTAGGTTTAGTCAAACAGATGGATTTCTCCATTTCAAATTTTAGGTATTCCATGACTATTGTATCAATAATTGCATCCTATACGACAACGTAGAAATTTACGTCAACTTTGACTATTATCGGATTAGCAGTCGCTACTTCCATCGCACTAAAAGTGTGATCATATCATGTAGTTCAAAAATAGATCATAGAGACATATCAATGTGGAAGAAAATAAGGATCTCAACAAAATAATCATGCAATAAAATTCAATTTGGGTTGATGTTTAAGTAGTGATATTTTCAATGCTGTCACATCCTCAAGTAGTTATGTTCTCAATGTGTGCTCTCCATTGTTAATTGGTAAGGAAAGTATTTAATCATGCTTCTATGATTCATTTCAATCTTCCCTATCATACAATTTAATACTAATTTTATTGTATGATGATCAATACCTTTCCCAAGAAGAATAATGAGATCTAAGTTAATCTCCAATTTTTTGTGCAGGTGCCTTCTTTCCTATAGTTTGAAGGCCATTTTTTGAGGTCCCAGTTCAATTCCAAAATATATGATGAATGTATAACTGCTACCTAATAGGATCTCTAATGCACCACATCCTTTGAATTTCTTACAAGTTATTTAACTTTTCAAACAAGGCTATTGGAAAATAAATTACTTGCTTTATGTATTTCCTATAGATGAGATTCTATTGATTTAGGAAGGTGTCACAATATTTGGCCTAATTCAATTTAATGTACTTTGCTTCCAAAGATAGGAGGTTCCACCTAACTAAAGTTCACAAGTAGCTTCCTTGCTCATTGTTTGAATGATATGCCATTGGCAATTATGTTGTTTTACCTTCAACTAGTCCACGCATGTTGTTTTGCTCCTTTGTTGTTCTTGACTTCTATTTCTTTATTAAATTTGATATTTTGAAAAAACTTGCTCTTTTCAACAAATATTTGCTTTAATATTTATTCTTGTTCCTTTTGGAGCATAATGATTTTCTTTTCAGATACTTTTTTGAATGGCAAGCAATACTATATTTTGTTGCAACTAAAATTTTGAAAGAAGTGCAACTAGTAAAACCTTTCTTGAGTTTTTCCTTATCCTTTTGAGCTCTCAATGCTCTTTGATTTAGTTTCTTGATTTTTTTTTACAACTATTTATGAAGCTTCTATAGCTTCCTTGGTGCCTTTGAAGTGGCTATTAATTTTGCAATGAATACTTGTGACCCCTTTTCCTTCTTCCTAAAAATGGCCTTGTTGTTACTTGTAGGCTTATGGACTTATTGGTCTTAGAAGGGATTGAGACCCTTTTTAATGCTTATAGGATTTTTCATTTTTGGTCTTTAGATGGGTTTTTTCACCCTAAGGCCTTTGAATCTTCCATGGAATTTTGCTTCACAGAGATGATTACCTCTCTTTTGACGTTTATCTTTAAACAATATTATACAAGATAATTTTACCCTTGAAACTTTGTTAGGTCCCCATCCTAACCTTACTATGTAATTAACCCCTACCTAACACGAGGATCCCATATTAATGATATTATGTAATATTTTGTATTGTGTATGTGGCATTTGAGGTACCTAGATAAATGAGGTAATTTAATGTAAGTTTTATACATAATGTAATTGCTTTTTTGGTGGAAGATTCTACCTTGGGTGGCCACTTGCATGTGAAACCAACCCTTGAGAATTATAGTTAGGGTTATGGAGATTCTTAAAATTACAAGGGGGCATAGATGAATGCATCTCATATTTTCTTGTATTAAATATTTACTTTTAATGAGGTTGCCCCCTCAAAGAGGCCTATAATTTTGAAATATGTTTTTGCTTCTACCATATAATTTACTGTATTTCTATTCTATGTTGCAATATTTTTAATTTCAAACTCATTTTATATTATTATTGCAATATTGTGTGGATGTGCTTGTATTTTATTACAAGATTCATAACAAGTGGTATCATATCACTTTCTAGGGCTACGTCCTGTTGCAAAGAAAACAATTTGTGTCCTTCCATTTGGACTTGTTAAGTATAAATTTTCCTTGTTTTCATTTTCTTACTTATTTTCTTATAAAGAAAAAAAGAGAAAAAAAATTGATTTATTTTTCCTTTGTTTAGTTTAATGGGTTAGAAACCTTGTACCAGGTGTTTTAGAATATCATGGAGGAGCTATTATTGGCTAGGCTAGATTACCCATAAAGTGTTTAGTGAAGTGAATGGTGATCAAACTCCAATACCTAGGCCTCAAACAACATCCATACATAGACTAAGCTCCCACATATCTTTGGGTATATCGAGAGACCCTCTATAATTAGGAGAACCCTTTAGCTGTAAGAAGATTTTTTATTATGTATATATCCATAGTACACTATGCACAACACTCGATAAAATTACCCTCTTGTGCTATCAAAGAGGTAGGTAGTGTGCTCAAGGGTATGTTTGGAACCCTCCTTGAGTAATGGACTAAGATATTGGTTTGAGCATGTTCATCGTTTTAGTATAATAGAGAGATGTGGACAACGTGCACACCTTGGCCTAGTGTTACCTTGTTATGGTCATATGTTACACCTCAAAAACCCTAACTACATATTTGAGCATTCTGTGAAGACTACTACTATCATGAACTTGACCATATTGTACATTTTGTTGGCTAAGAAACTATTGGTGTTAGTAACAGTCAAGAACATAGTCAGACAAGACAATTATCAAGGAAGTTATCAATGATAGAAAAAAATAGTGTTAGACAAGTAGTTATCAATAACAATCACAAGTCTATTGGGACATTTATTAATAATAATTAGTAATAATTTTGGACATTGCATTGTCAATGATAAAATTTGACAAAATAGTTGGGGATAATAAACTAATTAGTAGGGTTTTATTCATAAGAAAGGCGATGTTGTACACATTGGCACATGTATCTTTGTCTTCACAAGAACTGCCTTCGAGAAAAAGATACGTGGTAGCAACCCCTCTCCCATTGAATGTTCTTTTGCTCATTGTTACCTTTCCAATGACTACCCACTTCCTAAACAGATCCTATCTAGTATGGAATATGTAGGTAAAGTATTGGGGCCACAATAGAAGGACATTCAAGAGCCTTTGGATATTGAGATCTGACCTGGGAGATGTGGCATAGGTTTTATACCTAGTAAAGACCAACCTTTACCATTTTATAATGACGATCATATTATGACTTATGCTGAATATATGGATTATCAAAAGTCAAGAGTGGGTGATGAGGATGATGACCCACCTTATTATTTTGAGATTTTGTTTTACAATATGATCGATTATGTATGCTTTAAAAATAAACCTTTTATTTTAAAAGTGGATCCTACTTCGTTGTCCTATAGTGACCTTACGAAGTTAGTAATTGCTCCTCCTTATATTAAAAAGAATGGTTATGTTCAAGAATGCATTGATTATCATGTTATGGTTGCCAAAGAAAGAGCTATGAAGGAGCCTCTTCAGAATTCTAATTATTGAGAAGGCTTACCTTTTAGAAATTTCTTTGATAAAATAGTTCATGGTATGCTTGTTTCTTATTTTAAGAAAGGTGGTACACTTAGATTTTATGTCGACTTTCATTCTACTTGCTTAAATTAATAAATTAATTAATTAATACTAAAACATAAAAAATAAATTAAAATTGCATCAAATCAAGTAATCCTCATTTAGCTATGTATTTGCATTTTCGTTGCATCCGTATGCTTATCCATATTACACTTTTGCTTGTCATACTTTTGCATTATTTGCATAACATTTAATTCTACTTGCATGCTTGAGTGTCATATTTTGCATGACTGTGTGTTCATGACTGCTTGATCATATAGAATTTTTGAGATCTTGCAATAATGGCATGTGATGATACCTAGTTAGGTTGTAGCTCACATGCATTGCACTCTCTCTAGGATTCTGATGCCTAGTAAGATCCCCACCTAGGATTTTCTTCTTTAGTCTTCTTTATTGCTTTTGTTTGTTTCAAGTATTTTTCTTGGTTTTGGAAATAGTGAGAGTATCTCTTAGATCAAGGATGATAGTTCATTAATATTTCCTTATCACTTTTTTGTTGCCTTCCTTTTTTTATCTTCCTTTACTTTTGATAAGGAGATACATGCATTTTGTTTATTCCTTTGCCCTTCTTAAGTTGTCTTCTCAACACAATTACACACACTCATTATCTTGTTTTCTTCTCTAAACCCCTATCGGGGGTAGCACTCACCTAATATATATTTTATCCTTATATTACACCCCACATGGGATAACTATACATCATAGCAGGTATCTTATAAAATATGATATTCTATCGAGTTATACTCCCTTTTGGATTAGTGGGCTCACCATCCCATTACAGGATAAGCTCCTTGGCTATTTTTAGCAGGCCTTGGCATACATCCTAGCAGGTAATCATCCCACAATAGTTAATTAGTGAGTAACCACCCATAATGGGTTAGACTCCAACACCTTATCTCTCTTGGTGAGCACTACATACATAGCAGGTTTAGCTCCCTCTTCTTCTTGTACGATTCATAGTATTTAGTCACATTGGTCCCTTGAGACCTACATTAATTTCAATACCATATTTTGCCCATCCTTCTCTGTATCAGATGGTTGACCTTTGGATTATATTCTTCTTTGTCTTCTTATTTGTCTTCTTCTTTGTCTTCCTCTTCATCTTCTCTTTCTTCTTCTTATTTGTACTGTTGGTCTTCTTTCTTTATATTTATCTCATATTTTCTTTCTTTTTTCCATCCATTTCATCCATGCATTTCATATAGTCTTGCATTAAGATATATTGCATGCATAAAATATCAAATTAGAGAACATCTAATTAAATCAAATCACATGCACACATTTAGAAATATAAAGAAGCAGTTATGTATTACTCGATGAAAAAGAGAGATATACATTAGTTTATGGTTGGTGTACCATAGTCCAATCCTAGTACGCTCAACAAATCTCTAAGAATGCATGCCATAATAAAAATTGGCATGTCATCCCGATCCCTAGCCCTATATTTGAGAGCTTATCCACTCTACTCTGCCCAAAGGAGAAGGTGGTCCAGGCAGCCACATACCCACGAACGATGATGTCGAGAATATTTGTGATCGAGATCGTGATCTGCTATCTGATCGAAGAGATGAAGGAAGTTTCACTCTCTACTCTATTGGTACTAACTATTAGTACATAGTCTCATAAAAGGTATCCCATTGAATGGCCACCTCCAACCTCTCCCTTGCCCTTTGTAGCTCCACCTATAGTAGGCAGACTCTGTTGCTAGCCTAGTTACTCCTAGTGATAGCCATCCCCTATACCCAAGCCCTCTGGCACTTTGTGTCTAGATAGCTCACCTCTCCTTAAAGATGATTAGCCTATGCTCGAGTCACATTCCTCTTCCTCTCTACGATACTTAATGAGCCTTGTAGTCCCTCGATCCTCTTATACTTGTCCTCTTGTAGCAGGTCCACCTACCTCTATAGAGTCACCACCTATACCCATAGCACCTATGCCTCCTCCATTGAATCCCCTCATCTTAAGACCTAGTCTTGGCTAGCTACTTTTAATGTGGAGGCCTCTCCTAATACTCCATCTGGTATTACCCCGACCTCTATGGGGGTAACTCTAGATGCCCCTACCTCCCTAGTCCTTGCAGCATTGATGTCCTCCATCACTATCTCAATCTAAACTCGATCCTACCTTTGTCTCAGAGTTGCTGGACCCTATTGTGCCCTCTTTATGGCTTTGTGAGCTACCTCCTAAAATTATTTCTATAGACCCAGACCTATCACTTGGTACCTTTGTATCAGAACTGACAAGGAGACCCTACAGGGCATGACTCCTCTATACCACCACCAGTAGTCGAAGGCCACTCTCGCATTGTCCACCCTAGGATCCATGTAAGGAGGATTATCTAAGTCCTTCTCGACCCACCTGGTCAGGTCAGGTTTACCTCCTACCCCTGTTGGGTCCCGATAGACTCTCTAGTATGAGTAATATCCTAGGTTTGGGATGTCCTACAAGATATTAAACTACCTTAGGACATGATCAAATCGAAATATCTCTAGCTCCCCCTTCTCTGTAATCAACCACCTGATCCTATTGATCCTCGCTAGCTATATCCTATCCTTAGCCCATCCTAGGTGTAGATGCCAAGGTCACCATACTATCTTGGCCTCCCTCAACTCATCTACTATCTGCCTCACTAGTGGTAGATGCTCGATGTAGGTCCTTACAACTTGCTCTAGGGATCTGGACCATCTATATATTGCTAGTCACTCCAAACTGGGTAATGGTCTTGGCAGTGCATTCAGTCTCCACACTGCTATGTGCTTTCATCTCCATACCTAGAGCAAATTCATGCACACTATACCTATATGCCGCTTATACATGATGTTGTATAATATCCTGTACAAGTGGGCCAACACATATGGACCTCATGTGAACCTAACTCTCTGGTCCCGCATGTCTACCACTACACATCAACATACCCGCAACCACCTTGTAGAGCATAGTCATCAATGGGTTCGTCTCATACCGTCCCACCAGGTCATTTATGACTATGGTGCTCTCATGCACCTAGTGGGTCTAGCCTCTTGAAAATTATTGCAAGGTCACTGGTCTCCCTCACACTCTATAATATATTGTCCCTTTGATAGGGATGTGTAAGATGCACCACATATCCTCTAGTGTGATGCTCATCTCTTTCATGGGTAGCCGAAAGGTAGACAACTCTAAGTACCATCTCTCTACTATTGTTGTCAACAGAGCCCTATCTACCTCTACCCAAGGTAGTCTAGCTAGGTGGTCTAGCTCCACCGCTGCTAGTGTATCCCTCTCTGCATTTTTGAGTACCTCTAGCTCCACCTCCAGGGAGTTGGCTCTCCACTCGCGACTTTCTAATACCCTAAGCTACAATAATAACAAAATGAAAATTTTACCATCAGTAAAATTAATTAAAATTAATTAATTAATTACATTAAAATCAATCAAAAAATTCATCATTGCATAGTTAAATTTTACATCTCCAAAGTTTCTTGCTTGCATCCTTTCTTCCTTTCCCTTCTTTCTTTCTTTATTTCTTTCTCTATTCTTCTTCCTTTTTTCCTTTTCTTCCCTTTTCGATGAAATCACATTTGGTTTTCTAGGAGTGTGATTTCACTAAAGCGAAGTCGCACCTTGCATCCATGAGGTGCAATTTCATGAAATCGTTCTTGGTTGTTTTTGCTAGTCATGATTTTGCTGTTATAACCCATGGCAAAATTGTGATCGAGTAGTGAGATCGCGCCTAGGTTGTACGCGAAAAACTGTCAGTTTTGATGGAAAACCACCCAAAAATTACAAAAAAATTGAAAATTTTAAATTACAAGCATGGTTTTCAACCCTACCTATGCTCGCTCTACTTTTGTGACCGACTTCACCCCTCACGATCGCTAAACAGTGTATCGGTAGCACCATCTTCCTCGTTTCTCTAGAGCTCATTTTTTGCTTTCTCGCACGGTTAAAATAAATTAGATTTTTGCCCCCTTTTCACTTTTAACCCTATTTTCGCATGCAATTTTCTCTTTTTTTTCTTGCTTCTTCTTCTTCTGAGTCTACCTTTTTGAGTTTTTATGAGGAATGTGTCCCTCATAAAACTCGAGGGGGCACCTTGGCCTTAGAGGTATTAATGTCCCTAATACCTCAATTTGCATGTAAAACACAAAATTGTTCAAAATAACATTATTTTTGCACCATCCCTTTCTTCTAAACCAACCACCGTATTTTTGCTTGTTGTTCTTTATTTTCGAGTGTTTACACCTTTTATTTGACACATTTATTAGGCCATAAATGCATCAAAGAGGGAGAAAAATGTAGACACATAAAATTAACCCACTTCAGTGGGCAATCTTCCCTAAGCCCTCTAGGGGATCCCTTAGACTTGCCTAGGCCAAGGGTAAGGCTCCTTCCCCTCTTTTTACCTTTCTTCTCTCTCTGCAAAATCGTGTCTGGTCCTTGATAGGGCACAACTTCGCATTGTGAAATCGTGGTCGATCCTAACAAGGCACAATTTCACCTTTTTAGGGTTTGACACATTAAAACCCTAATATTTTGGTCTTGGAATATTTTACGTCAGCCCTCCTTGGTTTTCTTGCTCTTTTCACCTTCAAATTTGCTATATAAGGAGGGTTTGAATTTACTTTTTCACACATGCTCACATAATCGATATTCTAAGAATTGATGATTTACTGCTCACTAACATTTAATTTCTCGTAAAGTGTTTCATTCGATCTACATATTTCTTCTTCTTCTTTCACAAGAAATTTTGAACTATCAGGTTTGATTGATTGTTTGCTACATTGGATTGCTATTGCTCACTCTTGGTGGATTGTTTTTGAATCCCTAAGGAGAGTTGACTACGTGGGAGATCTCAAATATTTCTACTTGCTTCCTTGCTCTCTTCTAGGTGAAAGCATTCTATTGCATGTTTGATTTTGTTTTCTGCATCATAATTTCATTATTTTGCTTCAATATAAGATATTTCATCTTACTTCTACAAAATCAGGCTCGGTATTCTATGCGACATGATTTCACCTTATGTTATCATGATCGCCTATTACGGGGCACAATTTTTCTTGAGCTAAATCTGGGGGTAATATTTTGTTCTAATTTTCATCATTGTATTCTAGACTACATTTAAAGTATAGTGGTGTATTCTATTTATGTGATTTCATCATTTTTTTCTTGCTATATTATATTATGTTTATTTTCCTCCAAAGGTTAATTTTTACTTTTAATTATCAAAGGTCAACTAAAAGGACCTAGGGGGCTTGACTGTTGTGCCTCCAAGTATTGTTATACAATGGTCTAAGCAGGTCCCCTAATGCTAATCACATTTTAAAGTGTTTGTCAATTTATCTCATACGAACAAAAATTATTGATGGCATTGGACAAAGGGATAAAAGCAAGGATAAATTATTGGATAAGATAAGTGTTAGTCTTTAGGATGTTTGTTGAATACTTTATACTTGTTTTGTAAAATCTTAGATCTGATTTTATAAAAATATATTTAATTAATTCTAGGTATTTGAAATATAAACAACATATAGTGTGCACTTAGGGTTAATTTTATTTGTGCATCTCTTCTTGAGCCCTTGCTTAAAGGTTGTTTATTTAGAACCCTAGGTTAGAGAAACATTCAAATAAAAAATCATACTAGGGTTAGCTCTTGTATTCTTGCATTCTATATTTATCCATTGTCCTTTATCTTTTATAACATAGATTTAGAAAGGTCAAATCTAGGTGTTTGTCTTGAATCTCATACATCAAACATTCTTGAAAGCAGAGAGCTTGGAATGAGTCCTTAAACCATTCCTGGTGAACTCTTCCCCCCTAGCATCGAGTGTAGAGAACAACATAGCCCCCATGGTTCACCCCAAAGGATTTCTCTCTTGCGGATTTAGTTTTTGGGAATTGTACACAGTAGGGCATTTTTCCACCTCTACACTAATCTACAACAAAAAGGAGGAGACTACAAGAGGAGAACAAGCCACAAAAACCTAGGATCATGAAAGAGATTTGAAGACCATATTTTGGTGAATATGAAGTTTCTCAAGGCAGCCTACAGAGAGCTTCATGATCTTACTCAAGACAACAACTTGGTGATCTTAAACACCAAGATCTACATCCTCTACAAAAGTGGTGAAAAGGGCTTTCAGAAAAAAAAGGTGAGCAACTATTGGTACAAGTAAATTCATTAAGTGGATTACTTTTCAGATTTGTTTAAGCACCCTGATTGGAGCAAAGTTTCAAAAAGAAAAGTTGAATTAAGAGTCTTCAAATGTGTAAAAATAAATGATTATTTAAGGTTCATTTGCACTTTAGGATTTTATTAGATTTCAAAATCTTAAACTATCTATCAACTACCTATCATCTACTTTAGAAATAAAATGAAGACTAAATCCTATTACCTTGCTTATAAAGAAATTTCATAATAATTCTTGAAGATTCATTTTAGATTATTCTTGATTAGTTGCATTAAATTATTTAAGTGCATTACTTTTGAGAGTTGATTGGAGTGATAAGGTGAAATTGTTAGTGTAGTATTATTAGATTCATTTTGCACTATTATATTGCTCTCAAAGATTATTGTTTGTGTTTCATTAAAAGGGCAAAGAATAAGATTTTGTCAAAGTATCTATAGACAATGTTAATGCACTATGATCTGAAACTTTGAAGTGGCCTAAGGAAGCCACAAAATCTACTCAATCTTCCAAGCATTGGAGAAGAATATAACCACCATAAGAGCATCAAAATAATCCTTGAACGAGACTTGGTGAGTCTCAAGTTCAAAGCACAAGAAAAAAGTGTAGAAATATAAGCTTTTATCATATGGTTACAAGCTTGGATTCTCTTATAAAATATCTAAGTTAAACAGAGGAAGGTGTCTAATCTAGAGACAACCTCAAAACCCTATATGGCACTCAATATTCTACCTAAAAAAAACTAGAATTTATGAACAACAAAGAGGAATGCAAAATAAAGTGCAATAAGGTTATCTTGTATTAAAACTAGTGCACATGATAGTACACTTGATCTATTCTGGTTATACAAGAAAATAGGTATATTCAAAGGTGCCTAAAAAGCACTACTCTTGCTAAAAAAATAGTCAAAATCAGTTGTACGTAAGTAGCCATTCAAGCCTATATCGAGAGCCATTCGAAGGGCTCATACTCCTCACATTCAAGAGCATCGAACCTGCAAAATATACATACAAAAGCATGGAAGCACAATGTTATTAAAGAGCAAGAGAGTCTACGTAAGGAGGGCAAAAATCAAGTACAAAGCAAGAAAGTTGAAGCACCATTTGGAGTACTACTTACTCCATGTACATTCATTGAAAGTGATGCTCAAAGGCCTCCATACTCCTGTTCCATATCCTACTGGTATATTTTACAGATGAAAGAGGACAAAGGAAGAGGATTGCAAGACTAAAAAGGTCTCAAAGGATCCATTTGAACTAGTAATAGGATATATATCCATACAGAGAAGAAAGTGACACTTGTCACTCAAGGGAAACCCTAATACTTGATTCAAAAGAGAGCTCATCTTTAAGGGGGAGTTATGTATACAACTTGGTGTAATTGGTGCATTAGATACACTTTTCAAGAAGGAATATCGAGCTAAAGAATGTAACGTTCTTACGTTACAAGAAGGATACGAAGCATTCATTGGTACCAAACTATCCTCAAGCGCTTAAAGGTAACAGTTGTACCACTTGGCGCATAAGAGATGGATCATACCCATTTAAGGACATAAACAACCAAAGTTAAGCAACATTCTTCGACATCGATATTACTCTAACATTGTCTGAGCGACAAAGGGTCAAGTTGCAACAGTCAAGAAGGTGTTCGAGCCTTTAATATGAAGGCATCCGAAGTCAAGGGAAGAGACTTGGAGATGCTAGATTTGGAGTGCATTAAACATAGAAGGAATTTCATTGGAGGATATATCCAAAGCATCCACGATATCTATATATTTCAGTAGTCCAAACTTCTCTTAAATCAATCCCAAATAGTGCATGAAGAAAGGTAAAATCATTTCCATTAATATGAGCTTTATTTCCTTGGAGTTATAAGGGTTAAATAAAAGAAATTTATTTATATTGGAAGCCATATATATCAAGGGATATATTTTATCAAATCAAATAAAATATTTGCAATATAAAACCCAGGAGTAATAAGGTTTTATACTGGATATATATTGTATATTTGCAAATATTAATTGTGATTTAACTTGTCCAAAGATTAGGGAGTCATAAGAGCTACTACATCAAATCATTTAATTGGAAAATTAGATACACATAACCTAATTCCCAAAGGGTTATTCATAAAGAGAGTTTTCTCATAAGTTGGATATTCATAATATTATTGTCTCATACCTTTCAAAAGGAGACACAAGATCCAACATTATAACCTCTTTAAAATTTGAAAACTATGCTTAGTTCAATAGGAGTAATAAGGGATAATAGAAATTGATTTTGGTATTCTAAAAAACCTTACAAAATCAATCAATATTGAACTATAATTTTACAAAAGCACTATATCTTATTCATAGCATACTAGGAAGTCATAAGGTATTCTACAAACTTGGTAATAATAAGTATGCATCATAGATTATCAAGTTACAAAATGTAAGCTTTTCTCATAACCTAAAAAATCACTTTATTTGGGAGACAGAGGGTAGTCTAGAAAACAAAGATTATTTTTATAGGTTTCACAAAATCAAGCTTATATTTATTCTTCAGGAATCACAAATCCTAACATGGGGAGTCATCAGGTAGACAACAAAAGAAAATCCTATCTCATTTCTTCTACTTATTCAAATGGAAAAATAATTATCATATAATGGATGTGGAATTTTCTCCAGTAGAAACTATTCTACAAAACATGAAGACATGTGGTATATTGACTCAGGGACAAGTCATCATATGACAGGGAATATACAATGGTTCGACTATCTTGAAAATGCTAAAGGCTACATATTAAAAATTATAGACAACCCAACATATCCCATACTTGGATATGGATGTGTAACATGTTAGTATTACAATGGCACTGAGAGGGGGGGTGAATCAGTGTAGTTCTTTAAACTTAAATTTACAGCTCTTAAAACTGAAATAATTAAAACTTATAACTAGATACAGCAAGTATAACAAAAGAGCATCACACAACACAAGATTTAACGAGGTTCACCAATGTGGCTACTCCTCAAAAATGACTGCTTGGACTACCATCCAAATCCAGCCTTTGCAAAGCAACAACTTTACAATCAATTTACCAACACCCACTGGAAGGAGCACCAACCCCTGATTTATCTGCACCAATAGAAAGGAGCACCAACCCCTGATTTACCAACACCTACTGGAAGGAGCACCAACCCATGATGCCAAGCTGCAACCTGGACTTCAATTTTGAATCTAGAAGTTTAACAGAAAAATACCTTCGCTTTTACAAGACCCTGACTGGTCTACTTCACCTTTGCGTTCTCTGTGCACTCTGCTCTCTCTGTGCAATCACTTCGCACACTCTGCTTCATCACAGTCAAACTTCACGATCGTCTTCTCCCTTTTGCACACTCTACTTTCTTTGCAAATTTCACACTTAGCACGATTCGACACGACTTGCTCTCTGCGCTCTACGATCGAACTTCGCACATATCAACACGCATTCGACGATATATTCAACACACTTCAATTCTCCAAACAACCCTCCTTTTATAACAATATTTTCATGAAGAAAAACTCTAATCTCAGTCGGCTATAAACCCTAATCTTAGTCGGCTGTAAACCCTAATCTTAGTCGATTGCAAACCCTAATCTTCATCGGCTTACATCGGTCTTCATCGGCTTCAACTACCCCTATAACTCTTTTGTTGTTGTTGCCATGAAAACACAACATGTCGCGATATCGTGACACTTTCGCCTTCGTACGCTTTCTCTTAGCTTTGGCCCACGAGAATACAACATGTAGCGATATCGTGACACTTTTTCCTCCATACGCTTTCTCTTAGCTTTGGCCCGCAAAAATACAACATGTAGCGATATCGTGACACTTTTTCCTCCGTACGCTTTCTCTTAGCTTTGGCCCACGAAAATACAACATGTCGCGATATCGCGACACTTTCGCCTTCTTACTTTCTCTCTCCTCCTTTAGTCGCGAAAATGCGACATGTCGCGATATCGCGACACTTTTTCTCCTTAGCGCTTTATCTTGCCTTTGGGTCACGAAAACGCGACATGTCACGATATCGCGACACTTTTTCTCCTTAGCGCTTTATCTTGCCTTTGGGTCACGAAAACGTGACATGTCGCGATATCGCGACACTTTTTCTCCTTAGCGCTTTTTCTTGCCTTCGGGTCACAAAAACGTGACATGTCGCGATATCGCGACACTTTTTCTCCTTAGCGCTTTCTCTTGCCTTTCGGTCATGAAACTGACATGTCGCGATATCGCGACACTTTTTCTCCTTAGCGCTTTTTCTTGCAATATGTCACGAAATCGTGACACTTTTTCTACTTGCCTCTTTCTCTTCCAACATGTCACGAAATCGCGACAGTTTTTCCTGCTTGCACTTTCTTTTCGAACATGTCGTGAAATCGTGACAGTTTTTCTTTCTTCTCAACATGTCGTGATATCGTGACACTTTTTCCACTTGCCTTTTTTTCTTCCAACATGTCGTGAAATCGTGACAGTTTTTCTTTCTTCTTCTCTCTCTTCCAACATGTCATGAAATCGTGACAGTTTTTCTTTCTTCTTCTCTCTCTTCCAACATGTCACGAAATCATGACAGTTTTTCTTGCCTGTTGAATATGTCGCGATATCGCGACACTTTTCTTACTTGTCTTTTTCTTTGATCTTTTGCAAGTGGTCCACTTCGGTCTTCTTGGAAAATCACTGTACATACTCTGAGTAACCTTTGAACTCCTATCTTCTCGCATCCGACTAGCTTTTGAACTTCCTGTCCACTGCATCAACAGATCTATCTGATTGTGTTGACAACAATGACAATATTGTTGTTGTACCTTGCTCAACAATCTCCCCCTTTGGAATTGTTGGCAACACATGTGCAATTTCTTGTAACTCTTCTCCCCCTTTGACAATAATACCAAAGGGCTACTGCAGACTCCCCCTGAGTCCATGCACAACATTCTCAGGGCACAATTTATTACACTTAGCAAAAATCATGAACATGAGCAAAAAGATAATCAAATACTTAAATGCTCCCCTGAGAATGTGATCTCTGTAGCTAGTCAATTCTTGGGAAGTGTGACCACTCCCAATTTATTGCGAAGGTACTCAAAAACTTCCTTGGGCAATGGTTTTGTGAAGATATCTGCTACTTGCTCTGTGGTTGGAACAAAATCCAACTTAACCTCACCTTCCGCAACTTTGTCCTTCAAAAAATGATACCTGATAGCAATGTGTTTTGTGCGTGAATGCATCACCGGATTCTTGGAGATGTTAATGGCACTGGTGTTATCACACTTAACTGATATTGGCTCACTGAAGCTAATACCAAGATCTTTCAGGGTTTGTTTCATCCACAATACCTGCGTACAACATGTTGTTGCTGCAATATATTCTGCCTCTGCTGTCGATAGAGAAACTGACTCTTGTTTCTTATTGTGCCATGCGACCAATCTGTCTCCAAGATAGAATGCACCTCCACTGGTACTCTTTCTGTCATCTACACATCCTGCCCAATCTGCATCTGAATACGAAATAAGGGTGAAGTCTTTACCTTTCGGATACCATAACCCATACTCCATAGTGCCTTTGAGGTACCGAAGAATCCTCTTCACTGCTGTCACATGAGTCTCCTTGGGATTAGCCTGAAATCGTGCTACCATGCATACTGCCTACAAAATATCTGGTCTGGTGGCTGTTAGATACAGTAAGCTTCCAATCATAGATCTGTACATGGTTTGATCAACAGTTGGAGATTTGTCATCCTTGCTCAACTTGCAACCTGTTGTCATGGGAGTGCTAACTGGCTTACAATCCTCCATTGTGAACTTTTTTAACATCTCTTTCACATATTTAACTTGAGAAATAAATATGCCCTTCTTATTTTGATTAACTTGCAACCCGAGGAAATACGAAAGTTCACCAATCATTGACATTTCAAATTCTTTCTGCATCTTATTTGCCAA
This sequence comes from Wollemia nobilis, assembly GCA_028583015.1. Taxonomy (NCBI): domain Eukaryota; kingdom Viridiplantae; phylum Streptophyta; class Pinopsida; order Araucariales; family Araucariaceae; genus Wollemia; species Wollemia nobilis. Next base: position 1,839,919 of record JAQPPZ010001708.1, read on the forward strand.
ATCTTTACACGACTCATCTTTGCTGCTGCCAAATATGATATCATCTACGTATACAACAAGAACAATAAGATGCCCATTTTCTATTTTGACATACAAATTACTATCCACCATACCTTTCTTAAACCTTTGTTGAGTGAGATAGTTGTCTAGCCTTGCATACCATGCTCGGGGTGCCTGTTTTAAACCATATAATGCTTTCTTCAATTTGCACACCAAGTTGGGATCATCACCAAGTTGGAAACCATCTGGTTGTTCAATATAAACCTCTTCTTCAAGTTTCCCATTCAAAAACGCTGATTTTACATCCATTTGATAAACCTTGAAATTCTTGTAGACTGCTAAAGCCAGAAACATTCTGATTGCCTCTAGTCTAGCTACTGGTGCAAACGTTTCCTCAAAGTCAATGCCTTCAACTTGAGCATAACCCTTGCATACCAATCTTGCTTTGTTTTTGACTACCTGTCCATCTTCATTCAATTTGTTTCAAAAAATCCATTTAGTCCCGATTATATTTTTGTTTGCAGGTCTAGGTACTAACTCCCAAGTTTTGTTTTTCTCAATCTGATCTAATTCTTCATTTATTGCCTTCATCCAGCTCTCATATTTGCTTCCATCAACAACATTTTTGGGCTCAATGTTGGATAGCAGAGAGTAGTTACTTACTACTCTTCTTCTTGTCTCAACACCAACTTTGGGGTCTCCAATTATTTGCTCTCTAGGATGATTTTTTTGCCAACTTCTTGTTTTGAATTTCTTATTTTCTTCCACTTCTGAATCATCATCTAAGTCAATTTTCTGTATCTTTTCCATTTCATTTTCCTCATCTCTTTCAATAACCTCTTCATAAATTGGGTAGTTCGTTTCATAGCTAATTACTCATTCTCTACCTTCATCAAATTTAACATCGGCACTTGTCCACAATTTTCTTTAGCTTCTTATTGTAGCATTTGTAAGCTTTGCTTTTTGATGAATAACCAACAAAAATACCTTCATCCGCTCTATCTTCAAACTTACCAAGATTATCTTCAGTTCTTTTGATGTAGCACTTGTTGCCAAACACTTTGAGGTATTTTGTTGTTGCCCTTTTTCCGAACCATAACTCATAAGGAGTTTTGCTTTCATGTGTTCTCAGCATGTACCTATTTTGGATATACACCGTAGTATGGATTGCTTCTTTCCAAAACCTGTCTGCTAGACTACTTTCAACCAGCATAGTCCGTGCCATTTCCTGCACTGTCTTGTTCTTTCTTTCTACCACTCCATTCTGCTGAGGTGTCCTGGCTACTGAAAACTGTCTCCTAATACCGTATTTTTCAGAGTATTCTATAAACTCCTCCTGAAATGAATTCTCCTCCTCTATCCGATCTTAAACATTTGATCCTCTTACCTGTTTCATTCTCAACCTGGTTTTTGAAAATTTTGAACATATCAAAAGCTTCGATTTATGCTTTAAGAAAAATATCCATGTCATTCTGGAATAGTCATCAATGCACAACATAAAATATTTGTCACCATTTATGCTTTGTGTTCTCATGGGTCCACATAAATCAGTGTGTATTAGTTCCAAAGGTTTGCTTGTGTAGTATTCTTTAGTTTTGAATGTGACTCTAGTTTGCTTCCCCTTTTGGCATGAAGCACAAATGTTGTTTGCAGGTTTGCTGATGGTGGGAATATCTCTTACAACCCTTTTTGAGGTGATTTTTACTAGATTATCAAAACTGATATGACCAAGTCTCTTGTGCCACAACCAATTTTCTTCTTCCTATCCAATAAAACAAGCTCCTTTTGAAGTCTCTGAGAGCGTGTACAGGTTGCCAGATGTCCTTGATCCAGTTGCTATCAATTTTCCACTGTTTGTTTTTCTGACTTCACAACCCTGCTTCATAAAAACTACTTCATGACCTTTATCACAAATCTGACTTACGCTCAATAAGTTATGTTTCAACCCATCTACAAACAGGACTTCTTCTGACTTAATTTTTCCATCACTAATTTTGATAGAGCCTTTGCCAACTATCTTAGCTCCATCATTGTTTCCAAACTTTACTGAACCACCTTCATATTTTTGCAACTTCTCAAACTTTTGTTTGTCACCTGTCATATGACTGGAGCATCCACTATCAAGTATCCATGGTACATATTTATTCTATGCTCTAAATGTTGTTTGTACTATTAAGGATTCCTTTTCTTCCTTAAGTCGCTCCTTTTCTTTCCACTCCATTTTGATAGTAGATTTGAGCTCTTGTTTAGCCTTTCCCTTATCAATAGCTTGTGCTTGTTTTTCGAGAAGATTTCTATTTTGTCTCATCCTATTTGGTTGAATTTTTCTTCCCTAAAATTGATTTGAAGCAAATGTACTTCTACAGTTTCTTGCAATGTGCCCAAAATTGTGACAGTTATAACATTCTACTGTATAATTCATCAAAGGAGAGAAAGCATTTCTACTGGTGAAATTCCTTGGTCTTACATTATATTTGCAGTCTGAGATTTTATGTCCATAGCCATTGCATTTAAAATAGAAACCAGAAAAGGGATAATTGAACCTGGGTGATGGTCTTTGCCATGTTGTCGTAGGAGCCCTAGGTCTTCTTCTTCTTTGATGAGTGACATTGGTGAATCCATCATTGTCAATTTTCCTTTCGTGCCTGGCATTATTGCTTTCTGTTGCATGAGATGTTTTTCCTTGATCAACCTATTTCTTATCTTCATTCTTTATGGATTCTACATTTCTGGCCTTTGATCCATTAGATGATTCTCCTTCGACGAAACCCAGACCAAATTTGATGCCTGCAGGCCTTTGGTCATTTATGATCTTATCCAGATTCATAGAACTTTCTTCACGTTTGTGATAGCAACTGATTTTCTTATTCATCTCTTCTAGCTGCATTCTTAACCCAACAATCTCTTCTTCTAGCTTGCTGCAATGATCTATTTTCATGGTTATTTGCACTTCCAGATCTTCGAAGATTTTCTTGGATTCTTCTATCTGTACTTTCAAACTGGATATGATTTCATTTGCATCCTCAAGCCTTTTTGAAAGTTTCTTATTCTTTTTCTTCTCTATTTTCCACTCTTCAAGTGCAGAGATCAACTCACCTTCTAGATCTACTTCAGCCTCAGGGTTTTCACCACATACTTCAGAGTTCACTCATTCCTTTTCTTCTTCAAATGCCATGAAGAGAGCTTCACCTGTTTCCTCTTTAGAATCCTCACCGAAGCTATCTTCTGATGAACTGGCATTCCTGGAGATGAAACTTTTCTTCTTGAAGTTGCCTTTTCTGAAATTCATTTTCTTCTTCCAGTCACTTCTTTCTTGGTGCGATCCTTCATCATTTTTGTTCTTCTCATTAAGTGGACATTTAGTCACAAAATGCCCAATGCCTCCATAGTTGAAACATTTAAGCGGTAGCTTTCCTCTGTATTTTCCTTTTCCCCTTTTTAGTTTTCTAACAAAGTTTGCTTCCATTTCATCTGATGTCTCTTCTTCCTCGGACTCTTGTTTCGCGTTTTTATTTTTGAGGGCTTTAAAAGCCGCTTCTCTATCTGTGGGTTTAGATCTTCCTATCCTCATCTCATATGCAGTCAAGGAACCATACATCTCATCTATACTAAAATAATTTAGATTTTTAGCTTCTTCTATCGCTGAGACTTTAGAATCAAACCTTTGAGGAAGAGATCTTAATACCTTTTTCACGATGGCAGAGTCTTCGATATCCTCATCGAGTCCTCTGATCGCATTAATGATTCCATTAACTCTCAGCATATATGCCTCAATGTTTTCATCGTCATTCATTTTTAATGCTTCGAACTGAGCTCGATGTGTCTGTAACTTGGCCTCCTTGATCTTATCATTTCCTTCATGAAAACTCCTCAGTTTGTCCCATATCTCTTTTGCCATTTTACAGCTCACGATCTTTACTAGTTCACTGTCTGCTACTCCGCTCATGAGAGCATTCATTGCTTTTGAATTATTGTCAAACAGTTTTATTTCGTCAGCCTCTTCTGGAGGAGTGATGGGTATTTTGTATCCACGAACTACTGAATCCCAGACGTCGTATCCCAAAGCACAGAGATATGTCTGCATCCTGATTCTCTAGAACGCGTAATTAGATCCATCAAACAATGGTGCTTTGTTTGATGAGAAGCCTTCACCACCTGCCATTGTGTTACTTCCAAGATCACCCTAGCCGGTTAAGCTTGTACAGGAACTTAGCTCTGATACCAATTGTTAGTCTTACAATGACACTGAGAGGGGGTGAATCAGTGTAGCTCTTTAATCTTGAATTTATAGCTCTTAAAACTAGCAATAATTAAAACTTAAAAATAGATACAGCAAGTATAACAAAAGAGCATCACACAACACAAGATTTAACGAGGTTCACCAATGTGGCTACTCCTCAAAAATGACTGCTTGGACTACCATCCAAATCCAGCCTTTGCAAAGCAACAACTTTACAATCAATTTACCAACACCCACTAGAAGGAGCACCAACCCCTTATTTATCTACACCAATAGAAAGGAGCACCAACCCCGATTTACCAAAAACACCAACCCCATTTACCAACCTACTGGAAGGAGCACCAACCCCTGATGCCAAGCTACAACCTGGACTTGAATTATGAATCTAGAAGTTTAACAAAAAATACCTTCGCTTTTACAAGACCCTGACTAGTCTACTTCACCTTTGCGTTCTCTGCGCACTCTGCTCTCTCTACGCAATCACTTCGCACACTCTACTTTGTCACAGTCGAACTTCACGATCATCTTCTCCCTTTTGCACTCTACTTTCTTTGCAAATTTCACACTTAGCACGATTCGACATGACTTGCACTCTACGCTCTACGACCAAACTTCGCACATATCAACACGCATTCGACGATCTATTCAACACACTTCAATTCTCCAAACAACCCTCCTTTTATAACAATATTTTCATGAAGAAAACTCTAATCTCAGTCGTTGTAAACCCTAATCTTAGTCGATTGCAAACCCTAATCTTAGTCGACTACAAACCCTAATATTCATCGGCTTACATCGGTCTTCGTCGGCTTCAACTGCCCTTGTAACTCTTCTATTGTTGTTGCCATGAAAACAACATGTCACGATATCGTGACACTTTCACCTTCGTATGCTTTCTCTTAGCTTTGGCCCACGAGAATACATGTAGCGATATCGCGACACTTTTTCCTCCATACGCTTTCTCTTAGCTTTGGCCCATGAGAATACAACATGTAGCGATATCGCGACACTTTTTCCTCCGTACGCTTTCTCTTAGCTTTGGCCCACGAAAATACAACATGTCGCGATATCGTGACACTTCTGCCTTCTTACTTTCTCTCTCCTCCTTTAGTCACGAAAATGCGACATGTCGCGATATCGTGACACTTTTTCTCCTTAGCGCTTTATCTTGCCTTTGGGTCATGAAAACGCGACATGTCACGATATCGTGACACTTTTTCTCCTTAGCGCTTTTTCTTGCCTTTGGGTCACGAAAACGTGACATGTCGCGATATCGCGACACTTTTTCTCCTTAGCGCTTTTTCTTGCCTTCGGGTCACGAAAACGTGACATGTCGCGATATCGTGACACTTTTTCTCCTTAGCGCTTTTTCTTGCCTTCGGGTCGTGAAAACGCGACATGTCGCGATATCGCGACACTTTTTCTCTCCTTCGGGTCGCGAAAACGTGACATGTCGCGAAATCGTGACACTTTTTCTACTTACCTCTTTCTCTTCCAACATGTCACGAAATCGTGACAGTTTTTCCTGCTTGCACTTTCTTTTCGAACATGTCACGAAATCGCGACAGTTTTTCTTTCTTCTCAACATGTCGCGATATCGCGACACTTTTTCCACTTGTCTTTTTTTCTTCCAACATGTCACGAAATCGTGACAGTTTTTCTTTCTTCTTCTCTCTCTTCCAACATGTCGTGAAATCGTGACAGTTTTTCTTGCTTGCTGTATATGTCGTGATATCGTGACACTTTTCTTACTTGTCTTTTTCTTTGATCTTTTGCAAGTGGTCCACTTCGGTCTTCTTGGAAAATCACTGTACATACTCTGAGTAACCTTTGAACTCCTGTCTTCTGCATCTGACTAGCTTTTGAACTTCCTGTCCACTGCATCAACAGATCTATCTGACTGTGTTGACAACAATGACAATACTGTTGTTGTACCTTGCTCAACATAACACCTAGTAGATCATTTCTAGATCTTCTACTGCAAAATGTATTATATGTACCTAAACTAACATTCAATATTATCTCAATAAGTAAGTTAGTAGAAGACGACTACATGATCAACTTTGGATATATGGATAGAATCAATGCATGTCTCATTATGAAATAGCGTGAAATAAAAGCAACATGAAAAATCCATGAAAATACATATATCTTGGATTCAATGGAAAGGTCACAGAATATTATGATGTCTCATAATGATGCTAACATATTTTTAAAGGAATAGGTTCAAGAAAATGAAGAACTAGTGCATCAAAGAAGGAAGCATAGAAGAATCAAAATCAAGAAGATGAGAGGACAAGTACACCATGCTTTACTCAGTCATCAAAATTCAGAACCAAATGAAGACATTTGCAAAGAGAATAATACAAGTGGTTGGATAGAAGACAAGGATGATGAGCCTGAATAAGAAGAAGATCATCAACTGGAAGAAGATCCACATTGAAGACTAAAGTTTTCAATATCCAAATAATGTAATACAGGGGAGTGTTAAAAATAGACTATTACATCATTTGGATAATGTAAATGTACCTTTCTTGGTACATACTTAGGACATTAGATTACTTTAGGGGGAAGTTATCTTGTTACTACATGCAATGTAATAAATACACAAGTGTCAAAGTGCAATTTGTACATGTGCAAGTTGTCCCTTGCACATCTAAGTAGAGTGTTGACCAAGAAACTTATTTCCTATATAAAGGGTCATAGGTATAGATGTCAGATATCACATGATATAGTCATAAGTCATAGTCATTGTGTGGTATAGACTAGAGTGGCATGATGTAGCAGTGTGATGTAGTGATGGGGTGTAATATGCTCAATGCCCATTCTTGAGTTGTAGCTATATTCATGGAGTGTTCATTTTTCTTCCACAACTACTTTTGTAAACATCTCCATCATTTTTATGAATAGTATATTTTCAATTATCTCAAAGATTTACTTTATTGCATATTATTCTACATTTTGTGTTTTGCTATCTCCCATAACTGCTACATCAAAAGCTAACGTTTGCAACAAACATCAATGTAAACAAAAAAGTGTGTTTTGCATGGCCCCCTTTTGTTTTGCAAAAAATGATGTTCAATTTATGATTTTGTAGCCCCCCCTTTGATTTGGAATTTGAAGGTTCAAAACCCAATTTGCATTAAATTTAATATAAATTAATTAGTTATTTAATTAATTTATCCTTAACTAATTAATTAATTAATTAATTAAAATAATTAATTAGAAAAAATAAAATAATTATATAATTGAAGTAATTTAATTAAATAAAATAAGCTCTACAAAAAATTGGTGGTTTTATATGAACCTAGGGGGCATCGGATCCTCTAATCAATGGTCAGTTGGTACGAATGTCAAATGTCATTAACCTTCAATAGTCAAAGTCAATTAACAATAACAGTGTCTCTGGACAGTCTAACGTTATGAACTGCTCTTAACTAGCAGTGATGACCATCTGGTCAATAAACCATATGTGCATACGTACATATATGAAGCTTAATAGCCCCACCCACAAGCAATGTGGGATTAAACCCCATAAAACAAAAAAAAAATGTCGCTTACGCCCGATCAAATGATGTGCATTGCTTATCCATTTCAGCCAATCAAGAATGACCATGTAGCAAGTGATGAGTGGTCTAGTTTCCACACTTTGTAATTGGAGGGGTTAAAATCCTTTGGAAGAGGGTTTGATTTGTTTTATTTTTTTAATATGGCACTGCATGGGCTCTACGTCTACTTACCTACATGTTGCAAGAATCCTTTCAACATGACTCGAAGGTAGTTGATTAGCAATAGCTTTGCGTGTCCATCATCAGCTTTATGGCTACACACCCCTTTGGCTATGTGGTCATAGCCATCCTTGAGATAGGAGATGCACACTAGCAGCACCTAGGGTCGATTTGGACAAATGAGAGCCAATCCAACTTCGCTGATCTTCATTACTTGCATAGAAGGAGTTGGTCGCACCTAGAGCGACCTAAAAAATATATTTTAAATAGCAACAAACTAAAGCAAAGAACAAGGGAATCACATCCTTTTTTTTAATTCTCTATCACAAAGAATTATCACAACACTTTGATTAGATCTCCAATCTGTCCATCAACTACGAATTTTTTGCCTCTTATGTCCAATTGCAAGCTCGCCAATATGAGCACACAGTGAGCTATCAGGGGCATGACATAATACAAGTGCCATCAATCAGATACTTTGATACCAATGTTGGTAAATCGAACAACTTTGACATTCAAAAGTAAGGAATATATTTACAATGGACTAGCTGAGATTAACCAGTAACAAAATTAAATCAAATAGTAAATGAATATTTGCTAACCCCTAATTAGTTCTACCATATTTAAAATAAACTAAACAAAATATATCGCACGTTTGTTCTGGAATCTTACGTGCATTAAATAAATCTAATTAAATAATGTGATAAACTATAGAATCTAACCTATAACCTAACAGCTACCAAAACAAAAATAAAATTTTTCTAATTGTATCAAGTAAGCACTAAGTGACTAGGGATTATGCAAAGACATGAAGGATGCTCACAGTTGAAGAGGTAAAGAAAGACAACAATTGAAAGTTCACAAATAGGAGAACAAGTGAAGGCATATGCTTCACTTAAGGTGAAAATATTTATCACCATTTGACAAGAAGATGAAAATCAATAAAGACCAATCTAATTGATAATTTATGATTGCTTTTATGTTCCAATCATAAGTGATGGGCATGATAATATGTGTCTAATTATATTTTATAACCATGGATAGAAGAAATCATACCTATCCTTAGATAAGCAAAGTGAGGCTATTGCTTAAGTATTATTGATCCATAACCATATTTGGATCATGTTGATTAAGGGGAGACTTTCCTCTTATTCCAAAAACATGGAGACAAAACCAAAAGTCAAAGCAAGAGTTAGAACCAAAAGTTAGAGTAAGAAAACAAAGCAAGAATCAAACATCTTCATCAAGACACATGGACAAATCAAATTTGAAAGCATTCAAAAATTCCTCTCCAAGGAATTCTCAACTATGATGTAATAAGGAGGGAATGTTAGGAATTATTCCATCATAGTTAGGAAACATTATGTTTAGGGTAGTAACCAACTACCCCTCACTAGGTGACAAGTTAGTTAGGGGGAGCTATCAACTACCCCTCACAAGGAAAATAAGAATGAAGTTATAAACTACCACTCACAAGGACCATAAGTCCAAGTAGTTGTTGTCCTCACATGGATGGTGGCTAAGCCAAAATTGGCAAAGCAATGTATATAAACACTTGTCATGTCTAATACAAACATATCAAAGTATTGAGTTTTGACAATCACATGGACCTTTAAACATTGTTAAGAAATATGAAAAAGACACCACTATATATAAGTCATAGTTGCACTGATTATTCTTTGGATCCACAAGAAAATAAGTAGATAAATTCTTTGTAAAGCTTAAGAAACATCAAATTTCTTTAAAAAATAAATTCTTATTCATCCATGTTACTTGCAATACCTATTAATTATATTTTTATATACAATAATACTCAATACTTGTTAATGAGAATGGTAATGAAATACTTATTAATTGCATTCTCATATACAATAATACTCACGACTTGTTAACGAGGGTGATAATGAAATACCTATTAATTACATTCCCATATACAATACTCGATAGGGACTTTTAAAAATAAAAATAAAAATAAATAAATAAATAACTAACTAACGATAACCATTAAAATTAATAATCTTATTGACATTAAGAATATAAATATTAATAATTTTAAAGAACAAAAGACAAAACTATTACCCTCAAAGATTTAAAGACAAAACTATTATCTTCAAAGATTTAACTAAGACACCCAGGTGTTGTAGGTGAGTTGGAGAGGAGAGGGCAATCCTCCAAGGGAGGTCCCAGGTTCAAATCTCCACCCTACCAAAAAGCTGAATTAGGTATCCAAAATCCAATTGATAATGTTGGTGCAGGCAGGGTCGGGACGACCCTTGGGTGACTTTGACGATGTAAAACCCCCTAGACGGCTCAAGGGGTTTTTCGCTTTTAAAAAAAAAAGATTTAACTAAAATACACCTTATAATAACTCATTTTATTTTATATCACTATTTTTAATCTATAATAAAATTAAAAACAATATAATTTTTAAAACCTAAAATTATATTAAATTGTTTACCCTTAACATTAACTTAAAAAATAAAAATAAAAAACTAGTGGTTTTACTTGTACAATCAGTACTAAAATCAAAGAGATCGGAAAGGAGACGACATTCGTTAAACTAGTCTCATAGCACCTTCAATGCATCATGGCGTAAATATGCTAGACATTTTATTGAAGCCATATTGAACACCCAAATAAATTATTCATATTTGCACACTCTTTTCTTTCTTCTTCTTTTTCTTTTCTTCTTTTTTTAAATTAAGAGGGTTTTCCAAAATCTTTTACAGAAAACAACAAACCAAATTTATATTTGTACACTCTATTTTTCTTGTTTTTTTTTTTTTAAATTAAGAAGGTTTTCCAAATGGAAAGAAGACAACAAACCAAAATAGTGTACTTCAACATCTAAACAGAATACAAAAATTTTACAGTACTAACCAAAACAAAAATGTAATTGCATCACAAACCACAGGATCCAAAGGGCCAGGAGATTTGAGAAGACTTGTGAGAGAGCCGGGGCAGGAGATCTAAGAAGATTTAAATCGACATCACAAACCACAGGATCCAAAGGACCTGCAGGAGATCTGAGAAGACTTGTGAGAGAGCCGGATGAGAGAGCCGTATCGGGAGATCTGAGCCGAGGTAGTTCTACAACACAACACCTAACTCTAATATATTCCCGCTAGACATTTGAGCCGCATCACAAACCACTTCCCAACATAAGCAGAAACATATTCTTAATTCCCGATATTAATTTGAAAAATTATATAAAATTATTTACATGACTCATATAATGCTTTTATATATATTAATTTAAAAAATTATATTAAAGTAAGATTATTTGAGAGGACTCTTCAAAGTACTTGATTTTTTTTTACCTTTAAAAAAGCTTCATGATTTTAAAGCTTAAAATTCTAAGTAATTATAAGTGTTTATAACATCAAAAAGAGATCTACTAACCAAATCTCTTAGATTACTTGTTTACATTGACTGTTCAAATTAGCCAAAAATTGGATTTTGATTTGCTTATCAACCTGTTCAATCCTTTTATTCTCAGTAGTCATACCAATATACTGCTGAACCCTTACCTCCTTCTCAATATTTATCTTAGCTAGAAAACCTATCACTATATTCAAAACTCTACCCACATAAATCAAGATCACATCATCCAATAAATCTAAAAAACAATACTTTCACTTTTAAAAATAAAAGTATAGGTCTCGGACTGAAACAATTATTTTTAACAACCATATATACTATTCACACTACTTTTAAGATAAACTATACTTGGGTCTCGGCCCGTTGCTCTAACGGTGTAACCCCGTTCCAGTAGCCTCATAATAAGCCATGATCCCACGTACCCGGCGGCTCCCATGACGCAAACCGGGCCCTTTATCCGCTCTGCTTCCTCGCAACTTTTAGAGTTTTCGTGCACTGTTTTTTGAGGCATTTTGATATTTCTGAGCTTGACGAGCGGATCCTAAATTTTCTCAACTTATTTCCGGCCTTCTATGGTTGTGAGGGACGAGACCTCCGAGATTACTTATATGTGAGTCTGCAACCCGTCCGTTCGGTCTTCTGTGTGAAAATTTTGACGGGAAGATGGGCAAGAATTTGGTGTTAGGTTATAATTGACAATAGCATGTTGTCTCATATGCATGGAGAGATGATGCGACAGTGATAGATCATACAAGGTTTGTTTTTTCGTTAAAAGCGCATTTAACAAAAGAAAATAAAGCGCATTTTACATTATCTGGTGGTGGTTAGTGAAATGTGACAATTCAGTATTTTTTTAAATTTTTTGAAGTAATATTTTTTATACACATTTATGTAGTCCATAGATTTATTTTAACTTTATTTAGGGTATTTATTTTTTTTCCTTCAAAAAGTTTTCTATGATTCTAAAGTCCAAAATAACGTAAATAATTTTTTTTTATTTTAAAGTCACATAAACTTTTTGAAAGATAAAAAAAACAAAAACGCATTTACTAACTTTTAGAAGTCCTGTTCCAAGCCATATAAATAAAAATATTTGATTTTGAAGTCATAGAAGCTTTTTGAAAGGTAAAAAAAACAAATGCTTTTACTAACTTTAGGAGTCCTGTCCCAAGCCATATAAAGCTGAAAGTATTGTTGAAATTTTTTCTCCAACTTAATGCAAATTTTATATAAAAAACTTTAAATTTAAATTTAATCTTTTTAAATAATATTTTAATTTTGAATTATTGTTAACAAAAAAACCATCTATCCTAGATCTAATAAGTAAAAGAACACTGCAATATCAAATAATCAAGCCCCACTTTTATAACACTTATAAATAACATTAAAATAAATAGTTTTCTTATTTATATAATATAATATTAAAATAGTTATGGTTTTGATTTTTTTCAAGAGATTTAAAGTTTAAATTGTGATGTAAATAAGTGTGTGAAGGGTGGGTGTGTGTCTTCTGATAAAATTATTATAACAAATTAAAAAATTCTTAAAATTTCTTAATCAAAACCTCTATAATAACTACCGACAATTCTCCTACGCCTGACGAAACGTTTCCTTACTTATGTAGCATAAGACGGAATGGGCCGGTGATTCTCTACGTCTTATCATATCCATCCTCCCGTGTAGTTTCTTCCAAACTAGAGTCTTCTTATTTGTCCTCGTCCATGACACCCCTTTATCGTCCGGATTGACACAATAACCTCCGATGGGAGCTAATAATAAATATACCCTGTGATCCGTAAGTTGGCAACTGTTTTATGGTTAGTTGTGGTTCATTTAGGTTTTATTTTTATTGTTTTTATTTTGTTGGATATGTAGGTATAACTAGTAAATGTTTTTCTATGTATTGGTAGAGGTTGTATGGTAGAAGTTTACAAGGCTTCTTTTTTTTTTATGTTCAACTTGCGAATATGGATATATTAATAATTTAACTATCTTGTCATGTGATATATTTGATGAGACAGCTACGACTGTCCATAGAACTAGGTTTTTGGGTTTCTAAATAAAAGAAAACTTCCAAGGGTTAGGTGGATTGGGAAAATATTGCTCCATTTTCCCTGTACCCAACTTGTAGATATATTAATAATTTAATTTATTTGTGATTGATGTCATGTGTTATACTCAAAAGAAATAGCTACTGCTGGCCATAGAGCTAGGTTCATGGGGCTTCTAAACAAAAGAAAACCCCAAGTGTTAGGTGGATTGATAAGTGCATGTGTGACAGGACACTTACTAACAAGAGACCTAAGTTCAAACCTGAAGAAACCAATTTTTTGCAAAAGCAGTAATCTGTTCTGAATCTTCTCAAGTGCACACCAAACAAATGATGATGAGTCAACCCATGACCCACATATGAAGCCAAGTCAACAAACACCAGAGTGATAAGATTGTTAGAAAAAGTCCATATGATTTGAACCTGCACTAATAAATTATTAAAAATAATAACTTTAACTATCTCTTAAATATTCAAAAATAAATAAATACACCCTCTACATCTTACCGGTATTCTATTCTTCGGATTCTATCGTGGTGGAGGAGATATAGACAATTAAAATTTCGATGGGACCGGAGGGGAAATTACTCAAGTTAAGAAAGCGAACGAGAAGATCATAACAGAGACGATGGAAAAAAATAAAATTAAAATAATTTTAACTTAAATTTTTATTTTTATTTTTATAAAGATATTTTAATGATATATTATTAATGTTTTATTTAGATAGTATATTATAAGTATTTCATTTAGATAATTTAAATTTGTATTATAAAATTTGAGCTTCTTATTATTATACTCTAAAACAAAAAAAACTTTTTATGATAGCTTCAAATAATATAAACTCTACTTTAAAATATTATAAATTTTATTATATTATCTATTATATTTCACATCACATTTAAGAAAATCCAATCTTTGAGCTGGTAAGATGCTATAAGTCACTTTTTTTTTTAATTATTGCAATTGAATCCGCCAAATGCAAAGCGTGCTGCCAGCAATCGATTATGATGGCCGCTGCCTCTGTACTACTACTGTGTTTGTTTGTGTTAATGGTCCAAAAAATGTGTATTTTTAAGTTTTAGTTTTTATCTTTTATGTGTGAAAGCAATGACCTTTTAAGAGTTATTGAAAGTTTGGAAGACCAAATGCCGGTGGAATTGATGGTTCCAAACCCCACCTCTAAACTTTCTAAGGCTGGGACCGGCCTAATGGCTCGACCTTGGAACTTTCCTGGCGCCCTCTTTATTCCTTCCAGCTACCATGTGGAATGAAATTCCATACGAGACGAAGCAACCCAAGTGGTTATAAATGCAAAATATCAATTGTGTTCTACCCACTTATTTGGAGTGGATTAATCTCTGAGTGTAAGGGGATTGCATGTTCTGCCATTTTTTTTTGGCAAAAAAGATGTCTGATTTTGTACTCTCTGCATTTGTGGGTGTCGGCATCGACATAGCAATCAAGGAAATATTTCGCCATATCCGAATTGCCGTTCGCTGCAGAAAAGAGTTGGTGTCTCTCCAGATGCTACTCTTAAGTCTTCGTGATATCAACACGGCGGTGCAGAAATATCGATTGTCTTTGAGATCAGGTCAGTTTGAATCTTCTGAAGCAGCATCTTTACCTTCTTCTGTGAACAACTGGCTCAGAGATTTGGACGTGCTTCTCCATGAAGCAAATAAAATGGCTGAAAACTGCACTGTAGAATTGCCAAGATACGATGTGATTTCTCGTTATAAGACGAGTAGAAGGATCACTCGAATAATGTCCCGCATCTTGAAACATCGAGATAACGCAGCATTGATTGGCATCACGCTTCAGTTTGGCCAGTCACTGATGCTAACTCAAATTCAGAATTCAAAAAGTGAAAGTGAGGCATCAACGGCATCCGCGCCTCCCGTAGGAAGCATGCAGTACATTTGGGAACCCCTCATTGTCGGACAAGATCGAGCTCTTGAAGGACTTCAGAATTTTTTACAGTACGCACAAGGACAGAAAATTTCATCAGTTGGTGTGGCCGGCATGGGTGGATCCGGCAAAACTCTGCTTCTGAAGAGGTTCTTCAACAGCGACCAGGTACAAAATTTCTATAGCAATGACCTACTGTTGTGGCTTACTGTTTCACAGAGTCCATCTCTCAAAAACCTCAGAAATGATCTTGCCAAACAAATAGCTTCCAGAATAAATGAAACTTTAGAGAGCACAGAGGAAGAATATGTGAAAATGTGGTTGCATAGCAGAATGTTGGAAAATAAGTTTGCCTTGTTTTTAGATGACATATGGGAAGAAAGTTCGTATTTGTTTTTGTTGATGGAAGAGTTGTGTGTGCCTCTGGAGCCGCCTCACTTGTCAAACATCATTGTCTTGAGTTCCAGAAATTACAGAGTGTTTTTACAACTGGGTGTTCGACCTTCAGATACCATCTTCATGGAAAAGTTGGATGCATCGGATGGTTGGAAGTTGTTTACACGTCATGCTTTTCCCCACAATAACGGGAATGTGCCTCAAGAGATTAGTCTCTATACAGTGACGGGTGTTTGTGCACAGTGCGGAGGGCTTCCTTTGGCCATCAAGGTAATAGGGCGGGCAATGGCGAGCATCACTGATCCAACGGAGTGGCAATCGACTTTGAAGAGGATGATAAAAAAGGAGGCTACAAAATGTGGTGACTTTAATAACCTCCGAGTCCTCTATGATCGGTTGCGGTTAAGCTTTGACGCATTGGAAGCTTTGCCTGACAATGGTGTTCCTTTGCGATTGTGCTTCTTGTACCTGGCTGCCTTCACCAAAGATCAAATCATAGATTCTGTTGATGTCATACGGTTATGGATAGGAGAAGGATTGCTGGCCGGAGATTATCCCTTCCAAACTGGACAAAATTATATCAATTTGTTAGCGGACCGTTGTCTGATTGAAGTAACACATAGGCATATCGATGGGCGTATAAGGTACTTCAGGCTTTACGATGTCTTGCACGATTTAGCAGGACAAATTGCTGAGAAGGAAGAGAGATGTTTTTTTGCTGCGGGCAATTTTTTAAAAGAGTTTCCAGCCAGAGAGTGTTTGGGGTGTGACAGAGTTTCTATGATGGACAACATGTTTAGTTCTGTTCCTTCCACATTCAAAGGTCCAGAAATTCGCTCGTGGCTAATGGCCAGGAACAGACATTTGAAAGAGATTCCAGGAAAGGTGATTGGAAATATGCTTCTTCTTCGGTCTCTGGATCTTTCAAATACATCTCTTCTATCGTTGCCAGAAACTTTGGGAAATCTGAAACATTTGGTTTGCCTGATTCTGCGAGATGTGCCCATCAGGAGACTGCCTCACTCCATCACCGCTCTCAAGAACCTTCAGATACTCAATCTTGCCGGCTCTGCTATTACACAGCTACCAGCGAGCATCAATAAATTGGCTTCGCTAATAGATTTGGACATTGGTCAGTGTAGAGATTTGGAATCCATACCTCATGGAATCTCAAAGCTTACTTGTCTGCAGCATTTGCTCATTTTTGAATCTCCAAATGCATGGAGAAAAACAGCAGGGAGTAAGCCCCTAAAAATCTCAGCTTCAGTCAATGACTTGCGTACTTTGACACAATTGAGAAGGATGGAACTTGGATACGACGGAGAAACAATCGAAGTGGGAACACTGGCAGGAATGAAGCAAATGGAATATCTCTGTTTGCATCTCTCAGAAATGAAAAACGTACCAGATGAGATAGCGTCTCTTTCAAACCTAAAAATACTCCTCCTAGATTGTCCTCAAGTTGTTTCTATAGATTCTGGTATTTGCTTTCTACATCATTTAAGCCATCTCCATCTGCTCAGGTGTAACCTGTTGGAAGAACTTCCTGGAGAGCTGATACGTATGAATCTTAGGCAACTGCATATCATCGAATGTCCAAGCATAAGAAATTTGCCGTCAGAATTTGGTTTGAGTGGAGCATTCCCTAGGTTGGAAGTATTTTCATTGGTTAAGCTAAGAAGTCTGCAGGAATTGCCAATAGTACAGGAAGGAGCCATGCCTTCTCTCAGGACCTTCACACTAGTGCAGTGTGAAGCATTGCAAATGTTGCCAGAGAGCTACCGGAGTTTGCAATCACTGAAAGAGATTAAAGTATACGGTTGCTCAATGGTTTTGCAGAAGATGGATAGAAGATCCAGCTCAGTTCCAGATGAAAACCAGAAGTTTAAAAGGGCAATGTCTTCCAAAGTCTCTGCAACAATTAAAAAAGCGATAACTATGACTACTATGTCTACCGCAGGGTCCCAAGAACTTCTCGAGCAGTACCATCAAATAGGTAGGGAATTCTGGCGTTATCCTCAATTTTGGTCGAACGAGCACTTCAAGTTTTTGACCAACATTTTTCATCCTTAGGCCCCCTGCTGCTCGTTCAAAATACTTACAAAAACTGTGTAAAGTTCTAAAGTTGCTTGTTTTAAAATGTAAAAGAAATAATTATGATTTTACTTACTACTCTTTCCCTCATATTTGGGATATGGAGATTGGCATTAAATTCAGAGTAGTTCAAATAAGGGTTATATTATAGTAAATGGCAAACATTCAATCATTCAGACGATGTATCTCTACATTATTTGTCTAGTTTTGTCATCCATTATGTGTTCCACTCTGTGAAAACAATTAACACCTGTTACTGGCTTCATGGCTCCTAGTTACTTTCAAATGACAGCTCTGCCAAGAGTGAAGTTCATTGAACTTTCCGTCCCTCTACATACACAATGTATATTCATCTATATAGGCACAGTAAAAATATGTATGTTCAGCAAGACTCTCGTTGTATGCAAGAAACTGGTAGTGAAGCCGTATGTGATATTAGAGGCAGAGCTTAGCTTTGTAAGTCAATGCCCCATGGACAAGTGCCTAGGACTGGCATGCGACAGCCTTTTAGACATGATATCTGATGAAATAGGCTGCAAAATCGCATGCCCATGCTTTCCTCATCAAAGCCACATTCAGGCAACTTGTCAACGACGAAATACAAGGCTTTCTTGCTGTTAGATCAAATTTAAGTTGGTATTTGTTAGAAGTTTAAACAGTTAGATAGTATTGTTGGTTGAACTGTCAGTTAGTTTGCTGTTTGGCAACAGTAAGATTTCTTTGTATAAATACATTGCAAATGTTAGATTAAAATATATATTACCCTTATTTTCCTCCAACATGAAATCAAAACCATGGGTCACGGCTCCCTCAAAGTGTAATCTGTATTGTGGGGGTTTTTCCTAGAGGGTGTCTGAATTTTGGGGTAATATGGGTTTGTGGGGAACCTTGATGTTGGCTGTTCTGGTGGGGGTTTACCAACTGGTAAGCGGCATGTTTGTGACACCGAACACCGAACAGACAGCATGAGACCAGGGTCTTTGTGCCCATGGAGCCTATTCCTCAGTCGGTTCAGCTGGGTGACATCACAGCCGAGGAATTGAAGGCCCATGATGGATCTGAATGCAAGAAGCCGTTGCTCATGGCCATCAAGGGCAATATCTATGATGTGTCCCAATCCAGAATGCTTTATGGCCCAGGCGGAGGCGGTCCATATGCCTTGTTTGCTGGTAAAGATGCTAGCAGAGCCTTGGCAAATATGTCGTTTGAGGAGAAAGATTTGACTGGGGACCTAGAAGGCCTTGATCCTTTTGAACGGTAACTCTTCAGGATAGTAAGTACAAATTCATGAGAAAGTATGTTGAAGTTGGGCAGATTGTCAAAAAGACTGATGTGGAGGCTACTTAAGGTTCATCTAACAAGCAGTGCACAACACAAGGGAAGTAAACCAGGATTTGAAGGCAACAGCAAACAGTGCAACTGTAGCAAAGTGATACCAGATCATCCACATGGGCACTTCATGCAAAAAGCGTTCCATGCAAGGGAAAAAAAAAAAAAAATGGAAACTTAACTTCATCGGGAGGGAAAAGCTTAACGCGTAGCTAGAAAAAATGTGAATAAAATTGTTTAACTGACACTAAATTGTTTAACCATCATGGTTAGGTTGCAAGTTATTTTTTTTAACGCTCTTAAATAAGAAGTTAATGCAGAGCATGAAGGAGCATAGGACCTTTGAAGAAATTGGTACTTATAAATAAAAAGTTAATGTAGAGCTTTGAAGAAATTGGTACTTATAAATAAAAAGTTAATGTAGAGCATGAAAGAGCATATGAGCTTTGAAGAAATTGATACTATGTGTAGAGGTAAAATCTTATTAGAAGAAATTAGTATTCTATGTATTATTTGTAGAAGGTTTGTTATGTAAAATTTTAGAAAAAGAGATTGGTACTCTGACGAGTGCTTGCCAATGTATGATGCTATGTGGAGAGCAATTGTGTAGTGTTTGATATGGTAGTTAAAATATAATAAAAATAGTATACGAGAGGTTGTGTTTAATTGACCCCCTCTTCGTTGTTGCATCATTTTGGTATCAGAGTTGGCAAAGATCTTATGAGAACCAAAGGTTGATTTTTTAAGGTGTAGCACAAGAGTGATGAGCCCATAATGAGGATGTTGATGTAGCAACGTGGCTACCAGCTTCTTAACTCACCAAGTACGAAGTAACCATGGAAGACTTCAACAATGTTCATGGAACATTTCTTTGTTACTCAAAGAGTATGATGTGGGCACATCTATATGGGCACTCCATGAAAAAAAAAATGGAAACTTAACTTCATGCGAATGCGAAGAGAAAAGCTTAACACGTAGCTAGAAAAAAGGAGGATAAGAATGCTTAGTTGACATTGACAATTTAACCATCTTATAGAGCACGAAAGAGCATAGGAGCTCGGAAGAAATTGGTATTCTATGCAGTGCTTGTAGGAGGTTTGTTATGTAAAACCTCAAAAGAAGAGATTAGTACTTAGAGGAGTGCTTGCTGATGTGTGGTGCTCTATGGAAAGCAATTATGTAATGTTTGATGTGGCAGTTAAAATATAATAAAAATAGTATAGGAGAGGTTGTTGTTTAATTGATCGCCTCTTTGTGGTTGCATCACAAAGATTGAGAAAGCATTATAAATAAGTGAGAGCAGTGTTACAAAGATTAAAAAGGCATTATTTACAAGTGAGAGAAGAATGTGGTTTTATTGTTATAGATCTTCCTCACAGGAAAAGTGAAGAGGAGTTGTATCTCTTCTAAATAAAATCTAAGAAATGTACTTGTGAATGGTTGCATACTTATAATATTCACAAAAGATATGTTATACTTATGAGTGGTTGTTTTTGTCTTGTTTGATGGATAGAATGTGTATCCATCTACTAAAAAACTTTTAAATTTGTCTTAGTTTATCAATTAGTTAAGTATAGATCCTAAAGTTTATCCTAGTCTATAATTCTTATATATTAGTGAACTTTTAACTTTTTTTTATTCATCAAGTAGTTAAGTAAACTGTTGTATTTATCCTTATTTATATATATATATATATTTTAAATTTGATATTAAAAAAATATTAGAAATTTAACTTTGGTTATCTTGTTGTTAGAGTCACTCAAACTATAACAAGGAATTTTTTTTAAAAATAAAATATAATGTTGCCTTTGTTATGAAGAGATAACTTCGAGAGATACTTTAACATACTATAATGTACACACATTTTTTTGAATGAAAAAGAGCAAAAAAATTCTATTAATGAATAATTAGGCCTTTTTACATAAAAAAAAAGTGGGTGGAAAATATCACACCCCAGTATGATTCCAAACTAACCACCATGGTTAGGATACACAAAAAATACCAAAACATCATAAAGTCTAGATACAACGAGCCCACGGCTAACAAAATATCATAACTATGCTTTAACTAAACATAACTGCAGAGAGTCAGACTTTGGGAGAAGTGTGGGGCGGCGCATCTGCCTCATCCATTTCCATGTAATGCCAACCTGCATTGGAAGGTACGAGAATGATCCAACCATCATCATGGGGCCCCTTATCATTACCAACAACAGAAGGCCCATTGTCACATCCATTTGTGCAAGCATTAACCACAGTGCCTGTAGTATCCGCTGAAATTTGAAGCATTCATTATTGTATCTCCTGGCATCGATGCATTCATTACAGTATCATTGTGAACAGTATCCCCCCAACCTATAACAAGAGTGGGTACTTTAGGAAGTTCATTTCCCCATCCTGCCATAGGGGTAGGGGCTGGAGCAGGAGGATGAACATCCCAACCACTATGCTATCTGGAAGAACCTGCATCTAACACTCCACATTTGAAAACTGGAAGTTGAGACCAATGTCTCCCTCTCCGTGGAGGAGACCCTCCTCTGTGATAGGAAGGATCCCTTCGGGAATGAGAGCGAGATCCTGACCGACCATGGGATGACTGATCCTCAGGAATTCGACTAACAGTGCAAGGTGCATTACCCTAGTAGTCAATAAGGCTATGGAGATGTTGAATCTCCACATTAACCTTCTCCACCTGTACAAAAATATGTAGCCAAGAATCATAAAACACTGCATACTGGTCAACCAGGGAAAAAATCCTTGAACTAATATCATTAGAAAAAGTAATCTTGTTTCTTGATTTCCAAATATGATAAAGAATGCTAATTCTAAATATGTTCCAGACTTCCAACAAAGGTTTTGAAAATTCAGGAGGGTCTCCAAGAAGGATTTGTTGCCATGAAAAGGGAGATTTTATGAAGGGGTGAAAGAAGGACTCAATCCAGGTCCAAGCTGAACGAGCCTTGGAGCAAGACCAGAATACATGCATACAATCCTCCAGCTCTCCATAGAAATAATAGGTAGGGTTATCAATGCCAATATATTTAAGTCTTTGCCCCATTGGTAGGCCTTGCATCAGTAAACTCCATGCAAAAAAGGATTGCTTAGGTTCAATATATTTTGCCCAAACCATTTTGAACCTACTTCTCCATTTAGAAAAAGAGAAATTAGATCCCAATGAGCATTTAAAACAGCAGCCATATGATTTATTCTTAGGCCAACCCTAATCAGCCCACTAGGGCTTCTGAAAGTGCTTGAAAATTTGGGGCCATAGAGAAAAAGGAGTATTAAATACCACAACATCATAAGTGACTTTATCTTCCTACTTTAGCTGATAAAATTTTTTAAAATCATCCCAAGGAATCCAGTCTTTGGTGTAAAAGGAGAAAAAATCAGTGATAGAGTTAATTCATTTTTTGTAAAATCGTTGAGCATGAATCCACTGTACTTGGGCCAAAGGCAAGGACTGAATTTGAATAATAGGAGACCACCAAACACTAATGGAGGAAATAGAAGCACCATTCTTTTTCCCTTCTCCTTTCCAATTGAGCCAGGGTTTAAGAGATTCCCAGGCCTTCCATATACTTTTAACAACAAAGGAACCTTTGATTTTAATAGGAACAGGGGTTGTGATAAGAGTAGACAAATTCAATCCTCACCAAACCCTTTTCCCCAAGGGGAGACCAGTCAAAATGCAATGTCAAAGAAGAATTTTCCAGGCTTCATTGTCGTCAAGAGCTCTCACAACCCATTTTGCACACAAGGCAATTCCCTGACGGTTACAATCTAAAAGGCCCATGCCACCAGAAATTTTGGGAAGACAACAAAAATTCCAAGCAACTCTGTGAAACCCCTTTTTTTGAGATGCATTTGCCCATAAAAAATCCCTCAACAATCTTTCCAATTTCAAATAGCAAGCTTTTGAAGGAAGCCAACAGGAAGAATAATAAACATGAGTGGTAGCTAGAATCTTAGAGCAGATATGAAATTTCTCTACCAGAGAAAGCTTTTTAGTGATCCAATATGTCAATTTCTTCTCCAATTTTTGAATGACATAATTCCATAATTGAGCAGGTGTGCTTTGAAAGGCAAAAGGTATGCCTAAGAACTTGAACATTTCACCAGGTTGAATCCAATGCCATGGGTATTGAGAAAGCCAAGTAGGCAAGGGTTTTTCAGATTGCCTAAAGCAAGAAGTTTTTTCCATTGAATACTTGACCCAGAAGCAAGACAAAAAGTGTCAAGGTATGTAAGGGCAGTGGACAAAGATTGTTCATCTTCAGAAATGGTTTAAAAATAGTCATCACCAAAATGACCATTAACCATTTGAGAAGAAGAAGCAGGTAAAGAAATACCACGAATAGATACACTTTATAAGCAAGTAAATACCCAAAAGCTTTAGCTGCTAGAATAAAAAGTGAGGGAGTAAGGGGACATCCTTGTCTAACAGATTTGAATAATCCAAAGGCTTCAAACTAATAATTTTTCAGGGTAATTACAACAGAAGCATCTTGAAAGAGCATATTCATAGACTAAATGAAGTAAGGCCCAAAACCTAAGGACTGGAGCATGGAAAGTATAAAATACCACTCAATTTTATCATAAGCTTTTTCAAAATCTATTTTAATAAATAACATATCATGTTGTGAAGAGTGAGCCCATTCCATTCCTTCCCAAACTGCAATCACATTATCTAGGATATATCTGCCTTGCACAAACCCTGTATGTTTAGGTCTGATAATCAGAGGGAGAATTGATTTATTCTTGAGAGCAATGACCTTAGCAATGATTTTGTAGCTTACATTCAACAAAGTAATTGGTCTCCAATTAGTGATAATTTTAGGATCTCCAGCTTTAGGGATCAACTTTATATTTCCTCTATTTAAGATATGTCCTAAATATCCAGTGATAATTACTTCTTGATAAACTTTAAGAAGATCGGGACCAACAAGATCCCAAAATTCTTTATAAAATTCACAAGGGAATCCATCTAATCCAGGTGCTTTCTCATTAGCCATTTCAGATAAGGCCTGCTTCAAATCATCAATAGACAAAGGGGTTTCACAAACTTCTCTTTGAGAAGGAGAGACCTTTTTAGGAATTACAACCTTACATTCAGCTAAAGCTTGTTGGCGAGCTTCAGAGAAAGGTTGAGAAGCAAATTTTTTTTATAGTGTCTGACAAAGGCTGCACTTATTTTAGGGAGAGAAGTTAACCTCTGGTCATCAACTTGAAGAGCAAAAATCTGAATAGATTGAGAAGGTGGCCTTAATCTCTAAAAAAATTCTTTAGAAACTTTGTCCCCAATTTTCAACCAATTCATTCTAGCCCTCAACTGGGCTCCTTTTGCTTCATACAGGTCAGCTTTTTTGATTTTATGACGAAGAGAAGCTATTTGGGCCTGTAAAACAAATCTAAAAGGACAAAGCTAAAAGGACAAGCTTCAAGATGAGCAAAGGCTCTGTGTAACTCTTGCTTAAGAGCAGTATTTGCAATTCTTCGTCTTTTAGCAACCTCACCACCAAGAGAGCGTAACAGCTTAGTGGTGCGGTACGCACATTTATGTTACCATAATACAACAAATCCACAACCCTTTACGATGTTGTTGACATGGAGACAAGTAAATTTCTAAAGTTATTTATTTATGGTATTTTACGCACATTATTTCTTAAACACCGAACTTTCTAATGGCATTTTGGATTTTTTATTTTTATTTTTATATATTATTTATAATTACTATTTTTTTAAAAAGGGTAAAATTTTTATTGAAATCAGAAAAATATACAAGACTCAAGAATTAGATTACAAAAAAATTGCTTTATCCAAGCATATCATATTTCAGCAAACTAGTAAGAGTTTGAGAGCACGCTGAAGGAAGCTGATGCCATTCCCTAACATCCCAACCTTCTTGAAATTTAGAGGCCTATTTAACCAAAAAATCAGCAACACCATTCCACTCACTTGGAATATGAGTAAAAGCGATGAACTCCATATGACAACGAAAACGAAGAATCTACCTAACCACCCCAACCAAACTCCAATTAATATTGGTAAGATTATAGATATTCAACGAATTAATGAGAATTTGAGAATCTGATTCACAAATTATTGTATGCCAATCCTCACCATATCCTTGTTCCAACGCATAAAGAATAGCAAGGTCTTCCATATAATTATTGGTATGTCTTCCTTTAAAACATGAGAAAAGGAAACATACCGCACCACTGCAATTACATCCCATTCCACCAATACCAGAATTTCCAAGACTACCTCTTGAAGATCCATCAATATTAATCTTAAGAACCCCCTAGGAGGCGGGTGTCATCTACCATCTCTTTGCACTCTATTATTGAATCCCCTCATGCTAAAATAAATAGTAGCACGTGGACCAGACATCGTCAAACCCAAACCATGCATAATCTGGACCTCCACTATGTCCACAAGAATACTAATCTAACATTTGGTAGACATAGTTTCCTGGAGCATTCTCAAAATTCTCTGCCAGACTTGATAAACAGATAATTGTCTCCCTTGAAAAATTCTTCGATTCCTTTCAAGCCAGATTTGCCAAAATATGCACAAGGGACCAATATGCCAAGCAACCTGTTGAATTAAATATGGATTTTATCTCAATCTAGTTTATAAGGCCTTTTGTTTAATAATATACATATATATATATATATATATATATATATATATATATATATATATATATAATGGATTTTAAAGCTTAGATTTATACTTGTTCATATTAAATTATACTAAAATATAAATTATAAAAGTAATGTTAAAGTGTTATAATGGCATTAAGAATAAAGAAAATGTTAGGTTATATAATACATTGTTATAATGAATAAAAGCAACACAAATTTAAATCATATAGTAAAATATTTATAAAGTAAAAGTAAAGAGCAATAACATAGAGGGCATGAAAGGGTGTTTGTAAGCATTGAAACGAATCTTCTAGTAACAACAAAATTAATAGAGAAAATATCCACCAAAACAGGAAATGAAGAATGAATCTGCTTGCAACAATAAAATTAACACACAAAATATGTTCCAAAATGGGAAATTAAGCATGAATTTTATTAATTGTTTATTACAATATCATAGGATATTTCAAGGGGGCTACCTCCTTCAGAACTCCTAATACAAAAATACAATTCCCCCCACTCTCTCATTACAATCTAATATAACAAGGAACCATATAATGTCTTACAAACCTAACCCTAACCTTAAATAAACTTTGGGTCCCACTAACTAGTCACAACACTGACTACTTCTAATTACATGACTAGTTACAATAATTAAATAGTTAGGATAGAAGGGTCCTAATATGCCCTTCCCCTTCAAAATTGTTCTCCTTAAAGCTTAAAATGTGGAAATTGTTGTTGAAGCTAGGGGAGTGGCTCCCATGTTACATCTTCCAACTATAAACCCTACTAGTGCACCAACAATTAAGTGATGGAGCGGTTGTGAAGTTGGCAAGACCGATGATCCAATATTATGACTAGTTTGAGAGGAATTGACCCTTCACTATCAAGTTCAAGCAAGGTTGTTTATAACTAAACATGTTGACCAAGGACCTTCTTCAAATAGGAGACATGAAAAATTGGGTGGATCTTGGAGGTGGATGGAAGGTCCAATTTATAAGCCACTGATCCAATGCATTGCAAAATGCAATAAGGCCCATAGAATTTGGGAGCTAATTTGTGGTGGCCTTTTATCTTTAAGGATATTTGCTTATAGGGTTACAAACATAAAAACACCATATCACCTTTGACAAAGGACCACTTAGAGTGGTGTTGATCAACTTATTGCTTTATTCGATTCTAGGCTACTGTTAGCTTGTCCTTCAGAACTCGAATAATGCTTTCATAAGTGGAGATAGAGAAATCCATAACTTGTACCTTAGAGCTATTAGAATCTAGGAAAGGAGCAAGGGTGGTGATTGCTTGTACATTGTTTCATAAGGGGTCATCTTTGTTGTCATATGATATATGGTGTTGTACCACCATTTTTCTAGGGGTAACCATTTGGTCCAATGAGTCTATTACTCAAAGGCAAAGCAATGCAAGTAGGTCTCTAGGTACTTGTTGATAATTATTATCTAGCCATTAGTTTTTGTATGATATGCCAAACTCATATTAAGGTGTGTTCCCTAGAATATAAAGAGTTCTTTCCAAAATGTGTTAGCGAATGCCAGATCCTTCTCATATACTATAAAAGTTGTCATTCCATGGAGGCAAAATATTATCAATTTTGGGCGATAGTAGAGGCTTATAAAGGTGGGAAAATAGAAAAAAGTGGGCATACTTGGATAGACAGTCCACCACCACAAAAATGATTAATTTTCCTCTAGACTTGGGAAATTCTTCAATAAAATCTATCTGAGTGACAACTAAGTAATATATGAAGTCCCTACAAATTTATATTCTAAAAGGTATGACAACCACATAAAATCCCAACTTTCTCATCCTAAATACATTCACTATGGAAAATATTGCACCATTTACAAGTGCAATAACATCATCAATGTTATTCCTTAGAAGTTAAAAAAGAGAGAATCATAAGAAGACCTCATGGGCCATTGGAACCTATGACATTGTAGATAAGGAAAAAACAAGTACTCTTAGATGTATCAATCACTACCCACTTGCCTTCTAGCCACTTTCTCTCTAACTCTAACTTTAACTTTAGATTTAAACCTCTATCCTTAAGAGTCGAATTAGAAAGACTCATAATTAAAATTTCTACTACATCTCTATCTAAGGATAATAGAGAAATATTAATAGAAGAGAAGTAGCATTGTGACAAGGTGCTTCTCGACTATGAGATCAATAGTTCAAGTTGTAAATGTGGCAATAAATCTACATTCATAATGAAAATTTCTTATTCATCAAACTTGAATGGATTTATAAATTTTGGGGATATCATATGACTTCTTGCTTGCGACTTCCAACTTTGGTCAATTATCAAAAGTCATGTTGTTTCTATTAATTATATCATAGATCTTCCACTTCAGTTATCTTCTTCTTCTACTACTACTTAGGGCCTGACCAAATAGAGTACTATTTTCTCTACATTGATGATATGATCACTATCATGAGGTACATAAGCATGCACCTAATTCAGTTGCATAATTGGAAAACTAACAAAGAAAGTGATATATTCGAACATCATTTTACCTTCCAAAATTTCTTCATTTTTAACATAAATTACACTAGAGCTTCTTCTTGTTGTATTAGTAAGGCCTTTGTGTCTTCTTTTTGTAAGCACAAAAAGTGAAGAAAATTGACTAGGTCATCATGCAAGTGAGTGAGTGGCATACATGTGATTTGTCATTCTCTATTTACTATTTGGTGGGATTCTTACATAGAGGTTTGGTCATGAAAATTTTAGCTAGGTTTAATAGTGAGTGGTAAAAAAAATGAGAGAGGACTTTTAGCGAGGGTATTATAATATTACATGATAGAAAAGTCCTATTTTCTTCAATCCAAAAGAGGGCAAGACTTGAGGCTTCTCAACAAGCTAAGGTCTAGAAATATGGATGTTTGATGGTGTTTTTTGTATTTTGGTTTGGTTTTAAAGAACTTAGTTTTGTTTTTGGAAGAGAAATGATGTCTCTTGATAAAACTAAATGTAAAACATATAGCCCTACAAGTATAACTAAACAATTTGGGTCTTTATGGTGGTTTGATTTAGATTTTGTCATCAATGGTAATGTTGATAAAAACCATTAAAATTGATGACTCAATTAACATTATGGATATCAAGACTAGCTGTTTTATAGTGATAAACAAATACTAGAGTCAAATAGACGAGGGAGGAGGTATGGATTAAGTAGATCACACAACGCCTTCACCACATTACAATGTTATTAGGGACAATAAGTATATAAGATACATTTTCATGAAATCACTATTAAAAATTATTCTATTATAGTTAGGAAACATTATGTTTAAGGTAGTAACCAACTACCCCTTACTGGATAATAATTAAGTTAGGAGGAACTATCAACTAACCCTCAAAATGGGAATGAAAATAGTTACAAACCAACTTAAATACCTTTTACTATCATTTTACTAACAAATACCAACTTAAATTTGATCCAACAGCAAGAAAGCCTTGGATTTCGTCGTTGACAAGTTGGCTGAATGTGGCTTTGATGAGGAAAGCATGGGCATGCGATTTTGCAGCCTATTTCATCAGATATCATGTCTAAAAGGCTGTCGCATGCCAGTCCTAGGCACTTGTCCATGGGGCACTGACTTACAAAGCTAAGCTCTGCCTCTAATATCACATACGGCTTCACTACCAGGTTCTTGCATACAACGAGAGTCTTGCTGAACATACATATTTTTACTGTGCATATAGATGAATATACAACGAGAGTCTTGCTGAACATACATATTTCTACTTTGCATATATAAATGAAGATGCATTGTGTATGAAGAGGGACGGGAAGTTCACTGAACTTCACTCTTGGCAGAGCTGTCATTTGAAAGTAACTAGAAGCCAGTGAAAACAGGTGTTAAAATTTTTCAGAGTCAGACACACAATGAATAACAAAACTAGACAAATAATGTACAGAAACATCGTCTGAATGATTCAATGATTGCCTTTAAACTTTAATATATCCCTTATTTGAACTACTCTGAATTTAATGCCAATCTCCATATCCCAAATATGAGGGAAAGTGTAGTAAAGTAAAATCTGAATTATTTATTTTACATTTTAAAACAAGCAACTTTAGAACTTTACACAGTTTTTGTAAGTATTTTGAACGAGCAGCAGCAGGCCTAAGGATGAAAAATGTTGGTCAAAAACTTGAAGTGCTCGTTCGACCAAAATTGAGGATAACGCTAAAATTCCCTACCTATTTGATGGTACTGCTCGAGAAGTTCTTGTGACCCTGGGGTAGACATAGTAGTCATAGTTATCGCTTTTTTAATTGTTGCAGAGACTTTGGAAGACCTTGCCCTTTTCAACTTTTGGTTTTCATCTGGAACTGGAACTGAGCTCGGTCTTCCATCCATCTTCTTCAAAACCATTGAGCAACCGTATACTTTAATCTCTTTAAGTGATTGCAAACTCCGGTAGCTCTCTGGCAACATTTGCAATGCTTCACACTGCACTAGTGTGAAGGCCCTGCGTGAAGGCATGGCTCCTTCCTGTACTATTGGCAATTCCTGTAGACTTGTTAGCTTAACCAATGAAAATACTACCAACCTAGGAAATGCTCCATTAAAACCAGATTCCGAAGGCAGATTTCTTATGCTTGGGCATTCAATGATATGCAGTTGCCTAAGATTCATAAGTATCAGCTCTCCAGGAAGTTCTTCCAACAGGTTACACCTGAGCAGATGGAGATGGCTTAAATTATGAAGAAAGCAACTGCATACGAACTTTTCCATCAACAAAAGCAAATACGAACTTTCTTCCCATATGTCATCTAAAACAGGGCAAACTTATTTTCCAACATTCTGCTATGCAACCACATTTTCACATATTCTTCCTCTGTCCTCTCTAAAGTTTCATTTATTCTGGAAGCTATTTGTTGGGCAAGTTCATTTATGAGGTTTTTGAGAGATGGACTCTGTGAAACAGTGAGCCACAACAGTAGGTAATTACTATAGAAATTTGGTACCTGGTCGCTGTTGAAGAACCTCTTCAGGAGCAGAGTTTTGCCGGATCCACCTATGACGGCCAGGCCAACTGATGAAATTCTCTGTCCTTTTGCGTACCGTAAAAAATTCTGAAGTCCTTCAAGAGCTCGATCTTGTCCGACAATCAGGGGTTCCCAAATGTACTTCATGCTTCCTATGGGAGGCGCCGATCCCGTTGATACCTGGAGAAGCATCAATGGTGAGTGTAAGAGGATGGTTCCAATCCCCTTACACTCAGAGATTAATTGTTACTTTGCATTTAAAACCACTTGGGTTACTTCGCCTCGTATAGTCGTTCCTATGATGGAATTTCGTTCCACATGGTAGCTGGAAGGATTAAAGAGGGCGCCAAAAAGCAGGTTCCAAGGTCGAGCCTGCAACTCACCATTCGGCCGGTCCCAGCCTTAGAAAGTTTAGAGGTGGGGTTTGGAACCATCAATTCCACCGGCATTTGGTTTTTGACCTTGGCGAAATTCCCAACTTTCAATAATTCTTGAAAAGTTATTGCTGTCAAACATAAAAGATAAAAAGGAGAACTAAAAATATATATTTTAGACAAATAAAACAAACAAACGCAGTAGTACGGACTAGGTATTGCACGCCATGTCAAGTAAAGGGCTCGATGGTAGTGCACGTCTCTCTTGCATAACGGACTAGTAGACCTCCCATGAAACTTTGTTCCACCAAACAAATAGGAAACGACGTTATTAAAAGAACGGTAAAAATAAAACCAAAGTTGTCGGTCACTAGATTCCGATGGATCGTGGCGGAGTTCGACGATGAAAGGGAATGTGAAAGAGGAGAACGATGTTTTGGTCTTGCGTTCACGTGAATAACGGGGACACCTCTTTAGAGGTACACTTATCACTTTTTTTTAGCACATTTATAATTTTGAGTTATGGGGTCTCTTTTATTTTGGGATATCTTTATTTAAGAGGGGTATAGGTTATAGGAACAGTTTCAATAATTTAATATAAGTTAGAAAACAGAAACCTCAATAAAAATATCTACAACTTACTGATTCTTTAATTAAAAATAAATATGTGAAAGAAAAGCCAAGGGTTACCTCGTTGGTTCATATTTTATGAAATTGAATGGACAATTACATTTTATTAATCACCGTCAAAACAGGGAGACATCTAAACAATTATGACATCAATTCACTATACACCAAACGCCAAGCCCAAAGGAATAAAACGGTATTAAAACTTCAACGATGTCTATAAATTCGTAGCCTAAGATCGGCTATTACGTGCTTGTTCTCTAGTCATTGTTTGGGTGAGCGCTTTGTCTTGCATAATGGCATTCTCTGATGTGGCTACTTTGGTGTTGCCCTTTGCATTTGGCAGGGTTCAACGCTTCTTTTTTCTCTGCTTGCTTAAGTGCAATAACTAAACAAACAGTGCTATAAGGAATTGGAATAGAATTTTTTAAATAATATGAAATATAATAGATGATACGGAGATCACATTGTTTTGAGGTATAATAAAAAGGCCCTCCCTTCAATAGGTCAATAATATTTCGTTAAAAAAATCCCAACAACAACAAGAATTAGATTTTAATTTTAAATTATTTTAATTTCTTCTATCATCTCTTATCTTAATATCTATCTAAATACCAATCTATCTTATCTTGTTCGCTTTCTTACCTTAAGATATTTGCCCTCCGATTTGAAGTCAGGTCAATAATATTCCATTATAGCGTCCCAACAACAACAAGAACTGGATTTTAATTTTAATTTTTTCTTTCTCTTATCTTATCTTCTCGTTCGCTTTCTTACCTGACGATATTTGCCCTCCGGTCCCATCGAAATTTTTAGTTGTCTATCTATATCTCCTCTTCACCATGATAGAATACGAAGAATGGAATCAATGTTCAACCGGTAGGATGCACAGGGTATATTTATTATTAGCTCCCCTAGGAGGTTATTGTGTTTAGCTCCCCTGGGAGGTTATTGTGTCACTGCGGGCAATAAAGGGGTGTCATAGACGAGGACAAACGAGAAGACTCTAGTTTGGAAAAACATAGACGGTAAGAGGGAATTTTTTTAGACTTACATGAGGATTTTGCAGACAAAGAGTAAGTCGAAAATAAACTTCTTTGCATGTATAAGGGAATTCTTAGCTATGATAATATGAGACGTAGGAGAATTGTCTGCCTATTCGAGTGTAACATATTTGCAGACAAAGAGTAGGTCGAAGATAAACTTCTTTGCATGTATAAGGGAATTCTTAGCAATGATAATATGAGATGTAGGAGAATTGTCTGCCTATTCGAGTGTGTTATGTTACATAAGTGAAGAAACATTTGATGAGATTTAGAAAAATTGTTGGTTCATTTTAATGTGCTATACTAAACAAGTGAGAAAACATCTCACCAATTGATGTTTGAGTGTTAATTTATGTGTCAAACCGATACATGAGATGGTTCTTAGTGAATAAAATTCGAGTTAACAATGATTTAAATCAAATTAATATTTAGAAAAGATAGAAGAGAGGCAGACTTAAATTTGAAGCTTTTTGTATTAGATGGAAGCTTGGATTAAATGTTATTGGTAACAATTATGGCTAGAAAAATAACAGAATTTTCAAAGAAACCTTTTTATCTTTGGATGGTGTCTAACAGGTCATTTGGAGCAAAGTCACAAAAATGATGGTAATAGATGTTAAAGAGGAAACTCAACCTAATATAGAGACAATGGAGAAGGAAGCTAAAGTATTGGAGGGGCAAGACAAAGCTAGTTGGAAGGCATCCCAAAAGATTGGATTAAAATTAATATTGATGAAGCTATAAAAGGTAATTCGGATAGATCTGGAATTGGAGTGGTCTATAGAAATTATGTTGGGATAGTGTTCTATTAAGAACTGTAGGGCTTGGGCATGGTCACAAACAATGAAGCAAAAGCCTTAGCTATCAAATTTGTTTCTATATGGGTGGTAACACAGGGTCATAGGAGGATGTTCATAGAATCATATTCTTAAATCTTGGTAGGAGCTCTAGATTGCATGAAGAATTTTGCTTTGGAGATGTGTAGGGTAAGGATTCTTGTTACCCGAATTAAGGAGTTGTAAAGAGAATTGGATGATGTGATCCCAATTTATGTTGGTAGAGCTTTGAATATAGTGGCAGACTTTTTGGCTAAGACAAATACTAAGGAGGTAGGAGTTCAGTGGCACAGTGACATGACTATTGAGGATGAAAAGCTTAAACAAATTGATGAGCAATCTAACATTTGGTTAATTTGGATTACAAATATCTTTTTTTTAGTGTTGTAATCAAAAGTGGTTAGTTCTTAGGTTCGTGGGCTCTAGAATCATGGAAGTTTTTTGAGAAGTTAAAAAGAAGAAACTAAATACTCTTGTTGATTAAGGATAAAAAGAGTCTCGTTCCAACTTATAAATAATTTTATATACAATTTTTAAAATTTTAATATATATATATATATATATTCATTCACGTGAATAAGAGAATAACGTGTGCAAATATAAATCATTGTAAATAATCTTGTTCTAATAAAATAATAAAGTGTGCAAATATGAATCATCGTAAATAATCTTGCTCTAATATAATTTATTAAATTAGATATGTTAAGTATTTATACTAGATATGATATGTACTTATATGCATTGCTTTGATAAATTTGGCTGAACCGCCATCCATGCGAGGACATTAACTACTTGGAATTAAAGTCCTTGTGAGTGGTAGTTTATAACTACCTTCATTCTCATTTTCCTTGTGAGGGGTAGTTGATAGCTCCCCCTAACTAACTTGTCACCTAGTGAGGGGTAGTTGGTTACTACCCTAAACATGATGTTTCCTAACTATGATGGAATAATTCTTAACATTCCCCCTTATTACATCATAGTTGAGAATTCCTTAGAGAGGAATTTTTGAATGCTTTCAAATTTGATTTGTCCATGTGACTTGATGAAGATGTTTGATTCTTACTTTGTTTTCTTGTTTTGAATTTTGGTTTTGATTCTTGCTCTAACTTTTGGTTTTGTCTCCTTTTTTTTTTTTAATAAGGGGAAATTCTCCTTCTTAATAAACACGATCCAAATATGGTTATGGATCAAGAATACTTAAGCAATAGCCTCACTTTGCTTATCCAAGGATAGGTATGATTTCTTCTATCAATGGTTATAAAATATAATTGGACACATATTATTGTTCTCATATCTTTTGATTGGAACATAAAACCAATCATAAATTATCAGTCAGATTGTTCCTTATTGATTTTCATCTTCTTGTAAAATGGTGACAAATATTTTCACCTTAAGTGAATCATATGCCTTCACTTGTTCTCATATGTGAACTTTCAACTGTTGGATTTCTTTGCTTCTTCAACTGTGAGCATCCTTCATGTCTTTGCATAATCTCTAGTCACCTAGTGCTTACTAGATACAATTAGCAAAAGTTTAATTTTTTTTGGTAGCTTGATGCTTACTAGTACAATAAAGTGCAATTAGTCAGTACTAGGAAGCATTAGTCTTCCTTCCCCCTCAATGTAAATTCTACACTTATACAAATTTAAGGAGTGGCAGGTACTATTAATAATGCACTCATAATACAAAATAGATTATGTTTTTTAAATCTTCCACATAATATTCTACTATAGGTTCTATCACTACAGGTCATTCAAGCATTGCTTGAATCACTTTTTGATATAATAATCATGTTTTGAATGCTTATTATAGTGGGAAAATCCTTTCTATAAAGGTTAATTTTTATCAAGAATGCCTACCTGAAGTCAAGATGAAGAGGGCCAACACCTCTACTACCTACAAAGCAACTAAAGCTAAAAGAGCATCTAGAATGAAACCAAGGAGGAACAATTGTCATAAACTAGTATTGAATCTTAAGCTTCTTTCACCATAAACCTCAACCCAACCACCAAACTAACAATTAAACAAGCAATCTTTTTTATGGCGGCTAAAGCAAGTCTTAATAGGACTTGGAACCCCCAAGCCATTTTGATGACAATAAAAGTGGAACCATGTATAGCGATACCATGCTTTGAACAACGTCCAAGCTCTCTTTTCTCCTTTGGAGGAACAAGACCCTAAAGTCAATCTCTTCCCCTAACCAAGGAGGTCCCTTAGTCCCAGGTGCTATTCCAAGTTGATGCCACAAGTGAATCCTATGGACTAAGGTCATTTTCTTATCCAAGAGGAAGGAGTATTCAAGGGAGCCGAGTTTAGAGGTAGCAAGGCAAGACTCCCATTTTCCCAGGGAGATCTTGATACCAAAAGGTTAGAGAAAAATAGAGTAGCTCAAAATATTTTTGGTTGCAATGGTCTCCCTAAACCTTTAGGTTTGATGTCTCCTCAAAAGTCCCCTCATGATACATGGTAGAAGAGGAGTCCCTAGAAGTAGAACAACATAGAAGGCGATACTCATTACCTTCATTAGGTGCATTGAAGGACACCTTCACCAAGAAAATCTGCCAAGACCGTGGATGAATCAATCTTCAATCATCCAGGCAACCAGAAAAATCTAAAGTGATCAAACGTGAGGGAAGGGATGATGATATGGTCTTGTTATTAGCACCCCACAATCAGATGCAGATTCCCAAGCAATAATTGAAACATTAAAGCGACAATAGAGAGGACAACCCAAGGGGCAAAACACAATGCAAAGCATTAATGACAAATGATCTTGGAGGTATAATCAAGGATATTTTTTATAGCATCATCCAACTATGAATCTCCAAAATCTCTAAAGCATTAATTGTTGATGTCAACTAGTATGAGCAATTTGAATTTAAATTTTAAAATCCTACATGGATTTTGGAGGGATTTTGTCTCCATTTCTTATAAATTTCCCTCTTCTTCTCATTGTAAATATCAAAAGTCATCCATATCCTAAGGGGTGCTTTCCTTCATTCTCTCTTGCATCTTGGCCTACCTTGAGCCGTATGCAGTCGATCAAGATGTTTTCAAACCTCTTCTCTCTTTGCATGTAACTCAGGGTTCACACTAACAATAATTTATGACTTCTTATGAAATCTTTGTCCATGTTTTAATGTGGGTGTTTTGTTTTGTTTTGTTGTGTTTTCTTAGAGGGACTTGTGTTCCTCATGCACTATCAATCACTGCTCATGTATTTATTCAACTTTTCATGGTACATGAGGGTCTTATTCTTTTCTTTGGTGTGTTGACGCCCTTAGATAGGTTAGGTAGGCTTTGGTTTCCATAGTTTTACTTTCTCACAATTTAATTTTTTGTATCTTTTCCTACTTTTTTCTCTTTCCATTTTCCTAGAAGTAGCTAGCTAGGAGTAGGATTAGTATAGCATTGATAAGATGAGCATCAAATATCACATCTAAAAGCAATAAGCCATCCTTGGGTTAAATACCTTGAAGGTCATCCGATAGGAGCCACATCCCATGCTCTCTTGGACTTCCCACGACTAGTTACCCCCACACAAGGCATAGGGTATCAAACGTACCCACTCAAAAGGAGGTGAAAGGGCCAAAAATCATAATCATAGGAGGTCACAATGCATAGGGAGATGTAGGGGTTGTATTTGGCCCCCAATAATTTAGACTAGCATGCTCAATGGGACACAAACTGAAAATATCCATCCCTTGATTTAGAAGTTAGATCGTGGTCTTGGTGAAGGTCACGATCATTATGTTATTGAAGTGCTCTATAGATTCACCTGGCGACTCCATTGTTAAAGAGAATCTAGAAGAAGTCATCATCCCTAGACTGAAGTCACAGTGGGAACCTCCATTTGGCCAGCAACATCTTCCACCCAACAACTTTGTAAAAAAAATAACCCAAAGAGGCTACCAAAAGAGGGCAAATGAAGACAGATTTTTGAAGCTTTTCCTTTGCTTCTTATATATGACGATTACTTGCTCTAATCCTTGAGATTAATGTATTTTTACATTTCTTATTATATAACACTAACCTCTAACTCCTTCACTTGGATTATTTTAGCACCAATGAATCCAATCTATTAACCATGCAGCTAATTTTAGAGGTTTAACTTTGCACTAATATTCACCTTAATTAAAAATCCTTAGTGAACTTTGAATAACTAATATAGTGCAATAATAGTTTCTCCTTATTACTTCTGTAGATAAACCCTTTAAAGTAACTCAAATTATATCTAACTCCTATTTTAATGTGTATGTATAAACCTTAAAATAAACTTTCTTATGCACTTGCTTTGAAGACTATAATATGCAACCTTCTCTTTACAACTTTTAAAGAACTAAAATTGTGCTTAATGGAATTGGATAATAACCTCAATTAAAATTCAACTAATGAACCTATTTGCACCCAAGTTGCTTACCTTAATGAACTTTGTAGATGAAGGATTGCTAGGTGATTAGATTCACCTTATTATTGCCTTTAACTCGATGAACTTGCAGCTCTACTTGGTTGTCTAAAATAATTCTCTAATTCACCTTTTTGTAGCTCCAAAAAACCTCTAACTTGTTGCCCTTAAATTGTAGTTTGGTAACTTCAACTCTCCTTCAATGGCCTTCGCTTTTCTATTGTAGAAACCAACAATTTCCTTTTAGGCTTGTTATCGGATGACGATAATTATCCCAAAATATTCTTGCAGGAGTTGCTCCCTCCTTTCAATCCTTTTTAGGTCCCTCGAGCCTCATGCTCATACCAATGATGGTTTTTGTACTATTCCATCTACTTAAGAATTTATAGCCAAAAGAATTGAACACCATAATGTACGAAACAAAAAAGAGAAATTACAATATGAAAAATGATATTTCTTTTATATTAATATAGGGGAGCCTGAATCTCCCAATTTTACAATGCTTTTGATTTACCCCAATGTCTTGGGGGTAATGTTACAATAATCTCTCTTTTTTTGGATACAATGATTTGATAATGGGGGTCTTCCAACTCTTCATCAAACTATGGTGTGTTTTTCGCTCATTAGCTATAGCTCCAAGGGTGAGTGGGCTTCTGATATCCAACAATGAGACCACTTCAGCTTTAATAGCTCTCTAAGTACTTGTCTCCTACACACATGACAAAGCACATGAGGGTTTAGTAGAACCTATAAACGTGATTGAAAACCAATGCAATAAAACCCCTGGACTAATATTTGTTGAAAACACAGAAAATCAAACTTAAATGCCTTAATGAAATCAAATTACTGATAATGCCTATCGTGCTTTTTTGGTTTTGAGAAACCGTGGATACACAATTCTGACTGAGCAACCATGGGAGTGCAGTTGCGACTGTGTAACCACGAACGAGCGGTTGAGGTTGAATGGCAAAAAGCTCCAAAAAAGACACTCTGAGGCTTCTGGTCTTCGATATCCTCAAGAAGCATGTAAACTCTTGGTGTGATTTTGGTAACTTAACGATGTGTACTCTCAGCCTCCTTTGGTTTATGGGGTAGGGTTGCTTTTGTAGGCCATTTTGGGTTTTTGGAGGGAAAGGGAGGTGGCAAGTCAAAATTGCCAAGTGGAAATCCAAGGCTACCAAATGGAAGGGGCAGTTAGAGTGAGTCACCTGGGGTGTCTCACTTAATTGGGGTGATGTGGCTACAAGTGGAGTGAGGTGTGAGGGATATCCCATGTGAAGGGACAAGGGGGACATGAGTGTGTGAGATGTGGTAAGGGATGGGGTAGTGGTGGTTAGGACACATGTCTAGTGAATAGGCAAGGTATCCTAAGGAGATTTTTCAGATTTATTAAAATCTAGAAAATAGGATAATATATAGGATTGTATTCACCTAAGTTTAGACTTAGGTATATAACTTTATTATGCAAGGTTGTGATGTGCCATGTGGGATGCAAGATGTGGCTTTGTAAATGCCTAAGTTTTGGTGTCTACAGATGCCCCTTTTTGTACTACGTTATGTAAAACACAATGCGATGCAAAAATAAAAGACACCTATCCTTATTGGATGGATAAATAAAATCAAATCTTCTTGAATCTCAAGAATAAATGATTTTTGAAATTTTTTATTTTGTTTACTTACCCCCTCAATTGGCGAATGGGTAAAGAATGAAACCCATGAGCCAATTGACCAAAGTGGATGATGAAAGGGGTGGATGTGATGAATGCAACTATGTAAAATTGAAGATCAACTTGATACCCCAAGTTTGGTAATGTTGTTATTCCAAATTTACCTTTGGTTTCAATGATGCACAAAATATCGTGGTGAAATCACCAATCACATTGGGAGTCTGAGAGTCCAAGTGTTTGTTAGCAATTCCTATTGTTAGTAACCTGGCGCTCTAGGAATTCAACACTCGTAGTGATTTCGGTGATTGTTACCAAATTGTGATTTGATTTTTTTTTGCTTTTGTAACCCAACAAAAGAGGCTTAATGATAACCTTGTGCAAATTGGCTTGAACAAATCCATACTCAAAAAGTGAGGACTTCAGTTGATTTAATGTTGGTGTGATGATTTGGATGTTTCGAGTGAGTGTGCTTATGGTGAGCTACCCATCCTACCAGTTTGCATTGATTTCCAGTCGTTGCAACTGCTAGGTATATAGGATAAGTCACTAGATACAAGGCTCACTTAATGATGATGATGATATTGTTGTTTGTGATATGCATGTTGTGATGATGATGATTATGATGAATTTATTTGGTTTTTTAGGGAATGATTATAATTTTTTTGGGTGCTAACTACGCGAACACTGTTTCTTCTCCTAATAATCGTGCATCTATGGTTGGCGTCGCTAATCGTAGGTGAACGAATTCGCACGCTCATAAAACACGGGTGCGTGGTTACACCGCAAAAGTGGCTATAAATAGGGTAAAGGCAGTTTAGATTTTTTATTTTTGCGATTGAGTTTCTCTGAGCGGTTGAGCAACTAAGTGAGTGATGGATATTGGTGGTGAGACGAGTAGAGCGGGTGGCAGAGTGGAGGTTGGAGGCTTAGTTGGAGCGGAATCCGGAGTCCGCTATGCTGAGGTAGGTGTTATAAACTCTTGGTTTAGTTTTATTATGTTTTTTTTTGTTTGCTTGTTTTTTCTTTGTGTTTTTTCCTTTTTTTTGACTTAACTAAGAGGGGTTGGTAATTTTTTTTTTGTATTACACTGAGAGGGGGTGGTAATTTTTTTTTTTTGAACTATGATAAGGGGGTAGGCGAAAGTTTTTTTTTCTTTATTGTATGTATGGATGCATATGAGATGTTGTAGTGATAGATGGAATGAATGATGAATGTTATGTTCTAATGATTATTTGGTATGTTATAGACTTTTGCTTGATCAACTTTATTCTCATCACTTAATCAGGGGCACTAACATTTGGTATTTATAAATGAAATGGATAATGAGATGTAATAATGGAAATGATATGGGATGGTTTGGATAGATGATTTAGGGTTGTTTTGCAAAGACTCAAACATCCTAGTGATCTCAAACAAACTCATCTATGTATCTCGCAAATCTTCATGATGCTAAGGTTGTCCTAGTGGTTTCAAATTTCTCAAGGACCAACTGTGTGTGCAATGATTGTTCATTTCTCATTATGAGTTAGGTCAGACTGATCAATTGTAACTTATGCCAATAAGCTAGCTCATCCAAGAGCATCCATAGGTCTATACAAAATAAGGTCGCTAATGTGATAGACATGGCACCATGTGTAAGGATACCCCATTGCCAGGTGGGTTTCATTCAACCCATTGTTGTAATGAGGATCACCCCATAGTTTTTGAGACACTAAGAGTTCCAAGGATTCAAGCTCCTTTCCCTTATTTTATTGCATTGGATTTTGGGGATTTTATTTTGAGATTTTGCTCATTTTTGTAATGGAGCAACATGCATTTTTATTGCTTTTTGGATACTTGCTCATTTTGAGGGAGAGCAAGGGATTTTATTGCTTTTTGGAATGCTTTTTGGGATACTTGCTCGCTTTGAGGAAGAGCAAGGGATTTTTTTGGATACTTGCTTATTTTGTGGAAGAGCAAGGGATTTTATTGCTTTTATAATACTTTTGGGATACTTGCTCACTTTGAGGAAGAGCAAGGGATTATTTTTTTTGGGGATGAAGGTGGAGCTTGTCCTTTTGTCAACTCTTTAGCATTCTAGACCATGCACATAATTGGATGAATAGGGGAAACCTTTCACTTTATGGCAATAGCAACTCATGACTTCATCATTCCTAAGCTTCACAATGTTTTAATGTGTTTTGATGTGCATGGTCCAAGAGGAAACTTGATTGACCAAGAACAACTTATTGCTTCTAAATATTGTTTGATTTTGAATTGAGGTTGCTCAAAACACTAGGAGTGGCTGAGTGATTGAAAACATTTGGATTTTGCTTATGGATTAATGTGGTATGTAAGATTTTGTGATACTTTCATTACAAGATTTTGAAAATTAAAAAGTGCACACAAAATAGTCAGTGGCCACATAATCATTATTGCTAATGATTATACGGTATCTATCCTAGTTTATGTGAACCCCTTAATCATCAAAATATTATAAGGAAAGCTGCAAATTATTGTGATTGATGGAGTGATGAGTAATTTTTGATGTAAGGTGCCCCTGATTAAGGTAACAAGACATTAGTGGACTAGCGATCATCCAAATTAACCAAATGATCCCTAATATGATGAATGGTATGAACAAATGCCTAAAATGCATCTATGTAATGTAGGTGGAATGCATGGATGGATGTATGAAATGTAATGAATTTTTTAGCCATGTATATGTACATATATATAAATTGCACTATGCATAGAATGCCTTTAGGTGTATAATATTTAATGGCTCAGGTTCCAATGTTCCCTCTAAATTTGCAAGTCTATATGTTCCTGGACCCAACTTCTGCTTAACAATGTATGGACCTAACCAATTAGCCATGAATTTATCTCTCAAGTGCGGCAATGCATTGGTGTTCTATTGATTCTCTTTAAGAATGAGATCTCCTACTTGGAATTCATGAGGATGGAATTTTGCATTATAGGTACGCTTGATGCGATCTTGATATACTCGTAGATGTTCTAAGGCATTGATTCACCTTTCATCAAGGAGTGTAAGTTGGTCAAGATGTGCTTGTCTAGTTGTGTCATCATCCATGAATTCTTGTAATGCAACTCATAAAGAAGGGATCTCGAGCTCAAGAGGTATGATTGCTTTGGCTCCATAGACCAATGAAAATGGAGTTGCCCCGGTTGGCATTCGGATGCTTGTTCGATAAGCCCATAATGCCAAGGGGAGTTGAGTATGCCAATCTCTATGATTTTCTTTGACAAGTTTCTTGAGAATGGCTATCAAGGTCTTATTGGTCGCTTCAACTTATCCATTTGCTTGTGGGTAATAAGGAGTCGAGAAACTATGTTGGATATTGTACTTGTTGCATAATGCTTGAACATCCTTGTTTTTAAAAGACTTGCCATTATCAAAAATGATCTTTGAGGGAATCCCAAAATGATAGATAATATGTTGAAGTATGAACTCCACAATTCGAGGTCCAATCATAGTGGTCATTGGAATTGCTTCGACCCATTTGGTGAAGTATTCTATGGTAGTTATGATGAACTTATGTTGTCCCGAAGAGGTAGGTGAAATTTTTCCAATCAAATCTAGGCCCCATTGTGAAAAGGGCCAAAGGCTTTGAATGGGTTGTAATGCTTGTGATGGTACATGAGTCAAATTGGCATGATGTTGATATTTTTGATATTTCTTCACATACTGACAACAATCATTTTCCATGGTGGGCCAATAATAACCCATGCACAAAATGCACTTTGCAATGGCCATTCCACTAAAGTGGCCACCACAAGTACCATCATGGGCTTCAGTTATGGCTCTTTGTGCCTCTACGGGATCTAGACATCGAAGTAAGACTCCATCATAGCCACGTCTATACAACACGTCCCCCAAGAGAGTGTAACGAGCTACTTTTTGTTTGAACATTCTCTTTGTAGTTCATATCAAATCTGATGGGAGGGTCCCAAACTTGAGAAAGTCTCTTATTTGATCAAGGCAAGATTCATATGGTTCTACATG
This sequence comes from Wollemia nobilis, assembly GCA_028583015.1. Classification (NCBI taxonomy): domain Eukaryota; kingdom Viridiplantae; phylum Streptophyta; class Pinopsida; order Araucariales; family Araucariaceae; genus Wollemia; species Wollemia nobilis. The sequence continues at coordinate 1,883,673 of JAQPPZ010001708.1, forward strand.
GATTAAACAAACACTCTTCTCACCTTCAGATTTTACTCATGCGATTATAGATTTGGACATTGTTGTGATGATAAGTGGTTGGACTTCTCCATTTTTATTCTTAGGAATCAATGATCCTAAAGAAGCCATTGCATCCACAAATCTATTAGTCGAACGAGGCAAGTTGTCAATCTCGTACCAATCAAATTTTGCTAGCAATTTCATTGCTACTTCATGATATTATTTCAAGACTGGTTCTTTACATTGGTAAGTTCCTTTCACTTGGAAAATGACAAGCTGGGAATCACCAAAGATGCTTATACATTTAATGCCCATAGCTAGTGTTGATTGAAGCCCCAATATTAAGGCTTCATACTCTACATTGTTATTTGTGCATGGAAAGTCAAGTTTGAATGATAAAGGAATTGGTATTCCTTTGGGTGTATAAAATATGACTCCAACACCTTGTCCTTTTTTGCACTTTGATCCATCAAAGAAGAGAGTGATGTCAACATCATCCTCAGGAGGGACTAGTTCTTCTTGTTCAGTGATGGAAAATATTGAATCATCTGGAAGCTCTATAAGAAGTGGTTGATCATTTGGAAGTGGAGCTTCTATGAGTTGATCGACTATCACCTGACCTTTGATGGATTTTTGGCTAATGAATTCAAGATCAAATTCTATTAAGAGCATTATCCATTTTGTGGTTTGGGTGTTGTTGTATGTGTGAGTCATCATGTAACGCAGAGGATTTTCTCTAGCTATGACATAGGTAGTGTTACTTAGCATATAATGTCTGAGTTTCTTAGTGGTAAAAACCACTGCTAAGCACAACTTCTCAACATAAGCATATCTTATTTCATAACTCACCAATGTTTGACTAATGTAATAAATTGCTTGCTCTTTATGATTTTCATTCTTTTACGCAAGCATTGTCCCTAATGCAAAATCTATTGCAGAGATGTAAAGGTGAAAAGGGACTCCTAGATGAGGTGACGTTAGTACTGGTGGTGAAGCCAGATATTTCTTGATATCATCAAAAGCCTCTTGACATTCTTTTGTCTAGGAAAAGGTCACCCCTTCTATAGCAAGCGATTGAAAGGCCTGCATTTGTCTGAGAGTTGTGCAATGAATCATCAAATGGATTGAATCTTTCCTTGCAAACTATGCAACTCTTTAAGATTTGTTGGAGGTGGCATTTCAATAATGGCCTTGACCTTATCAGGGTCCACTTCAATGCCTCACTTGGAGATAATGAATCCTAGAAGTTTACCTGATGTGACTCCGAATACGCACTTCTTAGGATTTAACCTCACTTTATGTTCAAGCAATCGATCAAAAACTTTTTCTAGTACTTCAATGTGCTCAAGACGTGTTTTGGATTTTGCAATTAGATCATCCACATAGTCTTCAATGATTTTATGCATATAGTCATGGAAGATATACGTCATGGCATGTTGATAAGTAGCTCCTACATTCTTAAGACCAAATGGCATCACCTTGTAACAGAAAGTCCCCCAAGGTGTAGTGAATGTTGTTTTGTGTTGGTCCTCAAGATTAATTCGAATCTGATTGTATCCTAAAAAACCATCCATTAAAGAAAGCATTTCATGGCCTACATAGGAGTCTACAAGTTGATCGATGTTGGGTAATAGAAAATCATCCTTGGGGTACGCTTTGTTTAAATCTCTAAAATTTGTGCATACGTGTACCCCCCATTCGGCTTGTGAATGGGTACCATGTTTGAGAGCCATTCTGGATAATCAATGGGTACTATGAAACCCACATCTAATAATTTTTGTAGCTCTTCTTTGACAATTAGTGCTATGGTAGGATGAAGTTTCCTTAGTTTTTGCTTGAATGGTTTAGCTTCAAGAGCTAAGGTGAGGTTGTGGACCACCAAATTGGGGTCAAGGCTAGGCATGTCCTTGTAAGACCATGCAAATATCTCTTTCTTCCTTGTTAAAACATCTATCATACACTCTTTCTCTTCTATGGATAAATATTTTGCAATTTTCATAATTTGTGGATTATCCACATCTTGAATAAGGTTCACATCGATGGATTCTTCGATAAGCATATGAGAACCTTCTTCCAACTGATGTGGAGTAGGGATGAGATGGATATCATCCTCCACATGCTCAAAGGACTCAGGTAACACCTCCTCTACTTCAATTTGAAAAATGGAAGCAGGCAAAGGTGAAGATTGTTGAGGGATGTAAGCATTTGAAGCTCTTAGCAATTCTTTAAATAGGATAAATTTGATGATGGATGGTGGGGATGAAATCCTATCCATGGTGATAAGGCTAGCATCGATTAGAATCAACTTCACCAAATCATATGGGTTATAGAGTGGGGTGAACAAGTCAATAAAAATCATGTTAACTTGGTGGAAATGAGGTGGTTATAATTTGAGGAGTGAACTATCTTGCTCACTCTCTCTAGGGTGCAACTGACCTATGATGGGTGAATAATGATTTTACGAATGCAACCAAGGTGGTGGTGGTAGATCTGGCTCAGGTCACTCATACTCTTTATTGAAGTGAAATATGGTGTGATCTATGGGAAACATTGTAGTGTAGCACTCATCTCTCTCGATGGGCTCTATAGGGGCCACATCTTCTTGAGGACCATCAAAAATGTGAATGATCATGTCTAGGTTTGGTCCCATTTCTTGAAATTCCTCAAAATCCTCATCGAAGATGTAATCATCAAAAATATAATCGATCATAGTTGTATGCAATGTAATCTCTGAAAAAGCCTCATTTAAATAAGGTGCAAAGTTAGGGTCCAAATACTCATCATCACTAGCTTTACTCTCCTCATCCTCTTCTTCGTACTCAAGAGTGAGTCATTGGAATGTATGCTCGAAAGAGGAGTTTGAGGTAGATGGCCTATATCCTAAGCTAGAGTGATCATGCACTTCTCAATATTGAGGCTCAATGATGTGATGTGGACCCTATTCATGTCATCCAAGACCAAATCCCTACCAGTTAACCCTACAAAAATATCACAAGGGAAAATTTGGGTTGGATAGATATTCTAGATTGGCACAAAATTCTTGTATGGGTTCCTCATTAGGAGGAGGTGGATTGGATGAAGAATCCACTCCCCCATATACAAATTTGATCCTATTTGGCTTAGAACCCATTCTGTACACTACACCTATAGCTAAAGGTGGGTCGCATGGGTGATCATAATCTCTGATAGATTGGATAGGTGGTGTAATTGTGACACTCTCAACTATGTACTCACCAATACCTAGATTGGTGAGATGAACTACAACTTGAGTTGGTTGGGATGTAGATGGTTCAGGTGATGAGGTGGATGCTTCAATGGTGGCTTATGGCTCAGATGGAGGTAATGGTTCACTCGATAATGGTTCTTCTCGGATAGGTGACCCTATCTATGAGACAATGGGTGGTGAGGTTTGAGGTGGATTTGGTTTGATGGGATTGTTAGTGGTTGGTGGATTTGGTTGGGCTGAAAAGGTGAAGGGTGTTTGTGAAGTGGGAGGTGTGGCTAATGAAGATGATGGTTGGTTAGCGGGATGATCAGGTGTGATGGAAAAATGATATGAAGTGGATGAGGGTTGACTTGAGTTGATGCTTTGGGATGCAAAAGTAGGATCAACTATTGGCAAGGCCTCTAGGATGGGTGCTTTGGATGAGGTGTTGTTAGTTGGGGTGGTTCGAATGATGAGGGGCTGAATGGAAAGGTGGGTGGATGGAAGCAATGGCTCATATGGATTGGATATCAAGTTGTAATACTTGAATGGCTCAATGTTAGCTTGAATGCAATGGAATTTTCCCTCATGCACATATTTCAAACATTGGTGTAATATCGAGGGAACACACTTCATTTCCCTAATCCAGGGATGTCCAAGAAGTATGTTATATTGCATAGCCCCTTCCAAGATGTGGAAGAGTACATGGATGGTCTTCACCCCCACTGTTATAGGTAGAACTACATTCCCCACAGTGGAACACAAAGCATCATTGAAGGCCCGCAGGGTGAAGGTGGATGTGGTGATATGGGATGATGGTAGGTTGAGATGCTTGATGGTTGGGGTGGTGATGAGATTGATGGAGGAACCGATATCAATGAGCACTCTCTTAAATGGTTTTTTATCAATATGAGCCACAATATGCAATGGAGGATCAGGTAATTCTGATGATATACTCTTTTCCTCAAAGTCATAGAATGCTATTGAGGGTTCCATGCAATTTTGGACACTCCCCACAAAAGTGTTGAAGGTATTAGGATCTTCTATTTGTAGTTTGATGGACTTTAGGATTTCCATCAATACCTCATGATGTGGGGGAGATTGTTGTATGAGCTCATATATTGATAGTTTGGTTGATGCCATTCTTAGGCTCTATGTCAACCGACTTCTCAAGGTGATGATTGGTCGAGATGGATGATTTGGATTATGAATGGGTGGAGGTGGAATGGTTGGGCCTAGTTGTATGGGCACACTAGGTTGTGCTACAGGAGTTGGTGTTGCTTGGGTTATCTCATTTGCTTGTGTGTGATTTATTTTTCTTTGCCCTCGGGTGACTACATGAATAGCCCCCATAAAACCTTGGTATAGTTGTGACACATGATTAACTTGATTGGGAGGAACTGTAGAAGTTGATGCTCTTGCTGCTTGTTGATTTACCTCATGATGAGGTAAAGGTGTTTGATATATTCCAAGGTTTTGATTTGGTTGGGCTAAGGGGTTATCAATCTTGATCTTTCCCATTTCAAGTAAATCTTGCACAATATTCTTAAACCCAAAGCAAGTCTCGATGTCATGACCTTTCTATCGATGAAAGATGCAATATAGATGCTCTCTATAGTTTCTAGGTTTTGGCTTATTCGGATCTTCAAGCTTCATTTTTGGCAATGTGAAAGCCTGTGCATCATACAAATTCTAGAAAATGGATGAATATGGTTTAGGTAATGGGGTGTAAATGTGTTTAGGCCTGAATTGATATTGTTGCCTTTCTATAGGTTGAGCTTGGTTCTACAGCTATTGTGGGGGTGGAACCGCTTGATAATTTTATTGTTGTGATTGTTGTTGTTGTTGTTGGGGTTGTTGTACTTGGACTTGGGCTTGTTGGATTTGTTGTGAAGGTTGGCCCAAGACTACTTGATTAACCTGAGTAACCTTGGATTGGTCATGGTTATTCCCCTTTTGATTCTTATTCTACCATTATTTATTTTTGGGTTTGATCTCGCCCTCTTGAATTTTGATCTCTTCTATTACTCGAGCTTGGGTGAGTGCTTCTTCGAATGTTCTATATTGTTGTAGTTATAATAACAAGGAGATAGGCTTGGCATAACTCCTTGTGAACATTCATGTTAACTCTACCATAGGGAGGGAGAATGGTAATTTGGTCATGATCGCCCTCCAATGGTTGCCAAAATCATAGATTGATTCATCATCATATTATCATAAATTAAGAAAATCGGTCAATGTGGTCTTCTTTCTAACATTCAAGGAGAACCGCTCCAAGAATTGGTCCGCTAGTTGCTCGAAAGTATAAATACTTTGATGTGGTAAATGGTTGTACCAATCCAGGGCATCTCCCCCAAATATCTGAGGAAAAGTATGGAGCATGAGTGCATCATTATTCTTGATTCTGAAGCATGCATTAATGAATCCAATCACATGCTCTTAGGGGTCCTCATCCCCCTTGAATTTGTCAAACTTTGGTATCTGAAAGTCTATCGGATAGGGTGGTGATGGTACCAAAGCATGAATTGGGTGATTGAGTAGCTACCTTAGAGTAGGTTTTTGGTATTGCATACCCGATGTTTGCATGGCTAGGCTATCAATATGACTCTATAAAAATTGAAACTTTGGATCCTCTAGAGGGTTAAAACCCTAGTTGGTTTGTTATTGCTGGTAATAATGTGCATTATTGGTGGGGTTTGGATGATGTGGGATGTTAGCATGAAATGGATTATGGTATGGTTGTTGATGATGATTTTGATGGTGATGAGGGGATGGAGGTATGATGGCATGCTGACTTGAAGAGTTAGCATACATTTGATGAGGTGGATTAGTGGCTATGGTTGTGGTTGGGGGATGCAACACCCAAGATGGATCTTGAGTGAAGAAGGTGTGTGGTTGAGATGTGGATGGTTGATTTTGATTTATTCCTATGACTACTTGTGGATCAAGATTAATGCTTCGATTAGCATTATCCATGATCATTTATTGTAATTACAAGAAGGCTTATTGCATGGCAATCATAGATGAAGATGGTATGGCCATGTAAGTGGTAGATGATTAGGTTGGTTGGGTGGCAACCATGTTAGTGGATGTAGGTGGAGGGTAAGTGGAAAAAGGTATTACCATTAAATGGGGGATGTTATGATGCATGGGATCTATAGATGTAGTGGATGGGATGGATATAGGGATCTACAAAGCAGCATTAATTGATGCTTCATAGAGGGGATTAGTGCAAATGATATTTTGATTTGGAAAGATGAAGGGTTGTTGGTTAGATGATGATGGATGATTATGGGCTATGGTGGTAGTAGTCGATTCAAAGAGTGGATTCATGAAGATTTGGTTGGACTATTATGGGTGTGGGAAGATGGCTTCCTGATGGAATGAGGGAATGGTGTAGGGTGGAATGGTAAGTGGAGGCAATGATGGAAAGACCATACTAGCTACATTCAGGTATAGCCTAATGATATCCATGTCCACATATATGACATGACCATCCAATGGCGTAGGTGGCTCACTCCTAGGAGTCTCAGGGATGGTGGTATGAGTAGCCCTCTACATAATATCTATGTCCAAGATAGGGGCACCACTAGAGGGCCCAACATTCAGGTTCAAGGATATAGTAGGGGCTACACTAACTTGCCCTACCACCAAAGTGTTAGGGGCCTGACAAGACTGAGATGGAGGCTCCATGGAAGAAGGCAACTGACTCTGAACTAGGGCTAACTTTCTAGCTTGACTATGGGTTGTTACCATACGCTAAGGATGGGATGAGATGTAAAATATGAATGTATGTGTGTGAATATGTGATGGAAGCACAAAGAAAACAACACACAAAGCAAACAAACAAACAAGTTTGTTCCTAAGTTTTCACAAAGTTTGATTTTTTTTTTATTTTTGAAAATTTTTTGGTAAAAAAGTGATGTGCAAATGTTTAACCCTAAAATGAATCTATGGATTTCACCTAGATGCTCTCACACACTAACCCGATGATGAAGTCCGAGTTGTGAAACCCACCAAGACTTGGAGATGAAACCCAAATTCGATGAGGGAGCCTAGGTCCTACCGACCCTCACCCAATTCACCATGGGCAGTGATACACCCTTCAAAGAGGAATGCATGCTATTTTCCATGGCTACGATGGTTCTTGGATCGGCCTTGGCCAAATAATGGGGTAATATATTGGGGGTTGGTGGTGAAGTCCAACCTTTTCCAACGTTCACGTGCAAGTGTGTGAAGGCTTTGTTTATTATTGTGTAATGCAAGCTAACATGCAATTATATTTATTGCCTAAATGTAGAAAGTAGAAACATACAATAGTAGACAAAAATAGATCAGGGGCTGAATGGCTAATTTTAGGTAAGATCTACCAAAATTTTAAATACAGAGCCAACCATCGATGGGCGGTTAGGTTTAGTCAACTGCGACTGCGCGGTTAACCAACCATGCATGCATGTTTGGGAGTTCCCAACCGTGGACCCATAGTTTCAATTGTATGCTAGAAAATAAGGTAGAGTAGGTTTGAAACCCTAAATGAGCCTAGTCTATTCCTAATCAGGCTATGCAGATGCTCTAATGACTAAACTAAAATGCAGATTCTTTTATTTACTTTTTTTAATTTTAAGTATGCCTAGCCTAAGACCTAGATGCAAACAATGGCAAACAAGGACAAAGACTCCTATTTAACCTAATGCAATTCTAAAGCAAAAGAAAAGGGAAGGAGGGTTTTAGATGTACAAACCTATTATCCTTTTATTGCTCCTTCTAATTCTTTCAACCATCATTCATTTACTATATTCATCGATCTATAACCTGCATGCTCATGGTTGCTCAAGTGTAGGGCCAAATCGAAATGGGCTTTGGATCCATCGATTTTTAATTTCCAATCTTCGCATGATCGAGCTCCAAAAACCTACAATCATAGAAAAACACAGATCAGTAACAAATTTAAGCAAGGCAATGACAAATAGAACCCTTAGGGGGTCCCACCGTGATCACCATTTCTGTAGCCAAAATAACTGAACACAAAAATATACAAACAAAAAGAGAAGATTGCAAAAAAATATTTTTTTTGTATTAATATAGGGGAGCCTGAATCTCCCAATTTTACAATGCTTTTTATTTGCCCCAAATGTCTTGGGGGTAATGTTACAATGATATCTCTCTTCTGAATACAATGATTTGATAAAGGGGGTCTTCCAACTCTTCAACAAACTAGTGTGTTCTTCGCTCCTCTACTACAGCTCCAAGGGTGAGTGGGCTTTTGATATCCAACAAGGGGACCACTCCAGCTTCAATAGCTCTCCAAGTACCTGTCTCCTGCACACATGAAAAAGCAAACAAGGGTTAGTAGCACCTGTATAATAAGATAAAAACAATGCAATAAAACCCTCGGACTAATATTTGCATAAAATACAAAAAATCAAACTTAGATGCCTTGCTAAAATAAAATTATTGATATTGCCTGTCGTGCTTTTCTGGTTCTGAACAACCGCGGATACACGATTCTGATTGAGCAATTGGGGGAGGGCGGTTAGGAAACCGTGCGAGGGCATTTACGACTGTGTAACCATGGATGGGTGGTTGAGGCTGAATGGTAGAAGGCTCCAAAAATGACTTCGAGGCTTCAAATCTCTGGTTTCCTCGGGATGCGTGCGAGCTCCTGGTGTGATTTCGGTAGCCTGATGGTGTGTGTTCTCAGCCTCCTTTGGTTGATGGGGTGAGGGTGCCTTTATAGGCCATTTTAGGGTTTTGGAGGGAAAAGGGAGGTGGCAAGCCAGGATTGCCAAGTGGTAATCCAGGGCTACCAAATGGAAGGGGCAGTTAGAGTGAGTCACCTAGGGTGTCTCACTTAACTAGGGTGATGTGGCTGCAAGTGGAGTGAGGTGTAAGGGATGTCCCATGTGAAGGGACAAGGGGGACATGAGTGTGTGAGATGTGGCAAGGTGGGGTAGTGAGGTGGCTAGGACACATGTCTAGTGATTAGGTAGGGTATCCTAGGCTGATTTTCCAGATTTATTAAAATCTGGAAAATAGGATAATGTGCAGGATTTTATACACCTAAGTTTAGACTTAGGTATATAATTTTATTATGCAAGGTTGTGATGTGGGATGCAAAATGTGGTTTTGTGGATGCCTAGGTTTTGGTGTCTATAGAAACAATAAAGAAAAAAGAAGAGAATAGAAGATCTACATGAACATGACATGTACTATTATGAAAGTATAATAATGCAATCCGAATGGAACTATGATTCCATTATATAGGAGAATAGGTTTCTTGTTCCTCACTCTATCTATGACACTTGGTACATCTTCCATGACACTGGAATGATTACCAAGTAATAAAATATATTCCAACAAGTTCATGATTGACCAATGCATCCAAGACCTTCATTATTTAACCTTATACGTGGTATTATGGGTATTTTGATACCTTGCCCATTCTTTCTCAATCCTTTACCATTGTAATATGAGAACAGAGTACATAATTGCATTTTTGTATCAGAATTTTTGAAAGAGATAGCTCCCTCGAAGTGGCCTATGATAGTAAAATAAACAATTAATAAAATACATGCTTTATTTTTCATTTTGATGCATATTTTGTGTTAATTATGCAGGCATATTCATACTTCATTTCCTATTTTGGCATAGATTCTTTGTGTTAATTTTATTATTACAAGAATATTTGTTTTGATGCTTAAAGGCACCCTTCATACCTTTTATATTATTTATTTTTATTTTTGCTTTATAAATCTTTAATTATATAATTTAAATTTAAACTTGTGTTGTTTCTATTTAATCTAACAATATATTATAAAACTCAACATTGTTCTCTATTTTTAATATTATTATAACACTTTAACATTACTAATTTTATAATTTAAATTTTATTATAATTTAATATGTACAATTATAATAGCTAAACTTTAAAATCCATTCAATCAATATAATTGTGTTGTATACTATTAAACAAAAGGTCTTCTTGTAAACTAGATAAGATAAAATCCATATTTACCTTAAAATTTTATTAATACTTTATAACAAATAATTATAAATTAATATAGAAAATAAAAAATAAAAAAATCCAAAAACAAATAATTATAAATTAATATAGAAAATAAAAAATAAAAAAATCCAAAATGTCATTGGACAGATGTTTAAGTAGTAATGTGAAAACCTATTTAAATGACTTTAGAAATTTACTTTCCACGTCAACAGCATCGTTATAGCCTTTCGACGGTTGTGGATTTGTTGTATTACGGTACATTAAAGTTATCTCTCCATAAAGAAGGCAACATTATATGTTATTTTTAAAAAGCTTCTGTGGTATAGTTTGAGTATGTCTAACAGCAACATAACCAGAGCCATATTTCTAACTTTTAATAAAGAAATAAATGCTAAGGACAAACGCAACAATCCATTTAACTATCTAATGAATCAAGATAAATCATTGGTACATAAGAATCATAGGCAATTCATACTCAACCACTTTATAAATTTGGAAAAATTCAAAAGTTTATTAGTAAATACTCAACATTTGAAAAAATTTAAAAGTTGGTTAATATATACTCAACCACTTCATAAATTTAAAAAAATTAATAAGTTAATTAGTAAGTACATTCTATTCATCAACAGTGTATAAGAATTATGAACATCTACAAACTCTAAAATCCATAAATTTAAAAAATTAATAAGTTGACTAGTAAATACACTCTATTCATCAATTGTACATAAGAATTATGAACATCTACATCCTCTAAAATCCATATTCAATGACTTCATAAACTACAAATTCAAAAGTACACATTTTATTCATCAAGAGTACATAAGAATCATGGGTATAGACAAACTCTAGAATCCATACCCAATGATTTCATAAACTTAAGTACATACTCTATTTATCAACAGTACATAAAAATCATAGAATCATGGATATAAACAAACTCTAAAATCCATATTCAATGATTTCGTAAATTACAAATTCAAAAAAGTACATACTATTTTCATCAAACAGTACGAACATCATAAACTCTATAAACTTTACAAATTCAAAAGTACGAACTCTGTTCATCAACAGTATATAAAAATCATGAAATCATGGACATAAACAAAATCTAAAATTCATACTTAATAACTTCATCAACAAAACATAAAAATCATAGAATCATGAACATATACAAATTCTAAAATTCATACTCAAATAACTTGAACAATTTCAAAAGTATGAACATATACAAATTTTAAAATTCATACTCAATGACTTGAACAAATTCAAAAGTACACTTTATTCATCAAACAAGAACAAGAAGCATATAAGTATAACATACCTCTTATGAATATTTAACATACGCAACCATTTACAAGTACATTAATACAGCTCCTCTCACTTTTCCCCTGAGAAAGATTACAACAATATAATCACATTCTTTGTCACTACTCTCACTTACAAACGATGCCTTTTCAATTTCTGTAACACTGCTCTCACTTATTTACAATGCCTTTTCAGTCTCTGCTACAGTTGCACTGTTTGCTGCTGCAGCCTTCTCTGCATATACTGGTTTGACTTCTCTTGTGTTGTGCACTGCTTCAGGTGGATTCCACATCAGTCTCTTTGACAATATGCCCTACTTTGGCATACTTTCCCATGAATTGGTGCTTCCAATTAAAAAGGACCAAGGCCTTCTAGGTCCCCATTCAAATCTTTCTCCTCAAATGACATCTTTGCCAAGGCTCTGCTACCATCTTTAGCAGCAACCAAGGCATATGGACCGCCTGGGCCATAAAACATTCTAGTTTGGGACACATCATAGACATTGCCCTTGATGGCTATGAGCAGCGGCTTCTTGCGATCAGATCCATCATAGGCCTTCAATTCCTTGGCTGTGATATCACCCAGCTGAAGCGGCTGTGATGGGCACAAAGTCCCTGGTCTCATGCTGTCTGTTCGGTGTCCGGTGCCACAAACATGTGGCTCACCAGGTGGTATACCCCCATCAGAACAGCCGACATGAAGTTCCCCACAAACCCATATTAACCCTAAATTCAGAGACCCCAAATCTTCTACAAAACCCACGATCCAGGAAAAAAACCCCACAATGTAGATTACAATTTGAGGGAGCCGTAACCCATGCCTTTGATACCATGTTGGAAAAAAAAAAAAAAAGTAATGTATGACGTCTAATCTTGTTTCTAGTTTGAGTAAAAAAGATATATAGTCCCCAACCTTTTACCCTTTTAAACGGTGGGGAAGAGGATGCCCTTTTAAATTAAAATCGATTCAGGGTCTGTCACGCCAGAAGTCGTAGCAGATCAAAAGGTACAAGCCTTTAAAACACTCCCAACCCTTTGATAAACAAGCCCGCTCCCTCTCGGGAGAGCCAGGTTGTGATGAACCTCTCTTACAAAGGGAGAGCCTATACCTATTATATAGGTAATTCCTCTGCTCGAGGCCTGGGATTCTAGTAGTAATATGCCAAATGCAATGTATTTATACAAGGAAATCCTACCGTATGATTTGTTAAACAACAAACTGAAAATTCAACTAACTAATATCTAACTGCTTGAGCTCCTAACAAATACTAACTTAAATTTGATCTAACAGCAACAAAGCATGGCTCCTTCCTGTACTATTGCCAATTCCTGTAGACATCTTAGCTTAACCAATGAAAATACTTCCAACCTAGGGAATGCTCCACTCAAACCAAATTTCGACGGCAAATTTCTTATGCTTGGACATTCGATGGTATGTACTTGTAGTTGTCTAAGATTCATAACTATCAGCTTTCCAGGAAGTTCTTCCAACAGGTTACACCCGAGCAGATGGAGATGGCTTAAATGATAAAGAAAGCAAATACCAGAATCTATAGAAACAACTTGAGGACAATCTAGGAAGAGTATTTTTAGCTTTGAAAGAGACGCTATATCATCTGGTACCTGAGAGATGCAAACAGAGATATTCCATTTGCTTCATTCCCGCTAGCGTTCCCACTACGATTGTTTCTCCGTTGTATCCAAGTTCCATCCTTCTCAATTGTGTCAAAGTACGCAAGTCATTGACTGAAGCTGAGATTTTTAGGGGCTTACTCCCTGCTGTTTTTCTCCATGCATTTGGAGATTAAAAAATGAGCAAATGCTGTAGACACGTACGGAGCCTAAATTTGGCTAAAAATCAACTTTTCTCTCTATTTGGTAACTAGTTGCTTTTATGCATGGAAACTTTCTAAACTAAAAAAATCAGTCCAGAAAAGCCATAATTGATGGGTCTATCCTTGGTGTCTAATTCCAAGATAGAATCTATAAAATTAATGGTTGCATAGAAATCAGTGTGATTTTTCAGTGTGTGTTTTTTGGGAGAGACAGTGTATGTGGAGAGGATTTCTTTGTTTTTGAGACATTGAGAGGATGTGTGCAGCTGTTGGTTGTTGGTGATTCCCTCTGGTGCTTGGAGGACTTAATAAGGAACTGAAATTATTCTCCGGGGACGTAGCCCACACTGGGTGAACCTCGTTACATACTGTGTCAATCTGTTGTGTGATTGTTTTTGGTTACTTTTATGTTCTTCTGAAAAATCTGTTTAAATAAATTGCTCAATATTATTGGTTTAATAATATGTAAATACTAACAACTGGTATCAGAGCACATTGTGTTGGGTACTCAAAAGCAGGGAATTTTTTCGAGTGGGAGCAATGGCAGAGGATTCAAAGTTTCGGATAGACAAGTTTAATGGGCAGAACTTTGCATTATGGAAAATGCAAATTGAAGATTATTTATTACTGAAAGATCTGTATCTTCCTTTAGGTGGAAAAGCAAATCAACCTCGATGTAACAGATGAGGCCTGGGAGCTGCTAGATAGAAAGGCTTTGGGAACAATACGCTTATGCTTGGGAAGCCAGGTGGCTTTCAACATCTCAAAGGAGAAAACAACAAAAGATGTAATGGATGCCCTTACCAGGTTGTATGAAAAACCTTCTACATCTAACAAAGTTTTCTTGATGAAAAAATTATTCAATATGAAAATGAATGAAGGTGAGTCCGTGCAGGACCATCTTAATAATTTTAATGAGGTAACAAATCAATTATGCTCTGTTAAAATTGAATTTGATGATGAGGTCAGAGCTTTGCTTATCTTATGCTCTTTGCCGGATAGTTGGAACAGTCTAGTTATGGCAGTTAGTAATTCTGTATCTGGTTCTAATAAACTGGTATTTGATGATGTTGTTGGAGTAATTCTAAGCGAGGATATGCAAAGAAAATCTTCAGGTGAAGCAACTTCATCAACTGCATTGACAGTGGAGAACAGAGGTAGGCAGAAGGAAAGGGGTAAAAGTCCAAGCAGAGGAAAGTCTAAAGGAAGATCAAAGTCCAGAGGAAAAAGCAAGGTTGAGTGTTGGTATTGCAAAAAGAAGGGACATCTGAAAAAGGATTGTTGGAACAGAAAGAATGTCGAACAAGGGGACGGAGAGAGTCAAGGTAAGCAGGAAGCAAATATTGCAGGTGAAATTTCGCAGGATGCCTTAATTTTATCATTAGATAATAATAGTGATTACTGGGTAATAGACTCTGGAGCCTCTTTTCATGCTACATCTCACCATGAATATTTTATAGAGTATGTCCAAAGTGATTATGGACAGGTGCTATTGGGAGATGACTATCCTTGCAGGATTGTTGGCATGGGAAAAATTAAAATAAAGTTACCAAATGGAAATTATTGGATTTTAAATGATGTCCGACATATTCCAGACCTCAAGAGAAATTTAATTTCAGCAAGCAAACTTGACAACGAAGGATATGTCACTGCATTCGGAGATCATTCTTGGAAGGTCACCAAGGGATCAATGGTGGTAGCCAAGGGTAAGATGATTGGTACTTTATATTTACTTACCAATACTTTTAATTGTACAATGAATTTAGTGGCTACAGGAGAGAGTGCAGAGTTGTGGCACCATAGATTGGGCCACATGAGTGAAAAGGGAATGAAGATTCTTCACTCGAGAAAGTTGCTACCAAAGCTGAAAGAGGTGGATTTGGGATTTTGTGAGGACTGCGTCTACGACAAACAGAAGAGGGTAAGATTTCTGAAAGTTGGAAAAGAAAAGAAAAAGGAGAAATTGGAGCTGGTACACAGTGATGTATGGGGACCAGCTCAGGTAACTTCTTTAGGTGGATTTAATTATTATGTTACCTTCATAGATGATGCTACTAGAAAGACGTGGGTATATTGCATTAGAAATAAATCTGATGTGTTTGATACCTTTCAAAAATGGAAGGCATTAGTAGAGAATGAGACTGGTAAGAAGGTTAAGTGTCTCAAATCTGATAATGGTGGTGAGTACTGTTCTAATAATTTTGATAATTATTGCTCATTGAATGGAATCAGGAGGATTAAGGTAACACCTAGAACACCTCAAGAGAATGGGGTGTCTGAAAGGATGAATAGGACTATTATGGAGCGTGCTAGGTGCCTTAGATTGCATGCAGGATTACCTTTGTTTTTATGGGCATATTGTGTTGACACTGCAGTTTATTTGATCAACAGGGGGCCTTCAAGTGCATTAGATGGTGGGATTCTAGAAGAGGTATGGACTGGTAAAATCTGCAATTACTCTTTTCTTAAAGTTTTTGGATGTGAGGCTTTTGCTCATATTGATAAGGAGAATAGAAAGAAGTTAGATGCAAAATCCTAGAAATGTTATTTCATTGGTTATGGAGTTGATGGATTGGGTTACAGGTTATGGGATAATATTAACCGTACAATCATCAGAAGCAAGGATGTTGTATTTAATGAGAAGAGTTTGTATAAGGACAGGTTGCAGGTAAAGAAGGATGATTCTCAGTATGTTGAGCTTGATGGTGAGCCAATAGTACCAAGAGTACAAGGAGATATCCAGGAACAAGAGCCACAAACTTCACCACAAAGTGTTCAAGAACAACAACAACTAGCACCTCAATCTCCTATAGGTGTTGTCAGAAAATCAACCAGGACAAGTAGAATTCCCCAACGTTTTTCTGATTGTGTTATGTCTACAAGGGTAAGTAAGTTACCAGACTGTTATTTCCCCGCACTTAATTATGTGTTATATACTGATGCTGGTGAGCCAGAGTGCTTGGATGAAGCTTTACAGATGAGTACCAGCAAGAAGTGGGAGCAGGCAATGAATGAGGAGATGCAGTCTCTTCTTCACAACCAAACATGGGAGTTGGTTGAGCTACCTATAGGAAAAAGGGCACTTCACAACAAATGGGTATATAGAGTCAAGGAGGAGGCAGGAGGCAATAAAAGGTATAAAGCTAGACTTGTAGTAAAAGGTTTTGCACAGAAGAAGGGAATTGACTTTGATGATATTTTCTCACCAGTTGTAAAAATGACCTCCATTAGAACAATTTTAAATTTAGTTGCTATTGAGAATTTGCACCTTGAGCAACTTGATGTAAAGACAACTTTCCTTCATGGAGATTTGGAGGAGGAGATTTACATGCATCAACCAAAGGGCTATGAGGTAAAGGGTAAGAAAAATCTCGTGTGTAGGTTAAATAAAATCTTATATGGCCTCAAGCAGGCACCTAGGCAGTGGTACAAGAAATTTGACAGTTTTATGGCTGAAAATGAATTCAAAAGATGTCAATCTGATCACTGTGTATATTTCAAGAGAACTAGTGATGGTTCCTTCATTATTCTGTTACTGTATGTAGATGACATGTTGGTTGCAGGGTCTAACATGCAGGACATAAATGACCTGAAAGGAAAATTGGCAAGCATGTTTGCCATGAAGGATTTGGGGGCTGCAAAACAAATCCTTGGAATGAAAATATTAAGAGACAGGAAGAACAATTTGCTTAAATTGTCACAAGAGGACTATATTGAGAAGGTGCTACAAAGGTTCAACATGGAAAATGCAAAACCAGTGAGCACACCTTTGGCAAGGCATTTCAAACTGAGTAAGGGTTTATGTCCAAAGACACAGGAGGAGCAAGAATACATGACAAGAGTTCCATATGCTTCCATAGTGGGAATTTTGATGTATGCCATGGTTTGCACAAGACCGGATATAGCCCAAGTAGTGGGAGTTGTAAGCAGGTTCATGAATAATCCAGGAAAAGGGCATTGGCAAGTTGTTAAGTGGATATTCAGGTATTTGAGGGGTACTTCTAAATATTGTTTGAATTTTGGTGGTACTAATTTGAGTTTGCAAGGTTTTGTAGACTCTGACATGGCAGGAGATCTTGATGGTGGAAGGAGCACTACCGGCTATATTTTCACTGTAGGTGGAGGAGCAGTGAGTTGGATATCAAAACTCCAACAGGTTGTAGCCCTTTCAACCACGGAAGCTGAATACGTTGCTACTTCTGAAGCAAGTAAAGAGATGATATGGTTGTAGAGACTTATGGAGGAGTTGGGAAAAAAGCAGGAAGACAGTAGGTTGTGGAGTGATAGCCAGAGTGCTATCCATCTTGCGAAGAACTCAACATTCCATTCAAGAACCAAACACATCAAGCTAAAATATCACTTCATAAGGTCAGTCATGGAGGATGGATCTCTGAAACTGGATAAGATTCACACTTCCAAGAATCCTGCAGATATGTTTACTAAAATTGTTTCAAGGGAGAAGTTGAGCTTTTGCTCAACTTTAGTTGGTCTAAGGGAATAGATCAATGTTATGAGAATATTTCAGTTCCTTAGTTGTAGGATGTTACAGCGGTTTAGTCTCCAAGTGGGAGATTGATAAGATGGAGCCTAAATTTGGCTAAAAATCAGTTTTTTCTCTCTGTTTGGTAACTAGTTGCTTTTATGCATGGAAACTTTCTAAACTGAAAAAATCAGTCCAGAAAAGCCATAATTGATGGGTCTATCCTTGGTGTCTAATTCCAAGATAGAATCTATAAAATTAATGGTTGCATAGAAATCAGTGTGATTTTTCAGTGTGTGTTTTTGGGAGAGACAGTGTATGTGGAGAGGATTTCTTTGTTTTTGAGACATTGAGAGGATGTGTGCAGCTGTTGGTTGTTGGTGATTCCCTCTGGTGCTTGGAGGACTTAATAAGGAACTAAAATTATTCTCCGGGGACGTAGCCCACACTGGGTGAACCTCGTTACATACTGTGTCAATCTGTTGTGTGATTGTTTTTGGTTACTTTTATGTTCTTCTGAAAAATCTGTTTAAATAAATTGCTCAATATTATTGGTTTAATAATATGTAAATACTAACACATGTAAGCTTTGAGATTCCATGAGGTATGAATTCCAAATCTCTACACTGACCAATATCCAAATATATTAGCGAAGCCAATTTATTTATGTTGGCTGGTAGTTGTGTAATAGTAGAGCCAGCAAGATTGAGTATCTGAATGTTCTTGAGAGAGGTGATGGAGTGAGGCAATCTCCTGATGAGCACATCTTGAAGAATCAGGCAAACCAAATGTTTCAGATCTCCCAAAGTTTTTGGCAACGATAGAAGAGATGTATTTGATAGATCCAGAGACTGAAGAAGAAGCATATTTCCAATCATCTTTCTTGGAATCTCTTTCAGATGTCTGTTCCTGGCCATTAGCCACAAGCAAATTTTTAGACCTTTGAATGTGGAAGGAACATAACTAAACATGTTGTCCATCATAGAAACTCTGTCACATCCCAAACACTCTCTAGCTGGAAACTCTTTTAAAAATTTACCTGTAGCAAAAAAACACCTCTCTTCCTTCTCAGCAATTTGTCCTACTAAATCGTGCAAGACATCATATAGCCTGAAGTACCTTATACGCCCGTCGATATGTCTGTGTTACTTCAATCAGACAATGGTCCGCTAACAAATTGATATAATTGTGTCCAATTTGGAAGGGATAATCTCCAACAAGCAATCCTTCTCCTATCCATAACCGTATTTTTAGGTTGTGGAGTCCAATCTCGGTTAAATATGGATAAAACAGTTATTTATTCCTTAAATGGACTCTAGATGACCAATCCCAAACTAGAGGTGGAAAAGGAAAAATTAATTTTAGGATTGGCTAAAATTAACCTTTTTTTTCTAAACTTTCTAAGTTTGAAGTAGGCCTTAAGTGGGGATTGGGTTAATTATAGGATGCTTATTTTAGCATGCATGTAACTGGTTTCCTTATTTATGTATTACCTCCGGTAGAGAGGATTGTAAGTTTGAACTAGGCCTTAAGTAGGGATTGGGTTAATTATAGGATGCTTGTTTTAGCATTCATGTAACTGGTTTCCTTATTTATGTAATACCTCTGGTAGAGAGGATTGTAAGTTTGAACTAGGTCTTAAGTGGGGATTGGGTTAATTATAGGATGCTTGTTTTAGCATGCATGTAACTGGGTTTCCCTATTTATGTAATACCTCCGGTAGAGAGGATTGTATCTTGTTTATGGGAAGTGCATAGGATTGTGTGCATCTTCTATAGAGAGATCAAGAAGCTTGGTGTAGAGTTTGGTGCAATTGTGTTTGCATGTTTAATTACTGTTAGAGTAATTGTGTGGAGATGCTGGTGTTTTGAAGAGGAATTTGCAACTGGTTGTGTTGCAAAAATTACTCCCTTAAGAGATTGTATTGGTGTTAATGCAAAAGACTGGTGTTTCTTGGTGGATGTAACCCACACTGGATGAACCACATTATATGTCGTGTTTTCTCTTGTCTTGCTTGTTTATTATTGCTCTTCTGTATTTTATATTTTATGCAGTGAATCCTAACACGTATGACATCAACAGAATCTATGATTTGATCTTTGGTGAAGGCAGCCAGGTACAAGAAGCACAATCGCAAAGGAACACCATTGTCCGGCAAAGCTTCCAATGCGTCAAAGCTTAACCGCAACCGATCATAGAGGACTCGGAGGTTATTAAAGTCACCACATTTTGTAGCCTCCTTTTTTATCATCCTCTTCAAAGTCGATTGCCACTCCGTTGGATCAGTGATGCTCGCCATTGCCCGCCCTATTACCTTGATGGCCAAAGGAAGCCCTCCGCACTGTGCACAAACACCCGTCACTGCAAAGAGACTAATCTCTTGAGGCACATTCCCGTTATTGTGGGGAAAAGCATGACGTGTAAACAACTTCCAACTATCCGATGCATCCAACTTTTCCATGAAGATGGTATCTGAAGGTCGAACACCCAGTTGTAAAAACACTCTGTAATTTCTGGAACTCGAGACAATGATGTTTGACAAGTGAGGCGGCTCCAGAGGCACACACAACTCTTGCATCAACAAAAGCAAATACGAACTTTCTTCCCATATGTCATCTAAAAACAAGGCAAACTTATTTTCCAACATTCTGCTATGCAACCACATTTTCACATATTCTTCCTCTGTGCTCTCTAAAGTTTCATTTAATCTGGAAGCTATTTGTTTGGCAAGATCATTTCTGAGGTTTTTGAGAGATGGACTCTGTGAAACAGTAAGCCACAACAGTAGGTCATTGCTATAGAAATTTTGTACCTGGTCGCTGTTGAAGAACCTCTTCAGAAGCAGAGTTTTGCCGGATCCACCCATGCCGGCCACACCAACTGATGAAATTTTCTGTCCTTGTGCGTACTGTAAAAAATTCTGAAGTCCTTCAAGAGCTCGATCTTGTCCGACAATGAGGGGTTCCCAAATGTACTGCATGCTTCCTACGGGAGGCTCGGATGCCGTTGATGCCTCACTTTCATTTTTTTGAATTCTGAATTTGAGTTAGCATCAGTGACTGGCCAAACTGAAGCGTGATGCCAATCAATGCTGCGTTATCTCGATGTTTCAAGATGCGGGACATTATTCGAGTGATCCTTCTACTCGTCTTATAACGAGAAATCATATCGTATCTTGGCAATTCTACAGTGCAGTTTTCAGCCATTTCATTTGCTTCATGGAGAAGCACATCCAAATCTCTGAGCCAGTTGTTCACAGAAGAAGGTAAAGATGCTGCTTCACAAGTTTGACCTGACCTCAGAGACAATCGATACTTCTGCACCGCCTTGTTGATATCACGAAGACTTAAGAGTAGCATTTGGAGAGACACCAACTCTTTTCTGCAGCGAATTGCAATTCGGATATGGCGGAATATTTCCTTGATTGCTATGTCGACGCCGACACCCACAAATGCAGAGAGTACAAAATCAGACATCTTTTTGCCAAAGAATGGCAGAACATGCAGTCCCCTTACACTCAGAGATTAACCCAATCCAAATTAGTGGGTAGAACACAATTGTTATTTTGTATTTATAACCACTTATTTAACTCCGTCTCGTATATTGATGGAATTTCGTTCCACATGGTAGATGGAAAGAATAAGGAGGGCGCCAGGAAAGTTCCAAGGTCGAACCTGGGACTCACCGTTCGGCCGGTCCCAGCCTTAGAAAGTTTACAGGTGGGGCTTGGAACCATCAATTCGGCCGGCATTTGGTTTTTGACCTTGGCGAATTTTCCAACTTTCAACAATTCGTGTAAAGTTATTGCTCTCAAACATAAAGGACAAAAAGTAGAACTTAAAAACATACATTTTTGACAATTAAAACAAACAAACACAGTAGTCGGAATTGCTGGCGGCACGCTTTGCATTTGGCGGGATTCAACGCTTCTTTTTTATCTGCTTGCTTAATTTCAATAATTAACAAAAGAGTGCGCGCAGTGAGAAGGCGAGCTTCTGTTGAGAGGTCCCTGCAATGTAAAGTGGATACAATAAAATATTGGTTAGTTGTGGTAGGGTTTAAGAGTTTCTTTAGTGTCGTTTTTATTATAAATTAAAGTTTGGTCACTTGTTGTAACGTGTTGTAGGTGAGTTGGAGAGGGTAAGGCAATCCTCTAAATAAGGTCGAGGTTCCAAAACGCACATTGGATACTTAAACTTCAGTTGATAATGTTGGTGCCATTAGGACTGGAGCCATTGATTTTGACTTAAAGGTTTTTTTCTAAATTTAAAAAATTTACTTAAACACACTTCCATAATTTTAAGATAGAACCCTAAATTTTCACTAAATTCAAAAAAATAATTAAATAACATCTTACCATACCAGGGATTGGATTTTATTTTTTGGATTGTTTTTATTTTATTTTTTATCTTCTCGTTCGCTTTCTGACCTTTAGATAGTTTTCGTTGTCTATATCTCCTCTTCACTATGATAGAGTACGAAGAATGGAATCAATGTTCAACCGGTAGGATGCGTCGGTATATTTATTATTAGCTCCCCTCAGACGTTATTGTGTCACTACGGGCCATAAGGGGGTGTCATTGAAAGACTAGTTAAAAGAAAAGACTACACGTTGGAGGATGGGTATGAAAAGATTTTTATAACTTCTTAATATCAGGGATTGAAAAAAATTTAGCATTCAAAGAGTTGGTCGAAAATAAATAATTTTTTGCCTTGCAATAAATATATAATAGAATTTTTAATTTTGATAATATAAAGAGTTGGAGGATCAATGGTCCATTTCAATGTGTTATGTTATAAAAGTAAGGAAATATCTAATTACTTGATGTTGGAGAATTAATGGTCCATCCTAATATATTATGGTATAAAAGTGAGGAAATATTTAACTACTTGATGTTTAAGTACTTGTTCATGTGTTAGATCTGGAAGATAGTTTTTAGTGTATAAAATCCGAGTCAATAGTGATCTAAATCAAATTAATATTTAGGAAAGATAGAATTGAGGCAGATTTAAATTTGAAGCTTTTTGTATCAAATAAAAGCTTGAATTAAATTTTATTTGGTAATAGTTAGAGAAATAGCAAAATTTTCAAAAAAACTTTTTTATCTTTGGATGATGTCTAGCATGTCATTTGAAGCAAAGTCATAAAAACGGAGGCAATGTATGCTAAAGACGAAACTTAGACTAATATAGGGATGATGGAGAAGGAAGTTGAAGTACAAGAGGGACAAGATAAAACTAGTTGGAAGGCACCCAAAAAGATTAGATTAAAATTAATAATGATGAAGTTGTAAAAGGCAATTCGGATAGAGTTGGAAACTGACTTGCCAGACACCATCCAAGGATAAAAAAGTTTCTTTGTAAATTTTGTTATCTCTCTCTAGCCATAATTGCTACCAAATAAAATTTAATCCCAAGCTTCCATCTGATATAGAGAGCTTCAAATTTTAATATGCCCTTCTTTCATATTTTCCAAATATTAATTTGATTTAGATGATTCTTGACTCAAATTTTATATGCTAAGAACCATCTCTCAAATCCGACACATAATCAGGCACTCAAACATCAAGTAGTCAATGTTTCCTAACTTTTATAACATAACACACATCGGAATGAACCATCAAATCTCCTAAATCTTGTATAAAAAATTCTTTCATGCATGAATTATCGTGTATAAAATTTTATTTTCGACCAATTATCTAACTACCAAATCTTTCTTCAATCCTTATATCATCATCATAATATACATGAAGAGAAAGTTATAAAAATATCTTTTCCTATCCATCTTCCTGTTAGAATTATTGAGATGATTGAGTTGTCATTAATGTCAAAGGCCAACGTGGTGAATAACAAACAATGGATGAGTGAAAGCAAGGCAAATATGATTCAAATGAAGCAAGGCAAATATACAAGGCAAAAATATTTCAAAGAGAGGCAAGGCAAAATAAAAGTGAAGCTTATAATATTTAAATGATAAATTTAAATATTATGAAGTGAAAGATATTATGAAGAGAAGGATACCATGAAGCAAAGGTTTAAATTTATAATATTTATGTGTGAAATTTAAATATTATAAATATGAAGTTCTAATGAGCCCACGCCAATAACAAGATTGAAAGATTTGATGAAGTGAAGGATATCATAGAGCAAAGGTTTAAATTTATAATATTTAAATGACAAATTTAAATATTGCAAATGTGAAGTTTCTTTGAGCCGATTATGTGTGCGACTGAAAGATCTGATATAAGTACATGAAAAGCTCATGACTTTAATGATTATCTCCAATGATATGTTTTTTGAAGTGCGACATCCTGTAGAAGACAAAGAGTGTTTGGAACCAACGATCGAAGGTGTGATCAGAGAGTGAAGAAGCTTGCGCACAATGTGAGGTTGCGCACGATGAGATATTGTACACGACGAAGACCATCTGTTGAAAATTGAAGGATCTTGCGCATGGTGAAAGCCCTACACATGGTGAGAGTTTTACACATGGTAAAATTTTTACACACAGTGTGAGGTTGCGCACAGCGAGAGGTTGTAGAAGGCGAAGACCAATTGTTGGAAATTGAAAGAGTTTACTCATGATGAGAGTTTGCACAACGATGAGACTAGTTGTTGGGAGTTGAAGGAGTCTTGCGCACGGTGAGAGGTTGCGCACAACAAGAACAGTAATTTGAAATCTTGAAGAACCTTATTCACAATGAAGAAGCACTTGGAACCAGCAAATGAAAGCTTGAAGAAGCTTATACATAGTGAATAAGCATTTTGAACCAGTAAATGTAAGCGAAGAAGCACTTGGAACCAGCAAACGAAATATTGAAGAAGCTTATACACAGTGAAGAAGCACTTGGAACCAGTAAATGAAAGCGAAGAAGCACTTGGAATCAACAATAGAAGTATTGAATAGTTTACACACGGTGAAGAGCACTTTGAACCAGAAAACGGAGGATTAAAAATCTTGGACATCAAGGTGTAATCATAACTGTGAGACTCATGCAGTAGAAAGAGTAATAAGGCACACATTGTGGATCTACGTTTTGAAAAAAATATCACAGAAGGTTTTCGTTGAGTCAAATCTCTGATAGAGATACAACGAGTGCACAGGCAAGCAATAAATTAAAGTTTAATATTTGATTTTTTTCTAAAGCTAAGTAACGTCATCTTGCTAGGAAAGTTTTGCCTTGTGATTGTATTGGGGAATTAAATCCCACATCTATCCCACAAAGGATGTGAAGGGATTTAAAAGGACCTGCACACAATAAGAAAATTGTAAGCACATCACAGTGCCCACGATGCCCAGTTGGAGGGCATCGATGATTTGCGTGCCATACAGAGATTCACCCAGTTGGAGGGTGTTGGCATATTTTGAACACGTGGTAGAAGTTGAGAGACTTGCTGAGGTAATCGTTGATTGAGGGATATCTGCATAGTTCGGGTAATCTTTTGACCTGTTGTGAGTTGACCACACATGCAGGAATGTTTTAAAAGAATTGAATATTTGGAGGTATGATAAATTAATTTTTATTAAGATATGATAAATTAACTCCTTCTCAATGTGGTTGGATTTATTTGAGAAAAATATTTCTTGCTGAGAGGTATAAGGAATTGTTGAAAATATTACATTGAAATGAATTAAAAGAGAGCTTAATGTGTTGAGTTTATTATTTGAAGAAAATTATTTTGTTTGGGAGGTATAAGGAATTATTGATTACCTTGCATTGAAATGAGTTAGAAAAGAAATTGTTGTTTTAGAGTTTTGTTATTTGAAGAAAGTTATTATTGATTTTATACATTGAACAAATAAGGAATTATGAGATGCATTTTGGTTAAAAAGAAGTAAGTCAAAGTGCAAGTATAGTGTGAAAGGATTCAATTGAGAAGAAGAACATATTGGGTATTTGTTAGTGCATATCATTCTATATATATTCATGAAGATAAAATAATTTTAGGTAGAATATGTCTAAATTGCTTTAGTTGAGGAAAGCACATTGAAGAATAGGTGAAAAACTTGATGAAATCATTATGCAAGATTTGGAAATAGATGAGCATTGTTTTGTATGCAAGATTTGGGAATAGATGAGCATTGTTTTGTATGTAAGATTTGGGAATGGATGAGAATTATATGTAAGATTTGGGAATAGATGAGCATTGTTTTGTATGCAAGATTTGGGAATAGATGAGAATTATATGTAAGATTTGGGAATAGATGAGCATTGTATGCTTGCAATATTTGAGCAGAGTTGTGAGCAGATTTGAGCAGGTTTTGTGAGCAGATTTGAGTAGGTGTTGTGTGTGAAGACAAGAACACGACACTTAAATAATTAAAGCATGCAAATGACTCAAAAAAACACAATATTGCACAAAATGAACAGATTTATTCAATAAATGGGGGGTAGCTAATAAACTCCTTGTGATACAATCTATACTCAATGAGTATTTGCTACAACAATGAAGTGTCTTCAACTAGTGTGTCCTCGCTTCCAATAGGATGAGTGGGCTTTAGGTATCCGATGTCGGACCACTCTAGCTTCAACAATCATTCAACAATATGTAGAATTTGCAGATCTACATACACAAAAATAGAGAAAGAGGTTAATAACACATGTGAGGGCTCCATAGTGTGAGACCCTCAAAAATCAATAAACCCTAACTAAAAATAGATAAAAAGGTATGCAAAATCAACATATTATGTAATAGAATAAAATCAAATAAAGATATACCTTGCTTGTGATGATGCCTCACTTCGTTGTTGCAGTTTGACAGTAGATGGCATGATGCAGCAGGATCTTATTCACATTTCTATGGTTACAGTAAGCTCAGACGCGCACTTAGCAAGCTCTAACGTGGGCTTCGTAGACTCTAGTGTACACCTGCGGGATACAATAGGCTCTGGAGAGCACCTGTGGAATACAACAGGCTCTGGTGAGCGCTTCGTAGGCTTTACAGCGAGCCTCACAAGCTCTAGAGGGCACCTACGGGTTAGGGCAAAATCTGTAGAAGAAAATCGAGGGGGTGGCGACAAATGCGATGGATGGATGGCGATGGAGGATGAATGGGGGACGGTTGGAACAACATAAGTCTTATTGGCTAGCTAGGGCTTTATATCTTCAAACTCTATCTCTCTCTACTTCGCTAGGGCTTCAACAATGACTCCTCCAAGGTGTAATTTCTAATCTCCAGGTTCCAGGGTTTGGGCATTTACAAATGACCTTATTTATAATCCAACCTAGTATTTTCTTAGGGTTTTAGTCTTACACTTTTGATCATGTGGCTAAGATTAAATTAGATCCTAAGGTTGAGATTAATTTTTAGATGTGGCATGGATTAATGAAGATGGACGGTGGGGATTAGATTGGATTGGACGGCTGTGGTTAATTGAGTTTATAAATATATATTTTATAATAAATATATTATAATATAATATAAAATATTATATTAAATACAAAATAATATTAAAATAATCTCAATTGGGTTAGAAAATGGCAGGAAAGGTGGAATTGGGCCAAATAATTGGCAAGAAAGGTGTATGGTGGAAAAGTGGGTGGTGGGATGGTTAGGATGGTGGATTAGGGGTTGTAATTTGGTGTCTATAGATGCCCCTTTTGTACCATGTTGCGTGAAACACAATATGGTGCAATAATACGAGACACCTGATTGGGCTATGGGTACAGAAGCAACTTCTCTCTGTTTTTGGATTTGAGCACTGATGTTGAAGACCAAAGAATAAAGAATTGTAGAAATTTTGCGTAGCTTACCCCCTCAATTGGTGAATGAGAAGCATCTCACGAGCCAATTGAAAAAAAAAAAGAATTTTGTGCAAGTGATGAATAATGTGATTGTGGACGATATGAATGATGTAAAAAGTGATACTATTTTTGCCCCAACGGTTGAAAGGGAGGTTTGTCCAATGTCATGATGTCATGATCATGTAAGATGTTCTCCCCTTGTGGGAGGAGAAAAATCAATATTGTGGTTGCTCCAGATTTCGGGATGATTCGATGTTGAAGAAAATGCCCTATAGGCAACATTTAGTATGCAAGGTATGAAATATGCATGATGCCATAGGTAGCATAAGGGGTCGGGGGGTCGGGTAGTGACTGTCTCAATAATTCCCACATGGAACCAATCAATCTATCAGGCTTTGCCTTGTCCAGTGACTATGGTCAAATGAATGAGTGATTGTGATTATAATTATCCATGTTTTCCTGCCCCACAGAAAAGGACATCAATGACTTCTTTTGAGCAAATTGTTCTTGGCAAGGTTGCACTCAAAATGTGAGGTGCCAAATGTGATTGAGATTTTGATCAAGGAGATAAGTGAGGATGATCATGGTGAAGTGTCATTATGGTGGTTTGTTCATCTCACCGAATTACATGGATGCAAATCACTGCAATCGCCAAGGAGATAGAATAGACCACTAGATACGAGGTTCGCTTGAATGAACTGGAAAAATTATGGATGAAATGATTGATGCATTTGATGGGTGGTGACTGAATACATGGTGATGAGAAATGTGTTGATGGATGCAATGTATGTGGATTCATTGATTTATTATGTTTTTGCCCCAACAGATGAAGGGACTTTTGCCATTTGGAAATGTGATGAAATGTATTTGTTTTTGCCTTAAAAGAGGAAGGGGTTTTTGATTAATGTATTCGTTTTTACCCTAACAGATGAAGGGGATTTAGAAATGTGAGCATGTGATGAATGTATCTATTTTTTCCCTAACAGATGAAGGGGTTTTTGAAATGAAATTATTTGTGTATGTTCATTGTCCTTAGTAGATAAAGGGATTTTTGATGATAAAAAATGATTGTGTCTGTTCGTTACCCTTAACAGATAAAAGGGTTTTTTATGATGAACAATAAAATGATTGTGTCTGTTCGTTGCCCTTAACAGATAAAGGGGTTTTTGATGATGTAAGTTTCCTTATGGTGATCTATCCATACTACCGGATTGCATGGATAACCAGTCACTACAACTGCCAGGTTTCTAGGATAAACCACTAAATACAAGGTTCACTTGTGAATGTTGCCTAATGATAAATGAATAGATGATGTTAAATGTAAGTGTCATCCGTTTTTGTCCCAACAGATGAAGGAGTTTTTGAAATGTGGGAATTTTATGAATGTATCTGTTTTTGCGCTAACATATAAAGGGTTTTGCGATGATGAAAGTGTCCTTATGGTGATCTATCCATCCTACCAGATTGCATGGATAACCAGTCGCTGCAACCACTAGGTTTCTAGGATAAACCACTAAATACAAGGTTTACTTATGAATGTTGTATAATGATAAATTAATGAATGATGATTTATGATTTTATCCATGTTTCTAGCCCCACGAACAAGAACATTATGATGAATGTGAATGCTATCTATTTTTGCCCCAATAGATGAAGGGATTTTTGCAATTTGTAATATGTGATGAATGTCTCTATTTTTGCCCTAACAAATGAAGGGGTTTTTTATGAGAAAAATAAGATGATCTGTTCTTTGCCCTTAACAGATAAAGGGATTTTTGATGATGTAAGTGTCCTTATGGTAATATATCCATCCTATCGGATTACATGGATAACCAGTCGCTACAACCGCCAGGTTAAGTAGGATAAATTACTAGATACAAGGTTCATTTGTGAATGTTGCGTAATGAATAATGAATAGATGATGTTAAATGTAAGTGTGATCTATTTTTGTCCCTACAAATGAAGAGTTTTTGAAATGTGGAAATTTGATGATTTGTATCTGTTCTTTGCCCTTAACATATAAAGGGATTTTTGATGATGTAAGTGTCCTTATGGTAATCTATCCATCCTACCGGATTGCATGGATAACCAGTCACTGCAACCGCCAGGTTAAGTAGGATAAATCACTACATACAAGGTTCATTTGTGAATGTTACATAATGATAAATTAATGGATGATGTTGAATGATTTTATTCGTGTTTCTAGCCCCACAAACAAGGACATTAATGATGATAAGTTATGATTTTGTCCGTGTTTCTAGCCCCATGAACAAGGACATTAATGATGATAAGTTATGATTTTGTCTATGTTTCTAGCCCCACAAACAAGGACATTAATGATGATGAAAATGTTGATGAAAATTAATGAATCTCTGTTTTTGGCAACGGTAAGGAAGGAAGTGGTTTTTAGAAGGGAAGCTAGGAAAATGTGAAGATGTAATTGATGCATTCTGTTTTTGTCCCAATAGATGAAGGGGTTTTTGATGGATGTATCTATTTTTGCCCTAACAAATGAAGGGGTTTTTGATGATGATGAAAAGGAAATGATGATGTTTCTTGGCCCTAAGAAAAAGGATTTATGATGAGGTTAGTATACATTTATGGATAGGTTTCTAGGAAAACCACTAAACAGAGGGACATTAATGATGATGAAAATGTGGATGAAAAATGCTGAATGAATCTCCGTGTTTTTGGCCAATGGGTAAGGCGAGGAAGCTAAGTAAATGTGAAGTTGTAATTGATGTATTCTATTTTTTCCCCAATAGATGAAGGGGTTTTTGATGGATGTATCTATTTTTTCCCTATGGGGTTTTTGATGAATGTATCTATTTTTTCCTTAACAAATGAAGGGGATTTTGAAATGTGAACATGTGATGAATGTATCTATTTTTGCCCTAACAGATAAAAGGGTTTTTGAAATGTGATAAGTGCAAGGTAAAGGGCACAACCTTTGACAAAAGAACGTAATATTTTGAACCTGGCAATGATGATGATGATGATATGAATGCAAGGTAAAGGGCACAACCTTTGATAAAAGAACGCAGTATTTTGAACCTGGCAATTGACTTGTTGATGATGTGATGTGATTTCATGATTGACTTTTTTATTGCATTGGTGGGGAAGGTGTGAAACCTTGAACACCCCCAAGTTGTGTTGATGTTTGTTTGATTGGGGGAAAGGTGTGAAACCTTGAGCACCCCCTAGTTGTGCTGATGTTTGATTAGGGGGAGGGGGGGGGACCCAGCCCCCCCCCGGGGGGGGGGGGGGGGGGAACACCCCTAGCTGTGATGATGTTTGATTAGGGGAAAGGTGTGAAACCTTGAACACCCCCAAGTTGTGTTGATGTTTGAACTTTCTAGCAATCTTTGCATATGCGAGTTTAATATATATACATACATGGCTTTTACTTTTTGTGTTGTATTTTGTGTGAATGCAATGCCTATTTTATGAATGTCTTATTTTTTAGAGCTGGGGTATGCATGTTTTATGAAAGATGTTTTTACGGATGATTAATGGCTAAATGATGTGTTATATAATTAATGCAAGTAAATGTATAATGAATCTAAACTATATGAGAGGAATGCATGTTGTTCGAATGATCTTTTACAGTTCAAAATTTTTATTGGCCATTGTTTAGCAATCGGGGGTACCAAATTTGGTGGTGTTCTGCAACTTGAACTACTATGGAGATATGGTTGTTAACATGGAAGAAGATACGGATGTTGATATGGAAGAAGATATGGATGTTGATATGGAATGCATACTGCAGGATTTTCAAAGACTCAAACATACTAGTGTCCTCAACCAAACTCACTAAGGTTTTATAACTTTCTTTAGGACCAATGTGTGTGTAAGTGAGGTTCACGTACCAAATCTTGAATAAACCAATGACCCAATCAAATCAAGCACCAGTGTGTGTGCATGTGATGTTCATTAAACCATTATGAGTAAATTGGGCATAACCTGTTATGGAGATGACCCCAAAGCTAGCATGTCCTTATGTGCGGTTAGAGGTCTCCCTTTTTGCGAGAGAGACATGTCACCTCGCATGAACTTACTCCACTACCAGTCAAGTGTCTATAGCGCCAGTGGAGATTCACTCCATAGTCCAATGGGATTGATCTTTTAGGCCTTGGGTATGACTACCCATCCTTGTTAGGGATGTGTAGTACGAATCCTTACCACTTTAGGGATCAAGGGTGTTTGGTATTTTATTTGTTAATTTTGTATAGAGCTTTGGGGAATCGGATTCTCAACCAAAGTGTGATGAGAATTTTACCCTATGTTTTTATGTTTATGTTTTGTAGAGCAATTGTGGTAGTGGTGAGAACCACTATTTTTTGACTATATTGTATGATGGGACAAGCAAGGGATATTTCCTTTTCGCCTTAAGGTACTACCCAAGTATGGTACTAACCCTCCTTGGTTCATAATATTTTTAAGATGTGATGGAATGTGATTGGTTCAAGATTGTATTCGGGATCAATCGGCAATGCTCAAGACTTTCTTAGTGTGTAAAGTGTGTTATTGGTCCCAAAGAACATCGAACATCCGTTTGGAGGTTGCTTGCTATACTAGTAATGGCTGAGTGACTGAAAATCTAGGCTTTGTGATTTTGACATGAGGTATTGTTGGCTTATGTTTTTGTGTGAAAGTTGCATGATTTTTTTTAAACTAGGTACCCCCAATCATTATAACTTGAATTTTTGTTTATGGCCACATCATCATTACTATGCCAGATCATTGAACTTGGGATGGGATGAATGCAATTTGTACAATGAATGAATATGGCGGAATGCATGTGAAATGTAATGCAAGTATGAATGCCAGCGTGAAAAATGTATGTAAAGATTCCTATATGAAAGCATGCCTATGTAAATGCATTTATTTTTTTTTTTTTTAGCCATGTATATATACATATATAGTAATCACAGTAAGCATGGAACACTTTCAAGTGTATGATGTTCATTGGCGCAGGTTTTTCTACTCCCCCTAGCTTGGGAAGCTTATGACCAAAGGGCTTAAGTGCCTTTGGGGCTTTTTGAAATTGAATGTGACCAAAGGGATTAGGAACCTTTGGGGCTTTTTGAAATTGAATGTGACCAAAGGGGTTAAGACCTTTGGGGCTTTTTGAAATTGAATGTGACCAAAGGGGTTAAGACCTTTGGGGCTTTTTGAAAATTGAATGTGACCAAAGGGGTTAAGACCTTTGGGGCTTTTTGAAAATTGAATGTGACCAAAGGGGTTAAGACCTTTGGGGCTTTTTAAAAATTGAATGTGACCAAAGGGGTTAAGACCTTTGGGGCTTTTTGAAAATTGAATGTGACCAAAGGGGTTAAGACCTTTGGGGCTTTTTGAAATTGAATGTGACCAAAGGGGTTAAGACATTTGGGGATTTTTGAAATTGAATGTGACCAAAGGGGTTAAGACCTTTGGGGCTTTTTGAAATTGAATGTGACCAAAGGGGTTAAGACCTTTGGGGCTTTTTGAAAATTGAATGTGACCAAAGGGGTTAAGACCTTTGGGGCTTTTTGAAATTGAATGTGACCAAAGGGGTTAAGACCTTTGGGGATTTTTGAAAATTGAATGTGACCAAAGGGGTTAAGACCTTTGGGGCTTTTTGAAATTGAATGTGACCAAAGGGGTTAAGACCTTTGGGAATTTTTGAAATTGATATGTGACCAAAGGGCTTAAGTGCCTTTGGAGCTTTTTGAAATTGAATGTGACCAAAGGGGTTAAGACCTTTGGGGCTTTTTGAAATTGAATATGACCAAAGGGGTTAAGACCTTTGGGGCTTTTTTTTCTTTTTTTTGAAATTTATATGTGACCAAAGGGGTTAAGACCTTTGGAACTTTTTGAAATTGATATGTGACCAAAGGGCTTAAGTGCCTTTGGAGCTTTTTGAAATTGGAATGATGTGGATGACTAGGAGGATGTGATATCCTAAAATTCCCCACTTTCCTTGGTGATTGAGTTGATACCAATGTCTTGATTAGATGAGTTAGTTGGACCATTTGGGGTGAATAATTTCAGATCAACAAGGTATTGGACAACATTTTTGAATACTTTACAGTTGTTGATGTCATGGCCCGCTTGTTGATGATAAGGACAATACAAGTGCTTCTTGTAATTCTTTGCATATTGCTTGTTAGGATCACTTGATTTTATTTTTGGAAGTACAATCTCTTGTGCTTCATAAAGCCTTTGAAAAATGGTTGGAATAAGATTCTGAAAGTCTTGTGTATTTGCGATGAGGCTTTTTGGGGTGCTTGGTGCTTGTGTCCAATTGTGATGGACTTTGATTTTGTGGTACAGGTGTAAAAACCTGAGATGTGGATTGTGAACTTGGATGTTTCAATTGTTTTGATTGCTGAAACTGAAGACGGATCAATTGTAACTCAATGTTAGTGAGTCGAGTTAAAATTTGTTGTAGAATTTCAGTGTGTTGACAATATGAATGTAACCCTTGGTTGGCTTGTTGAGTGACTTGAGATTTTATGAATGGATTAATGAATGGATGATATTGAATGTGTTGTTGGAGGTGTGATGAATTAGGAGTCATGGAATGAATTTGATGATGATGGGGTTGGTGAGGAAATGATTGTGAATGAAGAAAAGGATATGATGTATGAGGACTATGGATGGGTGGACTCCTAGGAATGGAATGGGTTGATGAAGGCATGGAGTAAGTTGCATTTGATGTGACAAGTTGGGGGTTGGGTACTTGTGAGGCAACATTGACATACCTCTCATACAAGGGGTTAGAATAGGTAGATGTGGGGTAAGTGTTAAGAATACTTATATTTGGTTGTGATTTGCTCATGGAAGAAGGCATACCATATTCATAAACAAAATTATGATATTCTTGGGTGAGGCAGGCAGTAGCCAGATCGGGTTATTCAAAACCCTCTTGGCTAAGGGGCTCTGAGACATAGTTGGAAGACTTGTAGATGGCCTTCACTTTGTCCATGTCTATGTGGGTGGTGGCTTTCTCCACATTGTGTGGAGGGGATCCTACTTGAGGTAGGGATGGATATGGAGGTTCAGACAAAGTAGTCTGAATCCCACTGAATGGGTTTGCCACTGAAGTAGCCAGAGAATGGGAAATGTTTTCCATTAAACAACTTCAGTTTATTACTTTATTTTGTTGTCTCCTTAGTACCATAAAGTAGTTAAACCAAAGATTCAAATTTTATCAAAATCACACAAACTAATTTTTTTTTTAGAATTTAAAGTAAAGAAAACAATCAATCCTAGGTTTCATCGTGTGTGGCTTACCTTGTTCGTTAATTATTTTCTTTCATTAATATGAGATTAATTCTAGAGTTGTAGGCTTGTGTGTTTTTATGTAACTTAATCTTGCTTAAAGAAAACAAATGTAAAAAGCTATGGCTGGTTGGGGCAACGAGATTCTTATTGGTAATGACCTCCAACAAGTTTTCTCGGGGGTAATCCTATGGTTTCTAGGGCAAATATTGGTGTATGGAAATCACTGCCACCATCACCAAATCTCAAGCAATGGTTGGTGATGAAATCCAACCACTACTGTTAAAAAGTGAATCGTGCAAGTGTGTGTGATTAATTTTATATTTCTTGTTGTTTATTGTGTTCCAAGCAATATTAAAAGCAACAAGATTCCTAAGTTTAAACTAGAAGCTAACATAAAGATACAAATTTCATCAACGAAAGTGAAGTACACCACTTGAAACCCCTACCTACAAATGATACAAATGGTATCAAAAGAGCACCGAAGGGTTTGTCCACTTCCCTGCTAAAGGTGCCACCCTAAAGCAGGACTACTTTTTGTATGTTCACGTTATTCCAACTTAAACAAAGAAGGCAAGCAGCTTTTAACCCTAATAATACAACTAGGTATGATCTTTTTGATTTCAATGCAAACAAGGATGCAAACAGTCACACCATTAAACAAGAAACTTAAAACTAAATGTTTTAACATGCAAGATGTAACTTGAAAATGCAACTTATGATGATTTTTTTCTAGATTTCTTTAATGTGGTTAATTTTTAGCCCAAAATTGGAAATTACACATAGAAAACCAAATAAGTAAATAAATAAATAAAAATAGAAATTTAAGTTGAATGGATGTAGGGCTTACCAGGAAGCCTGCATTTTTGTGAAGTCATTCTGAGATCTCTATTGCTTTGATTGACCTAAAAATTTGTGGATACATGCTATGGCATGTCAGAAACCTACCCTCAAAATTTTAGCCCAATACGACTTCGAATGAGTGAGATATGGCCAAAAAAGTTAGGGTAGTTTGTGCAGGAAACGCAGCCGAACGCCTCTAATAAAAAACCAGGTACAACAAGGCACTTGCCATATGCAGTAGAGCACCTACGTAAACTCTAAAAAGTGCTGCAAAATACTATAGAAACCCTAGCAATGAAATCGATGACTTCTGCACTTTTGAAAATCCCTGCAACAGACAGAAATAAAATCAAGTTAGCAAAGTAAATCAATTTAAATAATGAAACCCTTGTGGGGTCCCATCGTGATCACCATTTGTGAAGACAAAAACACGACACTTAAACAATGAAGAAAGCAAATAACCCAAAGAAACACAAGATTGCACAAATAGATAATTTTATTTAATAAACGGGGGGGAGCTAATAAACTCCTTTTGATATCACCTAAAAAGCTTACTCTTTGGGCAAAAAAAAAGGTGTGCCCCTGGCGATTTGGCGGGAAAATTTTTGAGAAGGCGTCTGGTGTTGCTCGAGGGATTCTGGCCCGAAGATCTTGCCAGGGGCTTTGGGGGGTTGATTTTGAATTCATCTGAAGGTACATTCGTGGTCCCGGGAGGGCCCGATGGGGTCTCCTCCAGTTTCTCCTGCTGGGAGAAAGACTTCATATGCTGAGAAGTTGAAAGATAACCCCTCGCCTTCCACTGATGGAGCTCAACGGAATGCTTTTCAAACGATACTCAAGAATGTTGGCAATGGCCCAAATGCTCACCGCGTTAATGGATGCCTCCCGCAATCCACTTCCAGGCCTAAGATTGTTATAGAACCAATGCTGGTCGAAGATACAATCGTCTACCGAGCTAATCACGACTTGATCTGCAAATTCATGGGCATCCGACCCACACCGAATTTTTTGCATACCTGGGTTCGCCAGAACTGGGAGCCACACGGTGAGTACTCTTTATGGCCTATAAGCAATGGGTATTTCATCATTAGTTTCTCTTCTTTAGCAGATAGAAACAGAGCATTTGAATCAGTAAAAGAGAAACCACGGACCAAGCAGGGTTATTTGTCCAACCCTGGAGAGTGGGTTTCGACCCCCGCATCGAACCCACGGCTGTCCCGGTCTGGATTCGGCTGTACGCTCTCCCGATGGAGTTTTGGGGTGAGCAGGTGTTGGAACTAATAGGTAATTCCCTAGGCAGATTTTTGGGAGTCTCCAAAGATACCATAGAGGGAAATACAGCTGTCTTTGCCAGAATCTGTGTAGAGATGGACATTAGTCAGCCTCTACCAGTTGAGGCGGAACTTGAGCTAGCAGGAGTACCCTGGATCCAAGCAGCTAGACTATGAGGCCCTACCTTTCAGGTGCCGAGTATGCCATAAGCATGGACATTTGGCAAGGTTTTGCCCAAACATCTTGAGCACAAAAACGGAGGTTCCGAGCGGAATGTCAAACCGCCCTAGAGAGGGTAAGTCCAGTCTTGTCAATGAACCTTCTAGCAATTCTCCAGGTCCTGATGCTCAACAGGATGGCTTTGAACAGGTGAAACGAAAGAGAAACAAAAAGAAAATGGCAAGGAGCAGGTGCAGCTCAAGCCAAACAATCGGTATGAAATTTTTAAGTCATTAGTGGATCAGGAGGACCAAACTATGGAGGGAGTGGATGGGAATGGTGTGAATGACAACACTCCACCTCTTGTTTCTCCTTCCTTTACTCCTGTAGTAGAACAGGACTGTGCCAGCTGAGAATCTGCAGTCAGAGAATCCAGGGGCATTGGTTATACACTCCCCAAAGACAACCGGCTATCAAAGATGTCACCATGGGAAATGCAGATAAAAACAGAGAAAGGCCTGCTTTAGGGATTACCCTGTGGAGAAGAGATCTAGAAACAATAACTCTCAAGGAGCGGGAAGAAAATCCAATAAGGAACTACTAACAACGCAAGGAGATAAGCTAATCAATGGAGGATTGGTGAGGACCATTGATTCTTACTGCTCTCAAGGTTTTCAATGATTATTCAATCTTGGAATGTTAGGGGTTTAAACAGTAGAACCCATCAATCACTGCTCAAAGACTCTTAGAAAACCGTAAAACAGACTTTTTGCTTCTTCAGAAGACCAAAATGTCTTTAGATATTATGAGTAAAACTGCTACTAAAATCACGTGGAGCTGGGCATATGGATGTGGCTGCCCAAGGAGCTTCAGGTGGAATTGTTACCCTTTGGAACCCTCTCGTCTAGACTGCTTTAGAACATATAGCTTGGAGGGGTGTTCTTACTTCTCTCTTCAGAAATAACTTCACTTCTGAGCATGTCCTAATCACCAACTTTTACGGGGCCCAAGACCTAGATGGCCAGAGGCTCCAATGGGAAGTTGTTCACAACATGAGGGCATACAGGGAGTGTTATGACTGGATTATTGCAGGGGATTTTAATGCAAAATTATCTGTTCGTGACCAGGAAGGTGGCACCCCTGTTTTGGATCCAGGGGACCGGCTTTTGATTGCCCAAGTTCAGGCCTTTCATTTAGTGGACGTTCAAGGCCCTGGTGTTTTTTTCACTTGGACAAACAAGAGAAAGGAGCCACATAGCAGGAAGGTCAAGTTAGATCGCTTTTTGGTCTCGGAGGAGGCTTTTGTTAAATGGACTTTTAAGTTCCAGATTTTGGAGGGCCCTATTTCGGATCATTTTCCCATTTTGCTAGAGGGAGGGACTTCGAGAGGGCAGCACCATAGGCCTTTTAAATTTGAGAATTTTTGGTTACAAAAGGAGGACCTTCGACAGAAAATTACTCAATGGTGGACAGAAGGCCGTCCACCTTTTGGGACAACAATGTTCAAATTTCATAAACAGCTTCAATTTGTCAAAATTCAATTGAAACAGTGGAGGAAAGAAAACAAGTCGGATTTCCAGTCCCCAAAGGGCCCCCTTGGTGGCTAGATGGGAGGAGGTTCAGTAAACTTTTTAGGGAAGGATCAATTACTGAGCAACTCAAATTTGAAGATGATGAACTGCGTAAAGCGGTTGAGGACATTGACAACCAAGAGGAGATATACTGGAAACAGAGGGCTAGAAATACTTGGTTATTAGAGGGGGACAGAAATACCAAATTTTTTCATCGGTCAGCTTGTGCTAGGAGACAGATGAACAATATGGAAGCTCTTAAAGATGAACATGGAAATGTCTTCGATACTCTTCCTGGTATGCATTCCCATGCAATCGATTACTTTTCTAAACTTTTTAAGGAAAGTATGGAGCAAGATGTTGAGGCTCAGAACGAAGTTCTTAATGTTATTCCTTCTATTATCTCTGAAGAAGACAATCAGGCCCTGCTTAGACCCATTGAAAGGGATGAATTGAGAAATGTGGTCTTTGGTATGAGTACTGGAAAATCTCCTGGTCCAGATGGCTTTCCTATTGAATTTTTTCAGGCTTTCTGGGACACCTTGGGGGAGGATGTTTTGGCTGTTACTGAGGAATCCAGATCCAATCGAAGAATGCTCAGGGCGATCAATCACACCTTCATAGCTTTAATTCCAAAAGGGGAAGCGGGGACTCATATCTCTGATTTCAGGCCTATTGCTTTATGCAATGTGATTTACAAAATCATCACTAAGATAATGGCTGAGAGGCTTAAACCCCTACTTCATAACATCATTTCTCCTGAACAAGGGGGCTTTGTTGAGGGAAGACAAATCTTGGATGGGGTGGTTTTGGCCCAGGAGGCCATCCATTCAATGCAAACCTCGGGCAACAAAGGAATGTTCATTAAACTGGATATGTCCAAGGCTTATGACCGGGTGGAGTGGTGCTTCTTGTCGAAAATGATGGCTGCCTTTGGCTTTTCTCAGAATGGATTGATTGGGTTATGAGTTGTGTTTCTACTCCCTCTTATTCTCGTTCTCATCAAGGGCCTTCCCTCGCATCCTTTCGGTGCCACTCGTGGTCTTCGCCAGGGAGACCCTTGTTCTCCCTATCTCTTCCTTCTCTTGGTCGAAGGTTTGGGCAGACTATTTTTGAGGAGAAGGCAACAAGGTCTGCTATCTGGTATCAAGGTTGGGGAGGAAACTCTGACTCACTTGCAATTTGTGGACGATACTGGCCTGGTTGGTGTGGCCACTCTTCGGGAAGCTAGAGGAATCAGAGATACTCTGAATATCTACCTAAGGGCTTCAAATCAGGTTCTAAATGACAGGAAGTCCAAAGTGGTCTTTTTCAATCTTGACCAACGGCTACAGGAGCGTGTTATTGAGATCCTGGGCTTCACAAGGACTTCTCTTCCAATTGTTTACCTGGGCGTTCCCCTTCATTTCAAAAAGTTAAAAATTGACATCTGGAAGAATCGCTAGCGTGCATCAAAGACAGTAATGAATCATTGGGCTCATAAATGGTTAAGCTACGGGGTAGATTAACCTTCCTACAGTCAGTTATACAGGCTTTGCCGATCTATAAATTCTCAATACCGGTTGCCCCTCATACCATCTGGAAAGAGCCGGACAAAATGGCTAGAAGATTTTTATGGGAAGGCGCAAAAGGGAAGAAAAGATGGGCTTTGGTTGGGTGGGACAAAGTTACCCAGCCTAAGGACAAAGGAGGGCTGGGCCTGAGAAGTTCTAAGCTTAATAACAGAGCCTTGGCTGGAAAACTGTATTGGAGGTGGATTTCTCAGCCAACCTCCCTCTTCAACAGAATTCTTTCCAATAAATATTTGGGGCATGTTCATCCCAATGAGGTGGGTCGCTTTCCCTTGGAAGGTACTGGATCCTTAGTGTGGCAGACTCTCAAGCTTGGGTCCCAGATTATCAAAGATCAATTATTCTGGAAAGTGGGGAGAGGAGACAAGGCTCGTTTCTGGACTGACTCTTGGGACCAACATCCGCCCATTATTGTCATGTTCCCTGAGCTACAACCAATCATGACCGCCTTAGAAGCCCAGTGGCTGGATCCATATTGATAATTATCTACACACCAATCAATTGGGGGGGTATAAATTTAAAAAGTTTAAGCGGTGGGAGGAGTGGCCAATCATCGTCTCTCCGGAGTTGGCGCCCATCCCGCATAAAATCTTGTCGTAAAGGTTCCTCACGGGGAGGGATGAGGAAGATGAATTAGCCCGGGGCTATGGAAGCCTTGGGGTCTACTCGCTAAGGCCGGATATGAAGAGATCCTCCCCGAGCCTCCCCCACACTCTTTTCCGGTTCAACATTGGAGAAGGATTTGGCATTCAAAGGGCTGGCCGAAAGTGAATTTCTTTGCTTGGCAACTTATGCATAATGGACTTCTCACCTTTGACAATCTCAGACGTAGGGGTTTCAATGGCCCCTCTCAATGTGCTTTATGCCTCCAACATGAGGAAACCGCAGATCACTTGTTTTTTGAGTGCCCTTTTACTCATCAGATTTGGGAACGCTGGTTCTCTCAATTTAAACTCCAGGCTAATGGTGTTTTCAATCGTACCAATATTTGGGAAAAATGGAAAAGGGGCAGGTTCAAATCCATAGCTCTCCGAACTGGCTGGCAGTTAGGCTTTCTCTTCATTTGGTGGCAAGTTTGGTTGGAGAGAAACGCCCGGATCTTTAGAGACACTTTCTCCTCGATTGACGGCGTTTGGCAGGTCATCTGGAGCAAAGTCACAGAAACTGTTGCTATTTATGTTGATGAAGAGAATCAGGCAGCTCTTGGGCATCTTGAAGAGGGGGTTGAGGGACATGAGGGGCAAGGCAGAGCATGCTGGAAACCTCCCCCAGTTGGCTGGATAAAGATCAATACTGATGGGGCTGCAAAAGGCAACCCGGGCAACGCAAGAATTGGTGTTGTCTGTCGGGATCACTCGAGTGCGGTTCTTTACTGGGAATTGCAGGGATTGGGCAGAGCCACGAACAATGAAGCCGAAGCCTTTGCCATTAAGTCAGCGTCTATCTGGGTTGTTAAGCAGGGTTACCGGAGGATAATTCTTGAATCAGATTCTCAAGTCCTGATCGGCGCTCTTGATTGCTTGCAGAATTTCTCATTAAAAGCCTGGAGACTGCGGATTTTGATATCCCAAATCAAGGAGTTATGGAGGGAGTTAGATGATGTTATCCCTGTGTATGTGAGTAGAAATTTGAACACGGTAGCCGACTTCCTTGCGAAGATGGGTGCCGAGAAAGAGGTAGGTGTTCACCGCACGATGATATGCCTATGATAGATGAAGAGATTCGGAGTGGTCTGGAACGATCCCTGCATCCATGAGCTCAAAAATGGCTAAGGTTAGTTTTTGTCGCGATATCGCGACATATTGCGCCGTCGCGACCTTGTTTGGAAAGTTGTCGCGATTTCGCGACATGTCGCTCTGTCGCGACCTTTCCCGGACAATTGTCGCGATTTCGCTACCTATTTTGTTGCCGCGGCCTTGGGAGGAAAATTGTCGCGATTTCGCGACTTGTTGCGTCGTCGCGGTCTTTGATGAGAAGGTGTCGCGATTTCGCGACCTTTTTTGTTGGTTCTGCTACTGGAGGAAAGTCGTCGCGATTTCGCGACGCTTTGAGAAAAATTGCGTGAAGGGGAAAAACCGTCGCGATATCGCGACATTTTTTGTGAAAAGCTACTCAAAGGAAAATTTGTCGCGATTTCGTGCCATTTTTGAGGAAAGGACGCAAAGGGGCAAACCCGTAGCGATTTCGCGAAAATTCTGGAGAACAAACTTCATGAAGGATAAACGTCGCGATTTCGCGACTAGTTTGAGAAAAGGGCACCACGGGGAGAACATGTCGCGATTTCGCGACCTTTTTTGTCGGTTCCGCTGCTGGAGGAAAGTCGTCGCGATTTCGCGACGCTTTGAGCAAAATTGCGTTAAGGGGAAAAACCGTCGCGATATCGCGACATTTTTTGTGAAAAGCTTCTCAAAGGATAATTTGTCGCGATTTCGCGTCATTTTTGAGGAAAGGAAGCAAAGGGGCAAACTTGTAGCGATTTCGCGACAGTTTTGGAGAACAAACTGCATGAAGGATAAACGTCGCGATTTCGCGACTAGTTTAAGAAAAGGGCACCATGGGGGAGAACATGTCGCGATTTCGTGACACTTTTGCGGAAGGGGCGCCCAATGGAATTCTTGTCGCGAT
This sequence comes from Wollemia nobilis, assembly GCA_028583015.1. Taxonomy (NCBI): domain Eukaryota; kingdom Viridiplantae; phylum Streptophyta; class Pinopsida; order Araucariales; family Araucariaceae; genus Wollemia; species Wollemia nobilis. Next base: position 1,926,556 of record JAQPPZ010001708.1, read on the forward strand.
TTCGCGACACTTCCGGCCAACTGGGGCTTTAAGGAAAAGTCGTCGCGATATCGCGACACTTTCTCAAGGTTGCTGTCTAAGGGAGAACTCGTCGCGATTTCGCGACAATTTTGGTGAGCAGGTGCCTTCTGGCTTTCTCGTCGCGATTTCGCGACGTTTTTGGCGTTTGGGTGCTTTGGAGCTGTGCTGTCGCGATTTCGCGACATTTTTTGAGTTGTGTGGCCTCGGCGCTGTTTTGTCGCGATGTCGCGACATGTCGCGATTTCGCGACATGTCGCGTTTTCGCGACCGGTTGTCGTGGCGCGGCGGTTGTTAGGTTTGGTGTCGCGATTTCGCGACTTGTCGCGTTTTCGCGACTTGTCGCGTTTCGCGCCTTTGTTCTTCTGGTCTCTTTGCTCTTGGTTGGGATGCCCATTCTCCCTCTTGTAACTGTAATTTGTTTTAATGCAAGCTTTTTTCAATTTTTTCAAAAAAAAAAAATAAACTCCTTTTGATACAATCTGTCCTCAATGAGGGTATTTGATACAATGATTTACAAAAATTTTGAAGTCCTTCAAGAGCTCGGTACCAACTCTTTTTTGAAACGAATGGAAATTCGGATATGGCATAATATTTCCTTAATTGCTATGTTGATGTCGACACCCACAAATGCAGAGACTACAAAATCAAACATCTTTTTGCCGAAGAATGGCTGAACATGCAATCCCCTTACACTCAGATATTAACCGAATCCAAATTAATGGGTAGAACACAATTGTTATTTTGTATTTATAACCACTTATTTTACTTCGTATATCCATTCCTATGATGGAATTTCATTCCACATGGTAGCTGGAAATAATAATGAGGGTGCCAATAAAGTTTCAAGGTCGAACCTGAAACTCACCGTTCGACCGGTCCCAACCCTAGAAAGTTTACAGGTAGGTCTTGGAACCATAAATTTCATCGGTATTTGGTTTTTGACCTTGGCGAATTTACCAACTTCCAATAATTCTTAGGAATTTATTGTTGTCAAACATAAAAGATAAAAATTAGAACTTAAAAATATACATTTTCGACAAATAAAATAAACAAACACCGTAGTTGGAATTGCTAGCAACATGCTTTGCATTTGGCGAGATTAAATTTTGGATTGTTTTTATTTTTTTCCATCATCTGTCATCTTATCTTCTCGTTCGCCTTCTTACTGTAAGATATTTGCCCTCGGGTCCCATCGAAATTTTTCGTTGTCTATTTAGTAATTTTTTTTTTTAAATTGTCCTAACTCCACTTCAATTCCGAGTTACTAGTGGTCTCCCTCTTGTTAGGTTGTTAACGAAGTGAGATAGGGGTTATAGAGGCAATTTCGAGTTACTAGTGGTCTCCCTCACGTGAAATAGGGGTTGTAGACGTAACTCCAAGGATTTGAATCTATGTATGATTGTAACCTCATAGAGGTAAGTCAATTGTGACTCCTTCACATTAGGTTGATAATAAGGAGAGTTACTAGGGATTATAGAGGCAACTCCAAGGATTTGAACCTACGTATGATAGTAACCTCATGGAGGTAAGTCAACTGTGACTCCTTCACACTAGGTTGATAATAGGGAGAGTTACTAGTGGTCTCCCTCTCGTTAGGTTGTTAATAACGAGGTTAGATAGGGGTTATAGAGGCAATTTAGAGTCACTAGTGGTCTCCCTCACGTGAAATAGGGGTTGTAGAGGCAACTCCAAGGATTTGAACCTACGTATGATAGTAACCTCATAGAGGAGTCAACTGTGACTCCTTCACACTAGGTTGATAATAAGGAGATGAGGTAAGGGTTATAGAGGCACGAGTCATTACCGATGGTCTCCTTCATACCAGGTTAATAATAAGGAGATGAGATAGGAGTTATAAAGGCAGCTCCAAAAATTTGAACTAGAGGCAAATCCAAACATTTGAACATAGGTCTATGGTAAAGGTTATAAAAATACTTCCAAGATGATGAAAAAAAAATTATAAATTTGTTAATGTATAAAAAATAATAATAAATAAATATTCAACCGTAGGATGCGTGGGATATATCTATTAAAAAAATAATAATATATAAATATTCAACCATAGGATGCGTGGGGTATATTTATTAGTAGCTCCCTTGGGAGGTTATTGTGTCACCGCGGGCAATAAAGGGGTGTCATAGACGAGGACAAATGAGAAGACTCATGTTTGAAAAAATAAATACACGAGAGGATGGATATGAAAATATTTTTTAGAACTTTTTTTAATGTATATTATGATGAGGATTTGGTGGTTAGATTTGAGGAAATGTTTTAGTATGATAGTTCATGTATAATGATTTTTTTTATAGATATATGAGAGTTGGTTACGGTTATATTATTTTTAGTAATTTAGTAACTTATAAATATAGGGTTCAAATCATAGGGATTTCTTTCAACAAGCTTATTTCAAATTGTTGTTGTTGACTTGACGTAAGGAGGAGTCCATGGATCGCTCAGGGTTTGTACCATCGTTGTTAGTCTGGTACGCACTCATAGGGTTCAAAGCAGACTACTAACTTTGCAAATTGGTACCCCCAAGGTTTGAACCATCTCTTCTTAGTAAAAAACTACCAATCCACCTAGATTTGGGGTTGTATACTAAAATTCTTACCTTTGATAATACGAGAGGTAAGAGAATCATCAACCCATCCCATTGTGTTATGTTACATAATTGAGGAAATATTTGACCAAACGTAGAAGAGTCGTCCAAAAAACATTTGACCAAACGTAGGAGATTCATCAACCCATCCTAGTGTGTTATGTTATGTAAGTGAAGGAACATATAACCATTTGTTGTTTGAGTGCTCGATCATGTATTAGTATCATATTTGGGAGAGATGGTTTTTAGTGTATAAAATTTGAGTCAAAAATTATCTAAAATCGAATTAATATTTGTGAAAGATGAAAGAGGGACAAATTTAAATCTGAAACTCTTCTTATTATATGGAAGCTTAGATTAAATTTTATTTGGTAGCAATCATGGTTGGAGAGATAAATTTTTTTAGAGAAACCTTTTCATCCTTGAATGACATCTTACAGGTCGTTTGGAGAAAAGTCACAAAATTTTTGTAATGTATACTAAAGAGAAAACTTAGGCTATATAAGGATGATGGAAAAGGAGGCTGAATTACAAGAGGGACATGACAAAGCTAGTTGAAAAACACCCCCAAAATATTAGATTAAAACTCATAATGATGGAGTTTAAAAGGTAATCTAGTAGAGTTGGAATTGGAATGGTCTATAAGAATCATATTAGGATAGTGCTCTATTAGGAATTGTAGGGCTTGGACAAGGCCACAAACAATTAAGTAGAAGCCTTGACTATTAAATCTTCTTCTATATAGGTTGTAAGACAAGGTCATAGAAGTATAATCATAGAATCATATGCTCAGATATTGGTAGGAGCTCTGGATTATACGAGGAATTTTGTTCTAGAGATGTAGAGGTTGAGGATTCTTGTCACCCAAATTAAAGAGTTGCAAAAATATTGAATGATGTGGTCTCAATTTATGTGGGTAGAGGTTTGAATACAGTGGTAGACTTCTTGGCTAAAACAGGTATTGAGAAGGAGGTAGGGGTTTAATGGCACATTGGCATGGCTATTGAGGATGAAAGTATTGGACAAGTTGGTGAGAAATATTGGTAGGATCCCCAAAGGTTAGGTGGATTGGTAGTGTTTTACTGGCCATGTACTTACCCATAAGATATCTAGGTTCAAACCTTGGGGTATGTTTGCCAGCTTGTAAAGGTAGTAGTTTGTTCTAAATATTTTAAGTCTGTGTCAAACTAACATTGATAGTACCAACCTTGAGTGAATGGTGGTCCAGTTTCACTCCAGGATACCAATAACGAGATGGCATAAAAGATTATAGAGGACAACCCCAAGATTTAACCCTATTTTAATAATAAAAAATACTCTAAATGTAAAAGAAAAAGAAATATTGGTAGGATGCGTGGGGTATATTTATTACTAGCTCCCCTATGAGCTTATTGTGTCACTTGTGAGCAATAAAGGAGTGTCATAGATGAGGAAAAATGAGAAGACTTTATTTTGAAAAACAATTACACATTGGAAGTGAAGAACACAAGCTTATACTGAGAGGAGGGTGAACGGTATAAGATAAAAATTTTACTTTTCTTTCCAAAGAAATAACTTCAAATATCATCAATTGCAATAATAAAACAATGCACACATCACCACACACATAAGAGACATATATTTAATGTGGTTCACCCAATATGGGCTACATCCATAGAGAAATATTGCTTATAAATTTCTCAACAAATTTTGTGGGCTCCAACCCACAGGAGACACCAATCCCCTATTACAATTTTCATGGACACCAATCCACAGGAGAAACCAATCCCCTATCAATTTCATGGACACCAATCCACAAGAGATATAAATCCCCTCTCAAGTTCGTGGACACCAATCCACAAGAGACACCAATCCCTTTTGTCGATTTTGTGGACACCACTTTACAGGAGATACTAATCCCATTTGCTCTGGTTTTGTGGACACCACTCAACAGGAGACACCAATCCCCTCTACTCTAGTTTTGTCAACACCACTCCACTAGAGACACCAATACTCTTTGTTGGTTCATGGACACCACTTCATAGGAGACACCAATACCCTTTGCTTTGGTCTTCTCTCAAATCTGCTCAAATCAGCTCCATATCCTGCTCATAAATCTTACTCACAACTCTACTTAAATAAGCTCCATAACCTACTCATAAATCTTGTTCACCACTGTACTCAAAAACCTGCTCAAATATGCTCACACAACCTGCTTAAATCTACTATCAAATCTATTCACAACACTTGCTCAAATCTCCTCAACAAACCTGCTCAAATTTGCTCACAACTATGCTCAAATCTTACATGTATACAATGCTCATCTATTACCAAATCTTACATACATATAATTCTCATCCATTCCCAAATCTTACATACAAAACAATGCTCATCTATTCCCAAATCTTGCATACAAAACAATGCTCATCTATTTCCAAATCTTGCATAATGATGTCATCAAGTTTTTCACCTATTCTTCAATGTGCTTTCCTCAACTAAAGCAATTTAGACATATTCTACCTAAAATTATTTTATCTTCATGAATATATATAGAATGATATGCACTAAAAAATACCCAATATGTTCTTCTTCTCAATTGAATCCTTTCACACTATCCTTGCACTTTGAATTACTTCTTTTTAACCAAAATGCATCTCATAATTCCTTATTTCTTTAATGTATAAAATCAACAATAACTTTCTTCAAATAACAAAACTCTAAAACAACAATCTCTTTTGTAACTCATTTCAATGTAAGGTAATCAATAATTCCTTATACCTCCCAAACAAAATAATTTTCTTCAAATAATAAACTCAACACATTAAGCTTTCTTTTAATTCATTTTAATGTAATATTTTCAACAATTCCTTATACCTCCCAGTAAGAAATATTTTTCTCAAATAAATCCAACCACCTTGAGAAGGAATTAATTTATCATATCTCAATAGATTTTAAATTTTCATACCTCAAAATCTTCAATTCTGCTAAAAAATTCTTGCTTGTGTGGTCAACTCACAACAGGTCAACAGATTACCCGAACTACGCAAATATCCCTCAATCAATGATTACCTTAGCAAGTATCTCAACTTCTGCCCTGTGTTCTCAATATGCCAGTGCCCTCCAACTGGGTGAATCTCTGTATGGCACGCAAAGCGTCGATGCCCTCCAACTGGGCATCGTGGGCACCGTGAGGTGCTCATAATTTTCTTATTGTGTGCAGGTACTTTTAAATCATTTCACATCCTTTGTGGGATAGATGTGGGATTTAATTCCCCAATACAATTACAAAGCAAAACTTTCCCAGCAAGATGACGTTACTTAGCTTTAGAAAAAAATCAAATATTAAACTTTAATTTATTGCTTTCATGTGCACTCGATGTATCTCTATCAAACGTTTGACTCAAAAAAAACCTTCTATGATGTTTTTTCCTGAAACTTAGATCAACAATGTGTGCCTTATTACTCTTTCTACTGCATGAGTCTCACAGTTATGATTACACCTTGATATCCAAGATTTTTAATCCTTCGTTTCCTGGTTCAAAGTGCTCTTCACCGTGTGTAAACTCTTCAATACTTCTATTGTTGATTCCAAGTGCTTCTTCGCTTTTGTTTATTGGTTGCAAGTGCTTCTTCACTGTGTATAAGCTTATTCAATATTTCATTTGCTGGTTCCAAGTGCTTCTTCGCTTACGTATACTGGTTCAAAATGCTTCTTCATTGTGTATAAGATCCTTCAAGCTTTCATTTATTGGTTCCAAGTGCTTCTTCATTGTGTATAAGGTTCTTTAAGATTTCAAATCGTTGGTCTAGCTGTGCGCAACCTCTCACCGTGTGTAAGACTTCTTCAACTCCCAATAGCTAGTCTCACCATTGTGTAAACTCTCATCGTGAGTAAACTCTTTCAATTTTCAACAGTTGGTCTTCGCCTTCTACAATCTCTCGCTCTGCGCAACCTCATGTTGTGTATAAAAACTTTTGCCATGCGTAAAACTCTCATCGTGTGCAGGACTTTTGCCATGCACAAGCTCCTTTAATTTTCAGCAGATGGTCTTCATCGTGTATAATCTCTCATCATGTGCAACCTCACATTGTGCACAAGCTTCTTCACTCTTTGATCACACCTTTGATCCTTGGTTTCAAACACTCTATGTCTTCTGCAAGATGTCACGCTTTGAAAAATGTATCGCTGGAGATAATCATTAAAGTCATGATATTTTCATGTACTTAAATCAGATATTTCAGGTGCACACATAGTCGGCTCAAAGAAACTTCACATTTATAATATTTAAATTTGTCATTTAAATATTATAAATTTAAACCTTTGCTCTATGATATCCTTCACTTCATCAAATATTTCAATCTTGTTATTGGCGTGGGCTCATTGGAACTTCATATTTATAATATTTAAATTTGACATTTAAATATTATAAATTTAAACCTTTGCTTCATGATATCCTTCACTTCATAATATCTTTCATTTTATAATATTTATATTTATCATTTAAATATTATAAGCTTCACTTTTATTTTGCCTTGCCTCTCTTTGAAATATTTTTGCCTTGTATATTTGCCTTGCTTCACTTAAATCATATTTACCTTGCTTTCACTCATTTGTTGTTTGTTATTCACCACGTTGGCCATTAACATCAATGACAACTCAATCATCTCAATATGTCTAACAATCCCCCCTTTGTCATTAATGGAAACCCTACAAAAAAAAATTTACTGTCTACTCCCCCTGACAAGTTGCTCCCCCTTACTAAAAACTCTCCCCCTTTGACATTAGTGGTAAAAGGCCCCTTGGGTTTGAAAGATAAGATACTAAACACAATCCCCTCTACTATGGTTTTGTGCACACAATTCCATAGGAGACACCAATCCCCTTTGCTAGTTTGTGGACACCACTCCATAGGAGACACCAATCCCCTTTGTTGGTTTGTGAACACCACTCCATAAGAGAAACCAATCCCCTTTGCTGGTTTGTGGACACCACTCCATAGGAGACACCAATCTCCTCTGCTCTGGTCTTCTCTTAAAATCTACTCATAAATCCTGCTCAAATCATCTCCATATCCTGCTCACAACTCTGCTCAAATTAGCACCAAAACCTCCTCACAAATCCTGCTCACCACTCTTTTCAAAAACTTGCTCAAATTTTCTCACACATCCTACTCAAATCTACTCTTAAATCTATTCACAACACCTACTAAAATATGCTTACCAAACCTGCTCAAATCTACTCATAACTCTGCTCAAATCTTGCATGTATACAATGCTCATCTATTCCCAAATATTACATACATACAATTCTCATCTATTCCCAAATCTTGCATACAAAACAATGCTCATCTATTCCCAAATCTTGCATACAAAACAATGCTCATCTATTCTCAAATCTTGCATAATGATGTCATCAAGTTCTTCACCTATTATTCAATGTGCTTTCCTCAACTAAAGCAATTTAGACATATTCTACCCAAAATTCTTTTATCTTCATGAACATATAGAGAATGATATACACTAACAAATACCCAATATGTTCTTCTTCTCAATTGAATCCTTGCACTTTGACTTACTTCTTATTTTTTACCAAAACGCATCTCATAATTCCTTATGTCTTTAATGTATAAAATCAACAATAACTTTCTTCAAATAACAAAACTCTAAAAGAACAATCTCTTTTGTAACTTGTAATGTCCCAAAAATAAATATTTTTGTAAATGTCTCCTACACTTAATTATAAAAGTGAAAAAGGGGTTCATGTGACTAGGAGACATAACTTAAGTTGTGATTATTTATGTTTTATGTTTTTATGTTGTAATAAGGCATTTTAAGTGATTTTAGGGTTGGGAGATGTCAAATCCAAATTAGAACCTCACCCTATATAAGGGAGTGAGACGTCCCATTTTGGGCATGTTATGTTGATATCAGAATTGAATATTGAAACCCTAGAGGTTCCATGAGTTGAGATTGCAGGTCTTGCTCATTCCCATAGTGCATTGGAGGTGCATGGTTGGGGTCTTGGCAATATCATTGCAGGTGTTATTGCCCTAAAATATCAAAAATACAAAAAAAGAGGCATCCATGAGGAGTTCGTGGTATTTTTGGGAGCATTTGTGTCATGTGTTTCAGATCTGTTGGCAGCCCCAAACCCTATGCTTGTATTTGGGGTCATTTTTGAGGAGTTTTTGCATTTGTTCAGCCTTGGGGAGCTATTGTATTGGTTTGGCAATATTTAATATATGATACTGGCTGATTTCTCATCATATTTGTGTTATTTTATGAGCAATTTTTGAGTTATTTCCTTGATGTACTTAATTTCTGCATTTTTCGTAGTAAGGGTTTGTTGTTTCTTAAAAAGGGACATTACAAGCGGTATCAAAGTTGGAATCTTGCCAGCCTGTGGTTAGTTTCAGAATTTTTAGTGTTTTTTCAGTTATTCGTGGTGATAAGTGTGTTTATGTGGTGAAAAGTTGTGCCCTAGTGAAAATCATGAATTTTTAGGGGATTTGCGGATTTTTAGGGATTTTTTTCAGAAAATAAAAATTGCAGATTTGGATACCCTTTTGACCAATTTGCAGTTCTGTGGTTTAAAAAAAAAAATTGGTGGTCAAAATTTTTAGAATTTCAGATTTCCATCTTTTTAGGGTTTGATAGGGTTTTATGCATCATCCTCCTATTCATCAGTATTTTACTAGGAGAAACAGACTCGCTTTGGAAATGTCAAACATGGAAGAGGTTGAGGAGCCCCAAAGACCAGTTGATAGGACTGAGCAAAAATTCAATGCCCTACTTGACATGCTGCAAAGAATGGTGTCCTTACAAGAGACAAATCAGCAAGAATTGAGGGCAGCTTTGGGCAACCCAAATGGCACAAGGAGGGAATGAGAAAGGGGAGGCAACAACAATGGGCATGAGTCATCATCTAACTCACACACTCCCTTGCCTAGGCCGTCCAAGCCTATGTTCCTTGTTCCACCACCTCCATAGGAGGAAAATGAGGTAACTAATGAATTAGATGAAAGGTTTGCTGCTTATAGTAATAAATCTGAGGGTTTTAGGGCAGTAGTTTCTTTTGATAAATATTTGAAGATTGTGGGTAAATATGTTGTTGAGGCTAAAAAAGAGAAGAAGAAGCCCTTTTTGCATCAAAAGGTGACCATTCCCTCATTTAATGGTCAAGATGGTCTTACAGCTAGGGCATGGCTTCAAAAATTGCAGACTTATTTTACCTTGGAGCCTATTTCTGAGGCTGATGCAGTTCAGATTGCTACACTCCACCTTGAGAGTAGTGCTTACTCATGGTGGTATTATGGGTTAGTAACCCAAGGGCATGGTGATATTGATACATTTGATGAATTTTGTACCAGGGTTTTGAACAGGTTTGAAAGGAGAAATGTGGAAGAGTATTTCAAGGAGCTTGCCACTTTGAAGCAAACTTCATCCATTCATGCCTATGTGGAGGAGTTGGAACAACTTTCAGTTCAGGTACAAAATATTTCACCCAAGAGGGTAATTTTTCTTTTTATGGATGGTTTGTTGGAACCCATGAAGGGATTAGTTAAAGCTTTTGAACCATCCACTCTTGAAGATGCCATTAAGAGATATTTAAGCTTAGAATCTGTTTTACCTCCTAGATAGAAATATTTTGCACATAATCCACCTACTAGACCACCTTTTGCAACCAGAAAAATAGTTCTTGGACAGCAGTATGGACAGCAAGGAAACCTCACGTAGCAAGGTGGAAATGAGAGAAATTTTTATGGCAGGAATCCCACGCATGGAGAAGGTTTCAGATCTGGTTTTCAGCCACCTAATAAGCCCCGAAATGGCCCACGCTTGACACAAGAAGAGAAATATGAGCTAAGGAAACAAAACAAGTGTTTCATTTGCAAGTCTCCTTGGCAAAGAGGTCATAAATGCAGAGAAGGAGGTATGAAAATCATTGAATTACATTCCGATTCTGATTATGATAATCTTGATTTTTATGAGGCGGATGAGACACCCTTGGAAGAGGAAGCACAAAGGGAGTATGAGGAAGTTCTAGAAGGTTCCCTAGCCACTTTAAGTGGGTTGAATCAGTTTCACACTATTAAGGTACCAGGTAGATCTTTTGATGAAAAGGTTATTGTTTTAATAGATGGTGGTGCTACTTACAATTTTGTTGATGAGAATTTTGCCACTAGAAAGAATCTTCCTACAGCTATCATTCCTGGTTTTAGTGTTGCTATTGGCAATGGTGATCTTATCACATGCAACAAAGTGGTAAGAAACATAAAAATTAATTTTGGCAACATGGAAGTAGATGAGCAATTCTTTGTTTTTCCCTTAGGAGGTATTCCACATATGGGTTTGGGTGTGCAATGGTTGTATTCACTTGGTGATTATGTTACTAATTATCAGAAATTAGAACTGAAATTTGTGCTTGAAGTGAAAGATGTGGTGTTGCAAGGAATCAAGGAAAATGGGTCAAAAGATTCTTGCAAAATTTTGGAGGTTTCATACAAAAGAATGGAGAATATGATAAGGCATAAGGACGTTGAGTGGGCAGCTGTAATTTTTAGTTCAGAAGTGAAAAATCAGCCACCTATCATCCTCAAATTCAAGGTTTACTACAAAAATATCTTAAGGTATTTTCTAACCTACCTAAATGTTTGCCACCTAGTAGAGGTTTTTAGCATGTTATTGAATTGGAAGCAAATAGTAAACCTGTCATAATTAAACCTTATAGGCATCCTAAGGTTTTCAAAGATGAGATTGAAAAGACCATTGCTGATTTACTTTAGAGTGGGCACATTAGACCTAGTTGTAGTCCTTTTGCTTCACCTGTTGTGTTAGTAAAAAAGAAGGATGGAACCATGATAATGTGCATTGACTATAGGGAATTAAACAAGAAGACCATAAAGAATAGATATCCTATTCCTAGGGTGGATGAACTAATAGATGAGTTGCATGGGGCCATGTATTTTTCAAAGATTGATCTTAGGTCCGGATATCACCAAATTCATATGAGGGATGAGGATGTGTACAAAATAGCCTTCAGATGCCATTGTGGGCATTATGAGTTTATGGTTATGCCCTTTGGTTTGACAAATGCACCAGCCACTTTTCAATCAACCATGAATCAAATTTTCAATCAGCATTTGAGGCGCTTTGTCTTGGTATTTTTTGATGATATTTTGGTGTATAGCAAAAATTGGGATGATCATTTATAGCATTTAGATTCAATTTTGAGCGTTTTAGGACAGCAAGAGTTTTATGCAAAAGAATCTAAATGTGAATTTGCTATGACTGAAATTTTATACTTGGGGCACATTATTTGCAAAGATGGGGTGAAGGTTGATCAAACTACAGTTTCAGCTGTACAAAGATGGCCTATACCATCCAACCTAACAAAATTGAGGGGTTTTGTGGGTTTATGCATTTACTACAGGAGGTTCATTAAGGGGTTTTCTTCTTTGGCTGCCCCCCTTACTAAATTAATTAAGAAAGGGGCCTTTTCATGGTCCAATGAGGCTCTTTTAGCTTTTCTAAAGATGAAAGATGTAATGAGTTCCACTCCTTTACTTGTTATTCCTGATTTTTTTGTTGCTTTTACTATTGCTTGTGATGCTTCAGGTGTTGGAGTTGGATCTGTACTTATGCAACAAGGATGCCCCATTGCTTATGAGAGTATAAAGCTATCAAATGTGGAGAAAAATTTTAGCATCTATGATAAAGAGATGCTAGCTATCATGCATGCCTTGACCAAATTCAAGCAATACTTAGTGTGTGCAAGTTTGTGGTCAAAACTGATCATAACAGTTTGAAATACTTCTTGGGGCAAGTTGAATTGAATGAAAGACAACATAAATGGGTAACAAAGTTGCAATCATATGATTTTGAAATTGAGTTTATAAAGGGTAAGAATAATTCAGCTGCTGATGCACTTTCTAGGCACCCTACTTTTCATTCTTTTTCCATTATTTCTGTTGATTGGAAGGTGAAAATTATGGCTGAATATGCAAAGAATGATTTTTGTTCTAAACTAATAAATGGGCAAGTTGAAGAGGATAGGTTCAGCCATAAAGAAGGACTGATTTTTTGCAAAGGAAGAGTGTTTTTAGTACTTGAATCAAATATGAAACAAGCTTTAATTACAACCATGCATGATGCTCCACTTGTAGGCCATCCAGGTTTCTACAAGACTTACAAACAGGTTAGAGAAAGATTCTATTGGAAGGGTTTGAAAAGGGATGTCTTCTTGCATGTTCGGGAATGTGTTATTTGCCAAGAAAACAAGAGGGAACATGAATTTGCAGCTGGTTTACTTTAGCCACTTCCTATTCCCAATCAAAAATGGGAAAGTATCTCCATGGACTTCATTACTGGTTTTCCCAAGGTATACATGAAGGATTGCATATTTGTTGTCGTTGATAGATTGACAAAATTTGCTCATTTTTATGCCATTTCAACAACTTGTACAGCCATACAAGTTGCTGATTTGTTTTTTAAAGAAGTTTTCAGATTGTATGGTTTGCCTAAATCCATTGTGAGTGATAGGGACAGCAGATTTTTGAGCATGTTTTGGCAAGAATTTTTTAAGCTATGTGGTACTAAATTGACTCCTATTACTAGCTACCATCCCCAAACTGATGGGCAAACTGAAATTTTTAACAAATGGCTTGAAGGATATTTGAGAAATTATGTTTCAGGTCAAAAAAAGGCATGGGTTAAATGGCTGCACCTTGGTGAATATTGCTATAATTCTACTTATCATATGTCCATAAAAATGTCTCCATTCAAGGCACTTTATGGTTATGATGTCCCACACTTTTTAGATCTGATTTTTGGTGATTCAAGGGTCCAAAAAGCTAGAGACTTTGAAGCAGAAAATCAAGATATTCTTAATGCTTTGAAGGACAATATTCTTACGACATAAAATTAGCATAAGAAGTATGCAGATCAGCAGTGTAGTGAGCGCTCATTTGAGGTGGGAGACTTGGTTTATGTTAGGTTATAGCCCTACAAACAGTCTACATTGAAAAGAAGTGGAGCAGAAAAACTCAAACCCAAATTTTATGGACTTTACAAGGTGTTGAGTAAGGTTGGACAGGTTGCATATGCTTTGGAACTTCCAAGTGGAAGTAAAATACATAATGTCTTCCATGTTTCTTGTTTGAAGAAGGCCTTGGGCCAACATATTCAGCCATATTCAAATTTTCCACCCCTTGATGATGAAGGAAAGCTCATTCTTGAACCTGAATTGATCCTTGAGACAAGGGAGAGAAAGCTTAGGAGTAGTACTGTCAAAGAATATTTTGTGAAGTGGAAGAACTTGCCTATGGAGGATGCTACTTGGGAAGGTGCAAAAATTTTAGATGCTCCAGCTTTGACTTTGCTTGAGGACAAGCAATTTGAGGAGGGTGGACTTGTAATGTCCCAAAAATAAATATTTTTGTAAATGTCTCCTACACTTAATTATAAAAGTGAAAAAGGGGTTCATGTGACTAGGAGACATAACTTAAGTTGTGTTTATTTATTTTTATGTTTTTATGTTGTAATAAGGCACTTTAAGTGATTTTAGGGTTGGGAGATGTCAACTCCAAATTAGAACCTCACCCTATATAAGGGAGTGAGACGTCCAATTTTGGGCATGTTATGTTGATATCAAAATTGAATATTGAAACCCTAGAGGTTCCATGAGTTGAGATTGTGGGTCTTGCTCATTCCCATAGTGCATTCGAGGTGCATGGTTGGGGTCTTGGCAATATCATTGCAGGTGTTATTGCCCTAAAATATCAAAAATACAGAAAAAAGAGGCATTCATGAGGAGTTCGTGGCATTTTTGGGAGCATTTGTGTCATGTGTTTCATATCTGTTGATAGCCCCAAACCCTACGCTTGTATTTGGGGTCATTTTTTATGATTTTTTGCATCTGTTCAGCCTTGGGGAGCTGTTGTATTGGTTTGGAAATATTTAATATATGATACTGGCTGATTTCTCCTCATATTTATGTTATTTTATGAGCAATTTCTGAGTTATTTCGTTGTTGTACTTAATTTCTACATTTTCGTAGTAAGGGTTTGATGTTTCTTAAAAAGGGACATTACATAACTCATTTCAATGTAAGGTAATCAATAATTCCTTATACCTCCCAAACAAAAATATTTTCTTCAAATAATAAACTCAACACATGAAGCTTTCTTTTAATTCATTTCAATGTAATATTTTCAACAATTCCTTATACCTCCCAGCAAGAAATATTTTTCTCAAATAAATCCAACCACCTTGAGAAGGAATTAATTTACCATATCTCAATAGCAATTAAATTTTCATACCTCAAAATATTCAATTATCCTAAAAATTCTTGCATGTGTGGTCAACTCACAGCAGGTCAACAAATTACCCGAACTATGCAGATATCCCTCAATCAACGATTACCTCAACAAGTCTCTCAACTTTTGCCACGTGTTCACAATATGCCAGTGCCCTCCAACTGGGTGAATCTATGTATGGCATGCAAAGCGTCAACGCCCTCCAATTGGGCATCGTGGGCACCATGAGGTGATCACAATGTTCTTATTGTGTGAAAGTCCTTTTAAATCCCTTCATGTCCTTTGTGGGATAGATGTGGGATTTAATTCCCCAATACAATCACAAAGAAAAACATTCCCAACAATATGGCGTTACTTAAATTTAGAAAAAAATCAAATATTAAACTTTAATTTATTGCTTGCCTGTGCACTCGTATCTCTGTCAGACGTTTGACTCAACGAAAACCTTCTGTGATGTTTTTCCCTAAAACATAGATCCACAATGTCTGACTTATTACTCTTTCTACTACATGAGTCTCACAGTTTGATTACACCTTGCTGTCCAAGATTTTCAATCCTTCGTTTGTTGGTTCAAAGTGCTCTTCACTGTGTGTAAACTCTTCAATACTTCTATTTTTTATTCCAAGTGCTTCTTCGCTTTCGTTTATTGGTTGCAAGTGCTTATTTGCTTTCGTTTATTGGTTCTTCAATATTTAATTTGCTGGTTCCAAGTGCTTCTTCGCTTACATTTATTGGTTCAAAATGCTTCTTCATTGTGTATAAGCTTCTTCAAGCTTTCGTTTACTGGTTCCAAGTGATTTTTCATTGTGTATAAGGTTCTTTAAGCTTTCAAATCGTTGGTATTGTTGTGTGCAACCTCTCACCGTGCACAAGACTCCTTCAACTCCCAATAGCTAGTCTCACCATTGTGCAAACTCTCATCGTGAGTAAACTCTTTCAATTTTCAACAGCTGGTCTTCACCTTTTACAACCTCTCCCTCTATGCAACCTCATGCTGTGTGTAAAAATTTTACCATGCGTAAAACTCTCACTGTGTGCAGGGCTTTCACCATGCACAAGATCCTTCAATTTTCAACAAATGGTCTTCGTTGTGTATAATCTCTCATCGTGCGCGACCTCACACTGCGTGCAAGATTCTTCACTCTTTTATCACACCTTCGATCGTTGGTTCCAAACACTCTCTGTCTTCTGCAGGATGTCGTGCTTCAAAAAAAATATCATTGGAGATAATCATTAAAGTCATGAGCTTTTCATGTACTTATATCATATATTTTAGGTGCACACATAGTCGGCTCAAAGAAACTTCACATTTACAATATTTAAATTTGTCATTTAAATATTATAAATTTAACCTTTGCTCTATGATATCCTTCACTTCATCAAATCTTTCAATATTGTTATTGGCGTGGGCTCATTGGAACTTCATATTTATAATATTTAAATTTGACATTTAAATATTATAAATTTAAACCTTTGCTTCATGATATCCTTCTCGTCATAATATCTTTCACTTTATAATATTTAAATTTATCATTTAAATATTACAAGCTTCACTTTTATTTTGCCTTGCCTCTCTTTGAAATATTTTTGCCTTCCTTCACTTGAATCATACTTACCTTTCTTTCACTCATTCGTTGTTTGTTATTCACCACGTTGGCCTTTAACATCAATGACAACTCAATCATCTCAATAAGTCTAACAATCCCCTCGTTGTCATTAATGGCAACCCTACAAAAAAAATATTAACTGTCTAATCCCCCTTACTAAAAACTCCCCCCCTTTGACATCAGTGGTAAAAGGCTCCTTGGGGTTGAAATATAAGACACTAAACACAACCCCCTCTACTCTAGTTTTATGGACACCACTCCATAGGAGACACCAATCCCCTTTGTTGTTTTGTGGACACCACTCCATAGAAGACACCAATCCCCTTTGCTGGTTTGTGGACACCACTCCATAGGAGAAACCAATCCCCTTTGTTGGTTTGTGGACACCACTCCATAGGAGACACCAATCTCCTCTACTCTGGTCTTCTCTTAAAATATGCTCATAAATCCTACTCAAATCAACTCCATATCATGCTCACAACTCTACTCAAATTAGCTCCATAACCTCCTCACAAATCCTGCTCACCACTCTGCTCAAAAACCTACTCAAATCTGCTCACACAACCTGCTCAAATCTACTCTCAAATCTATTCACAACACCTACTCAAATATGCTCACCAAACCTGCTCAAATCTACTCACAACCCTGCTCAAATCTTGCATGTATACAATGCTCATCTATTCCCAAACTTTACATACATACAATTCTCATCTATTCCCAAATCTTGCATACAAAACAATGCTCATCTATTCCCAAATCTTGCATAATTATGTCATCAAGTTTTTCACCTATTATTCAAACTACTTTCCTCAACTAAAGCAATTTAGACATATTCTACCAAAAATTCTTTTATCTTCATGAACATATAGAGAATGATATGCACTAAAAAATACCCAATATGTTCTTCTTCTCAATTGAATCCTTTCACACTATCCTTGCACTTTGACTTACTTCTTCTTTTTAACCAAAATGCATCTCCTCATTCCTTATGTATTTAATGTATAAAATCAAAAATAACTTTCTTCAAATAACAAAACTCTAAAACAAAAATTTCTTTTGTAACTCATCTCAATGTAAGGTAATCAATAATTCCTTATACCTCCCAAACAAAAATATTTTCTTCAAATAATAAACTCAACACATTAAGTTTTTTTTTAATTCATTTCAATGTAATATTTTCAACAATTCCTTATACCTCCTAGCAAGAAATATTTTTCTCAAATAAATCCAACCACCTTGAGAAGGAATTAATTTATCATATCTCAATAGAAATTAAATTTTCATACCTCAAAATCTTCAATTCTACTAAAAAATTCTTGCATGTGTGGTCAACTCACAGTAGGTCAACAGATTACCCAAACTACGCAGATATCCCTCAATCAACGATTACCTCAGCAAGTCTCTCAATTTTTGCCATGTGTTCACAATATGCCAGTGCCTTCAAACTGGGTGAATCTTTGTATGGCACGCAAAGCGTCAACGCCCTCCAACTAGGCATCGTGGGCACTGTGAGGTGCTCACAATTTTTTTATTGTGTGAAGGTCCTTTTAAATCCTTTCACGTCCTTTGTGGGATAGATGTGGGATTTAATTCCCCAATACAATCACAAAGCAAAACTTTCCCAGCAAGATGACGTTACTTAGCTTTAGAAAAAATCAAATATTAATCTTTACTTTATTGCTTGCTTGTGCACTCTTTGTATCTCTATCAGACATTTGACTCAACGAAAACCTTCTGTGATGTTTTTTATCGAAACATAGATCCACAATGTCTGTCTTATTACTCTTTCTACATGAAGAGAATTTACAGAAACATATTCTAGAAATAATGCAGAAATAATAACTAAGGAAATAATGACACCATTCAATGCACATATAACACACAAGATTTACCCTGGTTCACCCAATTTGGGCTAGTCCAGCAAACAAGAGTCTATCCTCCTTGATATATTATTCTCTCTCTTGTCCCTAAAACGGGACATTACAATAATTATATAAGGAAACTCATACAACCCTAAACCACCAAGTGGTATTAGGGTACCGTGGATACAACACCATGGGCTAAACCACCCACACCCACTAACCACCCACCAACCATGGGAATCCCGGGGTCGCTCCAAAAGTAGCGATAAAAGTAGGTGAAAAGTAGCGATAAAAGTAGGTGAAAATTTTTGACGCCAGCTTCGATCGCTTTCACCGTATCTGAGGGCGTCCCCCTATGCACCTCGAGCCATCACCTATTACGTAATCACCTTTACCATAGCCGGGGGTCCTTGGGGGCCTCCGGCCCCCGGACCCCCTACCCATCGTCTTTTGCGCTGTAGTGCCTGTCGTACAATTCTTTTTCGGCAAAGAATGAGACACATCCAACATTCTCCCACTTGTTGAATACTTTGCCAGACCCATTTCAATTGTACAGAATCTAAACTTTTCAGTGCTTATAGCCTTGGTTAAAGCATCTGCAACATTTTCCTTGGTGTCTACCTTTTCCAGCAACACTTTCTTCTGTTCAAGCATGTCCCTGCAGAAATGGAACTTTGTATCAATGTGCTTCGTTCTTGAATGGTAAGCAGGGTTCTTTGCCAAAAATATGGCACTCTGACTGTCACAGTTTATCTTCACAGCTCCTTGAAAGAACCCAATTTCAGCACATAGTCTTTGCAGCCATACGACTTCCTTACTTGCATCAGTGGCTGCCATATACTCAGCTTCAGTAGTTGAAAGAGCAACAACGGTCTGCCTCTTGCTCATCCAACTAATGGCCCCTCTAAACAAATTGAATACATAAGCACTAGTAGATCTTCTCCTGTCCAGATCTCCAGCCCAATCTGCATCAACAAACCCTTCTATATCCAATTGTCTATTTTCTTTACCTGTACCCTCATAGCATATTGTAAAATCGGAGGTGCCACGCAAATATCTGAAAACCCTTTTCACGACGAGTCCAATGCTCTTTACCGAGGTTTAGACATATATCTACTCAAGACTCCCACTGCATGGGCAATGTCTGCTCTAGTACAAACCATGGCATACATTAAACTACCTACAACATTTGCATAAGGAATATGTGACATTTCCTCTACCTCTTCTTCTATTTTTGGACATTGTTCAGCAGACAATTTTTCACCTAAAGAAATAGGTACCTTCACCGGTTTGCAATCCTGCATATTGAACCTTTTCAACACTGTCTCAACATACTTTTTCTGATCCAGCCACAACTTTCTATTAGAGCGATCTCTTTTTATTTGCATACCCAATATAAAATTTGCAGGGCCAAGATCCTTCATGTCAAACTGCGATGCCAACTGAGACTTTACTTCCCTGACCAGTTTCTTGCTATTTCCAATTAGTAACATGTCATCAACATAAAGAACTATAATGACAATTACATTACCAATTTTCTTTGAATACACACAGTGATCAGCATTGCTACGAACAAAACCAATTCCTAAAACATAAGTATCAAATTTTTGGTACCACATTCTAGGTGATTGTTTCAGTCCATACAATGATTTCTTTAACTTACATACCGAGATCCTCCTTTCTGCAACGAGTGAAACCTTGAGTTGCCTCATATAGATTTCTTCCTCCAAATCTCCATGAAGGAATGCAGTTTTCACATCCATCTGTTCTATTTCAAGATCAAATGTAGCAACCACAGCTAACATAAATCTAATTGATGTTAGCTTTGCAACGGGAGAAAAAACTTCACCATAATCAATTCCTTCAACCTGGGAAAAACCTTTAGCAACTAGGCGAGCTTTATATTTCTCCACTTTACCTTCAGCATTCTGCTTCTTCTTAAAGATCCACTTGCAACCTATTGCTTTCCTACCACTTGGTAATTTCACTAAATCCCATGTTCTGTTCTTTTTCAGGGACATCATTTCCTCATCCATGGCCTCTTCCCAATGGTTTGCCTCTCCAGAATTAACGGCTTCTCTAACTTTTCTAGGATCTTCATCAGTAACAGATAGTACAAAAGAAGTAGGAAAAGCAGATGGACTGTACCTTTCAGGTTGCTTCCTTTCCCGTGTTGATCTCCTTACCACTGGTGTATGAACCTCTTCTTCATCCTCTTCCAGATCCTCACCTGTATGCTCCTCTTCCATATCCTCATCTGTATGCTCCTCTTCCAGATCCTCTACTGTCTGATAGTTTTCCATGAGATCAAATTGGACCGTTCCAGGTTCCTCTTCTGTAACTACCTTCCTGGAATCACTGATCATCTCCCTAAACACCACATCTCTACTATACACTGTACTTTTAGTTTTTGGATTCCAAAGCTTATATCCTTTAACACCATCTTTATAACCAATAAAGATACATTTAACAGCCTTATTATCTAGCTTACTTCTTTTCTCCTTTGGAATATGCATGTATGCATCACAGCCAAAAACTTTGAGATGTGAAATAGATGGTTTCTTACCAAATAGAGCTTCAAATGGAGTTTGATCTGGCAATGCTGATGTAGGTGACCGATTTCGCAAGTAGCATGTTGCACTCACTTTATGCCCAGAATTCCTGTGCCAAACTTGCACCACTGAGCATACTTCTAGCCTTCTCCATCAGTGATCTGTTCAACCTCTCTGCAACTCCATTTTGTTGAGGTGTATATGGAGTAGTCTTTTGTCTTGCAATACCACATTGCTTACAAAATTTCTCAAATATATTAGAACAATATTCCCCTCCATTATCAGACCTCAACACCTTAATCCTTTTATCAGTTTGATTCTCAACAAGTGCTTTAAATTCCTTAAATTTTTCAAACACTTCATCTTTGCTCTTAAGAAAGTAAATCCATGCATATCTTGAAAAATCATCAACAAAGGAAGCATAATACCGTGATTTTCCAAGAGACGACATAGGAACAGGACCAAAAATATCACTGTGGATCAAATCTAGTACCCCACTAGATCTTGTGGCACCAGATGGAAAACTAACCCGATTCTGTTTACCATAAATACAATGTTCATAGAACTCGGAAGACATTGAGTAATTAGGGATACCATGAACCATACCTTTTGTGTACAGGGTATGCAATCCCTTTTCTCCAATATGTCCCATCCTTTGATGCCAGAGTGTTGAGCTTTTATCAGAATCAACCTCGGGAGCAGTTGAGCTATTACACTCATTTGTCATAGTGCTTCCTAATAGCTTATACAATGTTCCAATCCGAACTCCCCTTGCCAACACCATTGATCCACGAACCATTTTGCATGAATCCTTGCCAAAGCTGACATTCACTGCTGCATCGGCCATTTTGCTTACCGAAATCAAATTTCTAGCAAGTCCCGGAATATGCATCACACCTGGTAGGGTCTTAACCCTACCATCCTGTAACAAAATTTTCACTCTTCCACGACCCATGATTATGAGTGGTGAATCATCTCCCAATAGTACCTCCCCTCCATCATATCTTTCATATTCATTGAACCACCCTCTATGAGGAGTCATATGAAAAGAGGCACCGGTATCAATCAACCAATCATTTTTATCTGATCATGTGGAGCACGATGAGCAAGATGCCAGATATACATCCCCTACTTCATCAATGGATTTATTCATCTCTGTGGAAGTCGATTCATCAGACTTTTTCCAGACTCAGCTTTCTTTGATCTGCAATCCTTCTTCATATGACCAGGCTTGCCACAATTCCAACATTTTCTCTCAAACTTCCCCCGAGACTTGGATCTACCTTTAGACTTAGACCTATCACCATATCTAGATTTGTCCTTCTCCTTGGCACGCCCTCTCACTTTTAGGGCTTCCTTAGATGTGCCCTCCATGGCTTTTCTCCTCATATCCTCAGATAATAGAGATGCCACTATATCTTCAAACTTCAATGTGGATGAAGTTGTACTACCAATTGCTACTACTAAGTTATCCCATGAATCTGGTAAAGAGCATAACAAAGTAATGCATTTATCTTCCTCACTCAACTTAATTTCTACAGATGTTAGTTGACTTACCACTGTATTGAATGCATTCAGATGATCTGCAACCGAATCCCCGTCATGCATCCTAAGATTGTACAGTTTCTTTCTAAGGAATAATTTGTTCACTAGGGACTTCGATTGATACAAAGCCCCTAACCTCTCCCAGAGATCCTTTGTTGTAGCTTCTCCTGAAACATTGATGAGCATCGAATTTGCAAGACACAGTCGAATCAGACTCCTTGCTTTTTGATTCATCTTCTCCCAATCTTCATCGAAAGTACCCGTAGGTTTTGTTGTTTCTGAAATAGCAGCCCACTGATCTCTGTCCACGAGCATATCTTCCATCTTTAACTTCCATAGCTCAAAAATTTTGTCGTCAAATTTCTCGATCTCTATCCTTGAATGATTTCCTGACATTTTTCCTTCAAACTCCTTCTGCGTAACTCCCACTCCAGAATAGGTTTCCTCTCACTCCTAGAAACCCTAGATCTTCTTCAAACGGATTTAAACCCTAGCAATAAAGGCGTCCCCCTATGGCTAATGACTTGGCTATGATACCAAATGAAGAGAATTTACAGAAACATATTCTAGAAATAATGCAAAAATAATAACTAAGGAAATAATGACACCATTCAATGCACATATAACACACAAGATTTACCCTGGTTCACCCAATTTGGGCTAGTCCAGCAAACAAGAGTCTATCCTCCTTGATATATTATTCTCTCTCTTGTCCCTAAAACGGGACATTACAATAATTATATAAGGAAACTCATACAACCCTAAACCACCAAGTGGTATTAGGGTACCGTGGATACAACACCATGGGCTAAACCACCCACACCCACTAACCACCCACCAACCGTGGGAATCCCGGGGGCCACTCCAAAAGTAGCGATAAATCCAACCACCTTGAGAAACTGTAGGTGAAATATTTTTCTCAAATAAATCCAACCACCTTGAGAAGGAATTAATTTATCATATCTCAATAGAAATTAAATTTTTATACCTCAAAATCGTCAATTCTGCTAAAAAATTCTTGCATGTGGTCAACTCACATTAGGTCAACAGATTATCCGAACTACGCAGATATCCCTCAATCATCGATTGCCTTAGAAAGTCTCTCAACTTCTGCCACTTGTTCGCAATATGCCAGTGCCCTCTAACTGGTCGAATCTCTGTATGGCACGCAAAGCATCGATGCCCTCCAACTGGGCATTGTGGGCACCGTGAGGTGCTCACAATTTTATTATTGTATGCATGTCATTTTAAATCCCTACACGTCCTTTGTGGGATAGATGTGGGATTTAATTCCCCAATTCAATCACAAATCAAAACTTTCCCATCAATATGATGTTACTTAGATTTAGAAAAAAATCAAATATTAAACTTTAATTTATTGCTTGCCTATGCACTCGTTGTATCTCTATCAGACGTTTGACTCAACGAAAACCTTCTGTGATGTTTTTTTCCAAAACGTAGATCCACAATGTCTGCCTTATTACTCTTTATACTGCATGAGTCTCATAGTTATGATTACACCTTGATGTCCAAGATTTTCAATCCTTCGTTTGCTCGTTCAAAGTGCTCTTCCCGTGTGTAAACTCTTCAATACTTCTATTGCTAAGTCCAAGTGCTTCTTCGCTTTCGTTTATTGGTTTCAAGTGCTTCTTCACTGTGTATAAGCTTCTTCAATATTTCATTTGTTGGTTCCAAGTGCATCTTCGCTTACGTTTACTGGTTCAAAATACTTCTTCACTATGTATAAGCTTCTTCAAGATTTTGTTTACTGGTTCCAAGTGCTTCTTAGCTGTGTATAAGGTTATTTAAGCTTTCAAATCGTTGGTCTTGTTGTTCGCAACCTCTCACCGTGCGCAAGACTCCTTCAACTCCCAATAGCTGGTCTCATCGTTGTGCAAACTCTCATCGTGAGTAAACTCTTTCAATTTTCAACATCTGGTCTTCACCTTCTACAACCTCTTGCTCTGTGCAACCTCCTGATGTGTGTAAAACTTTTGCCATGCACAAAACTCTCACCGTGTGCAAGGCTTTCGCCATGCACAAGCTCCTTCAATTTTCAACAGATGGTCTTCGTTGTGTACAATCTCATATCGTGCGTAACCTCACACTGTGCGCAAGCTTCTTCACTCTTTGATCACACCTTTGATCACTAGTTCCAAACACTCTCTGTATTTTGCAGGATACCGCGCTTCGAAAAATGTATCGCTGGAGATAATCATTAAAGTCATGAGATTTTCATGTACTTATATCAGATATTTTAGGTGCACACATAGTCAGCTCAATGAAACTTCACATTTACAATATTTAAACTTGTCATTTAAATATTATAAATTTAAACATTTTCTCTATGATATCCTTCACTTCATCAAATATTTCAATCTTGTTATTGGCGTGGGCTCATTGGAACTTCATATTTATAATATTTAAATTTGACATTTAAATATTATAAATTTAAACCTTTGCTTCATGATATCCTTCTCTTCATAATATATTTCACTTTATAATATTTAAATTTATCATTCAAATATTATAAGCTTCACTTTTAGTTTGCCTTGCCTCTCTTTGAATTTTTTTTGCCTTGTATATTTACCTTGCTTTCACTCATCCATTGTTTGTCATTCACCACATTGGCCTTTGACATCAATGACAACTCAATCATCTCAATAATTCTAACAGGAAGATGGATAGGAAAAGATATTTTTATAACTTTCTCTTCATGTATGTTATGATGATGATATAAGGATTGAAGAAAGATTTGGCAGTTAAAGAATCGGTCGAAAATAAAATTTTATACACGATAGTTCATGCATGAAATTTTTTTTTATACAATATTTAAGAGATTTGATGGTTCATCCCGATGTGTGTTATGTTATAAAAGTTAGGAAACATTGACTACTTGATGTTTGAATGCTTGATTATGTGTCAGCTTTGATAGATGGTTCTTAGCATATAAAATTTGAGTCAAGAGTCATCTAAATCAAATTAATATTTGGAAAAGATGAAAGAAGGGAATATATTTAAATTTGAATCTCTCTATATCATATGGAAGCTTGGGATTAAATTTTATTTGGTAGCAATTATGGCTAGAGAGAAATAACAAAATTTACAAAGAAACATTTTTATCCTTGGATGGTGTCTGGCAAGTCAGTTTCCAACTCTATTCGAATTGCCTTTTACAACTTCATCATTATTAATTGGGGTGCCTTCCAACTAGTTTTATCTTGTCCCTCTTGTACTTCAGTTTCCTTCTCGATCGTCCCTATATTTGTCTAAGTTTCCTCTTTAGCATACACTGTCTTCGTTTTTATGACTTTGCTACATGCTAGACATCATCCAAAGATGAAAAGGTTTTTTTGAAAATTTTGCTATTTCTCTAACCATTACCAAATAATATTTAATCCAAGCTTCTATTTGATACAAAAAGCTTCAAATTTAAATCTACCTCTCTTCTATCTTTTCTAAATATTAATTTGATTTAGATCACTATTGACTCGGATTTTATACACTAAGAATTATCTTCCAAATCTAACACATGAATAAATACTTAAACATCAAGTAGTTAGATATTTCCTCACTTTTATAACATAACATATTAGGATGGACCATTAATGCAGCTAGATATTTCCTCACTTTTATAGCATAAAACATTGAAATGGACCATTGATTCTCCAACTTTTTATATTATCAAAATTAAAAATTCTATTATACATTAATTGCAAGAAAAAAAATGTTTTTTTTCAACCAACTCTTTAAATCTAAATTTTTTCCAATCTCTATTAAGAAGTTTTAGAAAAATCTTTTCATACCCATCCTCCAATGTGCAGTCTTTTCTTTTAACTAGAGTCTTCAATGGCACCCCCTTATGGCCTGTAGTGACACAATAACATCTGAGGGGAGCTAATAATAAATATACCGACGCATCCTACCGGTTGAACATTGATTCCATTCTTCGTATTCTATCATAGTGAAGAGGAGATATAGACAATGAAAACTATCTAAAGGGCAGAAGAAGATAAAAAATAAAATAAAAACAATCCAAAATTAAAATCCAATAAAGATTTTACATCATCAAAATTAAGGGAAGTGTGTTTAATTAAATTTTTTAAATTTAGAAAAAAACCTCTCAAGGTTTTACATCGTCAAAATCAGTCTATCGAACTCTGATGGCACCAGCATTATCAACTGGATTTCAGTTGCTCCCTGACCGCACCAGCATTATCAACTAGATTTTACGACGACCTCCTTTGGAGGATTGCTTTACCCTCTCCAACTCACCTGCAACAAATTATAACAAATAACTAAACTTTAGTTTATGATGAAAATGACACTAAGAAACCTTTAAACCTTACCGCAACCGACGAGTATTTTATTGTGCGACATTGCAGGGACCTCCCATTGCTCGCCTTCTCACTGCGCGCACTCTTTGTGTAATTATTGGAATTAAGAAAGCAGAGAAAAAAGAAGCGTTGAATCCTGCCAAATGCAAAACTTGCTGCCAGCAATTCCAACTAATGTTTGTTTGTTTTATTTGTCAAAAATGTATATTTTTAAGTTCTACTTTTTATCTTTTATGACAGTAATAACTTTATAAGAATTATTAAAAGTTGGGAAGTTGGGAAATTAGCCTAATTGATGGTTCCAAGACCTACCTGTAAACTTTCTAAGGCTGGGACCGGCCGAACGGTGAGTTTCAGGTTCGACCTTGGCACTTTCCTGGCGCCCTCCTTATTCTTTCCAGCTACCATGTGGAACGAAATTCCATCAATATACGAGACGGAGTTAAATAAGTGGTTATAAATGCAAGCTAACAATTGTGTTCTAACCACTTATTTGGATTGGGTTAATCTCTGAGTCTAAGGGGGTGATTGCATGTTCTGCCATTCTTTGGCAAAAAAGATGTCTGATTTTGTACTCTCTGCATTTGTGGGTGTCGGCATCGACATAGCAATCAAGGAAATATTTCACCATATCCGAATTGCCATTTTTAAAAAGAGTTTCCAGCGAGAGAGTGTTTGGGGTGTGACAGAGTTTCTATGATGGACAACATGTTTTGTTCTGTTCCTTCCACATTCAAAGGTCCAGAAATTCGCTCGTGGCTAATGGCCAGGAACAGACATCTTAAAGAGATTCCAAGAAAGGTGATTGGAAATATGCTTCTTCTTCGGTCTCTGGATCTGTCAAATTCATCTCCTCTACCGTTGCCAGAAACTTTGGGAAATCTGAAACATTTGGTTTGCCTGATACTGCAAGATGTGACCATCAGGAGACTGCCTCACTCCATCACCGCTCTTAAGAACCTTCAGATACTCAATCTTGCTGGCTCTGCTATTACAGAGCTACCAGCCAGCATCAATAAATTGACTTCGCTAATAGATTTGGACATTGGTCAGTGTAGAGATTTGGAATCCATACCTCATGGAATCTCAAAGCTTACGTGTCTGCAGCATTTGCTCATTTTTGAATCTCCAAATGCATGGAGAAAAACAGCAGGGAGTAAGCCCCTAAAAATCTCAGCTTCAGTCAATGACTTGTGTACTTTTGACACAATTGAGAAGGATGGAACTTGGATACAACGGAGAAACAATCGAAGTGGGAACGCTGGCGGGAATGAAGCAAATGGAATATCTCTGTTTGCATCTCTCAGAAATGAAAAAAGTACCAGATTGATGCAGGAGCTTTAAAAGGGGAAGTTTGGAGAAGAATATAGAATTATATAGAAAAGTAAAAAGTAAATAATAGAAGTTTTCGGAAAATAATAGAAATATAGAGAAAAGTAAAAAGTAAATTATATAGAAAAGTAAAAAGTAAATAATAGAAATATAGAGAAAAGTAAAAATAAATTGCAAGTGGGTGTGTGGTGGCTTTGTGTTAAATTTTTTTATTGGAGGAGACTGCTCAAGAAGTTTTAACAATAATCAAATAAAAAATAAATAATATATATATATAAAAAGCAGCAAGAGGGAAGACAGAAGACCACAGCAGCAAAAGGGAAGACAGAAGACCACAGAGGCCTATAGTGAGTGAGAGAGGAGACCACAGAGGCCTATAGTGAGTGAGAGAGGGAATACATAAAGAATCAAAGATTGTATGTTATATGATGCCATTTAAATTAATACAAAAATACTAGTATTAATTTTTTTTTGTGCTTTGTTGATATGGGTATAAATGCTCTGTTTTGTTTCTCATAGCCTGTGCTTGCATCAGAGATGGTAGCGTCTGTTTCAAACCTAAAAATACTCCTCCTAGATTGTCCTCAAGTTGTTTCTATAGATTCTGGTATTTGCTTTCTTCATAATTTAAGCCATCTCCATCTGCTCAGGTGTAACCTGTTGGAAGAATTTCCTGGAGAGCTGATACTTATGAATCTTAGGCAACTGCATATCATCGAATGTCCCAGCATAAGAAATTTGACGTCGGAATTTGGTTTGAGTGGAGCATTCCCTAGGTTGGAAGTATTTTCATTGGTTAAGCTAAGAAGTCTACAGGAATTGCCAATAGTACATGAAGAAGCCATGCCTTCTCTCAGGACCTTCACACGAGTGCAGTGTGAAGCATTGCAAATGTTGCCAGAGAGCTACTGGAGTTTGCAATCACTTGAAGAGATTAAAGTATACGGTTGCTCAATGGTTTTGCACAAGATGGATGGAAGCTCTAGCTCAGTTCCAGATGAAAACCAAAGTTGAAAAGGGCAGTGTCTTCCAAATTCTCTTCAACAATTAAAAAAGCGATAACTATGACTCCTATGTCTACCGCAGGGTCACAAGAATTTTGGCGTTATCCTCAATTTTGGTTGAACGAGCACTTCAGGTTTTTGACCAACATTTTTCATCCTTAGGCCCGCTGCTGTTCGTTCAAAATACTTATAAAAACTGTGTAAAGTTCTAAAGTTGCGTATTTTAAAATGTAAAAGAAATAATTCAGATTTTTCTTACTACACTTTCCCTCATATTTGGAATATGGAGATTGGCATTAAATTCAGCGTAGTAAAAATAAGGGTTATATTATAGTATTAAATGGCAAATATTCAATCATTCAGACGATCAAATTCAAGTTGGTATATGTTGGAAGTTTAAACAGTTAGATAGTATTGTTGGTTGAACTGTCGGCAACAGTAAGATTGCTTTGTATAAATACATTGTAAATGTTGAATAAAATATATATTTACCCTTATTTTCCTCCAACATGAAATCAAAACCATGGGTCACGGCTCCCTCAAAGTGTAATCTGTATTGTGGGGGTTTTTCCTAGAGGGTCTCTGACTTTTGGGATGATATGGGTTTGTGGGGATCCTTGATGTTGGCTGTTCTGGTGGGGGTTTACCAACTGGTGAGCGACATGTTTGTGACACCGGACACTGAACAGACAGCGGGAGACCAGGGTCTTTGTGCCCATGGCGCCTATTCCTCAGTCGGTTCAGCTGGGTGACATCACAGCCGAGGAATTGAAGGCCCATGATGGATCTGATCGCAAGAAGCCGTTGCTCAAATTAAACACCGAACTTTCCAATGGCATTTTGGATTTTTTATTTTTTATATTATTTATAATTATTATTATTTATTCACTTAAGAGTATTAATAAAATTTTGAAGTAAATATGGATTTTATCTCAATCTAGTTTATAAGGCCTTTTGTTTAATTATATACAACAAAATTATACAAATTTAATGGATTTTAAAGCTTAGCTTTATAATTTTTCATATTGAATTATACTATAAATTATAAAATTAGTAATGTTAAAGTGTTATAATGATATTAAGAATAATATAAATGATTGTTTTTTTTTTTTTTTTTTTTTTTGTTGTAGTATTAAGAGTTGGGGGTTTTGATCAAAATCCCCCAACCTGTTACAACAACTCCACCAGGGAGACACCCACCCATCCCCTCACACACTCACTCACGCCACGTTTTGAACCAAAGCCCAAACCATTGCGTTGCACCCCCGGGTGCAAGAATAATAAAAATGTTAGGTTATATAATACATTGTTATAATGAATAAAAGCAATACAAATTTAAATTATATAGTAAAATATTTATAAAGGAAAAATAAAGAGCAATAATAAAGTAAAAGTAAAGAGCAATAATATAGAGGGCATGAAGGGTGTTTGTAAGCATTGAAACGAATCATCCAATAACAACATAATTAATAGAGAAAATGTGCACCAAAAATAAATTTTAAAGAATCAATTCATGGATAACCATCTCAAACAAGAGAGAAATACAATCAACGATTGCCAAGGAAACCACTAAGAATGCCAAAGTTCGATTCAAGGAAAACATATATGGATTGCATGAAAGCAACTAATGAATATCCATTAATGAAGTTGGAAATAATGGATCTTCAGGAAGGAATAGATAAGATGGATAGGAGAGGGTTAATTTGTCGATTCATGGGATTTCTACCGACTCTTGCTACCTTCAAGCAATGGTCTACCAAAAACTGGAGCATTAAAGGTGAGTTCCAAATTTTTACTTACCCTAATGGCTACTTTATTATTTTTTTTTTAATGAAGAAGATAGGGAAGACATTTTTCAAGGGAGGCTATGGTTTTTTGGTAGGGCAGGGCTCTTCATGAATCCCTAACATACCAAGTTCAAATCTGAGGAAGAAATGCCATCAACTGTCCTTGTTAGGGTTTGTTTATTTGGTTTTCCAATAGAATACTGGCATCCAAAGATATTTACAACAATTGAGAATTATGTAGGAGTTTTCATGATGATTTCTGATAGCACCCAACATTTAGAGCATATGATTTATGCAAGGATTTGTGTTTTGATTGATTTTAACAAACCACTTCCAGAGAATATTACTTTACATTGTGGGGAAGAAACATGGGAGCAAGTAGTAGATTATGAAAATATTCCATTTAGATGCAGAATCTGTCATGAATATGGCCATCTAGCCAAGGATTGTTCACATAAGGTCCCTAACAAAGAGAAATAGGATGGGGACTTAGAAGGGTTTCAAATCCCTAAAAAAAACACAAAGAAAAAATAGCAACAAAAGATAAAACAATAATTTCACCTAATACCTTTGAAATTTTCTCCACATATGAGCAAGCAGATGATGAGGATGGTCAAATGGAAACAACTATTATGGAAACACAGTTTAATGAAGAGAGGGAACAAGATGATCAAATGAAAACAATTATTATAGAAACAAAGTTTGATGAAGAGAGGGAACAAGAAGGATTGCATGATGAGAAATCACTAAAGGAGCTTGCCTTGATGCTGAGAAATAACAGTAAAGGAAAAAAGTACAATGTAGAAAACCAATCCAAGTGCAAAATAAAAAGGCGAATTCAAACTACAAACAAAATGGATCCTCAAAAAGACCATACAAATTCCAATAGTAGTGTTGTGGTTCTAAGTAACCAGCCTATAGTCCTAGCTAGAATGAAGCAAGATATGAATAAAAGGATGAGGATGCCATAATCCTAAGGGTTTATAGGATGGGTGTTATCCTTCAGTCTCTTGATTGCAATGTTAGAAGCTTTGGCTATTTTGCTAAGCAATTTCTAATATTTTTGGTAATTTGTTAAGCTTTGGTTTATTTTTAGTGTTACTTTTTTTGTTTGATTTGTCAATAGCTCCTTTGGCTTAGTTTTTGTTGTATTTATTTTTCATGTTTTTGTTTGTGGTGTATTTGGATCATTTTGTTGTTTCTATTTTGGTTTTGTTTTGTTATGTTGTTTTTGTGGTTTTTCTATGTGTTTCATGTTCTGTGGTTTTTTATTTGTGGTGTTTTTGTATCTTTTTGTTATTTTTGTTATGGTAGTGTTTTGTTATGGTAGTGTTTTGTTATGCTGTGTTTGTGGTTTTTTTGTGTGTTTCGTGTTTTGGTGTTGTTTATTTTTGTCGCTTTTATATTTATTTATTTTTTATTTTTATTTAATTTAATTTATATTTATATTTATGTTTATTTTATTTTTTATTTTTTATTTATTTTATTCATATTATTATTATTATTATTATTATTATTATTATTATTTTATTTTTTTATGTGTTTTTTTTTGTTTGTGTTTTTTTATGTTGTTCTTGTGTTTATTATGTGATCGTTCTATGTGGTTCATATTTTTCTTTCATTCTTATTATGAGTGTGTTTGGTTGTTCTTTTTCTTGCTGACACACTCAAGGAGTATGCTTTATTTATTTTAGATTATTGTGTGTTCTTATTTTTTTTTGTTGCAGGCATGCTCCTTGTGTGTGTCAAAGGTGGTAGGCCAGGTGCGAGCCCTGGGCATTTTTGGTGGAAGAGATACCCCTGCCTCCTTGGGTCTTACCCAAAAGTGGTATCCCTTTTGGGATGTTTTCCACAAACAAAAAAAATGTGACTCTTCATACTCTCTCTTGACACCTTGCACTTTCTCTCATATTACCATATACATTATATAAAATATAAATCATCTACCAAACTAATATTACAAGGAGGTCAAATAATGTAATACTTCTAACACCCCCTCGTATTACATTATTTGGTAGGAAGGTTTTTTGCCTTTGTTCTCTAATTCTTCATTCTTCATTATTCAACTCTAACTCTGGCATGGCTAGATATATGCAACCTCCATTAGGTCTTCTTCTATAAATTATCTATATTTACCTCTAAATCAATGTATCTGAGTTGCCTCTAGGTCTGTCTTTGGGTCTTGCATCTGGGTCATTGCCATTGAATCACTACCACTAGGTCACTATCATTGGGTCACTACCTCTAGGCCACTACCTCTAGAACTTATGGTAATCATGTAACCCAATAAGAAGACTCCATCCTCCAAGGCAACACACTTTTATTCTAATAAAAACATCCATGCAAATCCAAAATATATAGAAATCCGAGGACTTGTCATGGATGTGACTAAGAGAGTGGCATACCCCATGCTTTCAAAAACCACTAACAACCTAAAAGAGAATATCTACTAGAAGAGCTAGGATGAATATATTGAATCCTTCCTTGTAAGGATTTGGATGAGCTATCTAACTTGATATATGATACCTTATGTGCACAATTGCTACGAGTAGGTGGTAGCATGTGCCTCCCACTGTGAATCTTAGCACAAGGAAGTGAACGACCATAATGACCATTTTAAAATTGTCATCTCAGCCAAGGTCATGCAAAACATATTAATGGTACTTGAGGGGATCATAGTAAATCCAAAAGTGGATAACTTCTATTACTCTTAGCTCTTGGATCCATTGGGCTACTTGAACATCGAGTTCCAAGAGGAGACCTCGATGCTAAATTTTTCCTTATTCTAGATGATCTTCAAAAATAATACCCATGAAATTCTAAGCATGGTGGCATTTATTTTTGGTGTGGATGATGATAACAAGATATTTCAAGAACTAAGCATAGTGCATATGATGAGGTGCACCCCTAAGGATAGAATGCTAGTTCTTGAATTCTACACCTTCATAGCTTATCATATCCATGAAGGATTACAAAATTTCAATGATATCTAGGCATTCAAGTATGGCTCATATCCTCTTGGATGGGAGTCCTTTTTTGGACTTCATCCTATTATATTTTCATGGATGATTTCCTAGTTTTGATTCTGAGTGCAATTGAGGGAAGCAAACCACAATGCCTTTTGAAGGCTAGTTCCAAGGATATATGTTACTAGTTTAGAGGAGATCAGTTTCCCCTTGAAGATGCTACCATCATTTTCATGTATGGGTTTTCCAAAATGATCTATCTATTGCTAAGATATCTAATTATTAGGATAGTCTCTTAAAATATTGAGATATATGGACTTGATTGATACCGCCTATGAGAGCAAGCAGAGCAAAGTGAGTTTCTATAAGCTATCAATAAAATTGGAGGTATCTCAACCAAATAGAAATATGGTCCCCATACTAGAAGAAAATTTGAAAGAGCTAGGGCTTAATAAAATAGAAGATTCTTGACATTACGACTCAAAAGGTAGGGTCTCAAATTGGTTGTCATGTATAAAGAATGCCAACAAATTTAAATACCAACCAAGGCCACATATAGAATCCTACTAGAGTGCTAAGGAGAGGACCTTACCACTACACCAAAGGTTGAATTTCTTGACCTCTAAGCAGCAAAAATAACCCTATTTTACTTTCTATGAAGTGGTTGGCAAAGTGAATCCCAAGAACTAGATTTCTAAAAATAAGAAATAAATATTAGAAACGATGGGTTGGAATGATGAAAAGATCAAGGATTAGTGGAGGTTTCATTAAGAGCTTTCTAATATGGAAGCAATGCCTAGGGACATAGACCAAGACATAAAATTTAGCAATATTTTTTATCAAGAGTATAAAGAGGAAGTCAAGGATTCCTAGGAAGAAATCCAAGGAGGAGCCCCAAGTGAGCAGTCCTATTAGTAAGTGAGAGTAGGAAGATTCCATCAAGTTAGTATCTAGGCCATCCTAGATACACCACGGGAATCAGAGGTACAACCCATTAAGTCTTCCATATTGAAGCCCTTTAGTTCAACCATTCTAACCCAACTGACACCACCATAAGAAAAGGAAGCACAAGAAGATCCAGACTAGGGAAAATATCTAAAAATAAATAGAAACCATCTCTTGACAATAAGGTACCCATAAAGCAAAAGAAGAATAAGGCCCATTCCAAGGATATCCTTCTACCACCTATAAAATCATCCCTTTAAGTCATTCCACTGGTACTAGAAGAGGCCACCTCATTGGCAAAAGTATTACCCACCTGATTACTTACTACTTCTATTCTAGTAGGATCCTCTTTAAGCTCACCTTCTATTGTTTCCTCTATATCGGTCATTCCTTCCACTCCTCCACCACTTATCACCTCCCAATGCATCAAATCCATGGTACCCTCTATCCTATCATAAAACATTGAATCTATCCCTATGACCCTCTCCCTCACAAACCAACCAATTTCTCTTTCCTTTTTGAAACCTTTAACCCTACCCTTGAAAGACCAGTTGTAGTTATTTTGTCCTTAGGCCATCACTTATATATTTTAACTACTATCCCAATTCCAACAAGTTTGAGAGCAAATATATTAGCACACACAACAAAAAACAACAAGGCAAGTAGGGCAACTTGTGACCATACAAATGAGAACTACCTATCATCCCTAGAATACTACAATGTACATGGTCCATTTTATAAACATTATCTCCAATGTGGGAGGGGAGATTTATGCTCAAGACTACTAGGTGGCTATCACTAAAGTTAGCCTCAAAGGTTCTAGGCTAGAGGATAAAGTTTAATTTTTCAAATAGATATAAAGTTGTAAGCCACAAGTTATTGACACATGTCAAAAAACTAGAAAGAAAAAAGGAGCTAGAGAGGACCAAACAAGCACGTAAGACCTCTCAAGTCAATGTTTAGGTATTAAAGAACCAGGTGGTCTATCTCATGTTGCAATTAGAGGAGGAAAAAGTAGTAAAAGAATAATTGAAAGAGTAGAAGAGGAATATCTGTGAGCTGGAACAAAGGGTGGATGGAGTAGAGCAAATATATAAGAAAAGTTGGGTACTCTAGGATGGAGTTGTCAAAGTAGTGAAAGGCCTAATACTAGTACTTGAGTACATCTAGATGATCTCCACACAAAATTTTAAGGTTAAAAAGTGCTTGACCATGTCTTAATGACTATTGGACCCTTGTTTTCCAAAGCATAATCATCCAAAAATAGGATAGCTTGATTAAGCAATCAACAATGGATGGCAATGGGGATTACTAATTACGAAGCATTAACTCATAGAATTATTAAGGCCTTGATGATAGAGAAAGTTGTGACCATAACAATACTTTTGTTTGGATGGTGGGATAATGGAGAGAACACATCACCTTCTTGGTGCAAAAAGGTCTTGCTTCTCCTTACATTTTGAATGATGACCCCCATTTGAAGCAATAGTTTTGGTAAAGGTTAAAGAAGCTGAGAAGCATTGAGATACCACTAGATGCACCCATCATTAACAAGGTATATAAGGTTATAGAACAAATGATTGAGGTCAAAATACACCTCTAAGAATTTATGGATAAAACCACACGCATCAATGCAAATGATCAATAGGAACTCAAGAAAAATTACCTTCAACTTACCCAAATGAGGTTGCCATCATAAAGAGAATGGGAAGAGGTTCTAACAACAATGAATAAGCTTCTATAACCTCCCCAAATTATCTATAGATCCTCCATCATGTATCTATTCCTAAGGAATAAGGCTACCTAGTTCCAAGTCTATCACCAACATGTTGGAGATCCCTTGTAAGGTGCCATAACTATAGTGAATTTTAACTATATGCAATGTTTGATCGATATCGACGAAAAGAAAATAAAGCAACCAAGTTTACTTGCAAGCCCAAAGTACCCAATAAATAGCCTAAACCAAAGTTTCAAAGAGATACCAACGTGGTAAAGATGTAAAACAAAGAAAATGAGACTCCTAGGGAGAAATTTGAGTGAAATTTGATTCAAAGGTACAATAGCTAGATCCTCAAAGACAAATACAACCACAAAAACTATAGAAATCAAAGTTTCAATAAGTTTCTAGGGCCACATCATGTTCAAAATAGTAATCATCAAGATTGTGAACAAAGTATCAACAAGAACAAACACCAACTACACTCGATGAGAGATGACATTCTAGAAGTAGGAGAGGTAAAAAGTTAGGTTCACATGATCAACACTGGCCTAGGTATTTATATGATACTTCCATAGCAAGTAAGATCCAACTCAATAATTATCACCCAAAGTCTATATTTCTAAAGGAGGTAAGAATCATAAATGTAATGTTTAAAAGGAACTACTAGTCTATAGATCATTCAATGTGAAAGGAATCAAAACCAACCTTGAGCCTACTAGGTGTAAATACAGAGTGACACTTTAAGCCAAGGAGCAAAGAAAGTTTTAGCTTCCTACCTATATCTAGGCTAAAGGAAATTTAGAATTTTGGTTTGATTGTATAAATGCCCAAATTTGAGCCTGGGAGAAGGGGGAAATTGTATATTTGTGTCTAGTATCTAGCCTTGTGTATACTTTTCACTCATTTTTCATCTATGTATTAGTATGGACTCAAACCTTGAGTTATTTTATGTACAATACCCCAACCTATTTCCTTTTGGACTACATATGTAAAATATTTTATAGATATATATACAAGGCACTATGACAATTCTCATTCTATCCTAGTCTTTATGTGTATATTAATTTGTATGGGAAACAATGGCTAGTATCTTCTTGGTTCTTATATGAGTTTTATGGATAAATGGGTATGCAGGATTGAAACTATTTTTAATTTAACTATCATGAATGATGCATGTGTTTATTCATCCCACTAATATAAATAAGATTTTGTGATCTCAATGCATTGCCACCCATAACTTAGAATTGTTTGTTTGTTATATGTTTTATGTTTTCTCTTTTTCCCTTTTCCTAGTAAGATTTGGTAGAATAAGTTAGTTTAGGATAAGTGGACATCAAATATCACATCTAATAAGATATATGTCTAAAAAAAAATTTGAGTTTGTCTTTTGATTCATGTCCCATGCTCTCAGGACTTTTGGACTATGTGCTCTCCATGTGATGTGGGCATTAAGTGCATGTAGATATTACAATGGATGACCACAACATATTGACAAAATAACATATATTATTAGCCTTAAGTCTACTTAGTATCCCATATTTGTATGCCTTCTTTAGGTTTCTTCCCAATATATTTTCCATAATAATTAGCATATATGGTAGAGGATGTCCCTATCTAAGACCCTTCTTGGCTTTAAATGATTTTGTTACTAGCCCATTGACCAACACTAAACATGATACGATAGAAACACAAGCTTTAATCCATCTGACCCACTTATTTCCAAATCCAAACTTTTCTAATACTACAAAATAAAAATCTCATTTAACATTATCATAGGCATTATTCATATCAATTTTTAATATCATGGATCTCACTTTTATAGAAATGGTTGAATGCATTACTTCATGAGATACTATGATCCCATCTACATACTATGATCCCATCTAGAATCTATCTCCCTTTCACAAATACTCCATGCTCTTCTAAAATAATTTTGTATAATAGTGGTCTTAAACCGATTTGTAATCACTTTGGAGATTATCTTATATGTCATATTACATAGGCTTATGGGCTTGAATGAATCAAACAATTATACATATTTCTTTCATTTAATTAGGATAAGATATGTTGCATTTATTTTATAAGATATATATTTTTTTACCCTAGACTATTCCATTACCACCAATAAATAATCCTTCACTATTTCCTAGTTATGCTAATAGAATGTTGTAGAGAGTCCATATGAACCTAGGGATTTATCCTTATCAAAAGAGAAAAGAGTTTAATGAACTTCTTACAGATTAATAGGCTCTATCAGTTTGCTATTTTCTTCATTTGTTAAAATTGAATCTACTTCAATAGCTTATCATTAAGAACTTCAATCTCCTCTAATCCTAGAATATTCTAGTAAAAACGCTTTGTAGTGAAATTTTACTACACTAGGTCAAAGTTGTCAAAGTAACAAAAAAGAGCTAAGTTATTGCTCGAATATAAATAATGAGAGGTCCTAATGTTCTATCAATATTTCAAGTTGATAATGTTGTAAAGTTATTAAATATGCTTATAGGAGAGGTCTTACTGAGTCACCAGATTGAAAACATAATAAGTTCTAGCCTTTCTGGTGGTAGCTAAAGGATTTTTCATTTCGGGTAGGGTTCCTATCTACATAGTTCCCATGTATCCATCCATCGATTGAAAGAATGAGATCATAGATCGAATTGTGTTTCTCATTGAATTGAGTATATGGAATTCCAATATCAAAACCCAATAAATCAAACTTAGAGGCAATTAAGGACAAAGGGAGAATAGATTAGATAATAGAAACAAGTTAGGAGCACTTGCCAAGTCAATTTAGTAACCCCTATTAAAAGGAAAATTTAAAATCATCAAAAGAGTAGATCAACAAAAAAGGGAGGCATGAGAAGAATAAATATGCAAGCTTGAAGTATTTATTTGATAACATAATTTCCACAGATATATTACTTTTGAGGATAAAGCAAGTAATTATGGGTAGAAATTTGTTCAAGGTAGGCTTAACCTTACAAGTCGGAAGCTTTTAAATGGACTAGTTATTGTTGGACATATAAAGAAGATAAGCCAAAATTATTTAAAAGTTTTTTAGCACAATTCAAATAGCTTGCAAGAAAGTTTGGAATGCAAAAAAAATCCTAGAAACATCCTAGATCACTCAAGTTAGCTTCTAAGAGTGTTGGCATGATTACCTTAGGTATGAAAAGTCTAGAAGGTATAACACGTAACAACAATAGTTTGGCAGACAAGAGATACAACAATAATAACCCAGACTCGTGGACCTCCATGCAAAGGATATGTGACACTCTACTAAAGAGTAGTTAAACCATGAAGTGTTTGATAGAGCTAGAAAGTGACAACCACCTTTAAGCATGATGAAGCATATCAAGAATTGTAACTGCTTGACAAGTATGTACAAAGCAAAATGAAGAGGTTGAGTGGTGCCAGATCAACCTGGGATCGTGCCTAATCACTTTTAGCCAATATTCTATGTGATATTTTATTTCATTTTAGGGTTAAGCAAAATCTATATAATAATTAGAGTTCCTCATTTGTAAGGGTAAAAAAATTTAGTGTTTGACTTTTTGTGAGTTGAGGCTCTAGGTTGTGTTAATAATATCAAGATTGTTTGTCTTCATTTTGTTTAAGTTCATGTAACATATTTCAAAAATGCATTATATTTTTAGCATTTCATTTTTGATTTGATAGTAGTGAATTTTATTAGGCTTAGTTTTGTTTGCCTTATTTCAAATTTTACTGGAGAAAATATTGTTAGGTTTGAAGCGCTCTTAAAGCATTTTGGATGTTGAATACTATAATAATTACACTCCTAGTAAGTTTTTTAATTTGAGATGGATCAATTTTGTTAGGTGAAATAGTTATTTGAAATCAGTGAAATTTTTAGAATATAGGATGCTATTTCGTATGATTAACTTGCATGAGCTTGGATGAGGAAATTATGTTAGGTATTTGGTTGTAGTAGCCATTCTATGTTCTTTCAACTTACATTCTTGTTGTTAGTTAAACTTTGTCCACTTAAATCCTATTCATACTTCCTTCTCCCTATCTCTCTTCTATTTTTCTTTTATCTTTTAAAGTAATTTCAAGTTGTTAGTTAAACTTTGTCTACTTAAATCCTATTCATACTTCCTTCTCCCTATCTCTCTTCTATTTTTATTTTATCTTTTAAAGTAATTTCAAGGAGTTGACCTTCTCTGAAGATTGATATGAAATAATTCTCAAGTCATCCAGTCTTGACTTTAGCCTAATATCAACTCGACCATTAGGATTTTTGGCATGCACTATGGGGCACGAATCATAACAAGTGCCTAATTAGAAGTAAGAGCCACTATTTGCATTTGAGAACTTGGTACACTTGTATTCTTTAACAATCAAGTGTAGGTGGATAACTTGACCTCACAAAGTAGAGAAGATAAATTCACCTTGCGAATCCACTATTGAAGAACTTGAGGATGGTGACCTCATTGAGGACATGGATCCATAATTGCATAATCACCATATCGTAAGCCAAGAAGTTGAAAGAACTAGTGCAATTTTCTAAGTTTCTAGTTATCTAGACACATAATAAAGGTAAGTTACTTTCACTTATCTGAGCATTCTTAGTTCAAAACCCCACTCCTTTATAGGCCATATCACCATAGTCAATTGTTAGATCTCCATTAGAAGCTATGGCCAGACATAATTTTTCTAGTTGGAATAGTGTTGGATCCCTAAATATTCCAAATATCCATGATATTTCTTAGTCTACATTAAAATCTTTTCCCTATTATTATGGTAACGAGAAGACAACTTATGAACATGGTCAAGATATTGCTACTTTAGCGACTATTCATAATATTGTCCTGAAGATGTAATTGTTAGGTTGCTCGTTATATCTTTTAAAGTTAAAATATTATCTTGGTATCGTGCATTAAAGGATGGTATCATTAGTACTTAGGTTAACCTTGTTGAACAATTTGTCATAGAATTCAATGATCTTGGGGATCTCTTTTATTTGCTTACCTAGTTCACCACTATTCAAAGGCATCATCAAGAGAATATTATGGATTTAATATATTATTTAGTAATACATAGAGGGGAATTACTTAGGAGGTCATCACATATCAAATCCTATATCTATTACCTCTGTGC
The DNA here is from genome assembly GCA_028583015.1 of Wollemia nobilis. NCBI lineage: Eukaryota > Viridiplantae > Streptophyta > Pinopsida > Araucariales > Araucariaceae > Wollemia > Wollemia nobilis. Next base: position 1,968,250 of record JAQPPZ010001708.1, read on the forward strand.
TTTCACTCTAGACTTAGGTATTCAAATCTAGCAAACCAATGAGACAAGATTTCCATAAGTCTTCCAAGTAGCTATTGAAGCTAAAAATGCACTCATCATAGTTCGTAAGCTTCCTTATAAAGTCATAATACCATATTTCCTTGAGATCCAATAACCAAGCCAATAAAATTCACTTTTGATAATACCTCCATTGGTTGCTTTACCTACACCTAGATCATATACCCAGCTTACCAAACTAGCAAGGTTAGTGTCAACCCTACCTGCTCTAGAAGCAAAAGAGCCAAAAGATATATAAGAATTAAAGGTTGTAATAATAAATCTCACAAATAAGGTTACAGCCATTGAATGACAAAGTGTTAAGAAAACTTATGATGGATGTCAACAAAGAATACACCCTTACATCTCAGAAAATTAAGGGAATTCTACAAGCAATGTTGCCAAAAAACAAGTAGTTGTTGTTCAAAGATAAGAAGAGGAAATTTCCATAGCTTTGGACAACTATTGGTATCTAGCATGTAATGATCAACACAATGTTAACTCATGCACAATAAATTAGCATCAGTTCCAATTGGCTACAACCCAAAAAGCAGAAAGAAAGTCAAAGGGGCTTGTAGGTATGTTGATAGATCTAGAGCAATACCTTGTTGTTGAGGAGCCTCCAACCTTTGATCCACTTTACATACTGATCAGATCTAAAAAATACCTTTATGACCAAATTTCCAAAAGTTAAAAATTCCTCCACAAAAATATTAGCCCATGCTATAAGCATCAAAATTTTATCAAAAGCCAAAATAGCCTAGTCGAAAGCATCAACAAGTTACTAGAAGTTGAAAGCATCTAGGAAGTAGACTAAGCTGGAAGTACTTAAAGCCTATAAGTAGCCAAAAGTGTCTAAAGAGCAAGAGTCATAAGTACCAATAGCTTATCAAAGACCAAAAGCTCCAAAAATCTATGAAAAGCCATAAATTTCAAAAGGAGCAAGCCAAGCTAGGGATACCAACTTATCAAAGGAGAGAAGCATCAAAAGTCTATCGAAAGCCAAAAACTCCTAAGGACATAACAAGCCACAATTACCAAAATATAACCAAAAGTCAAAATATCATGAGCAAATGTCAAGGGAGCAAATCTTGAGAAAGTTGAGGTATCCTTTGGTGACTAGGAATCAAAGGGAAGAAACTACTCAATAGTATCAAAGGATATTCGAGCAACCAACCTAGAAATAAGAAAATTTGTTGAAAGCCTCTAAATTTAGCATTATGGAATAATTGAAGAAGACTCCCTCAAAATCTAGTATGCACAATGCTTTATTGATCCCTAGACAAATTGATCTACTAAAGGCTTCCCTTAAAAGCTCAATAGCAGGAAAAAGCACCTGCTAGACTTCAATTTGACATAAAATTAGTCACTGGTGGGTAAGATCAAGCCTTCTCCTAGCACAGGTAAGATCAAACCTCCACCCTTCTATATGTCCTTGTGCATGGAAGGTTGGGTAGTACACAACTGTATGGTATATTCTAGAGCTACCACAATAGTAATGCCTAAGGTTATTTATGAAAAATGGATTTAGAATACACTTAAACTAGTATTGGAGTATTATAACTTGATGGGACACCATTCTAGATATGGGGCTATAAAGGACATTATGATGCTATTACATAAAGTTTTAAATATCTAAGTGATCCAAGAGGTGTTATTAGTGGATCTTCCTCTACTATGTACTATGATTTTCAAGGAAGTTTATAACAAAACTTTTGGGTTACTCATATGATAATCTCTTACAAAGAAAATAGAATCTATATCTATGTTGAGAAGTTTAGTCTCTACCACATAGAAAGATATAAGGAGCAAGGTGTCAATATAGTTGAATATATTTTGAAGCACCCAAAAGTGGAGATAGAATATTGGTCTGACAACCCAAAAGAGTTCATGGATGAGTCACTAATGAAGGATTGATTTTCCATATTTGATCTCAATGCCAAAATCAACTTAGACATGGGAAATTAGTGCAGTTCAAAGTCAACCAATTACAGGTTCTAAAAAATACGTATAGAAGATCCAAGAGATATGAGAGAAGATTCATTGGCAGAAGGTTAGTTTTTCATGCTCCATCTTAATGCATTGATTCATACAAGATTGGAAACTCATGAATATCAAAGCTATAGTTTGGCACTAGATCTAGAATTTCTAAGAAGATCAAGAAATAGATCGTGAACCAAAGACCTATTGTCTATGCTAAGTTTTGATGCTATAACTCATCTAAGCATTGGAACTCATTCTATGTCAAGGACAACTCGACAACAAATTCTAACTCAAATGAGTCACATATTCTAAAATATCAACATATGGGAGCATAAAAATTTTAGATTATTTTGGTCCAGACATTGTCAATTTTGATAAATCAACATGTGAAATAGATGGCAGGGAAAACCTTGCCAAAATTTTGTGTAAATATATGATAAATAAATAAAGCTTGCAGAATCTAAGTGGTATAGGTGGCATGTAAATAAATATATAAAAGCTAAGTGACATGTAGCTATTGACTAGATCAAGCAAAAACATAGCTCTTGCATGAATAAATTTTTATTGGAAAGTTCAACTAGTCGTTTACATATACAAATGGAAGGATGGATGTATAGATCAAGTCCTATAATCAACAAATCTAGTAAGAAATGATAGATAATCATGATTTTATTTATTCGATTATGTTGAAGACTCACTTCTCATAAATTGAGCAATTTCAATGACTTTTCCAATCAAATAAGTCTTTAAAAGGAGGAGTTCCTCCTTGACATTCCATAAATTGTGAGCAAAGCTTCCCTAAGCTACCTTTCAAGCAAGAGGTTTTTATCCCATATACTTAGCTCTCAAAATTTCTAGGATTTACTTATTTAGAATCCATACCTAATAAATAAGGCTTATGTTTCTTGGCTTCTTGTATCCTATAAGCAAAATTCCCCTGTTAGTCACCAAACTATAGTGAAATTTCACTACACTAGGTCAATTTTTTTGAAGTTACAAAATAGAGCTAAGTTAATGCCTAGAGCTAAATAATGAGAGGTCCTGAGGCTTCATCAATATTTCAAGTTGATAATTCTATAAATTTATTAAAGTGCTTATAGGGGAGGTTCTTAAAAAAAAAACCAACAAGTTTTAAATTCCTCGTTGTTAACTTTTGATGCTTAATACTTAATGAGAGATCAACCACAAGGTATAAAATGAGCATGCAATATTAAATATATGATAATGGAAATATTCTAACCATGTAAAAATCATGAGTAACTTTTGCAACTACTCATAAAATAGCCATTAATGAAAGCTCACAAAAATAGAGAAAGTGCTATAAAATGGAGATCTACTAATACATGCTATGAGCAATGCTCCTTTTTTATTCGATGTACAATGCTTACACAAAGGCCAATATATAATGGATGTGACTCTTGGCCTTTCATATTCCTATGAATCTTCATCTTCCTATTCTATAGACTCATGTACACATGGACAACATGCACATTTACATCATTGCACATTCTAATAATACTTGTGCATTTATTACATTGCATAAAGTAAATACTCAAACCCTAATCTAAGACTCTTTCTTAATCTAAAGATGTACCCAAGGTGGTACATAAGCATGTACCAAATAATGTAATATATTCTAACACCCCCTTGTATTACATTATTTGGGATGAACTTCTCTTGATATGCATAGATAATCTCTGAATGTTTGAAACTTGTTCTGTCCTAGAGCTTTTGTAAATATATCTGCTAGCTATTCTTTTGTAGGTATATACTTCAAACTGATATGATGATTCTGAAAATGATCTCTAATGAAATGACATTGTGCTTCAATATGCTTAGTTTGTTCATGTACAATTGGATTTTTGATCAGACTGAGTACTCCTTAATTATCACAATGTATTAGAGTTGTAGTTCATTTAATTCCCATGTCAGATAATATATATTGTAACCACAGAGCTTCACAAGTTGTATCTCTTATTGCATGATATTCTACTTTAGTAGATGATTGTGCTATTGTATGTTGTTTTTTACTGTGCCAAGATATTGGTCCTGACCTAAGATAAAAAATGTACCCTAAAGTAGATTTTCTATCATCAATAGAACCAACATAATCATAATCTGAATAACCTTGTAGAAAAAAATCTTTAACATTCTTCATATAAGTTAGTCCATAATCTGTAGTCTTCTTAACATATTGCAATATTATTTTTGTAGCTTTCCAATGACTCTCTCTTGGCTCTTGCATGAATCTTGAAAGATAATTTACAACAAAAACTAGATCAGGTCGAGTATTTGTTAAGTATAGAAGACTTCCAATTAATTGGTGGTACCTTGTAGCTGAAACTAAAGGTGTTCCATCATTTTTGGATAATTGAATTCCTTGTTCCATAGGTGTATCTTTAGGCTTACAATCATTCATTTTATATTTTTCAAGTAGAGATTTTGCATATTTTGACTATGTAATTGTAATATTATCTTCATTTTGATGAATTTCTAGACCAAGACAATAATTCATCAGTCCTAAATCTATCATTTCAAAAGCCTTCTCAAGATCCTTTTTTATCTCACTTATTAGTTTTCTAGAGCTTCTAGTAATCACTATATCATCAACATATACTATAAGAATTAATATATCATTTCCAATTTTCTTTGTATATAGACTTGGATTGGATGTACTTCATTTGAAACTATGTTGTAGCAAATGATTATTAATTTTTATATTCCATGCTTTGGGAGCTTGTTTTAGACCATATAAGGATTTTTTTAATTTGCAAACCTTATGTTCTTGACCTTTAACAACAAATCCTTCTAGTTGTGACATGTAGACTTCCTCTTCTAAGTCACCATTAAGAAAAGTACTTTTTACATCCATTTGATGAAGTTTCCAACCCTGATGAGTTGCTAAAGCACATATTGTTCTGATAGTAGTCATTCTAGTTGTTGGTGCAAATATTTCTTCATAGTCAATTCCTTTTGTCTGAGTATACCCTTTGGCTACTAACCGAGCTTTGTATTTTTCAAGTGTTCCATCTACTTTATACTTAATCTTGTAAACCCATTTGCAACCCACAACTTTCTTTCCTAGAGGTAATTCTACTAGATTCCATGTTTTATTCTTTTGTAGTGATGAGTATTCAGATTCCATAGCTACCTTCCAATGTGAATGATTTAGAGCTTGAAGTGTTGATGTTGGCTCTACTATAGTGCTTAGTAATCCTCTGTTCATTCTACTTTGACTACAAGTTTGAGGTCTTGTAGTAGTAAGATCTAGCATTTATTCCAAGTTTGATTCCTTGAGTGTGTTTCTAAGCCATATTGGTTCCTTCCTTTGAGATATTGTGGAAGTTTTTGTACATTAAATTTATTCATATTAGGATTCTGACTATGTATCTTCATTTACCAAGTCTTCCTCTAAGAAATTTAGAAGAACTTCTGCATCATTACTTTATTTTTTAGTTTCACTCTTGATTTTTTCATCAAAAACTACATCTCTACTTATATATACCTTCTTTGTACTTGGATCTATTATTCTATATCCTATAGATTCATCATCATAGCCAAAAAATATACTAGCCATAGTTTTTTCATCTAATTTTATCCTTTTCTATTTTGGAATATGCATATAGGCTTTGCATCCAAAGATTCTTAACTTTTCAATACTTGGTTTTTATCCTGACCATGCTTCTTCTGGTGTAACATGCTTGAGAATTCTTGTAGGTAATCTATTTTGTAAGTATACTGTTGTTTTGACTACCTTTACCCAATATTGATGATCAAGATGAGCTTCTTTTATCATGCATCTCACCATTTCCATTATAGACCTATTTCTTCTTTCTGCAATTCCATTTTGTTGTGGTGAATATGTTGTAGTGAGTTGTCTTTTAATTCCATTTTCTTCTAGAAATAGATTGAATTCTTTTGATACAAATTCACCTCCTCTATTTGAACGAAGGGTTTTGATGGTCTTTCCTGATTCTTTTTCTACTTGAAGTTTGAATTGTTTAAAACAACTAAATTCTTTTGATTTGTACTTCATGAAGTATACCCACATTTTTTGGTATGATCATCAACAAATAGTTGAAAATACTTATGTCCTCCAATACTAGTAACATTCATTGGACCACATAGATATGTATATATTAATTCTAAATATTGTTGAGACCTATGTTGATGAATTTCAAAAGGAATTCTATGTTGTTTTCCTGCCAAACATTTTGGACAAACAGTAGATTCCCAAGATAGATTTGGTATCCCTTCAACCATTTTATATTTGACCATTTCATTGATAGATGATGCACTGGTATGTCCCAAACATTTATGCCATAGATCTAATGTTTTAACTGAAAAATCCAAATGTGTAGTAGTATCCAAAACAAATAGACTACCTTTATAGGAACCTAAAGCTATCATTTTCCCTTGTTTGATAATATGACATTGTTTTCTTCCATTGATAACTTTGAATTCTACTGTCATGTCTTGATCCATGAGTTGAGAAACTGAAATAAGATTGGTAGTCAATCTAGGAACATATAACACATTATTAATTATTCCTTTTCCATTTATTAGATTGATCACAACATTTCCTATTCCTCTTACTTCATAAGTTTTACTATCTACTATAGCAACTGGTTTCTCATTTTTTTCTTGTAGAGAATTAAACCATTGTTTGTTTCCAGTCATATGTTTACTTGCTCCTGAATCTATGTACCAATAATCCATTATTTTTTCAATTTTCTAGTCTGTATGAAGTTGACTACCTTATGACTCCCTAGTTTTAAATAATTGAATAAATTCTAAATTTCAAAAACCTAATTTGATGGTGAAGTCCTTATGGCTCCCAAATAAGAAATTTAGAATTTTGTAAACTAATATTTGCAAAAATTAATATTCCAATATGATGTAGTAGTCCTTATTTCTCCAAATGAATAATTAATCTAAGAATTATGAGATTAATTATCTTCAACCATAGAAAAGAAATAAATTAAATTCACCTTATACCTCCCAAACCTTAGCATAAATCAAATAAAACTTAAATTTGATTTACCTCCTTATATGGGTGTGCGCTCTTCTTCAAACATGAGCTTTTCACTCTCCTTAAGACACTCTTTTGAAACCATATTGCCATGAAAGATGCAACCTGACGCATCAATTATCTCCAACCTTTGAAAGAATAAAATATTACCTCCGCATGATTATTACTACCTTTTGTAGCTTCACCAACCTATCTATATTCTTATTTTCATGTGCCACATGGCACTCAACATCTTCTTTAGGCATTTCTTTTGCTATGTTACTTCTACCTAGTTTGGTGATGCTATGACAACATGGGTGTTACCTTTGACAAGTGTCTTCCTTCCTCAAATGTGCTCCTAATTGGGTTTGAAGTATTTTCTTCCCTCAATGTATGCTATCACTTCCTTTTATTTGTGCCAAGTGGCATCCCACTTCTTCCAGATTCTTAACCAAAGTGCCAAATGGTATCTACGCTTCTCTTAATGCTTGTATTTAATTTTGTAAAGTCTTTGGCACTCAAACTTGCTTGCCCTTCCTTAACACTCACAATATCTTTTGCTACTCGATAGTTGTAACTTCCAACGTACGTACTTTGTAACTCTTCAATGCTTGTTGGCCCTTCTTTACTTCTAATGCTTGGTGGTGGCTCTTCTCCATCAATGATTGCTCCTCTTCTACAATGGTGGCTCCTCCTTTGGTGGTGCTTTAATAACTCTTCCTTGGTGGTGTTTTCATCCCTAGATTCTCAACATTGTTCAACCAGATATCCAAGCTTCTTCACTTGGGTAAAATCTTTGCTTTTACCTCCTAAAACTTGCACCCTTATCCTTACTTTGGCTCTATATTTTCCAATGCTTTATATTTTCTATGTATGTCCCTTCAATATCTTAGTTGCCTTTGTTTGAAATTGCATTGATGCTTCACTTTCCTTTGTCCTTTGTAAAACTTGGTTTTAGGCACTAAACATGGCACACTTCGCTTCCTTGTGCATGGCTTATAGACTTCTTACTCATCTTATCTACGTAAATGACACTCTTTGTTTTCATTCTTGACTTGGCTTTGTAAATGGTGATCTTCTAGGTGCTTAACTTCAATAGAGCTTCGTGCTCTTTTACTGTCATGTCTTGCTGACTTAATGCTGCACTATGGTGCTTTGCTTGATGTTGGTAATGGCCCTTTCTCCTTTGCAATGGTGTTATCTCCTTTGGATGGTGCTTTCTCCCTTTTGCAATATTGCCTTTACTTGTAGGTTATGGAGTATAACATTGGATATCTTCCTTGCACCTTAAATGAGCAATAATGCTCTTCAATAGCTCTAAAAATAATTTTTTGTTGCACCAAACTTTCCTTCTATTCGTTGGCCGAATAGAGATGCTTCTCAATGTAGTAGCGTTCCTTTGCTATCTTCTTTTGGCTGAAATTTATTTTGTCTTCTAATGCTTCTATTTCTCTTTTGGCCTCCTTTTGTAGCTAGTCTTCTTGGTGATTTGGTTCACCTATTTGCTACCCCAAATTTGTAAAATTTGTAGCTTCACTTCCTTTCACTTTACTGCTTTAAAATTATCAATTTTGTATCCCTAATTGCTACCTAAATATCAGCTTGCTCATTATCCAAAAACCTCTCAAATCTATCCCAAAGTTCTCCAAAATATAGCTTTCTCTTCTCCAATTTGTTGTCCTGTGATCCTTCAACTTCTACCTCAAAAATCAACAACCTCCTTCGTAAATCAACCTTCAAATCCTTTATGGTTGTCTTCAACTCTTTCAAATCTAGTGGCCTCTTTCTTGGATCTCCTCTCAATCTACCTTGTGCTCTGATACCACTATTAGCTTTTGATGCTTAATACTTAATGAGAGATAAACCACAAGGTATAAAATGAGCATGCAATATTAAATATATGATAATGGTAATATTCTAACCATGTAAAAATCATGAGTAACTTTTGCAAGTACTCATAAAAAACCATCAATGAAATCTCAAGAAAATAGAGAAAGTGCTATAAAATAAATATCTACTAATACATGTTATGAGCAATGCTTTTTTTTATTCAATGTAAAATGCTTACACAAATACCAATATATAATAGATGTGACTCTTGGTATTTCATATTCCTATGACTCTTCATCTTCCTATTCTATAGACTCATGTACACATATACAACATGCACATTTACATCATTGCACATTCTAATAATACTTGTGCATTTATTACATTGCATAAATTAAATACTCAAACCCTAATCTAAGACTCTTTCCTAATCTAAATATGTTCCCAAGGTGGTACATAAGCATGTACCAAATAATATAATATATTCCAACACTCGTGCCATGAGGTCTTATTGAATCACTAGACTAGAAACATAAGTTCCAACCTTTTTGATGGTAACTAAAGGAGTTCCATCATATGTAGGGTTCCTATCTACAAAATGGTTATATATCCATCCATCGTTTGGAAATTTGAGATTATAGACTTGATTGTGTTCCTCATTGAATTGAGTTTATGGTATTCCTTGGTGTAGTTATGAGAGAACACCAATATGCAACCCTAGGGAATCAAACTTAGAGGAAAATGAGGACAAAGAGGGGATAAATTAGATAATATAAATAAGTTAGGATCACTCCCCAAGTCAATATGGTAATCCCTATTAGAAGGTAAATTCATAAGCATCAAAAAATATATTAGCAACAAAAGGGAGCACGATAAGAATAAATATGCAAGCTTGAAGCATTTCTTTGGTAACATAATTCTTACAAATATCTTACTTCAAAAGATAAAGCAAGTAATAATGGGAAGACAATGTTCAAGGTAGGCTTAACATTACAAGACATAAGCTTTTAGCTAGACTAGCTACTGCCAAACATATAAAGAAGATAAACCAAAATAATTTAGAAAACTTACTACATAATGCAAGCAACTTGCAAGAAAGTCCAGAATGTAAAATAAAGTAGTGCAACATCTTGGATCACTCAAGTTGACTTCTAATAGTCGACATGACTACCTTAGGCATGAAAATTCTAAAAGGTATAAGGTGCAGTAGTAACAATTTTGAAGGGTAAGATATGCAACATCCCGAACTCATGGACCTTCGTGCAAAGGATACATGGCATTTTGACAAAGAGTAATTAAACCACGAAGCATTTGATAAAGATGGAAAATTACAACCACCTTAAAGCATGATAAAGCATATCAAGAATCGTAATTGTTTGACAAGTACATGTACAAAAGAATGAAGATACCAAGTGGTCTCAACTTAGCCTAGGACCATGCCCGATCAATTTTGACCAATATATTATGTAACAATTTATTTCATTTTAGGGTTAAGTGAAATGTATATAAGGAGCAAAGCTCCTCATTTGTAAGGGTTGGAAACTTTAGTTTTTTCCTTTTTGTGAGCAAGCTCTAGGTTGTGTTATTAAGAGCAAAATTGTTTGACTTCTTTCTATCTAAGTTCATGTAACATCTTTCAACAATACACTACACTTTCAATGTTTCATTTCTACTTTGATAGTAGTGAATTTTGTTAGGCTCAATATCGTTTGCCTTATTTCAACTCAAATTGGAGTAAATATTTTTAGGCTTTAAGTTATTTAGATTATTACCATTAAAGCATTTTGGATGTTGAATGTTGTAATAATTACAACCTGATATTTTTGTTATTTTGGAATGGGTCAATTTTGTTTTTTTGTTTTTTATTAACCTAGTGGAATCGGTAGCCGCCACGGTAATCCATGCAGTCCACTCCTATAACCACTAAACCACATTCATGTTGAAACTTTTACACCTTTGGGAACACATTGGAATACGAACAAGCACCCAGTCCGATGAGGCTCGATATTTGAACCTTGGACATCCTCCCCTTATAGGGTTTTGTCAAACCAATTGGAACTAGGTCAATTTTGTTAGGTGAAATAGTTTATTGAATTATTCAATAGAATATTTAGAATATAGGATGTTGCAATCCATGTGCTTAACTTCCATGAGTGTGAATGGGGCAAATTCTGTTAGGTCTTTGGTTATAATAGCTAGTCTATGTTCTTTTAGCTTGCATTCTTGTTGTTTGTTGAACTTCGTTCACTTAAATTCTATTCATACTCCCTTCTCCCCTATCTATCTTTTCCTTTTATTTTATCTCTAAAAGTAGTTTCAAGGATTCAACCTTCTCCAAAGTTTGATTTGAGAGCAATCTCAGGTCATCCAATCTTGACTTTGGCTTAATGCCAACCAGACCATCAAGAAGGCTTACCTCCTTTTTTATTTTACTTTGATCTTCAATTCAAACCTCTTATACTAAATTAATTCTACTAATTCATGGATGTTGATCTCTGTACTATTGCCATCCTCTAAGAAAATTATGTTTTTGATCTTCTTTTAACCAAGTTTGTCTCAATTTTAATCTTCAAAATTATTTTCCTTACTTAAAATATTATGATATTCACAAAGCAACTCCCTTTCCTCTGATTTTGGATTATTGTGCTCATCTTTTTAGGATTTAAAAAGTTTCTCTTTTCTTTCTTTCTTCTTAAAAATATTTTTGAAAGTGTTCTTGTTCCATTCTTTTAATCTAGATATCATTGATTTAATATGTTTTGGAAGTGTATACAACCCACCGTTTCTTGAAGAATTTCATGTTTGCGCTATCATATCAACAAATTGAGAATGGTCTTCCCATATCTACTCATATTTAAAATATAATATTTTAATTCACTTACCACCATATTAACTCTTATTGGCTAGTGATCTAAACCAATCCTTGTCAAGGTATTAATTTTAGCATAAGTTCCTTCATCTAACCAGTGATGTATGCATCTATCCAATTTTTTTGCTATTAAGTTCCAGTATATCATGTTATTGGTCCATGTATAGTAGTTCTCTTCAAACTCAACCTCCCATAGATTATTGTTTTGACTGAAAGTTGAGAAATTTCTCATACATTGGGTAATTTTCCTATTTTTTTCCAAAAAAAATATCCAACTTAGTTATGACATTAATTTTTCCTATGATCATGAATATTGTTTCTTAGTCTTTACTTCTTATAAAGGATTCAATCCAACTCCATACTTCTACTCTGGTTGACTGAGTTGTAGGTCCATAGACATTAATAAAGATGAAACAAATATCTACAAAGTAGCATGTAAATAGTAAGGCTATCCAGTTCCTATTTTTATTAATGGTTTCACATGAGGTTCTAACTAGATTCCAACATGTTACAATCCCTCATCTCTCCTTTTTAATTCATAGTATCCCATTCACATCTTACCCATACAATCCGTCATCTCTCCTTTTTAATTCATAGTATCCCATTCACATCTTACCCATAATGCTTTCATAGTTTTGAAAACTTCTTCCTTTGTCATTTTAGTTTCTTAGATACAAAGAATAGTAAGCTTATTACTTAAATATGATACATCTTTGCTTTTAGGGGGCATTAACACCCTATATGCTAATAATGTCTCATTAGGGGTTGTTGGTGTCTCTCGCGAATTACCAATATCATTTAGCTAGAGAATTTTATCCAACTTAGATTGTGTTCCTTTCTTTATGTTTGCTCGGGCTTCCTTGGCTCTTGCTTGATAATTAGAAGATTTTTATTTTTTTCTTGTCAATATTGAGGGTAAGTCTTATTATTTTGTTTCTCAATATTCTCTCACAACTTTCCTTTTCGTTAGATATATACTCTCTTGGCTCTAAAAACGAAGATTTTGACTTATCCTACTTATGTTTTGGTATTTCCTTGTTAATGGTAGAGGTATTTACATCAAAAACTATATTTTATCTACTATTTTTCTTCTCATGAATGGTGCATGGTACTTCAAGGGAGTCTTCAAAATCCAATGAGGCACATTCCTTAGGTTCAACATGAATATTCATCCTTAAATTGAGTTCATATTGAGTAGATGGTTCCTTGTTCATATTTTGATTATGTTGTACCATGTCCCCTAAGCTCTACTTTGCTTTTTCTTCATAGGCTAAACAATGAAAATAATTGGTGTTTCTTCCAATATCCTTACTTATTGATCTCCACTATTTATTTACTTTCATATGTCTAAACCTATTTTTTGGAAATTGAAAACCATCCTCATCCATATCCATTTGTAAGTTTCTCTTATGATTTTCTACATATGTTTTTGCTAAAATCTTCTTAAAGCATGATCTCTCAATATGCCCCTTCTCATGACATCTTCTACATTTGAAAGATGCATTTCATAATCTATGGTTTGGGTCCACAACTTGCCTACATGCTTAAGAATGATTGATTATGGTAAAGGTTTACTAATATCAATCATGACCATATCCAAGCTTAAATAGCCAAAGACTCTATCTTTTGTAGTTTCTAAAATATCAAGGGATTCTCCCAAATTGTTGCCTATTGCCTTGAACGTATCCATTTCTCATAATTCAATGGACAACCCATACATCCTAACCCAAAATTATACTAAGTATAAATTTAGGTTTTTCAAGTGCAAAGCCTTTAAACCAACAAGGAAGGAAGAGTCTTGCTCTTCCTATAAACCAAGGATCCCCTTCCAAGATTCTATCTCTTTCTTCATAGGAACAAAAAATGACTAAGAGGAAACCATTGGAAAGAAAGAATAAACTCACTTTTGGAGACTTTCATCTCCTATCAATCCATTTTCTCAGAGTCAAATCCCCTAGCCAAGACCCATTAAATTTACCAATGATTGCCTTACCCTTAAGCAATGAGGATTGTTGCTCTATGATGTCCTTCTTAAACTCTATTACTAGGGATGTTTCTAAAGATTTAGTTATAAATTAGTCTATTAAGTGGACACTATGACTCAATATCTATAAAAAATTACCAATATATCCTCTAGTGATTATATTATTTGAAAATAAACCTATAATAATCTACATGTAACTTTAAATAAAATGAAGGGATAAATGAAACTTTGTTGAAAAACTCTGTCTAGATGGAATTTCTTGCCTCATTGATGCCCGAGTCCTTCATTGCTCCACCCATCATTCAAACCTTGGCTGACAGATATTTGTAATTTCATGTTTTAGTAACTTGAAAAATTGCCACTACCCTTATTTCGAATGGTTGGCTTCATTGGGCCGTATCTCCCTCAATGCTACTCGAATTCCTTCATATGACCACCCATTTTAAGCTCTTCAAATTCCACAGAAATTGGTCCAATAATCATCTAAACTGGACAACCCTTTGCAAAGATACAGCTCATGAAAAATAAGACATTTAAATAAAAATTGCCCTAACTTTACTTTTGTTTTGGACATCTATCTTCACATGAACATATCTATTTCAATACTATTTAAATTCTTAGTATGACCACTCATTTCAAAGTTCTTCAAATATCACACATAATAACACAAGAATATTCTGAATTAGACAACTCTATGTAAAGATATGATTCTTGAAAGATAAACCATTTATACCAAAAAAACAAGTACCCTATTTACATTAAAAAAAACTTATTAAATTAATAGTAATAATTAATTAATTTTTTCCGATATCGCGACACCTTCCCTCATGTGGTGCTTTGCTTTCTCTTTGATCTTTAGCTCTTGGGCCTCCTTGGTCGGCTTGGAAAACATGTAAAAACCTCTTGTACAAGGTTCAGGGACCTTTCAACACCCTTTCAACCAATCAAAAAAATAATAATTAATTTTTTTTTTATTTTTTAAAAATATTTATTTTTAATTTTTTTTCAATAAATGCTTTCCATGCAACATATTTCTCTTAATTTTATTTTTTATATATATACAAGGGTTTTTCCTACCTAGCTTGTCTCGAAAAGTATTTATTACATTGAGGGGACTTGAAGGGACTTAAATTGGAACCCCAAACTTTAAGCGGGCAACAAACCAACCATTCAACGATTCGGGTTTTGACTTTTTTTGGGAGGTCCAAGATTCAAACCGTGATGTTGGCCAATGTGTCAGGGGATGGGTGTGTGGTGAATGTGTGTTAAATTCTCTATTCATAAACATAGCTCTCGACTTTAGAAGGGGTCATGGTTGGGGGAGCCTACCCAACCTTGTACATTGATCGTAGGGGTTTCTCACACTAATCAAATAAAAATATATATATAATCTGAATAGGTTTTTTAAATATATTATATAGTCCATCCATCCATATATAACATTGCGATAACAAAATAATATTACAAAAAGCTTCTTTGAAACACCCATATACATCGTGACAATATAATAATATTATAAAAAAACTTAACAATTTGTTTGATCTCTCCTTTGAAACACCCATATACATTGTGACAACATAATAATATTATAAAAAACTTAACAATTTGTTTGAAAAGGTGTAAAGCTTAATAATTTATTGGATAGAACATTACCATTGAATATGCATAATCTAAATAAATAAAAATTTTAACTTGCACGTGGAATGAGACCCCAGGCTAACTATTTTTTTTATTATGTCTTGTTGTATGGCCTAAGGGTAGGCAAAGCAATTATCATAGTCCTTGCGTTAAGATGAACGCAACCCCAACTTCTAACCACAATTTTCAAAGTTAAAAACACAATATCGCCAACGTAACTTTTAAGACAAGATGTTTTTAAGTTGACCCGAAAGTCACGGTTACCATTTAAAGGTTGTTAAAAATAGCCACTTGCATTTTACCCATCCAACGTAAAGTGGCGCGGACTTCTGACAAAATAAATAGAAAAAATGACCGTTGCAAAATTAACGCTACGAAAAAGAAAAAGAAATAAATAATTGAAAGCTCGAAATTGATTTTGTCCTAACGATTCTCTTTAATTATTATTATAATAATAAAGTTCAAACTATTTTTTGGGGTTAATGGAATTTAAAGAAAATACCTTTTCGTACCGGTAATAGAGATCGGGCTCCGCCAACAGCCGGTTACCCTCCTCGGATTTATTCAAACATCTCCAACGTCTCTCTGACAGTCCTCAAAATGCCCATTGTAGGCTGGGGATTTGGACCAAAGAATTCTCTTCCTCTCGTCTGATTGAGGAGGTCTTGTGTTTGAATCGCAGTTTAGAAATTTCAGGCTTCCGCTTCAGAATCCACGGTGTTCAAGCTGTTGATGTTTTTTCCGGGATCCTTAGTGCTCAGGTACTTTATTTGTTTGGTGTTTTAAGTTTTCATCGCTTTTGTTTATATGTTTTTTAGATTTCTTTCTTAGGTTTTAGGTTCGAGTGATTTTGATCTTGCAGGCGGTCCCCTGAAATTTGGTTTATTTCTTCCTTCTTTTGAATATTTCGACCGTTTCTTTTGAATATTTCGACTGTTTTGATTGACTATAGTTTTATTGACAGTTTGAGGTCCGAGTGGATAAATGTTCGAATCGCAGTTTAGAAATTTCAGGCTTCGGCTTCAAAATCCACGGTGTTCGAGCAGTTGATGTTTTTTCCAGGCTCCTTAGTGCTAGTGCTCAGGTACTGTATTTGTTTGGTGTTTTAATTTTTCATCGCTTTTGATTTTATGCTTTTTAGATTTCTTTGTTAGGATTTAGGCTCGAGTGATTTTGATCATGCAGGCGGTCCCCTGAAATTTGGTTTATTTCTTCTTTCTTTTGAATATTTCGACTGTTTTGATGGAGTACAGTTTTATTGACAGTTTGAGGTCCGAGTGGATAAATGCCAGATCTAAGGCTTAGAGCATTTCTGCTTTTAAGTCTTCTTTCTGTTTTTATCAGTATCTTTTCGGTTGTTCCATTTTATTTCGGTTAAATGATTGGCTAGCAAGGCTGCGAGGCTTTTCGTTGATTTGCACTTTTGATGGTGGATTTT
Source organism: Wollemia nobilis (assembly GCA_028583015.1). Lineage (NCBI taxonomy): Eukaryota > Viridiplantae > Streptophyta > Pinopsida > Araucariales > Araucariaceae > Wollemia > Wollemia nobilis. The sequence goes on from JAQPPZ010001708.1 coordinate 1,985,039, forward strand.
TGAATTTGGGTGGACTGTCGGTTGTTATTTAAGAGTTTGGGATCTCAGCAGGTGAATACGAGAACAAAGCGCTTAGTTTGTTAAGATTTTTGAGTTGCTTGCAGTTTGCATTCGTTTTTTATGATAACATGGTGTCCAATGATATTCAATAGTTAGAGGCCTCTGTAGTTAAATATGAAAAAGAAAGCTCGATTCAATTAGGATTGCAATTGTTAGAGGTCTCCGTAGTTTTAACTTCTGTCATGGTAAAGCGTCTCGTTGATTCTGTTGTCTGTCATGAAATCTCAACTTTATTTACCTTGCCTCCTACCAAAAATCTGAAATCTGAACTCCGATTTGTGTATTGTTGCAGGTAGCGAGGTACTGAGATAGACTCACGCTGCCATTTTTGGCTGGCTGCTATCTATCCCATTGAAGACACCGCGATTCATAATCTCACTGTTTTTCCTGGTTATTGCCTCAGGTAAAACATTATATTTTTACTTTATTTGCTTTATGGAGCAGACTCATTTGAGTCTTTATTCATTTAAAAAAACTGGTCATAACACCAATTTTATTGTTTCTAAAACCCAACGATTATTAAGTGATACGAATATTGAATTCTTACCAGCTGGACAAAATGAATGATCTTCTTACAAGATCTTTTACCAACTATCTGGATCTCAAACGCGAGGCCTTGAAGGACCTTGAAGCTGGTCCAGACATGGAGATGGTAGATTTGGAGGCAGAACAGAATCTCGGCCAATTTTTCGATGAAGTTGGTGATATTAAGGATGATATGGAAACCATTAAGGAGCTTCTTGGAAAACTTCAAAGGGCTAATGAAGAGACGAAATCTGTTCACAAAGCCCAAGCCATGAAGTCTTTGAGAGACAGAATGGACGGAGCTGTCGTCACGGTCCTTAAAAAATCGAAGGAAATTAAGGGTAAGGTTGAAGCACTTGACAAGGCTAATATGGCCAATAGGAAGGTACTGGGATGTGAAGAAGGAACACCTACAGATCGAACCAGGGTTTCGGTTACTAATGGTCTCCGCAAAAAGCTGAAAGACTTAATGACAGAGTTTCAAAGCCTCAGGGAAAAGGTTGTTGGCGAGTATAGAGAAACCATTGAGAGAAGATACTTCACTGTTACAGGTGAGCATGCAAAAGAGGAGACAATTGAAAAAATCATCTCCACTGGGCAGAGTGAAACTTTTCTTCAAAAGGCCATTCAAGAACAGGGCCGAGGCCAAATAATGGAGACAATACATGAAATCCAGGAAAGACATGACACTGTGAAGGATATTGAAAAAGGCTTGCTGGAGCTCCACCAGATTTTTCTGGATATGGCTGTGCTTGTGGAGGATCAAGGAGAGCAGCTAAATGACATTGAACACCATGTCATCCATGCTGCTAATTATGTTAGCCATGGTACTAAGCAATTGAAAGATGCAAAAAAGTACCAGAAGAGTTCCAGGAAATGCATGTGCATAGGCATAATTTTGCTATTGATTTTGATTTTGGTTATTGTCATTCCTATTGCAACGAGTTTCAGTAAAGCATAGGATCTAATGCAAGGTATAAATAATACTGCTGTGATCAAGGTTGGAGATAATGTAACTGTGTTTTGGGCCTTCAAAACACTGCATCATTTCTTTCTTGGTTTGTGGGTGTACATTTTATGGTAATTGGTATGATGTTCTGCTATCTAGGGTACAATGATGAGTCAGCCATGATTAAGGTGCTCGTATCGTATTTGGTTCAGTTGCAGAGGACAAATTAAGAATTACTGCTATTTTTTTGAAGTGAGCCACGAGTATAGAGTTTTGCTCGAGCTTTTCTTTAATATAATTTGATTATTTTTTGCCATTTATGTAAAGCTTTTCCTGTTTTTTCAGAATTTCCATTTTATTTTCTTTGTAATCATACTTTTTGTGTTTGAAAGACATTGAGAAAGCCATATTATATATTTGTCCGGCATCAAATTTGATCTAAAGTAAATTTCTGACCGTGCAATTATTATATTAGGATGTTTAATTACATAGTCATGCACTTTGCTCGTATGTTTTTTTATTTCTCAGTTCACTTGGCATAGCGAAGCAACATAATAGGTTGGAAAGGAGTGTACAGCAAAGCAGACAGGCATTGGAGGTTATGTCGGATCAATTCTCAAAGCTACAGTGTTCCTTAGCTCTAATTTATTGTAGTACTCCCATGTTTCCATTGTACATGGTAATAAATTACAGCAATATAGCACAATTGTTTGGTCGAGGAGATTTTTTTTCCCCAACAGGTCTTTTTCTCTTCATATAGCACAATATAGCATGTGTATGTTCAACTTCTATAGTTACAGCATTTCGTACCAATAGTCATGCTTCTGTGCACATTAATCACATTTCCTGGTGTTTCAACAGTAATCATTCATATTGAGCGGTAAGTTTCAGCTGTAACTTGTCCTATTACTGATTAGATTGGTATCAAAGCCCATTTCTTGATGTTGCAGAAGCATAACGAAAGTGAAGGACACGTATTCCCTAAGGAAAGAACATTATAAATCTTTTTGAAGAATTGTTTTGGACAATTGTATCAACTGTCAGTATAACTAGTTCACTTACAGATAAGATTGGCAATGGAACACACTTCTTGCTGTTTTGAGAGCATAGAGCTCGAGTACGATACTTGTACAGCAAGGAAAGAACCTTTGGCAAAAAGAATTGGAGGAAGAGTCCCCTGGAGTAGAGGTGAGAGATTCAAGAGCTAATAAGAAAACTATACCCAATATGGAGAGCTTAATTGCATCTCAGTACAGTTTGGGGGTGCTTGTCAAAGAAATAGTAGCAGCAATTGGGGAGGAAAACATTTTGTTGCAAAGAACGGGAAAGACAAGAGTGGAAGACGATAGTAAGAGATGAAATTTGATTATTTTGCTAATAATCTGTATACACTAAGATGAGATTTGTTTGTAAAAATTGCAGTCTAATTTATTTTTATTCTTAAGAGCTCTTAGAAGATGCTACTTAAACATGATATAGGAAGTTGAGGTGTCACACTGAAAACGCTGATGGAAATCACATCTACTTATATCTCTGGTTGCAGATATGTGTCCATTCACAATATAACTATGTTCCATGAAGGTTACTGGACAGGGAAGGGCTGAGACGTCGGGATGGGTTTCTGGCATGCAACGACTGGTTTGAGGGATGTCAGGACCTGTCTCTGATACAGCCTCCAAAGCTGAGAATGTGTCCCTCTAAAGCTAAATACAACATGGACTATATCCTGCAGTTTTTTCATCATTACAACACGTGCAATAGGGCCAATTCTTGGCGCCAAGTAATTACCCTGAATGGTTTCATAAACATAGTGGTGACAGCCATCACTTCGTGCCCCTGTTTAACTATGCATTTGCCCTAAGAGACTCCATGTGATATTTTTGTTATCCATATCCTGAACAAATATATGTTCTAAACAATTTTAGGATTAAACAAATATAAATATATATATTTTTTAATTCATCTACGGAAGACCGTAAAAGAGAATTAAGAATTTAGGAGAATAGATAGCAAACGCATCTAATTTTTTCTTAAAATTCTGTTGCAATTTTTCTTTATATTCTTATTACATTAATCCATATAAATATTTTCTATGTTCATCTCATGATGTCCCAAGACACCCTTGATATGCTACCACCTCTTATAGATAGTAAAGAACCTGCATAAGCTTCTCTTCTCAAGTAATCATGTTGTGACTAATGTTTTTGCTTTAGCTATTGGTATGCAGGAGAATATAGCATCACCTGTTTTTATCCTTAGCTTCTCTTTGCTTGGAAAAGTAAACAATAGCATTTTTATCAATTAATATTTTGTATTTTTCTGTTTCAATTGCAAAATGATGTGAAATTTGTCTAAACTAGCTGATAATTAAAAAATAAAATTGCATTAAGACCTTTGACAGGACTTTGTTTTATGTAGGTGACCACTGGATTCATCTCATATTAATAAAAACTAATTTTTCTTGCTAGTGTCCCACCAAATGATCTTAATTATTATGTTTATTCTTTTTTCAATCAAGTTTCAAATTCTTAATGTATCTTTAGATAAATCACTTTCACCAAATGATCTTTTTATCATGTTTATTCTTTTTAATCAAATTTTTAATAAATTTTTAGGTAAATCACTTCCATCAATTTCCTTCCTTTCATGCCATCTTAATACCAACCTATCTATCGAGTTGCATTGATATGTACACGAAAAAGTTAGTACAATGCTTTTCCTTTTATGTGGTGTCATTCTTGTTTCTATAACATTTAACAATTTTGCCTCCCAAATTCTCCAAACCAAAAAAGTTCTCTCAATCTTTTTCTAAAATCTATTTGACACACCAAAATCCCAAACAGCACAACTATATAAAACAGCTCTCTACACCACTAATGTAAAGAGAATTTTCTTTAATTTCCAACTCCACAGTTGGAAACGCATCTCATCCAAACACATTTGGTTTTAGGATTAATTTATATAAAGCTACGGAGACTATTCATATCAATGATCAAATGCTAACTGTTGAATATGGGGATAAGACTGAAAAAGGAAGCCATAGACATGGACCAGCATATTTTTATGCAACACAAATTTCTGGGACAGGCACGGCGGGACGGCTATCTGGGATGTGTTTTGGGACGGCAGGTTGGCTTTTCAGGACGTTGGGACGCATCTCTGATATGGCCCCCAATTTCCAGGACTTCATTCACTTGTTATTATCATGTATAATAGAAACAACTCTTAGATATCCAAGATAGTATTGTTTTGTTTAAGAGTATTATGTCAATGATCAAATGCTAACTGTTATACGGGGATAAGACTGAAAAAGGAACCCATAGACACGGAGCAGTATATTATGGGACAGTGACGGCAGGATGGTTTTTCAGGATGTTGGAATGCATCTCTGATATGGTCCTTAGGTATTTAAGATATTTATATTTTTTTAAAGGTAAGATTTTCAAAGGAAATTTATTTATTTATTTATTTGACATGTCTTTTTTACGTGGACTCCAATTCAGTGCAAACATCAAGGGTGAAACTTGGCAAATGTAAACATCAAGGGTGAAACTTGGCAAATGGTATATATATATTTTTATCAGGATGTTGGAACGCATCTCTGACATGGTCCTTAGGTATTTAAGATATATTTTTTTTTTTTAAAGGTAAGATTTTCAAAGGAAATTTTTTTATTTATTTGACATGTCTTTTTTACGTGGACTCCAATTCAGTGTAAACATAAGGGTGAAACTTGGCAAATGGTATATATATATTTTTACAGTAGCAAATGCTATGTATATATATATATATTTAGAGGAGAGACTCTCTGAGGGTCAAACTGACTTGGTTGGGGTCAACGGGCTTACATAAGCGTGGGTACGTGTGAGAATCTATTTTGAAAGAAACTTGTTAATCACCTTGCTGTTCTCCTCCCCCTTCTCCTTCCTCTGTCTATATATATATATAATGTAAGCATCAGTTAAAAAAAACAGTGGGTTAATACCCTGCTAATCACACACAAAATACACGAGGCTAAAAAATATTAGAAGTTTTGTATTAATTTAAAAAGGGCAACTTACAATCTGTGATTCTTCATCTCTCTTCTTACTGCTAATCACACAAAATACACAGCAAATTAAATTACAAGCCACAAGAAAATATTAGAAGTTTTGTATTAATTTAAAAGGGCAACCTACAATTTTGATTCTTCATTTTTCTTCTTACAGCTGCTCTATGTCATATATATATTTATTTATTTAATTTTGTTACTTGCTTTAGAAACTTCTTTTAGCTGTTCTTTATAGTTTTATATTTTTCCGGAAACTTTCCCTTTTAAAGCTCCTTCTTCCGGAAACCTCCCTTTTTAAAGCTCCTGTGTCATTCTCCTGAGGTAAAGCTCCCAGTTTGGTATGAGAGTTGGGTTTCGATCCTGGGACCTGTGGGACCTGTTTCGATCCTGGACCCATAGGTATCAGGATCGAAACCTGGTTCTGATATCAAACTGATGCAAGCATATGAGAAACAAAAAAAACAGAGGGTTTATACCCTGCTGCTAATCACACAAAATACACAGCAAACCACAAGGCACAAGAAAATACTAGAAGTTTTGTATTAATTCAAAAAGGGCAACATACAATCTTTGATTCTTCGTCTCTTCTTGCTGCTGCTCTATCTCATATATATACTTATTTATTTATTTTTGTTACTTCCTCTAGAAACTTCTTTTAGCTGTTCTCTATAGTTCTATATTCTTGTGACAACTTTTCCTTTTAAAACTCCTTCCGGAAATTTTCCTTTTAAAATTCTGCGTCAATATATATTTGCCAAGTCACTGCCAAGTTTCACCCTGATGTTTACCCTGAATTGAGTCCAGGTCAAAAAAAAAACCAGGCCTGCTTATTTGGTTGATGATATGATGAACATATTATTAACCAAATAAGCATACAACAAACCACAGAAGAAAATAAAATCTACACGATGCAAAATTCTTCAAATTTAGGTCAGAATTTATCCCACTTTGCAAAAGCAGAAATAATAAAACACAGCGTTGGTGTTATTTTGCCACTCAGAACTATGAAGCATGCAGATGATTGATGCACACTAAGCACCCATTTTAAGATATTAAAAATCAGAAAGAAGGAAAACATGATTGCATGATTTTCCATCTTTTGACAATTTAAAGCTTTGAGCTGTTCATTCAAAAGATAGCGACGTTGTTCACCGCTTATCTTCTCTTCGATTGCTTTGGCAATGGATTCCTAACAAACAGAACATAATGAATAAGCCTGGGAATAAATGACCCTGCCTCCAAAATAATGAGACTCAAAAATCATCTGAACTCTGAGAAACATCCTGACATAACAATTTTGGCCTTACAAGAAACACATTACCTGTATTTTGCTAATCTCCATCTCTTTCTTCACTAATTCCAATGTTAATTTCAATCACTTGTATACCTGATGCCAGAAAGGGCCACTTTATAATCAGGAAAAATTAAACTTTGGGACATAAAGAGAAAAATACAGTAGTATATAGCACCTAATCATTACTAAATAATTACTAAAACTCGTCTCTCAGGACACAAAAAGATGGACAAATGAATGAACCAAAAATTCCATTGTCTTATGGTTCTTGTTCATTGTTAAAACAAAAGTATATTTGCATAACATATCCTCTTTAAAGAACTGGTTCTGATACTCTGGGAAATACCTTTTTTTATGAAAGGTAAATAATAATATTCTCCATCTTATCTGGTATTAAGATGCACAATCACATTCCAACATTTTAGAATCTTTATATGAAAGAATAATTTGCCATTTGTTCTATTCTCCATTGGGGAGGATGCTTCAGAAATTTATTATAATCCTTCAGCCTGCCTTAAGCTAGTTTGTATGATTGGTAATCAGCATTGCTGGAATGTTTTCAACTGTTATACTAATTCACAGCATTAACTGCTAACATCCACAAGAAAGGCGAAGGATGTTTAATAATGATGTTTAAAGGACAAATCACTTTGCAATACCCATCTCTTGGTGATGAATTTCCTATACTGTTCTATTGTTCAGTACTTCTAAAAGCATGTTTCATCCTCGCTTTTATAAATTTTCATAAATATTTGTATGTTCCAGCCACCACTACATATTCCCTATGCTTGCTTTACCCCATCAATATATTGTCATTGATGAGACAATTCTCAGTATTTTTTTTTTCTTTGCCCACATTTGAATGCTGTTTTTGTTAGATATCCCAAACAATTTCACTATTCTATTGCATGTATATATCCATTGTTAGTACTGTAAGCGACAAATTACTGAGGTAACAAAAATCTCTTAAAAGCGAAGGCCTAGATGGCAAACTCTATGATTAATGGGCATTTCAGCCCTGTTATGTGTGACTTGTGGGTGACATGAATAGATCTCCTACCTTCTCTATTCCATAGCCTTCATTCTATACATTTCCCAGTTTACCTTAATGTTATCTTCATGCCTGCGGTTTGATTTTGATTTAAGGGGGAGCAAAGACAGTTCAGATTGCATGACTATTAGTTAGACTGAATTTCATGTGTGGGAACACATTCTCTATGGTTGCACGAGAGATTTTCATGGTTGTCCCTCTTGCATTGCTATGGCCACAACACAGACATCTGAATGAAAACATGACACTTTTATCAGTTTATTTTAGGAGTTCATGAGAGGAAATACTCAGATTCAAGCAGGGCATGTGACTTCAACCTTTCCTAAACTAGAATAGATTCATTTCTTTCTCCCTACTGCTAATTTTTTATGAGCTGCAGAATCAGTCCACTCTAAATCTTACCAGATTCTGTTTATGAAATCTACATAAATTTCACTTTAGCAAAAGTTGAAACTTTGGTCCATTTTTTTATGCAGCCTTCTCCATTTCCAATTAACAATAGAAAACCACACTTAAGAATAGGAAACTCAAGGATTACATAATCCCCTGTCAACAGCAACCACATCCGCAACAAGGTAGTCACATACCCAAAATAAAAGTGAACTGCAGACATAGTCCATTAAGAAGACAATTATGCATCATAAAGGACATGCATCAATTTTACTCGCTTCCAATCTGATTTACAAGAGCAAATAAGAAATTCAAATTTACATGCCTGTTTAGTGTGGATTTCTGTTTAATTATGATATTGCAACAACGGAAATTTTTTCATGCAACGACATTTATTGCAAGAAAGAGCTTCATGTGATTTTCATTGTGTTGAGTTAAATATTGGTCAATTCGGGTGGACATTGACTTTACAAACATTTTTGAAATTTCTGGATAATAATTATAATTTATGATTATAAAGAACACAACTACCTTAAAAGGTGTTAATAGTCGAAAGAAAGACGGAAATATATCATCCTAAGGACTCTCGTCCCTAACCCATGTACCTATATTAATGAAAGAGGACTTTTTCAAGTAAGGATATTTATTGGATTTCATCACTTGAATTAATATTTTTCCCTTCTTCAAATGATTTTTTTTGAAGTGGTTATTAAATTCATAATTTTTTTTCAAATTTTATTAATGGTGATAATTATAATTTATAAGGGTTCACAAAATACACAATTATCTTAAATAATGTTTATATAGAAAAAATGCAAGATGCAATCATGTTATGAGGATTATCACTCAATGCTTTATATTGGTAAAGCTTCTGCCTTATGATCCCATCGTATCTTATATTTAATATCGATGTGGGATAACCCACAATCATATATAATTGAAAAGGATATTTTTTTCAGAAAAAATTTCATGCAATTTTTACTACAATGAGTTAATATTAGTCATTTCTTCAAATAGCCTTTTAATAAGTGGTCACATTAACTTCTACGACACTAATCTCACTAATTTAATAATAATTATAATTTATGAGGATCCATAAAACACACAGGCGCCTTAAACAATTTTAATACTAGAGAATGAAGATGTAAAAAAATCATCACTAGGACACTCATTCCAATGCAAGAGGATTTTAAAAGCTCTCTATATCTCACAACCAATTTCAATGGGGACAACCTCTATAAGAGGATATAAGAGGATTTTTTCATGCAAGAGTAATATAGTAAGAAGGGGCTATATGAGTCATTTCTTCAAATGATATAACTTTTTTAATGAATGGTAATAAAATTGTATAAAAATTTTATTTTAAATCTCATTAATTTGACAATAAATATAAGTTTTGGAGTTTAGAGGTGATGATTGTTAGTACATATGTTAGCACATAGGTAAGATATTCCATTAGTTTGCAAAATAGCGCTATGCGCTCTCCAGTTAGTTGTGAAAGTGCTTCTCCTTGGTAGTTCCTCAACTACCTTACTTTTTGTATATAATAATCAAACCTCTCCAATTAGTTGTGAAAGTGGTTCTCCTTGGTAGTTCCTCAACTACCTTACTTTTTGTATATAATAATCAAACCTCATATCAATGTTAAGGTTGCTCATTGCTTGCATTTGTTACAGGGTATCAAAGCGTACGGTTGGGCAAGGTAGTTTTCTAACTATTCCATCAAAAACTCACTCTAATGCGCAGCGGGGATGGCACGAAGACCAAGACCCTGACATAGGCATAGAATGCACGGTGGATACATGGGCTTGGAGAGGCTTGACCAGACCCTGACGAACTGGACGGAGACAATAACCAAACTGGACGCGACTGACACAGATCAGACGAGACCTTGATATAGACCAGACAGACGCAACTGCAACTGACTGAACCTAGATGGACGAACTGACACAAATAGCAAGACTAGAGGCAGACACGCAGACCAAGATGGCAGATGACGTGGTGCATGCAAATCGAGACAAGGCGAACACTTGGCAATTGTTGATTGGACGTCTGACTTAGCAGTTTTTTGGTTGGTTCTTGCAAGGAAGTGGTGATGTGGTGGTCTTCGATTGGACGTCTGACTTAGCAGTTTTTTGGTTGGTTCTTGCAAGGAAGTGGTGATGTGGTGGTCTTCGATTGGTTATCGGGGGTAGGTAAAAAGTCAAGTTTGATTACCCAAAGGCAGTCGAAACAAAAGGTGTTTCAAACTGGTTTTAAACCGTCTTCGTGCATTTCCCTAATGTTTGTGGGATAAAACGACTTAAATTTTTATTTTTGTTTTTCCTCGTCAGGAGAGCGAAATATATTGTTGTTGCTTCTCTATACATATCGTCGAGTGCAGTAGCCGAACTGGTGAGTTTGGTCGCAATAAGACTTATCATCGGTAGGTTCTGGGGTCAAATCCAACGGAGTTCCAAATGCAATTTTTTTGTTGTTGTTTGGCTTCTATCGAGGATTATAGAAGGCACGTGGTGCCTATGTGTTCTCACCAGTTTGCCTAACCGAGTTGGTCTGGCGGTAAGCGCTAGGCGCTAGGGATACAAGGTCGGGGGTTCCAACCCCACCGACTTCCAAACATAAGGTATTTTTTTACCTTCAGGTTTTTTCTATTTTTGAAAATAAAAAGTGGCATATTTTTTTCCATAAACAAGTTTTTTTTTGAGGGATAAGGATTCTTTTCATTGTTTTTTCCAAATCAAATTTTTTTTTGCCACTAACATAGGAGGAAAACCTAGTGCATTTTTTTCTCTCATGGAGGGATAAGTAACTATTTGCACTTCATAAAACTTTGAAAGGGTATATCACAATTTTTTCATCCTTGTTTATTTTGCAACAAAAAGGGGGGATCAAAAGCATTTTCTTTTGCAAAATTCTAAGACAAAGGGGGGAAGAAAATTGTTGATTTGAAAAGGACATTTGGATTTGAATATCATCATTGTAACAAAACTGGCATTGTAATAGGTGCATTTTTGGTGGAAACCGACACCTAAAGTGTTTAAATTTGTGGGCACTTGTGATTGTTTTTGCATTTAAATTTCCTATTTTCTTGCATTTCAATCATAAAGTAAAATATACAAAGCAAAGAAAAGACCCCAAATTTTACACCTATTTGTGCAATTTATTGCACAACAACGTTCGATATATACGGTACCTCTGGTCCACACTTACAGGTGATGTTGTCGTGCTTGGACTACTATATCTAACGCCTAATATAGCTGCAACAATGACGTCTGAGCTATTGTTCTCTATAAATCATCGAGGAGAAATAAGGAAAACCAGTTTTGATATTCACTCCATTTAATACCCTAATTCTTTCTGATTGTTTGGCTTAAACTCCTCCAACTCATCAACCTTCTTTCGAAGGGTTTTGAGGCAGGTGCCATCAATTTGATTGAATTCCCTTTCACGTACTCTTTGCAAGTATAAAGAAAGGGGGACCATTTGGTGTTATAAGGAACCTTCACAATGGCCACTGTTCACAAATATCTGTCAGATTCACAGTTGCTCAAAGGTTCTAATTTTGCACCATGGAAGACAAAGATGAGAGCTATCCTTCAGGTTGAAGATTTGTGGGATGTAGTGACTGGCACTACAAAACGTCCTACAACAGTAGGGGCAGATCAAGAGGCCTTTGATAAGAAGGATAGAAGATGTCTCATGTTTATTCTGCTTGCTACTACAGATGAGGTCCAACCTCATATCTGTGATGCCAAATATGGTAAGGAAGCTTGGGATGCTTTGATTACCATTTATGAAGGAAAGAATCAATCCACTATTCTAAACCTTCAAACTCAACTACATACACTCAGTATGAAATCTGGTGAGACAGTTGACCTATTCCTATGTAGAGTGGCAGAATTGAAAGTCAAATTGAATGCTATGGGAGAGACAGTGGCAGATACTCTCTTGACCTCAGTCATCTTGAGAGCTTTGCCAGAATCCTACAAGGTGTTGATTACCTCTCTCAACGTGTCTGGTAGACAAGTTACCTTTGTGGAATTGGTGAATTTGCTTCAAACTGAGGAGGCAAATCAATTTTAGAAAGATGAAGTGCCAGATAATGCCCTCTACTCCAAACAAGGGGTAAGAAACAAGGTAATTTTCAGAAGGGAGGATCTTCATCAAAAGGAAAAGGGAAACAAACTCAACAAAAAGACAAGCAATATTGCAAAATCTGTGATATGAATAACCATGACACCAACAGGTGTTGGTTTAAGAATAAACAACAAAATGACCAAGATCACAAGAAGAAGGGAAAGGGAAATACAAACCACAGAAGAAGAATAAGCAACCCAAGGGGAATGTTGCTTATGCCGAATCAGACTCAGACTCAGATTCTGAGCGAGCACACAAGGTGCTCATGACTCACACATCTTCTCAGTAGAAAGATGCAATGTGGTATATTGATTCCGGTGCCAGTAAACACATGATTGGAGATAGATCATGGTTTGAGACATTTGAGGAAAAGGAAGGTAAGCCAGTGACAATAGCTGATGATAAGACCTACCGAGTCCAGGGTGAAGGAGATGTTTCCGTCACTCTTCCAGATGGAAAATGTCAGATTGAGAAGGTTCTCTATGTTCCTGGATTGGCCAACAATTTGTTGTCCGTCCCTCAGATCTTGGATAGAGACATGGATGTTGTTTTCAGTGTTGAGGAGGGCAGAAAGAGATGTTTCATCACCAGAAAGGGAAAGCATGTAGCAACAGGATCATACAAGCATGGCTTGTTCATCTTAGATGTCGTTTCAACGCCTCATGTTGCCATGGCAGCAACTACAAAGGAGGCTACTTCTCTTTGGCACAAGAGATATGGGCATCTGAGTTCAGGATATTTGCTCGAGTTGAGAAAATATGAGATGGTGAAAGGCCTTCCCAACCTTTCATCCACATTGCCAGTATGCTCGGATTGCTTAGTAGGGAAGCAACATCGAGTACCATTTGAGGTTAGCTCTTCAAGAGCTAAGAAACCTTTGGAGTTGGTACACACCGATCTGTGCGGTCCTATGCCAAACAACTATGGTGGAAAGAGGTATTTTCAATTGTTTGTTGATGATTACTCATGGAAGATGTGGGTTTTCTTTCTTCAATTGAAGTCAGAGGTATTTTTGTACTTTCAGTAGTTCAAGAAGCTTGTTGAGAAGGAGTCAGGATGTTCCATCAAAACCCTCTGCTCAGATCGAGGGGGAATATACCTCCAAGGAATTTTCATCATTTTTGAATGCACATGGGATTAAGAGACAGCTGACAACCGCCTATACTCCACAACAAAATGGAGTTGTTGAAAGGAGGAATCATTCCATTATGGAAATGGTTCGATGTATGCTTAAGGGGGCACATCTTGAGCATGAGTATTGGGTAGAAGTAGTGAGTACAACATCGTACCTCCTGAATAGAGCACCCACAAGAGCTCTACAGGGCAAGACTCCACAAGAAGCATGGAGTGGTAGGAAACTCTCCATTTCTCATCTAAGGGTTTTTGGATGTAAGGCATTCATGCACATACCAAAACAGAAGAGGAAGAAGTTAGATGAGAAAACCTTGCAATGTATTTTTCTTGGTTACGATGAGCATTCAAAGGGATATCGGTTGATAGATCCTATGACCAAGAAAACACACACTAGTAGAGACGTGGTATTTGATGAAGCTTTCACATCAGATAACACATCTACAACTGTATACCTAGAGGAAGAGGAGCCTAAGAAAGAGGTTCCACCCCCACAGAACAAGGTTCCAAAATGGTATACTAGCACATTGAGAGATTCAAAGTTGACTTCACTTCCAGATCTAACTCTAGATCGACCTTGTACTCGTAGCATGACTCAGCAGATGAGAGCAGAGGCATCAACTTCAGAGGTTGATGAGCTTTGCCAACAGTTTGATGAACTATCTGTAGATGCAGAGGAAGACAGAGAAACAGATATGGATGATGAACGGGTTTATATGTCAGCATTGGATGAGAATGAACCCACAACAGTTCAAGATGCACTTAGTGAGCCTCAGTGGAAGGCTGCTATGGATGCAGAACATACATCTCTCATGAAAAATCATACATGGAAGCTAGTTAATCTGCCTTCAGGAAAGAAGCCCATTGGCTGCAAATGGGTGTTCAAAGTGAAGTATAAGGCAGATGGTACTATTGATAAGCATAAGGCCCATCTTGTTGCAAAGGGCTATGCTCAGAAAGAAGGCATAGATTATGAAGAGACTTTTGCCCCTACTGCAAAAATGACTACCATTCGAGTACTTTGTGCCATGGCAGCTCAGTTTGGGTGGAAGTTACATCAGATGGATGTAAAAAGTGCTTTCTTGAATGGTGACCTACAAGAAGAAGTGTACATGACCCAACCAGAAGGATTTGTGGTTGAAGGGCAAGAACAAAAAGTTTGCAAGTTGGTCAAATCCTTGTATGGGCTAAAACAAGCTCCACGAGCTTGGTACATCAAAATAGACAGTCACCTAGTGCAACATGGATTCAAAAGAAGTCCTTCAGATGCAAATCTCTATATCAAGAACAATGGTTCTGACATAGTGATTTTGGTACTATATGTGGATGATCTGATCATAACAGGCAGTTCAGAGAACATGATTGATGCAGTGAAAGATGATTTGAAACAATATTTTGAAATGACAGATCTAGGACTTCTTCACTATTGTCTTGGTTTGGAAGTGACTCAGAAAAAGAATCATATCAGAGTAACACAAAAGAAGTATGCCAAGACATTGGTCGAAAAATATCGCATGACTGATTGCAAGTCTAAAGCGACTCCAATGGAGCCAGGACTTAAGTTATCACGATATGATAAATCACCACAGGTAGATGGTACTCTCTATCGCCAACTGATTGGGAGTCTCATATATCTGACAAATACCAGGCCAGATCTCAGTTTTGTTGTGGGTTATCTTTCAAGGTTCATGCAGGAACCTAAGGTGAGTCATTGGAAAGCAGCAAAGAGAGTTCTTCATTATGTCCGTGGTAGTACAGACTATGGCCTGGAGTACAAGAAGAATGACAAGTTCTTCTTACAGGGATACACGGACTCAGACTATGCCGGATCCATTGATGATCGCAAGTCGACTTTTGGATACATTTTCCATCTTGGATCTGGACCTGTCTCTTGGCATAGTAAGAAGCAGCAGGTGGTTGCTTTATCTTCTATAGAGGCAGAATATCGCGCAACAAGTGGAGCAGTCTACGAGATAATGTGGTTAAGTCGCATTCTTACAAACATGGGTCTTCCAAAGAATCTTCCACTTCATTTGTTTTGCGACAATCAAGGTGTTTTGAATCTTGTCAAGAATCCAGTCTTTCATGAGCGTACCAAACACATTGACACTCGATGTCATTTCATTCGAGATGAAGTTCCAAAGCACCACATACAACTCCAGTACATTCCCACTGATGAGCAAGTTGCAGATATTTTCACCAAGGCACTTGCACGTGTCAAATTTGAATTGTTTCGCAATGCTCTTTGTATTTGCCAATAATGTAATAAGGGGGGATGTTAGCACATATGTTAGCACATAGGTAAGTTATTACATTATTTTAAAAATAGCGCTATGCGCTCTCCAATTAGTTGGGAAGGTGGTTCCTTGGTAGTTCATCAACTACCTTAGCTTTGTATTTAATCAAACCTCATATCAATGCTAATGTTGCTCATTGCTTGCATTTGTTACAATGATGGTGGAAAATAATTCCAAAGATTTAAAGTAAAGAGAATGAGCACCAAACCCGACCTGAATAATACATCTATTATTTTACATCAAATATATCACCAAAGCAAAATAATTTGGACCTTCTCAATGCAAGCTCAATCAACACACGCAAAACTCAGGCCCCATATATCAAGTCCATATAGGAATGTGAGTTTGATAATGCAACTAAAGAGGTGCATCTTTGTAGGTATGTCTTTAAAGCATTGTTAGAAACATTGGCATTGCAAAACTAAAAGAGATGTATCCCTTGTAAAGGCTTGACTATGATGGTGGTCAAAGGTTAAGAAAAGGACTTGTCAACTCAATCCCCCAAGTATGTGTAAGCATTGGTGATTTGAATAGACTAACCCTTATAAAAGAATAAAATCTTAGAAAGGGTAAACTTTTTGATGCATTGGAGATCATCAGCTCAGTCTTACTAAGGTTGATTGCCAATCGTTTTAAGTCATAAAAGTGAGCAAGAGCATATTTGCAAGCCCTTGAGAGTGTGAGTAAGAAGAAGTACGTCTTCTACAAAAATCACTATAGCTATCAAGACATATGTATAAGGCCACATTTATCAACATGTGTTTTAACAAATAAATTCGACAAGCTCACCAATATAGATCCCAAAGAGTTCAGGAGAAAGAGAGTGTCCTTGTTTGATGGCAATGGTGCTCTGGACATCTTGTGAGAAACCAAAAGTTATCTGAAAACAACCAACCATGTTGCATGGTCCCTTGATGGAAGAGATAAAGAGTTCAAAGATATCGTTTTCATGTGTCTTTGAAACCAAAGATGACTAGATCCAGTGTTAAAGGCCTTTCTAAAGCTCTTGCAACAACAAAATACCTTTAAAAACCATTGGTGAGCCTCTCAATAATAAACCAAAGAGTGGAAACATGATCAATAGTTTGATGATCATTTTTAAATCAGCCTACCCTTTTGCTCTAAGCTCACCCTAATCTTGTAGTTCTAAGAGTTTCATCTTCAAACTATGGCATAAAACTTAGGAAATGTATGCCCAATTATGATTGTTCTATAGTTATTCAGATTTTAATAATACCCAAATTTATGGATATGGTGGATAATATGTTGTGACTAGGAGAAAGGGAAGCCAGAACAAAACAACATGATTGAATAATTTTGCAATGGGATGGCTAATAGCTACACCATATTTCAAGAACTCAACTTGAATCCCTCAAATTAGCAAAGTTGTTTGTGTGTAATTTATATAGAGCTCTTTTGATATCTCTAAAGAGAAGAATGGTAAGCTGCCTTGGGGTATCATATAAAAAATTAGCATTAGACTAGGACTGGATATCAATGCACATGAAAGGGAGTTTGTAAGGATGAAAATTGTGCCATACAAAAATTTCAAATTAAAAAATTGCAAGTGATGTGGTAAATATATTTTTACAATACTACTTGAACCGTGATCTCCTTCTTAAATGTTGAGGAATCTAACTATAATTCAGTTAATACTATTTGATTATTTTATTTTAAATTACTGAATGTCTTATATTATTAAAATAAATTATAATTTTTTTGTGGTTTGTTATATTTTTATTTTTAAAATTATAAAAATTAAAATATGTTGCATATTTTCTTTTAATCAAATAGTATTCAATAGGTTAAAAACCAAGGTTAAAATCTTATATAGTATATTAGTAATATATGGGTCGCTGAGCACAAACGTGGTATTATATTATAGGGTGCAGGTATGATAGTCTTAAATGTTGAAAGTTGGCTTCTGCAATTGCTATGACAATGGGAACTGATCTTGTATTCATTTCTTTACAGCTCTATTTAATTCTAAGGTCAGATTATAAACGTGTTTAAAGC
Organism: Wollemia nobilis; assembly: GCA_028583015.1. Lineage (NCBI taxonomy): Eukaryota > Viridiplantae > Streptophyta > Pinopsida > Araucariales > Araucariaceae > Wollemia > Wollemia nobilis. Next base: position 2,002,940 of record JAQPPZ010001708.1, read on the forward strand.
ATTCCTCGTAACTTAATTCTCACCTGGTTTAACCATCATGTTTGATAACGAAGGCACACTTAAGCAAGAAAGGGAAACTCAAAATGCACTTCAAAAAGGAACAAGATAAACCAAGGGCCAAGCAAGAAAGTAGCAGCATGGAAGATCTAAGACATGTGAAGCACTTATAGCAGTAGCTGTAATATTTTGATTACAAAGTGCATAAGAAGACCTTTGTTTGATAGATTCTTCTTGTGCGTGTTGGCAGAAAACTAAGTGTAAAAGAAAATTGAATAAATAATAGGGAACAAAACTAATGTATGCATTGAAGAGAAATTAAGAAAATAGAACATAGATCATAAACATGCATGAAAAAAGAATTAACGTTAAGATTGCAGGCCTAAAAAAAAATTGTATCATTCCTCAATACAATTATTACATGTATAAAACCCTTGTCATGCATGCCCTGCTTTGTATAAAACCCCTGTCTTACATGCCCTGCTTTGTAGGAATTACAGTCATAGCAAAGTTGGTTCTGCTGGTTGCTCCATCTACTGCATTTCGGATCATCACTCATTTTGTGTGTTGGGGGTTTGCAGCAACCCCACCACCAAGATGGGGGTTTGCAGCAACCGCACCACGATTGGAGTTTGCAGCAACCTGACTGAATAGGAGAAAGTTTTTGTTGATTAAATTTGTTTTTCTCTCTTCTTATTTGTAAGTATGAGAATGACAGTTGAACTATTACTTTATAACAATTTGAACTACTAGTTGGGATTAGTTATTCTCATACAATTTTCCACATGGAAATTTTCAACTATCATCACTTATCCTAAATATAACCGTTGGCCACGGATCCGCCACCTGGGAAGGACTTGGTGTGTCAATGCGTCCTAGACCTGCAGACCAACATTGAAAGGCCGGGAGGAAGGGATACCCCCCGTGCTGATATCCGAAGAAGGTCGGCTCCTTTCCTAACCTACTTGGGGGTTTTTAGATAAGAGTGCAAGAAAGAGATTAAAAAAGGGGGTAAAGAGAACTGGAAAGATATTGAAAAAGATAAGGAAACAGGAAAGAGATGTAAATATCATATGTTTCGAGGGGGGGAGAACAAGCAGCACGATCACAAATTTGCATCCGAACCAACAACAATTAAAACAAATCATGTAACATAAACTGCAGTTGTTATTCTACCCTATGTATCCTTCTGTTTAGAATTCCAGATCCAAATAATCACCAATGCCCAAATATAGAATTCAAAATTCAGACAGACAGAAATATAAATGGACATGAAGCAGAAATACTTAGCAGAAGGCATCATAAAAGACAGATACAAGAAGCATAGCCAAGGATGCTTTGAATTAATTAGAAGGTGGTCCGTCATAGCAAAGTCCTCTAGCAATATGTCCCCCCTCCACTCTTGTACAATGAAATGAGGCTGCTATTTATAGCACAATTTTCCCCCCCGATTACATTTTGGGCACATAATCCCAGACCTGACAAAAGCTGCAAAATCTGACAAAAGCGGCTGATTTTGACCTCTACGGGTAAAGAATGTACTTGCAATAAGGTCCTCTTGAAAACATGGCAGCTCCATGGAAATTCGGTAGGTGGGAAGTTGAGCCAATTTGAATGGAGGTAGATGCGATATAATATGTCAGTTCACGCTCATCTGTCTGGTACCTTGGTGGCACACCTTCTGTCACATATTGACTCTGATCCCAAGACCGGACACCTGTCAGCATCTGATGGAGGGGAGAAGAACCGAGCTTAGAAGCTCAGCCTTTGTATTTTTATCCCGCCCAACACTTAGAATATTTTGGCTGCTTCTTCCTGTCTTTCTGCCCTATTGCGCACAAATTGATGAGCGCAGTCGGGCGGATGAGTGCAGTCGGGAAGGCCTCCGTGCCTTAGAAAATTTTTGGGTAGGTTTCAATGTTCTTTTCTCGAGTGCGCACAGGTCAGTGAGCGAAGCCCGACTTCGCTGCGAAGTAGGGCAGCTCAACACTTAGTCATTTTTTTGGAGATACCATGATGGGTTGCCCAACTGCGCTCTTCTTCCAAGGCGCAGCTCGACTTCGCTGCAAAGTCAGGCAGTCTCCCAGAACTTAGTCATTTTTTTCAAGTGAGCTGCCCAACTGTGCATAAAACTGAGAGCGCAACCCGACTTCGCAACGAAGTCGGGGTTCGCTCAATACTTAGTCAAATTTTGGGCTCAGCTCTCTGCATGTCAGCTGAACCCAAAATTTGACTAAGTATTGAACGCAACCCGACTTCGCAGCGAAGTCGAGGTTCTCTCAATACTTAGTCAAATTTTGGGCTCAGCTCTCTGCACGTCAGCTCCCCAAGTGCGCACAAAATTAAGGACGCAACCCGACTTCGCTGCGAAGTCGGGTTGCGAAAACACTAACACTTAGAAAATGTTTGGCCTTTTTATGAGCGCAGTCGGGAGGATGAGCGCAGTCGGGCGGGGCCCGAAACTTAGTCAATTTTTTGGCCCGAAATTGAGCTTCCTGGTCCTGCTTCCCGGGGCCATAACTTTTGATCTGCTAACCCGATCACCTATTATAATATATCGTCGAAAAGCTAGCGAGAAGATCTACAATGATAAAATATCCAAAGCTCATTTCATCCATTTTATCATCCCTGTTTATGGCCCACAAAAACCTAACACCTCCGCATGCTTCTTGCCACTTTAAAGCTCTATATACTTAGGCCAAAGTTTATCAAAAAATTTAATGTGGCAAAATTGCCAACAATACCTGATTAACTTGCAATGCAGTAGTAGTTTCCAATCTCAAGAGTGCAAGGCTGAAGCATCCATTTGAGACCTTTGTTGCAAGTTCATAGTTGCCAATCTCAAGAGTGCAAGGCTGAAGCATCCATTTGAGACCTTTGTTGCAAGTTCAGAAAGCTCTTATAGGGGCGTGGAATTGTGTAAATTGCAAGTATTAAACCAACAGCTTTAACCAAGAAGATTGGCCTTACAAGAGAGAACTTAAAGGCTATTATGCAAACAACAGGTAATATTGAACATAATGTTCCACATATCTAATTTCAAATAATATCGTTCAAGACGATCATCTGGATATTAATTGAAATGCAAAGAAAAAATTTAGGATCATCCATACAAACATTTAGAAATGAAAACAAAACATTTATTCCAAAAGATAGTGATGATACTGCTAATGACATATATTTAGTCCAGATGATGCTCAGAATCTGCAACTATTACTTTGGCCGTCGGTAGACTCCATAAGAATGTCTTGTTTTGGTGCCAAACACCAGATAGCGAAGTCTGCCAGACAACAGAATCAGATACATAGTTCCACCAAATCCAATTACCCATCCCAAAGCCAATGCGATCAGTGAGACATGCTCATCCACAGCACTCCACCATGACCTTTTTACCTTGTCAACTGCTTGTGGAGGTGATACTGAATTTGTCTTCTTTTGCTTGCAACTTTGTAAAGGGTACCCACATAAACACTTATTTCTCTGGAAGGAACTCTCATTGAATGTATTAAACTGAGATCCTTTAGGGATCGCTCCACAAAGCCTATAGATGGTGATACCTCCCAATCAGTTCATTTTCACACAAGTCCAACTGTTCCAAAGTAGATATTTTCCCAATTGATGGTGGTATCTTGCCTTCCAATTTGTTTCTGGACAGATTTAGCAACCTCAGGCTACTTAGACTCCCCATGCTTGCTGGTATTTCCCCAGAAAGGTTATTTTTTGACAAGTCAAGTATGGTATTTGCTGCCAGCACATATTCAACACTATACTCATTGCCTTTAATTACAACAACCATATCCTCATAGAGCGTATTGCCACTAACTTGAGGATCTCCACGGATTCCAAATCCCTGGAGACTCTCAAGATCACGGGGTATGCTTCCACTAAATTCGTTGTTGGATAAATCTAAAACTTGTTGAACAAGGTGCAGCAAAAGTATTGTCATTGTTGTCAACACAGACAGAAATTGATGCAGTTGAAGCAATGGACAAGAATTCTGAAGTCAGTCAGATCAAGTACAGTGAATTTGCAAGAAAACAGAAGTGACCCAGATTCAAAAATTTGCAAAAAAAGACAAGTAAGAAAACTGTCGCGATATCGCGACAGGTTGAGAGGTCCGAAGGCAGAAAGAAAAATGTCGCGATTTCGCGACATGGCCAAGGAGAGAGAAAATGCATGCCAAATTGTCGCGATTTCGTGACATGGCCAGAGAGAGAAGAAAAATTGTCGCGATTTCGCGACATGGGGAGAGAGAAAATGCATGCCAAATTGTCACGATTTCGCGACATGGCCGAGGAGAGAGAAAATGCATGCCAAATTGTCGCGATTTCGTGACATGGCCGAGGAGAGAGAAGGTGCAAGCAAAATTGTCGCGATTTCGTGACATGTGTCGGGTAAAGGCGCAGGCAATGAAAAGTGTCACGATTTCGCGACAGGATCGGAGTGGAAGCAACAAGGTGAAAAAGGTGTAGCGATTTCGTTGCATGACAAAATGCATGGAAACAAAGGTGTAGCGATTTCGTTGCATGACAAAATGTATGGAAACAAAGGTGTAGCGATTTCGCTACAAGTCAAAATGCAAGGCAACAAAGTTGTAGCGATTTCGCTACATGTCTTGTTTTCGCTAGTGCATGGAGCAAGAGTTGTACGGAAGCGAAGAACGTCGCGATTTCGCGACATGTTCCAATTTCGCTACTGCATGAAGCAAGGATTGTACGGAAGCCAGAAACGTCATGATTTCGCGACAAAGCTGAGGATGACGTCAGCAAAATTGAAAGTGTCACGATTTCGCGACAGGGTGAAAGAAAAGCCGCTGGAAGCCAGAAGCGTCGCGATTTCGCGACAAAGATGAGGATGACGTCAGCAAAAGCTGAAAGTGTCGCGATATCGCGACAAGTTGCAAAAGAGACCTCAAGGGGGCGGAGCGTCGCTGATTTCCATGACAACATTGAGGATGACAGGGAGAAAGAACATGACAACATTAAGGATGACGTCAGCAAAAGTTTGAAGTGTCGCGATTTCGTGACATGAACAGAGGAAAAGCTTTCAAAAGCCAAAATGGTCACGATTTCGCGACAGCAAGGGCATGAAGGCGTACGGCTACAAAATGTGTCGCGATATCGCGACAAGTTAGTATTTCGCGGTCAACAGCCCAGAAAAAGTCAACTGGGCAGAAATGTCACGATTTCGCGACAGGTAACAGTTGGGCGGGTAAAAGCCGAAGGAGCATGCAAGATGACACGTGTCGAAAAAAGCATACAGGGAAAATCATGCAACCAGTTACGTAAAAAGTAACTGATGTCAGATCTGCAATTACACATTGATAGGTGTTAGACATGCACTAGAACAGTTGTATATGCACGATTGAAAAGCATTCGAAGAATCAAATATGAAGGATCGAAAAAGCTTTCAAAAAGACGTATTTGCAGCATTCGAAAAGCCGTATTTGCAGAATTCGAACAGCCAAATATGAAGGATCGAAAAAGCTTTCAAAAAGACGTATTTGCAGCATTCGAACAGCCGTATTTGCAAGGATTCGAACAGCCGCTTATGAAGAGGAGAAAAGAATTCGAACAGCTCGAGAATGTCATTCGACTGCATGCAGGATTGAAAAGTTATAGAAGACGAAAAGTCTCGATGAGAAAAAGGGGTTATAAAAGGACAGTCGTGCAGAGAATAGGGTTGCTTGCTTGTTAGAGGGAAATTGCTTGTGAAAAGAGGGTTAGAAGAGAGCCAAGAGAGAAATTAGCGAGCCGTGAGAGTGTGCAGAGTTTGTTTAATTGCGGACCGGTCGAGATCGTGTAATAAGTGAAGACATGTTTATGTCATTTTAAATTGCTCAGAATTGCAGTCCAAGTTGGTGCTTGGTACTAGGGGTTGGTGCTCCTATCTGTTGCAATAGAAAACTAAGGGGTTGGTGCTCCTTCCAGTAGATCTTTGGTAAAGTGTTTGTAAAATTGGTATTTTGCAAAGGCTGGATTTGGATTGGAGTCCAAGCGATCATTTTTGAGGAGTAGCCAAATTGGTGAACCTCGGTATATTGAGTGTTGTGGTGTGCTCTATTGTTCAATTTGCTTTTCCGGTTTTCAAGTTCTCTTTGCTTCATTTTTAAATGTTGTAGATATTAATATTAATAGTTACATTGATTCACCCCCCCTCTCGGTGTCATTGTGTGAATATCAATTGGTATCAGAGCAAGGTTCCTTGAACAAGTTTAATCAGCTAAGGTGATCTTGGAAGAAACAATGGCGAGCGGTGAAGGATTCTCATCCAACAAAGCTCCCTTGTTTGATGGAACTAATTACACTTTACGGAAACTCGGGATGCAAACATATCCGAGTGCATTGGGATATGACATTTGGGATTACGTAGATAGTGGATACACGGCACCCACTACTCCTCCAACGAGATCCTGTTGAGAAGAAAAAATTTGAAAACAACTCCAAAGCTAAGAATGCCATAATGTGTGGACTTGTAGACAGTGAATTGATAAGAGTCATGAGCTGCAAATCGGCAAAAGACATGTGGGATAAACTGAAGAGCATCCATGAAGGAGACAACAAGATCAAGGAAGCCAAAGCTGCAAACTCATCGAGCTCGGTTCGAAGCATTACAAATGAAGGAAGATGAGAACATAGAGGCCTATATCTTTGAGAGTAAATGGAATCATCAATGCAATCAGAGGACTCGGTGAAGAAATGGATGATGCAGTTGTTGTAAAAAAGGTTCTCAGAACCCTTCACAAAAGATTTAACTCCAAAGTTTCTGCAATAGAAGAGGCAAAAGATCTAAACAATTTTAGCATGGATGAGCTGCATGGTTCCTTGATTGCATATGAAATGAGAATAGGACAAACTAAGCCTATAGACAGAGAAGCTGCTTTTAAAGAACATAAGAATATAAAAAGCTGAACATGAATGCGAGGATGAAGAGACACTGGATGAAACAGAAGCAAATTTTGTTCGAAAACTCACAAAGGGAAAAGGAAAATATAGAGGAAAGCTACCATTCAAGTGCTTCAATTGTGGAGGAGTCGGTCATTTTGCGGCCAAATGCCCAATGCATGATAAAACCAAAAATGGTGAAGGGTCACTCCAAGAAAAAGGTGATTGGAAGAAGAAACAAAATTTTAGAAAGAACAACTTCAAGAAGAAAAGCTTCATATCCAAGAATGTCAGCTCTTCTGAAGAAAGCTCGGGTGAAGATTCTGAAGAAGAAATAGGGGAAGCTCTGTTCATGGCACTTGAAGAGGAAAGAACGAGAAGAAAATCGGGGAAGGTGATGAAAGCTTTAAAGATGAGGCTGAAGTTTATACGGAAGGAGAATTGGTTGCTTGCACTTGAAGAGTTGAGTGTAGAAAGGAAAAAGAACAAAAAGTTTTCAAGAAAACTAGAGGATGCCATCGACATAATAAACAGTTTAAAAATACGAGACGAGAGGAATTCAAGAAAATGTCTGAAGTTCTTGATGAACAATTAACTGTAAAGACAGGTTGAATGCGGCAAGCTAGAGGAAGACATTGTTAAGTTAAGAATGCGGCTAGAGGAGATGAATAGAAAATTGAGCTGTTTTCATAAGTTTGAAGAAAGTACTGTAAAGTTGGATAAAATGTTAAATAACCAAAGGCCTTTCGGCATCAAATTTGGTTTAGGCTTCGATGAAGGAGAATCATCAAATGGTTCAAAGGCCTTGAATGTAGAACCCATAAAGAAAGAAGAAAAGATCAGGGTTGACCTAGAAAAAACAAATCATGCCAAAGAAAGCAATAATGCCAGATTCAAGAAGAGTATTGACAAAGATGGATTCACAAAAGTCACACATCCAAGAAGGAGAAGATTCATGGCTCCTACTTCAAGCTGGCAAAGACTGCACCCGAGGTTTAATCATTCCTTTTTTGGTTATTGTTTTAAATGCAATGCTTATGGCCATAAGATTTCAGATTGCAGGCATAATGTATCTCAAAGGAATTTCACCAGCAGAAATGCTTTTTCTCCTTTAATGAATTATGCGGTTGAATGTTATAATTGTCATAATTTTGGACATATTGCTAGAAAGCTGTAGAAGCACTTTTGCATCAAATAATTATCAGAGTAGAAAATCTCAACCAAGTGGGTTGAAACAAAACAAGAAATTTCTTGAAAAACAGGCACATGCTAATGAAAGGACAAAGGCAAAACAAGTAGCCAAATATGTCATCAAACCAGAATGGAAAGAAAAGGAATCTTTGATTGTTCAGACTGCTTTTAAAGCACAAGACAAATCTGCACCATGGATACTTGACAGTGGATGCTCCAGTCACATGACGGGTGACAAGCAAAAATTTGAGAATTTACAGAATTATGAAGGTGGTTACGTGAAATTTGGAAATAATGATGGAGCAAAGATTGTTGGAAAGGGATCAGTCAAGATCAGTGATGGAAAGATAAAATCAAAAGAAGTCTTGTTTGTGATTGGTCTGAAGCATAACTTGTTGAGTGTAAGTCAAATCTGTGAGAGAGGTCATGAAGTCATTTTTAAGAAGCGAGGCTGTGAAGTGAGAAAAGCACACAGTGGGAAGTTGATAGCCTCTTGGATCTAGGACTTCCGGTAATCTATATACTCTCTCAGAAGCTGCAGAAGGAACATGCTTGATTGGACGGGAAGATGAAAATTGGTTGTGGCACAAGAGGCTCGGTCATATTAGTTTTGACAATCCGACAAAAATAAGTTCAAAAAGGGCGATAAGAGATATACCAACCATTGGCAAACCAGTAAATAGCATCCGTGCTTCATGTCAAAAAGGGAAGCAAACCGAGATCCACTTTTAAATCAAAGGAATACTTCACCGGCAAACCTTTGGAGATAATTCATGCTGATTTGTGTGGACCCATGAGAACACAAAGCATAAATGGTGACAAATACTTTATCGTTGTTAATAGATGATTACTCCGGGATGACATGGATATTCTTTTTAAAGCTTAAATCGGATGCCTTTGAGATGTTTAAGATTTTTAAAAAATAGGTTGAAAATCAAACTGGAAAAAGGATTAAATGCTTAAGATCAGACAGAGGAGGAGAGTTTATTTCGGAAGAATTTGTAGAATACTGTCAAAAATATGGGATAAGAAGACAGTTTTCAGCAGCTAGGACACCTCAGCAAAATGGTGTTGTAGAAAGGAAGAATAGGACAGTGCGGGAAATGGCACGGACAATGCTGGCTGAGAACAAAATAGGTGACAGATTTTGGAAAGAGGCGGTACATACTTGCAGTTTACATTCAAAACAGGTGCATGCTAAGACCACATGAAAGCAAAACACCTTATGAGCTGTGGTTCGACAGAAAGGCAACAAAAAGACATTTCAAAGTATTTGGCGGCAAGTGCTACATCAAACGGATTGAAGATAATCTCGATAAATTTGAAGATAGAGCTGATGAAGGTATCTTTCTTGGTTACTCAACAAAAAGCAAAGCCTACACATGTTACAACAAGAGGCTAAAGAAAATTTTTGAGAGTGCTAATGTGATGTGAAAGTTGATGAAGGTAGAGAAAAAGAAATTACTTATCAAGAAAACTACCCTATTTATGAAGAAGTCATTGAAGGTGATGATGAAAAGGAAACAGATGAGAATCAAAAAATTGATCCAGATGTTGTAAAAACTGACTCAGAAGAAGGAGAAAACAGGAAATTTAAAACAGGCAACTGGCAGAAAAATCATCCCAGTGAACAGATTATTGGGGATCCCACAGATGGTATTCAGACAAGAAGAGCGGCAGTGCGGAACTATTCTCTGTTATCTAGCATTGAACCTAAAAATGTTGTTGAAGCAAGCACAGATGAAATTTGGATGAAGGCAATTAATGAAGAACTAGATCAGATTGAGAAAAACAATACCGGGAATTAGTACCACGGCCAACAAATAAAAACATAATAGGCACTAAATGGATTTTTTGAAATAAGTTAAATGAAGATGGACAGGTTGTCAGAAATAAGGCAAGATTGGTCTGTAAAGGCTATGCTCAGGTTGAAGGCATTGATTTTGAGGAAACCTTTGCACCGGTAGCCAGACTAGAGGCAATCAGAATGTTTACGGCTTTAGCGAGTCTATAAAAATTTCAAAGTATATCAAATAGATGTAAAATCAGTATTTTTGAATGGAAAACTAGAAGAAGAGGTTTACATTGAACGACCGGATGGTTTCCAACTTGGTGACAATCCAGATTTTGTTTGCGGGTTAAAGAAAGCATTATATGGTTTGAAACAGGCACCCGAGCATGGTATGCAAGGTTGGATAACTATCTTATTAAACAAGGGTTCAAGAAAGGTTTGGTGGACAACAATTTATATGTCAAAACGAGAGAAGGGGCATCTTATTGTTCTTGTTGTTTATGTAGATGATATAATATTTGGCGGCGACATGGATGAATATTGCAAAGACATATCAACTAAAATGAAGAAAGAATTTGAGATGTCTATGATTGGTGAACTTTCTTATTTCCTAGGACTACAGGTCAATCAAAATGAAAAGGGCATTTTTATTTCTCAAGTTAAATATGTGAAAGAAATGCTTAAAAAGTTCACAATGGAAGATAGTAAACACTGTTAGCACTCCCATGACAACGAGTTGCAAGTTAAGCAAGGATGACAAATCTCCGAGATGTAGATCAAACTATGTACGGGTCTATGATTGGAAGCCTACTTGTATTTAACGACCACTAGACCGGATATATTACAAGCGGTATGCATGGTTGCAAGATTTCGAGGCTAGTCCCAAAGAAACTCATGTGACAGGTTGTAAAGAGGATCTTCGGGTACCTCAAGGGTACTATGGATTATGGGTTGTGGTACCCAAAAGGTAAAGATTTCACTTTGATTGCATATTTCGATGCAGATTGGGCGGGATGTATTGATGACGGAAAGAGTACCGGTGGAGGAGCATTTTATCTTGGAGACAGGGTGGTAGCATGGCACGACAAGAAACAAGAATCGATCTCTCTATCCACTGCGGAGGCAGAATACATTGCAGCAACAACATGTTGTACACAGATATTATGGATGAGACAAACTTTGAAAGATCTTGGTATTCACTTCAAAGAGCCAATTTCAATTAAATGTGATAACACTAGTGCTATCAACATATCCAAGAATCCGGTTATGCATTCTAGAACCAAACATATTGCAATCCGATATCATTTCTTGAAGGATAAAGTTGCTTGAAGGAGAGGTCAAATTGGACTTTGTTCCAACTACGAGCAAGTAGGTGATATATTCACAAAACCATTGCCCAAGGATGTTTTTGAGTACCTTCGAAATAAGTTGGGAGTGGTCACAATTCCCAAGAACTAACTTTCATTTGGGATCACATTCTCTGGGGGTGCATTTATGCCTATACTTATAGTTTTGCTTATATTCATGATTTTTGCTAACTATAACAACATTTGTCTGAGAGTGGTGTGCATAGACTCAGGGGGAGTCTGCAACGGCCCTTTGGTATTATTGTCAAAGGGGGAGAAGAATTACGGGGAGAGTGCATAAGTGTTGCCAACAATTCCAAAGGGGGAGATTGTTGAACAAGGTGCGACAAAAGTATTGTCATTGTTGTCAACACGGACAGAAATTGATGCGGTTGAAGCAATGGACAAGAATTCGAAGTCGGTCGAGATCAAGTACGGTGAATTTGCGGGAAAACGAAGTGACCCAGTTCAAAAATTTGCGAGAAAAAGACAAGTAAGAAAAGCGTCGCGATATCGCGACATGTTTTGTCGCGATATCGCGACGAGGTTGAGAGGTCCGAAGGCGAAGAAAAATGTCGCGATATCGCGACATGGGGAGAGAAAATGCATGCCAAATTGTCGCGATTTCGCGACATGGTCGAGAGAGAGAAATGCAAGAAAATTGTCGCGATTTCGCGACATGGCGAGAGAGAGAAAATGCATGCCAAATTGTCGCGATTTCGCGACATGGCCGAGGAGAGAGAAAATGCATGCCAAATTGTCACGATTTCGTGACATGGCCGAGGAGAGAGAAGGTGCAAGCAAAATTGTCACGATTTCGTGACATGTGTCGAGTAAAGGCGCAGGCAATGAAAAGTGTCACGATTTCACGACGGGGATCGGAGTGGAAGCAACAAGGTGAAAAAGGTGTAGCGATTTCGTTGCATGACAAAATGCATGGAAACAAAGGTGTAGCGATTTCTTTGCATGACAAAATGTATGGAAACAAAGGTGTAGCGATTTCGCTACAAGTCAAAATGCAAGGCAACAAAGTTGTAGCGATTTCGCTACATGTCTTGTTTTCGCTAGTGCATGGAGCAAGAGTTGTACGGAAGCGAAGAACGTCGCGATTTCGCGACATGTTCCAATTTCGCTCTGCATGAAGCAAGGATTGTACGGAAGCGAAACGTCACGATTTCGCGACAAAGGCGAGGATGACGTCGACAAATTGAAAGTGTCACGATTTCGCGACAGGGTGAAAGAAAAGTTGCTAGAAGCCGAAAGCGTCGCGATTTTGCGACAAAGATGAGGATGACGTCGGCAAAAGGTTGAAAGTGTCGCGATATCGTGACAAGTTGCAAAAGAGACCTCGACGTCGAGAGAAAAAACCATTCCACAACATAAATACCAAAAAGTGTCGCTGATTTCGCGACAACATTAAGGATGACGTCAGCAAAAGTTTGAAGTGTCGCGATTTCGTGACATGAATAGAGGAAAAGCTTTCAAAAGCCAAAATGGTCGCGATTTCGTGACAGCAAGGGCATGAAGGCGTACGGCTACAAAATGTGTCGCGATATCGCGACAAGTTAGTATTTCGTGGTCAACAGCCCAGAAAAAGTCAACTGGGCAGAAATGTCACGATTTCACGACAAGTAAGATTAGGCGGGTAAAAGCGAAGGAGCATGCAAGATGACACGTGTCGGAAAAAGCATACGGGAAAATCATGCGACCGATTACGTAAAAAGTAACTGATGTCAGATCTACAGTTACACATTGACGGGTGTTAGACATGCACTAGAACAACTGTATATGCACGATTGAAAAGCATTCGAAGAATCAAATATGAAGGATCGAAAAAGCTTTCAAAAAGACGTATTTGCAGCATTCGAAAAGCCGTATTTGCAGAATTCGAACAGCCAAATATGAAGGATCGAAAAAGCTTTCAAAAAGACGTATTTGCAGCATTCGAACAGCCGTATTTGCAAGGATTCGAACAACCGCTTATGAAGAGGAGAAAAGAATTCGAACGACTCGAGAATGTCATTCGACTGCATGCAGGATTGAAAAGTTATAGAAGACGAAAAGTCCCGATGAGAAAAAGGGGTTATAAAAGGACAGATCGTGCGAGAGAATAGGGTTCTTTGTTGTTAGAGGGAAATTGCTGTGAAAAGAGGGTTAGAAGAGAGCCAAGAGAGAAATTAGCGAGCCGTGAGAGTGTGCGAGTTTGTTTAATTGCGGACCGGTCGAGGATCGTGTAATAAGTGAAGACATGTTTATGTCATTTTAAATTGCTCAGAATTGCAGTCCAAGTTGGTGCTTGGTACTAGGGGTTGGTGCTCCTATTCATTGCGACGAGAAAACTAAGGGGTTGGTGCTCCTTCCAGTAGATCTTTGGTAAAGTGTTTGTAAAATTGGTATTTTGCAAAGACTGGATTTGGATTGGAGTCCAAGCAGTCATTTTTGAGGAGTAGCCAAATTGGTGAACCTCGGTATATTGAGTGTTGTGGTGTGCTCTATTGTTCAATTTGCTTTTCTGGTTTTCAAGTTCTCTTTGCTTCATTTTTAAATGTTGTAGATATTAATATTAATAGTTACACTGATTCACCCCCCCCTCTTAGTGTCATTGTGTGAATATCAAAACTTGCAACTGAGTGAGGTTTGTGATCCATGTAGGAATATCACCATGAAGTTTATTGTAGCCAAGGCTTAAAACTCTCAACCCAGTAAAATTTGCAAGATACAAAGGAAGTCCACCATTCAATCTATTTTTTCTGAAATCTAGAAGCTGAAGTTGGGTACAGTTTTCCAAGGACGGAGGTAGAGTCCCGGAGAGGCTATTAGAATGAGCAGACAGAATTTCCATAGAAGATGGAAATTTTATGAATAGGTTTCCATGGAATGAATAGCTTTCCTATGGCACTAGGGATTGGGCCTGCCAAATTGTTCCTGTCTAGGAAAAGTTTTTGAAGCTTACTCAAATTGCCAATTCCTTCAGGAATGCCACCTCTTAGCTGGGTCGACCGTAATGCTCTCTTTGAAGGACAATAGTGCTTCCACATCACTTATATCACGATCACCACCAATCAATGTGGAATCTTCTTCTTTCAGCACCCGTGCTCCTCTCTGAATTGGCTGAAACGTCCCTTGTTTTTCATGGTGATGGACAACATCTAACACATTTTCCCAACGAGAATGTGAATCCGAATTCTTATCAGCGCTTGCGATGACACTGAAAATTGCCAAGGCCAAGCACAACGTTTGCACGAGAACACCTCCCTCCATCATCCAACTGAATTCTAAGTTTGGTTTTCTGCGCTTATAAATAGAGCCATCAAGAGCCGACTTTCTGGATGCGGATTGTGGAAAATTCAAAGGTAGAATACTCTAGTTTGTGAACCATTATTTAACATCATGGAGTACTAATGAATTTGCGAATATTGCCCAATTTCCTACTTTTTAAACAGGGAAAAGAGAAACTTTTTTTTCTCTTAATCATTCTCTATGAGATGAGTCTCGATCTTTGTTGATGTTTGTTTTTTAAGACAGATCTATATTTTTCTTAACGATATTTGTTGATCTTTAGAGTAATCACACCATAGTGTTGCAATGATAACTTGGTTTAACGAAGTCAAAGTATTGGATGCTACTTTTTAAAGTATACAACTGTACATTTAACTTTGATGGTTATTATTTAGTTTATTCTTTCTTTTCGAGACATTGAATTGGAACAACTAATTCACAAACATTTAGCTATTACCATCTACTCTATTCCTTCTCTTCAAGGCATCAAACTGGGATAGTTAACTGGCAAAAACTTATGCTACCATCGAGCCTATCCCTTCCCTTCTGGAAAACACTTGGACTCTACCACCCAGCATATCCCTTTTCTTGCTAACCGATAAACACTTATGCTACCATCGAGCCTATCCCTTCCCCTCGACAAACACTTGGACTCCACCACCTAGCTTATCCCTTTCCTTCAAGGTATCAAAAGCTAATTGACAAACACCACCACTACCATCCTGTATCCCTTTATGGGTAGGCGCAAACACTTGGTTGTCTATCCTTTTTGGTAGGCATAAACACTCAGCTGCTACCATCATCCAACGTATCCCTTTCGAGATATGTTGTACCTATCATTTGCCTATCTCGTTAGGATCCTACTATAAAATAAACTCAAATAAACACACTCTCACACAATTGCTTGGAAATAAACTCACATAAACATCATATTAATATTCAGAACAAATTACACATTATAACAAAAATTTGCATAAAGGAACAATCTCACAATAAGATAGAATCGCAGGCCTCTTCGAGGGGGCAACCTCCTTCAACACTTCATTAATTTGCAAAAATATGAATACATTGGTGCCTTCTCGGGTATTTAAAGAGTTCCCTTCCATGGTTGGCTTACATGCAAAATGCCACCTGGATTACATGCATAATGCCACCCGAATTACATGCATAGTGCCACTCGAATTACATGCACAATGCCACTCGAATTACATGCACAAGGCCACCTTACATAACCTATCTACCATGTGTTACATAAAAAGGGTGCCATTTGTCATAGGCACTATATAAGCTAAAACTTAGAACATTACAAAATATTAATCATGGGTACTACCCACGTTATTTAGGAATTATTACATCATAGAAGTTATTACATTAAGGGTTAGGATGGGATCCTAACATGTCCTTCCCCTTGAAGAAGCTTTGTCCTCAAAGCTGAAATGAGGAAACTATTGCTGGAGTTGGTGGAGAGATTCCCATGTAGCATCTTCAGGTTGAAGCCCATGCCACTGAACCAGGATCTCTGTAATTGTACGGTTGCGAAGAGTGCGAGTCCGACGATCCAACAACTGCTCAGGTTCAAGTAATATGGAGCCTTCTTCATCCAATTCAGGAAGTGTGGATTGAACCTGTACCTGTGTGCCCACAACTTTCTTGAGAGCGGAAACATGAAAAATAGGATGAAGCTTGGAAGTAGGTGGGAGCGCCAATTTGTAAGTTGTGGGGCCAATCCTTTGTAGAACCTGGTAAGGGCCATAGAATTTTGCAACAAGCTTCTGGCACCTACGAAGTTGTAGGGATGATTGTTTGTACGACTGCAAGCGAAGGAAGACCATATCACCTACATCAAAACTACGCTCAGAACGATGTTGATCAGCTTGTTGGCGCATCCGATTCTGGGCCATGTTCAAATTCTGCTTAAGTTGGTGAAGGACCTCGGTGTGTTGACTCGAAGTGTTGTCGACGGCCTGGACCTTGGAGCTGCCAGGAATGTAAGAGGAAGGCGTAGGTGGAAGGCGCCCATAGACTGCTTCAAATGGTGTGAGTTTGGTTGCGGTATGATAGGAAGTGTTGTACCACCATTCGGCCAAGGATAGCCATTTGGCCCATTGAGTGGGATGATCTGAGACAAAGCAGCGAAGGTAGGTTTCCAAGCATTTATTAACAACTTCTGTTTGACCATCCGTTTGTGGATGGTAGGCTGAACTCATTTTGAGCTGAGTCCCCTGCAACTTAAACAACTCTTGCCAGAAATGACTAGTGAAGGTGGGATCACGATCAGATACAATGGAGGTGGGCATGCCATGAAGGCGAAATATGGAGTCAAGAAAAATTTGTGCAACAATGGATGTTGTATAAGGATGGGCAAGGGCACAAAAGTGAGCATATTTTGAAAGGCGGTCCACTACCACGAAAATAACTGACTTGCCTCCAGATTTAGGGAGCCCTTCTATAAAGTCCATGGAAATGTCGGTCCAAACCTGATCCGGGATAGGCAATGGCTGAAGAGTGCCCGGAGAGCGCACTGTTTCACCTTTCATCCTTTGACATGTGTCACAGGCAGCAACAAAAGAGCGGATGTCCCATTTCATACCTTTCCAAAAGAAGGTGCGCTTGAGTCGCTCATATGTTTTAAGGAACCCTGAATGGCCTACAGAGGGAGTGGCATGCAATTCCTTCATGAGGAGCTCTCGAAGTGGGGACTTATGAGGTAGAACCAGGCGTTGATGGTAGCGCAGATCATGGCCATTCCAATTATATCCTGGTGCAGAATCTGGATCATCCATTAGTGAGGCTATCAAAGCTTGCAAATCTGCATCCTGACGTGCTTCTTGACGCAAGGAATCAATCCATTGGGGAAGTGGTGCTGAGATGGCACACAACATACTTACGGTCTCCATTTGGCGAGAAAGAGCATCAGCCACAATATTCTCCTTTCCCTTTTTGTAGGTGATATCATAATCATAGCCCATGAGTTTAGACACCCACTTTTGTTGGTCAGGCGTGGCAACTCTTTGTTCCAAAAAATATTTGAGACTTTGATGGTCGGTTTTGATGGAGAAGTGACGCCCAATGAGGTAAGGTCGCCAATGTGTGACTGCATGCAATATGGCTAACATTTCCTTAGCATATGTGGATTTCCCCAGATTACGATCAGGGAGTGCCTTGCTAGTAAAAGCCACAGGTCATCCTTCTTGCATCAATACTGCCCCAATACCATGACCAGAAGCATCACTTTCAATGACAAATGGTTTAGAGAAATCTGGCATGGCTAAGACGGGAGTGGTGGTCATAGCATGCTTGAGTTCAATGAAGGCTTGGTCAGTAGGCCCTGTCCAAGTGAAGGAATATTTTTTCAACATGGAGGTGAGGGGGGCAGCTATCTTCCCATAATTGCAGACAAATTTGCGATAATAGCCTGTAAGCCCTAAAAATCCTCGAAGTCCCTTGAGGGTGCGAGGTTTCGGCCACTCTTGAACTGCTTGGATCTTCTTAGGGTCAACCTTGACGCCATCCTGTGAGACAATGTGTCCCAGATACTCTACTTCAATAAGGCCAAAGGAACACTTGGACCTTTTGGCAAAAAGGTTATGGGTGACCAACAACTGTAAAGTTTGATCCACATGATTGAGGTGCTCTTCCCATGTGCGGCTGTAAATCAAGATGTCATCGAAGAACACAAGGATGAACTTTCGTAGAAAGGGCCGGAAGATGTTGTTCATAAGACTTTGGAATGTAGAAGGAGCATTTGTGAGACCAAATGGCATTACCAAGAATTCATAATGACCTTCATGAGTGCGAAAGGCAGTTTTGGGGATGTCCTCATCCTTGAGCCGGATCTGATGGTAGCCGGAGCGGAGATCAAGCTTGGTGAAATACATGGTCCCGTGTAGTTCATCGAGTAATTCATCAACCACTGGAATAGGAAATTTATCCTTGACCGTAGTCTTGTTGAGTTCTCGGTAGTCAATACATAGGCGCCATGAGCCATATTTCTTGGGAACAAGTAGGACAGGCGAGGAGTAGGGGCTAGTACTAGGCCGGATGACACCAACCTTGAGTAATTCCTGTACCAATTTTTCTAGTTCTGATTTCATGGCATGAGGGTACCTGTATGGCCTGATATTTGGTGGTGCACTACCCGGGAGCAATGGGATAGCATGGTCGTGAGAGCGACGCGGTGGTAGTGTAGTTGGTTCTGCAAAGACAACATCATGTTTGTGTAGAACTAGTTGTAGGTCTGATGGAATTTCAGCCATTAGTGAAGTGGTTGGTTGGATGGAGAAGAGTTGTGCAATGACCCCATGTTTTGATTTCTTTAGCACTTTCTCCATACGATTGGAACTAATGAGGTGAGGTGTTCCTACAGGGGAGCCCTTGAGTAAGTGTGTTTGTCCATTTTGGGAGAATTGCATCCAGAGTTCTGCAAAGTTCCAACTGATAGTGCCCAACGTACTCAACCATTGAGATCCCAAAACCATATCACATCCTCCCAACTGGAGGGCAAACATGTCCTGCTTGAGTTCATAGTCCCCTATCCTGATCTTGACATTGCGGCATTTTCCTTTACAAGGTAATGTTCCCCCATTGGCTACCATGACCTCGAATGAATTACAAGTGTGGATATAGCAATTTTCCTGCTTAGCAACTCTAGGATCAATGAAGTTGTGTGTGCTTCCTGAATCAATAAGGATGGTAAGACGTTGGCCCTTGAAAAATCCCACAACTTTCATGGTTTGTGGAGTGGTAATGCCTGCAAGAGCATGGACTGAAATCTCTGCCTCAGACCCCTGTGTATCTTCTTCCTATGGAGAAGGTGTTTCAAGGGGGTCCTCATCCTCATCACTCTGGTCAGTGTTAGCAGGTTCCTCAACATCTATCAAGAACAGTCTTTTGTTTGCACACTTATGTCCTTTAAAAAACTTTTCATCACAATTATAACATAAGCCTTGGGCACGACGTGCATCCATCTCCTCTGTAGTCAGTCGCTTGGGTGTAGTAGGTTTACTATCCACTGAATTTTGGGTGCAAAAAGGAAATGAAGGTCGGTTTGGAGAAAACCATGGGGGGCGCCTTTGGTTTGAGAGTTTAGATTCGGCCAGACGGGCCAAACTGATAGCTTCCATCATGGAATGTGGTTTCAACATCTTTACTTCAGCTTGGAGATCCCCTTTTAACCCACTGATAAAACAACTCGTGAAGAACCCCTCCGTCAATCCTCTTGTCTTATTGGCCAATTTTTCAAATTGAGTTTGGTAATCACGGACTGAGGATGTTTGTTGTAGTTTGGTCAAGGCCCCTGTGAAGTCCTCATACTCACTAGGCCCAAAGCGGGTCAGTAGTTGGGACTCAAATTCCTCCCAAGAGAGATTTGGGTTGGAATTACGTAACCACTGGAACCAGTGTAGAGCCTCAGATTCCAAATTGAAGGAAGCCATCTGAACTCGATGATATATGGGAACATTATGAAGTCTAAAGAATTGATCAACCCTACATAACCACCCATCAACATCCTTCCCATTAAATCGAGGGAAGTCCAATTTTGGCATTTTAAAGGATGGGTCATGGTCATTCCTTGTAGAGTTTTCAGCCTGGTGTTCTATTTTGAGTGGTCCCTTATGTAACTTGCTACCCATATTTATCAGTGTTTCTTCTAAGCGAGCGCTAGTGGCCTCATGATCTAGACGAAGACCTTGGACCTCTTCCCTTATGGAGAAAATTGCCAAGTTCAAATTCTCAATGGCTTTGGTTAAGGAGTCCATCTGTTCTAGCTCTTTTTGATGTCCACGGGTACCCTGGGCCATTTTGGAACCTTTTGTGACCAGTTACTAAAATTAGAATTGGGTTTCAGGACTTACTATTTTTAGTAAGTGTCCAAAAAAGTGCTTGGGTGCTATATATCAAAATGATCAGTTCGAAGAGGTGGTCACAATGAGCTATATCCCACAACACTACTTTTGGGCACCCCAGACTTTTTTTATCTCCTGTTTTGTCGAGTCTAACGGTGTTTACAGTTTTTGATTTTGAGCTACAGTGCAAAAGTTGGGTACTGGAGCACTATCTATAATTGGTCTCTGGTCACTCGCTCACTATTTTGCTCAGCCTGGACAGTCTCTCTGACACTGCTTACCTCACTAGTCTGAAGATTCTCTGTATTCTGTAGGTTACTGTTATGACAGTTCTGTTCTAAAAACTACAGTCTCTGACCTGACTGACTGACCTCACTGTTACTGCCACTATAAATTTGATTGTTATTCTCTAGACTATCAACTTAACTGTCACCCTCATATTTTATCCCGAATCCATGCAATGTATGTTATTTTTTTGGTAGAGGATTCCTTTCTTATATGCTCACTTTTGGGAATTTGGAATGCAGGTTTACAAACAGGGAGTTTTGATTTGTGATTTTGTTGCAGGTTGAAGTTTTAACAGAACCAGGGTATGCTAAGTAAAGGAGTATGTAACACCCATAGGCCCTCTGTTATACCGCAGTGACGAACAATAGTGCTCGGACCAATATTTCAGGCCACTACCCAAGGAGGATTCCACACATACCCTTGAGCACACTATCTGCCTCTCTGACAGTACGGGAGGGTAATCGTCCGGGATGTTGTGTCCCGTGGACTATGGATGATACAAGGCCGAGAAGCTTCCTACTGGATAAAATTTTGTTAACCCTAGAATGGTCTCCCGATACACCCGAAGATGCGTGGGAGCTCAAGTCCGTGCGCGAGTTCTGTCTGAGGCCTGGGTATTGGAGCCTGATCGCCCCTCACTTCACTAGACGTTGTATGGGCTATCTAGCTTAGCCAATAATGACAGATCCTTCATGATATTTTAAAACCCCCGACACAGGGTTTCTACCTACTCAACTAAAAAGGACTATTTTTTTTTTGGTATTTGTCTTTTTTTTTTTATAATAGTAAAAAAAATTACATGAAAATAACAGAGGATTATACCTAACAGGCAAGAATCATTACTGTTGCAGCAGAACTTGGCCCTGGAAAGTGCTCTGATACCACTTGTTAGGATCCTACTATAAAATAAACTCAAATAAACACACTCTCACACAATTGCTTGGAAATAAACTCACATAAACATCATATTAATATTCAGAACAAATTACACATTATAACAAAAATTTGCATAAAGGAACAATCTCACAATAAAATAGAATCGCTAGGCCTCTTCGAGGGGGCAACCTCCTTCAACACTTCATTAATTTGCAAAAATATGAATACATTGGTGCCTTCTCGGGTATTTAAAGAGTTCCCTTCCATGGTTGGCTTACATGCAAAATGCCACCTGGATTACATGCATAATGCCACCCGAATTACATGCACAATGCCACTCGAATTACATGCACAAGGCCACCTTACATAACCTATCTACCATGTGTTACATAAAAAGGGTGCCATTTGTCATAGGCACTATATAAGCTAAAACTTAGAACATTACAAAATATTAATCATGGGTACTACCCACGTTATTTAGGAATTATTACATCATGGAAGTTATTACATTAAGGGTTAGGATGGGATCCTAACACTATCTCTTTCGATATACATTATACCTATCATCTAGCCTATCCTTTTCTGGATACGTTGTACATATCATCCAACTTATCCTTTTATGGATAAGTCATTGTACCTACCATCCAGCCTATCCCTTTATGTATGCACCTTTGTATGGCAAACAATTGACCGCTACCATCCGACTTACCCTTTTTAGGTAAGCCTTTGTTGTTTGAACCTTAGACCTCCCCAAGAGAGAGGTCACAACCCTAATTATAGGGATGTCTTTGTAGACATAAATTTAAGTTTAAAAGGAGTCCCAACTCATTCATGTTAAGGTTTGAAGTTAGGTTTCGTGAATAAAAACCTAAAAACTTATCATTATAATACCCCTCACAAATATTTTAGACAAACTTTACACAAATTTTTATTATGGATGCTAGTTACCTAGTATGAATCATAATTTTACATTACAGTAGAATTTTCGTCCAGATTTCTGCCATACAGTGAAAAAAGTTTCCAAATAATTTAGACTATTATTTGCTGAATACAAATGCGAAGCAATCAATTCAATTGCAGGTTCAGATAAATGCCGTGCAAGCAAATGTTTTCGGAATACTTTAGGCTTTAAAGTTAAAACTTGCTCAAGTAAATAGAGCAGTATATAGGATGCTCTATGTATAGGTTCATTAATAGTCGTCGAATTTTTGTTTACTTATGAAAAATAGGAAGGTCAATGAAAAACGTAGGAGAGAGTTGAACGACTTTGACTAGAAACTCTGGCGTGTCCCAAGCATACTTTGTTTTTTTCTTTATGTATTGTCTAAAATATCAAGACCTCATCCATTCATTAAACATTATGCTCTTTTATGTAAGAAATGATATTTATCGTTACCATGGTGTCCAACAACCCTTTTTTCTATTTATCATTTTAATGTTTTAAAAATTAAAAAAAAATAATAGTAAAAATTTAATATTTTTCCTTTAATGTTTAGGGTGAAGGTGCAAGGTTTAAATCTCGAGTCTAGCCAGAATGTTTGTCCCTCTCTTGGTGCTTTCAACAACATAAAAGGTTTAAAATAATTGGCATGGTGGTTATAGGAAAGAATTGCACGTAGATTTGTATGACGGCTTCCAGAACAATTATCATACTGTGACGGCCATAAAAAGCCAAACAACCTGCTCAAATTCGTGGCGACTACGATTCCACCATGTAAAATAAAATAAAAAATTAATATTTTTTATATAAATTTAATGTCACATTAAAGAAATCTCAAGTTAATTATTATTTTTATAATGAGTTAAATGATTAATATTAATGTTATGATTAATGTTATTGTTATATTGTTTTTTAATAAGCTATGTGTGGCTTCTATTGGGAGCCACTCCCATTACGAAAACAAAACATTACATTGCTCTCATTACATTTCTAACAAGTTAATTAAAGCATATCCAACTTTGTCTTTCTATCAGAGATATTCTTCATTTACCCTTCTATCAAAGATATTCTTCATCTTCCTCAAACTGCTAAGTTTCCACAATCAACTCCTTTTATATCAAATGCCTTCAAAAATTTAAATTTTGTCAAGATGAAATTCAACACTGCGAATGGCTAAAATATTTGTTGCCCAACTTCTATATCCAAAAATATCTTGTCTATAACAACCTCACAATTTCTTAATACCTTTTTTTAGGGTTCTTATTCATTCCCCTAATATTCCAAGATATTATTTTCATTGTTATTTTTTTTTTTATTTGTGGGTTTAGCCCCACTTCTTGTTAACACTTGTGATATTTGCTTTTGTTTTCCCATATCAATATCCCTTTGTGTTTCTTTTTCTCTTTGTTTTTGCTTCTTGGGTCTTCCTCTCTTTTTTCATTCCCAACAATACTTTCATCTTCATCAATCTCTTCAATCTTCTCACACTGCTCATAGTAAGACTTATCATCTTTAGGTTTGCCTTGTTTTGAAGGATCTGAAGTGCAAGGAATAACCTCAAAAGCACAATCTTCTTTATGTTTCCCTAGAAACCCTAAAGTGCAAGGATGCTCTTCTATAGCAATTACCTTCTTATTCTGCCCTAAAAACCCTAAATTGTTATGGGTTTCCTCCAACCTCATTTCTATATTATTCTGCTCTTGAAACCTTAAAGTGCAAGGGATAACATCTTCACCACTTTCACTTTTATTACCTGAAGAGGATTCTATACTACTTGAGGAAAATGAAGATGATTTACCTGGAATAAACTTGACCTCTTTTTGTTGTCTTTGTTTTAGGATTTTATCTCCACATCTTCTTTTGCACCTTTAATTCCTTCTAAACTTGCCAAATGATATTGTAGA
Source organism: Wollemia nobilis (assembly GCA_028583015.1). Classification (NCBI taxonomy): domain Eukaryota; kingdom Viridiplantae; phylum Streptophyta; class Pinopsida; order Araucariales; family Araucariaceae; genus Wollemia; species Wollemia nobilis. The sequence goes on from JAQPPZ010001708.1 coordinate 2,027,283, forward strand.
TAGGATTTATTTACCTCTTCTTTTGGAGTGGAATATCCTTGATCTGATCTAGCTTCTATTATTATATGATTTCCTTGCTTCATCTTGAAGTTTATCTCATGGCTAGAATTTTTTGTCTCTTTCTTCATAGTTTTTACTTTGCAAACTCTTGCCATGTGTCCAATCTCAAAATAATTGTGGCAACAAAATGCAATATTTTCATAATCTACTTGTTGATCCCATTCTCTTGATTCAGATTTAATCTTAATGGATTGTGGCAAAGGTTTTGAAATATCCATAGCAACACATATTCGAGTATATATAGCATGCTTTCGCTCCTTAGTTGTTGGTCCTTCCTTGATGAATTCCCCTAGGGTATTTCCAATATTTTTCAAAACATCCTTATTTATAAGTTGATATGGAAGTCCAAAAAGCCTAACCCACACTAGAAGCTTCTTAATAGTTTCTGTCTCAATAGAAAAAAATTCATTCCATGGTCTCAAATAAAGTGCATCTCTTCCCCTAAACCATGGGCCACCAACCATTATTTTATCCCTAATTTTTGAACTGGAAAAGATGATGAGGAAAAAACCTTTAGGAAGAAAAGTCAAAATAATTTGAATTCAATCCCCACTTCCACTTGATCCAATTTTGAATCTCCAAAAACCCTGGCCATGATCTATGGAACTTACATATTAGCCCTCTACTTTTAAGAACCATTATATCATGCTCAATCATCTCATCCTTGATACTTACTTTTGGTGTAACATCTGCTACCTGGATCGAACTTGCCATGTATTCGCTCTTTTGCTTATCTCCAACTTGGGCCTCCATACTTCCAACTAGGGCATTTTGATTTCTAGCTAGGGCATCTTGACTTCCCATTAGGGCTTTCAAATATGACTTTCCTTCCACAATAGCTAATGGGGCTTGCTCTTGGCTTGCACTCCCTCTTGGTTTGCACTCCCTCTCTGCTTACACTTGCTCTTGCTCCTAGCTTGCACTCTCTCTTGCCTCACACTTGCTCCTAGCTTGCACTCCCTCCTGGCTCACAATTGTCTGTGTCTCTTATTTTTCTTGGTATTCCTTCACTTCAACAATTTTTTGGAAATAATGTTCCATGCATTCGTGGTAAGGGTTTGAAGCATTGATGCACTCTGGATGAACCTGTCGCTCTTTTGCCATGATTGAATCCTAGCTTGCACTCCCTCTTAGTTTACACTCCCTTTTGGTTCACACTCTCTCCTGCCTTGCACTCACTCCCAACTTGCACTCCCTCTTGGCTCACAATTTCCCTTGTCTCTTCTTTTTCTCGATGTTCCTTGGCTTCAACTATTTTTTGGAAACAATGTTCCACACATTCATGGTAAGGGTTTGAAGCATTGATGCACTTCGGATGAACCTGTTACTCTTCTACCATGATTGAATCTCAGCTCACACTCCCTCTTGGTTCACACTCCCTCTCTAATCTCATTCGCTCCTAGGCTTGCACACTCACTCCCACTCGCGCTCACACTCCCAAATCACTTTTGGTTGCACTCACTCGCACTCGCTTTTGGTTGCACTTACTCACACTTGTTGTTGCACTTACTCCTAGATCATGCTTGCACTTATTGCTGCACTTACTCCCGGATCATGCTCGCACTTATTGTTGCACTTACTCCCAGCTTACGCTTGCACTTAATCCTCGCTCACTCTTGCACTTGCTGCTGCACTTACTCCCCGCTCGCGATGCTCACACTTGCTACTGTAGTTACTACTGGCTCACGCTTGCACTTACTATTGCAATTATTCCTGACTCGCTCGCACTTCTACAAGTGAATAGAAAACTTGTAGTGTTGCATCAACAAATACCAAACAATTCTTGTTATTGTTATATTGTTATAACTTCTATAAGAAGTCCATATGTCACACATTGTTATTATTATTTTTTTGTTACATAGGAGAGTTGGTCACAACCACACTACTTTTAGTAATTGATAAGTGCAAGGTTCAAACCACAAGGGTTGCTTCCACCAAACTTATTCCACCTCATTATTGTTGATCCTGCATGAAGGGGTGTTATGCATAGGGGTCAAACCACAGGGGCTGCTCCTACCAAACCTATTCCACCTCGTTATTGTTACCCTATGTGAAGGGGTGTTATTATTATTTTTGTTACATAGGAGAGTTGGTCATAACCACACTATTTTTAGTAACTGACAAGCACAGGGCAGGGGCTGCTCACGCCAAACCTATTCTATTTCTTTATTGTTGACCAACATGAAAGGGACCACCGATCACTTGAGGTTCGTACCATCATGGTCACTCAAGATTCGTACCATCATCATTTGTCTAGTGCACACTCAAAGGATTTAGATCAGAATCTACCTTTGTAAATAGGCTGCCCGCGAGGTTTAAACCTAGGTGTCTTGTTGATAAGTGTTTGACCAGAAAAACACTTACCAATCCACCTAACACTCGATGGCTCACACATTTTTATTATTACTTTTTTATTATTATTCTATAATAAATTTCCTTCTCACCATGTGAGCAGTTGTAGGAAGAAAAAGACAGAAGGACCAAGCTAAATGCAGTTGGCCGGTGTGATCACACTTCTCTTACGGGCCATGGAGAGGACCCATCCCTCGGAGAGACTTATAAATAACTAAAAAAAATTACGAGATGCTATCATTAGAACGCTCCATCGACGTCCATACCATCTGAAAAATAGACCAGTACTTTTCATAATTTGGAATTTAAGGGTTTTGATAGCTTAAAACATCGTTTTCGTCCGACAGGGGGCAGAACACATTCCGAGTGACTTCGTCAAATTTTAGGAGCTACTTTATAAATAAGATTTTTTCTTAACAAAAATGATTTCAAAAAGTTGATTGTATAAGGAAGAAGACTACTATTTTTGATAAATAAGAGGTGAAAAATATTTGATAAGAGTTAGGTTAAATGTTCTTAGGATTTTGGTTTCTTTTGGGAAGGTTCAAGGTTCAAACCATGATGTATTTAGAAGAGGATCTGACAGTACCGACCTACCTAGAAGGGGGTTTTGACCTCTTTTAGGGAGGTCCAAGGTTCAAACCATGGTGTACCTAGAAAGGGATAGGCTACATGGTACCGACCTACCTAGAAGGGCAAAGGCTAGATAGTAGCAATAAGTGTTTGTTAGTTAGTTGCCTCAATTTGATGCTTAGGTCAAGGTCTCGTCGACTTTGTCACCTAATGGGTTAGGGTTTATAGTGTTAACACTCAATGGTGTTATTGATTTTCCTAAAAAAATAATTGCTAGAATTATTGTTTGTAGAGATCCCTTATAATAATATTTATAAATAATTAAATGAGGAAGTGAATGGTCTATCAAAAGCTGAAGCTACCTTGGATGTTTCAGTTGATACTAGGTTGTTCATAATTTTTTAAGTATCAGGTATGATAAACTTTTGAAAGAAATTTGAGATTTTAGAACAATTTTTAATAGGGTTGTTTAGTAAGGCCTATACAAGGGTAAACAATATCCATCTTATTATAAATTTTTTCAAACTCTAAAATGTTTTTCAAGGAAAAAAAAGTAGCATTTTGTATATTTTAATTTAACTTCTCAATTAAAAAAAGTTGAAAACGATGAGAGCTCTGGAAGAGAAAACTAGGGCATCAGTTGGGTAGCCGAAGAGATTTCTGGATACTATGGATTTGAAGACAAGATTGCTGCTCCAGGAGGGTCCAATGGGGACACCTTCGGATCCTATTTTAGAGAGACATAGTTCTTTTTCAGATTTATTAAAGGATAAATCTCCATCAAAGACTGAAGAAGCATAAAAAATTGCATTAAAAATGCTCTTTACGACTACTGGAAATAGATCAACATATCAAAGAGTTAATGGATGCTTGCCACAATCAAAATCAAGGCCAAATATTATCATTGAGCAAAGGATGGTCGAAGAAACAGTTTTATATAGAGCCAATTATGATTTGATCTGTAAATTCATGGGTATTCACCCTACCTTAAATTTTTTGCATTCCTGGGTCCGGTAAAACTGGGAGCCTCTTGGTAAGTATTCTTTGTGGTTTATTAGTAGTAGATATCTTATTGTTAGCTTTTCTTCACTTGCCAATATAAATAGGGCTTTCGAATAAAAAAAGAGGAATCATGGTCCGATAGGATTATTTGTTCAACCCTAGAGAGTGGGATTTGATCCTCGAATGGAACCCAATGTTGTCCCAGTTTGGATCCATTTGTATGCACTTCCAATGGAGTTTTGGAGTGAGCAGGTATTGGAAATTATCGACAATTCCCTTAGAAGACATTTGGGTATTTCCAAAGACACAATGGAAGGAAACACATCTTTTTATGCAAGATTATGTGTGAAAATGGATCTTAGCCAGCCTTTGCCAAAAAATGTGGAACTTGAACTTGCAGGACTATTTTGGATTCAAAAATTGGATTATGAGGCATTACCCTTCAGATGCAAAGTTTACCATAAATATGGGCATTTGGCCCGATCTTGCCCAAATAATATGAACATAAAAATGGAGTCTCCTCTAGGAATATCAAATCTTCCTAAGGAGGGTAAGTCAACAATCAATAAATAAACAACCAATATTTCTCAGGGTAAATAAGCACAGGGAGATGGTTTTGAACAACCCAAAAGAAGGAGAAGGCAAAAGAAAAAATATGGTAAAGAGCAAACCCAACTCAAGCCCTCCAATAGGTATGAGATCTTTAAGACACTAATGGACCAAGAAGAAGAACAATTCATGGAAGGAGTGGATGGAAATAATTAAAATAATAAAAGTCATGTTCAAGCCCCTCTTTCATATCCTCCCATCATAAAGCAGGTAATTGAGTGTAGTGAGTTACCTCAATCAGAGAGTGCAAGGGTATTGATAGTGCATAACCAAGAGCAACCAATAATTAAGGACATCATCATGGGTATAGCAAAAAAGAAAATAGAAAGGTCAACTCTAGGGATAACTCATGTGGAAAAGAGATAAAAAATAGCAACTCTCAAGGAGTGGGTAGAAAATCAAATAAGGAATTGATAGCAATTCAAGGAGACAAACTGATCACTAGAGGATCGATGAGGCCAATAGATTTTTACTGCTCTCAAGGTAACCAATGATTATACAATCATGGAATGTTAGAGGTTTAAATAGTAGAACCCATCAATCTGCTATTCGAAGACTCTTAGAAAAATGTAAAATAGATTTTTTGCTTATCCAGGAGACAAAAATGTCGTTGGATCTTATGTGTAAAATAGTAAATAGACTTTGGAGGGGTGCTGGTCATATGGAAGTGGCTGGACAAGGGGACTCAAGGGGGATAGTTACTTTTTGGAACTCTCTTGAATGGATTGCAATAGAACATATAGCTTGGAAGGGTGTTCTTTCGTCACATTTTAGGAACAATGTCACAACTGAACATGTTTTAATCGTAAATTTTTATGGGGCTCAAAACCTAGATGGTCAGATGCATTAATGGAAAGCTATGCATAACATGAGAGTCTCAAGGAAAGAGTTATACTGGATTATTGATGGGGATTTTAATGTTAAATTATCCTCTAGAGATCACGAAGGGGGAACCCCAATTTTGGACCCAAGGGATCAACTTATGATTGCCCAAGTCCAGGCATTAAGAATAAGAATCATAGATTCCAAGGAGGAAGCCCCTATAGCGGCAGAGCAATTACAAGGTAGTCCCCTATGAGTGGCCTGTGATTACATTTTAAATTAATTTATTAATATTTTTATAGTAAGACCTTGGGGTCTTACCATTTGGTATCAGAGCCATGTGGGACCCAACCATGTGGGAATTGATTAAGGTTCTTCATCAAAACACTACCGTGTGTGAGTATGAAATTTGATTTAAGGATATCACCAAACACAACACAGGGTTGGATGAAGCATTTCTCATATATTTCTTCATCAATGGATTGAAAGAGGAAATTAAAATGAAGGTGACAGTTCAAACCCTATACCATGATGCAAACCATTTGATTGACCAAATTAGTCAAAGATAAAATAAATGCACAACATCGATTAGGGAGACCACCTGTAGGGAAATCACCAACCACTTACATTGCTCCCAAACCTACGCATAATGGAAGGGCACAAAGCACTTATATTTCAGATGCAACTATTCCTTGTAGTTCTCCCAATGATGAAAATGCAATTGAGGTAGACATAGTGATAGATACACCTGAAGATAGCACTAAATATGGTAATGATGAGGAAGGTAAGGAATATGAGGAAGCCATGGAAGATAAGAAAGAGGAGGAAGATGTGGAAAACAAGGACACCGAGCAAGAAATATCCTAAACATCTGATCATAACGATAAAGGCAATACAATTGATATGCTAGAAGTGATCGATGCATCAAGGAAGAGGTAGACATTTCCAAAGTGACTCATTATGGCCAAACATGCACTCTATAAGAACTACACTCAATTTTCTCTCCAATAGTGAGTTATCACCACAGGGTCAAACCTATTAAAAAACAAGGCAAAAAGGTGACTGCACACTCCTCCGTTGTCTCTCCCAAGGAACAACAGGAGAATGTAGAAGTTTTACCACCTTTTTTTATGCATCATTATAAGGCATTTGAAGAACCCCAATGATTGCCCTTCCCTCATCGTACATTTACTAATATTTTTGGCAGCCCCCCGCTAACGCTTCATCCTTCTCAATATCCCTACCTATGAAATTATGACATTAAAAGAGTCCAAGAACTTATGCAAATTCTTCTCGAAAAACAAAAGATAAAGCTCCTCACTTTGAGCTTTGAGGACAAAGCTCTTTTTAAGGAGGGTGGAATGTTAGGATCCTCAGTCCTAACATTATTATTTAGTATTAGTTAGTATTTCTTTTTGGTAAATAAAGTATTTTCATTAACCCTGGTTTTGCAGGTTGACCCAAAACCTTTTTACAAAAAATAGCCCCCGACTAAGGAACCAAAACAAAAACATACTGAGGATCCTATGTCCTCTACCCCATCCGATCTCCCTTGAATGGGAACCATCATCCTGGACTTCCCGCCTAAGACAAGACCCATACATAAAATAGAAAACCAGGGCCCTAGAAGGACCTGAACCACCCCTAGAATCTAACCCAAACGCTGAAGCTAACCCACAAGTAGACAAAAACAATAAAAGGCAAAAACTTTGCCCTAAAAAAAAATGTAACTTAAGCATTGAGGGCCACCAACATTATCAAGACAACAGGGCAGCAGCACAGTAAGGAAGATACTAGTCTTCCTATTCATCATCCTCCTCCTGTTCGTCATCTTTGTCATCTTCATTATCATCTGTCTCCGGGTTGTAGACCACCGACTTGTTGCTCTGGTACCCTTCGTTGAAGAAAATATTGGTCATAACTTTCTGCAGTTCCTTCATCTGGTGGTTGATGTTAGTTGTCGTGTTCAGGATGAACCTCTTCAGTTCCATAATTAAGGGGTCAGGAGCCTCGTCTTCAAATGTAATCTCCATTATTTTGCAGCTTCCCTAAACTTATTTGTTTTTTAGCCTTAGGGAAGACCTAATGGGCGGGTCCTCAATCCTCAGTATTTTCCTTGCTGGACCTCCCTTAAAACTTGACTCACCCTCTCTCTTCTTTGCAGGGGAAGGTTTAGGCACATCGGGGCTCTCTCTCCCCCTCAAGATTTCGTCATGCACCATCGGGGGATCCTCAAGGGGTAGGGCAGGGAGCTCGGCTTGGGGAACATTGAGAAGGATGTATTTATAAATGACCTTAAGAAGGCCTTGGTGCATGTGCATGGAAAATTATTTCTTGCTACGAGATGAGGTTATAGTATGGTTCAGGGAGTTCATCATAAATTGGGGAATGTTTATGGGGTTCACATACCTGAAGAAGTTGATGAAAGCATAATGGAAGCTTAGAAGAACTTTACCGGGGTCCTCTGTCGTGATGAATTCCAGCACATTCTTCATTATCGCATTCCAAGGAGTCAGGAGGTCCATCCTTGTAAGCCCATTCTTTGACTCCTTGTAGATTTTCGGTTTGTCCTTAAACTCTTTTAACTCCACCTCCCAGTGGTGCTTTTGTTTGTGGATCGACCTTACCTTAACCGATTGCCCAGTAATTGTCGCCAAAATATTAACACCAATGACAATTTTGGAGTCGTGGATCTCCATTCTACCATCCTCCTACGTCTCCATCACTACCACCATTATTTTATCCTCCACACCTGAGAATAGATAAAAAACTGGGTAAAACGTCTATCGATCAGAATAGCCTGAGCAGCTGGCTCCATGACAACCATGTTGGGATCAATGTAGATCATGTTTCTGAGAATTATTGTCAAATTCCTCTCTAAATTATTTGAAGGCTCTCCACTCATGATTTTTGGTGTTATACCATGGCGATAAATAATTATAAGGTGGTGGCACCTTTGGTTGGCTCGACCGTCCGTTATTGGTTTCTTGAAACCCGTGCTGATTTTGGAAGTGTGCCTCCCATCGCCATTATCTTGAAAAGCATGCCACTTCAACATAGGGATCATGTCACCATATCATTCATCACATCTATTATGATTCGTTATCTTGGTAATAATGAGAAGGTTAGATGAGAAAAGCCTCACAGGAAATCGACACCTCTCGAAAAAAGCTAACTCGTATCTCAAAACATTTGGAAACTTGCACCTCCTCCTACTGTATGTCCTCCTCACATAATTGTCCATTTTAGGGACGAAGCCCACCACATCATAGTTCCACCTCCTGATTATACGGGTTTCCAAGCTTACCTTGGGCTGATTCCTTACTATTTCCAACCTAATTTCAACCAATGAGAAAAAACTTATGAATTGGGCCCTTTGCCACCCCCCGATGGTAATCCCAAAGGGGCACGTGATCTACTGATGTTAAAGCCACGTTGACTGTGTCATAATATTTTGCATTGGATGATTTCCTCCACATCACCTGGTACCTCATGCGTCCACGTGATCAGTCCATCAGCCTCAACACCCATGTTCGCCAACCTGTCCATTGGCTTGTTGGCTTCGCGAAACACATGTTGGACAACTTTTTCTTCTCTCATATCGGGAAGGATCCTTGCTTCATTGATGAGGACCTTGATCCTCTAGGGAGGTTTCCTTTTATTGTTAAGGAGGTTGATGATATTCAGGGAATCCCCTTCCACATAACATTTACCTTAGACCTCTTGAAGGAGTTGCAAGCCTCTCCAAAGTGCCCTTGCTTCGGTCTCGTTATTCGTCTTGATCCCAATATTTTTAGAGAAGGCAAGCACTACCTACCCTTGATGGTCTCTCACCACACCTCCCGCTCCTTCTTTACCAGGATTGTCCTTTGCTGTCCCATCAAAGTTGAATTTGATCCAGTTCGCAGTGGGGGCGATCCACCTAGTCTTCGTCCTTGGATGAGGTTGGCTAACCCGATGGATTCGTCTAAAGATAAATCAAGGGATTGGACAAGGATTTTATCATGAGAAGGAATGGATTGGGGTGATGAAGGAAATATTCTCAGGTTTTCTTTAGAAAAGACCAAAATTTTGTTGGTGACAGAAAGCGGGTCAAAGTTAGACTCGTTAAAAGCTCTATGGTTCCTTTCTAACCAAATCTGCCAAAGATAGTGATGGAGGTAAATCTTCCAAAGAAACCTAAGCTGCAAACTTATAAAGGGAGAAGGCCATTGTTGGAATAACTCAAGGACCGTGGTTGGCATTACCCATGAGATATTGAAGGTTTGAAGCACTCCACTAAGGATAGCGGCCGACCATGGGCATTCTAGAAAAATGTGATGGATTGACTCCCAACTATTCTTGCACAAATAACACCGATTAGGTAAAACCATACCTCTTCTTATCATGTTGTCTATGGTGAGAATTTTCCCTTGAATAATCACCCATGCAAAATGAGCCAGTTTGGGGATCAACTTGCTAATCCACACCAACTTGGTTTGAAACGTCGGATCCTCAGGGTTAAGGAGCATCCTGTACGCGAATTTGACTAAAAATTCCCCTTTAGTAGTAGACAACCTCAGGTGATCCTCAAAATATCTTATGGAAATGATTTATTGGGATAAAATGAATTCTAACTCCTTTGATTAAGTTTGGAACCCCTGAGACCTGATGGGATTCCATCTCAGATGACCTCCCTCCTATTTGAGAAAATCATCCACCATAGGTCCAAAGTTGTCATCAACGTATTGTTTAATCCTTATTAGCCTAGGATCTGAGGCAAGAGTCTCCTCCCTAGCCCATATATCCTCCCAAAATCTGATATTTGTACCATTCCTGACTATCCATCTCAGGTCTTTTTTTACTATCTCTCTACTTGACAAAATTGCTTTCCAGAAAGTCGATCCTCTTATCAGAATAGATGTGTTCAGAAAATCATATCCTTGGAGGTATTTCCTTTTCACAATGGCGATCCATTCATTCTCTTCACTTGTGAGGACATGCCATGCTTGTTTAGCTAATAATGTAGTATTAATGTGGGAGACTCTCCTCAGACCCAAGCCTCCTCCTTCTTTGGTTCGACGCACTTTACTCCAACTAACTAGGTGGATCCTGCTCTTGCCTTCCGATCCAAACCATAAAAAATTCTTTTGCATCTGTTTGATTTTTTGAAAAACTCGATCCGGGGCCTTGAACACTGACAAGAAGTATACTGGAATGCTCTGCAACGAAGCCATGGTCAGGGTAGCTTTTCTTGCTTGAGATAGAAAGTGGCCTTTCCAACCAGCTAACCTTTTCTGGATTCTTTCCACCACATTGTTCCACATAACTCCTGAGGGTGCCCTAGTGAAAAAAGGTAGGCCCAGATAAGATGTTGGCAAAGTAGATGGCACACCCTAAAATCCCTCCAATCCTATTTAGCCTTTGTATAGGGGTGTTGAGGAAGTAAATATTACTTTTGATAAAATTAACCTTCTAACCAGCTGCCTCCTCATACAAATTTAGGATGTATTTGATTATTTTGACCTCTTCCATAGAGGCTAAAGAAAGCATCAGCGTATCGTCAATAAATTGTTGGTGGGTGACAGGGGCGGTTTGGGACGTGGCTTTGATACCAGAGATTAGCCCTGCTGAACAATCAACTTTGATGGTCCTACCCAAGGCTTCGACCACAATGATGAAAAGCATGGGGCTTATAGGATCCCCTTGTCTAAGGCCCCTACTACTTTGGAATAACCCAACTGGGGATCCATTCAAAAAAATAGAGAACTAGAGTTTATGGATGCATCCTCGAATGAGTTTGACCCACTGATCATGAAATTTGAATTTGATCAACACCGCATCAAGGAATTCCTAGTTTATTCGGTAAAACACTTTGTTCATATCAAGCTTTAGAGCAAAGGAAGCTTTCTTGGTTTGGTTGGTAGAATGGAGGGCTTCATGAACCGTGATGACACCATCAAGGATGGATCTCCCTTGAACTGAGCTTCCCTGAGACTGATCGATGATAAGGGATAAAATACCTTTCATCCTATTTGTGATCAGTTTGGTGAGGATTTTTTAGGTTACATTACACAGGCTCACTGGTCTGTAATCCGCCATAGTTTTAGGAGCTTTTCCTTTTGGAATCAAGGCTATAAATATGGAGTTGTAGCTTTTAGGGATGTGTTTGGATAACTAAAATTCCCTGATAGTCGAGCATACATCAGTCCCCACAATGTCCTAGTACGTTTGAAATAAATGAGGAGAGAACTTGTCTGGTCCTCAGGCTTTGTTCGGATCCATAGAGAATAGGGCCTCTCTGATTTCTTCATCTAAGAATGGATCAGTGAGTCTCCTATTTATATCATTGTCAATTGCTTAAGGAATGGCATGCAATAGGGAATATTTTGCATTGGCCTGGAACTGCTCTTCTTCTCCCAGGAGGTTGCTAAAGTAAGTCACGACTTCATATCTAATTTTCATGAACATCATGAGTGGTGGATCCATATTCCTTAGTCAGTTCTCTAATTTTGTTGTTGCTTCTATTTCTTAGGGTGGTCACATGGAATAATTTAGAGTTAGATTCCCCATCCTTGAGCCATAAAACTCTATATTTTTGCCTCCAATATATTTCTTCACAGGCCAGGACATTGTGAAACTTAGCCAAAAGGATTTTTTCTTCTGATTTGGTTGCCTCATCATAATGACCGTTTTCAATGCTCCTTTCGATGACCCCCAGTATATCATTTACCTCTTTATTTTTACCAAACAAATTCTCAAAAACTTCCTTGTTCCAAATTTTGAGGTTATCTCTCACCATCCTTAGTTTCTGGGATAATTTGAACGAAGGGTAGCCTTGACCACTGTTCATCCACCATTGATTAATTTTCTCCTTAAGGTCCTTATGCTTAGTCCACATCGCCTCAAACCAAAAAGGCTTATTTAGGCAAGAGCATTGGGGAACCTCAAGTAGTATAGGGCTGTGATTAGAAGCTATCTTGGGTAGAAAGAGCAAGGAAGAATCCCCAAAAGTAGTAAGAGCTTCTTTCGATAAGAAGAACCTATCTAGCCTCTCCTGAATTAGATTATTCCCAACCCGTCGGTTGCTCCAAGTATACTTGGCTCCTTTTAACTTTACATCCATTAAATCGTTTGAGTTGATGAAAGAATTGAAATCCTCCATGCTTCTGTAGGGCAGTTCGGATCCTCCTTTTTTATCAGACGAATATAACAGTGTATTAAAGTCTCCATCTATCACCCAAGGAACGTCCTGAAATGCTTCACTCAAATGAGTCAGGTATACCCATAGTGAAGCTCTTTCTTGAACAATATTAGGGGCATATACATTTGAAGTGATCCATGACCTGTTGTCATCTAAGTCATGAAAAAGGAAACTTAGGACCCTTTCCTCTGCCTGAATAACATTTCCTTCCACTCTCTCGGGGTCCCACATCGTCAAAAGGCCTCCAGAAGCTCCTCTTGATTGCTTGAAATCCATTTCCCCATGCTTCCAAATTCTATAGGCTGCAAGATTTGCCTTACCCTCATCCATTTTTATCTCTTGAAGTAACATAATTGTCGGGTTGATTGTTTTCCTTAATGACTTGACCATCCTTTGTTTAACTAGGCCATTAAGGCCTCTCACATTCCATAAGAGGATCTTCATTTAGATTGCTTGTTGTTTTTACCTCTCCCCCTTCCTTGAGGTGGGGGATATTTGTTGTTTCTGCTATCATCCTGAATTGTTATAACTTGTTGTATAAGTGTCCTCTGTTTCCCATTTGCTATTTCATTGTCAATCTTGAGTTTGTAGTGGTCTACCTCTGACATTCGTCCTCTCTTTTTTTTGCTCCCAAAATCAATCGAGGATTTCGATGAACTTCTTATTTGTTTTGGGCTAAACTTGGGGGGGATAATTTGTTGCAAGATGGGACTAGATCCCCTAATATTCCTTTCGGTGATTGTTATGTCGATACTTGAATCAACTCCCTCCAGGTTCAACTTGTATTCATTTGGGTTCTAGTGCACATTTTGAGGATTAATCAGGCCTTAAGACATATCCTTGGATGACCCTATTTTTGATGGAGATAATAGGGTTTTGGGCCAATCAATATAAGGGTTATTATCCTCCTCATTTTCTTCATTCGATTCCCTATCTGCTAAAACTTCAAACCTATTAGAACTTAGGGTTTTGGAACTTTCCTTATCTCCCTCTTCAGTTTGCTGCTTTCCTTGCACCTTTTGCCTGATTTGGGCTTGATGCTCTCTATTATTGAGGTTGATCCTAACCTTCCTGAAGGCTCCTTTACCTTGTTGGACCAGAGGTCCTTGATTTCTGATAATCCCTCTACCATTGAACCCTATCGGATCTAGTTTCTTTGGGCCTGCTTGCTTGGCGACCAAAGTTGGACATTGGATTGAAAGGTGGCCTTGGTTTTTGCACTCCGTGCAAAAGTCTGGTTTATTTTCATACTCGACCAGTTATTTCTTGAAGTACTTTTCGTAGCCCAACTCAACAAAGGTTGGTAACTCTGATTCTAGATTTGCATTAATACAGATCCTTGCTTGAGTCATTCTTGTACTTGCCATAGTGGCATGATTGATAGCCACCATTTCTCCTATTATTTTTGCTATTCCTTTAAGCCAATATTCATTAACGAATGGAGCAGGTAAATTCGGCAGGCAAACCCATATAGGGGCCGTGTTGATACTTTTCATCTTCGGGTCGAAATATTCACCCTAGTGTCTAAGGAAAAGGTTGCGCCTACATAGGAACCACGACCCTCCAGTCAAGATTTGCTCTGCATCCTCCTTGTTGTTAAACCTTATTATGAAAACCCTCTTGCAAGAGCCACTATCTCCAAAATACCTATTGTTTTCCATTTGGTCCATGCCCAAGTCCTTATAGTCTCAATGTCAGGCCTTCCACCTAGGAACTTCCCAACCAACGAGTGCTTCTCGATAGCCAAAAACCCATCCATGATATTTGTTGGGACGATGATCCTATTATTGTCTGGAACCAAGGGAGGAAAATGTTAGCATATCTTAGTGATATCTTATTTATTTCATTATTTAGTTTATATTTTAGGCGTATTGTTATTTTCTATAACAATCCCTATTTTTACCTCGGGTGGTTCCACAACCTCTGGGTTTATTTTCAGCTACCAATGTATTATTTAAATGTTGCTTCCATAATGAAATACAGTTCGCATTTCAACATGGTATCAGAGCCAGAAGGGTGAGAGAGAGAGGAGGCGAAAGCTGGTTGGTCTTGTTGGGAGAAATTTTTTTTTAAGGAAGGTTGTAGGTCTGTTTTTTTTTCCAACGCTGGTCTGTGCGTGTTTTTGCTGAGCATGCATTTAAAAAAAAAAACACAGACCCCCCCTGTGCTACGCACCTCCTGTGTGTGTTTTTTTCCCAACACTAATTTCCCAGAGCCCCCCCCGCACGTGATATATAAAAAAAAAAAAAAAATCGCGCATCCTCCACCCCCCCGCCACGACGTGATTTTAATCACGTGCGACCCCCGCGCACCCCCCCCACCGTGACATGATTTTAATCACGCTCGACCACCAACCTTTCCCCCCACCTAGCGCCGTCGCATGATTTATTTCACGCGACGCACATCGCGACCCCCCCTCCCTTTCCCTACGTCGTGCATGCGGTGCAATGCGCGACAATAGTCGCCGTGGGCTGTCCAGCCATCGGTCGCCTGCTGCAGCTGCAGGCTGTCCAACCGTAGGCCTCCCACCGCCACCATCCACAGAGGAAGCCACGACCAGGCGACCGTGCATGGGCAAAGGGCTGGGGACCCTCCTCAAATAGGAGGGGGTCCCTGATCCTTTCGGATAAGCCCGCTAGTTCACCTGGTGGTGGACTGTGCGGTAAGGCTCAGGAAGCCTGCAGGTCGGGGGTTCCAATCCCGCCGACTCTCCCTTGGAGAAAAAAAATGGTAAAATTTTTTTTTTTGTAAAGTTTTTTTTTTAATTATTATTATTTTTAGTTAATTTTTAATTTTAATTTATTTTTCTATAGTTTTAAAACTATATAAATTAAAATTTGATTTTAATTTATATTTTCATAGTTTTTAAAACTATATAAATTAAAATTATTTTTTTTATGAGCACCTTAAAGAAGTCATCCCTAGTACCTTTTAGGGTTTCTGCAAAAGTCCATGCTTTTTGGGTCCCACAGCGCCTTGTTGGGTCCCTTTGTCAGGGTCTTTGTCGAGAGGGTCGGTCCCAATGGCCGTGCTTGCTTGGTCGGATGATGAATCTCGACCATCCTCAACCTTGGTTCCTTCATTTGGATCCTCGCTTGTTCCTTGCTCACTACTCCCGTCTATTCCCACTATACTTTCGCTGCTCCGCCTGTGCTCTCCCCTAAACCTCCGCTACTTCGTCTCTGCTCCTCCATTTTTTGATATTAGTATTAGTTAGTATTATTAATCATTTAATTATTATATTATTAACTCATAAAGTGAACCATCACATCTCTTCATAATGTGAACCATCACATCTCTTCATAACGTGAACCATCATGTCTCTTCACCAACGTAGCTTTAGGGTAGATATATATATTACGTTGGCCATTCACACAAATCATCCAAGAAGAAGAATAAGAATCATAGATTCCAAGGAGGGAGCCCCCTATAGCGGCAAAGTGATTACAAGGGAGCCCCCTTTGAGTGGCCTGCGATTACATTTTACATTAATTTATTAATATTTTTATAGTAAGACCTTGGGGTATTACCACCTGTTGACCATTCCTAATTCTTGGAATAGGGTTTTTTGGGTGCCATTGGCTATATCTTTAGATGTATCTCAGCTTCTCAGGTCCGTGCTAGAGGGCCTACTCTTTTTTTTCCTCTCCCACATCAATATGGGATTTTTTGAAACTTTGAGTTTGTTTTGGACTCCATGGTTCTGGGGATTCTTGGGAGGAATCATCACTATCAGTCCTGGCATCAAGGAATTTAGATGGGGATAGGGATGACCCAGTATCATTAGGTGGGGGATATTTTGGCAGAGGATTGGGTGACTATGGGGGTTTGGTGGGAGCTCTAGGATTTGTGACCATTGTTGGGCGGGGAAGAGGGGCACGAGGGACATGGAAGAGGGTTTTTCTGGGGGAGGTTGGTCTTGGGGCAAGTTTGACTAATTGGATTTGAACAAGGATTTTCTCACATGGGAGCTCCTAATCATAGATTTTATCATTGAGACCAAAATTTCTAAGTGAATTGAACTTGTTAGAGACTATGAACATACTACTTGCCTTATGTATATCGTTGCCTAGAGAGGATAGGACATGTTGCTTATCCTTGTGGTTCTGGCTCTGTCCTGTTCTAGTTTTTGTCTTCTAGTTTTCTTCGTAGCCTAGGCAGGCCAAAGTTTGAGGATCAATCTACGCAATTTTGTGATTCAGGCACTAGGACGAAAGGTGCCCTTGTAATTGGTATTCAAAGTAGAATGTAGGTTTATTTTCATACTCTAGTGGCTGGCTCCAGTGTTAAGATCTGTAAATTAGGTTAACATGGTAAGGGAGCTAAGTTTCTAGGTTGACATTAACGCATATGCAGGCCTACATCAGACGGGTCCAAGCATGAGTTGTTGGGTCGATGGTGACCAATTTCTCGATTGCTCGAGCTATCCCCTGGAGTGCATCTTTGTGGAAGAAATGAGAGGGTAGGTTTGGGAGCCAAACCCAAATGGGAGCATAGTTTATGCTCTATGATTCTGGGTCAAAGTTTGCTCCCCACTTGCAGAGGAAGAGGCTTCTTCTATCGAAGAACCATGGACCCCCTGATAAAATATTGTCTGCATCTTCCTGTGTATTTAGGCAAATCATGAAGAACCTTTTGGACATTGTTGACAGTTCTAGGCACCCTCTAGTTTTCCACTTGACCACCGTTGAGCGTTGGAGTGAATCCATATCGGGTCTTCCTCCAAAAAATTTCCCTACCAGGGAAAATGAATCGAGGGTAGCATACTCCTCCATAACTTGCTCTGGATAGAAGACATCGCAGCCCTGGGTTACAAAGGTGTTTGATGCCACAAGTGAGGGTTTAGGTTTCCATTTGAGTGCTTCTACGAATGGAACCTAGCTAGTTCTCTTGTCACCCGCTTTTGTTTTATCTAGTGGGTCTTTTCCCCTATGATCTCCGTTCTCATCCTCTACCATACCTACAAAGGTTTTACTTTTTTTTTCACTCCTCGCCTAGTGGCAGTTGGATTCATCGCGCGCTCGTGAACCATTCCCTAAGCTCTTACTCTTGCCTCTCTACTTCCCACCCATCATATAATTGAAAGTCGAATGTTCGCTCGCCATCACTCCTAACGATCTTTGTATATCTTATATAGTTATGTTTATTATATTATCTTATTAATAAACCTTAAAATTATTATATTATTAACTATACTAACCTTATTATATTAAATTTATTATATTATTATTATTATTATTATTCATGAGGATTAGGATATAGGATCCTAACATTCACAAAGGATTTTTTCAAGATTAAATATGTCTATGGAAGCAGTTTTAAAACAACTTTTAGAAGCCAATGCAATTTATTTGCCTCCCATAAGGTAACCTGGTGCTACAACTCATTGGTATAAGGTATGCCAACATTGTGCATATCATAGAGTGGTAGGACATTGAATAAATTCTTGTAAGAAGTTGAAATATGTGGTTCAAGATTTGATTGATGTAGGACGTATTGATAGAGAATTCTCAGTCAGTAAATAATGAGGTTTCTGCTCAACAAACTTCAACTACCAATAAATATATGGAAATATTCAAAGATCCATTGCTAAAACATAATCAACAAGCAACGAATCAGGTGGCTCATCACAATGAGCCTCCTCCCTATAGTAATATGGTTGGCATGGTTGTGATAACTACAAGAAGGCAAGATCAGACTTAGCATTCTCAATAAGGACATAATTATGTCCTACAACCCAGTTCAATTTTGAAGAATATTCAGAGAAAGGTTTCAGATACATGGATTCCACCTTTAGTGTTGAAACCATAATCTAAGGTTTTATTTGATCTCAAAAAGCAGTTAGCTAGTAATCCAGCAAAGATATTAGATTTAGAGCTCTTACAGACTTCTCCCAATCATAGACACACTTTGTTGAAATTTCTAAATCAACAATCAATTCCCTAAGATATTTCTTTTTAATGCTATAGTTAATATCGTAGGTCCTTTTGGGAAATATCACATCTCATTCTCGGATGATGATAAACCTTCCTCAAACTTACAAGAAGATTCATCACTTTACATCATTGCACTTATTGGGGATACCTTTTTAAAGCGATTTTGACTGATAATGGTTCTTCCTTCAATTTGTGTACATATCAATTTTTTCAAAAATATGGATTAAAAGAGGAATATTTAGCAAAATCTGGTGATATCATCATAAAAGCTTTCAACAATGAGTCTCAAGAGGCCTGTGGTGTCATATCTCTTCCCCTCAAGGTTGGACATAAAATATTGGATACTTTGTTTTATGTGGTACATTATAGTGCATCTTTTAATCTTCATGAATGTCCTTGGATTCATGCAATGAAGATCGTTCCTTCTACTCTTAATCAATGCTTAAAGTTTGAATTTAAGAAACAAGTTATCACCATTTTGGGCGACCCTCAACCATTTAATTTTTACTCAAATGTAGAGTGAGCTTGATCTAAGTTCAACCTGTGTCCTATTTCTTCAATGGTTTCTCCACTTTCCTCATCTCAGATATCAAAACAATTTCAAAATTTAAAAATGAGTGAGGAACATATCTTAAATTTCTCATCTCAGGATCATGATAATTAGTTTCTTTGAGAACCTCTTTTGGATCTTGTTGATTGTGGAGCCTGATTAATTCGGAGGCCTTGCTTTCAGCCAGAGCTACACCCACCATGACAAAGAGGGGGGGTGTAGGGGGGGCATTAGCCCCCCTACTAGTTGGGCCAGGGGGGTCCAGGGGTGGCTAGCACCCCCGAAGCCAAAAATAGATGTTTTTTCCTCTATGTAAATATGGACCATTTCATATTAGATCATAGATCGGACGATAGATTTTAGGCAGATTTTTTACCCTAAAATTGCAATGCACTTTTATAAGAGGATGTTGTATGGCGGCTAAATGGTAATGTGATGTGCGGTTGTGTACAAAAGAGTTTTCTAGACGGAATACAAAGGGTCTAGTTATTTTCTCTGTGGAGTAGCCTGACTTGGGTGAACCACGTTAAATTTGTATCTATTTTGTATTGCATATTTCTTCTGTGTTATATTTCTTCATTTATTGCTCGTATTTTGTTAATTAATCATAACAAATTTATCCAAGCTACCACCATCACAAGGACCATGGGTTTACCCCATAATAAATGAGATGTTGTACATATTGGTATGTGTACCTTTATCTTCGTAGGAACTGCCTTCTAAGAAAATATAAGTGGTAGCAACCCCTCTCTCGTTGAGTATTCTTTACTCATTATTACCTTTCCAAAGACTACCCACTTCCAAAATAGGTCCTATCGAGTATGGGATATGTAGGTAAAGGTTTGAGGCCACAACATAAGGGCATTCAAGAGCCTTTGGATGTCGAGATATGGCTTGGGAGATGTGGCATAGGTTTTATACCTAGTAAAGATCAACCTTTACCATTTAACAATAATGATCATCTTATGACTTATGTTGAATATATGGATTATCAGAAGTCAATAATGGGTGATGAGGATGATGGTCCCCCTTATTCTTCTAAGTTATTGTTTTGTAATATGATTGGTTTTGTATGTTCCAAAAATAATCTTTCTATATTAAAAGAAGATCCCGCTTTGCTATCTCATAATGATCTTTATGTTAAAAAATGGTCTTGTTCAAAAATGCAATGATTATCGTGCCATGGTTTCCAAATAAAAGAGCTACGAAGGAGCTTATTTGTGATTTTAATTATCGAGATGACTTGCTTTTTAGATATTTAATTGATAAAATAGTTCATGGTATGCTTGTTTCTTATGCTAAGAAAGGAGACACAGTTAGGTTTTGTGTTAACTATCATCCTGCTTGCTTAAACTAATTATCTCTCTCTCTCTCTCTCTATATATATATAAGAATAAAAACATAAAATAACATGAAATAATTTTTCATAAAAATCAGTTCTCATTTAGCTATGCATTTGCATTTTCATTGCATCCCTTTGCTTGTTCATACTACATTGTTTGCTTGTCATCTTTTGCACTGCTTTCCTAACTTATAACATAACCTACGAGTTTGAGTATCATATTTTGCATGATTGCTTGTTCATGACTACTTGATCATATAGATTTTTGGGAATCTTGCGATAATAACGTGTGATGATACCTAGTTAGGTTGTAGCTCGCATGCATTGCACTTTCACTAAGGTTGTGATGCCTAGCAAAATCCCCACCTAGGTATTCTTCTCCAGTCTTCTTTCTTGCTTCTCTTTTTTTCTTAAGTTCTATTTTTCCTTGGTCTTAGAAGCATTGATTTATCATATTTATTGGATCGAGAATGATAGTTTGTTAATATATCCCTGTCACTTCTTTGATATTCTTAATTTTTCTTTATCTTGTCTTTTTGCCTTGAGAAGGATATACGCGTGTTTTTTCCCTCCTTTACCTTTTAAAAATTGTATCTTCTTCTGCACTTTTGTACACACTCACTAAGTGTTTTTATCCTTACAACCCCTATCGAGGGTGGCACTCACCTAATAATTTTTATCCTTATATATTGCACCCCAAATGGGATAATTGTACATCCTAACGGGTATCTTATCGGATATGATCTTCTATCGGGTTATACATCTTTAGTAGACCTCGACATACATCTTAGCGGGTATTTGCCCCACAACAGTCAATTAGTGAGCAACCACCAATAGCAGGTCAAACTCCAAAACTTCATCCTTTACGGTGAGTACTACACCCATAGCGGGTTTAGATCCCTATTTATAGTACAATTCATAGTATTTAATCACATTGGTCCATTTCAACCTACATTTTTAAATACTATGTTTTGCCTATCCTTCTCTATTTCAGATGGTTGACCTTTGGATCTTCTTGTTATTATTATTCCTTTTGTTTTCTTTGGTCTTATGTTACTTCTTTTCTTCCTTTCATCCATTTTTCATCAATGCATTTCACGTAGAATTGCATTAAGATAGTTTTCATGCATAAAATATAAAACATTAATCTAAAAAACACTTAATTAAATTATATTCTTCAAGAAGTCTTTAATCGATCAACCTTCAAGGCACATGCACACACATTAGCACAAAATATAAGGAAGCAAATTTGTATTATTTGGTATGAAAGAAATACAAAAGTGTCTGGTTGGTGTACCACAATTAAGTCCTAGTACACTCAACTAATCCCTAAGGATGCATACCACAATTAAAATTGGTATGTCATCTCGATCTCTAGCCCTAGCTCTGAGAGCCCATCTCCTTTGCTCCACTCAGAGGAGGTGGTCCAAGTAGTTTTATACCCATGGAAGGCGAAGCTGAGATTGTCCATGATCAAGATTGTGACCTTCTAGCTGACTATAGGGATGGAGGGAGTATCACCCTCTACCCGTATGGTACCACCTGGTAGTACATGGTCTTGTAGAAGGTATCCTGTTGAATGTCCACCACTATCCTCTCCCCCATCCTCCGTAGCTCCACCTATAGAAGACAAATCTTGTCGCTAGTGTGGTTGCTCCCAATGATAGTCATCCCTTATACATGAGTCCACTGGTGCTTTGTATCTAGATGGCTCACCTCCCCTCAAGGATGATCAACCTCTACTCGAGCTGCATCTTTGTCTCTACGGTGCTCAAAGATCTCTGTAGTCCGTTGATCCTCTTGGACCTATCCTTCTAGAGTAGGTCCACCTATCTCTATAGAGTTTCCACCTATGCTCGTAGCGCCTCTGCCTCCTCCATTGGATACCCTCATCCCAAAGCCTTATCTTGGTTGATTTTCATTAATGTAAAGGCCTCTCTTAATTCTCTACATGGTGGTACCCCGACCTTTATGAGGGTAACTCCAGATGCCCCTACCTCCCTAGTCCCTATATTTTTGGTGGCCTCTATCACAAACTCAATCCAAACCCATGTCTATATTTATCTCAGAGTTGCATGGCCCTGCTTCTCTCTCTTTATGGTCCTACAAGCCACCTCTCAAAAGGCTTGCTGCATGCTCGGGTCCATCACCTAGTGTCTCTGTATCGAAACTAGCGAGGAGACCCTTCGAGACACGACTCCTTTATATCATCGCTTGTAATCGAAGGTGACTCTTGCATCATCCATCCTAGGATCCATGTAAGGAGGATCATCCAAGTCCCCCTTTGCCCACTTAGACAAGTATGGCTCATCCCTGATCCCTGTTGGGTCTTGGTAGACTCTTCGATATCAGTAATCCTCCAGGTTTGAGATTCCCTATAATATCTTGAACTACCTTAGGACTCTATCAAAATAAAAGACCTCTAGCTCCCCTCTATCTGTAGTTAGTAGCTTGATCCTCCTGACCCTTGCCAGCTCTGTCTTATCCTTAGCCCATCATAGGTGTAGACAGTAGGGTCGCCATATAATCTTGGCCTCCCTTAGCTCATCTATTACCCGCCTCGCTAGTGGTAGGTTCTCGATGTATGTCCTCATGACCCACTCTAGGGATCTGGACCATCTATGTGCTATTGGTATCTCTGGGATGGACAATGGTCTTGGTAGTGTATTTGGTCTCTGCATCACTATGTGCTCCCAAATCCATACCTAGAGTAAATTCATGCACAATATCCTTGTATACCACTTGTACACGATGTTGTATGTCTTGTACAAGTGAGCCAACACATATTACGAATCAAAAACTCTGGTATCGCATGTTTGCTACTACACCCGCCATCATCCATGATAGATATCGCCTACTCGTGTGGCTTACCAGTAATCCTTCCACCACCCTACATAGCATGGTGATCAATGGGTCCACCCCATATCGTCCCACTAGGTCATGCACGACTATGGTGCTCTCTTGCACTCGATGGTTCAAGCCTCCTAAAATCATTACAAAGTTTTTGGTCACCCTTGTGCTCTATAAATAGCCACTCCCCTAATGGGGATGTGCAAGATGCACCACACATCCTCTAGTGTGATGGTTATCTCTCCCGTGGGTAACCAGAAGGTATACAACTTCGAGCACCATCTCTCTGCTAGAGCTATTAGTAGTGCCATGTCTGCCTCTACTCGAGGCATCCTAGGTAGGAGGTCTAGCCCCACCATTCCTAGTGTATCCCTTTATGCCTACCCAAGTGTCTCCAACTCCACATCCAAAGAGCCTACTCACCACTCGTGGCTCTTGAGTACTCTAAGCTGCATTAACAAAAATAACAAGTTTTCCATCAGTTTCATTAAAATTAAATTAAATTAAAAAACTTAAAATTTATTGCTAAAAAACAAATTTACATTTCTATGATGTAGCTTGCTTGCTTCTTTCTCTCTTCCCTTGTTTATTTGTCTTCTTTTCTTATTTTTTTTTTCCTTTTCCTTCGCCACTACCACCTAGGGCAAAATCGCGGTTGGGACGTGATGAGTCCCAGAATTACCTATATTTTTGTATGAGTCTTAGTAGATATTATGCGGTGATATATTAGGAATTGTATGTTTTTATCAATGATTATGTATGTATTTAATGAGATTATGCGTATTATCTGAATTGTGTGTTTTAGTGTGTTTATGTGGAGATATTGTTCATTTTGTCAGATTTAATCAGTCGAGGTCCTTTTCATGGACCTGGAACTTTGTTTACTGTAGAACTGATGCATAATGGACAGACGCCTTCCTCTTCCAGGAAGGCACCAGAAGAAGGTAGTGCATTCCCCTTCCAAGAAGGTGCCAATTGAAGATAGGCGCCTTCCTCTTCCAGGAAGGCGCCAAGAGAAGGTAGGCGCCTTCTGCAAAGGAAGGCGCCTGTATTTTTGCATGTTGACCAGATCAAACATGATGTGGGCGATAATAAATGGTGTAGTTACAACTCCATGCCACACAGGATATTTGTGAGCGTTGTGTCGCCCATGCCAAGTGAAGCATAAGCCAATTACGAAACACGCCAATATTAGGAACAAAGCTAGTTTTTGGTAGACGACGATCGAAGCTTACCAGATTATCGTCGTTGAGTCTGGAATAGACCGATGGTTGTAACCGAGTTGTAATAGAAGACCTATGCGTGTGCTATATAAACACACACAGACCTCTCTAAAGATATAGAATATAGAATATAGAACATATAGCAATTATATAGAATATGAAAGCCACCTCACTGATCTCTACCAGTGGTTGGTCATGACCTCAAACTCACTAGCGTTAAAGTGATATGTGGTGTGTGGGGTTCTTTTTAGATTTTTATAATGGAAAGCTATGCATAAAAGAGCATTCATAATTATTTTCCTATATGCCTAAAAAAAACGTTTGATTTTAGAAAATGCATCTCTAACTGATCTAAACGACTTTCATACAATACAATTTTTACTTTGTGATATAACAACCTCTAGTTGGGCCACATGCAAGCAATATTAAACACTCAAGAGCCTAGAACATTGGAGACTAGGGCAGACCTCAAAAATAGAGATCCGTTGTTCCTAGCAATGACTAGAGGAAATCTAAAAAAATCTAAGAAGCTTCAAATGCATTTTTATTCCATATTTTCTTATTTTTCCTTAATAAAAATATGATTTAAGTTGTTTTATGAAAATAAACTGCAGATAAAGAAAGACATAAAATCAAGAAATATCACCAACCTAAAATCCTCATTTGATGATGAAAGGGTTGCTCTTTGCTACATTTTTTTTGCTAGCCTCTATCAACCAGAACGACTACTACTGGTCGTTGACTGCAAAACTGGTCAGGATTTGCTGGCCACTGTCAACTAGAGAGGCTAAAATTGCATCCAAAAAATACATGAAAATATCAGTAAATTGACAAGAAATAAAAATAAGTGGGGATCCCACCGTGATCGCCATCTGTGCGACCCCGAGAAGTGCACACCTCTTACACTAGTGATATTATATCAAATGGAAGAACACAAAGCAATAGATAACATAACATGGAAATGAAAGAATCAAGAAAGATCTTTTATTAATAATTTCTTTGGTAAATCTTGGTTACATATCGGTTCCTCTAAGGGATACCCAATTTGATACAATAAGATACAAGCGATATAACGATGCAAAAGAATGATGTCCCCTCATAAAAGGGTGGTGCGCTTCTGTAGGCCTCCTAATATCACAAACAAACTTGTATGAGGGCTTATAGATACCTCCTTCTCCTTTTCTTACCTTGGACGAATATTATGCATTAGGTGCCTTAAGTCGATCTTGTAAACCTGTAACCTGCATGCATAGAAACAACAGAACACTATCAGTAGCACAAGCATCCTCTTTAGAAGAGGCTCTTATTAGAAGATCTAATAAACATGATTTATGAGCATAATAATATTAAAATGCAAGCACAAACTAAGCGATAAATGCATAGAAAAATCAAAATGTATTTGCATTAATGAAATAAGATCTAAGCTAGAACCAATTACTGGACAGGTCTTCTGAGTGAGGACAAGAGTCTTCAGTGGAGCGATATCCACAATCCAGTGTAGTGGAGGCAGTATTCTTCTAGAGGACCACTAGACAGAGTAGAGGAGAAGGAGTTCTCCTATGGATAGAGATCCATGAAAGCTATTTAGGGGATTGGTATCTCCTTTGGACAAAGGTCCATAAATATTGTAATAGGGAAGGATTCCCAAGAGATTGATTAAGAAAAATTTAGTGAAATATTTTCTTCGTGGAGTAGCCCACATTGGGTGAACCACGTAAATTATGGTGTATCTATTGTGTATGGTGTTTTGTGCATTACTTGATTACTACTATTGATATTTCTATCTATTTATTACATAATATTGATTGGAAAAGAAAAGTAAAAAGTGGTCTTATATTGTTTACCCCCCCTCTCAGTATAAGCTTGTGTTCTTCAATTGGTATCAGAGCGGGTTCCTTTAGAAGAGTTTAACAACTTGAAGGAAAATCTAACAAGAACACAATGGATCCTAAGGAGGTGTCCTCAAATAATTCAGCACCAGTATTTTATGGAAGTGACTATATGTATTGGAGTATTATGATGAAGATCTACCTGATGGTACTTGGCAATGAAATTTGGGAATCAGTGGAATTTGGATATGATCCCTTAATCAATACTCCTACAGATAAGGAAGGTAAGCTTTTACAACACTATAATTCAAAAGCAATGAATGCACTTGTGAGAGGTTTGTGTAGAACATAGTCTATGAAAGTTATGCATTGTAAAACTACAAAAGAGATGTGGGATAAATTGCAAAATATATATGAAGGAGATAAAAGTGTCAAGAAAGTAAAGATGCAAAATCTCAAAGGACAACTTGAAGCATTAATAATGAACAAAGAGGAAAATATTAGTGCTTATCTAATTCGAATTTATGAGGTTTTTAATGATATGCAAGGACTTGGAATGAAGATTGATGAATCAGATGTTTGTGATAAAGTCTTAAGAACTCTTCCAAAAATATTTAGTGAACAAGTTTCTACTATAGAAGTGTTAATAGATGGTGATACTTTGACAAGAGATAAATTTTTTGGTATGATCACAAATTTTGATATACGAACAAAAGATCATATTCCCTAGAAGGAATCAACATTCAAAGCAATCAATAAGACAAAGGGTAAGAAGTCAGAATCAAGCAATGAGTCATCCAATGATGATAAAGCTAATTACAATACAAGAGATAAAGATTCCATAATATCCAGAGATCTAATATCTGTGAAGTGTTTCATTTGTGGAAAGTTTGGACATTTTGCAACAGATTTTCAAGAACCAAAGAACAACAATGGTGAAGAAAAACGGGATCACAGGTATAGGGAATCCAAATTATATAGGCACCAGAATAAAAGCAAGGATGGACAAAGTAGACAAGGAAATGAGTTCTTTCAAAGGCAAAAGATAAGCTACTATGTGGATAAGGCAAGTAAGTACTCAAGTTATAGTGATGTTAGTTTTTTAGACAATGATAGAGATAAAGTCTTATTTATGATTGAATAAAAATATCAAGTTAAGAAAAGGACTTCAGTAATTCTTAAGTGTTTTAGATGTGGTAACTTTGGACATCTTGAAGATGATTGTGCAAGGGATAGTTATAGTTTTAGCAATGATAAATATGAAGATGCACTTGAAAGACCAAATTAAAATCTTCTAATGGCATTAGAAGAAGAAGAAAGTGATCCTATAGAAGACAAGCCAATAGAAAATAATTATGAGGACAAAGGCAAACAAATAGAGGAATATTCATAAAATAATGGTTATGATCTCAAGGGAGAACTTATTTATGCCCTTGACATGGTAAATAAGGTAAGAAAACAACACTCTAAACTTGAAATTTAGTTTCAAGAATGTGATGAAGAGAGAAGTTTGCTTATAGAGGATTTAGAAAAATCAAAGGCTAAGGCAAAAAGGTTCAAGGATAAGTTAGAAGAAAAGATCTTGGAATGTGAGAATTTAGCACAAGAATTGGCACTACTAAGAGAAGATTTTAAGGACTCCAATATCAAGATGAAAAGGTTCAAAAATAGCTCAAAGAACTTGGATAAGTTCATCAAGACACAAAAGACTACATCAGATAAAACAGGCCTTGGTTTCGAACAAGCTCAAAAGAAACAAGAAGGAGAATCATCCTCAAGTTTTGGAGGAGAAGAAACTTTAGATGAAGATACTTTAGAAGAAGACAATGTAAAATAAAGTGAGACATCTAAGGATGAGTTGGACAATAGAGAGTTCAACAAAAATAGGAACAATGCACAAAGAAGATACAAATGGAACAATAATCAGAATAGGATACCAATGAGGTCAAGACAAGAAAACTTCAATGGAATATGCTTTTCATGTCACAAGTTTGGGCACATGGGTTCACAATGCAGGACACATGAAAGACATGAATATGGGAACAAACAACCTTTCCATGGGTATTGCTACTCATATAATCAGTTTGGTCAAAAGGCAATAAATTGCAGGGTTCATGACAGAAGAGGATATGACTTCACTAGGAGAAATTCTAAGATATTTGCACCTCCAAGGAATAATAACATTAAGTGTTATAAGTGCAACAATGATGGTCACATAACAAAGTGGTATAGAGTAGACATTCCAGAAACAAGTATGAACAGGAACATGAACATGAACATGAACAGGAACATGACATGAATAGGAATAGGAATAGGAATAGGAATAGGAATATAAACTAGAACAATAATAGGAACATGAACATGAATATGAACAAGGATAGAACCAAGGACATGGATAGAAACAGTCAAAGGAATCAAAAAATTCAGATAAGAAGAAAAGAGGATAAAGGTAAAGAACAGTGCTTTCTGGGAGTAGAAATACTCCCACCCCAAAGTTAACCACCTCAAAAGAAGGTGAGGGAGGGGCTAAGCTAAGAGGCTCATTCTTAGCCCCAAGCCCCAAAGGGGACCCTTTGCTATTGATGTCAAAGGGGGAGAGATTTGAGTAAGGGAGAGATATTTAATTTGAGAGAGCATTGAGCTAGGGGGAGCAATGTCCCAGGGGGAGCATAACAAAGGAAAAGTCAAGTCTTCAATAAAATAAAATTGGGTTGCCATAAATGATAAAGGGGGATATTTTTGGACATTTTGAAATTATTTAGTTGTCATTGATGTCAAGGTGAAAAGTCATAATTAATACTATGGAACACACCATCAATAGCACCAAGAACAATGCGAAGAGTTGAAGAGAAAGTTGGCAAAATAATATTTTATGAGGGTTTATGGTAAACCCATGATGGAAGATTAAAAGGTTTCATTAAAATCATTATAGTTGGCAAAATAAGATATTATGAGGGTTTATGATAAACCCACGATGGTAGAATTTATTACATTTAAAGGTTTAAGTTTAAACCCGAAGTTAAAGTTTATAAAAATAATTTATAAAATTTAAATTCCTTAGATTTAAATAATTTATAAATTATAAAGGTGGGAGCGTCGACATCATGCAATAAGAGGAAGCACCGACATCCAAGAAACAAAGGATTTTTTCTATAAATAAATGCCAAGGAGGCATTCGAAATTCACCCCTTCGATTGATTAATGTATGCGATAAAAAGTGAAAGGTTTTCATGCTTGTTGATCGTGAGGAAGAAGACAAGAAATTTTGCTTGTCTTTAGCGCTAGGTAGAGGACAAAAGAGGAAGGGCACATTGATTGAAACACATAGGACACAGTGGTCCATTGGTAGTGCACGTTTTACGAAGGCATTGGGATTTGAGGAAGCATGCGATCAATTTGTGTGGAGTGGTGTGTCTTGGGCACCAAGGGAAGTTTGTTTTGCATGTGGTTTTTGCATGCTAGCCAAGGACAAAGAATATGAAGAGCACTTAGGCTCTTAACCATGCATATAGCACACACGGTGGTTATAGCCATGGCTAGAGCGCTCATGGAGGTAGAGAACGTGGGTTTGAAACCCACTAAGAGGCAAAGGTAACTTTTTGATAATTAATTTTTGCCTAAGGTTTTTCAAAGGATATTGTGGAGTAATAAGGGTTTTTGATTTATGTTATTATTGGAGTTATAAGTGTTTGAGAAAGGTTGTTGATTTGATATTTGATTTTTATTATTGAGTAATAATGATTAATGTGAGGTTGTTTTATTGATGAAGTGATTTATATCTTTGGAACCATAAATAAAGTTAATTTGATTTTTATCAAAGTTTCTCTTGCCATTAAAATAAATTAAAGAGGTTTCTCTTGGTGGATGTTAAGTTTATTATAGTTGGGAGTTTATAAGACGTTATTGGATAAATATTTTATGTATGTTGATGGTTGTTTTCAAAGGTGGAGTGATAAGGTGTATTTGAGTATTTAAATTATATTGTGAGAAATATTTATCTTCTAACCTCTTTGATATTGGCATAGAAGTTGTTGTGGTTGTGGTAGATTTATGAGATCCCTTCATCATAAAGAAAAATGTATGAGCACATTATTCCATAGTTGAGTTGATTGATTGGTTTTATGAAAAATAAGTTTGGAGTAAAAGGGACTTGATTAGGGTTTCCTTTTCGAAAGTGTTTGAGTTAATGCTTCAAGGTTTTATGGAATAAAGAGTTGTTAAAACCTTGTTTTATAAAAATTATTGTTGAAGCCATTGGTTGTGTGAAGAACTTGAGTTAGGGTTTTGTAAAAGAACATGAGTATGATTGTTATGTGAAGATAGTTTTATAAGCATTGTTGTTGAAGTGAGTTGTTGTGCAAAGAACTTGAACTATGGTTTAAAAAGAACATGAGTATCATTGTTATGTGAGATTTGTTGTTGAGTATTGTTGGAAACATTTTGAGTTGGTTGATATATACTTGGACTAGGGTTTGTGAGCAAAGGTTGTTTCATTGAGTGATTGGTTGAGTAAAGTTGATTGAGCCTAGTCAAGTGGATGTGTGAAGTGATTGTTCAAGTTTCGTAAAACAAACTATTCTATATTCTGATTTGAGTTGATAAAGTGATTGAGCATTGAGTTGAAAAATATTGGGTCTCTAAAAATTCTCTTTATATTTCTTTGAGTTTTTGGACAAGTTCTGAGTGAGCTTGTTGAGCATATTTGGACAAGTTATGAGTGAGCTTGTTGAGCAGATTTGGACAAGTTCTGAGTGAAATTTTTGAGCAGATTTGAGCAAGTTCTGAGTGAGCTTGTTGAGCAGATTTGGACAAGTTTTGAGTGAAATTGTTGAGCATATTTTGAGCAAGTTCTGAGTGGACTTGTTGAGAATATTTGAGAAAGTTATGATTGAGCTTGTTAAGCATATTTGAGCAAGTTCTAAGTGAGCTTGTTGAGCAGAATTGAGCAAGTTCTGAGTGGACTTTTTGAGAAAATTTGAGCAAGTTCTGAGTGAGCTTGTTGAGTAGAATTGAGCAAGTTATGAGTGAACTTATTGAGCATGTTTGAGCAAGTTTTGAGTGTACTTGTTGAGTATATTGAGAAATTTTTGAGTGGAATTGTTGAGCATATTTGAGCAATTTCTAAGTGGAATTGTGGAGCAGAGTTTGGTGTAGATTTGAGGACAGGTTTGTACCAGACCAGAGACAGAGATTGAGCAGATTTGTGATAGATCGAAGGAATGTTTTTAGTACAGATTTGAGATAGACCTTTGGAGGTGACAGAGGATAGTATTCTCCAGTGGATAATAGATCAATCAGCCAGGTCAATGAGGATAGGTCTTCTAAGTGGGGACAAGAGTCTTCAGTAGAGGGAGATCCACAAGCCAATGTATTGGAGGCAGTAGTCTTCTAGAGGATCACCATCCAAAGCAAAGGAGAAGGAGTTCTCCTATGGATAGAGATCCACAAAATTGATTTAGGGGATTGGTATCTCCTTTGGATAGAGGTCCATAAATATTATAATAGGGAAGGATTCCTAAGATATTGATTGAGAAAATTTTAGTGAAATATTTTCTCCTTGGAGTAGCCCACATTGGGTGAAACACGTAAATTATGGTGTCTCTATTGTGTATGGTGTTTTGTGCATTACTTGATTACTGTTGTTGATATTGCTATCTATTCATTGCATAATATTGATTGGGAAAGCAAAGTAAAAAGTGGTATTATACTGTTCACCCTCCCTCTCAATATAATCTTGTGTTCTCCAGTGCAATGTTTTAGAAATATTACTCTACAAATATGCAAGGCATATATAGTAGATGTGAAGTTTTGGTATTGTGAAGGCTGCTATAGAAAATTGTCAAGAAAGATGCTAAAATTTTGGAGTAATTGTATTCATACAAATTTTTTAAAAGATCCAAAAAATGAAAATCAAGAATTCAAACATTTTATGTAAAATGATGTTGGTTTCGAGCTATAGCATCTCAATTGAGATGATAAGTGTATCTATTTGTACACTCTTAAGCTCTAAATAAGAGAGATGTAATTTGTCAAGGGTGGGGGACACAAGTACAACCCCTTATTATCTAGCAAAAAAAAATATTATATGTACATAAATATATAAACTAAAATATAAAGCTTGCTTCATTAAAATATTTTCATTAATTAAAATACTTAACACAAAACTTATTTTTTTATTAGAAATTTTAACACTTATTTTCCTTCTAGACCATGTCAATGGACCTTTCATACTTGAGATAAAAAAAGTTGTTGGATAATTACTTTTCTTTAAATGTAACAAAAAAATTAATGAAATAATTTCTAATTTTTTTCATGTTTATATATATATAGTAGTAATAATAGTAATAATGAAAAAAACATTTATTTATTATCAAAATTCACAACTATAGATGGCTGGGATTTTAAATTTTTATATTTATATTAATTTATACATAAAAAATATAGTACATTTATTTTATAATTTAAATTATTTAATTAACATTTTTTGAAAAATAATTTGAAAAAAGTATATTAAAACAAGATTATTTTCAAGTTGGGACGAGACTCCTCCTAGGCGTAGCTAACAAGAGCATTTATTTTCTCCTTTTAAATTTCCAACAAACTTCCATAACTCTAAAACCAAAGATCCTAAGAACTAACCACTTTTGGTTACAACACTAAAAAGAGATTTGCATTGGAGCCAAATCTCCTAAACTATATGTCTACAATGGTTTTCCAAATTAGTCAAACACTATATTTGCTCACCAACTTGCCTAATCCTCTCATCCTTAAAGTCCATGGCATTGTGTCTCTGAACCTCTACCTCCTTCTCAATATTTGTCTTAGCTAGGAAGTCTACAACTTTATTTAAAGCTCTACCCACATATATCAGAATCACATCATCCAATTCTCTCCTTAATTTGGGTGACAAGAATCCTCAACTTCCATACCTCCAAAGCAAAGTTTCTCATGCAATCTGATTCTATGATTATTCTCATATGACCTTATCTTATTGCCTAGATAAAAACATATTTGATAGCTAAGGCTTCTTATTGACTAGATAGTTCTTACTAGAGCATTGTCCCAACATGATTCCTATAGAGCATCCCAATTTGAACTCTACCCAAATTTTCTTTTACGACTCCATTAGTATTAATTTTAATTCATCCTTTTGGGGGTATTTTCCAACTAGATTTGTCTTGCCCCTTCTCCACTTCAACTTCCTTCTCCATCATTCCTATATTAGATTGAGTTTCCTCTTTAGCATACACTACCACAATTTTGTGACTTTGCACCAAATGATCTACTAGATGCTATCCAAGGATGAAAAGGTTTCTCTAAAGTTTCTACCAATTCTCTCCAACCACACTTGCCACAAAATAAAGTTTAATCCAAGCTTCCTCCCAATATGGAGAGCCTCAGATTTAAATTTGACCTTCTTCCATATTTTCCAAATATTAATCTCATTCAAATTATATTGACTTAGATTTTATAAGCTAAAAACCATCGCTCCCAGATTTGTAGCATAAAACACATTGATATGGGATAACAATTTTCCTATACCTCAAATTCTAAAAAAAATAAAAATTCCATTATACATGAACTACCATACAAATTTTTTTACTTTTAACCATCCCTTGAACTACCAAATCTATACTAAATGTGAATAGGAGCTTTTCTAAATTAAAATAATTGCTTTTCAAAATGACTTTCATCCTTTCTACAATCAAACCAGTTAAAAGCTCTCTCCCTTTGATAATACCTATCTATCTATCTTCGTCCATCTGAATTTATCGGAATGGATGTTGACTGACAAAATGGGTAAATAATTGATCCGAACTAATTGGAACAGATGGATTACTAACTAATATAAACTAATCAAGTGGGAAAGTTTTCACATATCTTAGATTAATGATTTGATTATCTTTCTAGATTTAAAAATAATATACATATTAAATTTACAATATTAACAAGTCGATCGTTTTATATGCATAAATTTTATTTTATTAAGTATTTTGTCAAAGAATTTGATTACAAATTTTTAAATGAAAAGTTTTTTTTTGGAAAATATTCGAGAAACGATGCCACTTTCGGGTAAGACCCAAGGAGGCAGGGGTATCTCTTTTCCCAAAATTTCCTAGGGCTCACACCTAGCCTACCACATTTGACATACTCAAGGAGTAAACCTGAAACAACAAAAAAAGAACACACAAACACACACAAATATTAAAAAAATAAAAAATAAAAAAAACATGCTCCTTGAGTGTGTCTAAAAGATAAAGCACAACCAAACACACACAATAAGATAAAAAAAACACACACACAACATGAACCACAAAAAAAAACACAAGAACAACATAACAAAACACATACATAACAAAAAACAACAGAACGCTACAAAGACACAACCAACAAAAATAACCAAAACCTAAAAAATAAAATAAAATAAAAAAATAACCAATTAACACAAACATACAAAAGCACAAGTGCAAGAACAACAAAAATACAAGAAAAAAAGTAAAAACACAAGAACAACAAAAAAACATTAAAAAAAAACACACATAAATAGAAAAGAAAGAAGAAAAAAATAGAACACAACAATGACCTATCTAAACCATAAGACTATTAAGGCAAGAATCAATAGAGGAAACAAAAGAAAGCTTAGTTTGAACTAGGGAACTAAAATACCCTGACCGAACAAAAAAGAAACAAAAATAAAGCAAGAAGAAACTAGGTACCTCTAGGACTAGAGTCATCCAAAGAAATAATAGAAATAAGATCTTCCCTTATTTGTGAAGCCCACCATCTACGAGGGTGGTCGTAGCAAGTAAGATAACCTTTATTCAAGTACAATTAACTAAAATATCAACATTCTTGTTTTAACATTCTTATTTATAATCAACTTTCAAAAAAATACTTGGATTAACAATTTTCTCAATCATTCTTTTTATTCTTCAAACAACCTTAAAAAGAAGTGAAGTAACATACAAATTTTAGAGGTAAACATAATTAGTTAGCTATTATTGCTTAATTGCCTTTGGCACGCACTAATAAGCATTGCTTCATTGTTTCGGCTAAATAATTATTCAAGTTGTTTCTCTTGGCTTTCTTTTCACTAGGAAAATAATCCACCAGCTTTCGTCCCCCACTCATAAAAACGCACTTTGCAAGTGGCAAACAATTCCAAACCAACAATTATATCACACGTTCAATTTTCTATCCGATGAAACTACCAAGCAATTACCCATCGAATGGGACGTCCTTTTCACCGGTCAAGTCTCCAAAGACTTTCCAGAGAAACACATTCACCGTGCATCATCTGCCACGTGTTCAGGCCGAAGGATCTTTGCACTAGCCATGGCGTCAAGTATTTTCCACACACAGTATGCGGCAAAGGTCTATTTAACCTGCTTTTACTGAGTTTTCTTTCATCGTTTTCGTCCCTTCCCCTCCATTCCCCCACTCCAATAGAGAGAGAGGAAGTCCCAAGTCCGCCGATAGAAGCCATGGAAGTTAAGCGTTCATGTTGCCCATTTCTGTTTCCAACAACAATGTTAACATTTTTGTTGATGTTGTTATCTTCCCTTGCAATTGCTTGCCCACCAGATGAAAGAAATTACCTTCTCGACTTCAAAGAAGGTCTTGTTGATTACTCCAACCGTTTGAGTTTCCCTCCTGCACATTCAATTCTCCTCCTTCCCCCCCCCCCATGTCACTGCTCTCCCTTCTCAACCACAATTAAACACCCATACCCCCTTCAAAAAATAAAAAACACACCCACAAACAACAAACCCCCCCCCCCCCAAAAAAAAAAAAAAACTTATTTTAAATTAAAAAACAAAAAAAAAAAAAAAAAAACTTAAAAAAAAAAAAAAAAAAAACCTGTCCTTGACAGATGTGAACATCTCTTCAGCGACAGGAATGGAGGAATGGGCTGAAGTTGTGGGCACTCTGTCCAATTTAAGGCAACTAAGCATGAGTTCCTGTGGGCTTAGAGGACCAATTCCCAGTTCCCTTGTGAACCTCACCTCTCTCGTCAGTCTTGACCTTTCTGAGAATTCTCTGTCAGCCCAAATACCCGTTTGGTTTAACAATATAACTTCTCACCTGCTTTCACTTGATCTCTCCTACAATGAGTTGTTTGGTCCTGTTCCTTCCAATCTGTTGCACTCTGCACATCGACTGCAAAAGCTTGACATCGGCTGGAATGAAAATCTTCGAGGAGATATTTCTTTCATTGCACAACAAACGTCTTCATCGCTACAGAGCATTGGTCTTTCAGGAACAAGAATGGAGGGCGAAATCCTGTCTGCTGTTGCAAATCTATCATCGCTGAAGCACCTTTTTCTGTCTTCTGCCAACATCGAAGGTGTGATTCCACCCTGCATCGTCAATCTGTCCAAGCTTGAAGAATTGGACCTGTCTGGCAACAGGTTAACAGGTACAATTCCATCCACAGTTTTTGAGCTTGTTAAGCTTGAATATTTGGACCTGTCTGGCAACGGGTTCACAGGTACAATTCCATCCACAGTTTTCGAGCTCGTTAGCTTAAGGAGTCTTGATCTCGATCATAACAGTTTAACCGGGGCCATTTTCCTCAGTGACTTTGACAACTTGACACGACTAGAAGAGTTGTATCTTTCTCATAATCACTTGACTGTGGAAATTAGTTCGACCTGGAGTCCTCCATTCAAAAATCTTATGAGTTTAGGGTTGGCTTCATGTAATTTACATGCATTTCCCACCTTTCTTGTGAACCAGTATTATGTATGGTATCTGGATCTCTCTGCTAATAGTATTGCCAGTGACATTCCCACGTGGATATGGGATCTTCCCTACCTTTAATATCTGAACCTTTCATGCAACCAATTAACGGGCTTGTTACCATCCAAACTGACATCCAAGTCTCTGTTTGGTTTATATTTACATCATAACAGCTTACAAGGTCGTCTTCCTCTTCTCAAAAAAAAACCCTCTATCACTTTCTTCCTCCTACAAATATCAACACATTAGACCTCTCTCATAATCACTTTAATGATTCTATTCCTTATGAAATTGTCACCTATCTTGGGAAGGCAAATTATTTATCTCTGTCTGCAAATAATCTTACAGGGGCCATTCCAGATGGCATATGCACTACATACATGCAGGTTCTTGATTTGTCAAAAAACATGTTAAGCAATCATATTCCTCCAAATTTTATGGAGAATTGTACAAATCTCATTGTTTTGAATTTGGCTGGAAATCATCTCAAAGGTGATATCCCAGAATTGAAAAACCTTGCATATCTAAAGACGGTAAATCTAAATGATAACCATTTGAAAATGGGTAGTTTGCCAGCCATTGCAAATTGCAGTTCTGTGGAGGTTCTTGATTTAGGAAAGAATAATTTGGAAGGCACCATCCCTGAATGGATTGAAAATTTATCACAGCTGAAGATTTTGATTTTGAAATCCAATAAATTTCAAGGTAATATTCCACTGAAATTGTTTGGCCTTTCAAATCTTCAAATCCTAGATATTTCTTACAACATGCTTTCAGGGACTATTCCAGATAGCCTTTCAAATTTGAATGCAATGGTTAATGCATCACAAAATAGTCCAACACTATTGGGCTCTACAAGTTATGTTGATGGTGATAGTAATTATCATATGACAATTTTCATGAAAGGTTGGGATCTTTCATATGAGGTTGTTATATCCATCTTGAGAGTGATGGATTTGTCAAATAACAATCTATCTGGTAATATTCCTCCACAAATGGGATCCCTTCAAGGTCTTATAGGTCTCAGTCTTGCAAGAAATCATCTTACTGGTAGAATTCCAAGAACATTGGGAAACATGAGTCAACTTGAATCTTTGGATCTCTCAATGAATAAATTGGAGGGAAACATTCCAGTGGAACTTGAAAAGTTGAACTACTTGGAATTCTTGAATCTCTCCTACAACATGCTTGATGGAAGAGTACCTCATGGAGGGCAATTTTTAACCTTTGATAAGTCATCTTTTTTAGGCAATTCAAATCTTTTTGGGATCCCTTTCAACACAACCCAGGAGGATTCTCAAGATGAAGGTGGTAAAAGTAATGGAAGAGATGCATGTCATGCTAACAACAATGAATCAGAAGATTCAGAGGTTGAGGCAAAATGGTGGGGAGTTGCAATGGGATTAAGCTATGGATTAGGCTTCTCCATTGTAGTTGGTGTGCTATCTTTCAAGAAAAGGCTGAGGAAAATAGTTTTTGACTTTTATGATGATATTATTGTTGCCATATTTGAAGGTAGATAGATCAAGCTTGTACTTAGATTGTTATCTTTAAAAAATATATGAGAAGAATAGTTTTTGATTTTTATGATGGCATTATAGGTGCCATGTTTGAAGGATCAAGCTTGTACTTAGATTGTTATCTTTAAAATATTTATGAGAAGAATAGTTTTTGACTTTTATGATGGTATTACAAGTGTCATGTTTGAAGGCATATAGATCAATGTATAAAGCTTATTTTATTAAAACATGCATCTATCTTACTTTCTGGTTGTAATATAGCTCTAATGGTATCCAAATGATATTTTAAATTCACAAAGTATTTATATATAATAACGAGTAGTGCTTAACAAAACTTATTATTAGTATTTTTTAAAAATCATTTGCATTTGTATGCTTTTCAATGTAAAATACAAATATGCCATGTATATTATATATAATAATATATATAATGAGTAGTGCTTAACAAAACTTATTATTAATATTTTTTAAAAATCATTTGCATTTGTATGCTTTTCAATGTAAAATACAAATATGCCATGTATATTGGGTTTAAAAAGTTTGACTATAATTTTTCTTTTTTCACTATATTGAAAAAAGCAAGAAAGTAATAATTGAGATATTATTATGTTTTCATGTATTTGGATTATAATAATCTTTGTGTAGTATCATTCTAGTCATGAGAAAGTAAACTTGTTTACTCATTGTTAATGGTTATATAAAATATTTTAAAGTTATTATATTTAAATTAATTTATTTTTAAGTATATAAATATTTGTAAAAATTTTGTGTAAGAAATAAAATCTAAGAGATAAATTGTTCAACACTCAAATAAATTGTTGCACTTTCACTTTTGTGAAGACCATCATTAGTGGTTCCCAACTAACATTCTCACTTGATCTTAGGCCTAGTCTTTTAAGCCATGGCCATGTAGCAAGTCTTTGTTCTTTGAAATTTCTTGTAAACCAATGCTACATAGAATAGTTGGATCTTTCTATTGTCAATGACATTCTCACATGGCTATTTTGAACCTTTCTTGCAACCAAATAATGGGTTTGTTACCATTCAAACTGACATCCAAGTCTCCATTGTGGTTGGATTTACATAATAATAGTTTATAAGGTCATCTTCCTCTTCCTCCTACAAATATCTAGATATTATACCTTTGTTTACATAATAATGGTTTATAAGGTCATCTTCCTCTTCCTCCTACAAATATCTAGATATTATACCTCTTTGACCTCTCTCAAAATCGCTTCAATGATTCTATTTCTTATGATATTGCCACTTACCTTGGAAAGGTAGATTATTTATCTTTGTCTACAAATAATTTCACAAGGACCATTCTGGATGACTTGTGCACTACATACATGTATGTTCTTTGACTTGTCAAAGAACATGTTAAACAATCGTATTCCTTCAAATTTTGTGGAGAACAATACAAATCCCATTGTTTTGACTTTGGCTGAAAATTGTCTCAAAGGTGATATGCTAGATTTGAAAAGCCTTGCATATGTAAAGCCATTAAATCTAAATGATAACCATTTGAAAAGGGGTAATTTTCCATCCATTGAAAATTATATTTTTATAGAGGTTCTTGATTTAGAATAATTTGGAAGGCACCATCTTTGAGTGGATTGAAAATTTATCATAGTTGAAGATTTTGATTTTGAAATCCAATAATCATTTTTGATGAAGTAATGCAAAGTACAATAGGTGGCACATATGGGGGCCACACTTCTTGGGGGTATAGCAACAAGGGGCCTCCCTCCTCGTGATTTAAACTGAGGTCACCAAGATGAAATACCAACAACATACCATTGGGATATTTTGATAGGGACAAATCTAATAAATTTCAAGGTAATAATACAGTGAAAATATTTGACCTTCCAAATATTCAAGTTATAGGTCTTTCTTACAACACGTTTTCAAGGACTATTCCAAACAACCTTTCAAATTTATATGTAATGATAAATGCATCACAAAATAGTCAAATACAACTAGTTTATATAAAATACCACGATGCTAAAAGTAAACATCATACGACAGTTTTCAGGAAAGGTTGGGATATTCCATATGAGGTTGTTTTATTAATCTTTAGAATGATGCATTTGTCCAATAATAGTGTATCTTGTAATATTCCTCCACAAATGGGATCCCTTCAAGGTCTTATAGGTCTCAGTCTCTCAAGAAATCATCTTACGAATAAAATTTCAAAAATATTGGGAAACATGAGTCAATATAAATCTTTGGATATTTCAATGAATAAATTGTAAGGAAATATCAAGTGGAATTTGAAAAAATAAACTAAATAATAAGATTCAAATATTAAGAGAATATGAGAGAGAGAGACACAATAGGATTAAGTTCTAGATTAAGTTTTTTCGCTATAGTTGGATTGTTATATTTAAGGCTAAGAAAAGTAGTATTTGACTTTTATGATTGTATTATTCATGCCATGTTTAAAGGTAGACACAAATACTTAAGCTAAAATATAGTGTTTGTTTTATTAATGTAAGTAGTTTTTTACTTTTTTGACTTTTATTCTAGTATTATTAATGTTATGTATCAATGTAATGTAAAAGGTAAAGGAAAAAAGGGTAAAGTAATTTTTAACCTTCACCACATCATAGGCCATATCATAGGCTATATAAAACAAACCTTATTTTACTTAATATATGATTTTCCAACTATATTCTAGCTATGGTGTATAAACTTATTTTCATAGGATTCAAATCTTGAACCTATATTTAAAGTTTCAAAGTCTCTACACATAAAGCTAAAATATAAATCTTGCTTCATTGAAGCATTTAAAGTTTTTTTTATATGTACACATAAAGCCATATCTTTGTATAGAGTTGTCCAATTTAGACGATTCTTGTACCATTTTATGTGAAATTTGAAGAGATTTGAAATGAATGGTCATATTGAGAAGCTTTATTTAGTTTCCATCTAATCTTCGCTAATCGCTTCCATGACATAAATGTTATCAATATCCCTGAGTTTATTTTTCATTCTATGAATTAATCTATTGAGAATTGTAGAAATACCAATAACAAAACTTTCCCATCTCACCAAGGCTTGTTCAAAA
This sequence comes from Wollemia nobilis, assembly GCA_028583015.1. Classification (NCBI taxonomy): domain Eukaryota; kingdom Viridiplantae; phylum Streptophyta; class Pinopsida; order Araucariales; family Araucariaceae; genus Wollemia; species Wollemia nobilis. Next base: position 2,068,947 of record JAQPPZ010001708.1, read on the forward strand.
TATTTTACAATCACCTTATGATGTACAATCATGAAATTCCCCTTGCTAATCCCGTCATATGTGAGGATATCCCAAAGGGTATTTCTAGTCCTCCCAATATATCTGAGTATAACGCTTCCACTATCGCTGTGGCATCCCCTATCTCAACCCCGATGTCGAGGAAGGGGAAATTTGGGGGGACTGTTAAGGAGATCGAGGTGTCAAAAGGGAAGAGGATTAATATTGAAGAATCAGTGAACATGATTAGGTCATCCATTTGTCTAAGGAAAAATATGTTCTAGATTCAGTATTCATATCCAAAGGTGGTATCTGATGATGAAGATGTTGAAGAAACCAATTCAATGCTTCAGAAACTGATTATCAAAACCATTTCCACTGCTATTTCCCACAATGAGGAGCTCATGTCCTTCATGATAGAGATGAGAAATGCTATGAACTTAATTTTCCTCAAGGAATCATTCCCTAAAGTATCTAGGGATGGTCCTACTGGTTCTGACAAACCTAATACTATAAGAAATGAAGAGAAAGGTGGTCGTAAGGATGAGATGAAGGTTGCTAAAGATGAAGAAGTATAGTTGATGGGCTATGGGCTATGCTTAAGGAGGGGGCACATGATGTGCATTGGGTTACAATTTTTTCTTTTGTCTATGATGAGGGATTTCACCTCTGTTGTATGATGTTTTTGGTCTATAAGCTTCATACCTCTTTATCTTTTTTGCTCTTTTTTCTAGCAGTTATTTCTACTACCGTTGTATCAAGGTTTTGGGATTCCTTTCAAAACCCATTTTAATGAATTTTTTACTTACCAAAAAAGAAAAATGAATGGTCATATGAAATAATCCAAGTACTATTGAGGGAGATACAATCATGTGAAGACAACCATCTGAAATAAGAGCAAAATTAGGGTAATTTTTTTTTAAATATCTCATATTTTAGGAGACATATATTTATGAAGATTTATTTTATTTAGATGATTCTTGGACCAATTAGTGTAGGATTTGAAGAGATTCAAAATGAGTGTTTATATGAAGAACTATGTGTAGTATTGAGGGAGATACAAGCATGTGAAATCAACCATCCAAAACAAGGGTAGTGATAATTTTTCAAGTCATGTAAAATGATATTGTAGATATATGTCAGCTAGGGTTTGGATGATGGGAGGAGCAATGGAGGGCTAGGGTATTAGCAAGGTGGAACATTCTATGTGGGCATAGAATTTTTAGCTAAGTTTCATTTATCCCTTCATTAGATTAAAAGTTCTATATGTAGATTATTGTAGGTTTATTTTCAAATAATATAATTGCTATAATATATATTAGTAAATTTCAGTAGTTATCAAGTTATAGTTTCCTTACCATGGATTGATTTATAAATAAATTCTTAGATATATCCCTAGTAGTAGAGGTTAAAGAGGACCTCATAGACTAGTGATCATTGTTGCTCAAAGATAGGGTAATCATTAGGAAATTTAATGGATCTTGGCTAGGGGCTTCAACTTTGAGAAAATTAATATATAGGAGATGGAAGTCTCTAGGAGTGATTCTATCCTTACTTCCTAAATGTTTCTTCCTAGCTATTTTTTGTTCCAAGGAGGAAATATATAGAATCTTGAAAAGGGATCCTTGGTTTATTGGAAGAGCATGACTCTTCCTTACCCCTTGGTATGAAGGCTTTGCATCTAAAAATTTAAATCTATCCTTAGTACCAATCTGCATCAAGATGTATGGGTTACCCATTGAATTATGAGAAATAGACACCTTCAAGGTAAATAGGTAACACTCTGGAAGAATTCCTTGAGATTTCAAAAACTACAAAATATGAAATCTTGGCTATTTATGCTCATATATTGGTCATTATGGATATTAATAAACCTTTACTAGAATCTATTACTATTAATTATGGGAATAATTTGTGGATCCAAAGCATGAATTATGAAAACATATCTTTGAAGAACACAAGCTTATACTAAGAGGGGGGTGGTGAACAGTATAAGACCACTTTTTAATTTTCTTTCTCAAATAATATTAATCAATATAATCAATGGCAATATCAATAACAATAACCAAAGCAATGCACAAATCATCACACACAATAGAGACACCAATTTAACGTGGTTCACCCAATGTGGGCTACTCCACGAAGAAAATATTTTACTAATATTTTCTCAATAAATCTCTTGGGAATCCTTTCCCTATTACAATGTTTATGGACCTCTATCCAAAGGAGATACCAATCCCCTAAATCAAGTTTGTGGATATCTATCCATAGGAGAACTCCTTTCTCCTCTTGCTCTAGCTGGTGATCTTCTAGAAGAACTACTGCCTCTACTGCAGTGGCTAATGGATCTCTATCCACTGAAGACTCTTGTCCTCACTCAGAAGACCTGTCCTCACTACCCTGGCTAATGGATCTCTATCCACTAGAGACTATCGTCCTCTATACTTTGTCACCTCCAAATATTGCACTCATATCTATCTCAAATCTATACCAAACACAGTCCTTCGGTCTAGCACAACTCTGCTCGGTCTCTGTCTCTGATCTAGCAAAAACCTGTCCTCAAATCTGCACCAAAATCTATCCTCAATATTTTTCCTTTGATCTGCACTAAACATAGTCCTTCGATCTAGCACAAATTTATCCTCAATATCTATCCTCAAGCCTTAACTCAAGGCTTGACTCAACTCTATTGGATCTGCCCCAAACCTTAACTCAAGGTTTGAACAAATCAATCAACTCTACTCTCAATTCTTCTCAAATACTTATCTCAAATATGCCTTGTAAGCTTCCACAAAATCTCACACTAATTTTTCCACAAGTCCTCTCTAGAACTTGTCCAAATATTCTCCAAAAGTCCTCTCTAGAACTTGCTCAAATCTGCTCAATAATTTCTCTCTAGAACTTGCTCTAATCTGCTCAATAAGTCCTCTCAAGAACTTATCCAAATCTACTCTCAATATGTATTGTAAGCTTCCACAAAATCTTACCCAAATCTATCCACAAGTCTTCTCAAAGACTTACCTCTAAACTACTCAACAAGTCCACACTAGAACTTGTCCAATCTCATAGAAACATAAAGAGAATTGTTAGAGACTCAATATGCTCTATACTCATCACAGTGCTCAATCACTTTAAATCACTCTCTTAGAAACATACAGATAATTGTTAGAGACTCAATATGCTTCAAATGCTCAATCACTATCAATAAATCTTTCAAAAATATAAGGATAATTGTTAAAGACTCAATATGCTTCTTATTCACCTCAATGCTCAATCACTTTCTCAACTCAATTTAGAATATAGAATAGTTTATTTTATGGAACTTGAAAAATCACTTCACACATCCACTTGACTAGGCTCAACCAATTCTACTCAACCAATCACTCAATGAAACAATCCTCCCTTACAAACCCTAGTCCAAGTATATAAACACCAACTCAAAATGTTTCCAACAATGCTCAACAACCAATCTCACATAACAATGATACTCATGTTCTTTTCAAACCCTAGTTCAAGTTCTTCACACAACTCACTTCAACAATAATGCTTATGAAACAAATCTCACATAACAATGATACTCATGTTCTTTTCAAACCCTAGTTCAAGTTCTTCATACAACCAATGGCTTCAACAATAATTCTTATCAAACAAGGTTTTAATAACAACTCTTTATTCCAAAAATCCTTGAAGCATTAACTCAAACACACTAAAAAAGGAAGCCCTAATAAAATCCTTTTCACTCCAAACTTATTTTCATAAATACACTCACATTCATCATTTTTACACATGGAAGAATTTGCCCATACCTTTTTCTTGATTGGAGAAAGTCCTCTCAAAAACTTGCCTTCAAACAATGCCTTCTTATTTGCCAAGTACCAAGGGTTAGATAACAAGTGTTATACTTCACAAATACAAGTATAGCTCAATTTCATGATACACCTTATATCTCCATCTCAATAGCAATATTCAACAATAATATCTTCACAAAAATTACCCTTTCAAAATACACCTTCAATTTCTCAATATCACAAAAATTGATATCCCAACTCAATGTTTTATCTCCTAAGGTAAAATTAATATTTACCCTAGTAAAATACCTATTTACCACCTAGGTAAATAATTCCAATATTACCTTATGACTCCCTAACCTTAGCATAATAATCAAATTGCATAAAACACCCCTTATACCTCCTAAACCTTAGCACACATGCAAAATAAAATTTAATTTATAAAAACCTTTGTAAAATCCCCTTCGTGATTTTTGGGGATTCGACCCTACACCCTCTCCTCGGTTGGTGCCTTGGTTGTGGCTAGCTAGCCGTGTGAGCCAAGCGCTCCACATGCTAGCTTAAGAGCCTTGGCTTCTTAAGCCCTTTCAACAAAGGATTTAAAGCCTTTGGCCTCTCCCTTGCCTAGCCTCTGGCTAGACCACACGAGCGCTCTCCTCTGCCTTGCCACTTGCATGACCATGATGCACTCCCTTCACCTTTGCTATCTCTGAATCCATAATTTCCATAGGCTCTGAAATTTTTGCATGTGCCTCAAATCAAATAATCAATTTTCTAAGGTTTGCATTGGTGTTTAAATACCCTTTATTGCCTTTGCACTTCATGTCGGTGGATGTTTTAATTTTGATGACGTCGACACTTTATAATTTATAAATTATTTAAATTCAAAAGAATTTAAATCTTATAAATTATATTTATAAACCTTAGACTTTAATAAAAATTAAAGTCTCCTTGTATAAGTAATATTTATTTATAAAATTTAAATTCAATTTGAATTTAAATATTTTATAGAATAAATATTAAACCTTCCTTTAGCTTTGCAATAAGCTTCCTTGGGTTTTTATGAAAAACCTTTTAACTTATGTTTCCACATAATATTAAAAATATTATGAAGCCCTTTTGCATTTAACCTTTGCATTGTTCCTTGACATATTTATTGACATCAATGATGACTTCATTCCTTGACATCAATGACAACTTTAACTTATTAACTCAAAATGTCCAACAATCTCCCCCTTTGTCACTGATGGCAACCCAAATTATTTTTATCAAAAACTTGACCTTTCCTTTGTTCTTCTCCCCCTGGGACATTGCTCCCCTTGGCTCAATGCTCTCTCCTTTCTACTCAAATACCAAATCTCTCCCACTTACTCAAATCTCTCCCCCTTTGACCTCAATGGCAAACGGTCACCTTTGGGGCTTGGGGCTAAGAATGAGCCTCTTAGCTTAGCCCCTCCCCCACCTCCTCTTGAGGTGGTTAATTTTAGGGTGGGAGTATTTCTACTCCTATCAAGCACTGTTCTTTACCTTTATCCTATTTTCTTCTTATCTGATCCTTTTGATTCCTCTGACTATTTCTTTCCATGTCCATGTTTCTCTCCATGTCTACGTTCATGTTCCTATTCTTGTTTTTGTTCTTGTTCCTATTCTTATTCATATCCATGTTTCTATTTTTGTTCATATCCATATTCTTATTCCTATTCCTGTTCATGTTCCTACTTGATTTTGGAATGTCTGCTCTACACCACTTTGTTGTGTGACCATCATTATTGCACTTATAACACTTAATGGTATTATTCCTTGGAGGTGCAAATGTCTTAGGATTTCTCATAGTGAAGCCATTTCTTCTATCATGAACCCTGCAATTTATTACCTTATGACCAGACTGATTACAAGAGTAACAATATCCTTGATATATATGTCCATTTCAAAAATTCCCATATTCCTATCTTCCATGTGTCCTGCACTGTGAAGCCTTGTGCCCAAACCTGTGACATGAGAAGCATCGTCCATTGAAGAAATATTTCCTTGACCCCATTGGTCTCTTAGTCCCTTCTACCTTGTCATTTTTCATGTTCCATATGTTCCTTACTTGTGTATTGTTCCTTTCCTTGTTTAACTTTCTATTATCCAACATATCCTTAGAGGTCTCACTCTCTCTTTTACTTACTTCTTTTGACGCTTTTTATTTTTTGGTGTTTGATCTTGACTCTCCTTTTTCTTCTTCTTGTTTCCTTTGTTCTTATTTAGAACTAAGTCCTATTTTGGTGACTGATGACCTTTGTGCATTGATAATCCTATCCAAGGTCTTTGAATTTTCCTCAAACTTGTGTAGCTTGTCCTTAGAACCTTTTACTTCCATCCTTAGTGAAACTATCTCATGCTCTAATATTTCACACTCTAGATATTTTATTTTTTATTTTTTGGACATACCTTCAATTTTTCTTGCCTCTTCAACTTTGATTTTGAAGTTGGTGAGTTCCTATAGAAACTTTGCTTTTGCTTTCTCATCTTCTTGAGCTTAAACCCTTAATCTTGAGTTCTTCCTTTTTAATTCTTCAAGAGTAACCATAAGTCTTTCAAATTCTATCTCTTTTACCTTTGACTGTTCAACCATACCTTTTTCAACTCTTCTTGCCTTTTCAACCTTATCTCTCAAGTTAGAGAGATCTTGTAGAAGATTTGTCTTACATTTATTATCTTCTTGTATTTGAGCCATCAATTCTAAATTCTCTCTTTTCAATTCAAAATTTTCCTTAAGATTGGGTTCCTCTTTTTCTTTTTTCGAATCTTCCTCTTCTTACTTTATTTGATCTTCTATAGGAGCATATTCTTTTTCTTCTATTACTGAAAGTAGAGTTTCTTCTTCATACCTGTTTTGACTATCCCTGTTATCATTTAGATCGATTTCATATTCACTACTACTGAACCCTTGATAATATCTTGCATCATGATCGAGTTTACCACAAAAAAACATTCTTCACCTTCTTGTGGACAATAAACTGCATGGTGACCTGTATTCCTACATCTGGTACAAAACTTTATCAACCTAGTTATTTCCCCATTTCTTTATTCATCTCTTGAATCTATTTCCATTCTTCCTCTCAAAACAACAATATTGAATTCATCTTCTTTTTCTTTCATGACCATGTGTGTTCTTTTCTTCTTGTGTCTCATGGTTCTACTTTTGCCTTTCTTTGCCATTTGTATTCTTGTAAGATCTTCCTTCAAGTTGTTAAACCTTTTCTAAAGGAACCATCTCTGATGCCAATTGAAGAACACAAGATTACACTACGAGGGGGGTGAACAGTATAAGACCACTTTTTACTTTTTTTTCTTAAATAGTATTAATAAATATAATCAATTGCAATATCAATAGCAATAACCAAAGCCATGCACAAATCATCACACACAATAGAGACACCAATTTAACGTGGTTCACCCAATGTGGGCTACTCCACGAAGAAAATATTTTACTAATTTTTTCTCAATAAATATCTTGGGAATCCTTTATCTATTACAATATTTATGGACCTCTATCCAAAGGAGATACCAATCCCCTAAATCAAGTTTGTGGATCTCTATCCATAGGAGAACTCCTTTCTCCTCTTGCTCTGGTTGGTGATCTTCTAGAAGAATTGTTGCCTCTACTGCAGTGGCTAATGGATCTCTCTCCACTGAATACTCTTGTCCTCACTCAGAATACCTATCCTCACTACCTTGGCTAATGGATATCTATCCACTAGAGACTGTCATCCTCTATACTCTGTCACCTCCAAAGCTTGCACTCAACTCTATCTCAAATCTATACTAAACACAGTCCTTCGATCTAGCACAAATCTGCTCAGTCTTTATCTCTAGTCTGGCACAAACCTATCCTCAAATCTGCACCAAACTCTATCCTCAATATCTGTCCTTTGATTTGCACTAAACATAGTCCTTCGGTCTAGCATAAATTTATCCTCAATCTCTATCCTTAAGCCTTAACTCAAGGCTTGAATCAACTCTGTTGGATATGCCCCAAACCTTAACTCAAGGTTTGAACAAATCAATCAACTCTGCTCTCAAGTCTTCTCAAAGACTTATCTCAAATCTGCCTTGTAAGCTTCCACAAAAGCTCACACTAATCTATCCACAAGTCCTCTCTAGAACTTGTCCAAATATGCTCCACAAGTCCTCTCTAGAACTTGTTCAAATCTGCTCAATAAGTCCTCTCTAGAACTTGCTCAAATCTACTCAATAAGTCCTCTCAAGAACTTATTCAAATCTGCTCTCAATATGTATTGTAAGCTTCCACAAAAGCTTACCCAAATCTATCCACAAGTCTTCTCAAAGACTTACCTCTAAACTGCTCAACAAGTCCACACTAGAACTTGTCCAATCTCATAGAAACATAAAGAGAATTGTTAGAGACTCAATATGCTCTATACTCAACACAATGCTCAATCACTTTCAATCACTCTCTTAGAAACATATAGAGAATTGTTAGAGACTCAATATGCTTCAAATTTCAATCACTCAATCACTCACAATCACCTCAATGCTCAATCACTTTCTCAACTCAATTCAGAATATAGAATAGTTTGTTTTATGGAACTTGAAAAATCACTTCACACATCCACTTGACTAGGCTCAACCAACTCTACTCAACCAATCTCTCAATGAAACAATCCTTCCTTACAAACCCTAGTCCAAGCATATGACATCCACTCAAAATATTTCCAACAATTCTCAACAACCAATCTCACATAACAATGATACTCATGTTCTTTTCAAACCCTAGTTTAAGTTCTTCACACAACTCACTTCAACAACAATGCTTATGAAAAAACTCTCACATAACAATGATACTCATATTCTTTTCAAACCCTAGTTCAAGTTCTTCATCAACCAATGGCTTCAACAAAAATGCTTATAAAACAAGTTTTTAACAACTCTTTATTCCGAAAAACCTTGAAGCATTAACTCAACACACTCAATAAGGAAGCCCTAATCAAATCCTTTTCACTCCAAAATTATTTTCAGAAATACACTCACATTCATCATTTTTACACATGGAAGAATTTGCCCATACCTTTTCTTGATTGGAGAAAGTCCTCTCAAAAACTATCTTCAAACAATACCTTCTTATTTTCCAAGTACCAAGGGTTAGATAACAAGTGTTATACTTCACAAATACAAGTATAGCTCAATTTCATGATACACCTTATATCTCCATCTCAATAGCAATATTCAACAATAATATCTTCACAAAAATTACCCTTTCAAAATACACCTTCAATTTCTCAATATCACAAAAATTGATATCCCAACTCAATTTTTTATCTCCTAAGGTAAAAATAATATTTACCCTAGTAAAATACCTATTTACCACCTAGGTAAATAATTCCAATATTACCTTATGACTCCCTAACCTTAGCATAATAATAAAATTGCATAAAACACCCCTTATACCTCCTAAACCTTAGCACACATGCAAAATAAAATTTAATTTATAAAAACCTTTGTAAAATCCCCTTCCACGATTTTTGGGGATTCGACCCTGCGCCCTCTCCTTGGCTGGCGCCTTGGCTACGGATAGCTAGTCGTGTGAGCCAAGGAATGCACGTGCTAGCTTAAGCACCTTAGTTGCTTAAGCACTTTCAACAAAGGCTTTAAATCCTTTGGCTTCTCCCTTGCCTAGCCTCTAGCTAGACCACACGCCCCAAGTTTGGGAATGGTTCCATATTTTTTGAAATTTTTCTCTTAGCACAATGTGCATAGTTGTTGTTGAGAAGAAAAGGAATATAAGGAAAATAAGTAATCAATGTTGGTGAACATGTGGTGGAGGTGGGAAGACCATATCTCTTCATGTAACCACACTTTTTTAACCTAAATATTAGATTATTGCAAGAGAAATTTGTAAGATGCAAATTGTAATAGAATTCCCCATTCTACTTGCAAAAGGGGCTAATGATAGCTTCCAGTAAATTTTTGTGAACACGGTTGCATTCATAAATAGATTGACCATCTTTATTTGATGTCGAATATGATATAGGATTATTATGTGAGCAAGTTTCCTTATGGTGATCTATCCATCCTACCAAATTGCATGGATATCCAATCGTTGCAATCACCAAGGGTATAGAGTAAACCACTAGATACGAGGTTCACTTGATAATGCAAGTGAATTTGACAATGTTAAATGGAAATGCATTGAATTGTGGATGATATGAATGATGTAAATGAATGTGAATGATGCAATGATTTATGAGTGATTTTGATTATTTTGTGATATTTGGAATTGTTTTAGAATATTTTGAAGCAATTTGAGGCAATTTCACAACTTTTGACCGTAAACAATAATTAAATGCCCAAATAAATCCGTGTTCTCATAAAATATAATGGAATGATGTGATGAGTGATTAGTATGGTGAATGTGGTAGTTTTGTGAAATATGGGACCGGTTTGAGGTATTTTTACGTGATTTGGGTGTTTTCATGACTTTTGATCGTAATAAAAAATTATGTGTCCAAATCAATAATTATCATCACAAAACATAATGGAATGATGAAATGGATACATGGATGAAGTTTGATGTGATTTTTGGGAGTTATGCTACATTTTGAGGCCCTCTGAGTCCTTTTGCAACATTTTGGATCCAAATGCCAGTCTGTATCCATATCATGCATATACTCAGGAGAACATTTGCCACTGTGCAAATGAAGGGTGGCATTTGAGTGCACCAGGTAGACACCCATGGGAATTTAAGCATGCCAAAATCAGCTATAAAGGGTTGTAGAGGTAAATTTTGATTCAATGTTGCGTTTACGAGTTTGAGAAGTGATGTATGAAGAAGATTGAGTGAGTGAGTGAAAGTGTGGATGAGTGTGGCTATGGCAACAGAGGATGTGGATGTGGAAACAAGCATGGAGGTGCATGTAATTGAGGTAAGTTCCCTTGACACTATTGTTTAAATTTTGTATTTTTTTTGTAATGAATGTGATGGTAATGTGCATTTGTTGTTGTGTTGTAGTTGAGGATCTTGGAGACTCAACATAAATTCTCATCCATCATACCAGGGATGAGAAAGGTGCTACCAAAGTACCATTGGGATTGGCTAGAGCAAGTGGTATTGGCGGGGTGTTCTCGGGTTGAGGTGGTGAGGGCTAACATGGTAATGATGTAGAGCTAATCTAGCTCTCATGAGTGTTGCAACAGTTTGGGATACAAAAGGGGTACTTTGATGCTCTCGTTCTCTGTAGGCTTCATGTCAATGATTCAATACTACCTTGTGTGGAGTGGTAGGTGTAGTATAGGGATGATTAAGAGATAGATCTCCCAAATGTGAATGATATCGGGACCACTACCTATTATGATGCATGGTTTACTTTACAACTATCATGGGTACCAAGTTAGGTGGTTGAGGAGGCCAGTGGGGATGATGGAGAGATAGCAGCAGAGGTTGAGGAGACTCCCTAATGTCAAAGATATTATAGTTATAGAAGATGAGTGAGGTGGGAAAGGAATGTCATAGAGAAACCTCTAGAGATTGGAGGTGATGGTGATGGTGTGGGTGGTATGGATGAGATTCGAAAGAGACCTCCTATTTAGATTGAGGAGGAGTGAGCTGAGCTCTAAGATGAAAATGACCAACTCCAGCACATGGTGGAGCGAGATGCAGTGATAGTGACTCAGGATGCTAAGAATACTCGGATGTGGGTGGAGCTAGAGACACATATGGTGGCAGGTTGAGGTGAGGATGTGATAGCGAGGTTCTAGGTAAATTTGGCATGGAGGGATGCACATCAAAGATAGGATGTGCTACGCCTTCGATCTTGGGAGAGCTACATTCAAGAAATGGAGGATCTGCTTATGCAACCTAACATTGGACTACTAGAGCGACCTGATTCCTCCATAGAGGATTCTATTAAGCATAGTGAATTTAGGTGTAATGAATCTAGGTCTAGGGCTCCATCAGGATCTTAGGGATGTACCTACGAGTATTAGTCTGTGCCTAGATACACTTTTTGTATATGATCCTTGGTGCTCGATTGTATATACCTTCGAGCATTCATTGTACATGTGATATAAAAAATATATATATATATATATATATATATATATATATATATATATATATATATATATATGAATTTTATTTTGGTGTTATGACTTTATGTGAATGTTTGCATGCATGTGTATGTGATGTGAAAAATATTTATGATTTATGATAATGACAATATAAGTTAATGGACACACTAATGATCATTTGTGATAGTTTAAATTTGGTTTGACCATATTTATCATTATCGCTTAATTAGAGACACCAACATGGTGGTATATGAAATGGAAGACTCATGTAATGATACGATAATGAAATGGAGATTGTGTTGGATTATGAATGGTTAATTTAAAATTGTTTTACAAAGACTCAAATATCCTAGCGACTTCACACAAATTTACTAAGTCCTATATTATTTATAGAAGACCAAACATGTGTGCAGTGAATTTTCATTTACCAATCATGAGCATGGTAATAACTCAAGGCAATCAAGAACCAAGGTGTGTGCAAGTGAGTTTATTAACCCATCTTGGATAATTTGAGATGAAAACTGTCATGGAGAAGACCAAAAAGCTAGCTTGTCCTTATGTGTGGTTAGAGGTCTTCTTCAAGATAGATGTGTCACCACACATGAGCGTACTCCACTGCCAGTCAAGCATCTATATCCTTAGTGGATATTAGATCCATAGTCCAATGATCTAATCTCTAAGCTTTTGGGAATTAGACTACCTAACAATTTGGATGTAAATGTAGTTCTATCCTTACTACTTGAGGATCTATGGTGTGTGATATTTAAAAGAATTAGAACTTTGGGGAATCATATTTTCAACCTAGGCGTGATAATAATTCTACCCTATCCTTACTACTCATTATTTTGTTTGGAAGTGTTAGTAGTGGTGAAAAAACACTGTTTTTTATTTTGGACTATGTGCATAATGGGACAAGTAAATATGAATTTTTCGATTCGAGGTTCAACCCAATCATGGTGTTATCCCTCTTTGACACAAGATGTTTTTAATATATGTTAAATGTATTTGGTTCAAGAATGTTAGATTCAACTACCAAAACTCATGATTTTATTAGTGAAAATGTGTCTTGGTCGTAGAGAAAACTCGACATGTATTGGAGGTTGCTTGAAAAACTAGAAGTGGTTGAGTGACCAAAACTCCTAGGGGTGATGGAAATTTGTATTGCAAATGATGATGTAACTTATGCAATGTCATGATGAGATGGATGTGAAATCAAATGTGCCCCTGATTAAGGTGACTAGACTTATTAGATCAATTATTGTCTAAACTGAGCAAACTAATCCTAATATGGTGGATGAAATGTACCAAAATGACAATGAATATGATTGTGGAAAATGAATGTGTGAAATACACTGTGTATGAATGATGTTTTTGTGTATTAGCCATGTATATGTATACATATGTAAAATACATTTAGTATAGAAAACTCTCAAGTGGATGATTTTTAATGGTTCACACTCTTCTACTCCCTCTATATTGGCAAGCCTATAAGTTCCTTGACCCACTTTTTTTATGACAATGTATGGACCTAACCAATTAGTCATGAATTTATCACAAATATACAATAATGCATTGGTGTTTTATTGATTCTCTTTAAGGAGAAGATCTCCTACTTGGAATTCACGTAATTGAACTTTGGCATTATAAGCATGCTTTAAATTTTCATGATATACTTGTAAATGCTCCAAGGAATTGACTCACCTTTCATCAAGGAGCGTGAGTTGGTCAAGATGTGCTTGTCTAGCAGTATCGTCATCTATTAATTCTTGTAATGAAATACGTAGTGAGGGAATATCGAGCTCAAGAGGAATGATGGCTTCGGTATCATATACCAATGAGAATGGTGTTTCCCCAATAGGTGTGTGGATGCTTATTCGATAATCCCATAATACCAAGGGGATTTGAGTATGCCAATATCAATGATTTTTTTTGACTAATTTCTTGAGAATAGTGATCAAGGTCTTATTTGTTGCCTTAACTTGTTTATTTTTTTGTGGGTAATAAGGATTCGAGAAACTATGTTGGATAGTATATTTCTTGCAAAGTGCTCAAACATCCTTGTTTTTGAAAGACTTACCATTATTAGAGATTTTTTTTTATGGGGTACTAAAGTGACATATGATATGTTGAAGTATAAACTCTACAATTTGAGGTCTTGTCATACTGGTTAGAGGAATTGCATCGACCCACTTTGTGAAGTATTCAGTGGTATTGATGATGAATGTGTGTTGTCTTGAAGAAGGGGGTGATATTTTACCAATCAAGTCACAACCCATTGTGAAAAATGCCAAAGACTCTGAATAGGTTGTAATGCTTGTGATGGTACATGAGTTAAATTAGCATGTTGCTAATATTGTTGATATTTTTTGAAATAAGTGCAACAGTCTCGTTCCATGGTGGGCCAATAATAACCCATGCTTAAAATATGCTTTGTGATGATCATTCCAGTAAAGTGACCACCACAAGTACCAATGCCTTGGAACCAACTATACTTGGACTAATAAGAGGAGGGAGCCACATAGAAGGAAGGTGAAGTTAGACCATTTTTTGGTTTTAGAGAAGGCATTTGTAAAATGGAATATAAAATTTTAAATTTTGGAGGGTCCAGTTTCAGTTCACTTTCCCATTTTGTTGGAAGGGGGATCAAGAGAGTACAACATCTTGGTTACAAAAAGAGAAACTTCAAAAGAAAATTCCACAGTGGTGGAAAGAAGGTTGTCCGACATATGGGACAACAATGTTTAGAATCCAAAAATAACTTCATTATGTCAAAGATCAACTGAAATAATAGAGGTGAGCTAACAAGACAGACTTCCAAGTCCAAAGAGCTCCATTGGTGTCCAGATGGGATGAGGTTCAAAAATAGTTTAGGGTAGGAACGATTATAGGTAACTCAAAGAAGAGGATGATGCATTGCGTAAAGCGGTTGAGGACATTGACAACCAAGAGACATACTGGAAACTAAGAGCAAGAAACACTAGGTTATTAGACAATGATAAAAATACCAATTTTTTTCATCGGGCTGCCTATGCTAGGAGAAAAACGAACAACATGGAAGCTCTTCAAGAGAATGAGCATTCCTTTGATACAATTCCAGGTATGCATTTCCATTCAATGGATTATTTTTCTAAACTATTTAAGTAAAGTATGGTGCAATATGAAGAGGTTCAAAAAGAAGTTCTTGTTGTCATACCCTCTATTATCTTTGAAGAAGAAAATTAGGCCCTACTTAAACCTATTGATAGAGAGGAATTGAAGAATGTAGTCTTTGGAATGAACACCAGAAAAACACCAGGTCCAGACGACTTTCCAATTGAGTTTTTTAGGCCTTCTAGGACAACTTGGAGGAGGATGTAATGGTTGTTATAAAGAAGTCCAAAGGTAGTAAAAGAATGCTTAAAGCATTAAATCATACTTTCATTGCCTTAATTTCAAAAGGGGAGGAGGGGGTGCATATTTCATATTATAGACCTATTTCCTTATGTAATGTCATATATAAAATAATCACAAAGGTAATGGTTGAGCGGCTAAAACCTCTTCTACACAACATTATCTCCTCTGAGCAAGGGGGTTTTGTAGAGGGTAGGCAGATCTTGGATGGTGTGGTTCTAGAGCAGGAGACAATCCATTCAATGCAAACATCTGATAATAAAGGAATGTTCATAAAATTGGATATGTCAAAGGCTTATGATAGGGTGGAGTGGAGCTTCTTGTCAAAAATGATGACAACCTTTGGTTTCTCTCAGGATTGGATAGAATGGGTCATGAGTTGTGTTTCTACTTTGACATACTTAGTGTTAATCAAGGATATTCTCTTGCAACCATTTGGAGCTACTCAAGGCCTTCATCAAGGAGATACTTGTTCCCCCTATATTTTTCTCATATTTGCTGAATGCTTGGGTAGAATCATCTTGAGGAGAAGACAACAAGGTTTGCTAACAGGCATCAAGGTTTGTGAGGAAGTTTTGACTCACCTATATTTTGTGGATGACACAGGATTGGTGGGAGTGACCAACTTCAGGGAAGCAAGAATGATTAGAGATACACTTAATGTCTACCTTAGGGCTACAAACCAAGTCATAAATGATAAAAATCCAAAGTGGTATTTTTCAATCTCGATCAAAAACTTCAGGATAGAATTTTAGAGATCTTGGGATTCACAAGGACTTCTCTCCCAGTGGTATACTTGGGGGTCCCTTTGCATTTTAAAAAACTAAAAATAGATATCTAAAGTAATATTTTGGACTGTATCAAGGAAATAATTGATCATTGGTCTCATAAATGGTTAAGCTATGGGGGTAGATTAACTTTTTTACAGTCATTCATTCAGGCCATGCCAATTTAAAAAAAAAATTATCCTTACTGCCGCACATACCATATGGAAAAAATTGGACAAGATGGCTAGAAAATTTTTATGGGAAGGAGTAAAAGGAGAGAGGAAATGGGCCTTAGTAGTTTGGGAGAAAGTAAGCCAACCCAAGGTAAAATGAGGTTTGGGACTGGGAAGATCAAAGTTAAATAATAAAGCTTTGGCTGGAAAGCTTTACTAGAGGTGGATTTCCCAACCAACTTATTTATTCAGTAGAATCTTAACTAGTAAATATTTGAGATAGGTAAACCCAAATGAGGTGGGTCATTTCCCTTTGGATGGTAATGGATCCTTAGTGTGGTAGGATCTTAAGTTAGGATCTCACGTAGTAAAATATGGATTATTTTAGAAAGTGGGGAGAGGGGAGAAGACACGATTTTGGACAGATTCATGGGATCAATACCCACCTATCATTGTTGAATTTCTTGAACTGTAACCAATAAAAATAGTCATGGAAATCGAGGTTTTGGTCCAAATTAAAAGTTATTTCAA
The DNA here is from genome assembly GCA_028583015.1 of Wollemia nobilis. Classification (NCBI taxonomy): domain Eukaryota; kingdom Viridiplantae; phylum Streptophyta; class Pinopsida; order Araucariales; family Araucariaceae; genus Wollemia; species Wollemia nobilis. The sequence continues at coordinate 2,085,666 of JAQPPZ010001708.1, forward strand.
CACTAGTCAGTTGGGGATTATAATTTTAAGCAGTTTAAGAAGTTGGATGAGTGGCCAATTTCAATCCCTTCGGATTTGACACCCATCATGACTAAAATCTTGGTAGAAAGATTTCTCATAGGTAGAGATGAGGATGATGAATTAGATTGGAGCTATGGGAGCCTTGGTGTCTATAAAGTGAAGGATGGATATGATAATATCCTTCCAAAGCCTCCTCCTCATACATATCAAATTGAGGATTAGAGAAAGATTTGGCAGTCCAAGGGTTGGCCGAAAGTAAAAAATTGTGTCTGGTAGTTCATGCATAATGGAATTCTTACTTTTGATAATCTCAGATGTAGGGCAATCATTGGTCCATATCAATGTGTTTTATGTTACAAGAGTGAGGAAAAAATTGATCACTTGATTTTTGAGTGTCCATTCATGCACCAAATCTGGGAGAGATGGTTTTTATATTATAAAATTTGAGTTAATGGTGATTTAAATCGGATTAATATCTGGGAAATATGGAAGAGGGGTAGATTTAAATCTAAAGATCTTTGTATTTGTTGGGAGCTTGGATTAAACTTCATTTGGTGGCAAGTGTGGCTAGAGAGAAATGGCAAAATTTTTAGAGAAACCTTTTCTTCTTTAGATAGAGTTTGACAGGTCATTTAGAGCAAATTCATAGAAATTATGGTAGTGTATGCTAAAGAGGAAACTCAGGTTGTTATAGGGGCAATGGAGAAGGAATTTGAAGTGCAAGAGGAGTAGGACAAAGCTAGTTGGAAACCACACCCAGAAGGTTGAATTAAAATTAATACTGATGGAGTTGCAAAAGGCAATCCGGGTAGAGCTGGAATTGGAGTGGTTAGTCGAAATCATATTGGAACAGTGCTTTATTGGAAACTGCAAGGCTTAGGAAGAGCCACAAACAATGAAGTGAAAGCCTTAACTATCAAATCTGCTTTTATTTGGGCATTACAACAAGGTTATAGGAGGATAATCATAGAATCAGATTCTCAAATAATGGTTGGAGCTCTAGATTGCATGAGGAACTTTACTTTGAAGACATGGAGGTTGAATATTCTTCTCACTTAAATTAAGGAATTATGGAGGGAATTAGATGATGTAATTCTAGTTTATGTGAGTAGAGATCTAAATAAAGTGGTACACTTCTGGCTAATATGGGCACTAAGAAGAGGTAGGGGTTCAGTGGCATAGTGACATAGCTATTGAGGATGAGATGATTAGGCAAGTTGGTGAGCAAATCCAGTGTTTAGCTAATTTGGACAACCATTCCAAAAATATGGTTTAGGAGATTTGTGCTCCAATGTAGATCTTCTTTTATAGTTGTAAACAGGTGAACAACCATTGTAGAAATATGGTTTAAGATATTTGGCTCCAATGTAAATCTTCTTTTACTGTTGTAAACATGTGTTCTCTTTGGCTAATGTTGGGAGAAGTCTCATCTCAACTTGTAAATGATCCTTGTTTTAATACAATTTTTTTCAAAAAAAAATTAACTTTTCAATTTATAGAAGTAATTTGAATATCATAAATAGTGATATTTACTTATCTTTTAGTGTACAACAATTATTAAAATATGTATTGAAAAAAAAATGCTAAAAGGATCGTTTGTAGATATTCCTCATAATCATATTTATAGAGAATTAAACGAGGAAGTGAATGGTCTATCAAACGCTGCCTTGAATATTTCAGTTGATACTAGGTTGTTCATAGTTTTTTAAGTATTAGGTTTGATAAAATTTTGAAAGAAATTTGATATTTTAGAACAGTTCTTAATAGGGTTGTTTAGTAAGGCCTATACAAGGGTATAAAAAACCATATTATTGCAATTTTTTCAAACTTTCAAATGTTTTTCGAGGAAAAAAATTAGCATTTAACTATATATTTTAATGCATCTTCTCAATTATGGGAGTAATTTTTTTTATGGGAGTAATTTGAATCTCATACATAGTAATATTTACTTATCTTTTGGTGTTAAAAAAAATATTTATTAATTTAACCTCTTTTCTATTAACAAGATTCTTAAGTTTGATATGACTAAGTTAATATAAAAGAGAAAGGACAACAAAATGTAGCTTTTAAGTGTATATTTTAATTTAGCTTCTCAATATATATGAGAGTAATTTGAATCTCATACATAGTAATATTTACTTATCTTTTAGTGTAAAAAAATTATTTATTAATTTCACAATCTTTTTTATATTAACAAAATATTTTAAGTTTTATAGTTTGATATGACCAAATTAATATAAAAAAAACAACATTTCAAAACTCTATTTTATATTTAAAAAAAAAAAAATTAAATTAAAAAAAAAAATTTAATAAAATAATAAGCCTTATCCATGTTAATCTAGGTTTAACTCTTTATTATCGATGGTAATTGAGTCCTAGGTTGAACCTACCTACCAAGGTTGTATATTCTCTTTCCTCTTATGTTTGAAAATGGAATTGTTAGTTAACTAAAAAAAATTATGGAGGATATTGAGATATATTAACCCTTATAAGTCAATTCCTACTATAACCCTTTTAATTTATTTAAATGATAATTTTTTTTTTATAATAATTATGATAATTGAATAGGGCTTTTCCTCTAAATATTCTTATACTGCAATTTTTTTAGGTTCAAATAAGGACTTATTTGGAAAAAAAATGTGTTTCTTTTTAAACTAGCTGACTCTTTTACTTAAAAGTACACATTCTAAATCTAATTTGACTTTAGAAATATGTATAATAGTGAATCTTAACCAACTTTATAAATATTTATAATAAATATGTTATTTTGTAAAGAGATGATAAAAATTTATATATATTTTAAATCAAAAAATAAAGTATTACACTAAGGTAAAAAGATGATAAAAATTTGTATATCTTCTAAATTAATTAATTTGGGGCATGTCGATTTGCGTGTTGTCCTAGGGTTTTTGGAAGTTTATGTTCATTCTCTAGGAGCTTGTATCGACTTTCGTGTTGCGCTTGCTCCGTGGGTGTTATTATGTCGGCTTCTCCTCCTCCGGCTTCGTCTGAAACTGACGGTGAGAGGAATGGCTTCGAAGGCGAACAAACGACCCAGGAAATTGGTTCCCAAGGTGTACCATGAGGTAATTTTGAACCTAATTTTGTGATTCCTCTACATGAATTCAATCAGGAATGTTCTTGGTTTGAAAACAATACTCTTATAGGGTATTTTTTGGGTCGGATTCCCCCTGAGCATGTCCTTAGGAACTAGATTGAGAAGTATTGATGTTCGTATGGGATTCAAGTTGACCATATCCAAAATCTCTCCAAGGGTTTTTTCATTTCCAATTTGGTAGTTCCGACCAAACCCAGAAGATCCTCAATAAGGGTCCTAGTTACATTAATAGTTCACTGTTTATTTTTCAGTCGTGGAGTCAAGATTTCACAGTTTCTAATTATGTTTCCTTGGTCGTGCCTATTTGGGTAGAACTCTTGGACCTCCCCACTGCATGCTGGTCCTTTCTAAAAATTTTGGTGCCCACCCTTGGTGAATTTATCTATGATGAACCCTCTTAGTTTATGGCGGTCCGTCCTAGCAGGAGAATGTGTATCAAGGTTGACTTAGCTAAAACCTTGAAGGAGTATATTAACATTTAGGTTGGTTCTACCCATATTCATCAGAGGGTGGTGTATATCAATTTTTCTAATACATGTTACCGCTGTCAGTCAGCCTCCCATAACATTAAGGATTGCCTCTTGATGGCTAAAAAATTCAAGGCCAAGGCATCTACCCTGGCAGCTGGTGTTGTATTATCTCCCACTACCCAACACCCTCCATCAAAATATGGTGAATGGACCGAGGTTTCATGCAAGAAAGGGAAAGGTGGAAAGCCACTTAGGCGGGGCACATAGTGGCCACGTATGCTCAAGCCCTAGCGCTTAAGCATTCCATGCAACCATCGATTATGGATTCAATCCCTGTCCACTCTCCTCCTTTGGCTATCGAGGTTGTAGACCACAATGAAGGGATTCAATACATTGTGCCCTTGGGTTCTCCATACGAGGCAGGGACTAAAGGAAGTTTTCTCTCAGAACTTAGGACGATGATCTCGTAGCCCCCTACGAGGTGAGCGGTTTACTCATTTAGATAAGCAGTGGAAAACTTCTCTCTCTTCTACCACCATGGACTCCTTCAATAATAACCCCTATCACTTGTTGTCAGATAATGCAACTGAGGCCAGTGGGGGTATGCAACTTAACTCTTTTTAATGTTGTTTCTCTCTTGGAATGTGCGTGTGTTGATGGAACATGTTCATCGTTACATGGTTCGGGATGAACTCACTACCTATTCCAGTCTCTATGGTCATCCATATTTTGTGTGTTTACAAGAAGTCAAAGTGGTAGGTTTCAATTTGCAATCCACTTGTTCTATGTTATGGCCTAGAAGTTAGATGTATTCTACCAACCACAATCACAAAAGTGGAGGAGTTGTTATTTTGCTTAACAATAGGTGGGCGAGTAATTTTGTCACATGGGGTTCTGACCCCTCTCACCACGCAGTTTGGATTCTGCTCAAAGTTGGCATTTTTTTCGAGATTATTAATATTTATGCCTCTAATGAGGTCCAAGCTAGATGTGCACTGTGGAGATGGTGTGCTTTGTCCTTACCTATCGTAGTCTGGTTGATGTGTGGTGATTTCAATATGGTTGATAAACCTTATGATAAAGTGGGATAGCTCCTCAATAGGTGGGCCTCGGGAGAGTGACATGCTTGGTATTTTATGAAAAATGAATTGGGGGTCTTCGATCCCAATGGTTATTTCTCTACGAGTCAATTTCTTGAGCATTTATGGTTCACATGATCTAATTTTCAGTTAGGCACTGCAAGAGTTTTAAAAAGGTTGGACAAGGCTATGTTGTTAGATCAGTGCGAGTTTTCTTTTTCTCATCGGCTCCCTTTAGTCCCTTTTGTTGAAATGATTCTTGGTATGATCTTGTCCGATCATTCCCCCATAATATTCTCTGTTCATGTTTCTTCCACCCATCAATGACCTACTCATGCTCAGGTTTTTCTTAACACTTCTTTCTTGCAATATGATACCACTATTTTTCACATCCAAAGGATCTGGAACATTATACCCAGACCCAATGGAGATTCAAGATGGATTGAGCGGTGGATTGATGTCATTTTTCATACCACTACTCTACACAGAAGCATGGGGAAGAAGGTGGCGTAGTTGCATCGTTGCTCTAATACTAATCTACGTAATGAGCTTGTGTAGACCTCCTTCCATCTTGAGGCCTCTCCTTTTGACTCTGCAATTCAAGCCCATGTCGCTCAACTCCGACATGAGCTCAAAGTGGCTGAAGTGTACGAGGCCAGAGGAACTCATATTAAAGCCAAGTTGCATTGTCTCAAAGTGGGTGGCCGCGTTTCTAAAGAGTTTTTCCAGAGGCTTCGACCTCCGCCTCACTCCACTCAATTCAAAGATTTCTGTTTAGTGGGGTTCGCACCACCTTTTTTCTTGATATAATAGCTAAATTTACACAGTATTATTCTCATATTTTTGCTGCTCAACCGTACACCCCTGAAAGATATTTAGCCCTTCAATGTTGCAAAGAGGTTATCCCAACTTGCCTCTCCCCAGCACAATAGAATGATTGTAAATGACCCCTATAAGAGTAGGATCTTGCAAATGCACTATTTCAAATGGCAGACGCTAAGGTCTCAGGGCTTGATGGCTTCCCCTAAAAATTCTACAAAACCTATTGGGACTTTGTTGGTCATGACTTGCATAAAGTATATTTAGAAGCCCTGTAGTCTGGCTCCTTAGGTGCTATTATCAATAAGGGTAATATCAATTTTATCCCAAATTTTGAGGATCTAGAAATCATGACAAATTAGAGGTCAATAACTTTGCTTAATGTCAGCTACAAGATCATTACCAAAGCACTTGCTTTACGAATTAGGCCCTTCCTTCCCTCTATTGTGAGGCCTGAGTAAACTGGATTTATCCAGAATTGGTATATTTTGGACAATGTTATCGTTGTTTGGGAAGGGATGAAATGGGCTTGCAGGTCCATTCAATAGGCCCTTTTCTTCAAGCTTGACTTTGAAAAGGCTTATGATCGAATTGAGTGGATTTTCATTCTTTCCATGCTGGAAGCTCTTGGCTTTGGTACTCAGTTTATTTCCTTTGTTAAAATGCTTTTTCAGGATGCGTCAACTATGCTTTCTCTCAACAAGTTTCAAACTGATACTATTGGCTTGCATAGGTCAGTAAAATAAGGTTGTCCTTTGGCCCCCTTGCTATTCATTTTAGCAGCAGAAGCCTTTGGTTATTTTTTGTCTCATTGTTCTTGTCGTGGGATGCTTCGAGGTATTTCCCTTCCTTGGAATGTTGGTCAACTCATTAATGACCACTTTGCTGATGATTCATTTCTTACTCTGAATGAGGATGAGCAATCCCTTTCTAAAGCTTTGTCTTGTCTTGATATTTTTTGCAAAGCCTCCAGGTCTAATATCCAATGGAGAAAAACCTAATGTTACAGGCAATCCCTACAGCCTCTTCCCTACTAGCTTCAACATGTGTAGTGGAGTTGGATTCAGCCTGGAGAGGTCTTCAAATTCCTAGGCATTCATTTTGCCTTTCAAGGCTCTTTGTCCCAATTATGGTCTTATGTCATCAGCAAAGTGAAAAGCAAGTTGGAATATTGGAATGCTAAGAAGTTGTCCCTTGCTGGAAAATTTTAAATTTGCTCGAAAGTGTTGGCTTCCACGCATGTTTATTACTCGTTTTGTTGGGTCCCTTCCCAGGCTTGTTACAAATGGCTTGAAAAACTACTATGGGATTTTTTGTGGTGTAGTGGTTTTGATAGGAAGGACTTTCATAGAGTGGCTTTGAATATTTGTTGTCTCTCATGGCAAGCAGTCGATATGGGTTTGCTAGATTGTAAGAATCAAGGGTTAGCCCTTTATGCTAAATGAATTGTGTGGGCTCTCAAAGGACTTGAAGCATAGAAATTTCTTATCAAACATTGCATATTGGTTAGGCTTCCACTCAACCGTCGAGCCTAGGCAGGAATGTATTTGCCCTCTCTAGTGTTGGTCCTAGTTTTCATTAAAATCCTTGGCTCCTTTGTCATCAAAATCATATGGAAGGATTGTAAATAATTAAACCCTTGGATTGTTTGGAAGGGGGTTCATTCACATAAAGACCTTTCCATTAATATTATCAATGTCTGGTGGTCCCATGTATTCAATATTTAGGGTAAGCCGTTGAACCAAGTTCCCTGGGTCCATGCCCAAAAATGTTTTAAGCAAGGCATTGCTACCATTGCTGATTTTTACTCCAAGGAAAATAGAGACTGGATTCCTTGGAATAATTTTAAAAGGATGTTTCACTTGTCCAACATTGATAAGGCTACGTATGATGTTGTTCTGGATCATACACCTTTCTCCTTATGGCAAAAATTAGGTGTTAGATCCCAAAAATCTTAGTGGAAATATTGGGCCTGGTAAGAACACTTCCTTGCTCAACTACAAAGCCAAACAAGGTTATGACTGGCTTACGCCAACTACTCCCACGGTGCCCAAACTCAATGTCAAAAGGACATTCTCTCATCACCCTCTAGGTGGAAAACCAGATTTCATTCAGCTTGAGCATCTTATCTTGAGCCAAACAAAGTTTTTTTCGCCTAGAGCTTACTGTGTCAGGGTTTACCCCTTAGTGTAGACTTTATTATATGGCGGTGCCTGAGCTTCGATGTCTATTTTATCAAGAACCAGAGTCTTGTATGCATATTTTTTGGGCATGTAGATGGGCCAGTCTCACTTGGAGTTGGGTGGGTTCTTTCTTTGTCCCATTTATGTCCCTGCAACTTTCCTGGCATCATGTCCTTTTGGGTGATCCCATTCAATTTTCGTTGAGAGAAGTGTGGCAAATATTTAGAGTCAACCTCTTGTTTCACATTTGGAAAGCTAGAAACAAGATTATTTTCAAGCAGGTTGATCCATCTCAGGATTTTTTATTTGCTGACAACCTCAAAGTTTTTCATGATGTGTGGTTTCAGATCAGTGACTAGGCTAAAAAGGTGGTTATGAAGTTGGACCATTTGCAAGCTTTGCTAAAATATTGGGGTGACGTCCCTTCTGCTATCAGTAGGGAGGCCCCTGATCGTTTGCATCCTCACCCAGCCAAATCCCATTCATGTTGATGCCTTGATCGTGCATGACATTAGCCTCCTTAGAGCAGAGCCTGTGACTATGGAGGCCCACTATAGTAGTCGGATATGTACACCTCCTAACATTATGTACCTGTGATCACTCCGCAATCTGTGTCTGTGCCTAATTATGGTTAGGGGGCTTCAGGCATCCATGGGCATATTTTTGGTTGGTCCTATCCTTATTCTCTAATTACTCATGCTTCAAGCTAGGGTGAGGAGCGCTTTGATGGGTGGGGGGAACCACCCACTTCAAATGGATAAGGCTCTATCTACCACAGGCCCCCTTCTTTAAAACCTTTATGGTTGTAGAATGTTTCTAGTTTTTTGTTGATGGTCGTTGTGCTCGTGTGCTGCAGTTAGTTTTTCTTTATCCCCTAATAGGATAAGTTAGTGGTATTCGGGGTGTGATTTTTTCTCCACCCACACTTTTTTTGGTCGTAAAGGACTTTTATTTTTATAATTAAAATGGTCTTTCATCAAAAAAGAATAATTAATTTTTTAATGAGTATAATGATAATTATTTTAATGGGTCTATGAAATGGTTTGGTGCTTAAACAATAAATAATTTTGAATGATGAGTTGATTTTTGAAATGTCAAGGCTAAAGGAGCATGGAATACTGGGTTGGCTTAAGGAGCATGGAAGGCTGGAATGGCTGAAGGAGCTACAATAAAAGGTTGGGATGTTGGGTGGAAGGTTAGGATGGCTGAAGGAATGTGGAAGGCTGATAAGGCTGAAGGAGCGTGGAAGGCTAGGTCAACTAAAGGATCTACAACAGAAGACTGGGATGTTGAGTGGAAGGCTGGGAATGTTGAAGGAGCGTGGAAGGATGCTTACAATGAGAAAAATAAAATTGCAAAATGCAGAGTATTAGGATTTTTTCTTGAAAAACGTCTCATATTTTAGGAGTCATATCTTCACAAAGAGTTATCCGATTCAACTTATTCTTAGACCAACTTGTGCAGAATTTGAATATCTTTAAAATGAGTGGTCACATGCAAAAATATGAGCAATATTGAGGGAGATACGACCTTGTGAAGTCAATCATTCGAAACAGGGGTATTGCTGATTTTTCAAGTCACAAAAAACAAAATTGCAAAGTGCGAAGGATTAGGTTTTTTTCCTAAAAAATATCTCATCTTTTAGGAGTCATATCTTCGTGAAGATTTATATGATTTAGATTATTCTTAGACCAACTTAGGCATAAATTGAATAGCTTTAAAATGAGTGGTCATATGCAAACAATCTAAGCAATTTTGAGGGAGATACGACCTTGTGAAGTCAACCATTCGAAAAAAGGGTAGTGATGATTTTTTAAAGTTACAAAAAATTAAATTGCAAATATTTCCCAACTAGGGTTCGAACGATGGGAAGAGCAATGAAGGGTTATGACTTCAACAAGGAAGGAAACTAGCAATTTAGATTTGGTAAAGCAAACTATGATAGTGCGATGTTTTGGAAATATTACTCTACTAAGATGCAAGGCATAAATAGTAGAGGTGAAGTTTTGGTATTGTGAAGGTTGTTATAGAAAAATGTCAAGAAAGATGCTAAATTTTGGAGTAATTGTATTCATAAAAAAAATTGAAAAAATTTTAAAAATGAAAATCAAGAATTCAGATATTTTATGTAAAATGATATAAGTTTCTAGCTATAACATCTCAATTGAGATGAGAAGTGTATCTATTTATAAACTCTTAATATTTAAAGAAGACAAATATAATTTATTAAGAGTGAGTGACCCAAATACAATCCCTTATTATCAAACAAAAAAATAGTGATAATTATTATTTTTATTATTTTAAAATATGTAAATATATTATATTATACCATATTTTAATCATACTATTTATATTTCAAGTTAAACATCATAACTTTACAAGTACATTTATATTTCAAGTTAAACATCATAACTTCATAAGTATATGTCATTATTATACATTATATAACAAAATAAAAATATAGATTAATAATTTAATCAACCATTCATATTTAAATTAATAAGAGAGTAGTAAACTATGATCAACTAATGACCTAGGGCCCCTTGGGAAACCTTTCCTCTGCTATAGTTCCACACATCATTCCAGGGCCTTGGGGCCATTCGAACCCTATTTTTCTCCACCATCATTGTTTGATCCTAAGCGACTTCCATTGCCACTATAATATCTCAAGATTTGTGAGAAAAATTCTCCTTGGGGCACTACTAACGGGAGTTAAAAGAGGGTCTTTTGGGCTAAGGTTTTTGAGAAAGGGATTTTCTATGATTTAAGGGATTTTCTTCAGCTGAAGCTAAACCCTGATCACGTAAGAGAAAGTAAATGCATATATTATAAGCTTTGTTTTATCTTGAGGGATGTGAGCATGTTATGAAGATGTAATGAAATTTGGATTTAAATTTTGTATTAATGTTCGTTGGTGACCAAAATAGGTCAATAATATTGTAAAGTAAGCATATACAAAGCAACGAGAGTGCCTAATGCAGCTCCAGAGAAAGTAAAGTAAGAAAAATAGTAAACATGATGACATATGATATACAAGATCTGTGGATCAAGGATTACTCCCAACATTCAAGGCTGAAGAGAAGTGAGTGATGTAAGAGTTGGATGTCATCATAGATGTTCTTTGTTGGAGTCGACGATGAGTTGATCTTGTTGTATCTCTGTGATCACCTTAGCGCTTCCTGGTCGTGGCCTCTAGAGGCTAGAAGAATGAAGTGATAAGTCGAGATCCTGTTATCTTTTACAAACTGTTACTAGGTAATTCTTTTCTGAGATTGAATAATTACTGAATGAAAAGGGCAATGCATATCTAATATTCATAATTAATCTAATATTTTAGTGTATGGGTGTCTCTAAATAAGCAATAATATCTACCTCGTATCTCGTAGTAGTCAGGTAAAAATTAAATGCTCCTCGGATTCCACATCAAGACTGCATAATCTGCAAATACACTAATCTCTAGGGAGGTGATGATCTGTATCAATACACAGCTGGTGGAAGAAAAATCATAGTTGAGCTAGAGGAAAATTGAGGTTGTGTGACATATGTATCAAGTTATATTTTGGAGTAGTGATCAATCCATTCTCTAGATGGAGATAAAAGTGAGAGTAATGGAGCAATTTTAGTGAAAGAGTTTCCTTTGGATCAGTCCAAGTAGTTTTTATATATACTGATTAAATCTCATCTCGAATATCCTTATTGGAGTATGGTGCATTGATTGATGCTTTAGTAGGAGGAGGTCTCATGATGTCTAGTCCAAGAGATTTAAGTAGAGTAGTAGTCTGAGCATACCAACAATTCCTGACCCCTTGATTTACCAACTGTATTGAGGATTTTAGTGCTAAATATGGATACCTTCTCATGTTTGACATACAATGAAATCTATGTAATAAAGAGACAACAAGAAATATTGTTGTTGTACGTAATGGATGAGCACCTAACTTAGCTAGAATGATAGGATGTAGAACCGTTCTTTTGGAATGAATGAACTTGGACAACATTGAGATGAGGACCCTTTCAATACGAGACCAACCCAACTATCTGAGGCTAGGGCCCCAAACTTCACAACCATAGAGCAGTGTAGGGGTAACAAGAGTGTGGAAGAGTCTGATCTTCGTATTGATGTCCTAAAACTAGAACTGAAAGCATTTCTTATCCAGAGAGACTAGGGCAACATAACCTTTGTTTAACCTTGCTTGAGATTTAGGGATCAAGTTGAAGGTAGGTCCTATGAAAAGAACTCCCAAGTATGTGTGCGATGTGAAAATCTCAACAGTAATCCCTTTATATGTGATGTGAACAAAAGAGAGATATTTCTTGGGTAGGTTGAATGTCATGATTTTTATTTTCTGGAGATTAACTTCTAATCCATGCAAGTCAAAGTATGTACCAAGCATGTATAACTAATGTTGAAGTCCTTCTGCTTTATATGAAATTAGGATAATGTCATCAACAAATAGCAAAATGGCAATAACACTACCAAAAAGTAGGCAACCTGTACTCTTAGCCAGAGAGTCCATAATAAGCACCTCCAATTCATCAATATACAATCCAAAGAGTGTAAGTGAAAGTGAGCAGCCCTATTTAACCCCAATAGTACTATGAACATATTTTGTTCTGAGAGATCCAATTTTAACCTGTCCAATGACTTTTTCATATAAGGTCATAACCAACAGAGTAATCGCCTCTAGAATTCCTAGATCCTTCAACCTCTAAAGTAGTAATTGTTTGGGAACAGTATAAAATGCTTTCTTGTAGTCAACAAAACAATAGTAGACCCTATGTTTATTGGCTTTGGCTTCTTCAATGATAGCTCTGAGAGTTAGAATGTGACCACAGGTATGATGATTTCTTTTGAAACCTGTCTGTCCCTTTGGAAGAAGTTTCTTAGCCTCAACAAAATTAGAGATAAAAACATCAAGAACTGTTGCAAAAAGTTTTGCAAGAGTATGACCAACCATAATAGTTATGTTATTGTTTGGATATAACAGATCTCTAGATTTATGGATGGGATGTATGATACTCGAAGACCAAGAGGGTGGGAACCCATGAGTAACTATATGATTGAAGAGTTTGGCAATATGGACCGCCAAGACTCTAGGGCTATGATTAATAAAATCTACCTTCAAATTTTCAATATCAACTGCTTTACCAGTCTGTAGTTTACGAATAGCATGAAAAATCATTTCATCAGTAAAGAAGTTAGAATGTGATGGCCATGGGTTGGGGATAATTGGGGCATGGTAACTCACCGATATTCTCATAGTGAATAAGGACTAGGTTTTTCAAAATTCATCTTTTAGGCACTATTGTTTTATAGAGTTGTTGGATTTAGATTAGTTTTAAGTTATTTTGTGTAGAATATTTTCATAGTGAATAAGGACTTAGACATATGGTAATTTTTTTTTTAAATTCATTTTTTAGGAATTATATTTTTTTTTAATAGAGTTGTTTGATTTAGATTAGTTTTGAGTTATTCTGTGTAGAATTTGAAGAACTTTGAAATGAGTAGTCATATAAAAAAATTTAAGTAATATTGAGGGAGATACGGTCTCCTATGAATACAAGCATTTGGAACAAGGGTAACCTTTGGGAAATTTTCCAAGAAAATATTTCATCTTTTAGGAGCTATTTATTTGTGAAACTTTATCTCTGATTTAGATGAGTCTTAGATCAATTTGTGTAGAATTTGAAGAGCTTTAAAATGAGTGATAATATGAAGAAATCCAAAGAGTATTAAGGGAGATACAACCTTGTGAAGTTAGTCATCCGAATTTTAAAATCGTAGGAAATAAAATTGTAAATATTTGTTAGCTAGGGTTTGAAGGGGTTCAAATGATGGGAAGAGAAATGGAGGACTAAGGTATAATCGATGTGAGACATCTTATTTGGGTATAAAAAATTTCAATTATAGTTCTTATGGTTGCACTTATTATTTAGGATAGAAACAAACAATTCAAACCTGGTAAAGTGGACTATGATAACACAAAATATTGGAAATATTATTCTACTATGATGCAGTGCATAGCCAATAGAGGACAAGTTTTGGTATTGCAAAGGCTGCTGCACAAAAATGTCGAGGATGTTAAATTTTGAAAAATTTGTATTTACAAAGAAAATTGAAGATTAGAAAATAGAAATCAAGAATTCAAATTTTATATTAAATAAGATGTAGGTATCTAGCTATACCAACTCCATTGAAATGATAATTGAATTTTTTTTGTAAAATCTCAAGGTTTATAGAAGAGAGTTATGATTTGTGAAGAGCGGGGGACCTAAATACAACCTTTTTTTCCCTTAAAAAAGTATCAAATAATGACCTATTTTATTAATAATAATTTTTTGTAGACACCAAAATCTGACACCTTCTAAAACACATTTACCACCCCACCATCAAATCCTGCACAATAAAAAGATATGCCTAAGTTCTAACTTAGGGATATAAAATCTTGCACATTATCCTATTTTCCTAATTTATTAAATCTAGAAAATCACCTTAGGATACCCTACCTACCCATTGGACATGTGTCCCAAACACTTCATCCAACACCTTGACCACATATTACCCACTCTTGTCCCCCTTGTCAAATGGAGCTTACCACCTCCTATCCCCACTTAAAACCCCAAGAGGCCTATAAAGGCACCATTAGTCCACCAAAGAAAATGAGCTGAACTTGCATACCGACAAGCTGCCAAAATCGATCTAGACCTAGTGAGAAGTTGTGAGTATTTGCACGATTCTATACCGTTGGCTCGAATCCCGAGGTAATCTGTTCTTTAGCCAAAACTGCCTATCTGCGGTTTCACAGTAAAAAACATGATTCTACGGTTTCACAACCGCAGGTCCACAATTTCTAGCCCACAATTGTGCTTCCGCGGTTCCACAGTATCGAGCACGAATCCACATACACGGCCGAGATCAATAATTTTTGAGTTAACAAGATGTTATTTTTTTCTATCATTTGCTTCATCTAATCAGTCTCTTAGGGTTTTATGAATAACACTTATCTTATTTTTTAAATATACAGGTGTTAATAATCCCCTTTGCCGATTTGAATGTGTGTAGGTGACAGGTACTTTGGATGAGCTGTTGAAGCTGGAGTGGCCCCTTGCTAGATACCAAAGCCCACTCACCCCTTGAAGTTGTGATGAGAGAACGAAGAACACTATATCCTGTAGAAGAGTCGGAAGATCTCCCCTCTTCCATCACAAGCATTGTATTTCAAAGAGACAAGAAGCATTGTAACATTGCTCCCAACACACTTGGGGTAATTCAAAATCTTTTGTAAAAAGCAATATCAATATCAATACAAAAGGGCATTTTGGCAATCTATTTCTCTTTCTGTCTTTATTTTTTTTTGTGTTCAGTTCTTTGGTTACAAAAATGGCGATCACGGTGGGACCCCCTAAAGGTTCCATTTTTTTTTGCCTTGATTTTTAAATATATTTATTGATCTCTTTTTGCACCTATAGGTTCGAGAGTTCGAGGCGCGCATAGATTCGACTTTCAGATCAATAAATCTGGAAAACCCTATGCCCGAATTGTTTACTATTATTAGGAAACACAGATGCGCAGTTCCTATTCCTAGAAACACAGATGCATGATTTTTGTTACGAAGAAATGCAGAAACACGATTAGTGTCTTAGGAAATGTAGGCGGACAGTTGACAACTAGAGGGAGCAGCGATTAGATCACATGTCTGTACTCTCCAATTTTTGTTTTCTTTTCCTACTTCTATATTTGAATTCTATTCTTAGCATTGCATTTAGGGTAAATTAGAAGGTCAGTCATGTTTGCCATTTGTTTGCATATAGGTCTCAGGATAGAATTCATATTGAAAAGAAAAATCTGCATTTGCATAAATAGAAAAGGTCATATCTGCATTTGTCGGGTTATAAATAACCTAGGCATTTTTTTCAGGTTTGGATCCATAAAAATTCATTTTGTTTCGGTTGACAGAAAGGACCCGCGCATTTGCGGTTGGGATATCCCAAATGCAGATGCACAGTTGACAAATCGCGCACCCACGGTTTACTAGAACTAATCGTGCACCCACGATTAGCCCTGTTAAATAGAATCTGATTAGGTTAGAACCAAAGTTGGCATTTTTGCCCTTGATTTATTGTCCATAATTTGCTTTCTATTTTTTTGCATCTAGGCATTGAAACGAAATTGCATGATAATATTGCATATCACCATAATCAAACAAAACCATCACACACTCACATAAATGTTGGAAAATGGCTGGATTTCATCACCGAACCACCAACATTATTCCCTATTCTTTGCCAAGGCCGATTCCAAGATCTGCCATAGCCCGTGGGTTATAGCACGCATTTCTCCTCGAAGAGGTGTATCGTAGACAGCAGGTGAACTGGGTAAGGAATTGGTAGGACCTGTGCTCCCTAGCTGTGTGTGGACTTCATTACCACACATTATAGGTAGGATTACGCGACCTGGAGTTCATAGGCAGGTTGTCGAGTTGTGAGTATACAAGTGAAATCCTAGATTCATTTAGGGCAAAACATTGAGCACACGTCTTTTTCATTTTTCAAACAAATTTCAATATATATATATTTCAAAAACTAACAAAAATCTAGCACCAAAAACTTTGTGTTTGTTTGCTTTGCGTGTTGTATTACATAGTACTATCATTTTATTTACATAGATAGTTGTACTTGGCAGTGTACCACATAATAGCGTATGGTAGTGACTTGTAGTCAAGCTAAGAAACTAGTGTCAAACCAAAGTCAGTGGTCTTCCCCAATGGCCTCTCAGTCTGAAAACGTCCCTCACACTTCAGTGGTATAACAAGTAGGCATGCCTTCTTCTATGTCCCAAAGTCTTAATGTAGGGCCTTCTAGTAATGCCCCTAATACAGATATATACATTATGCATGGGGATACTCACGCAGCCATACCTGAGACACCTAGGAGTGAACCTCCTATAGTGGTAGATAATCATGTCACCATCTTCGACATGGATACTGTTATAATGTACTTGAATGCAACTGGAATGGTCTTCCCATCATTACCACCACTCTCCATCCCATCCCATGTTGTACCAACATTACAACAAGAACCCACATATACTTACCCACAACAGTCGAAATAAGTTTTTACAAATCTTGTTTTTGAGTTGGCTACTATAGCATTGGCTAACCAACCATCATCATCCAACCAACCACCCCACACATTACCTCAACAACTCACCATTCCCACCAATCCCTTGTATGAAAAATTCCTATTATTTCACAAACCCTAACATCCACTCAACACAATACCCTCATAGATTCTACATCTCATATCATACCACAGTCAGTGGCAATACCCTTTGCTACTTACCCCCCACTCACTTCCACTACCATGGTTGTTCCACAACCAACCTAGCCTACTACATCACAGGTGGCGGTCCCTACTTCAAATGCAATTGCTATGCAACAGGATTTCTTACAGTTGCAACAAATGATTTTAGATAACGCTAACCATAGCGTAAATCCTGACCCCAACCAGCATTTGCAAGGGATTGAGCACAACTTCCCACCTACATCTCACCAAAAAAATACCTTCATCCAAGATCCATCTTGGGTAATGCGTCCCCCATCCACCACTATGGTTCATAATCAACCTCCACATCCATATGCTAATATAGTAGGTCAACATACCATCATACCTCCATCACCCCATCCGTATCATAACATCCATAAACATCCTTACCATAACACATTTTAGCAAACCATACCCTATCACCTGCAGCCTACATACAATCCACCACATTACCAGCAGCATCAAGTACATTCGAGTGTCAATCCTATGGATGACCCTAGATACCAGTTTTTACAAAGTCATATTGATAGTCTTGCCATGCAAACTCCAGGTTTGCAATACCAAAATCCAACTTTAGTGCCTGAGCCACCGTATCCAACGAATTTTCAAATACCCAAGCTTGAATTTAAGGGGAAGAGGACCCTCGTGAACATATAACTAGATTTGTAAATGCATGCTTCATAATCAAGAGCAATGATGCACTACTATTACATACCTTTCCTCAGACATTAGGGGGAGAAGCCCAAGACTGGTACAACCACCTACCACATCAAAGTGTTTTTACATTTGAACAACTAGAGGACCATTTCTTGGAGAGATTCGCCCTAAATTTTAGAAAATAAACCACATTTACTAATTTGATTTTTCTAAAATAATATGACGATGAATCGGTCTATGACTTTGGCAATCGATGGAGGTCAGTCATGATCAAGTTACCATTTTTTCATCCGATGTCAGTGATAATACGAATATTCACAAAGAGTTGTGCTAGGCCCATCTCTTTGCTACTACAACTACAACAGTATAGGACATTCGATGAGGCACTCGCCCAAGCAAAGCTAATAGAAGAGCTCAAAATTCATGAAGGTGAGATAAAGCCTAAAAAGAAATATTGGCATAATAAGAATCAAAAGAAGAATAACCACGGTCAGTCCAAGACCACACAGGTTAACCAGATAGTTTTGGGACAACCATAGTTAAATCAACCAGCCCAAGCACAAACCCAACAACCCCAACAATAACAACTGTAACAATTGAATCATCAAGTGGTTCCACCCCCACAATAGGCACAAAATCAGACATAACTTGTAGAAAGGAAACAATGTCATTTTAAGCCAAAAAGAAATTACACACCAATACAAGATCCATATTCATTAGTCTTCCAAAAGTTGTATGTGATAAAACTCTTTACATTTCCATAAATGAAACCTGAAGATCCTAAAGAGGACATATCATAGAAAAATAGGACATGATATTGAAGGTTTTCATGGTTTGAAAGTAATTGTGCAAGATTTATTAGAAGTGGATACAATCAAAGTTGACAACCCACTAGCCCAAAATAACCAAAACCTTGATATTTATCAGACACCTTTGCCACATCATGAGGCAAATCAACCAATGGGAGCATCAACTTCCATAATTCCTCCCAATCAGGTTAATTATGTGTCTCAACTGCCACAAGGTTTTTTATGGGCTATTAGTATAGTTACCCATGGACAGAGGTAAGCTAATCGCACAACTCAGCCTCCAACAACATAACCAACAAATGTGCCCATTCAACTTGGACCAATCATTCCACCACCACCTTTCCATAATCGCCCAGTGGTCACCTTAAACAGTCGGTTAACACAAAGTTTAAAAATGGCTTCAACAAAATTATCAATTTATGAGCTAATACAACAATCAACACCCCATAGGGAAGCATTGATGGAAATCTTAAAGTCTATACAAGTACAATTAAAAGACCCCAATGCATTCAATTCATTTTTAGGGAGTGTGCAAAAGTGTATGGAACCCTCGATAGTATTTTATGACTTCAAGGAAAAACAAATTTCGATAGATTCACCTGATCCACCACTGCACATAGTATCTCACATTAATAGGAAGCCATTCAAGAGTACTTATTGATATAGGTTCCTCCATCAATCTCATCACCACACCTGCAATGAAAAAGCTCAACATCCCATCATCTCACATCACAACTTCCACCTTCACCCTTAGGGCTTTTAATGACACTTTATGCTCAACTGTGGGGAATGTTGTTCTTCTCGTCACCGTGGGGGTGAAAACAATACATATCCTCTTCCACATCTTGGAAGGAGAAATGCAATATAATATACTTCTTGGATGCCCTTGTATTAGGGAAATGAAGTGTGTGCTTTCAACATTGCATCAATTCTTAAAATATGTACATGAAGGTAAAGTACATTGTATGCCAGCTGACACAGAACCTTTCAAGTACTGCAACTTAATTTCAAATCCGTATGAGCCCTTGCTTCCATCAACACACCTAACGATCTAGCCACTCACCATCAAAACCATTCCACCTAGTAACACTTCATCAAAACCACTCATTCAAGAAGAATTGCCTATAGTTGACCCAACTTTTGCATCCAAAAGCATCAACACAATTCAGCCTTCGAACACTACATATCACTTTCCAATCACACCAAACCATCTTGCCAAGCAACAACCAACTCCATCTAGCGTACTTCCAGATCCACAACAACCATTCATATTCACAACACAATCCATTCTAGCCATCAATAAACCACAATCATCACAACCCTTAGTCTCGCAAATAGGGTCACCTATTAGAGATAATACACCACCACCATTAGAGCTGCAACCAAGCACAGAAGAACTCTCTTCATCCATCGAGCCGTCAACCTCCCAACCTTCCTGAGTTACAGTACATCTTGCCAATCCTGGTATTGGCGAGTATATTATTGAAAGTGTCACAATTACATCGCCTATTGAGTTAGTAAGAGACTATTGTCGCCCTCGGGACCCACCTTTAGCCATATGTGAGATATACAAAATGGGTTCACCATCAAATGCAATAAATTTCATATATGGGGGAGTCAATTCTTCATCTGGTCCATCTCCTCTAGAGGAGGACCATGTAAAAGAGTTCAATGAGAACATTGATTATCTATCTAACCCATCATTCCCAGTGACATATTTTCAAAGGATTAATTGGTAAGTGCCTTATTATTTGTAATTAAGAAGACTTATTCCCTCATTCTTCTTGGGTAAACAACAAAATTCTCAAGCTACTCTATGCAAACCAAAGCTAGAGGTAGAAATTTCCCAAAAAATTATTTGAGTAACTTCTTCAACTTTTGATAACAAGCCTTGGATGGGACCCAACATGAGGAGTAATATATGTGGGTTGCAGCTAGGATCTTGGAGCAAATTTAAAACTTGTCGGTAAGAGAAAGTTTTTTAATGATCCAATAAGAAAGCTTGGCTTCAATTTGTGTATGACATTTTTCTAGAGCTTCAAAAGGAAACTATGGAAGGTGAAGGAGATACCCAAGAATTGAAACACTTCCCCATCCTATATCAATCTCCACTGAAATTGAGTCAACCAAGCTAGGAGGGGAGATGTAAACTATCAAAAATAAAATTTTCCACCACTGGATGTTAGAGCCAGATGCAAGACAAAAAATATCCACACAATGAATGACCTGAGTGAAGGATTATTCATACTCAACTAATATGAGGAAAAAGTCATATGAAAAGTATTCATTGATCATTTGGGATTTGATTTTTGGGAAGGGAAATACCCTTAATGAGGCCCAAATTGACTTGATGAGCTAGGATATTAATAAAACCTTTAGTTGCAATGCCATAGAGAGAGGGGGCAAGAGGATAAGCTTGTCTAATGAAGTAGAAAAGACCAATAGCCTCTAATTGAGTTCTATTGATAATGATGACAACAAAGGCATATATAAAGAACATCTTGACCGTAGATATGAAACCATTTCCAAAACCTAGGGCTTTGAGCATGGCAAGAATGACATTCCACTCAATGCAATTATAGAATTGCTCTTCAAATTTTGCGTAAATTAGTCCAAGACTCATCTAAATCAGATAACCCTTCACAAAGATATGGCTCCTAAAAGATGACATTTATATCAAAAAATTGCCCTTGCGCTACACTTGTTCTAAATGGTTGTCTTCACATGGTCCTATATCCCTTAATATTGTTTGGATTCTTTTGTATGACCAATTATTTCAAAGCTCTTCATATTCCACACAAAATTAGGCAAGAATTATCTAAATCAAACAACTTTATACAAAAATATGACTGCTAAAAGATGAGTTGTTTTTTTAGGGAAAAAAGTTACCCTAAACTCTATCAATTCATTATTCACTATTAAAAATCCACTAAGTTAATTACCTTAACATTTCATTACATATTCAAGTCCTTCAAATTAGAATAAATCTCAATATATATGCATATGTTGTCTCTTACTTGATTAGGGTTTAGTTTTAGCTGAAGAAAAGCCCTTAAATCTCAAATCAATGAGAAATTTAGTCAAATGGATAATCAAATCTATCAAAGGATAGAAAGCCTAGAAAGTGACAACTTGACAATGCATTATCTCAAGTTCTCCTAATGGTCATAAAGGATGGAGAGGTATAGATTTCCCTTACCTTTTCATTTTTCTAGTCCCCCATTCAAATTTCAAGCTCTTTTCTCAACCATAGCATCTATCAAGCTTGGGAAAACATCAAACCATGGATTCATTGGAAAGGCAATGGTCTTTGGGATGAGATTTCCATCAACTCTATGAACCTCTAGTGGTCCCCTATCCTAACTATTTAGGGAGTCCATTTTCCCAAATCCCCGAGATGCATGTACACAAATTCTATAAATGGTGTATCTCTATAGTGGCTAACTTTTTTTCCCGGCCGATTAGGGGTTGGCATCTCTAAGATTATATCAAAATAAATTTCATTCTCACCTCCATCGATAAGGAAACCTTTGAGGCGATTAAAACAAATATGCCTAATTACATGCTTCACAAGGTCACAATGCACTCTCAATGTCTTTGGATACTATTGGTAGTGGTATCTAAAGACACCCCTCCTTAATTATAAGGCTAGCTTAGGTTATGAATAGCTATAGCCATACTACCTATGGTTAACAAACTATATGGTTGCTAGGGCCTCTCTTCACCCAAGTATATTAACGCCCGTCGTTTTCACACAACCTAGTCTACATATCTTGAACCCAAACAAACTATCTTCGTTTAGTTTTTAATTCACCAAGGCCTCTTGCCTAGTGAATGACTAATCTACATTGGGTTTCTACACCCATTGTGTCCATTTTACCATGAACCTGAAGATCTTCTTCACCTCTTTTAGAGATGTCATAAGGCTCAGGATGCCTAGAAGTGGATATTTTCTTTCTTCTAGCCTTTTCTCCCACAGTGGTTCACATTACAACATTCTCCTTGGAGACCCTCCTCTCCTCCCTTTGGTGTTTCTAGAAGTTTGGCACCTCTTTATGATTGGCATTTTGTTTTCTTTATGGAATGTCAGGAATAATTCCTTATTCTCTTAGGCCCCTGATGTTCCATTCTATAATGTTATTGACAAGGTCAATGTTGTTTCTTTTGTGCTATTACGGATTTTAGTGCAGTCCAATAAAATGGTATGAAGTTGGCCCATTTGTAGAATTTGATTGAACTCTAGGGGAATGCTCCTTGCACTATTTTCTCACATTGGCCATTTCATCGGTTAGATACACAGAGCTTAAGATTGAATGTGGTAGGTCTGGCCACTAAGGTGACTTGTCATCTACACTATGTCACAACACATGTAGAATGCAAGAAGTGATGAGGGGCAATTAACCAAAGACAAACCTCAGTCTTGGTAGATATAAAAAATAATAATTAGTGGTATGAGACATATCTGGCCTCTATTTTTTATGGATAGTTAATGGCTATTTAAAGGTATACTTATCCAACTATTTTTTGTTGCTTGTAAAATTATTATTTTTAATGCATTTACACATGTTTTTATGAGAGGTCATGGTCCCCTCATACTTAGTGGGGTTTGAACCTTGAACTTTTCAAAAAAAACCAAACCCTTACCACTAAAGTAAACTTGTAGCTTAATTGCTTACCGAGACGAAATAAAGGTTATAGTGGTAACACCATGATTTGACATGAGAAGAAATAGGGGTTATAATGGTAGCACCATGATTTGATTTGATATTACGATCGGAGACAATGCAACTTGACCCTGTGACCAGTTATTAAAAAAAAAAAATAGTTGTTGACATCTCTATGTATTAAAAAAATATGGCAAAAAAAGTTATTATTATTTTTACACAGTAGTTATGTGTATAGAACCTGCTTATAATAAAATAAATATTTAAACTTCCACGTGGAATGAGACAGAAGCTAACCATTTTTTAATTATGTAATGTCTTGTTATATGATGTAACAATAGGAAAAATAATTATCAAAGTCCTTGCGTTAAGATGAACCCAACTCAAACTTCTAACCACAATTTTTAACTTTGAAGACAAGATGGATCTTTCGCTCGACCGTGGTTCCCATGCATTATCCCAGGGTCCTTAGGGCTATTCGAACCCGACTTTCCTCCTACGCCATTGTTTGATCTAAAATGACTGTCGTGGCCGTTGCAATGTCTGATGATTGGTTGGAAAATTTCTCTAAGAGGCGCTGCCAGAGGGAGTCAAATGAAAGTCTTGTAGGGCCTTGTAGGCTAGAGTTTTCCAGCAAGGAATAAGCCTCTATAATATTGTAAATTTTCTAAGCTCTTCCAGAATTTTGGTTTTGGTGACTGAAGTTCTCATTGACTTCAGATTTAAGGGCTTTTCTTGCTAAAGCTAAACCTCGATTAAGAAAAAGAAAGCAAATGCATATGTTATAAGTTTTATTTTGATTCAAGGGATTTGAGGATGTAATGAAATGCTGAGCGAATTAACCCGGTGGAATTATGATAGTGAATAATAAATGATAGTGTTTTTAAGGGTTAAGTGGATTGGTAAGATTTTGGACATTTATTAAAAGAATATTTACGTTCAAATCTTGGAGTCATGTTCAATAAGGGTAAATGTAGTAGTCTAACTTGAGTGTGTTAAGTGCATGTCAACTTGACGATAGCGGTACCAACCCTGAGCCCCTAGGGTTTCCTTCACTTTGGATTGTGTTTACCGAGGAGAGGCAGGGATTATAGAGGCAATTTCAATGATTTGACTTGTATTCGAAAACGGTCGGGGAGAATGTCTGACCATGTACTCAGTTGTTAAAGATGAAAAGATGTTTTCGATTTCCATGATATCAAAATAATACTAATAATAATAATAAATGATAAAGTTAAGGCAATTTTTACTATAAAATAATTTATCTTTTAGGAGTTATATTTTTGTATAGAGTTGTCTAATTTAATTTAGACGATTTTTATGTTATTTTGTGTAGAATTTAAAGATATTTGAAATGAGTGGTCATACAAAAGAAGTCAAGTACTATTAAGGGAGATAGATCACTATGTGAATACAGCGGTCTAAAACAAAGGCAACACAAGGACATTTTTTTTAGAAAAACGTTTCATCTTTCAAGAACCATATTTTTGCAAAGGGTTGTCCAATCCATATGAGTTTTGGATCAATTTGTATGAAATCTGAAAAGATTTAAAATGAGAGGTCATATGAAGGAATCTAAAAAATATTAAGGAAGATACGACCATGTGAAGTTAGCCATCCAGAACAAGGATAGGAACACATTTCCAAGTCACGAGAAACAAAATTAAAGATATCTATATCTATCAGCGAGGGTTTGGATGATGCGAGGAGCAATGAAGGGCTAAGACATCATCAATGAGAGATATTATATCTAGGTGTACAATCTTTCAGTTGTAGTTCTTGTGGTTGCACTTATGTTTCAATATGGAAACTAATAGTCCAAATTTGATAAAGCAGCTTATGATAGCATTGGAAATATTACTACACTAAGATACAATACATAGACAATAAAGGTGGAGGTTTGGTATTATGAAAGCTACTATAAAAAAATGTCAAGAAAAAAGATGTTAAATTTTAGAATATTTGTAGTTACAAAGAGAATTGAAAAAAAATTAAAAATTAAAAATCAAGAATTTAAATTTTTTATGAAATAAGATGCAAGTATTTAGTTATAAAAACTCAATTAAAATGAAAATTAAATCTGAATGTAAGCTTTCAAACTCTATAAAAAGGTTGTGATGTGTCAAAATAAGCAACGTGAATACAATCCTAGATGATATCTAGGATAATATATTAAAAACTGAATATAGTTTAGTTTGCAACATTTTATTAAGAATAGTTCCACTAAAGCGACAAAAGAAAAAAAAATGTTCGGAAGGTGAAGGAATTAAGCTGACCCAAAAGTCATGGTTGCCATAAGGAATTAAGTTGACCCAAAAGTCATGGTTGCCATATACCTTTTTTAAAAAAAAGTGCGGACTAACTCATCAAAAAAAAAATGTTGCAATTCTTTTTAATAAGTTCTGTAATTTTTATTGGGATCAGTTTTATTAAAATAATTAAAAATATATATTGCTCTTATTACATTTTTTATTAAGTTTTTTTAAAAGAGTAAATATTATTATGTGGCCAGGATATAACCTTTACATAGCATATTCACAACATGTGAGGGTAGAGATTTGAACATGGGCCTCTTGATTACAACTGGAGAGTTATAACTACCCACTTGCTCTCCAACTCCTCTACATTTCTATTAAGTTAATTAAACCATATCAAATTTAATTTTTTATCAAAAATATTTTTCATTTGCCTTTCTATCAAAAATATTTGTCATCTTCTTCAAACTGCTAAGTTTTCCTAATCAACTCCTTGATATCATTTATATTAAGAGATATGGATATTCTTCATTTGCTCTCCTCTAATATGTTCGCCTATTGTATTTAAATTTTGTTATTCCCACAAAATGTAACCTTGTATAATTATTTATTTTTTAAAATTTTCATTAACATTTACCAATGTGATCTATCTTTTGTTGCTTTAAAATAAAAATGAGAATTAGTATGACCTATTTGAAATTTTAATTTTAAAAATGTAACCAAAGAACTGAACACAAACAAAAATAAATATAGAAAGAGAAATAGATTGCCAAAATACCCTTTTGTATTGATATTGATACTACTTTTTACAAAAGATTTTGAATTGCCCCAAGCATGTTGGGAGCAATGTTACAATGCTTCTTGTCTCTCTGAAATACAATGCTTGTGATGGAAGAGGGGAGATCTTCCGACTCTTCTGCAGGATATGGTGTTCTTCGTTCTCTCGTCACAGCTTCAAGGGGTGAGTGGGCTTTGGTATCCAGCAAGGGGCCACTCCAGCTTCAACAACTCGTCCAAAGTACCTGTCACCTGCACACATTCAAACCGGCAAAGGGGATTAGTAGCACCTGTATATTTGAACAATAAGATCAATGCTATTCATAAAACCCTAAGCGACTGATTATATGAAGCAAATGACAGAAAATAATTAACAACGCCTTGCTAACACAAAAATTATTGATCTCGATCGTGTATGTGGATTCTTGCTCAGGACTGTGGAACCGTGAAAGTGTGATTGTGTGCTAGAAATCATGGACCTGCGGTTGTGAAACCGTGGACTCACGTTTTCGATTGTGAAATCGCAAACAGGCAGTTTTGGTTGAAGAACAGATCACCTCGGGATTCGAGCCAATGGTACAAAATCGTGCAAATGCTCGCAACGTCTCGTTGGGTCTAGATCGATTTTGGCAGCCTATCGGTATGCAAGTTCAAATCCTTTTCTTTGGTGGACTAATGGTGCCTTTATAGGCCTCTTGGGGTTTTGAGTGGGGATAGGAGGTGGCAAGCTCCATTTGCCAAGTGGCAGATCTGGGCTGCCAGGTGGAAGGGGCAGTTATGATGAGTCACCCAGTGTGCCTCAGTTAACTAGGGTGATGTGGCTTCAAGTGGAGTGGGATATGGGAGGCTATTTTATGTGAAGGGACAAGGGGACAACAACAATTGAGTTGTGGCATGGGTGTTGGGAATCTGCCCCATGTGCAAGGACAAGGGGACATGAGTGGGTAATATGTGGCCAAGGTGTTGGATGAAGTGTCTAGGACACATGTCCAATGGGTAGGCAGGGTATCCTAAGGTGATTTTCCAGATTTAATAAATTAGGAAAATAGGATAATGTGCAGGATTTTATATCCCTAAGTTAGAACTTAGGCATATCTTTTTATTGTGCAGGATTTGATGGTGGGGTGGTAAATGTGTTTTAGAAGGTGTCGGATTTTGGTGTCTACAGTTGCCCCTTTTTGTACTGCATTTTGTACAACACAATGCGATGCAAAAACTAATGACACTCGACCTTTATTTGATGAATGGACTCAACTCTCTTTGGTGTGGTAAGATGGATGACTGTTGTAAATGAAATTTTGATTTGCGTGCTTACCCCCTCGATTGGCGAGTGGGTAACAATTGAGACCCAATGGCCAATTGAAAGTGTTATTCTTGATGTTGCTTCTAGTGATTATGTTTGTTTGTAGATATTGTTAGGTTTGCTGACATGTATGAAATGAAGTAAAAGGAACCAATCATCCTAGTCGCTTGTCCTAGTGACTATTAGCAATTCCATTGTGCATTTGTTTGATTTGAACTTACTGTGTTTTGTAACCCCACGGAGTAGGCATCGTTTAACCTTGGATCTTCTGCTTTTGTTATTTTCTTGATTTTTTTTTGGAAAACACGGTTGCACGGTTGCACATACCTGAAACTGCGAGTTTGCAGTTTTGACACGCTAACCACGCGTTCGTGGTTTATGCTTCAAACCACAGCTTTGCATTTTTGCTCGATCCTAAAAATGCGGATGCGAGTTTTTCGCCACGAAATGCGGCTATAAATAGGCTTGTGCCCTATCATTGTCATTTCATTTGCTGTAAATGAGTAGTGAGATGGAGATTGGCGAGGGGAGTGGTGGTGGAGGTGGTGGTGGTGGCGTCTCGGCTGGAGCGGAAGGTGGCGTTCGGTTTGCCGAGGTAGGTGTTCTTTTGCCTTTAGTTAGCTTCCTTTTATTGTTGTTGTTTTGTTTTATTTTGTTTGTTTTGTTTTTTTTTTTATTGTTTATTGTTTTTGTTTATTTAGGTAATATTTTTTTTTATTTTTTTGTTGTTATTTTATTTACAATAACCTAGGGGTAGGTGAATTTTTTTTTTTTTGGTTGGTTGATTACCTAGTGTTAGGTAATAATTTTTGATTTTTTGTTTGTTTGTTTTTGTTTATTGTTGGTTGATTACCTAGGGTTAGGTAATATTTTTTTTATATTTTTTGTTTGTTTGTTTTGTTTTTCTTTGTTTGTTTTTTCTCTGTTTATTTACAATCACCTAGGGTAGGTGATTTTTTTTTTTTTTTGGTTGATTACCTAGTGTTAGGTAATAATTTTTTATTTTTTGTTTGTTTGTTTTTGTTTATTGTTGGTTGATTACCTAGGGTTAGGTAATATTTTTTTGATTTTTTTTGTTTGTTTGTTTTGTTTTTGTTTGTTTGTTTTTGTCTGTTTATTTACAATCACCTAGGGGTAGGTGAAATTTTTTTTTTATTGTTGGTTGATTATCTAGTGTTAGGTAATAATTTTTTTGATTTTTTTGTTTTTGTTTATTTTGTTTTTTTTTTCAGGTTAAGCTCCTTGATGTTCGGCATAGGTAGCCTTGCACTATTCGCAAAGTGCACAAGGCCCTTACAGATGATGATTGGACATTTTTAGAGACCATTGGTCTTGATGGTTGTGGGCGGTTGAGGCCTATTCGAGCTGATGAGGATCTGTTGTCGGTGCTTGTTGAGCACTGGGATCCTAACCGAGGTACATTTCAACTTCCTATGGGGGAGCTAACTATTACCTTGGAGGATATCTATCGGATTCTCTGTGTTCCTATCGAGGGTCCTACTGTTCGTGTTGGCCTCGACAAGAAGGAGGCTCTGTTTCCTATTTTTGGAGATCTATGGGATGTAGACTGCAGTAGGGGGTATTGCCTATATTGATCTCTTTACAGTTGACAGTTTGGGAGCCATTACCACTTTTTTGATGTATATTTTGAGCAACATATTGTTGCCCAATTCCATGGGATCGAGGATCCCATGGAACTAGGTTCCTATTGTTCTTGATATTATTGTTGATCTTCGACGGTTGGCATGGGCTCCCTCTCTTATATGTCAAATATATAGCGAGTTGTAGGAGGTGAAGATGCGGGAAAGGGGCTAGGTTGCAGTTTGGTGCTCCAAGTTTGGTCATGGGAGCACATCATTGTTGGACGACCGATTGGTCTTCCTTGTGCCTCTAGTGCCACTTCTCCTCGAGCTTACAGGTGATTGCTTGGTGAGGAGCTCAGTCATTCAATGGTTGGTACCTCAAAGTAGATAGATATTCTAAGCTCACTTTCTAGATATTTCATGATTTGGTAGCCTTGGAGGGGCTTGGATTGGGTGAGGGATGCATCAGAGCTTTGTCGCATCAGGCGAGGTCGATGGGTTGTTGGTGTCCATCTGAGGGAGATGAAGTATATTCAATTTTCTTGGGTGTAGCATCAGATTGGTTTGGTGCAAGGTGTTCATGATGCTCTTATGACCTATAGGTGGTGGGGGGACGAGCTTGGGTTTCCTGTTGCTCCTAATTTTTGGCGAGTCGATGATCCTACTGACGACTCTGACTTGAAGGTTCTTGACTTGGATGATATTAGTACCACTCCTGAGTATGACATATGGTTTTCCTCTCTGTATCTTTGGATGTCGAGTGTTTTTATTGACGATGATGGGAGTGGTGATGATGCAAAGGTGGGTGAGCAGACTCCTCAGTCGGAGAAGCACCTACGATGTAGTACTCCTAGGGTTGAGGTGTTTACTAAGGTACAACAATCAGTGGAGGGAGGTAAAGATGGTGATGGAGATGGTGATGGGGATGGCGACGGTGGTGGTGATGGTGATGCCTCTTCTCTATGGATAGAGGAGGATTGGGATTTTTTATAGGCTGCGCGTGACAGCCTGAGTTTAGAGGTGACTCACCTAAAGGATGAGTTGGCATGGTATCAAGGGGATGTGACTCGTCTTCAGGGTGAGGTGGATAGGATGCGCAGTGGGCCTAGCAGTGATGCTCTTATTACAAAGGAATTGGATATTTATAGGCTTGGAGGTGAGGTTACTCGGTTAGAGGGTGAACTTACTCGGCTACAGGCGGGGTCAGGTGGAGGTGACACTACAACTACTATTGCTGCTCTTAGATCAGAGATTTCTTAGCATGTAGCCCGATAGGGTTCTAATTTTAGGATCCTGCACAAGTAGGTTGTTTATATTGAGATGTTGGAGAATATTCTACATGAGCAGTAGATTCCTCTACCTATTCCTCCTTCATCATCAGCTGCTACTACTACCTGAGGTACTGAGATGAGTCATAGGACTCATCAGTCGTCGAGCTCTCACGGGGCTTCTGTTGGAAATTTGAGTTAATTTGAGGTATTTTATGTTGTCATTGATGTCACATGGATCACATTTGGTTTTGGTGGCCAAAATATTTCATAAATAAGCATTTATGATATTTTGGAAAGTATGGCTATTTACAGGGTTATTATGAAAACCAAGGTAGGCAAAATAAAAGGTTTTATTTAAAACCATGGTGGGATTATGTGGAAAGGGATTTTCTTAAAAGCCAAGGTGGAATTTTATTTCATTGAAAAAGGACCTTTGGTGATGAAGATATTAAATTTTAAAGTTTAAGTTTAAATTAATGGAGGGTCGACCTATGTGCAATTAATGGAGGTTGGCATATATATATATATAAAGGTTTCAATTTATTTCAAAAATGGGGCATATTATATATAGTTAGAAAGATTATTTCGAGGGCAATTTGACTAACTTATTTAGAAGGAGAAATAAGGTGTGTGTAAAGAGGTATTTTTTATTTTGCAAAGGGGTTCCAAAAGTGAAGTTTGCCTTGTTCTTTTTCAAGAGGATTAATTCTTGCATGAGGTGACAAGGTATGTAATATTGTGATTTATTTTATTTTATGGTATAAGTAGTTTTGAGAGTGAAAAGGTTATGCAACATTTTGATTTATTTTATTTTATGGTACAAGTGGTTTTAGGAGAGATAAGGAAGTTGTGCAATTAAAGGCCTTGGTGATGATTATTTAAAAGTGGAGTAATGTTGATTATTTTGTGATCTACTAACCCTTGTGAAGATTGGCAAAAGAATTTTGTGATTGTGGCAGATTTACAAAGAGGTTTTTTTCATCTTCATAAAAGGTATGGGCATATTCTCCTATTGACTGTTTATGGTGGTTGATTTCTAAAATATCATTGGAGAGAAAAGGATTTATTGTGGTTTCCTTTTCGAAAGTGATTGGTTTAATGCTTCAAGGTTTTCTAGTTTGAGAGTTGAGGTTAAACCTTGTTTTATAAGCATTGTTATTGAAGCCCATTGGTTGTGAAAGAACTTGAGTTAGAAAAGAACATGAGTATCATTGTTATGTGAGATTTGTGGTTGAGCATTGTTGGAAACATTTGAGTTGGTTGATACATACTTGGACTAGGTTTGTGTGAGAAAGAGTTGTCCCTTGTGATGATTGGTTGAGTTGAGTTGATTGAGCCTAGTCAAGTGATGTGTGAAGTGATTGTTCAAGTTCTATGAAACAAAATATTCCATAATTCTATGTTGATTTGAGATTAAGGTTAGAACATATTGAGTCTCTAACAATTCTCTTTATGGTTCTATAAGACTTGAGTTGAGTTGAGGTTGACTTGAATTGAGTTGAGGTTGATTTGAGTTGAGAGTGAGATTAGAACATATTGAGTCTCTAACAATTATCTTTATGCTTCTATGATATTGACTTGAGTTGAGTTGAGTTGATATTGAGATTAGAAAATATTGAGTCTTTAACAATTATCTTTATGCTTCTATGAGTTGATTTGAGTTGAGTTGAGTTGAGATTGAGATTAGAACATATTGAGTCTCTAACAATTCTCTTTATTCTTCTATGAGTTGAGTTGAGTTGAGATAATTGTGGATCATTTTTGTCATCCATTGAAGAGTACATTGCCATTCATTGTTGAGTTCATCTTTGAGCTTTGCCTTGATAGATTTGTGGATGAGTTTTGAGTACTACCTGAGCATGATTGATGGAGCCTTTGAGAAGGCTTTTGGGATAGATTTTTGGACAAATTTGTGGAATTTTTGTGCATGATTGATTAAGCCTTTGAGAAGGCCTTTGGGACAAAGTTGAGGATAGTGTTGGGACATATTTGTGGATAGTTTTGGGCAAGTTCTTGGTGAGCTTGCTAGAGCATATTTGGGTAAGTTCTTGGTGAGCTTGCTAGAGCATATTTAGGTAAGTTCTTGGTGAGCTTGCTAGAGCAGATTTGGAAAAGTTTTGTGTGAGCTTGTTATTCAGTTTTGGACAAGTTCTGTGTGAGCTTGTTACTCAGTTTTGGACAAGTTCTGTGTGAACTTGTTAAGTAGTTTCTGTGTGAGCCTATTGAGCAGGTTCTTAGTGAGCTTATTGACAGAGCTTTAGAGGTGACAGAGTACAGAGGAGAAAGTATCAATGGATAGAGATCCAGCAATAGCATAATTTAAGACAGATCTAAGTGAGGAGGCTTCAAGTGGAGAGAGGTCCACCAGTTAGTATAGCATAGAGACAAAGTCTTCTAGAAGATCACATATCTAGAGCAGAAGGGGAAAGAGTTCTCCTGTGGAAGAGATCCACAAACTTGAGATTAGGGGATTAGCATCTCCTTTGGATAGAAATCCATAAAAATTGTAATTGGGAGTGATTACCAAAGAGATTGATTGAGAAAATTTTAGTAAAATATTTTCTCCGTGGAGTATCCCACATTGGGTGAACCACGTAAATTGTGGTGTCTCTATTGTGTATAGTTTCTGTGCATTGCTTTGATTACTACTATTGATACTGTTATCTTTACACAACATAATATTGAATTGGAAGAAAAAGTGAAAAGTGGTCTTATACTGTTCACCCCCCTCTCAGTATAAGCTTGTGTTCTTCAACTTCTACTGCACAGGGTCCTCGGAGGGACCTTGGCGGTGCTAGTTAGTTGTAGCAGTTTTATGTCTTTTTTTTTGTGGTATATCCATTTTTGCTATGAGCCTTGGTGCTCTAATGTATACAACCTTCGAGAATTTTGTACTTTTTGACCTCCATATATATATATATATACATGGCCTTTTTATTTATATCTCATGTGTTATGTTTATATGCATGTTGTGTTAATGCTTTTTCATCACTTAATCTTCATGTTTTTTCCTTTTTGTGCTATGATAACTAATGCAATCTAATATGTAATATGCATTTAAATTATGTGTTCACGTAACTATATGATGGCATGCATCATGTTCATGTAATCATTTATATCTTAGAGTAGTTGACCATTTACTTGTTCATTGTTGCAACTGGGGCTTTCCAATCTTGGTGACCTTTTGTGGGTTACGTATGGTGGTTATGTATGTGAAAATGGAAATTACTATTGATGGTGATATGGAAGATGGTATGGTTTTTGATATTTAATAGTGGAATATTTTCAAAGACTCAAACACTCTAGTAATTTAAACCATTTTCTTGATCGTTGTCTAACTTTCTTTAAGACCAATATGTGTGCAAGTGGAGTTTATTTACTAAATATTTGAGTTGGTAATGACCCTGAGAAGTCAAGAACCAGTGCATGTGATTGTGAAGTTAATTGACCCATAATGAGTAAATTGGATGGTACCTGTTATGGGTTTACCTATTAGCTAGCTTACCCGTATGTGCGGTCAGAGGTCTGTCTTTTTTGGGGAGAGACATGTTGCCCTGCGTGAGTTTACTTCACTGCCAGTCAAGCGTCTATAGCCCCAGTGGAGGTTCACTCCATAGTCCAATGATTTGATATTTAAGCTTTTGCGATGACTACATAACTTTCTGAGGGGAATGTCGTACGATCCTTTCTACCTTAGGGATCTGTGGTGTGTGTTTGGAATTAATTTTGTATAGAGTTTTGGGGAATTGTATTCTCAACCGAAGTGTGATGAGAATGTGATCCTATCCTTACTACTCTACATTTGTTTAAATTTGGAGCATTATTGTGATAGTGGTGAAAACCACTATTTTTTATTTTGGACTATGTTCCGTGATAGGGTAAGCGAGGAATTTTACTTTTTTGTTTCAAGATGTACCCAAGTTAACGTTGTCCTTCTCTTACTAAAAATGTTTTTAAGATTTTGTAAAAGTGTATTTGGTTCAATATTGTTTTGGGTTCAATCTACCATACTCAAGAATTTCTTAATGTGACAAAAGTGCTTTGGTCCTAAAGAAAATTGGACATATTATTGGAATTTGGCTTTTCACTAGACATGATTGAATGAATGAAAATTTGATCATAGATGTAAGGATAACATGTGTTGTATATTTTTGTTGAATTGCAAAAAGATTTAGGTGGGCACCCCCAATTCTTGGAACTTATTTTTATTTGGTCGTATCATCACCACTATAAAAGATTTACTGAACATGGGATGAGATGGATGTAATTATATGATTATTCTAATGCTGCTACATGCTTGTGATATGCTTATGTAATGCAATATGTATATATATATATATATATATATATATATATATATATATATATATATATATATATATATTTTTTTTTTTTTTTTTTGATATGCAAATGCAATGTGCGAAATGTTAGTAAAGACATTTCTATTTTAAATGTAAATGTATGCAATGTTGCAAAAATAAAAAAAAATTTTTTTTTTTTAGCCATGTACATATATATACATATATTGCAAGTCGATTTATGCATAAAATGCCTTTAGGTGCATTATGTTTAGTGGCTCTGGCTCCAACTCTTCTTCTAATTTGGCAATTCTATATGTTCTTGGCACCAAATTTTGCTTTACAATATATGGGCATAACCAATTAGCCACAAATTTATCTCTCAAGTGTGGCAATGCATTGGTATTTTGTTGATTTTCTTTGAGCACTAGGTTCCCTACTTGAAATTCGTGAGGATGGACTTTTGTGTTGTAAGCACGTTTGATTCTGTCTTGATATACTCACAAATGCTCTAAAGCTTTGATGTATTTTTCATCAATAAGTGTCAATTAGTCAAGACGTGATTGTCTTTCAGTGTCATCATCCATGAATTCCTGTAGTGCAATTCGTAAGGAGGGTATCTCGAGCTCGAAAGGTAATATAGCTTCAGCACCGTAAACCAATAAAAATGGTATTTCTCTTGTTAGCATTCTGATGCTTGTTCTGTAAGCCCATAGTGCCAAAGGAAGTTGAGTATGCCAATCTCGATAAATTTCTTTGACCAATTTCTTGAGAATGGATACCATTGTTTTTTTGGTTGCTTTAGATTGCCCATTTGCTTGTGGGTAATAAGGTGTTGAGAAACTGTGTTGAATTTTGAATTTGTTGCACAATGCTCTAACATCCTTATTCTTAAATGACTTTCCATTATCAAAAATTATTGTTGAGGGTATTCCAAAATGACAGATAATATGCTAAAGTATGAACTCCGTTATTCGAGGTCCAGTCGTAGTGGCCATTGTAATTGGTTCCACCCATTTTGTGAATTATTTTGTAGTGGTTATGATGAATTTATGTTGTCCTGATGAAGCAGGTGATATTTTTCCAATAAAATCAAGGCCCCATTATGAAAATTGCCAAAGACTTTGAATGGGTTGTAAAGCATGTGATGATATATGAGTCAAATTTACATGGTGTTGACACTTTTGGCACTTTTTGACATATTTACAACAATCATTTTCTATGGTCAGCCAATAGTATCTCATATGCAGTATTATTTTTGCAATGGCCATTCCACTGAAGTGGCCACCACAAGTACCATATTGGGCTTCTGCTATAGCTCGTTTTGTTTCAACCGAATTTAGACATCGTAATAATATTCCATCATAACCATGTTTCTATAACATGTCCCCCAGTAGAGTAAAACGACTTGCTTTTTGTTTGAACATTCTTTTTGTAGTTCATGTCATTTATACTGGGAGTATTCCAGACTTGAGAAAGTCTCTTATCTCATCAAGGTAAGAATTGTAAGGTTTAGCATATATCAAACAAACGTTCTTCTCACCTGTAGATTTTGCTCGTTGAATTGATGGTTTGGGCACTATTGTTATGATTAGCAGTTGTACTTCTCCACGCTCATTCTTAGGGATGAGAGATCCTAAATAAGCCATTGCATCCGCGAATCTTTTCTTTGAACGGGGTATGTTACTAATTTCAAACCATTCAAAATTTTGTAGCAACTTTGTTGCCACTTCATGGTATTGCTTTAAAACTGGTTCCTTAAATTGGTATTCTCCTTTTACTTGATAGACAACTAGTTGAGAATCACCAAAAATGCTTAGTCTTTTTATTCTCATTGCTATAGTTGATTGAAGGCCTAATATTAAGGCTTCATACTCTATGTTATTGTTAGTGCACGTGAAGTCAAGTTTGAATGATAAAGGAATTGGTATTCCTTCAGGTGTATAAAATACTACTCCAGTACCTTATCCTTTGTTGCATTTAGATCCATCAAAGAACATTGTCATATATGCTTCGTCCTCAGAAGAAACCAACTCTTCTTGTTCTACGACAGAGAATATTGATTCATCTGGAAGCTCAATGACTAGTGGTTTGTCGTTATTTAGCAAAGATTCAACTAGTTGATCAACTATTACCTGACCTTTTATGGATTTTTGACTTATGAATTCGAGATCAAATTCAGTTAAAAGTATTATCCATTTAGCAGTATGGGTGTTATTGTATGTGCGAGTCATCATGTATTGTAAAGGATTTTCTCTAGCTATGACATAGGTAGTATTTCGTAACATATAATGTCAAAGTTTCTTAGTGGCAAAAACCATTGCTAAGCATAACTTTTTGACATAAGCATATCTTGTTTCGTAACTTACCAATGTTCGGCTAATATAGTAAATTGCTTGCTCTTTATGATTTTCTTTCTTTTGTGCAAGAATTGTACCTAGTACAAAATCTGTTGCAGATATGTATAGGTAAAAAAGGTCTTTTGTTCGAGGTGGCATAAGAATTGGTGGTGATGCCAAATACTTATTTATGTCATCAAATGCCTCTTGTTATTTAATTGTCCAAGAAAACATCACCCCATTTTGTAATAGGTGATTGAAAGGCCTGCATTTATCCGAGATTTGTGCGATGAATCGTCAGATAGATTGGATATTTCCTTGCAAACTATGCAACTCTTTCAAGTTCTTGGGAGGTGGCATTTCTAATATAGCTTTTACCTTACCTAGATCTACTTCAATGCCTCACTTGGAGATAATGAATCCTAGAAGCTTTCCCAATGTGACACCAAATACACATTTCTTAGGATTTAACCTTACTTTGTGTTCTATCAATCGATCGAACGCTTTTTCTAATACTTCAATGTGCTCAAGACGTGTTTTTGATTTAGCAATCAAGTCATCTACATAATCCTCGATTATCTTAGGCATAAAATCATGAAATATGTATGCCATATCTCGTTGATATGTAGCTCCTACATTCTTGAGTCCAAAGGCATCACTCTGTAACATAATGACCCTAGGGTGTTGTAAATGTTGTCTTGTGTTGATCTTTAGGATTAATTCAAATTTGGTTATATCCTGAGAAATCGCCCATTAAGGAAAGTATTTCATGACAAGCACATGATTCTACTAGTTGATCGATATTTGGCAAAGGAAAATCATCTTTAGGACACGCTTTTTTTTAAGTTTCAAATATCAGTGAACACACGTATCCCTCCATTCAGTTTGTGAATGGGTACCATATTTGAAAGCCATTCTGGGTAATCAATTGGTCCTATAAAGTGCACATCCAATAAATTTTGTAGCTCTTATTTTACAATTAATGCGACTGTTGGATGGACTTTCCTAAGATTTTGCTTGAAGACTTTGCATCATGTGCTAGTGTTAGGTTGTGGACTACCAGGTCTGGATCTAAACTAGGCATGTCTTTATATGACCATGCGAACACTTCGTTATTTTTCATTAGCATGCTTATTATGCATTCTTTCTCCTCTACGGATAATTCTTTTGTAATTTTGACAATTTGGGGATTATCTGTGTCTTGACTAAGGTTCACATTTATAGATTCTTCAATGAGAATGTGAGAACCTTATTCTAGTTGATGTGGAGTTGGGATGAGGTGGATGTCATTTGCCATATTTTCAAATGTCTATGGGGCTTCCCCCTCTATTTCAGTTTGAAATATTGAATGGTTTGAATATGAAGGTTGCTGTGAAATATATGCATTTGAAACACGCAGTAATTATTCAAACAAGGTAAATTCAAAAATTGATGGCGGGGATGAGATCCTGTCCATGGCAATGAGGCTAGTGTCAATATGGATTGGCTTTGTCTCATCATATGGATTACGAAGTGGGGTGAACAAATCAACAAAAATCATGTAGACTAGATGGAGATGGTGTGGATGTGATTCGAGACGCGATGAATCATCCTACCTAGGTTGCAACTGACCTAATGTGTGTGATTGGCGATGCTGCAGGAGCGGCCAAGGTGGTGGAGGAGGTTCTGGTTCAAGACTTTCATTATTTTTTGCTTAGCTAAAAGAGAGTTTGATTTATTGGAAACTTATTTTGGTACCAGTCATTTCTTCGAATAGATTATGCATGTCCTAACTCCTCTCTAGGTTCTTCTACCTCTTGATTATGTTGTTCGTGATGCACCTCTGCTTGCAGTATTCTTTTAGCTTGAATTTCGCGCTCATGATTCAAAAATATAATTTTTGTCTCGTCTTCATAATTGTCATCACTTATCCAGAATACATTAGCATTTGTATGAGGTCCCTAAACAAGTTGTGTGTAACCTGGCCTAAGGTTGACCATTTTTGGTGGATCTTCGTATCCTGGTTCTTGCTGTAAGGTTTGTTCTGAGAAATTTCCAAACACATGAGGATAAAAATTGTTGATTAGGTATTCACCATTTATATCATCATCCTCATCATTAGGTTCATCTTCTTTTTCACTTTCTCCTTCTCCCTCTTTGGACTCAATATCCAGTTCTTGGAATTTTTGACTTAGCAAAGAGCTTGCAATGGAAGGTTTGTAACCTAGACCTGAGCGGTCATTTGGCTCTCTATACAACAAAATTCTAAAATACCTTAGAAAAATTTACAATGTAGAGGGTTATCCATTTTAGAAAATCCCTAGCCCATAATAACCTCATTCCAATCCTGCCAACAACACTTCACAAAGCAATTTTCCCATAAATATTTAAACATTACAGCGGCAGTGGCAGTCGCTTCAGATCAAACAATTGCATAGGATGAAATCTAGGTTTGAATGACCTTAAGGAACCCTAGGATGATGCATGGGAACCAATATGGATCAAAAGCTTCATCTTGTCTTAAATTTACGTTGACGATATTATTTTTGAACTCTAAAAATTATGGTTAGAAGTTGGAGTTGCATTCATCTTAACGTAAGGACTTTGACAATTATTGTTCCTACCATTACACCATACAATAAGATATTACATAATAAAAAATATTTAGCCTGGGGTATCATTCCACGTGGAAATTTAAATATTTATTTATTTATCTTTTTAGTTATTGCAAGCGGGTTCTCGTACACATGACTGCTTTTTAAGGTATCTAAGAAAATAAATAACTTTCTTCCATTTCATTCTTTTGTTATTTTCATTATAACCCCCTTACTTTCAGTTTAAGGAGATGACTAACCAATATACGGGTATAAGAAAAATATTTTTGTTGTTGGAGAAAACCATTATATTAACTAAAATACAATAATTTTGCAAGCAACAAAAAAATGGGTGGATAAGCACCCTAAAATAGACATTATCCATAAAAAATGAAAGTCAACATACCTTTGACCACAAAATATTTTGTCTTTGGTAGATTTCTCTCCACCGCTCACTTTATACCTTTTGCATGTGTTTCAACCTGGTATAGAGGATGAGTCACCTCAATGGTCAAACCTACCACATTCAATCTCAAAAATTGTGTATCTAACCAACACAATGTAAGCAAATAGTACAAGGAGCATTACCCTAGTGTTTTATAAAATATTACAAATGGGTCAACTTCATTGCCACTTTGTTGGCCTGCATTGAAGTCT
The DNA here is from genome assembly GCA_028583015.1 of Wollemia nobilis. Taxonomy (NCBI): domain Eukaryota; kingdom Viridiplantae; phylum Streptophyta; class Pinopsida; order Araucariales; family Araucariaceae; genus Wollemia; species Wollemia nobilis. Next base: position 2,125,866 of record JAQPPZ010001708.1, read on the forward strand.
GTAGCAGCATAAAAGAAAAATATTGACCCTATCAACAACATTGTAGAATGGAACAACAAAGGCCTAAGAGAACAATGAATCATTTTTGTTTTTTTCATAAAGAAAATAAAAAGCCAATCTTGAAGAGGTTCTAAACTTCTAGAAATTACAAAGAGAGTAGAGAAGGGTCTAGAAGGAGAATCTATTGCCATGTGAACCATTGTGGGAGAAAAGGTTGGAAGAAATAAAGTTTTCACTTCCAGGCATCTTGAGCCTTATGACATCTCCAAAAGAGATGAAGAAAATCTTTAGGTTCATTCTAAAATGGACATAGTGGGGTTGAAACCCCAATGTAGATAAGTAATTTACCAAGTGGGAGGTCTTTTTGTGTTTGTCATTCTTCATCCATAAGTGTCTATAACTTTCTTTGACACATTTACTAGACCATAAATGCATCAAAGAGAGGGAAATATGTAGATATTGAAAATTGACCCACTTAAATGAATCACCTTTTCATAGGATCCCTAAGGAAGGCATCCAAAATTATCAAGTGCAAGTTGGACCCTTTCTTTCCCTCTTGTTTTTCCTTTTTTCTTGGCTTTATCGAATTTGTGCCTAGTAATTACGGGGCATGAATTCAACAAAATTAGGATTTTTTCTCTCTAAAGCCCTAATTTTGAGGTCGACCTCTATGGCGTCAACTTGGACAAGGTTATTTTTCATTTTCTCACCTTTTTTTCTCCAAACCTCCTATAAAAAGAGGATTGGATCCCTTTTTTCTTTTGACTCTCCTAGTAATCTAACATTCCTAACAAGTTTTCAAGCAAGTTTTTAACGAATTCTTCCAAGTGTGATCTGACCAGTGCTCCTGTGCTTTGGATTATTTTATTGTTGTTGCTGCTTTATAATTTTGTTTCTTTGGTGATCAAGTTTGGGAGCCTTTAGGAGGGGTCTACCACTTTAGTTGCTACCTACATCCTTCTAGTGCTCTTTTGCTTCTACCAAGTTTTTCTTGCATTAGTAGTATTCTTTAATCATAAAATTTCCATATTGCATTGCATTTTTGGTATTGTTAGATTGTTTTAGATTCTTTATCATGAATTATGAAGAACATGTGCTTATACTGAGAGGGGGTGAACAGTGTATAATAAAAAATTTTGCTTTCTAATCCAAATAGTAGCATCAGCATCAATAAAATAGTAAACATTACACAAAGCATCACACAAATGAGAGACATCATTTTTACGTGGTTCACCTAAAGATGGCTACCTCCACGAAGAAAATATTTCTTATAAAATTTTCTCAAATAATATTTTGGGAATCCTTTCCCTACAATGTTTATGGACCTCTATCTAAAGGAGATGTTGATTCCCTAAATCTAGTTTGTGGATCTCTATCCACATGAGAACTCCTTCTCCTCTGCTCTAGCTGGTGATCCTTTGGAAGACTACTGCCTCCTCTACACTGGCTTGTGGATCTATCTCCATTGAAGACTCTTATCCCCACTCAGAAGACCTATCCTCACTACCTTGGCTGATGGATCTCTATCCACTAGAGACTACTATCCTCTCTGATCTATCACCTTCAAAGCTCCATCTTAAATCTGCACTAAACACAGTCTAGTCGGTCTAGCACAAATATGCTCAACAAGTCCACTCAAAACTTGCTCAAATTTGCTCAATAGGTCCACTCAAAACCTGCTCAAATATGCTCAACAAGTCCACTCAGAACTTGCTCAAATCTACTCAATAGGTCCACTCAACCTGCTCAAATATGCTCAACAAGTCCACTCAAAATTTTCTCAAATCTGCTCAACAGGTCCACTCAGAACCTGATCAAATTTTCTCAACAGGTTCACTTAGAACCTGCTCAACTCTGCTCAACAAGCTCACTTAGAACTTGTCCAAATATGTATTGTAATTTTCCACAAAAGCTCACACAAAATCAGTCCACAAGTCTCCTCAAAGACTTACCTTAAATCTGCTTAATAAGTCCACACAGAACTTGTCCAATCTCATAGAAGCATAAAGAGAATTGTTAGAGACTCAATATGTTCTATACTCAATGCTCAATCACTTTAAATATCATAGAAGCATAAAGAGAATTGTTAGAGACTCAATATGTTCTATACTCAAAGATCAATCACTTTCTCAACTTACTCAATCTCATAGAAGCATAAAGAGAATTTTTAGAGACTTAATATGTTCTACACTCAATGTTCAATCACTTTATCAATTTGCACAATCTCATAGAAGCATAAAGAGAATTGTTAGAGACTCAATATGTTCTACACTTAATGCTCAATCACTTTCTCAACTCAAATCAGAATATAGAATAGTTTGTTTTATGGAACTTGAACAATCACTTCATACAACCACTTGACTAGGCTCAATCAACTCTACTCAATTAATCACTTAACACTCCTTTCTCATAAACCCTAGTCCAAGCATATATCAACCAACTCAAAATATTTCCAACAATGCTCAACAATAAATCTCATATAACAATGATACTCATGTTCTTTTCAAACCCTAGTTCAAGTTCTTTGCATAACAACTCACTTCAACAACAATGCTTATAACTCAATCTTCACATAACAATGATACTCATGTTCTTTTCAAAACCCTAACTCAAGTTCTTTACACAATCCAATGGCTTCAACAATAATGCTTATAAAACAAGGTTTTAAACACAATTCTTAATTCCATAAAACCTTGAAGCATTTACTCAAACACTTTCAAAAAGGAAACCCTAACCAAATCCTTTTCACTCCAAAATTTATTTTCTAGACAGCCAATCAATCAAATCAATTAAGGAAGAATTTACCCATACCTTTTTTCTTGACAAGGAGTTGATCTCACAAATATGCCACACTCACAATTACTTCTTTGACAATCTCAATAAGGATTAGAAGATAATAATTTCCTCAACAAAACACAATACAAAATGATATCAAATAAAATACACCTTATCACTCCAACTTTAAAATAATATCCAATACCCTCATAATAATCTCTTTGGCAAAAATCCCTTTGCTAATAAAATCAACACTCACTAAAATTCAAAACCTCTTATTACCTTATTACTCCAATTTTAAAAGGAATATGTCCCCTTTTATAAATCACAATTCAACACATAACAATTTGTTATCCATCCTTATTTATCCTAACCACTAATTTTAATGCCTAGCTAAAACCTTTTAAAAACTCCTTATAACTCCTAATAAAGGCTTTAATTAGAAATTTAGGCAATAAAAATTATTTTAGAAAAGTACCTTTGCCTTTCAATGGGTTTCAAACCCTTGATCTTTGCCTCCGTGAATGCCCTAGCCGCTGGCTCCTCAACCACATGTGCTTAATGCACGTTGAGAGCTAAAAAGCTCTTTGCGCACTATATTCCTCCTGGTGCCTTAAACGACAAACGTAAAACTCAAACCTTTCCATTTGTGCATGCACTCCTTAGGATTTGAACGTAGGTTCATCTCCCCACAAATGCCTTAGCAAAAACATGCGCTACCAATGGACCATCGTGTCCAACTTGTCTTGGGCACTAACCTTACTCCGCTATAACCTCACACATAAGACGAAAAGTCGTTCCTCTTCTTCCTCACCTGAAACTACGAATCGCACATGCAATTTAATTTTTTCACCTTGATTAAAATCGATGAGGGATGATTTACAAGGTCTTTTGGCCTTCCTTTTATACACGAAGCTGCCATTGTATTTCTAACGTCGGCGCTCCAAATTATTCGATGATGTCGGTGTTAAAATAACTTTATAAATGGTGCTTTAATTTTGATGACATCAACCCATTTAACCTTTGTAATTTATAAATGATTTAAATTCCAGGAATTTAAATTTTATAAATTATAATTATAATCTTTGGCTTTTAAGACCTCTTATTACACAACTTGGTATTGATGATATTTATTTATAAAATTTAAATTCCTTTTGAATTTAAATATTTTATAAAATAAATATTAGACCTCATTTGATGACTTTATTTCTTGCCGAGTTTCTTGACATTAATGATGACTTCATTTGGTGACATCAATGACAACTTTTGACTTAGGGACTCAAAATATCCAATAATCTCCCCTTTTTGTCATTGATGGCAACCCAACTTCTTTTTATCGAAAACTTGACCTTTCTTTTATTCTTCTCCCCCTAGGACATTGCTCCCCTGGCTTAATGCTATCCCAATTATCAAGTTTCTCCCCAATACTAAAATCTCTTCCCATTTGACATCAATGGCAAAGGGTCACCTTTGGGGCTCGGGGCTAATAATGAGCCTCTTAGTTTAGCCCCTCCCCCACCTTCTGTTAAGGTGGTTAATTTTGGGGTGGGAGTCTCACTCCCAATTTTCCTCGAAGATACTCAATTTTTTCCTTTGAAAGTGGCTTAGTGAAAATATCTACTATTTGTTCCTTTGTAGTGACATATTCTAATATGACTTGTTTATTTATCACTTGTTCTCTCAGAAAATGATACTTAATCAGAATGTGCTTTGTCCTAGAGTGCATCACTAGATTTTTTGAAATACTTATGGAACTAGTATTATCACATAGTATAGGAATGGGATGATCATGCTTTATCTTGAAATATTCTAGAGTCCTCTTCATCCATAACACCTGTGTACAACTGGCTACTGCTACAATGTATTCTACCTCTGCTATAGATAAGGATACTGAAACCTATTTCTTACTTAACCAAGAGACTAAACATTCTCCAAGAAAGAATGCTGATCCACTTGTGTTTTTTCTGTCATCAATGCTGTTGGCCCAATCTACATCTGTATATGTTGTTAGTGTAAAACTGTCACTTTTGGGATAACAAAGCCCAAAATCTATAGTCCCTTTTAGATATCTGAAAATTCTTTTTACTGTTGCCACATGTGTTTCTTTAGGTGTTTCCTAAAATCTTGCCACTAATCCCACTGATTGTACTATGTTTGGTCTTGTAGCTATAACATACAATAAGCTGCCAATCATAGATATGTATAATCTCTGGTCTACCTCTGGAGATTCATCATCCTTACTCAACTTGCATCCTGTTACCATGGGAGTACTTACCGGTTTACAATCTTCTAACCTAAATTTCTTTAACATTTCCTTTATGTACTTGGCTTGTGAGAGAAACACTCCCCTTTCTAACTGTGAAATCTGAAGTCCAAGAAATGAGGACAATTCACCAAGCATAGACATCTCAAATTCATTTTGCATGTTATTAGAAAATTCCTTACACATATTGTAATTTTTTCCCCCAAAAATTATGTCATCACATAAATGACTACTATTAGAAGATCACTCCCTTCATTTTTGATATATAAATTACTGTCTGCTATCCCTTTTTTGAATCCCTGTTCCTAAAGATACTTATCCAATCTTGAGTATCATGCTATTGGAGTCTGCTTTAAACCATATAATGCCTTTTTCAATTTGCATACCTGATCAGGTTTATCTACTAGTATGAATCCCTCTAGTTGTTCAATATAAACTTCTTCTTCTAGAACCCCATTTAGAAATGCTAACTTGACATCCATATGATATACCTTGAAGTTCTTGAAACTTGAGAAAGCTAAAAACATCCTTATAGCTTCAAGCCATGCAAATAGAACAAAAGTCTCATCAAAGTCAATTCCTTCTCCCTGTGCATAACCTTTACATACTAACCTTGCTTTATTTATGACCACTTGCCTGTCTTCATTTAACTTGTTTCTGAAAACTCATTTTGTGCCAATCACATTCTTGTCCTTTGGTCGTGGAACAAGTTCCCAAGTTTTGCTCTTCTCTATCTGATCCAATTCCTCATTCATTGCCTTAACCTAAAATTCATCCTCACTTGCCTGTGTGAAGTATTTTGGCTCAATATTAGATAGCAAAGAAAAATTTACCTGTTGAGATGGTTTTATTATTCTTATCCTTGTCTATATTTCATATGGATTCCCAATTATCTGCTCTTTTGGGTGATGTTTCTGTACATACCTGGAAGGAGTTTTAGGAAGAAGTCTTTGTGTTTTTTCTTCATCTTTATTTGATTCCTCACAAAATTCTTCTTGAAAACATCCATCTTCTTGATACATAGTTTGCTAAACTGGTTCTCTGGAATCTATCTTCTCATCAATTGTTACATTTATACTTTTCACCATAGTGCGTGTTATTTTGTTGAAGCATCTGTAGGATTTAATCTTTGTGGAATAACCAAGAAAAATTCCCTCATCACATCTTGGATCAAACTTGCCCAAGTTTTGATCTTCCCATCTTATGTAACATTTGCTTCCAAAATTTTTGAAGTGTTTTACAGTGGCAGGTCTTCCTTTCCAAAGCTCATATGAATTCTTGTGATGATTTACCCTCAATTGAACCCTAGTGATTATGTATACAGTTGTGTTTACCGCTTCTTTCCAAAAACCATCTGATAACTTAGATTCATTTAACATAGCTCTAGCCATGTTTTCAACAATCTTGTTCTTCCTTTCAACTAACCCATTTTGTTGAGGAGTTCTTGTTGATGAGTACTCTCTCTTGATTCCATGTTGTTCACAAAATTCTACAAATTCATTTGAAGTAAATTTTCCTCCTTTGTCGAATCATAGACACTTAATCCTTTTGCCTATTTCATTTTCAACCAATTCCTTGAATGCTTTGAATTTTTCAAAGGCCTTTGACTTCTCTTTTAGGAAGGTTACCCAAACCATTCTAAAATAATAATCTACAAACATCATAAAGTAAATCTCACCCTAAATACTTTGTGTTCTGGTAGGACCACACAAATTAGTATGTATTAGGCTCAATGGCTCAGATGACATATAGCCTTTTGGCTTAAAGGTTGTCCTAGTTTGCTTTCCATGTTAACAGGGTGCACAAATTATGTTTTGAGGTCTTCTTATTTTAGGTAAATCTCTAACTGCCTATTTATTACTTATGTTGACTGTGTTATAAAAATTCAAGTGACCCAATCTTCTATGCCACAACAAACTCTCATATTCTTGTGATAGAAAACACTTTTCCCCTTTGATCTCATTGAGCATGTATAAGTTGTTTGGGGTTCTTCTTGCATTTGCAATGACTTTTCCAGTTTCTGATTTCCTTATCTCACATCTATCTGGATGGAAGGTGACCATGTATCCTTGATCACAAAGTTGACTTATACTCAACAAATTGTGTTTTAACCCTTTAAAATACAAAACATATTTGTTTTTCCATTGTCTAGACTTAGAGTTCTTCTTCCAACAATCCTTGTTGATCCATTATCACCAAAAATTACTGATCCTCTATTTGTTTCTTTTAGTAAATGAATTTGTCTTTGTCTCTTGTCATGTGACTAGAGAAACCACTATCAAGATACCATTGTTCTTATTTATCTTGAGCATGAAGGTATGTTTGTACTAACATTGATCTAGCCTTAACATTCTTCCTTTCATCTTTCCTAGTTGTTGAAATTGTTTTTCTAGATTCAAGAAGTATCATTTTACACCATCTAGCCTTGTGCCCAAAATTATTGCATTTGTAACATATAACATCATCATCCATAAGAGGTGCAAAGGAATTGAAATTTCTATTGTATCTTGCATAATAAATACAATGTGCAGCTTTATGACCATATTTATTGCAAGAAAAGCAATGACCATGGAAGAAATTATGTAACCTATTTGGATGTCTTGGAACTTGTGAAGAAGTCATCTTTCTATTGTGATTAACTCTTATCCAAGGTTCTCCTTTACTTTCTTCCTTTCTGATATCCTCTTCTTGCTTATCCTTGTTTGAAGTTTATGCTTTCTGAAGACTTGATTCCTCTTTTTGTTTCTCATATTCTGTATCTTGTAGTACCTTAATCCTTTCAACTTTATTCCTTAGGAGAACAATTTATGCTTCCAATTTTTCACATTATGTTTCCCTAGATCTCAATAGATCTGTCATATCTTGTTCGATCTTCTTTCTTTCTTCCACCCTAATCTTGAGTTCTATGAGATTTTGTATAAGTTCTATCCTTGCTTCTTCATCTTCTTGAACTTGTTCCTTCAAGCTTGAATTTTTCTCTCTAAGTCTTTCTAATTTTCTGAGAGCAGTAAATAATTTTTCTTTTATATCAAACATAGTCTCTTATTCACTTTCTGAAGTCATGTGTGCTACCGATGGATCCTCCTCTAAGCTCTTAGTCTTTTCACGGAGAGACTCACTTTGATACCAATTGAAGAACATATGCTTATTTTGAGGTGGGGTGAACAATATATAATAAAACTTTTTGCTTTCTAATCCAAATAGTAGCATCAACATCAATAAAATAGTAAACATTACATAAAGCATCACATAAATGAGAGACATCATTTTTACGTGGTTCACCCAAAGATGGCTACCTCCACGGAGAAAATATTTCTTATAATTTTTTCTCAAATAATATTTTGGGAATCCTTTCCCTACAATGTTTATGGAACTTTTTCCAAAGGATATGTTGATCCCCTAAATCTGGTTTATGGATCTCTATCCATAGGAGAACTCCTTATCCTCTGCTCTAGCTAGTGATCCTTTGGAAGACTACTGCCTCCACTACATTGGCTTGTGGATCTCTCTCCACTAAAGACTCTTGTCCCCACTCAGAAGACCTGTCCTCACTGCCATGGCTGATGGATCTCTATCCACTAGAGACTACTATTCTCTACGCTCTGTCACCTCCAAAGCTCCATCTCAAATCTGCACTAAACACAGTCTAGTCAGTCTAGCATAAATCTACTCAACAAGTCCACTCATAACTTGCTCAAATATGCTCAACAGGTCCACTCAAAACCTGCTCAAATCTGCTCAACGAGTCTACTCAGAACTTGCTTAAATATGCTCAATAGGTCCACTCAGAACCTGCTCAAATCTACTCAACAAGTCCACTCAGAACTTGCTTAAATCTGCTTAACAGGTCCACTTAGAACCTGATCAAATCTGCTCAACAGGTTCACTCATAACTTGCTCAAATCTGCTCAATAAGCTCACTCATAAATTTTCCAAATATGTATTGTAATATTCCACAAAAGCTCACACAAAATTAGTCCATAATTATCCTCAAAGACTTACCTCAAATATGCTTAACAAGTCCACACAGAACTTGTCCAATCTCATAGAAGCATAAAGAGAATTTTTAGAGACTCAATATGTTCTATACTCAATGCTCAATCACTTTCAATCTCATAGAAGCATAAAGAGAATTTTTAGAGACTCAATATGTTCTATACTCAAAACTCAATCACTTTCTCAACTTACTCAATCTCATAGAAACATAAAAAGAATTGTTAGAGACTCAATATGTTCTACACTCAATGCTCAATCACTTTCTCAATTTGCATAATCTCATAGAAGCATAAAGAGAATTGTTAGAGACTCAGTATGTTCTACACTCAATGCTCAATCACTTTCTCAACTCAAATCAGAATATAGAATAGTTTGTTCTATGGAACTTGAACAATCACTTCATACAACCACTTGACTAGGCTCAAACAACTCTACTCAACCAATCACTTAACACTCCTTTCTCACAAACCCTAGACCAAGCATATATCAACTAGCTCAAAATATTTCCAACAATGCTCAACAATAAATATTATATAACAATGATACTCATGTTCTTTTCAAACCCTAGTTCAAGTTCTTTGCATAACAACTCACTTCAACAACAATGCTTATAACTCAATCTTCACATAACAATGATACTCATGTTCTTTTCAAAACCCTAACTCAAGTTCTTTACACAATCCAATAGCTTCAAAAATAATGCTCATAAAACAAGGTTTTAAACACAATTCTTAATTCCATAAAACCTTGAAGCATTTACTCAAAAACTTTCGAAAAGGAAACCCTAACCAAATCCTTTTCACTCCAAAATTTATTTTCTAGACAACCAATCAATCAAATTAATTAAGGAATAATTTGCCCATACCTTTTTACTTGACAAGGAGTTGATCTCACAAATCTGCCACACTCACAATTACTTCTTTGACAATCTCAATAAGGGTTAGAAGATAATAATTTCCTCAACAAAACACAATACAAAATGATATCAAACAAAATACACCTTATCACTCCAACTTTAAAATAATATCCAATACCCTCATAATAATCTCTTTGGCAAAAATCCCTTTACTAATAAAATCAACACTCATTAAAATTCAAAACCTCTTATTACCTTATTACTCCAATTTTAAAAGGAATATGTCCCCTTTTATAAATAACAATTCAACACATAACAATTTGTTATCCCTCCTTATTTCTCCTAACCACTAATTTTAATGCCTAACTAAAACCTTTTAAAAACTCCTTATAACTCCTAATAAAAGGCTTTAATTAAAACTTTAGGCAATAAAAATTATTTTAAAAAAGTACCTTTGTCTCTCAACGGGTTTCAAACCCTTGAAATTTGCCTCCGTGAATGCCCTAGCCACGAGCTCCTCAACCACGTACGCTCAATGCACGTTGAGAGCTAAAAATATCTTTGCGCTCTATATTCCTCGTGGCGCCTTAAATGACAAACGCTAAACTCAAACCTTTCCCTTTGTGCACATACTCCTCAGTATTTGAACGTAGGTTCGTCTCCCCACAAACGCCTTAGCAAAAATGTGCGCTGCCAATGGACCACCGTGTCCAACTTATCTTGGGCACTAACATTACTCCGCTATAACCCTCGCGCATAAGACGAAAATTCGTTCATCTTCTTCCTCACCCAAAACTGCGAATCGCACATGCAATTTACTTTTTCATCTTGATTAAAATCGATGAGGGATGATTTACGAGGTCTTTGGCCTTCCTTTTATACACGAAGCTGCCATTGTATTCGAACGTCGATGTTCCAAATTATTCGATGATGTCGGCATTAAAATAAATTTATAAATGGTGCTTTAATTTTGATGACATCAGCCCATTTAACCTTTGTAATTTATAAATGATTTAAATTCCAAGGAATTTAAATTTTATAAATTATAATTATAACCTTTGGCTTTTAAGACCTTCTCTTATTGCACAACTTGGTATTGATGATATTTATTTATAAAATTTAAATTCCTTTTGAATTTAAATATTTTATAAAATAAATATTAGACCTCATTTGATGACTTTATTTCTTGTCAAGTTTCTTGACATTAATGATGACTTCATCTGGTGACATCAATGACAACTTTTGACTTAGGGACTCAAAATATCCAACAAATTCGCACCCCATCTGTACAAGGTGTGAACTTAATTCATGATTGGCCCTTACAGGGTATGAATTTGATAATATAGGGATTGGAGACATGATTTCACTTTCAAAACCCTAGGTTGCTCTTGCATGTTGCATTTGGATTATATTTTCTATCTGCACTCTATTGTTTGCATTGTTTCATGTTATTGCATTTCATCTCATTCACTTCCAAAAATCAACAATTGCTTTTATTTTTAAACGGTTATCTAAAAGGACCAAGGGGGCTTGACTATCGTGCCTCCAAGCTCCATCACATAGTGGCCTAAGCAAACCTCCAAACACTGATCAAATTTTCCAAAGGTTTTGAAGTTGTAGTGTAGGATTTGAAGTTATTGGATATATTAGGATGAAAGTTAAAAGCTAGGATTAACCATAGGATCAAGTAAGTGCTCTAAATAGACTTCTTAGGTTGTTTGTTGTTTGCTATCTATTCATTTCTATTTTAAATTTAAATTATAAATGAAGAAGAGCATTCAAGTCCATTTTTAGGTATTTGAAGAGAAAAAGCATATAGTTTGCATCTAGGGTAATTTTGTTTGGGCATTTTCTTGAACCCTTGCTGAAAAGAAAATAAAATATTTCCTTTATTTTCAAACTAGTGTTAGATGTCATTGAATAAAATATCATCCAAGGATAGTCTCTTGCTTGCTTGCATCATTGTTTGTCCTACATTGTTCTTTAATTTCTTATAGCTTAGATTTTAGAAAGACCAAACATAGGTGCTTGTTCAAATAAACACATCAAACGTTTCCACCTTGAACTTGGAGCTAGTCCTTAAATTGTTTCTAGTGAACCCTTTTATCCCCCAAGCCCCTGAGTGCAGAGGATATAACATACCCCCATGGTCACCTCGGATCCTAGCGAATCTAGCCAAGAATTATATGTGGTAGGGTAGATTCCCCCCTCTATAGATACAAAGCATAAAAATGACCTCTTCTCCCATGAGTGCTGATGCTAAGTTGTTCTAGACCTATAACAAACTATATTGTAAAGTTTGGGCTACAAGATTCATCATGAAATTATAAATAGCCCAACTCACCTCATAGCAAGGGTCTACTCTTTAGCGTTTGCTTATCATATACTATATACTTTGCTCTATAATTAGTTAAATTTATTTGGCCTCCATTGGTGATAGCATTTTCAGGTCTTTATGTATGAATCATACACTTTAATGTATTTTTGTTTTACACTTTATGAATGATAATTTTTTTTAAAGCAAATTCTACATAATTGGATTGCTAGTTGGATTGTATTTCATGAAGTACTTGAATATTCAAAGCATATAATCTAAGCTTAATGAAATTTGTAATAATTTTATTATCGATTGGTCAATTACGCTTTGTTTTGGATTGTTTGTGAAGATATTGTTGTAATATATTTCATTATTGTTAACTATACTCCATCCATTTTTCAAGTATTTTCTAAACTCTTTCTCATCTTCTAAACCTTGCATTTATTTCTTTAGTCTTGAACATTTTCTTTAATTTCTTTAGCATTTCAAGGAGTCAACCTTCTCTAGAGGTTGAACTTAGGAGAAATCATAGTCATCCAATCTTGACCAAGGTTTAGGGCACATTTCATAGACTAGGAAGATTTGGTCCAAGAGTGGACTTAGCCCCACTTCTTGTTAACATTTGTGATTTTTTATTTGTATTCCTAGATTGATATCCTTTTGAGTTTTTTTTCTTTGTTCATGGCCTTCCTTTATTTTTTCATTCTCAGCAACACTCTCATCTTTGTCAATCTCTTTTATTTTTGCATATTGTTCATCACAAGACTTATCTTATAAATATTTATGCTGCCCCAAAGAATTTAAAGTGCAAGGAATAGCCTCATTAGCATTTTCTTCTTTAAGTTCATTCAAAACCGTAAAGTGCATAGATGATCCTCCATAGTCATTACTTATGTTGGCCTAGAAACCCTAAATTTCCTTGGATATCCTCCTTATAATTTTATTTATTGTATTATTCATGAAACCCTAAAGTGCAACAAATACATTGTGTACAAATTTCATTTTTATTGTAAAGACAAGATTTTATGCTACTTGAGAAAAATAAAAATGATTTACCTAGATTAAGATTGATCTCCTTCACATAATTTGCTTTAAAAATTGCATCCTCATCTTTCTTTGCTATAAAATTTTCCTTTCCTGCTTCCTTAACACCTTTAGCTCTTTTTTATTTGAACTTATGCATTGCACTTCCTCATCCCTCATGTTATTTTTTTCTTCTAATGGTTGATTTGTGTGAATTGTAATGGTCTTTTCCATATGATGATGTAGAAGGCTTTTTCTTACCACTTTCTTAAGAGTTGAAAATCCTTGATTTTTCCTAGCTTCTCTTATGATATAATCTCCTTATTTCATATTGAAGTTATCCTCATGCCCAAAGATTTCCATATTTTTGTCCATCATTTTTAATTTATAGTCTCTTACCATATGTTTGATTTCATATCATTTGCAACATCAAAATGCATTGTTTTCATGATCAACTTGTTGATCCCATTCTCTTGATTCAGATTTAATCTTAATGGATTGTAGTAAATTTTTGAAATATTCATGGCAATACATATTTAAGTGTAAACAACATGCCTTCTATCCTTAGTAGTTGGTCCTTCATGGATGAATTTTCCTAGAGTATTGTCAATATTCTTCAAAACCTCCTTATTGATGAGTTGATAAGGAAGTCCAAAAAGTCTAATCCATATCAAAAAAAAATTAATAGTCTCTGTCTCCATAAAAAATTATCACTCCAAGGTCTTAAATATAATCCATCACTGTCCCTAAACTAAGGGCCTCCATCCAGTATTTTATCTCTCATTTTTGAACTCGATAAAATAATGAAGAAAAATTATTTTAGAAGAAAAGTCATGGAGTAATTTGAATTCAATCCCCACTTCCACTTGATCCAATTTTGAACCTCATAAAAACCTGACCAATATCTATGGAACTTATATATTAACCCTCTAGTTTTAAAAATAATTATATCATGATTAGTCATATCATCCTTGATAATCACTTTTGGTGTAGTATATGCCACTTGTAAAGGGTTTGCCATAGATTTGGTCTTCCTCTTATTGCTAACTAGGGAATCTATACTTCAAACTAAGGCATCTTTACTTCTAACAAGGTCATCCTTACTTTTAGTAAATACTTTCAAAATTAAATTTCTTGTCATCTTACCTAGAATTTTTCATATGAATCCTTTAGTTTTTGAGTTTCTCCTAAGATCTATAACAAGAAGTGGCGCTTGCTCCTTGATCACACTTTGCTTTCTACTTCCTGCTCACACTTGCTACTTGCCCATAGCTCACACTTGCTCCTGGATATTTTATCAAACTTTTAAACATATACATAATCTAAATAGTTTTTTGTAGTGTCCTACCCCTTTCGAAGACAAAAAAATTGCCACCAAAAGAGCTAGGTTTGATCTTGGGTTCCAAACTAAAAACTTGAGTGTCTTGTTTGTTGATTTGGGTTATTCAGTGTTTTGTATGTTTGGAGATCATATGAACATTCAATGTACTAACTCCAATTTTCAAATATCATATTAACTCATGAATTTTCAACAAGACATTTTGACAAACATTTGTCATGCATACTCAAAAATAATAGGGTAGCTCTCAAGAATGGATCACAACTTGAAAACTATCACTCCAAATGCTACCAAATTCGAACACTAGCTTCTTCCAATATAGATAAACAAACCCAATAAAGGAAATTGCATTAAAAGGAGTATACCCGGAATTGTGAAGGTCTGATACAAATCTGGAAATGTTCATCAGCACACATAAATCTTCATTTTTTTTATCATAAAATCCAATTTACAAACTTCTCCAGCATGTAAGAAATCCTCCAAAAACTAGGCGTTTGGTCCTAGGCGAGCAACTCGTCCCCCAAGAAATGTACGGCCATGCCAATAGCAAGTATGACTGCTAATAAACACTATAAAAATCCAATGAAAGTCTCCAAAACTTGCAAAAAAGGTGGCGGTTAGGTCTGTAGTTGCAAGTAGATCTCAAACTTCAACAAACCATTGCTGAGTGTGCATCCAAATCACTCTATTTTGGCCCTAGATGGTACGGCCAACTGAAGGAGTGAAGTGCAAATGAAATGGAACAAACCCTCTCCAATCTACTCAACAATATCTAAAAATATCACCTTTATCAGCTCAATTGCATCCATTGAGTATGAATGCTCATTAACCAATCTAAATGTATCTTTCAACCTCAAGATATGGTGTCCTTGTATGTGGTTTTCGTCACAATACAAGCCTGGAATGATTGAAATCTTGCAACCTGCAAGTCTCACACAATAAGCTTCAATAATAATAGCCAAAGATGTCACAATCAACTCTTCAATGCCACTTTTATCCTTTCCCAAAGTTGGTTGATCCATTCACTTCTTGAATGTGGGATAATTTGTCTTTCCAAATGCTACGTTGCACCTTGAAGGCATTCTTTTTACCATAAATTGTAATATATTTCACTTATTACTTTCCAAGGAGACCATACCACTTTTATGACATTAGAAATATGAACTTTATAAAATCCCCTTTAATTCAAGTGGTTACATGACCCCTTTTAAGATTAAATTAATGCCCAAAATTAATATATTTAACTTTTATATTTAAATATAACATTATAAATCTTCGAGCATTAAAATTATTGCTCTCCCCCAACATCCAACCACCAAACAACTTATGGAAACAGATACCCATTAAGCCGAAGATGTCAGTCGTACGTTCCATTTCCCAAGAATCCAACCCTATCTGACTTACTAAAAATAGTAAGTCTCTAAAAATACTGCCAAAAACGGTCCTAAAAGCTGACAACTGTGAATGTAGATCATCCAACAATATCTCCATAACACCTAGTGGTTCCTAAACACTCAACATTGCCTACGAAACCTTATGAATAGGCAAGTCCATATTACGCTCTGTTAGTTGACTAGGATGGGGACATTACAGTCCTCCCTCCTCAAGATTGCTTGTCCTCAAGCAATCCAATCTCAGAACATGACAATATCAAAAATAATTGCCATGCAATCCTTGGATCCTAGATGAACCGATGAGCTTCATATCTCCAACTGAGATAAATCCTACACTGCTGACCCTCTACAAGTGTCATCTTGTGTAGTCCTCTATCTAGAAGTGCAATCAGTCTTTGAAATAGTTCAACCAACTCACAAGTAAACTGCTCTCCATAATCTCAGTCAAGCTCTATCACCATACTAAAACTGAGCATATCCTCTAAGTCCCAAATCAACATCCTGACAGAACTAACACGCTGACGCTGCGCCACTCTGATCAAAACCAGAAGCTCATAGTAACACAACCACACACCTCATCTGTATTCCCAGAATGACAACACCCCAAACTAGACTAAAAAACCGGTGTGAGAGGACAAGTAAATCAAGGACGATAAGTTGAGGAGATGCTGGAATCAACTCCCCAACAACTCCCAACAACCAAAGTAACCGATCCCTAACCAAAAAATCTCTCCAATATTTCTGTTGACATAAGATTGGAGTTAATTGATTGCTAATCCACAACCGAACAATAATGACCCATCTGGGAGTCTGAACTAACTCCCGCCACCAAATAGCCAACAAAAGTGACATCAAGGCATGATCTCCACAGATCACTGACCTCCATGGGCACACACCTCCCGGATCCCATGGGCCAAAGAATATCCTAGTAGTCATGTCAACTGCCAACTCGATGAAACAACAACTAAACCACTGATAACTACCTGGATCCAAAATCCATATGTGGTCCCCTGCCATATTGCCCGAACCAAGGAAAAATCCAAGATCCAACATCGAAATATCATAACTACATACAAGCAAAGAGTTGTTTAGCCATAACTTTGTCTCTGCACTACATCCATCATACTGAACCAAAAAATCATCCAAGCAATGAATCACCTTACCCTCTAATGAAGAAGGCATCTCATACCCCAGTGAAGTATACAACCCGCTATAACCATTTTTCAACCCACCACTATGTGTCATCCGAAAAAGGTCCACTCATCTACATGTGGGATGATATCAAAATGACTAGCATACCTCACTATACAATCCATATGAACCTCACCAACCGAACCCTTGTGAAGCTCCAAAGAATCCCCTGAAGTATGGCTTGCATCATCATCCTTAGGATAAGAATCAGGTAATGTACCATCATCTACTGCACCAAATGAGGAAGTAACATCCATTAAAGAAAGCATATCATCACTTCACTTATGCACATACTGATCGACTTGAGTGAATGTAGAATCATTATTACTAATCAATCCTTCCTCACGTCCAATCTCATGTATCCCGTCAATCAACTGCTTAACCACCATAGTATCCGAATTAGTCTCTGAATCATGTGAAGTGGATGCAACAGATGATTGAATTTTCGTTGTGAAAAGGGAGTGATGAGCTAAACTCAACTCAAGACAAAGCTCATCAATCTCCTCATCTTTTCGAGTGAGCTCTCGGGAAGTCTGCTCTGCAAATCGCATAACCCGATCCCTATAAGATAATAGCCTCAAGTAATCTAATTTTATTACCTCTAATGCTCGCTTGATGGCCTACAAATCTGTAGCAGTAGCTCCAACTATCAACTAGTGCCGTCTCTCTCCAAGTTGGGCTGTCTGATAAAGGCATTCAACTAACTCATGTGTGCTATTCAAATGCATCAATGTGTGGACAACCTACTCATCTGTAACCTGTATGTGATCCTACAATGAACTAGAATCATCAACACAAAATAAACTCTCAGGTGTATCCTCCAATGCACAATGATCAATCTTAGGCCCTTTCACTGCATTGCATTCACCAACCTCATACTCTGAAGTGATGACAGAACTATGCTCATCCTCTGAATCACCAACTACATCAACAACTGAATCCTCAACCACAAGATCAGCGTGCTCATCAATACACACCTCTCCAATATCCAACACACAAGATGAAGTGACCTCATCCTCATCAATTACTACTGTTGCTTTGTTTTCCCCATCAATACAAGAATTAACTTGAACCTCGGTTATGCATGAAACATTCTCTAAATTTTCAACCTCCTTGTTGTCCTCTTCGTTGTCCACAACTGTGTTTGGCTGCAATGAGTTGTTTCCCTTTGTCCCTATTTTTATTCCAACTGCTAATGGAGGCTTCAACCACTTAGGATGATGTTCTATTATTGTTGTAAAAAACTCATTTTGTTCTTGAAATTTTTACATTAGCTCTATCATGAGTTCCTGGATAGTAGCGATTACCAACACACTACTGCAACTTTGTAACCCTCAGGCTGGCAATATAAGTTGAGCTCTGATACCACTGTAGTGTCCTAACCCTTTCGAAGACAAAAAAAATTTGCCACCAAAAGAGCTAGGTTTCAATCTTGGGTTCCAAACTGAAAACTTGAGTGTCTTGTTTGCTGATTTGGGTTATTCAGTGTTTTGTATGTTTGAAGATCATATGAACATTAAATGTACTAACTCCAATTTTTAAATATCATATTAACTCATGAATTTTCAACAAGACATTTTGACAAACATTTGTCATGCATACTAAAAAATAACAGGGCAGCTCTCAAGAAAGCTGACAACTGTGAATGCAAATCGTCCAACAATATCTCCATAACACCTAGTGGTTCCTAATCACTCGACATTGCCTACGAAACCTTATGAATAGACACGTCCATATTACGCTCTGTTAGCTGACTAGGATGGGGACATTACATTTTTCAATTGGTAATATTAGATTGAGACAAGCCCCATCCATAGTACGTCATGATCACATAATGGTATCATAAGAAACTTAACAATTATGCATGTATCATTTGACATGATTTGAACCTTAATCTCTTTCTTAAAAGCTAAGTGCTCTAAATAATTAAATTAATGCTATTTGATATACATAATCTAAATAACTATTTTTAGCTATTTAATATATCTTTTACTCTCTTCAAGTAGCACCTAGATCATCCCAACATCTAAATAAGCTTAAAACTAAAAACTTTGTTTTTAAACCTCATCAAATAGATTAATTAGAAACAACCTAAGTAATAGTTATCATATAATTATATTTCAAAAAAATTGGGCGGAGGTAGTAAACCAATCAATTTCCACTAAGTGTTTACCAACTTGAGGTTAGCGGTTCCAATCCCAAACCCCTCTAAGGTCCCCCTCACTTAAAATAAAAGTTTATCAAGGTAGAACGAGGTATAGTGATAGCTTTCCAAATTTAAAACCGCGTCCATAAAGTAAAACAATAAAAACATTGTCAATTTCCCTGAATAACTTATATATATATATATATATATATATATATATATATATATATATATATATATATTTATTTATTTATTTAAATTAAGATATTTACATTTCAAGATTTTTGAAACTCAATAACCACCTCCTCACACCCATATGGTGACTAGTTATCTTAGTTGTTCGAAAGTGTTAAGGTTGCAAGGCCAATTACATAAATTAAATCTGAGACTTGAAAGCAACCTAATCGAAAGTAACAAAATTAAAAGGTCGTTTGGTAACAGTTGAGTATTTGTGGATAAATTATTTTGGTTCGATTTTTTTTGAATGGTTGAGGTTTTATTGACTTCATCTTCGATAAATTATTCCAATTCAATTACATTTGAGGTTCTATTAACTTCCTCTTTACCTAACAAACTAAAATTTATAAAAATTCTCCACTCAACTAAAAATAAATAAAAGAATGCATTGGAAAAAGTTACTGATTTTCTTGCGCACCTTAAAAAAGCAGTAGTGTAATGAAACCTATGCTAACTATAATTTTTTATTATGGAATGTCTTGTTGTAAGGTGTAAGGGTAGAAAAAGTAATTATCATAATCTTTGCGTTAAGATGAACCCAACTCCAACTTCTAACCACAATTTTCAGAGTTAAAAACACAATACCGCCAACGTAACTTTTAAGACAAGATGTTTTTAAGTTGACCCGCAAGTCACGGTTACCATTATTAGCCACTTGCATTAAATGGAAAATATGGCCGTTGCAAAATTAACGCTTTTGTTTTAATTTAATATGATTTGTTTTTAATTATTTTTTATTTTTTAAAATGTAAAAATAATTTTAAATGTTTTTTAAGTGAAAGAATTTGGAAAAACACAGATTAAAACCACCCACTTCAAATAAACAAACACTAAGACTAAAATGCTTAGACTACGTTGAAGTTCCATTTGACTTTGTTTCTACTCTCCCAGAACTTCACTTTGTTTCTACTCTCCCAAGTTATTATCTCCATCGGCCAAAAAATGTTATCTTATGTAAAAAATAAAATAAAATAGATTTCAAACTTTACTACCGGTAAAAGCGACCTCGAGCACTGCCAACAGCGGGTTACCCTCCTCTAATTTATTCAAACAAATAGATCTCCAACGGCTCTATGTGAAAATGGCCATAGTATTCGACGAAAAGATAATTAGCCCATAGTAGGCTGTGGATTTGCACCAAAGAATTATCGTCCTCTCGTCTGATTGAGGAGGTCTTGTGTTCGAATCACAGTTTAGAAATTTCAGGTTTCAGCTTCAAAATCCATACTAAAATTGGGCAGGTGAGATTTTGGGGGAGGCCGTTTTCTTCGCGCTGTTGATGATTTTCAGCGCGCCTTACTGCTCAGGTGCTGTATTTGTTTGGTGTTTTAAGTTTTCACAGTTTAGAAATTTCAGGTTTCAGCTGCGAAAGCCATGCTAAAATTCGGCAGGTGAAAAGATTGGTGAAATTTTGGGCGAGGCCGTTTTCTTCGCGCTGTTAATGATTTTCCACGCGCCTTACTGCTTAGGTGCTGTATTTGTTTGGTGTTTTAAGTTTTCATTGCGTTTGTTTTTCGGATTTTATGTTTCTTAGATTTCTTTCTTAGGTTTTAGATTCGACAGATTTTGATCTTGATCTTGCAAGCGGTCCCTTCAAATTTAGCTTTTTTCTTCATTCTTTTAAATATTTCGACTGTTCTGCTGGACAGTAGTTTTATTGACAGTTTGAGGTTCAAGTAGATAAATGCCAGATCTAAGGCTTAGTGCATTTCTGATTTCAAGTCTTCTTTCTGTGTTTATCAGTATATTTTGGTTGTTCCATTTTATTTTGGTTAAATGATTAGCAAGGCTGCGAAGCCTTTCTTTGTCGGTTGTTATTTAACAGTTTGGGGTATTAAGCACTTTTGATGGTGGGTTTTTGAATATGGGTGGACTGTCGGTTGTTATTTAACAGTTTGGGGTATTAAGCACTTTTGATGGTGGATTTTTGAATATGGGTGGACTGTCGGTTGTTATTTAACAGTTTGGGGTCTCAGCGGGTGAATACGAGAACAAAGCGCTTGTTTCGTTTAGATTTTTGAGTTTCTTGCAGTTTGCATTCACTTTTTATGGATGGAATGGTGTCCAACGATATTCAATCGTTAGAGGTCTCTGTAGTTAAATATGAAAAAGAAGGTAGTTAAATATGAAAAAGAACGCTTGATTCACTCAGGATTGCAATTGTTAGAGGTCTCCGTAGTTTTAACTTCTGTCATGGTAGAGTGTTTCGTTGATTCTGTTTTCTGTCATGAAATCTCAACTTTATTTACCTTGCCTCCTCCCAAAAATGTGAAATCTGAACTCCGATTTCTGTATTGTTGCAGGTAGCGAGGTACTGGGATAGACTAACGCTGCCATTTTTGGCTGGCTGCTATCTATCCCGTTGAAGACACTGTGATTCATAATCTTACTGTTTTTCCTGGTTATTGCCTCGGGTAAAACATTATACTTTTTACTCTGTTTGCTCCTATGGAATAGAAGTCTTGGTCATAACAACAATTTTCTTGTTTCCAAATCCCAATGATTTTTCAAGTGATACTAATATTGAATTCTTAACAGGTGGACAAAATGAATGATCTTCTTACAAGATCTTTCACCAACTATCTTGATCTCAAACGCGAAGCCTTGAAGGACCTTGAAGCTGGTCCTGACATGGAGATGGTAGATTTGGAGACAGAACAGAATCTCGGCCAATTTTTTGATGAAGTTGGTGACATAAAGGCTGATATGGAAACTATTAAGGAACTTCTTGGGAAACTTCAAAGGGCTAATGAAGAGACAAAATCTGTTCACAAAGCCCAAGCCATGAAGTCTTTAAGAGACCGAATGGACAGAGATGTCATTACGCTCCTTAAAAAGGCGAAAGAAATTAAGGGCAAGCTTGAAGCACTTGACAAGGCTAATATGGCCAATAGGAAGGTATTGGGATGTGAAGAAGGAACACCTACAGATCGAACTAGGGTTTCAGTTACTAATGGTCTGCGCAAAAAGCTGAAAGACTTGATGACAGAGTTTCAAGGCCTTAGGGAAAAGGTTGTTGGCGAATATAGAGAAACCATTGAGAGAAGATACTTCACTGTTACAGGTGAGCATGCAAAAGAAGAGACAATTGAAAAAATCATCTCCACTGGGGAGAGTGAAACTTTTCTTCAAAAGGCCATTCAAGAACAGGGGCGAGGCCAAGTATTGGATACTGTCCTTGAAATACAGGAAAGACACCATGCTGCCAAGGAGATTGAAAAGAGCTTGCTTGAACTGCACCAGATTTTTCTCGATATGGCTGTGCTTGTCGAGTATCAAGGAGAGCAGCTAAATGACATTGAACACCATGTCATCCATGCTGCTAATTATGTCGGCCATGGTACTAAGCAGTTGAAAGATGCAAAAAAGTATCAGAAGAGTTCCAAGAAATGCATGTGTATAGGCATAGTTCTGCTATTGATCTTAATTCTAATTATTGTCATTCCTATTGCAACCAGTTTCAATAAAGCATAGGATATGATACAGGGCCACATTTGTCGAAGGACATCAGCATAGTCGTAGATCTAGTGCACAAGTTATTACTAATACTGCTGTGATCAGGGTTGGAGATAATGGAACTGTGTTTTGGGCCTTCAAAACACTGCATCATTTCTTTCTGGGTTAGTGGTGGGTATGATCAGTGACTGGAAGATGTACATTTTATGGTAATTGGTATGATATTCTGGTATCTAGGGCACTATAGTGATTAAGGTGCTCGTATCATATTGGGTTCAATTGCAGAGGACATATTAGGAATTACTGCTATTCTTTGAAGTGAGCCACGAGTATGGAGTTTTGCTCGAGCTCTTCTTTAGTATTTGAAATATAGAATGTATGCAACCTAGTTAGATTTGATTCCTTTTTAACAGTTTATGTAAAGCTCTTCACGGTTTGAGTAATGGCATCGGCAAGCTGTTAAATTTGATTAAATTTGATCAAGTAAATTTCTGACAGTGCATTGGGATGTTCAATTAAGAATACTAATTCCAGCTTGGTTATCATGAAATCCTCTTTTATTGCTTGGTAGAACTAAGAAGATCTTTCTATTTCAATCATTTTCAGTTATGTTCATTATTATCGAGTTGATATCCTTTCCATGAGTTTGCACCCAGCATATACAGAATAGTTGAATTACTACTTTTATGGTAGGAATGATGACTTATTCCATAAGATATGATATTCAGGTTGGGGATTTTAGAGAGACAAAGCAAGATGTTAAAGTCCCATCTGAAACTTTCTTAGTTGTTGACAATGTCCTGGCCTGACCTGATTTTTTACCTTAAAGTGGTTTTTCACCAGATGACTCATATAACCGGTTATTTTACCGATTTTACTCATCGTTTTATTGCTCACATTAGTGTGTTGGTGGGAGTTATGCTCTAAGGTATGCAGGCAATAGGGATATGGGACTGATGTAAAATCCTGGTACAATGTTTCTTCCGTTATGTCTTTATTTTTTTGATGGGGTTATTCTGGTAAAATTACTAAAAGATTGAGGTGAAGGTTTCTTTTAATTGAGTAGGTTGTTGTATTTGATTGTTTTAGCTGCAGTGTTTGATTGGTTTATTTTGGTAGAACATGAGGGCAGACTGCACTGAGGCATCAATGTCATACTGGTGTTATTTGCAGAGCATTTTGTGAGCCCCTCTGTTAATGGTAAGGAATTTAGATTTGATTTTCTAGGTGGGTTTGAAAGGGTTTCATTCAAATTTGATTTCTTAGTTGGGTTCGAAAGGCTTTCAGTGAACGAATTGCCATTGAGCAAGGGAAGCAAGAAGATAAACATGGCAGTTATGAGTATGAATGCAGACGGGAGTTTGTAGAGTTTTAAAGATGAATTTGTCTTCAATTAAGTTAAAGAATTAGAAGATGGGAGCTACACTTTTGAATGCATAACAAAAATAAGGTACGCAATTAAAGGGTGTACAGGGCTTAGATAAAACTGTGGTTCAAAGTTTTTCTCCTTCTTAGTTCTGTCAGGTAAAGTTAAGGTTTATTTTTATTTGGGATTTTGGTGTAGTTAGTTATTTTACCTGCATTTTCTGACTGGCTTAAGCATCACCAGGAACTGAAAAGTTGAAAGGTAAATATTGATGTTTAATTTTCAACGTAACACAGTAAAATGGACAATGTTTTGTGGACAACAATGGGGCTGTTTTGTTATTTTAAAATACTATTCATAGACAATGTTTCGGTGATTTTATTATTTTAAAATATTATATATATATATTTTTTAAATAATATTTTTTATAAAGTTGAGTCCAAATCTCATTAAAATAATATAAGTGGCCTTCACATGTTTACGGGCGATTATTATATTTTTTCCGAGATGTAGAAATAAATTGGAGGTGCAAAAGATATGTTAACATGGAACAATTTTCAGTGGAAAAGTGCGAAGATAAAAGGAGAGTTACATATATATATATTTTTAACCTCTCTATATAGTATATTTGTAATATACGAGGGGAGATTTGAACATGAGGTCTTTTAATTTTAATTGGAGAGTTTTAATTATCCTCACATGAGCGGGTATAAACTATATTTTAATTTGGGAGATTTGAATATTTTTGGTTTTAAATAACGAGTATGATAATAAACTAATTTCTGTACTATGAAATCTCTTAAAGAAATACAAAAGAATTGCTGCACTATCAGTTTGTATTTTATTTATTTTTGATTAAGATAGAAGAAGGGGTTTTGAAAGGGATCCCAAACCTTTTACAATAAATATCAAAGAATAAGATTTATATTTCAAATATGGTTCGAGAAATTAGGTATCAGACCTTAAATTAGAAGATCAAACAATCTAAATACTATTTAAGTTTTTGACTTCAGGATCATTTAAGATTATAAAAGATGTAACAGACAATAAACAATCAACAAACCTATACAAAGCTTAAACTTTTTGTTGGGCCTTGAGCATCAAGATCCTCCTTTTTAGGTCCTCCA
The DNA here is from genome assembly GCA_028583015.1 of Wollemia nobilis. Lineage (NCBI taxonomy): Eukaryota > Viridiplantae > Streptophyta > Pinopsida > Araucariales > Araucariaceae > Wollemia > Wollemia nobilis. The sequence continues at coordinate 2,151,352 of JAQPPZ010001708.1, forward strand.
AGTGATTTTTTGCTTCTTTTATTTTCCCAAGAACAATTGGAGTGGAAACATATTACTCAACAGGATCAATCATGTCATATTTCCTTTTGATGCTCCGATTGCTGGTACAAATAATGATTGATGTTTTTTAGGTGGACTCAAAAACATGAGTATTGGAACTTAGAGAAGCCCCACATACTAGCTCTAGTCCCATTGAGACATAAGATGCAACTTGCAGCTCACAAAATAATGATTAGTAAAAAAACCAAGAGTAGAGTAGACCAAACCCAAAAGTGGAGTTCGCCAGAGGCAGAAACTTGTTCACTCAATAACACACGATCCAACTACAAAATAAAGGATCCACCACTGTTGGAGACTCACTGTCAAGTGCTCTTTTCTTTCCTTCATCCCTAATATTATACTTGTAGCAGTTAGGAATGTTCAAACTCCTCCCTCCAGATGAACAGTAAAGCTTTACGCATAAAATCTTTAAAATCCCCTTAGCAAATTTAATCTTTGATCTCATTTTGTTCATCATCCTTGGCTTCGCTATTAATATTTTTTTGAACATTATGAGGAAAGATTAACTCCCAACACTGCAATCCATCCAAAGGTACGCCCATGTTTGCCAGACAGTCAGCTACCCCATTAGCCTCTCTTTAGACATGGACAATATGCACTTCTTCAAGGACCTCTAGTTTAGTGTTAATCTCTTTTATCATATTTGATATATTCCATCCTGGAGGGTGTTTTCCATGCAAAATATTAATGATGTTTTGCGAATCTCCTATTATTAATTTCCTTATAATTAGCTTGCCAAGAAGTGACACACCCATAAAGGCTGCTTTAGCTTCAATAACATGGCTTGTTTGATCTCCTAGAGGCTCTGCATAGGCCAAGAGTGGTCTACCCCCATGATCTCGAAAGATGCCTCCTATTCCAACACTCCCATGATTTCCTTTTACTGCTCCATCAAAGTTCAATTTTATCCATCCACTTGGAGGCCTTTTCTATTTTGAATTGGTTCGTGGATGCATTGAGGATGAGCAAGAATTATGATAATTAGAAGCCAACCTCCAAACTCTGGCAATTTCTTTCTCTAGGTCTGATTCAAAATCATTGCTGAACTTCATGATACCTATATTTTCCAACACGACACTTAAAATTCTATTTGCCACTGATTTGCAGTTTCTCTTCTTATCTTTGAAGATCCGATGGTTCCTTTCTTTCCAAACCCTTCACAGAATACGTGGAAGACTTAACCTCCATAACATTTGCAACCTTTTACTTTTAAAAGGGAACCCCGTTGAAGATAGAGATCAAAGAGAGACTTGGAGAAGACCCACTCTATCTGAAAATTCTTCAGAAACTTATTTAAAAACTCAACTATAAAAAGGTAGATACCTAAGATATGATCATTATCTTCCTCACTTATTTAAAAATGTGAAACCTCACTTATTAACTTGTATTTTATTAATAAAGAAGAATATTTTAGGAAAATGTTTTGTAAATTGCCATGATATATTTCCAATTTTTTTTTTTTTGGGGTTTGAAGGGGAACTTTTACTATTCCATTCCACTCGGGAGATGCTTGGTGAAGTTGATTAGTTTTTTTGGCTTGTTTAGCAATTATTTATTTTAAATAAATTAGTTGAAATTTCTATTTCCATATGTAGTCGTATGAGGGTATGGATTATAGTTGGTCTCTTCAATGGCAAGTATTGTAGGGGAATTTGCAAAGATAGATATATGTACCTTAAATAATTGGAAATATATAAAAGTGTTGTTTAAAGGTTTGAATGTTTTTTATTTATTTATTTTGCAAGTTGGAAGATTTACATCTGGCTTTATAATCTCTGTTCAATTTAGATTTTTATATTTGGTTAATTATTGATCAAACATTAATTATCGGTAGCTTTAAAGTGGAGGCAGTGGAGACCTAAAAAACAGGGGTTTAAACATGAGGTTGTTGGAAGGTTCAGCATACACTAGTTGTTACAAGATTCAAGCATATACTAAATTTTTTTAGAAGGTAGTTGAATGGTTCTATGTCTCGGTATTTTGTGATCAATTTTTGATAATTATGTTTATAACTTTGAATAAGATCATTTTTATGTATTTTGTTATATTTGTATATTTATTAGTGGTTATATTAGAATTTTTTACATGCCAAAATTCAAGGGTTTTTTTGTTGGACTTTTTATTTTTCTCCATGTATAATGTATCACCTAGTAAAATGACCTATTAATTAGTATCACTAAATTTGAGGGATTGGATTTTATTGATTTTTTACATAAGTATCAATTACTTTTGTTTTATATATTTTTGATATATATTTTTGATAGTATGATTGCGTTTTTCTTCCATCGTGGGTAGTTAACTTTTAGGTAGTTCAAGTTTGTTTTAGTTTCACCTAGATGACCTCAAAATGTGTCTACCCTAAAAAAGACATCAAGATAGATGACTTGGGTTCAAACATTGGTGGTGCTAGTTTGCAAAGGTATTAGTCTGCTCTGAATCCTTTGAGTGTGCGCTAGACCGACGATGACGGTACAAACCTCGAGCGACCGACGGTCCCCATATCACGTCAGGTCAACAATTAACTAGACAGATAGATTTGGTGGTGGCAGTACCTGTGGCTTGAACCTTGCATTGCCAGTTACTAAAATAGTGGTTGTATCCAACTCTCCTATGTAACCAAAAAAGAAAAAAGAAAAAAAAGACATCAAGATAAAAGAGGGAATGGGTAGTTAAAAACATCAACATTGGTGGTCTAGTATTTGGATTGACTCCTTCATTTTCTAGGATAGTGTTGCTTGTGAGTGGCTAATTGTCTCTTTCTTTTAAATAATTGTTAGAAATGAAGGGTATATGATGAGCGACTTACTCCTTTTGTATTCTTTATATAATTCATGGACATCTCATAAAACCATCTTCAATACAAATATCTAGAATTTTTGTATTCAATTATTTGATGACATTTCATGTGCAAGTGTTTGGTCTCCTTTGCCTTGTGGATGTAGTAATTATTGATGTTTATTATCAACCATAAGCATCATTATTTTATCAATAATTCATAAAATATAATTATAGGTAATCTACCGTGGGGCTTGGTAATATTAAAACTGCAAAACCCCCAAGGGCTAGGTGGATTGGTAAGTGCAGGTGTGGTTGGGCACTTACCAAGAAGAGACCTAGGTTCAAACCTTGGGGGGAAGCCAACCCTTTGCAAAGGTAGTAGTCTACTCCGAATCCTCTAAGTGTGCACCAGATCAACGATAATTGTAAGAACCCCAAGCGATCGGTGGTTCCCATCTCACATCGAGTCAACAAGAACGAGATAGATAGGTTTGTTGGGAGTAGTCCCTATGGTTTGAACCCTACGCTGGTCAGTTACTAAAAATAGTGGTTGTAACCAACTCTCCTATGTAACCAAAAAAATGTTAAAACTACAAAACTTTTTTAAAAACATAAACCATAAGTAGGGTACCAAAAAATGTTATTATAAGTTGGTATATTTAAGCAATGATATGTTTAGGGTGGAAATAATTGTTATTAACATATTAATGTTATCATTAATATATATTTAAAAATGAGTAGGCTAACCTATATTTGAGAGTATAGTTGAGATCAAACAATTTCTAGAAATAAATTATTTTTCCAACCAACTTAACATATAGGAAAACTATAAAAAAAAATTTGATACATAGGGGAGTTGGTTACATCCACACTATTTTTAGTAACTACCAAGTGTAGGGTTCAAACCATAGGGGTTGCTCTCAACAAGCCTATATCACCTCGTTATTGTTGACCCAATATGAGGGAGACCATCGATTGCTCAGGATTTGTACCATCATCATCAATTTGGCATGTACTTAGAGGATTCAGATTAGACTACTACCTTCACAACAGGTATGCCCCCGAGGTTTAAACCAAGGTCTCTTCTTGGTAAGTGCTTGGCCAGATAGATAATTACCAATCCACCTAGCCCTTGGGGGCTGAAAACTATGAATTTTCAACTTTATATTAGATTTTATGAAGATTTTTTTAACCATTATTTTCTCCCTTCTTGCTTTGAAATCATTATTACCGTAAATTGTATTGCCTATCATGGCCTAAAAGAAAAATTAATTGAATATGGATAGATTAACTACTTCATTTTAACATATATACGTATTAATCCAAGAATTTATTTGAACTTCTAATTTAAGTGTTGCATCCCAAATTCGAGTTTCAACAAGGTTAGATGGGTTTACCAAAGGCTTATCTCAAACTTTGGGTTAATGTTTACTACATTTTGTCCTCGTATTTCTCTCTAATATAAACTAAATACTTTACATGAAAACTAAATGCATGAAAGCAAATACATGAAAGTAGAGTGTAGAAATGAAATGCATAGAGTACAAAAGGTAAAATTGTGAAGTCTAGAGTGCAATAGATGAAAGCAAATAAAATTGTTACACCATAGTAAGGATAGCATGCGATCAATAAACACAAGGAATTGAGTAACTTAAATGTCCACCCATAATTTGATTATGAAATTGATAAGTGATAATATGGGCCAGAAGGGTTGTACCCAATCATCGTGCACTTAGGAAACCTTCTTAACTAGAACTATTTGATCAATCTCAAGAGTCATAGGTGAATCCTTAATTCGTTGAATAGAGTTTATTTTAATCCTTTCATCCTCAAAGAGGGATACTTCTTCATAAAAGGGGTCCTGTATGTTTTCTTTGGACCTTATAAGCTTATATTTCTCCAAGATAAATTTGTATGTCTCATATTTTGGCTTAGCTTCTTCTATTTCATATTCTCTTGTATAAATATCTCATATTTTGGTTGTAGGATCTCCTTCATTTCTACTATAGGATTCTCTCTCCCTAAAGAGAAATCAAAAGTCTCATATTCTAGGAGAGCCACCTATATCTTGATTTGACTATTTCTTTCATAAAATACTCTTCTCCCTCCCAAGAAAAATTAAACACTTCACATTATTTTATACTCTTATTTTATATCTGAGTAAGAGTCAATTGATCCATGATATTATTTATCCTTTACTTTATTTTGTGTGTTCTCATTCTCTCTTTTTTCTTTTATTGTGATGCAATAGATCCTCCATCCTTTAAGTGCAAAGGTAACCTCCCCCTTTTAAGGACCATCATACCCTTCCTAGTTTTTACTTGCTTATTAGTAGACTGCTCATTAGAAGCTTTCCTCTTATCTTTGTTTCCAATCCCTTGTTGATTAGTGCATATGATATCATCTTTGAATATGGGCTCCTTATTTGTTTCTATAGCACTAAAATTTTCTAGGATAGAATCATTGATATTGGGCATGGTAGGTGTTTATAGTGGATCCTATAGTTGGTACATGATCATATTATATGTGGGGATCATTTGACCTATGATGATAACATGTTGAGCTTGACAATACTAATTATACTGAATAGTGGAAGAAGGCATGATGACTCTAATGCACTCTATGGGATCATGCCTATCATTATAAGGAAGACACCATTCTAGTTCCATCTTCATATCAGTGTTAACCATGTGATTATGAGTTTAATTTTCTTCATAATCAACATCTTGTTGAGGCACCTGATATTTTATCAAATACAAAGTCCTTTAAGGATACCAATTCTATGATTATTATCACTATTTTCTTGCAACATTATCCTGACTTACCAAATTTGTGATCACCTCCATGATTATTCATGGCCTAGGTTGGATGGAGCGGGGAGGAATGGAAGTTATGGTTGAAAGGTTATAATGGATAACATATCTTAACTAGGATAAATAATAATATAGGGTAATGTGGGAGGATGAATGTAAGTGTTTGTCTGTGGATTAGGAATTGGGTATGGAGCTAAGTATAGCCATATTATGGAAAATTTGGGTTGCATAGGCCATTGGTGGAGTAGGGGGTATCTTTCCTACTTAAATTAGAACCTCCTATCCTCTAGTCGTTTCTTCAAATGTTGCAGCTAGTGTATGTTGATTAGCATTACAAACCAATAAAGTTGAGTTAGATTGTAAACCTTTTATGTAATATGATAATGTTTGTTCTCCACTTAGACTAATATTTTGTGAGATTAAGTTCAAGGTCCTCAAGAATCTAGTATTGAACTCATCTATATATTCATGAGGATGTCTTTGGATTACATTTAATTGAAACAAAACCGAGTAACCATTTTTTGTGTTATCAAACCTATGCATAAATGATTTTATTATTGATGCCCAACTAGTAACTAAATTATTTGGTAATATCCTATACTACAAGGCAACTTTATCATGAAGAGAGTAGATCAACAAGTGTACCATTATGTCCTCTTCTTGGATGTAGTGAATTGATTTGAGCATAAACAATTCATTGAGGTGGTTCAATATTATCTTGTCACAATTCCTATTGAAGGTGGGTAGTACTTTCATAGCTACTGAGGGAATAGGAGAACATGCTATAAAATTAGGGGACCTTGGTAGGTCCAATTAGGAAATTAGCTTTATGGCCTAGGAGACACTCCTGAATTGTTTTGTTGAGGGGGGATACATTGCATAGGCATGAGGCACATATAGAGGGTGTGGAGGGTATGATAGGGAGGATAATGAGGAAGGTACTAAGGTAATAGATTTTGGTAAACCCATTGTTTGTTCAAAGATAGTTAATATGTTTTGCAAAATTTGTAGAAGTTGCTATTGACCTTGGGGAATATGTAGGTATTGAGGACTTTGAGGCCATAACACATTTTGTATTATCTAAGGATTCTTCCATGGTAGAGACATCATAATGCTACCCAAGTCTTAAATATGCCAAATTGCTAATTTTATTTTGCTAAATTTTCTAATGCAAAGCATCATCCTAGATCCTCCATTGTATGTACCTACACAAACAGAGTTTTAAGGTAAAAATCTATGAAAATTTTAAAAATCTAAAATTTCATCTATTGAGTGATTCACTTGCAAAATCAAGTGATTTGATCATAATTTAGAGTATTTTGCTCACAAATTAGGGTTATTTTCTCATATTTTTGATGGATTAAACAACAAAATGAAATTATTCATTCAATGCAATTAAATCATCTGATTGTATAAATATATACAATAAGATGTCTCTTGGTTTCTCAACATACTCTTGGTGCTTTGGAGACTAGCATGTCTCTTTGTATTCTACTTCTTCAAATATTATGTAAATAATGTAATAATTATCTAGCATCCCTCCTTATTATATTATTTGGTTTTCTAAGAATGCCCAACAACCATGTGTCCACCAGATTGGCTTTGGCTCTTGGCTTTAGCTTTGGCTCTTGGGTGCTACTCTTGAAGTTTGAGCAATATTTGATGCTCCATTTGCATATAATGGTGATATAGCTACTCTTTTCATCAATCTTGGACCACTATACTAAATATTGTGTGGTCCTTACATAGTATATATGTGAGGTAGGTTAGCTACCTACTCTTCATGTTACTTATGCATGATAATACATTGTTGTTGTTGGTCCACAATTTACTTGTGAAAACTAAGATATTGCATATGGATATTAAATCCCTCGATAAAATTGAAGTTTGGAAGAGATGTTGGATACCTTAAGACACATCCAAATGGAGGATAGGGATAACCTTATTGATAAGGGTAAGGACTAGGTTGCAAAAATTCTAAAACACCATTATAAGCAGGTATTTCACCTTGAGAACCCACAAAGTGACTAGAAGGTCAAGTGTAAATGACACCTAATGACGTGAGGTTTCACTTCGCCCACCTATTTTTGATCATTGATACAAATTTTGAACCTTTCATAACTAAGGTCATCAAGCCTAAATTTACTTCTATCATGTACTATTGCAAGTACATGGTCATGTGGAAGTGATATTAGGTTGTGCATCAAGTTTGCATATCTGATGGTATTAGTGAGCCATTTTGGAGTCTTTCTTTGTTGTAATGGAGCAACTATTACTAGTTCATCAACAAATTCTAAAATTTCTTCATGATATTCCTCATCTAACTCAACTCTTGGAACTTCTTTATTTAACTTAATAATCACAACTAGAGATGTGACATCTTCAAACTTCTTAGAACATTAGCATTTATCGTATTTTTAAGTTCTTTGTTAAACACCATATCTCTACTTATGTGCACTTTTTTGGTGACTAGATCTATCAGTGGATAAGCTTTAGATGATTCATCATAGCCAAGAAATATGCAAGACTAGATTTATGCATCCAACTTGGTCCTCTTTTACTTTGGCACTTGCATGTATGACTTTTGAATACTCAGACATGCATAATTGAAGGATTTCTTCCAAATCAAGTTTCTTTAGGTGTAACCCCTTGAAGTGTTTTTTGGTGTAGTGGAGATAACTTCATCCCAATACTTATGCTCTAGATTAGCTCCCATGAGCATATAAACTATTTCCATGATAGAATGATTTCTTATCTCAACAATCTTATTCTATTGTGGAGTGTAGGTGGTAGTAAGTTGTCACTTGATCCCATTTTTTGCAAGAACCCTTGATTTTTTTGGGATGTAGGTTACCTTCCCAATATGAGTGAAGGACTTGAATAAAATATCCATTTTATATTTCGATAAGCTTCTTGAAGTGTTGGAAATTCTTGAGGGTGTCTAACTTGAGTGGTAGTAAATGTACCTACATATTTCATGAGTAGTCATCTACAAACAACTAAAAGTACTTATGTCCACCATAATTGTATGGCATGGGTATACATAGATTGATGTGTATGACATCTAATGGTCCTTTAGTTTTGTGAGTGCTTAACTCAAGATATACTTGATGTTTCTTCCTTACTAAATAACCTAAGCATACTAACAATGTGGGTGAAATATTAGGTAAACTTATCACCATATGATGCTTACTCAACTGAAGTATCTAAAACTTAGATGTCCATATCTCCTATTCCAAAGGAAGGTAGCATCTGTTGTAGCTATGGACAATGCAATATTAGGAGATGATATGACATCGAGAACAAACAAGTTATTTTTATAAGAACTAGTTGCTACAAACTTACCATGTTTTATGATGAAACACCTTTTTTTGTCATGAAGAACTCAAAATCGATTGTCATATATCGATCTAGGATTTGTGAAATAGATAAAAAGTTGTTTTCTAATCCTCATACATATAGTACCTTTTCAATCATACATTTGTCATCAATCAAATTGAGATGAATATTTCCCACTTCTTTAACATGATAGGTCCTATCATCAACAATGGTGATCGATTTCCCATAATTTGCTTGTAAAGAGTCAAACCACACTTTATCTCTAGTCATATGTTTTCTAGTACCTAAATCTATATAACAAATTTTTATCCTTTAATTTTGTCACTACCTTGGATATCAATACCTTGTATGCTAGTTTGGAGTTTTTATTCAAAATCAGATTCTAGTTCTTCATATGCAACATCCCCTTGATGTTGCTTCAAATATAGTTTGAACTATCTTTTTTTAGGAGGATTATGGAATTGACCTCCTCAAGTCATTGAGTTGTATTGATAATATTTTATATTATTTCCTCTTTCATAGAAATGATAGTACCTCATTTATCTTTGAGGTTGTTTCTGTGATGATGATAAAAATGAGGAAGGACCCTTATATGTCTTCTTTGTGGAAATAAGTGCATTATTCATCAATTGATATCTCAATTGATCGATTGCTTCTTCCTATTGAAGCATATCACCATCTCATTAAAGGACATCTTCCTATTTGATACTTGCAAAGAAGTAACCAATACTTGAAAATAATCTGGTAGGGCTCTAAGTATGATGGGTACTAAGAGCCTAGCTTCTACTATCTCTCCCATCACCATCAATATTGCTTTCAATTTTGCAACTTTGTGAAGAGATTCCTGAATGTTTTATCCATATTGAACTCTTTGTATGTGGAGTTGAGATTGAAGGTGAAGAATTATTGATTTATTATTCCCTTCATAGATGATCAAAAGTGTGTCCCATATTTCCTTAGATGTTTGTGCTTCACAAATGTGTGGTTGAACTACATAAGTTGTGGAAAAGATGATAATAATTAGCTTTAGCATTTGCATCATCAAACTATTGCTAAGCTTCTTCACACTCTTCAAACCGAGTGATTTTTTTATGATAATCTACAAAATTTTCTCGACCACTAGGATGGCCTTCGTCTTGGTCATCTATGGTCCAAAGTTTAGGCCTTTGAGCAATTGTGATTCTATAAGAAATTTTTTATGTTGCCAATGGAGCACTTGAAATTTCAAATTGAGTTCCCATCGCTACTGAGCACACATCGTCAAGATCGATACTCTGATATCAAATAATAAGGATGAAAACCAACCTAAAATTTGTATTGTTGCAAAGGTTTAAATAGGCATATGAATACCCAAAATAAAAAACAATTTTCCCCAAATCACGCACAAGGAGGATGGATAGGGAGGATTTAAACCAATGCTAACTAATCCTAATAATAGCTAACTAATAAAAAATTAAGAGCTAAGTCCAACTAATTTCTAAACATAACCTACGTGAGTTGACAACTCACGAGCATTATTAGAAACTAATAAAATAATAACCTAGGAACTATAGAAATAAAGCTATACCTAGGTAACCAACCAATATGAACGTGATGCCTCATCATTGGGGGTCATCACTCAAACCTTTATCAACCATATCTATGATTTAAAATACAACCTCCTAATTGTTTTTCTTTAAGCAAATAACCTTAGCATCACTAAAAATGTTTGTATGAACCTATGTTTTGATTTGATACCAATGATGGATTGAGTAACATAATAAAATTATTCATTCAAATCAATCAAAACATCTGACTATACAAATATATACAATAAGATGTCTCTTGGTTTCTCAAGAGGTACTTGGTGCTACAAAGAGCACCATGTCTCTTTGTATTCTACCTCTTTAAATATTATGTAACTAATATAATAATTATCTAACAAATTTAGAATAATTCACAAGTAGGATAAAATTTTTTAGTATGCAAAAGAATTGAATGGTTCACTTAAAATTAAGCCTTTCACTTGCTTTATCAAGTGATTCATTCATTTAGCTAAACTTAGAAAAATATACAAAAAGATAAGGCTACCTAGGTGGATTTATTGGAACAAATCACTTTCAAGATTGAAGCAAATCGCCTTCTAGTGAGGGAAGAAGAAACTTGTCTTTCCTAGTGAATCACTTTCTAGACCTTGAGCAAACCACTCACTAAATCTATCTAAATTCTTTTACTATTTTTGAGTGAATCACTCGCTTTATCGAGCAAATTACTTACTATATTGCACTTAGTCATTTGACTAAAAATCCCCTTAAGTTATCTTCATGGAATATGCATGCACATACGAGGTCAGATTCAAGCTTTTGATGTCTAAATATTGTCATAGTTGTCTTTGCAAAAAATTTAGTTTTCTAAAGTTTGTGTTAGAGTTGCCATTTACAAAGTACCTACAAATCAAGCACAAATAACAAAAAAATGATAAAATTTCAAGTAAAATTAGGCTTGGTATTAAAAAATCAAGCAGATCACTTTAAACTCAACCTATGAAAATGCAAGTTAAATTAAGCAATTCACTTGATTATCAAGCAAATTGCTCAATTTTAGTGATTTTCAAACTTGTTAAAAAATTGAATCAGTTGCTTTTACGAGTGAATTGCTTGCAAATTCAAAATTAGTAAAAGTTTCCTTCGATTTTGAGCCAATTTCTTTATCCGTAATATATGCAATTTTAGGCACAAAATTCAAGGAAATTAAAAAAAATGCTTAAAAATAGGGGATTTCCCATTGGGCATGCCATAAACTATGTTGTTTTTGGGAATTATCCTAACTTTTTTATTTAAGTGTTACGCCTCCAACTTTGAGTTTCAACTAGGTTGGATGGATGTGCCAAAGGCTTTTACCAACCTCTAGATTAAGGATGGCTTCCTACTATCCTTGTATTTCTCTCTAGTTTATATTAACTACTTTGCATGGAAACTAAATGTGTGAAAGCAAATACTTGAAATTAAAATGTGTAAAGTGTGAAATGTAAAATTGTGAAGTTTAAAGTGTGAGATATGAAAGTAAATACAATTGTTACATTGTAGTGAGGGTAACATGTGATCAATCAATACATAAGAAATAAAATAGAATCAATGTCCATGCATTCATTTGATTATAAAATTGATAAATGAATGCCAAGATAGGCTAGAAGTGTCATACACCATTACGGTGCACTTAGCAAACCAAGATGGCAATGCCACTGATTAGATGCATAAGGGCTTGCCAAATTATTATAACTTCATGAGTACAAAGCACAATGTGGATTTCATAAATAGTGGATCTAAATTCTCAAGGCTAAATATGACTACAATGAGGGTCCTAGGCACCTATTTATAGCAATAGTTTACTCCTGACTTACCTGGGTTAAAAAAACAAATACTCCTAATAAAAGCAAAATTTTGGAGGTAAATTTAGCATATGTTGCACCTCCAAATGTTATATACCCCTAATGATACCTCTAATAGGATTAGAATGCTCCAAATATGCTTAGTGCATCATTAAATGGCAAAAAAAATTCTTTCAAAAAATATTCTTCATGATGTGTCTATGTTCACTTTTATGCATGTGTTTACAAGCAAATTGACACTTTTATTGAATGAATTAGCACCTTTTGTTGAGTGAATTGACACTCTTTTCTAAGAGAATTGACACCCTTTTCTAAGAGAATCAACACACTTTATTGAGTGAATTGACACCCTTTATAAGCAAATCACTCTCTTAAGTCAATCGGTCCATTTTGTGAGCAAATCGCTCATTTGAGTGAATCTGTCCGTTTTGGAAACTTTAGCCAGTTTTGGAAAATTTATTATTTTGCAATGTTGTTCTTGGGTTTGTAGAATCTATTTTCTCTTGCTAATTCCTTAGAATTAGAAGGTAGAAGCTGAGAAACCACAATGCCTATATATATATTTTATTGTCCATCATGGCCCAAAAGACAAATAATGGAATTTGAAGAGACTAATTGCATGACCATTCATTTTATCATATATACTTATTTTAGTTCCATTTGCTTGAAGTTTTCTGTATGTTTTTCCAATACCTTACAAGCATCAAAGAAAAATAAAACTTTACACTAGAATTCTATGAGATTCTTTTGACTAAAAATCTAGGCCAAGATATGCAAGGTATCATAACATCAAGACAATTATGCTTGAAATTGTGTCGACCCTTAGTCTCCTCCTTGAAAGTCAAGAATTTAAATAGTTAAGGTAATGTGATTTGATTACTCATTCAATCTAAAATCTATGGAAAAATTATTTTTACACTAGAATCTAATGTGCAAGGTGCAGCCAAAGTATTGTCATTGTTGTCAACACAGACAGAGAGATCAGTTGATACAGTTGATGCAGTGGACAGGAGTTCAGAGGTCAGTCAGAACATGTACAGTGAATTTCCAAGAAGACAGAAGTGGCCCAGATTCAGAAAATCAAAGAAAAAGACAAGTAAGAAAACTGTCGCGATATCGCGACATGTTTTCTGTCGTGATTTCGCGACATCTCGGAGGAGAGAGAAAATGCTGTCAAAATTGTCACGATTTCGTGACATCTCGGAGGAGAGAGAAAATGCTAGCAAAATTGTCACGATTTCGTGACATATCGGAGGAGAGAGAAAATGCTAGCAAAACTATCACGATTTCATGACATGTTGGAGGAGAGAGAAAATGCTAGAAAAACTGTCACGATTTCGTGACATGTTGGAGGCAAAGAAGGCAAGTGGAAAAACTGTCGCGATTTCGCGACATGTTGGAAGCAAAGAAGGCAAGTAAGAAAACTGTCGTGATTTCGCGACATGTTTGGAGAGAAGGCACAGGCAAAGAAAACTGTCATGATTTCATGACATGTTTGGAGAGAAGGCGCAAGCAAAGAAAACTGTCGCGATTTCGTGACATGTTTGGAGAGAAGGCGCAGGCAAAGAGAAAGTGTCACGATTTCATGACAGGTTCGAAGAGAAAGCGCCAAGGAGAGAAAGTGTCACGATTTCATGACAGGTTCGAAGAGAAAGCGCCAAGGAGAGAAAGTGTCACGATTTCATGACAGGTTCGAAGAGAAAGCGCCAAGGAGAGAAAGTGTCACGATTTCATGACAGGTTCGAAGAGAAAGCGCCAAGGAGAAAAAGTGTCACGATTTCATGACAGGTTCGAAGAGAAAGCGCCAAGGAGGAAAAGTGTCACGATTTCATGCAACATGTGTTTTCGCTAGCCAAAGACAGAAAAGGCACAAGGCAGCGAAAGTGTCACGATTTCATGACATGTTCCGTTTTCATGGGCCAAAGACAGAGAAAAGGTGCAAGGAAGCGAAAAGTGTCACGATTTCATGACATGTTGTGTTTTCACTGGCCAAAGACAAAAAAGGCACAAGGCAGCGAAAGTGTCACGATTTCATGACATGTTCCATTTTTGCGGGTGGAAGGCAGAGAAGTGCAAGGAAGTGAAAAGTGTCACGATTTCGTGACATGTTGTGTTTTCACTGGCCAAAGATAGAAAAGGCACAAGGCAGTGAAAGTGTCATGATTTCATGACATGTTCCATTTTCATGGGTGAAAGGCAGAGAAGTGCAAGGAAGCGAAAAGTGTCACGATTTCGTGACATGTCTGGTTTTCACGGGTGCAAGCGAAGAAGTGGACAAGGAGGCCAAAAATGTCACGATATCGCGACACGTCATGTTTTCACGAGTAGAAGGCGAGAAGAGTACAAAGAGACAAAAATGTCACGATTTCGTGACAGGTCGCAACAACGATTACGAACAGTTAACTGGAGTCAGTGTGACAGTTATAGGTGCAGTTACAGATAGAAATCATGCAAGCTATTTTAAGAACTATCGAAGAAGGAGAAATCGAACAGTCGCATAAATAGAATCAAAAAATGCATGCATGCACAGAAATGAATACGAACAGTCATGATCAAGAAGACGTACAATCATGGTAGAGATATACGTTGCATGTAACGTAATGCCCACACTATATATATACAAAAGGAGTTACATATAGAAGGAGTTACAGTTGACAAGTGGCAGAAGAGAATATTAATAGAACAGTTACAACTGGCAAGTGGCGCATGAGAAATAAAATATGGAGTTACAACTGGAGTTACTGTTAGACAATTTGATTATAAAAGGGCAGTTGCATGGAGGAATAAAGTTGTCGCTCAGAGTGAAAAAGTGCTGTAGAAAGAGTGTGAAAGTGTTGCTGAAAGAGAGTGCGTAGGAGGTGAGTGAGCAGGGTGTGTGCTGTGTAAAGAGTGGGCAATGTTGAGAAAGCAATAGACCAGTCAGGGTCTTGTAAAAGCGAAGGCATTTTTATGTCAAAAAGATTCAAAATAGAATTCTGAGTTGGTGCTTGGAATCAGGGGTTGGTGCTCCTTTTTGTTGGTGCAGATAAATTAGGGGTTGGTGCTCCTTCCAGTCGATGCTGGTAAATTAGGGGTTGGTGCTCCTTCCAGTCGATGCTAGTAAATTAGGGGTTGGTGCTCCTTTCTGTTGGTGCAGATAAATTAGGGGTTGGTGCTCCTTCCAGTGGGTCTTTGGTAAATTGTTTGTAAAGTTGGTGCTTTGCAAAGGCTGGATTTGGATGGGTGTCCAAGCAGTCTATTTTTGAGGAGTAGCCAAAACTGGTGAACCTCGTTACATCTTGTGTTATGTGATGCTCTCATGTGATATTTGCTTTATCTGGTTTTAAGTTTTCATTGCTTCAGATTTAAGAGTTAAGTTTTTAAGTTTGAAATAGCTACACTGATTCACCCCCCCTCTTAGTGCCATTGTAAGACTAACAATTGGTATCAGAGCCAAGTTCCTGAACAAGCTCAATCGGCTAAGGTGATCTGGGAAGTGCCACAATGGCAGTTGGTGAAGGATTCTCATCAAACAAAGCTCCATTGTTTGACGGGACTAATTACGCATTCTAGAAAATCAGGATGCAGACATATCTGTGTGCGTTGGGATACGACATATGGGACTCAGTAGAAAGTGGATACACAATACCCACCACTCCTCCAACCGATGTTGTCGGTAAGAAACTATTTGAGAATGACTCAAAGGCAAAGAATGCTATAATGTGCGATGTAGCAAACAGTGAACTGGTAAAGATCATGAGCTGTAAAACTGCAAAAGAAATTTGGGACAAATTGAAGAGCATTCATGAAGGAGACGATAAGATCAAGGAGGCCAAGTTGCAAACTCATCGAACTCAATACGAAGCGTTAAAGATGAATGACGATGAGAACATAGCGGCATATATGCTGAGAGTAAATGAAGTCATTAATGCCATTAGAGGACTCGACGAGAAAATCGAAGACCCTGCAATCGTAAAAAAGGTATTAAGATCTCTTCCCAAAAGATTTGATTCTAAAGTATCAGCTATAGAAGAAGCCAAAGATCTAAATACGTTTAGTATGGATGAGATGCATGGTTCGTTGACTGCGTATGAGATGAGAATAGGAAAGTCTGATCCCACAGACAGAGAAGCTGCGTTTAAAGCCCACAAACATACGAAAGCAAAACAAGAATCCGAAGATGAAGAGACATCCGATGAGATGGAAGCAAACTTTGTCCGAAAACTAAAAAGGGGACAAGGAAAATACAGAGGAAAGCTACCATTTAAATGTTTCAGCTGTGGAGGCGTTGGGCATGTTGCAGCTAAATGTCCATGAAATATGGAGAATGAAAGTGATGAAGAATCGCACCGAGAAAGAAGTGACTGGAAGAAAAAGATGAAGTTCAGAAACAACCACTTCAAGAAGAAAAGTTTCATATCCAAGAATGTCAGCTCCTCTGAAGACAGATCCGGTGAGGATTCTGAAGAAGAAACAGGTGAAACTCTGTTCATGGCATTCGAAGAAGAAAATACAGAAGAAGAACAGGAAAGTGATGGAAACCTTGAGGCTGAGGCTGAAGTAAATCTAAGAGGTGAGTTGATTGCTGCACTTGAAGAATTGAGGATAGAAAAGAAAAAGAACAAAATACTGTCCAAGAAATTGGAAGAATATGGAGATGAGATTGAAGATCTCTTCTTACAGGTTCAAAAGGCCAAGAAATCAGAAGAAGCCTTGAAGACACACCTGGATGATGAGAATTATGTATGCAACACAAGTGAAGAGGAATCTAACAAAGTTATTGTTGATCTAAAGCTGCAAGTAGAACAGTACAAAAGGATTGAAGATATTCTCAGGTCTCAAATCAATGAGAAAGAGACTGTTTGTTGCCAACAAGAAGAAGAGATTGTTTCATTGAAGAAACAACTAGTAGAGGCCAATGTAAATCTCAAATATGAGAAGAGCACAGAGTTGCTAGATAAAATGATAAAGCAACAAAGAAGCTCCACAACTAAGCTTGGTCTTGGATATGAAGCTGAACAACCATCATCTTCCAAAAATGCAGAGAAGAAGAAGTTCACTGATGAAGGAAAGAAGAAAGAAAAGTCTGAAGCTGAATCTTCAAAAGGAAGAAAATATCAAAGAAGATCTACAACAAAGCAAACACCACAAAAGAGGTTCTCTCATTCTCACTCTTCTCATAATAATGCTTTTAACGGTTATTGTTTTAGATGCAGCCATTATGGTCACCAGGCAATTTACTTATGGATTGAATAATAAATCAAGGAGTTATGCTGGTAGAAATACATCTACTCTTCTGAGTGAACACCATGTGCAATGTTTTAAATGTAATGGTCATGGGCACATAGCAAGGTTTTGTCCAAGCACCTCTGCATCTAATCTAAGGCAAGACCGCAGATTCCATCAGACACAAAGAGTGCAACATAGATAGGAAAATAATTATCCATCAAGAATGCACAAGAGACAACCACCCAAGAGAAATGTTCAGGTTCACGAAAAGGTTCAAAATGTGGATGCAGGTGAAAATTCTCAGCCTAAGTTCAAGAAAAACTGGAGAAAGAAAGAAGAGAGGAAATCGTGTCTCCTTGGACAGAAGGAGATTACTCCTCTATTGCACTAAGCCACTCCAGGTAGCACATCCTCAGGGGGAGCAATGTTAATGTTTTATTTTAATGCTCCTATATATTTGTGTGGTTATCTGAGGATGAAAGGAAAGTAGTCGGGGAGTTGTTGTATAGTCTGTCAAAGTGTGTTGTCTGTTCATAACAGTTGTTTATGGTAGTGCCGTGAAGGGTGGTGATTAAATTGAGAGTTGTCATTATTGGTAGAATTGATGTATGTCATTGTTGAACTGGTGATGGTTCTTACTGCCACTGTCATGAGTTAAGGATTATAACAGTTCAGATGATTTGGTTGGTTTTGTGGTACTGTGTTTGATACTTGCACAGAGTTGGCAGTAAAACTACAGTGTTGGTACAGTGTTGGACAAAAAGTTGGTACAAGTGTGAGTCACTTGTCAATTTTGTTGGCAGATATGAAATCAGAGTGATGAATGGTTAAGTTGTTTTCATAAGAGGTTGTTTTGATCAAGTTAATGCTTTACTTGATACATGATTTGAGCAAGTTATTCTTTGCATTGGTGATTTATGTTGGTGGTTGTTTTGTTCAAATACCCTTGAAAGGAAAAGGATGTCTACTAGTTTCCTTTTCAGATAGTGATCGGTTGAATGCTTCAAGGTTAATCTTGAGTTGAATGATGTTGGTTAAACCTTGTCTATAAGCATTGTTGTTAAAGCCTTAATTGGTTGAGAAAAGATATAGGTTGTGGAAAGAACATGAGTATCATTGTTATATGAGGTATTGCATGGTTGGCAATTGTTGGGTTGTGTTGCAGGTTCTTGAGAAAAGCATACTACATCTATCTTATTCTTTTTGAGACTGAGATTGAGTTGAGATTGAGATTGGGAATTTGAGGACAGTGCTGGGACAGATTTCCAGATGCAGATTTGGGCAGGATGTGTAGAGGATAGAAAGAGTACCAGTGGAGGTGCATTCTATCATGGAGATAGATTGGTCGCATGGAACAGTAAGAAACAAGAGTCAGTTCTCTTATCCACAGAAGAAGCAGAATATATTGCAGCGACAGTGTGTTGTACGTAGAGGAAGAATTTATATATTTAATTATCTTTGTGCTCATATTTGTAATTTTTGCTAACTGTCATAACGTGTGCCTGAGAATGTTGTGCATGGACTCAGGGGGAGTCTGCAGTAGCCCTTTGGTATTATTGTCAAAGGGGGAGAAGAATTATAGGAGATTGCATGAGTGTTGCCAACAATTCCAAAGGGGGAGATTGATGTGCAAGGTGCAGCCAAAGTATTGTCATTGTTGTCAACACAGACAGAGAGATCAGTTGATGCAGTTGATGCAGTGGACAGGAGTTCAGAGGTCAGTCAGAACATGTACAATGAATTTCCAAGAAGACAGAAGTGGCCCAGATTCAAAAAATCAAAGAAAAAGACAAGTAAGAAAACTGTCGCGATATCGCGACATGTTTTCTATCACGATTTCATGACATCTCGGAGGAGAGAGAAAATGTTGTCAAAATTGTCACGATTTCGTGACATCTCGGAGGAGAGAGAAAATGCTATCAAAATTGTCACGATTTCATGACATATCGAAGGAGAGAGAAAATGCTAGCAAAACTATCACGATTTCGTGACATGTTGGAGGCAAAGAAGCCAAGTGGAAAAACTGTCACGATTTCATGACATGTTGGAAGAGAAGAAGGCAAGTAAGAAAACTGTCATGATTTCGTGACATGTTTGGAGAGAAGGCGAGGGCAAAGAAAACTGTCACGATTTCGTGACATGTTTGGAGAGAAGGCGCAGGCAAAGAAAACTGTCACGATTTCATGACATGTTTGGAGAAAAGGCGCAGGCAAAGAAAAGTGTCACGATTTCATGACAGGTTCGAAGAGAAAGCGCCAAGGAGAGAAAGTGTCATGATTTCATGACAGGTTCGAAGAGAAAGCGCCAAGGAGAGAAAGTGTCACGATTTCATGACAAGTTCGAAGAGAAAGCGCCAAGGAGAGAAAGTGTCATGATTTCATGACAGGTTCAAAGAGAAAGCGCCAAGGAGAGAAAGTGTCACGATTTCGTGACAGGTTCGAAGAGAAAGCGCCAAGGAGGAAAAGTGTCATGATTTCGTGACATGTTCCATTTTCGCGGGCCAAAGACAGAAAAGGCAAAAGGCAGCGAATGTGTCATGATTTCGTGACATGTTGTGTTTTTGTGGGCCAAAGACAGAAAAGGTGCAAGGCAGCAAATGTGTCACGATTTCGTGACATGTTGTGTTTTCGCGGGCCAAAGACAGAAAAGGCACAAGGCAGCGAAAGTGTCACGATTTCGTGACATGTTCCGTTTTCGCGGGCGGAAGGCAGAGAAGTGCAAGGAAGCGAAAAGTGTCACGATTTCGTGACATGTTGTGTTTTCGCTGGCCAAAGACAGAAAAGGCACAAGGCAGCGAAAGTGTCACGATTTCGTGACATGTTCCATTTTCGCGGGCGGAAGGCAGAGAAGTGCAAGGAAGCGAAAAGTGTCACGATTTCGTGACATGTCTGGTTTTCACGGGTGCAAGCGAAGAAGTGGACAAGGAGGCCAAAAATGTCACGATATCGTGACACGTCATGTTTTCACGAGTAGAAGGCGAGAAGAGTACAAAGAGACAGAAATGTCATGATTTCGTGATAGGTCGCAACAACGATTACGAACAGTTAACTGGAGTCAGTGTGATAGTTATAGGTGCAGTTACAGATAGAAATCATGCAAGCTATTTTAAGAACTGTCGAAGAAGGAGAAATCGAACAGTCGCATAAATAGAATCAAAAAATGCATGCATGCACATAAATGAATACGAACAATCATGATCAAGAAGACGTACAGTCATGGTAGAGATATACGTTGCATGTAACGTAATGCCCACACTATATATATACAAAAGGAGTTACATATAGAAGGAGTTACAGTTGACAAGTGGCAGAAGAGAATATTAATAGAACAGTTACAACTGGCAAGTGGCGCATGAGAAATAAAATATGGAGTTACAACTGGAGTTACTGTTAGACAATTTGATTATAAAAGGGCAGTTGCATGGAGGAATAAAGTTGCCGCTCAGAGTGAAAAAGTGCTGCAGAAAGAGTGTGAAAGTGTTGCTGAAAGAGAGTGCGCAGGAGGCGAGTGAGCAGGGTGTGTGCTGTGTAAAGAGTGGGCAATGTTGAGAAAGCAATAGACCAGTCAGGGTCTTGTAAAAGCGAAGGCATTTTTATGTCAAAAAGATTCAAAAAAGAATTCTGAGTTGGTGCTTGGAATCAGGGGTTGGTGCTCCTTTCTGTTGGTGCAGATAAATTAGGGGTTGGTGCTCCTTCCAGTCGGTGCTGGTAAATTAGGGGTTGGTGCTCCTTTCTATTGGTGCAGATAAATTAGGGGTTGGTGCTCCTTCCAGTGGGTGCTGGTAAATTGTTTGTAAAGTTGGTGCTTTGCAAAGGCTGGATTTGGATGGGTGTCCAAGCAGTCTATTTTTGAGGAGTAGCCAAAACTGGTGAACCTCGTTACATCTTGTGTTATGTGATGCTCTCATGTGATATTTGCTTTATCTGGTTTTAAGTTTTCATTGCTTCAGATTTAAGAGTTAAGTTTTTAAGTTTGAAATAGCTACACTGATTCACCCCCGCCCCCTCTCAGTGCCATTGTAAGACTAACATAATCTTAAGTTGTAAGGTCAAAATCATTCTTTAATATTAAATACCTAAAGAAAAATATACAAGTTAAAATTCTAAGTGGTATGCATTAGTAGACTAGATAATAAAACACTGTTCTACCGAAAAATGTGTCAAATAAAAATAAATATTTGTATATGAAAATCCAACTCCCGTGTTTAATTTTGTATCTTGGGTCAATATCCTTTCATACATTAGAAAAGTATGGAGAAATCCCAGATAGAAATAAAAATAGAATGGTATTCTAACTATAGATACATTTTTCATAGGAAAAATATTCAAGTAAAGACTAATGCTATATTTCTTAATGTGGGAAGGGTACAATTAATGGATGCTTCATAAAAAGTGGATGAACATATTGATCTTGTAACACTTCGATGACATGACATCACCTAACATAACATACAAAATTTTTAATCAAAATAAGACATAATGATTGATTCAAATAAATATATGCATTGTGCCAACTGCAAGTGGACAATAGATTTATGGAGTGGTCATCTTGTGCTTCAAAAACCATCAAAAAGATTTACTGTAGGATTTTTTCATAGTTACATAGCTCGTATAATGAGCAAAAATTATATTTGGTTACCTTAGTTACATGACATATAAAATGGACTATGGGGTGGGAACAATAACAACTACTATACACAATTATTTCAAGTGAAAAGAACATAACTATTGTTTCAATGGTCAAAAGCCTTAATACTACTATGGAGATTGGGATGACAATAATATATATAAGCATGGAATCTAAAATGGACTATGGGGTGAGAACAATAACAACTACTATACACGTAATTCTTTCAAGTGGAAAGAACATAACAAATATTTCAATCATCAAAAGCCTTAATATTTCCACGGAGATTGGTATGAATATAGCATATATAGAATTATAATGAACACATTGTAAACATTCAAATACATGGCCATTTTTAATGCAAAGTGAATCTACACCTCTACACAAAATAGGATGTATGTGACATAGGTATGACAAATGTCTTTGCTCATTTTTGGTACTTCATCTTAATGCATTGCATCAACTTAGGATGGAATAGGGTTCTTAGATGTTATGTAATGTTATATATATATATATATATATATATATATATATATATATATGATCCTTGATAATTGCATCACATTGTGACACCTAGCATATGTTCTTCTATAGCAAACTACTAGTAGTTATAGCAAAGTCTTATTGTTGAATGAAAAAACTTTAGACATCATCTGTTATCTTGGATTGATATTTTTTAAAACAATACCTACCTTAACTTTTTGTGATAGTTAGGGAATTTTATTAAGTATAAAAATCATGTTATCACTATCAATTTCAAAGGTTATGGTCCCTGCTTAAAAAGGACTAGTAACCTACAAACATATGAATACTTTTATTTTTTATTAATTAATAAAATTGAACAATGTAAATTGATTTTTCTTCCATTTCCATGAGAGAATAAGATGTTAGAAAAGACTTGCAATCCCACTAATTGTAAATTATGATGTAAATTAAAATTATAATATGTATCAAATATTATACATAATAGGCACGAATCAATTGATTGGGGAGTGGTTAGTGATATTCCACTACCTTGGAAATTTTGCATTTTTGGAAGGTTACAAAATAATTGAAATTAGTCAGTTAAAAACTTTGAAAACACCTCAAAGTTTGTTGTGTTAAGGATGAATACTAATTTGATCTTGGAGTAATATACAAGTAAGATGAAGTGATTGGCTTGTAGGAGTGAGATGCTAGAAGAATGGATCAATTCGTTCATCTCTTTGGGTGAATTGCTTTTTGAGCAACTAAGATATAAAAATAGAAGCATAGGTCTTGAGGAAGAACTTTGGAAAGTGATATTTTGGCATGTAGTGGTACCATAACTCATTTTTGGAATTATTAAGATTTTTAGAGGTATAATTAGAGGTATGTAACATTTGGAGGAGCATTGTTTTGTTCCCCCAAATATTTAATTTTACTAGGAGTAAGAGTTTCTCACCCTAAGTATCTCAGGGGTAAAATTTTCATATAAAAAGGAGACATGGATGCCATTGTAAACATATTTTGTCCTTGAGGAATTCAAATATATTCTTTGTGAATCACACATTATGCTCTTGTAATTTATAATATTGGTGGGAAATTGATAAGTCTTTTACTTTCCAACAACAACATTGCCCTCCTAGATTGTGAAATAAGTGATGAATATGGCACACTCCTTTTGCCTATATTGTTATTCCTCCCATTATTTCATCTCATTTTAATGGGAAAACATTATTGTTATTCATATTTGTCATGTATTGAATGATTGTATACTCTCCTTGTTATGATTTTGGTTGTATGTAATTTTAATCCCTCACATCATAAACTTCATAATTTATTTTCATGTCTTTTAATTTCCCTATTTTCTTTCCACACTTTAATTTTTTGTATTTAAATTTTGTTGGATTTTTAGCTAGATTATCATAGGTCCCAATGTGTAGGATCAAATAGAAGATTAATATTTGAGCATTCAATATATATGACCAATATTAAAGAACATAACATTCATATAAAATAACAATAATATGAAGTAAAATGACCAAGATTATTCATGCAATAACATGAAGAAAAATTACATAGAATTGCTCAAAATATGCATACAAGCTTTATTATTATCAATGCTTGAATGATATCTTCTATGATTTTCACATATACAACATGGAGCTTTGTCTCCATAATATAACCTTAGAAAGGTGACTCTTGGACTCTTTGTCTATTGCTCTCCTCACATATTCAAGAGATGCATCTTTTTCTATTCCACACATAAGACAAGTCTCTCATGTCTTTTGGCTTCTCATCTTGCCACTTATATACATGACTCTTGACTCTCTATTTACTCTTACACACTTTACTCTATGACACATTACACACTCCTACATCTATACACATGCACACTCTATTACATGACACTTGTGCATATTATCACTCCTCATACTTGCACACATAATTACATGACACTTATGCATATGCTACACATGAATACTATTCTATTATATATTTACATTTGTACCATAAAGGTACCATGGGGTTATATTAGCATGTACTAAATAATGTAATATTTTCCAACAAATTCCATGCAATTAGATTAGATTAGTTTAGAATTTAGCAAGGATAGTGGGAAACCAACATAAATTCAAAGGTTGGAAACCCTAACATCTAACTTTGTTGAAACTAGAATTGAGGATACATAATAAGTTGGACAATTCCCCTATTAACATAGTTTTTGGCACACCTAGTGGGACTAGACCTTCATTATTTGGTAGAGTTTCTTGATTTTGGTGTTAAATTTATATTCTATCATATATGGGAAGCATTTGGTCCAATTTTGAGGTGTTTTTACCAAGTTCCATTCAGGAAGCAATTCACTCCACTTGGGGCCAATTGCCTAAAATTTTTAAAAACAATCTTATGTCAAATCTAGGAGTGATTTGCTCCACTAAGCTAGTTATTTGCTCTGAATCTATAAAAAATCTAAATTTAATCCAAAGTTATTTATTAGGATCAATCAAGCCCAGTCCTAAATTGACCTTGAATTTCAAGTCTTACCATGTCCAATTTTTGTAGGTGTTTTGAGAATGGTGACATCATTGTGAACTTTAGGATCATAAATATTTAATAAGGCAAACAAGTAAAGCAGTATCAAGTTAGAAAAATTTCTCACTTTTGGATCCAATTTTACATCTACCACATGCAAAAAGTATTTAGGATAAATTTGGGAAAATTTTGCCCAAGTATAGACAATTGGGGATTCACTCTAGATAGTGATAGTTTCTAAGTAGAATTCAAGGAGTGAATCACTCGGGTTTTGAGGAGTGACTCACTCAATTTTGGTAGCATTTCAATACAACTTGTTTATTTTCTCTATGGTCAATGTTTTTACAAAATTTAAAAATTGACATTAAAACTCATCTATGTAGGTATATACGTGTGTAAAGAGCCTGAAAAATGTAATGATAAATTAAAGAGCTTCAATCAATAAAATTTAATTGCATATCAATTGATAAATATGAAAGGAAACAAGAGAGATAAAATCATCGTGTGGTTGCATCAAGATAATGATATTAATGATATTCCTACATATAACCCCACTTTATCAAAAGGAAAAGGTCCAATGGTTGATCAAGTGTGTGAACATATTATCTCCTAAGAAATGGTCTCTTCCAGTTTCCTTTATGGT
This sequence comes from Wollemia nobilis, assembly GCA_028583015.1. Taxonomy (NCBI): domain Eukaryota; kingdom Viridiplantae; phylum Streptophyta; class Pinopsida; order Araucariales; family Araucariaceae; genus Wollemia; species Wollemia nobilis. The sequence continues at coordinate 2,177,183 of JAQPPZ010001708.1, forward strand.
TATTCTTATGCTCTCTCAAATCAAACTTGGATAAGTATAGGTACTACCTTGATCCACACTAACCCCTTCTATGGAATACCATTTGATGTGAATAATCCTACAAATAATTCATTCCTATTATCCTTCCATAATTAAAATAATGTGATTCAACCTTCAATATTTAACAATAAATCACCCCTATTATGAGTGTAACTTCATATTAAAGTCCACTTGGATCTAGTATGTTGAATACAACAAACCTTTCAACTAGATAGTTTGTGTTGCTAAATGTAGATTCTTTAGGAAAAAATTGTATTCCTAATAAGAACTAAGGTTTTATTCATAATTTTATAGTATGGACCTATCAAATGGGAGTGCAAAGTATGTAGGGAAATGCCCTAGGTCAAACACCACCTCCACCCAGTTAGATACTTCAAAACCTACAACACTACCTACTTTTTAACAACAACAAATCCCTTAATAAATCTTGCAAAAATTCCACCATTCCAAAATATACAAGCTCCAAATTAGAAATGGAAATGTCCTAATCAACTCCCATCCTTTTTGGACTTTGAACCTTCATTTCCTTCCACCATTTCGTGTTGCTTCTAAATGCTCTCATATTCCTTCTTATGTAGCTCTACCTTAAGGTTGTGTGACTTGCCTTTATTTGATGCAATAGGGTCACCCTCAATAAAACATTTAATGTTTGAACCTCCTACACATCAAAATAAAATTTCCAATTGGACCTATCAAGAACCACTAAATATAGGGTCCTATTCCCCCGTCCCATCTACCGCTATTAAAGGATTACCTAACTTTGATGGGAGTAAGAATAGAATGATGTGGGATCACTTGAATGTTGTATCTACACTCAAGTCAATTCATTGCATCCAAGAGTAAAATATAATTATTATTTTATCTATTCACATACATGATAAAGTTACCTTTGGGTATAGAGGGTTACCTAATAATTTTTTTACTAGTTGGGTGTCATTCGTATAAATTTTCATGCATAGATTTGTAGTATAGGTAATGGATATTTTATATTGTTTTAATTAAATGCTACACAAAGGCATCCTCAAGAAAAAAATCACGATTATGATACTAAATATTTTAGGACCATGAATTTAATTTCACCAAATGTTGAGCCAAATGAAGAGCATGCATTACCATATTATATGAAAGGTTTACAATCTCATATAGCATTAAAGGTTTTTAATCCTAACCATGTCACTCTAGTTGTAACATTTGAAGAAACGACCCATGTAGAAGATGTTTTAATTAGGGTAGGAAAATTACCTCCTACCTCTACTATGTCTGTGCCACTCATGTCACCCAAAATCAATAAAATCGTTGACCTACACATTCCATTTCATCCATTCCTAACATCTAAACATTTTCCAAGACAACCCCTTCTCTATATATTGTAATGCATCCAGGTCAAAAATAATCATCGACCACTTCTTTCAACCACAACTGCCAACCCTAACCACTCCATTGCAAACCAATAATGATACTAAAGCCTTCATGAATTAACACAAGCTCAACATTATAGAGATGTTGTATATGGTAAAACCCTGATATATTAAAATAATAATGAAAAGAAGCAATGGTAGAAAAATAACAACTAGTAAAAGTCATAAAAGTGGTAGCTCTGGAAATACCTCTATCTCACTAAAGACTAAGTACTATAATGATGTGATGATTAGGGTGAAAATCAAGTATACAATTAAATTGTGAATACCAATTTAGAAAACATATTATGGTGTTTCCCATGTAATGTGGGACATGATTCCATAGATTATATAAGAGCCATCAGATATTCACAAAAAAATTGATATTATCAATAATATCAAGCTCAACAAGTCATTGCCTTAGGCCAAATCACATCGACAATAAATCAACCTACCTACCAACATATTTAAATCAACCAGCATATCAAATCCAACCATGACAAGCAATCCTTGCATTTCCAAACCTTAACAATATGATTTATTAGTTTTAGTGCAGTTAAAGGGGGTGGAGACATCACTTTTGAGGATAATGTTGTATATGCAAATTAACAAGGAGTTGGATATAAGGAAAACAAATATATTAGAAGAGAAAACCTCAATATAAAAATAGCTTGAAGCAAGCAAAGGCACTACATTTATCACAAGGGAAAGACCACCATGACACTTAAAATATGAGGGGTTAGTAATAGCTATAAAACAAGAAAAACAAAGTGAAAATGATAGGAAGAATATTAATAATATGTCCTAGGATGATGCATAGGACAATAAGTATAAACATATGGATAAGGATAAGAAACTAGAAGCTAAAAATAGAAGTCCAAAGGGGGTAGACAAGTCCAAGGAAGGGATGAGTGAGAAACAAAAATACAATATACAAAGGAAGATGGATCAATACCTCAAGCATTCCTCTCATTAATGAAGGGAACATTATGGTTGTTAGACAATCTAGAAAAATTACAATGCACATTGAGAGTAACTCTATCGATTTTAGGTTCAACATTAAAGAAGAAATAAAAAATATTCTTACCAAGATGAGCATGTTAAAAGCACTAGCCCTTCGTAGTCAAAGGAAATTACTTTAATAAGCTCTCAAGGAACAAAAAAGAAGCTATGCCAATGGATTTCCTAAGCCTTTTCAACTCATTTCATTTGAGAAATAAAATCTAATAGCAAAAGATTCATCATTCTATATGACTCTAAAAATTAAAAATTACTTATTGAGAAGTTGCATTGTCAATTCAAAAGCAACTATAATTGTGATTCCAAAAATAGTATGAAAAGAGATATGATTACCATACATCCAAAATTCTAGGCATCTAATTCAGATGGATGAAGCCATTATAAAAATTGTAGGGGTTCTAAATTTTTTGATTATTAGCATAGCAAAATATATGGAGTTGGTGGTAGTCCAAGAGGTAATAATGGTTGACCATCCCCCATATTTGGTATATTATTCTCTAGAGAATGGACATGCAAGCTAGTCGGTGATGACTTGGTAATGGATTATACCCACATAAGTGTACCACACTATGGATAGATAATTAGAATTAAGAATGAGCCTCCATGTAATTACTTGTTGCATAAGTTGGACAAAGAGAAGATAATTACTTAGAATGAAGTAGTAGATTTTTTGGATGATGAAGTTTTAGAGGATGATAAGTTGATCAATATAGATATGGTTATTGATGTGCTTCAATATAATAAATATCCATAAGTGGACTTGAAGGAAACTAAGCTAGGGAACTATGTGATATTAGAAGAGTTGTCTAACATCCTAGCTCTATCCTGCCAATAAGCACAAGTATCAAAGTGTGGATAATGCACTTTGATGGCATAAGAACCTAAAATAGAGTAGGCACAAGCATCCACATTAATAAATCACAATGAACACAAATACATTTTGTATGTAGTCTATTATTCAATTGTAATAATAATCTAGCAGTATACAAAGCACTATGCACCAGTTTGAGAAAAGCTAAGAAGATGAAAATTAAAAACCTAAAGGTATTTGGTAGCTCTAAATTGGTCATAAATCAAGTTAATTGTCAATGTGCTACCAAGAACAAACACTTAAAGTCATACAAGCATGAAGTATAGGATTTTCTAAAAATGTTTAGTACTCATGAAATCAAAGTAGTTCCCAAGGAGTTCAACATTAAAGTATATGAGTTAGCATCAATGGTAGAAAAATCCAATCTCACAATAGATATTTAGGATAAACTAAAAGAGTCAAAGGTGGTATTTAGACCAATAATACCTGATAATTATAATAATTGGCAAGTATTCAATACCGATGAGAAAATCATCAAATTCCTCATCAAAAAAACTTAACATGTTGAAGATAAAAATGAATATAGGGATGACATAAAAGATAGAGTGATTTTGTCAAAAAGAAACTAGTTTTCAAAGGGATTAATCACTTTAAATATTATGTTAAATTCAAATGATAATGTGAAGCCTTTTTCGATCATCCTAATATCCTATCAAGGTCGTTCAAGGAAAAACTTACTCCTTGGTAAGAGTGCACCAAGGAAGAAATATCCCTATTGAAAGAGTTATATGGTAAATATGGAGATATCAATGCTTGGTCCTACAAGGACCTAAAGGTGTATGATAGAAATATCATAAAGCACACCATTGAATTAGATCCTAATGCAAATCCTTTTAGATAGAAATAGTAACTTCTAAACCCCTGAATCAAATCAATGATGAAGAAGGAGCTATTAGAACTCTTGTAGGCCCTATTGGATTTTAAGCCAAATTATCTTATGTCCCAATATAAATAATCAAGAGTAGAATTAAATATAAGAGAAATAAAAGTATAGCCAATATAAATTATAATAACATTCACTGTAACATCAAATATGAATGTAAATGGCCAAAATCATTCACGTACAAGCATGAAATATACTTACAATAATATTGCTCAAAATTTGTATACAAGCTTCAATATTATAAATGCTTGCTATGGTGATTGTTTACAGACCGTTTTCCCACCTACATTGTATGGATATTTGTCTCCATAATATAGACATAGAAAGGTGACTTCAATACTTGGCTATCGCACTCCTTACATATCTGAAAGTTGCAACCTTTCCTATTCTTGTCCCTTGGCTTCTCATTTTACCACTTGTATACAAGACTCTTCACTCTCTACTTACATGCATACTTAAATCTATGACACTTGCACACTTTTATATGACACTTACTCTTCTACATGCACTCCTAATATATGACACTTGTGCACATCCTCACATTACATATTTGCACAGTTACATACATGACACTTGTGTACATCTCTCATTACAAACTTGCTCATGTCACAACCCATTTTTTCCATCTCTTCTATAAGTTTTTTTTATATTGTTAAGCATTGATCAACCCATCTCTTGATATGGGATTTAATTTTAAAGTTTGACTAAATACTTTGGAAATTCTCATGCCAAGTATAATATCTATATCCATGTTGTGTTAAATTAGTCCTCTTAGACCACTACGGAGTTATTAGTACACCCATATCCACTACTTACACATGTTTATTTCTATAAGTGTACTGGGTGAAGAGCAGTGTTTTTCTTAACGATGAATCTTCGCAATTTGGGCGAAGATTAGCATTTTCGAAAATGCAAATTTATGATTTTGGTGGACCCTCGACGTCGGCCCTTCGCCCAAAATTTTTGGATCAAATTTTTTTAGAAGTATCTATTCGTCGTGCGTTGATAATAGTATTACGTATTATTTTTTAAATTCGTCGACACTCCCGCCTAAGTCGTGGACCATTTTCGCAAAAAAAATTAAAATTTTAAAATTATCCCACCAAATTCGCTAACTATACCACTATATAAGTAACAAGCCAGAGATAGTTTTCATTTATAACATTCGAAAAGTAAAACTCTAATGCGAAAAGTGTGCTCGGATTCAGTCTTCAGAGTAGTTCTGTAACCGGATCGACACGACATAATTCTCCACCCGACCCGATGATAGGAACTTATATCTCCCAGAAGGTCAGTTCCAACCAGGCCATTTACCGCACTGAATCTCCACCCGGACCGATTGTCGATCTAAAAACTCCACCCGAACCAATTGTTGGACTGAAAACTCCACCCGGATCGACTGTAGGCAAAAATTTATGCCCGGACCGTTACCAATTTATAATTTTACCTGGACCGCAAGAAGTTTAGACCGTTCGCCCGGACCGACCATCCGTTGGACCTTTTTTCCACCTGGACTGACTATCGATCCTCTAGGTCTCTTTTTAGACGGACCTTTTCCTACAACAGGTACTCTGTTTCTCTTCAGACATTTGAATCTGTGATCCTATTTTTTTGTCATCTAATATCTGGTTTTTATTTTGCTATTTTTTTACCATTTACTGAAAATAAGTCAATTTTCTATTCTCCATTTTTCCCCAAATTTTCTATGTTAAAACTCTTTGATTCTCTATTTCCATTAAGATCCCCTTTTATGTTACTAGATTTTTAAATAGACAAATACTTTGGTTCTCTATGTACATTGTGATGCTCTACTTCTTGTCCATTTTGTACAAGAATTTTATATTTTTCAACATTTGTATCTCTGATTAAATTTTGCATAAACAAAAAAAATTCTTATAATTTTTTCAAATTTTATATTGATTGGTTTTTTGCACTTATTAGTTACACTACTATCTCCAGAAAATAGAGTATCTGAATACTCTAAAAATATCACAATAAAGAATGACTGGAAACAGGTATCTATTTTCTACCAACCATCTATACGTTCATTCTAAATACAATATTGTGTTCAACATTTTATTACTTTTCTAAATTGAATTTTTTTCTTTACAAGTAAAATGTCACCTACTGAGGATGCAAAGAAGGGGGCCAAATCTGAAAAGGGTATCCTGAATTATTTTAGCCATATGTTGAAATCGAGTGAGCCATCGACATCTGTGCAAATTCAAGGTACACATGATTTTTGAATACTTAATAGTTAGGTGTATTTGTTACTTTAAATAATGCCTTCTTCCTCAAATGGTTAGTGTGCCTCTATCCATATTGCATGATGATATAAATTATATTTTTGTTTGTTAGTTTATTTTGTTAAATTAAAAAATAATTAAGAATATTATTGTATGCTACTATGCAGAAAACCTTGTGGACCCTGATATGCCTTCGCTTGAAGATATTCATCCCCAAGAGATGACTTCTATTGAAAATTCTCTTAACAATGACATCCAACAAACACTTGAAGATAATCCTCAAAATACCATAGTTGAAAATGAGAGCGATAAATCAAATACATTACCATCTTCTTTTGAATCTACAAGCAAAAAAATAAAAAGTGGAAGGCATCTTACTGGGCTATTGGAAGGGCATTTAAGAATGAATGGGCAGAAAAATTTCCATGGATAGAGCCCATCCTAACTAATGACAACCAAATCGATGATAAAGTATGTAGATGCAAAATTTGTAGTTGGAAACTGGGCAAGGAGCATAGGTTGCAAAATAAGATAGATACAATAGAAAAACATGTTGGCAAAGTTTATGTAAAAGTTAAAGGAAGTGATGGAGAAATTATTAGAATAGTTAGGTGGAAGGATGCATCAGAATGTATGCATGTCAGATATGCAATAGAATATGAAAATCACTTTAAGGAACAACAATCTCTTGTTGAGAAAGGTGCAACAATTGAAGCCCATTTTCAAAAAATGGAAAAGATCACCTTAGGGGTAAAAGGATTACAATTTGTTGTTGTACTTAGTATTCTCAAGAAGGGTAGACCCATGTCCGATTTTATTGATTATAAGCACCTGTTTCAGCTGGCTGGTTTGCAAAAAATTCTGAGTTGCCATTGGTCTGATCGAAGTGGTTGGGAAATGGTAAAATGTCTATCATTAGTAGAGAAGGAGGACCTGAGGGAGAAAGTAAAACATTCCAGATTCATTTCACTATCTATTGATGAGGTGACGGTTGTGGACAACACATCCTGGATTTGTATGCATGTGTATACTTTCCAAAACAATGTCAGGCAACCTAGTTTGCTAGGATTACATAAGATGGTGGAAAATTCAAATGCAGAAAATATTTATAATATTGTTGTGACTAGTTTAAAAGATATTGCGGGAATGAATGACATGGACATAGCCACAAAGTTAATATGCGTTGGAGCTGATGGAGTTGCTATTATGCAAGGGCATAGGAGTGGTCTCTATGTTCGACTGCAAACCACAATTGCACCATATATGATACCCATTCATTGCATGGCTCATAGAATCAATCTTGCATATAAAATCATGAGCACTTTTGAAAATGTTGCGAGAGTGGAAGACCTCATTCATGAAATACATTCTTATTTTTCTTGCAGTCCAAAAAGGTTTTCAGAGTTTCAACAGTTTGCACTAGGAGTTACAGAAGGAAATAAAATGTTAAAATATGTAGATACAAGGTGGATTTCATTGTATAAACCTGCACACAGAGTTTTTACAGAATATCAATCATTAACAAGGTTTATGTACACAAGTAGTCAGAGAGTTGATAAGGCAAAATATTTGTTGTTTCGTTTGACTAACTTTGAAACCCTATTGACATTATGTGGTATTCTTCCAATGTTACAAGAAATGAATAGATTGATTAAATTTGCACAAGAGAGATCCATCTATATCATTGATTTCATAAGGATGAGAAAACAAATATGTCTTGTTATTGAAAATTTATATGTGTTCAAAGCAGATTTTAAAGATCCCTTGTTTCATAGTTGGAATACATTGACAAACGTGAATGATCCAGGAAGCTATTTGAAGTTTGACATCAATGATCATCTTTGTATTAACAATCATGGAAATTTGATACCTCTTTATTATTTTGAAAGGAAATCAAGTATAGGTATGGATGGTATTGAACAAGTTCCTGTAACACACAATAGATTTCATGTTGTTTTACAGAAAATTAGAACAAATTTGTCCAATATAGCAAAATATTTGACAAGTGAGATAAGAGATCGGTTTCAGAGAGATGAGTTGCTTGAGGCGATGGGTGTGGTTAACCCCATGTTTTGGGCTTCTAATAGTGACTTCGATTCTGCAAATGAGTTGTTTGTTAAATATATGATGATACTTATTCAACATTTCAGTAAAATTATGGAAATCAATGGTGTTACAATCAATGGTATACTAAACAAAAATATTTTGAAAGAATAGTCAACACATTTTGGAAGAACAATGGTTGGGCAAACAACATTTTTGAATGACATCCATGAGACTGGTTCCATTGCATGTTTGTGGCAAAAATTGTATCCAAGTACTATCCTACAAGATACTATAAGTGAATACTTATGTTTATATGAATTATGTCAAACAATGATTCTGGGATCAGTGGAAGACGAGAGGGTTTTCAGTGCACTATATTTTGTGAAATCAAAGCTTCGCAATAGGCTGGACAAAAATTTGGAAAATTGTTTGAGAATTTATGTATCATCTTATCAGTTGGAAACTTTTCCCTATGATAGGGCAATTGTATTATGGAATTCCCTTGCAGATAGAAGGAGCGTGTTGAATATGATCGATATGGAAGATAATGATGCTCGTAGTGATCAGAATGCGGAGACACAACTATCCAGTATGCTATATATTGATGTTGAACAAGCAGAAAATTATTTGTTTAAGCTACCTGATTTGTGATTTTTTTCACAAGTTGAATTCATTTGACAATAGATTTGACAAGTTGAGCATTGTATGTTTCAGCTACCTGATTTGGGTTTTTACCGGTTTTGTGATTTTTCCAGTATTTCACAATAAACTGGATTTGATTTGATATCAAATTTTACAATATTGTATCAGATTTGTTAGATTTCACAAAATTTGATTATGAAGAAGTTTTCATGTTCTGTCCTTTGTTGTTTTTGAAATGGTTTTAATTGCCTGATATATTAGTATTTGTTTGTTTCAATTACATGAATTGTAAGTTTTTTACAAGTATTTACAACATTGATCAATATGGATTTGTTAGTTATCATATTCATTTTCAATATGAATTTTTGGTTATTTGTCATCACAAGAGTGTTTCATCTATATGAATTGTAACTATGATTTATTACACAACATTGTCTTTCAAATTATATGTTTTATGATTTTTAACATAGCATTGTCTTTCATAACCGATTATAAATGTATGAGTATTATTGTTTTTGAATTGATTTGAACTGCATTCATATTCATATTGAGATTATAAATAGTTAAAACCATTTCAAAAACAAGAAGTGCATTCATATTGACACAAGAAGAGCATTCATATTGATTTTATATAAAACAAGAAGAGCATTCATATTGAGACAAGCACAACATTCATATTTATCATTTTGCACAAGAATAGGATTCATACTGATTTTAACTGCATTCATATTGATTCTAACTGCATTCATATTCATATTGAGGTTATAAACAGTTAAAATCATTTCAAATACAAGAAGTGCATTCATATTGACACAAGAAAAGCATTCATATTGATTTTATCTGAAACAAGGAGAGCATTCATATTGACACAAGCACAACATTCATATTTATCATTTTGGACAAGAATAGCATTCATACTAATTTTAACTGCATTCATATTTATCATTTTGGACAAGAATAACATTCATACTGATTTTAACTGCATTCATATTTTCATATTCATATTGAGGTTATAAACAGTTAAAATCATTTCAATCATATTCATATGCATATTGCCATAGATGAAAAATGCATCAAAAAATTATAAATAGGAAGAACAACAAAATTAAAATATATAGATTTAAAATATATAAAGATGTCTTTAAAGTTTAACTGTGTTGAAAAACAACACAAACTTCCTCCCAACACTAAAATTTTTGAGACTATGTTTGAATTTCTGGTTGTTCTACCGATGTGTGTTCTGCAATGGTTTCTCCTGGAGCTGCCTGTTCTATTACTTTTTCTACTTCTTCTACACCAGGCGTTGGCAGTGCTCCAGATCTGACTAAACTTTCTTGTCCTTTCTTGAAATTTTCCAACAGCCCAACATCTTCTTTGGCAGGATCTTGAAGCTCTTTCAAACTAGGATTTTTCTCCAGTCCTTCCCTTATCAACAGTTCCGGATCCACTTTCAGTTTTTCCCATAAATATTTTTTTAGAATGTTATTATCTCTTACTTTCTGTTGGGTTGTTCTCTTCATTATAATGGATGTTTCCAGAAATTTTTTTGCAGCCTCTATGTTGACTTGCATGCTCTGAACCTGTAATTTCAAATTTTCAAAGTTTGACTACAAAAAAAACCATAAGTTAGTACAGTTATATGACATAATTTAAGCAACTTCAACAGTTTTAAGACATGAGTTAGTAGAGTTAGCAAAAGAAAAAATGCAACTAAATTCTCACCTCGGCCACATCTCTTGCGGCTAAAGCAACATCAATAGTTTTCTTGTTGAAAGCCCATTGGTTATAGTATGCTTGGGCTTCAACATTGATGTTCTCAATTCTATTCAACATAATATTTAAAACTTCATCATCGGATGAAGTCCTGCACGTCACTAAACCTGATGTTGCCTGTTGTAGCAGACCAGTAAGCTTCTCTGGTTCATTCTCATATCGAGAGAAAATATTCTCCCTTTTATTAAAGTTTTTGTAACGGGCATTTATTTGCTTGATGAGCACTTTAGCCCGAACTTCCCATTGTTTCATATATTGTAAATCTTTAAGCACCCTCTCTTGGAGGGTTGCTTCAATACCATCACACATAGAATATTGAATATCAAATTTAACTTTGTCATCCTCGGATTGAGGATGACAGTGGGCTTCCATCGTAGGAGCGGATACTATTTGCTCAACTATTGGGGGTGTTGTTTCTTCTGCCTCTGCATGTGCATCTTCAAGCACCTCTGTCACCTGAAAGCCCTCAATGTTTCCTTGCAAAAAAATTCATCATCAAGCGGAATATTATCTAAACCAACATTTGCAGTGGACACATCCGGTACTTGACTTGTGTTAAAAGAAAAAGTGGGGAAAACACCCTATGATCTTGGCTACAAAAGTATTTTTCCCCTTCCATGGGCCATATTGATTTGCCCTCTCATTTGTTGCACCTATGGTTGCTATCGTCGGTTGTTGTCATGCTGGTGGTGGCCTCATATTTTGCCTTTCCTAGCTTCTCATGATTTGATCTTGAGAGCCACCTGACCAGTGACATTCAAATAAGAAATTGCAAAAATTATTTTCCAAAAAAAAAAAAAACTTTAATTTCAAGTAAATAGAATGATTTACCTGACGACGATTGGATCTCTTGTACAATGTTGCGGATGGGGGTTGTGCAAATTTCTGAAAACATGAAAATTAAAAAAAAACTTAATTTTATGTAACGCACTAAGAAGTATAATGATAAAATATTGAAATTGAAACTTACGTGTAGGACGGTTGATCTGACTAGATTCAATTTCAGGGCGATGAGGAGTAATTGTGACCTATCATGTACATTTTGCTGGCCTCGACAATGGTGATGATTTTGATTCATTTTCTTCAGAATCACCACAAGCCTCATGCATGTGACCCCTTACACCAACATCATGTTTTTTAATTTTTGTCACAACCTTTCTCTGCAATCAGGTGTAAAAAAATTAAAACTAAAAATAGAGCTAAAATATATTAAAAAAATGAATGAAACATGGACTTACCCTCAACTCCTCTGAACTCATACCCAAATTCAGCAATGTGGGGTGCAGAACTATTGGTATTTCAGTATTTTTTAAATCATAAAAACTTTCATAAAAAAGAGCTAAAATAAAGTTCATGGTCGAAACCATTTTGACATCCTCTGTCCCGACGTCATGCAACTCTATTTTGATGCATTCTAAAATGTACGAGCACCAGTCGAACTGCATGCCTTGAACAGTGTGAATGATATAGGTCAATGCCCATAATGGAAGTTCTATTCTTCCAAACAAAAATAGTCTTGCTTGGAAGAACTCAATAATGGCTTTCAGATCTTTATTTCCAATGGAGGAGTTTGTTAAGCCTCTCTTGGACTTAGCCATGAAAGCTGCATAAAAAAAAATTAGATGAAAAATAAAAAATGTAAAATTTGGAACAATAACAAAAATAATTGACGGGAATATTACCTTCAACAACTTTCCAAGAAAGGTCGTACTCATCCTCCAAGTATTGTTTGTCACGCTTACCCATTGAGAACTTCGTAGACACGACAAGGAAACTCTTGTGTGGAAGTTCTGTTAACCTCTGTATGTCAGTAGGTGTGATGGTGAATGACACTTGTTTATTCCGAAATAGGACATTCACTGTTGCATGGTCATGGTCGTAACCATCAATGATACTCTGCAAAAGGTGCTTGTCCATCTTGAACTACGACATTGTAAGCAAGTGTTGCAAACCTGATGCAGATAGCCATGTATTGTCATAACCAGGGGTGGTTGACAAATCTATCATCGTAGTGCAAGTAGGGTTCTTGAAAACCAAATTTCCTATTGCAGTGTGTGTAGCAGTAGAGGTGGCCATTGTTGATTAAGTAAAATGAGAAACTAGATTGCAAAGAGTGTGGGGTGACGGTGTATCAAGAAGTGGAAGAGCAATCACAAAAATATAACCAAAAAAATGACTTCCCAATGTCTATTTATAGATAGAAATGATAGGATTTGGACACGTGGCAGAAATTCATTCGACATGCACTATTGCTGAAGGATCACCTGACACGTGGCAGAGTAAACATTGGTCCAGTGATGGATCTTGCTTTCCACCCGGTCAAGCCTCGTAAATTATTTCCACCCGATCCATTAGCCAGATGATGGTTACCATCCGAGATGTCTCCCAAAAATGGTTTCCACCCGGATCCTTGTCCGACCTATGATTTACACCCGATCCATTATCCGGACATAAATTCCACCCGATCCATCGATCGGATGATGATTACCACCCGGTATGCCTACCACCTTATGGTTTCCATCCGGGTCATTGGTCGGTCTATGAATTCCAACCGACCCACCAACTAGACACAATTTTCACCCAAACGGTCATAGTTTTACACCCGGACCGTTAGTCGGTCATAAATTTTCACCCGAACCATTTATCACATATAAATTTCACCCAAACCATTACCCGATCGTCGATTTCCACCCTGGCCATTACCCGATCCTCGATTTCCACCCTAGCCATTACCCGGTCCTCGATTATCGCCATTTTTTTCAAAAATTAAGATAATTCGCCATGTCCTCCTACAAGAGGTTGACCTGGATTCGCCAGGGATTCGTAGTGGATTCACAAATTTTTTACAAGGACATTTTGGGTCCGACCCCTTATGCATAACCCTGGTGAAGAGTTTAGTTAAGCTATCTATCTCATTTTTTTTAACAAGCTAGCTTATCCCTTTCCATCCGTTGAAAGGTGTTGTGGCTCAGATCATAGATATCAATCTCAATTTCCTAATCGAGCTAGCTTATCCATGTTTATCCTATGAAAGGGACGTACTAATCTTTTACTCCTTACATAAACCTGTCTATGTAGGTGCTTTGATACGTTGTGAGGAAACTATCCATATTTTTCTTATTGAAGAGCTAACCTATCTGCTATGGGTCCCACATTTTACCTTGGACTAGGATTACCATATATTTAAGTCTTTTCCTAGTTACAACATTAGACATTTCAAAAGGCTGATTCAAACCTGATTCTCATTAATGATATCTTCCTTAATTATTCTCTACAAACATATTTTCATTAGACACAAAATTCATTTTTTTAAATTAAAGGGTTTTTGTCTCCATGGTGTTCATTTGAACATAAGAAGCTTAATTATTTCCAACTCCTGTTTTAAAAATATCCATCGATCTTAGTTTAATATTTCAAGAGTCTTTTATTGAGAAATACCCTTCAAAGGTTCATATTGTTTAAACAATCCAATTCATTTGCACCATACATTGTTCTCTATGAAAGGTTATGTTTACTTCTAACCTCGAGATTTAATCCATTTAATGAAAAATATAAATTTTCTAATTCCCCTTCGCCATACGAACAATTCAAATTCCCAAACGCGTGTAGAAAATTCATCACAAACATAACATAGGAGTTATGAAATCATTAATTCACCATGTCAAATAAAGGTAATTCCTATTATATTTTCCCGCGTTATACTTGGTAATTTAGTCCATCAAATAATAAGATAAATTGTATATGTGACTAACCTTTTTACATGAATTGACATAGTAATCCACTCTTACCATTAACATTACCAAAAAGTAAATAAAACGCAGGAATGTAACATCATAGCTTGATTTAAGATGTAAACAAAGGAAATATTCGTAACAAAATATCCATCCTCGATTTACTCTAACATAAGAATTCAACAAATAATGAATTACATTAATCCTTTAGCAAGTTTCACTCCTATTGAGCGATTACAAAACCACTTTCAATTGTGGAAATATATACATGTATTTTAGCATTCTGTTACAACCAGATTTCCATCATTTATTTTTTGTACATTTGTTGCATGGTCTTATAAAATAAAAAAATAAACTTCCATATGCTTTGGCTACATCTCCCAAGAGTCATTGTTCATAGATTCTCTCTAAACCAACTGAGGAAGAGATGTAATAAGGGATCAGAGACAACTCCCTACATGCAAATGCATTCCTAAATGCATGTAGTTTTTCAATGCATGCAATCACATAAATACAATCAATTCATTCATGCTTTGCTTTCTCTAATATTTATAGATGAATAATGCTTATTTTACTTTCCACAAACAAGGTTAAAAGAAAACCATGCACTTATTATAACACATTGATTTTTATCTAATCAATATAAAGCAGTCCACAAGCATCCACTGCTTGCTTCATCTTGTGGATGATCTTTTATTTTCTTTGTTGACAAACAAAATCTAAATTCATTTTATCTAATAATAATAACATAGCAACATGGCTACTTTTTCAAATAAAAAGTCATTATTACCAAAGAATTCAGTTCATTCAAACATCCTTCGCTATTTTTCCTTGAAACCTTCTTTGCTTCAAAAGTATAAACTCACCATTATAAATGGTCACAGGTGTTGCATATAAAAAGATAAACATACAACAATTTTTGTATTCAACAAGAAGATAATAACAATGCCAAATCAGCAAGATCATCTCTAAAGCTCTCAAGAGACCTTTATAAAACTAGTTTACCCCAACCAACACATTTAAGCGTATCCATCCTTATCATTTTGTTGGAAGAAAATTATATGTAAACACAAGACTAGCTCCAGTTCCTTTAGACAAGTGATAGATAAATAAAAGTTCTCCTATAGTCACATAGCCATGATATATACATACTACAAAGGCCTAGCTACCCATACAAGCAACATAAAGAAACATTCACATGCCTAAAAGTATTCCCCCATCTTCACCACATCCATACAACATTAGAAGATGGTAAAGGTGCTTTATCTACTCAAAGGAATTTACTCGGCATAAACTATTGAAAAACATAACAAATTGGCTTCAAGAATATTTCATTGTCTTACAGCCAAACTGCAACATGCACTAGATTCACTTATTTTGGACAACACTTCAATTAATTCCCACCAATATCTCATGAACAGGTTTTAATCCAACTATTGTTGGATTCCATCTATAAGTTGTAAAACAAGAAATCGATTCCTAACATCCCAGGTATATTTCCCTTTTTACCTCTCATAGATCGAACCGAGTTAACATTTATTTTTATATGCTATCTAGAATCATTCCAGAGACATACAACATCCATAGCTAGTTATTGTTTTCATAAACAAATTTGGTAAGCAGTATAGACATAGGATTTTCCTATTTGCAGTGTCACACCTCATAATAGATGAAAATCTATTAAAAAATATTTTCACAAGCTATTAAACCAATAGAAAATAAGTTTATAGGATTACCTGAAGTTCGTAGTTCAATAAAACTAGAAAAACGTCTCCTGAAGAATGCAGTTTCCTTTGACATAGCCAAAAAAATACCTCTCCTATTTTATTTTTTCAAGAAATACCATACCCTCCACATCATCTATTCTTTCCAGGGCATCATTATTGGCTATGTGTTATCTGAAAAAACTTACCTACGTTCCTTGTCCTCTGAGCATAGTGGCCACTACTTAACCAAAGCATGATGATGAGTTTTCAAACACTTGCACCACTGTCATGACAAATTATTTAATAAATTATCATCTTTTAATTTCTAACACCAGAAAAAACATTTCCTTTGGCAAAAATAACTCACTAATCTAAAACACAAGGTTGACAAGTTTTTTTCACTCAAACATGTTTCTCTTCCTTGGATAAATTAAAGCACTAAAATCATCAATAATGATGTTAATGAACAACCTTAGTCACTGTTGATTTCAAACAAGTAATAATAATAATGATCCTTCCTCATTATTAGTCATTACTAATATGTCAAACCAAAAACTACATAACGACAAACATTCATTCCTCTTTTGCGAAGAACCATTTTATATCACATGAAATTTCATCTCAATCAAAATTATAAGCCATGAAATCACATCTATAGAATATTATCACACAAAAAGCACTATCATCCAAACTTTATGTACCATCCTTATGCAAATCATGATATGCAACTACATGAAAGAGCAATTATCCATGTTGCTCGAGCTGCCAATGAAATAGATCATCATATCATGTCCCTTCCTTACAACATCTCATTCCCGATGGTTAGTTCTTTCTTCCACTTGCAAGAAAACATGTTCCTGCAAAAGTGATAATCTATTAACAACATCATATTCTTTCATATATATATATATATATATAGTAAAAACATCTCACTAACATGCATGATACTTGTGCATATCTTGCACATAAACACTTACATAAAGGTTAAATATAAATCAATCATCTAAACTATAGACACAAACCCTCCTCTATTACATATTTATATTTGTACCATAAAGGTACCATGGGGTACATTTACATGTACTAAAAAATGTAATAGTCTCCAATAGGCGCAAATCATCTTTCCAATTAAACACTCTACCTAGGCAGCCAACCTAGTATTAGTTTGAAATAAGAATGGTGATATCAAAATACACGTAAACTTAAAAAATATGAACAAGGTGTCACAAACAGACTACTATCCCTTGCCTACCATAGACCAAATCATACAAAGAGGTGGAATGGTCACATATGTTCCTAGTCTTGGATGGTTTCTCAAGATACAACCAAATTTGGCTTAAGGATGATGATCATCATAAAATAGTTTTTACAAAAAAATGGAAAATATTTACCTACCAAAGAATATCTTTTGGGCTATCAAATGCAGCTATCATCCAATTATCCATGGACATCACTTTCACAAGACTAGTCAGTGAGATCATCCTCATATACCTTGATAACTTAAACATATTTTCAAAATAAAGGAATAAGCATATTAAACACCTAGAATTCCTCTTTTATAGATGTAGGGAGTATGGGATGGGATATCACTTAATCCCAAAAAGTCCATCTTTATGGTCTAATAATTACTATTATTTTATGTGGTATCATAAGATGGCTAGCCATCGATCCTCATAGGATAAAAGTGATTCAAGACCTCCCCTACCCACACTCGTCAAAGGAATTAGATCCTTCCTAGGTCAAATTTAGTTTATTTGAAAGTTCATAATATATTTTGCATAATTGATCAGATAAATCACCAAAATGTTAAAAAATTAGAACACTATCATGGACTAAAGAAGGTAACAAAGCTTTTCAAAATATAAAATATGCCATCACTAAAGAGCAAGCCCTTGTCAACCTTGCTTTCGCCAAAGATTTTAGAATTTATGTTTTTAGATAGACAAAAGTATCATTGTAGTATTAACCCAAAATAATGATACAATAAGAGTATCCCATCTCCTTCATGAGTTAATCCCTCCACGACTATTACAAGAGGTACACATTTATTGAAAAACTAAGTGTTTGCAATTGCGAAAGTCATAAGGAAATTTAGATACTCGTTCCAAATGAGACCACCGTCTTCATAATAAAAAATAGACTTAAAATATTTTACAAGTTTTTCAAAAAAATAATTAATAAAAAATAAATATAACAATATTACGAAGGAAGTGATAATTTTGATCCATTTTATTGAAAGGTTGTACAATGTGATTCCTCCTTTAAAAAGGGATACCTATAAAGAAACTCAAATCCTATTTACATTAAAAGGTCATTTCTTGGTTAAATTAAGCCATTTAAATAGTCTTTTCAATTTAGAGTTATATTGAGACATAAATGAATGACATTTAAGAGACTATCATATATATATATATATATATATATATATATATTGTGTTAATTTTGAAACATAAATAAATGATATTTAAGAGACTATTACCCTGATAAGCCATGGTTCCCTTCTAAGATCATTTGGAAGAAGTACTTCATTCCCAAAGTCTGTTGCTTCTTTTGGCTTGTTGTTCAGGAAAAAATCCTCTCCATTCCAAATCTCTAGATTCGAGGGCTCTCCATTCCTAACTATTGTTACCTTTGCAAGCAGGAATACGAATCCACCCAACATATTTTCCTCTCCTGTCCTTTCTTCCTCAAAGTTCTTTGCTCTTTATTTTCCTCTGTGGGTATTGCTTGGGTTCCTATATTTTCTCTAAATGACCTCTATTTACAATGGCCTAATCCCTTTAGAAGTTTTCGTATCAAAAACCTTTTGGAACTTTTGTCCCTCCCATTTTCTATGGAAATTTTTGCATGAATGAAATTCTAGAGCCTTCTTTAACTCCATCCATGATTCCCACTATGTTCTTTCCAGAGTTATCCATATGATAGCTGCAAATATCTCTATTATTCAAGGTACATGGTGGTTAGAGTCCCCGAGTGAAGCTCAGTTAGCCAAGTCCCTCCAAATTCCTTCATGTAATCTTTCCTCTCCCTCTTCTATGGTTGATCGTTCGATTATCAAGTGGTATCCTCCACATTTAGGATGGATCAAGTATAATTTTGATGGTGCTACCAAGGGCAACCTGGGACCATTTGGAGCAGGAGGTATCTTTCGAGATCATATAGGGAAGATATTGTTGGCCTTTGTTGGAAAATCTCAACATTCAAACCAACCATTTTGCTGAAGCTCGAGCTCTCTTACAAGGTTTGTCTCTCCTGTCCAGAATAAATTACCCTAACCCTATTGTCAAATGTGACTCCATGAACATTATTAGAATCATTGTAGGCACCTGGTCAACATCTTGGAACATCTCTAGTTTAATCTCTGAGGCAAAGTTTTTTCTGAACTCTTCCTCTAATGTTATTGTCCAACATGTCTTTAGGGAAGGAAACCAAGCCATTGACTTTATAGCTAACCTAGGGGTTTCTTTGTCTAACCTCATCATTTGGAATGAAAATTATCCTCCCACCTAGTTGATGGTAATCTCATACCTGTATATCTTTTATGAGTTTTCCCAAGATTCAGGTTTCTTGGGTAGCCACATTTTCTCCATGTTATGGGAATCCACCTTATATTGGATAGCATTTTCAGGACACATCATTGAAGGTTTCATCAAGCCGTAGAATTTTTCTAAGTTCATAGGATCTATTTAACATACACTTTCATGCATGGCTTTACCTTGATAAAATGAATGTTTGGGACATGTGGAACTTGTGGCTCAACATGGAGAATATATTTGTGAGCCACACATGGAGACATTGTACCGCACCATCTTCAATGAACACCTCTTGCAGGATTTTGTTACGTGATGGATGATAAAATGAAGCCATATATTATTTTATCCAAACACGTGAGCAGGCTCTACGTGAGCCCGTTGAGGCTTCCTCTTTTACCCCTGCAAGGGTTTCTCTATCTATTTTTGTCTTTCTTCTTGGTTGTTTTGAAGAAGGTGCTTCCTTTTTGTTTTAGATGGTTGGGAGCATTTTTCCTAACTAGAATTTTTTTGTAAAATGTTACGGGATCCTTTCAAAACCCCTCTTACCAATAAAAAAATTATATATATTTATATATATAAGCTCTTTTTTAAATTGGGTAATGCCTTTCCATTGTTTCTATGTCATTCTCATTCCTTTGTTGCTTTGCAATTTATCCTTGTAGGTATTGCTTAACATGATATGTTGCTTTGAATTTTATCCTTCAAGGTATATGCTTACCATTATCATGTTAACATTTTTTTTAATAAGTAAATTGAGTTTACATGAGGTTTTGGTATTCTCTACCAAGGTTTGAATTTGAGTATCTGAATAAAAAAACAAAAACTTACTACTACAATATCCTTTACAAGTTTATTATTATGTTAAACATTATTTTTATGTTGACATATTTTCTTCCTTATTATATTGGAAGGATGCTAGCCCATCAAAGTAGTTAAGGGTATCTCGTTATTTTAAAAATATTTCATAGTTGGCCATTTCCGTTCACAATTTTAATTATGCTTGAGATATGTATTCTTTCATCTCACATCTTTGTATTGTTGTACATATTTCATGTGATGTTTATGTTTAATAATCCTATTAACATTCTACTCTTGCCATTTTAAGCACAATTTATCATTTCTATTTTTGTTTTAAGGATCAATTATATAAGTTATGTAACTTGATGCTTGAATTTTTTATGATGATTGCATGTTCCATCATTTAGGAGTTAGAACTATGTTTTAGCTCTGTCTTATGCTTTGCCTTCTAGTATTATTTACTTGTGTCATATTTATTTTTAATTTATTTTTAAGTTTTGTCATGTTATGTTCACCATACTTTTAATAATATTTTATGAATATTAAAAATGATGATATTTTATTTCATCTTTATATTTATTGTTCTTCATACCATTATAAAATTTTATAGAATCTTTCTTAATTTAATATTTTCAACCTATTTCAATGGTAATTTTGATCTTATAAAAAATATCTTGGATTTTGTATCATTATCAATTGAAGCCTCATATGATTATAAGAAACTTAGAAGAATTTCACCATCATTATTTCAAAAAAATACTACTTCCACTTGTTTTTTCTAGATTTCTTTTAGAGGCATCGTTAAAATTAATTTTAGTGAACTCAATTTGAAGATATTTATTTCTTCATAGATTGACATAAATCCTTTGTGATAACTTCGTTGTTCTAGATGAAGAATGTATATTCAAATCCTATAACTAAGAGGATAGTAGTTTTTTTCATTCTTGAGACTTCCCATTATAACCACCATGCTTGTAAACATTATGCAAGAGATGCCATAATATAATTTCAAGCTTGGTCATGATTTTGAAATTTGTTTTAAAAAAATTATGACTTAAGGCATCAATATTATGGATCTACATGGAGTCATAAAGGTAACAAGTATGGCAGTGTTTGACAAAAAAAAACATACACTACACCAAAAAAGACATTTTTTACAACGGTAAAAAATTGCCCTAATAAACCCTAAGAGGGTGGTTTAAAACCACTCTCTTAAGATAACCGTCTTAAGGTCACCCTAAGAGGGTGGTTTTAAACCGTCCTCTTAGCCCAATTTAAAACCACCCTCTTATGGTGGTCTCACTTAAAAAGTTAAATTAAATGTCATGCCATAAATGAACTGCGCGCACTTAAAACCCTCATTTTACATTTTCATCTTTACGTTCTCTGTCCACCACAACGATTTTCATCTTTACTTTCTCTGCCCAACACATTGAGAAGAAAATCCTTCCTATGATTTACTTGCTCCAAATATTTGCATGGGGGTCTGTTTGGGAGTTACAAAGGTCAAACCCTAGCCAAGGTTGTAGTTGCCATGATAATTTCAATTTGCGTTGATAGTGTGAGGCTAAAAAATAACAAGAATGGATGTATTTCGAAAGTAGTAGGATGCTCTCATGCGAGAGCGCCAATCGTAACAATGATGTGAGGATACACACACTCTCTTGTTGGAACTAACGGAAGTAGGACTATAGTTAGGATAGAATAAATCTTTATGTACCAGGTCAGCTTCTTTTTATTTGTGAAAAATATTTTTCATTCAGTAGTTGTCTATGTTAAAATTGTTAGAGCCTAACATGGAATGGTTGTGGAATGAATTGGGTGTCTTTTCTTGTCAAATTTGTTAGATCCTGATATGGAATGGCTGTGGAATGAATTGGGTGTCTTTTCTTGTTTGAAATGAAGACAAAGGAAAATAAAATTATGGGTTTGAATAATTTTGTCTTGGGTCTCCATTTCACATAGAAAAATGGAATGCATGCTTGATTCTCCTCTCTGAGTTGTATTTTGCAAATGCTAGCTAGTATGAATTACTTGCCTACCAATGAATAAAGAAGGGAATAACATCAAATGAAAGCCACATTCTGCTTGTTAGGGATAAAACCCTACATAGCCATTAAATGGGTAAACCCTTTTATGTTTTAAAGGTATTCTACTCATTTTCAATTTTAAATCAGTTGTAGTTGTTAAACCCTGTTCTTCTTAATGTACTTGATTGATTGGAAATGATTTAATAACAATACCCAATTCTGAAGCTTTCCTTGGGTGGAAATTGATATGTTATGCCCTGTTCTGAAGCATTAATCTGGTTCTGATAGACATACCATACCCTATTCAGAAGCATTATTCTAGTTGTGATTCATATACCATACCCTATTATGAAGCATTACTCAAGTTGTAGCTGCTATACCATAATCTATTGTGAAACATTTTTTGGATTTAGTAGAAAAATCTTACCATGTTATAAAAATTACTCGAGGGCATCATTTTCTATTTGCATGCAGTGACTCTCATGGAAATAGAATTTTTTCATTGCACCTATCTTCGAATAAAGCTTAGGTAAATAGAGGAGGTAATCAGCTAGGGAGTCTGCTAAGGCTATGATTACCCCTTGAGAGCCTCTCATTTGAGAATGATTGCCTCCTGGTGGTATACAACCAAACACCTCTAATCAAAATATCAAAAAGTAGAAAGTTATGAATATTTGAATTACCATTTTGTAAGGATAGAGAATAAATTGAAAAAGGCATTTAAAAGATAAGATAAGATAATTCTCTTAATGTTCACATATGACCATAGTAGGCCAATGGGACTTGCCAAAAAGGATTGTAATGTTGTTACAATGCACTGTAGTAACCTAAAAAGGTACCACATAAATAAGCTAAACTAGAGTAAAGTAACTAAAATAAACTACACTCAAGTGGAACAACTATATGGCATCAAATTACATCCTCAAGGATTGGACCCAAAATGGGTAAACCCCAACATGCTAAAGTCATTATGAAAAGAAAAGAAAGACACCAGTCAATGTAAAAGACAGAAATAGAAAGAGCTCAAGTGCATGCAAGCATCAAGTAAAATAAACCTTGTTGTCAGATGACCTTACTAAAATTTATATGGATAGCAAGGATTGCAGTTGACCCAACTCAATTGTACAGAGTCCAGACAGCTAGGATTGCAACTTACCTAATCTAGTGTGTATGGTTAGTTTGAATTACTTGAAATTACCTTCGAGACAGTTATATCGTTGGGAAAGAAAACAATTAAACATCTAGATAGTCAAGGGTTGCAGTTGAAAGGAACATAAGTAATAACCTACTATGATAGTAATAATGAAAAACAGTTTTCCCACTTTTCCCCATATTAGTACAGGTTATGAAAAGTTATATATTGATGCTGACCAATTAATGTCTTCCATCTTTAAGGTTATTTATAGTGACAAGCTCATTTATGCTTAAGTCAGTCAGCTAGCATGTCCTTTTACAAATTTTTAATATATTATCTTTTCTATTTTACATTACTTCAATATTTTACTATGATTATACTTTCTCTTGAAATTGTGTTTATTATGTCAGCTATTCCAGGGCTGTAAAAGATTGTTCACAATTAAAATTAGTACTCAATAATAAAGAGAGCATAAAGAACAGGAAGTCACCTGATCATAAGCCCTTTGCAGAAAGGATGAGTTAATCACACAAAAGGGTTTCAGGCCTTCACATGCTAAACCAGCAGCAAAAGTAACTGCATGCTGCTCAGCCATACCAACATCAAAGCATCAATCAAGAAATATCTTTGTATATGTATCTAGACCTGTGTTTGTTCTACTTGGTGCATGGACTACAACTATGTCATCATATTTTTCACTTTCTGTAATCAATGCTTGAACCAAATAATCTGTATATGTACAAGCAAAAAACATCCCCTTCTATCCCTTAATGGGAGCTGAATCAGGCATGCCACTATTTGAGAAGATACAAAAAGAAAAATGTTATA
This sequence comes from Wollemia nobilis, assembly GCA_028583015.1. Lineage (NCBI taxonomy): Eukaryota > Viridiplantae > Streptophyta > Pinopsida > Araucariales > Araucariaceae > Wollemia > Wollemia nobilis. The sequence goes on from JAQPPZ010001708.1 coordinate 2,201,861, forward strand.
ATTTTATGTCATACAGGTGTTTCACTGCAGTGTGATTTACATTTGATTCTTTAGTTTTAATTATTTTTTGTAATACTTTCTGGTTACTACAGTGCATTGTAACAACTCTTTTCAATGAGTCCCATTGGCCTACTTTGACCATCTATGGACATTAATAGAATTACCTCTCATAAATACCAACTAGTAAAAAACATCTCAACATTTTAAGCACAAAGGACAGGCATGTTTATTCATGATGGAGCAAGAATAGATATGCCACCTTGACGTTTAATTGTTTGATTTTGAGTTTCCAAGAAACCTCGGCCTTCCTCTGTTATCACATGTATCAAGACTGGTCCGGTTGATTGTGTAGATTTTACTTCTTGCAGAATACTTACAAGATCACCAATATTATGACCATCACCAATATTATGACCAATATTTTGAATCTTAATTGCCACTGATGGATGGATAGCTACATCTTGATTTTAAACACAGTATTGAGGACCATATGGAACTCTGAGATCAAAAGTATGGAACACAACCTAGTCACTACCAACAGTCTGAATTTCCTTTCCTGTTTAACATTACCTCCAAAAGTACAAGCAGTTTAAAGCATATTTTTGTGGGATTAACATTAAGAACTTACCTTTGCAGCTTCTCTAAGTTCTCGAAATGTTTTACCTGATTGCAGTTTGGTTAAAGTGCTAGCTAGGGAACTGATAGGTATTTTGGATGTTTCAGTTGCTTTCATCTGCAGGGAGTGCCTACTATCATTGAGAATGACTATCATATTTGAATCCAAATATCCTGCATTCATCATAGCTTCAAAGGCTTGACCTGTTGTTGTGGCTCCATTTCCAATCACTACTATAACATGATTCTTTATTCCCTTTAGGTCCTGTGCAACAACCATACTTGTAAGAGACCAAGAATGATCAAGACTCAAGTTTTCAATTACAATTTTTGAGCCATGAGAATCTAGCAAAGAGAGTTGTCTGTTGAATTATAATTCTTTGGTTGAATGAAAGACAATAGTGTCATCAAGAAACATATATATGTGTAGAAAGTTATCTATTTGGGTTACATGAGCATTGATGAGGCTTAGTTAATAATACCCCATATCTAGGTAGCATGCATGTCTCTTCTGAAAATCTTAGAACAATTTGAACACATCAAGAAAGCTAAAAAATTAAATGGATGACCTCAACCTTCTGACCAGCAGTATGCCCTACTTTAGTCCTATATTAAGAGCCAACAAAGGTTGGGGAGACTAGTAAAAAATTAAATAAGTATAGCAGTCAAATTTAATGGGAAGAAAACATGAATACCAGATTGTCAATTACCTAAGTCAACCAAAATACTGCTACAACCTACATCCATGGACAACACCAAATGCATCATAACCACTTTCAAAATGGTAGGTAAAGTTTAAAAGGCCATTTTTCTACCTTAAAGTGTGTAGTTGTGATCTTTCCCTGGTAAGAATCTTGTGTGGATATGTCTGCTTAAATGATTAGAGTTGCTAGTGAGAAATGTTAAACAACCACAGAAAGCAAAAGAGAGAACCAGATAGCACTTAAATAAAAGACTCCATTCAATTTGGCCTGGCATATTTAGTTTCTTATACAAAATTTCCAATAGAAAAAAAAAAAAAAAAATTCCAATAGAAGTGTGTTGTTGCTATGCAGAAGATAAAAGCAAAAAACAAATAAAAAATAAAAAGAACAAATCTAAGCAAATAATATCCATTTCATTTTGCATGCAAAAAGCAACATTAGTATCCTGTATGAAAACGATGTAAACAAGAATCAATACTTTTGCATCAATTTAGTCTTCTGTGAAAATGCATGGCAACAGTAGGTCAAATAATGTTCTACAGGATTATTATGAATCCATGATGAGAGAGACTCATGAAAAGAAAAATGCACCTGTTCTCCAACATCCCATAAAATCTTGTCCATTGGGCTGTTGAAAACCTGATGAAGTGCGATGGTCAACTCTACCACCCCTAGAGTGGCCTTGAAATTATTTTTGGTTTTAGATAAAGTGAAAATGATATCCTAGAAAATTTCCTCTCTAAGTTGTTTCAACTCCTACAATCCACTGCAAACATGATCGTCACCCATGCCAAAAAATAAATAAATAACTTCAGAGCATCTTTTAACCATTTTATCAAATGTGAGGGAAAATAACAAACCTGGAGTGTCAAGGTTTCCACCGTATCCTGTAAAGAAGTTGATGGTTTTTTCCCCATAGTTGTTGCATATTCCATGAACAGCTGAGATAGAAAACATTAAGCCCTGATTTCCAAGAACAAGTGACTGATGTATTTAGAACTAAAAAGTTCAGTTCTCTAGATATATGTAAATTGATGCAACTAGACATCTATTTTGATGATGGGTAGACAACCAAAAGGTCAGCAATATAAAGAAATTATAATCATCTTTATCTTTTACATCTAAGCAATTTTAGGTGTTCCTCACCTTAATTTTCATAGCATTTGGCTATACATTATTTCTCTATTCCTAGATATGAATTTTGCATATATAACTAAAAATTCAACAATTGAAAATTAAAGTCTCTAGGACTTGTAAAGATGAAACATCGACAATTGAATTTTGGTCAGGTCTCTTATCCTTTCCCTTTACCTTTCCCATTTTCCCAACCCCCCATGCATCCCCCTTCCCCTCCCACTCTCCCACATGTCTCCCCTTCCCCTCACACTCTCCCACATGTCCTCCCCTTTTCCCTCTCCCTTCACTTATTTTCTTCTTTGTTTTTATCAGATGTCTGCAAAATTATGGCTATGGCAATTATCATGAGAAATAATTTTATATCGTTTTAAGGTTAAGAGGAGTTAAATGCTTTCACAGGCTTGCAAGCCTTGCATTCTGCTGTTGGGGTTGCAGTGTTTTGCTTGTGGAATTTAGTTTGACATCATCACTTGAAGCTACAATGTCAGAGATAGAAATCTACAAGTATTGGGTTTTAAATTTTACATTGTTACTAATTTTTATGTTGATTTTGGACTGAAGAGGATATATTGCAATTCAAAAATTTTGAGTGATCGGTCTACAATTGCTCCAAATATGGGCTATTTTATTCATATTTCATGTCATAAAAAAATATAAAATGAAATTGATGAAAAATAACTGGTCTCAAAAAACATCATTCTTACATATGCCAATGACGCTGTTTAAGATTCATGTGGGCTTTGTTGTTAGGCATGCAGTACTTGTATCATCTATTCTTGGATTCAACATATTTGTTTCTTGGGTGGAGAGCTCAGTTTATACATTTATTACATTTGTTTTCCAGCACTGAATCACCTTAAAGCTTTTAAAATTTCTCTAAATTTTCCAAAAAAAAAACCATTGATATGGCTATTTTAGTTTTTGGAATATTTTTTACTGTTTATGGCACATATTGCACATGTCCTTTCAAAACTTGGTAAATCAAGCAAAACCATATTTCTAATAAATTTTGGATGTATATGTATTGCAATCTAATGTATAGACTATGCTTCAGACTTGACCAAGAGGGATCAAAAAAGAATAGCAAGATCCATAAATGTTAAGAGAGGTCAATATCGAAAATATTTTAGATTATTAATGTTAGTTAAATTTTTCCATCTATCGAGGAAAAACTACTCTGCTAGGGTTTGATGAAGAAAAACTGCTCTACGGGGATGGCAGCAACTTCCGGAGGAGGTCTGAAAAATTGGAGGAATGTCGTGATGGCATAGGGGCCAGCACAGAGAGTGCGTGCTCGTGATATTTTTTCATCTGGAAATGATTGGAAGGAACAGGATTTTCTAGTGCATGTCGGGAACCGCTTGTTAAAGAACAATGGATGTTTGGAACAATGTGAAGCCAAGCCAGTTCTAGTGGTTCAACCAGACTCGGTGGCGGAAGATGTGGAGTATCTAACCAAACATGCCCTTATTGGCAAATTTTTAGGCATCCGAATTTCTCTCCCCTTTGTGGAGGCTTGGGTCAGGAAGACTTGGAATCCTGAAGGTGATGTGGAGGTGATGTTTTGTGCGAACAACTATTTTATGGTGGTTTTCTCTTGTATTGCAGATCGTAACAAAGCATTTGAAGGGGGTCCTTATTTCTATAACCAAGTGGGACTATTTCTTAAACCCTGGCATGTGGGTTTCAACCCATCAGAGGAGCAGCCGTCGCGGGTTCCAGTATGGGTGCGGCTTCCATGGCTCCCATTAGAATTCTGGAGAACTGATATCTTGCATAAGATTGCCCTTCTGCTTGGGAATCCGGTTGGACCGAAACAACAGACAATGGATAAAAAGGTAATCTCTGTTGCTTGTATTTGTGTTGAAATTGACTTAAATAATCATATTCTAAATTCTATTGAAATACAATTTGGATCAACTACATGGGTTCAAAAACTTGACTATGAAGCTCTTCCATTTCGTTGTCGGATTTACCGTGAATATGGCCACCTGCAAAGAAAATGCCCTAAGTTTGTCTCACCTGTGGCTTCAAATCCTGGGCCCTCTCGGTCTAGACAAAGTTTGGATAAAGGAAAAGTCCCGATAAAGGAAGGGGAACGGGATAAGGAAGGTTTTGTTTCGGTAAAAGCCCGAAACAAAGGACGAAGGGCAAACAAAGACCTTAAGGATAGCCAACCAGATGCTCTACTCAACCATTTTGAAATATTAGATGATCTTGATCAGTGCATGGAGATACCTGAAATGTCGCTACCTGATGCAAATATAACAAGGACGAATCGGATGTCTCTTCTTGAGGGAGAAGCTGAAGGAATCGGATCTAGGGGGTTTAAATGAAGAACAAAGGGCTTTGGATCTGAGTATAGGGGACATGGTTGGGTCAAGCCCTATAAGGGAAACTATTTTGGAAAGTGGTACAAATTTAGTTATGCCCTCTCCTACTCGAGTGCGATGCGATCATCCTTGGACTGCATAACTCCTATGGTGTTGGGATTGCAACAAAAAATAATTAAAAAAAGTTTTTCGGATAAGAATATGAAGGTGGGTCGGAAGAAGGACCGGGATAAAATTAAGTTAATGGGGGAGACTTTGGTGGAGTCAGGCTTGGTGAGAACATTGGACTCCCATTTTTATAACCCCTAAAAATGATTATCCTCTCATGGAATGTAAGGGGGTTGAATAGCATCCCCAGACAAAAAGTTGTTTGTGATTTGGTTTGTGTGCATTCTCCGGATGTGGTGTTTATTTAGGAGACTAAATTGGCTATTGATAGTATGTTCAATATTTCTTCCAAGTTGTGGAGAAGGGGGCAATGCCAGTGTATTGGTGCATATGGATATGCTGGTGGCATCGCTTGTTTATGGGATCCGGTTAAGATATCCCCTCTTACTTGGATTTCTAACAGATGGTCTATTTCAATGGTCAGGCATGATAATGAATTTGGTGAAATCATCCTACTTACTGTACATGCTCGTGTTGATTACAATGGTAAAGTGAATTTGTGGAAGCACATTTGCTTTGTGAGAAGTTTGGTTCCCCTGTACCCATGGATTTTGGTTGGAGACTTCAACTCTATCACTTGTCTAGAGGAGAAACATGGTGGGGTGGACCATCTCAAGCCTTTTTCTTCTGTCATCAGTGCTCATATCCAGGCCCTAAACTTTGTTGACATCAAGCCAGATAATGGGATCTTTACTTGGCACAATAGAAGGTGTGGGGAAGCTTCCATGTCAGAGAGACTGGATAGGTTTTTGATATCTAGTTATTGGATGGGTAATAACATAGGTGCTAGTTCTATGATTTTGGAGGGTAGGGGATCTAATCATTGGCCTATCAAACTCTCTGCTTTGGAGTTAGGGCTAAAAAAGAATCCCTCCTTTAAGTTTCAACTTATGTGGCTTCGTGATCCTAAGCTTCATGATTTCATGTGAGGTTGGTGGACCACTGGCAAACCTCCTCATGGCACCGCTATGTATTCCTTTATGAAGTGACTACAATTTGTAAAACATAAATTGAAGAGATGGAATAGACTGAATTTTGGGAACCTTTCCTTGGCTAAGTTGGCAGCTCTTAGGAGGATGGAAGAAGCTTCAAGGAAGATTAGAGATCAAGGATTCATGAAGGAGCTTCTTGTTGAGGAATCTAAGGCTGCGAAAGACCTTGCTGAATGGGAACCGAGGGGAAGAATTTTTTGGAAACAAAAAGCTCGAGTAGATTGTCTTCAGGAAGGGGATAGGAACACAACCTTCTTTTATAACTCAGTTAAAAATCATCGTAATGGTAACCTGATTACCTCTCTTGCGAATTCTCAGGGTGCCCCGCTCTCTTCTTTCAGGGATATTTCAGAAGAGACTAAGAGGTATTTTTCCTCTCTCTTCAAGGAGGACTCTCTATCAGATGATGAGAATGAAAAGCTTATTCTAAAGCTGTATTCCAGCGATTGTTTCTAGAGAGATGAATGAGCACTTGATGGGTCCAATTTCCCTTGAGGAGTTGGAAAATGTTGTATTCAAGATGAAAAAGGAAAATCCCCAGGCCCAGATGGATTCTCGATTGAGTTTTATCAAGAGTTTTGGGATTTAATCAAATTTGATCTTTTGGAGGTGGTCCATGAGTCCCAAAAGAACAAACAGATGCTAAGGGCCCTAAATGCTACCTTTGTGGTGCTTATACCCAAAAAAGAGGGAGCAAATTCCTTGGATATGTTCGGGCCTATTGCTCTCTGCAATGTTGTGTATAAGATCATCACAAAAATTATTTTTGAGAGGCTAAAGATATGGTTGAGCAAAATCATCTTTGAGGAGCAAGGAGGGTTTGTTGCTGGCCGAAAAATCTTGGATGGGGTTTTTATTGCTATAGAAGTTATTCACTCGATGGAAACTTCTAAGGAGAAAACTATGTTCATTAAGTTGGACATGGCCAAAGCCTATGAGTCCTTTCTTCAAAAAGTTCTTGCTGCTTTTGGATTTGAGGAGGAATGGATTAGATGGGTGATGAGCTGTGTTTCTTCTTCCTCTTTCTTTGTTCTTGTTAATAATGAGCCATCAGAGCTGTTTGAGGCCTCAAGGGAATTGAGGCAAGGAGATCCTTTATCTCCTTATTTGTTTATCATTATGGCGGAAGGGTTGGGAAGATTGCTCAAGTCTCAAGTCATGTAGGGTCTCATTCAGGGGTGGAAGTGGGATAGTAGTTTGCCACCTCTTTCCCACCTTCAGTTTGTTGATGATACTGCTTTGTTGGGAGTTGCCACTATCAAGAAAGCTGGCAATATTAGACGGTCTCTTGACATATATCTTGGTGCTTCTGGATAGTTAATTAACGAGGATAAGTCTTCTATTTTCTTCTTCAATACCCCTCCTCTTATTCAAGCCAGGATTGCTCGTATTCTAAGATTCCAAGTTGGGACTCCCCCCTTCATTTATCTTGGTATTCCAATTTCATCTCACCCTCTACCTAGATCTTCTTGGCAGTCTATGCTTGATAAGTTTAGAAGGAAGGTAAATCACTGGACTTTCAGATGGCTATCCATTGTAGGTAGAGTGTTGCTTTTAAAATCTATTGTTCAAGCTTTACCCATTTATAGATGTTTTGTACAAATAGCTCCCTCTCACTTCATCAAGGACATGGATGCTTTGTCAAGACAATTTTTATGGTATGGAAAACTTGATCAATCTAAATGGAGTTTGGTTAGGTGGGATTCTATATGTAGGCCGATGCAAGAGGGAGGCCTTGGATTGCGATAGACAACTCTTTTTTGGCAGGCTTTGGCTGCAAAACTTTATTAGAGATGGTGTACCTCTCAAGATCAGATTTGGGCTAAAATATTATCTTGTAAATACTTGAGAGGTATTTCTGAGGCTGAAATCCCTAGAGTCAGCTTGGTTGGGAAAGGTTCAGTTATCTGGGACACTCTGAAAAGAGGATCTAATTTAATCAAGTAGGGTTTGTTCTGGATATGCAATCAAGGATCAAATCCTCTTTTTTGGGAGGATTCTTGGGATGGCCACCCTCCTATCTTGAATCAATATCCTAGGTTACGTTCCCTAAACATTTTTTTATTGGAAGCAGGCTGGTCTCATGTGGAGGACTTTAAAAAAATCCAGTCTTTTGGAAATATGGAGATGTATAGGTGGAAAGATCCACAAGAATGGCCCCAGGGGGGACTAGCCAAGGACAGAGAGGTGCTTGCTCTTATTATTACGGGGAGGCCTTGTTCTTCATTGAGAGGTAAATATATTCTGGATTGGAACCCTCATCATAAGGGAACCTACTCGGTAGCCTATGGTTATCAGGTTCTTGATAAGCAAAGTATGGGAGTCTTCCTATCACTTGGTGGAAAAAGGTGTGGAACAAATTTTCTTGGCCAAAATGTAACTTCTTTCTCTGGTTGGTAGCTCGTAATAAATGTCTCACTTGGGATAATGTGAGGAAGAGAGAATTTTAGGGTCCCTCTTTTTGTGTCCTTTGCGGTAAGAATGAGGATGACTCTTCTCATTTATTTTTTCAATGCTCCTTTTCTAGAGACATTTGGCATCATTGGTGGAGCGCCTGGAACCATCCATGTTTTCATGTGTTGTCCCTGGTGGAGTTTTGGAGTAGTCTGGGAAGACCTCTGGCCAAGGGCCCCTTCCTTAGGGTGGCTTGGAATTTAGGCCCTTCTTGCATCATCTGGAAAATTTGGCTCAAATGGAACCAGCACATATTTTAGGGCAGTTATTTTGCTATTCAAAAGATCTGGCAAAGGATCCTGTATATGGTTCAGGAAACCATCCATAGCAAATGTGATGTGGACCCTCTTTTGGATTCTAGGTAGGAGAAGGTACAACAAACCCTTAGTCTCTTTGGGGATGGTGTGAACTCTTCTAGCCCTAGTAGGGTTCCTCAACTTAGCAAGAAGGTTAGGAGAGATGGTAGGTGGAGGCCACCCCTTAGAGGAGTTTTAAAATTAATACTGATGGATTGTCCAGGGGTAATCCTGGACATGCTGGCATTGGCGGTGTTGGGAGAGATTCTACTGGTGGTATCAGTTTTTATTTTCCATTTATAAAGGTGTTCACTCCAACAATTTTATGGAAGCTCTTGCAATTCTTGAGGCCTTGCGGAGGGGGTTTTCTCTTGGCTGGCATAAGATTACCTGCGAGTCTGACTCTCAAATTGTGGTTAATATTTTAAACAGTAAAAGGGTGGAGGAAGTTAATTGGTAGTTGGCCTCTGTAGCCGTTCAGATTCTCAGAATGAGTGAAGAGTTCGAATTTATATCCTTTGTGCACATTCCAAGGGAATGGAACGTGGTTGCTGATTACCTAGCCAAAAGGGCTTCTGAGCTATTGGATCTTTGGAGTATCGATAATTGGAAGAGTCTCCCATCTGGGGACTCTCAACGCCTGTGGGAGTTGATCCACAAGGATGTACGGAATTAATGTGGTTTATTCTTATTGTCTTTTTCGGGTGTCATTCTAGTCTAGTGGTTTTAGCCTGTTTGGTTGTTTATTTGAGTTCTGGTTGGAAGCTCAGTTATAATCTATAATCTAGACTTTTTATCAATAAATTTTTACCCCTTTATTTAAAAAAAAAAAAAAAGAGAGGTCAATATCTTGTAAATCTTGTGGCAATTGTTGATTTTATATTTTGTAAATCTTGTGGCTCTTTTCTGTATCCACAGGAAATAACTTGCAAAAGGGCCAAAATTTCCATGGTAAGAGCAACTTGAGTGACACTTTTCTTAGTTACTCTTATGGAGGTCATGATCTGTGTTGTGATCCTGCAGCTACAAAAATAGAAGGCTTGCATGGGGTCAGTAAAATATCTTGCCTAGCTACGTTAAAAAATATATTTAATTATTGTAGAATAATTTGCATCACCTGGAACACTGACTTCAAACTAATTTTAACTAATTTTTTGTGCTTCTTTTTCAACAATTGAAAAAGGATAATCAAGATGATAACATAATAACTCCAACTTGACTAGTGCTTCCAGAGGCAACTGGTGGCAAGGTAGGAGTTGTGATTTATTTGTGGTAAAATTTTATGGAATCAACTTAGGGGTTCCCTTTTAATTCAAGTCTAGCTCTTGTTGTTACAAGATCATTATACTATTAAACCTTCAAGTCAAAATAGCTTGCTTGATGTAGTAAATAAAGGTATATAGACCTGTTTGACATGCTTGTGTTTCAACTGTTCCATGATCTGTTTATCAGATGGTTGTCTATGTTTTTCTCCTCTATGCCATGTTCAAGAATCAAACATTTGTTGTAGGTTTTATTATTGGAATTTGTTACTATTTTACCTCATGTAATGTGATGGCACATTGAAGTACAAGTTATCATGTAAGACAAGATTTTTATTTTTTTTAGGTACATATGAGAAGAATGACTAGATGTAGTCAGAAGTATAATGGTTCAACAAGTGGTCAGACCATCACCATCAACTAGAGGCTATCCTGTGTAATCAAATTAATCTATTTTTTTGTGTAATATGAGGAGCAGATTGTGTGCTTCAAATCTGCAGTTTTGTTTGAAGAGCTAACCAAAAAGGTATGTTCTATCAACAAATTTTGGTAGATAGACTATGTTATGCTATGTAAGTAATGTAATAATATGACCATTTTAGAGGCCATTATGTATATGTTCTCCTAGATATATGTTGCCTAAGTTCAATGCTTTCAATATATGTGCTTGAGATTGTCTTGTATTGGTTCATCTTATGGGTAAATTCTTCTCACTAATATAGACTTCTTAGAACTAAATATAGACTATACAAATAGACATAATTTGAGTTGTGACTTCCTTTTAATTGATTTAGCATGAGATATATGGAGCTAAATGGTATGGTTTAGACATGAGCAAACCAGCTCTGGATGATAGATTTTAGAATAGACAAGGGATGAGTAAAGATTTCTTTTTCAATCGATAATAAGATTTGATTTTACAATCACAAATACCATATGTAATAAAAATTTGTTTGTCAGTGCAAAGCTCCTCATTAATTGAGGTTGATATCTATCTATAAGGAACAATATATGTGTCTTAATGTTGATTTAAGTCCATATCTCGCTGTGAGATGTGTTTTGGTATGTTGTTAAGCACTTAAAATTTTCATTCTACTATTGTAAGCATTTGGTTTTTAACACAAAGACACAGATACACGTGTATGAAATTCACAATCTTAACAAAGTCAACCTAGTTTTCACATTTGATAATTTTTCTTCTTTATTTATTATATTATATCTGCAGAAGTCGAATGCCATTGTTTTTATGTATTTTTTTAAAAGTCACCCTAAGAGGGTGGTTAAAAATTGCCTTCTTAGGGATTTTATATATATATATTTTAAATTACCCAATAAGGTGTTGGTTGTGGAGCCTGATTAATTCGGAGGTCTTGTTTTCAGTCGCACTTGGACCCACTCCACGAAGGGGGGTGTAGGGGGGGCAACGCCCCCCTACTATTATCTTCGGGGGGATCCAAGGGAGGCATTTTTCCCTTTGTAAATCTGGACCATTTATTATTAGGTCACAGATCGGATGGTGGATTTTAGGTGGGCATTTTTGCCCTAAATTGTAACTCTATTTTATAAAGAGGTTTTCATGGTGGATGAGTGAGAGAGAGTGCACGTATTGTAATTGATGGTGATAGAGCGAAGAGGAAGTTACAACGGATCTGTTGTAGGTTGTATCCCTTCATTTTCTAGATGGAATAAAAGGCCTGGTTATTTTCTCCGTGGACGTAGCCCATATTGGGTGAACCACGTAAATATGTGTCTCTTGTATTATTGTATTCTTCTACATTTTATTTTTTGTTTTTATTATTGCTCATATTTTATTATTTAATCCTAACAACTGGTATCAGAGCCTAGGGTTTGAAAAATGCACTTGAAAGGAGGGTTTCCTAGTTCGAGTGGGAGCAATGGTAGAAGAAGGCAAGTTTAGGGTTGAGAAGTTTAATGGCCAAAATTACCAACTATGGAAGATGCAAATGGAGGACTATCTATATCAGAAGGATCTTTACCTACCATTAGGTGAAATAGCAAAGAAGTCGATGAAGTTATCAGACGAAGAATGGGAAGTTCTTGATAGAAAGGCATTAGGAACAATACGACTATGCCTGGCAGCATTGGTGGCCTTCAACATTTCAAAGGAAAAGACAATGGAGGATCTAATGAAGGCATTGGCTAAACTATATGAAAAACCCTCAACTTCGAACAAGGTATTTCTTATGAAGCATTTATTTAATATGCAGATGTCAGAAGGTGGGTCTGTTACTGATCATTTAAATGAGTTTAACATGGTTACCAATCAGTTAAGTTTTGTAGGAGTAAACTTTGATGATGAGGTTAGGGCTCTTTTGATCTTGTGCTCATTGCTAGAAAGCTGGAATGGCTTGGTCATGGTTGTGAGTAATTCTATCTCTGGTTCAAACACTTTAAAGTTTGATGATGTTATTGGTGTTATCCTTAGCGAGGAAATGTGATGGAAAAGCATAGGTGAGACATCAGGTAATGCTTTGACTATGGAGAACAGGGGGAGACAAAGGGAGAGAGGAAAGAGTCTAGGGAATCATGGAAAGTCAAAGAAAGGTAGATCCAAATCCAGAGGGAAGCAGCTAGAATGTTGGCATTATGGGAAGAAAGGACACCTGAAAAGAGAATGTTGGTCTCAAAAAGAAAAAAAGGAGATGAAAAATAGGATAATAATCAGGAAGCAAATGTAGTAGGTGATGTGTTACAAGATGCTTTAATCCTTTCATTAGATAATATTAATGATTATTGGGTGCTAGACTCAAGGGCTTCATATCATGCCACACCCCATAGGAAATATTTTCTAGACTATGTTCAAGGTGATTTTGGATAGGTTTATTTGGGTGATGATCGACCATGTAAAATTGTTGGAATGGGTAAGATACAGATAAAATTACCAAATGGAAACCAATGGTTGCTGAAAGAGGTAAGGCATATTCTTGATTTGAGAAGAAATCTAATTTCAATAGGGTAGTTGGATAGTGAAGGTTGTACAGTTATATTCTTAAAAAATTTATGGAAGGTTACTAAAGGATCACTAATATTAGCAAAAGGAAAGAAGGAAGGTACATTGTATGTATGTACTGGTAATACTAATATTTCTATTGCTTTAGCTTCTACAGGAGTGGATACAACTTTGTGGCATCATAGGCTTGGGCACATGAGTGAGAAGGGGATGCAGATTCTCCACTCAAGGAATTTGTTGCCAGGTTTGAAGTAGGTTGATTTGGACTTTTGTGAGCATTATGTTTATGGAAAATAGAAAAGAGTCAGATTTCTCAGAGTTGGGAAGGAAAAGAAGAGTGAAAAGTTAGAGCTTGTGCATACAGACGTATGGGGACCAACTCAGGTATCATCTCTTGGTGGCTCTCAATATTATGTTACTTTTATTGATGATGCAACTAGAAAAACTTGGGTTTATTATATTCAAAGAAAATATGATGTCTTTGATATTTTTAAGAAATGGAAAGCTTTGGTTGAGAATGAGATAGGAAATAAGTTGAAGTGTCTCAGATCAGATAATGGAGGAGAATACTACAGCAAGGAGTTTGATAGTTATTATTCATACCATGGGATTCGTAGAGTGAAGATGGTTCCAAGAACACCACAAGAAAATGGTGTGTCAGAAAGGATGAACAGGACAATCATGGAACGTGCTAGGTGTATAAGATTACATGCAGGATTGCCCTTACAGTTTTGGGTAGATGTTGTGGATACTATTGTTTACTTAATAAATAGAGGACCTTCAAGTTCCCTGGATGGTGGTATTCCAGAAGAGGCATGGACAGGTAAACCTATTAACTACTCATTTCTGAAGACTTTCGGTTGTGAAGCATTTGTTCATATTGATAAAGAAAATAGAACAAAACTTGAGGTAAAGTCTAAGAAGTGTACTTTCATTGGATATGGAGTTAATGATTTTGGTTATCACTTTTGGGATTATGAAAATCATAAAATCATTAGGAGTAGAGATGTGGTATTCAATGAGAAGGTCATGTATAAAGATTAGTTGCAGAGAAATAAACAAGAAAAGGTAAACACAGAATACATAGTGCTTGATGAAATCATAGAAAATGAAACTCCAAAGGTGCTAGAAAATCAAAATATTCAACAACAATAGTAACAAGCACCTCAAACTCCTACAAGTGTTGTTAGAAGATCTACCAGGTTAAGTAGACCCCTTGATCGTTACTCTCCTTCATTGTATTATGTATTATTGATTGATTCTGGTGAACCAGAAACATATGAAGAAGCAATGTAGGTAGAAACTAGAAAGAAGTGGGAGCAAGGCATGAAAGAGGAGATGGACTCTTTGGTACATAACCAGACTTGGGATTTGGTTCGATTGCCTACAAGAAAAAGAGCATTGTAGAATAAATGGGTTTACAAGGTGAAGGAAGAAGATGGAGGTAAAAAGAGGTATAAGGCTAGACTTGTTGTAAAGGGGTTTGCATAGAAGAAAGGTATAGATTATGATGAAATTTTTCTCCTATTGTTAAAATGACTTCAATTAGAACTATTTTAAGTCTAGTGGTTGTAGAAGATTTGCATCTTGAACAATTAGATGTAAAAACAACTTTTCTCCATGGGGATTTGGAGGAAGAGATTTATATGTAGCAGCCATAGGGGTATGAGGTCAAAGGGAAGGAGGAATTAGTATGCAGGTTGAAAAAGAGCTTGTATGGCCTGAAGCAAGCTCCAAGGTAGTGGTATCTAAAATTTGATAGGTTTATGATAGAACAAGGTTATAGTAGATGTTATTCTGACCACTATGTTTATTTTAAGAGATTAGATAATGGTAACTATATTATCTTGTTATTGTATGTAGATGACATGCTTGTTGTAGGGTCTAACATGCAGGATATAAATGTGCTCAAAATAAAATTAGCAAATTCATTTGCAATGAAGGATTTGGGTGTTGCAAAGCAAATCCTTGGTATGAGAATAACAAGAGATAGGAAAAATTATAAATTAACATTGTCTCAGGGTGAGTACATTGAGAAGGTGTTGAAAATATTTAATATGCAGGATGCAAAACCTGTTAGTACACCTCTGGCCAATCATTTCAAACTAACTAAAGAGATGTGTCCTAAGACACAGGAGGAGATAGACTACATGTCCAAGGTTCCTTATTCATCAGTAGTTGGTAGTTTGATGTATGTGATGGTGTGCACAAGGCCAGATATAGCACATGTAGTGGGAGTTGTGAGCAGGTTTATGAACAACCCAAGAAAAAGGTATTGGGAGGTAGTGAAGTGGATTCTCAGGTATTTAAGAGGTACTATCACTCAGGTATTATGTTTTGGAGGTTCTAACACTATTCTATAGGGATATGTTGATGCAGATATGGTAGGTGATATAGATAGCAGAAGGAGTACCATAGGGTATGTCTTTACTATAGGTGGAACTGTAGTAAGTTGGATTTCAAAATTACAAAAGGTTGTTGCACTTTCAACAATGGAAGTAGAGTATGTTGTTGTTATAGAGGCTAGTAAAGAGATGATTTGGTTACAGAGGTTTATGGAGGAATTGGGAAAGAAGTAGGAGAATAGAATATTATATAGTGATAGTCAGAGTGCCATTCATCTTGCAAAGAACTCAGCCTTCCATTCCAGGACTAAACATATACAGACCAAGTACCATTTCATACGATCAATTTTGGAAGATGGACAGTTGAAGCTGGAAAAGATACACACTAGCCAAAATCCTGCAGACATGTTAACAAAGGCAGTAACCAAGGAGAAACTGAGTTCTTGCTCAGTTTTAGTTGGTCTTCAAGCATGACAGTAAAGGTGAGAAAATTTCTAGGTCCAAAGTTGAAGCATAGTCCAACAAGTAGTGGTGGAGTTACTGTGATCAGTCTCCAAGTGGGAGATTGTTGGTTGTGGAGCCTGATTCTCTCTAATTTGGAGGTCTTGTTTTCAGCCGCACTTGGACCCACTCCATGAAGGGGGTGTGTAGGGGGCAACGCCCCCTACTATTGTTGTCGAGGGGGTTCAGGAGGGGTATTTTTTCCCTTTGTAAATCTGGACCATTTATTATTAGGTCATAGATCGGACGGTGGATTTTAGGTGGGTGTTTTTGCCCTAAATTGTAACTCTATTTTATAAAGAGGTTTTCAGCGATGGCTAAAGAGATAGCACGTGTATTGTAATTGATGGTGATAGAGCGAAGAGGAAGTTACAACGGATCTGTTGTAGGTTGTATCCCTTCATT
This sequence comes from Wollemia nobilis, assembly GCA_028583015.1. NCBI lineage: Eukaryota > Viridiplantae > Streptophyta > Pinopsida > Araucariales > Araucariaceae > Wollemia > Wollemia nobilis. The sequence goes on from JAQPPZ010001708.1 coordinate 2,218,044, forward strand.
TTTTTGGATGGAATAAAAGGCCTGGTTATTTTCTCCGTGGATGTAGCCCATATTGGGTGAACCACGTAAATTTGTGTCTCTTGTATTATTGTATTCTTCTACATTTTATTTCCACATTTATTTATTGCTCATGTTTTATTATTTAATCCTAACAACATGAGGGTGGTTTTAAACCATCCTCTTAGGGTACCCTCATAGGATGATCTAAGAGGGCAATTTTAAACCACCCTTGTAGCCTTAAGAGGGTAGTTTAAAACCCCTAAGAGGGTGGTTTTAAACCATCCTATTAGACCCTAAGAGGGTGGCTTTTTAACGCAATTTTTAGTTGTCATCGTATGGTCGTGGACTTTTACAATGTCCTCATAGATGACGGTTGAATAACCACCCTTAAAGGTCTTTAAGAGCGGTTAAAACCATTGTTAAAGCCATTTTTTGGTGTAGTGATAGTGATTCTAAATTTCAAATGGGTGTAGCAACATCAGGGAATAACAATACCAACTTATCAAAATATCATAGTGAAAGCATGGAATCAATAGAGTATGTATGGATATTCAAGTGGCATAATGATAGCTTACCATAATCCAAGACCATCACTAATCAAGATTTCACTTGGAAATATGGATGAACAAGATTGGAAAATGTCAAGAAGAAGATGTTGAATATTTGTATTTATAAAAGTTTTTGAAGAAGACCCTAAATTGAATATCAATAAACCATAATTTTTATGAAAACATTTGTAGGTATCTAGCTATACCATCTCAATTGAGATGAGAATTGAATATGTTTGTAAAATCTCAAGCTTTAAAGGAGAGAATTGTGATTTTTCAAGGACAAGAGACCAAGTACAACCCCTTTTTCTTAAAACAAAAATACTACTATTACACAAATAATGATATTACATATTAATTTTTGTCTTCACATTTATGATTATCTAACTTACAAAAATATGAGTTTTAGTTTCCTTGGATTAGATACTTTATAGCTCTTGCTCACATGTTGCATAGCTTATGCTTATATGTTTGTTAAAACTTACAATGCCATTTTAAATCCTAAAATATTTTTAATAAATATGTCTATCATATTAGCATGTTAAATATTTTATTTTTATTTATGTGCTAGATATAATTTATATATTAATTTAATTTTTTATAAATACTTGCGAAGGATTAGAGCATTCTTTTTTGAAAAATATATCATATTTTAGGAGCCATATCTTTATGAAGGGTTATCCGATCCAAATTATTCTTGGACCAAATTGTATGAATTTTGAATAGCTTTAATATGATTGGTCATATGAAGGAATCTGAACAATATTGAGGGAGATATGACCTTGTGAAGTCAACCAACAAGAGCAATGACGATTTTTCAAGTTGCGAAAAACAAAATTGTAAATATTTGTTAGTTAGGCAAGAAATTCTATCTCAACATAGAATTTTTTAGCTAAGTTTTTTTTCCCTTCTTTATCTTAGAAATTTTGCATGCAAATTATTATAATTTTTTTTATCAAATATTATATTTGCTATAGGATATTTTGATAAATTTTAATAGATTTTGAGTTTTAGTTTCCTTTCCATGGACTGATTTATAGTTAAATCCTTAGAATCATCTCTAGTGGTTAGTGATCACACCTCAAAGAGATCCTTGTTACTCCAAAATAGGGTAGTTTTTGGTAAATTTAATGGTATTGGTCAGGGGATTCAACTTTGGGAAAATAGATTGATAGGAGTTAGAAGTCTCCAAGAGTGATTATATCATTTCATCCCAAAGGTTTCTTCTTAGCCATTTATTGTTCTAGGGAAGAAAGAGAAAAAATCCTAAAAGAGGGTCCTTAGTTTATGGGAAGAGCGAGATTCCCTTACCCACTAGTATGAAGGCTTTTCACCTAAAAATGTAAATTTATCCCTAATACCATTTTGGGTTAGGATTTTTGGGTTGCCCATTGAATTTTGGGAAATAGATACGTTCAAGGCAATAGGCAACACTCTAGGAGAATTCCTTGAGAATTCAGATTCTACAAAAGTGTTAGAAATGTTGAGTTGTCATTGATGTCAAAGACAGTAAGCAATATTATGAGTTTGGAAAATATCATAAGTTTGGGCAAAAGAGTTTGAGCAATATTATGAGTTTGAAAAAATATCAAAAGTTGTGAAATCAAAGGGTTTAAAATAAATATTAGAATATTTAAATCTTTAATTTAATTTAAAGATTTAAATAATATTTAATAGATCTAAAGGTTGAAAATTTATATATCAACGTGTTGGACATTTTGAGTCCATGAAGTTGTCATTGATGTCAAGGAATGAAGTTGTCATTAATGTCAAGGAATAAGCTACCGTTGATGTCAAAAGGTCAAAAGGAGCAATGCAAAAGGTTGATGGCAAAAGAGCTTCATAATATTTATTTTTAATATTATGTGAAGCATAAGTAAAAGGTTTTATTAAAAACCATGGGTGAGCAAAAATAAAAGGTTTTTTATAAAAACCCAAGGAGGCTTTTAATTTCAAATTAGAAAGCCCAAGGAAGTTTTAATATTTAATTTATAAATATTTAAATTCAAATTGAATTTAAATTTTATAAATAAATATTATTTATTCGAAGTGATAAAACCTAAGGTGGCTCCAATCTTTAACAAAGCCAAAAGATTTAAATATTAATTTATAATATTTAAATTCTAGTGAATTTAAATAATTATAAATTAATTATTTTGAAGTCAAAGTATAAGCGTTGACCCCCAACGAATTCATTTTCACTGACGTGCATGGGAACTAGGGCAAAAGGTATTTATACCTTAGCCAAACATTAGCTTGGAGGCCTCGATTAATGCATCCACGATTTGTGAGAAAGAAAACTCGTGCGTTGTGTAAACCCGAATTTTCACGTGATTAAAAACATTGAGGTGCTTGGTTTCTAGCACCATCCGGTGGCTAGCTCAGGTGGCATTGGCTTGGAGCTTGTGGTAGAGAGGTTACGAGTTTGAAACCCGATGGCAACAAGGTTGGAAGTTTATCTTTTGTGCTTTGGTTTCAGCGGAAGTAGGGGAGAATTTAGAGCACATGGGCACTCTAGCTCCCACGTGAGCACCTAGCTCACATGCAACAGCCAAGGTTGTGGCTAGGGCACTTGTGGAGGCAACGACGTGGGTTCAAAACCCACTAAGGGCAAAGGTACAATTTTTGAATTTAATTTTTATTTGCCCTAAGGTTTGATGTGAGATAGTTGGGAGGCATAAGGATTAATTAAGGTTAATGTTTCTGTGGTGATTTTTCATGGTAAAATTGTGAAGGGAGTTATAAGGAGTTTGATTTTATTTTTAAAATAAAGTCTTAATTGTTATATTTGCATATTGGAGGAGTAAGACTTTTAGGGTGTTGATTTTATTTTAAAGGACTTTTGCCAAAGAGATTATTGTGAAAGTAATTATTCTAATCTTGTTAAGGTGTTGGATATTATTTTAAAGTTGGAGTGATAAGGTGTATTTTGTTTGATATTATTTTGTATTGTGATTCCTTGAGAGAAAAATTATTATCTTCTAACCTTCTTGAGATTGGCAAAGAAGTGTTTATGAGTGTGGCAGATTTGTGTGGTCTACTCCTTATCAAGCAAAAAGGTATGGGCAAATTCTTCCTTGGTTGAGTTGATTGGTTGGTTTTCTGGAAAACAACTTTGGAGTGAAAAGGACTTGATTAGGTTGCCTTATTGAGTTGTTGAGCTATATGTGAAGATTATTTTATAAGCATTGTTGAAGTGTGTTTTGAATTAATGCTTCAAGGTTTTCTGGAATAAAGAGTTGTTGATAAAACCTTGTTTGATAAGCATTGTTGTTGAAGCCATTGGTTAAGTGAGGAACTTGAACTAGGGTTTGCAAAGATCATGAATATCATTGTTATGTGAGATTGGTTGATGAGTATTGTTGGAAATATTTGAGTGAGTGTTCATATGCTTGGACTAGGGTTTGTGAGCAAGGATTATTTCATTGAGTGATTGGTTGAGTAAGAGTTGGTTGAGCCTAGTCAAGTGGATGTGTGAAGTGATAGTTCTATGAAACAAATTGTTCTATATCCTAAATTGATTTTAGGTTGAATGTTGATGAATGTGAAGCATATTTGAGTCTCTAACAATTCTCTTTATGTTTCTATGAGATTGGACAAGTTCTAGTGTGGACTTGTTAAGCATATTTGAGGCAAGTATTTGAGAAGATTTGTGGACTGATTTGTGTGAGCTTTTGAGGAAGCTTACAATACAGATTTGAGAATAGAGGACAAATTTGAGGATAGATATTGAGAGAAGGACATAGATAGAGGATAAATTTGAGGATAGATATTGAGGACAGATTTGAGGATAGAATTTGGTACAGATTTGAGGATAGGTTTGTGCCAGATCAGAGACAGAGAATGAGGACAGATTTGTGCTAGACCGAAGGACTATGTTTAGTGCATATTTGAGATAGATCTTTGGAGGTGATAGAGTATAAAGGATGATAGTCTCCAGTGGATAGAGATCCATTAGCCAGGGTAGTGAGGACAGGTGTCTTCAGTGGATAGAGATCCATTAGCTAGAGTAGTGGGGGTAATAGTTCTTCTAGAAGATCATCATCCAGAGCAGAGGAGAAAGGAGTTCTCCTATGGATAGAGATCCATGAACTTTTATTAGGGGATTGGTGTCTCCTTTGGACAGAGGTCCATAAACATTGTAGGGAAAGGATTCCCAAGAGAATTTATTTGAGAAAAAATTTATAAGGAATATTTTCTCCGTGGAGTAGCCCACATTGGGTGAACCACGTTAAATCATGTCTCTCATGTGTGTGATGCTTTGTGTGATGTTTACTACTTTAATATTGTTGATTTTATCATTTGGATTAAAAAGAAAAAAGTTTTATCTTATATTGTTCACCCCCCTCTCAGTATAAGCACATGTTCTTCAATTGGTATCAGAGCGGGTCTCTCCATGAAAAGACTAACAACTTGGAGGAGGATCCATCAGAAACACACATGACTTCAAAAAATGAAGAGGAGACTATGTTTGATATAAAAGAGGAATTATTTTCTACTCTCAAAAAGTTGGAAAGAATTAGAGAGAAGAATTCAAGCTTGAAGGAACAAATTCAAGAGGATGAAGAAGCAAGGATGGAACTTCTACAAAATCTCATAGAACTCAAGATAAGGGTGGAAGAAGGAAAGAAAATTGAATAGGATATGATAGATCTATTAAGAACAAGAGAAACAAAATGTGAAATATTGGAAGCAAAAATTATTTATTTAAGGAATGAAGTTGAAAGGACCAAGGCACTACAAGATGTAGAGTATGAGAAACAGAAAAAGGAATCAAGTCTTCAAGAAGCAGAAACTTCAAACAAATATAGGCAAGCTAAGGATATCAGAAAGGAGGAAAGCAAAGAAGAACCTTGGATGAGAGTCAATCACAAAAAGAGAAGCACTCCACCACAAACTAAAAGGCATCCAAGTAGGTTACATAATTTCTTCCATGGTCATTGCTTTTCTTGTAATAAATATGGTCATAGAGTTGTACACTATATTAGTCATGCAAGAAACAATGTCAATAGAAATTTCAATTCCTTTTCACCTCTTATGGATGATGATATTATATGTTACAAATGCAATAATTTTGGGCACAAGGCTAGATGGTGTAAAATGATACTTCCTGAGTCTAGAAAAACAATTTCAACAACTAGGAAAGATGAAAGGAAAAATGTTAAGGCTAGATCAATGTTAGTTCAAACAACCCTTCATGCTCAGGATAAAGAAGAACAATGGTATCTTGATAGTGGTTGCTCTAGTCACATGACAGGAGACAAAGACAAATTCATGGTACTAAAAGAAACCAATAGAGGATCAGTAAGTTTTGGTGATAATGGATCAACAAGGATTGGTGGAAGAGGAACTCTGAGTTTAGACAATGGGAAAACAAGAACATAAAATGTGTTGTATGTTAAGGGGTTAAAACATAATCTGCTAAGTGTAAGTCAACTTTGTGATCAAGGGCATATGGTTACATTTCACCCAGATAGATGTGAGATAAGAAAATCAGAAACTGGAAAGGTCATTGCCAATGCAAGAAGAACTCCAAACAATCTATACATGCTTAGTGAGATCAAAGGGGAAAAGTGCTTTCTATCACAAGAATATGAGAGTTGGTTGTGGCATAGAATATTGGGTCACTTGAATTTTGACAACATAGTCAACATAAGCAATAAGCAGGTTGTCAGAGACTTACCCAAAATAAAAAGGCCACAAAACATAATTTGTGCACCTTGTCAACATGGAAAGCAAACTAGAACAAGCTTTAAGTCAAAAGGATATATGTCATCTGAGCCATTGAGTCTAATACATACTGATCTATGTGGTCCTACCAGAACATAGAGTATTCAAGGTGAAAGTTACTTTATACTATTTATAGATGATTACTCCAGAATGGTTTGGGTAGATTTTCTGAAAGAGAAATCAGAAGCTTTTGAAAAATTCAAAATATTTAAGAAACTGGTTGAAAATGAAACCGACAAGAGAATTAAGTGTTTGAGATCTGATAGAGGAGGATAATTTACCTCAAATGAGTTTGTAGAGTTTTGTGAACAACATGGGATCAAGAGAGAATACTCAGTAGTAAGAACTCCTCAACAAAATGGAGTAGTTGAAAGGAAAAATAGGACTATTGAGAATATGGCTAGAGCTATGTTAAATGAGTCTAAGCTCTCAGATGGATTTTGGAGAGAAGAAGTCAATACAATAGTATACATAATCACTAGGGCTCAAATGAGGGTAAACCATCACAAGACTCCATATGAGCTTTGGAAAGGAAGACCGACCACTGTAAAACACTTCAAGGTTTTTGGAAGCAAGTGCTATATAAGATGAGAAGATCAAAACTTAGGCAAGTTTGATCCAAGATGTGATGAGGGAATTTTCCTTGGTTATTCCTCTAAGAGTAAAGCTTATAGATGCTTCAACAAGAGAACTCACACTATTGTAGAAAGTATAAATGTAACAATTGATGAGAAGATAGATTCAAGAGAACCAGTTCAACAAATTGTGTATCAGGAAGATGGAAGTTGTCAAGAAGAGTTTCATGAGGAATCAGATGAAGAAAAAGAAGAAACACAAAGACTTCTTCCTAAAAATCCATCCAGGTATGTACATAAGCATCATCCAAAAGAGCAAATCATTGGGAATCCAGATGAAATATAGACAAGGAGAAGGATAATAACACCATCTCAACAAGCAAATTTTTCTTTGCTATCTAAGATTGAGCCAAAAGACTTCAATCAGGCAAGTGAATATGAGTTATGGATCAAGGCAATGGATGAGGAATTAGATCAGATAGAGAAGAGCAAGACTTGGGAACTTGTTCCACGACCAAAGGACAAAAATGTGATCGGCACAAAATGGGTATTCATAAATAAGCTAAATGAAGATGGACAGGTAGTAAGGAATAAAGCAAGGTTAGTGTGCAAAGGTTATGCACAAGTAGAGGGAATTGAATTTGATGAGACATTTGCTCCAGTTGCACGACTTGAAGCCATAAGAATATTTTTAGCCTTCTCAAGTTTTAAAAACTTCAAGGTATATCAGATGGATGTTAAGTCAACATTTCTAAATGGTGTTCTAGAAGAAGAAGTCTACATTGAACAACCAGAGGGATTCATATTAACAGATAAACCAGATCATGTATGCAGATTGAAAAAGGCATTGTATGGTCTAAAGCAGGCTCCTAGAGCATGGTACTCAAGATTGGATAAGTATCTTCAGGAACAGGGTTTCATAAAAGGAATAGCAGACAACAACTTATACATCAAAAATGAAGGGAATGATCTACTAATTGTGGTTGTTTATGTTGATGACATCATTTTTGGGGGAAACAATGATAAGATGTGTAAAGAATTTTCTAAGAACATGCAGAATGAATTTGAGATGTCTATGCTTGGTGAGTTGTCCTTCTTTCTTGGACTCCAGATTTCACAATCAGGGAAAGGAGTATTTCTCTCACAAACCAAGTATATAAAAGAGATGCTAAAGAAATTCAGGTTAGAGGATTGCAAACCGGTAAGTACCCCCATGGTCACAGGATGTAAGTTAAGTAAGGATGATGAATCTCCAGAAGTAGATCAGAGGTTATACAGATCTATGATTGGCAGCTTGTTGTATGTTACAACTACAAGACCAGACATAGTGCAATCAGTGGGATTAGTGGTAAGGTTTTAGGCAACACCTAAGGAAACACATGTGGCAATAGTAAAGAGAATTCTCAGGTATCTAAAAGGGACTATGGATTTTGGGCTCTGGTATCCCAAAAGTGATAGTTTCACACTCACAACATATACAGATGCAGATTGGGCTGGCAACATTGATGATAGAAAAAGCACAAGTGGAGGAGCATTCTTTCTTGGAGACTATTTAGTCTCTTGGCTAAGTAAGAAGTAGGTTTCAGTATCCTTATCTACAGTAGAAGTAGAATATATTGCAGTAGTAGCCAATTGTACACAGGTATTATGGATGAAACGAACTCTAGAAGACTTCAAGATTAAGCATGATCATCCTATTCCCATATTATGTGATAATACAAGTGCTATAAGTATCTCAAAGAATCCAGTGATGCACTCCAAGACAAAGCACATTCTGATCAAGTATCATTTTTTGAGAGAACAAGTGATAGATAAACAAGTCAGGTTAGAATATGTTACTACAAAGGAGCAGATAGCAGATATTTTCACTAAGCCACTCTCGAAGGAAACCTTTGAGTATCTTCGAGGAAAATTGGGAGTAATACTCCCACCCCAGAATTAACCACCTCAAGAGGAGGTGGGGGAGGGGCTAAGCTAAGAGACTCATTCTTAGCCCCGAGCCCCAAAGGTGACCCTTTGCCATTGATGTCAAAGGGGGAGAGATTTGAGTAAGGGAGAGATTTGGTATTTGAGTAAGGAGGAGAGATTTGGTTTAAGAAGAGAGCATTGAGTTAGGGGGAGCAATGTCCTAGGGGGAGCAGAACAAGGAAAAGGTCAAGTGTTTAGTAAAAATAATTTGGGTTGCCATCAATGACAAAGGGGGAGATTGTTGGACATTTTGAGTCAAAGTTGTCATTGATGTCAAGGAATGAAGTTGTCATTAATATCAAGGAATAAGCTATCGTTGATGTCAAAATGTCAAAAGGAGCAATGCAAAAGGTTGATGGCAAAAGAGCTTCATAATATTTATTTTTAATATTATGTGAAGCATAAGTAAAAGGTTTTATTAAAAACCATGGGTGAGCAAAAATAAAAGGTTTTTTATAAAAACCCAAGGAGGCTTTTAATTTCAAATTAGAAAGCCCAAGGAAGTTTTAATATTTAATTTATAAATATTTAAATTCAAATTGAATTTAAATTTTATAAATAAATATTATTTATTCGAAGTGATAAAACCTAAGGTGGCTCCAATATTTAACAAAGCCAAAATATTTAAATATTAATTTATAATATTTAAATTCTAGTGAATTTAAATAATTATAAATTAATTATTTCGAAGTCAAAGTATAAGCACTGACCCCCAACGAATTCATTTTCGTCGACGTGCATGGGAACAAGGGCAAAAGGTATTTATACCTTAGCCAAACATTAGCTTGGAGGTCTCGATTAATGCATCCACGATTTGTGAGAAAGAAAACTTGTGCGCTATGTAAACCCAAATTTTTGTGTGTTAAAAATATTGAGGAGCTTGGTTTCTAGCACCATCCGGTGGCTAGCTCAGGTGGCATTGGCTTGGCGCTTGTGGCAGAGAGGTTACGGGTTTGAAACCCGTCGGTAGCAAGGTTGGAATTTTGTCTTTTGTGCTTTGGTTTCGGTGGCAGCAGGGGAGAATTTAGAGCGCGTGGGCACTCTAGCTCCCACGTGAGCGCCTAGCTCACGCGGCAGCCAAGGCTACAGCTAGGGCGCTTGTGGAGGCAGCGACGTGGGTTCAAAACCCACTAAGGGCAAAGGTACAATTTTTTAATTTAATTTTTATTTGCCCTAAGGTTTGATGTGAGATAGTTGGGAGGCATAAGGATTAATTAAGGTTAATGTTTCTATGGTGATTTTTCATGGTAAAATTGTGAAGGGAGTTATAAGGATTTTGATTTTATTTTTAAAATAAAGTCTTAATTGTTATATTTGCATATTGGAGGAGTAAGACTTTTAGGGTGTTGATTTTATTTTAAAGGACTTTTTGCCAAAGAGATTATTGTGAAAGTAATTGTACTAATATTGTTAAGGTGTTGGATATTATTTTAAAGTTGGAGTGATAAGGTGTATTTTGTTTGATATTATTTTGTATTGTGATTCCTTGAGAGAAAAATTATTATCTTCTAACCTTCTTGAGATTGGCAAAGAAGTGTTTATGAGTGTGGCAGATTTGTGTGGTCTACTCCTTATCAAGCAAAAAGGTATGGGCAAATTCTTCCTTGGTTGAGTTGATTGGTTGGTTTTCTAGAAAACAACTTTGGAGTGAAAAGGACTTGATTAGGTTGCCTTATTGAGTTGTTGAGCTATATGTGAAGATTGTTTTATAAGCATTTTGAGTGTGTTTTGAATTAATGCTTCAAGGTTTTCTAGAATAAAGAGTTGTTGATAAAACCTTGTTTGATAAGCATTGTTGTTGAAGCCATTGGTTAAGTGAGGAACTTGAACTAGGGTTTGCAAAGATCATGAATATCATTGTTATGTGAGATTGGTTGATGAGTATTGTTGGAAATATTTGAGTGAGTGTTCATATGCTTGGACTAGGGTTTGTGAGAAAGGATTATTTCATTGAGTGATTGGTTGAGTAAGAGTTAGTTGAGCCTAGTCAAGTGGATGTGTGAAGTGATAGTTCTATGAAACAAATTGTTCTATATCCTAAATTGATTTGAGGTTGAATGTTGATGAATGTGAAGCATATTTGAGTCTCTAACAATTCTCTTTATGTTTCTATGATATTGGACAAGTTCTATTGTGGACTTGTTAAGCAGATTTGAGGCAAGTCTTTGAGAAGATTTGTGGACTGATTTGTGTGAGCTTTTGAGGAAGCTTACAATACATATTTGAGAACAGAGGATAGATTTGAGGACATATTGAGGATAGATATTGAGGATAGATTTGAGGACAGAGATTGAGGATAGATTTGAGGATAGAATTTGGTACAGATTTGAGGACAGGTTTGTGCCAGATCAGAGATAGAGATTGAGGATATATTTGTGCTAGACCGAAGGACTGTGTTTAGTGCATATTTGAGATAGAGCTTTGGAGGTGACAGAGTATAGAGGATGACAGTCTCCAGTGGATAGATATCCATTAGCTAGGGCAGTGAGGACAGGTGTCTTCAATGGATAGAGATCCATTAGCCAGAGTAGTGGGGGCAATAATTCTTCTAGAATATCATCAGCCAGAGCAGAGGAGAAAGGAGTTCTCCTATGGATAGAGATCCATGAAATTTGATTAGGGGATTGGTGTCTCCTTTGGATAGAGGTCCATAAACATTGTAGGGAAAGGATTCCCAAGAGAATTTATTTGAGAAAAAATTATAAGGAATATTTTCTCCGTGGAGTAGCCCACATTGGGTGAACCATGTTAAATCATGTCTCTCATGTGTGTGATGCTTTGTGTGATGTTTACTGCTTTAATATTGCTGATGTTATCATTTGGATTAAAAAGCAAAATTTTTATCTTATACTGTTTAGCCCCCTATCAGTATAAGCACATGTTCTTCACAAAGTGAGTGGGCTGACACTGCCAAATATTAAAGCAAGGTTGCATATAAATATCAATGTTGAAAATTCATTTTGATGGAATTTTATTCGTTCGAATACCTTCGAGATATTGAAGAGCAATAACAAACAAAGTGGAGGTATTAGAAGAATTGTAAATGAAGTGGAGACATTAGAGGAATAGAAAATGAAGTAGAGGCATTAAGGAATAGTGAATGAAGTGGAGGCATTAGAATATCGATGAACGAAGCGGAGGCATTAGAAGAATAGCAGACGTAGCTTGTGTGGGGGCTCGTGAGATAAATGTGTAGTGAACATAGCTCATGAGACAAATATGTAGTGAATGTAGCTTGTGTGGGAGCTCGTGAGACAAAGGCATAATGAACATAGCTCATGTGAGAGCTTGTGAGACAAAGGCACAGTGAATGTAGCTCATGTGGGAGCTCATGATACAAATATGTAGAGAACATAGCTCTTGTGGATGATGGTGCTATGGAAGACAACTTGGTAACTTGCAGTAGAAAGAAAAGAGCATTGTGAAAGGTAGTGTGGTAGATTACGATAAAAAGAAGTTTTGAAATAACAAGAATCAAGATACAAATAAAAGAAGAGAAAGGATGTTGTATAAAGTAATTGCGTTAAGCACAATGGTATGGAGATTTATTAAAATATATATTTTTAAAATTGCTAAACATTAACAAATATATCTATTGGTGAGGACAAAATTTACTTGTGATTTTTATTGGATTATTTGGGAACATTTGGCAAAAGAACAATTATTTTGTTGATTGCACAACGAAGAGAGAAGACTTGGGTTTGCTAGTGTAAACAGTGACTACACAATAACACAAAACTTATATGCTTTCCACAATAACATAATGAGAGCATCAAAGAAATTTTAGGGCAGATTTCATGATATGGAAACTTCAATTCATCTTATGAGTGAACAAATGACATCATAGATGTTCACGATAGCTAAAATGAACACTCAAGAAAACGTGAAAGAGATCAGCGGTAGTCAGAGAGCGCATGGTATGTTGTGCGGTTGTTGACAGTTTTATGATAGAGAATGTTACAAAGGAAAATGTAAAGCAAAAAAGATACATCTCCGTAAAGGCCTATCACCATATGATTGCTTTCTCTTGAAAGGTTGTTTTGCTCTCGCCATAAGAGGTACAAATTATTATTTAATTTTATAAAAGTGTGAAGAGATAAGGAATTACTTTTGAAAAGGGAATACAAGGTATTATTAGATGCATTACAATGGAATGACTTATAAAAGGGTTTGCTATTTTGAGTTTTATATTTTGAAGCAAATATTGTTTTCTTTAAAATTTGGAGATATAAGGAGTCAACTTTTAATAAAAGTTATGTTTTGTAATTTTTATTATTGGAGTGATAAGAGTGTTTGATTTGAAATTGAAACAAAAAGAAAATTATAAGATAGATTTGGAGTGTATCATTTTTAAGATAAATTGAAGTGCATCATCTTTGTTGAGATAGATTTGAGGTGCATCATTATTATTGAAGATAGATTTGAGGTGCATCATTATTATTGAAGATAGATTTGAAGTGCATCATTTTGTAAAGATAGATTTGGATTGCATATACAAAAGAAAGAATATAATTGAAAAGAAGGACATTTTTAGCTATCTACAAAAGGTAAGGAAAGGTGCAAATAAACAATTACAAGATCAATATCAAGTTCTAGACTAGATCTACCTTTTAATGTAATAAATGTGAGACATGTGGAAGTGATAGACTTAATGAATATGAAGAACACATTGGACATTTGTTAGTGCATATCATTCTCTATATGTTCATGAAGATAAAATAATTCTGGGTAGAACATGTTTGAATTGCTTTAGTTGAGGAAAGAACATTGAAGAATAGGTGAAGAACTTGATGACATCATTATGCAATATTTGGGAATAGATGAGCGATGTTGGAGAGTATATTTGAGCAATGTTGTGAGAAGGTTTTGGAGCAGATTTGAGCAGTTCTATGAGCAATTTTTGGAGCAGATTTGAGCAGGTTTTATGAGTAGGTTTTGGAGCATATTTGAGCAAGTTTTATGAGCAAGTTTTAGAGCATATTTGAGTAGGTTTTGTGAGTAAATTTGAGATAAGACTTGAGTAGATTTTGGATCAGATTTGTGAGCAGAGGGGATTCATGTCTCCTATGGATTGGAGTCCATGAACCAAAGCTTAGGGGATTGGTGTCTCCTGTGGATTGGTGTCCATGAACCAGAGTTGAGGGGATTGGTGTCTCTTATAGATTAGTGTCCACAAAATAGAGTAGAAAGGATTGGTGTCTCCTATGGATTGGTGCCCATGAACCAAAGTTGAGGGGATTGATGTCTCCTATGTATTGGTGTCCACAAACCAAAGTAGAGGGGATTGGTGTCTCTTGTGGATTGGTGTCCATGAACCAACAAAGGGGATTGGTGTCTCTTATGGATTTGTGTCTGATGAGAGGATATTTGGCATGTATTTCTATAATAGAATGTTTCATTATTATGTTTAATTAATGATTATAATGTGTTTTATGTAAGTTATTGTTGTATATTTCTGTAATTTGTCAATAAAAGGATAAATGCAGATAATCTGATAAATGTGTTTGTTTTATGTAAAATACATCCGAGTTATGAGTAATTATGTAGGAAAGGTGTTGAAGAATGTTCCATAGATGAATGATGCAGCTAGCACAAGCCTTGGGATACACCTTGGATGCAAGGATATGGACGTAAGAACAAAGGATATAGGAAGCCTAAGGCATGGTGATAGAGAAGTAGTAGATTATTGTTACAGAAGATGGTAGTTGAAGCATGTTACAAAAGATAGTAATTGAAGCATGTTACAAAAGATAGTTACTAAAGTATGTTACATAAGGTAGCTACTGAAATACTAAAGGATTTTTACCAGTAGTCATTGAAATATTTTTACCATTAGTTACCAAAGGATGATTAAGTTCGTTGACTAACGCTACGTGCCACATCATTTTCACATGGCAGCCAAGTATTTCTAGTCAACATAATATTTGATTTGTCACGTATTCTTCACATGGAATATTGTGATTAATAAAGTCGTTATTACTTTATTCAATAAAGTTGTGTAATCCAACTATTGTTAGGTTTATTAGATTTAGATGCAAGATTGTTGAACCTTTTCCTAGAATAAAGGACATTTGGTTATATTGTATATCTTGTGAAATGTCAAAGTTAGTATTTCTTTGTTAAGTTAGCTTACGTATTGCCACTTGGACCATTCAGGAGGTTTACCAAGTCCAAGCAAGAATAGGAATTGTATTAATTTAGATTATTTTGGTTAGTACATAGTTGTCGCATCATAAGTCCACAAAACTCCACATGGCAAAATATGTGGAAGAGTTTATTCAAAATTGTACAAGTCATTATATATATTACATAGGAAGACCTTTGAAGAGGTCTAATGTTGAAATGTCCTAATGCTAAAATATTGAATTATCTTGTCGAGATTTTCTAAAAGAACTATGCCAACATGTACATTTGAATCACCAACAATAAAAGTAGCACTTTATTCTTCGCATATGGTAACTGTGTCATTTGTATTTATTGTTTAATTCTATTTATGTAATTGTAATTGTATTTCCCTACATTCATAGAATAAAATCATGTTAGGAATAGTTATGCATTTTAGTCACTGAGATAAAGTAAACTAGGGGAGAAAGACTTACACTGTCTTCTAGGAGGTAGGGCCCACTCCTACAGCCAGTCCCTAAGCTCTCGCCCCTACAATAGGTTAGAAATAGTTAATTAACCTTAGAATATAAAATAAAGTAAGTTGCATTTTCATAAAATATAAAGTCTAGAATAGATAAATAAAACTAATTGCACGAGGATCCTCACCAATAGATCAATTCATTAGTAAGTAATTACTATCAGTTAAACTCACCAATCGTTAAACTCATCAATAGCCAATTATTGTTAGAATAATTCTGTTTTCATTCTTGCACAATCTAACTCCTATTTGCAAACACCTAAAACTAAAAGAAATCTAAACTAAGCTTAGCATTGATCCCTATGGTATGATCTATACTGGATTGCTATTATTTAAATCTAACCTTGATTACCCTTGGATTGAAAAATTTAAATGTAAGCTATTACAGCCAATCATTTTGGCACCATTTCCGGGGAGAATAGCACCATAGTGGTTAATCAAAAAATCTATTTAGTAGTGTAATTAGGCGAGGCTTACTTATATGTGGAAAAAGGTACGTATGAGTCCTTGGGAAGCATATGAGTTGGAGTGGCATGAGATGGTCCCAAAAAGTCCCTTTGTACGATGCTTCCAGGTTCATTTTTCTTGAGGAATCAATTTTACTGCTTTCTTAATTAGAATTTTATTTTCTACAAATTTTATTTCCTATAAATTTTTTGCTTTGGGTAATTATTATTGCTTAGTTGACTTAGGACCTACGAGAAAAATAGGAAGTAGGTTTACACTGAAAAAGACCTAAACTTGGCTTAGGACCCTGTTAGAAGTAGGAAGTAGTTACGGTTGAGTGACACAACTGTAGTGAAACCCTCCTAATAATCAAAGAAGCAATAATAGTTTACCTTTTATTTCAGCAAATTTTATTTCTGCACATTTCTAGCTTTGGGTGATTATTATTGTTGGTTTGACTTAGGCCCTATGAGAAAAATAGGAAGTAGGTGTACGCTGAAATAGACCTAAACGTGGTTTAGGACCTTGTTAGAAGTAGGAAGTAGGTAAGGTTGAGTGACACAACCTTAGTGAAACCCTCCTAAACAATCAAACAAATAGTAATAGTTTAACCTTTTATTTTCAAGAAAATGTTACTTTTCTAGCAATATTTCATTTTGATCCTAATATGCTAAAGTTGGTTGTATAAATATTCGTAGGAACACGAGTCACATCTAATTTTAGCAAAATATTAGGATTAGCATGAAATTTTATTTCAAATTTTACTTTTCTTGCAATATTTCATTTTGTTCCTGATATGCTAAAATTGGTTGTATAAAGATTCGTAGGAACGCGAGTCGCATCTAATTTTAAGCAAAATATTAGGATTAGCATGAAATTTTATTTCAATTGTTCTCTATTGTATTAAGGATGGTTATAAACTCAATTGTTGTGATTTGTATCTAAACTTGATTACAGTAGAATTAAAATAGAAAATCAAAACCAAAACCCAAACAAAAACAAAACCAGAGAGAAAAAGGGAAATAAAAATAAGTTGCTAGATGGTGGAAAATAGTCTAAATCAGTCTGCACTTATAGACCTTAGAGAACTATTGATTAAACAAGAAGTTAACCTTATTTTTGGGAAAGGAAATAGAGCATCTAGTAAAGAGTGGGAAATTTTGTATGAACGCATTGAAATTATTAAAGAAAGATCAAACGAACTGAAGGAAATCAAAAGGGTTGACATAGCTAAAACTCTAGGGGTAAACCACCATTCATATTACCTAGATCTTAAAAGAAACTATGAACGTTGGCTTTGGGATAGAAGAGCAATAGTAAATCCAACCATTTATGCTTGGAATCAATATTTTGAAGACTCCCTCCTCATTCACAGGTTCCTTGGAGACCTAGAAAAGAAATAAGTAGCCCTAGAATATAGCAAGAAATATCAGAGGATACCTAGAGCTGTGCGCTTTAGGGAACTGTGTTAAGATCTACGTTGTGAGTTACAATTTGGAAATCCTGACCCCATTCCAACTCAAGATTTTCTCATTCAATTGATTCACTTGGTGATAAACCATTTTAATTTTGAAGAAGAACACTTCATGACACCCAAACAACTTGATCCGATCAACGATATTCATAGACTATTCAAGGAAGATTAGGCATGTTGCAAAAATAAGAAACTTAGAAAATTCATGAACAAACCTAGAGACTCTAAGGGAAGATTCATAAAAATTAGCAACTCAGAAGGAAACTTCCAAAGAGACTTTAGTAGGCAGCCTAGAATTTATAAGTTAGAAGAACTTGAAACAACAACATCAACCAAACAAGCTGAAATCCTAGAACAAGATCCCGACTCATACTTGTTGCCTAAACCAGAATTTGACAATCACATAGATCCTTCTTCTATATTTACTGAACCCATACCTGATCCAATTCTTGAGATCTTATATTCAGCTATGGCTGACCAACAAAGTGGGCAAGGAGAAGTAGACGAGAACCAAAGGGGGAATGAACAAAGATAGAATAGAGATCAAAGAAGAAATGGGCAGAGGAAGACATTTGCCTTCCCAATCCTACACACAGATGGGACAACAAGAGAACCTAAGTCAGTCTCTATCTCTGTATTACCCACCTTCCATGGGAAACCACATGAAGATCCAGATGCTTTTCTCTTCGAATTTGAAGTAGTGTGTCAAGCTTACTTTTACACTACCGATGAAAAAAAGCTAAGATTGTTTCCCTCTACTCTTAAAGATGCAACTTTAAGATGGTTCATGGGTCTAGGAGAAAATATTTGCAACCAATGGGATGGAGAACATGGATTAAAAGAGTTATTCCTTGAATGATACCATGATTACTATAGAGTTAGGGACAAGAAAGCGGAGTTATTTCGCATGAATAAAAAAGAAGAGGAATCTTTGGAGGATTACCTTGAGAGATTTCTATTTGTTGGGTCTAGAGTAAATATAGACCTTGATGAAGAAATATTAAAAGAAATATTTCTAAAAGGACTGAAGGAGGATGTCCTCGAGGTTTTAAATCTCATGGCAAAAGGAGATATCCATCTTATGGCATTTGAGGAGATTGTGAACCTTTGCAGAAACTATTCAAGAAATAAACCTCTAAGGGGTAACAAGTATACATCTACTGGAGGAGTGACGAGAGCAAAAATTAGAAACATGTTGGAAGGGTTAAAAACTGATTTGTTAAGTACCTTGACTACATCTCTGGATTTAATGGATAAAAAGCCAAAGGGGCAATATAGTGAAGAAATTTACTACCATAGATGTAGGAAAAAGCACAATCTGAGGGAATGTCCTCTTAACATTACCAACATTTCCAATATTGCTACTTGTAAAATTTGTGATAAAGGTCACAAAACTGAAAACTGCAAATACATCTCCATTGTTAAAGCTGCCATAAAGGAACCTAAAGTTGAAGAGGTAGAAGATGTTTATTTTGTAGCCCAAATATGGAATGGTCCATTCAATAGACCACCAAATTGGTCAAACCCTAGTTATTCCAACTCGCAAAGGCCTAATCAATGGTCTAATGCACCAAACTAGGTAAATTGGAATTCTTATTCAAACAATCAAGACTGGAACACACCTCCATGGGCCCAATTTATGGCCAATACCTATGGAAATCCACCATGGAATCAAGGAATGCCCAGCCAAAACAATTGGAATACTAGTAACCAGGGAGGATCTGGTTGGTCTCAAAATTCATCACAACAATAGAACTTTCAAAATCAATTTAGGGGACAAGACCCTCAAAATCTACCTCAGAATAGACTTCTTCCACCTCCAGTTAATAATAATAATCCTCCTAAGCAACCTCCTCTTCCAACTCAACTGGTCCCTAATCCTAACAACAACAAGAACATTCAACAAGCCTATGAAACTAGTGAGACGTGTTCTATATCTGTAGTACCTTGTCAACAAATTCAATTGAGATCAGGAAAAGTGTTGGAAAATAATGTAACTCTCACAGAGCTTGAAAATCCCACTATAAATTTGTTTGAAAAGGAGGATAACAATGAAAAGTAAATGGAGAATTCACCAGAAAACATTCCAACAAAACAACAAGAAATCCAAATTCCTCAAAGGAAGGAAGTAGAGGTACCTTTTCCTCAAATACTGGCAATACCAAAAGAACCACTTAAGCCAACCTTTAACTTTCTTCAGGAATTAGAAAATATTACTATCAAGATCCCTTTATTACAAGCTATCAGGGATATACCCATCTATTCCAAGCTCATTAAAAACATGTGTACAAATTTAGGAAGGAAAAAGAAGAATGAAGCACAAACTATTCAAGTCATTGGACAATTGCTTGAGATAATAATGGGAGGTAGGTTATTACCAAAGTACACGGATCCTGGAATACCTATACTCACGGTGCACATTGGTGACATAGCCTTGCAAAATATCTTGGTCGATTTAGGAGCCACTATTAATGTCATGACTAAAGAGACAATAGAATCTTTAGGGTTACATAAATTGCAATCAACTTCTATTGTACTCCAACTCGTAGATAGGTCTATTGTTAATCTAGAGGGAAAACTGGAAGATGTTATAGTCTCCATAAGTTCATGGGAATACCCTGTAGACTTTATAGTCTTACAACCTAAGAAAAAGTTAGGGGGACATCCCTTAATTTTAGGGTGCCCATGGCTTGCAATAGTGGATGCTTACATCAGCTATAGAATGGGAAATATGACTATTTTTGATGGCAAAAATACTAAAGACCTTAGCCTATTCCTTGAATCAACAATAGAAGATGAGTTTCCAAAGCAATTGTGGTATGACTTCCCTCATGATTTTGATGAAATCCAAACCTTATCAATAAATGTTCTAAGTGAACAACTTCAACAAGAGGTTGAGGGACCATTACCATTATTGTTAGGAAATCAAAGCAAGGATCAAGGTCAAGACAATGGTTGTTCATCTGAATCTACCATGGCTATTAATGAAGCAAGCACAAGTCAGTCTCAACAAATGACACCATATGACTATTACTTAAATTTTCTTGAACATGAGATAATGGGAATAGATGCAAACACAGAAAAATGCAAGAAAATAGATATCACACTAGGAAGGACCTTGAATATCAGTGATGAGCTCACAAGCATACAAGAGTCACAATTAATAGATGTGCTTAAGGGATATCAATCGACATTCACATGGAACTACGAGGATATGAAAGGGATACATCCAAATGTTTGTACCCATCGTATTTTTATCCAAGAAGGATGTTATCCAGTAAGACAACCTCAAAGAAGATTGAATCTAGCTATGAAAGACGTGGTTCAGGAAGAAATCATTAAACTCTTGAAGGTAGGATTTATATACCCAATTTTCGACAGTCAATGGGTGTCGCCTCTTGTGATAGTCCCTAAAAAGAATGGCAAATGGAGGATTTGCGTGGACTATAGAGAATTAAACAAGGTAACAAAAAAATATTATTTTCCCTTGCCATTCATTGATCAAGTTCTTGATACATTGGCTGGAAAGAAATATTTTTGCTTTCTAGATGGGTTTAGTGGCTATAATCAAGTTTCCATAGCTGAGGAAGATCAGGAAAAGATAACCTTCACATGTCCAATAGGCACCTATGCTTATAAAGTCTTACCTTTTGGGTTATGCAATGCACCTACCACTTTCCAAAGAGTATTTTTGGCTATCTTTGTTGATCTAATAAATGAGTGTGTAGAAGTCTATATGGATGACTTCACAGTCTATGGTAATACCTTTGAAGAAACCTTGTCAAGCTTACAAATTTTTTTGATTAGATGTCAAGAGCAAAATCTCTCTTTGAGTCATGAAAAGTGTTTCATGATGATGAGAGGAGGTATTGTTCTAGGACATTACATATCAGAAGAAGGTGTGAAAGTAGATCCTACAAAAATACAAGTTATTCAATCCCTTCAACCTCCGAAAACACAAACAAAGGTGAGAAGTTTCCTAGGACATGCAGGATACTACCGTAGGTTCATTAAAGACTTCAGTAAAATTATTGCTCCCATGCTTAAGCTCTTAACTAAAGAAAGTGAATTCAATTGGACTGAAGCATGTCAAGAAGCCTTTGAAGTTATAAAAGATAAATTTATTACTGCTCCAATCCTAAGAGGACCAAATTGAAAATTACCATTCCATATACATTGTGATGCTTCGGGTTATGCAATAGGAGCAATATTGCAACAAGTTGAGAACAAAATACCTTATGCTATCTATTATGTAAGTAAAAATTTGCATGGAGCCGAGCTTAATTACACTATTACTGAAAAAAGAATTTCTAGCTATGGTCCTGTTGGTCATCAAATCCGCATAGGAAAGGACTTTCGGTGGGTTTGCGTGCCCTGGACCTGCGACCAACATTGAAAGGCCGAGGGGAAGAGATGCCCCTCGTGCCAATCTCCGGAGAAAGGCCGGCTCCTATACTAATCTACTTTTGGGGTTTGAGATAAGAGTGCAAAAAAAAAAGGAAAGAGATAAAAGGAGTTAGGGTTAGAGAAAGAAATAAAAAGGGTAAGGGTTAGAAGATGATGATTTAAGGTGGGGGAGAACAGGAAGCACGATTACTCACTAACAACTCGAATAGCAGCAAGAAATACCAAGAATAGACAGGAAAGAAATGCGATACCGCTTCCTATGTATCCTCTGGACGGGTTCAGAGGGTTCTCCTTTCTCTCTCATTGGAATTCGGGGTTCAGAGTAACAGCGATTGAGATAAGGGAATAACAGAAACCTCAATCCACCAGGTAGCATAAAAGAAAGTGACAATGTTTTTCCTCTCCTATGTATCCTTTAGGGTGAATTTTAGGGTTCAGTCCCCGATCGCACACCGGATTCAGGATTCAGAGTCTCAGTATACGAGTGCGAGAAAAGACAAAAGAATTAAGCACAGAAGGCAGCATAAAAGAGAGAAATAGAGCACAAAAATCTTTAGTATTAGACGCAGGACATCAAGTTACAACAACTTTCTAGCAGAAAGTTCCCCCCCTTTTTTACATTGCAAAGCCTGGGTTTTTATAGAGGACCCGGCCCTCTGAATCATTATTACAAAAATGGCGGAGTACACCCTCGAGCCCTGGGAAATCGGCTCCTCACTGCTGCTGCGGATGATCTCTCAAATCGGCTACCAAAACTGGTAATGGTGACCGAGTCAGCCGGAGAAAGTCGCATTAAATGAGCCACTTGGGTGTCCTTGGATTGCAGGTGCGGTGCTCGAGTGGCGGCCATGCTTGTCGGGTTCTTCTTCATGGGCTGATACCTCGCATCCAATTGCCAAAAATGAGCAGCGGGCTTATCGGGCAAGAAAATATGCATTTATGAGGCTCTCTGATCGCCTCGGGAAAATGCCCAACTTGGGAAGCATTCTTGGGAAGTGCCTCACTGATTTTCGCTTCGCAAAACTACTTCGGGGGCGTGGAGTGCCGAAGCCGATCTTCCTTTATCCTTCGCTGCTTCGCTGGCAAAACTGCTTCGCTAATGGGTCGGGAAAAACGCTTCGGGCCGATCTTCTTTTGAAACGGTGGTTCGGGGGAGTTTTGGCCGAAGCACTTTCTCGACCTCTACTGCTTCGGGTGAAAATTGGCCGAAGTGGATTTTAGAAATACTTCGGGCCCGAAGTAATTTCTTTGCCTTAGCTGATTCGGGCTATCTTTCCTTCTTCGACGAAGTTGCTTGGATGTCGCTTCGCAAAACTCTTCACCCGAAGTAGCCGCTGGGAATGCTTCGGGTGCGAAGCGTTTCCTTCGCTTTCTCGACAAAGTTCTCACCCGAAGTGATGATTTGAAGCGCTTCGGGCCCGAAGCTCTTTTCTTTTCATTTTGTCCACCGGGGGGCGATAGGGAAAACCAAAATTGCTATAACTTATAAACAAAAGAAAACTTTCAACAAAACAAATATTATACAAAGATTCAATTTTTTTGCCCCTTGGTGGAATGTGACAATATTGTCAACATTCTTGGTGGCTCGCGGGGCAACGAGCTCGTCTCGGTGGTAGAACCCTCAGCTTTTATCCATTGGGCCACAGAGTCCTCCAGACCCTTCTCCTTGTTCCTTTTCTGGGGGTGCTTCCACAGCTTGTCCTTCCTCTTCCTCTTCTTCTGCTACTGCTTCTTCTTCTCCTATCGCCATTGCTTCTGCTACGTCTTCAGCTGTTGGCAGTGGGGCCAGGCGGACGTGGATATCTCTTAAGGTTCGGCGAACCTGAGACCAGACACTTTTCGTGAACAACTCCTGATCCTCTAAGGATTTGACCAAAGCGCGAAACCTATCGATCTGCCCGATTTTTGCATGCTGGGACCTGGTATGCAGATCGTTTAGGGAAGCGACGATTCTATAGTATTTCAATATGTAATCAGCAACCTGCTTCTCTGTTATTGGTTCGGCCCACTCGTCTATCTCCGAAACGTTGCCTTCAAACTGCTGCCACTTCGGCATGATTTCTTCCTTGGCTAATGGCTTCCCATCATTATCCATGAAACTCGGGAAGCCTAAGGAGAAGAGGTCCTCGAAGTAGCCCATTGATGCATGCCTCTCACTTTCGAATGCGTCTAGTAGGATTTTTGCCTTTTGAGCTTTCTTGGCTATGGAGAAAAAGGTGCGAACTATGGCCTGGGCCGTTGACCAATCCCTTGTTGTCCGACTCATCGTTGCGAGCTTCAAATCTTGATACCTTGCACCTTGGACCTTGAGGGCCAACTTGAGTCGGGCTCTGACATTCTGAATGACCTCTTCGATGATTGGTCCTCCTTCGACGGCGGCAACCCGGGCTTCTATGGTGTAAACTAAAACTGAAAGGGCACTGACAACCCGAGACCTAAAATTCTTGAGCAGATGTGAGCGAATCTCCTTGATTTTGCTCCTGTCAAGTAGCCCTAGGCCTTCCTTCTCGTGCAACTGGATCTGAGCTTGCAAGATCTTACTTTCAAGCTCCTTGGCCCTCAAATCATTTTTGGCCTGCCTTTGTGCTTGATTCTCAGCTGTGCACTCCAGCTGTGCTATCTGTAGCTTTAGGGCATGTGCTTCTTTCTGCATCAGCTTGCACTGCTCCTCGGCCTCTGCCAATTTGGAGCGAGCCCTTGCTAGCTCCTCCTCTAGCTTGATGTTAGCGCTCTCGGCTTCGAACCTGCGCTTGTTGGCGATGTTGGCATGCGCCTTGAAGGTCTCGATTCCAATGTGCATAGAGGCGGACTCCTTGTCCACGTTCAGATGTTCCAAGTCCTTTTCTTTATCCTGATATTCATAGTCCGTTGGAGTCATTTCATCCAGGGGCTTCTGGACTTTGGGTATCTTCTTTACTTTATGCAACTTTCTCGCCTCGAAATCGAAGACGGTGCATCTCTCAACTTGAGCGAGCGAGCGCCCTCTCTTCTTTCTTGCCTCTTTTAACATTCTTTCTGTGTTCTATCGGGCTTGGAGGAGTTTTTTGGCCAAGGGGGATTCACGTATTGAGGACAGCTCGGAGTCGAATGCGGCTGGGTCTACAGCCGAGGGATTGAACAAATATAAGGAGTTGAAGGGGGTAGCTTCACCCGAAGGTTCGGCAACAAGGGTGACGGGGGCTTCGACGAGTGGGAGCACGTTGTGTACAATGGAGGAATGAGCCTCGGGGTTCGACATTGGACTATTAGCTTCGCCCTGGTTGATGACTGAAGGATTGGCGGTGTGGCTGGGTGAAGTAACTTCGACAGGTTTGTCCTGGCCGAAAGACTCAGGGGGAGTAGTTAGGGACACGGCGTAAGGAGGTGACTGACCTTGTGGAGGCAGGGTGGATAGGTGAGAGCTTTCGGCCAGGGCCGGGGTAGACTTACGAGCAACCAGAGCATAAGGTGAAGAGAACGTACCTACGTGCCCTCCTGGCAGAGCGGCCATGGTGATCTCCTGGGTGATTGGCCCTGGTTCCTCCTGGGCCTCGGTACTCTTGGCTTCAATGACTTCCATGAGTTCCTCCATGTTAATGACATCTACGTTTGGGATCGTTTCGGCACTTGGTGGAGTTTCTCCATCGTTTGCTTTGATCGAGCCCGATACTGATCTTTCGGCATGGGCGCTCGGAATGCTTGTACGCGGTCGCTTTGGGAAGTTCGGGGGTGCCTGTGTAGGTTCCCGCTCCTTTCTTTTCTTCCTCTGGAGGGGTTGCTCTGATTCCTCTATTGCTGTCTCGAGATCCTCGGATGGACTCTGTAGTAAAGCTTTTGGCATGGCCTTGGCTACTTTTTCCTTGGGGACATTATCAGTCCTTCCGGGGCTTTCGCCCGAACTTGGGGTGGCCAGTGGAACAAAGTCGGTGAAGGACAAGGGTTCCCAAGACCCAATATTGGTCTGATATACAATCGCGAATTCCCTGTCCATTGTTAGAAGCCCGTAAGAATTCATTTTTCGGCGATGGACTCTCATAATCCACCATTCTCTTAACTGCTCCTCGTCCCAGTCTTTCAACTCCTCTTTTAAATCGTCCCTTGCTTTTCTCCAGAAAGTGGAGTCGGGAGTTGGGAATGGGTACTGGTCTGGGTCGAATTCGAC
This sequence comes from Wollemia nobilis, assembly GCA_028583015.1. NCBI lineage: Eukaryota > Viridiplantae > Streptophyta > Pinopsida > Araucariales > Araucariaceae > Wollemia > Wollemia nobilis. The sequence continues at coordinate 2,243,977 of JAQPPZ010001708.1, forward strand.
CTCCATAGGATAGAAGTCATGCCAAGGAGGCAACGTCCTCATCTCCTCTAAGTGCCACTCCAGGTCCATACCATTGGGGTTATTCCTCTGCTCCAAAATTTTGGGGCGAGGATAGACATGGAAGTTTTTGCTTTTCAAATGATCTCTCATCACCCCCAACGGGTCGTAGAGCCACCTCTGTGGTATTTGAAGCAAACCAAAATCGGTGAGCTTCTCCTCCAGGTATATGTTCTACTTCAGGGCAAAGACTTCGATCACTCCCATCTTGAAGGGGAAGTCGCAGGTGTGTGCCCACTTTCGTCCATGGCCGTAGGTTTCGTCGGTCGCGTCACTTTGTCGAGCAACTTCCAGGGCAAATTGGTACTCCGAAGGGAAAAAGGGCAGCAAGAAGGGCTTCCCTGTGAAGCCGAAAAAGGTGGATCACAAGCCCTTGTGTCAATTGAAACACATCCCCTCTTCTCTCCAATACCACTTTATCTCTAAGGCAAAGAGGCACCCGGGGGCTAGACTCTGTCAGAATGTGCATCGCAGGTCCCAAAAACTGCTGATTGAAAGGGTAATAGGACTCCGACCTCGACAAGAGACGGGTCCACTGATATACAGGCAAAGGGATCCCATCTTCGTCGACTGGTGAAACATCACAATGGTGAAGGACTTTATGTACATGAAAGAAGAAGAGCCAAACCAGGAAGGAACAAGGCTAGAAGTGCGGCTCCTTGCTAGCATCCTTCATGGATGACAACCGCATATGCAGATTTTGGGCCACCCATTCTGCCCAATCGAAGAAAACTGGGTTGGTGTTCGGCCGCGAAGCGTCGGGAGCGTAGAACTCTCCTCTGGAAATGCATTCGGCTAGCGACACCTGCCATGGGTATACCGAAGTATCGCTTGACAAGCCTCCCACCCATGCGATGATGGAGAATATATCTGTGTTCTTGAAGGCCTCCAAGGGCAGGGGCATCTGGGGTCGCTTACCGGAAGGAAGTCCGCTCTTGAGATTTTCACGCAAAAAGCTCAGAATGAAGGGATTAGAGGTGAACTTATCCGTTTGTTCGCTCAGGCTGACATTGCGAATGGTATAGCCTTTTGGTGGCCTTTGCTGTGGTGCGAACGCTGCCTACACATCCTCCTTCAGAATGGAAAACAACTTTTGACCTGAGGCATCCAACACCTGTCTGGTTTGTGGTTGGTAGTTCTGAGCGATGGCGTATATGAGCTCGGGGCAGTGATGTGTAGGAGGAACTAGATACCAGTATATGTGGGAATAATACGCCATGGCCCTCTTGTTCTCCATCGAGAGCCTGCTTCGCATGAAGTCGATGGTATGCCGAAGCTCGGCCACGGTTCTTGAGAGCTCTGGGTCTCTGATTTTCACCCACTTATCGACCGGTGGTTCTATGCTGGGCTCATCATCGGACTCTTCCCTTCCTTCCATCACTTGTTTTCCTAGGCGTGGGGGAGGATTGACCCTCCTAGGTCTCTGTTTCTTTTCTTTCGTGGCTCTCACCTTCTCTGGAACCGTCGTCTCTGGCTCTTTTCCTTTCTGAGTGGGGTTCTTCTTTCCCATTGTGAATGATCGCAGCAGGATAACTTGTGATGTAGAAGAGTTCAGCACCTCAAAACAAGGGATGGGATAATCATGGCGAACAGTGAAACCTTTGATGCAGAAGCTCTTCGAGGTGACAGAATGCAGACTCGACTCTCACACTTGCAAATGGTTTGTTTTTAACGGGCATCTGCATTTTATAGCTTCGGAGGGCAACTTTCGACATTTATGGCAACCACCGTAATTACTTCGTGGGCCTGGCCCGAAAGTATCGCTGTGGCATCTGATTGGCCATATGGCGGCATCGTACGCGGGGCCATGCAATTCGAGGATTTGATTTTGTATCGAGAACGCAAATCGTTGCCACCTGGTACCCTTGCACGGCTTTTCGATCAACTAACTGCCTTGGGATGAGTGTCATTTCTTTCGTATTGAGTTCATCTGCTTTGGCCCCCTTTTGAGGCTATTGTTGGCACATTTCCTGAGGCATATCTTAAATGTGCCCACCTCGAAATTGAGGTTCGACGACATGGAGTTGGCGAAGAAAATACTTCACCGCGAAGTTCTTCTTCGGGCTGATTTTCTTCATTTCGGGCCCGAAGTTCCCCTTTGCTACGCTGTTGCTTCGGTTCACGAATACCGCTGACCGAAACCCATTTCATCGAGGAGGGCCTCGCCAAGAATTACTTCGAATGACGCCTTCGGCACGTTTCTTTAGCGAAGCACTTTCCACGTCCTTGATTTGCATGTGGTTTGGTTCTCCGAGGATGAACTGCTTCGCGGCGAACTTCCCTTCATCGGCTACTTCGGACCGAAACCCCCCGAAGGCGATTTCGATCGTGCTTTGTGAAGCCGAAGCTAGGAATCTAGCTTTTGTGGTTGAAGTGGCGCTTGCTCTCCATGATATTTTGAACAGAGTATAGACAAAGAACTGAAACCCTATATACAAAAATATGTGCAAGATTTTTTTTTATTAAGTACACATACCTCAGCGATTGAAGGTCTTCAGGTGGAGACCGTTGACGGAGATTGGTAAAACTTGGCCATTCGCATCTTTGAGGATGAAGGAATTAGCCGAATTCACTTTTACTATTTCAAACGGTCCGTCCCAGAATGCATCCATTTTGTCATGATTCCCAGGCTTGGCCTTCCATGAATCCCACCTCCATACCAGGTCTCCTGCTTTGAATATGCGATCGGATGATTTCCTTTTGAACCATTCTCGGGTGACCTCAGCATGTCGTGCAAAGTTTTGGTAGGCCTTTTCACGTTCCTCTTCTAGTTGTAGTAGCTGGACCAGGCGTTCCTCCATCGGGTTAGCTTCGTCTGCTTCCAGCAACTGTAATGCGGGGATCTCGATGTGAGTGGGCAGGATGGCCTCCTTGTCGTATACCAGAGCATAAGGTGAAGTCTTGATCGACCTTTTGACAGAAACCCGATCGGCCCACAAGGCCCGATCCAGAAGGAGGTGCCAAGTTCTTTTGTTTTGATCGATCAGCTTTCTCAGTATCCTCAACAGGGTTTTGTTGGTGGATTCTGCCAATCCATTGCCCTGGGGGTAATAGTTGGAAGACACCTTGTGATATATCCCATACTTGTATAGGAACTCGTTGATATTTGTGCCTGTGAAACCAGGACCGTTATCTGTAATAATTGCTTCGAGGATACCGAAGCGGGTAATCAATCCTTCCAGGAAGGTGACGACGGTATCTTGATCGACATGTTTTGTGGGGACTGCCTCGGCCCACCTGGTGAAGTAATCAGTCGTAGTCAGAATGAATTTGTGTCCAGTGGAGGAGTTTGGTGATATGGCCCCTACGAAATCCAGTCCCCATTGCTGAAAGGGTGTTTCCACCTGAATCGGTCGGAGGGGCATCGAAGCATTTCTGCTTCGATCGGTGAATTTCTGGCATTGCTCGCATCTGCGACAAACGGAGAAGGCATCGACAAAGAGTGTGGGCCAATAGTAACCCGCCTTGATTATCTTCAGCATCGTCGCTCTTCCAGCAAAGTGTCCTCCAGATAGTCCTGAATGAAATTCACCCAGGATTCTCCTCTTATCATCATCTTTTATGCATCTGAGGAGGACGCCGTCGATGTTCCTGAAAAATAGGCCTTTTGGGCGCATAGTATATCGGGCGGACCGCATCCTGAAATGTCTTCGCTGCGAAGCATTCAGATGTGAGGGGCATCTGTCGGTGTTGAAATATTCCACTATTTCATCGACCCAATCTTTCTCGGCCTCTTCCTGATTAGCGAGGCATTCTCCTATTGGCGAATCATCCGACTGACAGTCTGTTATTTCGGTCGTTGCGCTCTTCGCCAGCTCTTGACATAATGCGCGACCGTGAACTAGTTTGGTAGGCTTGATCTCAATATCAAACTCTTGGATTTTGCTTACCCAACCAGCTCTCTTGCTTCCCAGTTCCCCTTGAATAATGAAACTATGCACATCGGGGTGAATGACGAAGACTGTGGTTCGACTCTGAGAAATGAACTATTTGAATTTCTTGAGAGACTTCATTACTGCATGCACTTGATGCTCGATGAAATTGTACTTCTCTTCATGGGGATTAATTATCTGGCTGAGGAACGCGATGGGACGTTCCTCTCCATCTTCCCCCTTTTGCGTTAAGACCGCGGCGTAGCTTTCAGGTTCTCCTATTGCATACAGGATAAAATCTTGACTGTAGTCGGGGTTGATCAAGACCGGTGCCTGAACAATTCGGGCCTTGATTTCTTTGAATGCTTTTCTCCTCTCTTCTGTCCAGATGAATTTTGTGCCCTTCTTTAAAAGCTCAGACATCGGCTTAATGACTTGGGCGAAGTCTGGGACAAACTTCCTTACGAAGTTAATCTGATCGAAGAAATATTGAAGGCCCTTTTTATCCGTTGGGATTGGGAGTTTCATCAGAGCTTCGGCTCTGTCAGGATCCACGGTGAGACCCTTTTCTGAAATTGCATGTCCCAGCAGCTTTCCTTCGCTGACTATGAAGATAGACTTTTTTGGATTGATTGAGATGCCAAATTCTTGGCATTTTTCAAAAATTTGTTGAAGATGTTCTGGGTGGTTTTCTCTCCTTCGGGAGAAGACGGTCATGTCATCCAAATAGATAATGATAACCTTGTTCAGAAGCTCGCCAAAAGCTAGGTCCATCGCCCTCTAGAAAGTAGCTCCCGCGTTCGAGAGGCCAAAAGGCATTCACTGGTAGGCGAATGTGCCCCACTTGGTTGTGAACGCGGTCTTATGCTGGTCTTCGTCCCTGACCCAGATTTGATTATATCCAGAAAAACCATCGAGCAGGGAGAATCGTTGAGCTCCAACCATCGAATGCAAGATCCGATCGATCTACGGGAGAGGATAGTGGTCCTTGAGGGAAGCATGATTCAGGTTGCGGAAGTCCACGCATAACCGGATGTCTCCATTCTTTTTTTTGACAGGGACCAAGTTCGCTACCCAGGAAGAATGCTTGATGGGATAAATGATCTTTGCTTCGAGCATTTTTAGCAGTTCGGCCTTCATCAGGACCTCGATCTTTGGATTAACCGGCCTTTGCTTCTGTCGAAAAGGTTTGGCCCCTTCTTGTAATTCGATTGTATGTTGAATCAGCTATCGATCATATCCCTTGAGGTCGTGATAAGACCAAGCCACGATATCTGGGTACCTCTTACACAAACATCGGATTCGCTCTATTTCTTCCGAAGTACAATCGGTCTCGACCTTTATTACTTTCCCAAGTTCCAGTTCTAAATCTTGATATTGTTGTACGCTGATCTGGATCCTGTGGGAGAGCGATCGATCATTTTGATCGAAAAGGCTCTCAAGCATGATCAATCCCTTGGGAACGTGGTTGTTCTTCAACTGGATCAATCCTTCATATTCCTCCTCATCAGGGCTTCGGTCTTCGACCGTAGCGGCTTCTTGGATCATGAAATTGACAATCTGCTCGTCGTTGTCAAAAACTTGCCAGTGTAAATCTCTGTCCGGGATAGAGGGTCTATAGATCATCCTTACAGCCTTCGGCTTATGCACCATATCATCCATTGGAGAATATCGGGCTGCGATGGATGCTAAGACATCTGCATGTCGATTCTTTTCTCATGGAATAGACTATAGATTGAGGGATTCAAACTGGTCGAACAGGTCCCATACCCTATTGCGGTATGATTTAAGATAGTGCTTCTTTGAAGAGCATCTGTTGGTGACCTGGTTGCAAACTAGTTCAGAATCTTCAAAGATTTGAAGATGCCTTATGCCTAACTTGTCAGCTTTCTTGAGTCCCAAGCACAAGGCTTCATACTCTGCTGCATTGTTGGTGCAGCTCCATGTCAATCGGTAGCAATACTCCTTTTGCTCACCGGACAACGAAATCAGAAGGATTCCTGCCCCGATGCCGTTTTTGCATCGGGCACCGTCGAAGAACAATTTCCATAGTCCTTCTTGAGCAGAAACCTTTCCCTCCATTTTGGCTGGTTTCTCGGACTTGGCGATGGTGTAGCACCCCACCTCAGTCTCTATCATGGCATTGAAATCTGCCAATGAAAATTCATCTTCACAACACAACTGTGCGAGGGATTCCTGGACCAGATCCACTTGCTCTAGCTCCTCCGCGATCGTATGCACAGGGTCACTGCTTTCTTCCTCGGACATTTTTTGAACCAGGAACGTAGAGGGCTTTTCATTATAGATTTTCACCTTCTTCCCTTTGAAGGGGATCTCCAGATGAGTGTAGTCCATGGACAGATATCCGCCTAGCTTTGCCGTGAACTCCCTCGATAGGCACATGCTGAAGTAGGGCTCAAGGTCCATGACTACCACCTCTTGTATGACTATGATTTGAGGTGTCTTATGTAGCCGAATAGGAATATCTTTGATGACACCTACAGTCTTCACTAGGGTACCGTCCAACTGGAGGACTCCGTGACTGCTTCGTGTGTACTCCATGCCTATTTCCTCGCATACTGCCTTCGGCATTACTGTCGTCGCAGCTCCAGAATCTATCATACAGTTATGCACGATATACCCTTCCATTTGTAAGGATAAGTAGAACGGTGGTGGTCTATTTTTTCCCATGATGGACGCGGACAGGGTCTGCACCAGAGCGAGCGGCTCTACCTTCTTTGTATTGATCCTCTTCAATGATTCTTGCAGCAGGTCCACTTGTCCAGGAAGTTGCAGAGCATCATACAAACTGATTTTGGCTGGAATTCTCTTCAATTCTTCTACAATGTTGTAGGCTGGGGAGCTATGCACCTCAGGTTCCTTTCTCGGTTCGTACTTGGTGCGATATTGCTCTGTCGCTTCGACCCTTTGTCGCTTGGTGAGCGAGGGAAATTTGAGCTTCTCCTTAGCCTGTTCTTTGGTCTCCACCTGAGGTGGTTCGGCAGTGGCCTTTTGGGCCTTTTCTTTGATTGGAGCTGGCGGAGGAGCTTCACTCGGGGCCGAAGAGGATGGTTGTCCCTTCTCAAAATGAGCATGTACCTTCAAAGGAGCCATCTGAGTAGCATCTACCTCTATCGACCTTTTACCTCCCCTGGTAAGGACCGCGACTGGCTCTTCCTCGTCGATGGACAAGTTTTGATCCAATTGTCTGATGACGTTGACTTGGCCGCCTTGACTGCTGCTTGTTAGTGTCTGCACGTAGTGTTGATGCAACATGCATGTATTTTCCTCATGAGGATCATTACATGTAGAGCACCAGTATACATGATCGGAAGTGCTTGGGACTTCATCTATCACAACATTTCTTGCCGAAGCTTTTCCTTGATGGACCACTTGATCTTTGGTAAGTGCAGGCATGGGATAAGACCTTCTTGGTAGAAACTCTTGTTGCGCTTGCTTCTTCTTGACAACGGTCATGTCGTTGGACAAGGTCTGCACTGTGGCATTTAACGATTGCATTTCTTGCAGTATCTTGGCTTGCATATCATCGGCCTTGGGAACTAATGGTAAAGAAGCCATAGTCGGTATCGGAGGTAGGGCAGGATGTTGGAGGGGTGCTGGCAACATTGGAAATGTTGGAGTGATAGTGGGCGGCATAGTTGAAAGTGTGGGGAAATGTATCTATGGAGCGGTGATCTATGACACAACGGGATTCGGGTTCCAGGATGAGATCGGATATGCAGGGATTGCAAAAATCTATGGAGCTACTGCGCTCGCTTGAAGGAACTCGGGGAGTATGGGCATTGGCATTCTTTGAGGGAGTTTACCCATGGCTATGAGGTCCGTTTCTGCTTTCTTGGCTAACCCATACAACTCTGGAAAAGTATTGACATTTGAGTACCTTATCATAAGACCGATATCAGGGTTGAATGCCCAAAGGAAGTAGTATGTCGCGGCTTCGTCAGTTGGGCGAAGCCCAACTGGGACTCTTTGCCAGGTTCGAGCGAACCTAACATTGAAGTCTATGATCTCTTCTTGTGGATGTCTTTGGATTGAAGTGAATTGCTGTAGGAGAGAAGTTGGATCGGCGGACTCATTGAAGCCTTGCATCAACTGCCCGGCTAACTGGTCCCATCCCGTAATAGTGTCGGATGGCAGAGATCTATACCAATAGAGGAGTTTTCCTCTAAGGGAGAGAACCAGGAGCTTCACCATCACTCGCTCTTCTGTGATATCATGGATCGCCGCCAGGGAAATGATGTCCTGGATATGCTCTAGAGCAGTCTTTTCGGTTTCGTCGAACGTCGGGAGCTTTTTGATTGCAGCAGGTGGAACTTGCCCTTGGCCCATGAGATTCAACGGTGACGAAGAATTCCATGCTGGAAATAATCTGGGTGACGGTTGTTGCTATTGTTGTTGTTGTTGTTGTTGCTAGGCCATATTTGTGCCTGGGTTCTATGGAACAGAAGTCCCCGAAGTCCTTCTTGGGTTGCTCGTCGGAAGGCCAATGGGAACGGAGGCACTAGGATGCTTCGGTGAGTTGGGAGGATTCGGAGGAAAACTAGCTACTGTGCTATCGAAAGTTATGCCTTGCTCGTCAATAGCAGCCTCTTGCGAGGACGTCCCGCGTAAGAGATATTTGGGGGTAACTAACCTAGATCGTTCCCCAAAGGCATCAATATCAAGCTCAAAGAACTCGGTTTCCTCTCCTCTATTCCTAACTCTCCATCTTGTTTGCATGAAGGCACGGGCTTTAGTACTGGTCTTTACGACTTGAAGATTCTCGGGTAAAATAGAGTCGCCAGATGCTAAGAGTCTCTTAGTAATGAGAGCATCGATTCTCACTACTACTCAGAAGATGAGACTGACCGGATCTCACCGAGAACTTGTTAGAACTACTGGCTCCGGTGAAGACGGGCTAGAAATTTTCTCAAATATGGGACCTTGAGTCCCATCGAGTGTGCCAAAATTGTTGGTCATCAAATCCGCACAGGAAAGGACTTTCGGTGGGTTTGCACGCCCTGGACCTGCGACCAACATTGAAAGGCCGAGGGGAAGAGATGCCCCTCGTGCCAATCTCCGGAGAAAGGCCGGCTCCTATACTAATCTACTTTTGGGGTTTGAGACAAGAGTGTAGGAAAGAAATAAAAGGAGTTAGGGTTAGAGAAAGAAATAAAAAGGGTAAGGGTTAGAAGATGATGATTTAAGGTGGGGGAGAACAGGAAGCATGATTACTCACTAACAACTCGAATAGCGAGCAAAGAATACCAAGAATAGACATGAAAGAAATGCGATACTCGAACTTTCCTATGTATCCTCCGGACGGGTTCACGGGGTTCTCCTTTCTCTCTCGCTGGAATTAAGGGTTCAGAGTAACAACGATTGAGATAAGGGAATAACAGAAACCTCGATCCACCAAGCAGCATAAAAGAAAGCTTATAAGATGTTTTTCCTCTCCTATGTATCCTTCAGGGCGAATTTTAGGGTTCAGTCCCCGATCGCACACCGGATTTAGGATTCAGAGTCTCAGTATACGAGTGCGAAAAGACAAAAGAATTAAGCACAGAAGGCAGCATAAAAGAGAGAAATAGAGCACAAAAATCTTTAGTATTAGACGCAGGACATCAAGTTACAACAGCTTTCTAGCAGAAAGTTCCCCCCATTTTTACATTGCAAAGCCTAGGTTTTTATAGAGGACCCGGCCCTCTGAATCATTATTACAAAAATGGCGGAGTACACCCTCGAGCCCTAAGAAATCGGCTCCTCGTTGCTACTGCGGATGATCTCTCAAATCGGCTACCAAAACTGGTAATGGTGACCGAGTCAGCCAGAGAAAGTCACATTAAATGAGCCACTTGGGTGTCCTTGGATTGTAGGTGCGGTGCTCGAGTGGCGGCCATGCTTGCCGGGTTCTTCTTCACGGGCTGATACCTCGCATCCAATTGCCAAAAATGAGCAGCGGGCTTACCGGGCAAGAAAATATGCATTTATGAGGCTCTCTGATCGCCTCGAGAAAATGCCCAACTTGGGAAGCGTTCCTGGGAAGCGCCTCACTGATTTTCGCTTCGCAAAACTACTTCGGGGGCGTGGAGTGCCGAAGCCGATCTTCCTTTATCCTTCGCTGCTTCGCTGGCAAAACTGCTTCGCTAATGGGTCGGGAAAAATGCTTCGGGCCGATCTTCTTTTGAAACGGTGGTTCGGGGGAGTTTTGGCCGAAGCACTTTCTCGACCTCTACTGCTTCGGGTGAAAATTGGCCGAAGTGGATTTTAGAAATACTTCGGGCCCGAAGTAATTTCTTTGCCTTAGCTGATTCGGGCTATCTTTCCTTCTTCGACGAAGTTGCTTGGATGCCGCTTCGCAAAACTCTTCACCCGAAGTAGCCGCTGGGAATGCTTCGGGTGCGAAGCGTTTCCTTCGTACCTTTCTCGACAAAGTTCTCGCCCGAAGTGATGATTTGAAGCGCTTCGGGCCCGAAGCTCTTTTCTTTTCATTTTGTCCACCAGGGGGCGATAGGGAAAACCAGAATTGCTATAACTTATAAACAAAAGAAAACTTTCAACAAAACAAATATTATACAAAGATTCAATTTTTCTGCCCCTTGGTGGAATGTGACAATATTGTCAACAGGTCCATGCCATTAATAAATTTAAACATTACATAATAGGGTATGAAGTATTTGTTCACATTGATCACTCTACCATTAAATACTTAATGAACAAAGCAACAGTAGGAGGTAGAGTGGTTAGATGGCTTATTTTTCTACAAGAGTTAAATATAATGATTATAGATGAGGTAGGAAAATATAACATCATCGTAGATTGCCTATCTTGTATGCAAATATTTGATGATGATGAGTTAATTCCTGATAACTTCTTAGATGAACATTTGTTCGTTCTTTCCATTTTTACCCCTTGGTATGCTTATATTGTAAATTACCTAGTAACATGAAAAACACCTCAAAACTATACATTTCATGAGCATAGAAAATTGATACGTCAAAGCATTCCTTACATGTGGATTCATGGAGTCTTGTTTAGAAGATGTCTTGACCAAGTAATTAGGAGATGTGTGCAAGAAGATGATGTATATGACATCATTTGAGCAACACATGAAGAACCCTGTGGAGGCCATATGCCACCCAAAGAATAGTCAATAAAATACTTCAAATTGATTACTTTTGGCCTACCATGAATAAATATGTCCATAAATTTTTTGAGAGATGCGATGCTTGTCAAAGAGCTAGTAAGCCTACCCCTTCGATGGAAATGCCTTTGGTTCCACAAGTAGTACTTGAACCATTCGAGAAATGGGAAATTGACTTTGTTGGACCAATAGACCCTCCAAGAGAATGTAATAAACACATACTTGTGTGTACATATTACGTTACTAAGTGGGCTAAAGTTAAAGCTTTACCATGAGTGCAAGCTAAACCAGTCGCTGATTTCCTTTATGAAAACATTATGCAATGCTTTGGAGCACCTAGAGAATTAGTTTCAGACCATGGAACCCAATTTATCTCCAAAGTGATTGAACATTTTGTTTATACTTATCAAATAAAGCATAAGAAAACCTCACCATACCTCCCTCAAGCCAATGGACAAGTAGAAGTTACAAACAAAGAACTTAAAAAGATCATCACAAAAAATGTAACTGTTGATAGGGGTGATTGGATTGAGAGATTAAAGGAAGTTGTATGGGCATATAATACAACTTGGAAAACCACCACAGGATTATCACCTTATGAAATGGTCTATGGAAAACAAGTTATCATGCCCATAGAATTTGAGATAGAAACTCTTTGCACAACGGTACAACTTGATGTAAATTTGAATAAAGCGCAAAAAGCTAGATTGGAAAAGTTAAATATTTTGGATGAAAGGAGACTAGAGGTATTACATAGGACTAAAATAACCCAACAAAAATGAAATAAATGGCATGATAAACATATTGTACCATGCACATTCGAATCAAGAGATTGGGCTTTGTTGTTTTATTCTCATTACCAAGACTTTCAAGGTAAATTGAGGACCATATGGCTAGGACCCTATGAAATCAAAGAGATATTTAGAAATGGTACAATCAAGCTCAAGCCTATATATGATTCAACAAGAAAATTTCTAGTAAATGGCCATAGGCTTAAACTTTAGAAGAAACCATTATCTAAGGAGGAATTCATACACCATCTTAAGTAGCAAGCCGAATTGCAATCCATTTCTGAACTGCAATCAACCACTATTGAATAAATTTTTTTCTCTTATTTAAAAAAAGAAAAAAAAAAATATGCTTCCTTTGTTTCATCATAAAGTTTCTATATCTACAGTATTTCTATCTTATTCTCATCAATTTTCAGTATCAATGTTTCAGAAATAGCCAAAAAGGCAATTTTTTAAAAATCTTGTAGGAAATGACTATTATATGTTGCATAATACTTTAGTTGATAGATAACATCTAGATTTTTTTCAAAAAAAATTAGTGTTTTGAGCAATTTTCATTGAAAGTCAAGCAATCTTTTGATGTTGTGAGTTATTCCTAGTCAATCAAACTTTTCTTGGACTATGCACATTTGAATATATAAAAATATTGTGGGATGTGGAGAGATTGACTCATGTATTACTATTGCCATAAGTGAACAATTTACCTTGATTATCCATCTATATGTATGGTCTAGAGTAATACTGAATTAGCAAAAGGACAATCTCATCCTTCATCCCAAAACATAAAATGAGGAGAATAGTAAGGATAGGATAAAATTCCCATTAGGACTTTGATAAGAGTGGTTGGGAATCCAATTCCCCAAAATTATTCCTCTGTAAAAATAAATAAATAAATATCCTGCTCATCAACAGCAAGATCCAAAACTCTTGCTTTCAAAAAAACAAGAACCCCAAAAGCAAAAGCCCTGCTCCATCTCAAAAAGCAAGTCCCAAAAAGTTAAAAAGTAAAAATGAATCCTTAATTATTGTATCTTACACCAGACCTCCATTAAAGTATCCTTACGTAGTAGCACTAAGTCTGGACAAGACCTATGGATGCTCATAGATAAGCTAGCTTGTTGGCATAAGTGATCTTTGTTGTTACTCAATCCTCACTCATAATGGTAAATGAATACTCATTGCACACACAGTTGGTCCTTAAGGGAGGAAGCTTGAAAACATTAGGATAACTTTAACACCATGATGATTTGTGAAATGAATAGATGAAATTGTTTAAATATCACTAGGATGTTTGAAGTCTTTGAGAAATAACTCTCGAATATCCTAAGCATGCAAAAGTTAGAAGCAAATTCCTACAGCTCATTTTCTTCTACCAAAATATGGCTTTCATCTCTCAAAATATTGTATCTTTTTACAAAGCCATCATAACATCTGAATATCTATTCCATTTTTGAAAATACTTCAAGTCTTTGATAGATATCTATTTTTGTATACATTGATGACTGATATCAAGCCTTATAATCATTATCTTTCTCTCACTTGGTTACTCCTTAATGAAATTCAAGAAGCACAATTACAAAAATTATAATAAACCCCCATAAATAAAACTTATTATTATATCATCCATCAATATAAATAAAATACCCTTCATCTTGTTTTGGCTAGATAGCCAAAATTACAGTTTGGAGGGGTAATAGAGGTATATAAAGTTCACAATACAGTTTGGGGGAGAAGAAATAGGTAAAGTATTGTCTCAAACTTTAAGCAACTACAATTTTGTAGACATATTTTGTAGATGTCTTTTGTAGATGCCTTCCGTAGGTATATTCTGTAGGTGTCTCTTGTAGATGTCTTATGTAGGTATCATTCATAGGCATCTTCCATAGATGTCTTCTATAGAGGTTTTTTGTAGATGTCTTTTGTAGGTATCTTCTGTAGATATCTTCCATAGATGTCTTCCGTATAGGTCTATTGTAGAAATTTTACGTGTCTTTCGTAAATATTATCAGTAACAATCTTCTGTAAATGATTTTCCGTAGGTATCATTAGTAACAATATTCTATAAGCATCATCTGTAGATGTCATCCATAAACATATATCGCGAAATATTCTAAGTGTCAAAATTTAAAATCAGGCTAGGCAAAGTGAGACATGTGGCAATTTAAGAAATGTTAGGACAAGTAATAAGGGCACGTCAACAAAACAAAAAAAAATTAATGGAAAATTTGCGGTAATATTTTAAGTCAAGTAGAGGGGATAAGATAACAAAATAAAAAAATAATAAGCCCTCTTATGACAAGAACACTTAACGCAGCGTCGAGTACCACCTCCTATGACTTGTCCACACAAACAAGTGACACATGCCAACTAGAATTTAAAAATTTTATTTGAAAATGCAGCCATTCATGGGGTTGAAAATTAGAAGTAAGATGTCTTATTGGAGCATGTGGATAAACAAGGATGTACACAAATCCACTTGGCCATGTTGACAATAAAATGCCACATAATACAAAACATGGCATAAGACACATAGGCTGGTACAAAAGGGAACAAGGTGGTAAGATTTAATTGAAGTCCACCAAGAATCAAGGTAGATCACGACACTTGGAAACTGAAGGTCTACCCTCACCATGCAAGGTGGCAGGCATGTTTGGTGCCAAGAAGAAACCGACCACCCAAAGACCATACCAATGAATTACAGGTGGATTCCCTTCACCAATCGAAAGAGACAACGTGGATAAACAATATCAACCCTTGATTAACATTTAAATGAAGGATCACAATGCAAGGGAAAATACGAGTCTAGAAGTGTTGCGGGAAGGACACGATCATTGATGCATGACCTTCACTGGTAAATAACATAGCAGCACTTGGATCTAAGCCACATGCCATCGATTAAAGCCAAATCTATGGACGATGAGTTCAAGATGATTTTAGGGCAAATGGTCTTCATCGTTGATAGGAATTAAACTAGTCTCCATCATTGGATAGAGTTAATCGACAATATGTGACATCTACATGTAGCCATGTAGAGTAAAATTAACCTAAATCACCTCCTTCGATGTTGATGACCCTTTGTAACTCGATTTTGAGTGAAATTTCCTGGTTTTTTGGCAAAGATCGCTGAAAATTTTCGATTAGATGGTGGTGAGCTTTAGAAATTCGTAGAATTTCATGGGTAGAAGGACAATTCTTTGACAATGTAGGAAGGGTGGTGGAGTAAATTGAAAACGACAGGTAAAGAATTTTTTTACTGTTACGGATGTCGAAAATCATTTTTTATTTCTCTATTGCACATGGATTAAGCGATATTAAAATTGTAAAAGGTGTGTAGAGGATTAAGATATAAAAATGGTTTCGCTGATAATTTTCTGGGTTTAATATAGGTTTAAAAAAATATTTTTTACTTCAATATTGTTCTATGTTTTCTAGAAAAACAAACTACTCTAAAGAATTATAAAGCAATTTATTTCATTATTTGAAATATTTACAGGGTTCTTGGTTTATAAAATATTGGGATTTCTAAGAAATTTTTTGCCTATCCCTTTCTACTACAAAAAATAAAAAAAACCTAGACTCCACTATGCCTCGCTCTATGTTTCAGAAGTGTAGTGAACCATCCTTGGTTGAAACCCAAAACCCTAGTGATGTTGTAACCGAGTTATTCCAAAATGCCAGATGGTGGGAGGCTCTTACCAAATTTAGAGGGCATGACCAAGGAGTGGCTAAACATTTTATCCTAAATTGTGACCCTAATAGGATGACCACTCAAGTTGGAGGTATTCAATTTAATCTTAACCCTAGTTTAATCTCATAGGTACTAAATCTACCGAAAGTAGGGTTACCATACTACAAAAATCCCTCCAAAAGTGTCACTCAGTTAGTAGCAAAATTTGGTGAGAAATGTACTATTATCAAGGATAAGGAGGGATGGATTAAAGGGGTGTCTACCTCTTCACCTTCCCTCTTATGGAAGGAGGTAGCCATCCTAATTATTAAATTCTTTACCCTAGAAGGATGAATGTCCACCTGTGCAGCTTACCATCTTCGTATGTTAATGAATCTAAAGTTTCTCAAAAATAGTGAATGTGTTATCAATTTACCTTACTTCTTGTTTCAATCGCTGAAATCTATAGTTTTGTTGGTTAAGCCTAAAAACCCCCAAGAAAAACCCAAATTGCACCTACTTGCACATCACGGCCTGATTAATTTAATAGTCTTAAAGAAAGCTCATGAAGTTAAAATTACGTGGAATCAGATAGTGGATGAATCTAACCTTCCGAAGTACTCTAAATCCACTGAGAATGAATTTGAAGAAGATAATTTGACTGAAGAAGAACATGAGTCTGATAGTAAGGAGGAAGAACATGACATTCCAAAATGTAAATGCCAACCTGCTAAAAATATTAAACCAAACCAATCAAAAAT
The DNA here is from genome assembly GCA_028583015.1 of Wollemia nobilis. Lineage (NCBI taxonomy): Eukaryota > Viridiplantae > Streptophyta > Pinopsida > Araucariales > Araucariaceae > Wollemia > Wollemia nobilis. Next base: position 2,260,269 of record JAQPPZ010001708.1, read on the forward strand.
TAGGCATCAAAAAAATATTGTCGAAACTCATAAGAAAAATGATACATCAAGGCATGAGTTTGATTTACCTAAACCTGAGTCAACTACCAAAATCCTATCCCACCTTCGGGTGCAAAATACTATCTTATAGATCAAAATTGATAAATTGTGAGAGGATTTCACAGAGCATTCTAAACTGATTTAGTGAGCCCTTACCCTTTAGATAGACATGATCAAACAAATTTTAGTGGATAGGGTGACGAAACCCGTTGATTTTGTCAACCGACTACCACTTGTCAATGCTTCTCCAAACAAAAGTTCTAAAACTATTAAAAAGAAAAAAAAATTAGTAAAATTTCGTAAAACAACCCATACACATAAGCCCATTGACTTTTCTAAACTCCTTGACAAAGAAAGTCCCCACCAGCTCATCAGCCTGACATAACAAAATCAACCTAAGAAATCGGTTTCTCCCATCAAGATAGGAACCACACCAGGGAATCTTATCTTGAATTTCGGGGCACCCCCAAAAATCAATGCAATAATAGATAATATTGTTTCTTCGATTGAGGAACTTCTACCTTCTCAGATGCAAGATGCAGAGCAGAAGGAAGATTCACATGAAGTTGAACATATAAAAAATATTATGGTTAAGACACCAGTGGGTGAACAAAAGGCCAAGGAGCAGGTAAAAAAGTGAAAAGGGAACACAGGTTACCACAGTCGAGACCACCATCTTCATGGATCTCCACCCGACGAACACAAGTTGGATAAATTGAACTGCAAAGAAAAAATTGTTAAATTATTTTGTTCAAACTTTTATATTAATATATATTATTATTATCTGTAGAATGTTGATGTTTTACCTATAATTATTTTACTCATATACATAAATATTTTGATGTTTATGATGTTGTATATAATGTTTTATGTCTTAAAATATTATGGGCAATATAATGTTTGATGTTTTATATGAGATTGTGGAAAATAATTTGAAGCATTTTTTTAAGAAGTCATTCTGATAATATACTTTTGTAGAACTGTTCTCTAAAAAATAGTATAAAAGATACATCATTTTTTTGTTATCATTTTCTGATAAAGTTCTGTATAATTGTGTTATTATCTGGAATGTTTTATCTGCAGTTATTTGATTAGAATTGTGTAATATGTTGGCTTATGTTCTACGTATTTTTAGAAATATTTATTTCTCAGTACTAATGATTCTTTTCTAGAAATCATGTCTGATGTTTATCTGTTCATTCTTAAATAACTATGATGTCCTATTTTGAGAATTGCAAATGATTTTTTGAAAAGACAATATGGAAAGACAATATAAATTTTGAAATTTAATCTTTCATTTATTTGCAAAGATCTGGATGGTGACATATGATATATGTGTAAAAATTGTCATATTTTGTTTATCTTATTTCTCCATATGCATGAGGACATGCATAGATTTTAGTTTGGGGGAAAATGATGAGAGGATATTTGGCATGTATTTCTATAATAGAATGTTTCATTCTTATGTTTAATTAATGATTATAATGTGTTTTATGTAAGTTATTGTTGTATATTTTTGTAATTTATCAATAAAAGGATAAATGCAGATAATATGATAAATGTGTTTGTTTTATGTAAAATACGTTCGATTTATGAGTAATTATGCAGGCAAGGTGTTGAAGAATATTCCACAGATGAATGATGCAGCTAGCGCAAGCCTTGGGATACACCTTGGATGCAAGGAGATGGATGTAAGAACAAAGGATGTAGGAAGCCTAAGGCACAATGACAGAGCAGTAGCAGATTACTATTACAGAAGATGGTAGCTAAAGCATGTTATAGAAGATAGTAATTGAAGCATGTTATGAAAGATAGTTACCGAAGTATATTACAGAAGGTAGCTACTAAAATATGTTATCGAAGGATTTTTACCAATAGTTACTGAAGGATTTTTACCAACAGTTACCGAAGGATGATTAAGTTCATTGACTAACGCTGCATGCCACATCATTTTCACATGGTAGCCAAGTATTTCTAGTCAGCATAATATTTGATTTGTCACGTATTCTTCACATGGGATATTGTGATTAATAAAGTCGTTATTACTTTATTCAATAAAGTTGTGTAATCCAACTATTGTTAGGTTTATTAGATTTAGACGTAAGCTCATTGTTGAACCTTTTCCTGGAATAAAGGATATTTGGTTATATTGTATATCTTGCAAAATATCAAATTTGTTAAGTTAGCCTTGCCACTTGGACCATTCAAGAGGTTTACCAAGTCCAAGCAGGAATAGGAATTGTATTAATTTAGATTATTTTGGTTAGTACATAGTTGTCGCATCATAAGTCCACAAAAATCCACATGGAAAAATATGTGGAAGAGTTTATTCAAAATTGTACAAGTCATCATATATATTACATAGGAAGACCTTTGAAGAGGTCTAATGTTGAAATATCCAAATGCTAAAATATTGAATTGTCTTATCAAGATTTTTTGAAAGAACTGCGCCAACATGTACATTTGAATCACCAGCAATAAAAGTAGCACTTTATTCTTTGCATATGGTAATTGTGTCATTTGTATTTACTATTTAATTTCATTTATGTAATTGTAATTGTATTTCCCTGCATTCATAGAATAAAATCATGTTAGGAATAGTTATGCATTTTAGTCACTGAGATAAAGTAAACTAGGGGAGAAAGACTTACACTATCTTCTAGGAGGCAGGGCCCACTCCTACAGCCAGTCCCTAAGCTCTCGCCCCTAAAATAGGTTAGAAATAATTAATTAGACTTAGGATATAAAATAAAATAAATTGCATTTTCATAAAATATAAAGTCTAGAATAGATAAATAAAACTAACTACATGAGGATCCTCACCAATAGATCAATTCATTAGTAAGTAATTTATTATTAGTTAAACTCACCAATAGTTAAACTCATCAATAGCCAATTATTGTTAGAATAATTTTATTTTCATTCCTGCACAATCTAACTCATGTTTGCAAACACCTAAAACTAAAAGAAATCTAAACTAAGATTAGCATTGATCCCTATGGTACAATCTATACTAGATTTCTATTATTTAAATCTAACCTTGATTACCCTCGGATTGATAAATTTAAATGTAAGCTATTACAATCGATCGGTGTCCACAAACTTGAGAGGGGATAGGTATATTATGTGAATAGGTGCCCATGAACTTGTGAGATGGGACAGGTGTCTCCTATGGATTGGTGTCCACGAACATTATAATAGGGGATTGATATCTCCTATGGGTTGGAGCCCACAAAATTTATTGAAAAAATATATAAGCTATATTTTACCGTGGTTTTCTCTTGAGAAGGTGTTTCCACGTAAAAGTTGTCTCTCATATGTGTAATGATTTATGCATTATTTCATTATTGCATTAATATTATTGTTGTTATCATTTGGATTGAAAAGTGAAATTTTTTATCTTATACTATTCACCCCCCTCTTAGTATAAGCTTGTGTTATTCAATTGGTATTAGAGCAGATTTCTTCATGAAAGCCTATCAGCTTGAAGGAAGATCTTACAATAACACACATGGCTAGCAAATAATGTTTTTCATCTAATAAGGATCCATTGTTTGATGGGACTAAATATGCTTTATGGAGCATAAGGATGAAAAATTATTTGATGTCACATGGCTATGATATATGGGCAATCCATTGAGGATGGGTTCACACCACCTACAACTCCTCCCATAGATCAAAGTGGTAAGAAATCATATGAAAATAATGTCAGGACAATGAATGCAATATTAAGTGGATTATGTGCATCGAAGTTTGTAAAAGTCATGCAATGCACTTCAACAAAATAAATATGGTATAAGTTATAGAGAACATATGAAGGAGATGACAAGGTTAAAATGGAAAAAAATCAAACCCATAGGAAGAAGTTTGAAGACTTGAAGATGAAATATGAGGAAGATATTGCTAGGTATATGCTTCATGTTGATGAGGTTGTCAACACCATTCGTGGACTTGGAGAAAGTAACGAAGACTCTAATATTATTCAAAAATTCTTGAGGTCACTTCCCATGAGGTTTGATGCAAAGGTTTTAGTAATTTAATAAATAAAGGATCTCAAAACTTTGAGCATGGATGAGCTACATGGGATTATCACAACCTATGATATGAGGACAGAAAAAAATCAAAAATACAAACAAGAGGCAGCGTTCAAAACTTCAAAGAAGACAAAGAATAAATAACCAGAATCAAGTGAAGAATCAAGTAGTGGAGAAGAATCTAATTTTGTGAGAAGGAATAAGAAGGGTCCAAGAAAACACAAAGGAATGCAGTTTGTAAAATATTTTAATTATGGTAATTTTGGTCACTATGCATCTAATTGTCCACAATATAGAAGTAGCAGCAGTGAAGAAGAAAAGGAATACAAGAAAAATAAAGAAAGAAAATTTTATCATGAAAAGAAAAATAGGCACTATCAAGGCAAGCATGAGAAGAAGATTTCAAAGATACAAGAAGATTTTTTATGTTGAAGAAGCAAGCAGTGCTTCTAAAAGTAGTGATGAAAGCCTCTCCAATAGTGAAAAAGAGGAAATCCTATTTTTGGCCATAGAAGAGAAATAAGATGCTCCTATTGTTGAAGATCAAGAAGAAGAGAAAGATTCAAAGAGTGAAGAAGAAATCATGGTTGACATTGAAGAGGAACTTGTTGTTGCTCTTGAAGAGTTAAAGAGGGTTAGAAAGAAGAACTCAATATTGAAGTATCCAGTACAAGAGGATGAAAAGACAAAGGTAAAGTTGTCACAAGAACTCATTGACCTAAAATTTAATATTGAAGAGGCAAAGAAAATTAAAGAAGGTATGGTTGAATATTTAAAGGCAAAAGATCCAGAATGTGAAATTCTAAGGAAGGGACTTGAAAAATTTAATGACAAGATATATTAATTTAAGAAAAGCTAAAAAATCTTGGATGATATTATCAAAGTACAAAGATCTCCTTTTATAAATACTGGACTTTGTTTTGAAGAAGGTCAAGAGAAACAAAAGGGGGATTCAAGATCAAAAGAAACATAAGCATCAAAGAAAGTAATTGAAGAAGAGCTTAAGACCTATGCTGATGTGTTGAGAAGTGGAAGCATCAATGAGGAATGAAAAAAGCACCATCAAGGAACATAGACCATCACAAAAAAAGTAATGAGAGAACCATACAAAAATATCCTTCAAGGCAATCATATAGGTTTCAATATTCCTTCCAAGGTCATTGTTTTTCATGTCACAAATTTGGTCATAAAACTACAAATTGCAAGATTAGTGCTATGAATGATTTTGGCTTCACCAAGAGGAATTCTAATTCATTTGCACCTCATATGGACTATAACATCATATATTACAAATGTAACAATTTTGGGCATACAACTAGATGGTGTAGAACAGTGTTCCCTAAATTTTTGAAGTCAAGCAAAATGAAGAATGGTCAAAATGTTTAAAAGAGTATGATCTCAAAAGTTTGGATAAAGAAAATGAAACAAGAAGAGGAGCATAGTAATTTGGGAGTTTCAATCCCATCTCATAATTGAATTCTCTAAGAAGAGTAGGGAGTGGGGGATGTTATCAAGTGACTTATCTTAGAAGCCCTAAGGAACCTTTGCCATTGATGTCAAATGGGAAGAGTTTTTAGTAAGGGGGAGTAGCTAGTTAGGGGGAGTAACTTGTGATCCTGTTTAGTAAAGATCAGTTTCATTGCAGGATTGCCATGAATGACAAAGGAGGATATTGTTAGAAATGTTGAGTTGTCATTGGTGTCAAAGGCAGTAAGCAATATTATGAGTTTGGATAATATTATGAGTTTACAAAATATCATAAGTTTGGGCAAAAGAGTTTGAACAATATTATGAGTTTGGAAAATATCAAAAGTTGTAAAATATCAAAGGGTTTAAAATAAATATTAGAATATTTAAATATTTTATTTACTTTAAAGATTTAAATAATATTTAACATATATAAAGGTTGAAAATTTATATATCAAAGTGAGTGGGTCGACGCCGCCAAATATTAAAGCAATGTTGCATATAAATATCAATGTTGAAAATTCATTTTGATGGAATTTGATTTGTTCAAATACCTTCGAGAAATTGGAGAGCAAAACAAACAAATTGGAGGCATTAGAAGAATGGCGAACGATGTATAGGAACAACGAATGAAGTAGAGGAATTTGATGAATAGCAAATGAAGTGGAGGCATTAGAAGATTGATGAACGAAGTGGAGGCATTAGAAGAATAGTATATGTAGCTCATGTTGGAGCTTGTGAGACAAAGGTGTAATGAATGTAGCTCATGTGGGATCTCATGAGATAAAGGTGCAATGAATGTAGCTAATGAGACAAAGACGTAGCGAACGTAGCTTGTGTGGGAGCTCATGAGACAAAGGCACAACGAACGTAGCTCGTGAGAAAAAGATACAAAGAAAATAGCTCTTATGGATGACGGTGTTGTGGAATACAACTTCGTAGCTTACGGTAGAAAGAAAAGAGTGTTGTGAAATGCAGTGTGGTAGATTGTAGAAAAAAAAATTATGAAACAACAAGAATCGAGATCCAAATCAAAGAAGATAAAGGATGTCATCTAAATCAATTACATTAAGCACAATTGTATGGTGATTTATTTAAATAAAATATTTCAAAATTGCTAAACATTTAAAATATATATATATGTGTGAGAAAAACAATTTGCTTATGATTTTTGTTGACTTATCCAAGAACGTTTGGCAAAAGAACAATTATTTTCTTGATTGCACAATGAAGAGAGAAGACCTGGGTTTGTTAGTGGTAAATGGTGACTACACAATAATGCAGAACTGATATGCTTCCCATGATGACACAATGAGAGCATCAGAGAAACTTTAGGGTAGAGTTCATGATAGGGAAACTTGAATTCATCTTATGAGTGAACAAACTACATCACAGACGTTCACGATAGCTAAAACGAACACCCAAGAAAATGTGAAAGAGATCAGCGATAGTCAAAGAGTGCATGGTATGTTGTGTAGTTGTTGATAGTTTTGTGACAGAGAGTGTTACAAAGGAAAACGTGAAGCAGAAAAGATACATCTCCATAAAGGCATATCACCACATGATTGCTTGCTCTTAAAAGGTTGTTTTGCACATGCCATAAGAGGTACAACCTATTATTTAATTTTATAAAAGTGTGAAGAGATAAGAAATCAATTTTAAAAAGGGAATACAAGGTATTATCAGATGCATTACAATGGAATGAGTTAGAAAAGGGTTTGTTATTTTGAGTTTTATATTTTGAATTAAATATTGTTGTCTTTAAAATTTGGAGATATAAGGAGTCAATTTTTAATAAAATTTATATTTTGTAAGTTTTATTATTGGAGTGATAAGAGTGTTTGATTTGAAATTGAAACAAAAAGAAAATTATAAGATAGATTTGGAGTGTATCATTTTTGAGATAAATTGAAGTGCATCATCTTTGTTGAGATATATTTGAGGTGCATCATTATTGTTGAAGATAGATTTGGAGTACATCATTTTGTAAAGATAAATTTTGATTTCACATACAAAAGAAAGGATTCAATCGAAAAGAAAGATATTTTTAGCTATCTACAAAAGAGAAGGAAAAGTGCAAAACAACAATTACAAGGTCATTTATCAAATGCTAGAATAGAGCTACCTTTTAATGTAATAAACATGAGACATGTGGAAGTGACAGACTTAATGAATGTGAAAAACATATTGTGCATTTGTTAGTGCATATCATTCTCTATATGTTCATGAAGATAAAATAATTTTGGGTAGAATATGTCTGAATTGCTTTAGTTGAGAAAAACACATTGAAGAATAGGTGAAGAACTTGATGACATTATTATGTAAGATTTGGGAATAGATGAGTGATGTTGGAGAGCATATTTGAGCAGTGTTGTGAGCAGGTTTTGGAGAATTTTTGAGCAGTTCTATGACTAGGTTTTAGAACAGATTTGAGCAAGTTTTGTGAGCAGGTTTTGGAGCAGATTTGAGCATATTTGAGAGAATACTTGAGCATATTTTGGACAAGATTTGTGAATAGAGGGGATTGGTGTCTCCTGCGGATTGATATCCATGAACTAGAGTTGAGGGGATTGGTTTCTCCTATGGATTGGTTTCCATGAACTAGAGTTTATGGGATTGGTGTCTTTTGTGGATTGGTGTCCATGAACCAGAGCATAGGGGATTGGTGTATCCTATGGATTGGTGTCCACGAACCATAGTTAAGGGAATTGGTGTCTCCTATGTATTGGTATCCACAAACCAGAGCAGAGGGGATTGGTGTCTCTTGTGGATTTGTGTCCATGAACCAAAAAAAGGGATTGGTGTCTCCTATGGATTGGTGTCCACGAACTTGAGAGGGGATAGGTGTCTCCTATGGGTAGGTGCCCACAAACTTGTGAGAGGGGATAGGTGTCTCTTGTGGATTGGTGTCCATGAACATTGTAATAGGGGATTGGTATCTCCTATGGGTTGGAGCCCATGAAATTTATTGAAGAAATATATAAGATATATTTTACCATGGTTTTCTTTCGAGAGGGTTTTTCAATGTAAAATTTGTGTCTCATATTGTAATTATTTGTGCATCGTTTCATTATTGCATTAATATTATTGTTGCTATCATTTGGATTAAAAAGTGAAAAGTCTTATCTTATACTGTTCACCTCCCCTCTTAGTATAATCTTGTGTTCTTCAAAAATATGGATTATTGGCTATTTATGCTTATATATTGGTCATGATTGATATAATTAAAATTTTACCATAATCAATCACCCTTAATGATGGGGATAATATGTGGATCCAAACCATAGATTATGAAAACATATAGTTTAGATGTAGAAGATGTCATGAGGTGGAGCATATTGAGAGATCATGCCCTAATAATATCCCAATAGAATCATATGAGAAAACCACAAGAGAAACTTATAAATGGATATGACAAGAGAAACTTATAAATGGATATGGATGAATATGGTTTTCAACTTCTAAAAAATAGACCTAGAAAAATGAAAGAAAATAAACAATGGAGACCAATAAGGAAGGATATTGTAAGAAATACCAACATTAACTATTTTGAGGCTTTAATTTATGAAGAAAAAGTATATCAAAACTTAGAGGACATAGTACAATAGGTTCAACATATTAAAAAGGAACCATCTATTTACTATAATCCTAATTTAGGGAAGTTATCAATGAACCTAAGGATTGTGTCTCATCATATTTTGAAGACTCTCTTGAAGTTATATGCACCATTCAAGAGAAAAATTTGGTAAATAAAATGTAGTTTCAGAATTTAATACATCTACCATTAATAAGGAAATACCAAAAAATGAGCAATACAAGTCAAAAGCTTATGTAGAAAAGCCAAGAGCGGATAAATATGAAGAAAAACAAAATTGTAAAAAAACATTGAGGAATAAAATAATAAGACCTACTCCTAATATAAACAAGGAAATAAGAGGAAAACCCTCAAATTATCAAGCAAGATCCAAGGAAGCAAAAGCAAACATAGAGAAAGGACCACAAACTAATTTGGTTTTACTTCTCTTTACCAATTAACAAAATTATATTGGTAATTGTAGGCTAGGCCAATAACCCCTAATGAGACATGGTTATCATCTCAAGGAATATAAGGGGTGCTAATTCCCCCTCAAAGCATAGGTGTATCAAGGACCTATGTTTAAGTAATAATACTGATATTATTTGTATCCAGGGAACTAAAATAAAAAAAATAAGAAGTTTCAAAAACTATGAAAGTGAAGTAGGGGAAAAATGGTGCACCTAAAAGTGTTAAACAATATGCATCTATATCTGTATTAATGAAGCATTACAAAAGGATATATTTAAGCAACCATACAAGCCAAATAAGTGCAGGAAAAGGTGTTTCTCTTTATTTCATTTAGTAAATCAGAACAATGGTTACATAGATATCCCCTTGAGGGCTCTTAGCGTGATACAATTGTTTACAAAGATGGGTGCCCAAGGATCAAGTCCTTTCAAACAAGCTTGTGTGCACTTCCAATGTTCTTCCTCATACCCACAATTGAGGTGGGAAAACCTATGATGCCACCACTTTGTTCTTCATTGTTATGATATTGTATTCCTTCCTCATGCACTGTAAAGCCTGCACCTGCACACAAGGAAACCAAATTTGTTAAATAGCAAGTGCATAGAATGTGAAACATGAAAAACGCCATACATGAAACTATACGCTAGAAAGTGTAAATATACAATGTGCATATCTAAAACAACTCCAAATAATATTAAATTTCATATATATGTAAAATATATGATTTTGGGAAGATCTAATTGAAAACAGAACATAAATTGCCTTTGAATCAATGTCGCATTCGTAGTGCACCTACGAAGCCTACAAAACCCAAAACAAGCAATTTTTGGACCAAAACACCTCCAAATCAAACAAAAATTGGAAAATATACATAAAACATGATTTTAAGAGAACCCATATGGTCATATTTGTAAAATAAATTGCATTTTCATATGCATATTCAGATGGTCCCTAGAATCCTGCAAAAACTTAAAATACAATATCTCACTCAATATAACTCCAAATTGCATTAAATTTGGATAGGAGGTTCATATACTACCCTAGAATATGAATATATATAAAAAGTTAAAGAAATCATGCACAAATATGTCACCATACCTTGCAGGGATGATGGTGACTATCATAGATTGGGGACCATCTTGGGGTGGGATGACCACCAATTCTACTCTTATTTTACCACCAATTCCCCTGTGAATTAGTTAGGAACCTTCTCAATAGTGTTCTCATCAAATTTTGTGGTGAAATTCACTCAATTGGTTCAATTTTTCAAAAAAATTGCGTCTCTTGGATCACTCGCAAACCTCCTTCACTAGGTAGATATTTTGAGGGAAAAAGGCACAAAAGGGTGATGGAAAATCTTGGCAACACTTCGTTGCTATGTCTCAAAACTTATCACTGTGATTTGTGTGGAAAATAGATCCAATTTATAGCCAAAGGGAGCCTTTAGGAAAATGGGCATGCATGGCAAGACGTGCAACTTGTCTAAAAATGAGCATACATTGGAGGGAGAAGAGAATATTCCATTTTGGCCTCCATTCTGTAGCATGTCATAAGGATTCTACACATTTAAGCCTTACATGCTCACATAGGTAGTATAAATGGTAGTTTTTTAGCATCATTTGTCCAAATTTGACTTTTTGGGAGTGAAACCTTGTGGTCATCCCATCTAGGAATGACTACTTTGCCACCATATTTGGCTGGGATGACCATGAATTATGACCATCTCAGGGTGGAACGATCATGCCTATGTGGCCAAAAACCTTCCAAAATTGGGGTAGAGCCTTCCAATAGTGGTTAGGACCACTGTTAAACCTCTGAGGGTTAGCCAAGAGATCCATATGATGCTAATTAACCAATGCTTTCGATTACCTAATCTTATTGACATGATTTTAGTGTCTACATATGCCCTTTTTTGAGATGTGTTATGTGCAACACAGTGCTGAGAAAAATAGATAACTAAAATGTTGAATGATTAGGGTTATTTAATAGCCTAACCAAATTTAGATGATCCAATCATGGAAAGAGCATGCATTCTTGAATCCTTACTTTTGACGAGCTAAGGAACTTGCTTCAAGTACAACCTTTTAGGTAAGGTTTACTTGATCTTGGATATTTTTTATTCATGAAGTGGCAAAGCCTAGTTTTTCATGATTCTATAATGCCAAGCATTTATTTGAATTAAAATTTATGTTTGTTTGTTGTCCCAAGCAGGGGCATGATTGTCTTTGTCAATGATTCGTTGAATGAATGCAATTTGCATGATTAAGTATATGATTATTTATTGTGATTATAAACTTGTTAAGTATGACTACCCCATCAAGCAACGAGTCCATGAGGGAATGACCAGTGATAAAAGTAGGGTTATGCATAAGTGGGAAATATCACAAATTGGCTCTATTTAAGATTTTCAAAATTTTAAATTGGCTAATTTTGGATCCTTTCACTGGGGCCCATTCGCCCAAAATTTACGGGGTGGAAGTTTTTTTGGGGTAAATTCACCCACCATTGATAATAATTAACCTATTTTTATTTTAATTCACCGACCACTTTTGCCCCATTCCATGGACAATTCACCTTCAAATTATAAATTATTTTATTTTTCCCACCCAAATCGCCTCATATACTACCCGTATATATACTATAGTGGGTACTGATAAACATACATCTAAAATACTCTAACTCAAAAATAGATCTAAAACAACAAAAAACTTGACAAGGTTTGTAGAGAAGTGTCTGTCAACATAATCCGATCGGTTGTAGAGGAGTGTTGATCAGCATATGACTATCGATTGTAGAGAAGTTTTTATCAGCATACGACAATCAACATAATCTGATCGATTGTAGAGGAGTGTCGGTCGGTATATAACTATTGGTTGCAGAGAAGTATCTATTGGTGTAATGTGATCGACATAAGCTGATCAGTTGCATAGGAGTATCGATTAGCATATGCAAATCAATTGCAAAGATTGTCGATATAAGTTAATCAATTGTAGAGATGTGTCTATTAGTATAAGATGATCAGTTGCAAAGATATGTCTATTGACATTAGAGGATTGATTACAGAGGAGATTCTATCAGCATTAGGCTATCGGTTGTAGAGGTGTCATTCGGTATAAGCCGATCGATTGCAAGGATGTGTCAATCGACATAAGATGATCAGTTGTAGGGATGTGTCGATCGACATAAGATGATCAATTATAGGGAAGTGTTGATTGGTATAAGCTGATCGGTTGTAGGGATGTGTTGGTTGACATAAGTTAATAATTTGAAGAGAAGTATCAGTTGGCATAAGACAATCGGTTGTATAGAAGTGTTAGTCGACATAAGACGATAGGTTGTAAATATGTGTCTATCAACATAAGACGATCAGTTGTAGAGTAGTTTTTGTCGATACAAGTTGATCGGTTGCAGAGATGCATTTATCAGCCTAAGCTAATCAGTTGTAGAGGAGAAACTATTAGTATAAGACGATCAATTGTACAGAAGAGACTATCAAGAAAAGTAAATTGGTTGTAGAAGTGTGTCGATCGACATAGGGCTATCGATTATAGAGGATTCATGACTTGAAAATTGGTAGAGTATTCTTCTTCCATTGTTATTTTATCCAAAGCTCTTTTTCTTTAGTTTCATAGGCATTGTAGGTGAACTATATGCAACTGTGGTAGACAACTATCAATGTCATTTGGTTGTGTATCAAGAGCATTTTTCTTGTTAGAGATTGCTTCTTGTCTCTTAGAGTATGTTTCATAGGTAGTGTAGAAGCACTATTTGTAACTGTGGTCGATAAGTATCCATGTCATGTTGTGTGTTAGGAGCATTTTCTTGTCAAAGACTACTTCTTATCTTTCAGATGTCATTCTACAGGGCAACGTAGGTTCGTCTTGAGGGATGTATGCTATTTTCCTTTAATTTCATATACATTTCCTAACATTTGAAGGTTTTTTCTTTACAGATACAATGTCACCTACTGAATATGGAAAGAAGGGAGGCCAATATTCTTGTAAAAAGATAATTCTAAAATATTTTACACAAATATCAAAATGTAGTGAGGCATCAATCTCTATAGATTCTACACAACATGCAGGTACAAACACCTTTTACCATCAAATTTTTAATATTTCTCTGTTATTATTAAATATAAAGCCTTTATTTATTAATAGATAAATGGTTGTCTACTTATCTACCTCTTTTTAAATGCTTTGTAAAATTGTATTATGTTAATTCTTTAAAATAGTGTATTTTTTACTTCAAAAAATGATAGAGAACACCAAACATTGAATGCAGTAAACATTGTCGACCCTGATGTGCATTCACTCAAAGATATTCCAACAGATGAGATGGGACCACATGATAATTTTCCTAATAATGACATTCAACAACCACTTCAGGAGATTTTAAATTCAGACACATCAACCGAAAAATAAAATGATAGTACAATTAAAATGTAGACCTCTAGGGAATCTTGTAGTCAAAAATCTAAACATCAAAAGATAAGCGAATGGACTATTGGAAGGGATTTTAAAAATGAATGGGCATGGTTATACCCCTTTATTGAGTAGAGATGAGAAAATAAATGTGTGTAAATGCATTATTTATACATGGAAGTTGAGAATAGATCATTTATTACAAAATAAGAAAGACACAATAGAAAAACACTGTGGGAAAGTTTACATCAAAGAAATACGAAGTGATGGAACAATTAACAGATTTTATAGGTGGAAGGATGCATCAGAATGTGTGCATGTGAGATATGCACTTGAATATGAAAAAGCAATGAAACAACAACAAACTCTCATTGAGAAGGGTGGAACAATCGAGGCATAATTTCAAAAAATTAATAAGACTGTATTAGCCTCAAAGAAATTATAGTTTGCTATTGTATACAGTATTCTAAAAAAGGTTGACCCATGTCTGATTTTGCTGATTTTAAGGAAATACTTCAACTAGCCGATGTACAAAACCTTACCAGTTCACATTGGTCAGATCGAAGTGGTTGGGAAATGGTAAAATGTCTATCATTGGTTGAGAAGGAAGACCTGAGAGAGAATGTGAAACAAGCCAAATTTATTTCACTTTCCATTGATGAGGTAACAACTGTTGACAACACATATTGGATTTGCATACATGTTTACACATTCAAAAATCATTTGAGACAACCTCATTTACTAGCACTACATAAGATGATTAAAAATTGTAATGCGAAAAATATTTATAATGTTGTTGTAACCAGTTTAAAGGATATTGCTGGAATGGATGAAAAGAAAATTGCCACAAAGTTAATTTGTGTTGGAGTTGATGGTGCGGCTACAATGCAAGGACAAAGGAATGGTCTTTGTGTTAGGCTTCAGACATCAATTGCCCCATATGTGATTCCTATTCATTGCATGGCTCATCGAATGAATCTTGCATACAAAATTGTGAGCAATTTTGATAATGTAGCCAGAGTGGAAGAACTCGTCCATGAAATACACTCATACTTTTCATGCAGTCCAAAAAGGTTTGCAGAGTTTCAATAGTTTTCTCTAGGTGTAACCGAAGGCAAAAAAATGTTAAAATATGTGGACACCAGGTGGATTTCACTATTTCTTCCTACAAAAAGGGTATTTTCAGAATATCAATCCTTGGTTGGGTTTATGTATGCACATCGTAGGGATGTTGACAAGGCAAAATATTTGCTTTTTTGTATGACTGACTTGGAAACTCTTCTCACATTATGTGGTATTCTTCCATTGTTACAAGAAATGAATTATTTGATTAAACTTGCATAGGAAAGGGCAATTTATATTGTCGATTTCATGAGGATGATAAAACAAATATGTATGATTATTGACAGGATTTATTTATCCGGAAAACATTTTGAGGATCCCATGTTTGATAGTTGGAATACTTTAGTTAATGTCAATGATTTGAACAAATTTTAAAATTTTAATATCAATGATAATATTTGTATTTCTATCCATTGAAATATGATTCATGTCTATCGTTATGAAAAGTGATTAGATACACTAACATATGATGTTGAACAAGTGCCCATAACACATTCCAGATTCGATGAGGTTTTGGATAGCACTAAGAATAAATTGAAAAGAATTACAAATACATTAACAAGTGAAATAAGAGATCATTTTAAGAGATATGAGACACTTGAGGCCATGGTTGTTGTTAATCCCATCTTCTAGAATCCTTGTGGTGACCATAGTAGTAGAAGTGAGTTGTTTGTAAAATATATGGGCAATCTTATGACACATTTCTCTAAAAGTGTGGAAATAAATGGCATTGAAATCAATGGTATTCTAAACAAAGATCTTCTAAGACAATAATCAACCAATTTTAGAATAACAATGGATAATCAAATTGCACATTTCAAAAATCCACATGATATTGGTTCAATCACGCGTTTCTAGAAAAAATTGTATCGAAGTAGTGTCTTACAAGAAACTATGAGTGAATACTTTATTTTATATGAATTATGTCAGACAATTATTTTGGGATATGTTGAAGACGAAAGGGTTTTTAGTGCATTATATTTTGTTAAATCAAAAGTTCATAACAGGTTGGACAAAAATTTGGAAAATTTTTTTAGAATGTATGTGTCATCGTACGAGGTGGGTAAGTTTCCCTATGACAGAGCATTGACATATTGGAAGTCCCTAGCAGAAAGGAGAGGTCTCAGTAATACTGTTGATAATGACAAAAATAATTCAGCTTGGAGTGATGATGAGATTATGGAAACATATAATTCATAAATGATTCTCGGTTCTTTTGGAGAAGTCGATAAAGCTTTGTATCAGCTTCGAGAAATATTAAAATTGTAATGATTATATGACAAATTCATATAATCAATGATTTTTCGGATTTGAAATCATTTGTAAATTTTTTGTGATTTGAATAAATTCATATTATCAATGATTTTCCGTATTTGATATCATTTGTAAATGTCAATGATTTGAAAAAATTCATATTATTAATGATTTTTCGTATTTGATTAGTTGTAAAATTTTAGTGATTTGAAAAAAATCATATAATCATTCTATTTTCAATGATTATGCATATTTGCTTTTTAATGATATGGATTGTCTATGTTTTCAAAATTTATGATTTATGCTATAGCTTTGAGTAAGCTAAAAATTTGAAAACTATATATACCTAATGATGTAATGTTATTGAATTAATTGTATATGTTAAAAGGGTCATGAGAAATGAGTGATATGAGGTTTAGCGAGTGCAACGAGAGTGAGGGTTTGAATTTTTTATGCAGGAATCTCAACCAAGGTGGTAGAGGTAGAGCAGGTAGGGAAGGGGTGGTACCTCGAGCATGGATAAAGTGAGGATCCAGAGGAAGGCAGTCAGGTTATAGAATATTTGGAGACAGGAATCATGTGGGGGCCTGAACCTCCTCAGAAAGACCCCGAAAAAAAATATATGAAGGACAATGCGGGGCTGAAGAAGTGGTTGTCTTTTGCTAAGACTCTTAGAGGAAAAATAAAGGAGGTTCCCTCTCTTCTGCCCCTAGTAGCAGTAAATAATAAAATTTTGGCCCTAAAAAGTTCCATGAGCCCTTTTCTTTCAATGGAAGAATTCTCCTTGGTAGGCAAGTTTTTGGGAGGTAGGTCGAACATGGAGACTATCAAGGCTTGGGCGGTGGATAAATGGCAACCTGTAGGTAGCTTGGAGTTGGTAGCTCTAACTCGAGGGTTCTTCATTATCCATTTTAACAATATAGAGGATGCTAACCGTATTTTAACATGAGTTCCTTGGTTTTTGGGCAAAAGGAGCCTTTTTCTCAGACGATGAGGTGAATATTTTGACCCTAAAAAGCAAAATATTAACATTGCCCCTATTTGGGTTTGTCTCTCGAGTCTACCTGCCTAGTTCTTCAATGAATATTGGTTGCAAGACATAGCCATAACTATAGGGGACCTGATCTCCATTGACCATGTGACCTTGGCTAGGACAAGGATGACTCATGCATGAATCTATGTAAATGCTAATTTGGATAATGAATTGCCAAGGTTTGTGGAGCTAGAGTATGGAGAATACTATAAAAAAAATTGATAGAATATGAGAACAGACTGACATTCTATGCAAAATATAAAAATCAAGGACATATATGCAATAAATGCCCTAACCTAGCAATGAATAGAGAAAAGTAAAAGCAGTGAATGCTAGACAGAGGAAATTTGAGGAGTTTCCTTGGCAGAGGTAATTTCAATCAGGCAAACTATGTCTACCAAAAAAATAAAATAAAGGGTGCAAGGGCCCAACAAGACAAAGGAAAACAATAGGTTGTTGGCAACCAAAATACTCATATAAGTTCCAATCCTCTAGTTTCAAATAAATTTTCAATTCTATCCAATATGGGAGTAGGAGGATTATAGAAAGACATGGAAGCCCAGAACCTTCGGGCTAACCTTTCTGACTCTCTAGAATCCTCATCTAAGTCAAGATCCTCGAACCCTAATGATAAAATTATTTTAAGCCCCATGGGCATCACAAAGCCAAACCCTAATGCCCAAATATCTAGAATCCTCATCCAAGTCGGGATCCTTAAATCCCAATGCTAAAAATACTTCAATCCCAGTGGGCATCCCAAAGCCAAACCCTAATGCTAAAGAACTTAGGAAGAAAGTTGAGGCATTGGAAAATAAAAAATCTCATCTCCCTAACATCATCACTAGGAGCCAGGTGAATCCTACTAAGGGGTCATCCCGCAGACCAAGGGAATACAAGAAAAAAGGAGAAGATTTGGATGTAGGGGTGGAGATATGTGAAACTCTTCAGACTGAGGAATATGGCAATCCGATTCTGCAACAAATTTCCTCCCCCAAGTTTAGTACTAAACAAACTAGGAGCACTGTGAAGTGTCCTATAGATTTTGGCAGTGAAAAAAGAAGAGGAAGAATATCAAATGCTGAGCATAAAAAAATTAAAACTGATAATGATATTTCCAATGGAAAATAGAGAACCTTCTTTCAACACGTTATTTCGGGTTCTAGAGACAACAAATTAGGAAAATCCCTCAAGGGAGGGGGAGAGGAAGAAATCCCAAACAATCTAAATGAATTTCCTCTCATGGAACGTGAGAGCCCTCAATGGATTTCCAAAACACAGGGAAGTTAGTACAATAAGAAATCAAGTGAATTCAACTATTATCATGTTGCAAGAAACAAAAACTGATGAGATTCAGTAAAAAAAAGTAGCAAAAAAAATATAGAATCAAGGGGAGAAAGTTTCATCAAAAAAAGTAGCAAAAAAATCTAGAATCAAGGGGATATGGTTTGCAAATCAGCCAGAGGAGCATTTGGAGGCCTTATGAATTTGTGGTATCCCTGGATAGTAGAAGGCACCATTATTCATAAATATGACAGGGTTCTTAGTGTTTTATTTAAGGAAATAAAAAACAAGTCGTGGATCATTTCAAATATTTATGCCCCGACTTCAATTCAAGGGAGAGCTCTATTGTGGGAGTACTTAGGCAATCTGAGTGAAATCTTCCATAATGTCCCCTAGATTCTAGTTGGGGATTTTAACACTCCTCTTTACCGTTTAGACAAAATGGGTGGAAATGGACCACCTATCGGGAGCATGGATGAGTTCAATGACTTTGTGAACTCCAACATGTTGATGGATGTAAAACTTAGAGGAGCAAATTATACCTGGAGCAATCGGCGGATAGGGTGTCATCTCATTCAAGAAATGCTTGACAAGTTTTTTCTATCAAAGGAGGCTACAACTCTGTTTGGTGATTCTACCCTGCAAGCCCTTCCTAAAATTGTCTCTGATCATAATCCCATTTTTTTGGAGATCCCTAACTCTCTGTACTTCAAGAAACCTTTCAGATTTCAATCTATGTGGATCAAACATTCTAGTTTCAGAGATAACTTAATTCAATGGTGGCAGCAGCCTGTCAGGGGTAGTGCAACTTTTAAAATTGCTGGCAAATTAAAGTTTGTTAAGGAAAATCTTTGAACTCGAAACAAAGAGGTATTTGGGAACCTCTTTGAAAATAAAAAATAGGTTGTTGAAATTTTGAAGATAATTGATCAGAGGATTCAACATGGTGATGCCAATGAAACTACTAGGCGAAGGAACAAAAAAAACTAGCAGAGTTTCATAACATTTTGGCTTGTGAGGAAATCTATTGGAGGTAAAAATCAAGGGCTATTTGGTTGAAATATGGAGATTCAAATTCCAAGTTTTTTCATGTCACCATGCTTAGAAATAGAAGCAATAACAAGATAATTTTTTTTTAAAAAGTAGATGGTTCTATTACTCAGGACTTAACAGAAATCATAAAGGAGGCAGTAACTTATTTCAATTCTATCCTTGGTCAAGAATCATAGTTTAATGAGGAGGCCAAAGATATTCTCTTGCAATCCATTCCTAGCATAATAAATGAGGATATAAACCTTAAGCTTCTAGCTCCATTTTCTGATGAGGAAATTAAGGAAGCCTTGTTTAGCATGGATCCAGACAAAGCCCCAAGACTCGATGGATTTCCCCTCATTTCTATCAAGATTTTTAGGACATCATAAGTGAGGATGTAATTTTTGATGTCAGATAATTCTAAGCAAGCAATAATATCATAAAAGTTCTCAACTCTACTTTTATTTCTCTAATTCCTAAGAAGCAAACCCCTAAATCTATGGCTGACTTTAGGCCAATCAGTCTATGTAATGTTTCTTACAAGATCCTAACTAAAGCCATTGCAAATAGAATGAGAGATGTTCTACCCCGCATCATAGATCCATGCCAGAGAAGCTCTATCTAGGGCAGGTCAATATTGGATGGAGTTATCACAGTTCATGAAGCTCTGCACTTTGCTCATAAGACTAACAAGTCAATTTTTTCCCTCAAGCTTGATATGAACAAAGCATTTGATAGAGCTAAATTGGTACTTTCTAATTGTTGTCCTCCTTAAGTTTGGTATTCAACACCAATGGGTTAATTTGATCAAAGAATGTATTTCTAAATCATGGTTCTCGATTCTGGTTAATTGAACAACTCTGTTACTTTCAAATTCATAGAGGAATTTGATAGGGGGACCCTATCAACCCCATGTTATTCATCATTGTGGTAGAAGATTTAGGTAGAACCATAAAAAATTCTTGTAGTTCAAGGCTAATATTAGTAATCAAGGCAACATCTCTCACTAGGGCTATTTCTCACCAACAATTCATCGATGATACCCTTCTATTGACTAAGGCATCGGTGGTTGAGGCCAAAAGAATTAAATACATCCTGCAACTCTACAAGGACGTTGTTGGTCAAAAAGTTAATTTCAGTAAAATCAATTTATATTTCTTGAACACCCCCATTCAGAGGCAAGGAAGGATTGCATAAATTTTAGGGTGTGACATAGCAAACCTCCCCACTTTGTATCTTGGTCTCCCTCTTTTCATTGGTTCTCCGAGAGAGTTAATGTGGGACAGGGTTATTGAAAGAATTCAAAAAAAACTTGTTGGATGGAAAGGTCATCTTCTATCTCAAGCAGGAAAGCTGACCCTCACTAAGGCCTCTCTTCAGAGCATTTCAATCTATTTTCTCTTTATTTTTAAAGCCCTTGTGAAGGTTTTCTAGAAAATTGAGAAACTCCAAAAATAATTTTTATGGACTGGATTAGAGGAGAAAAAAGGATACACCTTGTAGATGGACCAAAGTGTGTAGACCCAGGCAAAATGGGGGCTTAGGTCTGAGGAGAATTGCTCATATGAATTTATATTTACTAGCTAAGCCGGCGTGGCGTCTCATTTTTGGTAAAGAAAATGAATGGACAACTATCATCAAATGAAAGTATCTTCAAAATATGGAATTTCTAAGTGAATCAGTTCCAATCAGAGGTTTTGCTTTTTGGAAAGCAATTCTCAATTGTAAGGAATTCATAAAAAAAGGTTTAAGATGGGTTTTAGGCAATGGTGAGAGGATAAATTTTTGGAATGATAGGTGGGCTAAGGACGAACCACTGACGCAATATCATAACTTAGCCCAAATTAGAGATATCATGGAAGAACTCATTGGCAAAAATGTCTCTGATTATATGGTTGATGATAGAGGCAGAATGAAGTGGAAACAAATAATAATTCAAGGATTTCAAGTGAAATCAAATGCTCTTTGTAACATTATCAAGAAACATTTTATCCCCATGAGACCCAAGGAAGATCAAGTGACCTGGGCTCCTACAAAAAATGGATAGTTCACTATTAAATCAACTTAAAAGCTTTTGCTTGATGACGGGGATTTTGTCCTCCAAAAGGACTTAGTTTGGATAAAAAATTTAATTCCAAAAATTGTAGTCTTTTCATGGTTGGTTATCCAAGGAAGAATTCTAACCATTGATAATATGATGCATAAAGGTATTTGTATCACTAATCATTGTTATCTGTGTAGGGCTAATTGGGAGACCATTTATCACATTTTACTTGAGTGCCCTTTTTCCTTGACTGTCCTAAGTGGGTTTTTTTAGGCCATCAATATTTCCTAGGTTAAACCAGCCACTGTACTTGATTTGTTCATCTAGTGGCCTTGCCCCTTTTCAAGCCAAAGATTTAGATACATGTGGAAAATTTATCTCAATCAGTATCTTTGGTAGGTGTGGTTAGAAAGGAACCATAGGGTCTTTAATGAATCTATCCATGATCATAAAACTATCATTGCCAGGATCTTATCCTTTGCCAATGAGAATGTGAACCTTATCCCTTTTGATAGTCGTAAACCTCATCTATAGGAGACCACGATTGCTCAATATTTAAGCTTAACCTTGTTAGATGAGTCTGTGTCTAGGGTAGTCAACTCCAAAGCCAATGTTAAGTGGTTCCCACCTCCTATAGGTTGGTTTAAGATTAATTTTGATGGAGCGGATAAGGACAATTTTGGTAGAGCAGGCACTGGCGAAATTGTGCGAGATCATAATGGGAATATGATGCTTGCATTTTTTGAATATTTTGTAACAAGGAATAATAATGAAGTTGAAGCTAGATCTATGTGGAGAGGCCTTCAAATGAATCAAGACTTAGAAGGTAATTTTATCGTATAAGGAGACTCTATGCATGTTATAAATCTCCTAAATAATTGTAAAAATCCTCCTTAGAGGATTAAAACAATTGTTGAAGAGGCTAGGATCCTTTTCCAGGGAAGACAGGATAGAAAATCCCAACATGTCTTTTGAGAAGCTAATAAAGTTGCTGATAAGCTGGCCAATTTGGGTGTCGATGGTGACAAACTTTTCAAATGGGAACACGGTGTCCCAAATGAAGTAGAGGAGCTTATTCAACAAGAATGCCAAGAATGATAGTCGAATTTACCAACAGGTAAAGCACTGTAAGTTCGAAGGCTATGAGTATTCTCGTCTCTTTTTTGAAATGGATTCACAATAAAAATTATTTGAACTATCAGTCTTGGTGAATGCTGCTTGGAAATACCACAAAGACTAATGGGGATAGTCACATGTTAGATAACATGGCTTCTAGTCATCTTAGTAATTTGAGGTTGGTTGATAATCACAAGGCAGGAAAAAAATGGCAATATAAGACTTTGAACCAGAGCCACGTGAACCATGAGATAGCCACTGCCATAAATCTAGCCAACAGGTTCACTTATCCAAGTCTGATTGGCCAAGATGGGATGTGGTCCCAAAGCATGTCATATACGGAAGAAAGCAATTACCAAAGAATTATTAAGAGTAACTGTCAATATAGAGCTTGTGGGAGTTTTTTTTAATACTCATCTATGTGTGTCTGTAGCTTTTTATTTATCCACTATTTCAAGGAAGGGATCTGTGTTTGTTTATTTTTTTGTAATTATGATGCAGGTGTGTTTTCTCGGGGTATACCCAAAATTTTGTATGGAAAGTTTCTTTTTGATAACAGGTTATGTGCCTTACCGGATGTAATGGCTTTGGCAACATGCAAATTTTACATATATAGGATCCTTAGTAAGGACATGTTCATCACCAGCCCTGTGCTGATTTTTGTAAAAGGTTTTGGGTCAACCTGTAAAACCCGGTATTAATGCTATAGTATCTTATCTACCAAAAAAAATTAATTGTATATGTTGACAAAATATAGTGGTTTGTGCTTTGACTTTAAATGTATGTTTGTATGTATCATTAGTATCATTAGTATGTATGATATGACTCTAGAAGTGTTATTAACTTTTTATGTTGACAAAATTTTATGATTTATGCTTTGTCATTGAGTAAACTATGCATGCATACATAACTAGTAAAAATTTCTTAGCATCATTAGTATGTATGATTTGACTCCAGAAAGAAAAATGCATGTAGTATATTACTCTAGATATGGAAAATAAAAATTTAAACCCATTCATAGATATATCCATTGTAAACTCACTTTGAAATATAAAAACAATATAGCATAATACAAATGACCATACTCATTTTTATACAACAACTAGAATGACTATGAATGCATTGAAAATTGAAACCCATGCATAGATCTATTCTTCGTAAACTCACTTGAAATATAAAAACAATATAGCATAATACAAATGACAATACTCATTTTTATACAACAACTAGAATGACTATGAATGCATTGAAAATTGAAACCCATGCATAGATATATCCTTCGTAAACTCACTTGAAATATAAAAATAATATAGCATAATACAAATGACAATACTCATTTTTATACTACAACAAGAATTACTATGAATAAAATGAAATTTAAACCCATGAATAGATATATCATCCGTAAACTCATTTGAAAATTGAAATATAAAAACAACATAGCATAATATATGGAAATTGAAATTTAACCCCTTCATAAATATCTCCATCGTAAACTAACTTTGAAATATAAAAATAATATAGCATAATACAAAATACAAAAAACTTTTCTATACAACAACAAGAATGACTTTGAATAAACTAAAAATTTAAACCCATGCATAGATATATCCTTCGTAAACTCATTTGAAAATTGAAATATAAAAACAACATAGCAGAATACACAAGACAATACTCATTTTTATATCACAACATGAATAAATTTGAATAACATGAAAATATAAACCTATGCATACATATATTCTTCAAAAACTCAAGCATATTTGAAACACCATAATACTCAAGAGATAAAAATAACTCACAATTATAAATGTAAATAGTGTAATAGTAAAATAATAAAAGCAAGTATCTTGTTTTCAAATGAAAACATATGAAATGTCATAAAATAGTCTTTTTGAAATATCAAATTTTGAAATTCAGTTTCATGCTTCAAAATATTTTCCCCCTTCCACCACTCCTTTTTCCTTTTCAATGACTTCCACATTCTGCATAGCAATGACTCCTCCCTCATATTTCCCATGTTCAACTTATTTTTCCTCATCCACTACTTCCACGATTTCCACATTTTGCATTCCAAAGGCTCCTCCCTTGGGCTAGGTAATAGTACTATCAATTGCTCCATAACTGACAAGGATCTTCTCAACATTTTCCAATCCATTGAGAAGGGTGTTTTCCTCTTTGCCAATATCTTCAGATGTTGGTCCTTGAAATTCTTTACCCTTCTCCTTTACCATAACATCAAGATATAATCCATTGCGAATAATGATTTTTTGCAAAATTTTGTTTTATCGAACTGCTTCTTAAGCTCTTTTTCATTGCCATGGAAGCATTTAAGAACTCCTTTGCCATCCCGAGATAGTCTTGCAGGTTTTGAACCTGCTTCTTGAGATTATCATACTTTACCTACAAAAAGGAAAAATAGTTAGTCAATAGATAATTACATTTGAAAAAAGAGAAAAATAATTTTTTGAACACATAAGTGACTAAGTCAAACCTCAGCAACATTCTTTGTAGCTACATCAACATCAACATATTTCTTATCACTTTCCCATTCATTGTAATAAGATTGGGCCTCACCATATATGTTCTCCAATTTGTTCATCATAAACTTTAAAATTTCATCTGTGTAATATGTATTCACCTTCGCAATGCAAGATTTTACTTGCTGTAGTAGAGACTCCATATTTTCAGGTTCATTTTCAACAATAAAAATTTGTTTTCTCTTTTTGAAAAATTATTGTATTGGACATTAATTTTCTTTATCAAAACTTTGGTTTGATACTTCCATTTTTTCATTTTTGTTATATTTGGAAGTAGTAAATCCTTAATGGTAGATTCAAAGTTATCAGAAATCTAATATTTTTTGAAATATTTAATCTTTCATCCTCTGGTTGAGGATGAGCCTGATGGATGTTTGTTTCCTTAGGAGGAGATTTGCTTGAATATTGTGCTCCTTCATTTCCTTTATATTGAAGCAATTCTAATACTTGCAAAGTAGTGGGTGTTTTTCCTTGCAAAAATAAATCTTGATCAAGTGGAACCTCATCCAACCCAACACCAGAAGCTTTTGGTACATCCTTAAAATTAAAATTAGCAAGAGAAATATGGTCGAATCCTGAAAATGTCTTTGATTCTTATTTCTCTAAAATGTTTTGTGTTACTTCTATTTGTGGCCTAGATGGAAGAATGTATTTTACAACTAGGAAGCATTGAGCTCGCATTTGAGGTTGGCATGGTGGAGGAGGGGGCAACATCGATTGTTGATTTTGTTGATGGAATTGTTGTATAGGAACTTAAAACATAAAAATAAAAATTAGTTATAAAATTTGTGAAGGTAGATTATGAAAATTGGTTGCAAAATTTGTTATAACACTTACCAACAGAAGAAGAGACATCTTGTGTAGCTACATATGCAAATGGAATGTGGGTATATTGTACATATAAAAAAAAATTAATTAAAAATAGTAAAATTTTTGTAATATTTTGTTTCGACAGTCATTAAAACTTACTCCTCAAATATGAAACCTCTTATGCAACTATGCTCATTGGTAGTGGACATGCAACCGCAGGTGGAGGTTATCGAGGATCAGGAGAACTAGATCTTATACATTTCCTTGTTGATCTTCTCCTTAGCGGTGGTGTTGTTTCCTCCGTAGGTGTTTTGGAGTCTCCTGATTCCTCTGGATTATAACCTCTAAAAGTAGCATCCCACTTTGAAGAGGAATAGGATGCCCTTTTCTATATTTGGCATAAAATTTCAAAATTATAAAAATACAAACATATGAAAAATTAAAAATTTTACTTAAATATTAATAAAAATTACCTAGACATGTTGTTCTGTCATGGCTGCATTGGCTAGGGTTCAGTGCCAAGATGTCGGTACTTGAGTGTACTACAAATTATAATAAGATTCATAAAAAAACAATAATATAGTTGTATGTGCTAATTGTTGGCGAGGGTGAAGCGTGGGTTATCACATTCTGGATTTCCAATATGATCCGATGTGAGACATAGTTGGACCAGTCGAATTGGTGGTGTGCAACACAACGAACCAAATATGCTAAGGCCCACATCAGAATTTCTATTAGTCTTCCTTGAAGAATGAGTCTGGTAAGGAAGAATTCACAACATTCTCAAAGAAATTTGTTTTCAATAGTTGGTACAATCAAACCCCTTTTGGACTTGGTGGTCGTAACTGCAAAAAAAATAAAATAAGTAATTGTACACTAGTGATTAGAATTTAAATTCAATTAATAAAAAAATAGCTATACCTTGAAAATATTTTAGTTGCACATTGAATTTGATCTCCAGGTAGAGTTTGTCATCATCAGTTAATGCATATTTGGATGTGATAGGCTCACAACAAACGTGGGGTAATGCTTTCAATCTGGAAATATCAGAGGCTATGAAAGAAAGAACGACATTTTTATTGTCAATGACAAGATTTACCTTACTCGAATCAATATTATAACCTGCAATGATCTTCTCCAGTAGTTTAGTGTTCATGTCGAACTATGGCATTGAAACTAAACCTTGAAGACCAGAGTTTGTGACCCATGACATTTCGTAACCCAGTGTTGATAAAATTTCAGAAATTAGGGGGCAAACCAAGTTTCTAAAATTAATTTTAAATATTCCAGGGCTGATAGGGTATGCCATAGGGTTATTTCATTGTGTAAAAGAGTATGGATTAGAAGATACAATGGATGGTATGCGAAACTTTATGAAAAAGGGTTCAAATGGGAGGAAAAGGGTTAAAACTTGCTTAAAAATTAAGGTAAAAGGTTAAAAACTAAGATAAAACTAGAGGAAGAGGGTTAAAAATGTGTTAAAATAGGAGGAAAAAAGTTAAAACTACGATAGAAAAGGCAAAAAAACAAATGTTTATCCCTTTATATAGACTTTTTTGCATGCAATCATCTCATGGATGGGTGATACATGGCATCTACATACAATCATTTCATAGATGGTTGACATATGGTACACATACACCACTACAATCAATTAGGTACTCGACACTGTTGTAGCCCATTGACATACTTGCAATCGATCAAAATTCCTGTAACCGATCATCATGCCTCCACTTGATCGACATTCCTACAATAAATCATCATGTCTACAATTAATCAGCATTCTTGCATCCGATCATCATACCTACATTTGATCATCATACCTATAGCCAATCATCATACCTATAATTGATCATCATACATGTAGATGATCAAAATTCTTGCAATCGATCATCATGTCTGCACCTGATCGATATTCCTGCAATCGATCATTATATCCATAGCTAATCGGAATTATTGAAACCGATCATCATATCTGTGGTCGATCAACATTTCTACAACTGATCATCATGTCTACACCTGATCGAAATCCCTGCAACCGATTGTCATTTATACAATCGATCACAATACATGCAATCGATCATCATGTCTATAGTTTATCATATTACCTACAGTCGATCATCATGTTTGCAGCTGATCATCATGTCTACAACCAATCGTCATGTCTACAACCAATCATCATGCCTACAATCGATTGGCATTTCTATAGCTGATCATCATGCCTGCATTTGATCATCATACCTGCAATCGATCATCATACTTACAACTGATTATAATGCCTAAATTCGATCACCTACAACCTATTGTCATGTCTAAATTCTATCATACCTACAACCAATCATCATATCTATAGCCGAGCATCATACCTACAGTCGATCATCATGTTTACAATCAATCATCATACCTATAACTGATCGTCATATCTACAGCTGGTCATCATACCTACATCCAATCATCATGTCTACAGTCGATCATCATATCTACAGTTGATCATCATGTCTGCAGCTGATCATCATGTCTGTAGTCGATCGTCATGTTTGTAGTCGATCGTCATACATGTCTCATATCGATCATCATAAAGCATAAAGGTTAAAAGTTTTTTATGTTTGCCTAAAGCCTTTAAGTTTGTCGTACATTTTTAGATTTTGCAAATTGATATTCATAGCCCCCAACAAAGAAAAATTCACCATGGTTTGAAAATTTTTGGAGACAAATAAATGCAATTCACCATGTATACTTCTACATAATTTGTTGGGATTCCGAGATAATTCACCTTGATTTTATAAATAGATTTCGATGCCGACCCCTTATGCATAACCTTGGATAAAAGTGACGAGTAGCTTCACCCATATGACTTGGATAGGGTTTCCTTTAGTTTTACTCATTTGAAAAATGGAGTATTTTTGAGAGGATTTTGGTGACTTTGTTGATGTTTCATGGAAGAAAGGAGTCAAAAACTTCGTTCCCGTGGGGTGGTCCAACCACAATGGCCTTCTTGGGGATTGAAGTAGTATCTTTTCAATGCATCCATGAGGAATTTGGGTTCCATATTGATCCATGAGTAAATTCCATCAAATTTGACTTGTTTTTGGTGGGTTTTGGACCCTTTTCTTTGATATTTGTGTTGTTTTTGAATTTTGATTGTTCAATTGTTTTTTAATTTTTGATTTTTGATGAGATTTCATAGAATGAATACCTCATCAATGCTAGATGCCCCAATCATGGAAAGGGTGTGCATCTCATAATCATTGCCTCCGACAAGTTAAGGAACTTGATTTTGGTAATCTTTGGGATATTGGCAAACAAGCTTAAGTCTAATCCTAGCCTTGATGGCGATTAGGAGATAAGCTTAAATCAAATCCTAGCCTTGATGGTGATTAGGAGATAAGAAGAGATAATATTAAGTCAAATCATAGCCTTTATGGCAATTAGGAGACAAGATTAAATCAAATCCTAGCCTTGGTGGCGATTAGGAGATAAGCTTAAGTCAAATCCTAGCCTTGATGGCGATTAGGAGATAAACTTAAGTCTAATCCTACCCTTGATGGCAATTAGGAGAAAATATTAAGAAGACAAGATTAGGTCCAATTATAGCCTTGATGGTTATTAGGAGATAAGATTAAATTAAATCCTAGCCTTGATGGTGATTAGGATATAAGCTTAAATCAAATCCTAGCCTTGATGGTGATTAGGAGATAAGCTTAAGTCAAATCCTAGCCTTGATGGCGATTAGGAGATAAGCTTACTAGTTTGCTTGAATTTGCTTTTGATATTTTACTTATTTTCCCCAAGCAAGGAGGGTGCATGATTATCTTTGGTAATGATTCACTCTCCTTGATGACGCGATTAACATGATTAAGTTATCAATTGTTGATTTGGATTATACATGTTATTATGACCAATGGGTTTAGTGGGTGTCATTGGGGCATTTTGGGTGACCAAAGGGTTTATGGATACCTTTGGGGATTTTTGGGTGACCAAAGAGTTTAGGGATACCTTTGGGGCATTTTGGGTGACTAAAGGGTTTATGGATACCTTGGGGTCTTTTTGGGTGACCAAAGGGTTTATGGATACCTTTGGGTATTTTGGGTGACCAAAGGGTTTATGGATACCTTTGGGGATTTTTGGGTGTTGAAAGGGTTTATAAATACCTTTGGGTAATTTTGAGTGACCAAAGAGTTTATGGATACCTTTGGGGCATTTTGGGTGACCAAAGGGTTTATGGATACCTTTGGTGCATTTTGGGTGACCAAAGGGTTTATGGATACCTTTGGGGATTTTTGGGGTTGATTGCTTAACTATTTGATTGTTTATTAGGGGAGGTATGATACCAATAATGCCCCAGTTGATGTTTACAAAATGTTTGTGTGGTTTGCAATTGTGTGATTTTGGACCATTATATGATTTATGGATGCATTAATGGATGTAATGCCTATTGATGATGTGAATATGCTATATGTATGTGATGTATTGATGACATGCACTAGCTAGATGATAAATGTATGATTAGATGTTATGATCTAGATGTGTAGATGCTCTACTATGTATGCATATATGGATGCAATGGTGAATGTTAAATGCATGTTTAATTTATTTCCATTGTTTATGCACTTAATTTATGTTGATATGATATGGTGAATGCAATGTATGTAATGCATTATTTACATGATGATGATCTAATGTAAATGAACCTGTATGCTATAATCACTTAAAACATAAGGAATGCAATTAATATGTGTTTAAAAATATAATAGATGACACAACTGAATGTATGAAAATCATGAATGAAAATGATAACTCTTATCATAAGAATTAATCATTTAAGCATCCATATGTGAAATGAGATGATTGTGAGATGTGTAAATGTGTATGATTGATGTAATGATTTGTTGCTATTAGGGAATTTTTGAGGTTTTCCAGGAGACTCAAACACCCTAGTTGATTAATCAAAAGTTGTATAATGACTATACAAGACTCCTGAAAGACAAAAGCTTTTGTTATGAAGACCAAGATATTCATTATCCTTGTGTGTGCAAATGAATATATTAGATGAGACATAAGACTACCTCATTGCCAGGCGGGATTCATTCAGCCCATTTTTGTAATGAGGATCACCCTATGTTCATCATGATCCTAAGTTTGGACTTAGTTGGATTAGACCACTAGGCTATACAAGCCACCTAAAGCTAGCTCACTTTGTAAATTTCTTAGAAATACCCCAATCCTAGGTTGGATTCAATCATCCCATTGTTGTATTAGGGATCACTTGATGGTTTTCAAATATTGACTATTCTAGGGATTCAAGCTCTTCACCCACTTATTTTCTTTACATTGATTTGGGATACTTGCTCATGCTTAGTGATGAAAATCACTATTTATTTTGTATTTTGTTTTCTTTGAGCAAGGGATTTGTTTAGTGATGATAATCACTATTTATTTTGCTTTGATTTTGCTTTGGGATTTTGCTTATTTTGATGAAAGCAAGGGATTTATTTGGGTAGGTGGGAGCTTGTCCTTTTGTCAATTATCAACATCCTAGACCATGCGCATCACAAGGTGAGCAAGTAAAAACCTTTCATTTAAGGTGACCAGGACCACTTTGTAGTGTTCATATTTCCTTGTCCAAACTAGGATTATTAGTGTTTGATTAGTGATGGGATTTTGAGATATGCTAGGTGCTATCAAAACTAGACCTCATCTTCTAAAAGTGAAGATAGCTTTCTACAAAATCTGAGAAGATCACTAGGTATGGTTGAATGACCAAAAAACCCTAGTATATTCCTTATAGCAATAGGAAGGGGTTGTGTTGAGAAACACAATTACTCACAAGGGTGAATGGATGATGATGAATAGATGCATGATTGGCATACAAACGTGGTATCATTTGTAAGATTGTAAACACAACCTATCCTAATGCAAGTGCAATGGATGAACATGCCTAATGCAATGCAATTAAATGAATGCATATGCAAAATATAAATGCAAATATTTTTGTGTTTTTAATGTTTTAGATTGTTTTTTAAATTTTGATGTTTTCTTATTTGTTTGGATTTTTGATGTTTTAAATTGTTTTTGAAATTTTGATTATTTTAAATTGTTTTTGAAATTTTGATTATTTTAAATTGTTTTTGAGATTTTGATTATTTTTTCTTGTTTTTGAAATTTTGATTATTTCAAATGTTTTTGGATTTTGAATGTTTTATGAGGGGAAGGCATGATACCTTAGGCACCCCTAGTGTGTGTGCTACTCAATGAAAGTGAGAAAGGTGTGATACCTTTAGAGCTCTCACTATGCTTTGTTGGTTGTGATGTGGATGGTGGGGAAGGTATGCTACCTTTGGGACCCCTAGTGTACATTGTATTTTATGCACTACGATTGGCTTGGCTATGGGGAGTAGTAGAAATCAACACCCCTTACTATGATGTTTAATTATGTGCAGTGCCAATGTCTCATTGAGATGATATGAGCGAAGGTGAAACATTGGGTGATGTCATAGGTTGTGTAGATCGATTTTGATATTCCTGGTCCTTTGCTACAATACTGATCATTCCCACATATTCTTGGAGGGGTGGGTTGTTATGCACCTGATTGGGTTGCTCAACATGGTTTGTAGGTGTTGTGTTTGCTTTGTGTATGGGCCAGAGGTCTTGGAAGACTCCTATTGGTTGGTTGTTTGGAGCAAGAGGATTTCCCATCAAAAGCTCTTGCCTCTCGATCATATCCTGAACTAAATCTCTAAAGGGATAACATGTCTGGATGTCATGGCCTCTTTGTTGATGGTAAACACAGTATAGATTTTCCTTGTGTGCCTTTGATCTATGCTTATTAGGTTTCAATGGATGGATCTCGGGAAGTGTGATCGCTTGTGCCTCATACAATCGATTGAAGATCGAAGCTAAGGGCTCTGACAAATGAGTATATTGTCTTTGCTTTTGTTGCATATGATT
This sequence comes from Wollemia nobilis, assembly GCA_028583015.1. NCBI lineage: Eukaryota > Viridiplantae > Streptophyta > Pinopsida > Araucariales > Araucariaceae > Wollemia > Wollemia nobilis. Next base: position 2,293,458 of record JAQPPZ010001708.1, read on the forward strand.
TTTGGCCAATGGAGGCTGAGCTTGGTAATTAGGTTGCATTGGTAATTGTGATGGTGGAGCCTGATTTGAGGGTTCAGGGGTACTCAAAACCACTTGATTGATTGGGGCCACATTTTGTTGTGTGTTACCACCTTTAATATTCTTGTTTGGCCATTCCCCTTTGTGGATTTGAACATCACCCTCCTGGACCTTGATGTCCTCAATGATTTGGGCCTGTGCTAAGGCCTCCTCGAATGTTTGATACCATTGTAATTGTAAGAGAAGTGAAATCTGCTTCGAACAACTTCTAGTAAATATTCGGATGATTTCCATTGTGGGTAGGGTGAAAGGTAGTTTTGACATCACCTTTCTCCATCTATTACCATACTCCATGACTGGCTCATCATCAAGTTGACAAAGGCTAGACAAGTCAGTCAAGTTTATCATTTTCTTAGCGCTAGAGGCAAAACATCCCAAAAACGCATCGACCAATTGCTCAAAGGTGTTTATGCTATGACGTGGTAGATGATTATACCATTCTAAAGCATCCCTAGATAATGTTGTAAGGAATATTCTCAACATCAAAGGGTCATAGTCTTGAAGATGAGAGCACTTAAGGATGAAGCTTGTCACGTGCTCTTCTGCATCTTCATCATCTTTGAAATCTTCAAGTTTGGGCATCTAGAAATTTGATGGGTATGTCAGTGATGACACTGATGGATGCAAAGGCTGATTACTAAGCTACTTCAATGTGGGTTTTTGATAACCCAAAATTTGATCTTGCTTTTCTAATGCCTTTAACCGATCATTTAGCACTTTGTATGGCCTTGATGACATGATATGATCATCCTATTGTCACCCTTGATTAGATGAAGGAGGTCACTTTTGATGTTGAGGTGGATGATAAGTATGATCATTAGGTACCTCATCATAAATGGATTCAGGGTAAGCATCTATTTGATCCTGATGTTCCCATTGGGACTCTTCATATGATTCCTCATCGTATTGATCTTGGTATTGTTGAGGAGTATGAAGCTTTTGATGATAACCAGATAATGGCCTTTGATGTTGAATGTGATTTTGGCATGGCCAAGGGGAAGATTTTGAGACTGTATTGGGTGCCTTTCCCATTGTTGCATCCTATAGGTGCTAGGTGTAAGCACAACTTTATGTAATGTATTTTGTAATTGCTCTTGATGTATCTTTTGTTGTTCTTGTATCTAGTGTTGATACAACCTTTGTAGGTGTGCTCATTGTGAGTCCACCCATTGTTGATTTCATTGTTGTTGATCCAACTGGAGTTGATTTGTATATTGTTGCCTATTAAGATTTGGCCTACGTGCTTGATGAATATGATTTTGTTGCTCAGTTGTATGGGGTTTGTGTGCCCTTGTATTTGAAATACGGATGGGTTTATCATGTCTTTCCCCCCTAGTAGGATGTTGTTTGTTTTCCATGCTCCCTAAAGGTTGCATTGACCTGAGACTCTAGTTTATGAATCGACTTTGTATAGTATGATGATGTAGAGCCATCATGTGGTCGCACCAAGTACTCTTCACGAGGAGTAGGAAGATGACTTGGGTCTTCTCCCTCATCTATGAGGAAAGACTCATATTTAGTTTTAGATGTAGGCTCTATATATTTAGGCTACACAGAAGCATGACGTGTGGATGTTGAGTGCTCTCTGTGAGGAGTATAGGGATGACTTGCTCGATCAGAGAGGGTGGTTTGCTCATCCAAGCTAGGCCATGGTGTACTCTCATGTTCATATTCCGATTGATGTATAGAGCAAGTCGGGGTGTGAATCCATGATATTGACCTACTAGACCTCTTAGTAGGTGGATTATTTGCTATATAGGAATTCCATTAGGGTATCCAAATCAGGAAGGTTTCCTAGAGGATCTATGGGTGCTTCCCTAGTAGGGGATATCTCGAAGGTTTGCCCCCTAGGGATGATATTATTGTTATGATAAAACTTGGGATGCCATTCAGGGATGGGCATGTCCTCTAGAATTATTTGGAGATATTCACTGGTTATGGATCTTGAATCTCTCTCTGAATTGGAGGTCTTATTTTTAACCACATTTGGACCAAATTCGTAAAAGGGGGTCCATCGACCATTTTTAGAAAATTTTGACTTTTAAAAAAAAATTGTAAGTGTTATATACCAAAATGATTAGTGCGATGAGCTGATCACAATGGGCTAGGGCTCCAAAAATTAAATTTTGGGTCAAAAATTTGTATTTTTGAAATATTTGGCCAACCGGGGCCCGTGGGGAAATGCCCACTTTTAGGAATTTTTGGGAAATTTTGAAGCATGAAGAGTTAGGACTCAAAATTTCTATGAGAGGTGCAGAAGGAGCTAACTAAGACAACAAAATAAATTTGGCAAATTTTGGGGTTTTCTAGACTATTTTATGACTGTTTTAGTGTAGTTTTCCCTATTTTTTGGCTTCAAAAATAGAGTAATCATAAAACCAACATAACTTTTTCGTTATAGCTCTGATTTGCATGATTCTCTATCCATTCGATGCAAGATAAAAAAGTAGATTTAGGATTTGGTCCCAGATCAAGGATCTTATGTTGATTACCCAAACAATAAGAAAACACACAAAGTAGACAATATGATTATCTCTTTTAAATCTTAAGAACACACAATCAAATGATCAAAGAAGCACACAAGCAAACAATGTGATTATCTCCTTTAAGTTTTAGATGTGAATCCCTAAGATATTTTGTGTATTTAGATTTGTTGTTGCTATTGCTTTCTTGTTCATGTTTTGGACTTAGAATGAGGGAACTCAACCAAAGTGGTGACTAGGAACACTAGTGCCAAACATGAGGTCCTCAAAAGAGTCTAGGGTACACCACTTAAAACCCACAATGAGTGGAGGGTTCGCCTAGCTCTTCCACTCTAAAATGACAAGTGATTCCAATAGTGGGAGGGAGTTTGAACACTAGTGACCTATTCCATCTTGAGAGAGTGCCCTATTCTATCTAAGGTGTCGAGGGGGCAAGCTGGTGGAAGGAGGTGAAATCCAATGTCACCGGTCTGAATTGGAGGTTGGTGATGAAATCCAACCTTACCAATGTTATTGTGATACATGCAAGTGTGTGTGGTTCCTTTTATTCTTAAAGAAAGTAAACAATGAAGCATTCAATGATCTTTCACTAAATGCAAGAAGAATGACATTTTACTTTCAAAAAAGCTAGATAAAAGGCAACCTACAAGATGCAAATCCTAAATGATAACCTACCCATTGGGTAGGCTACAAGAAATCAAACCATAGAGATGCATTTCTACTTAGTTCCTTTCCATTTTTCTTCTTATTTTTATTGTTTTTTTCAATTATAGAAAAGCAAACCTATCTTCTACTTTTCAAGCAATCAAAAGAGGCAAGAAAAACTAGATTTCAATAGTTTTGAACAGTAGAAATGAAAACAGAGGGTTTTGGTACCTACCTCAATGGCCTATAAGCCTGCTATTTCTAGAATTTGGAGCAGAAAAGCTCCTATTTTGTGACCATCCTAGGGTGGATGGTGGCCAATTTGATGGCCATACCAAGGTGGGATGGTTGTGTGGTCATCCCAGGGTGGGATGGTCAACAGTCCAGAGGTCGTTTCAAGCCAGAACGACCAATACCTGCAATAGAAAGCAAGCAAAAATAGGGTTAAACCTTCAACCAAATCAATAGGGATAGGGTCCCACCATGATCACCACTGAAGTAGGGGAAAAATGGTGCACCTAAGAGTGCTAAACAAGATGCATCTATATCTAGTATTAATCAAGCATTACAAAAGGACATATTCAAGCAACCATAGAAGCCAAATAAGTGCAAGAAAAGGTGTTTATATTTATTTCATTTGATAAATAAGAACATGGTTACATAAATATCCCCTTGAGGGCTCTTATATTGATACACTTATTTACAAAATGGGTGCCCAAGGATCAAGTCCTTTCAAACAAGCTCATGTGCACTTCCAATGTTCTTCCTCGTACCCACAATTGAGGTGGGGGAACCTATGATGTCGCTACTTTGTTCTTCACTGTTATAATCTTGTATTCCTTCCTCATGCATTGTCAAACCTGCACCTACACACAAGGAAACTAGATTTGTTAAATAGCAAGTGCATAGAATGTGAAACATGCAAAAGCCATACATGCAACTATAAGCTAGAAAGTGTAAATATGCAATGTACCTATCTAAAACAACTCCAAATGATCTGAAATTGTAGAGATATGCATAATAGATTATTTTTGGAAGATCTAATTAAAAATAGAATAGAAATTGCCTCCGAATCGGTGTCGCATTCGTAGTGCACCTACAAAGCCTACAAAACCCAAAACAAGCAATTTTTGGACCAAAACACCTCCAAATCAAACCAAACTTGGAAAGTATACATAAAATGATATTTTAAGAGAACCCATATGGTCATATTTGCAAAATCAATCATAGTTTCATGTGCATCTTCAGATGGTCCTCGAAATCCTACAAAAACTTAAAAATGCAATATCTCACTCAATATAACTCCAAATTGCATGAAATTTGGATAGAAGGTTCATATACTACCCTAGAATATGCCTAAAAAAAATAGTAGAAAAATCATGCATAGATATATCATCATCCCTTGCAGGGACAGTGGTGACTGTCACATATTGGGGACCATCCTGGGGTGGGACGACCACCAATTTTGCTCTTATTTTACCACCAATTCCTCTATGAATTGGTCAAGAACCTTCTCAATAGTGTTTTTATCAAATTTGGTGGTGAAATTCACTCAATTGGTTTGGTTTTGTAAACAAATTGTGCCTCTTGGATCACTCGCAAACCTCCTTCGCTAGGTAGATATTTCGAGGGAAAAAGGCATAAAAGGGTGAGGGGAAATATTGGCAACACTTCGTTGCTATGTCTCAAAACTCCTCTCTATTATTTGTGTGGAAAATGGATCCACTTTATAGCCAAAGGGAGGCCTTTAGGAAAATGGGCATGCAAGGGCATGCATGGCAAGAGGTGCCACTTGTCCAAAACTGGGCATGCATTGGAGGGGGAAGAGAATCTCCCATTTTGGCCTCCATTCTACAGCATGTCATAAGGATTATGCACCTTTAAGCCCTGCATGCTCGAATAGGTGGGATAAATGGTAGTTTTTGGGTGCCATTTGTCCAAAATTTGACTTTTTGGGAGTCAAACCTTGTGGTCATCCCACCTAGGGATGGCCGCTTTGCCATCATCCCTGGGTGGGATGACCATGAACTATGACTATCCCAGGGTGGGACGATCATGCCTATGTGGCCCAAAACCTCCCAAAAGTGGGGTAGAGCCTTCCAAGAGTGGTTAGGACCACTTTATAACCTTTGAGGGTTGCCCAAGGGGGCCATATGATGTCAATTAACCAATGCTTTCGATTGCCTAATCGTATTGACATGATTTTAGTGTCTATAGAAAGTAGTATGGGCAAGATGTGAATGGGATGCTATGGACTCTGAAGGAGTGACAAGGGGAATTCTAACTTGTTGGAATCCTTCTATAACCTCCTATGTAACCATTCATAAAACTAGGCATTGGTTAACCTCTTTAGTCACTTATTACTTTGCAAATATTTGTTTCATCCTTATCAATGTTTATGGACCTACAACTTAGGTTGATTAGAAGTTTGGAGTGGGTTTGAAGCCTTTATGAGAATTAAATACCAATAAAATTTATTCATGATCATAGGATATTTTAATGCCATAACCAAGCTGGATGAAATTTTTGGAGGAATTAGAAAATCAACCCAAAGTATGAGAGATTTCTCAGCTTATTTTTCAAAATAATAATCTATGGGAGGTTGAGTTTGAAGAAAACTATACATGAATCGATAATAGGAGAGGCCATATTCTAATAGAAAAAATAAAAATATGCATATTCTTAGATCATTATCTAGATGAAGGAACTTGTGCTAAAATTAATACCTTAACAAGGATTAGTTTAGATCACTGGCCAATAAGTGAGTTCAAAAAATATCATATTTTAAATATGAGCAAATGTGGGAACACCATACTCAATTTTTTGATATGATAGCACAAACATGGAACTCTTCAAGAAATTATGAGTTGTTTGATATTCCAAAACAATTTAAATCTATGATATCTAGATTAAAAGAATGGAACAAGAACACTTTTGGAAATATTTTTTAGAAGAAAGAACTAAAAGATAAACTTTAAAATTTCTAAAAAGGTGATCATAATAATCCAAGATTAGAGGAAAGGGAGTTTCTTAGTGAATATCATAATATTTTGATTAAGGAAGAGAAATTATGGATATTAAAATCAAGAGAGACTTGGTTAAAAGGAGATAAAAATAAACTTTTTTCATAGGATGGCTATAGTACAGATATCAACATCAAAAATTAGTAGAATTAAATCAATATAAGGGGTTTGGATTGAATATTGGAGTGAAATTAGAAAAGCGAAAAAGTCTTTTTATTATAATATTCTAGTATCAAAGGAGGCTGAAATTCTTAATGATAAACTTCGTCAAGATGTACCTTTAGTTGTAATGAATGAAGACAATAGGAAATTTATGGAGCCTATTACTCTAGAACAAGTTTGTTTAGCTCTTTTCTCTTTTAAAAAGGATAATTTTCCAAGTCCAAATGGGCTCTCTGTAGCTTTTTATAAACATAATTGAGATATAGTGAAATATTCTTTATCAGTGGCAGTGGAACATTATAGGGTAAAATAAAACATACCTTATAAAACAAATTCAATATATATTACCCTAATTCCAAAAAATAAAGATGTTGAATTATTTAATTATTTTAGACCATTACTAGATAAAATTATTTCATAAGAGCAAGGAGGATTTGTGAAAGGAAGACATTTTTTGGACGGGATCATAATAGGTCATGAAATTATACATTTAGTAGCTTCAAGAAAAGAGAAAGCAATGACCTTAAAACTTGAAATGAGTAAATACTATGATAGGGTTAAATGGGATTTTATTTTTGCTATTTTAGAAAAGTTTGGATTTGGGAAGAAATAGGTTAGATGGATTAAAGCTTGTATCTCTACAATTTATTATTCAGTGTTTGTCAATGGGTTAGTAACAAAATATTTTAAAGCCAAGAGAGGCCTTGGACAAGGAGATCCTCTATTTCCTTATTGTTCATTATTATGGTAGAGGTTTTGAGTAGGAACTTAAATAATACTTACAAATATGGGCTTATAATTGGAATTAAGATTAGTAATAACATCGACAACATCACCCATCAATAGTTTGTAGATGATACAACCCTTTTTGGAAGGGCAAGGATAAATGAGGCCAGAGCTTTGAATAAATTTTTAAAGGAATACGAAAGATCCTCAAGGAAAAAATTTAATAGGACAAAATTCAAAATTGACTTCCTTAACACTCCAACTAATATCAAAGCAAGAATTTATAGGTTCCTTCAAATGGAAGAGGTAAATTTACTAGAAAGTTATCTAGGGATGCCTTTATTTGAGGGGATAATGAGGATAGAATTGTGGAATCTAGTTATTAGTAAATATCAAAATAAACTACCAGTTTGGAAAGGTAGATGGTTATTGTTAGCAAGAAGAGTGCAGTTAATTAAGTCAATCTTACAAGTCATTCCAACATATTATATGTCTTTGTATACTATACTAAAATAAATTGGAAAAAGTTTAATCTATATTATGCGATCATTTTTAGAATCGGGTTTACATGATAAAAGAAATATCCTTTGATGAAATGGAGTAAGGTGTGTGATGATAAAATTAGAGGAGGTCTTGGTTTAAGAGTTCTTACAGATGTAAACTTAGATTTTAGGGGAAAAGTAATCTAGAGACTATATAAAGAGATTCAAAGATAATGGGCAATAATTATTCTAAGTATGTTGAGCCCAATGACCCAATTTTAATATTTACTACATTATCTCTACCAAATGATTCTGCTCTTTCAAAATATTTAAAAAATCTATTGATCTAATGATTAAAGGTTTAAGATGGGTGGTGGGAACTGGAGAAAAAAATCCTATTTGGATGGATACTTGGTGTGATAAAAAACTACTCAATTTAGATCTAATTTTGAAACCTTGGATGAGATTACTTCAAGACAAATATGGTGATAGGGTTTTAAACATTTTGTACAAGGATCGGGAAGGAAGATACAAATGGAAAGAAGAATATTTTACAAGTATACAAGATATTGATTCTAGGATGTAATTGTTTAGAAATATAATAATTATGATTATTTGAGGGAAACCGGAGATAAATTGATTTGGTAGTTGAATAGCTCAGGAAAATACACGACAAGAAGTGGATATAATGTAAAGCACCAACAATATAGTAATATCACTAGAATATGGAGAGATATTTGGGGTAGCCTAAGAATTTCTAAAGTAAAAATATTTTTCTGGTAGTATGTCATAGAATAATTTTATCCCAGGATAACCTTATGAAAAGGTATTTTCATGGCCCATCTAAATGTGTTCTTTGTAAAAAGGAGGTGGAAAGTATAGACCATCTCTTGGGACATTGCTCAATAGTATAGAAACTATGGCAATGCATTCTTAATATGTTTGGTAAATGCATGGTGATGAATAGCATAATTGAATAATGGTTAAAGCAATAGCAGAGCACTTATGAAAGTGAGGCTTTACAAACAATATGGGATATATAAAAAGATACAATACTTTGGATTATATAGCTAGAAAGAAATGGAAGAATATTTAAATATAAGGGAAGTAGTTTAGAGGTAATGAAAAGGAAGACATGTTTAGCCATAGAGGAGTCTAAACCAACCCTATGAACTCACCCAATCCCTGATATAGAAGTAGAGAGCCTTGATAGATGGAGTCAATTCATTAAAAGGAATTATGATGTTGGGTACAAGAGAAACAAAAAGAAGGCAAATAATATAAAGTGGAACCCACCAGATGTGGAGTTGGTTAAAGTGAGTTTTGATGGAGCATCTAAAGGAAATCTAGGACCAACAAGAAGAGGAGGAATAATTAGAAATAATAGAGGAGATATTTTTTATCATTATGCTTTCAATAGTGGATTTAAGAAAAATAATGAAGTTAAAGCTTGGATGGCTTTAGAAGGGATAAAAATATGCAAACAAATGAAATAAAATAAAGTATGGATGGAAGGTGATTATCTCATAGTAATCAATACAAATATGAGGAAAGCAAATATTTCATGGAACATACAAGAGATAATTGTGGAAATCAATATCTTTCTAAAGAGTTTGAAGAAATCAAGTTTAAACATACATTAAGGAAAGAAACAAATGTGCAAATAGGCTAGCCAATAGAGGGGTTTTGATTGAGGATCATGAAGTTAAATTCTCCTTTCCTTAGTTAGAGGAAGTAGTAAGTTTGTCTGAAGTTGACAAGAAAATGTTGACTGCTTGAATCAAATAATTACTAAGATTTACTGTAATGTTTTCCATTGGTAATATTTGCTTTATTTTATAACATTAATGTATTTTTTATATAAACTATTTATTATCATTTTTGTGGTTGCACTTGTGTTTCAGGAAGGAAACTAGTAATCCAAATTTGGTAAATCGAACTATGATAGTGTGATGTTTTGGAAATATTACTCTACTAAGATGCATTGCATAGATAGTAGAGGTGAAGTTTTGGTATTGTGAAGCATGATATAGAAAAATGTAAAGAAGTATGCTAAATTTTGAAATATTTGTATTCATATAGAAAATTGAAACGATCCATAAAATGAAAATCAATAACTCAAACACTTTATGTAAAATGTAGGTTTCTAGCTATAACATCTCAATTGATATGATAAGTGCATCTATTTGTAAACGCTCTAAAGAAGAGAGTTATAAATTTTCAAGGGTTGGGGGACCCAAGTACAACCCCTTATTATCCAATAAAAAATAAATTATATTAAGTTTTGAAAGGATTTTTCTCTACATTTAAATAATAGAAGAATGCATAGCTAACAATTGTGTTCTTGATTTAATTTTTTTAATGTAAATAATTATATGTAAATGTTATATTTTTACTATTACATGATTTTATTTTATTTTATTTGGGTAGTGTTATAAACCCCTATGACCAACGCATAGGACTAATTAGTCCTCTCCTAGCCATGAGCCCTCGTAAGGCCAAAAGCTACACTTATCAATAGGGGATTAACATAGCGCCACACACACACCGCTATTTGAACCTTGGACCTCCCAAAGAAGAGCTAAGCCTGAATAATTATATTGTCCCCTAGGACACTATCAAATTATATTTAACTTAATCCATTAAATTTTTAACTTTAAAAGAGAAAACTAAAATTCAAATCTTATTAAATAATACCATTTAAATTCTGTATAACCTACTAAAAAATATATATATTTCTACTTATATATATTTTTGAATAGGGTAAGAAGGGTTTTAGGGTTCCCAAACTCGTACATCAAGCTATGAAAGATAATACAATATGTTGTTGCATCCTGAATTAAATATTATCATCCATATACTACTAGGGTTGAACATTAGAATATCACATATCGACAAAACAAATTCCAAAACATGACAAATTAATAGACCACTTCTAAAATTGAAACGTAAAACAATTGTAGCTACAAACTGGGACTATTACAAAGTTCATAGCCATTAGAACTATTACGTATTTCATAGTCGTTAGGTCTTTTGATTATTTTTCTTTTGTAGCAAAGGTTCTTCCTCTTTCAAAGTGGCAAGATATAAGAATGCATTTTGCACTTCAAGATCTTGAGATAATATCTAGTTGTAACACATTCTGTAGGACCTTTATTTTTAGAAAATTGAATATCATCGATTATTTCATAATTAGATTCAATAATACCATCTGAGATGCTAATATTTTCCATGGAATTGATTGGATGGTCTTTAGTAACCATTTGGATATCATCTATTATTTCATAATTAGCTTCAAGAATACCATCTGATGTGCTAACATTTTCCATGATATTGATTGGATGATCTTTAATAACCATTTGGATTTTATCAATGTATAGATTTGGATTCTCCTTTTGGGGTGGAGTCTTTAGTTGCTCACTTGATTCCTACTGGACAATTGGCACATCTAGAGGATGAGCTTCTTCCTTTTGAACTGGGAAATTTAAAGGTTCATGATCATTCATGTGCAAGACCTTCTCCTCCACCAAAGAGGGATCAAAGCATGATCAGATGACCAAGTATATTTTCTTCAGGTGGCCATATTTTTGATAACTATAACATCTCAAGGAGAAGTTTTCATATTCAATATTTTGGATCTATTCCTCTTTGCTTGAGGAGATAGTAATGGATTGAGGTCAAAGAATTGAAAAATCCATCCAAAAAACCAAATGTGCTTTACTCTTATAAAGTTTACTAGACAATTTTTCCTCTATTTGGGCATCCATATACCAAAATGCACCAATGGAATTATCGATTTTGATGAATATATTCTCTCTCCAAAACTCTACAAGGAGAGCATATAGATTCATCCAGATTAGGAAGTCGTCAACTTATCCTATAAAGGGATTGAAAATAGGAGTACAAGGTCTTATATAGACCCCACTTTGTCCAATAAATCAATTGCATATATAATCCATTACCCTATCTCTATCCGCTAAATTAGGAAAGGAAACATAAAAGAAATTTTTGGGTAGTAGAGTTACTTGAAATTCTTTACTAGTCCATTGTTTAATGTATCCTTTGAGCTCCTCCAGGCCCGGTATTTTTCTCCTAAGTTTGTAGATAATTTTTTGGGCTTCATGATTACTCATATCCAACCCGAATTCTTCCTCTAAAATCTTGATAGAGGAAAAAGGTTCATCAAAAAGCTCCACCTGCATATCCAAAGATCCCTGAGAGACATTTATTCTGACCAAAGAGGCTTTCTCATAGACTAAATAGTGACTAAAGTTCTCCTAAGTACAATGAATGTGTTTTTCTTCCTGCAACACTTGATTGCACCTAGGGTTTGCATCCCTTTCGCAAAGAGTATAGCCAAATGTGTCACTCCAATCCATCGCATCCAAAGAACCCTAATCTATTTCTTCCTCTATAACTTGAGTATTTTTACTTAAATATTATAATATATATTAATAATATTTTTTATTATTTAAGTTCAAACCTCGATAAGAGGGGATTGGGACCCCTCATAAAAACCTATGTAAACTTAATTTTTTTTCTCGAGGGATAGCTCAATGGTTTGGGCTTTGGATCTTCTTCGAGAGGTCCAAGTTTCAAACTGTGGCATGGGTGAGTGTGTGAGGGGGTGGGATCCCTCATAAAAACCCATGTAAACTTAAATTTTTATCCCGTGGGGACAACACAATGGGTCAAGCTTTGGCTCTTCTTTGGGAGGTCCAAGGTTCAAACCGTGATGTGGGTAAGTGTGTGAGGGGGTGGGTGTGTGTATGGTTGTGTGTTTGATCCCTATTGATAAGCTCAACTCTCACCCTTATTAGTGGCATAGGCAAGTGTGTGAGGGGTTGGGTGTGTGTATGGTTGTGCTTGACCCCTATTGATAAACTCAACTATCACCCTTATAAAATGTCATGGTGGGATGAGGATGCCCAACCTTGAGCGTCAATCATAGAGATTTTTTACACTAACCAAATCTTTTAAAAAATAAATTTTATTATTTAAAATATTAATTTTTTATATTTAATTATTATTTTTTATCGCCATACTGAATGCTTATTCATTTCCTAGTGCTTTAAGCGGCGTAAAAGGTTTAAAATTATTATGGTATGGTGGTTATAGGGGTGGACTACGTGAACAATGTGTGGCGGATTCCGAGGTAGACAACATAGAATACTATGGAGGCCATAAAAGCTGAACAACCTGCACAAATTGGTGGTAGCTATCGATTCCACCATGTAAATTCAAAAAAAAATTATTATATTCTAAAAAAATAAAACTAAATCTTAGATACCTCAAATACCATCACAAGTGCTCGTTGTTGAGAGACCCTTTCCCTCTACTAAATTGTATATTTGTCTTTTATCATTTCCACATTTATATAAAATGCACAATATAGATTGGAAACATGCTTGCAATGTATGTGTATGTGAATAAATTTGTTAAGAAAAAAGACAAATTGTTCTTGTGGGGAATTTTCAACGATATGTAGTTGGTATTTCATCTTGGTAACTTTAGAGAAGAAGGCCCTTTCATGTTATATCCCTAGAAATATAATTAAAAATTAAATATAACATTTTAATTTTAGTTATCATAAAAGTATTTATTTGGATATACAGGATTAAAGTTGCTCTACTAGGGTTTGATGAGGAAAGCTGCTCTGCTAGGGTTTGGGTCTATTGCAATTCATAAATTTAGCTTCTTTGGTTTTGGATACTAATATTACTACCAATTTGATGGTTGCTCTCCTTTTTATGGCTTCACCATCCATAGATGTAATGGTTGTTATAGATAGTGGAACTCATGGCATCAAAGCGAGCTCAAAAGTTTATTATGAAAGTGGTGGACGAGGTAATGATTCTTCCCCAGATATTGTGCTCTCTTTTGATGTTGCTTCTCTAGTTGTAAAATGGTATGAGAATCATTGTATTATAGCTTATTTTTTTGGTCAAATCCCGTCATAAGAATATTTTCAAAATTGGCTGAAAATTCACTAGGAAGCTTATGGTGTTGTGGTTTCGGGTATCCGCAATCTTAGTAAGATTGTTTTTTTGCTTTCCTTTAAAGAACCCTCGCAAGTGCAAACTATGGTTGCTAAGTCTAGTTGTTGGTTTTTTCAGAATACTTTGATGGTCGTTTCTCCTTGGACTCCTTTTCGAGTTTCAACTAAAGTTACCTTGAAAGTGTTGGTTTGGCTTGAGCTCCCTAGTCTTCCACTGCCCTTATGGGAGTTTATTGATGATATTGTTAAACCCATTGGTTGGGTGATCTATCAAGAACAAGAGTGGTTTTTCGTAGCACAACTTAATGAGATATTCTATGTTGAGGTTGACCTCACATAGGATCTCAAATAACTTGTGGACATTCAGGTTGGTACGAAGTTTTTTATGCAAAAACTTGTTTACTATAATTTACCTAATACTTTTTTTCGATGTCAATAAACCATGCATCATATTAAGGATTTTCTGTTGGTTTCTCAAAAACCTTCGATGGTTGCCCCTGCTCCTCATAATATGATTGCACCTCCCAAACCCTCTATTGAGGGTGATTGGATTATAGTTTATAATAAGAAGGGGGCGAACAACCCTAAGTCAATGCTTTCTGATTGAGATAAGGTTGTGAAGCCACCATATCAGCCTCCTATTGTTCGTGTTCATCCTATTTTGGCTCCTCAGGTTGCACCTAATGAGAAACCTCTCAAGCATAAATCAACCTCAAAAGAAGAGAATTCACTACCAATACCTTCATCCTCTAGGTGTTTGCATAGTCCATATCAAGGCTCACCATCATCAAGGTAAATCCAAGAGGCTAAGCATCGTATTTCGATTGTTGGTGACATATTTCAAACTTATCAAACCTCTTTATTTAATAGGTTTTTGGTGTTTGTCGACAGTGTGTGTAGTCCCTCGATTGTTGGTTAGTCACTTCAACCTTTTTAGACTTCCACATTTAATAATTCTTCAGTGTTGGCTGATAGTTGGGGTAGCCCTATGGGAGACAACTCCATGGATTTCCTTTCGTAGAATTTTCAAGGACTTATATAGTCCTCAAAAAAAAAAATGTTCGATCTGCTCTACAAAGTATTGGCCATGTTAATGTTATTTGTTTACAAGAAGTTAAGATTTTTGGTTTTTCATTAGATTTTTCTCTCAATTGTATTGCAAGTTATTATATGCACTTCACTACTCACCATGAAGATGGTCGAGGTGGTTCTTCTATATCTATCTCGTCCAAACTTGAGGATTGTATTCTTGGATCTGGAAAGAATCCTTCTCATCATGTGGTCTATATTTTGTTAAATATTAATGGGAACACCCTGGGCATTACCAACATTTATACGCCTAATGATGGGCCTAGTCGCTCTACCCTTTGGTGGTACCTGGCTGATAATTTATCAATGGCATACTGGATTTTTTGTGGTGATTTTAATATGGTTGAGCATGTTTAAGACAAAGGTGGTTGTCTCCCGATGAACTAGTGTGAGGCCTAGTTTTTTCTTAAATGCATATGAGGTCTTTTTTATGTCCTTTTTTCCAGCATAATTGCATGCCTCCACCCTAGTTCACATGGTCCAAATTTCATATAGGTAATGATAGAGTCTATAAGTGCCTTGATCGAGTTATGATGTCATATCAATAATTTTTTCATTCTCCTCCATTAATAACAAGATTTTGATGATCTAGGATCAATTCTTGTTATCAGATTATTTTTCTATTTTCTTTCAAATTGAATGGAGTGGTCACCAATTTAATTTTTCATGCAATCAATTTTATTTAAATACCTATTTATTGTAACACCCTGGCACCATTATTGTGATTGAGCGAATTTATAATTTATTACCTTGACCTCCTCATTATGTTAGTTAGATTTCTTGGTGGAATAAAGCAATTTTGTGTACTACCTCTTTCATGCAACATTTTGGAAAACATGTGGCACATGTTAGAAAGCATGCTCATTTGGCTATTACAAAGGAGTATCAACAAAAATTATCGTATTTGGAAAATGATCCATATGTCTAATAGTTTCAAACCAAGGTTGTTAGTCTTCACCACCATCTTATAGTCCATGAACGACATGAAGATAAGGGGTCTCAGATTCGGGCTTGTCTACACTGGCTTAGGGTTGGTGATCACTTATCCAAAGCATTTTTTAAGTCTCTTCATTCCAGGTAAGCCAGGATCCATATCAAGGCTATTCAAGTCTCTCATGATAGGCTGACTTCTCTTCTTAATATTGCTTCAACATTTTTGGATCATTATAAGCTTATATTTCAAGCACAAAAGGATTCTCTAGAACGTCAAATGGCGCTCTAGCAGTGTCTTGATGTTGTTCCTGCTAAGTTGTCTACTTATGACAAACTTCTTTGTGAGGCTCCTATTTCACTTGATGAGCTTCATAATGCTCTTATGACTATGTTAGATGATAAGTACCTTGGTATTGATGGATTTCCCTATGAATTTTATAAAGCCACTTGGAATTTTATTGGGCCTGATCTGCTTAATGTTTACAATGAAGCATTAGCCAACAATTCTTTGGGTAATATTAACAATTGTGGAAACATTAAATTTATTACTAAAGAAAACAATCCTGATTTTAACACTAATTGGTGACCTATTACTCTACTTAGTGTCTCTTACAATATTTTAACTAAAGCTTTAGCTCTTTGTATATATAATATTATCCCTATGATTTTTAGACCGAAGAAAATAGGTTTCATTAAAGGGTGTTACATCTTGGATAATATTATTACTGTCTGGGAAGGTTTAGAATAGGCTCGTATCTTTGGCCAAAAGCCCCTTTTCCTTAACTAGACTTTGAGAAATCTTATGATCGTATTGAGTGGCCTTTCATTCTTTCCATGCTCCAAGCTCTTGGATTTGGCCCCTTTTTTATCAAGGTTGGCAGTATGTTGTTTGTTGATGCTTTAGTTTGTATTAGTATTAATGGACATAGATAAGAGGATTTTGGTTTATTTCATTCTATTTTTCAGGGTTGTCATTTGGTCCCCTCACTTTACATCCTTGTTGTTGAAGATTTAGGTTATCTTATTACCAATAAAGCGTCTAAGGGGTTGATCAAAGGTATTATTTTTCCTGATATATCCACTCAACTTATTAATGGGCACTTTGTAGATCATTCTTTTCTCACTATCAATGAGTATGAGGTTTCAATTTCAACTACTTTGGTTTATTTGGATACTTTTTGTAAGGCCTCGGGATCCAACATCCAATGGTCTGTATTTATTTCCACCTTGCTTCTTCTTATATGCCTGCTTGGATTAGATATTTTTCATGGCATTTTATTTAATGGGGTGAGTGTTTTAAGTTCTTAGGAATCCCATTTTCTTTTGACAGCTCGTCCTTTGAACTCTGGAAATATGTCATTGATAGAGTTGAAAAGAAGTTTTCTTTTTGGGCCTTGCATCTCCTTTTCCTTGCTGGAAAGTTTCATGTTTGCACAAATATTATTGCTACCACCCATGTTTATTACTCCTCATGTTGGGCTCCTTTGAAGAATTATTATAATAAATTGACCAAAATCCTTAGGGGTTTTCTTTGATCCAAGAGAAAGAATTTACATAGTTTTCATCAAGTTACTTAGGATATTTGTTGCATAGCTGCTGATAAGGGTGGGATGGGCATCATTGACATTTATAGGCAAAGCATTTCTCTATGTGCTAAGTGGGTGGTTAAAGCTATTGAAGACCCTGAAGCCTAGAAGGTTTTGATTCATCATTGTATTTCTTTAGGGCTACCTTATGGGTGCAAATATTGGGCTAATATTGGCCTCCATACTCTCATCATTACTTTTGCTCCAGTTAAGATTAAGGGTTCCTTTATTGTTAAAAGTATTTGGTGAGCTTTTGAGGTGATGAAACGTCATCTTCGTTGGACTGGTGATGGTTTTTGTAATGGTATTTCATTCAATTCTCATAATATCTAGTGGTGTCCTATTCTGTCTAAATCTTTAGTTCTTCTTACCGATATGCTAGGGATTAAATATTTGAGATTGTTTTGTAAGGGCATTTTCTATATTAATGATTTATTGCACTCTCGACAGTCGATTCCTTGGCTTGATCTCAAAAAAAAATTTAATCTTTAAAATTTAGATCTTACTTCTATTATTAAGATTCAAGAGATCATATCTGATGTCATGCTTCATAAGCTTAGCCTTCAACCCCCAAGTTCCTGGTGGAGGGATTGTAACTAGAATGTGGATACTCCTTTCAAGAAATACTCTTATTCCTTGCTTTATCATCTTCTTAGTCTTGTTTTCCTTGGTGTTGATAAACTTAATGAGAGATGGTAAACTCACTCTACCTCCTATACTTGGATTGCTTGTATAAACCATATCTGACAATCTAACTTTGAGCCCAAGATTACCTTTTTTCTTTGGTCTCTTATTTATCAAGGGCTTCCTATGGGAGAGATACTTAGTAGGGTTGGTATTCCTAATCATAAGTGTCCAGCTTGTGGTCATTTTGAGACTCAAACATTTTTTTTGGTTTTTCCCTCGTGCTCAATCTATTTGGTCTTAGATTCACTCATTGTTCAAGCCCTTTCATCCTAAATTTTTTATATGGTAGATGATATTTTTTGGAGATAACAGTTGTTGGCCTACCTATATTGCTACTTTGTGGAATTTCTTTCGTGCTATTATTTTATTTCAACTTTGGAAATCTAGGAATGCTGCTATCTATTCTAGAGATTCAATTTCTAGTCAGTTTTCCTTGCATGAAAATATTACAGTATTTTCTATTGTTATTGTTTAGCTTCATTCACAAGCTTTCAAGTTGACTCATGAGTTGGTGCATTTGATAAATCTTGTTAGGTATTGGCATGAGGATCCATGCACTATCAACATAGCTTCACCCAACCTCCCTCCACCTTAAGGTCCCTTTGTTTCTTTGAGGCCTTGGCATAGCAGGGTGAGGGAGTAACATTATCCAGCATCAAGTTGTTCTGTAAGTGCCCATAGTAGGGCTTGGTCTCTTCTTGGAGTGGCTCCATTTGCTTAGTTATTCTATTTATTGACCCTTTTAGGGGTTGGTTTTCTTTTTGGCATCGAGCCTCCTATTTACTACGTTGATTGTTTGGTGGCCTTGCACCCTGAGCTGTGATTTTACTAGCTCCCTTTTTGTTGTAACCTCTCTTATTTTTTATTGAATATAATTGTTGGATCTCAAAAAAATGTATTTATTTGAATATATATAACTTTTATTTTGTATCATAAAAATAACAAGATAAATAAATACAAACTTAATTTTATTTATTTTTAAAATTATAGAAAACTAGTTTTTGTATTTGGTTTTAGTTATATTTTATTTTAAAAAAATGATTCAATCATACATTAATATTGAGTTTTTAACATTAAAAATAATAATATGTTATATTAGGTTTGATGCTATGTTAGGATTAATTAATATTTTTTTATGTTAACTGTGTGTTGATTCTTTGGTCTTATTGTATTTACTAGAAGGATTATATCACACATATAGTAATGGTTTTTATGTGGCATTTGTTCAGTAGGTAAAATACTTTAATATGACTATGAGATAACATTCACCACCAATTGATCTTGGAGCTAGAGTTAAACTATAATCCTCTAAAAACAAAGTGAGAAACACACATTATTTTAAAAGTAGGCTACAAGGTTAGTCTATAAATATTCCTTTACTATAGATTGATATTATTTTATTTGTTGATATTATAAATAATATTTGTCATTAGTACAAGAAACGTATGCTCATTATGTATTATATTATATGTATTATGTTAGAGTATAATCTTTATGGTAGCCTTAAGGGATAAAATTGAGAGGAAACAATATTCTAATTAATGTTTTTTGGTTAACTTTTGCTAACTCCAGTTATTATGAAGCCCTAATATCAAAGGTGTTTTGTGCATAACATCCTTTTCCTATCCAAGGTGCATAACATCCTTGTTTTATTGCTTCTAATATTACCTATTTAATATTCTTGATCTGGGTTAAATTCCTTGGGTATCAATGTTGATTTGAGATTTCATTTACTAGTTTGTTAAACCATTAGGTCATTCCATTTGTCATGAGGATGAAAGATTCTACTCTAACCATCTCTACAAGTCAGTCTATGTAGAGGCCAACTTGACTTAGAACCTTTGAGATCACAATAATATATAAGTGGGTGAATATCAATATTTCATGCAAGTTCTTTGCAATATATTAATTACCTTTATTGTCAATTCAAGAACAACAAGATTAAAGATTATCTTATTTGATCCTATCATTATTTTGAAACTAATGATTAAAATTGAGTAGGGTTGGACCATGATGGGGTTGAAAAATATTTGTAAAGAAATTTTTGTCCAAAACCCCAAGTAGTGGAGAAGAATAACCCCAAGGTATATACAAGTTTTTTGTAGTTCTTATACAAAAATGTATGGAGAAATCCTCTTTCCAAAATTCAACATATATTGTCTCAACTTCAATCTCTAAAGTACCAATGTATAAAGCTCAAGTCATTTTGATTATTTGAGCTTCTCTAGAATAGGCAACACAATGACACTCACATCCTCCTTATCCATTAGGATCAAGAGATGATTTCTCACTAAGGGTCATTGAATGGAAATGCTCATTTTGTTAAAAGGTCTTCAGGATGTGGAATCAACACATATTTTTAGAGAAACTATATGTCACTTTATAAAATTTCAAGGGTAAGAAAAATTCCATTGATGATAGTATCAATGAATTTTCTCTCTTGGAATGTTGATTGGTTTATAGACTTTATAAAAAATATATTGTTGTGTCCACCATCCAAAGGCAAGGAGTTTTTTCTAAAAAATTAAATGTTTAGGTTTTATTCCTAAAACTACCCTCAACCATGTTTAGTTGAATTTGTTCAAGTTCTTCTCTATAGGATTTCAAAGGATTGAGGAGGTGTTTCCATGCTATTGCTCTCAATATTATTTTTATTTTTCTTTCTTCTCCCTCCCTCCCCTTCCAATATGAGAACAAGACATCTCTCTAAATAATTTTGGATCTATTGACACTATGTGTAGCATTATTAAGTTATATGTTTCTAATGAAGCACTTGAAAGGGGTTGAACTATGGAAATAGATCACTTTGTCTCTTATTGAATCCTTTTGTCTTGTGTACATGGATTTCTATAGTTGAGTCTCCTAAATATGAAGAAGATATGCTTCTTTTGTGATGGAATCTAAGTAAACATGAGACTCATTCCATTTCAAGAACAAGTGGGGCCTCTTAGGTTTGCTTATTTACAAAATATTTAAAATGTATGCTCATTATTTTACTTAGGCTAGCATTCATCAAGGAAAAAATAAAATTTTGAAGCATTTGGACTACATTATGACTATTGACCAACCATTTTTCTTATTAGATCATTACCAAGTTCTCCCAGTTTTAATGGTAGTGGAGTCCACTTTGTTAAATGTTTTTCTATCTAGTTTGTTATTAGACTCTCAATGAATTACTTCAAACAATATGTGTTGCTTATTAAGATAGATTTTGAGAAATCTTATGACAATATCAAATGTCCCTTTATCCTATCCATGGTTAAATTTTTAGGGTTTTATCCATTCTTTGTGGTAGCCATCTAAACCATATTATGAGATGCTAATGCCCACATTATGATTAATGGGGTTCAATACCTATATTTCAACATCTATATCTCTATATGACAAGGATAACCACTTGCCCCTTTGATTACCTACTTGGTAAAATAACTTCTCTCAACCTCATCAGAAGGTTTACTCTTCTTGGCAATGTTAGAAAATATTACATTATTTGGTACATGCTAATGTACCCCCATGGTACCATGGTACAATGTAAATATTAGAATAGGGTTTGAGTCAATAGTTTAGGAGTATGATTTATATTTCCCCTTTATGTAAGGGTCTATGTGTAGGATGTGTACAAGTTCTATGTAATTATGTGTGCAAGTGTGTAATGTGAGAAAGTACACAAGTGTCATGTAATTAACCGTACAAGTGTGTAAAGTATGAAAGTGCACAAGTGTCATGTATTATATGTGCATGTACAAATGTGTGAATTTTATGTAGGACTATGCAAGTACATAGAGAGCCAAGAGTCATGTATACAAGTGGCAATATGAAAAGCAAAAAGGACATGTAAAATTGTCTTATGTATGGATTAGGAAAGGTTGCAACTCCTGGATACATGAGGAGTGTAATAGTCAAGTATTTGAATAGTCACCTTTCTAAGGCTATATAATGGAGATAAAGTTCAATTAAATGTATTAAATATTGAAGATCATATTCAAGCATTAATATTGAAGTGTGTATGTATATTTTGAGCAATTCTAGTATAAGTTTTTTTCATGTCATTGCTTGAATAAAATTGGCCATTTATCTTTATATTATTGTTATTTTCATATATTCATTGTTAATTATTTTGGCCATTTAATATATTGATTTCTCCTATATTTGAGTTTACTCAATGTAAAGTGAAAATGACTAACATCGATAAAATAAATAGGTAAAATAAAATGATAAAGTATGCATAAAATAATAGATCTTATTTATATTAAACTCAAGGAGCCCGGATTTACACTTTATACAATAAGTTTACCCCAAATAGGGTTACAACGCAATGTATTGATTTTGTACAATTATTACAATAAGACGGTTTGAAACCCTCATTCAAAATAATGTTGGTGTCTCTAGGTTTTCTTCACTTTAAACAATTTGTGAGTGGGCTTGCATATCCCTACGAGGATACTCGAGATACAACAACTGTTAATAAAAATATATCTTATATCTGCATACAAATCACAACACAAAGATATTAGTAGTATATGTGAGGGTTCCACTATGTAAGACCCTCTAAGTAATAGACCTACAAACCCTAGGTGAAGTGATGCTAAAATGCAAGTCAAATACAAAAAACATAAGTTGATAAACCAATTATATCTTATACCTTGTCAAAATGATGCATGTGTTTCTAATCCACACTTTTGTTTTATTCAATCCGTTGTCACACGAATGCCCGTGAGCATTCAAGGGTTTATCAACTGCAAAATGGCTAATGAAAAACACCCAGGAGCATTCAAGTATGGCTATGTATTCCCAACAGTGTTTTAAAAATACTATACAACATTCTTGAAATGCCTTGGAACATTTTGGGGTTACGGGGAGGTGTTCTGTAGAATCGAATCTGGTTCGTAGAGGTTTCAAAAATGGATGTGGTGGATGTGGTTATGGTAAGGAGGGAATATGTTAGTAGAATGCTAGGGTTTAGGTAATGATGATGGATGATCAATGTTTCAGTATGTAAGACTTTCCAACCTCAAGAGTCAACAACCTTCATTTACAAAAGTGAATGATCTTTTATAACTTACCTTTAACATGTCAGGGTTTCAACGATACCAATTGGACGATCGAGATTAAAACATGATGAAGGGCTGAGATTGATATTTGATAAGTGACATGGATCATGTTGAATGAATGGTCAAGATTAAGTCATGATAGGCAACTAAGATTTATTCACATATATACATATATATTTATTATTTAAATATAAATAAAAATATAAAATGTTTTTATATATATAAATACATACATATATATAATGAATTATTGTGATTTGAGGATACAAATGGATGCCAAGTAGCTAGGATTTTATGTCTACATATGCTCCTTTTTGTATCATGTTGCATGAAACACAATGCGGTGCAAAAACAAGAGACACTTGGTTTGGTGAAGCAACTTTTTTTCTTGGTGCGCAAGAAGATCCTGAAGACAAAAATTGTTGTTGTAGCTTACCCCCTCAATTGGTGAATTAGTGAATAATGAATCTCATGAGCCAATTGACAAAAATAAGGTAAGTGAATGATGCAGTGCATGGAAATGGTGTAATTGTGAATAGTGCAATGATTGATTCTATTTTTACCCCCCAAAAAAAGGGGTTTTTGAAATGGGAATGATATGAATGATGTAAATGAATATGCAATGATTATGAAAGGTGAAATGATTGATTTTATTTTTGCCCCAATAGAAAATGAGTTTTTGATAGTGTGGATGATATGAATGATGTAAACAAATATGATGAATAATTCTATTTTTGCCCCAAAAGAAAAGGGTTTTTTTATTTGGATAGTGTAATGTATGATGTAAATGGATATGCCAATGTTGAAATCAAAGTCAAGGTTGGTTGCCCCAAGTTTGGGGATGGTTCCATGTTTTTGAAAATTTGCTCTTAGCACAATGTGCAATGTTATTGTTG
The DNA here is from genome assembly GCA_028583015.1 of Wollemia nobilis. Classification (NCBI taxonomy): domain Eukaryota; kingdom Viridiplantae; phylum Streptophyta; class Pinopsida; order Araucariales; family Araucariaceae; genus Wollemia; species Wollemia nobilis. The sequence continues at coordinate 2,317,297 of JAQPPZ010001708.1, forward strand.
TTGTGAATGAAATAGAAGGAAAATAAATAGCCAACATTGGTGAACATGTGGTGGAGGCGGGAAGACCACCTCTCTTCATGCAACCACAATTTTTTAACCTAACTATTGGCTTGTTGCAAGGAAAAATTGTAAGATTCCAATGGAAATTATAATAGAATTCTGCAATTATACCTATGAAAGGAGCTAATGATAGCTTTGAGAAAATTTTTGTGAACATGGTTGCATTCACAAATGGATTGACCATCTTGATTTAATGTTGAATATGATATAGGATGATAATGTGAGCAAGTGTCCTTAAGGTGATCTACTCATCCTATCGTATTGCATGGATAACCAATCATTGCAACCGCCAGGGAAAATAGAGTAAACCACTAGATACAAGGTTCACTTGGTTGATATGAATGATCTAAAGGAATATGAATGATGTAGTACATGTGAATGGTGTATTGATTATGAATAGTGCAATGATTAATATCTACTTTTATCCTAACAAAAGAAGGGGATTTTTATTGCATGATATAAATGATGTAAATAGGCATGAATGAACAAGCATCCTTATGATGATTTAACCATTCTACCTAGTTGCATGGATAACCAATCACAACAATCACTAGGGGAATAGAGTAATCCACTAGATATGAGGTTCGCTTGATAATGCAAGTGACTTTGACAATGTTGAATGAAATGCATTGAATTATGGATGATATGAATAATATAAATGAATGTAAATATGCATGGTGCTATGATTTTAAATGATGCAATGATTGTTGGGTGAAATTTGATGATTTTTTGAAATTTAGAATTTGATTTAGGATATTTTGAAGAAAATTTAGGGTATTTCTGCAACTTTTGGTGGCAATCAAGAATTAAATATCTAAATCAATCCAAATTATCACAAAATGTGATGGAATGATGTGATGAATGTTTGGAATAGTGAATGTGGCAGTTTTGTGAAATTTTGGACCATTTTGAGTTGTTTTGTATGTGATTTTGGCATTTTTGTGACTTTTGATCCCAATAAAAAATGAAGCATCCAAATCAATTTGTATCATCACAAAACATAATGGAATGATGTAATGGATGCATGGGTGGAATTTGAGATGATTGTGTGGGATGCAACTACATTTTGAGGTCTTTTGAGTACTTTTACAACATTCTAGATCCAAATATCGATTAGCATCCACATCATTCATAGATGCAGGAGAGCATCTACCACTTGGTAGATGCAAGATAGCATTTGAGTGTGTCAAGTAGATGCCTTGAGGTATTTGAGCGAGCCAAAATTAGCTATAAAGGGTTGTAGAGCTGAAATTTGATTCATTCTTATATTCGAGAGTTCAAGAAGCAACATTTGAAGAGAAGTGAGTGAGTGTGAATAAGTGTGAAGGAGTGAGGCGATGGTGATGGAGATCATGGATGTGATAGTGAGAGTGGAGATGCAGGTGGTTGAGGTAATTACCTTTGGTTCTCTTTTGGACTTTATAGTTTTTTTTGCAATAAATGTGATGGTAATGTGCATTTGCGTTTGTGCTTGTACTATACTTAAGGATCTTGGAGTCTCGACATTGATTCTCACCCATCATACTAAGGGTGAGAAAGGTATTGTAGAAGGCTAATTGGGATTGGCTAGAGTGGGTTGGAGTGGTAGGGTGTACCCGCATTAAGGTGGTGAGGGCTGATGGGGGGTATATCTCTACCTTGGTAGAGATACAGGAGCTAGAAAGGAGGACCTTCCAACTCCAAATATGGGAGATGATGGTGACACTAGAGGATGTATATCTCATCTTTCATGTGCCATTGGAGTGATTATGTGTCCAAGTTGGGCATGATAGGAAGTATAAGATGAGGTGAATTTTTGGGATGGATGAAGGGATGTGAGCATCTGAGGTGGAGGGATTAGATATTTGGACATATATGTGAGGAAGGAGTTAGAGTTATTACCAACCTTGGTCATGTTCCTATTGGTCAATGTATTGGTGCCTAACAACATCAACTATCAATTCCCATGGAACATGATTTAGCTGGTGTATGATATGACCGATGAGCCTCAGGTATATGCTTGGGTACCTACTTTGTTAGTTAGGTGTATTTAGAGTTGTATGAGGTGAAGAGGTAATGGTATAAGGGGTTGGGTTGTAGTGTATTTCTATAGATATAGGGTTGGGAGTATGTTAGTGTGGGTCATCCTATGGACCTACCATGCGAGGAGTAGGATAGGGATGATCCCTATGCATTGATATGGTAGGTAGTTGAGGAGGTATAGTCAAGTCATCTTGGTCATAGTGGCCAAGAGTATTAAGATTTATGGATAGGGTTGATAGAAGACTAGGTGTACTAGAGGCTATGGTAGGATGCTAGGTGCGTCAGTGATGGAGAGTGGCTACAGAGGATCCAATAGGCTATATGGGTGGTTGGGTAGCATGAGACTGAGGTGGAGCTAATCCAGTTCTCACAAGTGTTATGGTAGTTTGGGATATTATAGGGGGTAATTGATGCTCTAGTGCTCTACAAGCATTGATCTAATGAGTTGAGCCTACCATGTATGGAGGAGTAGCGGGTGGAGTATAAGGATGATGAGGAGATAGATCTCCCAAATGTGGATGATGTCAAGACCACCACATACTATAATGCATGGTTTGCTTCATAGCTTCCATGGGTACTGATTTAGGTGATTGAAGAGGGGAGTGGGGATGATGGGGAGACAATGATAGAGGTTGAGGAGACTCCTCGATATTAAATATGGTGTTGGTCCAACAGTCGAGGGAGGCATGCAAGGGTTGTAGTAGAGCAAGCTCTAGATATTGAGGGTGATGGTGATGGTTGTGGTGGTATGGAGGAGTTTTAGAGAGCCCTCATGGTTGGAGTGAGGAGGAGTGGACTAAGCTTGAGGCTGAGTGAGACCAGCTTTGATATATTATGGCAGAGTGGGATGTAGATATTGTTTAGTAACAGGTGGATATGAATGCATAGGTGGTAGCAAGTGTATGTCAGTATGCAGTAGCAAGGCTCTAGGTAGAGCTCACATAGAGGGATGCTTTTTAGAGGTAGGATGTGCTACACCTTCAATTCCAGTAGGGGTACATCCAATATTTGGAGGATCTACTAATGCAACATAACATTGGGCTGCCGATGTGGACTTCCTCCTCCATAGTAGGTTTTGTTAGGCATAGTGATTGTTGGTCATCAAATCCGCATAGGAAAGGACTTTCGATGGGTTTGCGCGCCCTGGACCTACGACCAACATTGAAATGCCGAGGGGAAGAGATGCCCATCATGGCGATCTTCAGAGAAAGGTCGGCTCCTATACTAATATACTTTTGGGGTTTAAGACAAGAGTGCAGGAAAGAAATAAACAGAGTAAGGGTTAGGAAAAGAAATAAAAAGGGGTAAGGGTTAGAGAAAGAAATAAAAAGAGTAAGGGTTAGAAGATGATGATTTAAGGTGGGAGAGAATAGGAAGCATGATCACTTGCTAATAACTCGAATAGCAGCAAAAAACACCAAGAATAGATGAAAGAAACGTGATAATCGCTTTCCTATGTATCCTCTGGACGAGTTCACAGGGTTCTTTCTCTCTTGCTGGAATTCAGGGTTCAGAGTAATAGCGATTAAGACAAGGAAATAACAGAAACCACGACCCACCAGGCAGCATAAAAGAAAGCTTATAGGATGTTTTTCCTCTCCTATGTATCCTTTAGGGCGAATTTTAGGGTACAGTCCCCAATCGCACACCGGATTCAAGATTCAGAGTCTCAGTATACGAGTGCAGACAGACAAAAGAATTAAGCACAAAAGGTAGCATAAAAGAGAGAAATGGAGTACAAAAATCTTTAGTATTAGACGCAGGACATCAAGTTACAGCAGCTTTCTAGCAAAAATTTCCCCCCTTTTTACATTACATGCCTGGGTTTTTATAGAGGACCCGACCCTCTGAGTCATTATTACAAAAAATGAAGTACACCCTCGGGCCCTGAGAAATCGATGCCTCGCTGCTGCTGCGAATGATCTCTCAAATCGGCTACCAAAATTGGCAACTGTGACTGGGTCAACCATGGAAACATTCATTTAATGCATCGCCCAAGTGTCCCTAGCTTCTGGATGCTGTGCTTGAGTGATCGTTATGCCCTCCAGGTTTTACTTCGAGGACTGTTACGTCCCTTTTGTTTGCCAAAAATTATTAGCAGACTTATCGGGCAAGAAAGGGGGTATTTATAAGGGGCCTTCGATCACCTTGGGAAGCTGCCCACCTTGGAACATGGGCCCAAAAAGTGCTTCGCTACATCTCTGCCTCGCCAAAGCCTTGGGCCAAAGTAGATCCTCCTTGATTTGCTCTTCACAAAATAATGCTTCGTAGAAACTACTTCGGGGATGTCGAGTGCCGAGCGGGTTCCATATTTGAAATGGGGCTCTTTGTCCTTTGCTGGAAAAACTGCTTCGGCTAGGAAATGTTTTGGCCTGATTCTTTCTCAATATTGTGGTTCGAGGAATAGCCTCCTGAAGCACTCTGTTTTCGACGCATTGTCATTTTGCTTCAGGCACCACTACTTCAGGTGAAAACTGGCCGAAGTAGGTGTCAGAAATACTTCGGGCCCAAAGTAGTTTCCTTACCTTAGTTGATTTGGATTATGCTTTCCTCCTTCAGTGAAGTCGTTTGGATGCTGCTTCGCAAAATCTCTGCCCAAAGCGACTACTACAAATGCTTCGGGTGTGAAGCGTTATCTTTGTATTTTCTTCGACGATATTACTTTGCAATGCTTTCACCCGAAGTGGTGATTTAAAGTGCTTCGGGCCCAAAGCTCTTTTCACATTCTCCTTCTTTTCTTTCGGTGAAGCTATTTTCCTTGGCTTGTTTGGTAGCGAAGCTCTTTCTTCCTCATTTTAAAAAGAGGCGATAGGGAGAGTCAAAATTGCTGTAACTTAAAATAAAAGAAAAACTTTCAACAAGGAAATATTATACAAAATTCTACTATTCTTCTACCCCTTGTATAATGTGACAAAAAGTGTCAACATTCTTGGTGGCTCATGGGGTGACGAGCTTGTCTCGGCAAAAGAACCCTTTAGCCCTGGTCCATTGGGCTATGGAGTCACTGGTTTCCCCTGGATTCTGCTTCTGTGGTCTGTCCCTCTTCTTGTTCCTCTTATTCTTCTTCTTCTTCCTCCAATGCAACCTCTGGCTGTGGTAATGGTTCGAGGCGGTCACGAATGCGCTTCATCGTTCTTTGAACATGGGACCAGGTGCCCTTTTGGAATGGCTCTCGATCTTGTAGCGCTTTGACCAAGTCACAAAATTGATTGATTTGCTCGACATCAGAATTCTTGGCCCTGGTGAATAGGTCATCGAGGCAAGCCATGATCTTACAATATCTCAGGATGAAATTTGTCACCTGCCCTTCTGTAATTGGTTCTTCCCAGCCATCGATCTTCGAGACATCATTCTCGAACTGCAGCCAGACTGGTTTGAGGTCATCCTTGCTTAGAAGGTTTCCATCATCGTTTGTGAAGCTCGAGAAACCCAAGGAAGAAAGATCCTGAAAGTGGCACATTGATGCATGCTGCTCAGTATCAAACATATCCTGGAGATTCCTTGCCTTCTATGCTTTTCTTACCTTGGAAAAGAAAGCGCGAACAGTAGCCTGTGTCATTGAACAATCTCTAGTTGTATGAGACATTATGATGATCTGAAAGTCTTGATATCTAGAATTTTGGATGTTGAACGCTAGCTTGAGTCAGCTCCTGGTTTTTGTGTGACCTCATCGATGACTGGTCCCCCCTCAGCAATAGCCTGCTGTGCTTCGATGACATACATCAAAATTGAAAAAGCATTAGCACACCGAGACCGAAATTTTTTTAGCAGGTGCACACGAATCTCCTTAATTCTATCCCTGTCAAACAGCGTTGGACCCTCTTTTGCATACAACAAAGCTTACATCTGCATGATTTTTTCCTCAAGCTCTTTAGCCTTCAGATCACTCTCGACCCACTTTTGCGCTTGATTCCTGGCTATAGACTAGAGCTGTTGAACTTGATGTTTTAGGTTGAGCGTCTCTTCCTTCATCGATCTGCATTGCTCCTCAGCCTCTGCTAATTTGGAGCGGACCCTTGCCAGGTCCTCTTCAGATTTAACCTTGGCGCGTTCGGCTTCAATCCTACGCTGGTTAGCAATGGTTGCATGTGCCCGAAACTTCTTGATTCGGACATGCATAGAGGTCGATTCATCATCAACATTAAGATGTTCCATGTCCTTAGGTGTCTCTTGATAATCATAGTCTGCTGGAGTCATTTCATCTAGTGGCTTTTGTACCATGGAGACCTTCTTGATTTTATGCACATTTTTAGCCTCTAAATAAAAAATGGCATATTTTTCAATTGATGTCGTCGAACACCCTCTTCTTTTCCTTGCCTCCCTTAGTATTTGCTCAGTGTTTTGCCGTGCTTGGAATAGCTTCTTAGCAATGGGGTAGTCCTTAATTAAGGACATCTATGATTTGGACAAGGCTATATCTCTAGCCGAGGGAGTAAACAAATATAAAGAATGCGTGGGGGATGCCTCACCAGAAGGCTCGGTGACAGGCATGTGGGAATTTTGGCAACCGGGGCTACCTCACATGAAATAAGGGGTTGGAGGGTGGGAATCAACGTCGAAGTGAGACCCCTACCTCTGCTAATGACCATGGGGATGGTAGTGTGGAAGGACGAAGTAGGGTCAATGGTCTTACCCTTGTCATAATCGTGGGATGAGACCGGACCAGCAATAGGTGACATGTGAAGGGGTGATGGGCTATGCAGGGGAGACTGGTGAGAACCCTCAGTTGGGGTTGTGGCAAAAATGTGTGAGACTAGGGCAAAGCATGGAGAATGCATACCTACGTGCCCTCCTGGTATTATGGCAGTGGTGACTTCTGGTGCAACCACATCTTGCTCTTTCTCAACCTGGGCAATCCCAACTCCCATAATTTCTGCCTCGAGGGCCACTTCTGTCTGGGGGATTCTCCCCACATTGGTGACATTGACACCCGAGGTGGTTTTGGCACTCGGTAGTGCTGCGACCTCGACACTTGCTTCGGATGGGCCTGATATCGATCGCCTAGTGGAGGGGCTTACAAATCTTGTGCGAGGTCACTTTGGATAGTTCAGGGGCAATGGGCCCTATTATGGCCTCTTTCTTTTGGTTCTCGCCAGTGGTTGTTCTGACTCTTCAGAGCTTGAGTCGTGGCCTCCTATAGGCACTTGAGGTGATCTTTGATGTGTAGCTTGGCCTTTCTCTTCTCTTCCCCTCATTGAAGTAGTATCATCTATTTTTGGGATTTCGCTCGAACTTGGGGTAGCTGGAGGGATGGAGGGATGAGGGCGACGAAGGACAAATGCTTCCACTTTCCAACGTTGGCTTCATAAATTTTGGTGAAGTCTTTGTCTATTTCCAAGAACCTATAAGAGTTTGTTTTCTACCGATGGACCCTCATTATCCACCACTCTCTCAGCTGAGTCACGTCCCAATTCTTTACTCCCTCCTTCAAGTCATCTTTCATTTTATTCCAGAAGGTGGAATTGGGGCTCGGGAGTGAATGCCGATCTGGGTCATATGCGACCTCCATTGGGTAGAATTCGTGCCAGGGAGGCAACGATTCCATCCTCTCCAGATGCCACTCCAGATCCTTTCCCCGAGGATTATTTCTTTGTTTCACAATTTTTGGATAGGGGCAAACATGGAAGCTCTTGACCCATATGTGGTCCCTCATCACTCCCAAAGGATCATAAAGCCATTGCTGGGGAATTTGGAGCAGGCCGTACTTGGCAAGATTTTCTTCCAAGAAGACGTTCTAATTTAGGGCGAACACTTCGATAACTCCCATCCTGAGAGGGAAGTCACAAGTGTGGGCCCATTTTTGACCCTTGTCGTAGATGGCATTAGTTGCATCGCTTTGCCTCGTGACTTCCAACATGAATTGATACTTGGAGGGGTAAACTGGCAGTAAGAAGGACTTCCCTATGAAGTTGAAGATGCGAATCACTAGCCCCTACGTTAGTCAGAAAATGTCTCCCCTCTTCTCTCGGACCACTTTGTTTCTCAATCCAAAGGGAACTCTCGGGGAGGACCTTGCTAACATATGCATGGCGGGTCCCAAGAATTGCTGATTAAAGGGATAGTAGGACTCCGATATCAACAGTAGGGGAGTCCACTGATATAATGGCAAAGGAATTCCATCGTTGCTACTTGTCGTAATGGAAATATGAGGAAAACTATTATGAACATGAAAGAAAAATAGCCAAATAAGAAAGGAGTAGGGCCCGAAGCGTTGGTTGGTCCCAGCATTCTTCATGCTGGTGAGTTGCGCGTGTAAGCCCCTGGACACCCATTCTGCCCAGTCGATAAATACTGGGTCGGTGCTGGGTTTTGAAGTATTGAGGGCATTGAAATCCCCTCTGGAAATGCACTCGACCAGGGACACCTGCCATGGATATACCAAAGCATCGGTAGATAGGCCTGCCACCCATGCAATGATGGAGAAGAGGTCAGCATTTTTAAAAGCCTCTAAGGGAAGGGGCATTTGGGGCAATTTGCTCGAAGGGAGCCCGCTTTTGAGGCTTTTCTACAAAAATTTGATCATGTAGCCAGCAGACGTGAACCTCTTTGTTTGTTTGCTCAAAACAATGTTGCAAACCATACATCCCTCGGGCGGACCCTGCTATGGTGCAAAAGATGCCTATACATCTTCTTTCAAAATTGAAAATAGCTTCTGGCTAGATGTGTCTAACACATGTCTAGTGGTAGGCTGGTAATTCTGTGTGATGGCATTGATCAGCTCAAGGCAATGGTGAGTGGGGGGCGTCAGATACCAGTATATCTGGGAGTAGTAAGTTACAGCTTGTATGCTCTCTGTCGAGAGCCTGCTTCTCATGAGCTCAACGGTGCTTCTGAGCTCAGTTACGCTCTTCGATAGCTCCATATCTCTAATTATTTCCCACCTATTGACTGGTGGTTCTAGGGGCTACTCATCCTTGGAATCCCCCTTTTCTTCCATGACATGCTTATCTGGGCGAAGGCTCGAATCAATGGGCCTTGTCTTCAGCATTTTTCCATGGTCTTTTACCTTTGGTTTCTCGGGGGCTACTACTTCTATCCCTTTTCCCTTCCCCTTGGAACTTTCCATCGTTGATGCTTAGGGCAACAGAGTTTGCAGTATGGAGAAAATTGGCGTCAAAGCCTTAGAGTGCGAAGTGGAAAATTTTGCAGGTTGGCAGTAGGGTCTGTATGAGTCATTGAGCGAGTAATCCTTTGGCTACTTGGAGTCTACGTTATATAGCCACCAAAGACAACTACCCACATTTATGGCATGTGCCACAATTAATCCTGCACTTCTCATCTGAGAGATCATTAGTTCATTGGATTGGCCACATGGTGGCATAGTACACAAATCCATGCACTATGATGATTGTGGCTGCTTTGGGAATGCAGCCATCTGCCACCTAGTACCTAAGGGCAGACTTTTCTCTCAAAAAAATCCCCTGAGGATGTTCCCGATGCCTTTTCATTTAACTCATCTATTTTGGAATCTTTTGAAGGCAACTGTCAGCATGCTCCTCTAGGAAAGCAATAAATGATTTTGCCTTGTGCATCTTTGGGTCAGCGAAGCCAAAATCGAAGCTGACATACTTCTTGACGAACCTTTTACACCAGTTAATCCTTTATTCTTTGGGCCTGATGTGATTCCTCTTGCACGAGGCTACTCACGAAGCTTGTTTCCACCTTTTAAAAGCAGCCGCTCGGACTCTTCTTAGGCGAACATCTTTCATACCTTAGTCGAAACCTTGCTCGGCCAATCGTACTTCACTGTGAACCACTTCGCATCCACTACTTCGCAAGACAAGTTCCCAAAGGAGTTTTTTTTTTGGATATAGCTGTCGAGGTAAAACTCAACCTGAGTTTCTGAGCAACATTTTATTTAATAGCTGAACTTTTTACAATATTCACACAGGCTTGCGGCATAATAGGCATGCCGCCACCACAAACTCAGCTTCGAATGTTTATTCGATGAATCTGCAATGCCCAGACCAGATCATATTGAACTTTAGTTGATTCTTGAAGTTTGGATGGCTCCTCCCCAAATTTCTCCATGCTATGAACAAAATGCAATGTAATAGTTTGTCGCTTCTGGCAGTATCCGCGCTGCTGATGCAGGATGTGGCGAAGCAATTCACCATGTGAGGACCTTCTTGGGGTACTGGTTGTAGTGATGGCTGGAACCAAAATACTAAAGAGTCTAGTAACTATGGACTGGATACAAGTTCTTCCATCTCCTTGATGTTGTAACAGGGCTCTTTTGGCAAAGAGCAAACTCCCAGGATCTCTTCAGGCTCAGCTTCTTAACAGAACATGCTTGTTGAGTCCTAACTGATCACTTGCATGCTGTGTTTTGGGATACAAAAAGAGTGCCAAGATGCACTCTCTTTGTTCTCAGGCTCTACCACTTGAGCCTGCTCCTCTCCTTGGCCAATCCTCTAATGGAGATCACAAGAAATCGTATTGTTCATCGTCGAGGCAAAGCTCACAAATTGCCATGGTTGGACTTGGATGGGATCTACCTCTCGAGCTCCACATGACTGCATCTCAGGCTTCTGCTCAGTATTAGGATTCTGCCATGAAGAATACTGCGTTGGATAGATAGGAGCAGCAACTATCAGAGAAAGTGATGGGGCTCCTCCCCACTACCACTTTCTCGATAAAAACTGTTCTGCGCGTACTACTTCCTCGAATATCTGAGGGAATATTTTCTCACCAGATCGTAGCAAGAGGAGGCCTATGTCTAGGTGAAAAGCCCAAACATAGTAGAGGTGGGCTTGGGCGGGGGTCGGTTGGATCTCCCTTGGAATCCTCTTCCAACTTCTGATGAATCGAACATTGAAGTTTATGACGCTCTCCAAAGGTGCTCTCTTGATGGTGGAGAGGTACATCAAAAGCTGGAAGGGGTCCTGAGAGCCATCAAATGTTTCAAACAGTGCTTTCGCCAAGTCATCCCATGAGCATATGCTTTTAGGTCTGAGCAGTCTGTACCACTACAGTGCTCTTCCTTCCAGAGATAGGGCCAGAAGTCTGACCATGACATCTTCATGGATTATGTCGTAGAGGAACGCTAAAGTAGCAACAACTTCAAGGTGCTCTCAAGCCATCCCTGTGGTGCCATCATATGTAGTCAATGCCTTCAAGGCGATCTCGGGAATCTTATGGTAGCTTTGAAGATTCAAGGGGCCTCGGTCATCCTAGCTGGGAAAACTTACTCTTGCCATTATAGCGGTAGCCTATAGAAATCGTAGTTGTCATCGCTGAGTTGGAGTCGTTAGGTGGGCATTATTTCTTCGCTTATGAGGTCAAGGCTGCTCACCAAACCTTGATTCCTCCAGGATGTCTTCTTTCAGCTTAAAAAAAAAGGTGCCTACGATCAAGAAATCTGGATCTTCAGCTCAGTCAGAGTCGCCAGGTTATTTTACCAGATGGAGGCAAGCCAGAGATTCACCAACTCGGGCTTCCTTAAAACATGGTGACTTTGCCATGAAGGCACAGGTTTAGGTACTGGTCTTTATGACTTAGAGATTTTTAGGTTGAACAGAGTCGCCAGATGCTAAGAGTCTTTTGGTAATGACAACATCAATTCTTACTACCACTCAGAAGATGAAACTGATCGGATCTCACTGGGAACTGCTACAACTATTGGCTTCGGTGAAGACGGGCTTGAGATTTTTCAAATATATGGGACGTTTGTCCCATCGGGCGTGCCAAAAACTGTTGGTCATCAAATCCGCACAGGAAAGGACTTTCGGTGGGTTTGCGCACCCTAGACCTATGACCAACATTGAAAGGCCAAGGGGAAGAGATGCCCCTCGTGTCGATCTCTGGAGAAAGGCCGGATCCTATACTAATCTACTTTTGGGGTTTAAGACAAGAGTGCAAGAAAGAAATAAACAGAGTAAGGGTTAGGAAAAGAAATAAAAAGGGGTAAGGGTTAGAGAAAAAAATAAAAAGAGTAAGGGTTAGAAGATGATGATTTAAGGTGGGAGAGAACAAGAAGCACGATCACTCGCTAATAACTTGAATAGCAACAAAGAACACCAAGAATAGATGAAAGAAACACGATACTCACTTTCCTATGTATCCTCTAGACGAGTTCATAGGGTTCTCCTTTCTCTCTCGTTGGAATTCAGGGTTCAGAGTAACAACGATTAAGACAAGGGAATAACAGAAACCACGACCCACCAGGCAGCATAAAAGAAAGCTTATACGACGTTTTTCCTCTCCTATGTATCCTTCATGGTGAATTTCAGGGTACAGTCCCCAATCGCACACCGGATTCAGGATTTAGAGTCTCAGTATACGAGTGCAGACAGACAATAATTAAGCACAAAAGGTAGCATAAAAGAGAGAAATGGAGTACAAAAATCTTTAGTATTAGATGCAGGACATCAAGTTACAACAACTTTCTAGCAGAAAGTTCCCCCCCCTTTTTACATTACATGCCTGGATTTTTATAGAGGACCCGACCCTCTGAGTCATTATTACAAAAAATGGCAAAGTACACCCTCGGGCCCTAAGAAATCGGTGCCTCGCTGCTGCTGCGAATGATCTCTCAAATTGGCTACCAAAACTGGCAACTGTGACTAGGTCAACCATGGAAACATTCATTTAATGCACCGCCCGAGTGTCCCTGGCTTCTGGATGCTGTGCTTGAGTGATCGTTACACCCGTCAGGTTTTACTTCGAGGACTGTTACATCCCTTTTGTTTGCCAAAAATTGTCAGCAGACTTATCGGGCAAGAAATGGGGTATTTATAAGGGGCCTTCGATCACCTTGGAAAGCTACCCACCTTAGAACGTGGGCCCAAAAAGTGCTTCACTACATCTTTGCCTCGCCAAAGCCTTAGGCCGAAGTAGATCCTCCTTGATTTGCTCTTCACAAAATAATGATTCGTAGAAACTACTTGGGGGATGTCGAGTGCCGAGTAGGTTCCATATTTGAAATGGGGCTCTTTGTCCTTTGCTGGCAAAACTGCTTCGGCTAGGAAATTTTTCGGCCTGATTCGTTCTCAATACTACGGTTCGAGGAATAGCCTCCCGAAGCACTTCTCTGTTTCTGATGCATTGTCATTTTGCTTCGGGCACCACTGCTTCAGGTGAAAACTGGCTGAAGTAGGTGTCAGAAATACTTCGGGCCCAAAGTAGTTTTCTTACCTTGGCTGATTTGGATTATGCTCTCCTCCTTCGGCGAAGTCGTTTGGATGCTGCTTCGCAAAACCTCCGCCCAAAGTGACTGCTGCAAATGCTTCGGGTGCGAAGCGTTATCTTTGTATTTTCTTCGGCGATATAACTTCACAACACTTTCGCTCGAAGTGGTGATTTAAAGTGCTTCGGGCCCGAAGCTCTTTTCACATTCTCCTTTTCTTTCGACAAAGCTATTTTCCTTGGCCTATTTGGTAGCAAAGCTCTTTCTTCTTCATTTTAAAAAGGGGCGATAGGGAGAGTCAAAATTGTTGTAACTTAAAATAAAAGAAAAACTTTCAACAAGGAAATATTATACAAAATTCTACTATTCTTCTACCCCTTGTATAATGTGACAAAAAGTGTCAACAGTGACTCTAGGCATAGTGACTCTAGGTCTAGGGCTCCATCGGGGTCACAGGGGTCTACCTATGGGTGCTAGCTAGTGCCTTGATGCACTTTTTGTATATGAGCCTTGGTGCTCCATTGTATATAGCCTTTGGGCATTCATTGTACATGTGATTATATATATATACATGGATTTTATTTTGTGTTATGAATTTGTGTGAATGTTTGTGTGAATGCATGTGTATATGATGTGATGGATGATAATGTAATGATGATGTTTATGATTTTGATAATGCAAATGAACTAATACTCTAATGATCATTTATAGTTTAGATTTTGCTTGACCATATTTATCATTATTATTTAATCAGGGGCACCAAAATGGTGGTATGTGAAATGGAAGACTCATGTAATGATGTGATAATGACATGGATGTTGTTTTGGCTTATGGATGGCTGATTTGGAATTGTTTTATAGAGACTCAAACATCCTAGTGATGTCAAACAAACTCACTAAGTTCTGTCTAATTTCTCCAAGACCAAATGTGTGTAGTGAAATGTTCATTTACCAATCATGAGCATGGTAGTGACTCAAGGCAATCAAGAACCAATGTGTGTGCAAGTGAGTTCATTAACCCATATTGAGTAAATTGAGATGAAACCTATCATGGAGGAGACCAAGAAGCTAGCTTGTCCTTATGTGTGGTCAGAGGTCTCTTCAAGAGAGATGTGTCACCATGCATGAGCGTACTCCACTACCAGTCAAGCATCTATAGCCTCGATGGAGATTAGCTCCATAGTCCAATGATCTGATCTCTAAGCTTTGGGGATTCAGACTACCTAACCATCTGGATGGAAATGTAGTTCTATCCTTATTACTTGAGGATCTATGGTGTGTGATATGTAAAAGAATTAGAGCTTTGGGGAATCGGATTCTCAACCTAAGTGTGATGAGAATTTTACCCTATCCTTACTACTCATTATTTTATTTGGAAGTGTTGATAGTGGTGAAGACCACTATTTTTTATTTTGGACTATGTGCATAATGGGACAAGCAAAGATGACTTTTTTGCTTTGAGGTTCAACCCAATCATGGTGTTATCCCTCTTTGACACAAGATGTTTTTAATATGTGTGAGATGTGTTTGGTTCAAGAATGTTAGAGTCAACTCCCAGAACTCAAGATTTTCTTAGTGAAAATGTGCCTTGGTCCTAGAGAAAACTTGACATGTATTGGAGGTTGCTTGAAACACTAGGAGTGGCTGAGTGACCGAAAACACCTAGGGATGATGGAAATTTGTTTTGCAAATGATGACTTGGCTTATGAAATGGTGCAATGAGATGGGTGTGAACTTGAGGGTGCCCCTGATTAAGGCAACAAGACTTATTGGATCAATTATTATCTAAACTTAGAAAATGACCCCTAATATGGTGGATGAAATGCATCTAAAATGATAATGAATGTGAATATGCAATGTGTATGAATGATTTGATTTTTTTTATTAGCCATGTATATATACATATATAAAATGCATTAAGCATAGAATGCTCTCAAGTGGATGATGTTTAGTGGTTCAGGCTCTTCTACTCCCTCTAGACTAGCAAGCCTATAAGTTCCTTGACCCACATTTTGTTTGACAATGTATGGACCTAACCAATTAGCCATGAATTTATCATGAAGATGCGGTAATGCATTGGTGTTTTGTTGATTCTCTTTAAGGACAAGATCTCCTACTTGGAATTCATGTAGATGGACTTTGGCATTGTAAGCATGCTTTAAATGATCCTGATATACTCGTAAATGCTCCAAGGCATTGATTCACCTTTCATCAAGGAGCGTGAGTTGGTCAAGATGTGCTTGTCTAGCAGTATCATCATCTATGAATTCTTGTAATGAAATATGCAGTGAGGGGATCTCGAGCTCAAGAGGCATGATGGCTTTGACACCATAGACCAATGAGAATGGTGTTGCCCCAATAGGCATGTGGATGCTTGTTTGATAAGCCCATAATGCCAAGGGGATCTGAGTATGCCAATCTCGATGATTTTCTTTGACTAATTTCTTGAGAATAGTGATCAAGGTCTTATTGGTTGCCTCAGCTTATCCATTTGTCTATGGGTAATAAGGAGTCGAGAAACTATGTTGGATATTATATTTCTCGCAAAGTGCTCGAACATCCTTGTTTTTGAAAGACTTGCCATTGTCAGAGATTATTTTTGAGGGGATACCAAAGTGATAGATGATATGTTGAAGTATAAACTCCATAATTTGAGGTCCTATCATACTAGTTAGAGGAATTACCTCGACCCACTTTGTGAAGTATTCAGTGGTAGTGATGATGAATGTATGTTATCCCAAGGAAGGAGGTGAGATTTTACCAATCAAGTCCAAACCCCATTGTGAAAAGGGCCAAATACTTTGAATAGGTTGTAAGGCTTGTGATGGCACATGAGTTAAATTAGCATGTTGTTGATATTGTTGATATTTCTTGACATAAGTGCAACAGTCGCATTCCATGGTGGGCCAATAATAACCCATGCATAAAATACACTTTGCGATGGCCATTCCACTAAAGTGACCACCACAAGTACCATCATGAGCTTCAGATATTGCTCTTTGGGCCTCTGCAGGCTCGAGACAATGAAGGAGGACTCCATCATAACCACATCTATACAACACATCCCCCAAGAGAGTGAAATGAGCTACCTTTTGTTTGAAAGTTCATTTGGTAGTTCATGACATGTCTGATGGGAGTGTTCCAAACTTGAGGAAGGCTTTTACTTGACTAGACCAAGGCTCATATGACTCTACATGGATAAAGCAAACATCCTTCTCATATTTAGATTCAACATGAGAAATTATAGATTTAGAGATTGTTGTGACAATTAATGGTTGTACCTCTCCTTCGAAGTTCTTTGGAATCAATGATCCTAGAGAGGCCATCACATCTACAAATCTATTAGTCGATCTAGGCAAGCTATCAATCTCATACCAATCAAATTTTACAAGCAATTTCATTGCTACTTCATGATAAAGTTTTAAGACTGGTTCTTTGCATTGGTATTCTCCATTTACTTGATGAATGACAAGTTGGGAATCACCAAATATCCTGATATACTTTATGCTCATAGCTATGGCTGCTTGAAGTCCTAATATTAAGGCTTCATACTCTGCATTATTGTTTGTGCATGGGAAATCGAGTTTGAATGATAAAGGAATAGGTATCCCTTGTGGTGTATGAAATATGACTCCTGCACCTTGTCCTTTTTTACACTTAGAACCATCAAAGAAGAGTGTAATATCCACATCCTCTTTAGGAATGACATCTTCCTCTTATTCAGTGATGGTAAATACCAAATCATCTGGGAGCTCAATAATCAAGGGTTGATCACTAGGAAGTGGAGCTTCCACAAGATGATCGACTATTACCTAACCTTTAATGGATTTTTGACTGATGAACTCAAGATCAAATTTTGTTAGAAGCATTATCCATTTTGTGGTGTGGGTGTTGTTGTAAGTGCGAGACATCATGTAACGCAGAGGATTTTCTTTAGCTATGACATAGGTAGTGTGACTTAGCATGTAATATCTGAGTTTCTTAGTGGCAAAAACCACTGCTAGGCATAATTTTTCCACATAAGCATATCTAGTTTCATAGCTTACCAATGTTTGACTAATGTAATAGATTGCTTGCTCTTAATTATTTTTATTTTTTTATGCAAGCATTATCCCTAATGCAAATTCATTTTAAATAAAAAAAGAGGGGTTTTTTTTTTTTATAAAAATTTTTTTTTAAAAACCCCTTTTTTATTGTAAAATTGATATTTCCTTGTAAACTATGCAACTCTTTCAAGTTTTTTGGGGGAGGCATCTCCATGATGGCCTTGACCTTGTTTGGGTCCACTTCAATGCCTCTCTTGGAGATAATGAATCCTAGTAGTTTTCCTGAGGTGACACCGAAGACACACTTCTTGGGGTTCAACCTTACATTATGCTCTAGAAGTCGATCAAAAACTTTTTCTAAGACATCAATGTGCTCTTGTCGAGTTTTAGATTTTACCAATAGATCATCCACATAGTCTTCAATGATCTTATGCATGTAATCATGGAAGATGTATGTCATGGCACGTTGATAAGTGGCACCTACATTTTTAAGGCCAAATGGCATTACCTTGTAACAAAAAGTCCCCCAAGGTGTTGTGAATGTTGTTTTGTGTTGGTCATCAGGATTGATTTGAATCTGGTTATATCCTAAAAAACCATCCATTAAAGATAGCATTTCATGGCCAGTGCAAGTGTCGATAAGAGTATCGATGTTTGGTAGAGGAAATTCATCCTTAGGACACGCTTTGTTAAGATCTCAAAAGTCAGTGCAAATGTGTATCACCCCATTAGGCTTGCGAATGGGCACCATATTTGAAAGCCACTCAGGATAGTCAATGGGTTGAATGAAACCCACATCTAATAGCTTTTGAAGCTCTTCTTTGACCATGAGGGCAATGGTAGGATGTAACTTTCTCAATTTTTGTTTGATCGACTTAGCATCAGGATGCAAGGTTAAATTATGGACAACCAAGTTAGGGTCAAGACCAGGCATGTCTTTATAGGACCATGCAAATATGCCCTTCTTCTTCTTGAGGAGAGCTATCAATTGCTCTTGTTCATCAATGGATAAAATTTTTCCAAGTTTAATGATTTATGGATTGTTCACATCTGTACTAAGGTTCACATCTATAGTATCTTCAATGGCCATGTGTGAACCTTCCTCAAGCTGATGGGGCATTGGGATCAGATGAATGTCATCAATGATATTATCAAACTCCTCTAGCATAATCTCTTCCATTTCTACCTAGAAAATAGAAGGAGCCAAGGGTGAAGGTGAAGGTGATGGAGGAATGTAGATGGTAGAAGCTCTTAACAATTCCTCAAAAAGGATGAATTTAGAAAAGGATGGTGGTGATGAAATCTATTCCATATCAATGAGGCTTATGTCAATAGGAATTGGTTTTGCCAAATCGTATGGATTATGGAGTGGGGTGAATAAGTCAACTAAATTCATGATGACTTAGTGGGAAATGGTGGTTGGCAATGTGAAGGGTGGGTTGGTCTTATCTCCTAGAATCGATGAAGGAACCTTGAGAACCTGGATAGCAGCAAGCAACATTTATAAATGCAAATGACAAGGCCATGCAAATGCAATGCAAATATTTTTTTGTGTTTTTTTATGTACATATGTTACATGATGTTCTGGTGAAGTGGATGAGGTGGAGGTGGTGGTTCACCAATTGGTTCAGCTCGCTCCCTTGGGAGAAGCAAATGGAAAATGGGTTGATGGATGGGGAACATTATGAGATAATGCTCATCATATTTAATGAATGGAGTGATTGGGATCGATTCCTCTTTAGATTCATCTGAAGCTATCAACATGATATCGTATTCTTCATATAATTCCTCAAAGTCATCATTGTGATTGGTTTCCTCTTCTGAATCTAAATGGAGGCTTTGAAAAGCTTATTCAAAAGAGGAAGTGGAAGAATGAGAATGGTATCCCAAACTTGAATGGTCATGCACTTCTTGATATTGAGTTTCAATGATTTCATGCATACCCTATTCATGTCATCCTAGACCATATCCTTACCAATTAACTCAATGAAAGTATCATGATGGAAAACCAGACATGTGCTCTATATTGGCAAGGACTGGTTGCTTAGGTTCATCTAGGGAAAGTGGATCGAATGATGAATCAACCCTCCATATATAAAATTGATTTTATTAGGTGTTGAACCCATATTATACACTACTCCTATGGATAAGGGTGGGTCACATGGATGATCATAATCCCTAATAGTTTGGATGCTTAGTGGTGTAACTATGACATCTTGGACCACGTATTCACCAATACTAGGATTGGTGAGGTGGACTACAACTTGTGTGGGTGATGAGGTGGATGGAGTGGATGTGGAGATGTGGGGCTCATGGGTGGCTTGTGGCTCCAATGAGGGAGGAGATGAATGGTGAAATGGCATCTCACAGTCTATCAAATCAACTTGTGAGACATCAATTAGTGGAGATGAAGATGGATTTGGTTGAGGGATTTGATGGATGATTGATGATGTTGATGTGGATGAAATGATAGTGGGTATTTATGGAGTAGGTTGGATGGATGATGATGAATGAGTGGTGATAATGGGTGATGTTGATGTTGATGATGTGGATGTACTGATGTGGATGTGGAAGGTGTGGATTGGGTTTGACCACATGTACATGTAGTCGATTGTGATGAAGGTGTGGGTGTGGAAGTGGAAGCTTGATGTGGGGTAGTGATGGGGAGCTCCTCAAGAATAGGATATTTTGATGAAGAAGTGGTGTGATGTGAGGTGGATGGTGTGGTTGATGGAGTTAAGAATAGGTGAATGGATGGAAGTGTGGATTCATATGGATTGGAAATGAAGTTGTAGTACTTAAATGGTTTGATATCTATTGGTATGCAATGAATCTATCCCTCATGTACATATTTTAAGCATTGATGTAATATTGAAGGGACACATTTCATCTTCTTTATCCAGGGATATCCAAGGAGTACATTGTAAGCCATGGACCCCTCCAGGATATGGAACATGGTATGCAATATCTTAACCCCCACTTCTATAGGTAAGATGATAGTGCCAACTATAGAACAAAGAGCATCATTGAATGCTCTCAAGGTGAATGTGGATTTGGTTATGTGTGAGGGTGGAAGATTGAGATGTTGAAGGGTGGAGGTGGTGATGATGTTGATGGATGAGCCGATGTCAATCAACACTCATTTAAAGGGCTTCCTATCAACTTGAGCCATAATATGTAATGGAGGATCTAATGATTCTGATGATATTGATTTAATTTCAAAATCATAGAATGTGATAGAAGGTTCCATACATGTTTGAATACTCCCCACAAAATTTTTAAAGGTATTAGTATCTTGGGATTGAAGTTCAATGGACTTTAAAATTTCCATTAATGCCTCATGGTGTGGGGGAGATTGTTGTATGAGCTCATAGATGGATAGTTTTGTTGAAGCTATTTTAAGGCTAGTTGTTAGTCAACTACTTAGGGAGATGATGGGTCTTTATGGATGGCTTGGAAGATGAATAGGTTGGGATGGATGACTTGAAAGGTGGATGGGTTGGGATGAATTGGTAGAAAAATGGATGGGTGATGATGAATTGGTAGGTTGTGGAGACACACTTGCTTGTGGTGCCATAGGAGGTTGAACTACCTATTATTGTTCATTTTATTGATTGGTGCTTCTTTGACCTTGGGTGACTACATGGATAGCCCCCACAAAACCTTGGTACTATTGCACATGATTAACTTGGTTAGGAGGAGTCATGGTATTTGATCCCCCTATCATTTGTTGTTGTTCCTCATGATGAGGAAGTGGTATTTGGTATATACCAAGGTTTTGATTTTGTTGTGCCAAGGGACTATCAAACTTAATGGCCCCTAGGTCTATCAAGTCTTGCACCATGTTTTTAAATGTAAAGTAGTTGTTAATGTCATGCCCTTTCTATCGATGGAAAGGACAAAACAAGTGCTCCTTATAGTTCTTGCCATGTTTGATTTGATCTTCTAGTTTAATTTTGGGTAAGGTAATAGCATTAGTGTCATACAACCTATGAAAGAGGGAGGTATATGATTCAGATAAGGGTGTGTAGGTGTGATCTTGTCAAATAGATTATTGATGTTGATGATTGTCCATAGTTGGCACTATGTTATGAAGTTGTTGTGGTGGGGGCACCACTTGATAATTTACTTGTTGTGGTTGTTGTAATGATTGATGTTGTTGGTGTTGACTATGGGGTTGTTGAGTCATTTGGGTTTGACTCAAAACCACTTGATTTACTTGTCCTTATTTTGATTGGCCAGAATAATTTCCTTTAGATTGGCCCTTATTTTGCCATTCTTTTTTCTTTGGTTTTATCTCACCCTCTTGGATTTTTATCTCTTCAATTACATGAGCTTGGGTGAGAGCTTCATCAAATGTTCTATATTATTGTAGTTGCAATAACAAGGAGATGGGTTTTAGACAACTCCTTGCAAACATTCAAGTCAATTCTTCCATTGGTAGGGAGAATGGCAACTTAGTGATAACTACCCTCCAATGGTTTCCAAAATCATAGACCGACTCTTCTTCAAATTGTCTAAGATTATATAAGTCGATCAATGTGGTTTTCTTATGGACATTGAGGGAGAACCTTTCCAAAAATTTATCTACCAATTGTTCAAATGTGTAAATGCTATGGTGTGGTAGATGATTATACCAATCTAAGGCATCTCCCCCAATGTCTGAGGAAAAATTTTGAGCATCAAAGCATCTTGATCTTGAATTCGAAAGCATGAGTGAATGAATGTGCTGATGTGCTCTCTAGGGTCCTCAGTCCCTTTGAATTTGTCAAATTTTGGTATTGTAAAGTCTATCGGATAAGGTGGTGATGGTACCAAAAAATGAATAGGTTGATTGATCAATTATCTCAGTGTAGGCTTTTGGTACATCATACCAAGAGTATGCATAATCAAGTTATCAATATGTTGTTGCATGACTTGGATTTTAGGGTCTTCCCCATGTGTGTAGAAGCCCTAAATTATTTGATGATTGTGTGGAGGTGGGGTGTGTGGAGTGGTGAATTATTGAGATGGAATGTGATGTTGATGGCTTGATGGATTGAGGGGTATTTGATGATGTTGGGTATGTTGTTGGGCTTGGTGATGGAGTAACTATTGTTGATGGAGTGGAGATGAGGTTTGTGGAATGTGAATGTGTTGGGTTGTGGAAGTGGGGTTGATGTGGGTGAATGGAGGTGTGGGTATAGCAACCTGAGAAGATTGTGATACCCAAGATGGATCAGGGGTGAAGAAAGTGTGTTGGCTTGGAATGGAATGGGGTTTAAAATATGCTACTTGTGATTGTTGTTGAGGGTAAGAATGAGCATCTTGTTAGCCCATGAGCAATTGATTGAGGTGTTGCCATGCTTGTTGTATGGCAATTTCTGATGTAGATTGTGTGGTTGTGGTGGAAGTGGATGTAGGTGGGGTGGGAAATGTTGGTGGAGGTTAATGGAGGGTAAGTTGTGAAAGGAATCACAATTGAATGAGGGGTGGTAGATGGAATGGTGGATGGAATCTATGAAGCAACATTAACTTGTGCTTCATAGAGTGGGTTGGAATAGGTAGTGGTGTAGGTAGATGGGATGGAGGTGATTTGGCTACATTGTGGTGGAGGAATTTGATGTGAGGGTGTAGATGTTACCTCAAAAAGAGGGTTGGTGTAGACTTGGTTAAAATTGTTGGGATGTGAGTGAGCAAGTTCCTACTGAGAAGAAGGAACATGTTTAGGTGGGATGTGAAGTGGTTCTAGAATAGGATTGGTTGGTCTTAAATAAGCTCCAACTTTATCCATGTCTATGTAGGTGATGCGAGTATCAGTTGGTGTGGATGGCTCAATTTTTGGAATGGAGGTATGGATGGCTCTTTGCATCACATCAACATTCAAAGTGAATACTATGTGAGAAGGTCCTATAGATAAACCAAAATAGCTTGTCTATGTTATGCTAGTTGGGTTAGCCATAAAAGTGGTTAAGGAAGGAGTGGAGCACTCCATGGATGAGGTTGGTGCTTGATTCATGGCTCTAGCTTGATTTTTAGTCAATACCATAAGCTATAAGCAAGCAGGGGTAGTGAATGTGAAGGATGTGTGTGGAAAGTGAGATGGTAAATGAAACACACAGAATCAAACAAACAATTGTATCCTATGTCTTGCAACAATATTTTTTATTTTTATTTTTTTTGTGTTTGATTTTATGACCCTAAGCCTAGACAACTATGTAGGGTGGCTTCCTAAGGTGGATGTCAAGTGAGGATTTTTCTGGTGATGAAATCTAAAAAAATCACTCATGAGCTACTAAGGTATCTATGGGGTGAGCCAATGGATGGAGATGAAGCCCACCATCATTAGTCTCGATCAATGGTTGGTGATGAAATCCAACTCACTAATGTTGAAAATGAAACATGCAAAGTGTGTGGATTATTTTTAAATTTTTATTGTCTATGGTGTTTTCACAAAATGTAAAGAAACCCTCTTTCACTCAACCAAGTTGGTGACTAGGAACACTAATACCAAGCCCCTCAAAAGAGTCTAGGGTACACCTCTTAAGATCCACTCTAAATCAGCAAGTGATTCCAATAGTGGAGGGTTCACCTAGCTCTTCCACTTTAAATCAACAATGTGTTTCCAATAGTGGGAGGAAGCTTGAGCACAAGTGACTTTGTTCCAGCCTAGAAGAGTGAGGAGTGGGAAACTTTAGCCTAAAGTGCAACTACTATGCTTTTTAATTTTATTGCAAACAACACACAAGGTAGAAAGTAAAAACACCATGAAAGACAACAAAAACTTGAATCTAGTGTAATGAATGTCTAATGCAACTAAAATGAATGCACAGATGTAGATTTATCCCTATGTGCAATTCTATATGATTTTAAAAATGCTTATGAATGCCTACAATTTTTAACAATGCAATATGTTGCTTTTTAAATAGAATAATAAATATTTATTTTCTTTTATTTCTTTTAAAAAAAAAAAAATGTGAGCAGAGTTTAAATAGGACTTACCAAAAGTCCTACATATTTTTCTCCAACTCTGCAAACATGATGTAGAATCCCACAAGTTTTCTCTATCAAAACCCATAGTTTTCTCTATCAAAACTTAAACTTTTAAAACCATGAATACTCTATAGCATCCACATGGATGCTAAGTGGTATCCCTCAAATGTTGGATGGCATTCACACAACCATAGATCAAATCTTATTGCTTCCAAAAACCCTAGCCCTAGATCTCATGATTTTTGTGCTAACAAATTTCTAAAACCTACAACAAAAATAAAAAATGTAGATAAAAAATATTGACAAGGTAAGTTAAAATGTGAAACCCTTTGGGGGTCCCACCATGATCACCATTTTGTAAAGTAAAAATGAACAACACCAATAAAAGCAATAGATCAAAGCAAATGATACAATATGCATAAAATGAAAGATCTTTATTTATATTGAACTCAAGGAGCCTAGATCTCCACTTTATACAATAATTTACCCAAATTAGGGGTTACAATGCAATGTATTGCTTTGATACAATTATTACAATGAGAGGGTTTGAAACCCTCATTCAAAAGAATATTGGTGTCTTTGGGTCATCTTCACTCCAAACAATTTGTGAGTGGGCTTGTGTATCCCTACGGGGCCACTCAAGCTACAACAACCATCAATGAAGATATCTCTTATACCTACAAATAGATCACAACACAAAGATATTAGTAGTATATGTGAGGGCTCCATTGTGTGAGACCCTCTGAATAATAAATCTACAAACCCTAGGTGTAATGATGATAAAATGTAAGTCAAATATAGAAAATATAAGTTGAAAAGCAATAATACATGTTACCTTGTCAGAATATACCTGATTTATCTGATCTATACTTTTGTTTATTAAATCTGGTGATGCACAAATATCTGTGAGCATTCGAGGGTTTGTCGACTACAAAATGGCTAATGCAAAATGCCTTGGAGCATTTAGGGATGGTTGTGGATGCCCTGTAGCATTTCAAAAAAAAATTGTAGCATTATGGAAATTCCCTAGAGTGTTCAAGGGTTGTAGGGAGGTGTTATACAGAACCATATCTAGTTTGTAGAGGTTTTAGATATGGTGGATGTGGTGATGGTGAGGAGGGGATATTTTAGCAAAATTATAGGGTTTAGGGAATGATGATGGATGATCAATGTTTCGGTGTGTAAGGATTACCAACCTCAAAAGTCAACAACCTTCATTCACAAAAGTGAATGATATTTTATAATTTACCTTCAACATGTTAGGGTTTCGATGACACCAACGAGCGATCGAGATTAAAACATGATGAAGGGTTGAGATTGAGATTTGATAAGTGACATGGATCATGTTGAATGAATGGTCGAGATTAAGTCGTGATGGGTGGCTGAGATTTATTCATATATATATATATATATATATATATATATATATATATATATATATATATATATATATATATATATATAAATAATGGATGGTTGTGATTTGAGGATGGATGACAAGTGGCTAGGATTTGGTGTCTACACTCAAGATCCAGAATATTGGAACCTGAGATAATATGGCTAAAAAGTCAATAAGCAAAGATGCTAAAATTATCAATGGTCACACTAATGTTTCTTTTCTCATTATTAATGAAGATGTGTAATTATTTTTGGAGGCCATAAACTATACATATATCTTTTGCAAAGTTTCTACCTATAGCATATAATGGAAAAAATTATTGTTATAGATAAATCCCCTTTGATATGCCTTAATGGTTAGAAAATTATACATAGAAGTGGATACAACCTAGATAAATAACTAGGATCTTAGGGATCCCTTTGGATTTTGATATTGGCTTTAGAACTTTGGGAAAATGCCTAGACTATATTGAAAAAAAGTTCCTATTAGATTACTAATAAAATTACCTTTTTTGGTAAATTCTAGATTTTCTCTAAGGTCCTTATAGCTACTCATGTCGACTATTACTCCTACTAGATCCCCTATGAATATACCTATTAGAATCACTCTAGACTCCTAAGGGAATTCATTGAATGGTTTGGAATTACTATTTTCTCCCTCAATCTCATGATGATAATTGATGGTTGTCATCAAGGCTAGGTCCATATGCAAAATGAGTGGTTAGAGTGGTTTTTGGACTTGAATCATGGGAGGTGTTGGTTATGCATTGCACTACATCGACATACCCTTTAATAAAAACTTATTGAGCACCTAAGGATTCGTGCTCTACTCATCACCTTTATTCTAGTTATGTTCGAAGGTCTTTTATGGCTCAATGTATCTAAAGAAAATTACATAAACTTAGATTCATATAATATGGGATGGGAATCTATCTTGAATAGGATTATAGCTCTAAGAGGAAAATATCTTTGGTTGTTTTCTATCATTCTTTGTGATTATAAACCTCTTGTTAAGACTACCCACTTTCTCTTCAACTCACTAAAAATGGTATCTGACTTCTCTAGAACTTGCATCAAAATTGATCTTAAGATTCAAGGGTGAACTAAAGAATAACATTTGCCTAAATTACTAGGATAATCCTATTTGGAAGAATAAATTTACATACTCAAAAATTGCCTACATAATCTTGACATAGTGCCTCCCACTGAGTGTTGGAGGGATTAGTAGTGAAATGTTCAAACATCTTTTTGTAACTAGTCTTAAGCCTTCTTTGTATGTTACTTTCTTCCCTTTCTAACTACACAATAAGTTAAATTAACATTGAGAATCTTTTTTTTTTTGGAGGATAATGCTAAAGTGGATTGCCCAACTTTGGGTTTATCCTCTTAAGCCTAAGAAAGCTCATTTTATATGGTGTTTATTGAAACATGTATTGTCTTTATGGAAAAGAGTAGTCTATTAACATTTTTTATGGTATTATCCTAAAGATCAAGAAATCTAAACCTAACTTGGTTCCATTTTCAATGCTTACTAATGATCCTTTTTCTAAAATAAATTTCTATTAGGGGATTGTTTTTGTTCCAAAACAAATCTCAATCTATGATATATTTGTAGGTTCAATATTATTTTATATGTGGAAGACTCACAATATATTTATGCTTTCGATTGAACAAGCCAAGACTTTCTCAAAGCATTGACCACATTTATGTTTTTATTTATTCTAAATATAAAATCAAATGGATAAGGCAAGCCTCAAGCTTCAATGCCTATAACAACTTATATCTTACTAGTGAATATCCCCTAGATCATTTCTCATGACCTTATTCTAGTTAGTACATAATGATTCAAAGCCACCAACCAAACATATAATCATGACAACAAACACTATTATAAATATGCTAGCTATATGGGTTGGTCATCATGTTATTAAGACAAACCTTGGTATAGGATTTGGGTTTGCCTACTAACATCTCATGGTCATTTGCACATCAATGATATGATAAGACTCTTAGAAAAGTCCTTCCATCTTGCCTTGGCCATCTTCCCTAAGAGACAAGATTATACTCTAGAAGAGGGATAAATGAAGCATAATGGAGGTAGTTTGGGTTGGAATGTCCTAGGGGAGAATACCCTAGATTGTGGTGATGAAATCCCTCGCCCCCCTCATGATGCTAGTGTGATATTGACTTACCTAAAAATAGCCACCTTTTTATTTTTAAATATTATTATACTTCACTCTTTTTAAATAATATAATAATATATTTCAATAAAAATTGTTGCATGTCTTTTATCGTTTTACTACTTTAAATCAATAGTATCACTAATTATTTTGAAGATTATTGAATTTTTAAAAATAAGAAAGATCATTTAACTTAATCTTAATTTGTATAGTGCTTGTTAAAAATTAAAAATATGGTTTAAAGGAATAATAGAAAGTTTTCATATACCTTTTAATAAGTTTATTATGGTCTTCTAAGGAGTCTAACTGGTTCAAATCTTATAATATTAAGTTTTTATGTATACTTGTGTAACATCTTCAACATATACATAAAAAGCATTTATTTATTTATTTTTAATAAATTATATGTGGCTTCTATTTGGGCCACTCCCATCAAAATACCAAAATATTACATTTACCACATCATACCTTTTTTATCACATTTTATTCATTTCTTTTTCTCTTAAATATATTCTTCAACTTCCTTGAAGTGCTATGTTTCCACAATCACCTCCTTGCCATCATTTTGATTAAGAGATGAAATCTCATTTGGCCAATTTCCTTCTAAATTTTGAATTTCATCGGGATGAAAATCAACAGTGCAATTCATAAATTTATCTGCTAACATATTTCCTTCTCTATAAATATGCTCACACTTCCAAGAGATTGCCTTTAGTAATAGATGATGAACATCAACAATAATATTATTTTTTATGTAGTCTTCACATCCATTTTTTTATAGCATTGATGATAATTTATGAGCCCCCCTCAATTGAAATATATTTCCATCATTTTTCTACTACAATTTTAATCCCTATAAGAAGTGCCCTAGACTTTGCATAGTTGTTAGTTGAAGTTCCATATGATTCTGAATAAGTGAGGAGAATTTTTCCTTCACTATTTCTAAAAATACCATCTCCACCATCTTTTCTTGGATTTCCTTTAGAAGCACCATCAACAATATTTTTTTTACCATAGATCAAAGTAGATCCTTTATTTTAATTCCATTATTGCAGGTGACTCTTCCATGTATGTTCAAATCTTGTAGCCAAGTTATTAGGACATCTTTTTTCTAAAATTGATACTTCCCATGATGAGCACCATATTTGTAGACATTCTACAAGAGGCAATAATATGGTTCCAAACTTGGGCATGATTTTGAGATTTATTTTTAAAAATAATTGTTATTCATTTCAAGCCATACATTCCAATAAATAATGGTAGGGCCAATACTCCAAAGAATACATAATGCTTTAACTTTAAAATTATTAAAATATTTCAATGTTGATGGAGCTACCTAATATAATTTCATATTATTCTTAAAATAATCCCAAATTGTGTGAGAAAACGAATAATGAAGAAGTAAATGGTCTGATGTTTCTAAATCCTTCTCACACAAGACACATTTCAAAGGTCCATCATATCCTCTTCTTTGTAGACTCTTTCCTATAATAATATTACTTTGATTTGATAACCAAAGAAATGTTGAGGTCTTAGGGAGAACCTCTAATGGCCAAACATTATTCCAAGGAAAATATTTAGGAGAAGAAAATTTTGATTGTTCCAAATCCTCATATCCCAATTGATCAAGTATTCACCATCTTTTGAAAATTCCAAATCAACTCATCCTTTAATGTAAAAATTAGAAAATAAAACTCTTGAAGCATCTTTTTAAGTTCATATACATTTTTTTTGAGTTCCTCTCCTTCAACTAGGTTACTAAAAGAAATCCATGATATGGAGTTGTTGCTCATAACAATATAGTATTTGACCTTTGGACCTTTACATGTTAGGCATGCTTGATCAAATGGTTGCAATTTTGAGTTAGATATAAGAGGATACAACTTCAACCAAACATCAGACCAAAAAATTGCATAACTCCCTTCATTGATTGACCATCTAATATGTTTCTCTATCAATTGTAAACTCTCTTATATGAAGTTCCATGTTGGAAATACTTTACGTAGAGTTCTTTTCCTAAATAATTTCATTGCAATAAGAAAGCCTATATACTTTTGAAGTAATATTTTTGCCCAATTCTTTCTTTGAAATATGAATAATCTCCACCTAAGATTTGTTTCTAATACCAAATTCATGAGTCTACAATTCTACAAGCCTGCTCTTCCAATATTATTTCCTTTGCAAACCCTATCCCACTTACAAAGAGGAAACCTAAATTTTTCCTCACAACCTTTCCAAAGAAAGTCTCTTTAAATTTTATCAATTTTTGATGTTATACCTATTGGCAGTCTTGAAAGTGACATCATATAAATAGAGATGGATTGCAATGTAGTATTTATGAATTGTAGTCTTCCTACCATGGTTAAGGACTTACCTTTCCAACCTACCAAGCAAGTTTTGATTCTATCCAAAAAAGAGATCCAAATCTTATTTTTATTTCCTTTATTAGACAAAGGAATACCCAAGTAGGTTGATGGAAAATTTTCAATTTTAAACTCTACAATATTCACAATAATTTGTTGTAAGTCTATGGTAGTATTTATGAAGAAAATATTGGATTTTATAGTATTTACAAACTATCTAGGAGCCTTCTCATAGCATGATAATATTGATTTAAACTCCATGGTCTCACTAATTGAGGGATGACCCAAAATAAAAGTATCATCAACAAATTGGATATGATATTTTAAGAGATAATTTTGTAACTTGAATACCCTTTATTTATCCTTCCATTTTTACCTTTGAAAAGGCTCTCCCTAATGCTTCTACAAGAATAATTAATAGATAAGGAGAAATTGGATCACCTTGATGAAGTCCATAAGATGACTTAAAGTAACCAATACGAGAACCATTGATCAAAATAGAAAAAATTGCAATGTTATAACATCATTTAATCCATTCACACCAAGTATAATCAAAGCTAAACTTTTTGAGAATAGCATGTAGAAAAGTCTAGGAAACCCTATCATATGCTTTGTCCATATCTAATTTCAAAAGCACACTTGGTTTTTTCATGGAATGAAGAGAATGTATGTCCTCTTGTGCAATATTTTACCATCAATAATTTATTTACCACAAACAAAATCATCTTGTTATTCTAAGATAAGACACCCTATAATGCTCTTCAACCTGTTTGCCATTATTTTTGAAATAATCTTATAAATCATATTACAAAGGTTTACTGGATAAAAATTTATCAAAATATTTTGTGTTGCCTTTCTTGGAAACCAAGGTAACAAAAGTAGCATTGACCTCACATATTATAGCCTTCATTTTTTGAGCCTCTTCAACCACATTTAACATATCACTCTTCAATAAATCCTAAAATTTTTGAAACACCTTGCAAGAAATACATTAGGGCCAGGTGCCTTGCTAGGTTGGAAAGAGAAAACTACTTCATGGAGCTCCTCTATAGATAACTTCTTCATCAATATTTCATTTTGTCCCTTAGTGATAATTTATGGAGTATTTTGTAGAAGTTTTTCTTGTACCTCCTTATCTTGCCTAGAATTTGTCAAAATATTTTTAAAATAATTAATTGTTTCCTTTCTTATATCTTCTTCATCCTCAACATTTGTTTTTGTTGTATCATGATTATTTTTTGTATTTCTATATCCTTCCTTTAGACATTTATTTCTAAATTTTTGGAGCCAATATGACTCCTTTTTTAATGCATTATGATAATCAAAAAGTAATAATTTTTCTTTCACATAAGAATCCTGATATATTCCACTATTTATACTATCTCTTATATATTTTTGAGCTTAGATTCAATTTATTTATTTTCTTTAAAAATGTTACCAAAATATTTGGCATTCCAAATCTTTATTTTCTCCTTTAAATATTTCAACTTTTGATCAAACCTATACATACATGATACTTCAAATTTTGATTCATCCCACCATAACATAACCATCTAAAAAAAATTAAGGTCTTGGAGACACATAGATTGGAAGTGAAATGGCTTTGAATAACTATTATTAGGTAACTCACAAGTCAAAATAATGGGTTTGTGATCTGATCCTGCTCACAATAAAATATCTGAAGAGATTGTATATTTTATTTGCAACCATTTATTGGATAACAAGAATCTATCCAATATTTTTGCTATATAATTTTTCCCAATGTGTCTATTATCCCATGTATATTGAAATCTTGAGGGACTAACATCCCAAAGGTCATTTAAATTTACAAATGAAACAAAATATTATATTGATTTAGACAATCTTGGGATAAAATCCTTATTTTCCAAAGGAGATAGACTAGTAGAAAACACCCCCAAGAATCCATAGATCACAATGAATCATCATTGTATTTGACAAAATATGCTAAGGTCATTCCAACATATTTCACAAGGAGTAACTATAGTTGGAGCATATACATTTATAACCCCAACTTTAATGTTTTCCTCTTTCTTGAAAAATAATCTAGAAACCCAATTACTTTTTCCTTCTAATATTTGCCCATCCCATTTGAATTTACCTCATATTATTGCAATACCTCTTGAAGCTCCTAAAGAAGAAACTATTAAATAATTATTAAAATATATTACATTATTTGGTACATGATAATGTACTGCCTTGGGTTCACTATTTTTCCTTATCTAGTGGTAATATCCTCAACTTCACTAGTCTTTCCTTAGCTAGTGGAAATATCCTTAAACTATTTACAACTTTTAAAATCCTATGCTGGTAAACTTGTTGTGCCTCTATTACCACTGATAGATTTTGTAGCCTAACACTTAATATAAATCTAAAAAGAAAGTAATTATAGGATCAAAATAAAGTTGCAATATAAAAAAATCAATAAAGATAATAATGAAACTAGAATAAATTAGAAATACTCACAAAATAATGACATGAAAAATGCTCACAAAAATATTGAAATTGTTATAGAATAAAGGCCTACTAATGCATGCTATGTGCTATGCATTTTTTTTACCAAATACAATTCTTTCTCACAAATATAATAGTATGTGACTCTTCATATGAAGCACTCTTAACCTTCACCCTTATTTGAAACTTTTCACTTTCCTATTCTAAGGACACATGTGCACTCTTACATAATGTAAACTTGTGCACATCCACACTCACAACACTTTCACACTTAATTACATGATACTTGTGCATAGACACACAACTAATCTAATTTTATACCATGGTGGTACATTGGCATGTACCAAATAATATAATATTCTCTAAAAATTGAGCTTGTATATGTTTGTTAGACTAGGACTAACACATGTACCATTTACTGAGTTAGATCTTGTGGCTAGCCTATATTTCTATTGGTAAAAAATAGAGGCTTATAATTGAAGAACACAAGCTTATAATGAGAGGGGGGGTGAAAAGTACAAGACCACTTTTTACTTTCTTTCCAAACCAATATCAATTAATGTCCTTAATTGCAATAACCAAATATAATAGTGTGCATTAATAACTCAAATAGCAATAGTAAGCAAGAGCACAAGTCACCACACACAATTGAGACACAAGATTTAACATGGTTCCCCCAATGTGGGGTACTCCACAAGATAATATCCTTATAATATTTTACACATAAATAAGGATCCTTATCCAATAAAATGATTTATTTGATCTAAAATCTAGGCAATAAAAATCTCACACAGAACTTGTCCAAATCTGCATAACAAGCTCACACATAACTTGTCCAAAACTTCTCAACAAGCTCACACAAAACTTGTCCAAATTTCTTTGATCTGCTCAAAGTTAGACAATAACAAGCTCATATAGAACTTGTCCAAAATTTGCTCCAAAAAGCTCACTAAGAACTTGTCCAAATCTGCTCTAGCAAGCTCACCAAGAACTTGCTTAAATCTTCTCCAACAAGCTCACTAAGAACTTGTCCAAATCTGCTCTATCAAGATCACCAAGAACTTGCTAAAATCTTCTCCAACAAGCTCACTAAGAACTTGTCCAAATATGCTCTAGCAAGCTCACCAAGAACTTGCTCAAATATGTTCCAACAAGCTCACTAATAACTTGTCCAAATTTGCTCTAGCAAGCTCACCAAGAACTTGCTCAAATATGCTCCAACAAGCTCACTAAGAACTTGCTCAAATCTGCTCAATAGGCTCACTTAGAACCTCATCAAAATCTGTCCCAAATATGTCCACAAATATATCTAAAACTATCCACAAATCTATCCCAAAAACTATCCACAAAGTCTTCTCAAAGGCTCAATCAATCATACACAAACTACCACAAATATGTCCAAAAATCTATCCCAAAGGCCTTCTCAAAGGCTCAATCAATCATTCTCAAGTAGTACTTAAATCTCATCCACAAATCTATGAAGGCAAGGCTCAAATATGAGCTCAACAATGAATAATGGATGAAAACAATGATCCACAATGATCTCAACTCAAATCAATATCAACTCAAGTCAACTCATAGAAGCATAAAGAGAATTGTTAGAGACTCAATATGTTCTAATCTCAATCTCAACTCAAATCAGAATTATAGAATAGTTTGTTTCATGGGACTTGAACAATCACCTCACACAATCACTTGACTAGGCTCAATCAACTCAACTCAACCAATCACCACAAGGGACAACTCTTTCTCACAAAATCCTAGTCCAAGCATGTATCAACCAACTCAAATGTTTCCAACAATGCTCAACCACAAACCTCACATAACAATGATACTCATGTTATTTTCAAGTTCTTTACATAACCAATGGACTTCAACAACTATGCTTATAAAACAAGGTTTAAACACAACTCTCAAACTAGAAAACCTTGAAGCATTCAACCAACCACTTTCAAAAAGGAAACCACAATCAATCCCTTTCACTCCAATGATATTTCAAAAATCAACCACCATAAACAATCAATAGGAGAATGTGCCCATACCTTTTTTATGCCAAGAAGTTATCCACAAAATCTGCCACACTAAACACAACTTTCCTTTCCAATATCAATAAGGGTTAGTGGACTTCAAATAATAATCACAAGATAAAGCATAACTCAATTTACACATTTTTACTCCACCTTAATAAACACATCCACCAAAGTCCTTTTTTAATAAAAAACCCTTATCAAAATAATAATCAATAAACCTCTCAAAAATTATTTTATAACAACTCCTTATTTCTCCTAAATCTTAATTCTCAATTTCATGAACATCAAATTAAATCAACAACTCATCCACCTTTGAAATAATAATCATAGCCCTTATAAAAACAAAGTTTAATTAAAAACTTTAATTATTCCTAACCACCTTATAACTCCAACTTAGGGCTTAACAAAAAATAATTAGAGCAAAAATGTATTTACCTCCTCAAGGGGATTCAAACCCCCGACTTGCCCGCACCATGAGCGCCTTAGCCACGACTAAGGTTTCACATGAGCTAACCGCTCATTCAAAAGGGAAAGGCACAACGTGCCTTAAAACCTTTCCTCCCTTTTTGCAAACTAAAAGCACTTCAAGCGCTTTTCTTCCAATGCCTTAAGAATGTAGTCAAGGAGATTCGAAACCTTGATGTTTGTGCTACCACACACCTTAGCCAAAAGCCAACTGCCAATGCATCACTCTGCCCATGATGACTTTGGACTTTGACCAACCTTCATTTATTCGTTGCTTCTACTTTCTAAAATATTTTTGCACGAGCTCAATTCGGATGCTTAGCCAACGATTATTAACCACGAGAAAGTATTAGTTTATGAACCTTAGGTATCCCCTTTATATAGCCTCCTTATTATTTTTGATGACGTCGGTGGAAATCTTGCATATTTAATTTTAATTTTAAATTTAAATTTTAAATAATTAATAATTTAAACAAAAATTAAAAATTAAATATCTCCATCACTGGGGCACCTCTTTTGACGAAACGAAAGGCCAACTTGGGTTTTATAAAAATCCAGTTAAAATCTGCCATCCATGGTTTTAAATAAAACCTTTTATTTTTCCTACCTTGGTTTTCACAAAAACCTTGTATTTATCCATGCTTTCCAAAATATCATTTGGCCACTAAAACTCAATGTGATCCATGTGACATCAATGACAACATAAAATAACTCAAATTGCCAATAATAATATCTAGTTTGAGGCAATTAGATATTTGGGTTTCCCTATTGGAAAGGAGGCTTTGGGTAACTTTGGTAGGGTAACCTTTGGATGTTATGATTTCTTTTTAGTGTTGTGATATCATTAGAGAACATCCTCATCATATTATATAATTTTTCAATTTTAGCAACAAAAGGAGAGGGGATCTGAGCTTGCTCTAGGCTCATGGTCAGGATAGTAAGAATGGTGGTCAGTTGTAAATTTGAAGAGGGGTGAATAAGGGTTAAAGGGAAGAAAACAATGGTAGATGGGGTCTAGGGGCTAGCCTTCCTATCTGGATTAGATCTTTTTCAACTTGGATGACTATCTCATAGGCCTCCAGTAATGATTTCTATCCCTTGGACTTGACCATCATGGCAATTTTAGAATTAAAAGCTTTTAGATAATATATAAATGTCATACCCAAATGTGGTTGGATCTCATTGGGAATTCTTTTCCAAGTCTTATGGAATTTGATGTTGAAATCATCCATTACTTTTGCAAGTACCCTTTTGAGATTCATAATTTTCTCTAAGAGAGTCGTTCCATATGTTTTCTCTTCGGATATATTTATCAAGAGTTTTACCAATTGGTCCCAACTTGTGACTAATTAGGGAATGAGGCCAAGGTACCATTCATGAGCCTTCCAATTGAAAGAGATCATCCTTAGGATTATATCTTGCTTTTCAATGAAGTGCACAATGCATAAGCTCACCAAGTGGTGCAAATGATCCATTAGGATAACAACATCGTCTCTCAAGAAATAAGGTAGGGACTTGAGAACTGAGGTCAAAATTGTATATCATACATTAGGTGGAGTCAACAGGATCAAGGGACCTCTATCATTCCATATTGAAAACTTTCAATGAGGATAGTTTTTTAGGGTTTCCATGTTACGTCATCAATTCTGTTGGGACTGAAACTGATGGGATTAATTTATTGATACAAATGGTTACAATATATACGCATAATCCTATATGAAATGTATGACACTTTTCAAGTGAAATTGACAAGTGTCAAGGAAGGCGTAGTGCACATTACATTAATTCTAAAATTCACCCTTAATGTGCACTATCGTAACTAAAGAAAAAAATAAGTCAACATTAGGTAACATTCCCCCTTAATATTGACTTCTCTAAAACAACCTATCATTATATCTTATTGTTGATTTGGTCTAGGCTCGTGCTCTTTGTGCTTGTCTCTCCAACTATGAATAATGCTAGATTCACTATATATACATATCGGTATGTTGCCTCAGGGTCAGCTACTTCTACGGGTCTGTTGCCGCTGGGTCAGTCGTCTAAGTGCCTCAGGGTCATCATGGGTGCCTCAGGGTCAGCCACTTTTGGGTCTGTTGTCTCTGCAGGTCATCCTTAAAGGATGTTGCCTCTTGTAGGTCACTGACTAGTCCCACCATAAATATCAAATCCTTCCTTATGGTGAACTCAATCTATAAGGTGTCGGTCTCTGCCAAAAATGCACCTAATACAAAGGAAAAATGAGCCATATAAGAGTGTCGGTCTCTGTCGAAAATGCACTCAATACAATAAAATGAGCCATAGATGCCAAATATGGAGGAGAAGAAGAGAAGGGAATATTCTGAAGTGTCTTCATCTATAGTATTCAAAAGTAGATCCGAAAAAACCTTGGATAGAGTCTAGGATGTCTATGTCTATAGTCCCTAGAATAAGTGTCCTTATTGTAGTCACTCATCTTACCAGAATGCATGGGTAACCAGCCGTTGTATCCACCAAGTAGAAAGAGGAGAATACTAGATACTAGGTTCACTTACAAGTGCCTTGGGAGTGTCGGGTTCAACCGAGAGTGCACTCCAAGGTAGAAAAATTTGAGGCTAAAAAACTCAATTGAAACAGCCTCAAAATTACAATATGACACCACCATTGTGTTCGTCGCGAAAAACCATTTCCAAAGACTATAAATACCCCTATACTTGTATGTTAATGGGGCCTTCAACATGTGGAAAACAATACCATGCCTATCTAGGCAGTAAATAGACATCGCTCAAAAGCGGCATCGCTCTCAGGCAGAATAAAAATAGTCTTAAAATTTCCCTCGCAGGGGAATTACATGGGCCATCTAGGCCTTCCACTCTCCATTTGCCATGTGGAACAAAACATTTTTTTTTTTTTAATCTTAGATGCTGCTAATTCAGAGCCGTTGGATAGAAATTTTTTCGCACTTGTGAAATAAATAATCAACTACCCAAAAAACAATCCATGGGCCCACCATAGGCATCCCAAACATGTCGAAGTTGAGGATGGTGCAGATGGAGTAGCGGACGTCCTCCCACATGGCGCATTGTGTGTAGGCATCACATGGGACCCACGCCTTCACAATGTGGCCCCCATCGAATTTCATTTGCTTAACACTGTTATGGGATCAATCAAAAAACTATTATTGCTTAACACTCTGCATGCAATAAGGGCTACAGATGAAGAATTTTTGTGCATACTTGAATATGTAAGCCATGTACTTGACATCAATGAAAGGGTCATTAACTGCTACCACTTCAAGGTCATCCCTAGCCAATGCAACATGCATAACCAACCTCCCAATGCGACCAAAGCCATTGATTCCAATATTTGTATTTGACTTGCTTGATGACTTCTGAACATTAGGGGGTACTTCTATGGCTGTAACCCTTATAGATTGAAATTTTCTCACACATTGGCTCTGGATGACAGGCATATGTGCAGACAAAGCAATGGATCCAACGAAACTCGATGAAAGGCCTCCACATGGCGACAGACCAGCGTTGCTGGCAACCTGGGACTTTACGAAGGCAGGAGAAGTGGAGATTTTTGCATGTACAGACGTAGATGGCGATGGTGATAGTCGACTATTTACAGAAGCAAAAGAAGAAGACGAATCCGGAGTGGAAGCAAACAATCTCACCATTATACTCATCGTTACAATATATAGGCATAAGCCTATATGAAATGTATGACACTTGTCAAGTGAAACTGACAAGTGTCAAGGAAGGCATAGTGCACATTACATTAATTCTAAAAAATTCCTTCTCCTTCAATTCAGTGGTGGCACTAGCTCTTGTTGATTAGATTAGGCAAAGGCTCTTGTTACATGCCTTTTGATCATATAATTATGGACCCTTTGCTTGATAATGGAGTATCTAGGTGGGGAGATAGTGTGTCAACAAGCTTATGAGATAGATACCCCCACTATAATATCAATCTATCTTTTGTTAAATGACTTTTTGAAAGTCTTTTTATTTTCAACGGAGTCATAGAGTGAATCTTCGATGCTTCTCTATAAGCAGATTGACTATGATATTCATGGGACCACAGTCAAGAGTCTTTCTAATATTCATAGGGTAAACATAGAAGCTTGTCCCACTTGATATGTCACTTGAAATTTGTATTGTCTCATAATGCATCGATCTATTAGAGAAAAAGCCCAATGTGCCGAGGGCACTTGCACCTTGCATTGAGTGACATAGTTGGAAGCACCATGGTAAAATGGATTGCCTATGGGGAAACCTCTAATATTTTTAGTTGAGATTGGATTGTCATTGAATTAATATTTGGCACATTGAGGCCTTTACAAGCTAAGGCCTAATTTTATTGAGGGAGTTTGTAGGGAAAGGAATTACAATAAAAGTAAAAAGTGAAGGAAATGTAAAGGAATAGGAAATTAAAATTTTAAGAAAATTAAACCTAATAGGATTGATGTGCCAAGACTAAATTATTTCCTCTTTTTTTAAGTAAATGACCCAAAAATGAAGAGCACCAAAGTGCAGCAAAAACACAACAAAAAATTGCAGGAGCAAAAACGCAACAAAAATTGTAATAGTGAACAATAGTCTAAATTTGAGGAATAGAGAATGCTCAGAATTTGATGAATTTTGGAAGTGAATTCTACACAAAAATAATTTTCCAATGGTGTATCACACATGAAAAATTAAGCTATAAAACAAAACTTATGAGCTTTAAAAGTTGACTACAGGTTTTAGAAAACAGGGACAACAAGCATGTTTTTTCACAAAATGAATAGAATAGAATGTTGTTTTTCATTCCAAAAGAACTCATAAGTATTACAAAGCTTTATCCATAATATATTATAGCTATAATACTCTATTTTAAATTTACAATAGAGAAAATAATGTTACAACACTTCATTTCACATTCTAGGAAGTCCAACAATCATGGTGACTCTTCAAGGCTTGTAGAAACTTTTGGGCTTATTAAAATTCATGGGAGAAATTTTGGCTTTCTATTTCTTGTTCAACATCAATCTACAACATACTCCCCCTTAGTTTTCAGTGGTAAGATAATTTTATCTCTCAATCTCAAAAATTATTATTTATTGACATCTTTGGTAAATAGGTCTTCAAGCTGTTGTTTGGTGCTACAAAATTTCAAATATATAACCTTATTTTCCACCATGTATCTTATGAAATGAACCTTTAAATCAATATATTTAGTTTTACTTTGATTGAATATATTTTTTTAAATCTTGATTACACTTGTGTTGTCACAAAAAAATATATTTTGACTATTTTAAACTTCACCAATCTCTTCAAGTGTCGTTCTCAACCAAAGTGTTTGTGTACTTATTGCAATAGCTGCAATATATTCTACCTCTATAGAAGATAAAGCAACAACACTTAGCTTCTTGGAGTTCCATTTTATCACTCCTAAACCAAGTGAAATACAATTTTTAGAAGTCGATTTTCTATCATCCAAGCAACTTTCCCAATCTGAGTCATTGTATCCAACAAGCTCCATTTTATTGTTAGCATCATAATGTATACCAAAATTCAAGGTTCCTTTGACATACATCAATATTCTCTTGGCTTATATCATGTGTTTTTGTGAAGGTTCATTCATGTACCTTGAAACTTCAAATGAAATATCAATTCTTGTTGTAGTAAGAAACATTAAGCTCCCAAAAATGCTTATAAATAATTTTTTATCAGCTTTCTCTTCTCTATCATCTCTACACAACACTTATCCATGTGCCACAGGTGTCTAAAATGGTTTGTAATTTTCCATGGCATATTTCTTCAACATATATTTTAAATATTTTTATTGACATATAAAAACATTTCCATCACCTTGATGTACTTCCACACCAAGAAAGTATTGCATTAGTCCTAAATATTTCATATCAAATTCCTTAATCATAGCATACTTAAAACAATTCATAATATTTAAACTAACTCCCTTGTAGATAAAATCATCAACATATAGGAACACAAGAATAATATCATCACCTTAATTTTTGAAATAATGTGTGGGGTCATTCTGACTTTTCTTGAAACCATAATCTTGGAAGTACCCATCAATTCTTGAGTACCATGCTCTAGGTGCTTGCTTCACTCAATACAATATTTTCTTTAATTTATAAATTTGGTTTTCCTATCCTTCCAAATCAAAGCCTTGATTTTGTTGAACATAAACCTCCTCATCTATATAACCATTCAAGAATTCACTTTTCACGTCCATGTGATAAAATTTCCACTGTTTATTGGTTGCCAATGAAAGAGCTATCCAAATTATCTCCTGTCTTGCAACAAGGGAAAATGTTTTTTATAATCCACACCATATCTTAATCCTTTTTCAACCAACCTTGCTTTATATATTTTCTTCTATGCTTCCATCACTGTTAAAATTTGTTTGTAGAACCACTTGGATCCAACAATCTTCTTGTCCTTGGGAAAATCCACAAGTTTCCAAGTATCATTTTTTTAATGGAATCAATTTCTTCTTTCATTGCTTGCATCCAAACATCATTAGTACAAGAATATTTATAACGTAAAGGTTTCAAATTAGCTTCAGAAAAGAGAGCATAATTCACCAACTCACCTTTTGGTTCTTCTTCATCATCACCATACATTTGGAGCTTTTCCAATATTGAAACAACTTGGTCCAACTCTTGCAATTGGCTTCTTGTTAACCTCCTTTGAAATTTCTTGTCCATAATTTGTATTGTTAACCTTTGAACTCTTTTGGTTGGATGTGCTTTGAGTATTCTCTTTCCTTTATTTGTATTCTTGGTGGGACTTGTAGATGAATTTCTTGTGCTTGAACTTGGTATAGTCTCCTTTGAACTTGTTGACGAGCTACTAGGTGGGCATGGGGGAGTAGAGGAAATATTTGAAGGTTGTCCTCAAACTGTATTATCTTCTTAAACATTAAATATATTATCTACAAATGTTTTACGTACACTCCCCCTTCAAAAATTACATCTCTAGAGACTTCAAACTTGTGAGCTTTTGTATTATACAGTCTATATGCCTTATTTATTTCAAAATATACCACAAGAATGCATGGATCACTCTTGGTGGTGTAAATACAGCAAAAAGAGATCATAAAAATAACCTCCAATCACATAAAACCATGAAAAAAAGAAACAAAGTAAAAAAAATTCCCAATCACATAAGAGTTGCAATGGAAATAAACAGAAAATATGCTTTATTTTCTCATTATTGGGTTTCATATCTTTTACAATGCGATACCAAGGGTATATATATCCCAAAAGAAACCCTAAAAAAAAACCCTAAATCTTAAATCCCTAAAGATAAAAAATTACTATTTTTGGGTAATTTATATTTTTAGCCAAAAACGATATTTTTTTAGGAAAATTAAAAAAAGCTTGGATAGCCCTCTAAATTAATACACATCATCGTATCACCCATATTAAGCATCCTAGAAAATATCAACACCTAACCATGTCTAAATAAGGAGTTATTAAATTCTAATTTTTTACGTGTGGCTTTTTCTAAAAAAACACTAAAATCCATTTTGGGGCACTAGATGAAGGAATTAGGGCTCAAAAAAATCTTGAAAATACCTAAAAATGGCAATCTAGGCCTCCTTGTGGCCTAGCCATGGAATTTTCCTCCTCATTATCTAGCTCCTCATAAAATCTCAAGTCGATCCAATGGTCGGATCAAAAGTTATGCCCTCTAGAAGGTAGGCTTCTGCATCATTCTCTAGTTGAAAAGAACTCTGCTCCCATGAGTTCCTTTGATCAAAATCTTGCAAATTTCTATGAAGTCCCAATATAAAATCCAAGTATTATCTTCTTGTGGTAAACCTTCCCATTGTACCAAGTACTTTTTGTAGCTTCAGGCAACTCCACTTTATAGGCATTATCATTCATCTTCTTCAAAATTATACATGGTCTAATTTTCGTATACTTCAATTTGTTATATGTGCCCTTGGGAAACCTCTCCTTCCTAAGGCAAACCATCATCATGTCTTCCACCTCAAATACTTGTATTCTCCTTCTTGCATCTACTGCTACTTTATACCTTTCATTACTATCTTGCAACTTCTTTTTGACACCTTCCTGCAATTCCTATATGTGCTCTGCAAATGCCTTTGCATCATCATTGATTTTACCCTAAATCTATAGATCAATCAAATCTAGCACACCCTTGGGATTCTTACCATAAATAGTCTGAAAAGGATATTTTCCTTTTGACTTGTTAACTAAACTATTATATGCAAACTTTGCTTGTGGTAAGGCTAAGTACCAATGTTTATGTATTTCTTTTTTCCAATCGTTCGAATCTTAGATCAGATAAATATGATGTTGAATATCCCTTTTCAGGGATAGTCCATCTGGTAACTCCTCTGGCATGACATCGTGGTATAGCAACATCTACTATATCCACCTTTTGTGCAGTTAACACATAATAAAAATCAATTTCAT
Organism: Wollemia nobilis; assembly: GCA_028583015.1. Lineage (NCBI taxonomy): Eukaryota > Viridiplantae > Streptophyta > Pinopsida > Araucariales > Araucariaceae > Wollemia > Wollemia nobilis. Next base: position 2,360,872 of record JAQPPZ010001708.1, read on the forward strand.
TCATCCTTGTGGTAAATTCCTTAGTTGTCAATAGGTTTTTACTCTACCCTTCTTCCTTATGTGGTAACAAGACCACTTTTACTCCATCCTTCTAGAATGTGTAAGTATTCCTTCCCCCATCATGGATTTCCCTCTAAATTAATACACATCCTCGTATCAACCATATTAAGCATCCTAGAAAATATCAACATCTAACCATACCTAAATAAGGAGTTATTAAATTCTAAAATTTTACGTGCAACTTTTCAAAAAAACACTAAAATCCATTTTGAGGCACTAGATGAAGGAATTATGGCTCGAAAAAATCTCAAAAAGACCTAAAAACAGCAATCTAGGCCTTCTTGTGGCCTAGCCATGATATTTTTCTCCTCATTATCTAGATCCTCGTAAAATATCAAGTCGATCCAACAACCGGATCAAAAGTTATGCCCTTTGAAAGGTATGCTCTTGCATCACTTGGGGTCCAACTTCTTTCTCGCTTCAACATTCACATGTGCAACACAACCAAAAACTCTCAAATGATTTATAGTGGGTTTTGTGCCATACCATGCTTCATGTGGAGTATTCTTGTGTAGTGCTCTTGTGGAGCATCTATTGAGAATGTACACTATTGTATCAATTGCATAAGACCAATAAGAATTGATTAAACCTTTTGTCTTCAACATGCTTCTTACCATTTCTACAATGGTTCTATTTTTTCTCTCATATACCCCCTTTGTCTTGAGGTGTATAGGTGGTAGTGAGTTACCTCTTACTGTCATGTTGTTTGTAAAAATAATTGAACTCATTTGAACAAAATTCTCCTCCACAGTTAGTTCTAAAATACTTTATTTTATATCCACTTTCATTCTCAAACAATACTTTGAAAATATTAACATGCCAAAATCTTCATCCTTATGTTTCAAAAATACACCCAACACTTCCTTGAAAAATCATCAATGAATGTGAGAAAATATGAATACTGACCCAAACTTGGAGTGGGTATGAGGCCCACCATGCTTTTCCTTTTGGAAACTCCTTCCTTGCATGCTTTCCAATCACACATGATTCACACACACCCTTGTGCTCTTCAACCTTAGGTATTCCATTTACTATGTTTTGTGAAGACAAAAATTCTTGACTTTTAAAATTCAAGTGTCCAAATCTAAGATGCCAAAGCCAATTTTTATCTTCAAGTGCCATGTGTGTCATGTTAATACTCTCTTTTCCTCCAATATTCAAAGGAAACATTTGATTTTTTGTCATAGGAATAATAGTGACCATACAGTTCCTATTATTCTTATCATAAATGATACATCTGTTGTTATCAAACACAATTTTATAGTTTTTTCTACAAGCTGTACAAACTCAACAAAATATTCTTCAAATTAAGAGCATAGTAGATATTATGAATTTTCTTTGTACCTTCTTTAGTTCCAACCTCCATGGTTGGTGACTTTTGTAGTCACATTCAAAGCATTGTTTTTTCGAAGAATTATCTTGGTCTTGAAATTCTCATTCACATTAGCATTCAACAATTTTTTATCAGCCCTCCCATGTCCTCTTCCAACAACATCAACTCCTCTTCCTCTTACTCCTCTACCTCTTGATTAATTATAATTTCTTCCTCTTCCATGTAATTTTTTACTTTTTCTTAGACCAACTTCATCATTTTCAAAAAATTTTAGTTTAGAATTAAAAGCATTATCATTTTCTTTATTGATTTCTCTTAGTATTTCCTCATGTGACATAAGAGAACCAACTAGACAATCAACTTCAAGTGTAGACAAACCTTTACTGTCCTTAAAACGTTTTGCAACATGATTCCATTTAAGTATAATATATCTCAATACCTTCTTCAAAAATACTTCTTTCTTCAAGGTCTATCCAAGGGTGGCTATCTTGTTCACCACATCCTTCACTCTAACACAATAATCACCCACAATTTTAGCCTCTTTCATCTATAGATTCTCAAACTCTTTCTTCATGGTCTATAACTTAACCATTCTCACTTGGTCACTTCCTTGGTAAGCCTCTTGAAGATACTTCCAAGCCTCCTTGGCTGATGTAGTATCAACAATACATGGAAATAAACTCTTGTCAAGAGCATATTGAATATGGTAGAGGGCTAATGAATTCTTCTTCTTTGATTCCCTTTTTGTTGTCTTATCATTTTCTTGTAATGTGTTCCAATCAGGTGGTTCTTCATAACCACTCTCTACTACATTCAAAATATCTCTTCCAATTATTAATGTTCTCATATTTATGCTTCAATAATAATAATCTTGCTTGTTAAATTCTAGAATGGGTAATGAGTTGAAGTTGGCCATTTGACTCAAGTATCAACAAATGAAGTTTTTCTTCAATGAACTTGTCCAATAACTTGATAAATTTTTAGACTGACCATGAAACCAAGTTCACTCAAATCCAAAAACTAACCAAGCTCTGATACCAAATAAATTAAATGACCCAAAAATAAAGAGCACCAAAGTGCAGCAAAAAAATGCAACTGTGCACAAAAAGTCTAAATTTGAGGGACTAAAAATACTTAGAATTTGACTAAATTTTAGTAGTTAATTATACGCAAAAATATCTTTCCAATAATGTATCGCACATGAAAATTAAGCTATAAAACAAAATTTATGATCTTTTAAAGTTGATTGCAAGTTTTAAAAAATAGGGACAACAAGCATATTTTTCACAAAATGAATGGAATAGAATGTTGTTTTTCATTCCAAACAAACTCAGAATTATCACAAATATTTCTCTATAATATTATATAGCTATAACACTCTATTTTATATTTAAAAAAGATAAAATGCTTTTACAACACTTCATTTCACATTCTAGGAAGTTTAATAGTCATGGTGACTCTTTAAGGCCTATAGAAATTTTTTGGGCTTCTTCAAGTTTGTGGGAGAATTTTTTGTTTTCTCTTTCTTAGTCAGCATCAATCTCCAATTTTTTTTTACTAAACTAAATGGCCATAAATTAACACACACACCATAGTCTAATAGCTAAAAAGTAAGCACACTAAATTTTGCAAAATCCAAAATCGAAAACACACTAAAGAAGTAAGACAGAGAAAAATTAGTCATAGCTGACATTCATGTGCTAGAAATGATTACAAGGCATGTGACCTAGAGAGAAGTGATGCTCCTTAGAAAGTGGCTCAAATATTGAGCTCCATTTATTACAATCTAGCAAGATGAAAGGAAGATCCCAAAAGGTCAGGTATGAGGCATAAGAAGATATCTCCCAAAGCCTTTACAATACAAATATGGACCTAATTATAACTTGGGAGGAGGGATTCTTCCCTCCAAAAATCTATGCAAAAGTCCTATAATTTATCTTCTAATCTATAGCTAAAATCCATTTACATCCATGACTACAACTTTGAGGTCTCTAGATCTAGGGCCATCCATATTGGGAGCTTCTTAACCCTAAAATGATAAATTATCACTAAAATATCTCGTTGTAGTTGTGGTACACCATTAATATTTTTCCAGATCTTTTATGGAATCCCTCACTTGATGGCACAATAGGTATGGCCTTCCAAAATACCATAGGATAATAGGGTAGGCTTCTTCATGTGATAGGTTGTCACCACATTGACACGTAGATGGTTTTGATAGGTTAGGACATAAAATTCAATCTCAATGGTCAATGGAGGATGTCCTTTTTAATGCCTTCTTGGTCTATCTTGTTATAAGTGCAAGAAATTGCCACAATTCTTGGGATGAGATAAGATCTTCTTCTGCCAATGGTGGGAATTTTTTGAATGTTCCCCAATGCTTGGTTACTTATGCTCTCTATTGGTCACCACGTGTCCTTCCTTAGCTTACGATGGGATACTTTTTCCTTTCTATGTTTTCCTTAATTGAAAGGACTACACGAACTGAAAAATGGAAAATCAAAGACCTATGGGCCTTGGCTCCCCCAATGTTGTTGGCTTCAAGTAAAATATGAGTGTCAATCGTTGATGGAAGATCTAACAACTAGTGCATATTTTGGACTTGTCCACCTTTCCCTTAATTTCCCTCCCTCTAACTAAAGGTAGGAGGTACCTCCTAATTGCTTTCTTTAATCCATCCCATTTTTGTTTAATCTTTTTAAGTGAAGTAGGGGTTGTAGAGAAAATTCCCCTACAAGGACCATACAAAGTGACTACAGAAAACAACTTTCCTAGTTCTATAGAATGTAATTTTGTAACCACTCCTACCTTAATATATTTCTTTTTAACTATCTAGAAGGAGGAATTCTATCCTGTTACATTCCTCTTGATCTTCCATTTGATTATGCCCCTCAAAGTTCCAATTTCATAGGAGAGAGGTGAGGATAGTTATTATTTTTTGCATCCAACATAGTCTCCTACATTAAAATTATATATGGATTATGAAGTATAAACAAATGCTTTAAGGTTATTTTTATAAGGTGTCTCAATCCCTCTGAAATTTAAAGAGAGGATGATCACTGATTTCTTTTAAGGTTGTCCTTATCTAAGAATATCAACTATGAATTTTTGTTTACCAAATAAAATTTTCTTCTCAGCTTTATTTGTGTAACTTTTAAGTAGGATTTCCTTCCTAGTGTAAAATATTGAGATTGACATGTCTCAAGATCCAAGACCTCTAATACCTGACCATACCCATTATCTCCTTTACCATTTTTTAGGGCTCTTACAAAATATTTGTCAGGATATGATTTTGTATCATATTATTTTGGATGACTCAATGGGGAAGAGAACCTAGTAGGTTTGTTTAAGCCTTGTATGCTTCCTTGACCTGAAATATTTATATCTATAGAGGGTAAGAACTCAGTAAATTTTACACCATTCTCCTCTACTTGTTCTAAGCTCTTGATAGAAAGAGGTTGTATAGTCCCCTTTGGATTTAAAACCCTTCTACCTTCCTCCTAACCATAATATTTCTCCTCTTTGTCTTCCCAAAATGAAGGAACAACATCACCCTCTTGCAATATCCTATTGAAACTTATCTATCAAGTCCTCCATATAGGGGTTTGTCTAAAGATAGGATGATATATCTAGTATATTATTAATAATCTAATCCTCCATCTCCAAAAAATAGAAATATTAGCCTTGGGAATTGATGGATACCTGATAAGATACCTCTAAATACTTTGTAGATCAAAGGAATGGCCCCCCTTCCCTCATCTAAAACTTCCCTATTACAATCACTTATAACCAACAATTTCTCCTTTGTCTAGACATTGATGATAGAAAACCTTTCTTTAAGTGATTTAGAAGTATTAACTAGGTCCTCCTTTATTCGTGCTTCGGTTGTCGCTACATCCTCTAAATTTTTTAGATTAGAATAACCTACAACTTCCTTTTGTACAATCCTTTTTCCTCTGCTCTCTTCTATTTTACAATCTATCTTGAGATGATCATAACAATGATAATTGGCACTCCAATATAGTCAAGCTTCTGTAAATGCGTTCAATTTCCTAATACTAACTCCATGTTTTCTAGCAACCCTAACATCAAATCAAGTTCCACTAAGATATGAGCTATTATTTTTTGGATACTGTTTAAGTTTTCCATGTTTACTTTAAAAGAAACCCCAAAAGAGTTATCAATCTCATGCAACATTCTTTCATTCCAAAATTCAAGGGACAAAGAGGGTAGCTTGACCCAAATAGGCTAGATATTAGTTCCCTCAGAGCATGAATCCTAAGAGTCTAAAATTTCAGATTTAAAATGTTGAACCCCAAAATCTATCTTCCATTTTTTATGTTTATAACATCTTTTACCTTTTGGAAGACAAAAATTGCCTAACCCTTCTTCATCACATGATATGTAATAGTATAACCTAGAACCTCCAACTAGGTAATCGTGATCCATTCTCGTAGAGTTCTTGGTTTTATGGAGTAGCCCATAAATATACCTATCAAAGCATTTTTCTTTAGAGGCAAAACTTTCTCTAGCATCAAACCCTCACCTATAACCATTCAGACCAGCTCCTTATGCAATTTTAAATAATATTTTTCTTTTCTTTTCTCCTTTTCTTGATCAATTTATTTATCTTCCAATCTGAGCAGACTACCCTTCAATACTTCCTCTGATTCATTTGGTGGCACTTTTCCTTCTTCATTGCCCCCCTTGCGTGTCCTAGGGTTAGGGTTTGAAGCTAATTGGGACTTCATGTATGGTTCTAAGTCGATACCTCCATGTACCTTGTCCCACTTATGTTAGACGTTGGTAAGACCCCAAGGTCTTACTATAAAATTATTAACAAATTAATGTAAATGTAATCGCAGGCCACTCAAATGGGGCTCCCTTGTAATTACTTTACCACTATAGGGGGCTCCCTCCTTAGAATCTATGCTTATTATTATTCTTCTTGGATGATTTGATATGGATGGATAACCTAATATATATATATATATATATATATATATATATATATATATATATATATATATATCAACCCTAAAGCTACGTTGGTGAAGAGACGTGATGGTTCACATTATGAAGGGTTGTGATGGTTCACTTTATAAGTTAATAATATAATAATTAAATGATTAATAATACTAACTAATACTAACTAATAATGTTAGGATTGAGGATCCTAACGAGATGTCTCAAAGTTCTTCCTTGAAGAAAAAAATTGAGGCCTTTGTATATTCCTCAAGATCTTCATTGTAGTCCAATACATCCTCTGCGTCCATCATCATCTCAGTTTTCCTGCCATTACCAATGATTAGTAGGTCTAGTATACATTGGTTGGGAGTTACTCCCAAATTATTTTTTAAAATTTCTATCCTTGCCTCTCCTTCTTAGCCCTCCATACCAAAACCCAACAATGAGAGCCTCAAGTTCTTGAATGCAAGCAATTGTTTTTTCTACCAAATATTGATGGTTTCCCTCTACCATGCTTTTACGATGATAATGACCCCATCCCAAGCATCATTATTAACCCCATACCTATTGACGTGGGAGATGGAAAATCCAATGGCATGCTACCATCTAGCCCATACTTCCTCGACCTCCCCCACTCTCTTTTTATCATGAAACCCACTTCCTGCATCACCATTGTCACCTCCACCACAGATACTTTTCTATGAGGCTCATTAACTTCACTATCACTAGCTTTTAAATACTTAATCATCATGAGATTCGATTGAATCATTGGTATTCTTCTCCTAATGCCAAAGAAGTTTGTCAAAAAAATTTCAATTTATCTACAGAGTGTGCTACTCTTGCATTATGAAGCAACAATTAGTGAGAGACACTTCTTTTGTACCTTACAAGACTTTTCTAATTTTAGATTTGTCTTCTTATCTTGCTTGCAACTCCTACAACCCTAGCTCTCCATTGCAACCCAAGAGTCACAGGTTGTATTGCCATGATTTTGGAGCTTCTATTCTCCACTGCTCAAAAATGTGTATCACATTGTAGTACTCCTTTGTTAATAAGCAACAATAGAATTAATTTGGTGGACAACCAATCAATATGATTTTTTCCCTTTCTTTTTTCTTTTTTTCTCTCTAGCTCTCAATCATCATCTTGCAAACACTCTTGACTCTACAAACCCTTAAAAATATCAAGCTCTTTTTTTGAAACTATTTTTCTCTACAAACCCTCTAGCTCTTGGCCTTTGCTATGCAAACCTTTAAAAGTTTAAGCTCTTCTATTGAAAACCCTAGGATGACATTTTTTCCCTAAATTTGCTCTTCAAATCCTTTGTCTCTCAATCGTTGCTCTCTTTCAACTATTGGTAAATGTCAAATCCCTAACTTCGTCGCCTATCCAAATGGCTAATCTGTGAAATTTTAAAAAACCCTCTAGCTTTTGGTTGTTGCTCCTCAAACATTCTTACAAGGCTTTTTTGGTTTTAGTTCGATATTTTCTTGCTTACAACTCCTTTTGCAACCCTAGCTCTTCATTGCAACCTAAGAGTAGCAGCTTGTATCATCATGATTCCATATTACTTATACTTATATTACAATGAACTTGTGACCAAGGGTTTTCAAAGTGCTTAAACATAAATTTATTAATTGAAAAGTCTTAAGGAATTATGGAGCAATAGTAAATATGTTGCAATATTATGAACATGAAACAAGTTCAAGTCCTTGCATTGTGATAAAAAATCTCTTAAATCATCGTTACAAATAATCAATATATAAAAAAATTCTTTTGAAAATAATTTTTTTTTTTAATACATAGAGGAATCGACAACTACCTTTCCTTTTTGAACAACTAGTCATAAGGTCAAGTCGCATTGCCTCCGATCGTAGCATCAAATCATGGTGCTACCACTATAACCCCTATCTCACCTCGGTAAACACAACTCGGAGTGAGGGAGACCCCGATGGCTCGGTGTTTGTATTGTTGTCATCAAGCTGGCGCACACTCAACGAAATCAAGTCAGACTACTACCTTTGCCCTAGATGAGTGAGGGAGACCCCCGGTGGCTCGGGGTTTGTACTGTTGTCATCAAGCTAGCACACACTCAATGAAATCAAGTCAGACTACTACCTTTGCCCTAGATTGGGCATGCCGCGAGGTTTTAATAATTTTTTAATATATATAATGTAAGATAGAAAATAATTCTTACTATGACACTTAAGGTGAATTAGATTTTTTGGAGTAATAATGTTAAAAAACATTTTTTTAAATTAGTTGTTATTTATGCAACTTAGCACTTATAAAATATGGTTTATAATAAAATATATTTTTGATATACATTTATAAATCTATTTGCTTTAAAATATATATTTTTAAAGGGTAAGTGAGTATCCAAGTTGGTGTAAGGCTACCAATTGAGGTGTGTGAACCATACCGTGGGTCCATTTAAATCACACTGGTTCAAATCACATTGGCTACCATAAGCCCTTTTGTCCCAGGGGACAATGCAATGGTTCGGGTTTTGGCTCTTCTTTGGGATGTTCAAGGTTCAAACCGCGGCATGATCGAGTGTGAGAGTGTGTGTGTTAAATTCCCTGTTGATAAGCATAGCTCTCGGATTTACGAGGGGTCATGGTTGAAAGGAGACTGGCTTTATGAGGGGTCATGGTTGGGAGAAGACTACTCAACTGTGTGTGCATTGGTCATAAGGGTTTCTCACACTAACCAAATCAAAATATAAATAAATATCTATTTATTTATTTACCGACAAAGACGCCACTTACATTATCGATGATGTGACCCGGATTCAATCCCCATGGTGGATATGTATAAGAAGTATTATTCTATATATATATATATATATATATACATATATTATAAATTAAATAAATATTTTTATTTTACAACTAAATATAATCACATTTATATCACTTTTATAAATTTATTTTAAATATTTTAAAAAATAATAAATAAAAGCTTATAATATTTAATTTAAATAAAAATAATTAATTTAAAAATCTTTTACAATTAGCCAAATAAAAAAACTTACACGGGTCATTATTTTTGATAAAATAAAAAGAAAAGCATTAGATTATCAAATAAGTCTGAGGCGGCTCAAAAGTGGTCCTCTAATCAACACCGTACAAGAAAAAGTCAAAGGGAAATGCTGACGTGGGGATTATTGGCTTTGATTTTACTCCACCCTTCCCCCATATTTCTTCAAACTCACTGGACAGTAATGATGACGTGCGGATTATTAGCTTTGATTTTTCTCCACTCTTCCCCGCCTTCCTTCAACCTCTCCCTAACTTCTTCTTTCCTTGAATTAAGTATCAATTCCTTTAGACTTTTCAACCGCTCCAATCCTTGCGGAACATTCTTTATTTTGGGACAGCGTATGATGTGTAGTGTCTCAAGGCCTACCCTGGCTCCATTCTCCAACTCCTCCCAAAACTCCGCCAACACATAGAATTCAATAATTTTGAGACAGCGTAGCTTCGGAAAGGCCCCCGACTTTCCAAACGCCTTTGGCAATTCACTGCACCTCTTATTCTCTGCTAACGACAACATCGTTAAGTTGGGCATTGTTTCAAGTGAGAGTGTTGAATAGTCACTGCAACCATAATTATGTAATTGGAGAATCTTGAGATTTGCAAAACCATGTATCCGACTTGTCAAAGCGAAGTTGGATAGCAAGAGATGTTCCAGGTCCTTCATAGTCTCCACGAAAGGGAAAGGCAATTGCTCGGCTTCATGGGCAACCTCATTCCAGATTTTGAGAATCCGCATACGCGCAAGAATGCCCTCTTCCAACATCCTCATTTCCATTTGATGCTTCACTTTTATATTTAATTCTCGGAGCTCACTCAAATTGGCGAGATCCTTCAGCTTTAACAATTCATTCTCATTCTCTTCAATTGACAGTTCCAAACCATAGGATTTGAGTGTTTGCAAAGAGAGAAGCTTCGATATTCCCTTTGGGGGAATACGATCTATAAATTGTGAACATTCTATATTGCGATGCTGCAGTCATGTAAGTTCGCCTATCCATGCGGGTACCTCAACTAGATCTCTGCGCCCATAAACATCGACAAAGCGGAGACTCTTCAGCTTGCCAACACATTCTGGTACGTGCTTAATGCTTGTGTTTGATAAATTTAAAACCTTAAGGAGTTTCAAATTTCCAACACTTTCTGGCAATGAGGAGAGGGCAGTCTGGCTCAAGTCGAGCACCCGCAGCACTCTGAGTTGGCTAAACAATTTTGCTGGAATATTCTCTATATTGGAATTTTTAAACAATGAAATAGTGTGGACAAATGGAGGACAAGAGATATTGCTATCTGCAATGGCATCATCATGGAGACCTTGCTTACCTAATAAAACACGGAAGCAGTCGCTTTGTCTAACTTCCTCTATTCTAAATACACATCTATTTTCTTTAGATATAGAAACGGCAAGATCAAGGACCAAATCATGCAGTTTACACCACTTCAGAGAATACAAACCGTGCCAATCCTCCTCCCTTGCTTCAACAAGACATAGATTTACAAATTGACGCAAGTAATCCCATCCCACATCTGCATGAGGGATGAATCCTTCCGCCATCCAAAGATTTACCAGATATTCACAACCTATCCATTCGTCTTCAGGAAAAAAAGAAAAATAGGCAAAACAAGGCTTGAGAGACGTAGGCAGCATACCATAACTTAGCTTTAAAATCTGCATAATTGGATCCCTGAGATTACCCACCATTACCTCCTTTAGATGACGCAGCTTTTCCTCCCATTCTCGTAAGACTCTTGAATGAGCCATAGATGATGCCACAGTTTTGATGGCAAGGGGCAAGTTTGCACATTCTTTTGCCATCTCCCGGGCGATCTGCTCTAGGTGCGCTGGTGGAGTATTTTGCGGTGTCTTTCGAAAGGCATATGCACAGAATAACCTCCAACTATCTTCTTCTGACAAGCAATCCATTTGATATAAATGGGCATTCATGGAGCTGCAAACTTCTCTGCTTCGCGTGGTAACAATAACTTTGCATTCACTGTTATTTCCCACAGGGAGACCTAGCTTTGCTATGAGATCATCCCTCTGTTCTGCACGCCAAACGTCATCCAGAACAATCAAAGACTTTGTTCCTGTTAGGCGCTCATGAATCACCTCCTGTGCCTGTATTTCACTAATATTAACAACATCATTAATTAAATTAATTTTAGAAGCTAAATCTCTTTGCAGTTGTAGAATAGAATATGACTGAGAAATGGAAAGCCATATTTCATTCTGAAACATTGACTCGGCCTTGCTGTACACATGCTGTAGTAAAAATGTTTTGCCCACCCCTCCCATACCGACAACAGCAATAACTGAAACGGAGGCATCTGCTAATAAACTCAGGATCGCTTCAACCTTCTCATCGATGGCCACAGGTCGTGAATCCCTTTCCATCACACTTGATTTTCTCCACGTATCCGTTTGAGATGTACTTGTTGAGGTAGACTGTTGTTGCAAAGGAGATTCAAGGAGCTTCATCTCCTGTGCATCTGCAACAAGAGACCTCATTCGGCCTTTGATGTCTCTAATCCTCCTCCCCATCTTGTAGCGGAAAACTAATTCACGACGACTGCACCAACATGATGAGAGCGGGATCTATTAGGTCTGTAGAGAGACTCAACTTTATATTCTTCGAGAATTTCTTGAGTCCGAAAGGCAATATCCCGGACATCTCGAATACATTGTTTTGCACCCTTATTGTTTGTACTCTTTGTATCTGCATCTTGGAGAAAGCCGCTTATCTGTTTACTCTTCTTCTCTAACCATTTCAAGTCCTGTGAAAAGTTGCAGACCAGCGACGCCTCATTCGCTATTTGTTGGACAACCATCTCTCCAACTTTTCCAATAACAGAGCTTGCAAAGTCGATTGCTACACCTTCCATAGCTAAGCCGTTAAAGGAATAAGAGATTTAAGTGAAATAATAAGAATGGAATTGCAAGGCAGAAGATGCAATTGCTCTCGCAAGAAAACTTTCTGAGACTGCTAATAATGCTGGTTTTGCTTAGTGACAACAGTATAGACTTACAACACTCCACAAGCACTCATTTCAATGTTCTTTATAGACAAGCTGTGCTCTTGCATTTGCTTTCTTTCTAAGCAAGATATTCTTGTTGAGCTTTATTCTCAAGATAAAAGATAAAGATAAAGATGATGCTCGCTGTCGGAGCTTTATAAACTAAAGATAAAGATGATGCTCGCTATCGGAGGAGAATGTGATGGGCCATTTTGTTGCTTGTCCCCTTTTTCTAAAGTTGGAGAGGATAGAGAATATTGTGGGGCATACAATGGCTTGACCAACAAACATATACCAGGTCATCTCAAATCAAATTTTATTTTTTAAATAAAAATTCATAATTATCATTATTAAAGCTATATCCTTATTAAAATAAATAATTTTTTATATTAAAAATAATAATATTTAAACAAAACCTTGTAAGATAACTAATATTATTTTAACAAACACATACCACATAAACAACTCAATTGCATGTCTTAAAATTTGGACCATATTTTATTCAAAAACTCAAACAAATATATCAATTCCACTCTATCTTAGGGATTATCACTACTATTAAGATGCTAATATTTTTAAGTATACAAAAAATAATAGTTCACTTTAAAAGGAACAATTTAACCAAAATGGTTGTGTCCACAATGTCAATCTCAAAATTTGGATCATCTCTCACGTAAAAACCTAAAAAATACATTGTTTTCACTCTATCTTAAGTACTTTCATTACTATTAATATGTTAATATTTTTAAGTATATAATCAATAATAGTTTACTCTTTGCGTTAGGCCTCTTTTTCTTTTGATAGTCATATTAAAGCAAACTGGCTTTATTCAAGGGAGGTACATCCTCGACAATGTTTTGGCTATCTAGGAGGGCATGGAATGGGCCCAGATGTCAAACCAGAACAATATTTTTATCAATATTGATTTTGATAAATCTTATGATCGCATTGAATGGAGATTCATTCTTGCTATGCTCAAAACTTTAGGATTCGGGTTTGTTTTCATTCAGATAATTGTGATGCTATTCAGAGATGCTTCGAATATTCTAAATTTGAACAATTCACAATCTAAAGCAGTGGGTCTTTAAAGATCTGTTCAGAAACAGTGTCCTATTGCTCTCTATTTATATGTGCTTGCTACTAAAGCCTTCGGCTATCTTTTAGCTGCTCAAGCTTCTGCAGATCTTATTAAATAAAATACTCTTTCGAATGATTAGGGATAACTTATTAATGGTCACTTTGTTGATGACTCATTTCTTACTATAAGGGAAGAGGAGCAATCTATTTCAAATACTTTGTCTTGTCTGAACACCTTTTGCAAAGCCTCTGGTTCTAGGATACAATGAAGGAAGACCTTCTGCTTCAGATAGTCTCCATTGCCTATGCCACCTTGGCTTCAAGGGTTTCATTGGAATTAGATCCTTCCTGGAGAATTTTTTAAGTTTTATGGTATTCCTTTTGCCTTTCAAGGCTCCCCTGCTCAACTTTGGAATTATGTTCTTCAAAGAGTTGAAAAGAAATTTGAATTTTGGGTTACTAAGAAGTTGTCATTAGCAGGTAAATTTTAGATTTGCTCTAAATTTTTAGCTGCCACTCATGTATACTACTCTTGCTAGGTTCCTTCATAGGCTTGCTATAAGACGCTTGAGAAACTCATTTGAGATTGTCTTTGGAATAATTCTTCTGAAACAAAGGGATTTCATAGAGTTGCTTGGAATATTTGTTGTCTTCCCAAAGAGTCTAGAGGAATGGATGACTATAGATGACAAGGTATTGCTTTGTGTGCTAAGTGGATGGTAAGGGTTCTAAGGGGAACTGAAGCTTGGAAATTTTTGGTTCAATATTTCATTTCCTCTGGTATTCCCTTAAACTGTAGAGCATGGAGAGGGTTGTATTTTTCCTCTCTTATTATTCGATTATGTTCATGATTCTTGGCTCCTTTGTTATTAAAAGTATCTTGAAAGCATGGCAACAACTCACTCCTTAGATCTCTTAGAAAGGAGACAACTTTCGTAAAGGCTTATTCATCAATTCTATGAATATTTGGTGGCCCTCCATATTTCTTTATCAAGGTTCTCCCTTAGCTTGGGTGTAATGGATTCATGCTCAATGGTTTTTTAAAAATGGTATTGTTACAATAGTTGAATTATTTTCTTGCCAGACCAGGGATTGAATCCCATGAAATGAGTTCAAATGCACCATCAAGCTGAATGGTATGGACAAAGATACTTATAATGTTGTCATTGCTCTCACTTTTTTTCTATGTTGCACAAGTTTGGTGTTATACTAGAGATGGCATGTTGACACTCTTTTGTTTAATTATAAGGATTGTTTGGGGTATAAATGGTTATCTCCTCATCTTCCTATGGTTCCTAAGATCGATTAGCATTGGGACTTATTTTCTACAAGGACTAGATGGAATTCTAGATTTCAAAATACTTGGGCTTCTTATGTTGAGCCCAAGCAATATTTTTTTGTGTGGAGCTTGTTGTGTCAAGGTCTCCCCTTGGGAGAACGTTTGAAGTACCTTAGAATTCCTGATCCTAAATGTCCTTTTTGTGGTGTACCCAAGTCTTGTATTCACCTCTTTTGATACTGCAGAAGATCTAGGTAATATTGGAAATGAGTTCTTTCTTTTTTTTTCCCCATTTACAATTGTAAGAGTTTCTTGGCCCCAAACTCTTCTTGGGGACTATTTTACTTTGTCTCTCCCATTTTTTGAGGTGTGGTAGGTTTTCAAGATTAGCTTGCTCTTTCATATTTGGAAGGCCCATAACATATTATTTTAAAATAATATACACCTTCTATCACATTTACTCATGCATACAAATTAGAAGTTTTTAATGATATGTGGCTACAGATTTGTACTCAAGCCAACAAAGTTACTATGGAGTTGGATCACATGCAAGTTCTTCTAGCGCAATGGGCCAATGCTCCATGTATAGTCAATCGGATCCCCCTAGAGCGCTTTTATTAGGAGTATTTTTTATTCCACTCTTGTTGTCGACCTATGTCATATGCAAGAAGTGCTTCTGCAGATAAGCAATGGTCCTAGCCATCACCAATTAGGAAGTGATCTAATGTTGATATTACTTGTTCGTCCCACCAGGTTGGGGGGTGGGATGATGTTCAACTAGTTTCACATGGGCCAATTGTTGGTTAGAGTACCGTGGGTATTGATGACATTAATGAGAATTGCGATGCAAAGGGGTGCATTACCATCCCATAATG
Source organism: Wollemia nobilis (assembly GCA_028583015.1). Classification (NCBI taxonomy): domain Eukaryota; kingdom Viridiplantae; phylum Streptophyta; class Pinopsida; order Araucariales; family Araucariaceae; genus Wollemia; species Wollemia nobilis. The sequence goes on from JAQPPZ010001708.1 coordinate 2,376,517, forward strand.
ACTAGTTTTTTATGCATTGCCATCCCAATATCACTAGTTGTTTATGCAGTGCAACACAATATTCCATTTGATATGCTTTCTTTGATCAATGGTGATTGGTAAACTTATGTTTTGTTGGTGGATTTGTTTCTTAACCCTTGTTAATGAGGGTTAGTTTGATTCCCCATGGGGTGTGCTAATACACCCACTATTTTTTTATTGTAAAGATTGCTATCTTAATTTAATGTAAATAGATTTTTCATCAAAAAATAATAATAGTTTAATGTAAAAGGAATAATTTAACTAAGATGATCATATCTACAATGTCAACTATTTCCCTTTGGTAGAAATATTATTGGATGCTCTTAATTTTGTTCTTTATTTTTATTATTAATGTATTTATATAAAAAAATTCCACAAGTATATTTCATATACATATGCTCAAAATAATTTAATTATAAAATAAAAGTAATTAATAATATTTTATTCATAAATAAAAATATTTATATTTAAAAATTAAATATGATTTTTTTTAAATTTGTTTCACCCTTTGCATTGAAAACTAAAATCCTTCAATTTTTACCCTTTGTTGTAATATATTATAAGTCCCACGGGACAACACAATGGTTTGGGCTTTGGTTCTTCTTAGGGAGGTCCAAGGTTCAAACCGTGACATGGGTGAGTGTGTGAGGGGTTGGGTGTGTGTATGGTTGTGTGTTTGACCCCTATTGATAAGTTCAACTCTCACCCTTATGAGAGGTCATGGTTGGGATGGGGATGCCTAACCTTGAGTGTCGAGTCAATGAGGTTTCTCACACTCTAATAATATATTAATATATATATATATATATATATATATATATAAAGTTATGTTTATTTTTTTAATTGGTTGTGTGGGATTGAAATGGGTTAATTTTCAACATGCATTCTTGAAAGGCTAAATAGGTTCTTGCTTTTAGACAAGTTTTTTATACAAGGACACATTCTAAAAGTGAAAATCTTAAACAATGTTGGATATGATCATTGGCCAGATTTAATTGAAGTTTGGTGAACCAAGGGTAAGCCGACACCATTTTTTTTTAGCTAATGTGGCTCAAAGATGAATATCTCAAATTAGGGATTCAACAGTGGTGGAAATAAGGCAAGCCAAAACATGGTACTAAGATATATTATTTTGTCAAAATGTTGCAATATATTCAATTTAAAATAAATACTTGGAATTGGGAGGAATTTGGAGATGTTAGGGAAAAGAAAAGGGAAGCTCTAACCCAACTTGAGGAGCTGAATGAGCAAATTCATCTTAAGGGATTTAAAAAATATAGGGTTAAGACAAAAATTAATCTTTCAACCCAGATGAAGGAATGATACAGAAGAGAAGAACTAATGTGGAAACAAAAGTCAAATATTCAATGGCTACAAGAAGGAGACCATAACACAAGTTTCTTCCATAAGTATCTCCTAGCCCAAAGAACTCATAACTTTATCCCCTCATTGAAGAATGAATTAGGAGATATAGTACACACTTGGGAAGTCATGTCTTCATTAGTTATTAATCATTTTTCAAATCTCTTTACAACCTAATTACTTGATCCAAAAGCTCAACAATAAAATTTACAGGTGATATTTATTCTTATTTTTGATGCGGAGAATGTGGCTCTAACTCCTCCTATAACTAAGAACGAACTACAAAAGGTAGTTTTCAAAATACAAAAGGGGAAAACTCCAGGTCCAGATGGTTTCCCTATTGAATTTTTTTAGGATTTTGAGATGTTTTGCATATGACATTCTAGAGGTGGTAGAAGAGGCTAGAAAGGCAAAAGATATCCTCAAAAATATCAACAAGACTTTATAATTCTAATTCTAAGAGCTCAAGAAGTAGATAACATTAATGGATATAGACCAATTGAATTATGTAATGTTATTATAAAAATCATTTCAAAGATTATATCAGAAAGGCTCAAACCTTTATTTCAAAAGACCATCTCTCTAGAACAAGGAGGATTTGTTGAAGGGTAACAAATAGTGGATGGGATAGTATTATCCCAGGAAGAAATTCACTTTATGAAAGCTCAAAAATCTCCCTCCATGTTTATTCGATTGTATTTGATCAAAGCATATGATAGGGTGGATTGGCACTTTCTCATCAAGGTTTTAGGAAAATTTATATTCTCTCAAGAATAAACAAAATGGATCAAATATTGTATATCTTCAATTTATTATTCAATTATTCTTAATGGTTGTACTACTCATTGGTTCTCATATTCTAGAGGCATTAGATAAGGAGACCCTCTTTCTCTTTATCTTTTTATCATCCTAGTAGAATGTTTGGGAAGAACATTTTCTAAGAATTGAGATTGTCAAAGGTTAGAATGAGTCACTATAGCGAAAGGAGTCAAACCTATAAATAATTTATATTTTATTGATGATTTCACCCTTTTAGGAAAGGCAACAATAAAGGAAGCAACCTCAATAAAACAAATTATTCACTATTTCACTAGAGCCTCTAGGCAAATAATTAATGAAGATAAATCAAAAGTACTTTATTTTCATTGCTCATCCAGAAAAGAGATTTGGATAATGGACAGATTAGGATTAAAAAAATCTTCTCTTCCAATTAAATACGTGGGTATTCCAATTAATTTGGGTAGCCAAAAAAAAGAGCATTAGAGTTGGTTATTAGGTAAAGTGAAGAACAAAATTGGCAGTTGGACCTCATAAAGAGGTTGAATAACTCTTATCAAATTAGTTCTTTAGTCTATTCCTATCTTTGTTTTAGTAGTGTTGAACATCCCCAAGTCAGTGCTCAATGAATTGGATAAAATTAATCAAATATTTCTCTAGAGAGGTTCAAAAATAGAGAAGAAATGGGCCCTAGTAAGGTGGGATAATCTATGTATACCTACTCGTGAAGGGGTTTTAGGTCTTACATCTACAGTCAAGAATAATAAGGCTTTGGTAGAAAAATTATATTGGATATGGATTAGCCACCCCAATGCCTTATGGGCCAAAAATCTTAGAGCCAAGTATGAAAAAAAATAGAAACCCGTCTAACTTAATTCGTTATAAATTTACTTCTAGAGGATCTCCAATTTTAAAGTTCCTAAAAATTGGAGAGGATTTGATAAAGAAAAAGCTCTTTTGGATGTTACAAAATGGTCAAAAGATATATTTTTGGGTAGAATCTTGGGATGGACACCTTTCGCTATCAATATGTTAGAATAAATATTTACTTCTCTTAAGTTCTACTAGGATAGTATAACTTGTGTTACCACTCTTCCATGAGGCATGTGAACTCTCAGTTTAGACTAGTTTAGATTTTTTGAGTTGTTGTAATCCAACGGCTCACATTGATCAACTTTGCTATTTATACAAAGTTGATCCCATGGAATAATCAATTAGTCTTTGGAGCTTCACTATACTCTTGTGATGTATTGCTCAACTATATTTCATTTGAATAGAATATTGTCTTCAATAATTCTAACATGGTACCAGAGCTAGGATAGTTCTTGCATACATGAAATTTTTTTGAATCTGGTTCATTACTGAAAATCTGGCTCTTTGATGGTTTCTCTTGGAAAATATCTGTCAAGTTTCACTACTTGCTTGTTTCAACTATAGCCATCACTTGGCCACCTTCCTTGTTGTTGTTGGTGCCTCATTAGGAATTTTATATCCTAGTTTTTTTTTAAAAAGGAGAAGCACCTCTATATTTTTTTCCATGTTTAATGGTTAATATTCTTTGATATATATCTGGTTTTAAATCTAGAATATTGTTCATTTGAAAGCCTAAGCCTGAAGAGAATTTTTTGTTTCAAAAAAATTATGGGCATTTTGTGCTAAGCTCACTTGTGTCTCCCCATCATCTTGTTGGATATTGGTTAATATCTTCTTTCAGATCTGCAACTACAAGGACGAATGTTCACATCTAAAAATTGTTGATATCATATATCTGTTGTGTGGTGACGTTCATTCTCGGATGACTACCATGTCCTTTGGGAGCTCCAAAATTGCTATAAACGACTGCCATATCTATTGGGAGCTTCAAAATTGCTATCATCTATCAAGGGCCTTCATCATTTTATCACTGCAATCATGAAGTCTCTACTAGACATCACATCATATCACCAAGGTTAAGAGATGATAAAATTTGGCAATCGTGAGGGAGATAAATGATTTGGCGGTTGTGTGGATTTTTATTACAAGAAGTAAGTATATTGGTAGTCGTGTGAATTCATCAACTGGTGTAGTATCATCCTCTTCGAACAGTCTTCGACAATCTCGATGGTGCTTGATGTCCATTTGAATGTTGTTCCTTGTCGCAGTATTCGTGAATGTTGGAGTTCAATGTTCTCTTTGACATAATATTTAGAGGATACACCTTGGTGCAGATCATAGTCCTATTCAGTGAACGACACATCCCGATATTCCTGCTTGGTGCAGTATTCAAGAACATTGAAAATCTATGTATCCCAACGTCACTTCAAATCCATCGATTTTGTGGATTCTTGGCACCCACTGTGGATTATTTAAACTCTCAATGTTATGCAAACAATCATCCCTCCTTTATTTTGTAGGGTAAATGTTGTGAGCTTCCTCTTTCACTTTGATTTTTGTATCTCTACAGTGTGTAGTTCCCAAGCAAGGTGTAATCAAGGTGCAATGTGCACGTTTCCCAAGCAATGTGATTTCAAGTTCCAATACGACCATCATTAGAGAAGATCACAATCACAGTCAACACAAAAATTGAAGATTTTTTTAACAAGGTTGCTCATTTTTTTGACGCAGATATACGAAAACATAGAGTTTTTTTCCATTCGTATTCTCAGGCACTCTGTTCATCAAGGTCACTACCAACGCAGATTTGAAGAATTTTTTTAGTTTTCAAAAGTTCTAAGTTTTTTTGACGCAGATATATACTTCAAGGAGTTTGAGGGAGTTTGCTTTTGCCCTACGTTCTCACTTTGCCATGGAGTTTGAGTTCAGCGAAATGCTTGTCAACTTACAAGAAGCTATGTGACACTTTCCTCCTCGTGCCACTCTCCTTTTTGAAGAGGAATCACAGTTCCATAAGAAAATCTGGCTTTCTAAGTTAAAGCCTTCAGCAACTCAATGCTATGTTTTTTTTACTTTGAGAAGAGGCATTGTAAAAGAATTGTTTTTTGTAATCTCTATTATTTGGACTTCTCTCACCTTTTTTTAATGTGCCTATTCTATAGAGGCACTCTAAAAATATATAATTCCCTTTGTAATTTTTCATAAATACAAAGCTTTTTTTAGGGGGCGTTATTGGTGTCTTGGATTTCTTCAAGGGGTATCTTTGTTGCAGTATTTTCTTTGAAGCACTTCTGAAAGGGGGGTTCATAACCTTTTTTGCTGGAGTTTTTGTGGCACTCTCTGGGCCACTTGGTGTATGTTGCTTGTATATATTTCTTTGAACTCCTTCTACATATTATGGTTGCTAAATACCCTTGCATATCTTGGGTTTTCTAATTGTAATCAGCTGTAAGTTCCACTGATAAAACACTTGATAAATCATAAACAAGAAGCAAACATACACATGCATCTTCTCATAGAGAAAGTCAAAAGCATATCATTTTAATATTTACCTATGTTCCATGTATCGTTCTCCTCATACACCTATATTCTTCCTCATGTAAGGGTGGGTCATTGAGAAGATAGGTATACAAGTCAGGTAGAATATTCTTGTTTCATATCACCTATGTTCCACGTATCGATCTCCTCATTTACTTATAGTTTCCCTCACATAAGGGCGGGTAAATTGAATATTTTGGTATAAAGGTATGGCTTTTGCTACCTTCATTCAACAGGGTTTTTCTGTTGCTTTTGATTTATTGCAACACAGTTCTCTTTTAAGGGGGGTGCATAATTATCTTCTCTAAAAAGTTTCTTGCAATTAAGGGGGGAATATTGGTTCACTATAGTTTTTTCTTTGTAAAAATGAATACAATTGACCCACTCACCCCTCATAACTATCACAAATGGAAACCAAAGATATTAAATCTCATTTCTTAGAAAGGGCTCACACACTTGCTAGAAGAGAAGCAACATAAATTTGAAAAGGAATATGAAATATTTGTTCATAAAGGGAAGATGTATGAAACAATGGGTATTTTAAGCACAAATGTAAATGAAAGCTAATGGTTTCACATTTCAAAATGTAAAACACCATTTGAGAGTTGGTATAAACTAAATAATTTGTTTGGTAAAGTGGATCAAGTAAGATCAATGCAGCTAGAGGCAGAGTTAACAACATTATCTCCTAAAGACTTCAGCAATATTGTTGACTTTCTCACCAAATTTAAATAAGTCCTCACACAATTAAAAGGCAGTGGCAAGAATAAAATAGAAGAAGAATGCATCTATATTATTCTTTCTAAGTTAAATGGAGTATTTCAAATTTTTGCAACCACCTTTTTATCTACAAAATATGCACTTGGTATAAGTTTTAAAATGCCCTCTTTAGAGGAGTTTTATGATAGGCTAACTAGAGAGGAAATGAAACTTGCCAAATATGATATCTCTCCCTCTTTCTCAAAAGCATTATTAGCATCCACCTCCACTAAAGAAAAGTCTAAAAAGAAATAAAGAAGCCCTATAACTTGTACACATTACAAAAATAATGGTCATTCTGCAAACAAATATTAGAAAAGACTACAACAACTAGATGCGACAATGAAGGATCACAAAATAGATATTAAGAAGCATATATGAAAAGCCTTAAATGTTCAAGGCAAAGCTATAAAAACTTCATCAAAATACTGGGTTCTAGATTTAGGGGCAACTCATCATATGACTTCTTCACATGAGTCATTCACTTCTATCTATGCAAGCTCAACTTGTAGCATAGAAGTTGGTGAATCATCCTTTATCCTGGTCAAAGGAAAAGGTGACATATCCATTGATGGTTGTTATATCAATAATGTTCTCTATGTACCAAATATAGCTACAAATATCCTCTTTATCTATCAGATTTGTACTTTTACAAAGGGCAAAATAGTTCTATTTTCACCAACAGGAGTTGAGATAAGAGAATTTCAAGAACCACACTCTCTCATTGCAAAAGGGGTATATTCCCATAGAGAATAAAATTGCAGACATCTTCACCAAATCCTTTCCTTATCTACGTTACATTTAGTTGCATGAGAAACTTGGGATTAGGCAGTTGCATTAGAAGGGTGCACAGAGGTTTTCACCTCTTCTTTTGCTTCTTTTTCTTCTTCTTCTTCTTCTTCTTGGAAGATGGTTTTTTCCTATGTGGTTTTTCACCATCTCTCTAGAGTGTAAATTCATTGTACATGATTACCTAATAATACCATATTATCGGGACTTATTTTTGGGTAGCACCATTATTGTACATGAGTACCTCATCAGGCCTTGTTGTCGGGACTCATATCCTATTGTTACTTTCACCCCTAGTATCACTTAAGGGGGGTGTTAGAATAAATATTTAGTTCTCTTAAGTTCTACTAGGATAGTCTAACTTGAGTTACCACTCTTCCATAAGGCAGATGAAATCTCAGTTTAGACTAGTTCAGATTTGTTGAGTTGTTGTAATCCAACAACTAACATTGATCAACTTTGCTATTTATACAAAGTTGATCCCATGGAATAATCAATCAATATTTTGAGCTTCACTATACTCTTGTGATGCATTGCTCAACTATATTTCATTATTATAGAATATTATCTTAAATAATTCTAACACAATCCAACATCCAATATTAATGCCTATAATGGAGAAAATGCATAGGATGAATTTGATAAAAGTTGTCAAATATTATACAAATTAGACAAAAAATGCAGAGGTGGGAAGATTTTGGATCCTAGTAGAATATTGTCCAATCCAACTTTATGAAGCTCAAAATTTATTATTCATAGAATTATTCAAATGAGATCACCTTCATGGTCACAAGTTGAGGACTATATTGGTTGGAATATTTTATGGTACGATGAATACATTGTTACTCAAAATTATTAGCCTTAATACCTATTAATCCCCATTAGGGTCAAGATATTTTCAATTAGTTATAGGCTCGACATTTATGGCCAAAATTTACATTTTTTAGTTCGTTTCTACTCCATAAAAGGGTTCTCACAGGGGAGCAAATTATGAAGAAAAGCTTTAATGGACCCTTTCAATGTGTAATGTAATGGTATAATAATGAAAATCTTAACCATTTATTCATAGAATGCCCCATAGTTTAATCATTGTGGAAGAAGATGACTTCCCTTATAAATTTAATATGGTCCAATAAACAATCCATAGAAAAACTATGGAGAGATTGGAGCAAACAAGAAGGAAAATATTGGTATGTGAACCAAATAGTTTGGACAGGTATGACTATTCTTTGGAACATCTAGAAGGATCAAAACAAGTGAATATTTCAACAATAAAGTAGGGACATCCACTATGTTTGGCTAAAGACCATGGAAAATGTGAGAGAGATTATCCAATATTTATTAACTCATCCATACAACTCAAATCAAATATAGGAAAAAATGATGGCTCGATTAAAAATAAGAAATGGATTAGCCCAACTCAAAAGGAAGAAAGAGACTAGTCAAATGATGCATAGAACTTAGCAATGGAAGCCTCCCCCAAAGAACTTCATAAAAATCAATACTAATGGAGCATCCAGGGGAATCCTGGAAGAGCTATTATAGGAGGGATAGGTAGATTGGAGGATGGTACTCCAATTTTTACTTTTGCAAAAAATTTAGGAATTATATCCAATAACTTAGCTAAAGGGTAGGCTATTTTGAGAGGTTTGCAAGAGGCTCTAAAGGTAAGCTGGAGAAGGATGATTACTGAGTCATAATATTAAGTTATGATCAATTATCTAAAATTAAATTTAAGGTCTAAGGTGTATTGGGGAATCCAAAATATTATAGATAAGATTAGATTAATTACAAATAATTTTTAAGAGGTTGTTTTCAATCATGTGCCTAGAGAACAGAACAAAGTGGCAGATGCTATAACAATTGGGGTCTTGACAAAGGATATTTTAAGTACTATGGTTATCCTCCTAGGTGGTGGCTAGAACAAATTAAGAATGATCTTCTCCTTTTTTAGTCTGTTGATGGTAATGCATGAAGCTATGTTTCAAATGATAAGCAGTGCAAAGATTTTTTCATGATAGGATCCCAAACTTCCAAAAATATTCAATACTATTATTGATAAAGGATGTTAGAGGGTTTTGTCTCAATAGTCAAAGCTTCAATGGGAGTATCAATGGATGGAAGCTCCCTTTTTGGTGTGACATTTCAAATATTTTTTGTCGTTGTGCAATTTATTTTGATTTTTTTTTGTTTTATGTGTTTCTTAATTACTATCCTTAATAGATATTGTGAGGGGTTTTTCCCTAAATAGTCAATAGATCCATTGGATTAATTTGTTTTGGGTGTTTTTGTGTTGGTTAGTGTTTATTTAATTATTATTTTTTCTTTTGTATGTTTGTATTTTTTAGTGTTTTGTATTTTTTGTATTTTGGTGTGTGTGCATTTTCTATGTTTTTGTTGTTTGTTTTTTTGAGTTTTTGTTGTTTTTGTTTGTTGTGTATTTGTATTGTTATGTTGTTTTTGTTATGTTTGTGTTTTTTATTTTGTTTTTGTGTTATATGTTTTTTGTTGTTTTTTGGTTGTCTTTTGTTGTTTTGTGTGCGTGTGTTGTGTTTGGTTGTGCTTTTTGTTTTTATTTGAGTCTGCGTGTTTATGTGTTTTTTTTTTTGTTGTTGTTGTTGTAGGCATGCTCCTTGAGTGTGTTGAATATGGTAGACCAGGTGCGAGCCCTAGGTGATTTTTATGAAATATATACCCCTTCCTCCTTGGGTCGTACTCGAAAGTGGCATCCTTTCTGGGATGTTTTCCACACAAAAAAATGGGTTAATGTATTTAAACAAACCACATAATGGTATTATAAATGATATTTTTGTATATAATGTTTAAAATTTGATCTCCACATTGGAAGCACATGTTTTTAACCACTTGAGCTCATGCTATGAGATGATTAAGTTAATTTATTTTTTATTTTAGTTGGTTATATGGGATTGAATCAAAGCCTAAATTGCATTACATAATAGTATTACAACAAATTATATTAGGGTATGTATATATATAACTACTTAATATCATCTTTGTAAAATGTTAACATTCATTCATGGGATTGGAACCTTGGATTTCAACATGAAATTCTTACTTCCCATTACTTGTGTCAAACCCATTTGGCTAAATTTTAAGGTCTAATCACAATATTTAAACCTTGGTTTATGATATGAAAATATTCGCTCCCTACCATTTCATCATAGCCCCTTGGAAATATTGAGTGTATTAATTCTTTTGCACCAATAATTTAATGTTTTAGTTCTTTGGATAATAACAAATATATATTTGAATTTTATATAAGGAGGAAACAATAAAGAATTTTCAACCAAAATACTATAATATATTTTTTTATATAAGATAACAAAAAGTATCTATTTAATAACTTAGAATTACTTGCTTGAGATGAGTTATATTTTATAGAAAAGACTTGGGTTTTGAAGTAATAGACAAGTTTCTATTTTATTACAAATTAGAAATCCAAGGTTATAAAAATTTATTGATTTGAGAAATAGAATAGAAGGTTTTTAACATCCACAAGACCAAAAGCATCATATGGAAAACCAAATTTATAGAGAACCCTAGTTACTAACCACAAAATATGACCCAATTATTTTTGTGGATAAGAAAACGTGTCATTTAATTAATGATAAATGATAGTATAAAAATATTTTACAAATTCCCCTTAGGCTACAAAATGGTCTTCTAATGTGGAATTCCATTTTTATAATGTAATACTATTGCGCTCTTGCTTTCTTTGACCACCTCAAGAGGGGATTAGCCTTACATACCATAATTGGATATGTAAAGCCTCCAAGCCTACAAAACTAGAGCAAATTTTAGTAGCACCTATTGGGTCCACCTATGTTGGACCCAAGCTTATAAAGCTAACAAATCAAACTTAAACTAATGCATTATATAGAGCTCAAAACAAGTTTAAAACACATTTATCATCTTACTCACTTTTGCGACTGATCTATCATGAGGCAACTGACTATAACTTGGCTCCAACAAGAATTGTCCCTATTAGGACAATTTTGGTTGTAAATCATCCCTGTCTGGATGGTTTTTGTTATATTGACCCTAGTGAAAATTCCTTCGATGGATGTATTTTGTAGGTTTTCAGGTAGCTCTACTTCAAATGTAGTGGTTTTTTGAATCCAAATATGCAACATGTTCACAAAATTAGGGTATACAAAGAGAAGCACAATATGTTATCCATGAGGTTAGCATAAGCAAATATGGGTTCTCCCAATGTATACAAGTGGGGACTAGAGTAATTTTGACAAAGTTTCTCTAAGCATCTATCTCATTCATGCAAATAAAAGTAAAAGGGGGGTTATTTATAGATTTTTAATAAGGGTTAGGGGGGTGGTGAGGTGGAGGTGATTTGGCATGGGTACACTATGCCTCATCAATTTTTTTGGGTGGAGCATGTCCTCGCCCCACCCATATGTATTAAATAAGCATGGGTGTACCATACCCCATTAATGTATAGGGGTGGAGAAAGTCTTCACCCCATTAATGTAAATGGGTGGAGAAAGTATTCACCCCATCCATGTGCATTAAATGAGCATGGGAGGGGATGTGAATAATAGGGGGTAAGATAGACAAGGGTTATAGGGTAGACTAGGGTGGTGTGCACATAGGCTAGGGGAATGGGGTAGTCACATGGTGACCATGGGATAGGTGTAAGATGGGGCTTACTGGGAAAAAGGTGCTAAGGTGGGTAAATCAAGGTAATAATATAAAATAATTGGATTTTTGTAGCATTGTGCAAAATAATTAAACGTTAACATTGTACAAGGGATAATGTGACATTTTTAGGTGTCTACATTTTCCCATTTTTATGTTATAGTGTGTAGACATAATACAATGCAAAAATACATGACACTAGATGTGTGTATGACTATGATAATAATGGATTGACATTGGATGACAATGGTTGACCATGGATTTTGGTGCACTGCAATGACAGTTAAGTGAGGAGGTGTAAGATTGTATCAAATCATGAACAATGTAAGATGTCTCAATTATATAAGGAACAAATATCCTTGAATATTTACCTTTGATAGACTTTTTAGATCACTTGATTTAGCAAGTTGACCAACCATAGGTATGTAGCCTCATGTCACTCAATCCATTAGATAAGTGGGTTTAAGTTGCCACCTTGATAAAGCAAGCGTGTCAGTAACCATATAGCATTGACATAAAGCCTACTAAATTTGGATAGGATTAGAGTTTGATTTGAGAGGATAAAAAGAGGAGGAGGAGAAATTTTGCCTTTACCCCAGTAGAGGAGGGCTAGTGATAGTCTCATGCAAAGTTCTTGGATGAATGTGATTCCAGGATTGAGTGTTTGGATATTGGACATGTTCAAGACAACATTTATGGGTGAAGAAGTGGAACATAACAACCAAAAACTTGACCAAATATTTGGTGCAATAATAGAATGAAAATGATGATAGAAACTAAGAAATTGGCTAGTAGGAATCAAGATTGTAAAATCGATTGTAGGTCATAAAATCAATAAAAAATATTTGTATCATACAATATGGGCACTGACCATACAGGCGATCATCAATCATACCCAAATAAAAAGAGTGTGTGAGGGGTGTGCATGTTCATTTGCATCACATGATTTGGGAAAATAAAGAGTTATAAAGATGGGTGAGGCTATGAATGTGACACAAAGTGTTGTCTAAATGGATACATAGTGGGATGAGATGGAAGATGGTGGTGTAGGACCTAGTTATGGAGAAGTGTAATGCAGTTGCGAAGGAGGAGCATGCAGATGAGTTGGTGCATGCTAGTGCTAGATACTAATGATGTCAATACTAAACCAGAGTATGACAAGTGGTGGACCACACAACAATAGTGTGAATGTATGGTTATGGAGGATGTGGGGTTAGATGGGGAGGAGGGTGATGATGGTGATGTTGGTGTAGGAGGAGGAGCCACTCAGGGGTATCAAGTGTGGAGACACTTATAGCAGTGTTTGGGAGTGGAGGGGTGTTCGAGTCTAAAAATACAATGAATTTTAGTGTATTGGACATAGCAACTAAGGAGATCAATATTTTGAGTGAGTATGAACGATGGTTGGAGGTCTAGTTGGTATATAAGAAGGCAACATGGGCACTATAGATGATAAGGTTGTAGGGGTAGCTCAATATAGTGACAACAGAGTAAGACTATTTAAGGATAGAGAGGGATGTGATGATAGTAGAGTAGGACAAACTTTAGTAGTAGGTTGAGCAGTTGAGACCACAACCACCAGTGGTAATGAGTGAAAGAGATAGACGTGACATGGTAGCTTTATGAGCTAATATTGCACAACTACAACTAACTAAGGATGAGTTTAGGGATAGTTGGTTATGTGATAAGTACAAATTTGGGTTGTACGAGGAGAGGTTGATGAGAATAGGTGTTCCTATTAGATTAATCATAGGTTCTCAATATTTATAGAGTTTTAGGAGCACACCATTAGTGATACCAATAGTACCATATTTTAAAAACCTAAAAATATCATAGGTGGTAGGATCATCTCCTTCTTAGAGTAGAAGGAGGTATCAGAGTAGCATGGGTGATAGGTAGGGAGGAAGAGGACCAAATAACAGAGAGGGTAGACAAGAGAGAAGTGGGGAGACTCTAGGAGGTTAGTAGTAGTGAGTTTTTTTTGTGTGGTATATTGTCCATGATTTTTACAATATTTTTTATGAGATGAGGATGATGTATGTATTGTAACATGTTTATATGTATGTATGATGATGTAGTCCCAAGGATAATTTTGATGTAGACCTATGGGCATTGATGATGATCTATTACTTATTTTGTGTTGACATGTATGAAGGATGATATATATGTATATGGACATGTGATGGGTTTGATGGGTTTTAGTTTATCTTTTCATGATATATACATATGATGATGACTATTTGATTGTTAGCATCATATGATATTATGGATGGATGATGTGATGTATATGTCTAGGTTATTTTGATTTTGATGATGGATGGATGTATGTGATTAGATAGACATAACATATTAGATGATGTGGATGTAATATACCTATATGACGGATGATGATTCCTATACTAGTTTACATGGTTTAGACTCACATGTGTTTTTTTAATCACTTTACAGATGTTTGTGTATGAGGTTCAAAATTGAAAGTGGCTCAATTAATGAATGAAAATTTAATAATCACAATAGCATATTAACATAACACACAAATACATAAGACAAGATAACAACAATGAACACAAGATAATGAACACCATGTTAATAATGAAAATTGGGAGATGTGTAGGAACAATGAGTTAACAAGGAACTTAATAACAAGAAACAATAGAAATAAGGAACAGGACAAATGAGCATTGGAAAAATGATGTGAGGACATAGACATTAAGATAAAATATAATGGATAATTTTATAATTAAATAAACAATGGATAATGATTAATGATTAATGACATGAAATAATACTTAAGACATATTTACAATGAATGAAGGTTAGTCGATATGTGGCTTGTCCATATATCCTAGGATTTTTAGATGTTAGAAGAATCTTACGAAATTCAAACACCATAGTTTCAACAATCAAACTCATCTAATGGTCATTCATTCATTTCCCATCTTGAGTAAGGTTGGACTAACCAATTATGAAATCAAGCTAATATGATCTAGCTCATCCATGAGCATTCAAAGGTTTGTAGAAAAGGTTGCTAATGTGACTAACATGTTACCACTCGAAAGGCATACTCTAGTGCTAGTCATACATCCATAGTCCTGATGGAGGTTAAACTCATTAATAATCCTTCAACATAGGTCCACTGCCATTCAAGCATCTATAGCCTTGGTGGAGACAACTGTAATTACTTAGGGGACAAATGAGAAGTATGTTTGGGCACCATTCTTATTCTTTGGATCTTTTTTCTTTTTTGTTTTTTGAAATTTGCAATTAGATCCTCATATTCAAATTATGTGAATTATAGGATGAGCAAGAAAACTTTTGCTTTATGGAAAGACTACTCATGGCATTATCTTCTCTAAACTCAAAATTTAATTAAAGTGTGATATGTGATTGGTCCAAGAAAGAACTCAAGTTAGTCAAGGGAAGCCTAAAATCTCCTTAGAACACAACGACATTTGATAAAGGTTGATTGGATCAACTAGGAATGGTTGAATAATATAAAAGACTTTTTTTCCAAGCAACCTGAGAATATGATTGAATAAGACATAATGATAGTTGGGACAACTAGTGCATTCTTACTAACAAAAATACAAAAGATAACTAAGATTTATGTGCAATAATGGTTGACAAGACAACATGACATATGAAAAAACACTACATTTAGGCAAATGATAGTGAGATATGAAAGAGGAAAAAAAATGCAATAAATACATGGGAACACAATACACCACAAGTACATGTCATTGAGTAATTATGCCAATCATGATTGGGGAATGAATATTTATGCATCTAAAAAATGCCCAAATTAGCCATTATGAGTTTTGAATTTATTTATGTACAAATTTGATGAATGAAAAAGAGTGAATTCATTGAAAGCATGATCATATTTTTTTGGTTTGGAATGAATTTAATTAGGCATCAAAATGGGTAAAATTGAGCAAATGAAAGGGTCCACACAATTACCTAGATATCCAATATTTCTATAAAAATAATAAGTTGACCTTTGACAATTATTGGGAATTTGTTTTGATTTTATTTCAAACTAGTCTACTCATGTTTTTACATATAAGAAAAGTCAAACTAGTCTACTCAATGTCCTCCCAACTAGATAACCTAACAAGCTATAGAAGTATTAAATTTTTCTTCTATTATACTATGGAAATTAAATTAATATATTTATTTCTACTACACCAAGCAACTACGCTTGATACCAAACTAAAGGTAAACAATTTATAGTGGATCTATGGTTATTAACTAGCTCTACATAGCCTAAATTTGTGTAACTAATAAGTTGGAAGTCTTTAAAGGGTTGATACATTAGTCCATAATTTGTTATCCTACTAAGATATCCTAGAATTCATTTGGCTACATGTCAATGTATCTCACTGGGTTCTAGTATGAATCAAAATAAAAGACTAACAACATAGTAAATATCGGGTCGAATTGTAATTTAAGTAGATTAAACTCCCAATGACCCACTCAAAGGTTATTGGTAAAGTAATTCATTTCAAGGAGAGCAACAATATTTTTTACAACCATATAATTTTTTTAATAGCTATTTAATTTTTTAAATAATAATTTTATCATTATAAGTTGCATTATGAACTTTTTTCAAACTCTTGATCTAAGTGGGTATCATTATGGTCATTGCAAATCCACTTAGATCACTTGTCATTAAATTTTTTATATTACTTGGTGGTTGACTTCACCCTCATTTAGAGGTGTTATCTCATATTCTTAAATATATCTACCTCATATGTTTTTCTCTCTAAATTGGATGGATTAGATCACAAGATATAGCATATTAAGATGCATTATATTTTCCTCAACTAAGGGTTTATGGAATTTTGAACAAAATGGATACACAATTCCTATGGAATTATCCTCATTGCCTCTTGTAGAACAAAAAGCTCATTTTAAAACTATTACAAAAATACAATGAAACACTTAATTTGACATAAGCCTCTAATATTAGTAATATCTTTTCCAAAATAGTAGGTGCTACTACATCTAAGGAATCTTGGGATGTCCTAAATAAAGCCTACCAAATGCCTCAAAAAGAATGTTATACTTTTTGAAATGTGGTAAAGTGTGTCAAGTTATAATGAGGAGGACTATGAGATTAAAAAGGGGGATTACAATTTATCAAGAATAAATTTGTCTTCAAGTTGTACAAGGAAAAAATATTTGAAAAATTAACTATAAAGATTCCTATAAATTCCATAGAATAGAATTTTTTTTAATTTTGAATGACTAAATTAAATAAATAAATTTATAAATAGATAGCATTTCATAGAAGAATGACATTGACTTGCAAATATTTTTATGAATGAGTTGTGCTAATCATTTTAACTTTTATCTTAATTTTTCAACCTTTGGTTTTTGTATATCTAAAAGGAATTCAAGTAGATGTGTAAATCAATGGAAAACACTATGTCTACTTATATATAGATAGATAGTATTTTTTATTGACTATTGTTTACTCCATTATGTTATTTGTGTAATACAAATATATTTTCAATAAAATTCATCAAACCTAGTAATACTATTTATAAGTTAGGATGAAAGAGGTATGTTAACAATTAGGATGAAATTCATACATTTGAGGATCATTTGTAATACCTTTTAAAAGATAATTTCTTTAGGATTTTTCATAGAGCTATAAGGAAAGAAGGTATAAAGGAACATTTCTTATTTAATCCTATAACTTATTTTTATTTCTATTAATTTGGTCATGTATTCCAACCTACTTCTACCCTATGAGGGGGTGTGTTGAGCTAGCCTTTGTGGCCAAAGTGTTTTTTAGGACATAATGCGAAGTATACACATGGGGTGAAGGTTGTGTGATCCCATACAAACACCCAAAACTGGCCATTAGACTCAAATCCATCATATCATATTGACAAGCACCCTAACTTACTATGTGGCTTGATGTGTGACTTAAATTATTATTTATTTAATAGAAATATAAAATTTATAAAACTTAAATATTTCAAAATTAGAGCTTGTATTACCTTTATTTTTAGTATTTTTCTTCTTTTCATTTCATATGGGTACATAATAATTCACATGTCTATCTAAGAAAAGATATAAGAAAAGAGTTATAGATCCTTATCAATCTAGTTTTCAACTTAACCACTCAAATATTGACTGTATAATTAGTTTTAAATCCATAGTGGAGGAAAATTTATGATGAGGATATGAAAGGTCTCTAGTCCTACTAGATAAATATAGACATAGTTACTTATATATTTGAAAGCTAAGAGTTTTTTTTAGATAGTAGTTGTACATGTTTTTCCTATTTGGATCCTTGTTTATCAAAATAAGCATTGAAAATATTTGAGCCCTATTTAGGGTATTTATCACATTAATTTTGGTTGAAACTCAATGGAACTTAATATGAAATAAAAATATAATTCAATTGATTAAAGTGATATGTTTAAGATTTCATTAAGAATGTAAGAAATCATAAAAAAATATAATAGATACCATGTGATTTTATATCATTTTGCATTACCATCACTTAAGACAAAAGAATCAATAATTAATTAATTTAATATTTATAATTCATAAGTTAAATTTGATCATGTTGAAATAAGATTAAATTTTTTCAAGGTATTATGGAGTTATGGTAAATGAAATGCAATCATATAAGCATTCCCCAAGTTTAAATAGTTGCATTATGATTAACACTCTAAGAATATTAACACTAATAATATATGAGAGCTAATTCTACTGCATATAACTAATTAAAAAATAAATTAAATTAAATTATAATCTATTTATTAACAGTAATCTAATTATATAAATCAACTATTAAAAAAATTGATATTCTAACTATCTCATATAATACTTTTTCTTTTAATATATAAAAGAATTGGTGACATCGTTGGATTTTGCCACTATAAACCTTAGCCCGTTGGGTTAAAAAAGTCTACTATCCAACCTATCCTCTTATAGGTACGCAATAATTAATTAATTTAATATTATAATTAATAAATTAAATTTTATCATCAAGTGGCATTAGTTCAATCGGTTAGATTCCTCAACATTTCAAGGAGGAGACCTAGGTTTGAATCTTGCCAAATGATACATGGATAATATCCAAGATTTGTTGTAATACCACTATGTGGTGATGATGTAATATAGATGGAGCCCATTTCAATCCCATATAATACATTGAAAAAATAAGTAAATTAGATTTAATTTAATAAATTTAATTTAATTATAATATATTTATTAAGAGTAATTTAAATATTGTAAACAATTCAATATTAAAAACATTTTGTAAACTCTCATGCTCTATAGAAGAGAGTTGTGATTTATCAAGGGTGAAGGCTCCATAGAAGAGAGTTGTGATTTATCATGAGTGGAGGACCCAAGTACAACCCCTTGTTCTTCAGCACAAAAAAACAACAATCTAATTATATAAACCAACTATTAAACATGTATCTCATTATATATGGGAATTGGTAACATCATTAGATGCTGCCACTATAAACCTTAGTCCACTGCATTAGACAAAGTCAATGCAACCTCGATCTTCTATAGCATCGAACTAGGATAGCCAACTAGCAAACACTTGATAACTACATCCTATCCTCCTTTGGTACGCATGGTTTTAATCTTGGACCTCTCCAAAGAAAGGCCAAAATCCCTAACCATTGTGCTATCCTTGTCAAACTAAAAATATTAAGGTAAAGCACGAGTTTTTATCAGGTGTATCGGTCCCTTTATACCAGGATTTGAACTTGGATCTCCTAAATGAAAACCCAAGGACTTACCACTACTATATCCTTACCAAAACATCTCATATAATAATTATATTGAACTATATCTTCTCCAATTATTGGTTTTTATCAAGGGTGTCAGTCCCCTCATCCCAAGGTTTGAACATGTATCTCCTAAAAGAAAATCCAAGGAGTGGTAAGGACTTACCACTACCTGTGGGTGTAATTTTACCCCTTCATCCACTCTTGCCTTCAGGAAGTGATTTTCCCTATTTGAAAAGGGTCTACTAAAATTTTTAAGGCATTACTGGATGGGTAAAAGGTATCAGGCGATGGTGGAAGTAGTCATGATCAGACCTAATTGTTCGGAAAATAGTGGAATCAAGTAGGGTGGGCCATAGAATGGGTAGACATTTTCCCCATGAGCTTGGGGGAAAAATTCCCAAAATACCACCCATATCATTGGGTGTATATTCCAAGTGGCTTGCAAGGGTGAAAGAACCATTCGATCCCACCCTTAAGGATAAGAAGAACCCCCACCCATATTGGGTGGGGAAATAAGAAGCACTAGTCAGGCAGAACATACGATAAATGCCCACCTTCTCTCTCTAGGGCCTCCACAAGCGAAGGGAAGTACAAAGGAAGAACCTGCCTAGTACTAAAATTTCTTACCTTCACCTAAGGTTCAAAGGTAAACTTGCTTGCTACTACAGTACTCGACGTCATATGCGAAAGTGACTTATTTTTGGTATGATGCTTTAGAGGTACTCCAGTGATTGTGATGTACCACCTAACTAAAGGATCATCACTTGAGGAGAAGGACAAGGTAGTTAAAGAATAATAAATTGGATAGAAACATCAAAATATTTGAAGACCCAGATTAACCTTGAAGCAACTACCACCTTCTAGAAGATCGATGATTTCCAGAGTAGTAGAGTACCAAGGCAAGACTCATCAGTTGCAATAGTCATCCTCCCGCTTACCACCATTAATGTCTAGATTTTGATATTGATGTAAATATAACTATAAATAGAGGAATAATAATAATTCCTAAGGGTGGCTCTTTAGCCATTACAATTCTTATGTAAGGTTTACTTCTATGTAAATACAAATTATGTACTATTTGGTCTTTGGATTTTTTCTCTTGTTCTTTACTAAATGTGTGAATGTTCAATTCTGTTTAGTCATTTAAGTCATCGCATGTTATTCTACTACTTGGATTTCATGGGGTATACTTGAGTGACTCAGGAGTGTGTGTTCATTAATATGGGTTGGGGATTTATTTCTGCTAACATCGATCAATAAGGAGTGCTTTGATTCTACATCCTGGATCTCATGCATCTCTTCGTCAATATTGGAATTCACCTCCCATCCATCATTGATAGGATCTAGAAAAAAGGAATATTTGGGTGATTTGTTAGGTGTTAGGTTTATTTTTCATACGGGGCATCTCACCTACATAATTCTTGATGTGGTTATGTCTATCCTTGTGAGTTCTGGCTATGGTCATTTTTATTTCTTTCTTTCTGATTTTCCCTTTTCCTTATTTTGTGGTGTAGATAGCTGGAACCACCATCAAAGGAACCAACCCCCTCCAAATATTGTTTACCCTATCTCCATGTGGTGGCATTTCTATGATTGGAATTGGTTTGCCTCCCTGCCTTGCACACAGTGTTAGAATTCCGACCAACCATTTTTTGACTTTGCTGGGGAACTCACTAAGTCCCCATGTTTTAGGAAATCAGATTTTAGAGGCTCTCTAATTTTTCCATATCTGCTCAAATTCACTTGGAGACTCTAACTGAGTGGCACATCCATATCATGAGATCAATCGCCTGCTCGTGCTAAAGATCTAAACATCCTGAAGGACTCAAGGTATGGTGAGTAGCCTTGATCTCATTGGTAGAGATAGCATGCTCACCTGGTGACTCCAACTCTGAATACAATAGTAGAATTGGGACCTCTTAACACTGGCACCTTGATGTCTTGGCCATGTTTTCCCTAGTGGAATGACCTTGATACCCTCAATCTCCCACATCAGAACGATATTCTAGAAGTTGCCTTTGATGCCATACCAAAATACAATGGTTTCAAGGGAGTTGTGAAGGAACACCTTGAAAATATGGCTTCTCTAGCCACCCTTCAAAATATTATGCATGAAGATGCAATTATCATGTTTTTGGTGGCTTCCCTTGAAGGCAGACCATGACTTTGTTATAAAATCCTATAGCCTAGAAGCATCTCTGCATGGGCAGATCTAGCAAAGCCTCTCACGGATCTGTTTGGTGAAATGGATGACCCTTTTCAGTCTCTAAATCAATTTGCATTTATCAAGAGGAAGCTTCTTGAAAGTGTGGTAGATTTCAATGTTTATTTTAAAAATATTTGGGAGAGGAACCAATGGAAAAAATTTCTGACCTCCACCCAAGTATATTTGTTCTACATCTAGGTGCTTGATTCTAACATCAGCTTCCTACTGCACTAATAAAGGAAAACCTATTTCTTACAACTCTATGAGGAAGCTATCAGAGCTGATAAAGTTATGATGGGGAGACTACATATGACCAATTCTCTCTATGAGCTATTTTTAGATCATGTAGTGAGTACAGACCAGGAGCAGGTCTATTACGATACCCACATTCATGAAGACAACACTATCAATCAACCCCAGATCCCTTGGGATCTAGGTGAGGATGTGGATGCTCATGAGTGAGAAAATGACTCAATTATAGAGGAAGATTTGATAAGAGGATTAGCACAGTTGGCCAATCTCAAAGTGGAACAACATGAAAATTTGATCCCTGATAACTCACCGCCTGAAGGATGGAATACGATGGTAAAAGGTAATGTCAGCCTAGCTTTCAAAGGCCTAATTGTTCATACACTCAGGAAAAGTAAGAAGAATTATTATTTTATCATAATTCTAATCCAAAATGGAATGGTTCCATATAGATCACAAATGGTACCTCAAATACAATGTGATCTAGTCTGGCCACTACAAATTTAGAGGATGATTTGCATGTATTGGAAATTTGAGCATGATTTGTTGTCATTGATGTCAAGAGGTTTGATGTCCTAAAATTAATTTCAAAGGTTAATGTGCTATGAAATCAAGGCAATGTTCTCTTCAAAGCACTTAGAACCATGGGTTCTAAGTTAATGAATAAAAGGTTTGAAGGAGACTTGATGGCCCAAGTTGATGCACTTGTCGGAGCCATAACTTGTGAACCGTACGCTCGTTTGCCTTGAAATTTAACAGGTGGTTCCATGTGCGTGTTCTACATGATAATAATCTCTAATTCACCTCTCCCTCCAAAAATCATGTTTTTGGGACCTAAATATGACATCTAGTGTCCCAAAATTAGCTTTTAGAATAGGTTCCTGGGTTTTTGGGTTTTTTTGGATGTTAGAATTTTATTATCTTTTGTTATACCTTAAGTTGAGGCCTAATATTTTAAATTAAGGTTCATTATTATAAGAGGGATGTGTGCACCAAATTTGGGTGTAATCCGACTCATTTCTATTTTTAGCAGTTTTTAGAAAAAATATCTATTTTTAGCAGTTTTTAGGAAAAAGACGTTTTAGGGTTTCTTTGGTTTTCGGTTGCTATATGATGGATTGTAATATTTTGGAGAAGGGGTGTGAATTCAGGAATGATAAGAATATCAATTTGTAGGTTTCTTCCATTATATTGTATTTGTGTTATGTGATTGGAGTCCATTTTGTTGGTCTCTTATAGCTGAGTTTACACCATTTGGTATTAGAGCGGGTGTGATATCGCTAGTGAAGGGAAGATGTCACCTAAAAGATATACCTAGATGAATAGCTAGATCAAGGATCTAAATGCAAAAATAGCATGATTGACTGGTGTGATTTATTGTATGGGAGAGACATCCCAAGGCGCATGCAGATCAAGGATTTGATGATGAAAATGCACCTGAGGAACCACGCAAAAGCAGAACCAGAGGGCCCAGAGGAAGAAGGGCATGGTTTTGAAAATCAGCTAATACAAGCTCTATAGGGGCTTAAGGGGAATCGATATGGGATCAATATCAAGGTTCTCGAGTATGCTGGTGGGTTGAAACCAGAGGAGTTGATCGATTGGATCAATAGCCTAGAAAAATATTTTGAACAGAGTAACCTTGCTGAAGAGAAGAAGGTTAAACTCACATGCACAAAGTTGAAGGGACATGCATTGATTTGGTGGGATCATTTATAGACTACACGATAGAGGAATGAAAAGGAAAATATAAGGGATTGGATAAAGATGAAGAAGTTACAGGAAAAATTTATACCTATAGAATACTCTAAAACCCTATTTTGTAGATTTAAAAATCTTCGATAGAAGGATCAAAGCATTGAGGACTATACTAACGAATTCTAAAAGCTATCCATTCGAGTGGAACATAATGAGACGAAGGACCAAAGGGCTGTCAGGTATGTAAACGGCCTAAGTTTTGTTGTCCAAGATGAGATGAGCATGCATCGCACTCTTATAGTGGAGAATGCATATCAAATGGCCCTCAAGTCAGAGGAGAAATTGAAAAGGGTTAATAGAAGATGCAAGAAGGTATTCAAAACCTCTTTAGTTTGGGGTCGAAATGGATCTAATTTTCTCAAGGGAGAATCCTCAATACCTGCTAAACAAGAAGAAGATGGGCAGAATCTGAGAGGAAGAGGATACCAATGAGGTAGAGGTTACGGTGGTGGATGAAATGGGAATGATCCAAGAAGGTCATATACTTGTTATGGATGTGGTGAGGAGGGGCACAGAGCATTTGAGTGTCCCCAATGTGATGTCCAAGAAAGGGGTCAAGGAGGACAAGGAAGGGTCAATCTGGTTGAGATGGAAGAGCAAGATGAGAATGAAATTGTTATTGAAACAGGGGAAGCATTTATTATAAGGAGGACATTGATTGTTCCTAAGAAAGAGAAGGTGCAGATCAAAGCGAAGGTGCAGACCATAGATGGTGATGATTCGAGGCTACAAACGAATATCTTTCAAACAAGATGTACATCAGGAGGGAGGGTATGTAACATTGTCATTGATGGTGGTAGCTGTGAGAATATGGTGTCAAATTTCATGGTTGATAAAATGAACCCAAAATGCGAAAAGCATCCTTATCCATATCGCATCTCATGGGTTAATAATGGGAATGAGGTAACAGTAGATCAGAGGTGTTTAATAAATTTTTAATTGGGAGCACTTACAAGGATAAAGTGTGGTGTGATGTGATCCCTATGGATGCATGTCACATTATGTTGGGAAGACCTTGGCAGTACGACAGGGATACTAACCATAATGGGAGAAAGAATACTTACACATTCATGAAGGATGGTGTAAAGGTAGTTCTTGTACCTCTAGAGGAGGATGGGCCGAGTGAGAGCTTATTGATGATGAAGGAGTTCCTTGCAGATATCAAGGACGCTAGATTATGTTATGCCTTAACAGCTAGGAAGGTAGAAATAGAGGAAGTGGTTATACCTACAGCAACAACTAAGTTGCTAAGTGAATATAAGGATGTCACACCAGAGGAGTTATCGGATGGGCTACCACCAAAGAGGGATATCCAGCATCACATGGATTTAATTCTAGGATAAGCGCTCCTAAATCAAGCAGCTTATCAGTTGAACCCAACACAGAATGCATAGTTGAGTAAGCAAGTGACATAGTTGATAAATAAAGGATTAGTTAGGGAGAGTATGAGTCCATGTGCGACTCCAACATTGCTAACCCCAAAGAATATGGTGACTTGCGAATGTCTGTGGATAGTAGAGCCATAAACAATATCACAATAAAATATCGGTATCCTATGCCAAGAGTGGATGACATAATAGATGGATTAGCTGGAGCTAAATACTTTAATAAAATTGATCTGCGGAGTGGCTACTACTATATCATAATTAGATAAGGGAATGAATGGAAGACAACTTTTAAGAAAAAATATGGGTTGTACGAGTGGATGGTGATGCCATTTGGGTTATCTAATGCACCCAGTACATTTATGCGATTGATGAGTAGAGTACTATGGGAATATAATGGTAAGTTTGTGGTTGTGTATTTTGATGATATTTTGATTTATAGTAAAAGTGAAGAGGAGCATTTGTTACGCCGTGTTAGACATGCTCAGGAAGGAGAAATTGTATGTCAATCTAAAGAAATGTAGATTTCTTCAGGATAGTTTAGTGTTTTTAGGATTTGTAATCTCAAGAGATGGCATGAGGATGGATGACGAGAAAGTGAAGGCGATTCTAGAATGGCCTCTTCCACAAACTATAACAAAAGTAAGGATATTTCATGGCCTAGCTACCTTTTACAAAAATTTCATCAGGAACTTCAGTAGTATAGCTGCCCCTATAACTGAGTGCATGAAGGGGAAAGAGTTTGTATGGACTTGTTGGCATTTTTGCCACATTGATTCTCATTGATGAATGCATTGATGTATTGTTGGGGATCTGACCTTTGATTGATGCAGCTTGGGCGAAAAAAGGAGAAAATTTGAGCAAAAAATGGCTAAGTCTGAAAATTGCAGACGACGCGCCGACATGTTGCGTGAATCGCGGTCAACGCAGATCCAACGCAGCGAGTTGGCGGAACTCGTCGCGATATCGCGACGTGTTCCGGAATCGCGGGTCTTCAGCAGCGAAGCGTACGGCGTAAAATCATGTCGCGATTTCGCGACCCGTCGCATTTTCGCGACCTGCGCAGTTTTCCCGCCAAGTGCAATATGAACGGCCGAAAGGGTTTTTTCGATTTTCGAGGATTTAATGCTAACCCGAATTAAATATTTTGCGGATTTCCGATGCGGTTAAGGTCAAAGAGTGCCCAGGCTACCAAAATTAAAGGGTTTATTGGTTCGAAGTTGCCGTTCGTGGATTAATTCAACGGTTTTTCATGCACATATTCAAAGAATCGAATTTAATGAAGGGCCGCAAGCGTTTCATGGAATTTAATTTTTATTTCTTCGAGGCTGCGATTAAGGGGATCATGTTCCTCGTTTCCTTCGCATGATTGTAGATCACGAGGAAGTGGTTTTAATTATTTAATGCTGCAAAGAGGATGGACCTCTATAAAAACCAATGTAATTTTCATTTGCAAAGGTTGGAAGTTTTGCTAAAAACTGGAAGTGCATTTGCAAGAATAAATTATTGGCTTCGAATTTTTCAAGCAGTTGTTTGGGTGATTGTCTTTTCTGTTCGTTGCATTTCTAATCAAATTTATA
Source organism: Wollemia nobilis (assembly GCA_028583015.1). Lineage (NCBI taxonomy): Eukaryota > Viridiplantae > Streptophyta > Pinopsida > Araucariales > Araucariaceae > Wollemia > Wollemia nobilis. Next base: position 2,403,260 of record JAQPPZ010001708.1, read on the forward strand.
TTCCTTGAGTCTTTGTTACATTCAAATTCTGCATATTGAATTTGAATATTGCTTATAAGGATATGATTCTTGGAGTGTAGTCTTGGAGAGATTTTCTGCATACAGTTGTGTGGGAGTTGAGTCATTATATTCTGTTGCTTGCTGTTGCCGCACTTTAAGTTTTCTGCTGTTGTTCTTCTGATCCCATAACTCCGGCCTGTGGCCATATTTCATTTCTTTTTGCAACTTTTAATTTCTTTCCAGCAACCCTTATCTTCAAACAGAAATTTAGAATAGTAAAGGGAACCAGCCCACTCTGGAGATTGGTCTGGGAGCCATTTCTTGCTTCCAGCCTTTCAATGTTGGCCAGGTCTAGGGTGCAATTATAAAATCCTTTCCTGTGGCAGATTTTGGACCAACAGTTTTTGGCACGCCCGGTGGGACAGACTTCTTCTGTCTCACAAAAATCCACATTTGTTTTAATACCCGGAGGTCTCAAGATTTGATGAGCTGTCTTGGCCTCATAGCGGAGATTTGTAAGTTCATCCGGCGACTTTCCTTGAGTTGAAGATCCAGATTTTTGAGCGTGGACGCCTTTGCTCGTTATTTGGTGGATCGTGTCTTGAACTCGGAAATACTTCATGATCACAAGATCACGATCAAAGAAATTTGGCGATCTTGTTCGGTTTTTTGAACTTGATAGTTCGAGAAGTGGTGAGCATTCTAGATTAGTTTCCTCGTCTCTTCCATCTTCTCTCGTACAAATACCCGGTATTGTTGCTAGTGTTGCACCCCTACAAGTTCCACCAATGGCACAATTTCCTCCACCCAAAAAATTCTTGGCATGGAACAAGACTTGGAGCCTTGAATCTGCAGAGCTCGGAATCCGATCACCACGAGTCGCATTGAAGGCTTTGCCCACTTACGATGGTATGTGGCAAAACAACCTATGAGCACATAAATGATGTGGCTTCTCTGGCTGCTATTCATGACATTACTGATGAAGATGTAATGATCAAATTGTTAGTGTGTTCATTGAGAGGTAAACTGCTGTTTTGGTACAGAACTCTGCCTCCCGGCACCATAACATCATGGGATCAATTGGGTGATTTTCTGGTGAAACATTTTCATGAACAGGCTGACCCTTTCTCATTGTTAAATCAGTTCTTGTCATACGAGAGACATCCACAAGAAGAGATACCGATTTTAATGTTCGGTTTACCGAACTTGGCAAAGGATTCCCGATGGTATTCGACCCGTTGATGAATTAGCTGCGATGTACTACCTCAGAGCGTTTCACTCAGATATCGGATGGGCGGTTCGGCAGTCTAATGTGGTGACGTTTCCAGAAATCTTTGAACAAGCAATTAAAGCAGAAGCTGATCTGGTTGCTGTAGGAAGACTGCCTCCAAAGGTAACTATGCCTCTTATTCCAGATTTGCCTCAATATTTATATGATTCACAACCATACCCCATGCCAGCTATGTATCCTACACCATCATGGAGTTCTAAAGCACCTCAGGTTGCAACTGTCCCAGCTCCTCAATTGCCTGCTTTAACTCCTTTACCGCTCCTCGCACCCGACATTCAACCATCTCCCGTTTCCATTGCATTTCCGGCTTTGCCGGCACCACCGACTCCTTTGCCCTTACCAGCACTTCCTGCACCTGCAAATCCTGATCCATATACAACATTATTGCAAGAGGTTAAGTCTGCAAATTCTGCTATTAGAACCATGGGAAACAAGATCACACTCATTGAGAGGAAGCAGGCTGAGAGAGATTTCCAGCCAAGGAGATTTCAACCTCCTCAAGTTACTAGAGATCAAGCTGCCTCCACAAGCAAAGCACCTGAAAAGGGCTTAGCTGTTCTAGCAAATGAAGATGCAGCCCATGCAGATGGAGTATATTGGTGCTCGACTTGTAATGATCCTCACGGAGAGGATACATGTATGGTCCACTTAAATTATGTGCAGACCTTGGCGGCCAGCACCTCAGGTGACCATGTTAATATGATCTCAGAAGCTGGTTGTAATTTGATGACTGCAGTGGAAGATCAAGTTTCAGTTCTAACAAGGACTGGAAAGAAGCCTATGAATGTTGATCCTACTGACTTAGAGCCGTTAAGAGTACCGGCTGAAGTGAAAAGGCCAGTGAAAGCTCCTGTGCTAGCTCCAAAGCCTTTGCCCAAAGATCCAACTTTTAACGAGTTCAAGAAAAGGCAGGAATTGCACCGAGTAAGGTCGGAAGCGAGAGGAGCGAGCACGTGAAAAATTGAAGTATCCATCACTGACCAAGAGGTTGAGAGTGGAAGCTACACAACAGTACAGGACTAGATTTGAGCAACCTGCTGAGATGAAAAATTCTGTTGCAGTTTCATACAACATTGTTGATGATCTTAAAAAGACTCCTGCTAAGGTGAGCCTTTATGATGCTTTGCAATTGCCTGGCCAAGTAGATTTATTACAGGAATCATTAAAATCTGTCAAGGATAATGAAAAAGGTCCTACCCAGACAGTATATGCACAAACTTTAACCACCTCTGCTACTGGAAAAAATAGGCCACCTCCATTTTATTTGTCATTGCACATAGAGGGTTGGATTGTTCATAATTGTATGATCGACTCTGGTGCTGCCACAACAGTAATGCCCAAGGGAGTCTGTGAAGCAATGGGAATGGAGTACACACGGAGTAGTCCTGGAGTTCTGCAATTGGATGGTACGCCTGTAAAAACAGTGGGTGTGATTAAGGATGTTCCAATTACTCTGCATACAATGCCCCAAGTTACTATTATCCAAGAAATTGTTGTGGTTGATTTAGAGCCCTACTTTAGTATGTGTTTATCTAGGGAGTTTACCGCCAAGTTAGGGGGTTATCTGGCACTAGATTATTCCCATTTAGAAATTCCTATCAAGGGTAGGCGTCTCAGGATTCAAAATGAAAAGCCTTCTTCTTTTCACATTGAAAAGTTGGAAGAAACAGAAAAGGAAGTGCGATCTGTTTACATGCTTATTGACGAGTCCGAAGACTTCGTTTTGCTGAATGAAGTTTTAGATAGTCTTCGAGTTGGATGATCGGTTTTCTATGCTTAATTTTAATGCCATGTCGGAAACTGAAATCGGCTGTTATGTCATCCAAAAGCCTGAGAGTGACATGAAGCAGGAATTGCCTAATCAAGCTGATCAGAATGTTGTCACAGATCATTTATGGCGGCTATATTTTGATGGGGTTAAATCCGAAGATGAGGCAGGAGCAACATTATGCAAGTCTTTTGGGCAAGTTGTTGAAGATAATGAGCAGATAGTCAACTTCTCGAATCATGAGACTGCCACTGTCGAAGGGAGAACTACAGGAAGGAGCCAGCCCAATTTCAGGGACCGACTCAAGTACGACCAAATCTGGGCGGGACATTGCAGATTTACAGGATAACTCCTGAGATCGGGTTTGTGGTGGCGACATGCCAATCATGTCGTAAACTTATGTATATAATATATAAAAAAAAAAAAAAAAGTATGTATATATGTGTTGCCTTTTATTGTCACCTTGGCTCTTGTTGCTTGTGGGGCGTAGGTGTTGGTTTCCCTTTTTGTCTCCTCCTTTCCCAGGCAGGTTGGTGGCTTTCTTCTTTTCCCTCCCCTTTTTCTTTCCTTTCCCTTCTTCATCTTCCTTCTTTTAATTCTTTTCCTTCTGCAGTTACAGAATAAGCCACGGCTGTTGTTTCTTCTCCCCTTTTCTACTTTTCCCATGTCTTCTTATCCCTTTCTTCTCAGTTTGTTTTTGTTTTAAAAAAGAAAAAAAAAAAAAAAGGCATTTCTTTTCCAGCTTAGTTCATTTTCATTTCAGGCTTCAAAACTTCCACTTATGTTCCATCCATTCGTTCATTCCATCTATTGCCGCTGGTAGTGTATCAACATGATGTTGTTATGTCTATCTCATTCATCACTTGCTCACTTCCACATCACTCCATTGCGATCACCGCTTGCGCAATCGCGAGAGCTCACTCCACCATCACATTCCATTTCTTCGATTTATAACCGCTTCTATGCGAGTTCTTCCAGTTCTAGTTTTCCGTAGCGAGAAGGTTCGCGACGAGTCCCGACATGTTTTGCGGCAGGCTAGTTTACAGCTTCAATATGACTACGTGCCCAATGGACTAAGGCCCGGATTCTTGCATACGACGAGTCCTGTATACCCCGCGAGCCGCCAAGAATGTTGGCATTTTTGCCACATTGATTCTCATTGATGAATGCATTGATGTATTGTTGGGGATCTGACCTTTGATTGATGCAGCTTGGGCGAAAAAAGGAGAAAAATTGAGCAAAAAATGGCTAAGTCCGAAAATTGCGACGACGCGCCGACATGTTGCGGAATCGCGGTCAACGCGATCCAACGCGAGCGAGGTTGGCGGAACCATCGCGATATCGCGACGTGTTTCGAAATCACGGGTCGGCGGGCGAGAAAAGCACTAAGTCGAAAACATGCAGCGATTCGTTGACATGTCAGCGAATCGCGACCCGGTGAGCGTCGAAGGCAAAAAGTGAAAACTTGCAGCGCGTCGCTGACATGTCAGCGAATCGCGACCGAAAATGGCGATTGATGCGGAGAGAAGGAACATGTAGCGAAATCGCTACGTGTTCCGTTTCGCGAGGCGAGCGCGAGGGAGGAGCAAAAGGGAGCCGGACATGTAGCAATATCGCGACATGTTCCGGAATCGCGGGTCTTCAGCAGCGAAGCGTACGGCGTAAAATCATGTCGCGATTTCGCGACCCGTCGCATTTTCGCGACCTGCGCAGTTTTCCCGCCAAGTGCAATATGAACGGCCGAAAGGGTTTTCTCGATTTTCGATGATTTAATGCTAACCCGAATTAAATATTTTGCGGATTTCGATGCGGTTAAGGTCAAAGAGTGCCAGGGCTACCAAAATTAAAGGGGTTATTGGTTCGAAGTTGCCGTTCGTGGATTAATTCAACGGTTTTTCATGCACGTATTCAAAGAATCGAATTTAATGAAGGGCCGCATAGCGTTTCATGGAATTTAATTTTTATTTCTTCGAGGCTGCGATTAAGGGGATCATGTTCCTCGTTTCCTTCACATAATTGTAGATCACGAGGAAGTGGTTTTAATTATTTAATGTCGCAGAAGGACGGACCTCTATAAAAACCAATGTAATTTTCATTTGCAAAGGTTGGAAGTTTTGCTAAAAGCTGGAAGTGCATTTGCAAGAATAAATTATTGGCTTGAGATTTTCAAGCGAGTTGTTTGGGTGATTGTCTTTTACGTTCGTTGCATTTCTAATCAAATTTATATTCCTTGAGTCTTTGTTACATTCAAATTCTGCATATTGAATTTGAATATTGCTTATAAGGATATGATTCTTGGAGTGTAGTCTTGGAGAGATTTTCGCATACGAGTTGTGTGGGAGTTGAGTCATTATATTACGTTGCTTCTGTTGCCGCACTTTAAGTTTCTTAATCGTTGTTCTTCGATCCCATAACTCCGACTGTGGCCATATTTCATTTCTTTACGCAACTTTTAATTTCTTTCAGGCAACCCTTATCTTCAAACAGAAATTTAGAATAGTAAAGGGAACCGACCCACTCTGGAGATTGGTGCAGGAGCCATTTCTTGCTTCCGACCTTTCAATGTTGGCCGAGGTCTAGGGTGCAATTATAAAATCCTTTCTGTGGCGAGATTTTGGACCAAAAACCGTTGGTCCAAAATCCGCCACAGAAAGGATTTTATAATTGCACCCTAGACCTGGCCAACATTGAAAGGTCGGAAGCAAGAAATGGCTCCTGCACCAATCTCGAGTGGGTCGGTTCCCTTTACTATTCTAAATTTCTGTTTGAAGATAAGGGTTCTTCGGAAAGAAATTAAAAGTTGCTGAAAGAAATGAAATATGGCCACAGCCGGAGTTATGGGATCGAAGAACAACTGGAGAAAACTTAAAGTGCGACAAGAAGCTAGCAGAATATAATGACTCAACTCCCACACAATCGTATGCGTAAAATCTCTCCAAGACTACACTCCAAGAATCATATCCTTATAAGCAATATTCAAATTCAATATGCAGAATTTGAATGTAACAGCACTCAAGGAATATAAATTTGATTAGAAATGCAACGAACAGAAAAGACAATCACCCAAACAACTGCTTGAAAAATTTGAAGCCAATAATTTATTCTTGCAAATGCACTTCCGCTTTTAGCAAAACTTCCAACCTTTGCAAATGAAAATTACATTGGTTTTTATAGAGGTCCGTCCTCTTTGCAACATTAAATAATTAAAACCACTTCCTCGTGATCTACAATCATGCGAAGGAAACGAGGAACATGATCCCCTTAATCGCAGTCTCGAAGAAATAAAAATTAAATTCCATGAAACGCTATGCCCTTCATTAAATTTGATTCTTTGAATATGTGCATGAAAAACCGTTGAATTAATCCACGAACGGCAACTTCGAACCAATAAACCCTTTAATTTTGGTAGCCTGGCACTCTTTGACCTTAACCGCATCGGAAATCCGCAAAATATTTAATTCGGGTTAGCATTAAATCCTCGAAAATCGAAAAAAACCCTTTCGGCCGTTCATATTGCACTTGGCGGGAAAACTGCGCAGGTCGCGAAAATGCGACGGGTCGCGAAATCGCGACCTGATTTTACGCCGTACGCTTCGCTGCTGAAGACCCGCGATTTCGGAACACGTCGCGATATCGCGACAGTTCCGCCAACCTGCCTGCGTTGACTGCGTTGACCGCGATTCTGCAACATGTCAGCGCGTCGCTGCAATTTTCAGACTTAGCCATTTTTTGCTCAATTTTTCTCCTTTTTTCGCCCAAGCTGCATCAATCAAAGGTCAGATCCCCAACAATACATCAATGCATTCATCAATGAGAATCAATGTGGCAAAAATGCCAACATTCTTGGCGGCTCATGGGGTATACAGCTCACTGTATGCAAGAATCCAGGCCTTAGTCCATTGGGCACGAGTCATATTGGAACCGTAAACTAGCTCGTCGCAAAACATGTCGGGGATCGTCGCCGAACCGCTTCGCTACGGAAAAACTTGTCGCTAGAAACTGGAATTGTATCTCATGGGAATAAAAGGATCGACTTCTAATTTTTCAAGCGTCGCATGGATGAATTTGCTTTCTGTTTTCTCGCATTTCTAATAGCATTCGTACTCCTGCATTGCTATTACATTTAAATTTTGCATACTGGATTTAAATACTGCGGTCAGGGTACAATTCCTGGAATGTGGGTTTGGAGGGATTTGCGGCATGTGATTGTGCGAGGATGAAGCTGATTTCTTATGTTACTTGCTGTTGTTGCGTTTTTAGTTTCCTGCTGTTGTTTTTCTGATCCCATCACTTCGGCCTGTGGCCATATTTCCCATTTCTTTCTGCAACCTTTTAAATCTCTTTCCAGCAACCTTATCTTAAACCCATTTTTAGAGTAGTAAAGGGAACCAGCCCACTCTGGAGATTGGTCTGGGAGCCATTTCTTGCTTCCAGCATTTCAATGTTGGCCGGGTCTAGGGCGCAATTGTAAAAATCCTTTCCTGTGGCAGATTCGTAACCAACAGGACTATGGCAGCAACAAAGAGTTTTGAACTCTTGAAGAAGAAGGTGTCGAAAGACCCTGTTCTAGTGTTACCAGATTTCAATAAGGTGTTTGAGGTTGATTGTGATGCCTCATTTGTTGGAATTGGTGGTGTCTTAAGTCAAGAGGGCCGACCTGTGGCATTTTTAATGAGAATCTAAATTATGCAAGAAAGAATTATTCTACATATGATGTGGAATTTTATGTAATTGTGCAACCATTGCAACATTGGAGGCACTACTTACTCTCAAAGGAGTTTGTGTTGTTTACTGATCATGAAGCATTAAGGTATGTCAACTCTAAAAAAAAATTAAATAGTAGGCATGCCAAATGGGTTTCATTTTTGCAACAATATACATTTATCCTGAAGCACAAGTCGGGTAAACAAAATAAGGTTGTTGATGCATTAAGTAGGAGAGTCATGTTTTTGACCACTATGGAGAATGAAGTGGTAGGATTTGAGGGGATTAAAGATCTGTATGAATATGATGCAGATTTTGGGAATATTGTGCAACAGTGTAAAAGTGTGGTAGAGGGTGAGTCCCATACTATTTTTGAAGAGTATTTTTTATAGAATGATTACTTGTTTAAGGGTAATCGATTATGCATTCCCAATGGCTCTATGAGAGAGAACATCTTGAGGGAATTACATAGTGGGGGTTTGGCTGGTCATTTTGGAGTAGCCAAAACTACCACTCTTGTAGAGAAGTACTATTGGCCAAAAATGAAGAGATACATAATCAGATTTATCTCTAGATGTAGAGTATGTCATATGGCTAAGGGCCATGCACAAAATACAGGGTTGTATATGCCACTGCCAGTTCCTACAAGACCATGGACCGATATAAGTATGGATTTCATGTTTGTATTGCCCAAGACATAGAGGGGTAAGAATTCAATTTTTGTTGTCGTAGACAGATTTTCAAAAATGGTGCATTCCATTGCTTTCCAAAAAACTAATGATGCAAGTAGTACTGCAGTATTATTCTTTGATGAGATTGTGCGGTTGCATGGTGTTCCAAAGACTATTACTTCTGATCGGGATACTAAGTTCTTGAGTCACTTTTGGAGGATGTTGTGGAAAAATTTGAACACCAGGTTGCATTTTAGTAGTGTTTACCACCCATAGATCGATGGGCAAACCAAGGTAGTGAACAAAAGCTTGGGAAACCTCTTACGATGCATAGTTGGAGAAAAACCAAAACAATGGGATTTAGCCTTGTCGCAAGCCAAATTTGCATACAACAGTTTAGTGAACAGGTCGACAGATAAATATCCTTTTCAAATTATTTATGGTCAAAATCCTAGAGGTATATTAGATTTGGTTGAGTTACCAATTGGGGAACAAGTTAGTGATGATGCAGAAGCATTTGTTGAGCATATCCAGAAAGTGCAAGAGTTCATGAGGGAAAAATTGCAAAGTAGTAATGCTCACTACAAAGAGTCTGTTGATGCACATAGAAGGGTGAAAGTGTTTGAAGAGGGTAATATGGTCATGGTTCATCTTGGGAAAGAAATATTTCCTAAGGGGACGTATAAAAAACTAAAACTTAATAAAATTGGGCCATGCAAGATTTTGAAGAAGATCAATGATAATGCCTATAAAGTGGAGTTGCTTGATGAATTTTATATTTCACCCGTTTTTAATGTTTTTGATTTATTTAAGTATCTTGGTACTATCGAGGATGATGAATTACAGGAGACATTAAATTGGGCATGGCATATGCCTAATAAGAAAAAATACAGAGTTGCACAAGTGCTCGATAAGAAGGTCAGCACCACCAGACATGGGAGCTACAATAGATTCCTGGTTCAGTGGGAAGGATTACCATAGTTAGGTAACACTTGGGTTTCAAATTCAGAGCTAAAGGGAATTTATAACAAGAAGATACATGATTTCAATTCAACTGAACTCACAGGAGTTGAGTTCTTTTTCACCAGAGGAGAATGGTGCACCTTGTTGGAGCCATAACTTGTGAACCGTACGCCTGTTTGCCTTGAAATTTAACAGGTAGTTCCGTGTGTGTGTTATGCATGATTCTAATCTCTAATTTGCCTCACCCTCCAAAAATCATGTTTTCAGGACCTAACTTAGACATCTAGTGTCCCAAAATTAGCTTTTAGAATAGGTTCCCGGGTTTTTTAGGTTTTTTTGGATATTATAATTTTATTATCTTTTGTTATACCTTAAGTTGAGGCCTAATATTTTAAAGTAAGGTTCATTATTTTAAGAAGGATGTGTGCACCAAATTTGGGCGCAATCTAATTCATTTCTATTTTTAGAATTTTTTAGAAAAAAAGATCTATTTTTAGCAGTTTTTAGGAAAAAGATGTTTTAGGGTTTCTTTGGTTTTCGGTTTCTATATGATGGATTGTAATCTTTTGGAGAAGGGGTGTGAATTCAATAATGAGAATAATATCGATTTGCAAGTTTCTTCCATTATATTGCATTTGTGTTATGTGATTGGAGTCCATTTTGTTGGTCTCTTGTAGCTGAGTTTACACCACAAATTTAGGGCTATGTGCAAGAGAGCAATTGAAAAAGGATAATATTATAATATTTTAATATTATAATATCTTGGCCATCAGAGCCTTTCAAAAAGCATATTGGATAATACATTGGTCAAAGAGTTTATCAAGAAGCTAATTATACTATTTAATTAATTAATATTTAACCCTAAGGTTAAATATTAATTAAAATTCGAAGCACCAAAATTTGAATTGCAAGTGAGCCAACGTCAATATAAAAACAACATGTGTATTTATAGACTAAGTTTTAGCCTAAGTCAAATGGTGTTTGATTTAATTACCTCTGAGTTAATTGTCGTATTCGTTCTACGCAATGGAGGAGAAACAGACAACATATCTCATGGTATTTGAAGCAGTCATTGGTCAAAGGCAGGAAGGGGTTGTCTTCACTCAAAGTAAGGTGGCAGCCAAGCTAGCAAGCTTGGTTTGCACATCATGTAGAGGGCAAAATGTGCAATGTTTGATTCGCATGGAGGCCTTTTAGCTTGCATGGTCAGTTTTGGTTTTAGCATCAGCGGTAAGGGATAACAAGGAGATTGCACTCCTTTGTTTCGTGTGGGTTGGATAGCCCATGTGGTGGTCTAGCTATGGCTAGGGCGCAGGGTCAGTAGGCAGCACTGGTTTTATTTTCGATGGCAGGCGACAGTAAAGGTAATTAATTTATGCCCTAATGTCTAAGTTGCTAAGGTATGTGCTAGGGAGATATAAGGATGTTTGCATTAGTTTTATTTTTGCAGTAAAAGGGTTTATGAAATAATTTTTTTTAGCAAAGATTAAGGTGGTTATTTTGGTAATGCATTGGGATATAAATTGAAGTGGTGATTTATTTATCTGTTGAAAATGCATTAATGACAAGTAGGAGATATAAGGTGTAAATGAAATATTATGCTTATGTAATTGGTAATCTTTGTTGATGAAATATTATTTGCAAAGTTAGGAGTAATAAGGTGTAAAAGTGGTTTGGCATTTTATTGAATCTTTGTATGGTAAAATATCTATTGAGGTGGAATATTCATGTGGAGGTTTTGAAATAGACTGTTGTTATCTAACCCTTGAAGTGGAACAAGAAGGATTGGTAATTTTTTGAGATAGGATTTGAAGACATATATCCAAAAGAGCATTTAAGAGGTATGGGCACATCATATTTTGTTTGAAGTGTTTGTTGGAATGAATGTTATAAAACATAAGGTGGAGTGAAAAATATTTTTTGATAATAATTGTTGGAAATATATGAGCAATTTTTGTATGGTTCATTGTTGAATGTTTTGGAAACACTTGGGATAGATTTTGAGAACAATCTATGCTTTTATTGCTGAAAGAGTTTGGGAAGTTTTGAGATAAAGAGTGTGAACTATTTGTGCTAGGGTTGAAAACAAATTAAGCATCTTTGTGAAATATTTTGAACATTGATTTGAGAGATATTGATAGCATTTGAGAAGGTGTTTTAGATCAATTTTAATTGAGCATTTGAGTGATTGATCTTGAGAGAAAATTGGCAAGTAGAATTTATTTGAAGAGAGTTTTTCTAAAAGATATTTGAGTTGTGTTTTGTATGCAATATTTGGAATTATTTGAGAAGGTTTTGTAAATAGTTTGAGAATAGAAATGAGCAAGCTCTTGAGAGGGCTTAAGGACAGATTTGAGCAAGTCTTGAGGAAAAATTTGAGTAAGTCTTTGTGAAGGCTTGAGGGCAGAGTTGAGCATGTATTTGAGAAGGCTTGAAGATATATTTGAGCAAGTATTGAGGATATATTTTAGAAAGTCTTTGTGAAGGCTTAAGGGTAGAGTTGAGCAAGTCTTTGAGAAGGCTTGAGGACAGATTTGAGCAAGCCTTTGTGAAGGCTTGAGGAAAAAACTGAACAAGTCTTTGTGAAGGCTTGAAGATAGAGATGAGAAAGTCCTTGAGAGGGCTTGAAGGCAGATTTGAGCAAGTCTTGTGAAGATTTAAAACAACATTGAGAGCAAATTTGATTGATGATCTATTAAACCTTTGTGTTAAGGTTTGAGGCAGATTTGAGATAATGTTTGGTGCAGATTTGTGAGTAGAGTGTCCACTCTTTCTCCTTTGCCTAGACATTGATGATAGAAAACCTTTATTTAAGTGACTTAGAAGTTTTGACTGGTCCTCCTCTATTTTTGCTTTGGTTGTCACTACCTCCTCTATATTTTTTAGATTACAAGAACCTCCAACTTCCTTTTGTATAGTCCTTTGCCCTCTAATCTCTTTTATTTTACAATTTGCCTTGAGATGAACATAATGATGACAATTACTACATCAAAATGATACTTCAATATAGTCAAGATTTTGTAAATACGTTAAGTTTCTTGATACTAACTCCTTATTTTCTGGTAACCCTGAACTTAGATCAAGTTCTACTAATATACGAGCTACTATTTTTGGATACCATTTAATTTTTCCATGTCTACTTTAAGGAAAACCTCTAAGGAGATCTCAATATCATGCAACATTCTTTCATTCCAAAATTCAAAGAGCAAAGAGGGTAGCTTGAACTAGATAAACTGGGTATTAGTTCCCTTAGAGTGTGGATCCTAGGAGTCCAAAATTTTAGATTTAAAATGTTGAACCACCAATTCCATCTTCCATATTTTATGATTACAGTATTTTTTGCCTTTTGGAAGATAAAAACTTTACAACCCTTCATCCTCACATGATATGTAGGAGTATAACCTAGAACCTCCAACTAGGTAATCTTAATTCATTCTTGTAGAGTTCTTTGTTTTATGGAGTAGCCCATAAATGTACCTATAAAGGTATTTTCCTTCAGTGGTAAAACTTGTAGCATAAATTCCTCACCTATAACCATTCATACTAGCTCCTTATGCAATTTTAAAAAATATTTTTGTTTTCCTTTTTCCCTTTTTTTCTCAGTTTGTTTATCTTCGAATCTAACGGGACTACCTTCAATGCTTCCTCTAATTCATTTGGTGGCACTTATCCTTATCTATTTCCCCCCTTGTATGTCCTAGGGTTAGATTTTGGAGCTAATTGGGTCTTTAAGCATGGTTCTAAGTCAAGACCTCAATATACCTTGTCCCTCTTATGTTAGATGTCAAAAATTTCTTCCTTGGAGAAACAAATTGAGTCCTTTGTATATTCCTTAGGCTCTTCACTATAGTCCACTACATCCTCTTTGTCCATTGTCATCTTAGTGGTCTTGCCATTGCCAATGATTTGTGGGTCTAGTCTACATTAGTTGGGAGTTTTAAATTATTTTTTTAAATTTTTATCCTCACCTTTCCTTCTTGGCCTTGCTAACCAAAACCCAACAATGATAGCCTCATGTGCTCGAGTGCAAGAAATTATTGTTTTCTACCAAATCTTGGTGGTTTTCCTCTACCATGTTTTTAGGATGATGATGGCCCAATCCCAAGCATCATTACTGGCCCTACCCCTATTGACATGGGTCATTGCAAAGCCTTATTCCATATTTCCTCAGTATTCCCCACTCTCTTTTTATCATTAAAACCTGTTCTTGCATCACCATTGTCACCTCTATCGTAGATAGTTCTTCGTGAGGCTCATTTACTTCACTATCACCAACTTTTAAAGACCTAATTATCCTGGGAGTTGATTGAATCATTAGTCTTCTTCTTCTCCTCATGCCAAAGGATCTTGCTAGACCTTTTTCAATTTATCTATAAAGTGTGCTACTCTTGCATTGTGAAGAAACAATTAGTGAGAGACACTTCTTCTATACCTTACAAGGATTTTCTAGTTTTGGATTTGTCTTCTTATCTTGATTCTAACTCCTACAACCCTAACTCTCCATTGCAAACCAAGAGTCGCAGCTTGTATCACCATGATTTTGGATCTTCTATTCTCCCTTGCTCAAAAAAAATGTATCACCTTATAGTACTCCTTTGTTAATAAGCAACAATAGAATTAATTTGGTGGACAACCAATCAATATAATTTATTTCCTTTTTCTATCTCCTTTTATTTCTCTAGTTCTCAATCATCATTTTGTAAACACTTCGACTCTACACACCCTTAAAAAGTTTTTTTTTTTTAATTCTTTTTCTTGGCAAACACTTTGACTCTGCAAACCCTTTGGTTCTTAGCCTTTGCTATGCAAACCTTTAAAATTTTAAGCTCTTCTATTGAAAACCCTAAGATGAAATTTTTTCCATAAACTTTCTCTTCAAATCCTTTGGCTCTCAATCGTTGCTCTCTTTCAACTATTGGTAAATGTCAAAGCTCGAACCTTCTTACAAGGCTTTTCTAGTTTTAGATCGGTCTTCTCTTACTTGCAACTCCTTCTGCAACCCTAACTCTCCACAACCTAAGAGTAGCATCTTGTATCATCGTGATTCCATATTACTTGTACTTATAATACAAAGAATATGTGACCAAGGGTTTTCAAATTACTTAAACATAAATTTATTAATTGGAAACTCTTAAGAAATTATGGAGCAATAGTAAATAAGTTGCAATTTTATGAACATGAAACAAGTTCAAGTTCTTGCATTGTGATAAAAACTATCTTAAATTATCATTACAAATAGTCAATATATTAAAAAAAAATCTTTTGAAAATTATTATTTTGTAATATATATAATGTAAGATAGAAAATAATCTTTACTAGGAGACTTGAAGGATAATTAAAATTTTTGGAGTAATAATGTTATAAAACATTTAAAAAATACATTAATTTTTATGTTGTTATTTATATAACTTAACACTTGTAAAATATGGTTTATAATCAAATATATATTTTTGATAAACAACTATAAATCTATTTGCTTTAAAATATATTTTTACAAAAATTAAATAAATATTTTTATTTTACCACCAAATATAATAGCATTTATATCACTTCTATAAATTTTTAGAGATTTACAAAAATACTAAATAATAAATGAAAGCTTACTATATTAAATTTAAATAAAAATAATTATTTAAAAATCTTTTACAATTAGCAAAATAAATAAAAAATTGACAGCGTTATTATTTTTGATAAAATAAAAAGAAAAGCATTAGATTATCAAATAAGTTACATTATCAAATAAGTCTAAGGCGGCTCAAAAGTGGTCCTTTAATCAGCACCGTACAAGAAAAAGTCAAAGTGAAATGCTGACGTGGAGAATATTAGCTTTGATTTTACTCCACCCTTGCCCCGCATTTTTTCACCCGCATTTCTTCAAACTCACCTGACATCAACGTTGACGTGCGGATTATGAGCTTTGATTTTTCTTAACTCTTCCCCGCCTTCCTTCAACCTCTCCTTAATTTCTTCTGTGCCTGAATTTATGAATAACAATTTCTTTAGACTTTTCAACCGCTCCAAACCTTGCGGAACATTCTTTATTTTGGGACAGAATAGTATGCGTAGTCTCTCAAGGCCTGCCATGGCTCCATCCTCCAATTCCTCCCAAAACTCCTCCAACACAGCGAAATCAAAAATGCAGAGATAACGGAGCTTCGGAAAGGCCCCCGACTTTCCAAACTCCTTTGGCAATTTCCTGCACCTCTTATTCAGTGAGAACCCCAACTTCGTTAAGTTGGGCATTGTTTCAAGTGAGAGTGCTGAATAGTCACTGCAATGATATTTATCTAATTCGAGAATTTTGAGATTTTCAAAACCATGTATCCTACTTGTCAAAGCGAAGTTTGATAGAGCGAGATGTTCGAGGTCCTTCATAGTCTCCACGAAAGGGAAAGGCATTTGCTCCGCTTCATTGGCAGTCTCCAACTCATTCCTGATTCCGAGAATCCGCATATGCACCATATGCGCAAGAATGCCCTCTTCCAACATCCTCATTTCCACTTGATGCTTCACTTTTATCCCTAATTCTCGAAGCTCACTCAAATTGGCGAGATCCTTCAGCTTTAACAATTCATTCTCATTCTCTTCAATTGACAGTTCCAAAGGAAATGATATGAGTGTCTGCAAAGATAGGAGCTTCGATATTCCCTTTGGGGGAATACGATTATACAACTCCTCTGAACAGAATTGTATATTGAGATGCTGGAGACATGGAAGTTCGCCTATCCATGCAGGCACCTCAACTAGATCTTCGCAATTAGAAACATCGAGAAAGAGGAGACTCTTCAGCTTAGCAACACATTCAGGTATCTGCTTAATCCTTGTGTGACATAAGCGATAAGCGAGACTGCTGGGTACTCGACTTGAGCGAGACTGTCCTCTCCTCATTGCCAGAAAGTGTTGGAAATTTGAAACTCCTTAGGGTTTTAAATTTATCTCAGACAAGAATTAAGCAGGTACCAGAATGTGTTGCCAAGCTGAAGAGTCTCCGCTTTCTCGATGTTTCTGGGTGCAGAGATCTAGTTGAGGTACCTGCATGGATAGGCGAACTTACATGTCTGCAGCATCTCAATATAAATAATTGTTCGAGAATCGTATTCCCCCAAAGGGAATATCGAAGCTCCTCTTTTTGGAGACACTCATATCACCTCATTTGGAACTGACAATTGAAGAGAATGAGAATGAATTGTTAAAGGTGAAGGATCTCGCCAATTTGAATGAGCTTCGAGAATTAAAGATAAAAGTGAAGCATCAAGTGGAAATGTGGATGTTGGAAGAGGGCATTCTTGCGCATATTTCGAGAATCTGCATATGCTCCATATGCAGATTCTCGAAATCTCGAATGAGATTGCGGAGCAAATGCCTTCTGGGAGACTATGAAGGACCTCGAACATCTCTTTCTATCCAACTTCGCATTGACAAGTCGAATACATGGTTTTGCAAATCTCAAGATTCTCCACTTACATAATTGTGATTGCAGTGACTATTCAGCACTCTCACTTGAAACAATGCCCAACTTAACGATGTTGTGGTTAAGAGAGAATAAGAGGTGCAGTGAATTGTCAAAGGCGTTTGGAAAGTCGGGGGCCTTTCCGAAGCTCCGCTGTCTCTCCATTGATGAATTCGATGTGTTGGAGGAGTTGGAGGATGGAGCCATGGCGGACCTTGAGACACTAACCATAGTACGCTGTCCCAAAATAAATAATGTTCCTCAAGGATTGGAGCGGTTGAAAAGTCTAAAGTCATTGGACTTCCTTAGTTCAGGCACACGAGAAATTAGGGAGAGGTTGATGGAAGGCGGGGAAGTGAGAAAAAAAATCAAAGCTAATAATCCACACGTCTCCATTACTATATCCGGGCGCCCAGAATGAAGAAATGCGGGGGAAGGGTGGAGTAAAATCAAAGTTAATAGTCTCCACGTCAGCATTTCTCTTTGACTTTATCTTGTACGGTGCTGATTACAGGACCACTTTTGAGCCGCCTCAGACTTATTTGATAATGTAACTTATTTGATAATCTATTGTTTTTCATTTTATTTTATCAAAAATATTGAGCCTCAAGTTTTTTTATATTGCTAGTTTTAAAAGATTTTTAAATCAATTATTTTTATTTAAATAAAATATTGTAAGCTTTTATTTATTATTATTTTTTTTTAAATCTTTAAAATATATTTATATCATAAATGTGATTATATTTGGTTATAAAATAAAAATATTTATTTAATTTAAAATATATATTTTAAAGCAAATAGATTTATAGTTATGTATCAAAAATATATTTGATTATAAACCATATTTTATAAGTGTTAAGTTACATAAATAACAACATAAGAATTAATATATATTTTTAATGTTTTATACACTCCAAAAATTTTAATTAGCCTTAAGTGTCCTAGTAAAAATTATTTTTTATTTTTATTTTTTATTTTATTTTTATTTGGTTATTGTGAGAAACCTCTATGACCGACGCATAGGGTTGAGCAATCTCCTCCCAACCATGACCCCTCGTAAAGCCAAGAGTTGTACTTAGAGAATTTAACACAAAGCCACTGCACACCCACCCCCTCACACTAGTAAGGATTATTTTATATCTTACATTATATATATTAAAAAAATTATTAATTTTCAAGAAGTTTTTTTTCTTAATATATTAATATTTGTAATGACAATTTAAGAGAGTTTTATCACAATGCAAGGACTAGAACTTGTTTCATGTTCATAAGATTGTAACTTATTTACTATTGCTCCATAATTCCTTACGACTTTCTAATTAATAGATTTATGTTTAAGATCTTTGAAAACCCTTGATCACATGTTCTTTGCAATATAAGTACAAGTAATATGGAATCACAATGATACAAGCTACTACTCTTAGGTTGGAGTGGAGAGCTAGGGATGCAAAAGGAGTTACAAGCAAGAGAAGATCGATCCAAAACCAGAAAAGCCATGTAAGAAGGTTTGAGAAGCAATAACTAAAAGCTAGAGGGTTTGTTAAAATTAAATTAACCATTCAGATAGGCAACAACTTGTGGAAGTTAGGGCTTTGACATTTACAAATAGATGAAGAGAGCAACGGTTGAGAGCCAAAGGATTTGAAAAGAAAATTTATAAAAAAAATATATCATCTTAGGGTTTTCAATAGAAGAGCTTAAAATTTTAAAGGTTTGCATAGCAAAGGCCGAGAGCCACAGGGTTTGCAAAGAAAAAGAGTTTCAAAAAATGAACTTGATATTTTTAAGGGTTTGTAGAAGAGTGTTTGCAAAATGATGGTTGAGAGCTAGAGAGAAAAAGGAGAGAAAATAGAAAAAAAGGGAAAAAATCATATTGATTGGTTGTCTACCAAATTAATTCCATTGTTTCCTATTAACAAGAGAGTACTATAATGTGATACAAATTTTTGATAAGTGGAGAACAGAAGCTCTAGAATCATGATGATACATGTTGTGACTATTGGGTTGCAATGGAGAGCTAGGGTTGTAGGAGTTGCAAGAAAGCGAAGAAGATAAATCCAAAATAAGAAAATCCTTGTAAGGTATAGAAGAAGTGCCCCTCACTAATTGTTGCTTCACAATGCAAGAGTAGCATATTGTAGATAAATTGAAAAAGGTTTGGTAAGCTCCTTTGACATCAGGAGAAAAAAAAACCAATGAAGTCAATTGACTCTCATGATGATCAGGTCTTTAAAAGTTGGTGATAGTAAAATTTATGAGCCTTATGGAGAAGTATGTACGATGGAGGTGACAATGGTGATGCAATAAGGGGTTTTAATGATAAAGAGAGAGTAGGGGAGGCCAAGGAAATATGGTCTAGATGGTAGCATGGCATTGGTTTTTTTATCACCCACGTCAATAGGTGTGGGTCTAGTAACGATGCTTGGTATGGGACCATCATCATCGTAAAAGAATGGTATAGGGAAACCATTAGGATTTGGTAGAAAACAACAATTGCTTGCACTTGAGCACTTGAGGCTCTCATTGTTGGGTTTTGGTTAGCAGGGCCAAGAAGGAGAGATGAGGATAGAAATTTTAAAAAATAATTTGGGAGAAACTCCCAACCAATGTAGAATAAACCCACTAATCATTGGCAATGATGGGATAATTGAGATGACGATGGATGAAGAGGATGTAGTGGACTACAGTGAAGAGCTTGAGGAATATACAAAGGCCTCAATTTTTTCTCCAAGGAAGAACTTTTAACATCTAACATAAGGGGGACAAGGTACATGAGGTCTCGACTTAGAACCATGTCTAAAGGCCCAATTAGCTTCAAACCCTATCCCTAGGACATACAAGTGGGGTAATGGAGAAGGGGAAATACTACCAAATGAACTGAAGGAAGCATTGAAGGGTGGTCTAGTTATATTGGAAGGTAAACAAACTGATCAAAAAAGGGAGAAAAGAAAATAAAAATATTATTTAAAATTGTATAAGGAACTGGTCTGAATGTTTATAGGTGAGGATTTGATGCTAGAGCAAGTTTTACCATTTAAGGAAAAAGCTTTGATAGGTAGATTTATGGACTACTCCATAAAACCAAGAACTCTACGAGAATGGATCAAGATTACCTAGTTGGAGGCTCTAGGTTATACTCCTACATATAATGTGATGATGAAGGGTTGGGTGGTTTGTGAATTCCAAAAGTCAAAATATCCTATAACCATAAAAAATGGAAGATGGAGTTGGGGGTTCAACATTTTAAATCTAAATTTTTTGACTCCTAGGATCCATGCCTTAAGGGAACTAATACATAGCCTATATATATCAAGCTACCCTCTTTATCCCTTGAATTTTAGAATGAAAGAATGTTGCATGATATTGGGAACTCCTTGGGGGTTTTCCTTAAAGTAGACACGAAAAACTTAAATGATATCCAAAAAATAGTAGCTCGTATCTTAGTAGAAACTGATATAAGTTTAGGGTTGCCAGAAAATATGGAGTTAGTGTTAGGAAATTAAACATATTTACAAAATCTTGACTATATCAATGTGTCATTTTGATGTAGTAATTGTCATCATTATGGTCATATCAAGGCAAATTCTAAAATAGAAGAGAGTAGAGGGAAAAGTACTATACAAAAGGAAGTTGGAGGTTATTCTAATCTAAAAAATTCATAGGAGGTAGCAACAATCGAAGCATAGATAGAGGAGGATCTAGTCCAGACTTCTAAATCACTTAAATAAATATTTCCTATAATTAATGTCTAGACAAAGGAGAAATAATTGGCTCTAAGTGATTGTAATAGGAAATTTATAGATGAGGTAAGAGGGGCCTTTCCTTCGATCGACAAAGTGTTTGAAGGCATATTATTAGGTATCCATCAATTACCAAGCCTTATATTAACTTTTTTGGGATGGGGGATTGACATCTATTATTAATATAATTTCTATATCATCTTATCCTTGGCCAAGCTCCTATATGGAGGACTTGATAGGTCATAGTTTTGATAGGATATTGTAATATGGTGGTGTTGTTCCTTCATTTTGAGAAGACAAGGAGGAGAGATCTTATGGTTATTACGAAGGGATAAGGGCTTTAAATCCAAGGAGGACTATACAACCTCTTTATATCAAGGTCATAGAACAAGTAGAGGAGATGAGTGTAAAATTTACTGAGTTCTTACCCTTTATAGATAGATATATTTTAGTCCAAGGAAGCATGCAGGGTTTAAACAACCCTAGTAGGTTATCTTCCCCATTGAGTCATCCAAAACAATATGATACAATATTATCTTCTGGCATATATTCCCTGAGAGCTCTATAATGGGTATGGTATGGTAAGGTATCAAAGGACTTAGATCTTGAGACAAGTCAATCTATAGAGTTTACACTAGGAAGGAAATTCTACTTAAAAGTTACACAAAAAAAACTGAGAAGGAAAATTCATCTAGTAAAAAAAAATCTATAGTTGGGTTTCTTAGAGCAGGACAAACCCTAAGGGAAAGAAAATCAATTATCATCCTCTCTTTAAATGTCAAAGGGATTGAGTCCCTTCATAAAAAATATCCCTAAAGTATTTTTTGTACTTTATAATCCAGATATAATTTTAATGTAGGAGACTATGTTGGATGCAAAAAAATTAATAGCTATCCTCACCTCTCTTATCAAATTAGAACATTGAATGGTAGACTCAAATGAAATATCAATGGAAATGCAATAGGATGGAATCCCTCCTTATAGCTAGTTAGAAAGATATATATTAAGGTACGTGTGGTTACAGACTTACATTCTATGAAGCTAGGAAAGTTATTTTCTGTAGTCAATTTGTATGGTCCTTGTAGGAGAATTTTCTCTACAGCCCCCACTTGACTCAAAACGCTCAAACAAAAATGGTATGGATCAAAGAAAGTATTCAGGAGGCACCTCCTACCTTTAGTTAGAGGGAGGAACATTAATAGAAAGATGGACAAGTCCAAAAGTCACATTGGTTGTTAGATCTTCTATCAATGGTTGACACTCATATTTTGCATAACATCAACAACATTGGGGGTGCCAAGGCCCACAAGTATTTGATTTTACATCTAATAGTCTATGCGGTGCTTTCAATTAAGGAAATCATGTAAAGAAAAAATATCTCATTGTAAGCTAAGGAATGATACATGGTGACTAGTAGGGAGTAGAAGAAATAAAACACTGAGGTACATTCAAAAAACACCCACCATTGGTCAAAGAATGTCTCATATTACCCCAAGCATGTGGCACTTGCTTGCACTTACAAGAAGATAAATCAAGAAGGCATTAAAGAGTACATCCTCCATTGACCACTAAGATTGAATTTTGTGGCTTGGCCTGTCAAAACCATATGTGTTCGTGTGATGACCATCATATGAGGAAGCCTACCCTATCATCCTATGCTAGTTTGGGAGTTCATACCCATTGTACCATCAAGAGAGGGAATCTAGAGAAGACTTGGCAAAACCTTAATGGTGTAGCACAACTACAATGAGACATGTTAGTGACAATTCATCATTTGAAGGCCAAGAAGCTTCTAATATTGATGGCCCCAAATCTAGAGATATCAAAGTTGTAGTCATGGTTGCAAAAGAATTTTAGCTATAGAGTAGAAGAGAACTTATAGGACTTTTGCATAGAGTTTTGGAGGGAAGAAGCCCTCCTCTTGGATTATAAATAGGTATAAATTTGTATTGTAAAGCCATTGGAAGATATCTGCTCATACCTCATACCCGGTCTTGTGTGCTCTTTCTTTCATCCTCCCTTCTTTATTGCGATAAATGGAGCTTGATATTTAAGGCATTGTCTAATGAGCATCGAGTCTCTCTAGGCCGCATTCCTTGTACATATTTATGGCACATGAATGGAAGCTATGACTAATTTCACTATCCTACTTATTTAGTGTGTTTTTTATTCTAGATTTTGCAAAATTTAGTGTGTTTACTTTATATCTATTAGACTATGATGGATGTGTTCATTTATGGCCATTTCTTTTAGTCAAAAATTTTGGAGATTGGACTTCCTAGAATGTGAAATGAAGTGTTGTAACATCATTTTATCTTTTGTAAATATAAAATAGAGTATTATAGCTATAGGATAATATGGAGAAATATTTGTAATACTTTTGAGTTATTTTGGAATGAAAAACAACATTCTATTCAATTCATTTTGTGAAAAAACATAATTGATGTCCATGTTTTTTGAAACTTGCAATCAACTTTTGGAGCTCATAACTTGTTTTTTATAGCTCCATTTTTCACATTTGATACACCATTGGAAATATCCTTCTGTGTAGAATCAAATCCTAAAATTTCATCAAATTCTAAGTATTTTTAGTCCCTAAAATTTATACTATCATGCACTATTGCAATTTTTATTGAATTTTTGCTACTGTATTTTTTGTTGTTGTTGCATTTTTGTTGCACTTTGATGCTCTTAATTTTTGGTTAATTTACTTCATTTGGTATCAGAGCTTGGTTGGTTTTTAGGTTTGAGTGAAATTGGGTTTGTGGTCAACTAAAAATTGATCAAGTTCTTAGACAAGTTCATTGAAGAAAAACTTCATTTGTTGCTCCTTAAGTCTAAAGGCCAACTTCAACAACTAATTGCCCATTCCAAAATTTAATAAGAAATATTATGATTATTGGAGCATAACTATTAGAAAATTGTTAATTAGAAAATATATTTGGGAGGTAGTGGAGAGTGGTTATGAAGAACCACCTGATTGGAACACATTACAAGGAAATGATAGGACAACAAAAAGGAAAACAAAGAAGAATAATTCATTAGCCCTCTACCATATTTATTTTGCTCTTGACAAGAGTTTATTTCCATGTATTATTGCTACTACATTAGTGAAAGAGGCTTGGAAGTCTCTTCAAGAGGATTACCAAGGAAGCAACCAAGTGATAATGGTAAAATTTAAGACCATGAAGAAAGATTTTGAGAATCCACATATGAGAGAAGTTGAAAGTATGGGTGATTAATGTGTTAGAGTGAAGGATGTTGTGAACAAGAGGCCACCCTTAGAGAGACCTTTAAGAAAGAGGTAGTTGTGAAGAAGGTATTAATATCTCTTACCCCTAAATAGAATCATGTTGTAATAATTTTTTAGGAGAGTAAAGATTTGTGTACACTTGAATTTGATTGTCTAGTTGGTTCTCTTATGTCACATGAGGAAATACTAATAGAAACCAACAAATAAATGATGAGAATGCTTTTAATTCTAAACTATTTTTTTTAGAATGATGAAGTTGGTCCAAGAATAAGTAAACAAGCACATGGAAGAGGAAGAAATCAAAATTAATCAAAAGATAGAGGAGGAATAAGAAGAGGAGTTGATGTTGATGGAAGAGGACATGGAAGGGATGATAAAAAAAATTTCAATGCTACTATTGTCATAAAATAGGCCATATTGCACAAGATTGTAGAGTGAATATCACAAATGGATATAGAAGAGCCCAATATGTACATGAGGATGAAACTGTACAAGGTAATTTCTTTTTGACTATCACATAGATGAAAAAACTAGTCAAGAAGTTTGGTATCTAGATTCTGGTCGTTCTAACTACACGATTAGAAAGAAATAGTTGTTTGCTGATGTGAATGAGAATTTCAAGACCAATATCATTCTTAGGAAAAATAATGCTTTGGATGTGGCTGCAAAAGGCACCATGGAGGTTGAAACTAAAGAAGGTACAAATAAAATTCATGATATCTATTATGTTCCAAATTTGAAGAATAATTTGTTGAATATTGGACAACTTGTAGAAAAAACTATAAAGTTGTGTTTGATAAAAATGAATGTATCATTTATGATAAGAATAATAGGAACCATATGGTCACCATTGTTCCTATGACAAAGAACTAGATTTTTCCTTTGAAGTTTAAAGGAAAAGGGAATATGAACATGGCACACATGGCACTTAAATATAAGAATTGGCTTTGGCATCTCAGATTTGTATACTTGAATTTTAAAAGTCCAGAATTTTTGTCTTCACAAGACATGAAAATGATATACCTAAGGTTTAAGAGTACAAGGGTGTGTGTGAAATGTGTGATTGGAAAGCATGCAAGGAAATATTTTCCAAAGGGAAAAGCTTGGTGGGCCTCATACCTACTCCAACTTGTACTTTATGATATTTGTGGACCTATGCAAACACAAAGTTTGGGCAAGTATTCATATTTTCTCACATTTATTAATGATTTTTCAAGGAAGTTTTGGGTGTATTTTTTGAAACATAAGAATGAACCTTTTGACATGTTCAATATTTTCAAAGCATTAGTTGACAATGAAAGTGGATATAAAATAATTTTTTTGAGAACTGACTATGGAGGAGAATATTCTTCAAATGAGTTCAAGGATTTTTGCAAAATAATACCATTGTAGAAATGACAAGAAGCATGTTGAAGATAAAATGTTTGAGCAATTCTTATTGGTCTTATACAATTGATACAATAGTGTACATTCTCAATAAATGCTCCACAAGAGCACTACACAAGAAGACTCCACATGAAGCATGGTATGGCACAAAACCCACTATAAGTCATTTGAGAGTTTTTTTGTTTTCTTGCATATGCACATGTGAATGATGAAGTGAGAAAGAATTTTGACCCCAAGAGTGAGTGATGCATTCTTGTGGGATATTCTAAAATAAGTAAGGTGCATAGATTGTATCATCAAAAAAATTCACAAATTTGTAGTCTCTAGGGATGTAATTTTTTATAAAGGGGGAGGGTACAGTCATACATCTATAGATAGAATATTTGAAATTGAATAATATAATACAGTTGGGAGACAATCTTAAAATATTTCCTCTACTCCTCTATACCCACCTAGAAATCCATCAAAAAGTTCAAAGGAGACTACACCAAGTTCAAACACAAGCAGATCATATACAAGTCCCACCAAGAATACAAATAAAGGAAAGAGAATACTCAAAGCACATCCAAATATCCAAAGGATGGACAAGAATTTTCAAATAAGGTTAACAAGAAGCCAATTGCAAGAGTTGGACTAGGTTGTTTCAAGGTTGAAAAAGCTCCAAATGTATGGTGGTGATGAAGAAGAACCAAAATATGAATTGGTGAATTATGCTATATTTTTTGAATCTGATTTGGAACCTTAATGTTGTGAGGATGCTTGTACTAATGATGTTTGGGTGCAAGCAATGAAAGAATAAATTCAGTCCATTGACAAAAATGACACTTGGAAACTTGTGGAATTTCCCAAGGACAAGAAGATTATTGGATCCAATTGGATCTACAAAACAAATTTTAATAGTGATGGAAGAATAGAAATATACAAAGCAAGGTTGGTTGCAAAAGGATTCACTCAAATATATGGTGTGGATTATGAAGAAACATTTTCCCTTGTTGCAAGACAAGAGATAATCTAGATGGCTCTTTCATTGGGAACCAATAAATAATGGAAAGTTTATCACATGGATGTGAAAAGTGCATTCTTGAATGGTTATCTAGATGAGGAGGTTTATGTTCAAAAACCTCAAGGGTTTGAAGTGGAAGGAAAAAAAAACCATGTTTACAAATTGAAAAAAACATTGTATGGACTAAAGCAAGCACCTAGAGCATGGTACTCAAGAATTGATAGGTACTTCTAGGATTGTGGTTTCAAGAAAAGAACGAATGACCCCACACTCAATATCAAGAATCAAGGTGATGATATTCTTCTTGTGTGCCTATATGTTCATGATTTGATCTACGTGGGAAGTAGTTCAAATATGATGAATGGTTTTAAGTATGCTATAATTATGGAATTAAATATGAAATATTTAGGACTGATGTAATACTTTCTTGGTGTGGAAGTACCTTAATGTGATGGAAATTTTTTCATTTATCAATGAAAATATGAAAAATATGTATTGAATAAATATGGCATGGAAAATTACAAACTAGTTTGGGCACCTATGGTACATGGAGAAGTGTTGTATAGAGATGATGGAGAAGAGAAAGTTGATGAAAAATTGTTTAGAAGCATTGTTTGGAGCTTAATGTTGCTTACTACAACAAGACTTGATATTGTGTTTGTAGTTTCACTTGTATCAAGGTACATGAATGACCCTTCACAAAACAACATGGGAGCAGCCAAGAGAAGCTTGAGTTATATTAAATAAACCTTTAATTTTGACATATATTATTATGCTAACAATAAAATGGAGCTTGTTGGATACAATGACTCAGTTTGGGGATGTTGCTTGGATGATAGAAAATCAACTTCTAGAAATTGTTTTTCACTTGGTTTAGGAGTGATAAAATGGATCTCAAAGAGGTAAATTATTGTTGCGTTATCTTATACAAAGGAATAATATGTTGTAACTACTATAGCAAGTACATAAGCACTTTGGTTGAGAAAGGTACTTGAAGAGATTGGTGAAGTTTAAAATAGTCCAACAACAATTTTTTGTGACAACACAAGTGCAATCAAGATTGAAAAACATCCAGTACATCGTAGTAAAACAAAACATATTGATTTCAATGTTTATTTCATAAGAGACATGGTGGAAAAGAAGGTTGTATATTTGAAATATTGCAGTGCCAAACAACAGCTTGCAAACCTATTTACCAAAGGTGCCAATATAGAATAATCTTTTAGATTGAGAGACAAAATTGTCTCACAACTCAACATTAAGGGGGATTATGTTGAAGATTTATGTTGAATAAGAAAGAGAAAACCAAAATTTATCCCACAAATTTGAAGAAGCCCAAAATTTTTCACAAGCCTTGAAGAGTCACCATGATTTTTGGACTTCGTAAAATGTGAAATGAAGTGTTGTAACATCATTTAATTTATTTTAAAAGTAAAATAGAGTATTATATTTCTAGGATATTGTGGAGAAATATTTATAATACTTTTGAGTTCATTTGGAATGAAAAACATTCTATTCTATTCATTTTATAAAAAATATGTTGCTTGTCCCTATTTTCTAAAACCTACAGTCAATTTTCAGAGCTCATAATTTTTTTTTATAGGTCCATTTTTCATGTATGATACACCGTTGGAAATGTATTTTTATGTAGAATTAACTCCCAAAATTTTATCAAATTTTGAGTTTTTTTGGTATCTCAAATTTAAATTGTTGTGCACTACTACAATTTTTGTTGTTTTTTTGCTGCTACAATTTTTTTTGTTGTTGCACTTTAGTGCTCTTTGTTTTTGGGTCATTTTGTTGAACAAGGTACAGCAAGAGTATTGTCATTGTTGTCAACACAGACAGCAATTGATGCAGTTGAAGCAATGGACAAGAATTCTGAAGTCAGTCAGATCAAGTACAGTAAATTTGCAGGAAAACAGAAGTCACCCAGATTCAGAAAATTGCAGAAAAGACCAAGTAAGAAAACTGTCGCAATATCGCGACAAGTTTTCACGTCGCGATATCGCGACAAAGTTGAGAGGTCCGTTAGCAGAAAGAAAAATTGTCGCGATTTCGCGACATAACCGAGGAGAGAGAAAATGCACGCCAAATGGTCGCGATTTCGCGACATGTCCGAGGAGAGAGAAGATGCAAGCAAATTTGTCGCGATTTCGTGACATGTGGGCAGAGAAGGAAGCAAGGTGAAAAGATGTCACGATTTCATGACATGTTGGAGGAAAAAGCACTAAGTCAGGGGGGGAGCGATTTCGCTACAAGTTTGAAAGTCAAGGCGAAAGAGTGCAGCGATTTCGCTGCATGTTGAAATGAAGGGCAAAGAAGGTGTAGCGATTTCGCTACAAGTTTGAAAGTCAAGGCGAAAGAGTGCAGCGATTTCGCTGCATGTTGAAATGAAGGGCAAAGAAGGTGTAGCGATTTCGCTACAAGTGAAAAAGCACAAACAAGAAGGTGTAGCGATTTCGCTGCATGACAAAATGCATGGAAACAAAGGTGTAGCGATTTCGCTACCATTCAAAGTTGCAAAAATTAAAGATGTAACAAGTCAAAAGCACAAGGCACAAAGTTGTAGCGATTTTGCTACTGCATGAAGCAAAGAGTGTACGGAAGCAGTGAACGTCGCGATTTCGCGACATGTTCCATTTTCACTGGAGTCTGCAAGGAGAGTTGTACGGAAGAGCAAAGTGTCACGATTTCATGACATGTTCCATTTTCACTGAAGTTTGCAAGGAGGATTGTACGGAAGCCCAAAGTGTCACGATTTCATGACATGTTCCATTTTCACTGTTGCTGGCAAAGGAGAGTGTACGGAAGCTAGAAGCGTCATGATTTCATGACAAGAAGGATGATGACATCAGCAAAAGTCGAAAGCATCGCAATTTCATGACAAGAATGATGATGACGTCAGCAAAGTCAGAAAGTGTCACGATTTCACGACAGGGTGCAAGGAAAGCTGCTGGAAGCCGAAAGTGTCACGATTTCGTGACAACATACAGGATGACGTCAGCAAAAGTTCTAAGTGTCGCGATATCACGACATGAACAGAGGGAAAGCTTTCAAAGCCAAAATGGTCATGATTTCATGATAGCAAGGGCATGAAGTGTACGGCTTCAAAAAGTGTCGCGATATCGCGACAGGTAACAGTCTGGCAGGTAAAACCCGTAGGAGCATGCAAGGTGACACGTGTCAAAAAAAGCATACAGAAAATCATGCAGCCTGTTACGTAAAAAGTAACTGATGTCAGATCGACAGTTACACGTTGACAGGTGTCGGACATGCATGGGAACAGATGTATATGCATGATTGAAAAGCGTTCGAAGTGTCGTATAGGTTGTATCAAAAAAGCATTCGAACGGCCGTAGTGCAGCATTCGAACAGCCAATTGAAAATGCATTCGAACAGTCGATTGAAAATGCATTAGAACAGTCGATTAAAATAAACGTATTTGTAGCATTCAAAACATAAAATAGGAAGGATCGAAAAGCTTTCGAGAAGAAGGATGTGCAGCATTCGAACAGTCGTATTTGGAAGGATTCGAACAGCCACATTGGAAAGGAGAAAAGAATTCGAACGGCTCGAGAATGTAATCCGACTGCATGCAGGATTGAAACGCTATGGAAGACAAAGAGTTTCGATGAGAAAAATAGATTATAAAAAGGACAGTCATGCAGAAAATAATGTTGCTGCTGTTAGAGAGAAATTGTTGTAAAAGGAGGGTTAGAAAAGAGTCAAGAGAAAAATTAGCAGAGCCGTGAGAGTGTGCAGAGTTGGGTTAATTGCAGACCGATCGAGGTCGTGCATGAAGTGAAGACATTTTTATGTCATTCTAAATTGATCGAAATTGCAGTCCAAGTTGGTGCTTGGTACTAGGGGTTGGTGCTCCATCTCATTGCGGTAGAAAATTACAGGGGTTGGTGCTCCTTCCAGTAAATGCTGGTAAAGAATTTGTAAAATTGGTATTTTGCAAAGACTGGATTTGGATTGAAGTCCAAGCAGTCAATTTTGAGGAGTAGCCAAATTGGTGAACCTCATTATATTGTGTGTTGTGGTGTGCTCTCATGTTCAATTTGCTTTTCTGGTTTTAAAGTTCTCTGTGCTTCAGTTTTTGAATGTTGTTGTTTTGAATTTTAAATAACTACACTGATTCACCCCCCCTCTCAGTGTCATTGTGTGAATATCAATTGGTATCAGAGCAAGGTTCCTTGTACAAGCTTAATCAGCTAAGGAGATCTTGGAAGAAACAATGGCAGGCGGTGAAGGATTCTCATCCAACAAAGCCCCCTTATTTGATGGAACAAATTACACTTTCTGGAAACTCGAGATGCAAACATATCCCGAGTGCATTGGGATATGATATTTGGGATTCCCGTAGATAGTGGATACACAAGCACCCACTACCCCTCCAACAGACATCTGCTGAGAAGAAAAAATTTGAGAACAACTCCAAAGCTAAGAATGCTATAATGTGTGGGCTTGTTGACAGTGAACTGATAAGAGTCATGAGTCGTAAATCAGCAAAAGACATGTGGGATAAACTGAAGAGCATCCATGAAGGAGACAACAAGATCAAGGAAGCAAAACTGCAAACTCATCGAGCACAGTTCGAAGCACTGCAAATGAATGAAGATGAGAACATAGAGGCTTATATGCTGAGAGTCAACGGAATCATTAATGCAATCAGAGGACTCGGTGAAGAAATTGATGATGCAGTTGTTGTGAAAAAGGTTCTCGAACAACTTGCACAAAAGATTTAACTCCAAAGTTTCTGCAATAGAAGAGGCAAAAGATCCGAACAACTTCAGCTTGGATGAGATGCATGGTTCTCTCGACAAAGATATGAAATGAGAATAGGACAAACCAAGTCTATAGACGAGAGAAGCAGCTTTTAAAGCACACAAGAATATAAAAGCTGAACATGAATCCGAGGATGAAGAGACTTCTGGATGAAACAGAAGCTAATTTTGTTCGAAAACTCACAAAAGGAAAAGGAAAATATAGAGGAAAGCTACCTTTCAAATGCTTCAACTGTGGAGGAGTCGGTCATTTTGCGAGCCAAATGTCCAATGCATGAGAAAACTAAAAATGGTGAAGGCTCACACCAAGAAAAAGGTGACTGGAAGAAGAAACAAAATTTTAGAAAGAACAACCTCAAGAAGAAAAGCTTCATATCCAAGAATGTCAGCACTTTTGAAGAAAGCTCAGATGAGGATTCTGAAGAAGAAAAAGGTGAAGCTCTGTTCATGGCACTTGAAGAGGAAAGAACAGAAGAAAATCAGGAAGGTGATGAAAACTTTAAAGATGAGGCTGAAGTTTATCTGGAAGGAGAATTGGTTGCTGCACTTGAAGAGTTGAGTGTAGAAAGGAAAAAGAACAAAAAGTTTTCAAGAAAACTAGAAGATGCCACTGACATAATAAACAGTTTAAAAATACAGACAGAGGAATTCAAGAAAATGTCTGAAGTTCTTGATGAACAATTAACTGTAAAGACAGTTGAATGCAGCAAGCTAGAGGAAGACATTGTTAAGTTAAGAATGCAGCTAGAGGAAATGAATAGAAAATTGAACTGTTTTCATAAGTTTGAAGAAAGCACTGTAAAGCTGGATAAAATGTTAAATAACCAAAGGCCTTCCGGCATCAAATTTGGTTTAGGCTTTGATGAAGGAGAATCATCAAAGGATTCAAAGAACTTGAATTTAGAACCCATAAAGAAAGAAGAAAAGATCAGGGTTGAACTAGAAAAAACAAATCATGCCAAAGAAAACAATAATGCCAGAATCAAGAAGAATACTGACAAAGATGGATTCACAAAAGTCATACATCCAAGAAAGAGAAGATTCATGGCTTCTACTTCAAACTGGCAAAGACCGGCACCCAGGTTTAATCACTCCTTTTTTGGTTATTGTTTTAAATGCAATGCTTATGGCCATAAGATTTCAGATTGCAGACATAATGTATCTCAAAGGAATTTCACCAGTAGAAATGTTTTTTCTCCTTTAATGAATTATGCAGTTGAATGTTATAATTGTCATAATTTTGGACATATTGCTAGAAACTGTAGAAGCACTTTTGCATCAAATAATTATCAGGGTAGAAAATCTCAACCAAGTGGGTTGAAACAAAACAAGAAATTTCTTGAAAAACAAGCACATGCTAATGAAAGGACAAAGGCAAAACAAGTAGCCAAATCTGCTATCAAACCAGAATGGAAAGAAAAGGAATCTTTGATTGTTCAGACTACCTTTAAAGCTCAGAACAAATCTGCACCTTGGATACTTGACAGTGGTTGCTCCAGTCACATGACAGGTGACAAGCAAAAATTTGAGAATTTGCAGAATTATGAAGGTGGTTCTGTGAAATTTGGAAATAATGATGGAGCAAAGATTGTTGGAAAGGGATCAATCAAGATTAGTGATGGCAATATAAAATCAAAAGAAGTCCTGTTTGTGATCGGTCTGAAGCATAACTTGCTGAGTGTAAGTCAAATCTGTGACAGAGGTCATGATGTAATCTTCAAGAAGGAGGGCTGTGAAGTAAGAAAGACAAAAAATGGAAAGTTAATAGCCACTGGACTGAGAACTTCTAGAAATCTGTATACTCTTTCAGAGATTTCAGAAGGAACTTGCTTGGTTGGTCAGGAAGAAGAAAACTGGCTGTGGCACAAGAGACTCGGTCACATAAGCTTTGATAATCTGGTAAAAATCAGCTCAAAAGGGGCAGTAAGAGACATACCAACTATTGGTAAACCTTCAAACAAGTATTTGTGAGTCATGCCAAAAGGGAAAACAAACCAGAGCCACTTTCAAAGCAAAAGAATATTTCACAAGCAAGCCATTAGAATTAATTCACACTGATTTATGTGGACCCATGAGAACTGAAAGCATAAATGGACACAAATATTTTATGCTGTGTATAGATGATTACTCAAGAATGACATGGGTACTATTTCTGAAACTTAAATCAGAAGCCTTTGAGATGTTTAAAACCTTCAAAAATCTTGTTGAGAATCAATCAGGGAAAAGAATTAAATGCCTAAGATCAGACAGAGGAGGAGAGTTTATTTCGGAAGAATTTGCAGAATACTGTCAAAAATATGGGATAAGAAGACAGTTTTCAGCAGCTAGAACACCTCAGCAAAATGGTGTTGTAGAAAGGAAAAATAGGACAGGTGCAGGAAATGGCAAGGACAATGTCGGCTGAAAACAAAATAGTCGACAGATTTTGGAAAGAGGCAGTACATACTACAGTTTACATTCAAAATAGGTGCATGCTAAGACCACATGAAAGCAAAACACCTTATGAACTGTGGTTTGGCAGAAAGGCAACAACAAGACATTTCAAAGTATTTGGCAGCAAGTGCTATATAAAACGGACTGAAGATAACCTCGGTAAATTTGAAGATAGAGCTGATGAAGGTATCTTTCTTGGTTACTCAACAAAAAGCAAAGCCTACACATGTTATAACAAGAGGCTAAAGAAAATTGTTGAGAGTGCTGATGTGAAAGTTGATGAAGGTAGAGAACAAGAAACTACTTATCAAGAAAACTACCCTATGTATGAAGAAGTCATTGAAGGTGATGATGAAAAGGAAACAGATAAGAATCAGAAAATTGATCCAGATGGTGTAAAAACTGAATCAAGAAGAAGAAAACAGGAAATTTAAAACAGGCAACTGGCAAAAAAATCATCCAAGTGAACAGATTATTGGGGATCCCACGGATGGTATTCGAGACAAGAAGAGCAACAGTGCGGAACTATTCTCTGTTATCTAGCATTGAACCTAAAAATGTTGCTGAAGCAAGCACTGATGAAAGTTGGTTGAAGGCAATTAATGAAGAACTAGATCAGATTGAGAAAAACAATACCTGGGAATTAGTACCTAGACCAACAAATAAAAACATAATTGGCACTAAATGGGTTTTTCGAAATAAATTAAATGAAGATGGGCAGGTTGTCAAAAATAAGGCAAGATTGGTCTGTAAAGGCTATGCTCAGGTTGAAGGCATTGATTTTGAGGAAACCTTTGCACCGGTAGCCAGACTAGAGGCAATCAGAATGTTTCTGGCATTAGCAGTTCATAAAAACTTCAAAGTATATCAAATGGATGTAAAATCAGCATTTTTGAATGGAAAACTAGAAGAAGAGGTTTACATTGAACAACCAGATGGCTTCCAACTTGGTGACAATCCAGATTTTGTTTGCAGGTTAAAGAAAGCTTTATACGGTTTGAAACAGGCACCCAGAGCATGGTATGCAAGGCTGGATAACTACTTACTTAATCAAGGGTTCAAGAAAGGTTTGGTGGACAGACAATCTATATGTCAAAACAGAGAAGGGGCATCTTATTGTTCTTATTGTTTATGTAGATGATATAATATTTGGCAGCAGCATGGATGAATTTTGCAAAGACATATCAAATAAAATGAAGAAAGAATTTGAGATGTCTATGATTGGTGAACTTTCTTATTTTCTAGGACTGCAGGTCAATCAAAATGAAAAAGGCATTTTTATTTCTCAAGTTAAATATGTAAAAGAAATGCTGAAAAAGTTCACAATGGAAGACAGTAAACCTGTAAGCACTCCCATGACAACGAGTCGCAAGTTGAGCAAGGATGATAAATCTCCAGGATGTAGATCAAACAATGTACAGGTCTATGATTGGAAGCCTGCTATATTTAACGACCACTAGACCGAGATATATTACAAGCAGTATGCATGGTTGCAAGATTTCAAGCCAATCCAAAAGAAACTCATGTAACAGCTATAAAGAGGATCTTCAGGTATCTCAAGGGTACTATGGATTATGGGTTGTGGTACCCAAAAGGTAAATATTTCACTTTGATTGCATATTCTGATGCAGATTGGGCAGGATGTATTGATGACAGGAAGAGTACAAGTGGAGGAGCATTTTATCTTGGAGACAGGCTGGTAGCATGGCACAACAAGAAACAAGAATCAGTCTCTCTATCCACTGCAGAGGCAGAATACATTGCAGCAACAACATCCTGTACTCAGATTTTATGGATGAGACAAACGTTGAAAGATCTTGGTATTCATTTCAAAGAGCCAATTTCAATTAAATGTGATAACACTAGTGCTATCAACATATCCAAGAATCCAGTTATGCATTCAAGAACCAAACATATTGCAATCCGGTATCATTTCTTGAAGGATAAAGTTGCAGAAGGAGAGGTAAAATTGGACTTTGTTCCAACTACAGAGCAAGTAGCTGATATATTCACAAAACCATTGCCCAAGGATGTTTTTGAGTACCTTCGAAATAAGTTGGGAGTGGTCACAATTCCCAAGAACTGACTATCTTTTGGGATCACATTCTCAAGGGGTGCATTTATGCCTATACTTATAGTTTTGCTTATACTTATGATTTTTGCTAACTATAACAACATTTGTCTGAGAATGGTGTGCAGAGACTCAGGGGGAGTCTGCAATAGCCCTTTGGTATTATTGTCAAAGGGGGAGAAGAATTACAGGAAAGTGCATGAGTGTTGCCAACAATTCCAAAGGGGGAGATTGTTGAACAAGGTACAACAAGAGTATTGTCATTGTTGTCAACACAGACAACAATTGATGCGATTGAAGCAATGGACAAGAATTCTGAAGTCAGTCAGATCAAGTACAGTAAATTTGCAGGAAAACGAAGTCACCAAGATTCAAAAATTGCAGAAAAGACCAAGTAAGAAAACTGTCGCGATATCGCGACAAGTTTTCTGTCGCGATATCGCGACAGGTTGAGAGGTCCGTTAGCAGAAAGAAAAATTGTCGCGATTTCGCGACATAACCGAGGAGAGAGAAAATGCACGCCAAATGGTCGCGATTTCGTGACATGTCCGAGGAGAGAGAAGATGCAAGCAAATTTGTCACGATTTCGCGACATGTGGGCAGAGAAGGAAGCAAGGTGAAAAGATGTCACGATTTCGTGACATGTTGGAGGAAAATGCACTAAGTCAAGGAAGTGTAGCGATTTCGCTACAAGTTTGAAAGTCAAGGCGAAAGAGTGCAGCGATTTCGCTGCATGTTGAAATGAAGGGCAAAGAAGGTGTAGCGATTTCGCTACAAGTTTGAAAGTCAAGGCGAAAGAGTGCAGCGATTTTGTTGCATGTTGAAATGAAGGGCAAAGAAGGTGTAGCGATTTCGCTACAAGTGAAAAAGCACAAACAAGAAGGTGTAGCGATTTCGCTGCATGACAAAATGCATGGAAACAAAGGTGTAGCGATTTC
Organism: Wollemia nobilis; assembly: GCA_028583015.1. Lineage (NCBI taxonomy): Eukaryota > Viridiplantae > Streptophyta > Pinopsida > Araucariales > Araucariaceae > Wollemia > Wollemia nobilis. The sequence continues at coordinate 2,439,724 of JAQPPZ010001708.1, forward strand.
GCTACCATTCAAAGTTGCAAAAATTAAAGATGTAACAAGTCAAAAGCACAAGGCACAAAGTTGTAGCGATTTCGCTACTGCATGAAGCAAAGAGTGTACGGAAGCAGTGAACGTCGCGATTTCGTGACATGTTCCATTTTCATTGGAGTCTGCAAGGAGAGTTGTACGGAAGAGCAAAGTGTCACGATTTCGCGACATGTTCCATTTTTGCTGAAGTTTGCAAGGAGGATTGTACGGAAGCCCAAAGTGTCACGATTTCATGACATGTTCCATTTTCGTTGTTGTTGGCAAAGGAGAGTGTACGGAAGCCAGAAGCGTCGCGATTTCATGACAAGAAGGATGATGACGTCAGCAAAAGTCGAAAGCGTCGCGATTTCGCGACAAGAATGATGATGACGTCAGCAAAGTCAGAAAGTGTCACGATTTCGTGACAGGGTGCAAGGAAAGCTGCTGGAAGCCGGAAGTGTCACGATTTCGCGACAACATACAGGATGACGTCAGCAAAAGTTCTAAGTGTCGCGATATCGCGACATGAACAGAGGGAAAGCTTTCAAAGCCAAAATGGTCACGATTTCGTGACAGCAAGGGCATGAAGTGTACGGCTTCAAAAAGTGTCACGATATCGCGACGAGTAATGATCGCAGGTAAAACCCGTAGGAGCATGCAAGGTGACACGTGTCGGAAAAAGCATACAGAAAATCATGCAGCCTGTTACGTAAAAAGTAACTGATGTCAGATCGACAGTTACACGTTGACAGGTGTCGGACATGCATGGGAACAGATGTATATGCATGATTGAAAAGCGTTCGAAGTGTCGTATAGGCTGTATCGAAAAAGCATTCGAACGGCCGCAGTGCAGCATTCGAACAGCCAATTGAAAATGCATTCGAACAGTCGATTGAAAATGCATTAGAACAGCCGATTAAAATAAACGTATTTGCAGCATTCGAAACATAAAATAGGAAGGATCGAAAAGCTTTCGAGAAGAAGGATGTGCAACATTCGAACCGTCATATTTGGAAGGATTCGAACAACCGCATTGGAAAGGAGAAAAGAATTCGAACGGCTCAAGAATGTAATTCGATCGCATGCGGGATTGAAACGCTATGGAAGACAAAGAGTTTCGATGAGAAAAATAGATTATAAAAAGGACAGTCGTGCGAGAAAATAATGTTGCTTCATTGTTAGAGAGAAATTGCTGTAAAAGGAGGGTTAGAAAAGAGTCAAGAGAAAAATTAGCAGAGCCGTGAGAGTGTGCAGAGTTGGGTTAATTGCAGACCAGTCAGGGTCGTGCATGAAGTGAAGACATTTTTATGTCATTCTAAATTGATCAGAATTGCAGTCCAAGTTGGTGCTTGGTACTAGGGGTTGGTGCTCCATCTGTTGCAGTAGAAAATTACAGGGGTTGGTGCTCCTTCCAGTAAATGCTGGTAAAGAATTTGTAAAATTGGTATTTTGCAAAGACTGGATTTGGATTGAAGTCCAAGCAGTCAATTTTGAGGAGTAGCCAAATTGGTGAACCTCATTATATTGTGTGTTGTGGTGTGCTCTCATGTTCAATTTGCTTTTCTGGTTTTAAAGTTCTCTGTGCTTCAGTTTTTGAATGTTGTTGTTTTGAATTTTAAATAACTACACTGATTCACCCCCCCTCTCAGTGTCATTGTGTGAATATCAAATTTACTTAAAAAAGGGGGAAATTTTAGTCTTTTCTCATCGCTCTCGTATCTTGGTTTTAATTTTTTTCAAATTTTAATTTCCTATTCCTTTACATTTCCTTCACTTTTTTACTTTTATTGCAATTCCTTTACCTACAAACCCCCTAAAGAAAATCAGGCCTTACCTTGTAAGGGCCTGAATGCACCAAAGATTAATTTGATAAGGAGCTACCCTTAAATAAAAACCTTAGAGGTTTCCCTATAGGAAATCCCTTTTCCCATGGTGCTTCCCACTGTGTCACTCAATGCGAGGTGCAGGTGCCCTAGGAATGTTGGGATTTTGTCTAAATAGGTTGATGCATTTTGAGACGATAAAAATTTCAAGTGGTATGTCTAGTGGGGTGAGATTCTATGTTTACACCTTGAATATTAGAAGAATTTTGACTATGGTCTTTATGAAGATCATAATAAATCCACTTGCAAAGAAGCATCGAGAGATTCACTCTCTGATTTTTTTGAAAAGACAAAGACTTTGAAGAAGTGATTCAACAAAATATAGACCAATATTCTAGTGGAGGTCTCTATCTCATAATATTTTTGAAGCACTATATCCCCACCTGGTGACTCCATTCTCAATAAAATTGCCTATAATTATATAATCAAAATGCATGTAACTAGAGCCTTTACCTAATATAATCAACAAGAGTTGGTGCCACCACTAAATTAAAGGAGGGGGAGGAACCGATGATGCAACATGGAAGCCCTAAAATACTATCCTCAAAAGTTTTCAATGTATAATTATAGAGTATCCTTGATCCCATTGACACCATATGATGTATGAGATCTAATTCCTGCCTCAGCACTCAAGTCCCTACCTTATTTCTTGAGATAAATTGTTATTACCCCGATGGATCATTTGCACCACTTGGTAAGCTTGTGCATTGTGCACTTCATTGAAAAGCAAGATATAACTCTAAGTATAATATCTTTCAAAGGTAAGGCTCATGAATGGTACCTTGGCCTCAATCCATAATTATTCACAAGCTAGGACCAATTGATAGAACTTTTGATAAGCATATTCAAAGAGAAGGCATATGGAACAACTCTCCTAGATCAACTCATGACTATCAAAACAGTACTTGCAATAGCAATGGATGATTTCAACATCTAGTTCCACAAGAATTGGAAAATAATCCCCAATGATATCCAATCACCTTTGGGTATGGTATTTATCTATTATCTAAAATATTTTAATTCTAAAATTACCATGATGGTCAAGTCTAAGGGAGAGAAGTCATTACTGGTGGCCTATGAGATAGCCATCCAGACTAAAAAATATCTAATACAGATAGGTAGGCTACCCCGTAGACCACCTCTTCCATTGTTTCCTTACCTTTAACCCTTGTATCATCCCTCTTAGAATTTACAAGCCACCACCATTTTGACTATCCTGACCACGAGCCTAGAGCAAGATTAGATTCCCTCTCTTTTTTTTTCTAAAATTGATGAATTATATAATACGATGAGGACCTCCTCTAATGATTTCACAACATGAAAAATGCATCATAATACCCAAATTTTCCCCTACCAAAGTTACCCAAAGCCTCATTTCTAATAGGAAAACTCAAATGTCTAATCACCTCAAACTAGATATCATAAGCCTCTATTTTTGACCAATAAAAATCTCAACCATCCATAGGCTCTAACTTAGCAGATGGTACCTGTGTCAGTCCTAGTCCAAAAAACATATACAATCTCAATCAAGGACTTATTCACCTCATAAAATAACTATGTTGAAAATCCTAGTGGTTGGTACTATCCTACTCTCAATTTTTACTCTTTTTATTATTATTTTGAGCCTTATGTTGTTGAGATCACTCCTTCCAACCATAATACTACCTAATTTTCTTAGTTGAAAGCCTAGTCACTAATTTTTAAACCTATATCATAGCCTTCAACCATGCCATTAGTTGTTGATTCATCAGTCTTGGAGCAAGCCTTCATCACCTAGGATGAAACAAAAGTATATGTTGTATCATATGAAACAACCCGCTTGATATCTAGGAGACTACAAATATTATTGAAATATATCATCAAGGAAAAGAGAAGGGCTATTGAAGAGTATAGGATGTCTATTTTGATAGATACTAGATGCTAGAGAAGGGAATCAAATAATATAAATTCCCCAACACAAGCTACATCAAAAAGCCAAGCCTGAGCAGTTTTAACAATCATAAGAGACGTCCTAGAGCCCATGAGGTAACCTATTGTAGATCTATCAAGGTCTCTTTTGATGGTAGAAAGATCCAAGCCTCCAATGTTAATGCATAACATTTCAAAGGCTTATTCTATAAAATATTTCAATGTGGTGGAGCACCCAAGGAATTCAACTATTGTAATGCCTCTTTAGGAGTCCTCTCAATTCTTGACCAAATAAAGAATTTGGAAGAGGTACTAAGGAAACAGAAAGAGTTGAGCAGAAAACAGACACCTTCCATGCTACAAGTCTCTAGTTTAGAACCTAGCTAACCCAAGTCTATGCCATTATACTTGAACCTGATCTATGGGACAATTTGATACACAACTACCTAGTGGACTCGGGATTGAGTACATCGATCATGCCAAAAAGGGTAGTGAAGGAACTTAGATTAAAATTGGACCATACCAACAACAAGGTAGTTTAGTTATATGACACTCTAGTACTAGTATTCATATTAATACAAAATTTTCCTCTATCACTACAAGCATAACCAAACCTAATGGCACGTTAAAACAACAATTATTGATCTATCGACCAAATTTGGAATATGTCTCTTGAGGGACTTCACTGCCAAGATCCAATAATATTTGTCTCTATACTAGAATCATATGTTGTTATGAACTAGGTATAATACCAAGTTCAAGATCTCATCAAAACCCATCCACATGTACCACATAGAACAAATCCCCTTTAGGGGAAGTGAAGAGGAGTAATCCTACATCGTAGAAGAGAAGTCTAAATTCAACTACTTTATGGATGAGGTGCATCCATACATCCTCGATGATCATCTAGATAAATGGGTATGCAATACATGGGGGACAAATCTAGATAAAGCATTCAAGATAGCTAGGATGGGGTGATCATTTCCAGGTAATCCATTATAGATATTGTAAATATTGTATATAATTTTACTCAATATATATGTATGTATAAAGAAGGAGAATCCTTTTTGATTGGAAATCCTTTTTAAAAATACAAAGTGGGTCATCCAACATGTGAAGCCAAACTCAAGGTGATCCCATCACTCATCCGATCAAGAGGATGTATCTTCCTATGGAGACATTTGGCTTAGTCTAAAACATGAACTATGATTGACAAGACTTTTTCCAAAGGTGCGTTGATCACCCATTGAAAATTTTTAAAGGACGAGGGTGTTAGGTGATTTTTGACATTGTAAAACAACACACCCTCAAACTAGATACGTGTTAAATCCATGTCAACCCAGACCTGAGCAAAAGTGTGCTAAGGACTAGACAACATCTACAGTTGGATCAAGCACCATCGATGGTTGTGAGCAAAAATTGCCCAACTTCTTTAGAAATACCAACAATAGATGATTCAAATTAGGTTGTTAGGATATGTCGAAACTCAACCCCTACTTATCAAAATATGTCCTGATATTTACCACATGGCAGTGGCTTGCAAGACCATGATGGTTCACACTTGGAGGGCATGAGATGGATCCAAAAGTGTAGCTGAAATAAGTCTATGTGGTAAGTATATAAAGCTAATGGATACAATTTATTTGCAATAACCAATGAGAATTTAAGGCCTTGATCAACTACCCATAAAAAATATGCATGTGATTCCTGTGCCTTGGCATATGGACCAAACTTCTCAAGAGCAAGCAATAGTGTTGGATTCCTGGCAAGTTAGCTATATGCTTGAAGATGGATTGTCTTGGGAAGGAGTGATCATGCAAGGCAAACACAATTGATGGATTTCAATGTCCTTATAAACCTATGAATCATCATACACTACCTAGTAGACCCATCGAGTTGATTATGAGACAACTGCCATAACATACAATGAGGAAGGATGACAAATAATCAGGCCTTTGTTGATTCAACTCTACAAGGAAAATCATCCCTTGTTGGCTTTTTAGAGAAGTACCAATAATAATAAAAAAGGGACTGATAAGGAAATGGAATTCAATGACATGCTTGATGAAGATGTCTATAAAAGGGGGGCACATCTAAGAGGGACTTCAATTATTGAAACTCAATTGCTTCTCTTGTTGTTTTATCTATGCAACATATATTTGTAACAACTCATATTGTTTTTGTAGTTGCTTCTTTTGTGCTTCCATTTGGTGGACCATAAGGTTTTTTCCTCCTCTTTTGACTGAAAATTATCCTCATATGTTCGCTTAAAACTACTCATTTTTGCTTCCACATTATTCAACTTCTCCTTGATTTCTTTATTGTTGTGTTTCAATTATTCTTCAATTGCAGTCATTTCTTTCCTAGCCACTTCTGCTTCTCCCTATTGAGCTTATTTAGCTTGATAGATCTAGTCTAATCCCAAGCTACGATATTTAATCCAATGTGTTAGGAAATTAAATTTCCAAAAAATGAAGGTCAATTTTGGTTATGCCCTCCAATATTTTGGATCAACTGTGTTCAATGGAAACCTCTCATTTTTGTCCAAATCTATATTTAACCATGGGTGCAGTCTGTAATTCATCTTCATCCCTTCCAGTAAATCAATAATTCTTAACATATTTGTTACCTCACACCTAGGTAACTTCCTCGGGTGTTGTGTATGTATCGATGATATTATCCTTGTTTGGTCTTCACTAGACACCCACTCCATGACCTCCATTTTTATGAGGGATATCTCCCTCCACTGCTTTAGTTATCCTATAAAACCTATTCAAAACTACAATCAGGTACTCAGGAATATTTCATATATCTATTCAAAGAAATGGTCCACTTGTTCATTTGTGTCTTTGTCTTCTCCATCAAAAATTCTAAACTATAGTAATTTGAGCAAAAATCTTGTTTGAATTTTGTGGTCCATTTCTTTTGTCTAACCCTTTTCCTTCTCTTCCTCCTCTGGAAATGAACTTTCCTTGATTTCCTTAATTGGACCTATAACAGTTTCTTTCTGTAGAAAAAATTGAGCTATAGTTAATGCTTCACGTACCTCTTTCTTCGATATGATTTTTTCTACATCAATGATTTTTTAAGTCAACTATTGTTCTTTCTCAAGTACTTGAACTTCTTCCTATGGCTTCGATTGTTCTTCTACCATTTCTATGGGTTTAGGTACCGGATCAAATTGCTCCTGTGCTTGTATAACATTCTCCTCCACCGATCGACTATTGCCACCTCATATAACAATCCATACTTGTGACTTCTTCTCCTTTTTATATTTTGGTGGGACCACCATCACTTCTTTTGCTTTCATTCATGGTGGTGTTACCATTCTATCTAGCCAATGTTTAGATGTATCCAATATTTCAAACTCGACATCAATCAATGCATGAGATCCCATTGCTTATCCTAACTAGTCTGTTTCCATTGGCACATTGATATCTACCAATTCTAAAACCTCTAATCCCATGTGTATCTCATCAACTAGATCTATGAGCATTGTTTGTAGTTGCTCACTTTATATAGGATATTTTTCCTATGTTTGCCTTTCCCATTGCCTTCATGTTCTCATCAAAAATTTTGGTGGTGCTACTAGCTCCTCCTCCTTTTGAGACAATGGTTGCTCCTACAACCTTTGTGTAGGTCCCTGCTACTCTTGATCAAATTCTAGATGTATTTTACAATGTATTTTTCTCTGATGATGGACTTCTTCTTCCAAAGTGTCACTCTTTAGCCAAGGTAAGTTTCATTTCTTTGTGTTATTCTTCTATTTTGGTTTTTTAAAGTAGCCTTGTGAATCAAAACTATATTTACCCATTTTAGCCTGGAAGGTTCATCTTTTAGTATATATCATGGAGTTGTTAACCCATAGAATGGGAATCCTGCTTGAGATACTACATCCAACATCACAGTAATTGCATGGAATTCCATTGAGAAAAAATTTCCTTGTCCTTTGCAATAATTGTTAAATCCGTTAAGTATGTTTTCCAGTCATATTACGCCCCCTTGGTTATGCCCTCCACATACCATGCAATCCAAATTAGTATTTCATAATATCATCCATCTCTTGACAATCAAGACATGACCACATTCATGGCACACATAAGCTCCTTGGTCTTCAACATACTCTGCTTGATCCCTCATCCTCCAGGTCCAAAAGACTTAGTGGTTGATGGATACTTAAGTGATGTTAGCTTAGTATTTAACCTATGGATCTTGGTGGGATCCATATGTCCTTTCTTAATTGGTAGTCCTTCCTTTGGAAACCCAAATGTTCTCCTAAAATTGACAGCCAAGAATTCCACCTTCAGATGATGATTCCCTATCCTTACAAAGGTGCAATTCTTACTAGCATCATAGGACTGCACCATCTACAACAAATACTCATTAAATAAAACTTTCCCTAGTAGAGGTGCTCATGCCAAAACACTCACTTCTGCCTAAGTCAATGCTACTTTCAGCAAATTATTTTCATCATGTTCACTCCACCATTTTTGACATAATTCACCTATCGATTGTGTGAAGGTGATGTCCTTCAGTTCCACAAGTCCACCTTAATCTTCACTAGGTATGTCTATCTGATATTCCAAGGTATATTATCTATGGACTTCACTCTAAAGCTCCCTCTCATGTACTTTAGGTGGTTCCATCAAAATTTATTTATGGAATTACGGTTGCTCCCTTCCTCTACCACCACGTCAATTTTTTTTTCCCCTCCATGACCTCCTCTTCTCCTCCAAGGTAGGTATTCATGTCATCCTCATGGTTAAAACCCGCATTCTGGGTCTTGGGTAGGTTAGGTTACATCCTCTTACCTGGGCCACAAATCCCTCTGATGTAGTGGTCTTAGTGAGCGTTCTACTCTTATTTATGCAATTCATCGTATATGAGCTTAAAATTCCTACTCGATGCTCATTCTTCATATATATTCATCTTTCTAAAACTCACTCTTCTCCACTATTCATCAATTCTATACAATTCAACAATTTATGGATAATTACACTAAAAAACGTACGATTTACCCTAATTTCATAAAACTACACCCAAAAACATACAATTGCTTCTAGATTCATACAACTGCACTCAAAACCATATAGTTTCTCTTAGAATTGTACAATTGCACTCTACTTCCATATAATTTCACCTAAAATCATACAACTACACTTCAATTTCGTACAAGTGCACTTGAAATTGTACTACACTCAAAATCGTACAATGCATTCAAAATCATACAATTAGACCCCAAAATTGTACAATTGCACTCAAATCAAACAATTGTGCCTCAAATCATATAATTATGCTTTTAAATCATACAATAGGCTTTAAAATCATACAATTGGACCCCAAAATCATACAATTGCACTTAAATTGTACAATTGCACTTAAATCGTACAATTGCACTCAAATCATACAATTGTGCCCAAATCGTACAATTATACCTTGAAATCATACAACAGGCTTCAAATCATATAATTTCCTTCCAAAATAATACAATATACTATTGAAGCATGCATTCACCCCTAAAATTAACTTCTTTATCAAATTTGTATGATTTACCTTGTGCTTTGTGCTACCATTGTGCAATATCTCTTCCAGTACAATTGTTGGCTTACTTGTGTAGTTTTTTCCCTTTTGAATGTGCAATTATTCAAATGTACAATTCATCCTTGGTAATTTTTATGCAATTTCTTACTTTGTATGACCTGATTCCCTATGCTCTTCCGCATGCAATGGCTAAAACATCTTCTTTGTGGTAATTTTCCCATATGCAAATTAAGGTTTTAATTCTGCACTCCATATTTTGCTTCTTTGGAAGAAAACAACCTGAGCTAAATTCTCCACCACTTAGATTTTTTATTTGTAGAAAAATATTTCAAACCCTAGCTTTTTTGAAAAAAAAACCCTAGATTTTCTAAAAAAGCAACCCTAGTTTTTTTTTTTATTATCAAATTTGTATGATTTACCTTGTGCTTTGTGCTACCATTGTGCAATTTCTCTTCCAGTACAATTGTTGGCTTGCTTGTGTAGTTTTTTCCCCTTTCGAATGTACAATTCTTCAAATGTACAATTCATCCTTGGTAATTTTTATGCAATTTCTTACTTTGTATGACCTGCTTCCCTATGCTCTTCCGCATGCAATGGCTAAAACATCTTCTTTATGGTAATTTTCCTGTATGCAAATTAAGTTTTTAATTCTGCACTCCATATTTTGCTTCTTTGGAAGAACACAACCTGAGATAAATTCTCCACCACTTAGATTTTTTATTTGTAGAAAAATATTTCAAACCCTAGCTTTTTTGAAAAAAACAACCCTAGATTTTCTAAATAAGCAACCCTAGTTTTTTTTTTCTTTCAAAAAAAGGCCTTCATTTTTTTCCATGCACTTCACCTGTTGCTAGCTTTTTCTTTACCGGTTTGGAAGAAAATAAATTCCACCATGCAAATTCATAACAGGTAATAAAAATTAATGGTAACTTGTGTTGTTTGCATGCCCATATGGTAATTTATTCTGCTGCACAGTTCCTTGCTCCTGAAATCACCTAATTCTAGTTGTACAATTCTTCCAACTATTTTTAAATTTTTCATGGCACCCTCTTTTATAATTAAAATAACCTATTGCATGAAAATATTCCACCCCAGTCCTCTTTGCATATTTTTTTGTCTATTTGTACGGATGACTGCCAACTCAATCCTTTTTCACGCAATTTTATCATTTTCTTTGTTTTTTTGTATTATTTTATTATCTTTATTTTTCTTGCTTTTTCTTTTTTTTTTTTCTCAAAAGAAGCCACCATTTATGTTTTTCAACCAAATTTTGTCCTGATTATATTTTGGAGGGATTTTCACAATCAAGATTATTATTTTATTTTTTCATTAATTTTTTCAAAACTACCCAATTTTCTAACTTATCGTTGTGGGAATCGTATACTGACATTTAATTGTACAATTTCTTTTATTGATGTATCAATCAGAGGTTCTGCCACATCATTTCATGCAACTAGGGGTTGAGTAATTGTACAATTTGGTTCCAAGAATTCATTTGTACAATTTGCTACCTCTTGTTGACCAACTGTATGATTTGTAACCGTACAATTATCAATTGTATGATTTGTATGTTGGAATTATTGAGTTAATGAGTTGTCATTGATGTCAAAGGTTGAATTTGGTGAATAGCACACAGTGAAGCAAGGCAAATACTATATGAGAAGCAAAGAAAATAGATTTCAAGTGAAGCAAGGCAAAGATATTTCAATGAAAAGTATTATAATATTTAAATATCAAATTTAAATATTATAAAGGATATTTTAAGGTGATGAGACAAAATTTTGAATAAAAAATTAAATATTCAAACATTATAATATTTAAATTATAAATTTAAATATTATAGTGGGCCAAATTTTTAGGGCACCACATGAAAGGTGATATATAAATATAAGGTTGAAACATGATTTTAAAAAGTGGGAATGTTGGGCAATTGAATATCGAATGCCGAAAGATATCCATTGATGAAAACCTTGCAAATGGAGAAGTATTGCGAATGGAGGCAGTGAGAAAGTCTTGTGAACTAAGGCAATGAAGAACCTCGGCGAATGGAGGCAGTGAAGAAGCATGTTGAACAAATACGGTTGGCGAATGGAGGTAATGAAGGAACATGATAAACAAAGGTGGTAAAGATGCTCGATGAATTGAAGGCAGTGAAGGAGCATGATGAACGAAGGTGGTAAATATGCTCAATGAATGGAGGCAGTGAAGGAGCATGAACGAAGGTGGTAAAGATACCCAAAGAACAAAGATAGTGGAGAAGACCTGCAAAATAAAGAAGATCAACACATGGGATATAGCTGACAACAAACACAGGTTTGAGATAGTAAAAATAAATCAAGCGCACAGCTAGGAAGACATCATGAAAGTACACAACTTCATCATAGGAAGAAGGCACACAACACACAGGTGTGATAGGGATCCAAAATCTCAATAAGAAAATTTTGGGTATGTGTTTTTAATCTATTTTCAGTTGAAAGAATGTGTAAGGTGTAAAGCTGAGAAAGTAAGGCAAAAATATTTCTAGGTGAAGATATTATATTAGTTGTGGTGTTGAAAGACTTTACATTCCTGTATGTAGAAGCACATGATAGAGAAATTGATGTGATTGTCTAAAGTCTTCTTGAATAGATTTTTTTGATTAAATCATCAAATAAGATATCATTTAGAACCCAAAATCGGAAGTCATTTTTGTTGAGATAGGATAACACTCAAGACAAGTGCACCAAAATGGAAGAGTAAAAAGATGATGCACAGAAGCATTAAGGAGATTTGCAATGTAAGGAATGTTTCACATTATTGTTGGGAATTCTACGTATGAGAAAATATGTTGAGGCATTACTCCAAGAAGATAACGCATGCCCAAAATTTATGCAAAGTGATTGTGAAAGAAGAAAGAGCAGCGCAAAAAATTAGGGCATACACCACTTCATGAAAGAGTGAACACAGGCTATCGGGGAAGACAAGCAAAGATTAAAATATTACAGATGTAAGTGAAGAAGGTTCATTCATTTCAAACAAGGTATGGTGATCTATAAGGCATGATTGCATGCAAGAATTATTGTGTTGTCATTTATTTTAGAAAAGGAGTTGAGTAAGTTGAAAAAGTGAAAAGGTAGATCAGATTTGAAGGTGTTGATTATTTGAGAAAAATATTTTATATATTGGGAGGTATAAGGTTGAAATGTGTTAGAAATGAATTTGTTGTGTTGAAGTACAAGAGTAGAGTCTCACATAAATGAAAGGATTGTCTTTGAATTCAAGTCAAAGTGTCACCTAGTGCAAGAATAGTGTGAAAGGATTCAAATTGAAAATAAGAACATTTTCAGCTATCTACAAAAGGAAGGAAAGGTGCAAATCAACATTTACAAGGTCAGTTATCAAGTGCTAGACTAGAGCTACCTTTTATGTGAGACATGTGAAAGCGACAAACTTAATGAATGTGAAGTGGATTGTTATGTTTGATTTTGGAAATAGATGAGCATTGTATGTATGCAAAATTTGAGCAGAATTATGAGCAGCTCTTAGAGCATATTTGAGCAAAGTTGTGAGCAGGTTTTGGAGCATATTTGAGCAGTGTTGTGAGCATGTTTTGGAGCATATTTGAGCATGTTTTGGAGTAGATTTGAGTAGGTTTTATGAGAAATTTTTGGATCAAAATTGAGTAGGTCTTGTGAGAGGGGATTGGTGTCTCTTGTGGATTGGTGTCCACAAACCAGAGTAGAGGGGATTGGTGTCTCCTGTGGATTAGTGTCCATGAACCAGAGCAAAGGGGATTGGTGTCTCATGTGGGTTGGTGCCCATGAACATTGAGAATAGGGGATTGGTGTCTCTTGTGGGTTGGTCCCCATGATATTTATTGAAGAAATTTATAAGCAATATTTCTCCATGGATGTAGCCCATATTGGGTGAACCATATTAAATTTGTGTCTCTTATGTGTGTGGTAATTTGTGCATTGTTTCATTATTTCAATTGATAATATTTGAAGTTATTGCTTTGGAAATAAAAGTAAAAGTTTTATCTTATACTATTCACCCCCCTCTCAGTATAAGCTTATGTTCTTCAATTGGTATCAAAGCGGGTTCCTTCGTGAAAGCCTAACAACTTGAAGGAAGATCTTACAAGAACACACATGCCCACTAAGGTGAAATAACATGCTCCTATGGTTGAAATCAAAGAGAGAGATCCAAAAAATGGAGAGAAAGCCATGGTTGACATAGAAGAAGAACTTATTGTTGCTCTTGAAGAATTAAAAAGGGTTAGAAAGAAGAATTCAAGATTGAAGGCTCAAGTACAAGAGGATGAGGAAACAAAGACAAAGCTTCTACAAGATCTCATCGATTTAAAAGTGAAGGTTGAAGAGGAAAAGAGAATTGAAGAAGCTATGGTTGAGAAATTAAAGGTAAAGGAGCTGGAATGTGAAAAATTGGAACATGAGGTTGTCTCTCTAAGAAAGGAAGTGGAAAAATCTAAGGATAAGCTACAACAAAATATGAGGTTTGAGAAAAGCACAAAAATATTGGATGATATTATCAAAGGACAAATACTTTCAGGTATTAATACTGGACTTGGTTTTGAAGAAGGTCAAGAGAAATAGAAAGAGGATTCAATCTCAAAAGGAACAAAGACATCAAAGAAAGAATAGCCCATGACCTATGTTGATGTATTGAAAAGTGAAAGCATCAAGGAGGAAGAAAACAAAGAATCATCATGGACAGAAGTCAATCACAGAAACAACAATGAAAGAACCATGCGACCATATCATCCAAGGCAATCAAACAAGTTTCAATATTTCTTCCATGGTTATTGTTTTTCATGTAACAAATATGGTCATAAATTTATACATTGCATGGTCCATGTAAAAAATGGTGTTGGTTTCATCAATAGAAATTTCAATTCATTTGTACCTCTCATGGATTACAATATCATTTGTTACAAGATAATTTTGGGTACAAATCTAAATGGTGTAGAACAATGTTTCCTAAACTTCCTAAATCAAGCAAGATGGAGGAAGGTCAAATAGATCAAAAAGAGATGTCCACAAAAGTTTGGAAAAAGGAAAGGGAACAAGAAAAAGAAAAGTCCATGTTGGTACAAAGAACTCTTCATGTGCAAAATGAATGAAATAAGTGGTACATTGATAGTGGTTTTTCAAGCCATATGATAGGTGACAAAATAAAATTTCTCTCTCAAGGTAATAAATGGAGGAATAGTGAAATTTGGTGATAATGCTTCTACCAAAATTGTTGGAAAAGGGACTTTAAGTTTAGATAATGGAAGATCAAGGATAGAAAATGTTTTATATGTTGAAGGGTTGAAGCACAATCTACTAAGTGTAAGTCAACTATGTGATCAAGGGCACACACTCACATTTCATCCAAATGGATGTGAGATCAGGAAATCCAAGACAGGAAAGCTTATTGCCCATGCCAGTAGAACTACAAACAATCTCTACATGTTGAGAGAAATTAAGGGAGAAAAATACTTTTTATCACAAGAGGATGAGATCTGGTTATGGCATAGAATAATGGGTCACCTAAACTTTGAAAACATAGTGAAAATAAGCAACAAACAAGCAGTTAGAGATTTTCCCAAGATAGCAAAACCCCCAAGCACGATTTGTGCACAATGCCAACATGGTAAGCAAACAAGATCAAGCTTCAAATCAAAGGAGTTTTCTTCATCCAAGCATTTAGAGCTATTTTACACCGATCTATGTGGTCCTACAAGGACAAAGAGTTTACAAGGTGAGAATTCCTTCATGTTATTTATTGATGATTTCTCTAGAATAACTTGGGTAACATTCTTAAAAGAAAAATCAGAAGCATTTGAAAAGTTCAAGGTATTCAAGGCACTTGTAGAAAATAAAACAGGTAAAAATATCAAGTGTCTAAGATCAGATAGAGGAGGTGAATTCACTTTAGGTGAATTTGTAGAATTCTATGAAAGCATGGAATCAAGAGATAATACTCAATAGCAAGAACTCCATAACAGAATGGAGTAGTTGAAAGGAAAAATAGAATTGTTCAAGGTATGGCCAGGGCTATGCTAAATGAGTCTAATATTTCTTATGATTTTTGGAGAGAGGTAATTCATACAATTGTTTATATCATCAATAGAGCTCAAGTAAGAGTAAATCACCATAAAACCTCGTATGATTTTTGGAAGGGAAGACCAACTACTGTGAAGTACTTCAAAAAATTTGGAAGTAAATGCTACATTAGACGAGAAGAGAAAAATTTGGGTAAGTTTGATTCTAGGTGTGATGAGGGTATATTCCTTGGATGCTCCACTAAGAGCAAAGCCTATAGATGCTAGAATAAAATATCACATACAATTGTGGAAAGTACAAATGTAAGAGTTGATGAAGAAATAGATCTAAGAGAACCAGCTCAAGAGATTGTGTATCAAGAAGGAGAAAGTTGCAAAGAAGAAGAAGGTGAAGAAATTGAAGAAGATGAGACACTCTCAAGAAAGGCACCACCTAAGACACCATCTAGGTATGTGCAAAAGAACCATCCAAGAGAACTGATTATTGGGAATCTAGATGAGAGACAGACAAGGAGGAAGATAATAGGAATAGGTGAACATGTAAATTTTTCTTTACTATATAAAGTTGAGCCCAAGAATTTCAATGAAGCAAGTGAAGATAAATATTGGATTAAGGCAATGGAAGAAGAGTTAGACCAAATAGAAAAGAGTGAGACTTGGGAACTTGTTCCACATCCAAAAGACAAGAATGTAATTGGCACCAAATGGGTCTACAAAAATAAGTTGAATGAATATGGTCAGGTTGTCAAAAATAAAGCAAGACTTGTGTGCAAAGGCTATGCACAAGTTGAGGGGATTTATTTTGAAGAGACATTTGCTCATGTTGCATGTCTTAAGGCCATAAAAATGTTCTTGGATTTCTCAAGTTTCAAAAACTTCAAAGTGTACCAAATGGATGTAAAATCAGCATTTCTTAATGGTTATTTAGAGGAAGAGGTCTACATTGAGCAACCATATGGTTTCATCCTGATAGATAAGCCAGACTATGTATGCAAATTGAATAAGGCTCTCTATGGACTAAAGCAAGCCCCTAGGGCTTGGTACTCAAGGTTGGATAAATATCTCCAAGAACAAGGTTTCAAAAAAGGTGTAGTTGATAGCAATCTATACATCAAGAATGAAGGAAAAGACTTGTTTATTGTAGTGGTCTATGTGGATGACATAATTTTTGAAGGCAGTAATGACAAGATGTGTCAAAAATTTGCAAAATGAATTTGATATGCCAATGCTTGGTGAGTTGTCCTTATTTCTCGATTTATGGATTTCACAATCAGATAAAGGTATATTTCTCTCTCAGACCAAGTATGTAAAAGAAATGTTGAAAAATTTTAGGATGGAGGATTGCAATCCTGTGAGTACCCCCATGATTACAGGATGTAAGTTAAGTAAATATGATGAGTCTCCTGAGGTAAATCAAATATTGTATAGATCTATGATTGGAATTTTACTATATGTCACAACTACAAGGCCAGATATAATGCAGGTAGTTGGATTGGTAGTAATATTTCAAGCTACACCAAAAGAAACACATGTACTAGTAGTAAAGAGAATTTTTAGGTATTTGAAAGGAACTATGGAGTATGGACTATGGTATCCCAGATGTAACAATTTCACTCTCATTGCATATATAGATGCGGATTGGGCAGACATGTATTTATGATAGGAAGAGCACAAGTGGAGGAGCATTTTTTCTTGGAGATTGTTTGGTCTCTTGGCTAAGTAAGAAACAAGAATTAGTATCCTTATCTACTACAGAGGTGGAGTACATTGCAGTAGTTGCTTGTTGCATATGTTTTATGGATGAAACAAACACTAAGTGATTTCAAAATCGAGCATGATCATCCTATATCCATACTTTGTGATAATACAAGTGCCATTAATATTTCAAAGAATCCAGTGATGCATTCAAGGACTAAGCACATTTTGATCAAATATCATTTTTTGAGAGAGCAAGTGGCTGATCAAAAAGTTAAGTTGGAATATGTTGCTACAAAGGAACATATTGCTGACATATTTACCAAGCCACTACCAAAGGAGACTTTTGAGTATCTCAGAGAAAAATTGGGAGTATTTTTACTCCCATCTCAAAATTGATCACCTCAAAAAGGAGGTGGTAAGGGGGCTATGTTAAGTGTCTTATTTTTAGTCCCAAGGAGCCCTTTGCCATTGATGTCAAAGGGGGAGAATTTTAGTAAGGGGAGCAGTCATGGGGAGCAGCTTGTGATCCGATTGTAGTAATGGACAGGTTCTTAAAGGGTTGCCATCAATGAAAAAGGGGGAGATTGTTGGAATTATTGAGTTAATGAGTTGTCATTGATGTCAAAGGTTGACTTTGGTGAATAGCACATAGTGAAGCAAGGCAAATAATGAGAAAGGAAGAAAAGTCAAGGGAAGCAAGGTAAATTTTAAGGGAAACAAGGCAAATACTATATGAGAAGCAAGACAAATACTATATGAGAAGCAAAGCAAATAGATTTCAAGTGAAGCAAGGCAAAGATATTTCAATGAAAAGTATTATAATATTTAAATATCAAATTTAAATATTATAAAGGATATTTTAAGGTGATGAGACAAAAGTTTGAATAAAAAATTAAATATTCAAACATTATAATATTTAAATTATAAATTTAAATATTATAGTGGGCCGACTTTTTAGGACGCCACATGAAAGGTGATATATAAATATAAGGTTGAAACATGATCTAGTGGGCATGTTGGGAAATTGAATATTGAGCATCAAAAGATATCCGTTGATGAAGACCTTACGAATGGAGAAGTATTGCGAACGGATGCAGTGAGAAAGTTTTGTGAACAAAGGTAGTGAAGAACCTTGTGAATGGAGGTAGTGAAGAAGCACGGTGAACAAATATGCTTGGTGAATGGAGGCAGTGAAGGAACACGACAAAATAATGTGGTAAAGACGCTCGACGAATGAAGGTAGTAAAGGAACACGGTGAATGAAGGTGGTAAAGATACCCAACAAACAAAGATAATGGAGAAGACCTGCATAACAAAGAATATCAACATGTGGGATATAGTTGACAACAAACATAGGTTTGAGACAACAAAAGGAAATCAAGCGTGCATCTGGGAAGACATCATGGAAGTACACAACTTCATCATAGGAAGAAGGCACACAACACGCAGGTGTGATAGGGGTCCAAAAGATCAATAAGAAAATTCTAGGTATGTGTTTTTAATCTATTTTTCAGTTGAAAGAATGTGTAAGGTGTAAAGCTGAGAAAGTAAGGCATAAATATTTCTGGGTGAAGATATTATATTAGTTGTGGTGTTGAAAGACTTTACATTCCTGTATGTAGAAGCACATGATAGAGAAATTGATGTGATTGTCTAAAGTCTTCTTGAATAGACATTTTTGATTAAATCATCAAATAAGATATCATTTAGAACCTAGAAGCCGGAAGTCATTTTTGTTGAGATAGGATAACACTCAAGACAAGTGCACCAAAATAAAAGAGTAAAAAGATGATGCACAGAAGCATTAAGGAGATTTGCAGTGTAAGGAATGTTTCACATTATTGTTGGGAATTCTACGTATGAGAAAAGATGTTGAGGCATTACTCCAAGAAGATAACACATACCCAAAATTTATGCAAAGTGATTGCGAAATAAGAAAGACCAACACAACGAATTAAGGTATACACCACTTCATGAAAGAGTGAACGCAGGCTACCGGGGAAGACAAGCAAAGAATAAAATATTGCAGATGTAAGTGAAGAAGGTTCATTCATTTCAAACAAGGTATGGTGATCTATAAGGCATGATTGCGTGCAAGAATTATTGTGCTGTCATTTATTTTAGAAAAGGAGTTGAGTAAGTTGAAAAAGTGAAAAGGTAGATCAGATTTGAAGGTGTTGATTATTTGAGAAAAATATTTTATATATTGGGAGGTATAAGGTTGAAATGTGTTAGAAATGAATTTGTTGTGTTGAAGTACAAGAGTAGAGTCTCACATAAATGAAAGGATTGTCTTTGAATTCAATTCAAAGTGTCACCTAGTGCAAGAATAGTGTGAAAGGATTCAATTGAAAAGAAGAACATTTTCAGCTATCTACAAAAGGAAGGAAAGGTGCAAATCAACATTTACAACGGAGTCATTTCAAGTTCTAGACTAGAGTACCTTTTATATGAAAAGGAGAAAAAAAAAAAGGGAGAGGGAGTTTATTTGTTTTTAAAAGGAGGGAAAGAATTTGAGCAGAGTTGTGAGCATGTTCTGGATTAAATTTGAGCAGATTTGTGAGTAGGTTTTGGAGCATATTTGAGCAGGTTTTGTGAGCAAGATTGGAGATTTGAGTAGGTTTTGGAGAAAATTTAAGTAGGTCTTGTGAGAGGGGATTGGTGTCTCCTGTGGATTGGTGTCCATGAACTAGAGCATAGGGGATTGGTGTCTCCTGTGGATTGGTGTCCATGAACTTGAGCAAGGGGATTGGTGTCTCCTGTGGATTTGTTTCCACAAACATTGTAATAGGGGATTGGTGTCTCCTGTGGGTTGGTGCCCACGAAATTTGTTGAAGAAATTTATAAGCAATATTTCTCCATGGATGTAGCCCATATTGGGTGAACCACATTAAATCTGTGTCTCTTATGTGTGTGGTGATTTGTGCATTGTTTCATTATTGCAATTGATAATATTTGAAGTTATTGCTTTGGAAAGAAAAGTAAAAGTTTTATCTTATATTGTTCACCCCCACCCTCTCAGTATAAGCTTGTGTTCTTCATTGTAACCGTACAATTGTAAATTTTATGATTTCAAACTGTACAATTACAAATTATACAATTTGAAGTTATACAACTGCAAACTATATGATTTGAAATTGCACAATTACCTCCTTCCAAGGTTGTATTTTCTAATTCAAGGTTTCTCCTTTAACCTATTGGTTGATCCTTTGGTGAAGACACCCTTGTTACTTGATTTTCATTTGGAAAATTTTAATTCTATCACCTTGAACTAAATCTACCTCAAAACTTGGTGAACGAGTCCTTTGTCTACTTTGACTTATTTCCTCTTGAAATAATATTCTTACCATACCAACAAGTTCTCTTCCTTAGATATTTCTAACACAAAGTTATCCTCTTGTTGTAGAACCTATTCAAATATTAAATAGACCTTTTCTATGAAGCAATCATCTTCCTGCTTATATTCTTCTTGGTCCTTGTCAGTGCATTGGTGGTTGTCTTGAATTTCCTCTATGTGGATGCCCTCCCTTAAGGTTTGCAAGAATTTACCCTACAAATTATGTCCTCATTGTGCATTCCTGGTCAAATGTAAGATTGTGTGTGGTGTCTTTTTAGGCTACCTAGGCCATCTTGGAGTAGGAGGTTAATTCCTTCTCCTCATTCCTCTAGGTAAAATATATGAATGATTTCTACCCTCATTCACTTGTTACAATCCCACTTTATCATCTTTCTATCACATTGTAGTACTTGGAATTCCTTGTTGGTGATTCTATTAACGACTTGATTCCCCTATTTCCAAAGTATTGGGAGTCACATCCACAAATTTTATATTGTTCAAGTGTCCTTCATTGTGTTGAGATCTTGGTGATATTTTTTATAATACCCTTAGTCTATTTTCTGCACACCTTAGTCACCTTATCCACCTTCACTCTTCAAAATGATGTTGTGGGGTGAAACTAGCTAATGCTTCTCTATAGTCTTCTAAAAAATTAATAATTGTTCTTGAATCATTACAATTGTCTTCTTGTTGCATCGACCACTCTATTTGCAAGTCCATTATTCACTAGAGTCTTCTAACTTCCCTTATTTTCCTTCTTAACTATCAATATGCTATCATATAAGTATCAAGATTGAGATGAACACGAGATTCTGTTACTCTTGCCAAGAATTCATATTTACTATTTTCTTGACTACTGTTCCTTATGAGTAAGGGATTTTATTCATCACTAGAATCACTCAAATCCTTGTGTAGATTCCCTTGAGGTTTAGGTGATGCAACGTCTTATTAAATCTCCCTCTAAACTATCTTGGCTACTTCATTTGTAATGGGTGGATCCTATGTCAGGCATCTTGATTCTACTTGTGATATTTCCTCCTTACTAGAACTTAGACCTGCTTGATGTTCTCGTTGTCTCCCTTGTATCTAAGGTTCCTCGCTATTTATTTCATCTTGTGATTCAAGTTCTCTTTTTATTGTAATATATTGCTCATCAAGTCGTTGCATTGTATCATTTAGTTCTTGATTAATTTACCCTTAGATTCATGCATTATGGGCTTGTAATTCTTCATACTTGTAAGGAATCTACTATTGAAATAAAGCTCTCACAAAAAAATACTAAAATATAACTAAAATACATGCAATAAAAAAATAATACTATGCAGAAAGTAATTGCATAATTGAAACAATCTCACAAATAACTTAGAATCACAGGCCTCTTTGAGGGGCAACCTCCTTAAATATTTCATTAACTTGCAAAATGATTCATTTGTACATGGCTTCATGCCTTTTAAAGAGAAATATGCATGCAATCCTACCTAAAGTCTCAAGAGTTGGCTTACATACAAAATGCCACTCGAGCTAGAAAATTTTACCAAAAATTGCTTACAATATTGATAACAGTTACATGTGATAGAACCACTTTACTAGGTGCCTTACTTGCCACATACATTACAAAGTATTGTAAAATAATATTATAAAAGAATCCCCCCATGCTGGAAGTGGGTTATTACATAATAATAAGAATTAAAAAATAACTTTTGGATGGGATCCTAACATGTCCTTCCCATTCAAAAATATTTATCCTCAAAGTTGAAGGTGAGGAAACTAGTTTTGGAGCTGATGGAGAGACTCCCATGTAGCATCTTCTAGCTGGAGTCCACACCATTGAACAAGAACTTCAGTAATGGTGTGGTTGCAAAGAGTGCAATTTTGATGGTCCAACAACTGTTCAGGTTGAAGAAAGATAGAACCTTCTTCATCTAACTCCAGGAGTGCATATTGAACGTATATCTGATTGCCCACCACCTTTTTGAGAGAGGAAACATGAAAAATAGGATGGATCTTGGATGTAGGTGGAAGGGTCAATTTGTAGGCTATGACACCAATCCGTTGTAACACTTGGTAGGGCCCATAGTATTTTACAAGTTTTTGATATTGGTGAAGCTGAAGGAACAATTATCTGTACGGTTGCAAGTTAAGGAAAACCATATGACCCACATCAAAACTACATTTTTTAGCTTGTTGGTGCATCTGGTTCTAATTCGTATTTAAGGAACAATTATCTAGTTCTAGTTGGTGCATACGGTTGCAAGTTAAGGAACAATTATCTGTCAGCTTGTTGGTGCATCTGGTTCTAGTTCGTATTTAAATTCATTTTCAATTGATAGAGGACATCGACATGTTGACTAAGAATAGTGTCAACTTCTTGGACCTTAGATCTATCTAAAATGTATGAGGAATGCATGGGTGGAGGGTGCCAATAAAATGCCTCAAAAGGAGTAAACTTTGTTAATGTGTGATAGGAAGTGTTGTACCACCACTCAGCTAAAGGAAGTCATTAATCCCAATGCATAGGATGATCAGAGGTAAAGCAACGAAGGTAGGTTTCCAAATATTTGTTGACAATATTCGTCTGACCATCCATTTGTGGATGATAAGATGAATTCATTTTGAGTTGATTTCCCTACAACTAAAACAATTATTGCTAGAAGTTAGTAGTTAAGGTGGGGCCACGATCGGACAAGATGAAGGAGGGTAGACCATGGAGGCGAAAGATAGAATCAAGGAAAATTTGGGCAATGGTGGATGTTGTGTAAGTATAGGATAGGGAACAAAAGTGAGCATATTTCAAAAGATGATCCACTACCACGAAGATAATATATTTGCCTCTAGACTTAGGTAATCCTTCAATAAAATCCATAGAATTATCCATCCAAACCTGGTCAGGAATGGGCAAGGGTTGAAGAGTGCATGGAGAGCACACCTTTTCACCTTTCATCCATTGACAGGTATCACAAGCTGCTACAAAATATTGAATTTTATTTTTCATACCGTTCCAAAAAAAGTGTGCTTAAGTTGTTCATATGTTTTGAGAAATCTTGAATGGCCGACAGATGGGGTAGCATGTAGTTATATCATAAGAAGTTCTCACAGTGGAGACTTGTGGAAAAAAATAAGGTGTTGGTGGTAACGCAAATCTTGGCCATCCCAAGTGCATCTTGGATATGAAGTAGGCTTGGTGTGTAGGGAAGCAACCAAATTCTACAATTTTGAATCCTAAAGTACCTCCTGCTATAAGGAATAGATCCATTAGAAAAATGGAAATGAAATGGCACACAACATACTAAGAGCCTCAAATTGGAGAGAGAGAGAGAGGATCGACCACAACATTCTCCTTACCCTTCTTATAGGTGATATCATAATCATAGACCATGAGTTAAGAGACCCATTTTTGTTGTTCAAGGGTGGCAACCCGTTGCTCCAAAAAGTATTTGAGACTTTGATGGTATGTTTTAATGGAGAAATGATGCTCGATGAGATACAATCGCCAATGGGTTACTGCATGTAGAATTGCTATCATATCCTTGGCATAAGTGGATTTTTCCAAATTATGGCTAGAGAGAGATTTACTAGTGAAGGCCAAGGGTCTCCCTTCTTGCATCAACATTGCACCAATACCACAACCTGAAGCATCACTTTCAATGATAAACGGTTTGGAGAAATATGGCATGGCCAAAATAGGCATAGTGGTCATAGCATGCTTCAATTCTAGGAAGGCATGTTCAATGGGTCCCGTCCAAGTAAAGGAATCCTTCTTTAACATGGAAGTGAAGGGAGATACAATTTTACCATAGTTACGAATAAATTTATGGTAATAACTAGTAAGTCCTAAAAATCCCCTAAGACCTTTGAGAGTGTGAGGTTTTGGCCATTCTTGAACTCCTTGTATCTTCTTGGGGTCAACTTTAATGCCCTCCTTAGTGACAATGTGTCCCAAATATTTCATTTATTTCAACCCAAAAGAACACTTGGAATGCTTAGCATAGAGTTTATGTTATGCCAACAACTAGAGAGTTTGATTCACATGAATAAGATGCTCTTTCCATGAGCAACTATACACTAGAATGTCATAAAAAAAGACTAGGATGAACTTTCAAAGGAATGGGAAAGTAATTGTTAATGAGGCTTTGGAAAGTGGAAGGGACATTAGTCAAGCCAAATGGCATTACCAAAAACTCATATTGACCTTCATGAGTACGGAAAGCAGTCTTTGAAACATCCTCATCCTTGAACCTGATTTGATGGTACCCCGAGCGAAGATCTTGTTTCAAAAAATACATAGTCCCATGAAGTTCATATAGTAATTCATCCGCACCATAATAGGAAACTTATCCTTGATGGTGAGTTTATTGATCTCTCAATAATTTATACGCAACCACTAGGACCCATATTTCTTATGCACCAATAAAACTGGAGAAGAGTAAGGACTATTGCTTGGCCGAATGATGCCAAATTTTAATAATTCTTGTACTAACTTCTCAATTTTTGACTTAAGAGCATGAGAATATAGGTACAATATAATATTGGATGGTGCATTTCCAAGTAACAAAGGAATGGCATGGAAATGAGAGCAATAAGACGATAATTCTAATGGCTCAGTAAAAACAGAATTAAGCTTGGTCAAAATAAGTTGCAAATCTTCAGGAACAAATCCTCCTTTGAAGGATGAGGGTGGATCAAAAAATATGAGATATGATACCTCTAGATTATTTTTTTAACTTCTCCATCCAACTAGAAATAATAATTTTTGAAGACCCTGCTTTTAATCCATGGAGAGTGTGGGACTATGCATTCTATGAGAATCGCATCCAAACCTCAGCAAAGTGCCATGAGATGACTCCCAATGTAACTAACCATTGAACTCCCAACATGATATCACATCTCCCTAGTTGAACTACAAATATATCCTGTTTGAGATCATAATCCCCAATCTCGATCTTAATATTACGAAATTTACCTTTGTAAGGTAAGGTCCCACTATTTGCTACAATAACCTCAAAGTAATTAAATGTATGTATGTAACAATTTACTTGCTTTGAAATGTAGAGATTAATAAAATTATGTGTACTACCAGAATCAATCAAGATGGTAAGATGCAAGTCCTTGAAATAGGCCACAACTTTTATGCTTTGGGGAGTAGTAATGGCAGCAAGAGCATGAACATAAATTTTACCCTATGGTTCATCCTGGTTTTCTTCCTCCAATTTGGGTGGTTCCTCTATTGATTCAGTTTCAACATTACTATGGTCATTGGTGTCAGGCTCATCAACATCGATGAGGAACAAATTCTTTTCGATGCACCTATGCCCGCGAGAAAACTTTTCATCACAATTGTAGCACAACACTTGGGTGCGCCGTGCATCCATTTT
Source organism: Wollemia nobilis (assembly GCA_028583015.1). Taxonomy (NCBI): domain Eukaryota; kingdom Viridiplantae; phylum Streptophyta; class Pinopsida; order Araucariales; family Araucariaceae; genus Wollemia; species Wollemia nobilis. The sequence continues at coordinate 2,465,518 of JAQPPZ010001708.1, forward strand.
GGAAGTGTTTAAACATTTGGGTGCAGCAGTGGGTGCAACATATTTTTGTTTATTCTGATTGTGGAATCTAATAGGAAAAGAGGTTTTGGCCTATGGAAATTTAGATATCCACCTCTAAGATAAAAAATTAGACTCGACCAAACAAGCCAACTGGATAGCCTGCATCATGGATTATCGTTTAAACATTGTAACCTCATCTTGAAGATCTTCCCTCAACCCACTAACAAAACAACTCATAAAGAACCCTTCATTTAATCCTATAGTTTTGTTAGCCAATCTCTCAAATTATATTTGGTAATCTTGAACTATCAAAGTTTGTTTCAACTTTGTCAATTGTCCTATAAAATCATCATACTCACTAGAGCCAAAGAGAGTGAGTAATTGAGACTCAAATTCTACCCAAGAAGGATCAAGGAGAGTTTTTTACAACCATTGGTACCACTATAAGGCTTCAAATTTCAAATTGAAATAAGCCATTTGAACTCAATGATAAATGAGGACATCATGGAGTCTAAATAATTGAGCAACATGACATAACCACCCATCCACATCCTTCCCATTGAACTTAGGAAATTCTAGTTTCGGAATTGTAGGCCCAAAATGGCCATATCCTTAGAAAACTTTGAAAATTTATTCTAAGGTATGCAGTTGCTTCAATCCACTGAAGATGTAGTGTATTTTAGAGTGGCCTAGTGCAAGATACACCAATATGCTCAACACTTGGTTCTTTTTCACAAAAACAAGCAAGTATTCCACACCACTCAGTGCTTAGTGTATTTTACAGCGAGCTTGCACAAATATCCTAATCCATAGTCAAAGCAAGTCTAGATTACATCAACACCTTTCGAAGTATGTATTAGCGACATCACTTCATTTCGTGCACTAAAGCAACTAAGCGTCGAGGATGTCTCATTCCACTGATATTCACATTCATTTTAGAGCAAAATTGTGACAAGCTCCACGTCACTAGGTAAGAAGGTCAAAGGACCCAAAAAGAAGTACAAGGCAGCGAATTAGTGCAAAAGATATTTTGCATTACTTCTCGAGGGGATTGTTGACATACTCTATTCTATAGTCAACTCAAGTCAAAGTTGAAGGAGCAGATATCGAGAAGCAAATTGCAACTTATGTTCTATGCTACGAATGCGATAAAGGAATAAAGAATTTTGAAGACTTAAGTGAGCAGATTGGTGATGAGATACCTTTCGCTCAATATTCAGTGTATTTTTCATGAAATCTCCAATTCGTTGGTCGAAGTCGTCTAAGCTGACGTCAACATTCTTTTTGAGCAGATTGGAAACTAGTTTTACCCCGCTCGTCTGTAGAGCATTATTGAAGCTTAATCACAACCATCCATTAAGTGCATCAATGATAGATATTATGCTAACATTTTCATGAGCATACAAAGGTGGATTCTTGGAAAATAAGAACCAGTCAGTTCAAGTGGATATACGAAGCGTCCATGGTGCCAAAAACCAAGAACTTAGGTGGTTATAGATCTATGGTGGGATGGAGTCCTCAAGAAGGATGAATGATTCAAATCTAATTTCTAATGGCCTGAAGTCTAACTACCATTGTTGAACCAGAAAGTTGTAGAGTCGAGCTCTCATGGCATGCAATGTCGAGTAGATTTCTCAGACCCTACAGGCAAATGAAAGGATGACACCATAGCTTTCTACTTATCTGGCATAGTCAAAATCCTTGTAAAATCCCCTTATTTTTCTTTCATTGTTAAATATATATAGAGGTCGAACCCTCAATTTTTAAGGCCAGCTCTTAAGTGTTTGTTTGCCCTACTATATAATACCTTTTGCAAATTAATGTTGGACATTTTGAGTCCATAAATTTTTCATTGATTTCAAGGCATGAGGTTTTCATTGATGCAAAGAAGTGAAACCACCATTGATGCCAAAAGGTCAAAATGAGCAATACAAAAGGTTGATGGCAAAAGAGCTTCATAATATTTATTTTTGATATTATAGGAAGCATAAGTAAAAGGTTTTTATTAGAACCATGGATTGGCAAATAAAAGGTTTTATTAAAAACCATGGATTGGAAAAATAAAAGGTTTTCATTAAAACCATGGTTAGACGAAATAAAAGGTTTTCATAAAAACCCAAGGAGGCTTTTTATTCCAAATAAAAATTCCAAGGAAGGTTTAAATATTTAATTTATAAGTATTTAAATTCAAATAGAACATGAGTATCATTGTTATGTGAGATTGGTTGATAAGCATTGTTGGAAATATTTTGAGTGAATGTTCATATGCTTGGACTAGGATTTGTAAGCAAGGAGTTCTTCATTGAGTTATTGGTTGAGTAGAGTTGGTTGAGCCTAGTCAAATGGATGTGTGAAGTGATAGCTCAAGTTCTATAAAACAAATTATTCTATATTCTAAATTGAGTTGAGAAGGTGATTGAAAGTGATTGAGTAGTGAGGTGAATGTGAAGCATATTGAGACTCTAACAATTCTCTATATGTTTTTAAAAGAGTGAGTGAAAGTGATTGAGTATTGAAGGTAATGTGAAGCATATTGATTCTCTAAAAATTTTCTTTATGTTTCTATGATATTGAACAAGTTCTAGTGAGGACTTGTTGAGAAGATTTAAGGCAAATCTTTGAGAAGACATGTGGACAATTTGTATGAGATTTTGTGGAAGCTTACAATACAGATTGAGAGCATACTTGAATAAGTTATGGTGAGGACTTATTGAGTAGATTTGGACAAGTTCTAGTGAGAAATTGTTGAGCAGATTTGGACAAGTTCTAGTGAGGACTTATAGAGCAAATTTGGTCAAGTTCTAGTGAGGACTTGTTGAGCAGATTTGGATAAGTTCTAGAGAATACTTGTGGACACATTGGTGTGAGATTTTGTGGAAGCTTACAAGGTATATTTGAGACAAGTATTTAGGTAGACTTGAGAGTACAGTTGATTGATTGAATTTTTTAGACCTTGAGTTAATTTTTGGGGTAGATCTAGTAGAGTTGATTTGAGATTGAGTCAAGCTTTATGTTGAGGTTTGAGGATAGAGATTGAGAAAAAAATTGTGCTAGACTGAAGGACTATGTTTATTGCATATCAAAAGACAAATATTGAAGATATATTTTTGCTAGACTGAAGGAATGTGATTGGTATAGATTAGAGGACAGATTTTGGTGTAGATTTGAGTATGGGTTTGTGCCATACTAGATACAAATATTGAGTAGATTTTTGCTAGATTGAATAATTGTGTTTAGTATAGATTTGAGACAGATATTTGGAGGTGACAAAGTATAGAGGATGATAGTCACCAGTGGATAGAAATCCATCAACCAGGGAAATAAGTACAGGTGTCTTCAATGGATAGAAATAAATTAGCTAGAGTAGTGGGGGCAATAGTTCTTCTAGAAGATCATCGATCAGAGCTAATGAGAGAGGAGTTATCCTGTGGATAGAGATACATGAACTTGATTAAGGGATTGGTGTCTCCTTTGGATATATATCTATAAACATTATAATAGAGAAAGGATTCCCAAGAGATTGATTGAGAAAATTTTAGTGAAATATTTTCTCCGTGGAGTAGCCCACATTGGGTGAACCACATTAAATTGGTGTCTCTATTGTGTGTGGTGTTTTGTGCATTTCTTTCATTACTATTTTTTATACTGCTATCTTTACATTGCATAATATTTATTGGGAAAGAAAAGTAAAAGTGGTCTTATACTGTTCACCCCCCTCCCAGTATAAGCTTGTATTCTTCAATTGGTATATGAGTGAGTTCTTTCGAAAGAGTTTAACAGCTTGAAGAAAAATATTTCAAGAACACAATGGATTCTAAGAATGTGTCCTCAGATAATTCAAAACAAAAATTTGATGGAAGTGATTATATATATTAGAGTATGAGAATGAAAATTCACTTGATGGTACTTGGCAATGAAATTTGGGAAGTAGTTTAAAATGGATACATACCACCAACTGATCCACCTACAGATAAGGAAGGTAAGCTTATACATCATTACAATTCAAAAGTAATGAATGTAATTTTGAGAGGTTTGAATAGAAAATAATCAATAAAATTTATGCATTGTAAAGATGCAAAAGGAATTTGGGATAAGTTGCAAAACATATATGAAGGAGATAAAGGTGTCAAGAAAGCAAAGATACAAAATACCAAAGGACAATTTGAAGAGTTAAGAATTAAGGATGAGGAAAATATTATTACTTATCTACTTCGAGTTGATGAGATTGTTAATGCTATGCAAGAACTTGGACTTAATGTTGAAGAATTAGATGTTTGTGATAAGGTCTTAAGATATCTTCCAAAAAGATTTAGTGAAAATATTTCTACTATAGAAGAATCAAAGGATGGTGATTCTTTGACAAGAGATATATTTCTTGGTATTCTTACTACTTTTGAGTTAAGAACAAAATAACCTAATCCCCAGAAGTAAGCAACATTCAAAGCTACCAAGAAGAGAAAGGGTAAGAAGTCATAATCAATAAATGAGTCATACAGTGATGAAGAATCTAATTATGGTAGAAGGAATAAGGATTCAAGAAGATTTAAAGATACAAAATCTGTTAGATGTTTTAATTGTGGAAAATATGGTCACTATGCAACTGATTTTCAAGAAGCTAAAAATAACAATGATGAAGAAAAATAGGATCATAGGAACAGGAAATTAGAAATATGCAAGCACCAAAATAAAGGCAAGTATGGATAAGGTAGACAAGCAAAGAAGTTATTTCAAATACAAAAGAGGAGCTACTATGCAGACAAGGCAAGTAAGTACTCAAGTGATAGTGATAATAGTTTTTCATATAATTATAAATATGAAGTTCTATTTATGATTGAAGAAAACGAAGTTAAGAAAATGACACCAATAATTCTCAAGTGCTTTAGATGTGGTAATTTTGGACATCTTTAAGATAGTTGTACAAGGAATGATTTTAGTTTTAGTGATGATGAATATGAGGATGCACTAGTAGGACCAGAAGAGAATCTTCTAATGGCACTAGAGGAAGAAAAAAGTGATCCTATAGAAGACAATTCAGAAAATAATGAAGATGTTATCAAAGGTAAAAAAATAGAGGAATAATCAAAAAATTAAGTATATGATATTAAGGCATAACTTATATAGGCTCATGACACAGTAAAAAGGGTAAGAAAGAAAAACTCTAAACTGGAATTTCAGTTTCAAGAATGTTATGAAGAGAGAAGAATGCTTATAGATGATTTAGACAAATCAATGGCTAAGACAAATAAGTTCAAATATATAAGTTAGAAGCAAAAGTCTTAGAATATGAAATATTAGACCAAGAAGTAGCCCTAATAAGGAAATATTTAGAAAAATCCAAGGATAAGCTACACAAGTTTGGGAAGAGCTCAAATATTGTGGATAATATTATTAAGGTACAAAGGTCAACAAAAAAAATAGGTCTTGGTTTTGAACAAGCTCAAATGAAACAAGAAGAGGAGTCAACCTCAAGTTCAGAAGAAGACAGTGTAAGATAAAATGAGACTTCTGAGGATGAGTTGGACAACATAAATTTCAACAAGGAACAATGCACAAAGAAAAAATAGATGGAACATCAATCAGAATAGATTAAGAGAGACTAAGAGACCAATGAGGTCAAAACAAGGAAGTTTCAATGTACGATGTTTCTCATGTGACAAATTTGGGCACATGGCTTCACAGTGTAGGACACATGAAAGACAGGAATATGGGAATTTTAGGAACATACAACTTTTCCATGGGTATTGCTACTCATGTAATCAGATTGGTCATAAGGCAATGAATTGCAGGGTTCATGATAGAAAGGGATATGGCTTCACGAGGATAAATCCTAAAACATTTGGACCTCCAAGGAATAATAGCATTAAGTGTTATAATTACAATAATGATGGACACACAACAAAGTGGTGTAGAGCAGACATTCAAGAATTGAGCATGAATAGGAACAAGAACAGGAACAAATATGGATATGAATAGGAACAAGAACAGGAATATGGATATGAATAGGAACAAAAATATGGATATGGACAGGGATAGAAATAGGAATAGTCAAATAAATCAGAAGGATCAAATGAGAAGGAAAGAGGATAAAGGTAAATATTAGTGCCTGTTGGGAGTAGAAATACTCCCACCCCAGAATTAACCACCTCAAGAGGAGGTGGGGGAGGGGCTAAGCTAAGAGACTCATTATTAGCCTCGAGCCCCAAAGGTAACCCTTTTCCATTGATGTCAAAGGGGGAGATATTTTAGTAAGGGGGAGATATTTGGTATTTGAGTAAGGGGGAGATTTTTGGTTTAAGAAGAGAGCATTGAGTCAGGGGGAGAAATTTCCCAAGGGAAGTAGAATAAAAAGGTCAAGGACATGGTAAAACGTTATTGGGTTGCCATCAATGACAAAGGGGGAGATTTTTGGACATTTTGAGTCCATAAAGTTGTCATTGATGTCAAGGCATGAGGTTGTCATTGATGCCAATAAGTGAACCACCATTGATGCCAAAAGGTCAAAAGGAGCAATGCAAAAGGTTGATGGTAAAAGAGCTTCATAATATTTATTTTTGATATTATAGGAAGCATAAGTAAAAGGTTTTTATTAGAACCATGGATTGGCAAATAAAATGTTTTATTAAAAACCATGGATTGGTAAAATAAAAGGTTTTCATAAAAACCCAAGGAGGCTTTTTATTCCAAATTAAAAATTCCAATGAAGGTTATAAATAAATATTTATTTATTTGAAATGGTATAACCCTAATGTTACCCCATCGACGTGTAAGTCAAAAACCACCCCACTGACATGTTGTAGAGTCGAGCTGCCATGGCATGCAATGTAGATCAGATTTCTCAGACCCTACAGGTGAATGAAAGGATGCCACCATAGCTTTCTACTTATTTAGCATAGTCAAAATCCTTGTAAAATCTCCTTATTTTTCTTTCATTGTAAAATATATAGAGGTCGAACCCTCAATTTTTAGGGCCAGCTTTTAAGTGTTTGCTTGCCCTACTATGTAATACCTTTTGCAAATTAATGTTGGACATTTTGAGTCCATAAATTTTTCATTGATTTCAAGGCATGAGGTTGTCATTAATGCAAAGAAGTGAACCACCATTGATGCCAAAAGGTCAAAAGGAGCAATACAAAATGTTGATGGCAAAAGAGCTTCATAATATTCATTTTTGATATTATAGGAAGCATAAGTAAAAGGTTTTATTAGAACCATGTATTGGCAAATAAAAAGTTTTATTAAAAACCATGGATTGGAAAAATAAAAGGTTTTCATTAAAACCATGGTTAGACGAAATAAAAGGTTTTCATAAAAACCCAAGGAGGATTTTTATTCCAAAAAAAAATTCCAAGGAATGTTTAAAAATTTAATTTATAAATATTTAAATTCAAATTGAATTTAAATTTTTTAAATAAATATTTATTTATTTGAAATGGTATAACCCTAAGGTTACCCCACCGACATGCAAGTCAAAAACTGCCTCGTTGATGTGTTGGAAGAAATAACGAAGCAAGGAACTTAGCAATATAAATATTGCCTTGCTAAGGCCAAAAGAAAGGTATTTGAATTTAAAAAAAATGTGTTGCATTTCATGGAGGATAAGACAGAGGAATGCATGCACTGCGTTTATCCCAAAGTTTGGAGCATTGAAGAAGACAAGGCACTTGGGTTCTAGCACCATCCGGTGGCTAGCGCAGGTGGCAAGTGCTTAGTGTTTTTTGAGGGTAGGTTACGGGTTTGAAAACCAATGACAATAGTTTTGGGAAGCCCCTTTTCATTTTTGGTTTCGATGCTAGTAGAAGGAATAAGTAGCGCATGGGGAGTTTATCGCCCATGTGAGTGCTTAGCTCATGTAGCATCCAAGGCCACGGCTAAGGCGCTTGAGTAGGCAGCATCGTGGGTTCAAAACCCACTAAGGGCAAAGGTACAATTTTTAATTTAGTTTTGTTGACTCCAAGGTTTTTGTGAGTAAATTGGGAGGTATAAGGTGGTAATTAAATTGGATTATTTACCTATATGTTAAAGTGATTTTTGGGCATGGTAAAAAGTTATTTTTAATAAAGTAAAAACTAGGGTAGTTAATTTTTACCTTGGAAGAATACATTGCATTTTTTTATAAATTATTTTATTTGATGAGTGCAATTTAAGAAATGAGTTATAAGTAGAAATTGTATTATATTTTATAAAAGGATTTTTGATGAAATTTATGATGTTGAAATTTATTATAAATATGGAGCAATAAGGTGTATTTGGGATTTAATTTATCTTTGTGTTTAAGGTAAATTGTGAAAAGTGTTAGGGTGATAATTCTTGTCATCTAACCCTTTGTACTTTGCAAAGAAAGTTGTGATAATTGAACTAGGCTTTTAAAGACCATTCTACATCAAAGAAAAAGGTATGGGCATATTCTTCCATGGTTGAGTTGATTGGTTGGTTTTCTGGAAAACAACTTTGGAGTGAAAATGACTTAATTAGGTTTCCTTATTGAGTTGTTGAGTTATATGTGAAGATTATTTTATAAGCATTATTGAGTGTGTTTTGAGTTAATGCTTCAACATTTTCTGGAATAAAGAGTTGTTGATAAAATATTGTTTGATAAGCATTGTTGTTGAAGCCATTGGTTAAGTGAGGAACTTGAAATAGGGTTTGCAAAGATCATGAGTATCATTTTTATGTAAATATTGTTTTATAAGCATTGTTGTTTAAGTGAGCAATTGAGTGAAGAACTTGAACTAGGGTTTGGAAAGAACATGAGTATCATTGTTATGTGAGATTGGTTGATAAGCATTGTTGGAAATATTTTGAGTGAATGTTCATATGCTTGGACTAGGGTTTGTAAGCAAGGAGTTCTTCATTGAGTTATTGGTTGAGTAGAGTTAGTTGATCCTAGTCAAATGGATGTGTTCAGTGATATCTCAAGTTATATAAAATAAATTATTCTATATTCTGAATTGAGTTGAGAAGTTGATTGAAATTTATTGAGCAATGAGGTGAATGTGTGTAGCACTCGAAAATTGGTGCAGTTAAACCATCAGTAAAAAGTAGAAATTTGAATTTTAACCTCGAAACCACCCGTTAACCGCTTACCTCATTTTTTGCACCATTTTTAGAAGTTTTTATGACCATTGGACGACATCATCGACGATCTGTCGATATCATTGTCGATCTGATGATATCATCCCAAATCGGATGAATTCTTCTGGAACAAAACGTCCAAACGATTTCGTCCCAAAATAAAAAAATTTTAATTAGCTTATGTTCCAACAACCTCTCCAACTTGGACAGAAGTGTGTCTGCATGGTTGGAGATTCCCACGTTGGGGATCTCCTAAATTGGGATGATCCCCAACCTCCTAACCTCCCCCTAATCCTGTATAAACTGGGATTTTTCCAGTTTATCCCCTTGACTCCCTACTTGACTGCCTGGCTACTTATTTCCCTATAATTTTAGTTTTTGTTGTGATCTCCCATTATTTTGCATTTGTGTTTTCAGGTTTTGTTGCATGATTTTACTGTGTTTCATCCAAAGGTAGCTTGGATCATCGCAGGTGATTCAACTACAATCTTATACTATCCTGTCAAGATTGACGATGATCTTGTATGATTTTGGATGATCTGGTCTGTAATTCAGCTTGGGGGAAATTAGAGCCCTGAGTTTTCATTCTCTATCTCATTTTCCTTATGTATTGGTCTATTAGATTAATTTACTTCTATTTTGCATCTTAGAGTTCACCTCATTTAGCATAACTACATGATAAAATTCAAAATAAGTTTTCAAAATAATGCATCTCATTTAATTTGATATCTGGATTTATCATTCAAACATCTATACTCTTATTTCTATCATTTTGCATCATTCTTGCAATTGTATTTTTGGTTTTTGGTGTCTATTTTCTTGATTGCAGGTTTCTGACAAATTTGCCTGATGAATTCGTTAGGTCGCTGACGATTGTGGGTGATATAGAATGATCTTTTGTGATTTTGGATGATTATATATAATTACAGATGATCTTTTCATATCCGAGATGATCTGGACTCCTACAAGCTTCAGAATCTTCATCAGACATCAAAAATCATGTATACTCTTCTCCATTTTATATATTCTTTGTATTCAATCACATTAGGATTCATTTATGTCTATTGTATTCATATAAATTAGAATCTTCATATAGAATAGCTTAGCTTCATTTTGGCCAACCTAGGAATCTAAATGATTGAACATAAAACGAATAAATCAAACCCATTCTCAACCTAGGCATGGAAACTACCACTCAAAGTTTCCTGGTGAACCCCACCATTCATAAAAAATTCACCTTTATACCCCTCCCCCGAGAGGCACAAACTTCAAAGGGCCTCTCTGTCCAAGGTATTATTCCATCCTTTTCCCACCCCCCTTCCGGGTATGGATCCTTTAGCCTGAAGGTAAGGGTGCAAAAAATTTGGGCGATACATTTTGGTGAACCCGACATGAAACTAAAAACACCTTTTGAAAACAATCTAGAAAAAAAAAACACATTAGTAAGCTCATCTAGAATCATTAGAAAACTATTAAATTTTCATATCATACTTAGATGGTAGATTATAATAGAAGATGAGTTGTCTCCATAAATGTTGAAAATCAATTAACGGCCATAGATATTACTTTTGTGCTTAGGGTACCTCAAACATATAGAGCCTAACCTTTGTGGGACGAACTTGATAGTATATTGGGTATTATTGAACCTAGATCTGTAGAACTTAGGCAAATTAAGAGGTTTGTCCTAGATAGAATCCTAGATCCTGATCAGGTGACTTTGTATCATGAACTTCGGGAGAGCTTTCCATAGGTGGTTAGCCGATAAAAGAGCACTTGTGTCTTCTGAATTATACACCTTTGAGGAATACCTTGAGAATGCAATTGTAGTACATAAATTTCTATCTCGTGTAGAGGATCAAGAAGTCGTTCTTATGGATAGAAAGAGATGGAATAGAGTTCCTAGAGCTATGTTGTATCGAGAGTATTCCCATGAACTTTATTTTTACATGTCAGAGTCTGAAATAGATCATATTACCATAGCACACTTTGTCAAGTTCTTGAAAAACAACTTCCAATTTGAAGAGGAGAATTTTATGACTCCTAATGAACTTGACCCTATCAATGATATCCATAAACTATTCATATAAAGCTAAGTGATTCTTTTTACTATTGTTTCTTACAACTAGCATGTTGTTTGTTATTTTTATTCTCGCAAAATAATAATATAATAAAATCACACAAAAAAAAAACAACAAAACATTTCCTTTTAAAGTATTGTTGGCATTTTTACCACATTTATTTGATTGTTGTTTATTCATGCATAAGTTGTTGCAATTCTCACTTCTATATAGCTTTTGATGCAAAAAAGGCTAAATTTCGAAGACATCATGATATCACGACCGAAAATAGTATGGAGAGCATAGGTTGAAAATTGTTGCAATATTGTGACATGTCGCATTATCCCGGGTCTGATGAGGAGAGAGAAGACAAAAGCCAAAGGTGTCGAGAAATCGTGACCTGTCATAGTTTCGCGATGCAAAAGGCAGAAAATAGCAAAGTTTCAAAACCGTCGCGATATCGCGACGTGTTCCAAAATCATGGTCAACATAGTCAACGACAGCAAAGCAGCAAGGTTGTCGCAAAATCGCGATGTGTTGTAAAATCGCAGTCAAAATGGTCAACGGGGGGCAGCACAGTGAAAAGGTCACGAAATCATGACATAACCAAGCGAAAGGCAATGAGAATCAACTTTGTAGCAATATCGTGACATAATATTGCACACAGTATGGATGACGAAAGACATAGCGAAATCGCTACGTGTTGCGTGGTCGCGGCAAGGTGGAGACAGAAAGGCTTAAGGCATGAAAACGTCGTGATTTCACGACATTTCTGAAGATGAGGGCAAGAAAGAAGTTGGCATCATGATTTCATGACACTTGTGAAGATGTAGTCAAGCAACATAGAATCGTCGCGATATCGTGACATTTTGGAGCAGAAGGACTAAGAGCAGCAAGTGGTAGCGATTTCGCGCCTTGTCTTGTTTTCGCGAGGAAGAAAGAAGAAGACAGCCAAATTGTATGGAACGTCGTGATTTCACGACATGATGAAGTTTTGTGGTCAGGAGCAATAAAGTCCAAGGAGATAGAACCTGTCGTGATTTCGTGACATGATGGAGATTAACGAAGCACTTGAGGCAAGCTTGTCATGTTTTCGCGGGTTAGAAGTAGGACCGTACAGGGTGGATGAAAATTGTCGCAATTTCATGACATGTCTTATTTTTGCGACATGGAAGAGAGCATTGAGCAGCAACAGAGAAATTGTCATGATTTTGTGACATGGTGTCGTTTTCGTGACTTGGAGAAATGAAGAAGGCGGGTGAAAGAACATGTCACGATTTCACTACATGTTGAAGAAGGAAGTTCCAACAAAGGCGAATGTCACGATTTTGTGACGTATCAAGAAGATAAAGCTGAAGAGAGAAAGGTGTAGCAAAATTGAGCAGTGTCATGTTTTCATGATTCGAAGTAGCGAAGAGAACAAAAGATGAAGAATGTAGCAAAATCGTGCCTTGTCACATTTTCACGACAACAGAGCAAAAAAGGAGCAGAATGGTACGAAACGTCGCGATTTCATGACACGTCCCATTTTCGCGAGTTAAGGTTGCAAAGAAGACAAAGGAGCCAAACCTATAGCGATTTTGTGACATGGTTGGTTTTCACGGTTCCAAAGCGATAGAAGTGTATGGAGCAGAAATACGTCACGATTTCATGACATGTCGCATTTGCGACCTATTACAGTTTCGCGCCAGAAAACAATTCAAATGGCTTGATGCAGTTTTGCAATTTTCAAGAATTAAAAGCACTCCAGAATTAAATATTTTGCTGCTTTCCAATGCCAACAAGGTAGAAGAACGTGTTCAAGTCACCAGCATTAAAGATGCTCCATTATTCGAAGCTGTTGTTCACAATTTTTCTAACGGTCCAAGCATGTTTCGAGAATGACCATTTAATGAAGACGACCGACTCCTTATTGCATTTAATTTTTGGTTTCTCCGAGGTGGGATTAAGGGGATCATTTCCTTGTTTCCGTGGCACACTTTGTAGATCTCGAGGACGTCCGTCGTAAAGTTTTAATGATGTAAAGAAGCAAGACTTCTATATAAACCAATGTAGATCTCAAAAAGAGATATTGGGAGTTTGAGAGACATGTTGCATGAAAGCTTTCAAGTTATTTGCATGAATGAAATATTTTTTGCCTCTAATTTTGCAAGCGTCTTTCTGTGTGATTTCCTTCTAGTTCATGCATTTCTCAATTATGCTCGTCTTTTTGATCTGCTATTAGATTTGAATTCTGTGTTTGAGTTTGAATATTGCAAGTGAGGAAGTGAGTTCTGGAATGCAATCCTGGAGGTTGTCTGCACAAGGTCATAAGTAGATTATGTCGTATTCTGTTATTATATGTTGTTTATACACTTGAGGTTAACTTCTTGCCGAGTTTCTTTCCCGATCTGTTAAATTTGGCCTATGGCTATATTTCTCGTTTCTTTCAGTAATTTCCCATTCCTTTCTACATATTTCCAATTCCTTTCCTGTAACTCTAATCTTGAAACAATCTTAGATTTAGTAAGGGAACCAGCCCTCTCTGGAGATTGGTCTGGGAGACATTTCTTTCTTCCAGCCTTTCAATGTTGGTCGGTTCTAGGGTGCAATTAGCGTAAAATCCTTTCTTGTGGTAGATTCGTGACCAACAGTTTTTGCCATGCCCGGTGGAACAAACTTCTTTTGTCTCAAAAATATCCCATAGTGTTGAAGGTTTAATGTTCGCCTTCATGTCGTATAGTTAGAACATTTGGTGACTCTGTAGTACCCAAAAATCTCTGAACGTGGATGTAGTGAAAGCTGTACTTCATGATCACGAGATCAAAGTCTAAAAAAGTTGAAGATCTTGTTGAGTTTTTTGAACTTGACAACACAAAAGAGGTGAGCATTCTAGGTTGGTTTCCCCATCACTTGCATCATCTGCCATATCCACACAAATCCCTGGTATTGTTTCTAGTTTTCCATCTTCTCAGTCATATCCACTAGTCCCAATGGCTCAGTATCCTTCACCCAGGAAGTTCTTGGCATGGAACAGCTCAGGGGCCTTGAATTTGCAGGCTCAAAATCTAGTTCCTCAGGTTGCTTTGAAATTTTTGTCGACCTATGATGGTAGGGGTAAGACTACATATGAGCATATTAATGATGTAGCTTCGTTTGCAGCCATCCATGATATAACTGATGAAGATGTGATGGTAAAGTTGTTGGTGTTATCCCTGAGAGGTAAATTGATGTACTGGTACCAAACATTGCAACCAGGCACCATTACATCATGGGATCAGCTAGGAGAACTATTAGTTAAGAATTTTCATGAATAGGCTAATCCATTTTCATTGTTGCATCAGTTTAACGTAATCCAAAGGCACCCACAGGAAGAGATAGCTGATTTCAATGTCAGATTCACCAGAACCTGGCAGAGAATTCCTAATGGTCTTCGGCCTGCTGATGAGCTAGCTACATTTTATTACCTCAGAGCATTCAACACAGACATCGGTTGGGTTGTCCGGCAGTCCAGCGTAACTACATTTCCAGAGTTGTTCAAACAAGTGTTAAAGGCGGAAGCTAATTTGATTGCTATAGGCAAACTACCTCCTAAGGTAACAATGCTTATCATCCCTGATCTGCCTAAGTATTTGTACTCTGGTTCGCTTCCATAGCCCATGCCATCTATGTATCCTACACCATCATGGAGTTCAAGTATGCCTCAGATCGCACCTATTCCAATTCCCCAGCTTCCTGCTCTAACTATTCCTCAGTTGCCTGCATCGAGTATTCCACGGTTAGTCCCTCCACTTCCAATTCTTGCATTATCTTCCCCACAGATTCCATTACCTTTACCAGCACCGCCTGTGTCCTCAAGCCCAGATCCTCAATTGGCTATGTTACAAGAAATTCAGTTGGCTATGAGATCTCTCACTGACAAGGTGACATCTATGGAACGGAGAGAGGCGGAAAGGAACTACCAGCCACGAATATTTATGCCGACAGTAACTGGAGAACAACCTGCTCCTAGCAAGGCTATGGAGAAAGCACCTGAAAGAAACTCAGCAATTTTGGTAAGTGAAGAGGCTATCTCTTCTGTAGTTTCACATGAGCCATCCTACTGGTGTTCTTCCTGCAATGACCCACATGATGAGTCCACTTGCATGGTCCACCAAAATTATTTGCAAGTTCTTACAGGGAGCCGTGTAAACATGATTCGAGAGGTAGATCTTACTTTCATGGAGTCTCTGGAGGAACATATAGCAATACTGACATGCAGTGGCAAGAAACCAATGTTGGTCGATCCAGCTAAGATGGAGCCATTGAAATTGCCTCCTGTACAAGCAAAAAAATAGCAAATGCCAACAAAGGCTCATGATTCCCTGGTGTAACGACAATCACCTGTTTTGTCAAATGATCCACTTCCCCCACCAGCAAAAGAGAAGGGACAAACTTCTACTTCCCATCCACAAGCGAAAACAAAGGAACAAGCCAAAGAGACATTGTGGTATCCATCATTGACCAAACGGCAACAAGTGGAAGCTATCCAGCAACATAAGAGCACATTCGAATCTGCTAGTGGCAGAAAATAATAGATCTCCATGGAGTACAACATTGTTGAAGAGCTCAAATGGATACCAGCTAAGGTAAGTTTGTATGACACCTTACAGTTGCTTGGACAAATAAATCTCTTATAGGAATCCCTAAAGACCATACAAATTAAGGGGAAAGCTCCAGCCCAGGTAATTATGGCTCAAACGTTAACTTCTTCAGTCACTGGTAGGAATAGACCTCACCTGTTTTATCTGTCACTCAAGATGGAGGGTTGGATTGTACATAATTGCCTGATTGACTCTGGAGCCGCTAAAACTGTCATGCCTAAGGTAGTTTGTGAAGCAATGGGAATGGAATATACACGAAGTAGCCTTGGAGTCTTGCAGTTATATGGCACTCCTATGAAAATAGTGGGTGTAATCAAGGATGTCCCAATTGTTTTACACACTATGCCTCAGATTACAGTCATTCAGGAGATAGTTGTGGTCGATCTAGAATCGTATTTTAGTATGTGCTTATCCAGATAGTTTACTGCAAAGTTAGGAGGTTACCTTGCACTGGATTATTCCCACTTAGAGATCCCTTTCAAAGGAAAGAGACTCCGGATCCATAATGAAAAACCTTCCTCTTTTCACATTGAAAGGTTGGATGAGGTAGGAAAAACTATGCAGTCTGTCAACATGCTTACCGAAGAGTTAGAGGTGTCTGATTTGATAAATGAGGTTTTGGATCCTTATTTGGAGGATGAGTTTTCAATGCTCAATTCTAATGCTATGCTAGAGACCAAAATTGGCTATTATTCTATTACAAAGCAGCTTGAAGAGGTTGAAGTTGAGTTGCCTCCTGATCAAGTTGATCAAGACTCTCTGCCAGATCAGCTCTATTTTGATGGAGCACAATACAGAAGTAGTGCTAACACTGGGACTGAACTATCATGCCTAGGACTCAAGATGGCTGGGACACTTGAAGTGCAGCAGTTTCAAAGCTTTGGTAACTCTGAGCTGATCATCAACCAAGAGTTTGCTGAGTGTCTGTCAAAGGTCTAGGATCCAGGAGACAGAACCGTGTTTGGGTTTGTGTCTTTCCCGAAAGTTCACAACTAATTCGGGAGTTACCTTGTATATAGAAAAAAAAAAAAGCAAAAAAACACAAAAGAAAAAAAAAAGTATTATTGTTTTCTCTGTCAACTTCGGCTCTTTTTGCATGCGAGCCCGCAGGTACATATATTTCTTTCTTTTTCTTCTTCCTTCCCAGTAGTTAGTGGTTTCCTCACTATTTCTTCCCTTCCCTTATTTATTCCCTTCTTCTCCTACTCCTTTTCTTCTACAAGTAATCAAGCCACTGTTGCTGTTTCTTTTTCCCTTCTTGCTATTCCCATTTCTTATTTTCCTTTTCTTCTAATTTCTCTTTAGCATTTATCACAGTTTATCCTGCATGTGTTCTCTCATCACTTCCATTCCATTATTCCATTCACTTCCGTTTTCTTTTCATAGCATCTAGTAGCATAGAAGCACTCTGTTACTATATCTACCGCATCACTCCTCCACTCCACCATTCCATCATATCACCATTCCATTCGCATTCCATAGCCTGCGCATCCGTAGGATCTTATTTCATGCATTTCTATTTTGCAACCCCTGGTGCTTTCATGGAGATTCTTTTACAGCACCTGGTAAGTTAATCCAAATACAGATTCTTTGAGTTTCATTCATTCAGCAAGAGTTTTTGCAGCAGTCCATCGAGATGTACCCCAGTAGCCAACTTTTTGTTCTCAGTTTTTCATGACTCTGTTGCCCAATGGATTCAGGCCTGGGATTCTTGCATGCAGTAGAACTGTATACCCTGCGAGCCACCAAGAATGTTGGCATTTTTGCCACATTTATTTGATTACTGTTTATTCATGCATAAGTTGTTGCAATTCTCACTTCTATACAGCTTTTGATGCAAAAAAGGCTAAAGTTCGAAGACGTCGCAATATCGCGACCAAAAATAGTATGGAGAGCACATGTTGAAAATTGTTGCGATATCGCAACATATTGCGTTATCGTGGGTTTGATGAGGAGATAGAAGACAAAAGCCAAAGGTGTCACGAAATCGTGACATGTCATAGTTTCACAGCGCAAAAGGCATAAAAGAGAAAAGTTTCAAAACCGTCGCGATATCGCGACGTGTTCCAAAATCGCGATCAACGTAGTCAACAGCAGCAAAGCAGTAAGGTTGTCGTGAAATCACGATGTATTGGAAAATCACAGTCAAAATGGTCAACGAGGGGCAGCACAGTGAAAAGGTCATGAAATCGTGACATAACTAAGCGAAAGGCAATGAGAATCAACTTTGTAGCGATATCATGACATAATATTGCACACAGTACGGACAACGAAAGACGTAGCAAAATCGCTACGTGTTGCATGGTCGCGGAAAGGTGGAGACAGAAAGGCTTAAGGCATGAAAATGTCGCAATTTCATGACATTTTTGAATATGAGGGCAAGAAAGAAGTTGGCATCGTGATTTTGTGACACTTGTGAAGATGCAGTCAAGCAATATAGAATTGTCGCGATATCACGACATTTTGGAGCGAAAGGACCAAAAGCAGCAAGTGGTAGCGATTTCATGCCTTGTCTTGTTTTCGCGAGGAAGAAAGAAGAAGACAACCAAATTGTACGGAACATCACGATTTCGCGACATGATGAAGTTTTGCGATCAAGAGTAGTAAAGTCCAAGGAGATAGAACCTGTCACGATTTCGCGACATGATGGAGATTAACGAAGCACTTGAGGCAAGCTTGTCATGTTTTCATGGGTTAGAAGCAGGACCGTACAGGGTGGATGAAAATTGTCATGATTTCATGACATGTCTTATTTTCACGACATGGAAGAGAGCATTGAGCAGCAGCAGAGAAATCATCGCGATTTTGCAACATGGTGTCGTTTTCATGACTTGGAGAAATGAAGAAGGAAGGTGAAAGAACATGTCGTGATTTCGCTACATGTTGAGGAAGGAAGTTCCAACAAAGGCGAATGTCACGATTTCGTGACGTATCAGGAAGATAAAGCCGAAGAGAGAAAGGTGTAGCGAAATCGTGCAGTGTCATGTTTTCACGATTCGAAGCAGAGAAGAGAACAAAATATGAAGAATGTAGCAAAATCGTGCCTTGTCGCATTTTCACGACAACAGAGCATAAAAGGAGCAGAATGGTACGAAATGTCGTAATTTTGTGATGCATCCCATTTTTGCGAGTTAAGGTTGCAAAGAAGACAAAGGAGCCGAACCTGTAGCGATTTCACGACATGGTTGGTTTTCACGGTTCCAAAGCGACAGAAGTGTATGGAGCAGAAATACGTCACTATTTCACGACATGTCACGTTTTCGTGACCTGTTACAGTTTCACACCAGAACGCAATTCAAATGGCTTGATGCAGTTTTGCGATTTTCAAGAATTAAAAGCACTCCAAAATTAAATATTTTGTTGCTTTCCAATGCCAACAAGGTAGAAGAACATGTTCAAGTCACCAGCAATAAAGACGCTCCATTATTGAAAGTTGTTGTTCATGATTTTTCTAACGGTCCAAGCATGTTTCAAGAATGATCATTTAATGAAGATGACCGACTCCTTATTGCATTTAATTTTTGGTTTCTTCGAGGCTGGATTAAGGGGATCATTTCCTTGTTTTCGTTGCACACTTTGTAGATCTCGAGGAAGTCCGTCGCAAAGTTTTAATGATGTAAAGAAGCAAGACTTCTATATAAACCAATGTAGATCTCAGAAAGAGATATTGGGAGTTTGAGAGACATGTTGCATGAAAGCTTTCAAGTTATTTGCATGAATGAAAGATATTTGGCCTCTGATTTTGCAAGCGTCTTTCTGTGTGATTTCCTTCTATTTCATGCATTTCTCAATTATGCTCATCTTTCTGATCTACTGTTAGATTTGAATTATGTGTCTGAGTTTGAATATTGCAAGTGAGGAAGTGAGTTCTAGAATGCAATCCTGGAGGTTGTCTGCACAAGGTCGTAAGTGGATTATGTCGTATTCTGTTATTATATGTTGTTTATACACTTGAGGTTAACTTCTTGCTAAGTTTCTTTCTCGATATGTTAAATTTGGCCTGTGGCTATATTTCTCGTTTCTTTCAGTAATTTCCCATTCCTTTCTACATATTTCCCATTCCTTTCCTGTAACTCTAATCTTGAAACAAGCTTAGATTTAGTAAGGGAACCAGACCTCTCTGGAGATTGGTCTGGGAGACATTTCTTTCTTCCAGCATTTCAATGTTGGCCGGGTCTAGGGTGCAATTAGCGTAAAATCCTTTCCTATGGCAGATTCGTGACCAACAAGTATTTTAGTAGGTATATAGTTAAAATATATACCTCTCAATCCTATCGCGCATATATATATAAGTATATATATTTTCTAAAACCTAAGTTTAGCACAATGCCTAGACTTAGGAATGGAAAACAAACTGAATAAGATGAAGATTGGTTAGGAAGACCATTTACTGACCAAAATGTCCCTCCTGAGGACCAAGTTTAGGAAGAAAAAACCCTAGACCAGCAAGAAGAAGAGCTTGTTGTAGGAAATGAACAAGAAGAAACTTTTAGAGAGGAAGGATCCTCATCCCCTAAAATGTCTTCGAGAGGAGCTATCACTTTTGATAACATGGAACAATTCTGGAAGTTCATTAACACTAATATGGGTGTTTTTAATAGAGCAGACCATATGGACAAGGATCGAATTAGTGACAAGCAACTCTAGAAGAAGTATTTCAAACATGCACTAATCTCTTGTCCTTTATTGAACAAGAGAGTGATCAAGCTAGACCATCCAATTTGGATATAGTAGCTGCAATCTAGAGCATGCAACAACAACAGGTTACCCAACAACCTAAAGTGCCTGTTAACAAGCCTAGGGTCATTCCCGCACAAAATAAACCATCATTTACTGCTCTATTTTGCCAATCTCTTGATCAACATACCTCAAATCAACAAAAATCCAAAACAAAACCAAACACAAATTACCAAAAATCTAAGGTACAACATAATACTATTACAAATCTCCTTCATAATGCTCTTCCTACTAACACTTTGCATAATAGCAATGTAACATCTAATCCTTATGTCACACCATCATACACTCATAGATCCCATACCTATGTGCCACCAAACCAATATGGTGGACAAACTAGAAATCTTGATGGTGAAACAATCAGTTTCTCGCATGGACCAGATAGATCCCTACTATCCCTCATACAATTATCGAGAGATGTGTAGTCAACCTGTAGATCCTATAGTCGTAGCACAGTTGTATCCTAAATATTGTCCTATGCCTATTCTTCCCATATATAAAGGAATCGAGGATCCCATAGAGCATCTTCGTATGTTTAGGATAGCATGTCATGATATATCACATGATGATTTGTTTTTACTAAAAATATTCCCAAAAATCTTGGGAGGAATGGCATTAGAGTGGTATTATCAATTACCCACTAATTCTTTGAGGAATTTTGAAGAAATTTCCGAGTCTTTTGTTCATCAATTTAGTGCATACATCGAAATATATGTGACCATTAAATATTTATATGATTTAAAATAGGGCAAAGATGAATGCTTTGCTGATTTCCTAGATAGGTGGAGACAATTGATAGGAAAATTGCACTTTGTGTTACCTTATAGGGAGATGTTGGACATCTTTATTAATAATTTACAAGAGCAACTATCTTACGAATTATCAACTACTACCTTGACCACTTTTTATTAGGCTATAGACTTAGATCGAAGAGTGGAATATGCTCTCATTAGGAGAGGCCAGCTTAAAAAGAGAGACAATGAGAAAACATCCAAAACTCAATATAAGAATAAACAAGTTGTGGGTGATGGAGTCACCGATAGCATAAATACTACTAATGTTAATTTTGTGAAGGCAGCAGAGACATTTGTACTAAAACCTCCTGATAGACCTCCTCGAGAATTTACTAGGTTGAATCAACCTTTATCAACTATTTTATCACAATTATTAGAACGAGTTTTGATTCAATTACCAAATATTCGTGAACCTGATCCAACTATACCCAGATACAGAGCATATTTACACTGTGACTTCCATAGAGGACCTTGACACACTACCAACTCTTATAAAATATTAAAACATAAAATACAGGACTTGATTGATAACAATGAGATGGAGGTGCAAGCCTTTCAACATAAGCAAAATCCTCCTAATAATGTTCAAAAGAACACCCCATAAAACCAGAACCAGAATGCCAATTAGTCATTGGACATATTTCAACATCCCTTACCAAAACATGGTAAGGAGGTGGCTAATCAAGTTGAACATCATAATGTCCCTCCTCATGCCCGATATGTAGGAACTATTAGTGGGCATTTACCTATTCATGATCTAGAAATCTTTGGCACAACTCTATCCGTGGTTACAACTAGGCCTCTATATAATATTCAGATACTTGATCTTAGTGATACAGAATACGAGACTGAGAGTGATATGGAAATCACATCAAATCAATCGAATAGTTCTAAAGATGAATCGGATCCTATTCACCCTATCACAAGTTATATGGTTCCAGAAGAGCCATTACCAAGAAGATTCACTACTAGACCATCATATCACTGATTACTTTCTAATGAGCTAGCTATAAACGCTAGACCAAGACCCATTCATCATCCGTAGGATAATATTGTGGGTACCATCGGAGCTGTTACTAGACAACATGCTCAAAATTCTCAACAAGATCAAATTCATAATGGTGGATCAGCTCCGTTTGTTTTGAAGGTTCCTAATGAATGGAATCATTCGCTTCATGTTCAACCTAAACCTCCTTATAATATTAATGAACAAAAATCAAATATTACAGCTAGAATTTCTCTCTTGGACCTTTTAAGATCTTCTCCTACACATAAAGATGAATTAATGCTCACATTAAGTCAGATGATGGTACCACAAGACATTCAACATGAATCCATGGGAGATACTATAATAACTCGTGAAGTTGATTGTATTGACTTTCGGGATAGAGACATACCGCAACATAGTTTACATAAAGATAACCCCTTGTATATTACTGCCTTAATTTGATATGTAGCAGTCAAACGAGTTTTAATTGATAATGGTTCATCTTTAAATATCTGCACTTTTGACTTCTACCAAATATTTGGGTTTAGAAGTGATGAAATGAAAAGAATTGATATGATCATAGAAGCTTTCAATGACAAAACACAAGAAACATGTATATTTATTATCATTCCATTGCAGGTTGGTCCAAGAACCTTGGATACAACTGTGTTTATTGTACATTGCCCTGCATCATACAATATACTGTTGGGTCGTCCTTGGATCAACGCAATACGAGTTGTTCCCTCAACTTTACATCAATGTGTTAAGTTCAAATTTAAGAATTAGTTGGTCACCATTCATGGTGATCCAAGACCCTTTGATATGTGTGCTTTTGCAGAACCTATTGGAGTTCAATTTTGCCCTGCTCTGTCATCCACACATCCTAATTCTCATTATCCATATAAACGTGTGAAACTCACACCCACAATGTCATCTACTTCTTCTCCATTAGTTGCACCTCCACATATAGCTCAACCATCTTTTAAACAAACCGCATTAGGAACTAAGAAAGATCCTAATCCCACAACCAATGTCTCTTGTTCTACTCCTATAACTTCCATACCTGTAATAGACCCATCTATTGATACCTCTACACCGTCTACATCCACCAAATTCATATTTTCTACATCAAAAGACGTAGGGAATGTTCCTTCTACCTCTTATGCTCTTACTGACGAGATCTTACCCAATCTATCTAAAATTATTATATTAGAAGAAGCAAATGCTTCTATGTAAGATTCCCTTATTTTAAATAATTTGCCACCATCTCCTCGTACCTTGGGTCTCCCATAGCCTATGGGAAGTATTTACCAAGTCATGATTTGTGCCTTTATTTATAAGGGATATTACTGGGGTAGAATACCAGAAACATCATAACTCATTATGATGGATATGCTCGATGTTATTTTACTAATGAGTATATTAAAGCCATACCTATAATGCTTAAATTGGGATATAAATGGAAAGGTTTGGTACCTTTCCATAATGGTATGAAAGAACCTTTTGAGGTAGAAGAGTCGCCCGCTCGATGTGGTGTGGGCCTATTTTATAGTAAGGGTCAACCATTCCCATTTGAGGATGATGACCATCTTATATGTTACCAAGATTATTTAGATGAACGTAATGCTTTGCATTTAACAAATAAGACATTCACATGTAATATGCTATCTATAGCTTATCCTGAGATGATCGTTGAATCCAACGATGAGTTGGAGGGAGATATCTTTCATGACGTCTCCGTTGAGGAATTATTACATAATGGATTTTATTTTGATGGATCTATACCTAGTATAGCCCAGCTTGATGCCAAAACTCCTCACGATGAATTATCCAAGCTAACCTTGGAATAATTACAAGAATTGGGCATTTCACCTACCCCACCTAATTTTGAGAGAGATCTACACATGGAAGTAGAAAATGTCATAAAAATTAACATTGGAACCGACGACAACCCTCACATAATCAACATTGGATCGAAATTGAGTCAAGAAAAATAGGATAAATACATTGCATTTCTTAAAGAATATGAAGATGTTTTTGCTTGGACATATGAAGATATGCCAGGTTTAGACCCTTTTGTAGTTATGCATCACCTAGTAGTGCATCCAAATGCTAAACCTGTTAAGCGGAAGCTTAGAAAAATTCATCCTAAAGTGGCCTTACTAGTCAAAGGGGAGTTAGAAAAACTCCTGAATGTTATTTTTATACAAGCCATTGATTATGCTGAATGGATCTCGAATGTAGTTCCAATAACTAAGAAATAAGCTACTAAGATTAGGGTTTGTACAGACTTTAGATATATTAATGTTGCATGCCCTAAAGATGATTTTTCCCTTCCCAATATGGATTAGATCATTGATTTTACTACTAGGAGTGGAATGATATCCTTAATGGATGGATTTTTTGGCTATAATCATATCAGGATAGCTCTTGAAGATCAAGCTAAAACATGCTTTATTACCCCTTGTGGGACCTTCTGTTGGATAGTGATGCCATTCGGTTTGAAGAATGTAGGTGCAACCTATCAACGAGCCATGACTTATATCTTTCATGATATGATGCATGATATACTACATGATTATGTAGATGACATTATAGCTCATTCTACTAAATAAGATGACCATTTAGATGACTTGAGAAAATTATTTGATTAGTTAAGGGAATATCTTATCCGATTGAATCCAGCCAAATATATATTTAGAGTTAAGTCAGGTAAATTATTGGGGGTTATAGTTTCTTTACGTGGCATCAAAATTGACCCTCTCAAGATTATGGCTATCACTAATATGCCCACACCTACAAATATATCTGAATTATGACGTCTACAAGGTAAGCTTCAAGCTATCCGTCGCTTCATCGATAAGCTAGTGGATAAAACTGGACCCTTTCTTAAGATTCTTAAGAAGGATGTCTCTTTCCATTGGGACAACGAATGTAAGGAAGCATTTGAACTCCTCAAACAATATCTTCTTAACCCACCTATACTTTCACCACCTAAACCTGATTGCTCATTTATCTTGTATATTTTTGCTTCAGAATTTGCTTTAGGAGCTATGTTAGCTCAAATTGATGATGAGAAAAGAGAGCATGTTAATTATTACATTAGTAGAACATTAATTAGTTATGAAACCCGCTACATAGAATTAGAGAAGTTATGTCTAGCAGTCATATTTTCTACATAAAAACTACGCCATTATATGCTCAATCAGAAAACATATGTTATTGCTAAATTCGATCCCTTGCGGTATCTCATGAGACGACCATATTTATCTGGTCGCACAGCAAAGTGGGTTCTTGCTCTAAGTGAGTTTGAACTCATGTTTATAGGATAGAATTTTGTTAAGGGTCAAATCATAGCAGATCAATTAACTATTGCACCCTTAGAGTCCATCCATGCCCTCATCATTGAGTTTCCTGACGAATGCTTTAACCTAGAGGCATATCATTCAGAGAAATGGTCCCTATACTTTGACGAAGCCCGATGCATGAGTGGGGATGGTGCAGGTATTATTTTGATATCTCCATAGAAACATCTCATACCTCTATACTTTAAATTAATGTTTACCTGTACTAATAACACTGCTAAATATGAGGCTCTATATTTGGATTACGAGTTGTCCTGGCACTGAACATTAAAAATCTATTAGTTTTCGATGATTCTAAACTTGTTATAAATCAAATTAACGATTTTTATCATACCAGAGATGATAAATTATGCCCATATAAAGCATATGTATTACAATTAATATCTTTATTTGATCAAGTTACCTTGGAAGCTATTCCTAGAACTAGTAATCGTGCGGCTGATGCTATGGCCGTAGCTGCATCTCTTTTACCCTTGGAGTTAGATGATGAATATGCTGCCATCATTATTTGTCAACTATAGGAACCCGCTTCAACTAAATCATGTTTGGAACCTTTGGACATGTTTCTAATCAATGAAACTATTCCTCAACTTTGGTACACTGACATCCTCAATTTTCTTCAAACTAAGACCTTCTCTAAAGGTTTTAATAGAAACCATAACCGGTTATTACATAGACAAGCAATTCGCTTTGTAATAATTAGCAATACGTTGTATAGGAGATATTTTGAAGGTATCCTATTGAGATGTTTGAATCTAGAAGAGTGTAGATCAGCTTTAAGTGAAGCCCACGATGGATCTTGTGGGGGACACTTTAGTGGTAGCACCATTGCTAAGAAGCTCCTTAGAATAAGATATTTTTGGCCTACCATGGATAATGATGCACATGATTACGTGCGACATTGTGGAAAGTGCCAGAAACATGCTGACCTTGTCCATGCACCTGCATAAGAACTATAGGCTATATCATCTCCTTGGCCCTTTTCAAAATGGGGCATAGACATCATCAAAAAATTAATCTTGTGTCATCTGATGGACACAAATTCATCATAATCACCATCGAATATTTTACGAAGTGGGTCGAAGCTATGCCTTTAGCTTCTTGCACTGGAATGCAAGTTTCCAAGTTTATTCTTAATCAAATTATTTGTAGGTTCATAATTCCTGTAAATCTCATCTTGAATAATGGAACTTGTTTCAAAAACAAAGATGTAAATAAACTATGTCAAAAATATAAAATTCAACACCATTGGTCCACTCCCTATTATCCTTAGGGTAATGGCCAAGCAGAAGCATCTAATAAAATATTAATTAAAATCCTCAAGATACTGGTCAATAAATCTGGCCGTGATTGGCACATTTAATTATATCCTGCTTTGTGGGCTTATCGAACTAGCATTTGTATTCCCATGGGCACTTCACCTTTTGATGAGGTTTAATTAGACTTTAGGTTTAATTTTTGCTTTTCCTAAAGTTTTGTTTTTGCCGACATTTTATTGTCGGCAGTTTAGTCATGTCGGCAGCTCGTGATTACGACTTGCCGACATTCCTTGTTTTCATTTGTCGACAGATTCTTATCTTCTCCTACCGATTGTCTTTGTTTTCTTTGGCTATTTAAGCCTGTAAATAAAATTTCAATTCAGCTTGGCTTAATCCACATTATATTGGTATCAGAGCTTGGAATTGATGATGGTTTTGGGTTTTTTCGACCTCATCTGCAAGTCCAGTTGAAGCTCTGTCAGTGTGCTGCGTCACTGTTGTTTTCATCAATAGTTTGTTGTAGTGAAGCTTATACAATTCGTGACATTGTCCATCACCAAGCTTATGCGGTCATTTCGATCGCTAATTATTTTTAGTTGGTCATTCAGTCCAACCTCAAATTTGTCACGAGCCCATTGGGAAAACTCTGTCGTAAGGAAGATCTATACAGACTACGTCGTAGGCAGTGAGCGCTAGGGTTTCATCAAGGTTGTAGTGGCTCTTGTTGCATCTAAAAAATACCCGTCACTGCAGAAGACAACGGTGTTCTGTTTTCCCTTTCGTAAGCACGTTCTCTACGCATTTCAGTTCCATCCAGCGAGGGGTTTCAAAGTTTTGTATATTCACCCAGATCCACATGCTCAAAACATTTTTGCCCCCAAATTTTAGCCCAGATCAGGCCAACCAGCCTGTCGATTTTGTTCCTCCGAGGGATTGAATTCGGGTTCGAGCCCGCGCATCTCCGTGACTCTATTTCGATAGTGATTCCCAGCACACAGAAGCAGGACGCGGTTCACCCTTTGCTGAGGGTTCAACATATCTATCTACCTATCCTTTGCATTTTCGGATTTTAAAATTCCGCACCTCTGTTTTCAGGCCTCAAGATTGCTTCTAGATCCTGATTTTGATGATTTTTCTCGCCTGCACATTAATTAAAAAAAAAAAACCCTGTTTGCTTCAGCCAAGGATTGCCAGCAATTGACGTGCTCATTGGGATTATTTTATTTTATTATTTCCACTTTTCCATTTTGGATTTGGGTTATAATTTAAAAAAAAAAAAAGTTAAGTCAAGTAAAAGAAACGTTCTTTTACTTTTTATTACTTTTTACCCCATCGTCATTTGATTTAGAATCATTGTAAAAATTGCATCATTTTGCAATTAGTTTTGGCAATTACTTTTTGTTTTTTTAACCCTCTTATAACCACTTTTTGCTACCCTCTTGCTGGCACGTACTCGGGCTCAAATGGCTATCGAGTTGGCTGACAAAATGGCCCAACTCACACAACTGGTGAGTGTTTTGGCCGATAAAGTCACCACTCAAGACATTCAACCCCATTGTGATGTTGCCAACTATGACGGTTCATGGGATCCGGAGGTTCTCAACAGCTGGATTCTCGACATGGACAGTTGGTTCGAGTATACCAAATTGGAGAAGGCCCAACGAGTTGCTTTTGCCAAACTCAAGTTGACGGGCCTTGCTAAAATCCTTGTCACAGATCGCCACCAAACTCAGAATCCCATTGATACATGGGAAGAATTGCAATGCATTTTGAAGAGTAGTTTTTACCCTTCAAATTATGTTGAAGACCTTCAAATTAAGAGGTTACGTCTTCGCCAAACAGCTCACATGAGTGTTCATGATTATGTGTTGCAATTTAACAAATTGAGAATTCTGAATTCTGTGCAGGATAATGTAATTCAACTTGTTACCAAGTTTAAAAGTGGACTGTAGGAACCACTTTATCGCAAGTTAAAATACAAAACCATCTTGAGCATTGATATGGCTTTCAATCAAGCCATTCTTGTGGAGGAGGAATTACAAGATTCATCGTGCGGGGCTCGCTCTTCGTCATTAGGAGGAAATTCGAAGGCTTCAAATCAGCAATCCACAGCAGCTAAGTCTTCTTCTTCTCCCTCTTCTCCTCATCCTACTTCTTCTTCTTCTTCTTCTTCTTCTTCAAAATCTTCCAAATCTTCTGTGGAATGTACATATTGTAAGAAGAAGGGCCATCAAAAGCATCAATGTTTTAAGTTGAAAATTTTGAAAAAGAAGTCCCTAGTTGTAAAGCCTTCCAATGAGGAACCTCAAGAAGGTCCCATTGAGGCTACAGGGGAAAGAAATACTTACAAAGAATTGGCTGGGTTGAACAAATTGACCCTCATGAACACTTCACTAGGGGATCGAGAGAACTTGTTTGTGACCACGGTCCACCTTGATGCATCTTTTGTAGTTGATTGTATCATCGATAGCGGCTCGCAGAAGAATCTAATTGCGAGGTCTGTTGTCGACAAATTGAAGCTGCCCATGAAACCCCATCCTCATCCGTATCCTTTAGGGTGGAAGGATAATGGGATTTCATCGGACATCACACACACTTGCACTGTGAATTTTGCTTTCAGTCCCTCTTTTATGGACACCGTGGTGTGTGATGTTACTCCAATGGATTGTTGCGGTTTATTTCTTGGAAGACCCTATCAATATGATAGGAGGTCTATTCATGATGGGTTTAAAAACACATATACCTTGCACAAAGATGATAAAGCCTACATAATCAGAAGCACTCAGCAAACTCCACAAAATTTAATGCTAAGTTGTAGACAAGCACGTAAGGTTGTAAATCAAGCAAGGGAATTGGCACTCATCTTCATCAGACCACATAATTAAAATAAGCAAGCATCCAAGCCAATACAAGACAAGCATGCTTCAGTTAATTATTTTTTGTAATCATATTCAGGTGTTTTTCAAGAACCCACAAGTCTTCCACCTCAAAGAACAATTAATCATTCTATTGAAATTGTACCTACTGCTTCACTTCCTAATGCTCCAATGTATAGACAATCAATAGTGCAAATGGAGGAAATTAAAAGACAAATTCAAGACTTATTTTCTAAAATTTTCATTAAACCTAGCACTTCTCCTTATGCTTCACCTATTTTGCTTGTATTGAAGAAATATGGCAATTGGATACTATGCATTGATTTTCGAGCATTAAATAAGATCACCATCAAAAATCGTTATCCACTTCCATAAAATGATGATCTCTTGGATTAGCTCCAAGGATCTAAGTTCTTTTCCAAGATCGATCTCAAAAGTGGATACCATCAAGTCAGGATTGAGGCAGAGGACACTTGGAAGACAACATTCAAGACTAATATGGGACTCTTTGAGTGGCTTGTCATGCCCTTTGGTCTTACCAATGCTCCAGCCACATTCATGCGGCTAATGAATGAAGTGTTTCGTGATTGTTTGGACAAATTTGTAATTATTTATTTGGATGACATCCTTGTATTCTCTTCCACTTGTAAAATTCATCTTGAGCATTTGGAATATGTTCTTCAAAATCTTCAGAAGAATCAATTGTATGCCAATCTTTCCAAATGTTCTTTTGGGCAAACTTCCATTGCCTATTTAGGATTTGTAATCAATGAAAAATGAGTTCAAGTGGATCCTGCCAAAATTGAAGTCATTGTCAACTGGCCCACTCCTACTTTTGTCATAGAGTTGAGGATTTTTCTTGGACTTGCTAATTTCTATCGTAAGTTCATTGCAGGATACTCCACTATCGTTGCTCCTCTTCATTTTGTAACCAAGATCAAGATCCAATTTCAGTGGATACAGGACCAGTAGAAGGCCTTTGAAACTTTGAAATGGAAATTGTGTAGTACACATGTTCTTGTACTGCCAGATCTTGCACAACCTTTTGATATTGAGATAGATGCTTCACAATATGCACTTGGTATCATGCTTAAGCAGAATGGCCATCCAGTGGCCTATCATTCTGAAACATTTTCAGAGGCCAAGAGGAATTATTCCACTTATGAAAAGGATTTGTATGCATTGGTGTAGGCCATAAAATACTGGAGACATTACCTTCTAGGTAAAGAGACTATAGTTCACACTGATCACATGCCCCTTAAGTTTCTTCAATCTCAATCCAAAATTGAAGAAGCCCGACACATGAAGTGGGCATCCTATTTGCAGCAGTTCCATTTGGTGATCAAGTACAAAAAAGGACAAAATAATGCAGTGGCAGATTGTTTGAGCCGACCTCCATTAGCTCGTGCCTTGACTATAGTGACTATGTCTCATGTTGGTTTTCAGAATTGGCCTTCTCAGTATTCATCAGATCCTGATTTTGCCAAAGTTATCCAACAACTATCCCATCCTTCTTCTTCCAATTTGAGAGGTCTTCAAGACTTTCACATACAGGATGGCATGTTGTATAAGTTGGATAAACTTTGTGTTCCTCATGAGCATAGAGAGTCTCTTTTGAAGGAGGCTCATTCTACACTTTATGGTGAACACTTTAACAAGCAGAAAACTCTTCATCATCTTCAGAGGTTCTTCTTTTGGCCCCATATGCAGAGAGATGTCCTTCACTTCTTGCGACAATGTGCCGTTTGCAACCATTCTAAATCCACCAATAGGAAATTGGGTATGAGCATGGATTTGCCCATTCCTTATCATCCTTGGGAGAGCATTTCCATGGACTTGTTGAGCGGTTTTCCAATGACAGTCCGACAACATGATTGTGTCTTCGTCATTGTGGATAGATTCAGCAAGATGGCCAAATTCATTCCATGTCGTAAGACGAGTACTGCTCAGGACTTGGCTCAGCTCTTCTTTGAGATAGTGTGGCACTCCTTTGGTCTTCCTACCAACATTATTTTTGATCATGACTCACGATTTGTGGGTCACTTTTGGCCATCCCTTTGGAAGATTTTGGGTGTTTCACTTAACTTCTCTACTGCCTATCATCCATAGTTCGATGGGCGGACTGAGGTAGTTAATAGTATGCTTGTGCAGAGTTTGAGGATTTATCATCATTCCACTCCAGCCAAGTGGGACTTAAGCCTCACTCACATTGAGCATGCGTACAATAGAGTTGTTCATAGTTCGACAGGGCACTCTCCTTTTGAGGTTTGTTTCATTTTTTAGTCGTTGGCTCCTTATGATTTGCCTATGTCCTTGCCCTCACCAGCTACTATACATATTCAGAAGGAGCAAGAAAAGGTGAACTCTTTCATCTAGCATCTGTAGAGCCTTCAGTCCAAAGTGGTTCAGATTCTTTAGAAGACTCAGCAGAAACAACGGCAACAGATGGACCAACATCATATTCCTCATCACTTTCAAGTGGGTGATAAAGTATGGTTTTACCTCGATAGGCAACGATTTGTGGATAAGACCCATAGAAAAATCAAACCTTTATGCTATGGTCCTTATACCATTGTTCAAAAGATTTCAGAGAATGCCTTTTGCTTGGATCTTCCAGCTCATCTAGGCATTCATGATGTTGTCAATGTTGATCTTCTTAAGCCGTACTATGATTCCACCTTGGAATCTGATCCAGCTATCAGTCATCCGATTGATGTGGTTCCTGATGCATAGCTTTCACTTTTTGAAGATACACTTTTTGATACAAAGACTCGACAAACTCACCAGGGTACTTCTACTTCATATCTGGTGGCCTGTCGCGGCCAGTTTCCATACCAAGCTCATCGGATTTTTTCTCACATCATGTCCCAGGATTTTCCCTCTTTGTTACAAGCATTGGAGTCCAATGCTTTTATTGATGGGATGAGTGATGAGGTTTAATTAGACTTTAGGTTTAATTTTTTCTTTTCCTAAAGTTTTGTTTTTGCCGACAGTTTAGTCATGTCGGCAGCTCGTGATTACAACTTGTCGACATTCCTTGTTTTCATTTGTCGATAGATTCTTATCTTCTCCTGTCGACTGTCTTTGTTTTCTTTGGCTATTTAAGCCTGTAAATAAAATTTCAATTCAGCTTGGCTTAATCCACATCACCTTTTGTTTTGGTTTATGGTGTTCAAGCTATTTTTCCCTTTGAACTAGAAGTTCCTTCTTTGGCTCTGCTACTTCAAGATACTGAAGTAGGAGATGAATATTGTGCTGGCAGATTTAGTCAGCTGGAACTCCTAGATGAGAAGCACATTAATTCTTTGGAGCATCTTCGTGCTTACCAGAACAAGCTCAAATGAGCATATCTCAAGAAAGTTCATAATCAATCCTTTGAGATCGACGACCTCATCTTAAAAGAAAATCAAAAAAATACTAATGCAACTAAAGACCTTAAATGCAAATTCGAGCCTAATTGGCTTGGACCATATATTATCACTGCTAAATTTGGATCGGGAGCATACAAATTAGCTACCTTATATGGTAAATATCTTAAATAACCTATGAACATTATGCATCTTAAGCGCTATTATGCATAAATCTGGTAATTTTATCATTGTATATATTATACATATTGTCTCATATTAGTAATTCATATAAAAATTTCAAAAATAGTAATATTATGTATTCTCTCAATTCATAAATTAAAATCAAAATATAAAAAAATCAAAATCCTCAAAAACATCTTCTATTTTGCACTTGTCAATTCTTGAAGTATTACAGTTATATTTTCAGTTATTTTGGATAAGTTAGCATTTATCTGGAATCCCTCACTTGCACACTCACATGAATAAATATCTTGATCTTATTTGGTATGATTATTAATCTCTCTTATATCGAAGTCCACAGTTGAATTAAATAATTTTTTGAGCATAGAGAACTGATCTTGTTATTTACTTGAACCAAGAACACCTTTTCACATTAAAATGATTTCATTGCAAATTCAAAACGATGCTACACATTAGAAGTGGTCTCTTGAGAGAAAAGTTTCCCCTGCTATCCTATCATGCACATGGTCTAGAATATTTGATAATTGACAAAAGGACAAGCTCACTCTTGCCCAAAATAAAAATCCCTTGATCTACAGCCAATCCGAGCAAGTATCCCTAGTATAGGAAGAAAATGAAAAAGAAAATCAAGAAAAAATTTATGAGAAAAAGAGAAATTATTCAGAAGCATTATTTCAGTATCATTTTGTACCATATTAGCAATATTTTAGCATTATCTCAATGTCAAGCAAAAGAAAAGAAAAGAAAAAGCAAAAAGCAATAAATCCCTTCCCCCCCTTTTGAAAGAAGGAAGTGTGAAACTTGAATCCCTAGAATTCTAAATTACTCGAAAATTGTGAGGTAAACCCCATAATAGGTGATTTATGCCTAGCTTGCTTGACATTGGGTAACTCCTAGCGTGGTGATATGTCTATCACATTATCGACCTTATTTTATATAGGCCTATGTCCACTTATGGATCAGCTAGCTCTTGATGACCCGACTTACATAGTAGTCTAGTACGGTTACATGCATATAAATCATGGTCAATGAACACTCATTTGGTTAATTCAAATTACTTGTATCAAATTATCTTGCTCAAAATCGGTAAATGAACATTACAATTGCACACACATTTGTGTTTGAGATATTTTGTATCATTATGATAGATCAAGATCGACAATGAACTCACGTATGCACACGGGGTTCCTTATAAATCTAAATTTTGTCTTTGAAATAATTTAAAATATTTATTCAAATATTTTGGAATAATTTGACTTTCTTACTTGAGAATATTTGCTTAGCGTAAAATCAATTAAATACTTTTTTTTTCTTTCAAATATCCAAAATTTTCTTGCAAAACATGTTCAAAAATCTAGCAATAAAGTCACATTTATATATTTTTTCGACTTTCACGACGATGGTATAGGTCCTAAACCTAAATTGGAATTTTATGCCTAGTGCAAGTCCTCATTTTTATTTTTTTTGTTTATCTCAAAATCAAATATCAAACTATGTATTAAAACTATTATATCAATTTCTTCTTTGGATTTCGCGATGATGGTATAAGTCTATACCTAAAATTCTATGCCTAGCGCAAACCATTGTTCTAATTTTATTTCCCATTTATTTAATCCATAAAAGCATATGGCTTAAATCATTATGTTACCCAATTGTGCTTTAAAAAAAAGAACGAAAACTTTCCTATTTTCATTTCATTATGTCAACATTCTTTTTTTTTTTTTTTTTTTGCAACGATGGTATAATTCCTAGGGAATTATTCAAATTTCTATCATACTTAGGAATTTTATGCCTAGAAAAAAAATCATATTTTTAATATTTCATGCATAATATTTTCATGGAAATTTGAAAACAAATCATCACTATCCTCATTTTTCATCATCACAACACAAATTCTTAAGAAATTATCTTAAGCACCCTTTTACTTTTAGCAATATTTCTCTCATACCGGGATTAGCTTGATGACCTAGCGAGCGGTGACTCCATGAAATGGTCATGTAACAACGACAATATCCTTTGAAATTATTGTTAGAAGTCACTTTATTTTCATCAAAACACACCACAACAACCAGTTTGTTTACATCAGATTATTTCATTTAATTTTATAGCATGACATAAAATTATAATATTTTCAACAACATAATTACATGAATAGTCAATCAAACAATTAAAATATTAAAGCATCATAAAACATATGCACAAGTCATATCACAAAAAGAACATCATATATATATATATATATCAAGAAGTATATACATCATATCAAAATGGATTGGTATGCCACAATCTATACCCTGGCATACTCAATCATCTCAAAAATAGTCTATGTACAATGTGCATCTAGTCTTGAGAAGACCTTGAGCTCTCAGCCTCATCTCCTCTCCCACCCTGAGGTGGAGGAGGTGGTCCCATCGAAGCTCCGTCCTGTATCGTGGATCCTCGACGTCGATCGTGATGATGTCCTTGACAACCCCATCCTGATCAGCTCTACAATGCCAACTGGCAACTGTATCCTCTGGCCCTCTAGAACCAGCTAGTAGTACACTCTCTGATAGAATGTGATATGAGCAACCAACCGCACTAGCTCTAGAATGGTCGCCCCTCTACTCCAAGCCCTGAGCCGTGTAGCCTCATCCTACATAGTCTGCACCTGAGCTCGTAGGTGGGCATTCTTTGCTCGGAGAGCTTCCATCTCGTTGCTCTCCCCCACCTCGACACCCTTGCCCCTATCGGGCGATGGTGGCCTATCCCTCTACTAAGGAGGGAGTTTTTCTCTCCTATCCTCTCTCCTCTCTGGCTATCGTTGTCTCTCTAAAGCCTATGGTACTCTCTAGTGTCTCTCCTTAAGAGGTCATTGCTAATCCCTCCCTTCATGACCCCTCGTTGCATCGATGATAGCCTAGTGCCACCTCTCCATCCATTTCACTATAGTGTACATCAGATCATGTGCCCTCGTCATTCAAGGAGGGCAGATGCCTATATACTAGGCATCATATATGTTTGCCATCCTCACATCATCCCCATCCACTGGCTAAATGGGGGCATCATCAGCATCTTGACTCTAGAACAGTTGCATGTTTGGATCCCCACTCAGTGTGGTACTATCCCACATAGTCCGAGAGTACTCATAATCCCTAAGAGTAGGGATTCCTTGCTATAGATCGAACTACCTCAAAACTCAATCATAGTAGTGGAGCTCTACCTCTCCCCGCTCTATCCTCAACCATATGACTCTCCTGATGTGATACAACTCCTGTCCATCCTCTACCCACACTAGATGCTCTCTCCATGGTCTCCAGGTGATCCGATCTAGGGTGAGGTCATCCAACAACCTCCAAGACATCAACAGATCTATCCATCACTGTGATCCTCTTTGGAGCCACCAATAGAAAACCTGAGGTCTCTCTCGGTCAACTCCTATCAATGGAAGCCCCATCAGCCTCTGCATCGCAATGTGGTCATAGCACTAAACCTGTAGAAGTGATTTCAACACCAGACATCAACCACCCTTGTATGCGACCTCATAAAGGATCCTATACATGCAACACAGTACAAATCTACCCCAAGCAAACCTGTATTCGTGGTCTCTCATGTCACAGACCACATCTGAGAGCATCCACGGTAATCTGCATCCACTCTAGTGGCATAGAAGAAGGCCACCCACCACCCCTACCAAAACTCGGGTCAATCGAGATGCCCTAGGCATCCACCTCAAAACCTCGATGTTCACTTCGCCCTTCTCCAGGACAAAGTTTGGGTCCTTGCACAATCTCATCATATCATGGCCCTGATTGGTTGAAGGGGTCATGAATCAACCCTGTATGGGGATCCTCAAGATCCTCCATACATCCTCTAGAGTGGGAGTCATCTCCCCTATCGGTAGTCAAAATTATGATGACTCTGAATACCATCTCTCTACTAGGGCTGTAAGTAGCCCCATGTCTGTAGGAATTTGTGGCATCTCTACCACATGCTACAGTCCTACCTCTGTCAGTCTATATCACTTGGCCTGATCGAGCACAGCAAAATCATCTCTGAGACCTTTGTATTTCCACTCCTGACTCTTTAGCAATCCCCTCTGCAAAATAAGCAATAAAACAACAAAAATCATTAGTACATAATCATTAAAATCAAATCATCCCATAAAAGTTGATATTGCCCATTATTGGATGATATCGTACAAATTTAGACAAATCATCCTTAATAGGATGAAATCATCCTTAATAAGACTAAATCATCCTTAATTTTGGGATCGCCCCTATTTCTCTGATTTCGTCCCTAGACGAAATCGGTAATATAGAGACGATTTCGTCCGCAACTTACAAACGGCCGTGACGCCCAAAAACACTTAAAATTCAAGTAAAAAATAAAATAAATCAAGTTAAAAACATAGTAAAATAGGTTTAGATCCTTACCCACAACCCGCGTTGGACCTCTGTCGATATGTGCTCCATTTCCACCATTTCGCCTACAGAGCTCTGAAACAGCAAAAGTGAACAGTAAAAATGAATTAGGGTTTTACCCTATTTTTCTTATTTTTATTCAAAATGACATTTTTTTAATTTTTAAATTTTTCTTTTCTATGCTTTTACCTCAAACGTTCGATTTGGGTAAAAACTCATAGGGGGCACCATAGCAAACAGTCGTACGATTCGACCTAGAATCGTCGTCTAAAAAATGGAATAAATTTTTGCTTTCTCGTAAACCATGTAGAGCTCGTCTTTAACGCATTTTTTTCAAAAAATTTGCTAAAGAGGGAGCAAAATGTAGCACCCTAAAATTGGCACAGTTAAACCATCAGTAAAAAGTAGAAATTTGAATTTTAATCTCGAAATCGCTCGTTAATCGCTTACCTCATTTTTTGCACCATTTTTAGAAGTTGTCACCGTTGGACGACATTGTCGATGATCTATCGATATCATCGTCGATTTGATGATATCATCCCAAATCGGATGAATTCATCTGGAACATAATGTCCAGATGATTTCGTCCCAAAATCAATTTTTTGCAATTAGTTTCTATTCCAACAACCTCTCCAACTTGGGCAAAAGCGTGTCTACATAATTGGATATTCCCACATTGGGGATCTCTCATATTGGGATGATCCCCAACCTCCTAACCTCCCCCTAATCCTATATAAACTAGGATTTTCCTAGTTTATCCCCTTGACTCCCTACTTGGCTGTCTGGCTAGTTATTTCCTTGCAATTTTAGTTTTTGTTGTGATCTCCCATCATTTTGCATTTGTGTTTTTAGGTTTTGTTACAGGATTTTATTGTGTTTCATCTAGAGGTAGCTCGGATCATCGCAGGTGATTCAACTACAATCTTAGACGATCCTGTCAAGATCAGCGATGATCTTGTACGATTGCGGATGATCTAGTCTGTAATTCAGCTTGGGGGCAATTAGAGCCCTGAGTTTGCATTCTCTATCTCATTTTCCTTATTTATTGGTGCATTAGATTAATTTACTTTTATTTTACATCTTGGAGTTCACCTCATTTAGCATAACTTCATGATAAAATTCAAAATAATTTTCCAAAATAGTGCATCTTATTTAATTTGATATCTGGATTTATCATTCAAACATCTATACTCTTATTTCTATCATTTTGCATCATTATTGCAATTGTATTTTTGGTTTTTGGTGTCTATTTTCTTGATTGCAGGATTTTAACAAATTTGCCTGACGAATTCGTCAGGTCGCTGACGATCATGGGTGATCTCAAATGATATTTTATGATTTGGGATGATTATGTACAATTACAGATGATCATTTCATACCCGGGATGATTTGGACTCCTACAAGCTTTAGAATCTTCATCAGACATCAAAAATTAGGTGTACTCTTCTCCATTTTATATATTCTCTGTATTCAATCACATTAGGATTCATTTATGTCTACTATCTTCATATAAATTAGAATATTCATATAGAATAGCTTAGCTTCATTTTGGCCAACCTAGGAATCTGAATGATTGAATATATAACGAACAAATCAAACCCATTCTCAACCTAGGCGTGGAAACTACCACTCAAAGTTTCCTGGTGAACCCCACCATCCAACGAAAATTCATCTTTATACCCCTCCCCTGAGAGGTGCGACCTTCAAAGGGCCTCTCCGTCCGAGGTATTGTTTCATACTTTTCCCACCACCCTTCCAGGTATGGATCCTTAGCCTGAAGGTAAGGGTGCAAAAAATTTGGGCAATACAATGTGAAGCATATTGAGTCTCTAACAATTCTCTATATGTTTTTAAAAGAGTGAGTGGAAGTGATTGAGTATTGAAGTGAATGTGAAGCATATTGATTTTTTAACAATTCTCTTTATGTTTCTATGATATTGAACAAGTTCTAGTGAGGACTTGTTGAGAAGATTTAAGGCAAGACTTTGAGAAGACATGAGGACAGATTTCTGTGAGATTTTGTGGAAGCTTACAATACAGATTGATAGTAGAATTGAATAAATTCTGGTGAGGACTTATTGAGTAGATTTGTACAAATTCTAGTGAGGACTTGTTGAGCATATTTGGACAATTTCTAGTGAGGACTTGAGTAAATTTGGACAAGTTCTAGTGAGGACTTGTTGAGCATATTTGGACAAGTTCTAGAGAGGACTTGTGGACAAATTAGTGTGAGATTTTGTGGAAGCTTACAAGGCATATTTATGACAAGTCTTTAAGTAGACTTAAGAGCAGAGTTGATTTATTGATTTGTTTAGACCTTGAGTTAAGGTTTGAGGTAGATCCAACAGAGTTGATTTGAGATTGATTCAAGCTTTGTGTTGAGGCTTGAGGAAATATTTGTGCTAGACCTAAGGACTATGTTTAGTGCAGATCAGAGGAAAAATATTGAATATATATTTATGCTAGACCAAAGGACTATGTTTGGTACAGATCAGAGGATAGATTTTGGTGCATATTTGAGGATAGGTTTATTCCAGACCAAAGATAGAGATTAAGCAGATTTGTGCTAGACCGAAGAATTGTTTTTAGTATAGATTTGAGATAGAGCTTTGGAGGTGATATATTATATAGGATGATAGTCTCCAATGGATAGAAATCCATCAACCAGGGTAGTGATGACAAGTGTCTTCAGTGGATAGAGATCCATTAGCCAGAGTAGTGGGGGCAACAGTTCTTCTAGAATATTACCGATCAGAGCTAAGGAGAGAGGAGTTATCCTATGGATAGAGATTCACAAACTTGATTAGGATATTGGTGTATTCTTTTTATAGAGATACATAAACATTGTAATATGGAAAGGATTCCCAAGATATTGATTGAGAAAAAATTAGTGAAATATTTTCTTCGTGGAGTAGCCCACATTGGGTGAACCACGTTAAATTGGTGTCTCTATTGTGTGTGGTGTTTTATGCATTGCTTTTATTACTATTTTTGACACTGGTATCTTTACATTGTATAATATTGATTGGAAAAGAAAAGTAAAATCTGGTCTTATATTGTTCACCCCCATTTCAGTATAAGCTTGTGTTATTCTATTGGTATTAGAACAAGTTCCTTCGAAAGAGTTTAACAACTTTAAGGAAAATCTTTCAAGAACACAATGGATTCTAAGAATGTGTCCTCAAATAATTTAACACCAATATTTGATGGAAGTGATTATATATATTGGAGTATGAGAATGAAGATTCACTTTATGGCACTTGGAAATGAAATTTGGGAAGTAGTTGAAAATGGATAAATACCACCAACTGATCCACCTACATATAAGGAAGGTAATATTCTACAACATTACAATTCAAAAGCAATGAATATAATTTTGAGAGGTTTGCATAGAACAAAATCAATAAAAGTTATGCATTGTAAATATGCAAAAGTAATTTGGGATAAGTTGCAAAGCATATATGAAGGAGATAAAGGTGTCAAGAAAGCAAAGATACGAAATATCAAAGGAAAATTTGAAGAGTTAAGAATGAAGTATGAGGAAAACATTAGTACTTATCTACTTCAATTTGATGAGGTTTTTAATGCTATGCAAGGACTTGGAATTAATGTTGAAGAATTAGATGTTTGTGATAAAGTCTTAAGATCTCTTCCAAAAATATTTAGTGAAAAGATTTATGCTATAGAAGAATCAAAGGATGGTGATTCTTTGATAAGAGATATGTTGCTTGGTATTATTACAACTTTTGAGTTCAGAATAAAAGAACCTAATCCCCAGAAGGAAGCAGCATTCAAAAGCTACCAAGAAGATAAAGAGTAAGAAGTCATAATCAAGCAATGATTCATCCAGTGATGAAGAAGATAATTATGGCAAAAGGAATAAGGATTCAAGAATATTTAAATATACAAAATATGTTAGATATTTCAACTATGGAAAATATGATCACTATGCAATTTATTAGCAAGAAGCTAAAAATAATAATGATGAAGAAAAATAGGACCATAGGAACAAGGAATCAAAAATATACAAGCACCAAAAGAAATGCAAGGATGGACAAGGTATACAAGGGAAGAAGTTCTTTCAAAGACAAAAGAGGAGCTACTATGCAGACAAGGCAAGTAAGTACTCAAGTGATAGTGATAATAGTTTTTCAAATAATGATAAAGATGAAGTCCTATTTATGATTGAAGAAAAATAAGAAGTTAAGAAAAGGACACCAATAATTCTTAAGTGCTTTAGATGTGGTAATTTTGGACATCTTGAAGATAGTTGTACAAGGAATGGTTTCAATTTTAGTGATGATGAATATGAGGATGCACTAGTAGGACCAGAAGAGAATCTTCTAATGGCACTAGAAGAAGAAGAATATGATCTTATAGAAGACAAGTCAAAAAAGAATGAAGATGTTATCAAAGGCAAACAAATAAAAGAAGAATAAAAAAAATAAGGATATGATCTTAAGGGGGAACTTATTTATGCTCTTGACATAGTAAAAAGAGTAAGAAAGAAAAACTCTAAAGTGGAATTTTAGTTTCAAAAATGTGATGAAGAGAGAAGAATGCTTATAGAGGATTTAGACAAATCAATGGCTAAGACAAAGGAGTTTAGAGATAATTTAGAAGCAAAAGTCTTAGAATATGAAATATTAGAACAAGAAGTAGCCCTACTAAGGAAACATTTAGAAAAATCCAAGGATAAGCTACATAATTTTGGGAAGAGCTCAAAGATTTGGATAATATGATCAAGATACAAAGAAGGTCAATTAAAAAAATAGGTCTTGGTTTTGAACAAGCTCAAAATAAGCAAGAAGAGGAGTCAACCTCAATTTCATAAGAAGAAGAAACTTTAGAAGAAGTCAGTGTAAGAAAAAGTGAGACTTCTGAGGATGATTTGGACAACGGAAAGTTCAAAAATAAAAGGAACAATGCACAAAGAAGAAATAGATGGAACATCAATCAAAATAGGTTAAGAGAGACTAAGAGACCAATGAGTTCAAAACAAGGAAGTTTCAATGGATGATGTTTCTCATGTCACAGATTTGGGTGCATGGTTTCACAGTACAGGACACATGAAAGATATGATTATGGGAATTTCAGGAACATATAATTTTTTTATGGGTATTTCTACTCATGTAATCAGTTTGGGCACAACGCAATGACTTACAGGGTTCATGACAGAAAGGGATATGGCTTCACCAAGAGAAATCCTAAAATATTTGGACCTCCAAGTAATAATAACATTAAGTTTTATAAGTGCAATAATGATGGACACACAACAAAGTGGTGTAGAGGAGACATTCAAGAATCAAGAATGAACAAAAACAGGAATATGGATTTAAATAGGAACAAGAATATGGGTATGAATAGGAACAGGAATATGGACATGGAAAAGGATAGAAACATGAATAGTTAAAGAAATTAGAAGGATCAGATGAGAAGGAAAGAGGATAAAGGTAAATACCAGTGCCTGTTGGGAGTAGAAATACTCCCACCCCAGAATTAACCACCTCAAGAGAAAGTGGGGGAGGGGCTAAGATAAGAGACTCATTCGTAGCCTCGAGACCCAAAGATGACCCTTTCCCATTGATGTCAAAGGGGAGAATTTGATTAAGGGAGAGATATTTGGTATTTGAGTAAGGGGGAGATTTTTGGTTTAAGAAGAGAGCATTGAGTTAGGGGAAGCAATATCCTAGGGGGATCAGAATAAAAAGGTCAAGAAAATGGTAAAATGTTATTGGGTTGCCATCAATGACAAAGTGGGAGATTGTCGAACAGTTTGAGTACATAAAGTTGTTATTTATGTCAAGGCATGAGGTTATCATCGATGCCAATAAGTGAACCACCATTGATGCCAAAAGGTCAAAAGGAGCAATGCAAAAGGTTGATGGCAAAAGATCTTCATAATATTAATTTTTGATATTATAGAAAGCATAAGTAAAAGGTTTTTATTAGAACCATGGATTGGCAAATAAAAGGTTTTATTAAAAACCATGGATTGACAAAATAAAATATTTTCATTAAAACCATGGTTAGATGAAATAAAAGGTTTTCATAAAAACCCAAGGAGGCTTTTTATTCCAAATTAAAAATTCCAAGGAAGGTTTAAATATTTAAATTCAAATTGAATTTAAATTTTATAAATAAATATTTATTTATTTGAAATGGTATAACCCTAAGGTTACCCCACCGATGTACAAGTAGAAAACCACCCCGTCGACGTGTTGGAAGAAATAACAAAGCAAGGCACTTAGCAATATAAATATTGCCTTGCTAAGCCAAAAGAAAGGTATTAGAATTTAAAAAAAATGTGATGCATTTTGTGGAGGAGAAGACAAAGGAATTTGTGTGCTACATTTATCCCGAAGTTCATAGTGTTGAATAAGACAAGGCGCTTGGGTTCTAGCACCATTCGGTGGCTAGCACAGGTGGTAAGTGCCTAGTGTTTGCAGAGGGGAGGTTACAGGTTTGAAACCTGATGGC
Organism: Wollemia nobilis; assembly: GCA_028583015.1. NCBI lineage: Eukaryota > Viridiplantae > Streptophyta > Pinopsida > Araucariales > Araucariaceae > Wollemia > Wollemia nobilis. The sequence continues at coordinate 2,509,722 of JAQPPZ010001708.1, forward strand.
AAAATTTTTGGGAAGCCCCTTTTCTTTTTTGGTTTTGGTGCCAGTAGAAGGAATAAGGAGCGCATGGGGAGTTTAGCTCCCACGTGAGCACTTAGCTCACGCGGTAGCCAAGGTCGTGGTTAAAGCGCTTGAGGAGGGAGCGTTGTGGGTTCAAAACCCACTAAGGGTAAAGGTATAATTTTTTATTTAATTTTTGTTTATCCTAAGATTGTTGTGAGTAAATTGGGAGGTGTAAGGTGGTAATTAAATTGGATTATTTACCTATATGTTAAAGTGATTTTTGTGCATGGTAAAAAGTTGTTTTTGATAAAGTAAAAACTAGGGTAATCAATTTCTACCTTAGAAGAATAAATTGCATTGTTTTATAAATTATTTTATTTGATGAGTGCAATTTAAGAAAGGTGTTATAAGTAGAAATTGTGTTATATTTTATAAAAGGATTTTTGATTAAATTTATGATGTTGAAATTTATTATTGAGATGGAGAAATAAGGTGTATTTGGGATTTAATTTATCTTTGTGTAATTGTGAAAAGTGTTAGGGTGATGATTCTTGTCATCTAACCCTTTGTACTTGGCAAAGAAAGTTGTGATAGTTGAACTAGGCTTTTAAAGACCATTCTACATAAAAGAAAAAGGTATGGGCATATTCTTCCATGGTTGAGTTGATTGGTTGGTTTTTTGGAAATCAACTTTGGAGTGAAAAGGACTTAATTAGGTTTCCTTATTGAGTTGTTGATTTATATGTGAAGATTATTTTATAAGAATTATTGAGTGTGTTTTGAGTTAATGCTTCAACGTTTTTTGGAATAAAGAGTTGTTGATAAAATATTTTTTGATAAGCATTGTTGTTGAAGCCATTGGTTAAGTGAGGAACTTGAACTAGGGTTTTTAAAGATCATGAGTATCATTTTTATGTAAAGATTGTTTTATAAGCATTGTTGTTGAATTGAGTAATTGAGTGAAGAACTTGAACTAGGGTTTGGAAAGAACATGAGTATCATTGATATGTGAGATTGGTTGATAAGCATTGTTGGAAACATTTTGAGTGAGTGTTCATATGCTTGGACTAGGGTTTATGAGTAAGGACTATTTCATTGATTGATTGGTTGAGTAGAGTTGATTGAGCCTAGTCAATTGGACGTGTGAAGTGATAGCTCAAGTTCTATAAAAAAAAATATTCTATATTATGAATTGAGTTGAGAATGTGAGTGAAAGTGATTTATCAATGAGGTGAATGTGAAGCATATTGAGTCTCTAAAAAATTTCTGTATGTTTCTATAATATTGAACAAGTTCTAGTGAGGACTTGTTGAGTAGATATAACGCAAGTCTTTGAGAAGACGTGTGGATATATTTGTGTGAGATTTTATGGAATCTTACAATATAGATTGAGAGCATAATTGAATAAGTTATGGTGAGGAATTATTGAGTATATTTGGACAAGTTCTAGTTAGGACTTTTTGAGCAGATTTAAAGCAAGTCTTTGAGAAGACGTGTGGATATATTCATGTGAGCTTTTGTGGAAGCTTACAATATAGATTGAGAGCATAATTGAATAAGTTATAGTGAGGACTTATTGAGTAGATTTGGACAAGTTCTAGTGAGGACTTGTTGAGCATATTTGGATAAGTTCTAGTGAGGACTTGTTGAGCAGATTTGGACAAGTTCTAGTGAGGACTTGTTGAGAAAATTTGGACAAGTTCTAGAGAGGACTTGTGGATAGATTAGTGTGAGATTTTGTGGAAGCTTACAAGGCATATTTGAGATAAGTATTTAAGTAGACTTGAGAGCAAAGTTAATTGATTTATTTGTTTATACCTTGAGTTAATGTTTGGGGCAGATCGAACAGATTTGATTTGATATTGAGTCAAGCTTTGTGTTGATGCTTGAGGATAGAGATTGAGGATAGATTTGTGCTAGACCTAAGGAATGTGTCTATTGTAGATCAGAGGATAGAGATTGAAGATAGATTTTTGCTAGACTGAAGGACTATGTTTGGTATATATCAGAAGATAAATTTTGGTGTAGATTTGAGGACAGGTTTATGCCAGACCAGAGATAGAGATTGAGCAGATTTGTGCTAGACGAAAGGACTTTGTTTAGTAAATATTTGAGACAGATCTTTGGATGTGATAGAGTATAGAGTATGATAGTCTTTGATGGATAGAAATCCATCAGCCAGGGCAGTGAGGATAGGTGTCTTCAGTGGATAGAGATCCATTAGCCAGAGTAGTGGGGGTAATAGTTCTTCTAGAAGATCATCAGTCAGAGCTAAGGATAGAGGAGTTATCATGTGGATAGATATCCATGAACTTGATTAGGGGATTGGTGTCTCCTTTTGATAGAGATCCATAAACATTGTAATAGGGAGAGGATTCCTAAGAGATTGATTGAGAACAGTTTAGTGAAATATTTTCTTCGTGGAGTAGCCCACATTGGATGAACCACGCTAAATTGGTCTCTATTATGTGTGGTGTTTTGTGCATTGCTTTGATTATTGTTGTTGATACTACTATATTTATGTTGTATAATATTAATTGGGAAAGAAAATTAAAAAGTGTTCTTATGCTATTCACCCTCCCTCTTAGTATAAGCTTGTGTTCTTCAATTAATGGAAGAAGCATTACTCATATTTTTGACTCAATATTTGTCATCTTCAATATTTTTAATTAAGAGGTTCAAGATGTGAATTGCATTTCTATCAATGTTGTTATGGTTAGTTCATTCCACCTACATTGGATTACTAGTTGTAAGGCAATTGAAATCTATTCATAGTTAGATCTATGTTGTTGAGAAGTTTATTTTTGTTAAGTCTAAATGTTGATCTATTCTACTAAATTGGATTGTTAGTATCATAGATGTTTGAAATTACTTCTTGAAGCACATCTCTACTTTACTTTTATTGTATGAATATTATTCTATTTTGGGTGTTGCTAATCCTGAGTGTGGGATACTATAAATAGTTTATTTAGGGTTTTCCCTATGGATGCCTATGATGTTATCCCTATTCAACCACTTTAATTCATAATTTCTTAACCCTAAACCCTTTTTTGACCCTATCTCTCAAAACCATTATTGAGCTTAATTGATTCAACACTCTGTCAGTTGACAAGGAACTAACCTACTTTGGAGGTAGGGCTGAAGCAATCTTTAATCCGTACAATGTTGATTTCTAAGTTGTGACTAGCAGGTGCAAGCCTGGTCAAAAAACTGGAATATAGACAGTTGCAGTATCAATTCTACCTTATGTCAATTCGAATTCCAACAGTTTTGGCACACCCAGTGGGACTTATTTACAAGAAACACTAGAACCCATCATATTATTTATTGTTTTTATATTTTCCTGAAGGAATCAAGATTTTTTGAATTGTCTTGACCTTTATAAGCAAAGAGCAACAAATTCACCTGGTGACTCCCTGGTCTGTGAATCCAAAAAAATTATCCCTATAGCTTGCAATTCTTTCATGAATACTAGGTCATCCACAAGGAATAACCTAAACTCCTTTTTCTACTGTGATCTACCTTTTAGAATGTCTACTATCATAAGGTATTTGAATAATTATGTTTATTTAGATGAAACTCCCCCTAAGAAGCATCCTACAGTACACCCAAGGCCACCTCCAATAGCAGCTACACCTAGGAACATGGCCCAAAATTAGAATTAAAATATAGTTCCAAATCAATCCTTACAAAAGTACCCTAGATGTAATATAGATGGCCCTCTTATATTGGCCCATATGCATGACATTCTCCAAGATATGTCTAAGGCCATCCCTACCTATGATGGATCTGGTAAAATTGCATATGAGCATTTCCAAGATATTCTGAATCTGGTAGCAATCCACAATATAAAAAATGAAGATGTCATTATTAGAATCCTAGCTCTATCCTTTAGAGTAAATATTTTACATTGGTTTAGGACCTTAGAAGACAATACCATCACCTCATGGGCAAAATTAGTTGAACCCTTTGTGGAAGAATTCAATGAATCTGATGATCCTTTTTTCCTCCTTAATCAGTTCACATCCATGCAAAAGCATCAACAAGAAATTGTTTTAGACTTCAACTTAAGGTTTAGTAGGACCTAGAAGAGGATTTATCTTGAATCCAGACCATATTCAACCCTCACTTTCATGTATTATATCAGAGCTCTCGGATCAGAGTTAGGTCTGCAAACCCAACAATCTAGAGTGGACACCTTTCCATAGGTTTATAATGCAACTGTTCATGCTGAAAATATCCTTATTAATGTGGGAAGATTACCCCCAAAATCTATGTTGCCCTACAATTTGGAAATCTCGAATATCCAATGTCAAACAACTGCATCATATTATATAGAACCTCCTCCTTTTTCATCCCCATTTCCTAAAATGACTCCTATCCTCATTCAAAAGTATCACCTATTGTAGCTTGTTTCCCTCCTCTTCCTTCTCAAATACCCCAAGAATCCCCTATGCTCCTTGATATTTAGAATACCTTGAAAACTCTCAGCAACAAGATGAATTCAATGGAAAAGAGAGAGATGGAAAGATCTCAATAAAGGAGATTTCCTTATATTAACAAGGATAAAATACCTGGTCCCAACAATAGCGCTAGGTTTAGAGTAAATGCAATCCAAGAAGAGGCTATATGTTCTTTCAAAATAAGTCTGGTGAATGTATGATGTTTGATGTGCAATGATCCACACAATTCACAATATTGTGTTATGTACCAACACCATGTACAACAGCCTATGGAGAAAGCATAAATAAACTAGAAAGGAATATTGAACATGCTCTGGCAACCATATCAGATCATGGTGGAAAAATATCTTGATGACAATGGACCCATTTCTATCATGACAAGGTCAGGCAAGAAAACACTACATGTTGATACACACAATATGGGTTAATTTTAGGTCCCCTCTCAAAAGAAGAAGGATCCCCAAAGTAGTGATACATTCCCCATATCCTAGGTCAATTAAACAAGGAACATGGTTCCTAAAGGCCATGAAAATGCGGTCAACTTTCCCAAAATATTTGAGAAATAAATTGATAAATATAGGATGATATCCAAGAATGAATCCCAATAAAGGCTTAGATTACCCTCCATTACCAAGATACAAATAATTGAAGCCACACAACAGTATAAAAGAAAGTATGGTGAGCTAGAGAGAAGGCCTAAGAGACCCACCTCTACCAATTCTGAATACAAAATTATGGAGGAAATGAAGAAGATACCATCCAAATCTAGCCTATATGATACTCTCTTCATTTCTGGCCAAATAGACCTGCTAAAAGCTTCTATAAAAAAATATCCACAGGAAAAGCAGGCCACTGTAATCCTCGGTATCCCTTCTAAAAATGATAAAATGTCCCCTTCCACTTTAAATAACAAACCCTCTCCTTTTTACATTTCTCTAAGGATGGAGGGGTGTATTATCCGCAATTGTATGATTGAATCAGAGGCATCCACCACAATTATGCCTAAAGCAATTTGTGAGGATATGGGTATGGAATATACCAAATCCTACCCTGGAGTTCTATAGTTGGATGGGACACCAATGAATATAATAGGAGTGATAAAAGATGTCTTGATGAGGCTACATAGAGCATCTGAGGTAACCATAGTGTAAGAAATAGTGTTGGTGGATCTAGAGCCTTATTTTGGATTATGCCTTTCAAGAGAATTCACTACAAAGTTGGGAGGATGCATGTACATGAACTATTCTAGCATGGTGATTCCTTTCAAAGGAAAGAGGATAAGAATAACACTAGAGAAACCTGTATCTTATCACATTGAAAAAAATGAAGAGGACATGTGCAATATCACTCCTCTAGAGGAATTTGAATTGGTGGATAATTTTGAATATTTGGAGATTAAATATGAACTACTTTTTAGAGAGGATTATAGTCAATTTGGGACAAGTATGGGTACATACAATATTTTCATAAAAATAGAGAAAAAAATTCCTACTATATCTAATCAATCCCTGAGAGAAAGAGAAACCTGCACCATGCACTTTGATGGTGCCAGATGTATAAATGGTGTCGGTTCTAGTGTAGTATTACAATCTCAATCAGAAGGGACAAAGATTTTTGCATATAGGCTAACATGGTCATGCACTAAAAATATTGCAAAATATGAGGCTTTGTCCCTTGGGCTAATAAAAGATGAAATCATGGGCATCAAGATCTTGAATATATATGGCAACTCTAAACTGGTTGTAAATTAGGTAAGGGAGAGATGCAGTAGAAAGCACCATTACCTAAAAGTATATAGAAATAGGGTATGGGATTTGATGGAATAATTTGATGCCCTAAATATTAATTTTATTCCTAAAATATAGAATACCTTTGTGGATTCCTTAGAAGTAAGGGGAGCTAATTTCAAACCTTTTGTAGATATAGGATCCATGAAAGACAATGGGATCAAAATGATTTTCAAGCTTGTGGTACCAGATAAACATATTTTTTGGTAGATATTTGAAAGTGATAAACATATCATTGATTTTTTGGTGAGAGAAGCTTGTTTATCTGTAATTCAAGAGGAAAATCTAGAAGAGATAAATCTACAAAATGTTATCCAACTCAAGAACAATAATATACCTAGAGGGTTGGTTACTCTAGAGAGCATGTTTGACAATGAAGACATGAAAAATATCAAACCATGGAAATCAATGACAAGATCTATAAAGAAATTAAAATTGAAAAGGAAAAGAAGCTCAAAGTTGGTGTTCGATGTTCTCTAGAAGAAGAAGAGGATATCAAGGCTTTATGCTTGAAGTACCAAGACATTGTAACTTGGTCATATGAAGATCTTAAAGTATACGACAAGAAGGTCATCCAACATATGATTGAGTTAGAGCCAAATGCAAAACCCTTCAGGTAGAAATAGAGGCCTGTGAATCTTAGGATTGAAGCCATAATGAGAGAAGAACTATTGAAACTGCTAAAGGCTAAGATCATTTATCCAATCAAGCATTCAACCTAGATATCCAACTTGGTACTGGTAAGGAAGAAGAATGGTGACATTCGCTTGTGTGTAGACTTTAGGAGCCTCAATAAAGTGTCACTAAAGGACCACTACCCCCTCCCATAGATTGATCAAATCTTGTAGATTGTGGTGGGAGCAGAAATGTTCTCACTACTAGACGACTTCTATGGATACAACCAAATTTGGGTGAAGTATGAATATCAGTTTAAAACGACATTCACCACCAAATGGGGGACTTTTACCTATAAGAGAATGCCTTTTGGGCTATCTAATGCAGGAGACACCTTCCAAATGGTAATGGATTATGCCTTTGGAGAGCTAATAAAAAAAATCATTCTAATTTACTTAGATGAGATGACTATTTTATCCCATAACAAGCAAGACCACTTGGCACATCTAGAGCAGGTCTTTGAAAAGTGCAGAGAATTTGGAATTTTTCTAAATCCTAAGAAGTCATTCTCTGTATTTCATGAAGGAAAATTTTTAGGCCATGTCGTCTCCAAAGAAGGTATGGCCATTGATTTGGATATAATAAAATCTATCCTTGCCCTCCCACTACCCATAAATTTGAAAGCCTTGCAGTCCTTCTTTGATTAGATAAACTTTGTCAAAAAATTCATCACTAATTTTCTCAGAAGTTGAAGCTTATATCATAACTTCTAAATAAGAATGTAAATTTCAAATGGATTGAAGTGAGAAATCAAGCCTTTTAAATCATCAAGCAATCCATTGCTAAAGCTCCAGTACTCTTCAATATAAACTTCAGCAAAGACTTCACTCTTTATGCTTATGGATATAAATAAAGCTATGCATCAGTCCTTACCTAGAAAAATGATGAAGGAGAAGAGCATCCCATATTCATCTAGAGCCAGACTCTTCATGAATATCAGGTCAAGTATAATTTTATTAAGAAACAAGTATTTGTAGTAATGAAATCATTGAAAAAATTTAGGCAGTACTTGGTTCAAAGCAAAACCCTGGTTTATGTAGTTCACCCAGATGTGAGAATTTTTATTTTACAAGGTGAACTGGGATATAAGAGAGCTAGTTTGATTACTAATATCTAGGAATATGATGTGTAAATTCATCCTACAAAGCTATTTATAGGTAGAGCCCTATGCCAAGGTTTGAAAGAAACAACAATTTTAGTAGAGATGATAGCCTATCAATCAACAGCAGAGGACCAAACTGAACATCTAGAAATCAAGAGAATACAATTGTGTGGACTATATGACTAAGTACTTTCATACTGGGGTATGCCCTCCTAATATTAACCCATCATAGAGGAGAATATATAGGCTTCAGGGTTTGAAATATACCTTATTTACAGAAGGTCTATACAAGATAAACCTTGATGGAGTCCTCCTAAGATGCTTAAGATATGATAAAAAATAAAAGGTCATAGAGGAGTTCCATGGAGGACTATATGATGGATATTTCTTAGGAAGAGTAACTACTTTGAATATCATTAGGGAAGGAATGATGAATGCTAGTGATATGTGGGAATAACAAGGAATGCATAATTCCCCCTTAAGCCAATTCAAGTTGAAGAATTTTTTTAGCAATGGGGGTTGGACTTCATAGGGGTTATCAATCCAAATTCCTTAGATGGCCACAAGTACATTATGACTACTACATACTACCTCAACAGATGGGTGGAAGTCATTCCTATGAATAAATCAGACTAAGATGTGGCGATAGATTTCATGGAAGGCTTAATCACAAGGTTTGGTGTTCTAGAATATTTAGTGAGAAATAATGAACCAACATTCATAGGGGCTAAGTACAATGATTTTACTAGCAAGTATGGCATCACCATAAAAAATACTTCTAACTACTACCCCTAAGGAAATGGATTGGCAAAATCAACTAACAAGAGTCTGCTAATAAGTTTGAGAAGATCATTAGAGGGTAACAAGAGAAGTTGGCACCTACTTCTGGAATAGGCTCTATGGGTAGACATAATCACTATCAAAAATTCCATCAAGACCACCCCTTATACCTTAGTATATGACAAGGAAGTAGTATTACCTATGCACTTGGAAATTCCCACCCTCAAGTTGGTAAATATAGAGGATGAGTCTGAAAAAAATCTAGTTGAAATAAGGTTGATGCATTTATTGTATCTAGAGGAAAAGAGGACTTAGGTATATGAGGATTTTCAAAAGCATTCATTTGACATCAAGGCATGGTTTGATAAGAAGGCCAAATTCAAAAAGTTCCAAGTTGAAGATTTCATAATCATGTGGAATGTAGAAAGAGATAAACCAGGGCACCATCAGAAGTTTAACTCCTTCTGGTATGGTCCTTTCAAAATAATAGAGGTTAAGGAAACTAATGTTTTCCAACTTAAAGATCTTGAAGGAAACATACAACCGATCTTGATCAACAGTTTCCATATTAAACTCTATTTTAATTGAGATATAGCTCATTGTAACATACGTACATATTTTGTATCATATCATTTTTTCCTTTTTATTTCAAAACTTTCATTTTTGAAAAAATGTTATAAAAAAAGAAAAAAATTTGCTCCAAAAAAATAAGAAAGTGACAAGTTGCAAAATAAGCTAAGTGGCAGCAGAATCAACATGGTCCCAATCCACTCTCAAATGAACTAAGAAGGAAGCAGAATGCCACAAGTGTTCCTCACCGCTCTTAAAAATACTAAGGTGGCAGCGGATCACAGCATGTGTTCCAATCCATTGGAGTTCATGACCATTTTTGAGTGGAAATCCGAACACTCGTGCTACACCACTCTTCGAAGAAGGAAATATCCGCAAGTTACTATGCGAGTTTCCTGTGCTACTCCAAAGGAAAGAAAATTATGAAATATACCACAAACACAGCAAAGTACTTCATGCCTTAACCAATCATTTAGTGACATAACGTCTCCAAGCCACCAATATGCATGAGTTTGATTTTAAAATCATGCAAATGGACATTTATCGTAGCATCTGTATTAATGGCGAAAGGTGTACATGTAGTGGCATTTAAAAGTGTTCAAGAATGAATAACTCATTCATTCGATAAAAGTAGCACCTAGCTAATAGAAGGAGTGGGAGAATATAAAAGTATTTTTTGCAAATACCAAATAGAGAACACTCTAAGAATTTTCATGAAAATGGCTCCTAAGAAAGCTCCAAATGATGTGCAACAAAGGGGTGCATAGCTGGAAAGCTATGTAAATAATATGAGATGGTTTGCAGATACTGTAATGACTCAAGTAAGGAGAACCTTCTTGAGGAGGAATTTCGAGTTCAAATACTTTTAAGGGAGACCAATTCAACCTCAAGGTATCATTACTTTAAAATCTTTCTTATTTTCTTACATTTGTGATTATGTCCACCATTGCCCCAAATTAATTTATGCAATCATTAAATTTTATGATCTTGAGAAAAGGGTAGTGAAAATAGCTAATGGCATAACATTATTTACCATTACCAAAGAAGCTTGTCATGATTTTTTTGCCATAGGGGTAGGCCCTCCTTTAGAACCCAAACCATTTGATATAGCGAAACAAGCTAGGGTTTATTCTTCATTAATGGCTTTTGATGAGAAGGAAGTCATGGAAAAATGGCTTTGTTTCCAATTCAGACATATAAATGAGGAAGATGAGATGCCTAGAATACCAATCCCTATTGACCAGTTTACTAACCCAAAATTGTACTCCATGCTAGCTTGTTTGGAGGGTTTGGATTCATATCAATTTGTGAGGTATTGGCAAATAGCCACTACTTACTACATTTTGAATGATAAGATGTACGAAACTAAAGCAAATAAGGGTATCAAGGCCATTTACTTTGATTGGCTAGATTTCCTTGCTAAAATAATACATGAACAATTGGTAAGGATGAAAAGGGATTCAAAAACATCCTCTTTTCGACATTGTTTGAGCTTGGTTTGGATGTTCTTTGCTATTTTAAGGTATATTATGCCCTAGATTCTAGTTAAAGAGAAGAATGACAAGGGATACCCTATCCCTATATATTATTGGATTTCTCACTTGAAGAGCACTGAGTCTTTTTATAGGTTTAACCTAGAATTTCTAGGGTCGAATTTAAAAATTATGTATGGGAAATACCCTCAGTTACCATGTCTGGCTAGAGAATTATTAAGAATATAAGGTGCCAAAGAAGGAGATTAGTATGTTCTTACAGAAGGTACAGTTATTAGACTCTATGGTTTCACTGGTAAGCCTTTCCTACTACCTCATTTCATCACAAATAGGTTGTTAGCTCTGGAATACTTGAGGCAAGAAAATTTTATTAATATGAATTATGAATCTGGTAAGAAAATAATATGTTTGTTGACTTACCATAATGTTGATGATATAACTATTACCATAAAGGGCTAGGGTGAACAAATCATCCAGTATTTGGATAATTTGGTCCTGTTTTACATCCCACAGAGATGGAGATATGATCCAGATGACAAAGTCCATAAGAGAAGCATTGCTCTTAATAGAAAGCCCACAATTTTGAGAATACATAAGGTCTCATTTTGAATAGGGGAGAAATAACAAAGAAACTACCCCATTAGATTTGGAAGTTGCCAAAATGGAACAACTTCCCCTGTGGCTAGACTTCTAAGAACACATAATTGATTTTGATTTGGAAAATAATGAAAGCCACCAGTTAAAGGAGTCTACGATCAGAGAATTTGAGAATAAAATGAAATGGGATGAAGGTAATATCATAGACTGGTGGATAATTAGAGTGGAAATCGGTACAGAGAAATCCAAACTTGGGCAAGTTATTGATGATGATTTTTCTGAGAGATACAACAATAACATAAAAACTTAGAATGTGAAGGACCCTAAGAATCTAGTACTGATTTACAAGAAGACACAACTAGGGAATGATTCTCCTTCCCCACCTTCACAAGAAGAAACTCAAGAAGGAGTTGGTACTCAATTAACTACTGTTGAAGCTCTTAAAACATTTGATCCCTAAACAAAACAACTGGAGAATTTCCCTATAGGGGCACAATTAATGAGAAAAATGCATTATTTTGATGACAGGACCATAAATACAGAAATCATTAAGATAGTAATTAGACCCAAGCGCTTAGCCATGGGTGGAGAGACCCCTAAAATAGAAATAGATTGGAATGAGAAATATGAGAACTTCATGTTTACACCAGTGAGTTTTACCACTATAGCCACAATTGAGATCATCCTAATTTTGAAGACGTGTTAGAGGAAAGGCCTTTAGAGGAAGATACAGAGAGTGAGAAGCCAAAAGTATTTTGATTTTTAAGAGAAAATCCAAAAATGCATCAAATAATATTAAGAAAGAGGTTTGTAAGAAATAAAAAATGGATAAGGATAAAATTGTTGAGAAGACCCCTATCTCAGTTGTAGAGGAATCGGTACAACCAATACAGTAATAAAGTACAGAGGTGGTTACAAAAATTCCTATATTTTTATGCAAATGTATGACCACTATAACTTCTCCTCCTCCTCTTTCCCCAAGGAGAACCCCCTCCCATTCTAAAAACAAAATTTAAAACAAAACTGCCCTCTCCCCCTCATAATTCACCTCTTGTCTCATTAGCAAATATAGAGGGCCAAGCTAATCCATATCCTCCATAGTCACCTAAAATTCTAGTTACATCATCCCCTAAAATCCCACATCATCTGAATTAAATATTATTTCATCCACATCCACTCACCCTTCTTTGAGTTTTATTTTAGTTCCCATGACTTTTCCCATTGCAATAGCATCAATAGTCACCAACTCAACTGTAGTCACTACCACTCCGTCATCATTAGCTACTGAGTATGCTCTTTCCTATATTATAGCTTCTCCTCCTACAAGTTATCCCACACTGTCATATTTACAAAATAAGGAAGTTTCATAAAAAATTTAGGATTTTTGGGTAGAGAAGTTGTCCAAGCCTTCAAATAGGATGGCTACAAAGAGAAGTACCATGTCTGTTGACCTAGTTTTAAGGTAGAGATCATCCAGGTCTATTATTCCTCTGGTGAGTAAGCTTGAAAAAAAAATGATTGTGCAATACTATCATCTAGAGGAGTGTATAGAAGACATTGAGAAACTACCTATTGAATATGAGCTGGTTATAGTAAAATCCCACTTAAAAACTTTCTATATCAATATTGATATATATAAATAAAAAGCGGACAAGCTAGAATGGACGATAGAAATACTTGAGAAGATAGTCAGAAACCAGAAATAGGTAGAGAAAGTCATCAGGAATGAAGCAAAAAATTGGAAGAGAAAATTTCAATGGGCCATTAAGCTCAAAGATCAAATAGAGGAGCAAAAGAAGAAGAATGAAGAACATGCCAAAGAAATACAGGACTTGAAGCACCAACTTCAAATTGAAAATACCAAGTCCTCAAGCTTCTCAAAAGCAGGGCTAAAGAAGGTAAGGAAAGAGTTGTTATCCGAAGTTTTGGAGAAATGCTCTAAGATGTAGCCCATCATTGATTATATGGATGATGCCAGCCATTTACTTTAGAATACTCAAGAATATCTTGATAAATTCACTTAAGAATTGTAACCCATGGTGATTCTAGTTAAGCAAATCTACAAACCAATAGATAATAGGCTTAGTGAAACTGCTAAACCAATCTCTAATAAGGAATGAAACACTATAATGTTGATTGCCAAAGTCATAGTCAAGAGAATAGATTGCTACAAAAGGTCTGGTTGTTGTATGATAAATTGGAGAATACAATTTGGGATGTGGTAGAAATCAACAGAGAGATGACTTAGTATGCTTTTAAATGACTATGGCTTGATAATAACACTTTGTTATTAGAAGAAGAAATCAAGAAGAGTGTAGCTTTGAGCCTTTAGGATGAGTCTGAGATTGATACCTCGAAGGAAACAATCGATCAAGAGTATATTTCTTAGATGATAATTTATTTAACCAGACTCTGAGACTTGATGGAGGACTTGGTGAATAAGGAAAGCTCTATAAATTATGAATATACTACTGAGTTGGAATTCATCCACAAGCAACTTAAGGAGAATTCCAATCCTTCTAAAGTGGTTTGGAAATATGCCTTACAAACTCTTAAACTGATGGTCTAATTATGTGGTAATGATACTGATAAAAAAGGATAAAGAGCAAGATTCACCTGAAGAAGAGGTTGAGCAAGACCAGAAATATAATGGTGTAGAATAAACTCAACAAAAGGTTGAAGAACCAAATAGGGTTTCTATAGACCCTCAAGAGACACAAACATAATTTTTTTTACACTTTGAACATTTTGTAGTCATGTGGAAGTGTTGTATTTTTTTTGTTTTGTTTTTACTCTCATACTGTCAGAAGATAATAATAAAAGCATGAGGCCAAAAGGTAGAGAATGAAAGTTTTGTGAAGGCATTCATATCATTTATGAGAGCATATCTCTATTTTGCTTAATATTTGAGCAGTTTTGAAGGAGTTGAAGATATTTTTGTTTCCAGTATGATCTCGATATGAACCGTTATCCTCTAGGTGAATTCAATTTTTTTTTCAAAGGGTAATGATCATATGGAAATTATTCTATGACGCATTGCTTGAAGACTAGCATTTTTTACTCCCAATGCCCAATGGATAAGACTTTGAGTTTGATGGATTTGCGAGAAAATCCACTCGAGAGGCACTAGAATGTAGGTCTAAAATGGCCACATCCTTAGAAAAATTTGAAAATTTATTCTAATGTATGAAGTTTCTTCAATCCATTGAAGATGTGGTGTATTTTAGTGAAACCGCTAAAAGAGAGCATTTGATCTAATAACAAGTTATAAACACAAGTTATATAGAAATATGTATTTTATTCATGATAAGATTGCTTATGTGTTACAAATGGGGGAATTCCCTTTTCCTTTCTTTTTACGAATATTACAATAGGTCTGATGCCTTCTCTTGGCATTCCTCAGTGTATATGGGCTTCATGTATAGCGTGTGCCACTGCGAGTTTGTAGTTGTTGTTGTTTTCCTCCTTGCACTTGTGATAAACCTGCAAATAGGGTTAGTAGGTTTGGGGGCTTGCCTTAGTCAAGCCCCATAGTAAGAAAGATAAATTGACTCATAAAAAATGATAAAAACTTAAATAAATTATGCAGAACCTCATAACAACACCAAATGAAGCTTACCTTCAAGATTTGGGGTGATTTACGCCTTGTAGATCCAATTCATAGGTCGAGGGGTGAATTCAGCTGTGAGTGTTATTTTTTGGAGATCCTTCGGTGGACAGACACCATAAGTACTATATTACTGATGTTCAGGTTCAGATTGTTGTTTTCATGCTTTTGTACGCATTTTGGCAGAGTTTCTATACTTTGGACATAATTGGAGAGAGAGGTAGAATGAGGCTTTGGGCCCACTATTTATAATAAAACCCAAGGTGTAGGGGGCTAGTTAGGAGAACTAGATCCTAGGGTGAAGTTACAAGGAGGTTAGGTTAGGGTTTGTGAGGTGGCATCCTCACATTCCCTTAGGAAATATCTCATCCTCACACGTGTGACAAGATATTAGGATTAACTAGGATTAGTCAACTCTAGGTTATATTTGGGGTTAGGTTAGGGTTTCCTAGAAAATATCCTAACTAACCTAGTGCACACACATGTGGGAGGGAATAATTAGGACTAATTAGGGTTTAGGAAATATTTTTAGCCCTAAAAGTGAACTTAAGTGAAGTCACTTTAAAATTAGAATTAACAATTGACTTAATTAATACTTTTGCCAAGTAATAGCCCCATGGGGGCCTCAATTAAGCATGAAGAAATCTTGTATCACCTTAGGAGGTTGATCGATGGTTTTTTGATGTGTGGAGAGTGTTTATGATGTGATTTAGGTAGTTTATTAGGGTTTTGGACCTAAAAACTAGTGAAGTGGTGTGTGGAAGTCTATGCAATGCTACGATAATATAGAGAAATCTACGTTAGCTTACACATGTCTACGTTATTCTACGCATGTCTACAATAGTCTATGCATGTCTAAGAGGATCTACAATAGTCTACATTGGTCTATGATAGCCTAGGGTTATCTAGGATTGCCTATGTAAACCTACAAGTGTCCAAAAGGATCTACAAGTACGTAGAAGTAGCTATGTATGATTTTTAGGTGTTTATATTTTACCCTTGTTTATACTGTACTATGTAGAACATAGTTTAATACAAAAATGTGAAGGGTTGTGTAGGGGAAAAGGGATATAAGGAGAATGGAATCAAACCAAAGGTATGTAGCTGCTTGAATTCAAAAGTTATCTTGAACCATACACTAAATTTCACAAATTAATTATTTTGATTTTATCACTATGATTATAAATCTCTCTTGTATCAAAGATCACTATTTCACTAAATAATATTTTGATTTCTGGGAAATGATCTTGCTACTTCTTGAACCAAGTACACTTTTACACATTAAAATTATTTATTGCAAATTCGAAAACTGATACTACATAGTAGTCTTAGTCTCTTGAACGAAAAGTTTCCCCTTATATCCTATCATGTGCATGGTCTAGAATTTTTGAGAATTAGAAAAAGGACAAGCTCGCCCCTGCCCGAATAAAAATCCCTTGCTCTACAGCCAATCCGAGCAAGTATCCCAAAATAAAAAATCAAGAAAAGAAAAATTCAAAAATCAAAAGAAAAAGAAAGAAAAAAAATCAAAAAGAGAACGAAAAGATAAAAAGAAAAGTAATAAAATCCCCTTGTTCAAAAAAAAATGAACAAAATCCCTACCCCTTGAAAGTGAATAAAATAAGGGTGAATGAGCTTGAATCCCTGGAATTCTTAGTTATTTGAAAATCATGAGGTAAACCCCATAACAGGTGATTTGTGCCCAACTTGCTTGACATTGGGTAATTCCTTTTAGCGTGGCAACATGTTTGTCACATTAGCGACCTTATTTTGTATAGACCTATGTCCGCTTGTGGATTAGCTAGTTTTTTATGACTTGACTTACATAGTAGTCTGGTACGATTTCATGCACAAAAATCATGGTTAATGAACCTTTCACTTGCACACACATTGGTTCATTCAAGTTTGCTTGCATCACTACCTTACCCAAAATTGGTAAATGAACATTACAAACCACACACATTTGATCCTTGACATATTTTGTATCATCATCACAATCAAGATGGATAATGAACTCACTTATCACACATTGGTTTTTGATAAATTTGAATTTGTCTTAGAAATAAGTTAAAATATTTATTTGAAATTTGTCGGACAACATTAGTTCATCATTACTTTCATATTAACACATTACATAGATATTTCTAAAATTTCAAAAATCTCCAAAACAACTTATTGCAAAAATAACATGTAGTTCAAAATCACTTATCATACATAGCATTCATGACTTCGCGATGATGGTATAATTCCTAGGAATTATTCTTCTCAATTTTCACACTAGGAATTCTATACCTAGTGCAAGTCATCTTTCTAATTTTTCATGCCCAAAATTAGTCCATATATTTTCATAAAAAATATATAATATTTTTGAAACATGTGTCATAATGATTTATCTTACATTACTTTGCATTTTAAAAGAACAAATAATTTAATATCATCATGCATTTCATTTTGATTTTTGTAATAGTATAATTCCTAAGTAATTATTTCATATAATTTCACACTTAGAAATTCTATGCTTAGCGTAAATCATCCTTCGAATTTTTCATGCTTTGCTCAATCTATTTCACAAACATTTACCACATACATTATTATCAAACAAACATCACACATATTCCTATTACCACAAAAGCCTTAAGATTATTCTTAAGCATACAACTATTCTTAGCAATATCAAAAACATTCCTCACAAACAAGATTAGCTTCGAGACTTAGCAAGCTTTGAACTCCACCAACAGTCTCATAATAGCACAACATTACTTGAGGTTTATTGCTAGAATCTATCAAACATCATGTCCCAAAACAACATCAAATATTTATTTATCATCATAAAGCCTTAATACTATTCTTAAGCACACAATATTTTGGTATTAGCAATACAAAACTTCCTCATAACAGGATTCGCTTTGTGACTTCACGAGATTTTTTCTCCACCAACTGTCACATAGTAGCACAAAATCCTTTGAGGTTCATTGTTAATCCCTCAAATCTATCATCACACAAAATCATCTTTCTCAAAACACACTTTACAAAATAATTTTCCTTTTATGTTAAGCATGATCAAAATGTTCAAAAATCAAAGCATGATTACAAGAAATTATGTAACACAACCATCATAAGCAAATGTAATAAATAATCCAATAAATCACACAAAGTCACATAAAACAAAGAATATCAAATTCGATTTTTCCACCAAATGTAAAATTTGGTGTAAAAACTCGAGGGGGCATCCTAGTCAGTAAATTAGTAATTATTTTTTTCTAAGATATCAATTTCACATAAACTATTCATTCTAAACCATCTACTCCATTTTTGCCCATATCAAATCATAATCATTTCTACTCAAGTGTCTACACTTTTCTTTGATGCATTTATTGTTTATAAATACATCAAAGAGGGGGAAAAATGTAGACATGAAAAATTGACTCATTTTCTTTAGTTTTTCTCCTAGAAAAGTAAGGTCATCTTCAATAGAATTTTTACCCTATCAAATCATCTCAATTCTTATCAAAATTTATACCATTGGATAAGGCTCAAAATTAGCTTTCCAACGGTATATAATATGTCCAATTTTAATATTTTTTTCCTTATTTTTTGCACCAACAAACCAACAATTCTTGACCATTGGGCAAAATCGCCCACCGGTCAACAAAATCGCCCACCATTCAACAAAATCACCAAGCGATTTTGTCCCAAAATAGAATTTTGCCAAATTTTCTAAAAGACAAAAATTGGTTTAAAACCTCTTACCTGGTTTAGCCACCATTCGGATCAGGGAGGTTGGCGAGTAGATTGGAGGTTGCAAACATAGGAGGGATCAAAACCTCCTCCATGTTTAGCCTAACCTCCCAACTCCCTCAAATCCCCCCTTGGCCTATTTAATCTAGGCATTTTTTCCTTTTTCCCCCTGGTTGGTTAGACTTTTGAACTCTCTTGCAGATATCTTGCATCACAATACCACCTCCTGGCATCCCTATTTTCATTTTTTTCATTGCAGGTCCCAATTATAATTGCCCTAAATATCAACATAATCGCCTTGCGATCAACAAAAATGGCAAGCGATTTCGTTAGAGAGTAGGCAATTTTGTCAAAGAACAGGTGATATTATCTTCAAATTAGTTAGGGGTAAGGATTCAAATTACTGTTTGCATCTCTTTCCTTGTTTTCCTTTTGTTTGCGCATTGAACAATGTCCATTTAATTTATTGATTAGATTTAGATATTGCATATTGGTTTTCACCATCATTTCAATTAATTGCATCATAAAATCAAGATCAGAATTGCACAAATTCATGGCATAGTAGGATGAATTGATCTCATATTGTTCTCTTGTTGTTTTATATCCATTTTCATATAGAAATTAAAAGCTCATATCTAACTCGGATTATGTGAAACTGTCATAATTTGCAAGAAACCCTATTTTTTTGTCCCCTATTTTTTATCAATTTTCTTGCTGCAGGATTGCAACACAATCGCTTGCGATTGTGCCAAAGTTGGAGGTGATTCTGTCTGGAACAGAGGTGATTCTATCTAAAATAGAGGCAATTTTGTTCTGCTACAAGCCTCAAAATCTTCATCAAACATCCAGATCAAGTAAGGTTCATAATTTCTTTTAGCCCTAGTTTTAGTAATTGCATTTTTATTCTATATCCATTGTCTACTGTCTTCATTGAATCAAAATTGCATATAGATAGTTTTACTCGCACAAAGGCCAAACCTAGGTGTATGATGAGGATTGATGTTTGATCCTTCATATGACCCCTCTAGTAGTCCCTAGATAGGTTTGCATAGTTTATTTCTTGCAAATTAATAATTGTAAGTGAGTCTCTTTCTCACATGCACTTGTGGGCACTAGTTATCTTCTAGTTGTCATTTATAGTGTTAGTTAGTAAGTGTAAACTCAAAGTAGGAAGTGTGTACTTCAAGATAGCTAAAATGGATCTTCTAGTTAGCATTATTCATTTCCTCTTAACTTAGAAGTTACGTGCATTCTCCCTTGCACTTTTGTAGCTTATGGTTAAGCATATTGAATCAAATCCATGATTTGATGGGTTTGGTTATGTATTTTGGTCCATTAGTGCCTATATAATGAGTTTGTAAATAATATGAAGTTAGTTGGATTTTTAATCTCTAATTTTCATTCGCTCTCAAAACACTTCTACATCCACATCCATTCCAAAGCAACACTCTTCAATGGATAAAATATTGCAAAGTTACTCACACATATTTCAAGAGCCAAAGTCTCTTCCTCCAAATCGCACAATTAATCACAGCATTGAAATCATTCCTGGTTCTTCACTACCTAATGCTCCCATGTATAGACAATCTATTTGGCAAAATGAAGAAATAAAAAGGCAAATAGAAGATTTGTTGTCTACGGGTTTCATTAAGGAAATTACTTCTGCTTGTGCCTCACCTATTTTGTTGGTTCTTAAAAAATATGGCACTTGGAGATTGTGCATTGATTTTCATGCTTTGAATAGAATTTCTATAAAGAATAGATATCCACTCCCACGCATTGATGATTTATTAGATCAGATCCAAGGAGCTAAGTTCTTTTTAAAAATAGATCTCAAAAGTGGATATCATCAAGTGCGTATCCAAGCTGAGGATACATGGAAGACAACTTTTAAGACAAATATGGGCCTCTTTGAATGGTTGGTCATGTCCTTCGGTCTTACTAATGCTCCTGCAACCTTCATGAGGTTGATGAATGATGTATTTCGTGATGTACTTAACAAATTTGTAATCATATATCTTGATGATATATTGATCTTCTCAAAAAATTGGGAGGAACACCTTAGGCATATCCACCATAGCCTTGATCTTCTTGCGAAGAATCAATTATATGCCAATTCTTCCAAGTGTTCTTTTGGCAATACTTCAGTTTCTTACCTTGGTTATGTGATTAGTGAAAGTGGAATTCAGGTAGATCCCACCAAAGTTGATGTTTTACTTAAGTGGCCCCCTCCTACAACTCTCACTGAGTTAAGGAGTTTTCTAGGACTTGCGAATTTTTATCGCAAGTCCATTCCTCAATATTCCACCCTTGCAGCTCCATTGCATTATCTCACTAAGTCTAAAGTTCCATTTCATTGGGAGAAAATCCAAGAGATTGCCTTTGAGAAACTCAAAAAGAAACTTTGTACAACACTTGTGTTAACTTTACCCGACCTCTCTCAACCTTTTGAGATTGAAACGGATGCCTCTAAAGTTGCCTTAGGAGCTATGCTCAAACAGAATGGTCATCCAGTTGCTTATCATTCAGAAACTTTTTCTGCTGCTAAGTTGAACTATTCTACATATGACAAGGAGTTGTATGCATTAGTTCAAGGTATTGAGTACTAGAGACATTATATTTTGGTAAAATATATAGTAGTACACACTGATCATATGCCTCTCAATTTTTTACAATCTCAAAGTAAAATTGAAGAATCAAGACATATGAAGTGGGCCTATTACCTCCAACAATTTCACTTGGTGATCAAGTACAAAAAGGGGAAGAGTAATACTATTGTTGATTGTTTGAGTAGGCCTCCTTCCGCTCTTGCCTTAATCGATTATGTCCACTTCACACTTGGGATTTCAGACTTGGCCTAATCAGTATTCATAGGATCCTGATTTTGGGAAAATATTTGAGCAAGTGAGTAAGCCTTCTTCTTCCAATTTGCGTCCTTTCCAATATTTCTACATCAAAGGACTTCTTTACAAATTGTACAAGGTTTGTGTTCCTTGTGAGCCTAGAGTGTCACTTCTTAAGGAATCTCATTCTACACTTTATGGTGGTCACTTTGGGAAGCACAAAACACTTCATCACTTGCAAAGATTTTTCTATTGGCCTAAAATGCAGAGGGATGTGTTGAGATTTCTCAAACAGTGTGCAGTTTGTTGTCTCTCAAAACCAGCTAACAAGAATTTTGGCTTAGGCATGCCTTTGCCCATTCCTTCCCATCCTTGGGAAAGCATTTCCATGGATTTGGTTAGTGGTTTTCCTATGACAGTGTGCCAACATGATTGTGTGTTCATGGTGGTTGACAGATTTAGTAAGATGGCTAAGTTTATTCCATGCCGCAAGACAAGTTCTATAGCAGACTTAGCCCAATTTTTCTTTGATAGCATTTGGCGTTCCTTTGGTCTACCTACCAGCATTATATCGGATCATGATTCACACTTTGTGGGTCACTTTTGGCGTTCTTTGTGGAAAATTTTGGGAGTTTCTCTTAACTTTTCCATCGCCTATCATTCGCAATCTGATGGGCAGACTGAAGTGGTAAATCGTACCCTTGTGCAAAGTTTACGAATCTATCATCATGCTTTACCAACAAAGTGGGACTTGAGTCTCACTCATATTGAACATGCCTACAATAGGGCCCTACATTCTTCTACAGGTCATTCACCCTTTGAGGTTTGTATGGGATTTCAGCCCTTAGCACCTTATGAGTTACCTTTGTCTTTGCCTTCTCCTCTCACTTCACATCTTCAGAAGGAGCACGACAAGGCACACTCATTTATTCAGTATTTGCATAATCTGCAATCAAAGGTGGTTGAGATTTTGCAAAAGACACAGCAGCAGCAAAAAAAGGCCATGGATCGACATCGAATTCCTCATCCATTTTAGGTTGGTGACAAAGTTTGGTTGCATCTTGACAAGCGACGTTTTATTGATAAGACTCATAGTAAAATCAAACCGATTCACTATGGGCCTTATACTATTCTTCAACAGGTGTTCAAGAATGCTTTTTGCCTTGATCTTCTCGCACACTTGGGAATTCATGATGTCATCAATGTAGATCTTTTGAAGTTGTACTTTGACTCTACATTGGAGACAACACCAGCTATCAGTCATCCTATGGACGTGGTTCCTAATTCTCAGTTACCATTGGATTCCGATCAGATCTATGACACAAAGACTCGATAGACTCACTAGGGGTCTACCACCTCATATCTTGTGGCTCGAACGAGGACAGTTGTCGCATCAGGCTCGTTGGATTTCTTTTCATCAGATGTCTTGTGACTTTCCTACTCTTCTGAAAGCATTGGAGGCCAATGCTTCTATTTTTGGGAGGCATGATGAGGATTGATGTTTGATCCTTCATATGACCCCTCTAGTAGTTCCTAGCTAGGTTTGCATAGTTTATTTCTTGCAAATTAATAATTGTAAGTGAGTCTCTTTCTCACATGCACTTGTGGGCACTAGTTATCTTCTAGTTGTCATTTAGAGTGTTAGTTAGTAAGTGTGAACTCAAAGTAGGAAGTGTGTACTTCAATATAGCTAAAATGGATCTTCTAGTTAGAATTATTCCTTTTCTCTTAACTTAGAAGTTACGTGCATTCTCCCTTGCACTTTTGTAGCTTATGGTTAAGCATATTGAATCAAATCCATGATTTGATGGGTTTGGTTATGTATTTTGGGCCATTAGTGCCCATATAATGAGTTTGTAAATAATATGAAGTTAGTTGGATTTTCAATCCTTTTCAGTGTATGTATGATTTGAATTAAAAATAACTCATCTAAAACAAATCCTAAAACCTAGACTCGAAAACTGCCATAAATGTTTCCTGGTGAACCCAAAAATCAACTCATCAAAAAATCACCATAAGAAGGCATGATCAACTACCTCTATTTCGAGGTGTAGATCTATTATTTTCCCATTTCCCTCGGAGGCGTGGATCCATCAGTCTATAGGAAAGGAATGAGAAAATTTTAGGCCTATAGCCACCCGCTTTAATACTAGAGCAATCATAGAGGACCTAAAATATGAAGATGAACTACTTAGAAAAGAATTAGAGTCTATAGAAAATCAGGAGGAAATTTATTGGAAACAAAGAGCGAGAATTTCTTGGTTATTAGAGGGTATCAAAACAAAATTTTCTTTCATTGCTTTACATTAGCAAGTAGACAAAGGATTTCTTTGACTTATGGATAGGTGATGGACACTATACTAGGTATGCAACATGCATCAAATAATTTCTTTCAAAATATTTGTATTGTCCCTATTATCCCTAATATTGCAGTGCAATAAGAGATACTTAATTGTATCCCCTATATTATTTCATCCAAGCAAAACCAAGCCCTTTTTAGTCTGAAGGATAAAGATGAGGTGAGGATCATAGTTTTCAGTATGATATTAGGGAAATCTCTAGGGCCTTATGGTTACCAATTGAGTTCTTTAAGGGTTTTTAGGATGTCATAGGAGATGATTTAACCAAGGCTATTGAAGAATTGTGTTCAAACATAACTATGATTTGGGCTCCAAATCATACTTTCCTTGCTTTGATTCCTAAAGTGGGATAAGTTTCTAGCCTTGGAGATTTTCACCTAATTGCTCTCTGCAATGTGACCTACAAGATAATCACTAAGTTGATGGTTGAAAGGCTTAAGAAGATTATGGACAACATAATATTCTAAGAACAAGGAGTATTTGTGGAGAGGCATCAAATTTTTGATGGAGTTATTATAGCCTAAGAGGCTATCCACTCAATGCAGAATCCTAGTAGAAGAGCTATGTTTATTAAACTAGATATGTCTAAGGCTTATGATAGAGTCCTTTGGTAGTTTTTGGATCAACTTCTTGAGAAATTTGAATTCTCTCAGGAGTGGAGGGAGTGGATTATAATTTGTGTCTCAATAGTTTCCTTTTTTGTTCACATCAACTATCCCTCGACCCCTTTCCTTGCTTCCAAGGTATTCATCAAGGAGATCCTATTTCTCTATTTCTTTTTATTATTCTAGCATAAGGTTTGGTAAAATTCATTTGAAGAAATAAGAAATAAGGTCTTTTGGAAGGTGTGCAACTAGGTGGGGAGACGTTAACCCCTATTTAATTTGTGGATGATACAGGTCTCTTTGGGGAGGCTAACATTTGGGAGGCTAGAACGCTCAAAGCCATATTAAAAATCTACATGGATGCTACTAGTCAGTAGGTGAATGCAACCAAATCCAAGGTTGTTTTTTTAAATATAGTAGAATAATCCAAGATCATATTTTATCGATTTTGAGCTTTGTCTAGGGTACCCTTTTGCTTGATTACCTTAGGATTCCCCTTCATTTTAAGATCCTAAGGGTGGTTGATTGGAAAGCTTTAATGGATATAATCACTATTAAATTTAACCATTTGACTCATTGTTATCTTACCTTTGGAGGAATAAATGCTCTCATTCAATCGGTGATCCAAGCCATGCATATTTATAGATTATCTATCCCAGCTACCCTTATGATAATCCTCAAAGAGTTGGACTCAGAGAAAACAAATTATGGGATGGTCCAAGGATGGGTAAGAAGTGAGATCTTATTGGTTGGGATAAAATATGTTAGCCTAAATCTCAAGGGGGTCTTGGTTTTCATAAAGCAGCTTTAAACAATCAAGCTCTAGCTAGGAAGCTTTATTGGATATGGATCTTCAACAAGGAGGCCTTATTTAGTAGATTCATGACTAGTAAGTATTTGGGTTCTATCCCTCATAATAAGTTGGTCGCATTCCTCTAAGGGGCCCTGGATCAATTATTTGGAAGGTCCTAAAAATTGGTGAACAATTGGTTAAATATAGAATTTTCTAGAAAGTAGGTAAAGGAGACAAAGCTAAATTTTAGAGAGATACTTAGGACCAACATCCCCTCTTAAAATATGAGCTTCCAGAGTTGCAACCATTTCAAAAAATTCGTCAAGGTAGAGGATGGATAAAGATGACTTCATACATTACTTCCAAGAAAATTAGACATTTCTCTTTCTTTTAGTGGAAGAGGTTAGAATAATGGTCTATTTGTGTCCCTATTCATAAAATACTTCTTATTGATAATATTCTCAAGCAAAAGTGTCTTACAGGGAAAGAGGAAGAGGATAGGACCGCCTGGGGCCTTGGCACTCTAGGTGTCTTCAGTGTTCATGATGGTTATAATGTTGTGTTCTTTCCTTCATTGATCTTGTAGATGCCCCATGGGATAGAGTTTGGATGGCTAAGGGATGGTCTAAAATAAATTTATTTTCTTGGGAAGTAATGCATAGGAGCTATCTCACCTATAATAACCTTATGAAGAGAGGTTTTGTGGCCCTTCCAATTACATCATGTGTAACTCCCAAGAGCAAACACTTGATCATCTGATTTTCCAATGTGCATTTGCAAGAGAGTTGTGGAAAAGGTGGTTAGACCTCTTTAAGGCTCACCTAAACTTTTAGGTAACTTTTTATAATATTTGGGAGATTTAGATATGCAAAAAAATTAATAATACCTCCATTCAACTAGGTTGGTCCCTAGGCCTGGATTTCATCTAGTGGAACATTTTGCTAGAAAGAAATTCTAGATTTTTTAGAGAGGAGTTTAGTCCAATGGAGATGGTTTGGAATAAAATTTTTACCAAGGTTTCTAAAACTGTTAGAGAAAACTTAGGAGAATGATGGGACTTCCAAGCCACAAAATTTGGGACCATGGAAATCCCCTTCCCCTGGTTGGAAAAATATCAATTTTGATGGTGCAACTAAGGATAACCTAGGGGCTATAGGAATTGGTTTTCTCAAAAGATATTTCAAGGGGAAGATCCTCCATTGGAAGCTAGAGGGTCTTGGAATGGCTATTAACAATGAATTTGAATGATTGTCTATCATATAAGGTTATCTCAATGCTTGGGAGAATGGGGTTATAAAGATCATAGTTGATTTTGACTCACAAATTATGGTGGGTCTTCTAGATGTTATTATAAATTTTAGACCAAAGGCTTGAAGGATAATAAACATTGTGATCCAAATTAAGTCCATTTTGCAGTAGTTCGAGGATGCCATCATGATCTATGTTGAAAAATAAAATAATGCAGTGATTGATGTTTTGGCTAAACATGGTAGTGAAATTTTGGTTGGATACATGTTGAATTCTAATCAGCATAGGGAAACTTTTGAATGGTTGGAGGTGAACCAAATGGTTCTTATTTTGGCCAATAAATACTTAGGTAAGGATGAGGATAGGCCTGGAGTCCACTGAACCTTGTGGATCCATGGAGGATGAATAGTTATTTGTTGGGTTTTTTGTTGCCTCTTGTAGCACTCGTTAGCCCTTTTTGGGATAGCATTGATAGTGTTTGTAGGAATTTCAAGCCTGCTAGGTTACTTAGGATCAACGTAAAGCAAAAATGGGACCAGGTTAAAAAAATTTGCTCTTTAGATGGTACTCAATTTTTTTTTAGATATTAATTTAAGTTTTATTTGGATTTTAGGGCTTGCCAAAAGTGGCAGACCTATGAATGTAATTTTATTCTTGTTCCATCAATATAATTTTTTTACCTTTTCAAAAAAATAGGAAGAAGACCTTGATCATATATGCATCTGGATCTATTTTCTTTCCATCAAAGGATTTTTGGGATAGTTTCAATTTATTCTCCAAATAATTCTCAAAGTTGGGTTAGACTTCACATGGGAGAATGGATATTAGGTGGATACTTAAACATGGTGGATTCTTGGTTTGATAGGATCTAGGAAAACTTATTCTCCCTACCTTCTATTAAATTTATCTGCTAGATTCTTTACCATAAAAACTTGAGTGTTTTTGGAAATCCTTCTCCTCCAAAATGTTTACTTGGTAAAATTACAAATTAGGTAAAAATAATAAATATAATAAAATATATAAATTTAGATTAACTCTTATATAATCTTCAAATTTGCCTCAACAATTGGAATTGGCCAGTAAAGGTATTTTCTACAAATTGATTGTACCTATTATTTAAATGTCTGAGTATGTTAGTACCTTAACAACTATCTAGATCTACTTCCTCAAGCCCCTTTTGGATGATGGTTGGACTACTTGAGGGAGGAAACATTGGCAAACTATGTCGTATTTCTTACAAATTTTGGCAAAAGGTGTGTTATGGAAATAAAGTGAAGGGATAATTACTCAAATACAAGTCTCTCATTTATGATAAAATCCTTTATCAATAATCCCTTCTACCCCAATATTCAATCCAATTCTATTAGTATTGAAAATGACCTCAAGGAACTTAAGACCTATCATGAAAAGGTGATTGAATTATTCTAGATCACACTAGATCCAATTTAAAGATATAGGGACAATTTCTTTTTTAATTTACCAAGACAATGAATCGTAGAGAACACATATTTCACCTCCTATATAGTTAAGGATAACTTCTTATAGACTAGGAACACATTAAAGGTGAATTTATCCAACCTTTTAAATCCATATTTTGTGAAGAGCAAAATGACTTGCAAGCTTTTGCTTTCAAAAATCTCAAAGATATAATTCTTAAGAAAATTTATTCTAAAACCCAAGTATATCTCAAGGTTTTCCTCCCACCTTATGATCTTGAGAATGATCTTTTTGATATGGTGAATGAAAAGCACTAAAAATAGACAAACTCCTTATGGATTTATTTTAAAAATTGTGGCCTATGCTAAAATATTTCTATTAAGTTTACTTAAAGAGAGCATAATATCAAATTTATAGCCTTTATCAATAAGGGGTCATTAAATTGATGCTAAAGAACAACTACTCTAATTTTGTAAGTAGATAAAGACCCATCATGCCACTAAATATCACGTATAAAATTATTTTCAATAAAATTGCTAGATGCATCAACCGATTGCTTAAGACATTGTTTGGGATGAATATATTGATTTCTTGCATGGGACTTTTACCCTTTATAATTTAATGCTAGCTTAGAAAATACTTAAATGGGTTGCTTCTACTAGTTAGGATGTTGTCATTGTTAAGCTTGATTTTGACAAAGAATATGATAGGAGAAGTTAGATGTTCATTATAAAGGTGTTGAAGGTTTGGACAAATGTGTATAAATCATATTGTGATGCTTTTGTAGACACTTCTATACTAGTTGTAAATAGGAAACTTTTAGAAATTTTCTCTCTACAATGTTCCATTAGAAAAGGGTGCCCCTTAGACCCCTTAATCTATGTTCTAATTGTTGATGCACTAGGATATATATTTGAAAGAGCCTTGCATAATAATGTTCTTTAGGAGATCAATATTTTGAGGGACACCATGATTGACTCTTATTTCTTTTATGACTCAATGTTATTCATAGAGAATTATTATGAGGAGATTGAAAACACCACTCGGGTCCTAGAGTTATTTTATACTACCTTAAGGGATAATCTGTATGAGTAAGAAAGAATTTCTTGACCTTAGGATATCATAGATTACCTTTGATTTTAATTTCTTTAATATTGATTAAACATGGAATAGTAGAAAGATACATATAGATTCTCTTTTTTTTGCCTCCCCTAAGAAGATATGGCAATGATTCTTGAATAAATTTCAAAAAGAGTAGAATCAATGTACCAAGAAGTACTTCTCTATCATGAAAAATCTTTAGGTCATAAATAAGATCTTCACCACCACCTATGTTTATTATATCTCATGTTGGATTTGATCCAAAACTGACCATGCAACAATATTTTTCAAAACGTATCTTTAGACACAATGGGATAAATAAAAAATGTTAAAGTATTTATCCTAGACTAACTTTTTGTTGCCTTTAAGAAACTGGAAGCTTAGGTCTAATTAACCTAAATCATGAAGGTAAACACTTAATGGCCAAATGGGTGATTGTATGTCTCTAAGGCTTTAATTCCCATAAGCTATTATCTAGGAAATGTGTATGTGTGTTGCTTCTCGTAGGGGTGCTCGGTCTATTGTCTATATGCAAGATAAAATGTTTAATGCCTCCTTCAATATTATAGGTTTTTCTCTCATTCTTGGTATTTTGAGAACTTTGAAATAGGTTGTTATATTGTTGTCCTATAAGTCTTCCTACCTCTATTATGGTATTATATTCTCAACATCCTCAATCTAGTGGAACAGATTGGTAAAATTAAATAGAAATCCTTTAACTCTTACTTTTGATTTCAAGCTCAAATCCACATTGCCTAATTTTAACTTTCTAGCTAGATTGTCTCATAGGAGAATTTCACATAATCAAAATATAAATCACATAGTAACAACAATATCTCAAATGAAATATTCACTAATATATTTAATACATCAAGATTATTCAGAGATATTACATTTCATGGATCTTTATCTCCATTATATAAATTTACATGACTTTTCAATTCTTTAATATTACTCTCTTCACATATCTAGGAAATGCATCCTTTCCTATTCCTCACATATGACAAAACTCTGATGACTTGCCAAATATCATATGACCCTTCACTCTCTCACTTGACACTTTGCACTTTCTCACATATTGACACATACATTAGATAAAATATAAATCATACTCCTAAACTAATATTTACAAAGGGACCAAATTTTGTAATACCTTCAACACCTTCTCGTATTACATTATTTGGTAAGAAAGCTTTTTTCCTTCAATCTGTGATTCTTATTTATCTTGTGGCTCTACAGGGGACTTCCTCTGGGAAGTCCTTCTCCACTTCCTTGTAGCCCTTCCCTGGTCCTGTCCCAGGTCCTTGATCCTATCCCAGTTTCCTTGGCACTTCCTTAACCCTTCCTCCTTGGCTGGATGGTGTTGCAGACGATCTCCTTGGGGGTGGGAGGTCACTTCTTCACTTGTCTACCCCTTTCCTTGCCCTTTGGGGGGTTTTTTTTCGTGCCTATTTTTGGGATGTCTTTGGGTTCTTCCCTGGGACCTTCCCTGGGTTTTTGGGCTGCTTCAGGGATTCTTTTCCTTGGAGTTCTCAGTTTTTTTCCAAGTTTTTTGCAAGTTTCTACTTGGTGCTAGCTTTCAGTGGTTACTCAAGTGTGGACTACTGTGGTTATGGGAGAGTGGCTTCATGAGCAGTTTTGCACAAAATATTTTTTGTTTTGTGGTCTATGTGCTTTCTCCTATGACTCTATTATTTGTTATTGTGATGTGGGCTCAGTGGGCTCTCAATATTTTTTGTGGCCTTATGTGTGGGCCTCTATTTTTCTTGCTACTATGTTCTTGTTGGACTTCCTCATCTATTTCCTTGAAGTTATTCTTTGGTGGTTCTGAAGGTTGTTTGGGATTTTTGGCTGCATCTTCTTGGTCTATGTAGATCTATGCTTAATGCTTGTAGTTGCTTCTCCCTGTGGCTCCTTCCTTTCGGGTTCCTTGGGAACTTTCCTGTCTCTTTACTGTTGCCAGTTTTTTTTCATCTATTGCTTCCTCTGCTTTGGTTGGCATCCTCGTAGTTTCCTCGCATCTCTTCTAGAAGATTTCATGGCCTATGGAGATACTCTATTTATTGATCCACTTTCCAGGCCTGAGAGGGATGTGGTTTCATCTCGGTTTGTTTTTTTATAGCATCCTTGCTTGTTTCATTCGGATTATGGTTTTCCCCTGCGTGGGATGTTCTCAGTTTTCAATTTCCCCTGCATGGGGTGTTTCATTTTCCCACCTTTTAAACTGTTTAAATTTGTATCTAGGTGAGATTGTTCCTTCATTGAATTTGTCTACCTTTTCTCTTTCCCACTAGGTGGGATTTTTAATTTTTGACTTTTTCGCTTTTTTCTCGCTCCAACATGATTTTCTCATGTCCTTCCTAAAGGTGATCCTTATGCCTTTCTTCATGGCTTTCCTTCAACCTATCTTGAAGGCTTTCCTCAAGCCTTTCCTAAAGTCCATCCTTGGGCTTTCCTGTGGCCTTTCCTGTGGCCTTTTTAAAAAAGTTTGGTGACTTTTTGTAATCAGGTTTTGGGTCCCTTGATAAAAACCCACTTTAATTTTAAATTTAACCAATAAAAAAATATTCTTTCTCTTGTCTTTGCTCTTCAGATATGACTTTGGTACTGTTGGATATATGCAACCTTCAATAGGTGTACCTTTATAAATTGTTTGTCTCTACCTTTGGTTCAATGAATTTGAGTTGTCTCTAGGTCTCTACCTCTAGGTCACCTCTAGATCATCATTACCTCTAGATCGATTGCTAGAACAATCATAAGAGTATCAATTTTGTAGAATCATCACTATAGGTGATTTCATTGTATGTCACATTCCAAGTTGTGCTTGGGTCATAATAATTCATTTCATATTTCTTCATGGTAATACTAACATCATTCTTTACATTCAACGATATTTGATTTTTCATCACACTTGGTTTCCTCTTATAGAAATCATAAAATTATATTTTCTTCTTATTCCGTTCATTCATACTTATCCATCCACAATCCATTTTTAATTTATGATTTTATTTTCTTTATGTAGACAAGATTTTTGAGAATGATTATGTCCTCCACAAATTTCATAACAATTAAGATTCCAAAATTTATCTATCTTATGTCCATATCTACCACAATGGTTACACCTATTCCCTGTTACAAAATTTCTTTTACCATTCTTTAATTCATTATTTCTTGTTTTTCCTTCATTTTTATGGGTTTTATTAGTCCTTGTCATAAAATCATTGTTTCCTATTACATATTTAGTCCCTAATTTATTCTTACCTATTTATCCTATATATCCAAGATCTTCATATTTTGATATTATTTATATAGTACAATTGATTCTTTCATTCCTTATCCATGTTTTCCTAAACCTATGTTTTTGTATCCCATTTTATTTAACAATTTCGAACCAATCCCTTTAGGGTACCTTTCAAAATAACCAAATTCATCATCAAATTGATATTTTTCAAGACAACTCATAGAATCACTATCCATGTCATCATTTTATACTTGTCACTTTCATTATTAATTTTGACACCTTAAGCTTTCTCTGAACAACCATGAACCATATTCAAATTAGTTATGCTACATTCTATACATTTTCTTTTTGTATAACAACATGAATATACTATCATAGATTCCAATTCATTAATGGATTCCTCATTTTCTTATGTTTTTAGAAGTTCTAGATGCATACACATTTTCTTATATTTTTGGTAGATATTTTTACATCTTCTTTCAAATAAGTTTTTCTTAGGATCGATTGCAAATAGGATCTTAGTTTTGTTAATTCTTCATTACTTGATAACATGCATTTTTTATTTACCAGAAGAACCCCATGTACACATTCTGATTGTGCAATATGTCCTTATTGATTACTCTGATAGCTCTGATTCCCTTTCGGATATTATTGGTCTCAATCCTTCCTATTCAATGCATTATACTTATAATATTTTGTATTATGCCATTATTGTTCACAAATATGATAATACATATCTTGTTTTTTATTTTGTGATGAAGCGAAATATCCTTTTGCTAATACAAGAGCATTATTGGATGACTAATTTCTTAATTGATTTTTGAGTTCATATTTCTAAAGAATATTTACTGATTCCTAAAATGACACCTTTTTGTTTGATCCTTGAAGAGATGTGAATAACATTTTGAATAATTTAGGAAGTGCTCTAAGCACAATAGAAATCATGAACTTATATTCAACCTTTTCTCCTAAGGTATGAAATTTTAATTTTAATTCTAATATCCTTCAAAGAAAATATTTTGTGTTTTCTCCATCATAAAATTTTAGTGCATATAATTGTATTGTAGATGTAAAATGGTTACCTCATTCTTTCCTTCAAATATCTCACATAATGTTTCCCATGAAATTTTTGAATTTTTGGCTTCACTAACGTGTGCTTGAATTTCTTTGGATATGCCAAACATAAATAGCGTAAGAGCTTTAGCATCATCATCTTTGAATTTTTGAATTCCTATTTTATCTTCTAGAACGTTACTTTGTCCATTCACCACATCCAAGAGTTTTTCAACAATAAGTATTGACCTCATATTATTTTTCCATGGGGTAAAATTAGGCCCTTTTAATAATTGAGATTCAAAAAAGAAAATTCTTGTATTTGTCATTTTAATAGTTTTCTTCGAATTTAAAAACCTTATGACTCCAAATTTTTTCTTTTAATTCAATCAATTTTTCGTTTCGATTTATGTTCCTTCAATATTTTTCACTCTTTCTATTCTCACTCCTTCCCCTTTTATAAAATAATACCAACTTATCTTTATATAAACCTTTCAAATCCCTTTCAAAATTATTAAAACAAACTTCTTTTCAAATATGAAAACTCCTTTTTTCAATTTTTTAATTATTCTTTATTTTTTAAATAATAATTAAGTCATTCTCAAAAATTTGAAAGCTCACTACAGTGGTAAGGGCTTTGGCCTCTCTTTGATATGTCCAAGGTCCAAACCCCACTCAGTATGAGGGGACCAGGACCCCTCATAAAAACATTGTAAACTCATCGAATTAGTAGTAAACTTACTACAGTGGTAAGGTCTTTGACTTCTCTTTGAGAGGTCAAAGGTTCAAACCCCGCTCAGTATGAGGGGACCAGGACCCCTCATAAAAACTTGTGTAAACGTATCAAAAAATTCATTCTCAAAATTAAATCATAGTTTGTTTTAATAATTTCTTAAAATTTAAAATCATTTTAGTCAAAGAAAAGAAATACATGTTTGATACCCATGTTTGTTCCTTAAAACGTTATCTTGATACACACGTATGTCCACATTCTATTATTCAAATTTCACTATTATTATATTTTTTTATAATGTCACCATGGTCCAATTCTAGATTGTGAGATGGAAAATCTTGTAGGAATTGAATTACAAGTGAACCACGGACCATGTGTCATATTTGAGGGTATAGACCAAGATTTCCTCAAGAGCAAAAATATTTTCATGGAGGAATAGACAAAGTTTAAAGGTGTTATGGAGGGAAAGAAACATCTACTATATGTCAATACCTAGAGAAAAATATATTACATCCATAACAAAGTTGTTGTCTCTACCAACACAGGATTCTGATTAGAAGAATTTTAAAGTGAGCATTATCTCTAATAAAATTATTGCATCATCTACAATGTCCTTGAAATTGAATATTCACCTCTGATTTTAGATATATCTTATTATCTCCTTCTCTACATGGCTCTTTCATAATTTTGTACTTGCTACAATTCTTACTCAAATCGATGTTTCTTTACTTTAAATTTGTCGATGTTCCTATTCAGTTGGTTCACAAGTTCTTAGATTTTATTTCTCAAGGTTTTCAATGTAGCTTTGCATTCTCAAGGAATATATCCTTCTTCTCTACTTTGCTTTTGTAAACTCACTCTCTGATTGGTACTTCTCTCTGGCTCAAGCTTTAGGCACTTTAACATTCCACATGTACTAGCAACATAGGTGTTAATAGATCTCCAATATAGAGCACAAGTACTCACCACCGCTTGTAGCTTGGACCACTTTCTTTCAAAACTTCACAACATCACAATATCTTCACTAGCTCGAATCTTCCAGTAATTTCCTCCTGAATAGCTCTCTCATGATGGAGCTTGAACCAACCAAGGTGGCTTTGATACCACTGTTAGCTTTTCATCTAGATTATCTCATAGGTAAATTTCTCATAATCAAAATATAAATCACATGAAATGAAATCATATAATAATAACAATATCCCACAATGATATATTCACTAATATATTCAATACATCAAGATTATTCAGAGATATTGCATTGCATAGAGCTCTGTCTCCATTATATAACTTCACATAACTTTTCAATACTTGACTATTGCTCTCCTCACATATTTGAGAGATGCATCCTTTCCTGTTCTTCACATATGATAAAACTCTTATGACTTACCATATATCATATGACCCTTCACTCTCTCACTTGAAACTTTGTACTTTTTCACATATTGAAACATACATTAGATAAAATATAAATCATACTCCTAAACTAATATTTACAAAGGTACCAAATAATGTAATACCTCCAACACCTAAGATGCATGATAGATCTTTGGGATATTTTTTACAAGTATGAAAATCTTGAAATGAGTTAAGCACACAATTTGGATTAATATATTCCTTTTGGTTGATTATAGATCACATCCATACTTTGGTAGAAGATGATATACTAATCAAACTTGCATTTACATTGGTCTTCTATAAGAGCTAGATTTTTCAAAACCACCATAGGCTTGTGTCCTTCTTGGTCAAAGTGGTCTACTTTGCTTTCTCTTCTCACATCCATAATGCCCCACATATTAATAACAAATGGTACTCACTTTAATGAAGCCTTGTGGAATAGTCTTAGTGCCAATATTTGGAAAATGAAAACAAAATCCTTATCCCAAATTGAATTGTGTCTATAAGAAGTTTCCAACTATATTCCCATTTAGGATCACCTGGAGAACCATACATCTTCAGTTTTGCAAGCATAGAAATTTGATCTCTTCTCTTTTTGGTAGTTAATTTTAAAACTCATTTGGATCCATAGTTTTAAACCAATGCTTTAGTTTTTCCTTAACTTAAAAGTGAACAAGTTGGTGCTTTGCAAGTTTGCTTCATGTTTCCTTTGTTGGATGTGTTGTATTATTTATAGGAAAATATTGTACACCCTGACACCTTTGGTAGGGTTCAAGTATGGGTGGTTTTATGTTAGGAACCTACTATTAAAATAAAGCTCACACACACAAAATACTAAAATATAACTGAAATACATGCAATAATAGAATAATACTATGCAGAAAGTAATTTCAGAATTTAAAAATCTCACAAAGAACTCAGAATCGCAGGCTTCTTTGAGATGGAAACCTCCTTCAATATTTCATTAACTTGCAAAAAAATGATTCGTACATGGCTTCATAGCTTTTTAAAGAAATACTCTATGCAAACCCTAACCCTAGGCTCAAGAGTTGGTTTACATGCAAAATGCCACATGAGCTAGAATCTTCTACCAAATATCAGTTACAATCTTGATAACGGTTACATCAAATGTCCCAACTTGCCGAGCATAACATGTCGCGTACATTACAAAATAACATTATATATGGGATCCCCCACGTTAGAAGTGGATCATTACATAATAATAAGAATTACAAAATAATGTTAGGATGGGATCCTAACATGTCCTTTCCCTTCAAAAAGCTTTGTCCTCAAAGCTGAAGGTGAGGAAACTAGTGTTGGAGTTGATGGAGAGATTCCCATGTAGCATCTTCCGGATGGATTCCACGCCACTAAACAAGGACTTCAATAATGGTGTGATTACGAAGAGTGTGATTTCGATGATCCAAAAGTTGTTCCAGTTCAATCAAGATAGAACCTTCTTCATCTAACTCTGGGAGTGCATATTGAACCTGTACCTGATTTCCCACCACCTTTTTGAGAGTAGAAACATGAAAAATAGGATGGATATTGGATGTAGGTGGAAGGGCCAATTTGTAGGTTGTGGCACCAATCCGTTGTAACACCTGATAGGGCTCATAGTACTTTATACCAAGCTTCTGGAATCTATGAAGCTAGAGGGACAACTATTTGTATGATTGTAAGTAAAGGAAAACCATATCACCCACATCAGAATTGTACTCAGAACGGTGTTGATCAGCTTGTTGGCGCATCTGATTCTAGGCTACATCCAAATTTAGCTTTAGTTGATGGAGGACATCAGCATACTGACTAAGAGCAGTGTTGACTGCATGGACCTTGGAGCTACCTGGAATGTAGGAGGAAGACATCGATGGAGGGCACCCATAAACCACCTTAAAAGGGGTAACCTTGGTGGTTGTGTGATAGGAAGTGTTGTACCACCACTTAGCCAAAGGAAGCCATCTCGCCCAGTGCTTAGGATGATGTAAGGAAAAGCAACAAAGGTAGATTTCAAAACATTTATTGACAATATCCATCTGGTCATCCGTTTATGGATGATACGCTAAACTCATATTGAGTTGATTCCCCTACAACTTAAACAATTCTTTCCAAAAGTGACTAGTGAAGGTTGGGTCATGATCGAGCACGATGAAGGAGGGTAGACCATGAAGGCGAAAGATAAAATCAAGGAAAATTTTGGCAATTGTGGAGGTTGTGTAAGGATGGGAGAGGGGACATAAGTGAGCATACTTTGAAATATGATCCACTACCACAAAGATAACAGATTTACCGCCTGACGTAGGTAAGCCTTCAGTAAAATCCATAGAAATATCTATCCAGGCATGGTCAAGAATGGGTAAGGGTTGAATAGTGCCTGGAGAATGCATTGTTTCACTTTTCATACACTAACAGGTATCACAAGCTACCATAAATTCATGAATATCCTTTTTCATACCCTTCCAAAAAAAAGTGCGCTTGAGCCATTCATATGTTTTGAGAAATCCCGAATAGCCAGCAGATGGAGTAGCATGCAGTTCTATCGTGAGAAGTTCCCGTAGTGAGGACTTGTTGGGAACAACAAGGCATTGGTGGTAATGCAGATCCTGGCCATCCCAAGTGCATCTTGGACATGAATTAGGCTTAGTGGATAGGGAAGCAACCAAAGTCTACAATTCAAAATCTTGAAGTACATCTTGGTGTAAAGAATCGATCCATTGGGGGATCGGTAATTAAATGGCACACAACATACTGAGAGCTTCAAATTGACGAGATAGAGCATCGACCACAATATTATCCTTACCCTTCTTATAGGTGATATCATAATCATAGCCCATGATTTTAGAGACCCATTTTTGTTATTCAGGGGTGGCAACCCGTTGCTCATTAAAGTATTTGAGACTCTGATGATCTATTTTAATGGAGAAATGATGCCCAATGAGATATGATCGCCAATGGGTTACGACATGCAGAATTGCCATCATCTCCTTGGTATAAGTGGATTTTCCCAAATTACTATTGGAGAGCTTTACTAGTGAAGGCCAATGGTCTTCCTTCTTGCATCAACACTGTCCCAATACCATGAAGCATCACTTTCAATAATAAATGGTTTGGATAAATTTAGAATGGCTAAGACAGGCGTCGTGGTCACGGTATGCTTCAATTCTTGGAAAGCCTGTTCAGCAAGTCCTATCCAAGTAAAAGAGTCCTTCTTTAGCATGGAAGTGAGGGGAGCTACTATTTTACTGTAGTTATGAATAAATTTATGATAATAACCTGTAAGCCCTAAAAATCCTCGAAGACCTTTGAGAGTGTGAGGTTTTGGCCATTCTTGAACAACTTGGATTTTCTTGGGATAAACTTTAATGACCTCCATAGTGACAATGTGTCCCAAATATTCTACTTTTGTCAACCCAAAAGAACACTTGGAACGATTAGCATAGAGTTGATGGTGTGCCAATAGTTGGAGATTCTGATTCACATTAATAAGATGCTCTTCCATGAGCGACTATACATTAGAATGTCACCAAAGAAGACTAGAACAAAATTTCGAAGGAATGGACAAAAAAAATTGTTCATGAGGCTCTAGAAGATGGAAGGGGCATTAGTCAATCCAAATGGCATTGTAAAAAACTCATAGTGACCTTCATGAGTATGAAAGGTAGTCTTAGGAATATCTTCCTCTTTGAGTCGAATTTGATGGTACCCCAAGCGAAGGTCAAGTTTGGAAAAATACATAGTCCCATGAAGTTCATCCAGTAATTCATCCACCATCAAAATAGGAAACTTATCCTTTATGGTGAGTTTATTGAGCTCTCAATAATCGATACACAACTACCAGGACCCATATTTCTTGCGTACCAGTAAAACTAGAGAAAAGTAAGGATTGTTGCTTGGTCGAATGACACTGGAATTTAACAATTCTTGTACTAACTTATCAATTTTTGACTTAATAGCATGAGGATACCTATATGTTCTAATGTTGGGTGGTGCATTACCAGGTAACAAGGGGATAGCATGGTCATGACAATGACGAGGTGGTAATTCTATTGTCTTAGTGAAAATGGAGTTGTGCTTGGTCAAAATAAGTTGCAAATCTTTAGGAATAGAATCCTCCTTTGAAGGATGCAGTTGAATCATAAAAATCTGAGCTGACACCCTGAGATGATTTTTTTAACAACTTCTTCATTCGGTTGGAATTGATATAATCTATGAGGACCCTACTTTTAAGCCATGGAGATTGTAAGATTGTCCATTCTGTGAACATTGCATCCAAAGCTCACCAAAGCTCCAAGATTTGACTCCCAATGTGCCCGACCATTGATATCCCAACACAATATCACGTCCCTCTAATTGAAGTGCAAACATATCTTGTTTGAGCTTATAGTCCCCAATATTGACCTTAATATTACAACATTTTTTCTTGCAAGGTAAAGTCCCACAATTTGATACAATAACCTCAAAGGAATTACATGTGTGTGCATAACAATTTACCTTCTTGGCTATGTGGGGATCAATAAAATTGTGTGTATTACCAGAATCAATCAATATGGTAAGTCGCAGGACCTTGAAATAAGCCACAACTTTCATGGTTTGGGGTGTAGTAATACTAGTAAGAGCATGAACAGAAATTTCAACATGTGATTCATCTGGGTTTTCTTCCTCTAGTTTAGGTGGTTCCTCTACTGATTCAATGTCATAATTACTATGGTCGTTGGTGTCAAGCTCATCAACATCGATGAGGAACAATTTCTTTTGGGTGCACTTATGTTCGCAAAAAAACATTTCATCACAATTGTAGCACAACCCTTGGGCGCGTCGCGCATCCATTTCAGTAGTGGTTAAAAATTTGGGTGCAACATTGGACGTAATAGGTTTTTGTTCATGTTGATTGTGGAATCTAGGAGGAAAAGAGGGTTTAGCCTATGGAAATTTAGATATCCGCCTTTGAGCTAAAAATTTGGACTTGGCCAAACAAGCCAACTGGATAGCCTGCATCATGGATTGTGGTTTAAAAATTATTAACTCGTCTTGGAGATCTTCCCGCAACCCACTAACAAAAAAACTTGTAAAGAATCCTTCATTCAATCCTATAGTTTTGTTGGCTAATCTCTCAAATTGTATTTGGTAATCTCAAACTATCGAAGTTTGTTTCAGTTTTGTCAATTGTCCTGTAAAATCATCATACTCACTAGAGCCAAATATAGTGAGTAATTGGGACTCAAATTCTGCCCAAGAAGTATTAGGGATAGTTTTCTATAACCATTGGTATCACTATAAGGCTTCAGATTCCAAATTGAAAGAAGTCATTTGAACTCAATGATAAATAGGGACATCATGGAGTCTAAAGAATTGAGAAACATGACATAACCATCCATCAACATCCTTTCCATTGAACTTAGGAAAGTCTAGTTTTGGCATCTTTAAGTGAGTATCACGATCAAAGTGAAGGTGAGAGACATCTATTTCTGTTCCTTGAAGATACTCAAACTTTCTTGGAACACCTTGTATTTTAGACTCAACATATGCTAGGTGTTCTTCTAGACGAATTTTGGAGATATCTTGGTCAACTTTGAAAGTTTTAAATTCTATATCAAACATCTCAAAGAAATATATATGACTAAGGTTTCACCAACTTTTCTAACCTCATTTTCCATAGTTTAAACATCTTGATTTTCAAAGGTTTCTAAGGATTCAAAAGGATTCATGGTAGGAATTTCATTTTTTGATAAACATGGACTAGAAATAGAGGGGCATACCTTAAAATGTTCATCCATAATCTCCCATTCTTCAATTGTGATTGTAGCCAAGCCATTCTCCTTTTGATCTAGATTTACTTGTTTCTCTTTAGTTGAATCACACCTTTCTAAGATTTTTTGCAAGCTAGTAACAACACTTAGTAGGGTATCCAACGTTGAAGCAATTTTTTGTTCTACCTCTTTTTGATGTCCACGAGTGCCACTTGCCATTTAAGATAGCCTTGAACTTTTTTACTGAATTACTAAAAATAGAAGTGTGATTTTTGGAGTTACTATTTTTAGTAAGGGTCCAAAATTTAATTTGGGAAATGGGTTGCAACACTGATTTTAGGATAGGGTCCACTCTAGTGGTTGCTTGATCTGAGTGCTCAATGAGGAGATATACTGAATTTCTTGACTTTTTGTGATCTAGTTGATTGCAAGTCGATGTCAAGGTAATTTCTTCCACTTGGACTTAAAATTTCACCAGTGAGTCCTTGAGGGTCTTTGGTGTAGAATAACAAGTAGCTTCTATTCCTAAAAATTTGGATCAATTTGATTGACCATTGAAAAGTTATGGCCTTAGCAAGAAAAATAAAAAATTACCATTTTGGGAAAATTGGTGCAAAATTTGACAAGGGGCTGCCAAGGACAATTTTTCCTGGGATAGAGTGTAGAATTAGATGCTAATTTTTTTAGTCATTCTAAGCTCTGTGTGAATAGATTTCCTTATTTTAATAAAATTTAATATATATATATATATATATATATATATATATATTGAGCTCTAGGTCACAAGTGGGAAAACTGGATCAACTATCTCGGATCTATCAACTGATCATCCTATCACTATCCTGTCACCTGTACTGCAGTTACAGACATTGATAGTTTTGTTTCTGACCTTGACCACCTATATTTTTTGGCTATTACAGTTGATTGTTATTGTTACTATTGTTGACCCGATTGTTACTATCACTAACTGGACTGTTACTGCCACTGACCTGACTGTTACTGTTACTGACCTTAATGGTACTGGAATATTGCAGACTGTTAGAGACACTTGCGAACTTTGTCCTAACTGCTAGTGCATACAAAGTGTGTTCTTCTGTGATAGGGAAGTCCTCTGTATGCTTACTTTTTGGGATTATGAATGCAGGTTTAGCAGAACATGAAGATGTGTATTTTTACAGGTTGAAGTGTTTAACAAAACCAGGGTATGCTAGGTAAAGGAGTATGTAACACCCAAAGGCCCTCTATTATATCGCATTGACAAACAATAGTTCTTAGACCAATATTTCAAGTCACTACCCAAGGAGGATTCCACACATACCCTTGAGCACACTATCTGCCTCTTTGACAGTACGGGAGGGTAATCATCTAGGATGTTGTGTCTCGTGGACTATGGATGATACAAGGTCGAAAAGCTTCCTACTAGATAAAATTTTGTTAACCCTAGAATGGTCTCCCGATACACCCAAAGATGTGTGGGAGATCGATTTCATGCGCAAGTGCTCTCTGAGGCCTGGGTATTGGAACCTGATTGCCCCTCACTTCACTAGATGCTTTATGGGCTATCTAGCTTAGCTAATAATGACAGCTCATTCATGATATTTTAAAACCCCCAGCATAGGGTTTCTAACCTGCACAACTACTACAACAGAAATTATATTTTTTTTTTGTGTTTTTTGGATTTGTTGGTTAAAAAAAAGTGAATTAATTTTTTTTGGATTTTTAAATAAGGAAAAATGAAAACAAAAAAACATGGAAATTTATACCTAACAGACGGAATGGAGGGCAAAAATTGTCTTAGTTGCAACAGAATTCAGCCCTAAAAAGTGCTCTAATACCACTTGTTAAGAACCTACTATTGAAATAAAGCTCACACACACAAAATACTGAAAGATAACTGAAATACATGCAATAACAAAATAATACTATGCAGAAAGTAATTGCATAATTGAACAATCTCACAAAGAACTCAGAATCATATGCCTCTTTGAAGGGGCAACCTCCTTCAATATTTTATTAACTTGCAAAAAGATGATTCATACATGGCTTCATATCTTTTTAAAGAAAGACTTCATGCAAACCCTAACCCTAGGCTCAAGAGTTGGCTTACATGCAAAATGCCACTCGAGCTAGAATCTTCTACCAAATGTCAATTACAATCTTGATAACGGTTACATAAAATGGCCCCACTTGCCTAGGAGCATAACATGCCACATACATCACAAAATAACATTAT
This sequence comes from Wollemia nobilis, assembly GCA_028583015.1. Taxonomy (NCBI): domain Eukaryota; kingdom Viridiplantae; phylum Streptophyta; class Pinopsida; order Araucariales; family Araucariaceae; genus Wollemia; species Wollemia nobilis. The sequence goes on from JAQPPZ010001708.1 coordinate 2,553,323, forward strand.
ATATGGGATCCCCCATGTTGGAAGTGGGTCATTACATAATAATGAGAATTACAAAATAACGTTAGGATGGGATCCTAACATTTTAGGCCATGGTTTTTTATTGGGTCTCCTTAATTATTCTAATTTCGCTGGGTGGTTCAGGGTTGTTTGATGTTGCAAAATACCTATATATTATATATTTTTTATAGGTAAGGGGGTTTTGAAAGGGTCCCTAAACCTTTTACAAAGAGGTAAAAGCAATAGATATATCTTCCCAAATAATATCCAAAAAAAACAAGAGCAGGGAGATGATCTCAGAACAACAGGAGACGATCTCCCTGAGATCATCTCTAGACAAGCGCAAAGAAAGAAAATGGTTTCCCTAAAACCATCACTGGGCAAGCAGAGAAATAAGAGACAGTTTCCCTGAAACTATCTCTAGACAAGCGTAATATAATATATAGAAGTAAGAGGTGTGACTGAGTTTTTGCTAGTTTTCCTAATCAACAATTTCTAGGGTAAATCTTGGTGTTTCTTATGGATGTATGTCATTGTTTCCTTTTGTTTTATGGTTTTATTTGCATTATATTTTGCAATAGGATTATCAAACTCTTCATTTGGTATCAGAGTGAGGTTATTAGATTTAGGGGGGTACCTTTGTTACTAAGGTTTAGCTCAGTCTGAGAAGAGTAAAGGTGTCTTAGGTTTGCGATAAACCTATTTTTGAGTGGGAGCTTTGTGTAGGTGAATCCTGTGTGAAGGAAAATGGCTAGCAATTCAAGGATTGAGATTAAAAAATTTAATAGCTAGAGACTTGAGTTATAGAATCTAAATATAGAAGATATCCTTGTTGATAGAGATCAATGAGTTGTTATGTTAGGAAAACAATCTACGAATATGACATAAGAAGACTGGGAGAAGCTAGATAAGAAGGCAAAGAGTACTATTTGGTTGCGTCTTTCAATTTTAGTTTTAATTAATATATCTAGAGAAAATAATGCTAAGGAGCTATGGGAGAAGTTAGAGGATTTATATCAGTCAAAGTCCCTAGTAAACAAACTATTTCTCTGGAAGAAGTTGTATCTCCTTAAGATGATGATGATGCAGAGCCTATCTTTTAGAGGTGTTTTTTTAGAAAATTTTAAATAATTTTTTTATGCATTATTAGGTGTCGATATTTTCTAGGATGCCTAATATGGGTGTTACAAAGTTGTGTGTTAATTTGCATGTCAATCCGAGTTTTTTTGTAAATTACTAAAAATGGCAATTTTTGACGAGAAGACAATTTGTCGAAAATAATAATTACTAAAAATAGGATTTTTAATGAGAAGACTATTTGCTGAAAATAATAATTACTAAAAATGACAATTTTTGACGAGAAAATAATTTGTCAACAATGGTAATTACTAAAAATGATAATTTTTCACAAAAAATTAATTTGTTGAAAATAGTAATTACTAAAAATGGTAATTTTTGATGAAAATAATTTACCAAAAATAGTAATTTTTTAATTCTTTAGAGATTTAAGCTTTAGGGTTTTGTTTTAGGGTTTCTCTTAGGATATCTATATATATTCCCCTTTTATTGCATTATGGTGGTGAATCCAGGAATGAGAAAATAAAGCATTTACTAGTTTATTTCCATGTATTGTAGTTTTTATGTGAATGGGGGTTTTACCGGTTTATTTTCTATTTATCATAGTTTTATATGATAGGAGCTATTTGTTTTGACCTCTTGAAACTAGATTTACATCATCTAGTATTAGAGCAAGTTGGATATTGTTGGGGAATAGAAAGTGCTTTTATTGATTACAGTTATTTTGTTATTCTTATTTTTTTTTGAAATAACATAGATCATATTAGCATGAGGAGAGGAAGAGGAGGTTATGCCCAGGTTAACATGGATGTGCAAGAGCTACAGATACAAGTTGCTCAGTTGACTAGAATGATGGCCCGTATGAGGGAAAGACATCCAATAGATTTTGCAGATCTAGATTCTAATAATGAGATCATGGGAGAAGATAATAGATCAAAGGTTCATGTAGAGGAAGAACTGGAGGGGAAGCCATAGGAGCATCGTTTCGAGGATAGGCTAATTAGGGCCTTGGAAGAAAATAGAGATGGGATCAAGGTTGATGTCCTTGAGTATGCAGGAGGGTTGAAACTAGAAGAGTTGATAGATTGGTTGAATAGCATGGAGAAGTTCTTTGAGTGGAGAGACCTTTTAGAGGAAAGGAAAGTAAAGCTTGCATGCATGAATTTGAAAGGGTATGCGTTGATTTGGTGGGATCATCTACAAAAGGAGAGGCAGAGAAAAGGAAATGAAAAGATTAGGGTTTGGCAAAAAATGAAAAAAAAATGAAGGAGAAATTCTTGCCTAAATATTATGCCCAAACATTGTTTCATAAATTACAGAACCTCAGACAAAAGGATCAAAGCATCGATGACTACACCAATGAATTCTATAAGTTATCAATTCGAGTGGAGCTTGAAGAGTTAGAATAATAGAAGGTTGTAAGGTATGTGAATGGATTAAGTTATGTCATACAAGATGAGTTGAGTATGCTTCAGATCCATAGTGTAGAGGATGCATATCAGTTCGCATTAAAAGCATAAGAGAAACATAAGAGGAGTAATTTTAGAAGATAAGTGAAGAAAGGGCCATCATCACCAATTAGGGGGTGTAGTGGATTTAATTCCTCAAAGGAGAATTTTTTTAATACAAGAAAACAATAAGAGTCTGGACAAGGTCATAGTAACCACTAGAGAGGTGGAGGATTTCAAAGAGGAAGAGGTTATGGTGGAGGACAAAATTGGGATGGTCCATGGAGGCAATATACCTATTACAAATACGGTGAGGAAGGGCATAGAGCTTTTGAGTGTTCATCCTATTTTGCACAAGAAATAAGGAAGGGAGAACAAGTTAGAGTCAATCTGGTTGAGGTAGAAGAGCAAATTGAGACAAAATTTGGTGCAAACATGGGAGAAAATCTCATGATAAGGAGGACGATGATTATACCAAGAAAGGAGAAAGTAGTGATTTATAGCTACGTACAAATATATTTTGAACTAGGTGCACATTTGGAGGAAAGGTATGTAAGATGATTATTAACAATGGTAGTTGTGAAAATATGGTTTCAAATGAAATGGTTGAGAAACTTAACTTAAAATGTGAGAAGAACTTGTATGCCTACCGTATATCATGGCTTAAGAAAGGAAACGAGGTAACAATAGATAAGAGATGTCTGGTTAAGTTCTCAATTGGGAATACCTACAAGGATGAAATATGGTATGATGTAATTTCGATGGATGCATGTCACTTATTTTGAAAAGGCCTTGACAATATGATAGGAAGGCTACCCATGATGGGGGAAGGAATACTTACACATTCTGGAAGGATGGAGTAAAAGTGGTCTTGTTACCGCATAAGGAAGAAGGGCAGAGTAAAAACCTATTGAAAACTAAGGAATTTATCATAGGGATGAATGAAGCTGGTTTTTTACTATGTTGACAACACAAAAGGTGGATATTATGGATGTTGTTATACCACCCGCAATAGCAGAGTTGCTAAAAGAGTATGTAGATGTCATACTAGAGGAGTTACTAGATGGACTACCCCCAAAAAGGGATATTCAACATCATATTGATTTGATCTAGGATTCGAACGGTTGGAAAAAATATTGATAGCAAAAAGTTGCAGGAGTTTGATTAGAGGAACTCGTAGGAGCAAAGTTCTTTTCAACCAAAGGAGAATGATGTAGGAGCCTATCTTTCAAAGGGTGTTTTTTTAGAAGTTTTTAAATAATTTTTTATGCATGATTAGGTGTCGAGATTTTCTAGGATGCCTAATATGGGTGTTACGAAGTTGTGTGTTAATTTGCATGTCAATTCGAGTTTTTTTGCAAATTACTAAAAATGGCAATTTTTGACGAGAAGACAATTTGCCGAAAATAGTAATTACTAAAAATGACAATTTTTGACGAGAAGACAATTTTCTGAAAATAGTAATTACTAAAAATGGCAATTTTTGATAAGAAGATAATTTGCCGAAAATAGTAATTACTAAAAATGGCATATTTTTATGAAAAATAATTCGTCGAAAATGGTAATTACTAAAATGATAATTTGACAAAAAAATTAATTTACCTAAAATAGTAATTATTACAAATGGCAATTTTGACGTAAAACAATTTACCAAAAATAGTAATTTTTTTTATCTTTAAGGTTTTAAGCTTTAGGGATTTGTTTTAGGGTTTCTCTTGGAATATCTAAATATATTCCCCTTGTATTACATTATAGTGGTGAATCTAGGAATGAGAAAATAAAATAGTTACCAGTTTATTTTTGTGTATTATAGTTTTAATGTGAATAAGGGTTTTACCAATTTATTTTCTATTTATCACAGTTTTATGTGATGGGAGGTATTTTTTTTGATGTCTTACAACTAGATTTACATCATCTGGTATTAGAGCAAGTTGGATATTGTTAGGGAATAGAAGGTGTTTTTGTTGATTATAGTTATTTTATTATTCTAATATTTTGTTTGGAATAACACGGATCAAATTAGCATGAGGAGAGGAAGAGGAGGTTATGCCTAGGCTAATAGGGATGTGTAGGAGCTGCAAACACAAGTTGATCAATTGACTAGAATGATGGTCCGTATGAGGGAAAGATATCCACTAGATTTTGATAATAAGACTATGGGAGAAGACAACATATCAAAGGTTAATGTAGAGAAAGAACCAGAGAGGAAGCCAAAGAAGCATCCTTTCAAGGACAGGCTAATTAGGGCCTTGGAAGGAAATAGAGATGAGATCAAGGTTGATGTCCTTGAGTATGCAGGAGGGTTGAAACTATAAGAGTTGATAGATTGGTTGAATAGCATGGAGAATTTCTTTGAGTGGAGAGACCTTTCAAAGGAAATGAAAGTAAAGCTTACATACATGAAGTTGAAAGGGTATGCATTGATTTGGTGGGATCATCTATAGAAGGAGAGGCAGAGAAAAAGAAAGGAAAATATTAGGCTTTGGTAGAAAATGGAACTGAAGGAGATATTTTTTCCTAAATATTTTAACCAAATATTGTTTCATAAATTACAGATTCTCAGATAAAAGGGTCAAAGCATTGAAGACTACACCAATGAATTCTATAAGCTATCAATTCGAGTGGAGCTTGAAGAGTCTGAAGAATGGAAGGTTGTAAGGTATGTGAATGGATTAAGTTATGTCATACAAGATGAGTTGAGTATGCTTTGGATCCATAGTGTAGAGGATGCATATCAATTTGCATTAAAGGTGGAAGAGAAACATAAGAGGAGTAATTTTAGAAGAGAAGTGAAGAAAGGGCCATCGTCACCAATCAAAGGGTGTGGTGGATTTAATTCCTGTTGGCATTTTTGCCATATTGTTTTTGTTGTCGATGTTCAAGCAAAAGAATGCTCAAATTGTGAAGACACTTAACAAATTTTGTGAAAAAGAAAGATGTGATTTTGCGACATGTTGCGAAATCGCGACCTGTCACGTTTTCACGATGTCTGTACCAAAAAAAAGCTAAGGCATGAAAATGTTGTGATATCGCAACATGTCGCGTTTTCATGACCTGTCACGTTTTCACGGTCAACGCAATCAAAGGCAGCAAGGAGGTCAAACTGTCGCGATATCGCGACATGTTGGAGTTTCATGACTTGTTGCGGTGAGAGGGCATCAAAATGAAAAGGTGTCGCGATATCGCGACATGTCGCATTTTCGTGACTTGCGGTGGCTACGGAGTAGAGTGATAGAAAATGTCACGATATCACGACATAAAGCAGCAAAGGACAATGCCAAGTATGGAATGTCACGATTTCGTGACATGTCGAGGAGACAAAGCTCAAGGGAGAAAGATGTCACGATTTTGTGACATTTTTGGAAACAAATATAGGCAGGGGAAAAGTGTCGCCATTTCTCGACATGTCTTGTTTTCGCAATACGAAGGCGCGAACGGGGCAAAATGGTAAGGACTGTCGCGATTTCGTGACATGTCCCATTTTCGCTACTTGCAGGAAGATGAAGGCCAAGGAGGAGAAAGATGTCATGATTTCGTGACATGTTGAGGAAAGAATCTAAATGAAGAGAAGACGTCGCGATATCGCAACATGTCGTATTTTCACGACTTGGAGGTAAAAAAGAAGACAGTACAGTAAAAGTGTCACAATTTTGCGACATGTCGCGTTTTCGTGACCTGTCTCATTTTCACAACAGAAGCAAGGACAAAAGACCCGATACAGTTCTGTTTGCATTTTCCTTCAAGATTGCATAGGAGAATGTGAAGAGAAGATAAAGATCAAGTAAAAGCTCTCCAATTGATTTTCAAATTGTGGTCAAAGAGGCTCCAAGATTAAATGTTGTTGATTACCGATGTGCGCAAGATAGAATAACATGAGGCAGTTTTTGACGCCACCAACATTAAAGATGCCTCTAGCATTGAAATTTTTGTTTGTGGTCTCCTAACGACTTTTGGCTTGCTCTGATAATGGTCATTTAATGTGTCATTTCTTCGAGGCAGATTCAGGGGATTGTTTCTCTTTTCTAGTGCACATTTTGCGGATCACCTCTTCGAATTATGTTGTATGTTTTTAATGTTGTGATGCAAAAGAGAGAGGGAAGACCTCTATAAATATTCATGTATATCAAAATCAAAAAAAGGTTAGACATTTTATAAGAAAAACTCTCTAAGTTCTCTGCATCAATAGAAGAGACTCGACTTCTAAAATTTGCAAGCATTCTTATGTGTGTGATGTCCCATTGTTTTACAAGTCATTTTTGTTCATGCTCATGCTCTTGCTGTTAGGTTTTGAATTCTGCATGTTGAATTCGAACATTGCTAGTTAGTGAGTACATTTTGAAATGCGATCTAGGGATTATCTCTGCAAAGGTGTGAGTTTAATTCTGTTGTTTTCTTTTCCTAGATGTTGTCATACAACTTGGTGTAATTCCTGCTGTTAGTCTGCCCTAGATCATACACTTTGGCCTGTGGCCATATTTCCATTCCTTTCTGTTTCAGCATTTTCCCATTTATTTCCTGCATCTTTATCTTCAAAAATAGTTTAGATTAGTTTGGGAGCTAGCCCTCTCTAGATATTGGCCCGAGAGACTTCTCTTTCTCTCGGCCTTTCAATGTTGGCCAAGTCTAGGGTGCATACATGCACAAAATCCTTTCCTATGGTAGATTTGTGACCAACATGTTTTGGCATGCCTGGTGGGACAGACTGTTTCTGTCTCTCAAAGATCCATAATCGGTGGGATAAGCATTATTTCCAATTGATAAACCCACCTATGCCAACAGTTTTTGGCACGCTCGATGGGAACCTGAAAGTTTCACTTCCAATAGTATTAAGGTTTAATGTTCACCTTCATGCTGTATAATTAGAACATTTGGCGACTCAACATTACCCAGAAGCCTCCGAACGTGGATACAGTGAAAGTTGTACTTCATGATCACAAGATCGAAGGTCAAAAAATCTAAAAATCCCATTGAGTTTTTTAAACTTGACAACCAAAAATTAAGTGAACACCCTAAGTTGGTCTCCCCACCACTTATATCCTTTGCAACATCCTCACAAATAGCTGGTGTGTTTTCTGTTCCTTCAAATTCATCTAGTACTGCTACTAGTTTTGCACCTCTATAGCCATACGCACTATTCCAAATGGCCCAACAGCCTCCACCAAGGAAGTTCTCAGCATGGAATGATTTGGGAGCCTTGAATTTACCAGCATAGAATCAAGTCCCTCAAGCTGCTTTGAAAGCTTTGCCGACCTACGATGGTACTGGTAAGATTGCTTATGAGAATATTAATGATGTAGCCTCTTTAGTGGCTATCCATGACATAACATATGAGGATGTGATGGTAAAGTTGTTGGTGCTGTCACTGAGAGGCAAATTGCTATACTGGTACCAAACGTTGCAACCAGGTACCATTGCATCATGGGATCAACTAGGAGAGCTACTAGTAAAAAAATTTCATGAACAAGCTGATCCATACTCCTTGTTGCATCAATTCAATGGGATCTAAAGGCACCCGCAGGAGGAGATAGTTGACTTTAATGTTAGATTTACCAGAAGCTGGAAGAGAATTCTTGATGGTCTTCAGCCTACTCATGAGCTAGCTGCATTCTACTATCTTAGAGCTTTCAACACAAAAATCAGCTTGGCTGTCCAGCAATCCAATGTGACTACATTTCCAAAACTGTTCGAACAAACACAAAAGGTGAAAGCTGATTTGATTGCTATAAGTAGGCTTCCTCCAAAGGTAACAATGCCTATCATACCTGATCTTCCTAAGCATTTGTATTCGGGTTCATTTTCATATCCTATGCCTTCCATGTGTCCTATCCCATCATGGAGCTCAAGTGCGCCTCAGATCGCACCCATTCCAGTTCCTCAGCTCCCTGCTCCAACTATTCCACAGTTGCCTGCAACAAGCATTCCGCAATACCAGCATACAGGTATAGCTCCCACATCTTACACTGCTCCATCCATGTACCCTTCATCTTCATGGAATCCTCCCACAACTGCAGTACCTATGGTTCCCATTCCACGGTTAGCCTCTCCACTTCCAACTCCTGCATTACCTTCCCCATCGGTTCTATTACCTTTATCGGCACCGCCTGTGTCCTCAAGCCCAGATCCTCAATTGGCTATTTTGCAAGAAATCCAGTCGGCTATGAGATCTCTCACTAACAAGGTGACATCTATGGAGCAAAGAGAGGCAGAAAGGAACTCTCAGCCACGAAGATTTATGCTGACAGTAACAAGAGAACTTGCTCCTAGCAAGGCTATGGAGAAAGTACCTATGAGGAACTCAGCGATCCTGGTAAGTGAAGAGGTTGGCCCTTCTGAAGTTTCACATGAGCCATCTTACTGGTGTTCTTCCTGCAATGACCCACATGATGAGTCCACTTGCATGGTCCACCAAAATTATTTGCAAGTTCTTGCAGGGAGCCGTGTAAACATGATTCGAGAGGTGGATCTTAATTTTGTGAAGTCTCTGGAGGAACACATAGCAATATTGACATGCAGCGGCAAGAAACCAATGTTGGTAGATCCGGCTAATATGGAGCCATTGAAAGTGCCTCCTATACAAGCAACAAAGCAGCAAATACCAACAAAGGCTCATGATCCTCCAACGCAACGACAATCACCTATTTTGTCGAAGGATTCGCTTCCACCACCAGCAAAAGAGAAGGAACAAGCTTCTATCTCTCAGCCACAAGCGAAAACAAAAGAACAAGCCAGAGAGATGTTGCGGTATCCATCATTGACCAAACGACAACGAGTGGAGGCCACCCAGCAATATAAAAGAAAATTTGAATCTGCTAGTGGAGGGAAAGAGCAGATCTCGATGGAGTACAATATTGTTGAAGAACTCAAATAGATACCAACTAAGGTAAGTCTGTATGACACCTTGTAGTTGCCTAGACAGGTAAATCTCTTACAGGAATCCCTAAATACCATACAAAGTAAGGGGAAAGCTCCAGCCCAGGTAGTTATGTCTCAAACTCTGACTACTTCAACCACTGGAAAGAATAGACCACCCCCATTTTATCTGTCACTCAGAATGGAGGGTTGGATAGTACATAACTGCCTAGTTGATTTTGGTGCTGCGATAACTGTCATGCCAAAGGCAGTTTGTGAAGCAATGGGAATGGAATATACAAGAAATATCCCTGGTGTCTTGCAGTTGGACGAGACTCCCATGAAAATAGTGGGTGTAATCAAGGATGTTCCTATTGCTCTGCATAATATGCCTCAGATTACAGTAATTCAGGAGATAGTTGTGGTCGATCTGGAACCATTTTTCAGCATGTGTTTGTCAATGGAATTCACTGCCAAACTAGGAGGATACCTTTCTTTGGGTTATTCTCACTTGGAGATTCCTTTCAAAGGGATAAGAATCCGTATTTACAATCAAAATCCTTCTACTTTTCATATAGAGAAGATGGGAGAAGAAGAAAAGTCCAAACATTCTGTCAATCTGATAACTAAAGAATTAGATAATTCTGATTTGATGGATGAGGTCCTGGATGAGCCTTGCTTAGAGGATGAGTTTTCAATGCTCAATTTTAATGCCATGGTGAAAACTAAAATTGGTGGTTACTTTATCACAAAGCCTGAAGGGGTTGAAGTAGAGTTATCTCCTGATCAAGTTGGTCAAGATTTTGTGCAAGATCAGTTCTATTTTGATGGAGCACAATACAGAAATGACGTTGAAGCTGGGACTGTTCGAGTATTACCTTCTGGAATTCAAAAATCTCCTTCATACCAGTTGACCTGGAGTTGCATGACTAATACAGCAGAGTATGAGGTTTTATGCCTAGGTCTCATGAAGGATGAGACACTTGGAGCGCGACGATTGCAAATCTTTGATGACTCCGAGCTGATTACCAATCAGGAGACCCATGAGTGTCTGTCAAAGGTCTGGGATCCAGGAGATCATAGAGCCATGCTCTGGTAAGGGTCTCTCCCGAAATTTCACAGCTAAATTTGGGGGTTACCATGTACATATCTAAAAAAAAAAAAAAAGGAAAAAAAAAAATTAACTTCGGCTCCTCCACCACAAGCCCGCAGGTATGTTTCTTTTCTTTCTCTTTTTTCCTTTTCCTTCCCAGCAGTTAGTGTATTTCCTCTACTTCTTCTCCCCCTTTCTCATATGCATTCCCTTCCTCTCCTACTCCTTCTTCTGCAATTCCTACTCCTTGTTCTTTTGTACATAATCAAGCCACTACTATTGTTTCTACTTCCCTCTCTGATGTTCCCATTTCTACTTTCCCTTTCTTCCAGTCCTTTGTCTTGTGAGTATTTCATCACAACAACAGTTCCTCCTAACATCTCCATTCCATCCACTTCCATTTCATTATCTATTTCACAGCAGCTAGTAGCACAGTAGCACCCTGTTTCTGTCTCTACCACTTCTGCCCCGCCATCTTCCACCATTCCATCATTCCCCATTCCCATTCCATGGCCTGTGCATCCGCTGGTCATCGTTCCATTCATTTTCATTTTTGTAGTTAAGGTGTTTTTCTTTACTGCCATGAAGATCCTTTCACAGCACCTGGTGATTACCTGGCTCAACTGAGCTAGGCAAAGTGCAGTAGTTCTAATAAATAAAGGGAATTCTGCTCTTCCATAAATTTTTTGTTGCAAATCTTGTTTCTTAGTGTCGAGTACTAGCAAGAGTTTGTTGCAGCAGCCTACAGAGACGTCCAGCATCACTCAGCATTCACTTCTTCTGTCCCTCCTGTTTCCTGACTCTGTTGCCCAATGGATAAAGGCCTGAGGTTCGTGCATACAGTAGAACTGTATACCCCGCGAGCCGCCAAGAATGTTGGCATTTTTGCCACATTGTTTTTGTTGTCGATGCTCAAATTGTGAAGACACTTAACAAATTTTGTGAAAAATAAAGATGTCGCAATTTTGTGACATGTCACGAAATCACGACCTGTCACATTTTCACGATGTCCGTACCAAAAAAAGCTAAGGCATGAAAATGTTGCGATATCGCGACATGTCACGTTTTTACGACCTATCGCGTTTTCACGGTCAACACAGTCAAAGGCAACAAGGAGGTCAAACTGTCATGATATCGCGACATGTTGGAGTTTCGCGACTTGTTGCGATGAGAGGGCATCAAAATGAAAAGGTGTCGCGATATCGTGACATGTCGCGTTTTCGCGACTTGTAGTGGCTACGGAGTAGAGTGATAGAAAATGTCACGATATTGCGACATAAAGCAGCAAAGGACAATGCCAAGTATGGAATGTCACGATTTCGTGACATGTCGAGGAGACGAAGCTCAAGGGAGAAAGATGTCGCGATTTTGCGACATTTTTGGAAACAAAGATAGGCAGGGGAAAAGTGTCACGATTTCGCGACATGTCTTGTTTTCGCAATATAGAGGCACAAACGGAGCAAAATGGTACGGACTGTCACGATTTCATGACATGTCCCATTTTCACTACTTGCAGGAAGATGAAGGCCAAGGAGGAGAAAGATGTCACGATTTTGCAACATGTTGAGGAAAGAAGCTAAACGAAGAGAAGACGTCGCGATATCACATGTCGTATTTTTGCGACTTGGAGGCAAAAAAAAAGACAGTAAAGTAAAAGTGTCACGATTTTGCGACATGTCACGTTTTCGCGACCTGTCTCATTTTTGTGACAGAAGCAAGGACAAAAGGCCCGATACAGTTCTGTTTGCATTTTCCTTCAAGATTGCATAGGAGAATGTGAAGAGAAGATAAGGATCAAGTAAAAGCTCTCCAACTGATTTTTAGATTATGGTCAAAGAGGCTCCAAGATTAAATGTTGCTGATTACCGATGTGCGTAAGATAGAAGAACATGAGGCAGTTTTCGATGCCACCAACATTAAAGATGCCTCCAGCATTGAAAGTTTTGTTTGTGGTCTCCTAATGACTTTCAACTTGCTCTGATAATGGTCATTTAATGTGTCATTTCTTCGAGGCAGATTCAGGGGATTGTTTCTCTTTTCTAGTGCACATTTTGCGGATCACCTCTTCAAAATTTGTTGTATGTTTTTTATGTTGTGATGCAAAAGAGAGAGGAAAGACCTCTATAAATATTCATGTATATCAAAAGAAAAAAAAGGTTAGACATTTTGTAAGAAAAACTCTCTAAGTTCTCTACATCAATAGAAGAGACTCGGCTTCTAAAATTTGCAAGCATTCTTATGTGTGTGATGTCCCATTGTTTTACAAGTCATTTATGTTCATGTTCATGCTCTTGCTGTTAGGTTTTGAATTCTGCATGTTGAATTCGAACATTGCTGGTTAGTGAGTACATTCTGAAATGCGATCTGGGGATTATCTCTGCAAAGGTGTGAGTTTAATTATGTTGTTTTCTTTTCCTAGATGTTGTCATACAACTTGGTGTAATTCCTGCTGTTAGTCTGCCCCAGATCATACACTTCAGCCTGTGGCCATATTTCCATTCATTTCTGTTATTTCCATTCCTTTCAGCATTTTCCCATTTCTTTCCTACATCTTTATCTTCAAAAATAGTTTAGAGTAGTTTGGGAGCCAGCCCTCTCTAGATATTGGCCCGGGAGACTTCTCTTTCTCTCGACCTTTCAATGTTGGCCAAGTCTAGGCGCATACATGCACAAAATCCTTTCCTATGGCAGATTTGTGACCAACAATTCCTCAAAGGGAGAATCTTTAATACAATAAAATAAGAAGAGTTTGGACACTAGAGAGGTGGAGGATTTCAAAGAGGAAGAGGCTATGATGGAGGGCAAAATTAGGATGGTCCATGGAGGTAATATATCTATTACAAATGCGGTGAGGAAGGGCGTAGAGCTTTTGAGTTTCCATACTATTTCGCACAAGAAAGAAGGTGGGGAGAACAAACTAGAGTCAATATGGTTGAGTTAGAAGAGCAAACTGAGATAGAAGTTGCTACAAATATGGGAGAAAATCTCATGATAAGTAGAATTATGATCGTACCAAGGAAGGACAAAGCGTAGGATAATGATGGTGGTGATTCTTGGCTATGTACGAATATATTTCGAACTAGGTGCACATCTGGAGGAAAGGTACGTAAGACGATTATTAACAATGGTAATTGTGAAAATATGGTTTAAAATGAAATGGTTGAGAAACTTAACTTGAAATATGAGAAGAACTTGTTTCCCCATCGCATATCGTGGTTCAAGAAAGGGAATGCGATAACTATATATAAAAGGTTTCTAGTTAAGTTCTCAATTGCGAATACCTACAAGGATGAAGTATGGTGTGATGTAATTCTGATGGATGCATGTCACTTATTGTTGGGGAGACCTTGACAATATGACAGGAAGGCTACCCATGATGGGGGAAGGAATACTTACACATTCTGAAAGGATGAAGTAAAAGTGCTCTTGTTCCCGATTAAGGAAGAAGGATAAAGTAAAAATCTATTGATAACTAATAAATTTGTCACAGGGATGAATGAAGTTGGTTTTTGTTGTCTTGACAACACAAAATGTGGATATTGTAGATGTTGTTATACCGCCCACAATAGCAGAGTTGCTAAAAGAGTGTGTAGATGTCATATCAGAGGAGTTACCAAATGGACTACCCTTGAAAAGAGATATTCAGGATCATATTGATCTGATCTAAGATTCAAACGGTTGGAAAAAATATTGATAGCAAAAAGTTGCAGGAGTTTGATCAGAGGAACTCGTAGGAGCAAAGTTCTTTTCAACCAGAGGAGAATGATGCAGGAGCTTATCTTTCAAAGGTGTTTTTTTAGAAGTTTTTAAATATTTTTTTTACGCATGATTAGGTGTTTTCTGGAATGCCTAATATGGGTGTTACAAAGTTGTGTTAATTTGCATGTCAATCCGACTTTTTTTGTGAATTACTAAAAATGGCAATTTTTGATAAGAAGATAATTTGCCGAAAAATAGTAATTTCTAAAAATGGCATTTTTTTACAAGAATACAATTTGTTGAAAATAGTAATAACTAAAAAAGGTAATTTTTTATGAGAAGTCAATTTGCCAAAAATAGTAATTACTAAAAATGACAATTTTTTGCGAAAAAATAATTTGTCGAAAAGGTAATTACTAAAAAGACAATTTTTGACAAAAAACAAATTTTCAAAAATAGTAATTACTAAAAATGGCAATTTTTGATGAAAAACAATGTCAAAAAGAGTATTTTGTTATCTTTAGGGTTTTGTTTTAGGGTTTCTCTTGGGATATCTATATATATTCCCCTTGTATTGCATTATGGTGGTGAATCCAGGAATGAGAAAATAAAACATTTACTGGTTTATTTCCATGTATTGCAGTTTTTATGTGAATGAGGGTTTTACCGGTTTATTTTCTATTTATTGCAGTTTTATGTGATGGGAGGCATTTTTTTTTACCTTTGGCAACTATATTTACATCAGATGAGGATTTTGTGATAGAACATCTCAATTTGTTTAACAATATGGTAAGTCGATTAGCCTCTATTGATATTAATATGTCTAAAGAAGATAAGTGTATTACGTTGTTTTGTTCTTTGCTAGATTCATGTGATAATTTGATTGTGGCCATTGATAGTAATACTATAACTACTTTAAAGTTTGAGGATGTGGTTGCATCCTTGTTATTAAAATAAAAGAGGTAGAAATCCATGGAAGGTCTATCTAAGGATGTCTTGTTTGTAAGGGATCATTTCCAAGATAAAAATAAATTGAGGATAGGTTAAAGTCAAGAGGGAGGTCTAAAAATCTAAAAAAATTATAAGGAAATGATGGAAATATGGTAAAGTAGGGCATTTGAAGGACTATAGTTCTAAAAATATTAATAAACGTAAGGGACTAGATGATGCTCCTTCCACATAATTAAATACCTCCATAGAAGAAGGATGGGATGTATACTTGGTATCTTTAAGTACAAACTCAAATCATATTGCATGGATGATTGACTCAGGGTATTATTTTCATATGACTCCTCATAGGGAGTGATTTTGTGAATATGAAAAATATAATGGAGGTGATGTCTTCATAGGAGATGACTTGACAACAGAATCATAGGACATGGAAGGGTCAGACTATTTCTCAAATATGGATACGTTAAAAACCTCCCTCATGTTCTACATATTCTAGGGTTGGCTAAAAACTTGATATGTATGAGTTATGTAGGTGTGCAAATAGTATTTGAAAATGATACTTGCAAGATGGTTGAATATGGTGTTGGCAAGAGGAGTTCATATTGGAACACTATATAATATATTGGGAAGCACTATGACTTATGGGTGTAATAGTTCCATTATTCCTATATATGAAATAGACAAAATCTTCCTATAGAGAAGACAATGCTTTGGCATCAAGAATGAGACATATTGGAGAAAAGGGCCTTCAATATTTACACATTAAAGGTATGGTTGAAGGTATTGTTTTTAATTTTTTTACATTATGAATATGGTAAATAGAATTGGGTAAAGTTATTATTTGGTGCTACAAGAGCAAAAGGGATTTTGGAGTTGATACACAATATTGTGTTTGGACCTATACCTATTCCATCACTTGGAAAAAATATATACTATGTTTTATTTATAGATGATTTATCAAGGTATGCATGGATATATTTCCTCCAAAAGAAATTTGAGGTCTTCAAAAAATTCAAAGAGTCTAAGGCTCTTGTAGAAAATCATATGGAGAAGATAAAGGTGTTGAGGGCAGATAATGATGGAAATATCTATAGAAAGGAGTTTGAGGAGTTCTACAAGAATTGTGGAATAGCAAGGTAAAATATGACTTCATACACCCCTCAATAGAATGGATTTGCATAAATAATGAACAAGACATTGATATAAAAGACAAGGAGTATGCTCAGTGGTGTAGGGTTAGCATAGGAACTCTAGGTAGTGGTAGTGGATACTACATGTTACCTAGTAAACCAGTCACCTATATTAGTGTTGGTTGATAAAAACATATATAAGGTATGGATTGGTAAGAACACTCTCTTGAACATCTCAAAGTTTTTGGTTGTCATTTTTATGTGCATGTTCCAAAGGAAAAAAGAGTAAGTTGGATAATAAAGCGAAAAAGTGTATATTTATTGGGTATAAATATGGTGTAAAAGGCTACAAGCTTTGGAACCCAAAAACAAAGAATACTATTCATAGTCAAGATATAATCTTTAGAGAGTTTAAGTTCATGGATAAAGAACAAAAAATAGTATAGTTTAAGTTCATGGATGAAGAACCTAACTCTACATAAGATGATTAACCATATCCTCAAACCCTAATCTTGAGGAGACCGGTTCAATAAAGAAAAAAAAAACACAAAGGTAACTTCCACCTAATTTTCATCCTACTTTTGTTTTATCTTCTACTAATGATGATCCTATAATTGTTATGGAGGCATTTGATGTAGAGGAAGGTAAATTCTATAAGAAATCCATGGTTGAATGAAGGTCTTAGACAAAAATATGACAGGATTTGGTGAAGTTGTTTGTTGAAAGAAAAGAAATTGGTAGCAAATGGGTATTCAATAAGAAGTTCGATGCAAAAGGTAAAGTGGAACAATATAAATATCTCTAGGTATTAAATGGATATTATCAAGTGAAGGTAATTGACTTTGGTGAGGTTTTCTCCCTTGTTGCTAAACTATCTTCTATTAGATTTCTTTTTTCTATTGCTACTACATTTGACCTTGAAGTAGAGCAAATAGATGTGAAGAAAACATTCCTACATGGGGATCTAGAATAAGAAATGTATATATCTTAATGAGAGGGTTTTATAGTAAAATAAAAGGATGACTTGGTACGAAGGTTGAAGATATCTCTTTATGGTCTAAAACAATGACCAAGGATGTGGTATCAAAAGTTTGATACTCGTGTTTTGGGACTTAGTTTTTCATGAAGTAAAGTTGATTGGTTGATGATAATTTTTTATTGTGGTGTTGTATGTTTATGATATGTTATTAATTGGAAATGAAAAATAAATAATCAAAGATTTTAAATCTCAATTTTCATCTCAATTTGATATGACGGATCTTGGTCCTACAAATTTCATCTTGGCTATGTAGATTAAGAGGGATCATTCAAACAAGATATTTTGGTTGAATAAGAGAAAATATGTTAAGATGATATTTAAGAGATTTAATATGTAGGAACATAAACTAGTTAATATTCCCATTCCTTTGGGTGTAAATTTATCTATAGAACATAAACAATATGCATCTATCTCTAATGGCTTATAAGCATCAAAATGGAAGCATGCAAGTAAACGTGGAAATATGACCAAAACACAAGAAATGAAATGAATGGAGCTTCTTTCTTATTAATTTGATGGATCAAAGCCATAGTTACATATATGTCCCCTTTAGGGATCTATATTGATACAATTGTTACAAATTGGTGCCCAAGGATCGAATCCTCAAAGTAACTCGCGTGCACTTCCAATGTTCTTCCTCATACCCACAATCGAAGTGGGAGGGCCTACGATGCCGCCACTTTTTTCTATGATCTTGTGATCCTTCCTTGTATGCTTTATTACCTACACCTACACACAAAGAAACCAGAATCGTTAAATAACAAGTGTGTATATTGAAAACATGTAAACCCCACAGGCACTAAAAGGCTAGAAAACATGAATATGCAAGATGCCTATCTAAAACAACTAAAAATGACTTGAAATTACATATTTATGTAAAATATATATTTTTGTGAATATTTCACCAAAAATAGAACAAAAATTGCATCCGATGACATGGTGTTTCCGCAGTGTGCTTCTCAAACCTGCAAAACCCAAAACAAGAAATTTTTGGGCCTAAACATATACAAATCAAATGAAACTTGGAAAGTATTAATTTAAAATTATTTAAAGAGAACCCATATGGTAATATTTTCAAAATCAGACACATATCCATATGCATCTTCAGATGGTCACCAAAAGCATGCAAAACACTAAAAATGCAATATCTCGCTCAATATGACTCCAAAATGCATGAAATTTGGACAGGAGACTCATATGCTACCCTATAATTTGCCTAAAATATAATATTAAATAATACATGGATCTACAGTGGTACCTTGCAGGGATGGTGGTGACTATCACAGAATGGGGACCATCCTAGGGTGGGACGACCACCAATTTTGCCCTTATTTTGCTACTAATTCCTATGTGAATTGGTTAGGAAACTCCCTTATGGTTTTTTCATAAATTTTTGTGGTGAAATTCACTCAGATGATACAATTTTGTAAACAAATTGCGCCTCCTAGATCACTCCCAAACCTCCTTCACTAGGTAGATATTCTGAGGGAAAAAGGTACAAAAGGTGGGGAAATATTGGTAGCACTTTGTTGCTATGTCTCAAAACTCCTCTCTATGTTTTATGTGGAAAATGAATCCACTTTATAGCCAAAGGAGGCCTTTGGTCAAATGGGCATGCGAGGGCATGCATGGCAGGAGGTGCCACTTGTCTAAAACCAAACATGCACTGGAGGGGGAAGAAAATATCCCATTTTGGCCTCCATTATGTAGCATATCATAAGGATCCTGCACCCTCTGACCTTGCATGCTCAAATAGGCAGGATAATGGCAGTTTTTGGGTGTCATTTGTCCTAATTTGACTTTTTGGGAGTCAAATCTTATGGTCGTACCACTCGGGGAGGATCGCTTTACCACCATCCCTGGGTGGGACGACCACAAACTATGACCATCCCAGGGTGGGACGGTCGTGCCTATGTGGCCCAAAAGCTCCCAAAAGTGGGGTAGAGCCTTCCTAGAGTGGTTAGGACCATTAGTAAACCTCTGAGGGTTGCCTAAGGGGGTCATATGGTGTCAATTATACCTTGTCTTGGTCGCCTAATCAGATTGACCAGATTTTAGTGTCTACAATATCCAAAGACACAAAAGAGGAAGCGGACATGTCTCTTGTTTCTTATGCAAGTACTATTAGAATTTTGATGTATGCCATGGTATATATCAGACCCGACATTGCCCATTTAGTGGGAGTTCTAAACATATATATTAAAACCAAGGAAAGAACATTGGACTATTGTAAAGCAAGTTTTTTTATATTTGCATGGCACATCAAATTATACAATCTACTATCAAGTAAGGGCTAAAATAAATAATATATTGGCTGAATAAGGTTTTTTTCATGCAAATTAGGTTGGACATCTTAATCACCAATAATATACAAGTGGTTATGTATTTACCTTGTTTGGTGGAGTAGTCAGTTGGATGAACAACATATAAGTTGTAGTTGCAATTTCAACTATAGAAGTTGAGTACATGGAAGTCACTCATGCAAGGAAGCAATATGGTTACAAAAGTTGTGTGCTTATGTTGGGTTATTATAGGGAGCTATAAGGATAAATTATGATAGTTAAAGTGAAATATTTCTGGAAAAGAACCCTACTTATCATTCTAAGATATCATATTGCAGTTTAGTACCATTTTATTAGAGATATGGGTGAAGACAAGAAGGTGTCATGAGATAAATTTGATACCCTAAAAAATATTGAATATTCATTAACTAAGTTCGTGAGTAAATTTTTCTTGGTATAGGGAGACAATGGGCTTGGTTACCCCAAGGAGTTGATTTTGTGATTTGTATAGGCCCCACTACAAAGTATTGAACAAGTGGTAGATTGTTGGTTGTGTCGTATTCTTTGCAGGAAAAGAATATACACCCCAACATGATTGGTGGGGTCTAGAGTATGGGTGGTTTTAGCCCATGGTTTTATTATTGGGGCTCCTTAATTATCAGGTATGGGTGGTTTTATCCCATGGTTTTATACCCATTGTATTCTAATATTACTTGGAAATTTAGGGTTGTTTGATGTTGTGGAATACCTATATATTTTATTGTAAACCAATTTGCTAAAACATAATATATAGAACTAAGAGGTGTGGCTTTGAGTTTTTGTTATTTTTCCTAGTCAAGGGTTTCTAGGGTAAATCTTGGTGTATATTGTGGATGTATGTCATTTTTTCCATTTGTTTACTCTTTTTTTTTGCATTATCTTTCTTGAATAGTTTTATCAAACTCTTCATCCTTGTTGTCTTGGCAATTTAGTCCAATAAATATAGAACCATGATATGTAATATCAAATGGATGAGTTACAATAGCAAATTGTGTAGTTGGTCAGAGATCAACAAGCATCAAGGAAGTGAGATCTATCCTAGTTATGATCTATGTTTTATCTAGTATATCAATACCAATGAATTATTGGCTAAATATATTATAGCATAAGAACAACTCAATCAAACTAATATGAATGAGCTTGGTTTAAAATTAGAAGTTTTTTTTAGGATTAATTTATGAATAAAAAGAAGTAATGTTAGTTCTTGTTGGTTTCAGTCTCTATCCCTTGGTAATGGAGCTTGTCTTGACTTTGGTTTATGTTGGACTTATGGCAATTTTAGTGTGGTATGTTTCCCATATAAGGGAGGGGTTAGTCTTGTTCTTCTATAACTTATAGGCTAACAACAATCATATTTCAAACCTTTTATTTTGCATTTACAATAAAAATATCAATTCATTTGATTCACCAAACACCAATGACAATCTACTTGTGCTTATATCTACAAATCCATTATCCTCTTTTAAAAAGAAATAAATAAAATCTAATAATATTTGATATCAAATGGCATGAACTCATGTTGTTAAATATCTCAACTTTACCCATGTGGTTAAATACCTTACCTTTTAAGGAGGTCACTCATGTTCAAATCTCACCAACAAGATATCCATAGTTGCCAAAATATTATTATAATATCATTATTTGGTTTGTGGAAATACCATTACAACTTTGTCTTGACTTGAAACAAGTATCTCATACAACCAAAAAAATATATAATGTTGCCATAATACCACTATGTGGCTTATTGAAATAAGAGTAGCATGGTTAAGATATAATACAAGCAAAGTATGTTTCCAACCAATACAAAATCTAAGAATTTAATACATATTTATAAATAAACAAATTCAAAATTAATAATTAAAGATATAATTACTAAATAACATGTTAAAAAAACATATTTTTTTAAGTTTGAGACCTAATTTCAAATTAAAAAAAAAATACACTATATATAAAAATAAAATTTCATCTATAACCATCTCTTGAGAAGATACTATCAAATAACATAAGCTCAAGTGATTGATTATAATAAAAATAAAAATTAAATATACAATTTCCAAATTACTTGAATTTAATAGTTTAAATATAAACTTTAAATTCAAATCTTACATAGTTGCCAAATACCACAATACCATGGTATCACTTATAACACCCACGTAGTGTCCCAACATTGTGAAATACGGCCATATCACATCTAATATTACCAAATTGGGGTCATTTGAATTTCATATAACCAATTGAAATAAAAATAATATAACAAACAAACCAATGATATTAGTATTTTAAAACCACATCATCCCATTTAAGAGTGGAAGAAATTATAAATCGGCAAAGCTCAGACAAATTTTTCTCCAAAATAACTCATCTTTTAGGATCCATATCTTTGCATAAAATTGTTTGATTCAGATGATTCTTGTACCATTTGTATAGAATTTGAAGATATTTGAAATAAGTGGTTATACAAAAGAATTCAAAGAAGATACGAACATGTGAAGACAACCGTCTGGAACAAAGACAGTGTTAAAGCTTTCAAAAAAGTCTCATCTTTCAAGAGCTATATATTTGTGAAGGGTCAATTGATTCAAATTATTCTTGGACCAATTTGTGTGGAATTTGAAGAGCTTTAAAATAAATGGTCATGAAGAAATTCTAGTATTGAGAGAGATACAACATTGGGAACTCAACCATCCAAAACAAGAGCAATGACAATTTTTTAAGTCATAGGAAATGAAATTGCAAATATCTATCAGCAAGGATTTGGATGATGGAAGGACCAATGGAGGGATAGGGCATTAGTGATGTGGTAAATTTTGTTTGGGCATAGAAGTTCTTAGCTAAGTTTCATTTGTCCCTTCATTATATTAGAAGTTTTGCATGCAAATTATTATAGGTTTATTTTCAAATATAGGATATAATGTTAAATTTTAATAGATATTGACTTATAGTTCCCTTCCCATGGACTAATTTATAGCTAAAACTTAGAGTAATATGTAGTATTAGAGGTTAGGGATGACCTCCAATAGCTTCGATCCTCATTTTTCAAATATAATGCAATCATTGATCAATTTAATGGGTCTTGGCTAGGGGCTTTGACTATGATAAAATGGATTGATAGGATATGGAAGTCTCCTAGAGTGAGTCTATCCTTTCTTCCCAAAGGTTTCTTCCTAGCCATTTTTTGTTCCAAGTAGGAAAGATATAGAATCCTAAAAGGGAGTAAGCTTATGTCTCTACAGTATCATATCCACTATTGGTCAATGAGCTAATAACAAAATCATTTAAACCCAAGAGGGGTCTTTCAATGGGATAATAACATAATAATTTAAAGCCAAGAAGGGTCTTAGATAGGGAGATCCTCTATCACCATATCTATTCATTATTATGGAAAAGGTATTGGGAAGGAACTTGAAGAAGGCATAAAAATATGGGCTAATAAGCAAACTTAAGGCTAGTAATAACATTGACAACATCATCAATAAATAGTTTGTAGATGATATAACCCTTCTTAGGAAGACAAGGAAAAACGAGACGAGAGCTTTGAATAACTTATAAAAGGAATATGAAAGAGAATTAGTGTAGAAATTTAATAGGAAAAAATCCAAATTTTACTTCCTAAATACTCCTAGTAGAATCAAAGTAGGGATATGTTGGTTATTTCAAATGGAGAGGTAGATTTACCAACAACATATTTAGGGATGCCCTTATTTGAGAGGAGAATTATGGAATCCAGTTATAAGTTTAGAATAAATTACCAAGATATAAAGGTAGATGGTTATCGTTAGTAGGAAGTGTAGCTAATTAAATCAATCTTAGAGGTCATTTCAACATGTTATATGTCCTTGTATATTATGCCAAAAATTATAGGAAAAAATTTAATCTAATATTATGTAGTCATTTTTGTGGTCAGGATTACATCATAAAATATAAATTTTCTTTGGTGAAATGGAGCAAGGTATGTGATGATAAAACTAGGGGAGGCCTCAGTTTAAGAGTTCTTAAAGATGCAAACTTAGCTCTAAGGGGAAAAGTAAATTGGAGAGTGTATAAAGAGAGTCAAAGATAATGGGCAAGAATTCTTCTAAGTACGTTGAGCCTAATGACCCAAGCTTAATATATATTGCATCCTCACTACTAGATGGTTATGCACTATGGAATGATAAAAAAATCAATTAATCTAGTGATTAAAGGTGTAAGATGAGTAGTGGGAACTGGAGAAAAAAATTCTATTTGAATGGATACTTGGTGTGATAAAAAACCACTCAATCTAGATCCAATTCTAAAACCATGGATTAGATTACTTCAAGATAAATGTGATGAGAGGGTTTCAAACATTATCTACAAGGATAGAGAAAGAATATAGAAGCAGAAAAGACATTGTTGCTAGGAGGTAGTTGAGCATAAAGATAACAACAAGGATCATTTCGAGGGGAGCCAATGATAAGTTAATTTGTGAGTTGAATAGCTCAAGAGAATACACATCAAGAAGCAGATATAATGTAAAGCACCAACAAAATAGGAATACCACAAGAATAACGAAATATATTTGGGATATATCGAGCATTCTAAAAGTCGAAAATTTTGTATAACTAGTAGGTCATGGGAAAATTTTATCCTGAGATAACCTAATGAAAAAGGGTTTTTATGGCCCCTCATAATATGTTCCATGCAAAAAAGGGAGTATAGATCATCTCTTAGGACATTGTTCAATAGTATGGAAACTATGGCAATGGATTCTTAATATGTTTGGTAAATACATGGTGATGAATGGCAAAGTTGAAGAATGGTTAAAGCAATGGCATAAAAACAATCTAGGATATATCAAAAGATCGATACTTTGGATTGTATGGTTGGAAAAGAATAGAATATTATCTAAAGGAAATGAAAGCAATTTAGAGGTAATGAAAAGGAATATTTGTTTAGCCATAGAGGAGTCTAAACCAACCCTATGAACTCACCCGCTCCTTAATTTTGAAGTAGAGCCTTGATAAATTGAGTCAAGTGACCAAAGGGAATTATGATATAGAGCCTTGATAGATGGAGTCAAGTCACCAAATGGAACTATGATGTTGGGTACAAGAGAAACAAAAGGAAGATAAATAATATAAAGTAGAAAGCATCAAAAGTAAAGTTGGTCAAACTGAATTTTGATGGAGCATCTAAAGGAAGTCTAATACCAATAGGAGGAGGAATAATTAGAAATAATAGGGGTGATATTTTTTCATATTATGCTTTCAATAGTGGATTTAAGACAAATAATGAAGTTGAAGCTTAGGCGGTTTTGAAAGAGTTAAAAATATGCAGACAAATGAAATGGACCGGAGAATGGATGGAACGTGATTTATTAATAATAATAAATGTAACGTTGAGGAAATCAAAGGCTTCTTGGCACATACAAAAGACCATTGTTGAAATACAAGATCTTGCTAGAGTTTGACGAATCAGGTTTACACATACATTAAAGAGGAAGGGAACAAATGTGTAGATAGGCTAGCCAATAGAGAGGTTTTAATAGAGGATCATAAAATTAAATTCTTTTTTCCATCCTTAAAAGAAGTAGTAATTTTAATTAAAGCTAACAAGAAAGAAAATGTTAACTGCTTAAATCAAATAATGATTGAGATTTACTTTAATGTTTTCCATTGCTAATATTTGTTGTATTTTATAATATTAATATTTTTAACACTTAACTATTTATTGCAATTCTTCAATCAAATAATGATAAAAATTTACTTTAATGTTTTCCCTTGGTAATATTTTTTGTATTTTTACCCCGAAGGACTGGGTGGATTGGTAAGTGCTTATTTGACCAAACACTTACCAAGAAGACACTCATGTTCAAACCTCGGGGTCAACCTATTTGCAAAGGTAGTAGTATGATCTAAATCCTTTGAGTGCACGTTAGACCGACAATGACAATACGAATCTAAAGCAACCGATGGTTTCCTTCATGTAGGGTTAACAATAATGAGGTGGAATAAGATTTGGTGGAAGCAACCCATGTGATCTAAACCTTGCGGTTGTTAGTTACTAAAAATAGTGTGGTTGTAACCAACTCTCCTATGTAACCAAAAATATATTTATTGTATTTTATAATATTAATATTTTTTCATATAAAATATTTATTACAATTCGTGTGTTTGCACTTTTTACTTAAGGAAACAAAGAATTTGATAACATGAAGTTTTGGAAACATTACTCTACTTAGATACAATGAATAGACAATAAAGATAAGTTTTGGTATTGTGATAGATGTTGCAAAGAAATAAAGATAAAGTTTTGGTATTGTGAAGGATGTTGAAAAGGAAACGTCAAGAAAAATAGTACTTAATTTTAAAATATGTATATATAAAAAAAAAAAAATTATCATATAAGACATTTTATGAAAAAAAGTAAATATCTAGTTATAGCAGCTCAAACATTCAAACTCTAAAGAAAAAAAGTTATAATTTCTAGAAGGTGAAAAATCCTAAAATTAAAAATCAAGAATTAAAAATATATATAAATTCATAATACTTACAATATTCAATTATAAAAATTAAAAATAAAAACAAAGTAAACCTATGGTATTAATTGTCATCACACTTCATGAATTTAATTAGGTAATAGCTTATAATATTTTTTTTAAAGTTATAAGAGGTGTAACTAGGGGCCATAACATAGCAAAAGGAGCCTCTACTTGATGATTTCAACTCAAAATCACCGAAGTAAAATGCCACATTAAAAAAAAAACTTAACCAAATCGTTTAGGTGTGATAATCGAACTACCTTGAGTAAAGTGAGACCCTCTATCCTAAAAAACACAATTTGATCTTCTAGGCAAACTTTACTTCCCTGTAACAAAATCTCTCGCTCTCTGTATTACTCCTCAAGTCTTGGCCATTCTCAAGAGACATCAAATTTTAGTGAAGTTCGGTTTAAAAACTCTGACAATATTATAATTTACATTTGTTCGTCATGGAAAGGAAAACAGCACATAACAATTAAATCCTGGACACCCATATGGCCAATCCACTGCATTAACATCATTTGTGCCTTCCCTCTCCAACACACAGTCCCATATGGCCAATCCACTGCATTAACGTCATTTTTGCCTTCCCTCCAACACACAGTCTCCACATAATTAAAAAGAAAAAAAACTGTCATTGATTACCAGCACCCCTAAATTCTATCACACTAACCATAATAATATTTTCACTATGTATTCCCGCCACGTTTGTACATTACGGTATGTACATACATATACATATGTTTATTTACAATGCTGTTGTCACTCCATCTCTGGTGAAGTCTGGTTTTCTGGCAAAAACATGATACTGTGCAGCATACTTGTATGCTGGACCCTCCATCTCCATCAATGGTGGCTCATTTAAAAACGCCCAATTGCTTCTTGTCCACCTAAGCAACAAATTCAAGAATGAATACCATTAAAAACAATATGAATTCATTTTTTTATACTTTTTGAAAATTCAAACCTTTTATACTTATAAAAAATTATAAAATCTAAACCCCATTTGAATTGAACACTTGACGTACCAGCCAGGCTTCATGCTCCTCAGTTTTTCCACATCCTCTGCAAATTGAGTGTCTGCCCTGTCCCGACCTCCAAAGCTTCTGCTTATTTCCAGTCGTTTAGCTGGATTGCTAGCTCCTAAATTTTGACTGCTACTGTTGCCAAATTTAGATAACTGTAAAAGTCAGAGTAACAACAAGATCAACTCTACAGAGGAAAAACAGGCATCATGTTGATTGCAATGTAAGTTTAGTAGAATCTTACAGCAATATCAACTCAATAGATCTTTTATTTTGTAACAGGAAAAATATAAATGGCATATTTGAGTCCACAAACCCAACATCCCAGATACTCTGTCAAAGAATCTAAAGTTTAGATAGCGCCAAATTTTCAAATAAAAAATTGTGCAATAAACGTTAAATGGTTCTGTTCTCTTCCAGCAAAATATTTTGAAAAATAATTTGTACTGAATGGTCCCAAACAGGTTTTGGGTACCGTCCGTTGCATAACTTCATTGTCCATGACGAGCACCTTAAAATTTATGTGCCATGTTATTGAAAAATCTAGGTTATATAGTTTAATTGAAGAAAAAAATTCAAGTTTATAATATTTAAGATTTTATAATATCATTATAATAATCATATAACTAAATTTTCAATTTTATGAATGATTTTATATATATAAAAAAATTCAAACAAAGGTGAAAATTTTGGAGGACATTTAGGTTTTAAACTATTATCTCCAAACTTCTTGGAAACTTGGATCTATGAGAGTTTCACATACCAGAGAGTCATCGTTGGAAAAATTCGAGACAACTTCAGAGAACGCCTTCATATGCTCCTCCTCAGCCTTGCGCTTCATCTTCCAAAAGTTCTCAATTTCTTCCTTGGTAAGAGACTTGTTTCTCTCCAAACCTGTTAACTCCAAACAAACATAAGCTTTTAGGGAAAAAAAAAATCACAGTATAGGAAAAATGACCCTTCAGTTATTACCCAGTCATATTTCATTAGATCTAAAATTTATTAATCTCAGATTCCACACATGTATATGTATAATATCTACTGGCTACGATATAAATCTAAATGTAGAGAAATTGTGACTTATGCCAAGTACTTTTCTTAAGTGTGGGATATAAATGTAAATGTAGAGAAATTGTGACTTATGCCAAGTACTTTTCTTAAGTGTGGGAGAACCCCAGCCTGCCATCAAAGACCCCATCTTTATAAACCCTGCAAAACACTGTAAGTAACAGGAACCTCATCAGTTCCTCGCTGAAACTCAGTGGAAAAAATAAAAAACAAATCAAACGTTACCCAAGTCCTGAAAAAAACCCAGCAAACAAACAAAAAGTCGAAGCAGACTCACCACAACTCCAAAATGGTATCCAAGCAGAGTGCTACAAGACCCCTCAAATTAAGACTTTGTTCTTCCTTTTTCAAAGTTAATTTCTAAATACTTAATAGAAAGAAAGAAGGATGCGACACGCTTACCAACTAAGGAGGTTTCGAGAGATCGCCCACCGATTTATGGGATGAATCCCAAACAACCAGTATCATTAAAAAGATAAGTTGGTTAGTAGTAATAAAAATTTGTTCTTAAATTTTTAAAGGTTAGGTGGATTGATAATTGCATTTACTAGGTTCAAATGTTAAGGAAGTCAATTATTTGCAAAAGTAGTAGTAGTCTAATCTAAATCCTCTAAGTGAACATCTCCTCTAACACCAGACCAAGAAAAACGAGATGACTAAAAGTTATATGAAAACTACCTTATAAAAACCATGATGCCTAGAGGTTATATGAAAGCTACCGATAAAAACCATGCTTAATAATAAAAATTAGTGTAAATATAACTGTATCTAATTTCGAACTAAACTCATACCCTCCTTAAACAAAAAGTGTTAAGGATTTCTTACTAAAATATAATTCCACTGAGCTGTACGCCACCACTCGAGCCATTTTCACCACTGCGACGTCATCCCGTCATATCGCGTCGTTTGCGCCGAATCTTGATCATGAATTTTTACGCCACTTTGGGTGTGCAGACACATGGGGTCCCACATGCTCGAACGCAAGCCTTATCTAACAAATTTCGACAAGATCCTTATCCATGCCGTCTAGTCGCTTGCAACATACGTGCCTACATTTCCCTATTGAATTGAATTTTTTTTAAAGTTAATTCATGCACATCATAATGACTAATATATCCTGCGATGGTTTTATTTTAAAATTTTATATATATATATATATATATTACTTTGTTTGAAAGAAAGGTCAAAGTTTCACAAAGTTTTTTTTTGCACAGAGAACCTATATAAATCACAGTGAATGGGGCTTTGAAAGGGTCTTAATTTCTTATATCAAAATTTGAACTTGGGTTTTATAAATAAAAATTCAAAAACATACCATAACCTAATCTTATTTTTAAGACCAGGCCTTTTTCAAGTTTTTTTTGTTTTTCTTTTCTCTTCTTCTTTTAAATTGGTTTTTATTTAATTTTTTTTTCCAGGAGAACGTTTACAAATTACATCAACAGCCACCCTCAAGGGGTTTGAACACAAGACCACTTAAGAAACAACCACCATCTTTAGTCACTAGGTCAACTGCATGTCTATCAATTTTTTTTTTTTTTAATTTATAGTAATAAGAATAAGATGTTAAAACTACCCACTTGTTGTAAATGAGTTGGAGAGGGTAGGGCAATCCTCCAAGGAAGGTCCTTGGTTCGAATCTCCACCTTACCAAAAGCACATCTTTGTTTTTCTTTTCTCTTCTTCTTAATTGATTTTTTATTTAATTTTTTTTTTTTAATATGGTAATAAGATGTTAAAACTACCACTTGTTGTAGGTGAATTGGAGAGGGCAGGGCAATCCTTTTTTTTTTCTTCTTCTTAATTGATTTTTTATTTAATTTTTTTTATATGGTAATAAGATGTTAAAACTACCCACTTGTTGTAGGTGAGTTGGAGAGGGAAGGACAATCTTCCAAGGGAGGTCCCTGGTTCGAATCTCCACCCTACCAAACGCACGTCCCATACTCAAAATCCAGTTGATAATGTTGGTGTGATCATGGTTTCTTAGATCAAGGCGGCCCCGCAAGTGGTTTTTTTTTGTTAAATCCAAAAAATGTTCAAACTTATCTTCTTTAGGTGAGTTGGAGAGGGTAGGGCAATCCTCCAAAGGAGGTGCCTGGTTCAAATCTCCACCCTATCAAACACATATCCCGTACTCAAAATTCAATTGATAATGTTGGTGTAGGACCCACCCTCTAATCATGGTTTCTTAGATCAAGATGGCCTCGCAAGGGATTTTTTTTTTGCTAAATTCAAAAAAAATTGTTAAAACTTATCTTAAGTATTTATAATTTACATTATGTTTTGAGGGAGACAACCTAACAATGCACGCTTTGGTTTTTCTTGGGGAAAGTCCAAAGTTCAAACCGTTGCATATGTGTGGCTATGTGAAATTCTATATTATAAGCTTAACCTTTCAGCTTAAGTTCAAAGCGTGGCCACAATTTGTGGGAAATTTCATATTGATAAGTTCACCTCTCCTCTTTATAAAAGATCATGGTGGGATGAAATGTCCAACCCTAAACACTGGTTGCAAAAGTTTCTAACACTAACTAAATCAATATAAATATTATTTACACTAAATTTTTCTAATTTTATGACTAAAACAAGATAAATATTATTTTTAAATAAAATTGGAGTTTTTCAAACCAAATAAAATATAATAATAATTTAAGTTAAGCTTTCCTGGTTTTATGTTAAGGCGAGATAAATATTACTCTTTGAGTAGGGTTGAGGGCTCGATGACATCATATAAGCAAGCGATTTTTTTAATATTAATTGAAAGGGAAGACGTGCCGAAAGAAAAATGTAGTTTCATTTTTTTTTAACTCGTGAATAAGCGCATATAATTCTTTAATATTTTTAAAAATTAAATTAAAAATATTTTTTATTTAATAATTTGATAAAAAAATTTACATTATAATTAAAGATCGAGTTTTATAAATTACTTATATTTGATAAAATTTAAGTGAATGATAAATATAAAAATTTAAAGTAAAATCTTATATAAAAATAATATTTAAAATATTATTATAATGGGTTTCATTGGGGTTTTAAAATTTAACTGAAGGAGCGGTGGTTGTTAGCGATGATGGCAATAAAGAGCACACAAGGCATACTTCAAGGGCAATAGTTGTCAGTGATGGCAACGATAAAGAGCATACAAGATGTGTTTCAATTTTGTTGGGGTTTTGTTGTAGCAATAGGCGATGACGAAGAACGCATATGGGTAGTGGTTGTCAACAATGACGAGGACAAAGAGCACACAGGGTATACCTCAAGGGTGGTAGTTATCGGTGATGACGACGACAAAGAGCATACAAGGTATGCTTCGATTTTGTTGGGGTTTCGTTGTAGTTGTAGACAATGATAAAGAGCGCACAAGGGCAGCAATAGATGACAATGATGGCGACAAAGAGTGCATAGGGTATGCTTCAGTTTTGTTGAGGTTTCGCTAGGGTTTTGTTGTAATAGACAACGACGAAGAGCGCACAATGGTGGCAATTGTCAGCGACGATGACAAAGAGTGCATAGGGTATGCTTCAATTTTGTGACGGATGGAAATTTTTGCAAAAACGGATGGAAAAGCTTTTGATAATGATCGTTCAAGGTCCTTTGATCGAAGGGAAACTTCCTGGAAGAAGATTGTTGAGGGAAAAAATCATGATTTCTTTGGGAAGTTTAAGATTTCAATAGTTTTGGAGAATGATAACTTTGTGGTTCAGGTTCCAAAAGCCCTAGCAGATAAGATTATTGTTGAGAGGGAGAATTCATTGGTAGGTAAATTTGTTGGAAATGTTCACCCAGATCTGGATTCTATTTGAAAGTGGATGCTTTTTAGATGGAATCTAAAGGGTTCTTTGCAAGTTGTAGCTCTCCCTCATGGTTTTATCCTTTTTAATTTTACTTGCAATGAAGATTTGGTTAGGGTCTTGATGGGAGGACCATGGTTTTTTGGTAGGAGGGGATTATGTTTAAAGAAATGGTTTTTGGGTTTCAATCCATTAACAGATAATATGGAAGTTGCTCCTATCTAGGTGAGTTTGCCAGGTTTGCTAGTGGATTTCTAGCATGAAGATATTTTAGTAGGAATTGCAAGCTCTATTGGAACTCTCCTAGCTTTTGATCATTCAACTAAAGTGAAGTCAAGGCTTCTAGCAACTAGAATATGTGTTAATGCAGACCTAAGTAAACCCTTACCTCAATCAATGAAAATCATGTCAGATTATCGAGAATGGGTTCAAAAGGTGGAATATAAAAATTCTCCTACTTTTTGTGGGGTATGCAATTGAGCTGGGTATTTTGCTAGAAAATGCCCTCAAAAGAAGGAGCGGGAGGTTGAGGCAGGTAAACCCATTACTAAGGTTTGGAGGAGGAAATTGGGAAAATAAGATAAGGGGTTAGGGCAAGAAGCAAACGTAGATAATAATTTCAAAAATAGCAATAAGTTTCAAATTTTGGAACAATTGGAAGAGGAATTTGTGCTTGAAATCCAATGCCCTACCTCCGAAGGGATTGTTAGGACTGAAGCAAAAATTATAGAGAATACCCAACTAGGTTTCATTGGTGAAAAAGGAATTAGGGAGTTGGCTAGAAAAATCTCCACATGATAAAAGGATGAAGCTAGAAGTTGATGGTTCATTACCTTTAATAGCAAAAATATAAATTGAGGGACCTAAAAAAACTTTGGAACATATGGATACAGATACTCAAAGGTCATTACAAAAACTATAGTAGTCCTGGGAGGAGATGCAACTTCAAGAAGAAATAGCATAACAACCATCGAAGCAGATGCTCCAAAAACTGCAACAGAGTGTAGGAGATGTGCAACAAATAGAAATAAGAACATGACAATTGAGGATGAGAATCAACAAAAAATGATAGGTGTGAGGGTGCAAATTGAGAATCAACAATCAAGGGATAAATTGAAGCTAGATGAAGAGGACGGTGTTGAGGAATGGGATTCTTCAGATGATTTGAAGGTAGATAAATCAAAGGAGCTTCTAAGGAAATTGATCCTAACTAGACATTCAAAGAAGAAAGTTGATGTTGGTGTGTCAGCTCCAAGGGGAAGACCAAAAACAAGAGATGTAAGATCTAGAGAGATAACTAAACAAGTGGTTGATGGTTCTCAGAAGACTTTAGACTTAAGTGGGGGTAAGAACCCACCAAAATAAAAATAAATGAATTTGCTTTCTTGGAACATTAGGGGTATGAATACCCCAGCAAAGCAAAGGGTGATTAGAGAAATGAGGAAAGTGCATAAACCAGGTATTTTTTAATTCAAGAAACCAAGATTGATGAACCAAATTTTTAGTTAGTTAAGAATGTTATTTGGAAGGAAGCAAAATTTGTTGGTAGTTCAGCTTTAGGAGCTTTCGATGGAATTTGGACACTTTGGGATCCTGCAAAGTTTTATGGTCAATGTATTCATAGAAATGAAAGGTGTGTTTCTGTTCTTTTTACTTGCAAAGCTTCAAAATTTTCCTGGATTATTTCCAATATTTATGCTCCCAACACTTTGGTTGGGAGAAGAGGACTATGGGATTTTCTTAGTAAGTTTAGGGAGGTATCCCAATGGCCTTGGATAGTTTGTGGATATTTTAATACCCCTTTATTCCCTAGTGATAAGAAAGGAGGTAATCAAGGTTATTCAAATAGTACGGAGGAATTTAATGAGTTTTTGTCTAAGTGTGACCTGGTGGATTTAGACTTGAAGGGGGTAAATTTTACATGGACCAATAGGAGGTTAGGTAGTAATCTGATCCAAATCAGACTTGATAGAGTTCTTGTTTCTTAGGATTGGTTGTTGCATTTCAAAAATTCATCTCTTAAAGCTTTGCCAAAGGTTGCCTCAGACCACTCCCCTTTATTGTTAGAAATTTGTGAGGGTTAAAATTTTAAGGGTAGACCTTTCAAATTTGAACTGATGTGGGTTTCCCATCCTACTTTGGCTCAAAAAATTGATGAATGGTGGAATGTTGATGTTAGGGGATCTAAAATATTTAGAATTTCTCAAAAATTGAAGAATGTTAAGAGAAATATAAAGATCTAGAACAAAGAGGTTTTTGGGCTCCTTAAAGATCGAAAAAACAAGATTTTCTCTAGCTTGGAAGAGGTGGAAAGGCATATTTAGAATTGGGGTTGATCTAAGGAGCTAGATAGACAGGAGAGGGACTTATTATGTGATCTTCATAATAATTTAGCCCAAGAGGAGATTCATTGGAAGCAAAAGTCTAGAGCTTTGTGGCTTAAGGAGGGAGACCGCAACATGCGGTTCTTCCATCTTACTACTATCAAACATAGAGCAGTGAATAGAATTAGACTTTTGAGATCAAACAATGGAAGGGAGTTTTTAGAAGAGGAAGATATTAAAAAATAAATAGTATCTTTTTATCAAAATATATTAAGTGTTGAAGATGAAGCAGTTGTTGATTCAGTTGACAAAATGCTAGCCAACATTCCCCAAGTAGTGAATAATGAGATGAATTAGGTCTTGAGCAGCCCTTTTATAGAAGAGAAAGTTTGTAGTGTAGTATTTAGCATGCAGAAGGATAAGGCCCCTAGGCCAGATGGATTCCCAAATGGTTTTTTTAGACTTATTGGGAAGTTGTAAAAAAGGATGTCTTGGATGCCTTATTAGAGTTCCAATGGGAAAAAACTATTCTTCAAGAGTGGAATTCTACCTTCCTGGTTTTAATACCAAAGAAGCAAGGAGCAGATATGTTAAAATATTTCCACCCTATTAGCTTATGTAATTCTATTTACAAGATCCTGACTAAAGTTCTAGCTAATAGATTGAAGATTATTCTCCCCCACATTATTTCATCACAACAAAGTGGTTTTGTGCAAAAGAGATAGATTTTGGATGGGATAGTAACGGTGCATGAAACCTTGCATTCTATGAAAGCTAGTAGTTCAAAGGGTATGTTGCTGAAATTGGACATGAACAAGGCTTATGATAGAGTCTCTTGGAGCTTCTTAGATAGGGTCTTGCAGTATTTTGGTTTTGGGTAAGATTGGAGGAATTGGATTAGACTTTGTATTTCTACTCTATGCTACTCTATTTTAGTTAATGGAGAACCAGTGGGTTTCTTCCCTAGCAGAAGGGGTTAAGGCAAGGTGACCCTATTTCACCTTATTTGTTTATTATTGTTGTTGAAGCTCTAGGAAGAAGCCTAACAATAGCAAGGGATGACATTGTCATCAAAGAAATTAGACCTGCTTCTCACTTAGAATCAATCACTCATCAACAATTTGTTGATGATACCATTATTATGTTTGAAGCATCAGTTAGTGAGGCTAAGAATATTAAGCTTATCCTTCAAACCTATGAACAAGCTTCAGGTTAGTTAATTAACTTTTGAAGAGCAGATTGTTTTTTATCAATACACCTTTGGTTAGGCAGGAAAGAATTACCAAAATATTTGGTTTTAGAGTGGATAATCTTCCCACTGTTTGCCTTGGAATACCTCTTTTTGTTGGAAGAATGAGGAGTGATCTTTGGGATATGGTAATTGAAAGATTCAATAGAAATTTGATGGGTTGGAAAGGTTCTATTTTAACTCAAGTAGGTAAACTTCAACTATTACAATCTACTCTTCAAAATATCCCTATTTATATGATGTCTTTGTTTAAAGTTCCAACAACGGTGGCTAAAAAATTAGAGCAAATTTAGAGGAATTTTTATGGACAAGTGTGGAAGAAAAACAACGGATGAGTTTGGTGGCTTGGGATAAAGTTTGCAGGCCTAAGAAGGAAGGAGGTCTAGGAATTAGAAAGGTGAAGTAGATGAATCGAGCTCTTATGGCCAAGGTGGGATGGAGACAAATGCTTGAAAAATATCACTTTTGGGCCCAAATCCTATCTGCTAAATATCTCCAAAATAGAGTATCCTTTGCCTATAGTCTTAATCCTCCAATGGGATCTTCCTTGTGGAATGGATTGATGAAAACTAGAAATATTTTATGGAAAGGATTGAGGTGGAAAGGATGCCTGGTTGTTAGAGAAACCCCTGATTTTAGATGAGCAGTGGCACTATGTAATGCAACCCCTAAAAAGAAGATATGGTTACCTGGTTCAGGATTATATTGCAATAGAAGATAACTTCATAATGTGGAAGCAACTATAGTTGGAGGGGGTTGATGTTGTTATGCAAAGTAGATTGAATTCTCTAATTTTTTGTTTACAACAATATTACCTCCCCATTTATCCTAAAGAAGATAAGTTTGTTTGGGGACCAAATTCTAAAGGAGTTTTCATTGTTAGTTCTACTTTTGACTATGACAGAGGAAAGGATAATTAGACTTTTCCAGTTCAAAAAGTTTGGATTAAGGACCTTATTCCAAAAGTCTCCTTTTTTTCTATGGTTAGCACTCCAAAATCATATTTTAACAATAGATAATCTCATAAAAAGAGGGATGATTGTTCCTAATAGATGCTCTTTATGTTGCTCGGATGAAGAATCAATGGATCACTTGTTTATTCATTGCCCTTTTACTCTTGAAGTGTGGTATGGAATGTTAAATCTTCTTAAAATTTAGTGGGTTCATGTGGACTCTTTGGTGAATCTTTGGGAGTGTTGGAGTAATCCTTTTCATAGTTCTCACTTGAGGAAGATTTGGAATTTTGTGCTTCCTCATTTTCTTTGGCATATTTGGAGGGAAAGGAATTATAGGGTCTTCCAAAATAAGTCTAGTAATTCTAGTTTCATTATTAACAATATTAAAGCTGTAGTTATAGAGAATGCTTCAGTGAATCTAAAAAGCCAAAGCCCTGAGAATGGGTGGGAAGCAACACTTGCTGAGGAATGGGGTCTTCAAAAAGATTCAGGTTTTGTCCCAGATAATCAGAGAGATAAGATAAAATGGAAACCTCCAACCCCTAGATGGGTAAAACTAAATTTTTATGGAGTAGCTAAGGGTAATCCAGGTAAGGCTAGAGGAGGGGGAGTGTTGAGGAATAGCCAAGGTGTGGTGATTACCTGCTATGCAGAGAACTATGGGATAAGTTCTAATCATATGGTAGAGGCAAGAGCGATGATTGCAGGGTTGAGATTAGCTAAGAAGTTGAAGTTTAACAGTTTGGTGGTTGAAGGAGATTCTATGAACATCATTAATAGCTTACAAAACCAAAAAACTCCAAGCTAGAACATTGAAAATATTATCCAAGATGTAGTTTCTATCCTATCTAGTTTGGATAATTTTGTTGTTCAACACACCTATAGGGAAGGTAACTCTATTGTTGATGTAATGGAAAATATAGGAGTTCTTTTGAAGGGAAGCAAGGTTTGGAAAAATGCCTTTCCAAAAGATCTTTTAAAGGTCACTAATTTGGAAGGAAATATTAGCAGTTGTTGATGTTTGATAACCTTTGTATTTTGTTTTTCTCCTTTGTTTCAACCCTCTTGAATATTTTGTTGATTCTTTTAAAAATGCAGCAGTTACAATAGGTTCTACAATTTTTTTTTTTAAATAGAGACAACAAGCTTGTCTTTGTAGTTGTTGTTCTTTGGTTATCTTTTGTTGTTATAGTTTTGATTTAGATATGTTGTAAGGTTTTTGTAACTCTTGAGGAGTGTGTTGTTGTTCGTTCTAGTCTTTTGATCTTAATTGCTTATCTTTTGTTAGTCTTGTATATAAGGGTTGGGGCCCTTTCAAAAATATCTATAATCTACCATTATATATATGGTGGAATCGGTAGCCGCCATGAATTCAGGCAGGTTGTCCAACTTTTTATGGTCATCATAGTATTCTGCGCTCTCTGCCCAAAAATTTGCCACACAGATCTTCGCGTAATACGCCCCTATAACCACCATGCCATGATCATTTTAAACGTTTTATGCCACTGAAAGCACCAGGAAATGGAAAAGCGTTCAGTTCGATGAGGCTCGAGATTTGAACCTTGGACCTCCGCCCCCCTTACGAGGTTTGGGGGAACCAATTGATCTACACCTCAAACTCTGTCTTTCAATGAGTTTACACATTTTTTTATGAGGGGTCATGGTCCCCTCATATTGAATGGGGTTTGAACCTTGGACCTCTCAAAGATAATCCAAAGCCCTTACCACTGCAGTAAGATTGCAGCTCTCCATTATATATATATATATATATAAAGTCTATTAAAATAATATAACTTATTTATGATGTAATATGAATGAGATCATTTTAATTTTATATAATCAATTTCAAATTATGTATAACTTCTATTAATATTGTTTGATCATAATTTTTTATTGTAGTGGTAAGGGCTTTGGACCCTCTTTGATAGGTTCAAGGTTCAAACCCCACTTAGTATGAGGGGATGAATACCCCTCATAAAAACCTATGTAAAATCATTGAAAAATGACAATTTTTTTTTTTGTTTATCGAAAAAACCCCTTTCAGGTAAGTACCAAGGATGCAAGGGTATCTATTTCACCAAAATCACCCATGGCTCGCACCTAGCCTACCCCCTTTGGCACACTGAAATAACATGCCTAGCCAAAAGTAAATCAACCAACAAGTTGCACATGTGCTGACCAAAAAGGTTGACAAAAACCAATTACTCAAGGCTCATGTAGATTGTAACAATCATAAGAATTTCTCCAACCTACTTTCACCATGACTAATGCTAATAGAACCCTTATTATATTTATTGATCAAAGAAATAGTTCTATGCTTGGTGTCCTCAAGAGCATCCATGCCAGCAAGCTAGTTGATCCAGGTGATCTCTCTCAAACCTCTATCCACTCCCCAATTAGCAATAACACCAACCACCTTGTTTGCAGATCTCCACACATGAAAGTACTCTAGGAATTGAAATGAGTATCGAAGTTATTTTAGTATGAATAATATCCCCCAACCTCTAGTTAGAGAGTGAGGAAGATCATTTTTTATCTTTTAATTGGTTGACGATCACCTGGGAATCCCCTTCAACATAAATATTTTGCCAATTTTGTTTAATGGCCCATAAAAACCCTTCAAGGATGGCTTGTACCTCAAAATGATTGTTAGTGGTATCTTCAAGGATAAAGAAAAAATAACCACTCATATTCCCTTAGTCACCACAAAAAATGCCACCCCTACCAGCTTTACTCGGGTTCCTTTGGGATGCACCATCAAAGTTGAACTTCACAAACACTTTATGAGGAGGTTGCTAGTTGATTTTTGTATGATTCTTAGAGTTTTTATTTTCCTTGATTGGGCACCAAATGATTTTGTCATCTAAATGTTGGATGAGCCATTGTTTCTTGATATCTCTAAGATTGCTATCCAAGGGTTTATCCAAATTGAAGAGTAAAAATCCCCGATAAACTAAATCTAAAAAAACAATAAATACAGAATCAAAAGAAAAAAGAAGATACACACATAACACAATATTTCACCTAGGAAAACCCTTACTAAAAAATCCAACACAGTAATATCTCCTTATTGTATAAACTTAATCATCTTCAATACAATAATGTTCATCTCTCATCAAACCCCGATGCAAGTGCAATTAAATAACAACACAAGAATTTTTTTTATAATACCATGGATGTAAAACCATGGGTTTAAACATAGTAACCCAAAACAACCCATATGGGTCTAAAAATATATTATTAACACGAACCCTGATGAGAATACATGGAGAGTGTCTAGTACCTTTTAGAGTTAACCTCACCAAAATAACATGGAAAATATTCAACACATTTCCAACATTCTCCCACTTGTTGAATACTTTCTATAGGGGCAAAAAACTATCACCATCAATTTTCAAAGGCAACCATGCCCATAGATCATCTACACTAAGAATATTTTTGAGTAGGTACAACCTTTGTTAATGAATCAACAAAATTATTCTTTGTATCAAATTTCTCCAACATCACCTGATTCCCTTCAGCCATCTCTCTCACAAATGGTACTTGATATCAATATGTTTTGACTGATCATGAAAATCAAAATTATTTACCAAAAATATTGCACTCTCACTATCACTGCCAATTCTCACATTTTTTTGCATAAGACCAAATGTTGAACAAAACCTTTGTATCCACACTACTTCTTTACAAGCATGAGTTGTTGTAATATACTCTACCTCTATTGTGGATAAAGCAACCACTGATTACTTTTTACTCATCCAACTTACTACCCCTCCAAATAGTCTGAACACATAAGCACTTGTGGATATTCTCTTATCAAGATCTCTAGCCTAGTCAACATCCACAAAACCTTGTAGATTTACAATATTATTTTCCAGATTGTCCTTGGTAATAGACAACATAATCTAAAGTTCCATGCAATTATCTAAAGATCCTCTTCACAGTAGTCCAATGTTTCTTTCTTGGATTAGACATATCTACTAACTACTCCCACTGCATGTGTAATATCAAGTCTAGTACAAACTATTACATACATTAGACTATTAACAACACTAGCATAAGGAAAATGATGCATTTTTTAAATTTTTTCATCTATTTTAAGACATTGTTTAGCAAATAACTTTTGACCAACATGATATGGAATACATATTGGTTTAAAATCATGCATCCTAAACCTCTATAGTATCAAATCAACATATTTCCTTTGATTTAACCATAACTTTATATTTGCACGATCCCTTATTATTTCCATACCCAAAATAAAGTTTGAAACACCCAAATCCTTCATGTCAAATTCATAAGATAACTGATATTTTAGTAATTTTATCATCTCCTTATCGTTACCAATTAACAACATGTCATACACATACAAAATAATGATAACAAAATTTTCATCTTGTTTAAAATACACACATGGATCTACTTTACTTTTTCCACGCCTAAGTGTCAAAACAAACCTATCAATTTTTTTGTTCCACATTCTTGGAGATTGCTTCAAGTCGTAAAGAGGCTTTTTCAACTTGCATACCAAGTTCTCCTTACTTTTTACCCTAAAGCATTCTGGTTGTGGCATATATATGTCTTCATCAAGTTCACTATGTAGAAATGTTGTCTTTAGATCCATCTATTCTATTTCAAAATCAAAAGTAACAAAAATAGCCAACAAAAATCTAACTGAAGTTAGTTTAACCATAGGAAAAAATATCTCACCAAAGTCAATTCCCTCAACTTGAGAAAATCCTTTTGCTACCAGGCGAACCTTGTACTTCTCCAACTTTCCTTCTACGTTGTACTTCTTCTTGAATACC
Organism: Wollemia nobilis; assembly: GCA_028583015.1. Classification (NCBI taxonomy): domain Eukaryota; kingdom Viridiplantae; phylum Streptophyta; class Pinopsida; order Araucariales; family Araucariaceae; genus Wollemia; species Wollemia nobilis. The sequence continues at coordinate 2,594,653 of JAQPPZ010001708.1, forward strand.
CACTTACAACAAAAGGTTTTCTTCCAAGAAGTAATTTCACCAAGTCCCATGTCTTATTTTTATCTAGGGACTCCATTTCTTCCTCCATAGCCCTTTTCCAAGAATTATTCTCGCTTGATTGAACTGCCTCCTTTACAATATTGGGTTGAACCAGGCCTCATCACCCATAATACAAGTGACATACTTAATGATAAACCACACTTAAGTAGATATTATATGTTTTAAAAAAATCCAAATGATTATTTTGATTGAAGAAGAATACAATGAATACAAAAATCAATCTTTACTTCGGGGAGGAGTTTTGAGAAGTCGAGCTGCATGCATTAGGGTTTCGATTTCTTGGTGCCATACTGCATATCCACTTTAGAGTGTGTGAAGGATGCCTCTTAGGGTATTTTTTTCTACTTTCGTTGACTTTACTCTGTCATTTGGCGGATTGAACCTCTTTTTTATGGATGGAGCTTTATCAACAACTCCAACTTTTGTTGAAGCCACAAAAGGGAGCAATGGCGCCAAAGATGAACAAGCAACCATGGATTTTTGTTCCCAAAGTTTATCATGAGGTAATATTTCCCAAAGTTGTTATCTCGTTGAGTGAGTTTAATACTACTTGTTCTTGGCTAGAAAGCCATACGCTGGTAGAGTATTTTCTAGGTCGCATCCTTGGCGAGACCCTTCTTCGGAACTGGATTCAACAAGCTTGGCATGACATCAAGGTTGATGATATCCAAAACCTCACCAAAGAGTTTTTTTTTGTTTCGTTTTGTTGACTTTGCTTAGGTCAAAGCAATCCTCATCCATGGGTCTTGGTCTGTCCGTAGCTCCTTGTTGATTTTTTAACCTTGGACCAAGGATTTTTCAATCACTAATGATGTTTCCTTATGGGTTCCGATTTGGGTTGAATTCCGTGGTCTTCCTCTACCGCTCTAACCTTACTATTAGAACCTTGTGGCACCCATTGGTGAATTTATCAATTGTGAAACGGATAAATTTTCTGCCTCACACCCTCCAAAGCATTTTTGTGTCAAAGTCGATCTTTCTAAAGACCTCAGGGAGACCGTTGATGTCCAAGTTGGTGACCATAGGTTCAATCAACGTGTTGTATACATAAAAATGCCTAATAAATGTTACCATTTCCAATCAACTGCCCATAAGATAAAATATTATCCTTTAATGATGGACAAGATTATAGCTAAGGAGGCGGTTGCAGCTCCTATTACTACTAGCTTTGTCCCTGCTTCCAAAGGGAGGCAAGATGAATGGAAGGTAGTCCAGAAGAAGGGTAAGAATGGGAAAAATGTAAACCCTACGAGTTGCTTCCATCAGATCGTCTCAACCCCTTGTGTCTTCTGCGCCAGATGGGCATGGTGTGGTGATAGAGATATCATGCAACCGATGGCACCCAGTGCTAGGGCTTCACAAATGGTTGCTAATGTACTGTTGACTAGTGCTTTCTTTGCTAAAATTGTTACTTCTTTTGCTCCTACTCAATCTTTAGATTCTCCACTTCTGCATGTCAATGGGAAGTCTTCCTCAAGCTTCATGAAACCTGAACGAGCTTCTGTCAATGGCTGAAGATCTCGTAGCCCACCTTGGGGAGGCTTCCTGGTTCACCAAGATAAAAGGCGTCAAATGAAGTTTTGGAAAGCAAGTCAGGCGCATTTTCTCAGTAATATTTATGATTTTATTTCAAACCTCGGAGACGCTGAAGATGTAGCCGAACATATGAGTATTTATCGATTTCCATGATTAATTATCATGGAATGTCAGAGGGCTGATGGATACAATCCACAAATACTTGGTCCGAGATGAGATTGCTTTATGCTCCAGGTTTTATGGTAATCCTGACTTTCTCTGTCTTCAAGAGATTAAGATTTTTAACTTTATTCTATAATGTACTTGCTCTTTTCTTTAGCCCGGTTGTTTTTTTATGCAGCCAGTCATTCCCCTGGTAAAATGGGGTTTTTCATTCTTTTAGCAGCTAGGTGGAAAGATAGTTTTGTCTCATGGGGTGTGGACCCATCCAATCACGCAGTTTAGGTTTTACTTGACGTTCGTGGGCTGTCTTTTGGTATTTTTAATGTTTATGCCTCCAATGAAGCTCATGAGCGATGTAGCCTCTGGCGATGGTGTGCTTTTTCTTTACCACCTATTGTTTGGGTTATGTGTGAAGATTATAATATGATTGAAAAGCTGGAAGACAAGATAGGACAACTTCCCATGTAGTGGGCTACTGGGGAAAGAGAGACCTGGTACTTCATGAAAAACAAATTGGGTTTGTCAGACCCCAATTCTTGTTTTTCTCCCCAAGATTTTTCTAAAAATTTGTGGTATACGTGGTCCAATTTCTAGGCTAGCCATGCAAGAATTCTACGAAGGCTGGACAGAGCCATGCTTTTAGATCATGTGTAGTTTTTCTTTCATAAGAGAAATGCTTCAGATTTGTTTTTAGAAACCATTCCTGGTACCACTACATCCGATCACTAACCCATCATGTTTAATGTGCTGATGAAATCCTCGCCTCAGAGACACTACAAGTCACAATTTTTTTCAATACTTCCTTTCTTCAGCATCCTTCCATGGTTTGTCATATCTGCAGAGTTTGGAATCTAGTTCCTAGACCTACTTGAGAGTTGGGTTGGATAGAATGATGGAATGATGTCATTTTTCATTCACCTGTCTTGCTTCGTACTTTGCGATAAAAGGTAGCGCAGTTCAGAAGACATTCCAATGTTGTCCTTCATGATGAGCTTGCTAAAGCTTCTCTCAAGCTTGAGGCCTATCCATTTAATCCTTAAATTTAGTCTCATGTTGCCCAGCTGAGGCATGAACTTAAACTTGTTGAACTTTATGAGGCTCGGGGAGCTTGAATTAAAGCCCGTCTTCATTGGCTTAAAGTTAGTGATAGGGTCACCAAAGAATGTTTTCAAAGGTTTTGCCCTCCCAGGCAAGCTACTCAATTCAAGGTCATTCACGACAATGGAATAAGGCTTACCTCTCTTTCGGAGATGATTGATGCTTTTGTCAAGTGCTAGACTAATATTTTTGTCACTCAAGCTTATTCCCCTAAGCGAAAGCAAGCATTGGCAACTTGTATGGCAATTGTACCAGTTAAGGTTTCAGAGTCTCAAAGAGCAGGGTGTGATAAACTACTCTCCCTTAAATATATGGAGGATGCATTGTCTCAAATGGCAAATGACAAAGCACCATGTCTGGATGGATTTCCCTATGAGTTATACAAGGATCTTTGGGACTTAGTTGGTCCTGATCTGCATAAATTTTATTTGGAGGCTCTTCGAGTCAGATCTTTGGGAGAAATTATTAAAAGGGGCAATATCAAATTCATACCCAAGTAACGGGACCCAGAGTTTATCACTAAGTGAAGGCCTATTACTTTGTTGAATGTTAGTTACAAGATCATTGCCAAAGCTTTGGATCTTTGCCTTAGGCCTCTTCTTCCTTTAATAGTCAGATTAGAGCAAACTGGCTTTATTCAAGGAAGGTACATCCTCAATAATATTTTTGTTTTCTGAGAGGCCATGGAATGGGCCCAGATGTCAAACTAGAACATGCTTTTTATTAAGATTGATTTTGAGAAATCTTATGATCGCATTGAATGGATATTCATTCTTTCTATGCTCAAAGCTTTAGGATTCGGGCCAGTTTTCATTCAAACTATTGCTATGTTATTCAAAGATGCTTCGGTTATTCTCAATGTGAACAAATTCACAGTTTGAAGCAATGGACCTTTTTAGGTCTATTCGACAAGGGTGTCCTATTGCTCCCTCTTTATATGTGTTTGCTACTGAAGCCTTCGACTATCTTTTAACTGGTCAAGCTTTTGCAAGTCTTATTAAAGGAATTTCTCTTTCAAATAGGGACAACTTATTAATGGTCACTTTGTTGATGACTTCTTTCTTACTATAAGAGAAGAGGATCAATTTATTTCTAATGCTCTATTTTGTCTGAACACCTTTTGCACAACCTCTGGTTCTAACATACAATGGAAGAAGACCTCTTGCTTCATACTGTCTCCCTTACCTATGTCGCCTTGGCTTCAAGGGTATCATTGGAATTGGATCCCTCATGGAGAAGTTTTTAAGTTTCTTGGTATTCCTTTTGCCTTTCAAGGCTCCCCTGCTAACTTTGGGATTATGTGCTTCAAAGAGTTGAAAAGAAACTTGATTTTTGGATTACTAAGAAGTTGTCATTAGCACGTAAATTTCACATTTGCTCTAAAGTTTTAGCTGCCGCTCATGTATACTATTCCTCTTGCTGGGTTCCTTCACAAGCTTGCTATAAAAAGCTTGAGAAACTCCTTTGAGATTTTCTTTGGAATAATTCTTCTGAAACAAAAGGATTTCAAAGAGTTGTCTGGGATATTTGCTATCTTCCTAGAGAATCTAGCAGAATGGGTTTGTTGGACTATAGACGACAAGGTGTTATTTTGTGTGCTAAGTGGGTGGTCAGGGCTTTAAGGGGAGCTGAAGCTTGGAAAGTTATGGCTCGACATTTCATTTCCTTTGGTCTTCCCTTAAACCGTAGAGCATGGAGAGGGTTGGATTTTTCCTCTCTCATTGTTGCTCTAGTTTTTGTTAAGATTTCTAGCTCCTTTGTTATTAAAATTATATGGAAAGCTTAACAACTCACTCCTTGGATTTGCTAGAAAGGAGATGGCTTCCATATCCATCCATTTTATGAATATTTGGTGGTCCCCCATGTTTCTTCATCAAGGTTCTCCCTTAGCTCGAGTGCAATGGATTCATGCTCACCGGTTTTTCAAAAAGGGTATTGTTACAATAGTTGATCTCTTTTCTCGCTAGACCAAGGATTAGATCCCATGGAATGAGTTCAAATGTACCTTAAAGCTAAATGGTGCGGACAAAGATACTTATTATGTTATTGCTCTCACCCCTTTTTCTATGTTGCACAAGATTGGTGTGCACTCGTAGGTGGTCAGACTCAAGATGGCATGTTGACACTCCTTTGCTTAATTATAAGGTTTGTTTGGGATATAAATGGTTATCTCCTCATATTCCTCTGGTGCCTAAGCTCAATCAACATTAGGACTTATTTCCTACAAGGACTAAGATGGAATTCTAGATTTCAGAATGTTTGGGCTACTTATGTTGAGCCCAAACAATATGTTTTTGCATGGAGCTTGCTGTGTCAAAGCCTTCCCTTGGTGGTACGTTTGAAGCACCTTGGAATTCTTGATTTTGAATGTCCTTTTTGTGGTGCACCTGAGTCTTGTACTCACCTCTTTTGGATTTGCAAAAGATCTAGGCAATCTTGAGAATAGGTTCTTTCCTTTTTTTCCCATTTACAGCTACAGAGAGTTTCTTGGCCCCAAGCTCTTCTCGGTACTCTTGTACTTTGTCCCTCCTACTTTTTGGAGTGTGGTAGGTTTTCAGCATTAGACTCCTCTTTCATATTTGGAAGGCCGATCGTAAAAATAGTATACACCTTCTATCACATTTACTCATGTTGACAAATTAGAAGTTGTTAATGACATGTGGCTATAGATATGTACTTTTACCAACAAAATTGCTATGGAGTTAGATCACCTACAAGTTCTTCTGGCATATTGGACCAATGCTCCATGTATAATCATCTGGATCCTCGCAGAGCGCTCTTCTAAAAAGTGTTTTTGATCCTGCTCTAACCATTAGGCTCCTGTCATATGCAAGAAGTGCTCCCATAGACAAGCATTGGCCCCAACGCTCGCTAGTCAAGAAGCGACCTAATGTTGACATTGTTGTTCGTCTTGCCAAGTTGGGGATGGGATGAAGTTCAACCAATTTCACCTGGCCAGTTGTTGGTTAGAGCAACACAAATACTAACCTTAATCGTAATGCAAATGCAAAGGGGTGAACGCCAAAAAAACTTATATTTTGTTGACAACTTTATCTAAATTTAATTTCTCATGAGATGTATTAACCCACCCATTATTTTTTATTGTAAAATTTTATTTTTTCATTAAAAAAACTAATAAAATTTAATAAGTCTTAGAAAAGTAATTATATACCCTGAACTCCAAATCGTAATTAAGTTTGGAGATGTTGGAAAATAGCTAAGAGGGGACGATTGGTTTGAAAAGATCACAGGGTTAAACTCCATCATAATTTAATCTTACCCCTACTAATCTTAAATTCTAAAAATAAATAATGCTAATAAGCAAGTGGAATCCACAAACAACTTTTCGACCTTTTTTTTTAGGGATAAATGAAAACCCATTAGACATATTTTAGATGATAAGACGACTTTCAACGAACGACAAGACGACTAGGGGTGGAAAAGCCTTTCAAATATTATTGGCCGGTATGCAAAGCACTTGTAGATGTGACAGCAGCTTTCACATTAGAGAAGGCGGACCAATAATTTACTTTATTTTTTTTATACAATTTCACACCCTCACACATTTTATGGTTTTAGAGGATATTTTAACAAAGTCTCGGGACAATCTTTATGATTTTAGAGTCTCGGGACAACCCTTATGGTTTTAAAGGATATTTTGGCAGACTCTGTATGTGAATTTTATGATAAATTAAATATAACATTAAAAAAACATAGTTAAATTATTTTTCAAAAATCATCTTCTAGTATTAGAAGATAAATATTTGAGGGTAGAGTCTCAAATATACTTGGCCATTCTCAAGAGGCACTAAAATTTAGTGATGTTCAGCTTAAAAACTCTGACAACATTATAATTTACATTTATTCGTCATGAAAATCAGCATTTTACAATCAAATCCACTGCATTAAAATCATTTTCACCTTCCCCGTACAACAAAAATCAGCATTTTACAATCAAATCCACTGCATTAAAATCATTTTCACCTTCCCTGTACAACAGTCTCCACAATATTATTATTATTTTTTAAAAACCATGTCATTGATTACCAGCACCCCTAAATCCTAGAACGATACCAATTTCCCTGTCACACTAACCATAATATTACCTATGTTACAATACCCTATCTCTACAATATGTATTCCCGCCACCTTTGTACATTACGGTATTTACATACATATGGTTTGTTTACTATGCTGTTGTCACTCCATCTCTGGGAAAGTCTGGTTTTCTGGCAACAACATGATACTGTGCAGCATACTTATGTTCTGGACCCTCCATTTCTATCGATGGTGGTTCATTTAAAAACGCCGAATTGCTTCGTGTCCACCTAAGCAACAAATTAAATAATGGATTCCGTTAAATCACCTAATTCAATCAATCTGAGCTAAATATGGTACTCACTTTATCCAGTTTTTGGACTCCTCTGTCCCCTTCAAAATTCAAACCTTTCAAACATATTGGAAATTATAAAATCATTAGACCCACTGAAATTGTAAACTAGACTTACCAGCCAAGCTTCATGCTCCTCAGTTTTTCAGCATCTTCTGCAAACTGAGCGTCTGCCCTGTCCCGACCTCCAAAGCTTCTGCTTATTTCCAGTCGTTTAGGTGTACTGCTAGCTCCTAAACTTTGACTGCTACTGCCGCCAATTTTAGATAACTGTAAAAAACAGAGTAACAACAAGATCAACTCTAAAAAAAAATGCATCGTGTTGGTTGTAATTTAAGTTTAGCTGAATCTTACAGCAATATCAACTCAATAGATCTCTCATTTCTTAACCAGGAAAAAGATAATGGCATATACGAGTACACAAACCCAACATCCCACATGCTTTGTCAAAAAATCTGAAATTTAGATAGGTCCAAAATTTCATATATTATTATTATTATTATTTTTTAAAAACTATGTCATTGATTACCAGCACCCCTAAATCCTCGAACGATACCAATTTCCCTGTCAGAAAAATATTTTGAAAAAGAAAAATTATGCTGAATGACCCCAAACAGGTTTTGGGTACCATCCGTTGCATAACTTCATGGTCCACGAAGAGCACCATCAAAATTGATGTGCCGTGTGGTTGAAGAAATAAGGAAATTTGGGTATACTCTAAAAAAAATTCAAACAAATGGAACCAGCTTGAAAACAATAGAAATCTTATTGTTTAGAATCATAAAGGAAAATTTAGTAGGAAAATCAGGTTTTGAACTATTATCTCCAAATTTCTTGGATCTATGTGAGTTTCACGTACCAGAGAGTCATCGTTGGAAACATTCGAGACAGCTTCAGAGAGCGCCTTCATATGCTCCTCCTGAGCCTTGCGCTTTATATTCCAAAAGTTCTCAATTTCTTCCTTAATAAGAGACTTGTTTCTCTCCAAACCTGTTAACTCCAAACAAACATAAGCTCTTAGGAAAAAAAAAATCTAAATCAAGACATTTTATTGATACATAGATAGAGTCTTATCCAAGTTTTTATTAGGTTGCCTAAATTCAAATTATAAGTATGTATAATATCTTCTGACTGATTACAATGTAAATCTAAGTGTCAATGTAGAGAAATTGTGACTTATGCAAAGTACTTTTCTTAGATCTGGGAGAATTCCAGCCTGCCATCAAAGACCCCATCTTTATAAACCCTGCAAAATACTGTAAGTAACAGGAACCTCATTAGTTCCTGGCTGAGAGTGGAAAAAAAAAATCATATCAAACATTCCTGAAAAAACCCCAGCAAACAAACAAAAGAAGAAGCAGACTCACCAGAACTACAAAATGGTATCCAAGCAAAGTGCCACAAAACCCCTCAAATCACAAGCAAAAATGCCACAAAACCCCTCAGATTTGGTCTTCCTGTTCAAAGCCCAACTTTATCTTAAACCCCCTCAAACTAAGACTTGTTCTTGCTGTTCAAAGTTAAGTTGTAAATAGTTTTGGTAAGTTATGGGAAAGTGTTATGGATATATAGAAAGAACCGGAAGGATGTGACACGCTTACCAACTAAGGAGGTTTCGAAAGATCGCCCACCGATAGATACGATGAATCCGACAGCCAGCAACATTCCACTGAACTGTACGCCACCACTATAGCCATTTTCACCAATGCAACGTCATCCCGTCAAATCGCGTCGTTTGCGCCGAATCTTGATCTGGATTTCTACGCTACTTTGGGTGTGGAGACAGGTGGGGTCCTACACGCTGGACCACTAAGCCTTATCTAACAAAATTTGACAAGACCTTATCTAGGTCGTATAACTTGCCGACATTTCCCTATAATTTTTTATTTTTATTATAAAGTTATCCCATCTACATCCTAATGACTTTGTAATGGTTCTATATCAATATAACATTTAATACATCTAAAAAAGAGATAAGGTTAAATGGTAAACTTCTCAACTTATTTAACCATGACAATATCAATGATGTTGCCCCCAATTTTGTCTAACCTTGGTTTAACTTGTCTAACTCTTGCAGCATCAATGATGGTTGGCTGCTATGCCCGAGGATTAAACCCTAGCAGCATTAATAATGGTTGGTTGACATGCTCTAGATAGATAGATAGGTATTAACGTGAACCGAATTTCAATCATGGAATATGCTATTAGACTTAACTTAGTTTAAATCTGGTAGCATTAATGATGTTACTTTTGACTTGTTTAATAGCATTAATGATGTTACCTTTGATGATGTTACTTTTGAGTTGTTTAATAGCATTAATGATGTTACCTTTGATTGGTAGCATTAATGATGTTACTTTTGACTTGTTTAATAGCATTAATGATGTTACCTTTGATTTGTTTAACCTTCAGAGCATCTTTGATGTTACCCTTAACTTTGTCTAAACCTAACAGCATTATTAATGTAAAAAAAAAAAAACCGTGAAGACTTCATTTAGATGGTTTTTTAACTTGGGTCTCCTGAAGCTATCTCAGAAGACAACCTAATTTTACTTTTTTATTATTATTAAAAAAAAACCTTTATAAATTTTAGTATGTTAGATTAAAAAAAAAAAAAATTATTTTAAGATTAAGTACAGATTTTAAAAGAGTTAGTAATCAAGATTTGATGGTGGTGCTCTAAATAAAACCCAAATCTAACCTTATTAAGTGACTTTTCAAATAGGTGGATTGGTAAGCTGGGGCACTTATCGAGAGGAGACCTAGGTTCCAATCTTACGGGCATGTTCATGCATAGCCAATAGTCCGATACGAATCCTCTGTGTGTTGCACTCAACTGACGACGACGGTCTGTTCCCAGCTTGTCCGATGGTTCCCATCTCTTGCGTTGACCCACACTGACGATGACGATACGACCTCTATGCATCCGGTGGTCCCTATCTCACTTCGGGTTACCATTAACACTCGACTGGCGACGATAGTCTGTTCTCTACATGTCCGGTGGTCCCCATCTCCTACTACGCGTTGACCCAGACTGACGATGACAGTACGACCTCTATGCATATGGTGGTCCCCATCTCACATCTGGTTACCATTAAATCGGTACGACCTCTATGCATTTGGTGGTCCCCATCTCCTAGCTACATGTTGACTCAAACTGACAATGACAATGACGATACGACCTCTATGCATTGAAAGTTGAACCCTGCCTTCACAGTTACTACAAATTGTAATTGTAACCAATTCATCAATGTAAAAAAAAAACTTTTCATATCTTTTTTTAATTTTTTCCTTTTTCCTTTTTATTGGTTTTTTATTTAATATTTTTTTTATTGGTATAGTAATGACGTGTTAAAACTTATCTTCAAGTAATTATTATATACGTTCTAACCTAAGCTTTCCTAGTTTTATGGTTAAGGCGAGATAAATTTTACTCAAAAAGTATCCTTTTGAGAAGTTTTAGGCTCGACGACACAATCACATAAGATTTGTTTTTAATACTTTTTATTTTTTATTTTTCTTATTTGATTAGTGTGAAATTTTTTTATGACCGCACGCACAAAGCTGAGCAGTCTTCTCTCAACTATGACCCCTTGTAAAGCAGAGAGTTGTACTTATCAATAGATAATTTAACACAAAGCCACCACATACCCACCCCTTACATACTCGCCCACATCGCAATTTGAACTTTGGACCTCCCAAAGAAGATTTGTTTTTAATATGAATTCAAAGGGAGGACAAGTAGAAAGAAGAATGTAGTTCATGATGTTTTAAAATAAATTTAGCCCCCTAATTCACAATTAAGGCCTAAAAACCTACTAAATGAGTTACTTTAGTTCTTCGTGTTTTTGTGAATAAGGGTATATACAAATAAATCTTTAATATTTTTAGAAATTTAATTTTTATTTAATAAATTGATTAAAAATTTGATATTATAATATTTTAAAGAAAAAATTATATATTTTGCAAAGAATAAAGTATTATTTAACAAGTAATTTGGAGGTCACAAGATTGTTGTTTAAAAGGAGGATCAGGTAAAAAAGCAAATTCAAAAATTCCAAAAAGTGTCTTAGTATACAAAGAGTGCTAGAATCACCGAGAACCTAAAACATCAAAAGCTTCATAATCATGCAATATTCCAAGGTTATCTAGAGGCATCAAAATCTTTAGGGGTACTAGAATCTTCAAAGGCCCTATAATCTCCAAAGGCTCTAAAATTACCATGTGTTTCCTATCATTTGTGACACTCATGTTGTTTGCTTTTCTTTTTCCTTACTACTCTAAGCTACAAATAGGCTATGTTTATAGTCTCATTTGCAAGGCGATCAACCACCATATTATGCCTCTTTTTGATGTGGGACTATTGTATATATTCAAACTTTTGCTCCAATTTTCTTAGTCTTCTTTGAACTATTCATAATTGCATTGATAAGAATTCCTTCCCCTTAGATAGGGTAGAGATCACAAGTCTTGAATCACCATACACATGGAGTTGTTTAATGCCTTGTTTTTAGCCAATTTTTATCCCATTTCATACCCTATCAATTCTACAACATTATTGGTTGTTTTCCCAAATTGATTTTGAAATTAAACATTTCACGGTGTGGTGTCACTAGTATCACATCACTAGTTGTTACACACCCTAGATTTGATTTAGAGGCTCCATCAAAGAAAAGTGTAGGAAACTTGATCTCTAGAGGTCTAATTCTTCTAACTTGTGGTCCATAATTCAGGAGATTTTGGAGTTCCATCTGGTATAACAATTGTGTCTCCCTTTTTTAATATCCTAATGTCTTGTTGTTTATGATATATAGCTTTTGTGTTCAAGACTATCTCCTTTAACACTCTATTGGTTAACACTATAAAATTGGTTCTTTTGTCATAAAAAATTATCTTATTTCTATCCTTCCAGATATGTCAAATGATGAATATTGGCACTAAATACCAAATATGACTAATATGGTGCTTATCCTTTAGTCCCCATTTGTACATTTGGCCCAATTGGTTAGACAATTTTCTGAGTTGAAGATTCCTGATATTACTAATCCTAGTTTTTTGGTTATTTTAATCTATATTTTAACTGCTTTTGTACATTGAAAGAATAATTTGTTTCATTATTCTTAAGACACCTATGAAAAATATGATGCCCCTTGATATTCCTCTTGAAGTTTGGGAGGAGGTTTCTAATTCCATACGTTAGCTATGGTTGAGTTCTTCTGACCCTGTTGCTATAATAACACCCCTTGGTTGACTATGTAAATATCTAACCCACTAATAAAGCCCCATATAACCTTATTTGGAATTTTGGGAGAGATTTTAATCCCTTCAATTTGGATGTGCAACTGTATCCCTGAGTATTAGTCAAGATGTGGTAGGAGTGGATCTCTCACCCATTCAATTAATATTGCAAGAGAGCTAAAACTTGATTGTTGCAGGTCCATTTTTATTTCTAGGGAACAATTATTAATGATTGGAGATCCTTCCAAGACTAGATCATCCCATATATTAATTTGTTTACCATCCCCTGGAATCTAAGAGGTATGATTTAATATAATGTATTTAGCTTCCACAATATGTTTCCAAATTGAGAAGGATCCTAGTATGATTTTTACACTTTTAGGAGCTATATCCTATTAGATTTGTTCAGATGTTCACATTTTAGGATTTACTTCCATCGAGAGTCTGGTGGAGGAAGTAGATTCCAAAGCATCATAGCAATTAGTGCCATGCTAACAATTGTTGTTTTCCCAATTCCTAGGCCTCCTTGCTCCTTTGGCTTAGGAATAATCTCCCAATTGACCAAATGGAACTTTTTTCTATATGATTACCTTCTCCTTGCCATGGAAAAGCTTTTAGCATTGCATCTAACTTTTGTAATATATTTGAGGGCACATGATACACCAATAGTTGATATATGGGAAGACTTGTGAGTACTAATTTGATTAAAATGATTCTTCCAGCCAAGCTCAACCAACGATTGTTATATTATTGTATTCTCTTTGACATCTTTTCTAAAATCACATTCCAAGTTTTCTATATATTTTTTTATGGAAGCCCATAGGAACACCTAGGTATTTAAAGGTATAACTACCTTTGTGAAATCCCAAAATTTGAGAGAAACCTCTATCTTCTATTGTTGAAGTATTTATAGTATAAAATCTGCTCTTTTGGGTGTTTATCTTTGCTCCTATGGCTGAGGAGAAGCAATATAAAACTTCTTTTATCAACCTAACATTTATTTTTGTGTCTTCCCCCAATAAAATAGTGACATCTACAAATTGAGCATGAGTGATTGTTTTATATCTTGTAATTGCTCTGATTTCCAAGATTTCTTTCCTTCTCATTTTGTTTAGGGTCCTCCCTAAAGTTTCAACTAGAAGGATATAAAGGTAAGGGGAGAGAGGACACCCTTGCCTTAATACTCTACTGGATTTAAGAAAGTTAGCAGGTTCCCCATTAATTAGAGGGGCTATCCAAGGTCCCTCTATGCAAGATCTTATATAGTCTATCATTTGAACTGTAAATCCAAATTTTAAGAGCATTTATAAATACTATAAGAGGGAGGAAATTCAATCAAGAATTGCTTTTGGAAATTGTAAAGGATTGAAGCTAAGTTTATGAATATGGATGGAAATATTCTAGATAATAATGGGGATTTAAAAGTATACTCCTCAACTAAAAAGAACAACTACAAAATTCATTATGGGTGATGAAATTCATAATATTATCTAGAAATAAATAAAAGTAATCCATCCACTCAAATATTATAAAAAAAGTGTAAAATAGGATGAAAGAGAGAAATATATGATATGCACTCATAAGCACCATAAATAAATCACTATCCCTATATTATAATGGAAAACACTTTGATGACAAATGAGGAGTGAGGGAGGTATCATAGAAATACCAAAACCCCAAATTACATTATGAAGTTTAACCTAAGTAGACATAACAAGTAAGCTTTAGGTTAATTACAAATATTAAATAAGGCTTAATCATAACAAGGTTAACCATGGACCATTTGGATTACATGATGAAAAAAATTATAAAATATTAAATACATTGTGCAATGAAATAACCTTAGTCCTATTCAATACATCAAACAATATTGGCTCTTGGTCCTGAATCAGATTATAAATTCAACACCCCATATAATCTAAACTGACAATCCAAGGAGAGGATACATTAGTGACAATAACATCACCTCCTATGATGGATACTCTTATGGACCTTCATATCTTAGGGTAGATTCTTTTGGGTCCTCATCATCTGAAATCTATTGCTACAAAAATGTTTCCTATACAAAAGTCTCCTTAGGCTAGACTGTAGTCATCACTGATATTATTAGACACTTATGTATACAACCAAAAAATTCTTAGGACTTCAAATAGAGAAGATGAGTCAAAATCACCATCTCCTTTAAAGATAATCTTTTTCAATTTTCCATTGTTACATAAGCCATGTTTTGAAAGTATAACTTTCCAATTCATGGCATGCGTAATCCTATTTGAATACTTTGTCTTACCTAGGATCCACTTACTTTTAGTTACCAAAAAAGGCTTTACATGAAACTACTTAAAATAAGAGTTTAAAAAATCTTCCAAGAGTACCTAAACAAGGAAGAGATAATGAAATATTTTATCTTTATTAATAATCTGAATCAATCACCCAATGGAGGAATATGGATTGATTAAAGCACATCCTAAATCCTTTCTTGCAAGCCTCCAAAAGACTAAAAAAATGTTATAACTATATCTCCCAAAAAATAGGCCAAAGATTTTGATTTCAGAGAAAAATATACATTCACATTTTCAAAATAGGGTAAAATGACTTGAGGATTGATTCACATAATTTGACCTCAAACATAGGAACAAGTCCATAAACTAATGTTACCAATATGTAGAGCCCAAAAAATTATGCAATTTAAAAAAGAGGCCCAAAAAGTTTTTGTATGCAAAAGTTATGGCCTT
The DNA here is from genome assembly GCA_028583015.1 of Wollemia nobilis. Taxonomy (NCBI): domain Eukaryota; kingdom Viridiplantae; phylum Streptophyta; class Pinopsida; order Araucariales; family Araucariaceae; genus Wollemia; species Wollemia nobilis. The sequence continues at coordinate 2,609,869 of JAQPPZ010001708.1, forward strand.
TGAAAGTTTTTCCCTAATAATACCCAAAAAAAGAAAAAACAAAATTCTCAAACCTTGGAAAATTTACAATGAATCCCAATTTTCCACTTGGCAACTACTAATTTGCTAGTGATAAACACTATTTTTGTGTCACATGGTCATTTCTAAATGGTTATAACTTTGTCCTATGTTGTGGTTTGGTTGGAAAAATGGGTATAAATATATAGGTAAAAGGGATAAGTAGCACATAGGAGTGCCACATTGATTGTATAATCAACTAGTCTTTTAGATATTCTTCAAAATGCTACTAAAGAGAATTGAACCTAGGTTTTCATATAGTGAAAACCCTATCACTAACTAATGTGCCAACCTTATAATCAAGATAGAAGGAGCATTCCATGACTTCTATTCTCTCTACCATCCATTTTATACACATGCACCAAAATTATTGATTTGGTGCTATAGGGATTTGACCCTATGCCCTATTGTCTACAATATGGTTCTCTTATTCTATTTTCCTCAATGAAACATGGCGAGGAATACAAACCTACTCCCATTGGATAATATGCATCAAAATATTTCATAGCAAAAGTGAAGGGAGATGTTTCAAGACATAGACCTCTACTAGATCAAATTCATCCACTTAGCAAGCTTGCTAAGGTGCCACAATAACAGATAAAAAATAACTACAATAAGTTTGTTGTTATCTTGGGTTGATAGAATAGAGGAACCAAATATGCAAGATGGGAATTCAAACCATGTTCGCAGGTGTAAACACTATTTTGCATGTGCCCACATAACCACCATGGTGCTCTCCACCATTGAAGAGGATGGGGCACACACTCCTTGAAGATAGACTTGTCACCATTCTCAAAGAGACACAATGTTTGAAGCACAGAAAAGCACCAAAAGGAAACACCTGCTACTATAAAATTCCTTACTTTAGAACATTTTAAATCTACCATAAAATTTCTCACTTCATCACATTTTAAATTTTCTACCATTTACTGATCCAAATTGTCCCTCCTTATAAACTTGAGGTAATTTCTCTTTTGCAAACCTTGGATGATGATAGAGCAAAAAATACTTGAAGCATCGAGAAGAATGGAATAGAATATAATTTTCTCTTGATATTTTATAAAAAATTTGATTTTAAGGTTTTGAGTAGAAGATCATCTTATAAGGAATATGAATAATTTGAGGCTTCAAGAAACTCTTATGCGTGACCAAGTGAGGCAACTCCATACCCATTTTAATACCATGATGGGGTTCATAGTATTTTATGGAAATGAACATAAGAAATCCATCCACTCAAATCTTATACATAAAGCATAAATTAGGATAAAGGAGAGAAATATATGGTGGGCACCCATAGGCACCATAAATAATCACTATTCATAGATAATATTGCACAACACTCTAATGAGAAATGCTAAGTGTGAAGGGAGTATTTATAGCAATACCAAAATCCTAAATTACATCAAAATGTCTAACCTAATACAACCTAACAAGTTAACTTTAGTTTATTACAAATATTAAATAAGGTTTAACCATAATATGGTTAACCATGCCCCATTGGGCTTACATAATAAAATGTTACAAAATCATAAATACATTACACAATGAAATGCCCATTAGCCTATTCAATACATGGCTCTTGCCAATGAATCAGATTAGAAATTCAACAATATAAGAGGTGGAAAGATATTATTGTCACCAATGAATTCTCTCCTTGGTCCCTTAATTCAAATTATTCAAGGGTTTTGAAAGTGTAAACTTACTTATGGCCAAGCCTAACATTGTATGATGTAATCTTGTATAGCTCTGAGGGAAATCATTGTACAGTTGTATTTAGTTTATTATAATATTTTATTATGCAATCCCTATGGGTCATGGTTAACATTTTTATGGTTAAACCCACATTATAAATCAAATTAACCTTTAGCCCTCTTATTATGTTGACTCTTTAACTCATTTATGTAATTGAGATTTTGGTATTAGCATAAATACCCCCACCACTCCAACCATTGTATTTAAGTGTTATGGTTATTATCCAAAGATAATATAATTATTAGCTATGGTTCTTATGGATACCCAATAATTTTTATGTCTCTATTCCTTTGTTTTGTCCTTTTATGATTTTTATACAATATTTTAGAGGATGGATTACTTCTATTCTTTTCTGGAAGTAGGTGTGAATTCCAATACTAGTGGGCCTTTGCAGTTAAGGAAGACCCTTTTGAATCCCACTCATCACCTAGAAGATGATCATCATTCTCCAATAACTCAACTTCAATCCTTTGAACTTTTAGTAAGCAATTTTTGGTTGGATTTCTTTTTTTCTTGTAGTATCCACAAATGGTCTTCAATTTCTTTGAAGGCTTAGCCTAGATCTCAGGCCCTTGGGTCTTAGTCTCCTTAGGTTTGAATTAATTTACATGAGATTGTACTTGTGAATTATCACAATAATTCTTCATTGCTACCTAAAAATGAACTAAGAGAGAAAATATGAGAAAGAGAGATTTTTGTGTTTGCAAGAACATAGGAATCACATGAACCATAAGGTTCAACATATAAAAGGACAAAGATTGAAAAGGATAATTTTCACATTCTACATCGTCTTTATTTCTACCTACAAAATATGAAATATGTTCTCTAAATAACTCAAATATCATAATATAGTCCTCAATGTCATAAAGCTTGTTGAATTTGAGAGAAGAAAGATCTAATTCCAAGTGACTTACTTCAGATTTATTTTTCCAAATAATTCATGCAATTTAAACCATAACTTGATAGGTTCATTCTCTTACTTGATATGGGAAATTAATTCTACTTCAATCAACAAGGAGAATAGGCCAAAGCATCTTCTTGCTTATGCTATTGAGTTTCATCAAGGACTACTAGTTTCTCCTCTTGAAATATGCAACATAGGTTCTTGTTGTGTAGTAAACTAGATATTTGAGTTGACCATATGCTATAATTTTACCCATTGAGATGAGTGAAATAGTCTTGAGAATATATATTACATAATTCGACCCTATAACAATGTAACAGGTCCTTAAATTAATGTCACCAATATGAAGAGCTTGAAAAGTCATGCAATTTAAAAAAAAGGACTCAAAATGCTTGGGTAAGCAAAAGCTATGGCCTTGAAAAAAAACATCCCTAATGGACCTTTAAAATAAAAATAATTAAAGCCCTAAATCTTAGTGATGTAGTAATCAATCATAAGTTGCCACTTGGTGTCCTCTAATTCACTAGTGTCTTCACTATTATTTTACCACTTGAGCACCTTTGAACTATTGACTTATCTTTGATTATAACACTTGCTTTATTTTAATTGGTTGTAGGGGAATATGTACAGAAAAATTGAGTACATATGGCATTGAAAGCATCCATGTCAATTGACATATTGGTTTTAAATTTACGTTTCTTCATAAAAGGAGTTTTAAGCTTTAAAGAGGCTTGAATCACTATTTCTCAAGTACAAAATACAATGTGCTAGACAACTCACCCCGGCTACCTTTGGGAGGGATATGCAAATCCCCTCTATAAAATCTATCCTCATTAAAAAAAAGAGTCAATTTACATGTGGTTTGAATATGTAACCTCCTCTCCCAAATAATTCCTACTGACCAACTAGTCGTTACACATGGTGAGAATAAAAATGTTAGTTCTTCCATAGAAGATCAATTGCTCATATAACTACTTTAAAAACATATCACTATTCAAACCCATTCCCTTATCTCTATCCTATGTATAGCATAAAACACCATGCTACATTACCAATAAAGATGCAAGTGGTGTCTTTATAATTGCACTCTTCTTCTTAACCTTGTTACCAAAAGAAATTCTATCCTCACCAACCCTTTTAATAAAACACATTGAACACACAAATTCAAACTTGGGCTCCTAGTTAGCCAAAGAATTAATATGCAATAATCCAACTACAATGGATACCCTATCATCTACATAGGGTTGCACTACTTATCATTAAAAAAAGGTATTGTATGCTTCAATTCACAAGGGTGCCAAGCCAAAGCCAAAGGGTGGGAAATAAACATTTTTCAAATTTGAATTTAGCAAGTGAAAATAATCCTCTATGAGATTTTGGATTCTTGCATTCTTGAGAATATGAGTTTGTGAATATTAAGCAATAAATAGTATTCCTTCAGTTTTTATAATTATGAATCCTTCTTTTGGGATAAAAAATAGGGTTTTTTCCAATAATTTTATAAAGATGAATGAAAAAAGGTTTTTACATTGATTAAAAGTTATAAGGTGGGTTTAACTATAACAAGGTTAACCATGAGCCATAGGGATTACATAATAAAATATTACAACAAATTTCATTCAATTATATGATGACTTCCTGTGGGCATATACAAGATTGCATCATACAATGGTGACCATGGCCATAAGTTAGATTAAATTACACTTTTAACATCCACAAGATCAAGACTTGAAAAGAAGCCTTCTAATGAAACTCCCGAGAGAGAATATATTGAGTATCTTGAAGAAGCATCTAAATCCATTTGGGAATTGGATGAACTATGGAATAATGTGGAACAGCCTATGGATAAGCATCATAAACACCCTATATTGAAGCATCTAATCCAATCTCACCATCCACATCAAAATCCATCACCATCACACAAGGCATGGGGAATTGAGATAATTCAATCTATGATTCAAAAATATAGGTGGTGGGGAGAAATCCATAGAGTAAGGATTGAATTAGAGGAAGCTATAAGAAGCAAAATAGTTCCAATAAGAATATCTAAATGAGAAGTATAAGCCATTGAAGAAGGCATGTGATAAGAGTCCTTAGCCAAAAGAATAAGAATAGAGATGAAAGAATCAAATAAAATAACCTCGTCAAAGATTGCATTTCATCGAATCAAAATATCTTGTCTATTAGGATCATATAGGTGATAAGCCTTGGAGGTACTAGAATACCCCACAAAAATACAATTATGAATGTTTACCTCTACCTTCTACCAAGTATATTTGAGAATATGGACCCTATAGTGAAATTTCACTACATAGGGAAAATCCCACCATAGATAAATTTTGAGCACGATTTCCACCTAGAGCTGAGCAAAGATGAGAGGATCCAAAGCCCCTTAAATATATCAAGTAGTTGGTACCATTAAAAATCCAAGGATACTGATAAGGGAAGTCCTTCACTGAAAGTTGCTAGCAAATTTTAAACTCTTTGTACCATGAGGTGACACTGACCAGCAGAACCAAACAGACAATGGCTCATAGTCTTTTTGATGGCTTATCTAGGCTTCACCATTGGTAAGAATATCAAAGCTTTTTTGGTGATAAATAAAGGGATCTACCTTTGGTAAGATTTCATCTCATATAGTGGTTGTCGACTCACTCATCACTCGCGTGAGTAGGTTTAAAAAATGAATTTCACTCCACATACAAGATGGATCGTAGTGATTGCCCAACAAGGGTCATCAATAAATACAAATTAGGAAGAATGGAAGAAGAAAGGGGGCCCAAGATGTTTAGTCGATGAATTAATAAGATAAGATCTTATTATATCAACAAGATCTTAGTACTTAGCAATATGTGGAAACACAAGCATCTAAGATATTTCAAGTTGTGAAACCTCTACAAATTGTCTAGGCTTGTTGGTCCATATGAAGGATACCCCAAAAGATCATGGTAAAGAGAAAAAGGGAGTATAATGGCCAAAAATAAATAAAGAGACAAAGAGAATAACTCAACCATAATAGCAAGTGTAGTATCCTTGTTTAAAGGTAATATTGGAGCAAAAAACTAAGCAAGGATTAGGCTAGCAACAAAAGACACTCAATAGACTAGGATATCCTCAAAAAGGTAGCAACTAAAAATTTGGCTTGAAGGACCTTTCTAGATCTATAATTCTTTCAAGTATATTATTTTGAGATGTTAAGCAAACAATTCTAGGATAAAATTTTCTTAAGGTTTACATATTATTTTAAGCTAGAAGTTATTGTTTGTACTAGCTTGATGTCGGACCTGTAAAGGAGGTAAGCCAAAAATAATTTATAATGACGTCAAGCAAGCACTTTAAGATATCTAGCATAGTGTAAAAACTTGTGGAGAATCTTGATTTCAAAAGGTAGCAAGATGGAAATTTTAAGCATTTATGACAACTTAACCTTCAAAAGGTTTCGACATGGTAAAAGAACCTACATCAATTGTAAAAGTAATCTAAAGGGCAAGTTGAAGGGAGAAACATCCCAAACCGAAGCATTTAAATAAGAAAGATTATGTCAACTCTAAAAATATCTAAAACAATCATGCTAAGATAGGAAAGCATCTCAAAAGGCAACAAAGGTAGTAGCAACATATTGGATTAGAGGACCTTAGTATACAAGACACTCAACACTCTAGAAAAGAGTAGCTAGGCCACATGGTAGTTGTTTGGTCAAGAAGGCAACAACAACCTCAACAAATATTTACTAAATATTCCACAAATCATAATAGTTTGAGGTATGACACGATGCATGTTAAACATGTTAAATATGGTGAGTGGTGCCAGTTCATCTTTGTACATGAAGGAACCATTTTTTCCCATGATTGTACATAATAGTTAGTTTCATTTTAGCTCAATGAAAGCTATAAATAGGGGAATACCCCTTATTGTAAAGGGTCATATATTTTAGTGTTTACCTATCATATATTGTATGTTTATGCTATTATAATAGAATAAAGAGTTGTTTGAATTACCTTAATTGGAGTATAAATAATTGTTAATTTTTGTGATAAGTTGCACTTCTAATGTTTTTGTTGATACTTTAATTGGGGTCTTTCTGTTAGGTTCAAAGTTGTTTGGTATATTTAGTAACTGAGGTGTTATCTATTAGGCTTGATGTTGTTTGGAATTATTTGATTGGACTTCTCAAAATGTTGAATGTTGTAAAACTTGTGCTTAATGCATTTGTTCATAGATTGGATTGAATATTCTATTAGGTTGTGATTGTGTTTTTATTGATACTTTAATTGAGGTCTTTCTACTAGGGTCAAAGTCGTTTGGTATATTTAGTAATTGAGATGTTATCTATTAGGCTTGATGTTTTTTGGAATTCTTTGATTGGCTTCTCAAAATTTTGAATGTTGTAACACTTGTACTTAATGCATTTCTTCATATATTAGATTGAATAGTCTATTATATTGTGATTGTATTGGGTAGTCAATGCTCATGTAGCTGAAAGCAATGTTGTTAACTAAATATGTAGTTGCATTCAATATTTTTATCTAACCTTATCTCTTTCTCTATACCTTTGCATCTCAACCCTATCTCCTTTTTATTTATTTTATCTTGCATATAGTTGGATTTAGACAAGGAATGAGCCTTATATGAAGGTTGATTCAAAAGCAATTTTGGGTAATCCAAACTTGACCTTGATATATGATGCACATTCATACCTACATAGATCAAGTAATCAAGAGTTTTGACATGTCCAATGGGACTAATCCAATCTACCTTACCTTAAAAAAATCACCAGTGAGACAAAGTACAATAATCACCTAATTAGAAGTCAACATTTTAAAGTGATTATGTGCTTAATATTTTTGGCATGCCTACATCTGTAGAAAATCAAGATTATGTTTAATATATTGATCTCATTAGTGGATAAGCAATCTATTAACATGGTGACTCCACTTTTAAGAACCCAAAAGCAAATTGGTAACTTTTCTAGAAGACTAATCCCTAAAATCATATGATCACAAAATCAAAATTCAAGAAGCTAAAAGAACCCATCTAATATTCCATCTATCTAAAGTCCAAGATCCAAGATGACTCTATATGGTAAATTATTTTCACCCATATAAACTTTCTCTATCCAAATTCCAAATTCTATACAAGATATATCAACAGAACCACCCACTAGATCTTTGCCTAGAAACATGGTTGGAATAGTGTTAGATCCCTCAATCTTCTAAATTTGCATTATATTCCACAAGTTGCATTAAAATATTTTCTCTCCTACAATGGTAGCAAGAATACTACCTATGAACACAACCAAGATATAGTTTTCTTAACTACTATCTATAATATCATTCATAAAGATGTAATGGTCAGGCTATTAGCTTTATCTTTTAAAGGAAAGGTACTAGCATGGTATTGATCTCTAAAAGAAGACAACATAAGCACATGGGATGAGTTAGTTGAACCCTTTATCCAAGAATTAAATGATCTAAGGGATTCCTTATCACTTCTCATACAATTTACTTCTATATAGAGGTATCCTCAAGAGAATATCATGGATTTTAACTTTTGGTTTAACAAGACTTGGAGGATAATCCCTCAAGAGGTGAGATCTCAATATTAGGCTCAAATTTACCAACTCAATGATTTCACTCTAGATCTAAGCCTGCAAATCCAATAATTTAATGAAATAGCATTTTCACAAATCTTCTAGGTTTTTGCGGTAGAAAATACACTCATCTCCATCAGCAAGCTTCCTCTAAAGGTTGTGATGCCATACTTCCCAAAGATTCCCCAACATAACCAATAAGATTTGCTTTTGGATCCCTTAAATCCTTTATTAGTTTCTTTACCTACACCTAAGGAATCCCCTCAACCCATTACCCTAGATATCATAATTTAGTCTATGCTTGCTTTGAAATCAAAAGAATCAATATAAATATAGGAGTTAAAGGTAATAATCAGGAACCTAACAAGCAATATTACTACCATAGAGCAACAAAATGGGCTATTGAAAGAATATGTGAAGGGTACCCATAGAGAAGAATCAGTTACATTACAAGGACCAAGGAGTTTCAACCAACAATGCTACTATAAAGCAAATTGCTATGGCCAAAATCCAAGAAGGAGAGGTATCTACAATCCAAGAATATTATTGGTGCTTGGATTGCAATGATCACCATAATTTTGATACCTGCATAACCTATCAACATCAATTATGGTTGATTGTAGCTCAAAAGGATGAAAGAAAATCAAAAGGGCTAGTTGAAATGCTAATAGATCTAGAGTAAAGTCTCATGGATGAGGAGCCTCTAGAATTTGATGTTGTTTATGTACTAACCAAATCTAGGAAGAGACCTCTCCTAGCGAATCCCCAAAAGGTTGATAGTCTAAAGGCTTCAACATAGTCGTAGAAGGAACAACCTATATAGTAGACTAAGGAATAACCTAAAGAGTAGTCAAAGTTGAAGGAAGTACCTAAGGCCAATCAAGAATAATATAGGGAGAAAGTGCTAAGAAGGCTACAACATCCTTTAATAATGAGGAAAAAAAGGCAAGAGGTCATAATATAAAAAATATATTTGAGGAGTCAATCTAGGAGGAAAAGATATCAAAAGCATTTGGATACATCATTCTTGAAGAGTTTAAGAAGACTCCCTCAAGAGCTAGCATGTGTGATGCTTTGTTGATTCTTGGACAAATTGATTTGCTCAAGGTGAACCTAAAGAATACATCATCAAGAGGATCTAGCTTTCCATATTTTAACTTGTCTCAAGATAAGAAAACTCTTGGGATGAAAAAAATGAGCCTCCATCCTTCTTTATGTATTTACATATAGAGGAATGGGTTGTGCACAACTGCATGGTGGATTTTGGAGTAGCCACAATAGTCATTCCTAAGGTTGTTTGTGATACAATGGGCATAGAGTACACCCAAACTAGTTTTAGTGTACTTCAATTAGATGGGACACCAGTCTAGATGGTAGGAGTTGTCAAGGACTTGTCAATGGTATTGCATAAGATCCTAGAAGTCACTATGATCTAGGAGATAATAGTGGTTGATCTCCATCCTCTTTTTAGGCTATGCTTTTCAAAAGAGTTCACTACTAATATTGGAAGGTACTTGTCTCTAGACAACATGCACATGGTGATCCCCATAAAGAGAGAAAAGTTTATATCTATGTGGAGAAGCCTAGACCCTACCACATTGAAAATTTGGAGGGTGATAGCATCAATTTGGTTGAATATAACCTAGAATTCCTTGAAGAGATGATTGAATAGGGTCCAAAATACCTTCAACAGTTGATAAAGGATTTGCAAATCAAAGATGAGTTCTCACTGAATCACTTTGAAATAATAATTGACACCAAAGAGGGAACTTATTGCATATTTAAAACAAATAGCTACAAGCTTGTGGACATTACAAAGTAGGCATCCTAGAGATTATATGGGCAAAAAAATAAGAATTTTGGACCACTTTGGTTTGGACATTGCCGATTTTGTTGAAGGGGTGTCAATTTTGAAACATCTAGGATAAAAAAATGTCAAAGCCTTTTATCATAATGTAAATAATAGTTGCAAGTTTACTATAGCGGTAAGGCCTTTGGTATCTCTTCTGGAGGTCCAAGGTTCAAACACCACTTAGTATGAGGGGACCAAGACCCCTCATAAAGACTAGGACCACTTAGTTAACTTATTAAAAAATATGTAAATAAGTTGTATTTAAGATAAATATAATTTTAAATAAAAACTAGGTTGGTAGATAACCATTGGCTGTCAAGGATAATTCTATTAAAATGGAAAATAGCTCAGAGCTCTCACATGAATTAATTTTTTCAGAGTGTGATTCATTACCAAGTGAACACATGAATGCTTGAAGAAAAACTTGCATAAATTATAAAGTGTACATAGATCAAGCATCCTCTAGATTGTCATTAATCATTAGATTAATAAAGAGACAACCAACATGACTGATCACAAGGTAAATTGGTGGATTATGATGTATTAGCTAATGTTAGTATTAAATAACAAATACGAGCAATAATATAATGTGGAAATAAACATAGAAGAAATTATGCAATACACAATAGACAGATATAACGTGGTTCACCCAAATCAGGCTACTCCATGGAGAAAATAACCAGGCCCTTTGTATTCCATCCAGGAAACCCCTATGTACACAGTCGCACACCTCATTACATTTAGTCACTGTACAACCTCCTCTTATAATAATGCATTACAATTTTAGGGTAAAAAACCCACCTAAAATCTACCGTCCGATCTGTGACCTAATATCAAATGGTCCAGATTTACATAGAGGAAAAAACATATATTTTTAGCTTCGGGGGCGCTACCCCCGAAACCCCCTTGGTGACAGTAGTAGGGGGGCTAATTACCCCTACACCCCCACTCTTTCACGTAGTGGGTATAAGTGTGGCCGAAACAAATGCCTCCGATTTAATCAGACTCCATAATCAACAACTAATTCATTCATGTGGAAGGATTCCTTTCATATGGGCTTGCTAGAAAAATAATTGATAAAATGGAGGACTTGTTAGATCAGCAAATTCAATGGCTTTCCTAATGGGTTAAGTCTATAAAATAAAATCTTCCCTCTTAATATTTCATGAACCCCAAAGAAAATATACCTTTCAAGAATGAAGTCATTCTCCCATCTCCTTAGGCTCCATTTTTTTAGGATTTTTCTTTAAAGAATTTGTACCTAATAGATAAGGTTCTTATTTTTGGGTCCCTTGTCTCCTACAAGAAGAATCCTTCTATGAGTCACCAAGTTATGGTGAAATATTACTACATAGGGAAATATGAGAGGATCCAAAGCCCTCTCGATCTATCAAGTAGCTTGTCCAAATAAAATGCCAAGTATGTTGACAAGGAAAGGCCTTCATCGAAAGTTGGTAGAAAATTTTAAACTCCTATGCCACAAGGTGATGCTGACTAAACACACTAGACTAATAATGGATCATAGCCTTTCTGGAGGTAGCTAAGCTAGACCTCACCATTGGTAAGGGTCTCAAAGCCTTTTTAGTGATAGCTAAAAGGAATTGATCTTTGACAAGATTTTATCCCATACAACGGTTGTAGACTCACTCATCACCCAAGTGGGAATATTTGAAAACCAAACTTCATTCCACATCTGAGTGGGCCCATAGTGACTACCCAAAAAGGACCCTCAATAAAGAAAATCAAGAATAATGGAGGAAGGGGTCCCAAGGTGTTTAATCGAGGGATTAGTACGATAAGATCTTATTTTCATCAAGAAAATTTAGTATTTATCAATCTGTGAAAACACAAGCATATTAGAGATTTCAAGTTGTTAAACCTCCATAGATTATCTAGGCTTGCTGGTCCATAGAAAGATCATAGAAGATCATGGAAAGGAGAAAAAGGATGCAAAATGGACAAAATTGGACAGAGAATAGATCAAGAACAATAACAAGTCTAATAATATCTGTTTAAAGGAAACATTGGATCATTAAAAAGAATCAAGAAGAAGACCAACAATAAAAGGCATCTAACAGACGGGGATATCCTAAAAAAGTTGAAAACTAAAACTCTATCTTGAAGGACCTATATGGACCCATCATTCTTTCAAGTATCTTGTTTCAAAAGCTTAAGAAAATGATATTGTGCTCAAAGTTGCTTAAGTTTTACATATTATTTCAAGCCAAAAGTTTTTTTCCAAACTAGCTTGGTGTCAGACTTGCAAAGGAGGCAAGCCAAAACATTTTTATGTTGACATCATCCAAGCACTTCAAAATATTTGGCATAGTGCAAAAAATTACAGATAGTATTCATTTTAGAAGGAAATAAGATAGAAAATTTAAGCATTTATGATAGCTTAGCCTTCAAAATATTTTGGCATGGTAAAAAGACCTACATCAAGCATAAAAGCAATCCAAAGGGTAAGTCAAAGGGAACATCATCCCTAATTGGAGTTTTTCAATAAGAAATATGATGTCAACACTCAAAATATTTGACATAATCATGCTAAACAAAAAAGAAACCTCAAAGGAAATAAAGATAGTAGCAACATCCCAAAAAAAAGGACCTTAGCATAAAAGACACCCAACACTTCAAAAAAGAGTAGTTAGGTCACATGGTAGTTGTCAAAGCAAGAAAGTAACAATCACCTTAACAAAGTATTACTAAAAAATTGTAAATCATAACTGCTTAAGGGCTAGCATGAGGTATGCTAAACATGTTGAAGATTTCAAGTGGTGCTAGTTCATCCCTGTGCATGAAGGTTCCATTTTTTCCCATGATTGTATATAGTAGTTAGTTTCATTTTAGCTCAGTAAAAACTATAAATAGAGGAATACCCCTCATTGTAAAGGGTCATTTTTTTTAGTGTTTGCCTATTATAGGTTGTATTTTTGTGCTACTATAATGCAATCAATATTTGTTTGACTTACCTCAATTGGAGTATGAAGAATTGTTAATATCTATGATAATTTGCACTTTCACTATTTTTTTTATGCTTTAATTAGCATCTTTCTATTAGGGTTGAATTTGTTTCGTATACTAGGTAACTGAGATATTATTTACTAGGCTAATTATTGTTTAGAATTCTTTGATTTGAGTGCTTATAATGATGAGTGTTGCAAAACTTGTTCTTAATGCATTTTTGCATAACTTAGATTAAATATTTTGTTAGTTTGTGCTTGTATTGGGTAGTCGATGCTCATGAGGCTTAAAGAAACACTTTTAGTTGAAACCCTAGACACATTCAATATTTCTCTCTATCCTTCTTTCTCAAACCTATCCCTATTTTCTTTCTTTTATCTTACACATAGAAGGATTTAGATAAGAAATCAACCTTCTTTGGAGGTTGATTCAGAAGAAATTTTGGGTCATCTGATCTTCACCTTGATCCAAGGTGCACATTCTATACCTTGGTGGATAAAGTAATCAAGAGGGCCATGTGGTGGATCCAAAGATATAAAAGCAAGATACATCAGGATTTTAGCTTATTAATCTCTCAAGAGGATTTATACCCTCAATGGATTGAGATAGAGTCCAATTTATTATGTGCTGTGTAAGTCACTTCTTTGCCATAAAACATAGGCTCCATTTTCTTAGAAAGGAAATTTTTTGTATTTTTCATAACTCTATTGTTCAATATTCAATTTCTCAATTTCTTTTAATATCAATTTTTCATTCAATCAATTCTTCTTCTTCTTCTTTCTTATATCCCTTTTAATTAATTCCTTCACCAAATTTAATTTATTCCAATCAATTAATAACTTATATCTCCCAATAATTTTATTTTCTAAATTATTTATTCTCTAACTCCTTATATATCTTGAAATCAAAATTAATTAAAATCAGTATTAAATAGCATAAAGGTTCAATGTTTACCTTTAATTTAGATGCTCATCCCTTGCATAAAAGAAATATCTCTTCGGCATACAATAATTATGCTTCACGTTAGGGTCACATGCTGAAACTTCCAAATATACCTCTACTTTTAAGCATTTTGAATTCTATAATTTTTAGTATTAACCAATCATGAATTGCTCTCTGTTAGGTGTACTTAGGCAATTTCATAATGCTCTCAATAAAAATGTTTGTCTTATCAATATTTATAGCACACTCTCATTATAGCTATTCACAACATGTTTTCTCCTCTCATCTAGGCATTCAATTCCTTCCTCTTAGATGTTGTCACAACATGCTTTCTCCTACCATCTAGGTGTTTTATTCCTTCCTCTCAAACACTATTCTCGAACACTTTTTTATCTGCTATTTGCATACATATGTATTCCATAGAATACTTTGTAACCAATGTTGTCTCCTCCAACTTTGGCTACACTTTCCTCCAATTCCATGAATCTTCCTTTGTTCTTCTATCTCTAATCTCCTTGTCCAATCATCTTATTCCTTTAATATTATCCAATATCTAAGCTAGTAACTTCAATATTTTCTCCTTCAATATTCCTTAGAATTACTTGCTATCACTTCAAAAGCTACAAGCTCTTCCTTCAACATAAATCCTTTCCAATCCGTTTGTTGTCCTTATTTCACCCTGGATAGTATTGTGGCTCTCACCTGTGAGGTTTTGATACCATTGTTAGCAATATAATGTTATTCTTCATTTTTTGAGTAAAAGGTAAAAATTTTATTCAAAAATCCTGATAAGTTTATACAAATCTATTTTGATATCCTGCCTTTCTTGGCAAGGCTCAAAATGAAAATTTTCTATTTTATTTTATCTTCCCAGGATATTTGAATCCCCTGTTCTTTAAACTTTACCTCCTTAACTGTATATGTCCTCTTCCAACAAATATTATTGAAGCCCTCTTTGTTCTTTTTTCTATTCCTGATAGCTTTCATGTTGCATTTGATTCCATAGTTGTGCCCAAATATCTTGTTCTACCTCTGTCATCGAATACTTTTCCTATACTTTGGTCTGCACTATTTCTAATAACTTCCTTAACATAATCCCCCAGGTCCTCTATTATGAGCTGAATTCCTCTTTAAAAAATTTGTTGTTCCGTTCCAACCATATTTTCCAGTGAAGCCAATCCCTTAATTCCAAGTTGTGCTTAGTGTTTTGTATTTGAAGGTGTTATGTGACCAATAGTCCCAAAAAGTACTACCGTTAGGAGGATACCATTATATTTGGCTAAATATGGAGTACCACCAATTCTATATTGTGTAAGCATAGGAGCATTAAAAAAGGAGGTGTTTTATAGTTTCTACCTCTTGGAAGCACATTACACATATACTAGATCCAATGAACCCCTTTCTCTTCATATTATCCTAAGTCATAATATTTTTGTGAGCAACCTGCCATATAAAACAATGAACCTTCGGCCAGCCTTTTGGTTGCCATATTTCTTTCTAGGGATGTTGTTGGGGTTGGTTCTTGCTACTTTGGTGAGCCTTTCGGTAGCTTGATTTCACTATGTAAGTGCCTTGTTTCCCATATCCCCATGCTAGTTGGTCAGGTCCATCTTTCCATAGCCATGTTCTTTTTTATAGAATATCTTTCAGTTTACATTTTTTAGCTTCACATTCTTCACCTAACCACTGGTCCAAAATTTGTCATCTTTCTAAAGTTGCTAGTTGTTGGCTTGGGGGGATGAGATACTGATATATAAGAGTTTGGACATGATTATGAAGAGTATCTCTGATACCACTAAGATGAGGATATTGTTTGATAATGGGGTGGGAAACTCTCAAGAATCATCCCACATTCTGAATTTTCTTCCATCACCTACTTTCCAATGTAAGTATTCCTTAATGAGTGAGATCCCTCTTTTGAGTGTTTTCCATATCTTTGATCCCATACCTGTAACTGGAAACCATGGAACATCCTCCTTTTTATGTGCAGGTTAATATTTAGCTTTTAGAACTTGACACCATAACTGATCTGGGTTTGTGATCCACCACCAGTATAACTTTCCTATTAGTGATAGGTTGTTTGTTGATGCAACTCTGATTCTAAGACCTCCCTCTTCCTTTGGTTGACAAAATTTCTCCCATATTACCAAAGCATTTTTCTAATTTTCTTATGCTCTTGACCATAAGAATTTTCTCATCAGTTTATTCAAATATTTGAGAATGCTCTTTGGGGCTGCTAAAATGGAAAATTTGTAAATTGACATTGCTTGTAACACTGAATTCAAAAGTGTGACTCTGCCTCCAAAGCTTAACCATCTATGAGACCAGTGTGACAACTTAGAGAAAATTTTATATTTTATGGATTTCCAATCTTTCCTTTTTAGGATTTTTTCTTTTAAGGTAATTCCTAAGTAATATAATGGACACGAGGCCATTGATAACTTAATAATGTTTGCTATTCGATCTCTGATTCTCTTATGAATATTAAAGAAGAAAAATTTAGATTTTTCTTCATTTAGAAGTTGGCCAATGGCTGCAGTGTAGCAGTATAATATTTCTCTAATACTGATTGCTTCTTTTATTGTTGCTCCCATCCATAATCCCGTATCATCTATGAATTATAAATGAGTGATAGTTATATCTCTATTTATTTGAATTCCTATAATGGTGTTCTCTATTTTTTTATTCTGTATGAGTTTTCCCAGTCCTTTTGCAAAAATAATGAATAAATATGGAGAGAGAGGATCTCCTTGTCTAATTACTCTACTAGCCTTGAATAGTGGGGAGGGAGTTCCATTGGTGAGCACTAAAAAGAAGACTATGGAGATGCGTTCAAGTATCCAGTTAATCTAATATTTTTGGAATCCAAATATTTGCAACATTTGATCCAAAAATTCCCAACTCACTATGTCATAGGCCTTGGACAGATCTAACTTTAGGAATATTTCTTTGTTTTTCTTTGGCCCATATGATGTATAGTTTCTTGTGCTATTACAATCCCATCTAATATTTGTTTGCCCTGCACAAATCCCCCTTATTCAGAAGATATGATATTTGGTAATATAACTTTTAGTACATTGTCTATTACCTTGATGATGATCTTGTATATCACATTACAAAGGGCTATTGGTCTGTAATTGGTTATATTCTCCATCTCTCCTCCATTTGGAATAAAATCTAGAAAAGTATGGTTGAGGTATTTGAGAATCCTACCACTGGATCTGGCTTCTTCTACTGCTCTAGTTATATCTTCTCCTATGATATCCCAAAAAGCTTTATAGAATTCTATTGGTAATCCATCAAGACCTGGGGTCTTTCCTGATTGCATGGAGAAGATTGTTTCTTTCACCTCTTCTTCTTTGATCTCTTTCATAATCTCGTCATTCTACTCTTGAGAGACTAATCTGGGGATACTTCCCAAGATTTCCTCTTGGGATTGTTTTGATAAATGTGGATTTGCAGTTTACAAAGTGGAGAAATACTCATTAGCTACTTTTTACATACTTAAAGTGGTGGTTTCTAGGAGTCCTACATTTGTTAAAGCATCAATTTGATTATAGTGTTTTCTAGCTATGGTCGACTGGTGAAAGAACTTTGTATTCCTATATCCTTCTTGAAGCCAAGTAATTCTATATCTCTACTTCCAATAGGTTTCTTATTTCTTATCTAGCTCCTCTTCCTCCTGCATTAAGATATTTTCATGGGAGAGTAATTCCTCTAAAAGGGGTTTCAAAATAATTCTTTCTACAACTCCTTGCATTCTCTCAACTAGATTTGCTCTTTGTTGCTAAAAATTTGATCTTTGGAATTTGCTCTAGTTTTTCAATTTATATTTGATATATTTCAATCTAGAGTGTAGCTAAAATTGTGCCTTTCCAAATGCTAGTTTCCCTTGTTGCCACCATTGTTGAACTAACTCTGGTAATTCCTGGTTTAGAAGCTAAAAGTTCTCAAATTTGAAGGGGTGATTTTTAGACTGGGGTATTCTGTTTGTGATATTTAGACGTACCAGGAAATGATCAAAAGATAACAGGTTTATGATTTTTGAATGATAGCTCCATAACTAGTGAATTTCTTCCTCTATCAATATCCTATCTAATATTAATTTTATTGATTGGCATCCTTTCCTTTTATTGGTCCAAGTAGTACCACATCCTAGAGGTGGAATGTCAATCAGACTTAGATTATTACCTTGGACAATAAAGAGAATTATCCTTCTCATTGAGATGATTTAGGCCTCCCTCTTGGTCATTCATTGATATCTCGGAATTGAAGTCTCCATCCACCAGGAACCTACTTTTGGGTAATCTTCTCTAATAGCCTGGATTGACTTCCATTGGGTTTTTTGTTCTTGCACTTCCTTCTTCCCATAAAAGTTAATAATCAGCCAGATTAAGTTTGATTCTCTATCTCTCAATATGGTCATCAATATACCTCTAGTTGATGCTGCTTTTACTTGCTTAAAAGGGTCTCTATTCTACAAAGTGGCCATTCCCCAAAGAAACCATGGGAAGCTTGGACCTCATAGTATCCATTCCTCTAGCATATCTTGGATATTATTTGCATTGCTTCTAGTGATGCTCTAGTTTCCTGTAATAAAACCACATATGGATGGTTATGTTCTATCATACGTTTAACAACCAATTATCTGAGGCAGCCATTTAATCCCCTTACATTCCATGCGTGTATAATCATTGGGAACCCATGTTGTAGAAGTTGGCTATGGGTTTAACCATGCCTGCATCTCTCAGCTGTTCTCCTTGTTGTTGTATTTTTATTTGTTTGTCTTTCTACCTACTCCTTGAGAGTTTGTATTTTTTAGCCTTTTCTCCATTTGGCTTATCCCAAGGGTTGGATTTTATCTATTTTTCTCTGCTATTTCCATAATTACCTCCTTATATGTATGTGACTCTTTATTAAATAGTACTAGAGCTCTTTTTGTATCTAGTTGTGGCTGCTATTTATATTCTATTTGTTGTTCTTTGGTTGATGTAAATTGTACCTGTATGGATTATCCTTCTTCTGCCCCTCTCATTACTTTTAGGTATTGTTGTTTTTATGTATCTATATGTTGTGGATGATGAACCTCTTCTGCTACCAATTTCTCTAGATTTTCTGTTTGATTTGAGTGTGATAGTTCCTCTCATTCCATTGGATCATCTAACCTAAGGATCTCAAATTTTTTGGATGGAACCCTTCCTTCTTGGCATTGATTTGTATTTCCTCCCTTTTTTTGATTTCTTCCTCTTTCTTGATTATTATTTTTTATTCCTTTTCTCATAACATTTTGAAATCCTTGTTCATTTTCTTTTTGCTGATATTAGTTTCCTGGGTTTGGATTCGTTGATTTGTCTCTTCTTTGGCTAGTTTTGGGTAGCCTCTCACCAGATGTTCGTATTCATGACATGCTCTACATCTGAAAGGCACACATTCATAGTCTATTTGTTGTCTCCATATATTCCTTCTGACTTTGAGGTCAATTTCTATTGGCAATGGTTTTCCCAAGTCCATCTCCACACAAATTTTGGCATGTGTTGTTGATCCTCCTTTCGTTGATTCTCTTAATATGCCTATGTATTTTCCCAAGATATTACATATCCACTCCAAAATTTCCTCTTTCCAGTATTTTAAAGGAAGTGCAAATAATTTTAACCAAATTAGAGCTGCTAAAGGTTCAGTTCTAGGATCAAAAGTGGGTCGCCATGGTTGCATGAATAGACCTGCAGGGCCTATGTTATACGGATCTCCCTCAAAATCTCTATCCTTGTTAGATATCATTGTGAATTCAAATACAAAGTATCTGTTCGATAATATGAAGATATCCAATTCTCCTTGTGGTGCCCAATGTTTTTTGGCCTAGGAGTACAAGAACCTTGTAGAAGGTTGGAGTCCCACAAACTTGCATATAAAGGCATGCTTGGATTTATACACAATCTCATCTGTTATGAGTTCTTCTACAATTTCTAGCACTAGAATTATTTCTATCTGAGGTAAACATCCATTTATTTTGGCTTGTTCAACTTCAATCTCCTTTTACCTGTAGCTTATAGGATTTTTTGGGCCTATTCTCCTGTATCGTCTCTCTTTCCATTACTGCCTCTGACTGCTTTCATAAATTATTGTGTATTAGGTCCCTTGGGACTCTGAATCCTTCCCTAAAAAGTCCCCTGTATGAACCCTCCTACGAAGGATTATTCCATTGAATTCTCCCCCTTGCAAACCCTACATTTTTCAATTTCAAATGTTCTCTATTTTTCAAGCCTTCTATTAGGGTTTTCTATTGTAACCCTTAAATTACAAAAAATAAGGCAAAAAAAAACTCTAAAGCCATATTAAAACTTCAAAAACATGAGTTTCAGCAAAATACAGTAACAGACCATACCAAAAAAAACAAGCCAATTTTCTCCCTTTTGCCGCAATACAACTTCGATCTCTAGTACAAAACCCCCAGTTTCCAAATCTTATCCCTTCTTCTAGCCATATTTCCAAATATAATGTTATTCTTTATAGGTTAAAGAATTCTAGGATCAATAAATGACATCAATATCAAGCATATATCAAATTAACATCAATCTCACATAAATCACATAGAAATATTTATTGCAAAACTCAAGCAATGCATAAAGCAAAGCTTATTCGAGTTACATATTACATGGCTTTGTCTTCTATATAAAGATACAAGAGACTCTTCACATTACATGACTCTTGATCTTTTATTTTCTTAAACTCATAGGAGAACTTAACTCTTCATATTCCTCTCTTACATAATAAGTCCCACATATTACATAAAGACAAAGTATCTCATGATTGCATATAACTCCCTACTTCTATATTGGACATATCACACTCATTACTTTTCACATTCTAACTAAAAAAATCACACACTTAATTACATGGTGCATGCTCACTCCTAAATTAATACATACTATATACACAAATATCAAACTCACACCCTAATCTAAATATTTACAATA
Organism: Wollemia nobilis; assembly: GCA_028583015.1. Taxonomy (NCBI): domain Eukaryota; kingdom Viridiplantae; phylum Streptophyta; class Pinopsida; order Araucariales; family Araucariaceae; genus Wollemia; species Wollemia nobilis. Next base: position 2,630,904 of record JAQPPZ010001708.1, read on the forward strand.
GGACAAAATAATGTAATACCTCCAACATTCTTCCACTTAAAAAACCTATTCTATTTTAGGTATAATAAACAATCCTATAAAAATAAATACCATGAAGAGTACAAAAATAAGCAAAGGCATGACTTACATATTCATCTTCTTCATCTATCCTCAAACACTTGATCTTCCTCTCAAACTAGTTCTCCATAAGGGCCTTAAAGTCCTAAGACTTCACAAAAAGCCTTATAGTTGGTTTGAATGGTGTACAACCATACACACTAGGAGAAATCATCAATAAAATTAAGAGATTACTTATTTAAATAAATAGATTGTTCTCCCATGGGTCAATAAATATCACTGTGAATAGATCCTAGGGTCATGTAACATGCCTAGTAGTATCTTTTGAAAATGGGCACTTGATGATGCTTTCACAAAATATGCCCCTCACAAACACACTAAGAAGAGAGATATGAGGAATCTTAATAGTCAACTAATATTGACTCATCTAGTTCAAAGATCCATAGTCAATATGATTAGGTCTATTATGTCATCACTAACTAACAACACCTGCTTGTTCCTCCATAGCCACTGAATATTTTATATTAGAGGAGAAAGAGGGTGAACTCAAACAATAACCAAGTTTCTATATCAAATTTGACTCATCATAATATCTTGAGGTAATTATTTTGAAACTATCATTAATATTCTTAATCACTCATCAATCTAGCAAAAAATACACCTTATTAACTATAGGAGTGATGTGATAGATGGACAAGAGGTTGGTCCCCACACTAGGAACATGAAGAACCTCATCAAACAAATAATAACCAATTGTTACTTCACTACATGTAGCAATCCATAGTGAAGAATCATACTTGATTACAACATGCTTTCCAATATTCTAAGTGTTGCAAGAGATGGTGATGCTTATTCATGTACCAAGTTATCTCTAAGTCTTCAATCCACTTATCATAAGATATGGATGTCTAATATATTGAATGAATAGCTACATGTACCTATGATGTATCACCATTATGTCATCCTCATCGAGAGTGTAAAAGACAATAACATCAACATCCATTTTTTTGGATGCTTTATTAAGATTCTTAACTTGTATCTAACAAAACTCTTCATATCCTTCCTTTGTACAAAAAGTGCAAATAATATTCTTGAAGGACCTCGTAGTCTTCTTCTCTCCTTGGTTTGGTTTCTTGTCAACCTTTTTCAACCACTTTATTTACATAAGCCTAAATAGTTAGATAATAATTCCTATACCTCTATCATCAAGTATAATGACGAATAAGTTACTTGAAAACCTTAACAAGATAAGCAGGATCGACATTTAAAACATATATCTGAAGCATATCAAACATAATGGCAATTGTCTCATATGTTTCTAAAATATTGTTAATAGAATGTTAAGAAGATAAATTTCCTTTCAAATATCATAAATACTCTTATTTCTATTATTACATCCTATGGCAATGTAGATATCTTATTTCAACTTCTTGAATTGGCTAATGTTCTCATCTATAGTCTCAAAGTTCTCCATGTCCAAGGCAACAAGTTCTACCTTAATCTACTTATTTGTGTACAGTCAATGTGATCATACAAATTTTAAAACTTATCTAGTAGATCCTTGCAATTCAATGTGTTATGGCATGGGTTTCATAGATCTTCAACATAAAGAGCAATCACACCAAGAGCTTAATCCTTATTATCCTTGAGTAGTTACTTTCTAATATCAAAACTAATGTCCAAAGGGACCTCATTCATATATTTGAGCAATTCTTTGCTTCAAAGCAAAGCTTTAATCTTTATTATATAGGAGCAGTATTTTGGTCCACTACAAAATGGTACATGTTAATCCATGAGATATCTATCAAAATATAGTCTCCTACATGTAGATGTGACTAGAAATAATATTATCAATGCAAAGAGCTCAAAAACTATGAAATTTGAGAAAATGATCTCAAAATGTTTTTCTATGCGAGTGTTATGGTCCTTAGAAATGTAAAAATCATATAAAAAATGATTATATATTTAATGAATGGGACACTATCACATTTCTTGATAGGGTTGCTAAGGGAGTGCCAACTGAGTATTGGTTGATCTACCACTAAGATAGTGAAATAACAAATCAACTTCTACCATGTGTTTGAAATAGATGCAAGAAACGAGCAACTTTAGAATTGATTTGAGGTTTGATTAAATGCAAAGCTAAGGTAGTTGATGAACTACCATGGAACCACCATCCTAACTAAATTGGAGAGTTCATAGTGCTATTTTGTAAAATAATGTAATAACATAACCTATGTGCTAACATCCCCCCCTTATTACATTATTGGCAAATACAAAAAGCATTGCGAAACAATTCAAATTTGGCAAGTGAAAGTGCCTTGGTGAAAATATTTTGCAGCTTGCTCATCAGTGGGAATGTATTGGAGTTGTATGTGGTGCTTTGGAAATTCATATCGAATGAAATGACATCAAGTGTCAATGTGTTTGGTACGCTCATGAAAGAATGATTCTTGATGATATTAAAAAATCTTGATCATCACAAAACAAATGAAGTGGAATATTATTTGGAAGACCCATGTTTGTAAGAATGCAACTTAACCACATTATATCATAGAATGATCCACTTGTTGCATGATATTTTACCTCTGTAGAAGATAAAGCAACCACCTGCTGCTTCTTACTATGCCAAGAGATAGGTCCAAATCCAAGATGGAAAATATAACTAGAAGTCAACTTGTGATCATCAATGGATCCAACATAGTCTGATTTCATGTATCCTTGTAAGAACTTGTCATTCTTCTTATAATCTAGGCCATAGTTTGTACTACCATGGACATAATGAAGAACTATCTTTGATACTTTCCAATGAATCACCTTAGGTTCCTGCATGAACCTTGAAATATAAACCACAACAAAACTGAGATCTGACCTGGTATTGACTCCCAATCAACTAGTGATAAAGAGTACCATCTATCTATGGTGATTTATTATATCATGATAACTCAAGTCCTGGCTCCTTTGAAGTCGATTTAGACTTGCAGTCAGTCATGCGATATTTTTTTACCAATGTCTTGGCATACTTCTTTTGTCTTACTCTGGTATGATTTTTTTTGAGTCACTTCCAAACCAAGACAATAGTGAAGAAATCCTAGATTTGGCATTTCAAATTATTGTTTCAAATCATATTTAACTGCATCAATCATGTTATTTGAACTACTGGTTATGATCAGATCATCCAGATATAGTACCAAAATCATTATGTTAGAACCATTGTTCTTGATATAGATATTTGCATATGAATTGCTTCTTTTGAATCCATGTTGTACTAGGTGACTGTCTATTTTGATGTACCAAGCTTGTGGATCTTGTTTTAGCCCATACAAGGATTTGACCAACTTGCAAACTTTTTGTTCTTGTCCTTCAAACACAAATCTTTCTGGTTGGGTCATGTACACTTCTTCTTGCAGGTCACCATTTAAGAAAGCATTTTCTACATCCATCTGATGTAACTTCCACCCAAACTAAGCTGCCATGGCACAAAGTACTCGAATGGTAGTCATTTTTGCAGTAGGGACAAAAGTCTCTTCATAATCTATGCCTTCTTTCTGAGCATAGCTCTTTGTAACAAGATAGACCTTATGCTCATCAATAGTACCATCTACCTTATACTTCACTTTGAACACCCATTTGCAGCCAATGGGATTCTTTCTTGAAGGTAGATTAACTAGCTTTCATGTATGATTTTTCATGAGAGATATATGTTCTGCTTCCATAGCAGCCTTCCACTAAGGCTCACTAAGTGCATCTTAAAATGTTATGGGTTCATTCTCATCCAATGCTGACATATAAACTCGTTCATCATCCACATCTATTTCTCTGTATTCCTCTACATCTACATATAGTTCATCAAAATTTTGGTAAAGGTCATCAGCCTTTGAATTTGATGCCTCTTCTCTTATCTGCTGAGTCATGTTGTGAGTACAAGTTTGATCTAGATTTAGATTTGGAAGTGAAGTCAACTTTGAATCTCTCAATGTGCTAGTATACCTTTTTGAAATCTTGTTCTATGGGGGTGGAACCTCTTTCTTAGGCTTCTCTTCCTCTAGGTATACAATTGTAGATGTGTTATTTGATGTAAAAGCTTCATCAAATACCACGTATCTACTAGTGTGTATTTTATTGGTCATAGGATCTATCAACCGATATCCCTTTGAATGCTCATCGTAACTAAGAAAAATACATTGTAAGGTTTTTTAATATCTAACTTATTCCTCTTCTGTTTTGGTATATGCATGAATGCCTTACATACAAAAACCCTAATATGATAAATGGAGGGTTTCCTACCATTCCATGCTTCTTGTGGATTCATGCCCTGTAGAGCTCTTTTGGGTGCTCTATTCAAGAGGTACGATGTTGTACTCACTACTTCTGCCCAATACTCATGCTCAAGATGTGTCCCCTTAAGCATACATTAAACCATTTCCACAATGGAACGATTCCTCCTTTCAGTAACTCCATTTTGTTGTGGAGTATAGGTGGTTGTCAGCTATCTCTTAATCCCATGTGCATTTAGAAATGATGAAAATTCATTGGAGGTATATTCTCCCCTTGATCTGAGCGGAGGGTTTTTACGAAACATCCTGACTCATTCTCAACAAGCTTCTTGAACTGCTGAAAGTATAGAAATACCTCTAACTTCAATTGGAGAAATAAAACCCACATACTTCAGGAGTAATAATTAACAAACAATTGTAAATACCTCTTTCCACCATAGTTATTTGGCATAGGACCATATGGATCGGTGTGGACCAACTCCAAATATTTCTTAACTCATGAAGAGCTAACCTCAAATGGTACTTGGTGTTGCTTCCTTGCTAAGCAATCTGAGCATACTAGAAATATGGATGAAAGGTTGGGAAGGCCTTTCACCATCTCATATTTTCTCAACTCGAGCAAATATCCTGAACTCAAATGCCCATATATCTTGTGCCAAAGATAAGTAGTCTCATTTTTAGTTGATGCCATGGCAACATGAGGTATTGAAACGACATCTAATATGAACAAGCCATGCTTGTATGATCTTGTTGCTACATGTTTTTTCTTTTTGGTGATGAAACATCTCTTTAGGCACTCCTCAACACTGAAAACAACATCCATATCTCTATACAAGATCTAAGGAACGAACAAAAAATTGTCGACCAATCCAGGAACATAAAGAACCTTCTCAATCTAAAATTTGCCATATTAAAGAGTGATGGAAACATCACCTTCACCTTGGACTTAGTAGGTCTTATCATCAGCTATTGTCACTGGTTTGCCTTCCTTTGCCTCAAATATCTCAAACCATGATCTATCTCCAGTCATGTGTTTACTGGCACTGAAATTAATCTACCACACTGGATATTTCTACTGAGAAGATTTATGAGTCATGAGCATCTTGTGTGCTCACTCATAATCTAAGTCTGATTCTGATTCGAGATAAGCAACATTCCCCTTGGGTTGCTTATTATTATTATTTAGTTTATATTTTTCTTTGCCCCTTTTCTTGTGATCTTGGTCATTGTGTTATTTATTCTTAAACCAACACCTGTTGGTGTCATGGTTATTCATATCACATATTTGTAATATTGCTTATCTTTCTACTAAGGTTGTTTCCATTTTCCTTTTGATGAAGATACTCCCTTTTGAAAATTACCTTGTTTCTTACCCTCTTGTTTGGAGTAGAGGGCATTATATGGCACTTCATCTTTATAAAACTTATTTGCCTCCTCAGTTTGAAGTAAATTAACAAATTCCACAAAGGTAACTTGTCTACCAGACACATTGAAAGAGGTATTAAATGGAGTGAATATCAAAATTGGTTTACATTATTTCTCCCCAATGATTTAAAGATAACAATAGCTTAGACGTCATTGTTGCAACTATATTAGACGTTAGATACAATAGTCCAAGCACGACATCATCACTTGTAAGTGTGGACCAAAGGTACCGTATATAACGAACATTGTTGTGCAATAAATTACGTAAATAGGTGTAAAATATTTGAGGTCTTTTCTTTGCTTTGTATATTTTACTTTATGATTGAAATGCAACAAAACAAGAAATTTAAATGCAAAAACAATCACAAGTGTCAACAAATTTAAACACTTAGGTGTCGGTTTCCACTGAAAATGCACCTGTTACAATGCCAGTTTTGTTACAATGATGATATTTAAATCCAAATGTTCTTTTCAAATCAAAAATTTTCTTCCCCCCTTTGTCTTAGAATTTTGCAAAAGAAAATACTTGTGATCCCTCCTTTTTGTTGCAAAATAAACAAGGATAAAAAATTGTGATATACCCTTTATGAGTGCCAAAAAAATGCTTATCCCTCAAAAACCTTCTTGAAAGGAATAAACAAAGTATTAAAAAAATATCTCTTAAAGAGCGCTTCCTTTTGTCTTCGGCAGTGGGCCAAAAAAACAAGCAAAATATGTTCTTCTTGGAACTCCCTCATTTGTCAATGACAAAAACTGGCAAAAACAATATTTGTTAGCAAAAAGAATTGCTAGCAAAGATGTTGTTATAGCACAAAAAATATTATCAAGCATAAAAATATTGTCAAGGCGCAGGTAGGATTTGAACCATGACCTCTAAAGTGCTAAAGTCTTTAGGCAGGTCTGACTAACCAGGTGGGCTAGCAAGCCCAATAGAATATGAAATGAGAAAGAAACCCCGTATTTCTTATTGCCACCAATAAATACAAAAACAAATTGGTTTTGTCAGGGTTTGAACCCTAAATCTGTCTCCAACGAATAACTTTGCATGGGTGGGTTTGTCGATCAGGCTACAGTGCCTGATGGAAAAAAATGGAGAAGACCCATTGTATTATGTGTGTCAGAGTAATACATTAAAAAATGTAGGATTGTCCCACATGCACTACGTGAGTGCTGTGATACAATTTAGAAACTATTTACCTCACTAAGACTTTCGATTGCCTTCAAGAAATCAAGCCTTGTCCTCAATATTTTTGCAATGTCGTGCCATGTTAAACATACCACGTCACTTTGGTCCAATCAAACACCACCACATCATGCCTCGATCCATGTGTAATGTGAGTCAATCTCCTGCCACATTAGACGTCCAACAAAAAACTACACGTGCACCACATCACCCATCATATTAGTTTACGTGTCTCTATTAGGGTCAATCTTTGTTATCTTTTTCTTGGGTTGGTCTATGTCAGCTTCTTGTAGGGTCGGTCTGTGTTAGTTGTCTATCAGTTTGTACAGTCTATGTCAGGTATCTGTCAGTCTCCCTATGTTGAAAAACAAGGAGTCTTACCACCTTTGCCAAGCCTTGTCCTTCCAAGCTCGGTGCATATCTTCTTGCGTAGAAATGTATTCTTGGATGTATGGAGTAGTTAGTAACTACCTTTTTCAACCACCATCGAACCACCTTGCCCAACCGTTCGCTCTGATACCATGAAAAATATGCAAGCAACAAACAACTTTAGAATCGATTTGAGGTTTGATTAAATACAAAGCTAAGGTAGTTGATGAACTACCAAGGAACCACCTTCCTAACTAAATTAGAGAGCACATAATGCTATTTTGTAAAATAATGTAATAACATAACCTATGTGCTAACTGTGTCATTGTTTAATGCAAGAGGATGCCACTTGGATGCTAAATATGCAAGCCACTAGGCAATGTCTCATGAACTAAAATCTATCATGTGTCAATTTTTAGATCCAAAAGGAATTAATAGTTTTCCATATCTACTATTGACTATGCAAGGACTAGAATAATAACTTTGATGAGTTATCTTGATCTTATTGACTAATATTTTATATGTAAATTCTAGTGTCCACTTCATCAATTTACCACATCAACTGCTATTACATCATCTAGTCCCGTGTCATCAAGAGATATATCAACCATTATCACATCACTTGGTGATATATTTTTTAAATTTATTATATGGAATTGGAACAGACCCTACTTGCATCACATCACCATGTAGTGGTATTAACTTGAATATTATCCATGTATCGCTTAGAAAAATTTGAACTTGGATATCCTCTTGATGTTGAGGAATCTAACTAGTTGAACTAAAGTCATTTGATTCACTTGGTTCCATGTTACCAAGTGATATATCACCAATTTCTATGGCATCAAGTTCCAATCAAACTTCAAAATAATTGGCACAAGATACAAATATTAGACCTCTTGGAGTCCAATTCTTAATATAGACATTACTAGCCACTTGTACAAAGATGCATATCCCTAATAGCAAATAAAAATTGCACACTTTAGCACTTTTCTCTAGGCCAATTGCAAATGTCGATGCTTCAAAGGCTTATGGTGGAATCAAACCCATGATGCATTGGTGGAGTAAGCCCCATGTGTGATAATCTAGCATAATGGTGCTTGCATGAGCATTTTGATGATCACAAATATCCTCCTTATAACTTCACACCTCTATCTCAATGATCCCGAAATATCTTCAAATAGGTTTGAACCCATTCAAAGTTTCCAACATGTCTTTCCAAGGGCATGATTGACCATTGTGCCAACACTATACGTGGTTCTCAATGTATTTATTGTGACTCCTCTTCCATACTCATCAAACCTTCCCACCCTTATATGGAATATTCTCATTTTCAAGTTCATAAATTTTAAAATGGAGGGAGGGACCAAAAAAATTTATGCTAAAAGGAAAATACCTGAAGGTAGAATGACTAAAAATGTTGAACTGAGACCCCCTAAAATTTCACAAATAATCTAAAAAACTGAAGGTTTATCATATCTACCATAGTTTCCTCTAGATAAAAATTTTCTTCAATACAACCAATTCATCCATCCTCTCTAACTAATGCAACAAAAATATTTTTGGACCATATTATCAACTTTGTCATGTAGTTCAAAGGTCTTTGCCATGCATGAAAGTGTGTCCATAATTTCTCTAGGACATAAGGGTTACCAAATTTTTTTCATCATCTTCTTTCCTTCCATGACAATCATGTAGACTATCCTATAATTTTTGCTACATCTATAGAGAAAAATTTAATGAGAAAAGGACATAAATATTTGTTTTACTTTGTAAAAGACCGAGGTTTTCAAACAACCTAAAAAATTCAATAAAGCAATTATGGCACCCATCTAGTCAAAATTAAGAAAAAAAAAATGGATTAAATATCAAGAGATTCAAGAGGAACTTTCTAATGCATATTTATCTTGGAATAACTAATCTATTGCAACACAATGACATCTGTGTGATCTAAGTCCACCTAGGATTTTGTAAAGGAAACTATTGGTAGCAAGTAAAACTTCCACAAACTACTTAAAAAAACAAATTATTCATTGGTATGGTCAGAGAAGAAAAACCATCAAATAAAATTAATCAAGTAATGCAGGTTCATACCCATTCTAATACCATATTGGATTTCATAATACTTTCCAAAAATAAATGAAAACAACATATAGTATAGACTAGCAAAAATATCTCATAGAAAGAACACGCACAATATAAAGGGTGTTCATAAACATCAAAATAATCTCATTAAAACATATATATTTTACTTAATTGATGTTCAAATGGTTGGTAGAAAGGGATATAAATATCCAATTACAAGATACCTTCAGGCCAAGTATAAAGAATCAACCTTTAGGTTGAATAATAAAATATTATAATAAAACCATCTATACAAGGTGCACAATGGCCCAAAGGGCTATACAAAAATTATAAAACAAAATTTGGTCATGGACTCAAGTTAAGCTTAACACCACATATTATAGCAATATAATTAGGTATTTATACCCCTTGAGACCAACTATTTCTTTATTAGCTGGATTTTTATCCTTTCCTTTAGTGGGATTATTTTGATTTCTATGGACTACCCTTCATACTAGTTTTTGTTCTTTCTACGTGTTCTTATTTTTGGATAATGTGTTAATTCCATTAATTTCTAGAAAGTATAGTAAAATCCAACATGATATCAGAGTATGTGTGCATCTTCATTATTTTATCTCAGGTACTTTTGACTATATTTCTTATATGATAGTTCTAGAAACAATGTCATATGGAAGTAATCTATGGAATATTTGTATTTTCAATAGAATTTATTAGGGTTGTACTTCAAAACCCTAATTGGACTTGTATTGCAACAATCCTTCTATGTTACAAAAATTTTGTTGTTCCTAAGAAAACATTCACAACCAGGTTCATATTTCCTCTCTTGATATTCAATCTATATTATTTGTTTAGATGCATTTCCTAACTGTTGTATTAAATAGTTTGACAATGTATGATGCCCTCATTTATCTTTTACAATTATTTCAAAAAGAAATATTTCATTTTCTACTTCAATTGCTTTTTGTATGAATGTAACATAGATGAGAGGGTAGTCTACATGATTTTTCAAAAGAGAGAACAAGAGGTCAAATATTATTTGACTACCCCTAGGTACCATAGAAGTCATGGGAAGACTTCCATGCATGGAAAAGACCTTCAAGCTACTTGATAAAATTGTAAAATTGGTCTGAGAATTTTTTATTACATTGGATAGAGAGGAAATCCTGATTAGTTTTATTCCAAAAAGGGTTGTGTAGGAACCATGATAGATATGGATAAGTCATTAGCTTTTTTTGATTCTTTGCAAAATATTAGAGTTTTTAGATTTGACACTTTTCATCATTTTACCTCCAAATATTCTATTTTTTGCTCTATCCCTATAAACATTAAAAACAAATGAAAGTGGAAGAATCCTATGATTAGGAGGAAAAATCAAGGTATTTGTATGTACTTTGGAAGTTTTAAACCATGTTGTCAATGTCTTCTATGATGTGCTCCAACACGGAATGTGTGGCAAGTCATGCTTCATTGACTAGTGCATACATAGTCATGACTTAGGTGCTAGGAGGTTGTGTGTTGAAATCTTTATGTGGAGTATTTTGGATGTTGAATGGGTTGGGGGATGGTACATGTTCATAATTTGAACCAGTTTGAAGCTTCTTTACATCCTCTATTGGATTTTTTCTTGACACACAATGCAACATGGTGGTTGGACATGTTCCTAAGGATTGGGCACTACTTGATCATCATTTTGAACCCCATCGCCTATAATTTAGTGTGAATAATGTTCATCCATAGAAAAGTATCAAGATATTCAATGTAGTTATATCCTTGATGATAACGTACCTTGGTGGTGCCTTGATTATCCAAAAAGGGTGCCAAAGCTTGGGACTCAAAAGATTTATGGTTCAAATCTCTTGCCTTTATTTTTAGATGAATGTTGATGATCAAGCAGATGATGTGGTAGTAAAAATATATTTTGAGAATAAAATCAAGTTCAACAATAAAAGGATGACATCTCAACATTCAACTTGTAATTACCTTCACCCAATCAACAACAAACATGATGCATAAGTGTTTACTCTCATATAAAAGGAAACATATGATAGTATGTGGTTTGTTGATTCCTTGTCCAATGGCCTACATAGCTATCATTCAAATGAAACCCCATTGCATAGATAAGTGATACTTAAATAATAGCTGGCACCACTTCATTCACTAAATGTACCTCATATTTTTTTCCATAGTTTGAAAGGTTTTGATGATAGTTTTTAGATTTTTAGGCTAAAGTTTTGGGAGTCATAACTTGTGCATATGGAAGAATTGTATGCCCTTTTTTTAAATCACACAAATTTTTGAGCTCTTTACATTAGAAGAAATATTTATTTATCACAAGTTTAGATAAAAAAACTATACTTTGATAGGGATTCCATGGATCAACATGTGCATTTGTTCAATGAACGTAACTATTCCACCTATAAAATCAACATTTAAATTCTCGTCTAAAGGAAGGGACTCCTCAAATATGTGAATGAGGACCATCTAGGCATAAATTCTAATGATAAAAAGTAGGTATGCAAGGATTAGGAGGAATATTATGGTGTGATTGATCTTCATGTTGACAAGATCTATGATAATTACATGAGTTGTATTTTTTTTTTAAGCGAAAAACCCCTTGCGGAGCCGCCTTGGTTTGAGAGACCACGAATAGGGGGTTCTACACCGTCAAAGTCACCCGGGGGTCACACCCGACCCTGCCCACACCAACATTATCAATTGGATTTTGGATACCCAATTCAGATTTTTGGTAGGTGGAGATTTGAACCTGGGACCTCCCTTGGAGGATTGCCCTCTCCTCTCCAACTCACCTACAACACTTGGGTTACATGAGTTATAATTTAAATCCAAAGGAGTTACTAAAAAGTACTAGGACATATATGGCCATATTTACTCTATATAAATCAATACATTAGAGGAAGACACCATTACAATGAACATGGAGAACTTTGAGACCATCGATGATTACATCAACTAGTTTAAGAAACTGGAAGAAGAGATTCTCATTTCCAAAGTATGTACTAGTGGAAATGATGTTATTGATCTTATTAATAATGTGTTCAACAAAGTTTTGAAAATTATGAGATGGTTATAATTTTTTTTGATATGCTTCTAGTATACTTTACCAAAATTCCTACTAAATCTCTTGATGATGTGTTCAAATACCTTATCCACCATCAAGCTTGATAATAGAGTCATAAGATTCATTCTCTCACTATTCATCATGAAAAAAGTGGTTTGTTTATAAGTAGATAAGACGTTGAAGTAAGAAGAGGAGAAAACTAAGAATTTGGTTTATACTTTTTTTAAAAAGGAAGGACATAAGGCAAAGTTTTCTTGATTGTGTATTAAGAAGCTTGAAGAGGCATCCAAAAAGCGGGGTTGATGTTGCTTTCTTATATGCTTAGGATAAGTAAGATCATGATGGTGAGACCTTGAAAGAACATGTAGCTGTTCATTTAGCATATTGGATATCCACTTATAAATAATTTATTATAAATTTAGGGATAACCTCACACGTGAATAAGCATTGTCATATCTTGCATGACTATAGTACATAACATTTTGGAGAACAAATGGTTATTAGGGATGATTCTTCTTTACAACTAGATAGATGTTGTGAGATTACAATTGGTTTATTAGCATTTGATGAATTTATTCATGTTCCAAGTGTGGGTCACAATCTTTTTTCAATCCATTATAGAACACATACAGATCCAAAGGTTGAGTTTTGGTAAGATCGATGATTAAGGATATTATTAATGGTTTTAGGGAAGTTACCTCATGTTATTATGATGTATTTTATTATATTTATAAGATTGATGACCATCCATATTCTTTTTCCTCCTCCTCCAAGAAATACTATGGCTATGGTGGCATAGGAAAATGATAATAACAAGTGATAGAATTATATAATTAGGCACCTTGGCAATGAATCCTAAAGGTACATGAGTTATCATAAATTGGTTGTTGGTATTATATCCATATCTATTTATAGTTATGTTTGTAAGGGGTGAATCTTTGATATAAATTTTGATTAAAAATGTTGCAAGTGTTCAATCCATGAAATAAAGTTGAAGCTCATTCACAATGATATTTGTAGACCTATGGGGGTGTCATATATTTCTAGCAATAAGTATGTTGTCACATTTAAATATTATCTATGTATTTATGGCTATACACTATTCATACCAAGGTTGAAGCCTTTAGGAAGTTCAAGGACTTCAATATGCTTATGAAGAATCAGTTCTAGAATATCAAGTACTCATAAAAATATGGAAGAGGTTACTATGTTAGTCATAATTTTTTGATTTATTACCCCTTCATGGAACTTATCTTCAAAGGATTATTTATTATATCCTAGAACAAAATGGGATGGCTAGTAAAAAAAGTAAGGTTATCATAGATATGGATAGATTTACATTATATGCCAAGTGGACAGGTCCTAAGTTATGGGGTAAAGCAATGACTGGTGCAACACATATCATTAGTCAAACTCTAACTTGAATTATTTAGGGTATGACTCCTCTTGAGAGAGTAACAAGTGACAAGCATGATTTGTAAACATTTCATATATTTGGATACAATAATGGGTCCATATTCACAAATATAGGTAGAAGAAGTTGGATGAAAAGATCCATAATTGTATTTTTGTGGGGTATTCTAACTCATCAAAAGCTTAGTGTTTGCTTGATCCTGAAAAACAACATTTTCTTATTCAAAGGGATGTTTTCTTTGATGAGATACTTCTATCTACTATTTTTTGAACTTTTCCAATTCTTTTGGTCAATTAATCTCCTCTCATATATCCTCTAGTGGTTCTTTCTTACCCCTCAAAGATTCTCACTAATAAAATTCTAGTTGTTTTGGCTTCTTCACCTCCTAGTGAATACACATCAACAAGTTCTCCTAATTTGACTCCTCTTCCTTGAGAACCTTATTCAAAACCTATAGTTTTGGATCCTAGAGTATATAAGTTTGATCCTCATATACCTTATTTTATGATATTATATGTTGATATGGATGTCGATCTTGGATTCAATGTGTTTGTATAGATTACTTATGCTACTTTTACCTAGAATATACCATAGTCTTCCATGGTCTGTTCCATGACCAAGTGGGCAAAAATATCATTTAGGATGCTCAACCCATTCTCTATCAAAAGTACCATTATAAGGATCCCTCGTGGACCTAAATATTAAGGTTTGATAGCTATGTAAATCCCTTCACTTATTCTTAGGATAAACGTTATTCAAAGTGGGAGGATATTATGCTTATTAAGTATGATTAATTGATGTAGAATTAGACATGGGAGCTCATTCCTCTTCCATAATATAAAAGTATTATTAGATATAAATGAGTTTATAAGACCAAGTATAGTTTCAATGGTTAGGTGGAGAAGCATAAGGTATGTGTTATTGTTAAGGAATTATCTCAAAAGTAAAAAATTGACTATTTAGAGAACTTTGATTTGGTTGCAGAAATGTATTCTAATACTTCTTATGGATAGGAATTACATTAGAAAAATATGAAGAGTTCATTTTTTTATAATGATCTCCAATATGAGATTTATATACAACGTCCACCTAGTTTAGAGCTTGATGGATCTACTCCTTTGGTATATCAGTTGAAGAAATTCTTGTATTTTTCCTATGCTTGGTGTGAGAAGATCCATTATTTATTTTTCAATTATAGGTTTAGATGATATGAGTTGGAGCATTATGTCTAAATTAAGCATCAATATGATCATTTTTTCATGATTGTATTGTATGTTTATGATGTTATCATCATAAGAAGATCAACATCCTTGATCGAGGAGATGAAATCATTCTTAATAACATATTTGAGTATTATTTATTATTTATTAGATTGAGTAGTCATCCTCTAGGGTCACTATTTGCTAGCCTAAACATGTTTTAGATCTTATATAGAAATTTGGGATGCAAGATTGCAAACTTATTCAAACATTCTTTACTTCTAGTTTGAAGCTACCAACATATTGCACTAGTCCTTTGGTGGATGCTACTTTGTATTGACCACTTGTTTGGGACTTTCTCTATATCACTCATGCTTGACCAAATATAGCATTCACTATCATCTCTTGTTACAAGTATATGCAACCACCTCATGAGAGTCATTGGCCAAGCAAATGCTTTGGTACATCAAAGGTACATACTAGATCTATATTCACTACTTAGTTGGAGCCACTCTTATTTTTATATGATATTTTATGTAGATTAGGCTAGTGATTTGGACCAATGGTGCTTCACTATTGGGTTTTTTAAATCTTGGCATTGGAGTAGTAGTTTGATGTTGTAGATGATAGTCCACCACATCTTATTCTTCTATGAAAGTTGTATATTTTTTATATTAATGAGTCTACCAAATACCTTAAATGTATTTTCATGATTTTGGGTAGTTGATAAACCCTAAATAGTTTCTAGTTACTCTTCATTGTGATAATCAAAGCTCCATAAAGCTTATCTACAATCTAGTTGTTCATCAACAAACTAGGCAAATTGAGATTTGGATGCACTATGTTTGATAGATTTATGCCCATGGGATACTTGATCTTAGTCCATATATCATAAATAGAGAAAACTATAAATATCCTTACCAATTTCATGTCTAAGGTTCCTTTTGTATAATTGCATGAGTGTTTAGGGGTAAACGAGTGTCCCTTAAAGGGGGATAACTAATAAGGATCTCTTTTTATCTCCCCTTTTCATATTAAAGGGGTGTTGGAATATATGGTGTTATAGATTAACTTGAGGTCATATGTAAATTTTGTATTATATTTATTGTATAGACCTTTGGGTCTTTGTATAGTTTGTATAGGTGGAATTATTGTAATTTTTTATTAATAAACCGTAAGGTCAATTACTTAACCTTCACATAAAGGTCATGTGTAATTAGGTATTTGTACCACTAGAGACCAACCATTTATTTATTGGTTGGAGTGTTATTTTTTCTTAATGACATTATTTTAGTGTCTACAAACATCCTTCTTATTACTTTGTGTTATTTTTATTATTTGTTTTTTTTTTTTTTTTTTTGGTAATTATTATAGTAGATTAAAAAAGGGTTTTTATAGAGGATCCCAAAACCTTATGTACAAAATCAGCCTTGCATCATGCCTCCTGGCTTTATGTATAAGCCTATTACAGAAAACGTAACCCCTAAAAAAACCTGATTACATAAGCAATGGGCCTAGGGCATCAATCCCTTGAAAATGAACACCAAAACAGAAATCCCGCCCAGCGGTAACAGTAAGCATGAAACAATCTCTGTCAGCGAGAAACAGAAAAATAAGAAAGAAAGTAGTTTTGGAGATCCCACCCAGCGGGGAGTAGCCAAAAACCACCATCGAGAAGATCTCGCCCAGTAGGAAGCAAAGAAAAACCATTACAATAAAATCTCGCCTCGCAGGAAGCAGTCAAAACCACCACAAACAGTCCCGCCTAGCGGGAAGCAACAGGGAAATCCCGCCATCCGGGAAACCAGCAGAAAAGAAAGGATCCCGCCTCGCGGGAAAACTAGCGGATTTTGCGGATCCCGCCCTGTGGAGAAACCATCCCGCCCACCGGGAAAAAATTCCGTTCAGCGAGAGCCATCCTGCAGGAAGCCGACAGCCAGCACAGAGAGGATCCAGCCCATCAGGAAGTGACCAAAGAGTTGCACCACAAAGAACCCACCCCGAGAAAACGGAAGAGGATCCCAACAGCAGGGACCAAGAATCCCGTCCAAGCACAGAGCCCGTCGAGGATTCACAAGAAAAAGGGGGAAGCTGTCCAAACCCTAAACCATCACCTCCACCGCACCGAGAAACGCAGGGGACTAGATCCATGCGAATAACCTGCAAAAAACCCCAGGGGGAAGCCTGAGGGAAAAAGGGAAGGGATCCCCAACCAAACAGGGATCCCTAGGAAGCACCAGTCCGAAAAAACAACCAAAGAAACCCTAGCCGCCCGGGAGGGGCACAAATAGTGGAGAAGGATCTCCCCCAGGAGATCATCTGCAAACAACCACTCCCCGGAAGGGATGACCTGGGTTGAGCCAGGGACTGGGCAAGAACCAGGAGCCATGGGAGGGGGAGCAGGGGAGGGACCAAAGCCCTCCCCTCTCTACTTTCTTCCCTCCTTATTTGTTCTTATTTTTGGATAGTATGTTAATTTCATTTTTTTCTAGAAAGTATCATGAAATCCAAAAATAAATTCTTTCTTCTATCCCTTATACTGAAGATACTTATGAAGTTATGAAAAATAATCCATCCTTGCAATAAAATGGAGTATCTATGTAAAACTCTTTATCAAGTATTGCATTTTCTAATACTTTTCTAGAAATAATAGAAGCAACATATGTACTAAAATCATAAATAAAAATATTAGAGATCAAAAGGAAAGAATGATTGACACACAAATAATGGAGGATGTTATTAGACACTATTAAATCACTATGATTTGATGAATAAGGTTTTTGTGGGATACTTTATACCAAAGTTTTCAATAATAGTTGCAAGTTACTAAACCCTTTCCACAACACATTAGGTTTAAAGGGTCAATGAATGTTAAATATTAAAGAACACAAGCTTATACTGAGAGGGGGTGAACAGTATAAGATAAAACGTTTCTCTTTTATTTCCAAAGCAATAACTTAAAATAATATCAATGCAATAATGAAATAATGCACAAATCACCATACACATAAGAGACAAATATTTTACATGGAAACACCCTCTCAGGAGAAAACCACAACAAAATATTGCTTATATATTTTTCAACAAATTTCATGGGCACCAACCCACAGGAGACACCAATCCTCTATACAAGTTAATCCACAAGAGACACCAATCCCCTATACAAGTTTGTGGACACCAATCCACAGGAGACACCAATCCCCTCTCAAGTTCGTGGAAACCAATCCAAGTGAGACACCTATCCCCTCTCAAGTTCATGGACACCAATCCATAGGAGAAAACCATCACCTTGCTCAAGTCTACTCCAAAACCTACTCAAATCTGCTCCAAAACTTTCTTAGATCAGCTCACAAAACTTGCTCAAATCTGCTCCAAAACCTGCTCACAAAACCTACTCAAATATTCTCCAAAACCCATTCATAAAACTTGCTCAAATATGCTCTATAACCCTTGAACATTTACTCCCAAATTCAATCATAACCAATGCACAAATTTACTTACAAAATTTGATCAATAATGGCATCAATTTCTTCACCTTTGCTTTCCTCAACTAGAGCAATTTAGAAATTCTACCCAAAATTATTTTATCTTCATGAACATATAGAGAATGATATGCACTAATGTAGTAAGCCTCAAATGGACAATATGTTCTTCACATTCATTAAGTCTATTGCTTCCACATATATCATATATAGTACTTTTAAAGGTAGCTCAATTCTAGCATTGGATAACTTACTTGTGTGTTGACTTTGAGATACTTATACCTTGCTCTTCTTCTACTATCATATGCACCTTTCCTTCTTTGATTTTTTTGAAATGTCCTTCCTTGTTAATTGAATGCTTGGGTTAATATGTGTAATCAATATTATTTGACACCTTGACTTGTTCCAGATTTGTGCCCTCCCATCTGCCTCAATAATGATGATCTTCTTCTTGCATGTGCTTTTCAAATATGGTCAATAATTCTCTTTTTATTTTTTTATTTAAATAACAAATAAAACAATTTAAACCTTTATCACTTCATTTAAAACATACACAATAATGCTTAAAAATAACTCCTTATATATCCTTTTTAAAACTTGCAAAACAAAGTTTTATTTTAACAACATATCCCTTATATCTCCTCTTTATAAAATTTGCAAAATAAAACCTTATAACATAAATCCTTATATCTCCCTTTCAAAAATTAATCAAAAAAACCTTTACCCTTACCTCACATCAAAACTTAGCAAGCATGGATGGGTTTTGACCTTCTGACAGCTAGCACCTTAACTAAGCTCATGACCAATTGGGTTAACCAATCGAATGGAACCAAAAGGTACATTAATAATATTGACTCCTTCGTTGCACTTTTCCAAACAATAAAACCACAAAAACATCTGGCATCGACGAGTTTTGAACCTCAAACCTTCTTCTTTGTAGCACCTTAGCACAAGCTAGGCAACCGCCTGGGCTATCCCAGCGGATGAAATGAAAAGAGTACACAAAAATATTTACCTTCTTTGTCATGCTTTCTCAAATAATAAAATATAGCAAAATTGGCGTTGATGGGACTCGATCCTCAGACCTTCTGCATCACAATGCCTCAGCATAGGCTAGGTAACCGACTGGACTACCCCAACAGATGAGATCAAAAGGTTAGAATAAAATTTTTAAATTCTTCTTCTTCTACGCTGTCGAACTTGCGCTCATCTCCTCCTCCTTCTACTCGTTACTGCTCGCACTCACCATGATGGATATTATTCAAATCACATGGATTTTTCCAAAGTGAATTAAGGTATTTTATTTATATGCTTTTTCATTCGTGCCCAATGAAGTCGGGCCATAAATTTGAATATTTGAAATTTTTAAACTTTTGCATGGTGCGCTTAAGGAGGTTGCCCAACATTTAAATATTTAACCTTTAAATATTTAAACTATATTTAAATCCTTTGATTTAAATATAAACCTCTTACTTAAATATTTAAATATTATTTAAATATTAAAGCATCCTTGAAGATATTTCTGCCTTTGACATCAACATTTCATCCTTGAAGATATTTTTGCCTTTGACATCAATATTTCATCCTTGAAGATATTTCTGCCTTTGACATCAATGATAACTCAATATTTCTAACAAATACGAAAAATTAAACCATGGTTTCATTTACTAGTTATATTAATTAATAATAGATACATTGCATAATGACTACTTATAGGATTACACATAACATCATACAATGTGAGCCTTGTCTAGTAAAGTCACATTAAACATTTTTTATACTATAATTTGACTAATTTTCCTTTTCTAGAAATGTATCCTAAATTTATGTTACCTTATCAAGGCTATAGCTTCATTATTAATGCTTACAAAATCCTAATGAGTGATGTTCCTTTGTTCATAAGTTGTTCCCCTAGGTTAGTGTCCATTCCCTTATCTTTATTCCATTTGTATGATTAATATAGATGGTCCTTTGTAGCTATTGCTTAGACTTTAGAGTATTCCATGTTCACCAACTTTGCTTGTTTCAATATGAAAAAATCTCCAAATTAAGAGAATTCAGGAAGAAATAAAGGTTCATTTCCTCCTTAAGTTTAATCCTTTATGGAATTTCATTTTAATGTTTTCAAAATTTTCCATATATTTTTGCATGGCTTCTTTATATCATTTATTAATGTAATAGAAATTATAAAGAGGGTCCTTATCATAAAAAAATGATATAATATAGCAATAAATTTAATTTCCAATTCAAACCAATTATTTATATAGAACATTATTTGAACCAAGTAGTAGCAATACCCATTAAAATCTCAACAAACATCTTGATAGACACATCTTATAATTGACCATTAATGTGCTACAACTATCACAAAGACCTTAAGATGATTTTATAAATTTACTATTTCATATTTACAAAAATAATGGGAGGCATTTTAACAGCCTTGAGGCATATCATGTGCCTACATGAAGAGAATAGACCCAATCTGGTTTTCCCATGTCCTAAAATCAGGTTGAGAAATATTTTTAGGAGGGTTTATGGATTTGACCATCAAGATAAAAATGATATTGGAGGAACTTGCAATAAAAGGTTGCGTAGGTTTAGTGATTTTAAATGATTGTAAATATTGAGAGACACTTATGAGACTCTAAGGAAGTAAAATCTCAGCATTTATATTTCTCAACAAAAAGAGGAGGTTTTAGGGATGTTAGAACTAGTTTTAGATATTTTTAGATTTCGAGGATCTAGGTTGAAGTTTTACAAGGATTTTAACCTTGTGGTCATCAAATTCTCCTTACATTTCCTGGAATAGTATGAAGGGACTCTAGAAAACAACCTTTCTTCTCTAGTTACATGTTGCTCTTAAACTGTTGATCAAATTGATCTACACATCAAGGATGTAAATACCTAATTGAGTTGCTTTTAATGGAAAATTAATTATCAGCTTAATAATCCATAATGGACACCAATGTTTTTTGGATTAAAATTTTACAATTTAAAGGTAAAATCAAACTTCCTATACTACAAGAAAAATAAAAGTTCTTTTTTATTTTTACAAGGGATGCCTCCCTTTATATTATGTAATATTTTTATTGGAAAAAAAAACCAAAAATATTATGCTTAACCAAAAATGGGAATAAAATCCATACTCGTGGAATCTATATTATTTTCAATGAAGTAAGAGTCTTGTTGGATGAAACAAATACAAATTTCTAATTCATGGCTAAGAAAAAATAAATTTCAAAATTTTAAAAATATTATATACACACAATTTACATTTTGATTTCTTAGGGATCTATTTTAAACTAATTTTTTTTTTTATTAAAATAGGAAATGATATTATTCCTCTTCAATAATGACAAATAAATTTCTCTTACAGAAACAACTTATTTAGAAAAACAAGCAAATATAGATTATAAATATTACATATAGTTTGGAACATTACATTATATTTTATAGAAAACTGTATATAGATTTGCTCCTCCATCACCAAGTACAATGATTTCCAACTTCTCTTAAAAAATGTGAATCCTTGTTTCCATTGAATTTGTTCTTAATATGAGTTTAATTTGACTATAATACACAAACAAATCCTAGTTACAATTCTAAATACTTACTAATTATTCTAGTAATTACAATTTAGTGATGTCATTTAAACCAAATTCACTACAAATTATTCTACCTTCACATAAAACCCAGACATAAAGCATTTAACAAAGATGAGATAAGGGGTAGACCATGAGCTTACTATTATGTAGCTCAGAATTGTTCTTTGAATCTAATGGAGTGGTTAGCGCATTCAAAGTTTTCATGTCAAGAGAAACAAGTTTGATACACTTTTACAATTATTAGATTTTATAGATTTCGAATTTTTGATGATGGCAAAACAAAAACATTGTTGATTTGACATATTTTATTGTGATACCTTGGATAAATAACTACATGGTGTGTAGGATGAAGTCCATATTATATGCAATTAACAACTCTATATTTTGTGGTATGAAGAACTCCACAATTCACATAATAAAGAACTCCTAAACCCTCGGGGTAAAAAACTCCTCCAACATGAAAAATAATTGTATTAAAACTTTTTCCATAAATATTGGATTATATAGTGTGAAATTTGTTGTAAATATTAACAAAATTATTGTACTTGTTTAATATACTTTCTATAACCCATGGTATAAACAATTTTGTGACACATAAGTCCTCAGTGTATAGGATGAATAACTTTGTTGCACAAATGAAGAAATCTACATTGCATAGTATTAAGAACTTTATATTGCATAAGATGAAGAAGTCTTTTTGAGTTGGACTTAGAGCTTTAAATCATGTAGGATTAAGAACTTTGCATCATGTGAGATGAAGAAATCTATGTCATGTGGGATTAGGAACTCTAGGATACATGCAATGAAGAACTTCTCAACCATCAAGGTGAAGAGCACAAGAAAATACTAAATATTGGAACTTATTTCATGGTGATTAAATTTTACAAAGCATGGAGTTTTAGATGATTCTTGATCAATGCATTGTATATTTATTAGCTAATTGTGATAACCTATGGAATTGGACACTCCATTAAATAAAAAAAATTACATGTCATGCAAGATTGATAACTCTACATCATGTAGGATATGGAACTTTACATTTTGGACGATGGAGAACTCTACATCTCATTTGATGGAGTTTTTTTTGTTGTGCAAGATGAATAATTCCTTGTTACATAGAGTTGGGAAGTCTAAATTATGTAGGATTGATACCTCTATATTGCAAATAATGAAGAATTACTAAAACCTTGGGATAAATTACTTTTTAACACTTGAGATGAAAAAATCCTCTAACATGAAAACAAGATAAAAAAACTCAAACATGAAAAATAAATTGAATTGAAACTTCTTTTATAGAGATTAGATTTTGCAGATCACAAATTTTTGGTGATGATAAAATTTTTGCATATGTATTATATAATTTTAAAAACGCATGGAATAAAACCTATGGAGCATGATGGAAACATTATACACAAGTGAATTTCAACCAATCTTATTTCTTTTTATTCAAATTTTAAAATTTAACAGGGGTTCAAAATTTTGTACCACAACCATGAAAACTCTCAACCCTTTCAAGATTGCAAAATCAAATTAGTTTATCTCTCAAATAAAGTGGTACATACTTGACCAATGTATCAATTTTCTTATGTGTGTGTGTATATATAGACATAATGGGGGATATTATTCTGAAAATGATGATAATCGATCCAAGTGGAATAAGGGTTACTCAAGTTCTTGTTAGAATTGTAATTAATATTTGACCAATGGTAATATTAAAAAAATACTTTGTACCTTTATGTCATCTTGACACCTCACTCAACAACTTGGCACCAAGCAACACTAAAACCTCACTCTTGTTGATAGTTCCAAACCTTGGTCAATGTTAGCATAATGCTTAGCATTAATGACTATCAATATTGATAATTTTTAAATTTAACATGGATAAAAAAACTTAGAAAATAAGTAATTTAGTATGGTATCCATGTTTGTAACATCAACACCTTGCACCATGTGATAGAATAGGTTGTAAACCATCTCTTCTATTTTATGCCATAACAACATGGATAACAACTATGTAACTATTGTTCACAACTACCTTCTTATAATATGAAAGGAATTGTTTCTCTTTGCAATATGATCTCAGAGTCCAATATAGTTTATCTTCTTCTAGATATCTTCTAATATCACACTTTTATGTTGTAGTTACAATCAAGAACAATAATTATAATATTTGACATATCTATTCTAGCCAAGTGCCAATAACTTGTAGTTAAAATCATCATGTTGTTGTAATTTTTTCTATATAAGTGATTTATATTCTATATTTCATTTATTTTTCCATTATATGTAAATAAAATTTATCACTTATTTACCTCATTGTGGTTTCTCTACACTTTTTATCCATGTTATTTTTGTTATTTCTATTTTCTATTTAATGCTTAGATTTATGAAAATAAGTTCTTGTGAATAATGCTCCAATGTAACTCTAAAATATAACTCACCCAACCTCATTGGCAAAGTTGGGAAGTTGTCTTCCATGCCATTATCCTAGGCCTTGTAACATAGAAGATTATTTCATCAAAACATCTATAATACTTGAGAATTATAATTTGTATGGAACACATATTAAATATAATGAATAAATCAAATTAATAAAAAAAATAAAAAATCACCTATATTTGTTGGTCAAATATCTACCTAAAATACAAATCGAACGCTTGTGCGCCCTAGACCCGACCAACATTGAAAGGCCGGAGGAAAGAGATGTCCTTCGGGCCAATCTCCAGAGAGGGTTGGCTCCCTTACTAATCCTACACCGGGTATAAGCTTAGAGAAATAGGAAAGAAATGGGAAATTATGGAAAGAGATGGGAAATATGGCTATAAGCCAGCAGTATAGGATGGGGATAGACTAACAGCCGAATTTCCACCAAGCGATTAGCAGCATTTAACAGAAACACAAGCATAGAAACTTCTAACAATTATGCAAGAAAATAACCCTTAGAGTGCATTTCAGTGTTCACTCCCACACAAGCAAAGACTAAATTCAGAAGCAGAATTCACTCACAACAAATAATGGGAATAAAAGCCTTCAGAAATCACACACAGAAAACTATCAAGTGCAAAATCATTCGAAGAACCAGAAGCCGAATTGTTTCTATTAATGCAGAAAACTTGGAGTATTTTTCTGTAGAGTGTCCATCCTTCCATGCCTTTACAATGAAAAATGATTAGTATTTATAGAGGGATTTCACCTCTATCATTTAATGCATATACAACAAAATGTTGGTAGATCAAAAACCAGCGTGCATATTTTCCTCCTCGGCATCAGTGGCATCTTTAGTCAAAACATTATGCAAGGAAACCATGATCCGACTTTGATGGGAGAATCACACAAAGAAGTCAACAGGAGTAAATTCTTGAAGCAACCTTGGACGTCGGTGCATCGGGATGCAGCAAAATCACTTGAGAATCGGGCATTGAATTCGCTTTACCTCATGCCTTGGAAATTCACTTTCACTAGGAAAGTCCATCGAGCATTAAATCTACTTTGAAAATCGGCAAGGTTGATAGTCGGTGCGTTGGAAATGAACAAGAATTGTCTCTGATCTCTCGACCTTGAAGCGGATATTCTGGAAGTGCTTGCCTGCATTGCTCCAGGAATTAAATGCTATCCTTCCTTGCCTCCTTCCCAAAAAATCTGCAAAATCACACCTTTGAGAAGCTATATCTCTGTCAAAGAATTGATTTCACCCAAAGAAGGGGTGAAACAACCTTGTCGAGGCAGCAATGGGCGACATCGTAGCTGGGCTTGATATTTGAGCAATTTTACCCTTCAATTTTCTCCTTATAATTATATTTTTCACTTTCACCTCGAAAGAGGGCGATAGAGACTTTCGCCCTTCTGGAGAGGTGACATCATTTGCTAATTTGATGTGGAGTGTTGTGCAATGACTTTCGCCCAAAATTGAACTTTTAAAACCCCATTCACCCCTTGGAAAGGTGAAACTACCTGGTGCCTCTTCATAGAGGTGACTTTGATTTATTGCATTTCAAACTTACATCAAGTGCTATATTTTACCTCTTCCCAGTCGTGGATGAAATCGTCAATTGTATTAAAATGGGCCTTTACGATGTCAACCTCCTTTTTGGCCTTCAAAACCTTGGAAATACTCTTTCGCCCCAAGGAGGGGTGACAATGAGCTTCACCCCTCACTTGGGGTGAAAGTGCTAACTTAATTTACCCATGTCGGGCCCACCATATTTTAAAACTTCACTTAAGATATGTTTCACCCCAAGGAGGGGCGATAGAGAGTTTCACCCCTCACTTGGGGCGAAAGTGCCTCTTATTTTCTATGCTCATATTTTTAGCGCCTAGCTCACAAATTTTATTTTATGTTACGTTTTCACCCCAAAGAGAGGTGACAAAGACTTTCACCCCTCACTTGGGGTGAAAGCACATTTTGAAACTCCACTTTGATTCGTGGGCGTTCGACCCTTGTGGTGCTACTTTATATATATTTTATAATACGTTTCACCCCAAAGAGGGGCACCAAGGAGTTTCACCCCTCTGTTGGGGTGAAAATGCCTTCAACATTTTTACATAGCGCCTTTTAATCTATCTTTGATGTGGCCAACACTTAAAATGACTTTCACCCCAAAGAGGGGTGACAAGAGTTTTTACCCCTCAATTGGGGTGAAAGTACCTTACTCATTTATTTTACTCTTAAAATATTTGTTTCTTCCCATTGAGTGAATCTACTTCTTTAAGATTTGTTTCACCTCCAAGAGGGGTGACAGAGATATTCACCCCTCAATTGGGGCGAAAATACTTTTCCACTAATCTACTTGAAATTCGAACATGATCTTAATATTTTCTGAGGTGAAACTTTTTGGGGTGAAAGCGCCCAACTTTGTTGCTCTTTCTCTCTGAAGTACTTCTCCTTTGAGAACCAAATTCTTGTCGACACTTGCGTTCCTTAGCAATTTTAAACAAAATTTCTTCATTGCTTATTATTTACAATAATGCAATATTACAAAAAGAGGTGAAAACAAATACAATTAAATATGCATTAAAACTATAGCACCTTCATTAGCAAATTCATTAAAAATTTCACAATCAATTTTTCAAAAAAATTGTAATGTGGTAAAGTTGCAAAACTACCAACATTCTTGGTGGCTCATGGGGTATCTAGCTCGCATGGATGCAATCAACCCCAGGCCTTCATCCATTGGGCTTAAGAGTCAACTCCACCAGGCATGTCAGGCTGCTTGCTACTTGCTCCAACATCTCGCTCCTCGACCTCTTTTTTTGCAGCTTCTTCCTCTGAGAGAAATGCAACTGTAGCCTCATACACTACAATAACATCAGACCAAGCCTCTATGGTGATTATCTCTAGGTCATTAAGTGAATCCACCAGGTACCTAAAAATCTCCACCTACCCCATATCAATGTAATTCACCCACTAACTGAGTTCCAGTAAACCAGAATCGATGCGTGTGAGCTTCCTCATCAAGGGTAACACATGGTCTTCGGTAAGTGGCTCCTCCCAATCATCAATTTTAGAGGCATCATCAACAAATATCACCCAAGCTGCTTCCAGGTCCTCCTTTGACAGAATATTTCCCCTATCATCAGTGAAACTAGGGAAACCATTCTCGAGCATTGCATTGAAATAGGTCATTGAAATTCTTCTCTCTTGCTCAAACATGTCAAGTAGCTTGCGAGCCTCCTTCACCTGATCTAGCCTAAAGAAATACTAGCATAGTACAACTTTGGTGCTTGCCCAAGCTCGGGCCATATCACTCATGGGGTAAAATTGAAGATCTGATCTAGCTAGCATCTGCATCTGCAATGCTTTTACCAAGAGAGGCTCCAGGTGCTCTTCGCCATGCTCCACTATATACTGGCCATATGAGATGATAATCTGTATTTCTTGAAGGTACATGAGGACCTATGTTACCCTTGCTACCTGGGTCTTACAATGAGTAAGCAACTGGATGCGTGCCTCCTTGAACTTTTCTTTCATTAGAACTATGGCCTGTGTTGCTTTCGTAGCCAGTTGATCCTGCAAATTTTGGAGTTGGCTTTTCAATGCCTCAACCTATTGTTATACTCCTCCTTTGGCCTGTTGATGCTTCTAGAGCATTATCTCCAACTCTTCTACCCTTTTTTGCCAACGAGTTACTTCTAACTATGTAGATTGCAACTGCGCTTGAATTTTCGCCAAAGACTCCTCCAGATCAATGATCTTAGCTTCAGCCTCAAAGAAGTGATTCTTATAATGTTCTCCATGCAAGAACAAGGAGCTCATCTCTGCTTGAATTTTTCCACTATCTCCATGGTGTCAAGCTTTGTGAGATCCTTGGTGATAATCTCATAATTATAATCATTTGAAGTCATCTCACCCTGAGGCTTCTGAACTTGGGGAATCATATTCATTGTATGGGCCTCCATGGTGGTGGGATCAAAGGCAACCTACTTCAAAGGCTTCATTGGTGCCATGGCTTCTCTTCTCTTCTTACTCTTCAACCATTATGATGAACTTAAGCAAGCTTGGATGATTTTTATTGTAATGGGTTGCATTAGTACATATGCTATCGTTGATTCAGTTACCACCTACAACTCCAAAAATGGGGTGAAAGGGAAACGAGTCGACTATGGATTTGGCTCGAGGGAAGTGGAAACCAACATAGTGGAAACAATGGTGGGAATGGAACTGGTGGTAGAAATGGAGGCAAGGGGTTCGACCATAGTCACACTCACTCGAGGGGGAGCTTGTGTACTTACAGTTGTAATGGAGGTTACTTGGGTGGATGATACAGGAAGTGAAAATGGATTCGGAGTGGAGGCGAAAGAACTAAAAGAAAGGGAAGTAGAAGAAGCGAGAATAGAAGGAGCGGGAGCGGTGGTGACCGGTGGCTGGGAAATGGAAGGTGAAACTGAAGTGGAGGGTATACCAAATGGAGGGGATATAGAAGCAGAAACTAGAGGAAAGGAAACAACAATCACCACTCGCTCGGGGAGAGGAGAAAGAGAAGAAAATGTACCTTCGAGCTTTGATGCCTTTTGAGCCAATGGGGATGTAGGTGGTTGTGACATTGGATCTTTCTCCACCTGGTCCTTTGGTTCTACTGCAATGTCCTCCTCAATATTGATAACATTAACACTCTAAACAAATGACTTTGCTTGAACCAAAGGGATGGCTTCTAGTAATTCTATATGCTCAACCAAAACCGTAGGAGGAGGGTTTGATGAAATTGCTCTAGTTCTTTGCTTCTTTGAAATTTTTATAACCGGTAGCTTTTCCCTCCTACTTTTCTCCTTCCATCGCAATGGCTCTTCTGACACTTGTTCCTCTTCCTCAGGCACAAGTGGCGCTTCCTGGACCACGGGATGCTCTTCTTCGGCCACGTCTTCCTCACTGCTTGAATTTTGCAAACTCTGAGGTACAATGCAAGCAAACGTAATCGGTTGGTAACTGGAGTAAAACTCGTCATAGGTGTCCAAAAATGTTCCATCCATTACTAGACCATACGGTGACCCGGTATTCCTTTGATGAGCTCGCATGATCCACCAGTTTGTGATTTTCTCTTCGGACCAACCCAGAAGCTGCTCTTTCATCTGGCTAAATAACCCTGGTGGAGGAATCTAATTTTTATATACAATAGGGTTATATTCGGCCTCCATTTCATAGAAACCATGCCAAGGTGGAAGTGACATCATGTTTTCCACGTGCCACTCCAAGTCATGCCCCTCCGGATTGTTTTGACACTTTTCAATATCTGACCTTAGACAATAGTGAAAGATTTTGACCTTGATGTGCTCAGCAAAGAGACCCAAAGGGTCATACTTCCATCGTTATGGTAGCTCCACCATTCTGATGTCGTAAAAGGCCTCAATTATCAATCGATTCTGGCCCACCTGGCTCACCTCGATGCCTCCAAAGTGAAAAGGTATAATGCACATGGTTTTCTTTCCATGCCCTACCCCATACACATCATTAATATAATCATGTTGTTGAACAACCTCCAAAGCAAACAAATACCCTATGGCAAAATATGGGAGCAAAACTGGCTTACCGATATAGCCAAAAATATGTAATACAACACCTTGTGTCAATAAAAATATATCACCTCTTTGCTTTGAGATGATTTCTTCCCTCATTGCCCTTGGTACCCTCTCACTTTTGCAGAAAATCATCTCAAGGGTAGGACCCACAAACATACGATTGAAATTATAGAAAGACTCCTGCCTTGACAAACTAGAAGTCCACATATACACTGATAATTTTCTATTTTCCTTATCAACCTGCCTACTTGCAATGAAAGAAAACTTCTTGTGCAGGTGGAAGAAGAAATACCAAATTAGAAAGGATGTATGCCTGAATACCTTCGTTTCTTCACTCTGCATCTTCTCTAGTTGGGAATGCATTCTTCTAGAAATATGATCGGCCCAGTCAAAGAAAATAGGATTCATCCTTTCTGTCATTATTGTGGGAGCATAGAATTCAACTTGAGATATGCATTGCACCAATACTGCCTACCACTTGTGCACTATTGAATCTGATGGGAGACCCATGACCCAAGCCACCATAGAGAACAAATCCGAACTCTTAAAATCTATCAATGACTTTGGCAACATTGGTAGCTCACCATGTTGGGGCATTTTAATCAACTGTGTCTCCATGAACCGGTGCAATGTCACGGTCGACTGATATCTTTCTTCTTGTTCATCGATGTGCAATTTCTTGAAAATGAAATCTGAGGGTGGTGTAATTCCACAAGCGAACGCCTCACGGACATCTTCAACTAAGATGGTGAACAACACATCACCTTTTGCATTCTGCACCATCCTGGTCTTCGGATTATAAAACTTTGAAATGGCCTCCACCAATTCTGGGCAATAGTGAACTGGAGTGCACAAGTACCAGAAGATATGGGCATGGTATGCTATTGTGAGAGGACTCTCCAATGTTAACCCCTATCAGACTATAGCATCTACATCCTGGCATAATTTTTCAATGCCCTTGTTGGTAATAACGTAGTCTCCCACCTGAGCCAACGTATTCGAGTATGAATCCAAGTCATCATTTTCATGGTGCCTTGCTT
The DNA here is from genome assembly GCA_028583015.1 of Wollemia nobilis. Taxonomy (NCBI): domain Eukaryota; kingdom Viridiplantae; phylum Streptophyta; class Pinopsida; order Araucariales; family Araucariaceae; genus Wollemia; species Wollemia nobilis. Next base: position 2,662,129 of record JAQPPZ010001708.1, read on the forward strand.
TCTTAGACTTCTTTCCTCCCTCAGTCTTCTTCTTCACCTTCTTCGGCTCTTCAATGCTAGCAGATTCAACAGTTCTCTTCCCCATTTTTTATAATGCTCAAGCCTTGAGTAGCTTCTACAACAATATCACCTTAATGCAACAATGCTTTAGAAAAATATAGAAAATCTTTTACCTTCTTCTCATGGGAGCACCAAATTTATAATTATGCCTCACCAATCGGATTAAATGCACATGCTGATTTTTGAAGGAGTGGAGTGAATCGTGCATTTCGATCTTTGCATCGAGCATGATTTTTAATGATTTTTTAACTACCTTCGAACTCCTTTTACCCAAAATCTTCCTCGATTGTTGTGCTTTAGCCACCTTCAATCTTGAAAAGCACTTTTATGGACCTCAACGGGCAACCTCGAGAATGAAAACTATCAAATTGTCTACAAAAGGTGCACCTAGATATGAAAACAAATCAACTTCATCACTTTCAATCTTCAAAACTCCATTTCAAAGTAAAACAAGAATTTTAAAATTCTCTAGGTACTTTTAATTTTAAAACGATATCAAAATACTTTCAAAAATATTCCTCGAAAAAGATCTTCAACAAGCGCGCTTCACTTTATAAAAAATATCTTCAAGAAAAATCAATTCATACTTTGCTCTTTCCCAATCAATTGCACTCCCAAAGTCTTCCTTCCTATATCTTGGTGAAAATAATAGCTGAAGTGCCCTTTTAAACTATTCTTTCTCCCTTATTTAGCTTTGAAAAGTGCTTTCTTTAGAAAAAATGAGCTTTCTGCTTTTGCCTTTTTAGAAAAAGCCAATAAAATCAATTTTGCCCCTTTTAAACTTTTAACCGATGTTTTTTCTCTTCTTTTCTTTATTTTTACCTCTAGTAGTTGTACTTTAAAATAAAAATTTCACTCCATTTTTAGAAAAACTGCATGGTAGAAAACTTAGGGCAAAAAATCTTTTTTTTTTCTTTTTCTTCTTCTTTCCAAAAACATTAATTTTTCTATATAAAATTCACTAAAAAAAGCACTTACGACTTTTGCCCTCTAATCAAAGCAAAATGCACCTTTCTATTTTCCATCACATGAAAATGGGGCAACTACGACTTCCACCCATTTTTTGGGATGAAGGTGTGTCCCCTTTTTTTATTTTTTCTATATTGTAAATAAAACATGCTTTTTCATATATATACTCCCCTTTTTTGTATATATATCTCCCCAACTACATCACTAAACATAAACATAAAAATATTTCTTAGGGCGAAATCTTTCTATTCTTTTCATCATTTTTTTTTAATCTAAGCATAACATACTTAAGAAAAATAAAAGGAGAAAATTGTACATATATACATACTTGAGCCCCGATAATTTCAATGGTGGTAAGTCTTCAGATGAAGACCATTTACTGGGATCGGTAGCTCTCGGCCATCCATGTCTCGAAGATAATAAGCATTAACAGAATTTGCCCCTGAGATCTGGAATGGGCCCTCCCATATCACCTCAAATTTATGGTGCTTGCCAGGTTTCACTTTATCTGAGTTCCACTTCAACACCAAGTCACCAACTTTAAATGCCCTTTCGGACATATTTTTTTCGAACCACTTCTGTGTTGTTCTGGCATGCTCCATGAAAGCGTTATATGCTTTTTCTCTTTCCTCTTCAAGTTGCAAGAGTTGCGCTAGCCTCGCACTCATGGGATCAATTTCGTCACTCTCATCACGAAGCAACTGCAAAGTCTGGAGGACCGAAAGTTCAATATGGGTAGGCAATACTGCCTCCTTGCCATACACCAGGGAATAAGGAGAAGTTTTAATCGACTTCTTCACTGATATGTGATCTGCCCACAGAGCTTGGTCTAGCAATAGGTGCCAACTTCTCTTATTGCTCCCAAGTGTTCTTTTCAATATCCAAAGTAGATTCTTGTTGGTAGACTCAGCTAAGCCATTTCCCTACGGGTAATAATTGGAAGATGCTTTCAAATAAATTCCATATCTACTTGCAAACTCAGTAATATTTGCTCCAGTGAAGGGAGTCCCGTTATCAGTCACAATGGTGTCTGGCACACCAAAATGGGTAATCAACCCCTCAAGGAAAGAAATGATTATTGCTTGGTCTACTTTCTTCGTTGGGATGGCCTTCGCCCATCGAGTAAAGTAGTTTGTCACTATCAAAATGTATTTATGCTCAGCAGAAGAGTTAGGATCGATAACCCCAATGAAGTCTAAACCCCACTATTGAAATGGAGCTTCTACCTAGATCGGATGTAGAGGTAAGGATGCCTTCTTACTCCTACCAACATACCTCTGACAATTATCACAACTTTGACTCACCTTATGTGTATCTAAGAAGAGGGTGGGCCAAAAATATCTAGCCTAGATGATCTTCAAGGCCATAGGCCTTCATGCTTCTTTCATACATAGGAGTACTCTATCTATAGGAGTACTCTATCTATATTTTTGTGGAATAACCCACTTGGAAACAGGACATATCTGAGCACCTATAATCTAAATCTTCTCCTTTGAGAGGAGTTGAGGTGAGAGGGACATCTTCCAGATATGAAGAATTCAACAAGGTCCTCTGTCCAGTCGTGATCACCTATAGCTTGGTTGGCAAGATTACTCTCATTGATAACTTCATCATGTAATGGTACTAGCGATTGAGAAGTTGCGCTCCTAGCCAACTCTTGACAGAGTGCCCGACCATGAACCAATTTGGTTGGTCGAATCTCCACATCATACTCTTGAATCTTTGAAACCCAGCCTGCTCTTTTATCACCAAGCTCTCCTTGAATAATAAAATTCCTGACGTCCGGATGAATGACATAGATAATCATTTTGCTTTGAGAGACGAAATGTCAGAATTTCTTAAGAGACTTCATGACCGCATACACCTATTTTTCAATAAAGTTATACTTTTCTTGGTGCGGCTGAATAACTTGGCTTAGGAAAGTGATAGGTTGTTCCTCTCCATCATCTTGCTTTTGTGTAAGAACAATGGCATAACTCTCCTGCTCACCCACTACGTAAAGGATAAAATCCTTGGAATAGTCTAGATTGATCAATACAGGTGCTTGGACTATCCTCTCTTTAATTTCTTGGAATGCCTACCTCCTCTTTTCTATCCATTTGAAATCCACATTTTTCTTCAAGAGCTCTATCATCGGTTTCACCACCTGAGCGAAGTCGATGATGAATTTTTGGATAAAGTTGATTTGGTCAAAAAATGACTACAAGTCTTTTTTGTTAGGCAACAGTGGTAGTTTTAGGAGAGCTTCAACTCTCGTAGGGTCAATGGCTAGTCCCTCCTTTGAGATCACATGTCCCAAGAGCTTTCCCTCCTTGACAGTAAAAATGGATTTCTTCGGGTTGATGGAAATACCAAACTCCCGATACTTTTCGAACACCTATATAAGATGAGAGACATGCTCTTCCCTGTGATGTGAGAAAATAGTCATATCATCAAGGTAAATTACAATAATTTGATTCAACAACTCACCAAAGGTGACATCCATGGCTCTTTGAAAGGTGGCACCAACATTGGAAAGATCGAAAGGTATTCTTTGATAGGTGAAAGTGCCCCACTTGGTAGTAAATGTCATTTTGTGTTGGTCCTCATCCTTTACCCAGATCTGGTTATAGCTAGAGAAACCATCAAGTAGTGAAAATATCTGTGCTCTAGTGACAACGTGAAGAATCTAATCAATCTACGGTAAGGGATAGTGATCTTTCAAAGATGCTTGGTTCAGATTGTGAAAGTCTATGCACAAGTGAATATCTCCATTCTTCTTCCAAACTAGAACCAAGTTCGCCACCCAAGTCGAGTGCTTGATAGGGTAAATGATTTTTACCTCCAACATTTTTAGCAGCTCTACTTTCATGAGCACCTCAATATTTGGATTAATAGGCCTCTACTTCTATCGAAAAGGCTTCACCCCTTCTTGCAACTCGATGGTGTGCTGGATTACATCTTTGTCATATCCTTTCAGATCATGATAGCTCCATGCGACAATGTCGAGGAACTCATAACATAGTTCTTTGATTTCTTCAAGCTCTCCTAGAGAACAATCTATCCCAACTTTGATGTACTTTGTCCAACTCCAACTTCAGCTCAGTGTATTCCTTTTCATCCACCTTGATTCGATGCTTTTTCACTCTATCATTTTGATCAAAGAGACTTTCTAATGTAATCAATCCTTTCGGGATATGATTATTTTTGAGTTGGATCAAGCCTTCAACTTCATATCCATCTAACATTCTTCCCTCCACACTACCAACTTCTTTAATAAAAAAGTTTACAATATATTCATCATTATCAAAAACTTACCAGTATATGTTCTTTTCAAGGACTGAAGGTCTATAAATCAACCTTACAGTCTTGGGCTTTCACACCACACTCTCAATAGGAGAGAAGTTTGCACCAAGGGATGCCAAGAGATCTGCATGCTTATTTCATTCTCATAAAATTGCTTGAACATTTAATGCATCAAATGATTCAAAAAGGTCCCATACCTTATTGTGATACACCTTTAGGTAGTGCTGCTTTGAAATGCACTTGTTGGTCACCTAGTTGACAATCAACTCGGAATCACCAAAAATCTACAACTATTTAATCCTGAGCTTCTCTACTTTCTTTAGGCCCAAGCATAGTGCTTCGTACTCAATAACATTATTTGTACAGCTCTAGGTCAATCGGTACAAATATGTTTTTTGGATTCCTGAAGGAGAGATGAATACTACTCCAGCTCCAGCACCATTCTTGCATCGAGCACCATCAAAGTACATTTTCCATAATTGGTCAGAGGTAGAACCTAGACCATCAACCACTTTTACCTCACCTTCCTCAAGCTTAGTGATGGTATAGAAACCGATCTCAATTTCCATCATCGCATTGAAATCAAGCATAGAAAACTCATCCTCTAATCAAAGCTCATCCAAAGCTTCCTCCATCAGGTCCATCTCCTCCAACTCTTCAGTCACCATGTTCACTGAGTCTACAACTTTTTCTTCATCTTCAATCTTTTCGATATGATATGTGGAGGGCTTCTCATTATAAATATATATTCTCCTCCCTTTGAATGGAATCTCTAGGTGAGAATAGTCCAATGATAGGTAACCTCCCAACTTAGCTGTGAATTCTCTAGATAGACACATACTGAAGTATGGTTCCAAGTCTACCATAATGACTTCTTGTATGATAGTAATCTATGGCATGTTGTGCAGAAAAATTGGGATATCCTTGATTACTCCTACTATCTTGATAGGAGTACCATCCAACTACAAGACACCTGGGCTACTTCTTGTATACTCCATTCCCATGACTTCGCATACTACCTTTGGCATGATAGTCATTGTTGCACCAGAGTCAATCATGCAATTATGTACGATCCAACCCTCCATCCTAAGAGATAGATAGAATGGAGGAGGTCTATTTTTCCTAGTGGCTGAAGTGGGCAACATTTGGGCCAACACTATCTGAGTAGGATTTTTCTTCTTATCCTTCATAAATTTCAATGATTCCTACAATAGATCTACTTGTCCAGGTAGCTGTAACGCATCATAGAGACTCACCTTGGTGGGAATCCTCTTCAATTCTTCAACAATATTATACGACTATGCATTGGGCTCCTTTGATTCACCAACAACTTCATATCTACTCTGGTACTATTGTGTAGCCTCTACCCTCTAACGCTTGGTCAAAGATGGGTATTTGAGCTTCTCCTTTACCTATTCTTTTATTTCGATCTATACTTGTGTAGTGGTAGGTTGTGAAGTTGATGCTTTCACTTGCATTCTATCCTTTTTTGAGGTAGGCAAAAGGTATTTCAATAAAATAAGCTCATCTACTTTGGGTGTTGGCACAAGCACTTTCACTTGAGGCTACCTCTTTTCATTCTACATCTTCTGTTTAGCAGGTACCTTCAATGGCTCCATTTCAATTGGATCTACAATGATAGGTTTCTTCCCAGACCTTGTGAGAACTGAAACTTGCTCAACAGATGGGACCATGAAGTTGTGATCAATTTTTAAGATCATATTGACTTGACCACTAGAAGTGCTTTCTACCAATGTTTGCACATAGTTCAAATGAACCATGCAGGTATCTTCACCATGAGGGTCATTACAAGTAGAGCACCAATATGTCCACTCTGATGTACCAACTTCTTCATTAACCAACACAATTGTATTCCTCTCAACACCTTTGCTAGTTGAAGTTGCTTGCTCTCTAGTAATCAGAGGAGTTTGAAATCTTCTTGATCGAAACTTAGCCTCAACTTGCTTCTTCTTGATAGATGTGATTTCATTTGACATCGTCCTCAAACTTTGAATTAAGTGATTGCATCTCCTATAATAATTTCATGTGGGGATCAGGATTTGAGGGCATTGGAGGTGTTGGAAAAGGTAAGGGTACTGGTAGAGAAGGCAATGTTGGGATAGAAGGAGGAGTAGGTAATTGTAGAATAGTTGGAGTAGGTAATTACGGGATTGGAACTGATGCAATTTGAGGTGGACTCAAGCTCCATGAAGGAACAAGATACATAGAAGGCATGGGTTGTGAAAATGCACTAGAATATAGATGTTGTGGAAGATCAAGAAGAATAGGTATTGTTACCTTTGGAGGTAACTTACCTATGGCAATCAGATCCACTTTAGCCTTTTGAGCTTGCATATACAAATCTAGAAATGTATTGACATTGGCTTGTCGGATGACCATACCAATGTCAGAATTGAAAGCTCGAAGATAGTAAAATGCGACTTGTTCATGGGTTGGTCGAAGACCATCAGGGACTCTTTGCCAACTTTGAGTGAACCTAACATTGAAATCTACTATTTCCTCCTACGGATGTCTTTGGATATTTGTGAATTGATGCAGTAAGGAAAAAGGATCAACTTGCTCATGGAAATTCTTAATCAACAATTCTACTAACTGGTCCCATGTGGTGATAGTAGTGGGTGGCAAGTATCGGTACCAATACAACTTCCTTCTGAGAGACAACACCAGCAATCTTACCATAATGTCTTCATCTACAATGTCGTGTATTATTACCAAAGAAGCCACATCTTGGATATGCTCATAAGCAGTCTTACCTATACCATCATAGGTGGGCAAAGCCTTCAATGTTGCTTGAGGAACTGGGTTTTGAGCTTGTAGATTTAAAGCTCCTAAGCTATTCCATGCTAGAAACTAGCCTTGGTGGTGCATTTGTGGTATATTTTGAGCCATATGGACTGGTGTGTGTGGTTGGGGAGGTGGAAAACTAGTAGTTGTACTAGCAGGACTTGAAGGAATAGAAAACACACCAACTAACTGAGAGGATGTTGTAGTGGATGGGACAGTTGGAGGAACTAACCTAGGGTGTTCTCCTAGCTCTTGGATGTCAAGTTCATAAAACTCAACAGGCTCTTCAAAATTTTTGGCCTTCAATCTTGTAATCATGAAGAAAGCTTTCACTCACTTCATATTCGAAGGCTTATGGGTAGAGTTGAGTCACCAAATGTTCTAATTATATACATACAAAGGTGAACATCAAACCTTAATACTTATTGAAAAGTGGAACCTTTTGAAAGTCCCACCGAGCATGCCAAAAATTGTTGGTCACGAATCTACCCTAAAAAATAAATCGAACCCTTATGCACCCTAGACCCAACCAACATTGAAAGGTCGAAGGAAAGAAATGTCCTTCGAGCCAATCTCCAGAGAGGGCTAGCTCCCTTACTAATCCTACACTAGGTATAAGCTTAGAGAAACAGGAAAGAAATGGGAAATTATAGAAAGAAATGGGAAATATGGCTATAAGCTAGAAATATAGGATGGGGATAGACTAACAACTAAATTTCCACCAAGCAATTAGCAACATTCAATAGAAAACACAAGTGCAGAAACTTCTAACAATTATGCAAGAAAATAACCCTCAGAGTGCATTTCAGTGTTCACTCCCACACAAGCAAAGACTAAATTCAAAAGTAGAATTCACTCACAACAAATAATGGGAATAAAAGCCTTCAAAAATCACACACAGAAAACTATCAAGTGCAAAATCATTCGAAGAACCAGAAGCCGAATTGTTTCTATTAATGTAGAAAACTTGGAGTATTTTTCTATAGAGTGTCCATCCTTCCATCCTTTACAATGAAAAATGATTAGTATTTTATAGAGGGATTTTACCTCTATCATTTAATGCATATACAACAAAATACTGGTAGATCAAAAACCAACGTGCATATTTTTCTCCTCGATATCAATGGTATCTTTAGTCAAAACATTCTACAAGGAAACCATGATCCAACTTTGATGGGAGAATCACACAAAGAAGTCAACAAGAGTAAATGCTTGAAGTAATCTTGGACGTCGGTGCATTGGGATGCAGCAAAATGCCTGAGAATCGGGCATGAATTCGCTTCACCTCACACCTTGGAAATTCACTTTCACTAGAAAAGTCCACCGAGCATTAAATCTACTTTGAAAATTGACAAGGTTGATAGTTAGTGCATTGGAAATGAACAAGAATTATCTCTGATCTCTCAACCTTGAAGCGGACATTCTGGAAGTGCTTGCCTGCATTGCTCCAAGAATTAAATGCTATCCTTCCTCACCTCTTTCCTAAAAAATCTACAAAATTGTGCCTTCGAGAGCTATATCTCTGTCGAAGAATTGATTTCACCCAAAGATGGGGTGAAACAGCCTTGTCGGGCTAGCAACGGGTGACAACGTAGCTGGGCTTGATATTTGAGCAATTTCACCTTTAATTTTCTCCTTATAATTGTCTTTTTTGTTATCACCTCGAAAGAGGGTGATAGAGACTTTCACCCTTCTGGAGAGGCGACATCATTTGCTAATTTGATGTGGAGTGCTACATAATGAATTTCACCCAAAATTAAAATTTTCAAACTCCATTCACCCCTTGGAAAGGTGAAACTACCTAGCACCTCTCCATAGAGGTGACTTTAATTTACTACACTTCAAACTTACATCAAGCACTATCTTTTACCTCTACCTAGTCGTGGACGAAATCATCAATTGTATTAAAATGGGCCTTTACGACTTCAACCTCCTTTTTGGCCTTCAAAACCTTGGAAATACTCTTTCACCCCAAGGAGGGGCGACAATGAGCTTCGCCCCTCACTTGGGGTGAAAGCGCTACCTTAATTTACCCATGTCGGGCCCACCATATTTTAAACTTCACTTAAGATATGTTTCACCCCAAGGAGGGGTGACAGAGAGTTTCGCCCCTCACTTGGGGTGAAAGCGCCTCTTATTTTCTATGCTCATACTTTAGCGCCTAGCTCACGAATTTTATTTTATGTTACTTTTCACCCCAAAGAGAGGCGACAAAGACTTTCGCCCCTCACTTGGGGTGAAAGCACCTTTTGAAACTCTGCTTTGATTCGTGGGTGTTCGGCCTTGTGGTGCTGCTTTGTATATATTTTATAATACGTCTCACCCCAAAGAGGGGCACCAAGGAGTTTTGCCCCTCTGTTGGGGCGAAAGCGCCTTCAAACTTTTTACATAGCGCCTTTTAATCTATATTTGACGTGGCCAGCACTTAAAAATGACTTTCACCCCAAAGAGGGGCGACAAGAGGTTTCGCCCCTCAATTGGGGTGAAAGCACCTTACTCCTTTATTTTACTCTTGAAATATTTGTTCCTTCCCATCGGGTGAATCTGCTTCTTTAATATTTGTTTCACCTCCAAGAGGGGCGATAAAGATATTCACCCCTCAATTGGGGCGAAAATACTTTTCCACTCTCTTCTTGAAATTCAAACACGATCTTCATATTTTCTGGGGTGAAACTTCTTGGGGCGAAAGCGCCCAACTTTGTTGCTCTTTCTCTCTAAAGTACTTCTCCTTTGAGAACCAACTTCTTGTCGGCACTTGCATTCCTTAGCAGTTTTAAACAAAATTTCTTCATTGCTTACATGATTTCGATGTTATTTATAGTAATGCAATATTATAAAAAGAGGTGAAAAAAAATACAATTAAATATGCATTAAAACTGTAGCACCTTCATCAGCAAATTCATTAAAATTTTACAATCAATCATTCAACAAAATTGTAATGTGGCAAAGTTGCAAAACTACCAACAATCTTATAAAGATTTATGTGAATTTACACCAATGTTTGATTTTAGCTATACATAACAAAGAAAACGTAGAATATAAGACTACAAGAAATGACAACAATAACTTGAATAATAATTAACATAATTGGTACATAGTATGTGAATATATATGCAATCATCTCACACATTATCATCCTTAACACATTACAATATCACCATATGCATGCAACATCACCAAAAAGTGAAAACTGACAAGATCAAATCATTTATCAAGTCACAAAATTTTCTAGATAAAAATAATTGGTAGTCGTAGATTAGCAACCCATGAGATATGTCGTATCATACACAATCTACCACTTGTCAAATGTGATTGCCATTTATTACATATTTAAAATTTGATTTAGCAGTTATTTGTCATGGAGTTAAACAAATAGTTTTCAATAATGACATTTTTTGACCTTGCTTACAAGAATTAAATATCATCTTTCACAATTTAATATTCTTACAATATTTAGGTATAGTATAAGAAAAAAGAAACTAGTGAAAGAACTCATTGAAAAAAAGAAACTAGTGAAAGCATAAATATTCAAACATAATTGTAGATCTCAAACCACATTTACATTCTACCCTAGATAAAAATGAGGGTACATTAACAAATTTTTTAAGTAGAGACAAACTTATACAAACAAGCTTACAATATTGCCTATGACACCAAAAGCTCTACAAACATATTATAGCTATTTACTAAATTAGACTAATGAGCACTTTAATTACACTCTTATTAAAAGAGAAACAACCAAAAGATACATTAATTACATACTAATTGAAAAGGGATTATCAATGATGATTTTAGAAAAACCACACAAAAATATAAAAATGATAGATCTTACCATGCCTACGTAAAAAAAGCAATGTAAATTAAAGACCATTGACATGATCAAACATAAAGATCAATAATAATCACTATTAAAACCATGATAATATGCCCTAGCAATCATTTGAATTAAATAATAAAGTTAATGAAGTTTATATCATTTGATTCATAAAACACCCATGGAAATCTATTTGTGTTCAATAATTACATAAATTAATAATAATAATGTTTATAAATATCAAGGTGGTTCTTCCAAAGATGATATATATACTAATGATCTTTCTTTTTTTAATGGTTTTTTGGTGAAAAAAGACTAAATTTTATTAAACAAAAATCAGATTACACAGTCGTGAGGCCTTCCATACATGGGCCACAACTTGTAAATACCTCCATACATACATGCCTATAATCCCATGAAGGCTAAATATCCAATTAGAGAATAGATAAAAATTGCACAAAAAATCATTGTTGCACCTAATCATTGAATGACATAATAGAGGAGGAGGACTCCTCAAATTGCAATAAGATAAAACTATCAATTTATTTTCCTTGTATACAACATATCCTCTTGAAACCACATTTAAGAGGTCTTCATTTCTAGTGGTAATTACAAATTCCTATAGCTTTTCCAACTCATCCTACTAATCTCCACTATTAACTATGTCCTATCTCCACCTTCCCACATACACAGTGATTCAAAAAATTCCTAATCATGAAACACTGTGGCCTTCAATATCCTTATGCGCAATTCCTCCCTCCTTATAGGAGTTTCCACACTGGTACTTATTCCTTCCCCATCATTGGGATAATCCTTGTGAAGCAAGGTCTGCAAGTCCATATAATATTCTCCCAAGTTTTACCCCCTACCATAACCCTACCAATGATGACCTCTCTCTAATCCCGAATTACTCCATTATTTTTCCTCACCATTATCTATGATCTATTTTTAAAATCCATTATATATTCCAAGACCTATTGGACCCTCCTTTCTAATTTTTCCCTCCTTCCATTTGTTCAACCTATTTATTAAGACCTGAGAGTCAGACTCCAACTCAATTCTCGAGTATCCTTGCTTAAGATCCATGTCTAAGCCTTCATATATGACCATGACCTCTACCACCATGTTGTTTTTCCTACAAATGCCTCGATGGAATCCAAAACCATCATCCCTTCATGTGTACAACCCACTCCTCCAATCCTTGCCTCCCTGAGATTGCTATGAGCAACACCATAGGTGTTAACCTTAACCCAACCATAATATTGGCTTTCACTTCCCTCCCCTATCTAAAATTTTAGGAGAAACCTTCCTTATTCATGAGATCCAATTCTATAAATATTGGTACTAAAACCACGCAGGGATCACAATCCCAAGAAGATCCAATAACTCATATTTGGGTATAAGCTGAGAACCTTTAATTCCTCTTACAACCTATCTAATATTGAGCAAAATTCTTAATATGATTGACTCCCTGGATGAGTATTCATTATGGAAAATACACCTATTGCACCCTAACCACACCTACCACAAATTGAAGTCCTTGAAACAATGGACGAGAAGGGAATATTTTCTACCTACCCCTCTAGAGCCTCATAGATCAAAGAACCACTACAATGAGACATAACCAAGCTATGGAACATTAAACATCCTTTCGTCTTGCTCCTAAATCCAAGCAGCAAAGGAACATAAAACTAGAAGGTGATCAACATATTATCTTGCCCCATAGTAGATCACACACCATTTTGGGTCCACCAAGCCCCTCTTACGAAGATTGTACTGAGTAAAAATCCTCCTCTAAATGGTTAACCAAATGAAAATATTGACGTTTGGATAGATACTTAAACTCCACACATTCTTCCAAATTACCCCCTCCCTACCCAATACCTATATGAGCCAATCATATCCCTTATTGATGGAATATCAACCATTTACTTTGTCTCCCCATAGCAAAGAGTCCTCCTCTTTCGACCATGAGCACTACCTTTGATCCAAAATAGGCCTTCGACCATCCCTATCTTCTTGAGCTATCTGTCTCCAAACCGGGAGGTCTTTCCACCTCCTCAAACCCACTCACCCCTCATCTTCTTTCTAGAAATTCTTAACATAGACCTAATTTACATTCTTAAAAACATCTATAGTATTTCCCAAGTTTGGGAACTAGGAAGTAATTAGATGGTATTGATCCCATGCATCATCCCAAAATGTTACATTTTTTTCCATTTTTGACTTTCCAAAATAACCCTATAGTAATAACATTACTAGCCTATTTAATTGTATTCCAAATGATGGAACCCCCCCGTTAAAGAGGAGGCTATATAATTATTCCACCTCATCCCCATAATTCATAGATAGAACATTCGACTTAAGGCTAGACTGGTCTAGAATCCAATTCCACAACAATTTAGCTAATAAAGCCAAGTTTTGATCAGCCAATTTGTGGATACCTAGCCCCCCTTTATTGAGCGAGAGGTAGAATGAATACCACTTTACCAAACTCCATTTATTTTTTAATTTTGAGCCTCCCTAAATAAATTCCCTCAAAATTCTATCAATCTCCTTAACACAATGCCTAGGACCAATCATAGCCATAAATTGAAAGACCAAAATAGTCTACAACACTGATTTTATCAAAGTCAATCTTCCCCCAGTGAGAACCATCAATAGGTCTAATGATTTAGCTTACATCCAATTTTATTTATAAGATTTCTCCAAGGTTCCTTTCTAAGATGTCTTCTTGTCACTGGAAGCCCAATGTATTTAAGAGGGATCAAGCCTTTCTTGAAATTTAGAATATTAAGGATATGGGTATGCACCCTATTATCAACATTGAAAAATACAACCTTAGAGTTATCTTCATTAATAACTTGGCCCAAAGCTCTCCCATACAGATCCAAACATTTTTTGAATCCCTTTTCCTCCTTGATTTTTGCTATCCCCTATTTTCAATTTGAGTTATTTTATGTTGTCATTGATGTCACATGGATCACATTGAGTTTTGGTGGCCAAAGCATTTCATAAATAAGCATTTATGATATTTTGGAGAGCATGGATATATACAGGGTTTTTGTGAAAACCAAGGCAGGCAAAATAAAAGGTTTTATTTAAAACCATGGATGGCAGATTTGAAATGGGTTTTTCTTAAAACCCAGATTGGCTTTTCGTTTCGTCGAAAAAGGTGCCCCGATGATGGAGATATTTATTTTTAAATATTTAGTTTAAATTTTAAATTATTTAAAATTTAAATTTAAATTTTAAAATTAAATATATTAATTTTAGCGCCGACTAAAGAAAGGAGGAAAGGCTATATTAATTTATAGCGCCGACGTCTAAAGAAAGAGGAAAGGCATATATATATATGCCAACAAAAGCTTAGACTTCATGACTCCCAACGCTTATTTTTTGAATGCCTTCGATTGGGGAACGAATTGCGAAAAGAGAGAGAAGTGTGACTTTGGTCTATTGAAAAATCATTCGCGGAGTTTAATAAGACGCATAGGCATCTTTGGCCTAGCGGTTCGTGCATTGTGTGTTACGCAGGAGGTCCTGCGATCGAGTCCCGCCATGGTTATTTGCTTTGTTGAAGCGCTCAAAGCGTTGTTAAGTTTTTCGAAGGGTGCAGAAGTTTATGATATAAGTTTTTGTTCGTGTCCCTTTGGACACGTGAGGGCATGTGGCCCAATGGCAGGCTGGTTGTGGTTAAAGCGCTGAGCAAGGAGACGTCACGAGATCGAATCCCGTCAGGGACAGAGGCAAGTTAATAATTTTTTTAATATATTTTATTTTTCTAAAGTTGCCCTAGGAGGAATAAGGGTTGTGATGCATGTTTAGAAAAAGAGAGATTTTTGGTGTTTCTCCTTTTGAAAGTATATCATATTATATATCGTTGGAAAGCTTATTTCGAGGGCTATTTGATTAACTTGCTTAGAGGGAGAAATAAGGTGTATGTAAAGAGATATTTTTGTTTTTGTAAAGGGTTTCAAAAGTGAAGGTTGTTTTGTTCTTTTTCAAAGGTGATTAATTCTTTCATGAGGGGACATGTTGTATCTTATTGAGTAGGAGTGATAAGGTGTTATTTGGATATTATTGTTGTGATATTAATCATGATCTCTAACCCTTGTTGAAAGTTGAAAAAGAAGTTTGTTGAGTGTGGCAGATTTAGTGGACATCCAATAAGGCATCAAAAGGTATGAGCAATATTCTCCATTGACTTTGTTTATGGTGGTTGATTTCTGAAATATCATTGGAGAGAAAAGGATTGATTGTGGTTTCCTTTTCGAAAGTGGTTGGTTGAATGCTTCAAGGTTTTCTGGTTTGAGAGTTGTGTTTAAACCTTGTTTTATAAGCATAGTTGTTGAAGCCCATTGGTTATGCAAAGAACTTGAGTTAGAAAAGAACATGAGTATCATTGTTATGTGAGATTTGTGGTTGAGCATTGTTGGAAACATTTGAGTTGGTTGATACATGCTTGGACTAGGGTTTTGTGAGAAAGAGTTGTCCCTTGTGGTGATTGGTTGAGTTGAGTTGATTGAGCCTAGTCAAGTGATTGAGTGATGTGATTGTTCAAGTTCCATGAAACAAACTATTCTATAATTCTGATTTGAGTTGAGATTGAGCTTTGAGATTAGAACATATTGAGTCTCTAACAATTCTCTTTATGCTTCTATAAGACTTGAGTTGAGTTGAGATTGATTTGAGTTGAGATCATTGTGGATCATTGTTGTCATCCATTGTAGAGTGCATTGCCTTTCATTATTGAGTTCATCATTGAGCCTTGCCTTCATAGATTTGTGGATGAGATTTGAGTGCTACTTGAGCATGATTGGTTGAGCCTTTGAGAAGGCTTTTGGGACAGATTTGTGGACAGATTTGTGACATTTTTGAGCAAGTTCTTGGTGAGCTTGTTGAGCAGATTTTGAGCAAGTTCTTAGTGAGCTTGTTGAGAATATTTGAGCAAGTTCTTAGTGAGCTTGTTGAGCAGATTTTGAGCAAGTTCTTAGTGAGCTTGTTGAGCAGATTTTGAGCAAGTTCTTGGTGAGCTTGTTGAGCAGATTTTGAGCAAGTTCTTGGTGAGCTTGTTGAGCATATTTTGAGCAAGTTCTTGGTGAGCTTGTTGAGCAGATTTTGGGCAAGTTCTTAGTGAGCTTGCTAGAGAAGTTTTGGGCAAGTTCTTGGTGAGCTTGCTGAAGCATATTTTGGGCAAGTTCTTAGTGAGCTTGCTAGAGCAGATTTTGGGCAAGTTCTTAGTGAGCTTGCTAGAGCATATTTGGGCAAGTTCTTGGTGAGCTTGCTAGACAATTGATTTTGGCTTGTTCTTTTGATTGTATGTTTCTACTAAGTAGATCAGTGGATTGCCTACTTGAGCAGATCAGTGTATTGCCTAGCTTTGAGTAGATCAAAGTAATCATTTGTATTGGGATAAGGATCCTTATTTCTATGTGAAATATTATAAGGAGATTATCTTGTGGAGTACCCCACATTGGGGGAACCATGTTAAATCTTGTGTCTCAATTATGTGTGGTGATTTGTGCACTTGTTTACTATTGCTATCTATGTCATTAATGCACATTGCTATATTTGGTTATTGCAATTAAGGACACTAATTGATATTGGTTTGGAAAGAAAGTAAAAAGTGGGTGCTATACTGTTCACCCCCCCTCTCAGTATAAGCTTGTGTTCTTCAATTGGTATCAGAGCGGGTTCCTTCGAAAAGGCTAACAACTTGAGGGTAGATTCTACAAGAACACAGATGGCTTCACATAATGGATTATCTACAAATAAGGCTCCATTATTTGATGGTAACAATTATGCTTTCTAGAGCATGAGAATGAAGAACTACTTGATATCACAAGGATATGAGGTATGGCAGATGGTTGAAAAAGAGTATAAGGTTGAAGGTGATCCCGAGGCAGATAAGACTATCAAGAAATTGGTTGAGATCAATGCAAGGGCAATGAATTGTATTTTGAGTGGGCTACGTGAAACAAATTTTGCAAAGGTCATGGTATGTAATTCAGCTAATGAAATGTGGACCAAGTTGCGGAATACTTATGAAGGAGATTCCAAGGTAAAGTTGGCAAAACTACAAACTCATAGAAAAATATTTGAGGAATTGAAAATGGAAGATTCTGAAGATATTGCAAAGTTTTTACTTCGAGTTGATGAGATTACTAACACCATGAGAGGCCTAGGATTTGAGATGAAAGAATCAGAAGTTACTCAAAAGGTTTTGAGATCACTTCCCATGAAGTATGATGCAAAGGTTTCAGCAATAGAAGAAACAATGGATATCAACAAGCTAACAATGGAAGAACTACAAGGAACTCTCACAACTTATGAGATGAGGGTGAGTAAGCATCAGGTTCCAATAAAAGAGATTGCATTCAAGGCTTCGAGAGAAAAATAAAGGGAAAGTTCCAGAGACAGATAGAGATTCAGATAATGATGAGGAAGCTAACTTCATCAAAAGGAAAAAGGACTTAAGAAATTACAGGGATATGAAGAAAGTCAAATGCTACAAGTGTGGTGATTTTGGTCACTATGCACACAAGTGTCCACATGAAGAAAATAGTGATGATGAAAAGCAAGGTCACAGAAGAAAAGAAGATGGAAAGCATAAACATGACAAAGATGACAAGTACAAGCAAGGCAGGTATGAGAAGAAGAAAAAATTTCGTAAGACAAAGAAAACTTACTACATTGTAGAAGCAAGTGATAGCTCAGATCACAGTGATAGAGACAAGTCAGATGATGAAAAGGAAGAACATCTATTTCTAGGAATAGAAGGTGAAAGAGAACAATGCTTTGTATGTGGTCAAAGAGATCACAGATCAGGATATTGCAATGGTTTCAGTGATAGTGAAGATGAGATGACACATCAAGGAAATAGGCATGGTCAAAGAAATCATGAAAGTTTGTTTGCTATAGAAGATTATAATGATCTTAGTGACAGTGAAGATGAAGAAGGGTTTTTCTATGGGATAAAAGAAGTAGAAGAAGAACATTCACTCCAAACAGAAGAAGTTAAGCAAGAGAACATTGTAAGAAAGACAGATGTCTCAGTTGATCTAAAGGAAGACTTCAATGATATCCATGAGCAACTACAAGAGGTTAAGGAGAATCTAAAAGAATTGAGATGTTCCATACTTGAGAAGTTTGATCCATCACATGACTCAAAAGGTCAAGATATTTTCACTAAGAAGGAAACATGTATTTCAGAGACAATAAATATGGATGCCAATTTGCTATTTGACACAAATGAAGAGAAAGAAGAGGAAGGTCCCAAAGCACCAAAGGTCTCATATTTCAGGTTTGGGGAATCACACTCAAAAGGAAAGGAAGTTCTAACAGATGAAAGCAAGGAAGCACCTAAGTTTTATGAAGAAAGTTCCAAAGTTCCTATGGCTCCTAATATTCAGTTTGGATCTTGTTTTGAGATAGGTGAATCAAGTTCAAAAGGAAAAGAAATTCTTGAAGAGGAAAGCAAGGAAGAAACTAAGGAAGAGGATTTAGATACTACAAAGAAGGTTCAAGGATGCAATGCACAAGTTGAAAATGATCATAAGGATAATGGTCAAGAAAGGTATGAGGAACCAAGGCATGAACAAAGGGCTTTTCAAGGACATTGTTTTTCTTGTAATGGATTTGGACACAGGGCTATACACTTCCAGGATCCATGGATCAAAGAAGTTTGATTTTGCTAGAACAAACTTCAAAGGAAGAAGGTATGGTTTTCAGGGACATTGCTTCTTATGCAACAGGATTGGTCATAGAGCTTCTGAGTGCAAAGAAAATGAGCAACATGGTTTTGGTTTTAGAGCTACACAAATCAGAAGTCATGGTCATAATGGTCATGAAAACAAAACTTCACAATACAGGGTTCAGGAAAGGAATGGATATGGAAATTATTTCAAGAAAGAATTCAGGATATGGGCACCATCCAAAGGCTACAATATCAAGTGTTTTAATTGCAATAACTTTGGACATATTGCAAAATGGTGTAGGACTCAATTCCAAACAGGTTCAAGACAAGAAGGTCAAACAGGTTCAAGACAAGAAGATCAAGTAATTCATCAAGAGAAGGATATCAAAAAAATATGGAAGGAAGTTGAGAGAGGAAAGAAACAATGTAATATGGGAGTAAAAGTACTCCCACCCCAAAATTAATCACCTCAAGAGAGAAGGTGGTGAGGGGGCTAAGCTTAAGAGTCATATCTTTTAGCCCCATAGGTGTCCCTTTTGCCATTGATGTCAAAGGGGGAGAGATTTGAGTAAGGGGGAGAGCATTGAGTTAGGGGGAGCAGCCTCCAAAGAGAGCATTGAGTTAGGGGAGCAGCCTCCATAGAGAGTATTGAGTCAGGGGGAGCAACTTTGATTCTCAGAGATGGTTTTTGCAGTGATTGTGGTTTTTGCATTAGAGGTGTTGCCATCAATGACAAAGGGGGAGATTGTTGGAAATTTGAGTTATTTTATGTTGTCATTGATGTCACATGGATCATTGATGTCACATGGATCACATTGAGTTTTGGTGGCCAAAGCATTTCATAAATAAGCATTTATGATATTTTGGAGAGCATGGATATATACAGGGTTTTTGTGAAAACCAAGGTAGGCAAAATAAAAGGTTTTATTTAAAACCATGGATGGCAGATTTGAAATGGGTTTTTCTTAAAACCCAGATTGGCTTTTCGTTTCATCGAAAAAGGTGCCCCGATGATGGAGATATTTATTTTTAAATATTTAGTTTAAATTTTAAAATTAAATATATTAATTTTAGCGCCGACTAAAGAAAGGAGGAAAGGCTATATTAATTTATAGCGCCGACGTCTAAAGAAAGAGGAAAGGCATATATATATGCCAACAAAAGCTTAGACTTCATGACTCCCAGCGCTTATTTTTTGAATGCCTTCGATTGGGGAACGAATTGCGAAAAGAGAGAGAAGTGTGACTTTGGTCTATTGAAAAATCATTCGCGGAGTTTAATAAGATGCATAGGCATCTTTGGCCTAGCGGTTCGTGCATTGTGTGTTACGCAGGAGGTCCTGCGATCGAGTCCCACCGTGGTTATTTGCTTTGTTGAAGCGCTCGAAGCGCTGTTAAGTTTTTCGAAGGGTGCAAAAGTTTATGATATAAGTTTTTGTTCGTGTCCCTTTGGACACGTGAGGGCGTGTGGCCCAATGGCAGGTTGGCTGTGGTTAAAGCGCTGAGCAAGGAGACGTCACGAGATCGAATCCCATCAAGGACAGAGGCAAGTTAATAATTTTTTTAATATATTTTATTTTTCTAAAGTTGCCCTAGGAGGAATAAGGGTTGTGATGCATGTTTAGAAAAAGAGAGATTTCTGGTGTTTCTCCTTTTGAAAGTATATCATATTATATATCGTTGGAAAGATTATTTCGAGGGCTATTTGATTAACTTGCTTAGAGGGAGAAATAAGGTGTATGTAAAGAGATATTTCTATTTTTGTAAAGGGTTTCAAAAGTGAAGGTTGTTTTGTTCTTTTTCAAAGGTGATTAATTCTTTCATGAGGGGACATGTTGTATCTTATTGAGTAGGAGTGATAAGGTGTTATTTGGATATTATTGTTGTGATATTAATCATGATCTCTAACCCTTGTTGAAAGTTGAAAAAGAAGTTTGTTGAGTGTGGCAGATTTAGTGGACATCCAATAAGGCATCAAAAGGTATGAGCAATATTCTCCATTGACTTTGTTTATGGTGGTTGATTTCTGAAATATCATTGGAGAGAAAAGGATTGATTGTGGTTTCCTTTTTGAAAGTGGTTGGTTGAATGCTTCAAGGTTTTCTGGTTTGAGAGTTGTGTTTAAACCTTGTTTTATAAGCATAGTTGTTGAAGCCCATTGGTTATGCAAAGAACTTGAGTTAGAAAAGAACATGAGTATCATTGTTATGTGAGATTTGTGGTTGAGCATTGTTGGAAACATTTGAGTTGGTTGATACATGCTTGGACTAGGGTTTTGTGAGAAAGAGTTGTCCCTTGTGGTGATTGGTTGAGTTGAGTTGATTGAGCCTAGTCAAGTGATTGAGTGATGTGATTGTTCAAGTTCCATGAAACAAACTATTCTATAATTCTGATTTGAGTTGAGATTGAGCTTTGAGATTAGAACATATTGAGTCTCTAACAATTCTCTTTATGCTTCTATAAGACTTGAGTTGAGTTGAGATTGATTTGAGTTGAGATCATTGTGGATCATTGTTGTCATCCATTGTAGAGTGCATTGCCTTTCATTATTGAGTTCATCATTGAGCCTTGCCTTCATAGATTTGTGGATGAGATTTGAGTGCTACTTGAGCATGATTGGTTGAGCCTTTGAGAAGGCTTTTGGGACAGATTTGTGGATAGATTTGTGAAATATTTGAGCAAGTTCTTGGTGAGCTTGTTGAGCAATTTTGAGCAAGTTCTTGGTGAGCTTGTTGAGCAGATTTTGAGCAAGTTCTTAGTGAGCTTGTTGAGCAGATTTTGAGCAAGTTCTTGGTGAGCTTGTTAAGAATTGAGCAAGTTCATAGTGAGCAGATTTTGAGCAAGTTCTTAGTGAGCTTGTTGAGCAGATTTTGAGCAAGTTCTTGGTGAGCTTGTTGAGCAGATTTTGAGCAAGTTCTTAGTGAGCTTGCTAGAGCATTTTGGGCAAGTTCTTGGTGAGCTTGCTGAAGCAGATTTTGGGCAAGTTCTTGGTGAGCTTGCTAGAGCAGATTTTGGGCAAGTTCTTGGTGAGCTTGCTAGAGCAGATTTGGGCAAGTTCTTAGTGAGCTTGCTAGAGTAGATCAATGGATTAGTTCTCTGGGTAGATTGCCTAGTTGAGCAGATCAGTGGATTGCCTACCTGAGCAGATCAGTGTATTGCCTAGCTTTGAGCAGATCAAAGTAATCATTTGTATTGGGATAAGGATCCTTATTTCTGTGTGAAATATTATAAGGAGATTATCTTGTGGAGTACCCCACATTGGGGGAACCACGTTAAATCTTGTGTCTCAATTGTGTGTGGTGATTTGTGCACTTGTTTACTATTGCTATCTATGTCATTAATGCACACTTCTATATTTGGTTATTACAATTAAGGACACTAATTGATATTGGTTTGGAAAGAAAGTAAAAAGTGGGTGCTGTACTGTTCACCCCCCCTCTCGATATAAGCTTGTGTTATTCATCCCCATATAAGAAAATCATCCATAAACTGCAAATGCGTCAAAGGCATGACCTCCTTGGACACTACAAACCTTTTATTTCATGGGATTCCCTATATTTGTGGATAGTCCTACCCAGGGATTCTACCTGAATAATGAATAAGTAAGGAGATAGAGGGTCTCCATGTCTTAGACCTCTACTTGCCCAAAATGGCTCCAATGGGACACCATTTATCAATATCGAGTAAGCAATATTGGAAGAACAAGCTACCACCTAATTGATCCACATATCCTCGAACCCAAACTTTTGTAGAACATTAATAAAAAACTCTAATCAACTTGATCATAGGCTTTGGACATATCTAGTTTAATAAACATATTACCTTCCTTACTAAGTCTCATGGAGTGAGTAACTTCCTATGCCAATATAATTTGGTCCATGATTTGTCTTCCTTGCACAAATCCACCCTGTTCCTCAGATATAATGGTTAGTAAAACCACCTTCAAACACTACCAACACCTTATAAATAACCTTATATCCAATTATAGAGGGAAATAGGCTAAAACTCATCCAACAAAGAGGCCCCGTACTTTTTTGAAATAAGAGCAATAAAAGTATAATTTATAGCTCTTATGATAGATTTCTATATTTGGCCTCTTCAAATAATTGTAGGATTTCCTCCACCAAATCCTCCCACATAAATTGAAATAATTCAATTGGAAAACCATTTGGTCCCAGAGTTTTACTTTTTTTTCATATCAAAGACTACCCTTTGCAGTTCCTCCAAAGACTCCTCTCTATTCAAGAACATAATTTTCTTGGCCGAGATATAGGGAGGAATTGACTCCAAGATCTCCCTCTGTGCCTCATCATATAGAGGGACCTTCAAAAACATATTATATAAGTACCTTCTTGCTTCCCCCTACATCTCACACCATATCCTAACGACTTACCCCCTTCCATAGGTTAGAGTAGGTTAGAGATTTAATAAAATTAAACTTCTTTCTAGCCATGGTTAACTGGTGGAAATGTTTTATATTTTTATCCCCCTCCCTAAGCCAAGTGATTCTAGAATTTTATTTCTAGAAAACCTCCTCATTTCACTCAAATTCCTACACATTCATCACTACCTTTGTCTCTTATATCAAGAGCTCTCGATAAAGACCTTCTAAATTAATCCTCTTAGTCACCTGCTTAAAAGCACACACTACTTCTTGGGACTCTTGCTCAATATTTTCAAAAAATAGATGATTCCATTCATTTAGCCTCTCTTTTACATACTACAATATTTTAAAAATATAAACATCATAATTTCAAACCTCGGTCCTCCCTCCATCCACCATATAAGGATCAAATCCTTGAAACCCTCATAGTTGAGCTAGACAAGTTAAAATTGAAAAGGGTTGTTCCTTGGTTTAATCCAACTCAAGACATCAAGAGATATTGACAAATGATTAGATCTCACAAAAGAGATAATATCTGAGTGCAACACTATTCCTCTAGTCACCTAGGAGTTGTCAACTAAAAAATGATCCAATATTTCCTAGATATAGTCCAAGTTTAGTCTCCTATTACTTCCAATGACCAAACAACCTTTCAATACCAAATATCTAAGACCTAACCTATCCATTTGGTCAACGAAAAAATTACTCTCCATGTATAGGACTCCAAAGCTTTCTTGCTTTTTATCCAAAAAAGCAATAGTGTTAAAATACCCTCCAACTATTTGAAATATTTCCTATTTTTTTTAAATTACCTCTATTTTCCTTCACTACACATTTTTTTTAATATTATGTAGATCATAAACATTAGCTACCTAAAAGGAAGACACATTTGAAAGTAGATACCTTCTTAGCTCCAAATTTCCTATAGCTTCCACTACATCCACTTCCTCTATCCTCCTAGAATCCCACATACAAATTAATCCTCCAAAATCACCCTTGGCTACAACCACTAAATTCAAACCTTCCTTCCAAATTCTCTTCCAAGTTGTTGAGCTTCCTTCTAAACTCAATTTGGATTCCTGAATCAACATCAAATAAGTAAGCTATTATCTAATCAAATGCTTCACATAATTCTACTTGGGTTTTACACCCAAGCCCCTCACATTCTAAGAAATAATCTTCATTTGGAGAAATAATTGAAATGTGAATCAATAGTTTACATTCCTCACTTCCACCAAATGCTCCCCTTCCTTATATTGCTTGTTCTTTTCCAGTTTTCTTCCAACCACATATTTTCCTCCATAATTCTTCCTCAGGGTGATTGATGTAATACCTAAGGGATTACTCCTTGTTCCTCTCCTCCCATCCTCTAAATCCTGACAACTTTTTACTTCATCTTTGTATCATCCTCAACTACATCCCCGGCCCTCACTAGAATTGAATCCTCCAAGGGCCCATCCTCCTAATTTCCAAAGTCTTATTGAATGCACATATCTATCAAGACCTTACCCCTACTATAATGGAACAACACAAAATCATCCTAAAAAACCTGCTCATGAGAGGGGTACTCCCTCCCACAACATCCACATCCACCTTATTGGACCTAGATCCCAATATGTCAAACTAATTTTTGATATAAACTTCCAAATATTACTTACCCTTCTAACCACCTACCTTCAATCTTTACTTATTTATAACCACATGAAAACCATCCTCCTCCCCATTTCCACATTTTTTCCTTGATGGGGTTCCTCGTCCTTCTACTTTATCTCAATATTATTGGGGTAGTCCCTTGCTAGGTCACCATAAAGATAACATCTACACCTAAAGGCGATCACCTCATAGTCAAGAGCCTAAACCCGTACCACCTCCCCAATATGGATGTCAATAGAATCTGAGATAGGACTAGATATATCCATATCCACACAAGTCCTAGCATAAGTAGTAAACTCCCTTCTCTTTTTAATATTAGAGACCAAAACAAAGGTCCTTATGGTCTCACTAATATCTCTCCAAAGGTAAACAATGAAGTCTGGTCCACACCGAGATAACTGAAGGTAGTTCCTTCATTATATTGAACCATGCATGCCATAGTTTTATGTACAGCCTCACTTACCCCATGAAATAAGGGCCATTCTTAAAATTTTTACTATGATCCTCCTCCTTATCAAAAATAGATAAAAAATGCCCATTTATAAAATGAACAATGTCATACTTGTTGGACACTGAATTGCACCAAGTTTACTTGATACTACGACTGTCTATCTTCCTACTTTCTACTTAGGCTTGCACCCGATAGCTACAGCTCAACACTCAACATTGGATGGACTAAAATAGGGGTTTCAGATCCAACCTCCAGAGTAGGTTGGTTCCTTGTCAACTTAGCAGATTGTTGACACAATTATGCTCAATTAGGGCTTGGAGTTTAGGGTAAGAAAAGGGTAAGGTTAGAGAAATGTAGATATCAGTGGATGGATAGGTTAACAACATTGCATTACCATAAAAAGCTTCCAAAAAACCATATTAAAGATATACATCCAGATCAAATTTTATCCCAAGATAGCTCGTTTTAGATATTAAAGCATAACAGAGAAATGTTACAGCAAGCAATTTCAATATCTAGGAAATGATAATCCAAATAGCAAAATTCACCAAAACCCAAATTTTATAGAAATGCACCTTCTAATAACAAAGAACAAACTTCAAAGCAGATTTCAATTACTCATAACAGCTAGTAATCCATGATCGGCACAAACTAACCATCTAAGTATTTACAGAAATACAACTATGAAATCCGAACCTCTAACATCCAGCATAGAAATGCAGCCTTGAGGCGAAGATCAATGTATTGCTCCTTGCATTCAGTCCTTCAAAAATATTTATAGTAGTACAGGAAAACACGCTAGAGCCGACCCTTGAAATCGAGGGTTCGATCTCTCTTTATAGTTTTCATATCATAATATTCAAGAAACAATACATTCAATCTTGTTACAACAGCTCAGCAAAGAGTTTAGCTGGCGTTAGTTGATTCGTTCAAACTCTAGGAAATCCACTGGAAGGGCATCCGCCATGGCCATTTGGGGTCTCTACAACTTGATGATCTACCAGAAGAACTGAAGTTCAGAACCTTTTGGATCATGCGTCCCATTGATCTTTCTTGAGAACAACTTGTTGTCGTCGATCTGTAACTGCTTCTGGTTAGCTCTTCTTGAAAATATTTGATGTTTCATCTTCCAGCTGCACATCGTGGTTCTGGTGCAAAAACCTTTTAAATAGTCAAAATTTGATAGGCCAACCTCCACCATTGATTCTCCTTATTGGATGACTCAGATTAAATCCGACGTGAGCTGAAAGCCATCCCGCTCATTTCCTCAGTCATCAGAGTCTTCAATCCGGATCCACAACATTAAAACCTTGAATCCACTCTAGGATATTTTATCTTCCACCTTGTCTTCGTTAATCCGCACTTTTTCATTGCTGACATCATCATCTCCTCATGACTTTTGTGGATTTTAAAGATAATGCAAATTCGGGCCCGGAGTCAAACACTTAGATTATTCCACCTTTTCGCCTTATCTTCATTTCGGAAAGAGAATCCTTGTTCATTTCCTGGATCGCCAATCCACACATTTTTACCGCTGACATCATCACTTCCTCATGACTTTTGCGGATTTTGAAACTTTCTTCAATCCGGAGTGGAAAGCAAGAAGGCTCTTCCAGAGCGGGAAGCAAAAAGACTTTCCAGAATCGGACATACGACAAGAACCAAATCCACACTTTTTATTGCTGACGTCACCATCTCTTACAAACTTTTGTGGATTCAAAACCCATCATTATTCCGGACCCGAAATGGAGTTTTCTAAAATGTCTTCAAACCTTCAAAATTGAATATCTCCCAGCGGACTCATACCATCAACCTGATTCCGGAGTGGAATATCAGTCTTACCACTTAGTCAAAACTTTACTAAGTATGTGGCCATTTTGGGCCTACATTCTGGTGCCTCCCAGGTGGATTTGCTCGCAAAGCCAATCGAATCCAGAGTCTTATCCATTGGGCTACGGAGTCAAAACAAGAATTATCTTTGAGATTATGTTTTAAAGAATGATTTCCATGCAAACCCTACCCTCTAAAAACACAAATTCTATCTAGAGGGTAGAGGGTCACATAGAAACCATGCCAAGAACATCATAAAACCTTTCTTCTTAACCAGAGACTGTATCTGCAATATCAGTATTATTACTGCCTTTGTAAGCTATATACAACTCTTCTCCCTTTATAAGGCTTTATTTCAAAGAATATCTTCACACAAAAACTATTGTTCTGTAGGCTTCATACCTTTATTGCTTATTTTTGACAACTGTTAGAGTAAAAATAGACATACAAAAAATGATGTATTTGTACAAACAAAAATAGAAATGACTTGAGTGTGAAGCCCTCCTGGGCATGTGAGTGCTCAATATTATCCTTACTCTTCCACACCTCCTTCATCTTCATCTTCCTCTTCTTCTTCCTCTGGAGTTAGTGCATTCTGATTATCCTCACCAGAGGTGTTCCCCAACAATTTAATCATTGATTCCAAATATTGGAGGGCATGTTTCCAAACTTCCTCGAAAGGGTTTGACATTTCTTTAAGCTGCTTATAAACATATTGTAGCTCTCCAACATCCTCATAATTAGCCGCCCTCCCCTTAATCACCAAATCTTCCATCAAATATCTAAAATGGGTATAGTTCACAATCAATTTGGCAGCTTGTTCTTGTAATAATGGTTCTGCTAATGAATCAATCTCAGCTTCATCCTGCAAAATATCTTTGATGTTCTGCTAAACTTCTTCCATAGATAACAAGTTGTGATCTTCCTTCCAGAGTCCTTTGAAACCAACATGAATCATCTCCTTATTTATGTCAATGATCTCTTTGACTCTTCTATCCATCCTGTTACATAACAACCAAGCTTTCTGTGTTGCTTTGTGCCTTTTCAACACTATCTTTGAAGCTATCCCGGCTAGATTCCACTCTTTATTAGAAATTGGTTTAGCAGCATCATCAAACCTGCTACTAACCAACCGACCTATTTGTTCTACCGGAATCACCATAGACTATAATTCCCCCATGATTCGATCTGTATCTATCTGAATGGTGGAGAGCAGTTGGCTGGCATCTTTCAGGTAGTCAATTATAAGTTGAAGATCAGAACATTTTCCTTGGATTTTAGAAAGCAACTCTTGCTTTATTCTTTTCAAATCATCCTTGGAAAACCTCGAGGATTTGGCCTTCTCAACCTGAAGCTGATGTTTCAGATTTTGAATTTCTCTGGCCTACTTTTTATGCAGCTTCTTCTGTTCTTCTAAATGTTCTTTCAACTTACTAGCCTTTTGAAAATTTTCTTGCCAACCCTTCACCTCTTCTCTCAAAGCCTTTTCTACTTCCTTTTTATCATTGAAATTCTTTTTTAGCCTTTCAACCTGTTGTTCCAATTTATTCACTTTATCTTTGGCTATATCTGTCTTCACACAAAAAGTTTCTAAATGGGCCTTGGCCATCCCCAATTCATCCTCAGCATGTAGTTTGTCAATATCTTCTATAATTTCTTCTACTCTATAATCTTGAGCAGTCATTTCATTCTCAGGCTTGCTTACCTATGGAATTAAGGACCTTGAAATCCTCTGCCTGGTGATAGGATTGACATACATACTTTTCCTGGTCACAACCATCCGGCTAGAAGGCTTGGTAAGATTTTTTACCCAGTAATCACTTATGCTCTGAGCACTCTCCTGCTCTTGGGGTTTAGCAACAGACCTTGAAACATCAACCACCAAAGGAGATAATGGCATCAAAAACATAAGGGTGGACTGACCCTTTGTTGGTAGGGATGGAATGGATGAATTTGGAACACAGTGTCCCATTGATGATGATAATGAAAGAGGTGAATATGTGACAATGGTGGACATGGGAGTGGAGACCTGAGAGGTTGAGAGTGGGTTTGGAAGAGGTTGTGACAATACAAGACTAACTGGTACCTCTAAGGCTACTGATAGATTGGGAGAAGAACTGTAAGGTGGAGGAGGTAACTTTATCATATCTTGAACAAAAAAGGAGGGAAATCCTTCTAGGGATTCATGAAGATGAGAAGGAGAGGAGAGATTAGAAACCATACCTTTGCTTGTAGATGTAGGGTTTTCTTGTTCAGCTTCTATTACCAGTTGTTGTTCTCGGTCAACCAACCCTTCTGTAGTAACAACAGCTACTTCTCCATCCATTCCTTCTGGACCTATTTTTTGCTTCTTAGAGACCTCTTTCTCCTCTATTTCTAGGGCCCTCTTAGTCCTTCTATACACTATTTGATAAGTGGCATTTTCTCCTTCAGAATATTCCCCTCCTTCATTTCCATGTTCTACCCTTGAACGTAGAGACTGCTCAGCTATGGGTCGTAACTCATATGAAGCTGTAGGGACAACAGAAGAAGGTGGGGATCTTACTTCAATTAACGGGATATTAACCACTATTTCCTCAGAATATTGTGTCTCATTTATTAATTTAGCCCTCTCGGGAAGCTTTTCCATCTGCTCAGAGAGGGGTTCAAAAATATTTGGTATTTCAATAGTGGTCGAAGGAACCTCCCATGCTTCTACCAGAATCCTCTGACGCATTAGAGAAAGTAATGATTCAGAATATTTCTGAGGCCTTTCACTTATCAAAACTATTTTCCTGACATCCTTCGGCTTCCAGGTTTCAAAATTTTTATTATAAATTCCAAAAAATTCCTTATCCATATTCATTCCAAACTTTGATTTGGGAAAAGGTTTTCCATTTTCAATCCTCATACGCCACCAATCCGCAATATTCTTTACCTCCCATGGCCCCTTTTCTACCGATTTTCCTCTCTGTGATATATCTTCTTCAGAAGGGAGGTCTTTTAAATTGATATATTCAATTGTCACTTTATCAATAATATCTTTGGTAAGCTGATGACTGGTCTCATGCTCTGGATCAAAATCTACTACCTGTTCATAGAAATCCAACCATGGAGGCAATTGACCCATATTTGAAACATTCCACTCCACAAGAGAAGTTTCATCATTATTCCTCCCCTATTCAAAAATAGCCCTAGGTATTTTTTCAAATTTATAGGCTTTATCTCCATTGAGGGTTTTATTTCTTATAGTAAAAATACCATCGGGATCATAACTCCACCTTTGAGGAATATAAAATAGACCTAATCTGTCAAGATACTGCTCAATTAGTTGGCCCTGCCATTCGGCTACAAGAATACTATTTTTAGGGTGGTAAGTAATTAGAGACTTCTTCTTTCTTGTAGAACCGAAGCTCGCATCAATGTATACCACCTGTCTCAGATACTCTAGGGCGAATAGTCTTTCTGTAACAAAGTGAGGTAAAAGAAAGGGTTTTCCTAAGAAACCATACAACCTGATTAATGTGCCCTCTGTTAGCAGATACCAATCTCCCTCCTCAATGTATTCTCTCCTCAGAATCTGCTTAGCTAAAGCAGGTAACCTAGGGCACTCATTGTACATTATTTTGAGGGTAGGTTCCAAAAATTCCAAATTGAACCTGTAATGGGACCTACTGCTTTTCAAAAGATCTATCCAATAATAGACTGGCAAGGGTTCTCCATCATCGGTCTTATCCTTAGCTGTAATCCATGGCATTTTGTCTCTGATAGCTGCATAAAACATCCATACCAGATTCGAGCAGTGCCTGAAGCTAGGAGTACCAACACCTCTCTTCATGTCTACCATCTGCTCATGAATCCTTTGAGCAAGAAAGGTCGGCCAATCAAAGTAAATTACTCTGATGCCCCTCTCTTTTACCCCCTTTTTGTACATCCTTTCATCAGACATACAATATGCCATGATGATTTGCCAACCGTGCACCATTTTGTTAGAGTCCAAACCCTCCATACAGGCCAACATAGAAAATAACTCTGGGTATGCAATTTCATCAATATGAATCGGGACCTCAGGCATCTCAGCTTCATTCCTGATCCTTATGAAATTAAGCCGAAGCCACTTTTCTAGTGCCTCTCTTTTTTCATCTATAGCCATCATGTTATTGTAAGCCCTATCTAGCTCTGCTACGCTAAATGGTCTGGGTTTTGATGGTGGGCCTACTCCTACGAAAAATAATTCATAACATGCCTCTCTTGTGATAGAAAATAGGGGAGTGCCCTCATGGGTTCTAACTGTCCTATTTTATGGGTCATAGAACTGAATCATAGCAGAGACCAGTTCGGGACAGTGATGTACAAAATCACAAATGTAAGAGAACAAAAAGGATTTTATGGCTATCATACCTCGCCGCTGCATTGGCTTTCCTTCGAAATATGGGAATTCAAAATCGGTCCTGAGGTGAGTCCTTCCCACTCTAGCCATCACTATGTCTGTGATTCGACTGGTGTGATGTGCATGCACCTGCAATCTTGTCGCTATCCTCATTGATTCAGTGGATGATTTTCTGGGTGCCATTATGATAGCAGCAAGCTTCATTTTCCCAATTTTTTGTAGTGAATTCTTCCAAGTATGGTTGTACTTCTTTTACTTTTCTGTAGAAGCAAGGGACCTCAAAGTGAATTTGGCAAATGCTTTTCATTACTTCCCCTTTCTGGAACCCATGTATCTTTTGCCATTAATGTAGTTGTTGTGTGATATCTTTGTGGGCACACTTTCCAATCCATTTCATTATTCAATTTGGTGGCGCAAAGGTGGCGTTGTACCTCCTCATTGGTCAAATTTTGAAATTGCGCTGCCAGCTCATCACATCCCTTCGGCTACTCTTTGTTTCATGCATGAGTTCATTAGAATTGAATGCACGAGCAATATTTAGTCTCCACGCGTCATTTTAGAACTTGCCGTTTGGTTTTGAATTGATTCCGCTCCGGCTTATTCCAAGCTTTGAGGGATTTTTGGATTATTACCATTCTCATCTTTCTTCTAGTGGATCATCCTATGGAATTGTCCATCCGGATCTAACCATGCGGATTCGAAGGCAAAACATCATTCCGGAGAACTTTAGGTGGCACCGTATGCGGAATGGAACCTTAACACGCCCTTCTCAACACTTAGTCATTTTTTGAAACAATTTTTTTTTTCTTTTTTTTTTAAAGAATCCCTTTTGAAAAAGGACCAATTACAAAGTGTAAAAGAAAACAAATACAAAGTGCAGAAAGGAAGGGAAATTTTTATGTACATATGTTACAATGAAATCACAACTCAAATATAGTAAAGCTTGAGGTGGAAACCATTCACCGGAATTGGTTGAATGTTTCCTTCCGAATCCTTCAGCTGAAATACATTAGATTCTTTAGCTTCCACTATTTCAAAAGGGCCATCCCAAAAGGAATCAAATTTCTCATGTTTTCCCGGCTTTGCTCTGTCTACATTCCACCTGAGAACTAAGTCTCCGACTTGAAGTTTTTTGAACCTGGACTTTTTATCAAACCATGCTTTAATGTCTGATGAATGCTTCTGAAAATGATCATATGCTTGAGTCCGGTTTTCTTCCAGTTGCAACAAGTGTGTCAATCTGGTTTTTACTGGATCTTCCTCCAGCTCTTCCTCTTCTGAACTGACAAGTTTAAGTGTCGGGATCTCCAAGTGGATTGGCAATACTGCTTCTTTTCCATATACCAGTGCATAAGGGGAATTTTTGATAGATTTCTTAATGGTAATCCTGTCCGCCCATAGAGCATGGTCAAGCAATAGATGCCAACTCCTCTTGTTACCTTCCAAGGACTTTCTCAAAATCCTCAACAGGTTCTTGTTAGTAGATTCTGCAAGTCCATTACCTTGAGGGTAATAATTTGAAGTATTTTTGAGAGTGATGCCATACTTGCTAGCAAACTCAATATACTTGGCCCCTATAAAAGCAGGACCATTATCACTCACCAAAGCTTCTGGGATTCCAAATCTAGAAATTAAACTCTCCATAAAGTTGATCACAACATCTTGATCTACCCTTTTTGTAGGAATAGCCTCTACCCATCTGGTTAGATAATCAGTAGCTGTCAAGATGAACTTATGTTCTGCTGAAGAATTAGGATTTATAACTCCTATGAAATCTAATCCCCATTGCTGAAAAGGTTCTTCAACTTGAATAGGCTTTAGAGGAGATGCAACATTTCTAGTTCTTCCAACATACCTTTGACATTTATCACAAACCTGAGTAACTTTGAAAGCATCCTTGAAGACAGTAGGCCAATAATAGCCTGCTCTTATTATCTTCAAAGCTGTAACTCTGCCCGAGCCATGACCACCGGATGATCCTCCATGAAATTCTTCTAGGACTCTCTTTTGTTGGTCCTCCCTCAAACATTTTAGGAGAACACCATCCAAGTTTATTTTGAATAACCCTTCTGGTAATAATGCATATTTCAAAGCATGAAGTCTATACCTCCTTCTTTGAGAAGAACTCAGATCAGGTGGGCATACACCAGTTTGAAAATACCTAGTCATTTGTTCGATCCAATCAGAATCCGGAGTGTGGACAATCTCTACTTGATCCTCTTCTGTCATCTGACAATCTGTTACTCCGGCCAGAGCTGAAATATCTATCAATCCTTGGCACAAGGCTCTGCCTCTTACCAGCTTGGTGGGGCGTATTTCCACATCATATTCCTAGATCTTAGTAATCCAACCAACCCTTTTATCTCCAAGGTCACCTTGTAAAATAAAACTTCTCACATCTGGATGAACTACATACACCAGAGTTTTGCTCTGCACCAGATATTGTCTGAACTTCTTAAGTGATTTCATCATAGCAAACACTTGTTTTTCAATAAAATTATATTTTACTTGATAGTCATGCAAAGTCTGACTCCAAAAGAATACAGGGTGTTCATCCCCTTGATCATCCCTTTGAGTGAGTACTGAAGCATAACTTTGTTCAGCTCCATAAGCATAGAGGATAAAATATTTGTTGAAATCTGGATTTATCAAAATTGGGGCTGTAGAAATGGATTGCTTGATGATTTCAAAAGCTTGCTTCCTAACCTCAGTCCACTTGAATTCTGCCTTCTTCTTGAGTAGTTCAGATATAGGCCTCACCTTCTGTGCAAAATCAGAAATGAACTTTCTGACAAAATTGATCTGGCCTAAGAAATACTGCAACATCTTCTGATTAGTAGGCAAAGGAATAGCTAGGATTGCTTTAATCCTATCTGGTTCTATGGCCATACCTTCTTTTGAGACCACATGTCCTAACAGTTTTCCCTCATGTACCGCAAAGAATGACTTCTTAGGATTTAGAGAAATACCAAACTCTCTGCATTTTTGAAAAACTTGTTCCAAATGATATAGATGATCATTTTTATCATGAGAAAACACAATCATGTCATCTAGGTAAATCAGAATAACCTTGTTTATAAGTGTACCAAAGGCATAATCCATGGCCCTCTGAAATGTAGCTCCTACATTAGATAGCCCAAAAGGCATCCTCTGATAGGCAAATGTTCCCCACTTTGTAGTAAATGTTGTCTTGTATTGATCTTGGTCTTTTACCCAAATTTGGTTATACCCAGAATAACCATCTAATAGTGAGAACCTCTCTGCTCCAGCTACTACTTGTAGAATCTGATCGATCTGAGGGAGGGGATAGTGATCCTTGAGGGAAGCTTGATTCAGATTCCTGAAATCTACACATAGGCGTATATCTCCATTCTTCTTTCTTACGGGTACCAAATTAGCTACCCAAGTGGAGTGTTTTATCGGATATATTATCTTAGCCTTTAGCAGCTTCAAAAGTTCTTCTCTCATAATGACTTCTATCCTTGGATTGATAGGCCTCTATTTTTGTCGGAATGGTTTAGCATCAGGCTCTAACTCAATAGTATGTTGGATAATCCTTTTGTCATAAACCTTAAGGTCCTCATATGACCAAGCTACAGTATCTTGGTATTTTAAACATAAAGCTTTAATATCTTCTGCTTCCTCAGTAGAACATTGGACCCCAATATTTAACTTTTTTCTGATTTCGACTTCTATCTCTTTATAGATCTTCTCAGCAACCTTCATAGCTCCCACTTTCTTTCTATCTTCATTATCGAATAAACTTTCAAGGGTAACCAACCCCTTTGGGATGTGATTGTTTCTCAGCTGGATGAAGTCTTGCTGATCTATCTCCTCCAAGTCTTCTTCTTGGACAATTGTGAAGCATGCTTCTTTTATCATAAAGTCCAGAATCTGTTCATCACTCTCAAAAACCTGCCAGAATATTTGCTTATCCGGCACTGTAGGTCTGAAAACCATTTTAATCCCCTTGGTCTTCTTAGTTCCAAAATCTATAGGAGGATTGAAATTAGCTCCCTTTGTTGCCAATGCATCTGCTAGGTGATTCTCTTCTCTAGGCACAAAATTTAGGTTCAGAGCATCAAATGAATCCATTAGGTCCCAAACTCTATTTCGGTAAGCTTTTAAGTAATGATGCTTACTGCTACACTTATTTCTTACCTGATGTACTATTAACTCAGAATCACCATATATGTTCAAAATCTTGATGCCCATGCTTTCAGCTTGCATTAATCCAAGGCACAAAGCCTCGTATTCTACAACATTATTGGTGCATGACCATGTCAGTCTATAAGAAAAATTCTTCACTCCTTCTGACTGCGATTGCAGAACTACACCAGCCCCTGCACCATTTCTGCATTTAGCACCATCAAAGTGCATAACCCATGTTTCATTGTTTCTTAGGGATTTATTAGAAATAGCAGGGAGTTTCTTTTCCAATTCATTTGTGATGTTGTATGTGCCCATACCAGTTCCAAATTGACTGTAATCCTCTTTGAAAGGCAACTCATCTTCAATATCTAGTTCTTCAATATTTTCTACTAGCTCAAATTCCTCCATAGGATTAAGGTTGCACATCTCTTCTTCAATTTTCTCAATATGATAAGCAACTGGTTTCTCAGGAGTTATCCTTATCCTCTTTCCCTTAAAAGGTATCACCATACTAGAATAGTCCATATACATACATCCTCCAAGATTTGCAGTAAATTCTCTCGAGAGACATAATCCAAAATAGGGTTCTAAATCTACCACCACTATTTCTTGCACTATTGTCACCTCAGGGGCTCTGTGCAACCTCATCAGTACATATTTAATAACTCCAACCATATTTACAGGTGTCCCATCTAGTTGCAACACTCCAGGACAAGACCGGGTATATTCCATACCCATCTCTTCATAGACTGCTTTAGGCATAACTATGGTTGATGCTCCTGAATCAATCATGCAATTATGGACTACCCATCCCTCCATTCTTAGGGATATATAAAAGGGGGGAGGTTTGTTATTTAGGACAACAGGTGTCATTTCTTTCTTTTTTGAGGGTATACTGAGGATGGTGGTAGCAAATCTGTTCTGGGGACTTTTACTGAGGGAAGCTTTAAGTAAGTCAATTTGGCCCGGAATGAAAAGGGTATCATATAGGCTAGCTTTTGATGGAATATTTTTCATCTCTTCCACAATGTTATACTCATACTTGGTTAGGGATAGTCTTTCCAGTCCTCTTTCTGGCTCACCATACCTCCTTTTGTATTGTTGGGTTGCCTCTAACCTTTGTATTTTAGTAACAGAGGGGAACCTGAGCCTTTCTTGCTCTTCATTCTTGGATTTCATCCTATCTCCTTTCGTTACTCTTTCCGGAATCCTGGGGAAATTGTCAGTCTTCTCCTTTCCCTTAGCTCGGGGAATGGGAAAAGTGTCACTATTCTGAGGGGGGAAATCAGCCTTCTTTTGAGAAGGGACCTGGAATTGTCCCATTTTCTGAGGGTCTACTTGTAAAGCTTTGTTTTCGGACCTCGTCATAACAACAATTGGGCCTTCTTCCTCCAAGTCTTTCCCAACCATGATCTGATCAGGGTGCCATAACATATTAACTCTTCCCTTCTGATTTATTTTAGCTTGATCCATGGCTTGTTGAACATGGTGTTGATACATCACACAAGACTATGAATCATGGGGGTCATTACATACTAAACACCAGACATTTGCAAGAGTGGAATCTACAGAACATTCTGGATCCTCATACGCTGCATTCACCCTAACCTCGGTACTATTACTAGGACCAGGCCTTTGATATTTGTTCACATACGGGAACCTCCTCTATTGTGATATTTCCTGATCTCTCTTCTCCATTGAATTCATTCTGTTACTTAGAGTTTTCATGGTATTTTGTATGTCTAGGATAGCAGACAATTCTTGAGAAGGTTGGGAAGGAAGAGGGGGGAAAGAAGGTGTGGAGGACACAACTTTAGATCCAGGAATAGGATTCATCTTAGGAAATGTAGATGGTACAGAGGGAGGATCCATGTGGGAGGATTTTGTAGATTGCTCATGGCTCCCACTATTTTTTGAGTTGTAGGGCAACACGGTCTTGGCGGGAATTCTTCCTACATTGATCAAGATATTTTCAGCATGGATGACAACATTATAGACTTGGGGAAAGGTTTCAATTCCATATTGTTGTGTCTGTAGACCTAGCTCTGATCCTAGGGCACGAATGTAATACATATAAGCCAAACAAGTAGTTGGTCTAGCTTCAGGGGGAATTCTCTTCCAAGTTCTGCTAAATCTCAAATTAAAGTCAGAGATAGTTTCTTGTTGTGTTTTTTGCATAGTTGTAAACTGATTCAATAGGGAAAAGGGATCAATAGATTCATTAAATTCTTCTATGAATGGCTCAGCCAATGACTGCCATGAATCAATAGACTTATCTTCCAGGGTTCTGAACCAGTGTAATATCTTTCCACGAAATGATAGGGCTAGAATTTTGACAATAATATTTTCCTCTTTTATATTATGGATTGCTGCCAGATTCAAGATATCTTGGTAGTGCTCGTAAGCTATCTTTCCAAATCCATCATATGTGGGTGTTGCCTTAGATACAACCTGAGGAATGGCATCCATTTGGGCTAAACTAAGGGGCCCAGTTGAGTCCCAGTTAGGGTACTTCTGTAGTGGCAAATTTGGGGCCACATTGTGTGCCATGTTTCTGGCTACAGGTCTTCTTGGGGGAACTACTGGGTTTTCTTCCAGAAGCTCTTCTTCTTCAATAAAATCTTGATCCAAACTTCTGATAACAGCAGACCCTCTCAGGGGTAACTCATAGTGAAAGAAAGAATCAGGGTTGTTCCTCTTGAAGGACCTGGTATACATGAAAGGGCACTGGTCTACAATACTTTTTTAGGGTCTTCTGACCAGGGAGTCACCAGATGAACTTTATTTTCTCCGCTAACAAGGTCAAGAAAATTCACCAAATCTTGATTCCTTCGGGTAGAGTAACAATATTTTTAATATTTTTCCATCCCATCGGGCATGCCAAAAACTATTGGGCACTAAATTGCACCAAGTTTACTTGATACTGCGACTGTCTATCTTCCTACTTTCTACTTAGGCTTGCACCCGATAGCTGTAGCTCAACACTCAACATTGGATGGACTAAAATAAGGGTTTCAGATCCAACCTCCAGAGTAGGTTGGTTCCTTGTCAACTTAGCAGATTGTTGACACAATTATGCTCAATTAGGGCTTGGAGTTTAGGGTAAGAAAAGGGTAAGGTTAGAGAAATGTAGATATCAGTGGATGGATAGGTTAACAACATTGCATTACCATAAAAAGCTTCCAAAAAACCATATTAAAGATATACATCCAGATCAACTTTTATCCCAAGATAGCTCATTTTAGATATTAAAGCATAACAGAGAAATGTTACAACAAGCAATTTCAATATCTAGGAAATGATAATCCAAATAGCAAAATTCACCAAAACCTAGATTTTATAGAAATGCACCTTCTAATAACAAAGAACAAACTTCAAAGCAGATTTCAATTACTCATAACAACTAGTAATCCATGATCGGCACAAACTAACCATCTAAGTATTTACAAAAATACAACTATGAAATCCGAACCTCTAACATCCAACATAGAAACGTAGCCTTGAGGTGAAGATCAATGTATTGCTCCTTGCATTCAATCCTTCAAAAATATTTATAGTAGTATAGGCAAACACGCTAGAGCCAACCCTTGAAATCGAGGGTTCGATCTCTCTTTATAGTTTTCATATCATAATATTCAAGAAACAATACATTCAATCTTGTTACAACAGCTCAACAAAGAGTTTAGCTGGCGTTAGCTGATTCATTCAAACTCTAGGAAATCCATTGGAAGGGCATCCACCATGGCCGTTCGGGGTCTTTGCAACTTGATGATCTACTAGAAGAACTAAAGTTCAGAACCTTCTGGATCACGCGTCCCATTGATCTTTCTTGAGAACAACTTGCTGTCGTCGATCTGTAACTGCTTCTGGTTAGCTCTTCTTGAAAATCTTTGATGTTTCATCTTCCAGCTGCATGCCATGGTTCTGGTGCAAAAACCTTTTAAACAGTCAAAATTTGATAGGCCAACCTCCACCGTTGATTCTCCTTATTGGATGACTTAGATTAAATCAGGAGTGAGCTGAAAGCCATCCCGCTCATTTCCTCAATCATCAGAGTCTTCAATCCGGATCCACAACATTAAAACCTTGAATCCACTCTGGGATATTTTATCTTTCACCTTGTCTTCGTTAATCCACACTTTTTCATCGCTGACGTCATCATCTCCTCATGACTTTTGTGGATTTTAAAGATAATGCAAATTTGGGCCCAAAGTCAAACACTTAGATTATTCAGCCTTTTTGCCTTATCTTCATTCCAAAAAATAATCCTTATTCTTTTCTTGGATCACCAAACTGCACATTTTTACTACTGACATCATCACTTCCTCATGACTTTTGTGGATTTTGAAACTTTCTTCAATCCGGAGTGGAAAGCAAGAAGGCTCTTCCAGAGCGGGAAGCAAAAAGACTTTCCGGAATCGGACATACGACAAGAACCAAATCCGCACTTTTTATTGCTGACATCACCATCTCTTACAAAATTTTGTGGATTCAAAACCCATCGTTATTCCGGACCCGAAATGGAGTTTTTCGGAATGTCTTCAAACCTTCAAAATTGAATATCTCCCAACGGACTCATACCATCAACCTGATTCTCGAAGCGAAATATCAGTCTTACCACTTAGTCAAAACTTTACTAAGTATGTGGCCATTTTGGGCCTACAATACTTACCTTCAGTTTTCTAGTAATGCATTATCCATCCTTCAATCCTTCTCAAGGCCACCCTAATTCCAATGAATCTACAAATGATAACCATGGATTGTAATAAAATTACCTCATTAGCCACCACTTCAGGTTGCTCCTCCTTGTAATGAAGGTAGTCATTCACCTTTCCAT
The DNA here is from genome assembly GCA_028583015.1 of Wollemia nobilis. Taxonomy (NCBI): domain Eukaryota; kingdom Viridiplantae; phylum Streptophyta; class Pinopsida; order Araucariales; family Araucariaceae; genus Wollemia; species Wollemia nobilis. Next base: position 2,702,436 of record JAQPPZ010001708.1, read on the forward strand.
CACCACCCGTTGACGTTGAATCCATTGCACCAACCCAAGCCTTCTTTAAAAAATCATACACTTTACATACTCTATTAGGGATAAACCTTGAATAAATTGTAACTACCCCCTTAAATTTTAAAATTGGGTGACCCTAGGGAGCCACCCCCTCTCCCTCCATCAACAGTCTTTGCAAAAGATTTTAAATTTTCCTCCCGCCTCCATTCTAGCACCCGTCCATCCCTCTATAGAAATCCTAAGCTCCCTTTGTAGGAACCCTAAGCTCCTTCTATAGAAACCCTAAGCTTCATCTACCACAACATATTTCTTGTTTTAATGGTTATAGGGTTGATTTTGAACAAGGTGTGTCTAATATTTCTACATTGAATTGAAGTGTGCTCATTGAAAATAAGGCTTCATGGGCTCCCATGCCCCTCCTAGATGGAGAGGGGTGATCTTAAAGTGGTGGGTAGTGGACCCCCACCATTATCAATTATAGAATCTTTTGTACTTTACACATAAAATGGGGATATCCATGGATCATATATGATCCCTTTCATGACTATTCATATGGTAGGTGTGCCCTCATTGGTTAACACATCATAAAATATACTTAACCCATAACAACCATTAAATAACACATACTATCACATCCATTGGGAACCACCTTATCCTCTTCATTACGGATATTATTTCTTATTTTATCACTTTTATGGTGGGTTGCCTTTCAACTAATACCATTCAATAATTATAGAGTAACAAATGGTACTTTATTTGTAGCTAACCAGAAGACAACCACCTTGTCATAGAAAATAGTTTTATTAGTGGTAAAGGATGGAATACCAGACAAATGGAGAAACCATCAATAAATTTTATGGTTTAGGAGCAATCAAAGAAGTTAAATCATCCATATTTATTTTTCTAACTATGATAGATTCTATTGAAGAATGTCAAAATATGATTTTTATTTTGTTCTTTTTAAGGGGGGTTACAATTGAACATGAATTTAATAGATGGGTTAGGGAAAAATAGGAGAATATAGTTTAGTTGGTTGATATTATCAACGACTTAGAAGGGGATACATTGCTTGTATTTTAAACTCCTCTAAAGCTACTTCAATCATAATACAATAAAATACATGTGGTATGCATAGGAAAATTAGTTATTTATAAGAATAGACCTTTGATTTTCATCCTCATGGCCCATCAAAGACATGTTATTCCATGTGGGTTGGGTTTCATCTCCTCAATTTTATATTATTCCCTTTCTTGAAATACATTGAAACCCATATTAGTTGGGTAACTTAATACGAACATGGAAGAAAACATGCTAAGTTTAGGGTCCACCCTCGAGCATGTTTTTAAATGTAGTTGTCACAAACCCCACTTGAATTTATTACCATTAATAATCCAATTTTTGAGTTTTCTTAAAGACTAGTGTGCCTAAATAAACACAATGCCTATTTTTATCTTCAAGAAGAGGGGAATATCACTAAAGATTATCCTGTAAGGAAATTAAAGATTGTTTAATCCCAAGAGTCAAGGTAAGAGCTAAAATAATGGAAGCACCATCTCAAACAAACTCAGATCTAATCACTAGATGCAAGATTACTATAGTGGTAAGGGATTTGGCATCTCTTTGAGAGGTCCAAGGTTCAAACCTCACTTAGTATGAGGGGACCAAGACCCCTCGTAAAAACTTGTGTAACCTCATTAAATTAAGTGGTATTAGCTTAACTGGTTAGTTTCATCAATATTTGAGGATAACAAGGTCCAAATATTGCCAAGAAATACATGGATAATATCCAAGCTTTTTTGTAATACCACTATGTGGTGATGATGTAATAGAGGTGGGGATTGTTTCAATACCATATGACCAATAGAAAAAAACTCGGATCTAATCACTAGGGTTACTATTGGTCCTCTCAATGTAAACATTTTTTCATGTTCCTTCTCAACTTTCTCGAGTTTTCCTAGTCAATGATACACAACCTCTAGTCTCATCAAGAGTGATTATATGGTTAATGAGTCCCCTCATTAGGAACCCCTACATAATGGATTTCCAAAGGATAGATAAGGAATTCAGGACTCAATAGGTAAATCCCAATCATCAAATCCTTTAGTCTTAGGCAACCTTCTAGACAACCCCCCATATTTATCATAATATTTATTTTCTAGTGGCTTAGATAAAATCATGTTGGACTCTCAAGGTCTCAAAGAATTTATCTTTGGGAACAAAGGAATTCAAATAAAGAAAGGAAGGTAATGTGAATTCTTATGTGGTAAAAAGACATAATAGAAGAAGATATCAATTGTTATAATTATGCAGCAGTGGCTATTAGTCTATTGAATCCAAAGTTTAAACCTATTGAATTTAATATCCTATAACATAATGATATCTAGTCAGTTGGTTATTATTGGTCCTCAAGTTTTAATATTTAACCTCTAGTTCCATCAAAGGTGATTATATGGTGAGTGATTCCCCTAATTAGAAAACCCTACATAATGGATTTATTTTGGATAGATAAGGAAGTTAGGACTTAATAAGTAAAGCCCAATCATTAGATCCTTTAGAGTCTTAAGCAAACTTCTAGATAACCCCCCATATTTACCATAGAATTTATTTTCTAATGGCTCAACAAAATCATATTGGACTCTCAAGGTATCAAAGAATTTCTCTTTAAGAACTATAGGAAGTCAAATAAAAAAAGGAAGGTAATGTGACTTCTTATGTGGTACAAAGGTATAATAGAAGAAGGTCTCAATTGTTATAAGTTTGTAATAGTGGTAATTAGTCTATCAAATCCTCTTCCTTCTATGTTTTACTTGAATTTACTCAAGAGTTGTGTTGCTTATAGTTGAATTTAAAGAGGGAAGTGTGGTGTGAAATTATTATCAATGGTGTGGGTTGAATCTAACCTTCATGTCATTAAATGTGAGGTATCATCACTCCTAAATAGAAAGTATAAGCTTAGATATGCAATTTTGAATAATACACCTGATATCATTATGTTATAGGATATTAAATCCAATAGGTTTAAACTTGAACAAGCTATAAAAATAATTGAGTGAGGGGGATTTTCCTTAGCCACTAAAAATAATAAGGTAAGTAGTGGATTTTTTTTTTGGTAAGTGTTTGTATTTATAACGGGTTTTAACAAGGATCCCAAAACCTGATTACATAAGCAATGGACCTAGGGCATCAATCCCTTGAAACTGGACACCAAAACAGAAATCCCGCCCAGCGGTAACAGTAAGCATGAAACAATCCCCCTTAGCGGGAAACAAAAAAATAAGAAAGAAAGTAGTTTTGGAGATCCCGCCCAGCGGGGAGTAGCCAAAAACCACCATCGAGAAGATCCCGCCCAGTAGGAAGCAAAAAAAAACCGTTACAATAAAATCCCGCCTCGCGGGAAGCAATCAAAACCACCACAAACAGTCCCGCCTAGCGGGAAGCAACAGGGAAATCCCACCATCCGGGAAACCAACAGAAAAGAAAGGATCCGGCCTCGCGGGAAAACCGACGAATTTGGCTGATCCCGCCCTATGGAGAAACCATCCCGCCCACCGGGAAAACATTCAGTTCAGCGAGAGCCATCCTGCAGGAAGCCGACAGCCAGCACAGAGAGGATCCAGCCCATCAGGAAGTGACCAGAGAGTTGCACCACAAGGAACCCGCCCCGGGAAAACAGAAGAGGATCCCAGCAGCAGGGACCAAGAATCTCGTCCAAGCACAGAGTCCGTCGAGAATTCACAAGAAAAAGGGGGAAGCTGTCCAAACCCTAAACCGTCACCTCCATCGCACCGAGAAACGCAGGGGACCAGATCCACACGAAAAACCTGCAAAAAACCCCAGGGGGAAGCCTGAGGGAAAAAGGGAAGGGATCCCCAACCAAACAGGGATCCCTGAGAAGCACCAGTCCGAAAAAACAACCAAGGAAACCCTAGCTGACCGGGAGGGGTGCAGATAGTGGAGAAGGATCTCCCCCCAGGATATCATCTGCAAACAACCACTCCCCAGGAGGGATGACCTAGGTTGAGCCAGGGACTGGGCAGGAACCAGGAGCCATGGGAGGGGGAGCAGGGGAGAGCCCTCCCCTCTCTCTTAAGTAGTGGATTTTTTATTGGCCTTCATAAGTGGTATTTTTTGCATTAATAAATTATAAATAGGACCCCTTGATCATATATGCATCTAGGTTTGTTTTTCTTTCCATAAAAGGACTTTTGGAATAGTTTTGATTTATGATTCAAATAATTCTTAAAGTTGGGTTAGACTTCTCATGGGTGAATGTATTTTAGATGGATACTTAAACATGGTGGATTCTTGGGATGAATATATCTAGGGAGAGTTATTATCCCTACCTTCTACTATATTTAACTCCTAGATTTTTTACCATAACAACTTGGGTGTTTTTGACCCTCTACAATCCATCTCCTCCAAAATATTTACTTGATGTAATTACAAATTAGATAACAAGCATAAATATAATAGAATATAAAAATTTAAATTAACTCTTATATAGGTCTTCTAATTAATGATAATATGAGTTACTTCACATTTACCTTGTTAATCAGATTACCTAATGTTGCTTCAAATCTACCTCAACAAGAGGAACCAACCAATAAAGGGCTTTTCCAAAAATTGAATGTACCTCTTATTGAAATACATGAAAATGTTAGTACCTTAAAAAATATCTAGAACTACCTCCTCAAGCATCTTGGGGATGATGGTTGTATTGCCTGAGGGAGAAAACATTGGCAAACTATGTTACATTCCTTAGAAATTTTGACAAAAGTTATATTATGGAAATAAAATCAAGGGATAATTCCTTGAAGATGAGTCTCTCATTTATGATAAAATCATTGGTTAGAAAACCACTCTACACCAATCTTCAAGCCAATTTTACTAGGATTGAACAAACTCAAGGAACTCAAGGACTATTAGGAGAAGGTGCTTGAATTCATTCTAGATAACACTAGATCCAATTTAGGGCTATAGAAACATGATCTTCTTTAATTTACTGAAACAACTAATCATAGGGAACAAATACTTCATCTCATAGATAGTTAAGGATTACTTCTCATAGATGAGGAACATATTAAAGGTGAATTCCTCCAACCTTATAAATACATAACGTTTGAAGAGCAAAATGACTTGAAAGCTCCTGCTTTCAACAATCTCAAAGATAGCATTCCCAAGAAAATTGATTCTAAAACCCAAGCATATCTCAAGGTTTTCCTCCCACATTATAATCTTGGGAATTCTATTTTTGATATGGTGCATGAAAAACTCTAAGCATAGATAATCTCCCTATATATTTATTTCAAAAATTATGGCCTAATCTAAAATATCTCTATTAAGTTTACTTAAAAGAGAGCATAATATCACCTTCATAGCCTTTATTAATAAGTGTTCATTAAATTGGTGCTAAAGAATAACTAATCTAATTTAATAAGTAGATAAAGGCTCATCATGTTGCTAAACGTCACCTATAAAATTATTCTTAGTAAAACTACTAGATGCATCAATTGATTGCTTAAGACATTGTTTGGGATGAACATACTAGTTTCTTGTGAGGAAGTTTTATCCTTGATAATTTAGTGCTTTCTTGGAAAACACTTAAATGGGTTGCTTCTACTAGTTAGGATGTTGTCATTATCAAACTTGAACTTGACAAATCATATGATATGATAAGCTAGATATTCATAATGAAGGTTTTGAAGGTTTGGACAAAGGTGTATAAATAATATTGTGATTATTTTTTAGACACTTCCATAATGGTTGTTGTAGATGGAATTGTTTTAGAGATTTTCTCTTTATAATGTTCCATTGTACAAGGGTACCCCCTAAACCCCTTTATCTATGTTCTAATTGCTGATACACTAGGATATATATTTGAAAGAGCCTTGTGTAATAGTGTTCTTTAGAGTTTTAGTGGCGTAAAAGGTTTAAAATTATCGTGGCATGGTGGTTATAGGAGTGGACTACATGAAGATATGTGTGGCGACTTCTGGGATGGACAACGCAGAATACTGTGGCGGCCATAAAAATCCAGACAGCCTACCCAGATTCGTGGCAGCTACCAATTCCACCATGTAAAAAAAAAATATTGTTCTTTAGAGGATCAATATTTTGAGAGACACCATGATTAACTCTTATTTCATCAATGACTTAGTGTTGTTCCTAGAGAATGATTTGAGAAGATTGAGAACACCACTTAGGTTCTAGAGTTATTTGTACTACCTCAAGGAACAATCTATTTGAGAAAGAAATAATTCTCTTAACATTAGATATCATAGACTACCTTGGACTCCAAATTATTTGAGATAGATTAAAAATTGAAAAGTAGTAAGATAAATAGGGATTATGATGGATTTTTAGCCAGATTAAATCATAGGTCCCAATATCCAAGATCTTGAGTAAACTCAAATATTAGAGAAATCAATATAAATGGCCAATATCAATGAATATAACATTCATGAAAGAGCGATAATATATATTAAATGGCCAATATCAATAACAATATGCATAAGCAAACTTACAATTTAATTTCTTAAAATTGTATACAAGCTTCTATTATCCTTGATGATAATATTGGATACTTTGATACAAAACATGGATCTTTGTCTCCATAATATAACCTTATAAGGTGACTCTTCAATACTTGACTATTTATATCCTCACATATCTAAGAGATGCATCCTTTCATATTCTACACATAAGACAAACATCTCATGTTTTTTGAAAATACATCTTGCCACATACATGTGACTCTTCATGACTTGCATACTTGACACATACACACATGAATCTTAATGTATCTACATGACATATACACACTTGCAAACTTTATGATACTTGTAAAATTTCTCAATCTACACACTTGCACACATTGTTACATGACACTTGTACTCATCCTACACATAGACACATACTTTAGGGGAAATATAAATCACATGCCAAAACTATTGACTCATAGACTAATCTAATATTTATAATATTATAATGGTACCATGGGGTACATTCATTTCTACAAAATAATGTAATTTTTCCAGCACCCCCTGTTTACATTATTTGGTTATTGAAGACTTCAGTATTCATTCTTTGATTCTTTCTTTTGTCCTTCTATTCTAGCTTTGGCACTACTTGAGGTTTTGTTAATGATCTGCTAACCTATTTCCTACAATATTCATTAGAATTTCTTTGTGACCATAAAAATGTTTTAACATCTCCATGATCCTATAGCAATCTAATTTCTTGACCCATCCATAGTCCACTTCAAATTTCTTTGGTTCTTTGCTTTACTCTTCTTATTTGATCTTCTTGTCTTCATATTCAGTTGTGGTATGGTTGTTGGTGTGACTTCTAGATAATGAGTTAGCAAGTCATCACAATAATACATTTTATAAATATTGAAATTTAGAGATTTTATATTGAAGGTAACATATGCTACAGTCAAATCAATTGTGTCACAACTAACATGTTTTATTTTGGATTTTCCTTCTGTCTTTTTTTTTATAGATCTCAAAAGTGAGTAATGCCATGTACGTCACTATCCCTATATCAAAAAGTACTGCAATCGTATTTCTGAATTTTTCACTTGCTTTAGATAACTTAGTGTCTAGATAATGTTCAAGTGCTACAAACTATTCTTTTTTAGCTTCTCTAAAAATTATTTGTAAGATCTTCTTGAGTTTTGCATCTTTTTGTTGTTCAACATTCTTAATCATACTTTGTGTATAATGTTTTAAATGTTAAAACATTTCTTTAAACTCTTTTGAATATGTGTTTCTAATAATTTCTTCCATGATGAATTCCTTTGACTTTGAATTCTTTATTTCTCCAAAGTTTCAAATTTAATCAATTTTTAAACTAATTCTTTTTGGAGTAGAAAACCTTATTTTTCCAAAATTTTAATTCAAGCAAACAATCAATCAATTCTTTTTAATATTTCAATCCTTCAATAATCAAATTTAAATTTGAAATAATTAAATTCAAATAATCCTTACCACTTCAATTAATTCAAATTCAAATTCAATAAAGCTATAAGCTTTAATCAACTTCTTATCACTCAAAATTAATAATCAATTATAAAATTACTAATTTTTGCACCTTATGTCTCCTAATAATTTTAGGACTAAAAATAATTGATTTTTTCCAAATACTAATTTGAAAAACCTTACCTCCATTTTTGATTTGTGCTTTTCCTCCGTCAAACTTGCAAACTATGTAAAAGCGCAACAAATTCAAGGCATGATGGTTTTGTCAAGACTTTTTAGGATTTCTCAAGGCAAATGATAGTATGATGTGTATAACATTTAGACATTACACCTTATATTGAAACTTGAGGAATTTTCTCCTCTTCTAGCACTTTACCTTAAGCTTTATTCTCAAGTGCTTCAATAGGCTCTTCTGCTATCTCCTTCTCATTGGTATACACAACCTTTACATAGTTTCTAGCTACTTCAAATGGTTGGTCTTACTTTGGCTTACACACAAGCTTGACTCCAACGCTTCTAGATAGCAAGTATCCAAGCTCTTTGGATGATGTGTCTTCACACTCATACTTCTTTCTTAATGTATTTTCTCTTAGGTTTGGCCTGAATATTCTTTCTCTAACAATTGTTTTAAAAAGCAATATCTTCATAATAGATGTTTACCCAAGTTTTATAGGTGAGTTGGAGAGGATAGGGCAATCCTCCAAGGGAGGTCCTAGGTTCGAATCTCCACCCTACCAAAAAGCTAAATTGGGTACCAAAAATCCAATTGATAATGTTGGTGCAGGAAGGGCTGGGTGAGACTCCCGGGTGACTTTGACGGTATAGAACCCCCTGTTCGTGGTCTCTCAGACCAAGGCGGCCTCGTAAGAGGTTTTTTGCTTTTTCAAAAAATAATAATAATAGATGTTTGCACTTTAACTTTGAACAACATTCAAAATAGCCTAAATGGAGATGTCAATATTTTTTGGATGCTCAAACTCTTCCTTTTCTTAGGATCTACCTTCAATAATCAGTATTATTTTCTTGTTAGAACACATTATTTGAAATACTTTAATGAGCACACAATATTAGGACTTTTATCAATTCATCCTCAGCTTGTATATATCAACTTCATGAGATATTTAATAATTTCAAGGTACAAATGACCTTAAAAAATCTATTTTGGCCCAATTTTCTTCATGTAGCTCTTCCTCCAAAATTCCTCCTTCAAATTCATACTAGAGTTCTTTGATGCTAGCTTATCACTCCAATGTTCTTCAAATAAATTCACACAAAAAAACTCTAGTGCTAGATTTTAGAGTCACTCAAAGTAACTCTAATACCACTAATGGCTTTTTATCAAGATTAAATCATAGGTCCTAATATACAAGATCTTGAGCAAAGTCAAATATTAAAGTAATCAATATAAATGGCCAATATCAATGAATATAATATTCATTGAATAACAATAATATAGATAAAATTGTCAATATCAATAACAATATGCATAAAAAACTTACAATATAATTGCTCAAAACTGTATACAAGCTTCTCTTGTCCCTGATGATAATCTTGGATACTTCGATACAATACATGGAGCTTTGTCTCCATAATATAACCTTAGAAGGTGACTCTTAAATACTTGACTATTGCTCTCCTCACATATCCGAGAGATGCATCCTTTCATATTCCACACATAAGACAAACCTCTCATGTCTCTTGACTTTACATCTTGCCACATACATGTGACTCTTCACTTGCATACTTGACACATACACGTATGACTCTCAACTTACCTACATGACACATACACATTTGCACACATTGTTACATGACACTTGTACTCATCCTACACATAGACACATACTATAGGGAAAATAAAAATCACACACCTAAACTATTGACTCTCACTAATCTAATATTTACAATATTAATATGGTACCATTGGGTACATTCATTTCTACCAAATAATGTAATAGTTTCCAACATATTACCTTTTTTTTTACCTTCCCTAAGGATATGTGTAAATGGTTCTTGAAGAAACTTTAAAAAGAATTAGAATCAATGTACCAAGATGTACTTCTCTATCATGGAAAATATTTACGTCATCAATAATATCTTCACAACCATCTATATTTATTGTATCTAATGTTGGATTAGATCCCAAACTGACCATTAAACATTCACTAGATTGTTCAAAAAGTATCTCTAGACACAATGGGATAAACTAAAAAATGTTAAAGTATTTCTCCTAGGCTACCTATATGTTGCCTTTTAGAAAAGGGAAGCTTAGGACTGATTAACCTAACTCATCAACGTAAAATCATAATGACAAAATGAAGATATCTCTAAGGCTTTGAGCCCCATAAGCTATTATTCAAGCAACATGTAAGTGTAGCTTCTCATAGGGGTGCTTGATCTATTGTCTCTATGCAAGATAAAATGTTTAATGTCTCCTTCAATATATAGGTGTTCCCATCATTCTTGGTATTTTCAGAGCTTGGAAATAGGTTGTTAGATTGTTGTCCTATAAGTCTTACTACCTCTATTATGATCTTAGCTTCTCAATGTCCTCAATCTAGTGGAATAGATTAGTGAAATTAATTGGAAATCCTTTAAATCTTAGTTTTGATTTTAAACCCAAAGCCATATTAAGAAAGACCTAATATGCATGACAGATCTATGGGAATTTTTGACAATGATGGAAATCTTGACATGAGTTAAGCACACAATTTGTATTAAGATATTTCTTCTAGTTGATTATAGACCACATTCATACTTTGGTGGAAGATGATATACTAATAAAACTTACATCTACATTGGCCTTCTATAAGATCTATATTTATGTGAAATTTGAAGAGCTTTAAAATGAGTGGTCATATGAAGGAATTCAATTAGAATTGAAATAGATACAATCCTATGACGTCAACCATCCAAAACAAGGGCAACAATAATTTTTCATATCGTAGGAAACAAAATTACAAATATCTATCAGCTAGGGTTTAAATAATGAGAGGGACAATGGAGGGATAGATAATTAATGAGGTGGGACATTTTGTCTGGTCATATAATTTTGTAGCTAATTTTTGTTTATCCTTTTATTATCTTAGAAGTTTTCAATGTAGATTATTGTAGGTTTATTTTCAAATAATATAATTGGTATAGGATACAATGGTAAATGTTAATAGATAGTGACTTATAGTTTCCTTCTTGTGGACTAATTTATAACTAAATTCTTACAATCATCCCTAGGATTAGAGGTTAAATAAGGCCTCACAAAACATAATCCTCATATCTCAAAGATAAGGCAGTCATTGGTAAATTTAATGGATATTGGCTAGGGGCTTCGACTCATAGAAAATGAATTGATAAGAGATGGAAGTCTCTAGGAGTAAGTCTATCATTTCTTTCCAAAGGTTTATTCCTAGACATTTTCTATTCCAAGAATGAAAAATATAAAATCCTTAAAGGGCGTCCTGGGTTTATGGGAAGAGCAAGAATCTTCCTTATCTATTGATATGAGGGTTTTGCACCTAAAAACATAAATATTTCCTTAGTACTAGTCTGGGTCAAGATGTATAGGTTTCCCATTGAATTCCTAGAAATTTATACCTTCAAAGAAATAGGCAATACTCTAGGATAATTCCTTGAGATTTCAAAAACTACAAAATATATGCTCGAATATTGGTCATGATTGATATTAGTAAACATTTATCAAAATCAAATAATTCTTAAGTATGGCAGTAAGTTGTGGACCCAAAACATGAATTATAAAAACATCTTTTAGATGTATAAGATGTCATGAGGTTGGGCATACTGAGATATCATACCCTAAGAAGAGTCCAATAGAAACATATATAGAAAACTACAAGAGAAACTTACAAATGGATATGGTTGAAGATGGTTTTCAACTTGTAAAAAATAGGTTCAAAAATATGAAAGTAAGTAAATAGTAGAGACCTATAAGTAAGGATATTGGAAGAAATACCAATTTTTTTTAGGCTTTATGCTATGAAGAAAAAGCATATTAGAGCTTATAGGTCATGGTACAACAGGATTAGAATATTAACAAGGAACCATCTACTCAATATGATCCTAATTTAGGGACAAAAATTCCTACTGAACGTAAGGAATGTGTCATCAAATTTTGAAGACTCTCTTGAAGTACCATGCACCATTTAGGAGAAAGAAAGTGGTAGATAAAACATAGTGCTAGATATTAATACCTCTATCACTAATAAGGAAATACCAAAAAATAAGTATGATAAGTCAAAGGATTCCTTAGTAGAGCCATGTGAGGATAAATCTAATGAAAATGAAAGTTGTGAAAGAATATTGAGGGATAGAATAATAAGATCTACTCTCCATACTGACAAGGAAAAAGGAGAAAAACCTTAAAATTATCAAGTGAGAACCATAAAATAAAGAGCAAATATAGATAAAGGAACACAATCTAAGTTGTTTGAGCTTCTCCTTACCAAACAACAAAATGATATTGATAATTTGCAAGAGGGGCTAATAGCCCCTAATGAGACATGATTATCATCTCATGGAATATAAGGGTGTTAATGACCCCTCAAAGCATAGGTGTATCAGGGGCCTTTGTTTAAGTAATAAGTATGATATTCTTTGCATCCAAGAAACTAAAATGCAAAGGAAGAAGTTTTCAAAACTATGAAAGCAATATGGGAAAATGTGAATGGGATGTAGTGGATTTAGGAGTGGCAAGAGGAATTCTAACATGTTGGAATCCAGTTAGAACCTCCTATGAAGCCATTCATAAAATTAGGCATTAGATAGTGTCATTAGTCACATGATACTTTGCAGATATCATTTCATCCTTACTAATGTCTATGAACCTACAAGTCAGTTAAGTAGATCAAAAGTATGTAGTGGGATTGAAGCGATTATGATAAGTAAGAACCAGGAAACTGGATTCATGATCATAGGATATGCCATAAATAAGATGGATGAAAATTTTGGGGGAATTAGAAATATAACTCCATAGTATGAGATATTTCTTAGCTTTTATTCAAAACAATTACCTATCAACATAACTAGGAAATAGTGAAGGATTATTTATAGGTGGCAGTGGAACAACCTAGAGTAAAACACTACATATCTTATAAAATAAATGCAACATATCTTTACCCTAATTCCAAAAAATAAAGATGTAGGATTTTTGGATTCATTTGGGCCCATAAGCCCATGTAATATGACATATAATATAATCTCCAAAGTCATGGAAATCGGTTAAGACCATTATTAGAAAAAAATATTTTAGAAGAGCAAGAAGGATTTATGAAAAAGATACATATTTAGGATGGTATCATAGTAGCTCATGAAATAATGCATTCAATAGCTTTTAGAAAAGAGATCAATGATATTAAAAGTTGTGATATGAATAAAGCTTATGATAGGGATAATGGAATTTTCTTTTTGTAGTATTAAAAAAGTTTAAATTTGGGAAGAAATGAGTCAGTTGAAATAAGCTTGTGTCTCTATAATATCATTTGAATCATTGTCAATGGGTTGATAACTTAATAATTAAAACCCAAGAGGGGTCTTAGACAAGGAGATTATGTATCACCATATCTATTTATTATTATGGCAAAAGTATTGGGAAGGAACTTGAAGAAGGCATACAAACATGGGCTAATAAGTAGACTTAAGGATTATAATAACTTCGCCATCATCCATCAACAAGTTTGTAGATGATACAACCTTTCTTAGGATGGGATGGAAAATGAGGCTAGATATTTGAAGAACTTATAAAAGGAATATGAAAGAGTGTCAAGGTAGAAATTTAAAAGGACAAAATCCAAAATTTACTTCATAAAAACTCTAGCTAGAATCAAAGCAAGGATATGCAGGTTACTTCAAATGGAGGAGGCAAATTTGCTAGTATTATATTTAAGTATGCCCTTATTTAATGGGAGAATAAGGATAGAATTGTTGAATCTAATTATAAGTAAACTTTGGAATCAAATACTAACATGGAATGGTAGATGGTTATCGTTAGTAGAAAGAGTGCATCTAATTAAATTAGTCTTATAGGCCATTTCAACACATTATGTCTTTATATATTATGCCAATATCAATAGAAAAGAGTTTAATATATATCATGCACTCATTTTTGTGGTTAGGATTACATGATAAAAGGAAATTTCCTTTGGTGAAATGAAGCAAGGCGTGTGATGATAAACTAGGGGAGGTCTCAGTTTAAGAGTTCTTATGAATGCAAACTTAGCTCTAAGGGAAAATGTAATTTGGAGATTGTACAAATTCAAAGATAATGGGAAAGATTTATTCTAAGTATATTGAGCCCAATGACCCATGATTAAGCTTAACTGCATTCTCACTACCAGATGGTTCTGAAATGGAAAAAAAATAATTTATTTAGATATATACTTGGTGTGATTAAAAAACCACTTGATCTAGATACCATTTTGAAACCATGGATGAGATTACTTCAAAAAAAATATGGTGATAAGGTTTCGAACATTATGTACAAGGATTAGGAAATAAGATACAAATGAAAAGAACTTTTTTTTAACGGTATATAGGACATTGTTATTAAAATGTAGTTGAGCAAAAAGATAACAATTGTAATTATTCTGAGGGGATTCGAGGACAAGCTAATTTAGGAGTTGAATAGCTCAAGAGAATACATAGCAAGAAATAGATATAATGTAAAGCATCAACAAAATAGGATAACCTAACGAAAAAGGGTTTTCATGGCCCCTCATAATGTGTTCTATGTATAAACGAGAAGAGTATAGACCATCTATTGGGACAATGTTTAATAGTCTATGAACTATGGTAATTGTTTCTTAATATGTTTGGTAAATGCATGGTGATGAACGGTAAACTTCAAGAATGGTTAGAGTAATGGTAGTGCACTTTTAAAAATGAGGCCTTATAGATAATTGAAAGATATAATACTTTGGATTGTATGACTGGAAAGGAATGGAAGAATATTTAAAGGAAAGGAAAGCAATATAGAGATAATGAAAAGGAATATTTGTTTAGCTATAAAGGAGTCTAAGCCAACTCTATCAATTCACCCAATCCCTAATCTTGAAGTAGAGAACCCTGATAAATGGAGTTAAGTCATCAAATGGAATTATGATGTTGGGTACAAGAGAAATAAAAAGAAGGCAAAGAATGTAAAGTGGAAACCACCAAAAGTGAAGTTGGTCAAATTGAATGTTGATGGAGCATCTAAAGGAAATATAGAATGGGGAGAAATAATTAGAAATAATATAAATCAAATTTTGTCACATTATACTTTCAATAGTAGATTTAAGACAAAGAAAGAAATTGAAGCTTCGACGACTTTAGAAGAATTAAAATATGCAAAAAAATGAAATAGATTAGTGTATGTATGGACGGCGATTCACTAATAGTTATAAATGAAATTTTGAGAAAAGCAAAGACTTTATGGGACATACAAGAGATCATTGTGGAAACAAAACCTTGCTATTAAAGAAATCAAGTTTATACATACATTAAGGGAAGGGAACAAATATACAAATACCTTAGCCAATAGATGGGTATTAACGTAGAATTATGAAGTTAAATTCTCTTTTCCATGGTTAGAAATAGTAAGTTTAGTTGAAGCTAAAAAAAATCAAATAATATTTAAGATTTACTTTAATATTTTCCATTGGTATTATTTATTTTATTTTGTGTTGTGCTTGTACTTATGCTTCAGAATGGAAATTAGCAACCCAAATCTGGTAAAGTGGATTGTGATAGCACAAAGTTTTGGAAAAATTACTCTACTAATGCCTAGACAATAAAATTGGAATTTTGGTATTGTGATGGTTGTTGCAAGGAAAATATTAAGGATAATAAATTTTGAAATATTTATATTTAAAAAAAATTGAAGAAAAAAAAACCTCACCTTATATGTTTAATTATAAAAATAAAATTTTAAATAAGACCTTGTGAAAACAAGCCCTTTTTAATAGGAGGGTTTTGATAGAAGATCGGTATTATATGTTTAATTATAAAAATAAAAGTTTAAATAAGACCTTTTGAAAACAAGCCCTGATAGAAGATCGTTAATTTCTCAGTTAAAGTTGAATCTAAAAAAAAATCAAAT
This sequence comes from Wollemia nobilis, assembly GCA_028583015.1. Taxonomy (NCBI): domain Eukaryota; kingdom Viridiplantae; phylum Streptophyta; class Pinopsida; order Araucariales; family Araucariaceae; genus Wollemia; species Wollemia nobilis. The sequence continues at coordinate 2,718,504 of JAQPPZ010001708.1, forward strand.
AATATTTAAGATTTCCTTTCATGTTTTTCATTGGTAATATTTACTGTATTTTATGTTCATGATAAAAATTAGTAAATTAGTAACCTAGAGCTGGTAAAGTGACTCTGATAGCACAAAGTTATAAAAATACTATTCTATTAATAAATAGACAATAAAAGTGGAGTTTTGATATTGTGATGGTAATATTTATTGTATTTTATGTGTTCAGGATAGAAATTAGTAATCTAGAAATACTATTCTATTAATAAATAGACAATAAAAGTGGAGTTTTGATATTGTGATGGTAATATTTATTGTATTTTATGTGTTCAGGATAGAAATTAGTAATCTAGAGCTGGTAAAGTGACTCCTGATAACACAAAGTTATAAAAATACTACTCTAATAGAAAATAAAAGTGGAGTTTTAATATTGTGATGGTTGTCGTAAGAAAAATGTTAAAAGAAAATGATACTAAAATCTTGAAAAATTTGTATTTAAAAAAAATTTGAAAAAATCCAAGGAATAAAAATAAAAATAAAAAACCATTGAAATGAAAATTGAATTTGTTTGCAAATTTTAAAATAATAAAAAAATTATAATTTATTAAGGATGATGGACTCTAATATAATTTTTTCCCTGAAAAAAAAAAAAAATAATATTTAAAAATTCATAACACATGAGATAAGATGATGGAGAAAAAAAAAAAAAAACCTAATCTTATATGTTTAATTATAAAAATAAAAGTTTAAATAACTAAAAATAAAAACAAAGGAATCCTATGGTGTTTACCTCTACAAATTCAGTCTATATCATTACTCCGAAAAAATGTGTATATTGTATTAAAAATCCCAATAAAGTTTAAGGAATCTTATAATAGTAACTATATACACTGTACGCGGTGTCGGAGAATAGCGAATAGGAGGGGATTGTCAACAAAATTTAATGAAGTTCAGCTTAAAAACTCTGATAAGCTTATCATTTACATTTATTCGTATTTACAATCAAATACTAGACAGCTATATGGCCAATCCACTGCATTAACTTCATTTTCGCCTTCCCCCTCGAAGAGAGTCTCCACAATATTTAAAAAAACAAAAACTATGTCATTGGTTACCAACACCCCTAAATCCTATCACAAAACCAATTTCGCTATCAGTTACAAGCCTAAAAAATAGGCTGTCACAAAAACCAATTTAGCTAACAAGCCTATTGATTGGTAGCGGTAGCCGTCAAAGTATCTGAGAATGAGTTGTCTTCATTAAATTCCTCAACTAAAATTTATAAAAGTTCCTTAAAATAAAAACACCTATTTACCACTTTACCCTATGTATTCTTGCCACTTTGTACATTATGGTATGTACATCATACATATACATATGTTTGTTTACGATGCTGTTGTCACTCCATCTATGGGAAAGTCTGGTTTTCTGGCAATAATATGATACTGTGCAGCATATTTGTGTGCTGGTCCCTCCATTTATATCAACGGTGGTGGATCATTTAAAAACGCCGAATTGCTTCTTGTCCACCTAAGCAACAAATTAAAAGAATTAATACCTTTAAATCACCTAATTCAATCAATCTGAGCTGCAGATCAAATAAAATTATAGTGGCTTAATCTAAAAGGTTATAGTAATATGAAAAAATATAGTATTCAGTTTATCTCCATACTTTCGAAATTCAAACCTTTCAAACATATTAGAAATTATAAAATTTTATCCATTAAATTATTTATACACTAGACTTACCAAACCTTTCAAACATATTAGAAATTATAAAATTTTATCCATTAAATTATTTATACACTCGACTTACCAGCCAAGCTTCACGTTCCTCGTTTTTTCCGCATCTTCTGAGGATTGAGTCTCTGCCCTGTCCCCACTTACAAAGCTTGTGCTTATTTCCAGTAGTTTAGGTGGATTCCTAGCTCCTAAGCTTTGACTGTCACTGCCGCCAAGTTCAGATAACTGTAAAAGTCAGAGTAACAACAACATCAACTCTAGAGAGGAAAAAAAAGGCATCATGTTTGATTGTAAAGTAAGTTTAGTAGAATCTTACAGCAATATCTCAACAGATCTCTCATTTTTTAACCAGGAAAAAGATAACGGCATATACAAGCCCACAAACCCAACATCCCAGATGCTCTGTCAAGGAATCTGAATTTTTTTTCTTCCAAGCCTAAGCCCTTCCTATGATGATTGAACATTCTATCTCAAGTTTTGTTTCTTTTCTCTAGCAGAAAAATATTTTGAAAAAAAAAATTTGTGCTGAATGACCCCAAACAGGTTTTGGGTACTATCCGTTGCATAATTTCATGGTCCATGAAGGGCACCATCAAAATTGATGTGCCCTGTCCTTGAAAAATTAAGGAAAATTGGGTACTATAAAAATATTCGGATATAATCAATCAAATGGCGATAGTTTAATAGAGGACTTATTTTGTCAAGTATAAAATCTAAATTATTGAAATATATATATATAATCATAAAGGAAATTTTTGGAGGAAATTCAGGTTTTAAACTATTATCTCCAAACTTCTTGCAAATCTGGATCTATGAGAGTTTCACATACCAGAGAGTCATCGCTGGAAGTATTCGAGATATCTTCAGAGAGCGCCTTCATATGCTCCTCCTCAGCCTTGCGCTTTATCGTCCAAAAGTTCTCAATTTCTTCGTTAAGAAGAGACTTGTTTCTCTCCAGAGCTGTTCACTCCAAACAAACTTAAGATCTTAGAAATAAATAAATAAAATCTAAATCAAGACCTTTTATTGATATATGGTTAACTTTTATTAGTTTTTATTCAAGTTAACCAAATTCAAATTATACTACAATATCCTTCATAGTCTGAGATTCTATAGGTATGTACAATATCTACTGACTGATTACAATGTAAATGCAAATGCAGAGAAATTGTGACTTATGCCAAGTACTTTTCTTAGATCTGGGAGAATCCCACCCTGACATCAAAGACCCCATCTTTATAAACACTGCAAAACACAGTATGTAACAGGAACCTCATCAGTTCGCTGAAAGTTGAAAAGAAAATCAAATCAAACATTCCTCAAGTCCTTTAAAAAACCCAAGCAAACAAACAAAAAGTTGAAGCAAACTCACCAGAACTCCAAAATGGTAACAAGCAAAGCCTCACAAAATCCCTCAAATCACTAGCAAAGTGCCACAAATCCCCTCAAATTAAGACTTGTTCTTCCTGTTCAAAGCCCAACTTATTCTCAAAATCCCTTAACTTACAAGGGAAACATCACAAAACCCCTCAAAATTAAAGCTTGTTCTTCCTGTTCATTTGCATATACTTTTAGTAAGTTATGGTGAAGTGTTATGAATATATAGATAGAACTGGAAGGATGTGACGCGCCTACCACTTAAGGTTTCTAGAGATCGCCCACCAACTGATAGGATGAATCCGCCAGCCATCAACATTCCGCTGGGCTGTACCCCACCAATCCAACCATTTTGATCAGGATTTTTACACCACTTAGGTCTTGAGACACATGGGCTCCGACATGCATGCTCGAACACAAGCCTGACACCTTATCCTTAAACGTAAGCAATTTTAATTAGGTGCAAGCTTTATTAAAAGCTTGGAGATATATCAATATTTTAATTAAACAAGATTACATAAAGCTTGGAGACATATAAATATTTTAATCCAAAGAAGATTACTGTATACATTTATATATATAGCTAAAACAATAAAACAATAGTGTGTGTTTGAGATTCGGACAGATTATCATCTTATACAAATATCTCCATCCCCATCGTTATCTTTACATACCTTTCTTATAAATATCTCCATTACCATCATCATCTAGACATAACTTTCTTATACAAATATCTCCATTCCCATCATCATCTTGGACATCACTTTGAGATAAACATGTTTGCAAAAGTCATCATGGGTCATTTGTTTGTCGTTTATGTCCACCATGACATCTTCTAGGAAAAGTCTTTATCATCCTACGGAGTATCATTTTTCAAGGACTCTACATTAGATATTCATTGGAAACAAAAACAACTAGGCTTTAAAGTTTTCCCATCGACATCCTTTACAAAAGGATTTAAAGGAGCAAGTAAACCAAATATTAATTACAACTATATACATATGATAACATAAGCCATAGTATGGCTAAGGACAAGTTTTAGTATAGTTTTTATCTCTTACTTATGAGGATTAAAGGATTATATGTATCAATTAAGTGATTATATAAAATTAAAATGATTTTATGAGTCATATTATATAATAATATTATAATTGTTTGTTTAAGATAAAATAGTCATAGGGTTTTAGGCTATTTTTTTTTTAAAGGTTCAAGCCACAACTTACTTAAAAAAGATAGGTTGGATGGTAGTCCTTAAGTGTTTGTTAGTTGGTTGAGTTTGATGTTTTATAAGGTCAAAGTCTTGTTGACTTCATCTTACCTAAACTGTTGACTTTGTCTTGTCCAATGGGTTAGGGTTTATAGAGATAACATCCAATGGTGTTACCAATTTCTCTATGTATGATAATAATTATAAAAAAATATGGTTGGGCATTTACTAAGAAGAGACCTAGGTTCAAACCTTGAGGAAAAGCCAACCCTTTGCAAACGTAATAGTTGCTCCAAATCCTCTAAGTGCATGTCACCGACGATGACGGTACAAATCCCGAGAAACCAACGGTCCCCATCTCATGTCAGGTCAACAAGAACGAGATGCACAGGTTTGTCAAAAGCAGTCCCTAGTCCCTATGGTTTGAACCCTGCGCTGGCCAGTTACTAAAAATAGTGACGGTAACCAACTCTCCTTTGTAATAAAAATAATAATAATAATTACAAAAACAAATTGAGCAATAGTGGGGCTTCGCTCTTCTTTGCGAGGTCCAAGGTTTCAAACCGTGGCATGGATGAGTGTGTGAAGGGGTGGGTGTGTATGGTTGTGTATTTGGCCCCTATTGATAAGTTCAACTCTCACCTTTATGAGAGGTCATGGTCTCGATGGGGATACCCAACCTGAGCGTCATTAGTAGGGGTTTCTTACACTAATCTCAATCAAAAACAAAAAACAATATTATAATTTAATAATTAGTTATATATAATTTAACAAGAATTAAACGTGAACCTCTTTTTTGAAAGTTGAGGAATTTAACTTGTTTTTTTTTTTTTGAATTTACATGGTGGAATTGGTAGTCGCCACGAATCCGGACAGGCTGTCCAGCTTTTATGGCCGCCACAGTATTCTGCGTTGTCCGCCCCAGAAGCCGCCACACAGATCTTTGCGCAATCTTCCCCTATAACCACCATGCCACAATCATTTTAAACCTTTTACACCGTTGAAAGCACCAGGAAAAGGACAAGCGTTCAGTCCGACGAGGCCCGAGATTTGAACCTTGAACCTCCGCCCCCTTATAGAGTTTGGATGAACCAATTGGTCTACACCTCGGACCTGAGGAATTTAACTTGTTAAACTAATATTATGTAATAATTAGATAATATTTTTAATCTAATAAAGTCTTATGATTTTTGAACTTTTGTGATTGTTTAAAAGATTTAAATAAATAATTTTTTTATAATATATATTTTTTGTTTTTTATTACTAATTTTTAACAAAAATTATTACTTTAAAATAGTTTTTTACAATTGATGATATTATATATTGAAGGATTCATAGTTTAGCTGTCAAATTTTATAAGTATGATATCTTATTAGGTTTTTGTGTGTTAAAACATAGCACAATGCAAAGGTCATACTTATTATTATTATTGGGGACCAAGAACATACTTATTATTTATATATTATTTATAGGAACATAATTAAAAAAATGATTTGGTTGGTGTGATAAACCCTTACGACCAACTCACAAGGTTGAACAATCTTCTCCCAACCATGATTATGTAAAGTTGAGAGCTACGCTTATCAATAGGGAATTTAAACGCACAACCACCACACACGCACCTCCTCACATGCTTCCACATTGCGGTTTGAACCTTAGACCTCCTCAAGAAGAGTCAATTTTTAAATATGATATTTAGAGGTAGCAATGTGGTATATTGAAGGATTTATTAACACATATTTTAAGGTCAAACTTCGGATGAAATGAATTTTTGTTTATTGTTTGTATTCTGTAAATTCAAAAAAAAAATTAGATACATAGGGGAGTTAGTTACATCCACACTATTTTTAGTAATTGTCAAGTGTAAACTATAGGGGTTGCTTTCAACAAGCCTATACCACCTTGTTATTGTTGAATTGATGTGAGGGAGGCTATTGGTCATTCGAGAGAAGAGGTCCAAGGTTCAAACCATTGCATGGACAAGTTTATATAAAGTTAAAATATTGTTTTTTGTTTTTTATTGAGGTTAGTGTGAGAAATCCCTATCGGTATCGACCATGACCTCTGATAAGGGTGAAAGCTAAATTTATATATAATTTAGCAAGAATTAAACGAGAGCCTCTTTTTGAATGTTGAGGAATTTAAATGGTTAAACTAATATCATTTAATAATTAGAAAATATTTTTTAATCCAATAAGGTCATATGATTTTTCAACTTTTGATGATTGTTTAAAATATATAAATAGATAAGATTTTTTTTTTTAATTTTTTTTTTTGTTTTTGTTAATATAATTTTTAAATGGAAAACTTAATGGAAGTGTGATGATGCAGCTAATGGTGGATTGAGGAGGGTTTGACGGAGCTGGTCCTAACCACGACTGGGAGAAGGGAGAAGATCGAGAAACTGGGGGTTTTTTGCTAGAGATCGAAGTTGTATTGCGGCAGAAGGGAGAAAACCGGCTTGTTTTTTCTGGTATGGTCTGTTACTGTATTTTGTTGAAACTCGTGTTTTTGAAGTTTTAATCTGGCTTTAGAGTTTGTTTTTGCCTTATTTTGTGTAATTTAAGGGTTACAATAGAAAACCCTAATAGAAGGCTTGAAAAAATAGAGAACGCTTGAAATTGAAAAATTAGGGTTTACAAGGGGGGAGAATTCAATGGGAGAATCCTCGGTAGGAGGGTTCACACAGGGGACTTCTGAGGGAAGGATTCAGAGTCCCAAGGGACCTAATACGCAATCCTTTGCGGAAGCGGTCAGAGGCAGTAATGGAAAGAGAGATGATACAGGAGAACAGGCCCGAAAAATCCTACAAGCCGCGGGTAAAAGAAAGGAGACTGAAGCTGAACAAGCCAAAAGAAACGGATGTTTACCTCAGACAGAAACAATTCCAGTGCTAGAAATTGCAGAAGAACTCATAGCAGATGAGATTGTGTATAAATCCAAGCATGCCTTAATATGCAAGTTTGTGGGACTCCGACCTTCTGCAAGGTTCTTGTACTCCTGGGCCAGAAAGCATTGGGCACCACAAGGGGAATTGGATATCTTCACATTATCGAACGGATACTTCGTAGTTGAATTCACAATGATATCTGACAAGGACAGAGCTTTTGAGGGAGGTCCGTATAACATAGGCCCTGTAGGTCTATTCATGCAACCATGGCGACCCGCTTTTGATCCTAGAACTGAACCCTCGGTAGCTCCAATTTGGCTAAAATTATTTGCACTTCCTTTAGAATACTGGAAAGAGGAAATTTTGGAGTTGATAGGTAATCTCTTGGGCAAATACATAGGCAGATCAAGAGAATCAACGGAAGGAGGATCAGCAGCGTATGCCAGAATTTGTGTGGAGATGGACTTGGGAAAACCATTGCCAGCGGAAATTGACCTCAAAGTCGGAAGGAATATATGGAGACAACAAATAGACTATGAATATGTGCCTTTCAGATGTAGAGCATGTCATGAATACGGACATTTGGTGAGAGGCTGCCCCAAACTAGCCAAAGGAGAGACAAATCCAATGAATCCAAACCCAGGAAACCAACCTCAGCAAAAAGAAAATGAACAAGGATTTCAGACGGTTATGAGAAAAGGAACAAAAAATAATAACCAGGAAAGAGGAAGAAATCAGCAGAAGGGAGGAAATACAAATCAACGCCAAGAAGGAAGGGCTCCATCCAACAAATATGAGATCCTCAGGCTAGATGATCCAATGGAAGGAGAGGAACTACCACACTCAAATCAAACAGAAAATCTAGAGAAATCGGTAGCAGAAGAGGTTCATCATCCACAACATACAGATACAGAAAAACAACAATACCTAAAAGTAATGAGAGGGGTAGAAGAAGGACAATCCATACAGGTACAATTTGCATCAACCAAAGAACAACAGATAGAATATAAAGAGCAGCCACAACCAGATACAGAAGGAGCTCTAGTACTATATAATAAAGAGCCACATACATCTAAGGAGGTAATTATGGGAATAGCAGAGAAAAATAGAGAAAATCCAACCCTTGGGATAAGCCAAATGGAGAAAAGGCTAAAAAATGCAAACTCTCAAGGAGTAGGTAGAAAGACAAACAAAGAAAAAATACAACAACAAGGAGAACAGTTGAGAGAGGCAGGCGTGGTTAAACCCATAGCCAACTTCTACAACACGGGTTCCCAATGATTATACACACATGGAATGTAAGGGGATTAAACGATCACCCTAGACAATTGGTTGTTAAACGTATGATAGAAGATAACCACCCAGATGTGGTTTTATTACAGGAAACTAGAGCATCACTGGAAGCAATGCAAACAATATCCAAGAGATGTTGGAGGAATGGAGACTATGAGGCCCAAGCTTCCCATGGTTTCTCCGAGGGAATGGCCACTTTGTGGAATAGAGACACTTTTCAGTAGGTAGGAGCAGCATCAGCTAGAGGGATCTTGATGACCAGATTGAGAGATAGAGAATCAGACTCAGTCTGGCTGATTATTAACTTTTATGGGATGAAGGAAGTGCAAGAACAAAAAACCCAATGGAAGTCAATCCAGGCTATTAGAGAAGCTTACCCAGAAGATAGGTTCCTAGTGGGTGGAGACTTCAATGCCAAGATGTCAGTGAATGACCAAGAGGGAGGCCTAAATCATCTCAGTGAGAAGGACAAACTCCTGATTGTCCAAGCTAATAATCTAAATCTGATTGACATTCCACCTCCAGGATGTGGTACTACTTGGACCAATAAAAGGAAAGGAGACCAAGCAATAAAATCAAGATTAGATAGGATATTGATAGAGGAAGAAATTCACCAGTTATGGAGTTGTCATTCAGAAATCATAAACCTCTTATCTTCCGACCATTTCCCGGTACGTCTAAATATCACAAACAGAATACCCCAGTCCAAAAACCGCCCCTTCAGATTTGAGAACTTTTGGCTTCTAAACCAGGAATTACCAGAGTTAGTTCAACAATGGTGGCAACAAGGAAAACCAGCATTTGGAAAGGCACAATTTCAGCTACACTCCAGATTGAAATATATCAAATATAAATTGAAAAACTGGAGCAAATTCCAAAGATCAGATTTTCAGCAACAAAGAGCAGAGCTAGTTGAGAGAATGCAAGGAGTTGCAGAAAGAATTCGTTCGGAATCCCTTTCAGAGGAATTACTCTCCCATGAAAAGATCTTAATGCAGGAGGAAGAGGAGCTAGATAAGAAAGAAGAAACCTATTGGAAGCAGAGATCTAGAATTACTTGGCTTCAAGAAGGAGATAGGAATACAAAGTTCTTTCACCAGTCAGCCACAGCTAGGAAACACTATAACCGGATTGATGCTTTAACAAATGCAGAAGGACTCCTTGAAACCACCACTTCAGGTATGCAAAAAGTAGCTAATGAGTATTTCTCCACTTTGTTTACTGCAGATTCACATCTGTCAAAACAATCCCAGGAGGAAATCTTGGGAAGTATCCCCAGATTAGTCTCTCAAGAGCAGAATGAGGAGCTTATGAAAGAGATCAAAGAAGAAGAGGTGAAAGAAACAATCTTCTCCATGCAATCAGGAAAGGCCCCAGGTCCTGATGGATTACCAATAGAATTCTATAAAGCTTTTTGGGATATTATAGGAGAAGATATAACTAGAGCAGTAGAAGAAGCCAGATCCAGTGGTAGGATTCTCAAATCCCTCAACCATACTTTTCTAGCTTTGATTCCAAAGGGAGGAGAGATGGAGAATCTAACCAATTACAGACCAATAGCCCTCTGCAATGTGATCTACAAGATCATCACCAAGGTAATAGCCAATAGACTAAAAGCTATATTACCAAATATCATATCTCCTGAACAAGGGGGATTTGTGCAGGGCAGACAAATATTAGATGGGATTGTAATAGCACAAGAAACTATACATCATATGGGCCAAAGAAAGAACAAAGGAATGTTCCTAAAGTTAGATCTATCCAAGGCCTATGACAGAGTGAGTTGGGAATTTCTGGATCAAATTTTGCAAAGATTTGGATTCCAAAAAGATTGGATCAACTGGATACTTGAATGCATCTCCACAGTCTCCTTTTCAGTGCTCATCAATGGAACCCCCTCCCCACTGTTCAAGGCTAGCAGAGGAATTAGACAAGGAGATCCTCTCTCTCCATATTTGTTCATTATTTTTGCAGAAGGACTGGGAAGACTCATACAGAAGAAAAAAGTAGAGAACAACATTACAGGAATTCAAATAAACAAAGATATAGCTATCACTCATCTACAATTCGTAGATGATACAGGATTATGGGGGGAAGCAACAATAAAAGAAGCAACCAATATCAGAGAAATATTAGACTGCTACACTGCAGCCACTGGCCAACTTCTAAATGAAGAAAAATCTAAAGTTGTCTTCTTTAATGTACATAAGAGAATCAGAGATCGGATAGCAAACATTCTTAGGTTCTCAATGGCCTCGTGTCCATTAGATTACTTGGGAATTCCCTTAACAGAAAAAATCCTAAAAAAGAAAGATTGGAAATCCATAAAAGATAAAATTTTCTCAAAGTTGTCACACTGGTCTCATAGATGGTTAAGCTTTGGAGGCAGAGTCACACTTTTGAAGTCAGTGTTACAAGCAATGCCAGTTTACAAATTTTCCATTTTAGCAGCCCCAAAGAGCATACTCAAAGATTTGGATAAACTGATGAGAAAATTCTTATGGTCAGGAGCACAAGAAAATCAGAAAAATGCTTTGGTAAGCTGGGAGAAAGTCTATCAACCAAAGGAAGAGGGAGGTCTTGGAATCAGAGTTGCATCAACAAACAACCTAGCACTAATAGGGAAGTTATACTGGCGGTGGATCACAAACCCAGATCAGTTATGGAGTCAAGTTCTAAAAGCTAAATATTACCCTACACACGAAATGGAGGATGTCCCACGGTTTCCAGTTACAGGTGTGGGATCAGAGATATGGAAAACACTCAAAAGAGGGGCCTCACTGATTAAGGAAGACTTACATTGGAAAGTAGGTGATGGGAGAAAAGTCAGATTGTGGGATGATTCTTGGGAATTTTCCCCCCCATTATCAAACAATACCCTCATCTTAGTGGCATCAGAGAGACTCTTCATAATCATGGCCAAACTCTTATATCTCAGTATCTCATCCCCCCAAGCCAACAACTAGCAGCTTCAGGAAGATGGCAAAATTTGGACCAGTGGTTAGGTGAAGAATGGGAAGCCGAAAAACGTGAACTGAAAGAAATTCTAGAAAAAAGAACATGGCTATGGAAAGATGGACCTGACCAACTAGCATGGGGATATGGGAAACAAGGCACTTACACAGTGAAAGCAGGCTACCGAAAGGCTCACCAAAGTAGCAAGAACCAACCCCAACAACAACATCCCTGGAAAGAAATATGGCAACCAAAAGGTTGGCCGAAGGTTAATTGTTTTATATGGCAGGTTGCTCACAAAAGCATTATGACTCAGGATAATATGAGGAGAAAGGGGTTCATTGGACCCAGTAGATGTGTAATGTGCTTCCAAGAGGTAGAAACTATAAACCACCTCCTTTTTTATTGCTCCTATGCTTACACAATCTGGAATTGGTGGTACTCCATATTTAGCCAAACAGAATGGTATCCTCCTAATGGTAGTAATTTTTGGGACTATTGGTCACATAACACCTTCAAATCCAAAACACTAAGCACAACTTGGAATTTAGGGATTGGCTTCATCTGCTGGCAAATATGGTTGGAACGGAACAACAGAATTTTTAAAGAGGAATTCGGCTCAGAAGAGAGGACCTGGGGGATTATGTTAAGGAAGTTATTAGAAACAGTGCAGACCAAAGTACAGGAAGAATCTCCGATGACAGAGGTAGAACAAGACATTTGGGCACAACTATGGAATCAAATGCAACATGAAAGCTATCAGGAATAGAAAAAAGAACAAAGAGGGCTTCAGTAATCTTTGTTGGAAGAGGACATATACAGTTAAGAAGGAGGTAAAGTTTAAAGAACAGGGGATTCAGAGATCCTGGGCAGATAAAAGAAAACAGAAAAACTGCATTTTGAGCCTTGCCAAGAAAGGCAGGATATCAAAATGGATTTGTATAAGCTGATCAGTTTTTTTGAATAAAATTTTTACCTTTTACTCAAAAAAATATATATAATTTAAAAACAAAAATTGTAAGTAGCGGGCTCGACCTTTTTTTTGGTATAAAATAATTTTTGTTTTTGTTATCTAGTTATTATTTTTTAAGATAATGGCCACGGACCAACCTTTTTGGTAGCATTTAAGCAATGTTTTTGCTTTCCTAACCCGTAATTAGGGTTAGTGAGAACTCCTCAGGGGTGTGATTTTCCACTACCCACTTTTTGATTGTAAAAGCCTTTTAATTTTCATTTAATTAAATAACCTTTTTCCTTAAAAAATATAGTAATTTTAAAATAGTTTTTTTCAATTGACGATATTATATATTGAAGGATTTATAGTCTGGGGTCAAATTTTATAAGTATGATGTCTATTAGGTTTATGTGTGTTAAAACATAGCACTATGCGGTTTATGTGTGTTGAAACATAGCACTATGCAACTAATGTCGTACTTATTATTATTATTTTAAAATATGATATTTAGAGGTAGTAATGTGGTATAGGTTAAATTTTTGATGAATTAATTTTTTTATTTATACGGTGTAATGGGTAATGGGTTTATACCAGAATAATTTTTTTATGTTAAAATAGTACATGTGTAAATTTAATTTAATTTTTTTTTATTTAGGGAGTTGGCTACATGGGGTTGCTCTCAGCAAGTTTATATCATCTCATTATTATTGACCTGATGTGGTACAGGCAAGTGTGTGAGGGGGTGGGTGTGTGTATGTTTATGTATTTGGTCCCTATTGATAAGTTCAACTCTCACCCTAATGAGAGATTATGATGGGGATGGGGATGCCCAACTAAAACTAAAAACAATATATAATTATAATTTATTAAGAATTAAATGTGAGCCTTTTTTTTAAAGTTGAGGAATTTAATTGATTAAATCAATGACATTTAATAAATATATAGTATTTCTTAATCTAATAAGGTCTTATGATTTTTCAACTTTAATAATTATTTAAAATATTTAAATAGATAATTACGCCGATAGGATAGGCGTCTACAATGACAGCCAAGAAGGTTAGCCACGCCGTAAACAATATTAACATTTTATTAAAAAAACTTACATTAAGAAAATTATCCGCCGATATTAAGGGTTACGGTGGATTTAAAATATTTAATCATTTCTTGGGGTGTGATAATAGGCGCCTCGAGATTGATAACTCTCGACGTTTATAAATATATATATTTTATATATCTAAGCTAGTATATTTTTTTATAATATAGTTTTTTTGGTTTTGTTAATATAATTTTTGAAAAAAATTATAATTTTAAAAATAATTTTTTAAAATTAATGATATTATATATTGAAGGATTTATAATATAGGGTCAAATTTTATAAGTATGATCTCTTATTAAGTTTATGTGTGTTAAAACATAGCACTATGCAACCGAGATCATATTTATTATTATTGTTTTGATTGAGGAACATGGTTATTATTATTATTTTGATTGAGGATAAGGGTTATTATTATTATTGTTTTGATTGAGGCCAGGGCGTACTTATAATTCATAGGGACATAATTTAAAAAAAATTAAAAATTAAAATATAATATTTAGAGGTAGCAATGTGGTATATTGAAGGATTATTGACACTTATTTTAAGGTTAAATTTTTGATGAAATGATTTTGTTTAATTTTTGTATGTTAAAATAACATATTATGTAAATTCAATTTTTTTACACAGGGGAGTTGGTTACATTCACATTATTTTTAATAATTGCTAAAGTGTAGGGTTAAAACTAGAGGGATTGCTTCTAACAAGCCTATACCACCTCATTATTGTTGATTTGATGTGATGGGGACTAAGGGGAGTTGGTTACATTCACATTATTTTTAGTAATTGCTAAAGTGTAGGGTTCAAACTAGAGGGATTGCTTCTAACAAGCCTATACCACCTCATTATTGTTGATCTCATGTGAGGGGGACCAACGGTTGCTCGAGAGGAGAGGTCCAAGGTTCAAACTGTGTAATGGGTGAGTGTGTGAGGGGGTGTGTGTGTATGGTTATGTATTTGGATTCTATTGATAAGTTCAACTTTCACCCTTATGAGAGGTCATGGTCAGGATGGGGATGCCCAACCCAAAGCATTAGTCGTAGGGGTTTCTCATACTAACCTCAATAAGAAAACAAAAAAACATAGTATAACTTATAACTATAATTAGTTATTTATATATATATATAGCCCCAAGGAGGGACAACCCAACGGTACAGGCTTTGGCTCTTCTTGGGGGGTCTAAGGTTCAACCATTGTCGAGTGTGTGGTGGTTGTGTGTTAAATTCCCTATTGATAGGCATAGCTCTCGACTTTACGGTAGGGAGGAGACTGTTCAACTTGTGCGTTCATAGTAGGGATTTTTCACACCAACCAAATTATATATAAGCAAGAATTAAACCTCATCCTCTTTTTGAAACTTGGGGAATTTAATTGGTTAAACTAATGTCATTTAATAATTAGATAATATTGAAAATTATTCATATGTTGGACTGAAACAAGGGGGAGCGACGAAGCGATGGCGGAGGGAGCAGGTGAAGGCGGTCATGGTAGTTTAGAGGGCGGAGGATCCAAGGCAGGATCTATCGTAAGCGGTGCAGGTAAGGAACCGTTCGATGGTGTTTTCTCCTTCCCATCACATGGAAAGGAGCCTCCTGACAAAGGGGACCCACTTGTTGGTCAAACCCTTGGGAAGGGTTTCGATCCGGACAAACCCGGGGTTGTCTCTTATGCCCAAACGGTCAACCAAGGCCCCCACACCAAACCCCCATCCCAGAATCTAGTGCCCAATGACACGAATCTGGTGATACCAAAAAGTTTGATGTCAAGCTACCTAGAAATGGAAAAATTTTCTCTAGTAGGCAAGTTTATCGGAGGCCGCCCAGACATGGAGACCATCAGGAAGTGGGCATATTCCAAATGGAGAACAAGTGGGAATATGGAGATCGTAGCCCTATCCAAGGGTTTTTTTGCCATCAGGATGAACAATCAAGAGGATGCATGCAGAATCCTCACCGGAGGACCTTGGTTCCTAGGCAGAAGGAGCCTCTTCATCCATAGATGGGCTGAATATTTTGACCCTAAAACCCAAAATATCAACGTTACCCCAATCTGGGTTAGGCTACCAAACCTCCCCTTTCAGTTTTGGCATGAGGATGTTCTCAAAGGAATCTCCAAAACCATCGATGAGCTGGTAGCGGTTGATTCATCCACCAAAGTTCGGTCACGGATGGTCCATGCTCGCATATGTATCAACGCCAACCTGGACTATGAGCTTCCCACCTTTGTCAACCTCCTATATGGATCCTCCTACAGAAGGTGCCAACCCCTGGAATACGAGAACAAACCTACTTTTTGTGTGCATTGTCATTCCCAGGGACACCTAAGGAACCAGTGCCCCACCCTAAAAGCACAGTCTCAAGCTTCTAAAGACCTAAAAAAGGGTGCAAAGCATAGTGTGGGTCCTCCGAAAGAGCAGATTCGAAACCCTCCCCCCAAGGAATGTCCCTAGAGACCCTGGTCAGGCATCTTCAGCCATGACACCTCAAGGGAGCGAGGAACGATATGTCTCAATGCAAGGAAAGGAAGCCCCCTCTGAAGTCAAAGGTAAAGAAATGGCCACTCCTATAGAGGAGCCCAATCAGGTCCAGGTACCTCCTCTCTCCCATTGTTACTACTAATCTTATTCAAGATGATTTTCCTACTGTTGATTCTGGGAATCCAACCTCTTTCTCCCCCATCCCCTCCCCAACCAGATCCGGGCCATCCCATACCCCTTTTGAGGCAAACCACCTCCTAATCAAAGATGTGGGAAGCCCTTCGGCTAACCACTATCAGTCTGAAATATTCAGCCCGAAAAACACCCGAAGCAAAAAATCCTCCATTGACTTTGGCTATAAAAAAAAGAGGAAGACCTTCCACTGCCGAGCAAAGGAATAAAGAGACAGAGGAAGACATAGCTAACGGGACCCAATCAACTCTTTTCTCTAAAAATCTAGATCTACAGAAAGATGAACCAAAAGGAAACAAACCTCCCCTTCAACAGGTGAAGGGAGGCAAAAAATCCCAAAAAAGTTTTAAATGAAGATCCTCTCATGGAATGTGAGAGGCCTAAACGGAGTAGCCAAACAATGCCTCGCTGCTAACCTAAGGAAAGAGTGTAATCCTACCATTTTCATTCTCCAAGAAACTAAAAATGATGATGCCTCCTCTCTCAAGTCTACCAAAACAATCTGGAGCAGGGGAGAAGTCCTCTACAACCCTGCTCAGGGATCCTCGGGAGGACTCATGTGCCTGTGGGATCCATCGAAGGTCGAAGGGAGACTCTTGTCGTCTTCCAACAGAATCATCAACATCCTTTTTCATTGTAAGACCAACAACTCCTCCTGGGTCCTTTCCAATGTTTACGCCCCGAATTCCCCCCTTGAAAGAGTAGCTTTGTGGAACTCGATCAACCAAATGAGAAGCACTTTCAGCACTATCCCTTGGGTTATTGTCGGAGATTTCAACACCCCCTTGTACCCTTTAGACAAGAGGGGAGGGCTCAACACCATAAACAAAAGCATGGAGGACTTTAGCGAGTTCCTAAATATCAACGAACTCATTGACGTTCAGCTCAAAGGGTCCAATTTCACTTGGAGCAACAAAAGAACAGGAAGTGGTCTTATTCAGGTGAAGCTTGATAGGTTCCTCATCTCCAAAGAGGCCATTCCATTATTTGGGGACGCGTCCCTCCTTGCCCTCCCCAAGATCGGCTCTGATCATAGCCCTCTTCTCCTTGAAGTAGGCAAACCCCCCTCTTTCAAGATCCCTTTTCGCTTTGAGTCAATGTGGTTCCATCACCCCGACCTTCGAAACCAAGTCACCCTCTAGTGGTAGCAACCTTTCACTGGGTCCCCTTCCTTCCAAATTTCCCAAAAGCTCAAACTGGTCAAGGAGAAACTCAAAGTTTGGAATAGGGAGGTCTTTGGAAACATCTTTGAAAGCAAGAAGGCTATCGCAGGGAAGCTCCAAGCGATCGAAAGGCAAATCGAAGCTGGAAATAAAAGCAGCACCATCAGGGATGAAGAACGAAACCTCCTTGTTGAGTACCACAACATTCTAGCTAGGGAGGAAACTTTATGGAGACAAAAGTCCAGAGCCCTCTGGATCAAAGACGGTGACTCCAATACCATTTTTTTTCATGCATCCACCTTGAGACATAGAGGCTTGAACAAAATCCATGAGATCTCTCACAGCGATGGGTCCACCACCAAGGACATCTTCGAGATCAGGTCTGAATCTATCTCCTTTTTTCAATCTCTTCTT